>CM039504.1:744791-3559537 GCA_022432975.1 Begonia masoniana
AAAAAAAAAAAAAAAAAAAGGGATTAGTTATTTATTAGCTTTTCGATTTAGTTTCTAATTTCTTGTTATTATCTATCTTCATGTTACTCATTTTCTTATTTCATTCATTTACAAGTTTCCATTAAAGTAAACCATATTTGCTCATTTCTTCAACCTAAGGAACGAATTGTGGCTGCTGCAGGACGAGGTATGATAGCAGGATTTGGACGGAAGGTCATGCTGTGTAGATATTTTTGTTTTTTCCCCCCCGGTGTTAGATTCAAGGTTGTGAAGGTGTCTGGTGTCCTCACTTCTCGCCTCTTCAAAAGAAAAGAAAGAAAGCCCAGGTCTTAGATTTAAATTTAATTTTGTCCCACCCTCTTTTTGTTTGCTGTAGTGCTTTTTATCAGGATTATGTCCTTCCGGATTTCTGAAGTCTGCCTACTGATTCAACAGAACGTTAATTTTGAATTTGGCTGTTATTTGCT
This sequence comes from Begonia masoniana, assembly GCA_022432975.1. Lineage (NCBI taxonomy): Eukaryota > Viridiplantae > Streptophyta > Magnoliopsida > Cucurbitales > Begoniaceae > Begonia > Begonia masoniana. Next base: position 745,259 of record CM039504.1, read on the forward strand.
TATTATGCACTTACAGAAAAAGTACTTGTTCGTTGATATCACATTGGTGGAACTGTGGAAGCACTTGTTTTTTGCTTGATTTTATATATGTTACACTAGTTTATTATGGGCTAGTTTTTGTAACGACTTTAGAGTTGAGCTAATTAAGTTGTGTGATCCCAGCTAGAATTGAATGTCCTCGTCAAAATGCAACTGGTCTATATATTTGCTCGTTCCATCAATTTGGCCGTAGTCTCTCATTTTCGAGAAGCCCAAAATATTTTACTGCCCCGTGTTATCGTGTTTCAATCAAGTTGTATTGGCTAAACAGGCACGTCAGTTTAGAAATTTAGTTTGCAGCTCCTCCCACTCGAAGGTAGTCATTTTTTGGTGTTCTTAGTGTCAAAATGATCAAAACTAAAATCTACTACAATCTTAAAAATTTATTGTCCATATTGTTACATTTTTTTTTTCAGTAGAAAAAAAGTCAACGGGAGATGGCTAATTAGCTACCAGTCTCTCAGCCACTTTTATCTAATAGCTGAGGTCAAGAACCCTGACATGTCTCACCAAATTTTCCCCGAGTCCTTCAAAATTACGCATGTTTTCTTTATTTCCATCTCTAACTGGTTGGGGATTATTGTGCTCTTTGCTTTCTCTCTTAAGTTTCCTGCTATAATACTCTCCATGCCCTCCTGCCTTGGCGCTTGAAGCCGACTGTTGCCCCATGTAGCGAGAATTGCCACACTTAACTTTCCTCTGAACCGAATAATCTTTCTTACCCTCTTTATTCGAGAGAGTTTTCTCCTCTTTTAAAATTCTGTCCGAGAAACTGAAGGATTCAGATGTGTCTGGGTCAGCTTTTTGTAAAAGTATAACTCTCTCTCTCCACCATAAGCTGGACTTTTCTCTCCACCCTTTTGGCGTTGAAGCTTCATAGGTTGATGATGGCTAGGATCCACGTGAGAACAAATCTCAGATTCTCCCCTCTATCATCGCAATTGCAAGTTTTCCTATTGATGAAGAGATTTTACATGAATCAGTTCATTGTACTATAGTATAAAGACATTTTACATTTCCACTCATTTTGTTATTTATTTTGCAACAACCTACAGAATAAGGATATGAGAATAAAATTCACATATTTTTCTTTGTACCAAATTAACATCGGTGAACCTCACTAAAGACCAATATATGGAGTAAAGACACTAACCGTATCGAAATAACCAATGAAGGTGATGGCATCCGCAGACTAGAAGGACTGTTTTGTTTCGATAAATGCAATGGAGAATCGTGCTTGGTCATACATTTTTTTACCATGTTGAGTCCGTAAATTTCCATGTCCAGCAAATGTTCCTCTATCAGGGCGACTATCCAAATCGAACTCCATCAGAACCTTTCCACATGCCTTGGCAAGAATTGTCTTATGGCTGCATAACTTTTGGTTGCTGAAGCTGAAGATTGTGAGGTCCATTTACCCAAAGAGCTGGCAGGGGATAAAGAAGATGAAGAGTTGGAGTGGATAATAAAGGAGGTTCACAAGAATTTCAACCTCCATTTTCTTTGCTCTTGTGTTTCTCAACGGATTCCGAAAGTAACTCTAGCTGCATCTCTAGTTTTAATTTTGTTTGAACTTTTTCCGGATGTAACTGAATGAACTTTTGGATGACATGCATCGCGGTGACCACAAAGTAGATTCGGGCACGTCCACGAGACTAGCCGACAAGCATCCTTTTAGCAATGGCATGGAGCTGAAGATTGGATTGTAAGGATCCCTAAAACAAGGTTCTTCGATCCATTCAAGTGCTGAGCTGAATACACATTTTAAGTTCCACTTCAGGACCAATTCAATCTAATTAAAAAACATATGTCATTTGCTGAAAGATTTAGGTTTCTACCGGATGCTGCTTTTCGAGTTTTGTTGTTGCTTTTAATGTCGTGCCCACCAGGAGGTCTTTTAGTTGAAGGTGACGAAATGTTTTTAGCCCGCTCTGCCCTTGGTGGTTTAAGAGTTGATGGTGCGTAATGTTCTCCAATTCCAGCAGCATGCCTCAACTAATTAATAATTGGTCGTCAGTTAACATTGGGAAGAAAAGGAACAGAAAAGGATTCGAAAATTGGAGTAGATCTATATTTTTGGACCTGCTAGTAAACTATTTGTTCCTTTTTAGGAAAGTCCACTGCAGTAGTTAGTATGTTAAAGATTTTTATAGTCCATCCATCTATTACCTTGTTCACAGATTCAAAAATTAGAGGCATTGAAAAACTCAACCCAATTTGACAACATTAATCGTTGCAACAACAATCTTTCTAGAACAACTCAAGACTGTCGATATACCAAAATCTTCAAACATTTAACCAATGATGAATTGAAAAAAGAAAAGAGAAGAGTACCAGATCATGCACTTTGAGGACAAGATGCTTCATTGAGACAGGATAATGTTATGAAGGATAATAATATTTTGTATTGAGGGTAGTTTAGGAAATATGTATGAGTAATTTCTATTTTGAGTTAACAGTAGTTTTTAGTTTGAATTAGGTAATAAATAGAGGATGTAGGGAAATAGAATTAAGAGTTGAATAATATGAGAATTCTAATAAGGAATAAGAAAGAATTACATAACTTCAAATTTATGTTAGGCAGGGATAACAGACTCTCGAATTTTTTCTAAGTATTATATTTTATGTGTTTATATATAAGTGTTTAATTTGTTCTTGTCAATTTTATTATAAATTGTGACAATTACTATCACATAAATTGCTCTGTAAGGAGTAAATTAAACTATGCATTGAATTCGAAAATATAATAATTAGAATGAATCCATGCCTTTGTTGGTTGTAGAAAATGAGACTCCCTTAATGATGCATAGGTGGTAGTGTTTTGCCTTCTAGAAGATGGGACTGCTTTTGCCTGACCATTCAAATATAATAATATATGTTTCAAAGAGTGAGAAGAGCTAACATAGAGAATAGTAGTGAAAGGAAAAGAAAAAATACCTTCGTCTTAGATCGAACGTCCATATTATTCAAAGCTGAAAGCAAGCAGAAGCAAATGTAAGTGCTTAAATCGGACATCGATATAAGGATGTTCCTTTGAGTTCTTATTTCAATACCTGCTCCTCTTCCCAACTTCAAGCTCGAAGTACAGATTTTTGACGAGCTACTTCTTTTTGGCACTGACCTTCTTATATCTTCGAAAAGATCCATCTCTAATCTGGTTAAAGAGGATCCTTCGCTTCCTGTTGTAAGACTAGATTCTGTAGACCTCCATAGTTTTTCGTTAATCCCGGGAGGAAGTTGTTTTTCATGCTTCTTGAATCCTCTGAATCCTCTGTTAACTATAGATAGCTCCTCTGGGTTCAGAACTCCTAAAATAGAGAGAAGAAACGGAGAACAACAATACCTTAAGAAGGGAGTTAATGCTGTATAAATTGACTTTCACTGAAAAAAATCACCTTCTTCGGAAAAAAATGCATCGTCCCAAGCTAAGCTTTTGCGATAAGTAAAATTTTCACTTTCTCTCCATTTTTCTGGTTCTAAGTTCTGAGCAGACAACAAATTCTCTTCTTCTTTCCCAAATATTCTAAATGAATTACTACATTTCTTTGAATTCAAAGTCTGAAACAATTCCTCTGGTTCCAGGAATCCTGTCCAAGATCGAATGTGAACTTTGATTTTTTGTTGAGAACTTACAGAGATATACGCTTAATTTCATGTTATAAAACCAGCAAATAAGCCATACCTGGACTGGTAAAAAAAGCACTATCCCAAGCCAAACTCTTTCGCGCATTACACGTTGTCCTCGTTTCAGTGACGTCCTGCTTCATTTGCTCGGGTATGCCGCAAACATGAGTGAAATTCTGAAGACTGGAAGTCTCCATCGGACTAAATTGTTGAAGCTTATCTCTAATTCTTGAATTTCTGTCAGTTGAATTCAAATAGTCGGTCTGGTTTTCCGGAGAAGAGATATTGAAACGGAACACGAGGAACTTGAAAGTATTTACCAGAGGCAACAATTATCAAATGAAAGAACTAGGACATGCATTCGACAACCATAAACATTTTGCAGATCAAAGTAAAATGGATAATCGTCCAACAATCGCCAGAGCAAGAACAAAGAAAAGCCAAGGAGATGAACAATAGCACACAGATCACCAGAAAACGGCAATATCATAAAACTTGACCGCGGACTTTTCCTTTTTACACGCTTATGCGTCGCTCATTCTGACAAAGATCAAAGTCAAGAGAGAAGTCGAGAAGTAAATAGTTTTCAAGAATTCTCACAACATGCGTAACAGAGTGAAAAATCAAGCAGGTCCTTCCCGTCATTCCTCAATGGTCGATAAAAGAAAGTACAGTGAAGAAAAAAGAGATCCAGGCAATTCACGCATTAACGCAATTGCAAATTGAACACAGCAGAGAATGAAACAACGTAAACTCTTACTATTTCGACGATTTCATGTCTTCGCGATGCTAAGAATAGTAGCGTAGGAAGAAGAAAGACGAGAAAAACGAAACATCTGAGTGCTAGGATCGACTGGAGCTTTTAATAAAGAAGTTTGAAATATGAAGGAAATCAAAGCGCGAAATGGAGGCATTTAATCCCCGGAGATTTTGTTTTCGAAAAAGTGAAACGCTCGTCACTCTGCGGTTGTACTTTCCATGCGAGTGCGCACCGGAGAAGGAAGATGAGTAAGTTTTCCTTAATAAATAATAAAGGGAAAAATGCAAAATAGGGAACAATCTTTTGGAAATAGGCCGAAAAGAGAAAAAACTTTGATTTTAGGCAAAATAGGGAACAAAGTTTGAGAAATAGGCAAAATAAGGAAAATGTGGCGGTTTGTTGATTCAGGCACGACGAGAGGCCGGCTGGTCCAATCGGACCAGCCGGCCTCCAATTTTTTAATTAAAAATTTGTTTTTTTTATTAAAAAAAACTAGAGGGCCGGCTGGTCGTCGGACCAGCCGGCCCTCTATTATTTTTTTTATTAAAAAGAAATAGAGGGCCGGCTGGTCCGACGCCCAGCCGGCCCTCTCAAATTTTTTTTATAAAAAAAACAAAGAGGGCCGGCTGGTCGTCGGACCAGCCGGCCCTCTAATAATTTTTTTATTAAAAAGAAATAGAGGGCCGGCTGGTCCGACGCCCAGCCGGCCCTCTCAAATTTTTTTATAAAAAAAAACAAAGAGGGCCGGCTGGTCGTCGGACCAGCCGGCCCTCTATTAGTTTTTTTTATTAAAAAGAAATAGAGGGCCGGCTGGTCCGACGCCCAGCCGGCCCTCTCAAAAATTTTTTATAAAAAAAAACAATGAGGGCCGGCTGGTCCGACGCCCAGCCGGCCCTCTCCTTAATTTTTTTAATAAAAAAAAATTAATAAAAAAAGTAATTTTGAGGGCCGGCTGGTCCGACTACCAGCCGGCCTCTCCTCTCCTATAAAAGGAAACGTCCCCCTCAACTTCAAATTCACACCTCCCAATTACATTTCTATTACATTTCTAAAATATTCTTTGAGGAAGAATATTTTTCTCTCTCCTAAAATGGTAAATTTTTTTGTTTTATTTTATTTTATTTTAATTTATTTTATGTACATTATTTCTAAATTTTAATTCTTCTTTATTAATTATTTATGTTTATCTTGGAAAATATTTAATTTTTTGTTTTTTTTTTTTTTCAGGTAATGGAGTAATTATGCTTTGTAAGTAAGTTCTGTCTAAGGAGACTGGAATTAAGTGGGTCTATTTGTGACTCATCCAGCCTTTCCTGGGAACTTATTTGGAAAAGTAATTCTGTCTAAGGAGATTGTCTAGTACAATCTTTCCTGGGAATTACATCATTCTAACACTAAAATTAATTATTTTGTATCTTTAGCGTTTTGATAATTTTCGTAGATTGCATTATCTTAAATATTAATATTGTTATTTAATATTTTTTTATTGTTTTAACAGAATATTGCCATGTTATTTAATATTTTTTTATTGTTTTGACAGAATATTGCCATGGAATATTTTGTCAATGATGATTGCAGAAACAAGTTTGAGAAAGATTTGGGCACTCGCAAAATTATTCCTTGCATGACTGTCGACTTCAGTGGTTGGGAGTCTATTGGAATAAAAGATATGTTTGACAATATCGGCTTACACTGGGTGCATGAGTTGGAAGGCAGTGTATGCGAAAGTGCAGTTCGTTTTTTCTACGCAAATTTGACGCCAATAGAGAGAGATAGAGTTTTTATTGGGTTGAGTACGCGTGTTCATGGTGATAACCTAGTGTTATTCCCAGAGATGGTGAATGAAGTGCTGAAATTTGCCATTGAGGATGCGGAAAAATATTATCATGCTTCAAAAGACTGCCCTTTTTTCACATTGGTCGAGGGAGTCGAATTCTTACGGCAAATTCATATCAATCCAAATATTCGTGTGTTCTCGAAGCCACAAACACGACATTTGAATGTGAGAGGTCGGATTCTTCGCAGCATGTCTGCCCACTTCCTTCTACCACGTACGGGACATCGAAATCATGTGAGCTGCATGGACTTAAATGTTATGGAGAAGTTATGCAACAACAAGCCTTTTGACCCTGGCTTTTTGATTTTAAATCACATGATGGAGATGAATCGGTTATCTCAATCGGGTTTCGCGTACGGAAGATTGATTACGAAGATAATCGAAAGAGCTGGAATGCTGGTTCCTAAAGTTGCGCCGAGTACGTCTACCAAATCCACTGACCGATTTGACATCACTCATTTGACTCGAATGGGTCTTGTGGAGGAAAATGGCATTTGGATTACAAAGAGCGAGCAGAGGGCATCTACCTCACAAACAGTGCCGATGGAGACTACATCGGCAGCATTGTCCCCACACGATGAGGAAGATAGGCCCTGGGATATGAGACAGTGCATGCAGCAGATGAATGAGACGCAGCAGGAAATACGCTTCTCGAAGATACGCTTCTGCCTCCGGGCTTATGTCACGTAATTTCATCATTTCATGCTCAAAATATTCACTCGTGGGTGCTCTGGCCGCACTCCACATTAGATCTTTGTACGCATCGCCCCGAAATACGCTTTTGAAATTCTGGTACATATGTCGGAGGCAGAAACGGTGTTCGGCGTCTCGAAATTGACGTTGCACAGCATTCTTCAACCCCTGAAATGTGAACAAAATACATCGTGAACATAAAATAATTTAACTATCACAAATGTTTTAAATAATAAATAGAAATACAATATACCTTTTGTCGATCTGACATAATTGTCCACCCGCGTCCTGATTCAGTTTCTAAGTCTCCCTTCAATAAATGCAAAAACCACTCCCATGAGTCTGTACACTCAGATTCAACGTTGGCAACAGCAATGAGATATATTCCATCGTTGCCATCAATACCGACGGCTGTGAGTAATTGACCGGGACACGGGCCCTTCAGATGACATCCATCCAAACAGATTACAAGCCTACCAAACCGCAGCAAACCTGTCTTGCAAGCTGCCATGCATATATACAATCTTTTAAATACCATTGAATTTTCGCCGGCCGGGGTACCATCAATTGCAACTGTGCTACCCGGATTTGATCTTAATATTTCGTTTCCATACGACCACAGTTGACCGTACTGTACGTCCCACTTTCCTTCGTTAATAGTTCGCGCTATGCTTCTTGCTCTTATAGCAATATTGTCTGAAATATCGACCATGTATTCCATCTTCACTGTCTCGACAATAGAATTAATGGACCATGCAGGATCACTTTTGAATCTAAGCAAGTACTTATTTGCCACCCATTTTGCACTAGCATTAGAATTCTCTACTTGCCTTGAACAGTTGTGAACGTTGGCAAAGGTCGATATATGAAAAGTGCGCTCGTTTTTCATCTTCGCAGCATATAATCTCCACGGACATTCATCTACGCAAACAGCTATCAGTTTGCTAAGGGTACATTTCTCGAAACTTATACCGTAACCTTCTTTCACAGAATATTCGATTATTTCATCCTTGATAGCTTTTATCGAATTATATCGTTTACCCACATGTAATCCTCTGCTTGATATTAGGGCACTTATCGGTCTGCTTTCTACCTCCTCGTCATCCGAGCCGATCGGTGTCCGAAGGTCGTCTTCCAGAGTTCTGGAGGTTGCATACAACAGTAATTCTTCATTTTCATCTAGTTGTTCAAATGCTTGTATCTCTCCATATGCAGGTACAGCGTCCATCATCCAATCATTATCAGCATCAGAATGTCCTAACTCATTTAAATCAATTGATCTATCTGAATCTGAATTTGAATTTGAATTTGAATTTGAATCCATCGTCTCGTCGTCGCTGATGTCTACAAATATCACGAGAGCAATTAAATACTGTATTGGAACATATAACGATAAAATAGACTAAAACATGTATCATTAATATTAAATAAATATTTCAATATAATGATAAAATATGTTAAATAAATATAAATAATAAAAAATTATATACCAATATATATTCTAATACTACTTGACAGGAAAAGATCAGAATGATAATTACGTGGAGAGTACTGATAAGTGTAATTCCCAGGAAAGATTGTACTGAGCAATCTCCTTAGACAGAATTACTTTTCTAAGTAAGTTCCCAGGAAAGGCTGGATGAGTCACAAATAGACCCACTTAATTCCAGTCTCCTTAGACAGAACTTACTTACGCACAATTATACCAACTTACTTACGCACAATTATACCAAAAAAATAAAGTAAAGAAAAAAAATTTAATAACCAAAAATTAAAATTTAAAAATATTGTAAATAAAATAAAAATATATATTTATACCTTTTTGTCGTAAGAAGAAAAATATCACCGGAGTTACTTACAAGAACTTACTTACACAGCATAATTACTCCATTACCTGACAAAAAAAAAAATTAAATATTTAAATAATTAATAAACAAGAATTAAAATTTACAAAAAAGATTTACCATGAGAGAGAAAATTATATAGAAATGTTAACGGGAGGTGTGAATTTGAAGTTGAGGGGATGTGTCTTTTTATAGGAGAGGAGAGGCCGGCGGGTAGTCGGAACAGCCGGCCCTCTAAATTCTTTTTTATTAAAAATTCATTTTTTATTAAAAAAAATAAAGGAGAGGGCCGGCTGGGCGTCGGACCAGCCGACCCTCTTTTAATTTTTAGTATTAAAAAGTAATAGAGGGCCAGCTGGTCCGACGACCAGCCGGCCCTCTTTGTTTTTTTTTATTAAAAATATTTGAGAGGGCCGGCTGGTCTGACGCCCAGCCGGCCCTCATTGTTTTTTTTATAAAAATTTTTTGAGAGGGCCGGCTGGGCGTCGGACCAGCCGGCTCTCTATTTCTTTTTAATAAAAAAAATAACAGAGGGCCGGCTGGTCCGACGACCAGCCGGCCCTCATTATTTTTTTTATAAAAAATTTTTGAGAGGGCCGGCTGGGCGTCGGACCAGCCGGCCCTCTATTTCTTTTTAATAAAAAAAATAACAGAGGGCCGGCTGGTCCGACGACCAGCCGGCCCTCTTTGTTTTTTTATAAAAAAATTTTGAGAGGGCCGGCTGGGCGTCGGACCAGCCGGCCCTCTATTTCTTTTTAATAAAAAAAATAATAGAGGGCCGGCTGGTCCGACGACCAGCCGGCCCTCTAGTTTTTTTTAATAAAAAAAAACAAATTTTTAATTAAAAAATTGGAGGCCGGCTGGTCCGATTGGACCAGCCGGCCTCTCGCCGTGCCTGAATCGACAAACCGCCACATTTTCCTTATTTTGCCTATTTCTCAAACTTTGTTCCCTATTTTGCCTAAAATCAAAGTTTTTTCTCTTTTCTGCCTATTTCCAAAAGATTGTTCCCTATTTTGCATTTTTCCCAAAAAAATAATTAATTTATTATATTATTTCAATCAATAATTTTTTAACACAATAAAAAATAAATAAATATAGATTCTCTCATTCTCTCCCCTCTTAAATATCTTTCGTTTTGAATCCTCTCAAATTTTACACTGCAATAATTATCATAAATAATAATTAATTAATTATTTACATCAATGACTAAATAGCTTCATAAAATATTAAATAATTACATATTTACCAATTTAATTGTGTTTAGATATCTATTTTACTCAATAAATGTATAATTAAATTAGTAACATTAAATAATTTTTGAAGAAATAACATTGATATTCCCTTTAAATTGTACGTCTCCTCAGCACAATTTGTCATAAAAAATTTTCAGAAAATTCCCAACTGAAATTTTTTTTAAATTTCTTGATGACTCAAACTTCTATCTTATTTGCTCAAAGGCTTCGGCTTTACATAGGAGTGGGCAAAACTACACCAAAACCACAATTTTAACCAAACTGTACAGTTCGATCCCAGTTCAGTTCCAAAACCCACCGTTGGGTAGTGGAACCGAACGGCGCCCTCCCGGAGCTTTACATTCTCAAAATTTGTAAAAAAGATATTCTCAACCACAATTTAGAAGTGAATGCTGACTTTTATGGCAAATTGCAGAAGCCTTGAGGAAGGATTATCTATATTTCTTTCAACTCATGTGTTGGGAGGTGGGTTTGCCTATTCAACTGCCCACCTGCACTAATAGACCAAGCACGCAAACTAATATCATAAACATTGAAAAGTGTACAAGAACAATTCCTTGGAGGAAATGCGGCCTCTAAACAATAAAAACTTAATGTTTTACAGCTAAAACAGGGGAGAATGTGTGGTACCACCAATATTTTTGATATTTCAAATGGATCATGGTTTATTACCCTATGCATTTCCCGGAAATGATTGAACTAAAAAATGTTCTTCCACTAATTCCACCGTTCATTACAAAGGAGAGCAGATTAATATTTCTATACAAAGAAAAGAGAGTTTTAGTAGATTAAAAAAAAAAAAAAAAAAAAAAAACAAAGGAAGAAGAAATCTCTAGTGCCCTTAATCTTAGAACTCTACGTCAAAAACAACTAACAACATCTAAACAAAGTTAAACAACAGTCTGGTCCAATTACCTTCTACAAGAGCCTATTCTGCGATCTTCCACAACAAAGCACCAAGAATGCTTTTCTCCAGCGTTTTAAGCACGGTCTGAAAGTACATTTAATAACATGTTAGTCAATTCAACACCACAGAAAGTTATAGTGCAGTGAAACTGAAGGCAATGCAAAAATATACTCATTGTTCAATATGATTTCTAACTTCCCTAATCTGGAATCAGTTCTGAGGTTTAATCAATTACTTGTACTAAAGCAGATTCTAAGCATGTGTTAGGAGACCCAATTTTTGGTTTTATGCTAAGGTTGTAACTTTTAAAGCGGGCAGATGCCTATATATACCTTATAAATGCAATGAATTTAAAATTTGAAAGACTTTGCTACATTTCCTGGATCTGCGTAGTAGGATCAGGATGTGTCTCCCGCTCTGGAGTTGGGGAAATATCAGACTCAGTTTCCTGCTCTGGAGATTTCTCAGCCTCAGTTTGCATCTCATCCTTCTCGATAATCTCAAGCTTGGCATCATAATCTACTTGATACCCACCATCTTGTTTTATTTCAAGATCATGTATATCCTGCTCCTGAATTTTTTCATGGTCAGAATGCAAATCAAGATCTTGGGTTGTGACATGATTGGTCTCTGTGTCGTGCTTCTTCATAGTGTTATTGACAATATGTTCATCCATCTCAAGAGTTGTGGCATGCAAAGGTTCTGTCTCTTGCTTTTCAACGGAATTAAGACCAAAATAACTTTTTAGATCTTGGGAATTGGCAAGATCAGTTATTGCATCTTTGTTCTCGATTCTAAAAAGGTCAGGTTCAATATCCCGGTCCTGAATTGTGATAAGACCATGTTTCAATTCTTGCACCTCAATTGTAACCTCAGGTTTCATGTCGTGAACTCCAGTTGGGGTGATATCAGATTTCTCCACGTCTTCAACTGTGTTCAGATCAGAATTTGTGTCCTGGTCTTCACTTTCCCTAAAATCACATTCCATGTCCTTGTCTGTCGCCGATGTCAGATTAGGGTTCACATCCAGGTCTTCAGTTGTGGTGAGGTCAGGGTTTCTGACCTGGTCATCAATGGTGGCAAGGCTGGGGATCATCTTCTCATCCTCCGAATGGGTGGGTACAGGGTTCATGTCCTGGTTCTCAGTGGCATAACCAGGGTTCATGTTGTTCTCATCCTCCGAATGGGTGGATACAGGGTTCATGTCCTGGTTCTCAGTGGCATAACCAGGGTTCATGTTTTGTTCATCAGTTGTGCTATGTTCGGGAATCATCTCCTCATCCTTGAATATGGTGGGGTCAGGATTCATGCTCTGGCCCTCTGTAGTCGTTAGGTCATGGTTCATGCACTGGTCCTCGGTTATAATACTTTCATGGTTTAAGCCATCGTTCTCATTCGAGGAGAATTCATGTTCGGTGTAGTCGTTGCCAGGTGTACTGCAATCCTGTTCCATATTTCTGTCAGACATTATCAAATGATTAGTTTGGCTTTTCAAATCATGAGATAAGGCAAGCTGGGGAGCAGAAAGATCAGGCTTCATCTCCCTCTGCTGGAAACCAGAAAGCTCAGGTTGCTTCTCTTCGCAATGAACGAGGGAGATATTAGATTGCATATCCTCAAGTTGTGCAGTGAAAAGTATAGGTTCCATCTCCGGATATTGAATCGAGGAGAGATCAAGTTGCATCTCATGGTCATCCAGTGAAGCCAAATCAAGCTGCATTTCATGGTCCTGGATTGAAGTTAGGTCAAGCTGCATTTCATGGTATTGAGACGACGAAAAATCAAGATGAATTCCATGATCGTGGGCAGGGGCGATGGGAGGTGTTTTAAACATTATAGTTGGAGTATAGTTGAGCTGGTAATTAACAAGCCTTTGTCCAAAAATATTGAACTTTCCAGCGCTGCTGTAAGCTACTTCTGCATCAGAGCGATTCTTAAAAATCACTCTAGCACGGCCACCTTCTCTATCAACTTCTGTTTCAGACTCTCTTAAAGGTCCAAAACGCCTAAACATTTTAATAAGACTCATCTCTGAAGGAACAGAATCCACCTCAGAGAAGTTCATCACAAGTTCTCCAGGAGATCGTCCATCTGCAGAAGCAGTAAATTTTACTGCAGCTAAATCGTGATTGCCAACTGCATATCGTTTCCTCGAGTGAGGTCTCCGACCCTCTCGAGGGGATTTTTCAGATTCAACAAGCATAAGTTGGGTATCTCTTTTTCTATTTTTGCGCAATGGCTGCCCTTCAGTACCATTCTCAATGACCCTGTCCGTCCAATAAGTGTCGCTCATATCTTCAAATTCAAAAATTTCAGGTGATAAATTATGATACGACTTTTTCCTCTTTCCACCAACTTTATCCGGTGTCAAATTCTCAATTCCATTCTGACAGCCCAAACTTAATGAATCCCTAAATTCAGAGAAAAAGCTGACAACTATACTTGAGAAACTACATCCTTTCAAGGGATCTTGTGCTGCTAGTTGAAGTTGTGACAGCAATTCATCCAATGACGAGATCTCAGCCGATATTGGAGTAAGTGCCTTCCCTCTTTGATCATCCTCGAAACCTTGCAAGGTGTGATCAAATCCATCCCCAACAGGTTCATCAATACTTCCATCTCCCTTCTGAAACTTCTCAGTATTAACTTTGACAAAAGTATTCCCAGTCATCTGACTTGCAGCTCTACGAATGCAATCACCGATTTTAAAAGATTGTTTAGGATATATTACTTTAGAAACTTTAGCAGAAGGCAGTCTTCCTTCAGCTGTTGAATCATCAGTGTAGTAATCGATAGCCTTTCGTTTCTTACCAAGGGATGACGAAACCATCACATTAGTACTCTTCCTATCAGTCATGCTGTCACCGATTCGAGAATCCAGTGTTTCACCCATCAATTCAGAAAGGCTTCTCTCTTTTTTGTTAGTACATAAAATTTCATGGAAGTTATCATGACCAATATTTAAACAACCATTCTGACCTTTCAATATCTCATGGCTAGACGACTGTTGTTCAGCATCATCAACAGCAAGAGAGGAGTTCTGAATAAACTCACTTGCAGGCACTTCATTTTCTAAATGGTCTTCCTCATTTTCCACCAGGTCTCCACATAACTGGAACTTAGGCAAGCTGCCACAACCCCTTAAATTATTGAAGGCTGCCAACTGAGTCATTGCAATCACAAGTTCCAATCGGTCACTTCCTCCTGTTGGAAACTTGGCTAACTCTTTCAAATAGTTTATTAATTTATCAGCTTCAAAAGTCACAGTACTTGTACATATCTTTGCTCTATCCCTTCTACTTGATTCTTCTCGGATACCAGCGTTGTCAACATTCTGGAATCTTATCCTGTCATAGACATCTTTCTGCATACAATCGCATGCGAGACCTAGTTCTATCCTTCTTGACACTTCTTCCAAAGCACAATCAACAGCATTCTGAAAAGATTCAGAACTGCTTTGCTTCTCCATATCTGAGAAGTGTGTACGGAAAGGTTTCAAGAAAGCTGTTTCATTCCAAGCAAATGTTCGATCGCCAAAATATGCCACCAAAAAGCAATCCTTCTTATGATGTTTAATCGCCTTCTCAGATGAATGTGATGGATCAAAAATCTGTCCTGGCCACCAAGGATGGCTTCTCACTTTACCCCAAACTAAATCAGAAACAAAGAACTCGTTTTCATTTTCTGCTGGCATATGATATCTAGCTTGATTGACATTACTTGAGATACCAGGCTCCAGACCTTTTGGTTCGGAAAAATCCTCATCAATATTTGTGGGTTTATCATCAGTTACTTCCGTGACTTCCATTTCTTTCCCTGCATGAAAACCACACTGCTCAATATTCGTGTCATGTTTAACTTCTATCTCTTGACCATATTTCATATTAGCCTGAGCAGATTCATCGGCTGAGCTCTTATCCTCTTTGGTGTCCATCACATTAAAATCCCTTTGCTCTGTGCAATCACTCCCTTTTTCTAGCTCTATCTTCTTTCTAATTTCAGATGAATTTTCAACGTTTGGATTCAGAGAAATATTTTTATTTACAGGTGCTTTCACAGATTCTGCATCTAGTTGAATTGGTTGACCCGACGATGTCCCATCCATTGCAACACAGCCTATATTATCTACTTCCTCCTCTGGCTCCTTCTCTTTTATTTTATGCGCATAATTCAAACAGACTTGCTCAACATTAGTCACTGGCTGATCGTTCTGAACAAGCCCTGAACTGCTAGCATCAGAATCTAAAAGTTCCCTGCTTTCCAATGAAGCAATCATCTCTTTGCTGGGGTCTTCAATATCTGGTTTTGCACTCACGCAAACTGTCTCAGCTTTCAAATTCTGATTATCACTCTCCGTGCAGGACAAACCTTGACCGGTGAATGCATCGCTAGCTGCCTCAACCTTAGTCAATTCAGCTTTCCCGGACCCTTCAAGTAATACTTTCGCCATAACATCTTCCCCATTACAAGTGCCACCGGCTCTCTCCCTTCCCACTGAACCCACAGACAAAGAGGTCTCAGTCTGACCCTGACCCTGACCATGACCCAAACAAGCATCAGATCCCAATCGATCTTCACCACCAGCAACCTCACTAACAGTCACTGTGGACTCTAAAACACCCATCTCCCCGGGCTCCTCCATGGAAAATATACCTGGTTGATTTCCGCAACAAAAACAGCATTCTTACATAACAGTAACAAAAAGAGAGCGATTGCAAGGGCAAAACCCTAATTACGATAAGATAACTTATACAGCCAACAATATTAAAGATCAGAGTCATAACTCAACGAAAAATGAAAATCGTAAACTGCAGAAGAAGAAAGAAGAGAACAGTAACAGATTAATGTGCACCTTAAAAGATCTTCTGGGAAAGACGAAGATGAAGAGAGAGGGAGCGAGTGAGAGGACAAAGGCTGGGTCCTTTAATGACGTTTCGCAAAAAATTAACTAGAAAACTTTGACAAAATAAAGGCCCAGTTTAATGCTCGCGAGTCGCTTGGTCAGCTCAGCTGCTTATAATTTTTGGGGAATTATTGGCTGCGACTCGACTCACCGATTAATACAGAAAACCAACGGAAATGAGCCGCGTGGATTATTCTGATACCTGGTTGAGTTTTCATTTAAATTACATAATCAAATAGTTGAAGTGAGTAATTTATGCTTAAAAAAAAATACATTTAATTTAATTGCTCGTTATTCAGTGGCTTCTCTCGAAAATAAGCAACCAGGAAATTTGCAAGTAAAAACAGTACCTCCAAAATAACTAAGCAACTGATCTGTAATCATCTGCTAAAACTCAAAAAATAATAATAATAAATAAATATTAATTTGTGATAGAGGGACGTGAGCATTGGCCACACAGGGGAGTTCATGTTCATAAGAAGCCTCTAACTGAGCACCCGTCTTGATCTGCCCTCTTCATTATCTCCTTCTGATTTGACACAAAAAACCATAATTGTGCAGAAGCTAGAATGTTTTGTCAACAAAAACCAGAAAGAAGCAACATCTTGGAAAACAATGGAAGTGTTTTATCTTCTTTTTTTTTTTTTAATTTTGTGTTTGACAAGTAAACTAAAAAAGGCCATGAACAAAGATAGTTTACCTGGATTATTGTTGTAATCATTCCAGGACCATCCTGATGTCAGATCCAAGAAGAATGAATAAAAGAACACTACATTTTATTGGGGGTGAATGATAATCTTCCAATCGTTTAATATTTGAATATTTACACACCTTGAATAGCTTCTCTTCCCATGATATTTCATTCCATGTTTTTGAATCCAACGAATCCCATCTACTCGGAAGGAGAATTTTTTCTGCATGCTGTATCAGTCTCAAGCTATCTGCAAAACATTTGTGTTTCCAAGGTGGAATTGAAGAACACGAAAGGAAAAAAATTACTCCCAAATCAGGTCCTTTACTCCATTTATTTGTAGCAGGAATGCAACTCAAGAAAGAAGCGCACTCAGGAACAGTGATGTCTTAAAAATATGATTAGCCCAATAACAGAGTTCTTATATCAACTGATTAGTGGCACTGATCTATTGTTAGACCTCCAAATGAATTTATGAATAAGATGTAAAAGTATAACAGTAGTAAATAGGAATATAGAAGCAAGTCCTAGAATATTACTTGTGACAAATGCCTCTTCCCAACGGTCTTGCTCTGACCACGAAGGTGCAACCTCTCGTAAAGAAATTCCCTTACTCAGGCATACTCTGTAATAATAAGAAAAAAGTGCATTTGTCAACTGTTCGTAGAAATTAAGACATCTAGTGTTAGTATAACCCATAAATTTGATGCAGCTTTTCGATGCAATATGACAATCATGCTGAGCTTCTTTCAATGGTCTACCACAAGAGTAATTCAGATGCTGTATCCCTTGAATAAGAATTAACTATTGGACTACTGATTTCCGTAATGCTACATCGCACCTAAAGCTGATACAAAAAAAGTTGTCACCACAACAACAAAATAAAGATTCATGATCTTACTCAATGATTAATTGACGAATCACTCCTGGAAGCACGCCATCACAAAGAGGAGCTGTTTGTACTTCAAAAGCGTTTGTATTTCTTGAAGCGGACGTGGGTTTTTCTTTATCCTCGTCACTCTCCTGAAAACATCTTCACAGAGCATCTTACAATCATAGCATCTACTCAACTGAGCTAAGATTGATGACATTCAGAAATATAAAGCACCTTGTAAGCTACAACAAAAAAATTCGTTAAACAGCCTTCAAGTATCATGTCACCGTCGTTGGTCAACAGCAGCTCAGTCACAGAAGGAGGCCTCAGTTTCTCAAGAGGCTTCCTACGCCTGCAAAAAGAATAATTGGGAAGGATCTCATTATTTAAATGAGAATCTCCAGAAAGAAAATCAAACAAATAGACACATTGCACATTTAAAATATCCAACTCATTCCCATATCGAAATGCATCTATCCATCTCAATTTTTCCAAAACTTCCACAAATTAAGCATATTATCATCTGTCTCCCAACATTTCTAAATAAAAACTTGTAGGAGATTCCAAACAAACCAAAAATGATTTATTTCTGACCTTACCCAATCCGAATACTTCGCGGCTGCAACATCTCTACGAGAACCGACCACGGCCAAATGCACACCATTTCCAGGAACACCAAAAGAAAAAGGTACATAGACACCAACATGTACATGCACGTCAAGCACCTCAATAATTCTATCTTCATCAACCACACTCCCACTATCACTCAATTTATCGAAATTCAAACCAACTAAAGCTGAAATTGCAAACTCTTCTTTATCATCCCTCTCCTTAAGTGCAATTGGCAGCACTCTCCCTAAAGAGTAACCCACACGTGTTTGAACTTCTGACTCTAACGAAATTGATTCCATCAAAGACAACGAGAAGGAATGGGAGGACTTATTTGATCCCCATAAGAGTTGAGGGGTTAAATTTGACAAAATTCTAAGGGATTGAGCTAGCCTTTTCATGTGTCTTTCCCAGAACAAAATACAAGAAGCATTGTTGTTAGTACGAGTAGTTGTATAAGCTCCTGCAACCAAACATACCGTAAACGAGAATCAGATCAGTTTCCAGAAAACCACTATCTTCTACTTTTCGAAGTGGATTAGAGTTGTGGCAAATGAGCGAAAAATATTTCATTACGGAGCACTTCAAATTTGCTTTGTGCATCGAAATTCATGCCTGGTCTTTGACATTGGGATTCATCAAATCAATGACTCGAAAAAAAATCATTCGAGTTAACTTCAATCATTCAAACGACGCACAAAATACTCTGAATTCGAGGACCTCTCCCGTGCACAACAACAAGAAAAGAAACAAACTGATCGTGAAAAATTCTATGGCTATCGTCGAGAAACAGAATTCCACCAAAAATCATCATCAATTTACAGAGAGTCGAGGAGGCGCACCTGGATGAGATTGAAGGAAGGCGGCGACATGAGGAACATGCTCACCATGGATAACAACGCCATTGCTCACCAAGAATCTGGAGCTTGTCATCTTGCTCAGCACTGAAAATCCAAAATATTTCAAGGGTCGAGTTCCGGTCTCGGTTTCGTAAACCAACGTTGGCCGGAAAGGCCAGTTAAGGGACGGGGGTATGTATTGACGATACGAGGGCACATTACCAACAAGGAGATAAAAGTAAATTACTAAATTATATTTTTGTTACTTTTTAATCTTAATTTTAAAAATAAATTACTCTCGAAGTTGTTTTATTAATTATCATCGTTAATATTTTATAATTTATTACATTAATGATTTATTTTAATTTTTAAAATTATATAAACTTAAATATTCAGATAAAGTACGTAAATCTAATCTATCACGCAAACTACTTACTATTTAGACCTCTCGATGTAACGGTAAACGACTATTTTCGAAAAAATAACTAAATACGTCTCGTAATTATTTTTTGAACACTAATCACTTATTTATCTAATTGATTTATTACTTTATTAATTATATAGTATTCTTCATCATCAGTTATTCTATTTTTCGACGAACAAGATATTATTTAAAAGATATGACCGTTAATCTCGTTATTATCGATTAAATTCTCGTAATTTATAATTCTCAATAGGAAAACTAATAATTACGCTTATGTAAATGTTATTTTATTTTTCAAGCGAGAAAAATAAAGTTAGCGAATAAAAAATATGTGAAAATTTGAAACAAGTTTAAAAATCTCTGAATAATGGATAAATTGAAACATAATAATATAATACCACGTTTGAAATTTGCATAAATATTTTGATTAATTTAAATTTAAAAATAATTTATTTATATTTCATGAATATGTAGATTTGGCGCCAAAACTTTGAGAGAGAAGCCGATGCGTGACTTCTTTCATTTGCCCGTTGAATCTGAAACCAGAAATATTTTGCATTTTTCGAATTTTCTTCCATTTCTGCAACAATGGGTGCTCGAAATGGCATGTCTTCATTCGGTAGCTGCCATAAGAGAAGGCCAATGATGATTTCTTTTCAACCTTATTTTCAGTACGAACGCATCACCTTCTCCCTGCATCAGCAATGGCTTCCTGTGGAATGGCGCCCAAAAGGTCGAGAGCGAAACTCTTCATCTGACCGTTAAATCTGATACCAGAAATGCTTTAAATTTCTGGAATTTTCTTCCTTTTCTGCAGCAATGGCAGCTCTAAATGGTATCTCTTGATTCATCAATCGTTACCAAAAGAGAATCTCAACAATGACATCGTTTCAACAGTATATCAGCAAACCCATTTTCAATACGAACACCACTTTATCTTTGCACCAGCAATGGCTTCCTCTTCATCTTCCCCCTGGTCGTGGTCTTCTTCATTACCCAGTAGGAGCTCCTTCATTATCCCCGAAGAGGACTTCAAAATTTTCCACACCATAGACCGAAAGCTTTTTGCGCGCATGGTGTTCGACTTAAGGCGTGACCCAGCAGAATCCACTCAGATTATGGCCTTATGGCTTTGGCTTGAAGAAAATCGAGAAAATTCCAACTTGGTAAACAAAATTCTGTCATATCCCGATGCCATTGTAGATGCTCTCTCCGACGAGGCTGCCATGGCCTTGAATTGCATCGAGAGCGACAGATTCCCATATGATCGAGAGGCTGCCATTTCCGGCATCCCTTTGATCCAACACCTCACAAAAAGTGGCGTCTCACTCCTATATTTCTACGAAAATCGACTTGGATTGTTGCGTAGCATAGCGAAAATATGCAATGACATCTGCCTTAGATCATTTCTAGACATTATTAAACAGTTTCAAGCAAGCAAGGCCACTTCAATGGGTGGGGCCGGAGAAGGGATTTTCTCAAGTACTAGCCCTTCAAGTCTTCGATTTGGGCATTCTGAAAGTAAACCGAATGCTGAAAATTATTACAGACGAGTGATGAATCCGTATGTTTCGGTTGTGTACCCTGACTATCATGGAGGAGGAGGGGGATATGTTCATGTAATGGGAGTTTCTCCACAGAATTTGCAGGGAGATGATCAGGTACTGAATTCGGAATCTATAAAATATTTTGATCCCTATGATCTGGCTGCTCAAAGACAAGTTTTGACCAATGAAATAAGTGAAATGCTTCCCCATTTGCAATTAAATTCCATGGAGGAAAAGCAAAGGGAGGTTCCTTCTGATGAGAGAACTGTTTTCCTTACATTCTCAAAGGGTTACCCTATCTTTGAAGATGAAATCAGAGATTTCTTTGGCAGGTTCTTTCTCTCTCTTTCTTACTCAATTTCATCTCAAAGAATATACACATGACACGATACCTTTCATTAATTTAATATCAAGTCTTTTTTTCTCATTTGTGCCATTTCTTCGTTTAGTACGATGTTTATATGTGATTTCCTTTTGGGAATTTTGAATCTGTCCCAACAGAAGGTTTGGTGACATTATAGAAGCCATACACATGCAAGAAGTCTCGCAAGACGAACAACCTTTATATGCGCGTCTTGTCACAAAATCTGTTACCTCTATTGACGCAGTGCTTGAAGAAAGAGGTAAAGCTAAATTTTTAATAAATGGAAAACATGTTTGGGCAAGAAAGTATGTTCGGAACAACACCCAATCTCCAGGGTCTTCATCTGGGCCCCAAGTTTAGCTGTGTTTAAGTGATATTTGTTGCAAGGGGAGCAGTGTTTTGTTTGTTTTTTTGTTTTTGAGACATTTCTGCTGCAACTGTAAGGATCACAAAACACTAAAGCCACGGCATCCTATTGCCTAAAGTTATGCATTTTCTTCATCTAATATTATATTCGGAGAAACCTGCCGTCAGATACTGAAACACAACCCTGATCATACAGATTTCATTAAACACCATTTTATATCTAATTGTTAGAATTTGGTTTGACCCGAATTCTATATGGGCCAGACCGGTTAGGCCCATTTTAGGAATCTCATTAGGGTTTTGTTTTCTCTATAAATTGATGTAAACTAGAGTCACAAAACCTGCGGTTGTATTTCGATCTTCGTAGTAGATTTGTTCCTCTGCCAGTGGTTTTTTCCCGTTTAGGGTTTTTCCACGTAAATCTTCGTGTCCACTATCTTTTTCTCGTTTTTCCAATTTCGTTTCGATTTCAGTTTTTCAACAATTGGTATCAGAGCAAGTTGAAGTTTTTTTTTTTTTTTCGAAAATCAAGGTTTGATTTCTGCTGGTTTGACTATTTGTTTGTTGTAGTCTATTTCGGCTAAGTATCTTATCAGAATATTGGGTCGAACAGAGAAGAAAGAAAAAAACCTTCAAGTGAAAATTAGTCACTGTTCCTGTTGCCGACCAGTGAAGAGAGGAAAGCCGCCCTCACTCAGTTCAACCTTATTATTTTGTTTGTCTTCTTTGCTTCTTCAGGGACAAAACAGGAACAAGTTTTTGTGATATTTTTTAGTGCAAAAATATCAATTTTGTTGGGAGGTTGAGATTTGAGGAAAGATTTAGATGATGATTTGAAGATGTCATTATCATGGCTTAAATGATTTGTTTCCTTGCACCGGAATTTCGAAGGTGGAGATTATCAGAATTCAGTGTTCTAGATTCGTTTTGGGTTGGGCCAAGTAGCTCGTTGGATCTCTTATATGGAATTCGTGTCAAGGTGGCCCATCTGGGGCTTTTGTGGCAGAGGATGATATTTTTAACATTTTTGAAGATTTGTTTCCTTGCACCGGAATTTCGAAGGTGGAGATCGTCAGAGTTCAGTGTTCTGGATTTGTTTTTGAGTTGGGCCGAGTAGCCCGTTGGATCTCTTATATGGAATTCGTGTCAAGGTGGAGATTTGTTAGAATTTGGTTTGACCCGAATTCTATATGGGCCAGACCGGTTAGGCCCATTTTAGGAATCTCATTAGGGTTTTGTTTTCTCTATAAATTGATGTAAACTAGAGTCACAAAACCTGCGGTTGTATTTCGATCTTCGTAGTAGATTTGTTCCTCTGCCCGTGGTTTTTTCCCGTTTAGGGTTTTTCCACGTAAATCTTCGTGTCCACTATCTTTTTCTCGTTTTTCCAATTTCGCTTCGATTTCAGTTTTTCAACACTAATGTTCATGAACCAGCATTGATTAAATTCGAAGATGAACATTATTTCATCCGGCAACGAAGATGAACATTATGGCCACATCGCGTCTTAATCTTATGCTATAAATTTTACATAATTGGATAATTATATATTTAAATGTTTCCAACGCCAGCGGGTAACTGTAGAAACTTTTACAATCTTGTACTAAGACGTTGAATTATAAGAGATGAACTTGAAAATTGAGAAGAACCAATGGTCGTCCATCATTAAAGGAACTAAATTTAGACATAAACGGTCACTAAAAAGGCACCTGGTTTCAGCTATCTTCCACCATCCAAACCATTTGGTTTTTCTTCCGATGGCTATGGCTAAAAAGGTTGTGCCATTGGCGCTGGCCTTGGCGCTCGTGGCTCTGGCTCTGAGCTCGAGTCAGGTCTATGCCCAAGCGGTTGAAGAACAGGCGAGTCTTTACGCGAAGTCGGCGTCTGGAGAGCTCAGAGAATACAAGCTTGGCGAGCCGCTTTATAGGGTGAAAGGCGATCCTACTGTTCGAGTTCCTGCTACTCGTCTCAACGATTATCTCAGCAAAAACGGGTTGCTTTAAAGATTGAGATGATATTTTTTTGTGAAAATTGTTCATTCTTAATCGATTTGGAAATGGGTTTTGATGGGTGTAAGGGATTTTATGATCTGAATTTATGAATGTTTATGCTTTTCTTCTTGGCATTGGAGGTATTTTGAGATGCGTTTTGTATTTATCGTTATAATTCAAAAAAAAAAAAAAAAAAAAAAAACTAGTTTGTGATAACAACTAGCAATTAGCATTGCTTCTGAGGCCAAGAAAGCAAGCATTGAAGCCTATTTTCTCAACTTCCATTCAATGGACAGAAGTTGGCGGGGTTGAACGCCGGAGTCTCGTTAAGCCATTTTGACTCTAAGGCGTGGATCTTCTCGAGGATCAGCAGCCTCGCCGGTTGAACTTTGAATAGATCGGGCCCACTCTCAATGAATGGCGTTTGTATAAAAAAAAATAATGCGAGACAGCGAGAGAGTCTCTGGATAAGACCCACAGACCCTGAGACCCGGTCCGAGCCTCCGATAAAAAAAAAAAAAATTGAGACCCGCCCGCAAGCGAGATGATGTTCATTTGGATTTTATTTTCTCTAAAAAAATTAGTTTTTTGATGATAAATTTTCACACCTTACTAGTTAATAAAATTCACAAAACTTTATATAAATTTATAATTAAAAAAAAATCTCACTCTAATATTTTTCACTATAATATAAAACTATTATTATGTGACTTAATAACACGTGAGTTATGAACTAGCTAAAAAGATAAAACATAGTGCGAACTTCACCGGCTTTTTTCTACATTCAAACCCTAGACTGTACGATTTTTTTATGGCCAAGTCCAACTTGTATACTAAGCATCAACGCAAGCTAGGCCTACTTCTAGCTGAAACTTCAGGTTTAAGCATCCTATTATGGATGGATGGAGATGATGGATGGAGATCAACCCATCCATTCAATCAAAGCCGACATCCCCATTGGTCAATTTTTAAATCTAAACTCCGTCGTCTTCATTGGAGGGTTAATCTCATTCTCAGGGCTATGTTAGATTAAAATAAGAAATTAAAAAACTAAAAAAATATTACTTATTGTGGAAGTTGGATTCCGATTTATAATGCTCTCTACACAGTACACACAGTTATCCGTCCTCTATTTTACAACTATTATATAACCCCACTTCACTCGCATCATCCCCACCAGATCTTCTCTTTCAAGAAATTCTCTTTTTTTCTTCTTCTTCTTCCTGTTTTCATTCTCTGTTTTTTCTGGGGTTAGAAAGAATGAAAAAAACTACTGGAAAGGACAGTGAGACGGAGAAATCTACGGCGATGACTCAACCCAGGAGAGGTAATGTTAAGGTACAAATGCGCAAATTATTGGCCAAGGAAATTAAGGCTGCAATGGCCATGGCTGCTCGAGGAATTACGAGACCCTGTTGCAGTGGCCATTCCGCCATTGTTGCACCGTCTCCAAGCTCCGAGGAAGACAAATCCGATCCGTAAACACCTAGACGACGACGACGAATCAAATTATCAGTTCCAGCGTTCCTTTCCATTTGTCAGTCATATCTCTCATTATATTGGCTAAAACAAGTGCGTTTGATCGAGTCAGTGATTTGTTTTATTATTTCATATGGTTTATCTGTTTTTAGAGTTGAATTATGTATGAGCGATGCCCACCTTATTAAGTATGTGTTTGGCTTCTGAGTAAAATTCCTTGTGTTTTTCTTGGACATTTTTCTGTACTTGTTTTATCTCTTCTCACTTTCATATTTTCACCAAAGATTAAGATATTCAAAATAGTTGATCCAGAAATGAATGTCTAATGGAATTTACTTGGGTTTTCTGCTTTAGAATACTATTTCAGGATACGCTCGATCGATCGATATAGGATTTTTAGGGAGTTTGTTTATTCCTGAACTCAATCAATTTACCCTGTTTTGAAACTCCAGTCCGAGAAAAGTTTGAATCTTGTGCACACCAGTCAACGCCATTTTCCTCTCAATGACCAGAGAAATGATAGTGGAGAGAGAATCTTCACAACCCAATGAGTGCCACGTATTAGTTTCGCGATTTTCACAGTTTTAGTCAGGGTCGCTTTGCCTATCGAGGGACGGCGCGTGCGCGCGCGCGAGAGAGAGAGAAAGAGATTGAGAGATGGGGTCTCGAGCTGTTTTTGGTGCTTCCAAGGGCCGGAACAGAATCCCATTGTTGTTTGAGCTTCAAGCTTCGCGTTCCTTCTGTCAGCTTCATTCTAGACCCGTAGGGTTCGTCCTTTTCAAGTCTTTTTTTCTTTTCATTTTTTTTTTTCTGAAAGGACAAATCTAGGACTAGGTCAAATGGCGTATCTAATCATAAACTGCGGCTGCGAGACTTTTCTTACCCAAAAATCGCAGGTTCTTTCTCTCTCTTTCTGACTCAATTTCATCTCAAAGAATATACAGATGACACGATACCTTTCATTAATTAAACAAGGTGAATTTCCTTTTTCTCATTTGTGCCATTTCTTCGTTTAGTACGATGTTTATATGTGTGATTTCCTTTTGGGAATTTTGAATCTGTCCCAACATAAGGTTTGGGGACATTATAGAAGCCATACACATGCAAGAAGTCTCGCAAGACGAACAACCTTTATATGCACGTCTTGTCACAAAATCTGTTACCTCTATTGACTTAGTGCTTAAAGAAAGAGGTAAAGCTAAATTTTTAATAAATGGAAAGCATGTTTGAACAAGAAAATATGTTCGGAACAACACCCAATCTCTGGGGTCCTCATCTGGGCCCCAAGTTTAACTGTGTTGAAGTGATATTTGTTCCAAATAGAGCAGAATTTTGTTTGTTGAAGTTCAATAAAATGATCGAAATATAATGTTTTGTTTTTGAGAGATTTGTGCTGCAACTGCAAGGATCACAAACACACTAAAGCCACGGCATCTTATTGCCTAAAATTAAAGTCGATCCTGCTGTTAAAATTGCCCCAATCTCTATGTTATACCCTCAGGTCATATAATCTTTTTGGGTAAAACGTGGATTTCAGCGTATTTTAGTCACTAAATTCAAATCATGCGACAATTTCACTCTAACGCCTTGGATGTGATGTGAACTCCATGTCAATTTTTCATAATTTGACTGAGGATCTCAAGAAGGAACACACAAGATTAGAATGATAAATTTTCTACCACTTGATTCAATGTTACATTTTTCTGCTGTAATGGACCCGTCCAGAATATCTATAATGCTGATTGCGTGTTCCGCTGCCCCTCAAGCCAGTTCCCTCCCAGGTGTGGCCACGACCAAAAGCTTTATTTCCTCCAGTATGCATCCAATTTGTTGTTTGGGCTCCCAATCGATTAAGTTCTTCTCTATCGTTATACTGTAAGACCAACCACTTGATATCCTGCTTCTCTTCAAGTTCAGCTGCTTCTTTCTGCTTCGTGCTTTGTACAAGTGAGCATTCCCGAGGGATGTACATTTGCTCTGTCTGCTGCTTGTTCCCACGCTTTACGAGAACTTTCACCTGAACGTCTTTGCTTCCTGCTGCCTCCTCAGCCAATGCCTCATCGCCATTTTACCCTCCAACCCCCCTCCCATGATCCTTGGAGGCTCCCTCAAATACATTTAAGGGTATCATCATATTCAAAGTAGGTCGTCTCTTTAGTTCTTGCTGCCGCTCTTCCATACTCTCCTGCACTTGGTATAATGAAGTGGTGTTAATTAGTACAAGAAAGTATTAATGATCACGCATATGCTGAAAAAGGTTTTGA
Organism: Begonia masoniana; assembly: GCA_022432975.1. Taxonomy (NCBI): domain Eukaryota; kingdom Viridiplantae; phylum Streptophyta; class Magnoliopsida; order Cucurbitales; family Begoniaceae; genus Begonia; species Begonia masoniana. Next base: position 772,570 of record CM039504.1, read on the forward strand.
ATATATACAAGGTCATCCATTCTGAATAAATTGTTCTTAAAATGATATATTCCAGTAAGGTGCCAAAACTTGCCTGCATAACAGTTCTCAGCTCCTGCTCAAAATTGGCTTCTTCCTGAGGGTCTACCTTAGAAACTTTCTGTCTAACATGGACTTCATCATCCTCATCAAGCGAGGGTTCACCCTCATCATCATCCTCGTCTTCCTCACTATCACCTCCATTCTCGCGAGTCTCCTCCTCCAGTCCTTCATCCCCATGTCCCTCGGGATCAATTGTACCATTTTCTGAATCGCTGTCAGTATCCCCAATGTCATCATGCATTCCATTTTGCTTAGTTCCATTCAAAGAGCCCTGTCCATTTGCTGAGTTTGTACTAGATTCGGTTATACTTGAAGGTTTTTCAGTATCAGAGTCCTTCTGACTAGAAACTCGAGCCTCTATCAAAGTAGTGACCACAAATTTCAAGAAGAGTGATAATCATCCTTATGCGAAAGCAGTCCTCTGGAGGGACCAATGTATCTTGCTAATGGCACAAAATATAAAAAACACCAGGCTTATAAGAAAACAAGTGCATCCGTAGTAACATACAAACAAGTATTCCAGGACATCTAAAGCCTACAAAAGAGCCATTTGCTAAGATGTATAGACAGATGCATTGCAAATATGTTGACATCAAAAGTATAGATTCCCAAAAAAAAAAGGACCGAACTCCTCACCTCTGGAGTGCCGTAGCCATAGGCAAGAATAAAAGAAAGGGTCTCGAATATAAGCAACGAATCTGCATGTTCATAATTATATAACTCTCCTAAAAATCACATATTAGCCATTCGTTTCTGCTGCATCCCATAATCATTTGTTTCCAGCCCAAGCCTAATTTCTTCCAAGACCTGAAAGAAATGCAAAAGAGAGATTCATTTAATATTCAAAAACAAGCACAAATAGGAGTGTCACACATGCATATTGCATGTACCATAGAAGACAAGGTTCTACAATATACACAAAAATTTATTTTAACAAAATAATTCCCTCCCTTTTTTCCAAACATAATTAGTAGAAAGAAGAAATCCATGCAAGAAACACTCTCAGTATTTAAAGAGGAGACAGGGGTAAACGCGAAAAATAAAAAAATAAAAATGTATATGAATTTACATGGTCTGTGCATAAGTAGTATTGTATATAAAATTTAAAAAAATATTGAGACGGGAAATATTAAGAATACACAACCTCACAACCAAACGACGAGGATAATAGCAATTCAAGCAAGAAAATCTAATGCATCAATTCAATTTCAACCAACTTGTTTGTCAAAATGTACAAACCTCATCAACAACCGCCACAGAAAATTCATCATGATATCGACTCAAACCAGCAATTAGAGAAGCAATCAAGTGATAAACAACATGCATCTCATACTCAAATTAGGCTGTTGATCAAAAATAAAAATAAAACACGCAGTAAGTAAAAGAAAACCAAAACTTGATAATATCACACAAAGTTTCAACACAACCTGGGCTAAAATATCAAAGTTTCTCTCACCAGTTAGATCTTCCATGTTTGCAGGCTTAACATCAACAATGTTGAAACTTTGATTGCAGACTTCAAGGTTCCAAAGATTTATTCGCAGATCATCAGCAGATATGAAAGTTTCCCCATCACTGTAAAAGTTGGACAATGATCACAAATGACGAGAACATATAGTAATAACATTTTTCTCTACTTCCAATATATCCTCACTGATAATAATATTTATCAATTTCAACAAAAGGTTCCAGTCTATAGGTCAAAAAATTACAAATCAACACCCTCACAAAAACAATTTAGTCCATCCTCATCATTAGAGGAAATCACTCTTCAAACACAATATTGGACAGAAGGGTAGACATATCATACAGATAGAAGGAGAGAAAACCACTCAACACAAATGTATTTCGCCAAAAAGCACGAAGAAATGAATGGTCCATGTTGATCGAAAGTCAACATAACTTCACTCAATCTTTATGATTCTTGAGCATGATATTTAATAAATATTATTGTTAAATATGTTCATGAATGAGTCTTAGTTGCAAAAGTAAGGCACAAATAAGAGAAAACGGTTAATTCAATGACAATGTTTTTTTTTTACCAGAAGTAAAAAAATTTCACAATAGATATTAGGCGCAGGCTCACCTGTTATTTGAAATTGAGTTAATATGATAATCATGAGCATGAGCATAAACTCTTCGACATCTAGCCACCAAGTTGACCTCATGACTGGATATCTGCATATGGCTTCGACAATTAGTCTAGCTTATAACTACCAACTAAATTAAAACAAAAAATAACTAAAAAAAATAATGAAGATATTTTCATGTAATCACGATATCAATGGAGAAGAAATGAGAAGAATTTAAATTGATATCTCAACACGAGAGAGAAAACAAGAAATAGAAGCTATTTTATCCAAAACATTAAAGGAAATTGTGAAACAAGTTTTACAGTCAATAGCACAACTAAGATTTGTGATATAACAAAAATGTATGAAATACTCCATCAACAATGAAGACAAACATGAATTTTTTTTTTTAAAAAAAAAAAGAAAAAACATGTGCAGCCAAGACATATCATCTATTCTATTTGGTTTAAAAACAGCTACCACTGGGAAATGGAGTGATTGAATGCCTGTTGGAGGAAATGAAAAATTGCTCAGATTGTTGGACGATCGATCTGGAGATCCTCCATTCGGAAGATACGGCCCCGTACTACTTGAACTTCCAGTGTTGCCATTTATCATAGTTTTAGAAGGATCCACGTTCAGGCTGCAAATCTTTTTTACCTTCTTTTCTTGTACCTGTTCAAATTTCGGGCCAAGGAAAAACAAGAAATTAGAAGTATTACCTCACTACTATTATCTTAAAATCATAGAAAGTAACACGACAAATAGATGAATACTTCTCTATGAAAGATAACTCATTTTTTGTGAGGAACAGAAACTTATCATACACCAATCGAAATGTAATAAGTAGCTTTCGCATGTAACAATTAGTTTGCTTAATATCTCTTTTGACTCCAGCCTAATGACGTCTATTCAAATGATCAGATCTCAATTGGGTCAGAAGTGACCACTTGATCACAAAATAAAAATAGATAATCAATGCAGAAAATAAGCTTAAATTAACTTTACTATTAAATGTGTTATCGATGCATTGTCATCATTAATGATTTTAAGCATCAAACGGTTAACTAGTTTGAATTCTTTGTCACTGATGTTGCTTGCCAATGCAATTATTAGTCCAAAATCTGCACAAATGAGTAGGAATTAAATCTAACAGACTGCATTTCATCAAAGAGTTATGAAGCTATCACTAACGGATTGCAGATATGCAATCAATAGGTTATTAAAGCAATGACATGAAGTGAGCTTCATACCTTCCAAAACTTGATAGTTTTATCATTAGTAGATAAAAGAAATTGAGCACCATTGGCAGTTTGGCACCATCTGATTTTATTAATTTTCTCTTCAATTTCCAAGCTTTTCAGATAATCAAACTGTGAAATAAAAGCAACCAAGTGTAAATATGGATAAGTAAAGAAATTAAGTAAGAGAAGTTGCCAAATAATACCTCGGGTTCATGGCTTTGGAACTCGGTTTTGTACCGAAACTCGGGATGCCTACTTATTGAATAATCCATCTTCTCCAAATCCCTCCTGGATCCACCATGCTACAAGAAGGAACAAGGCATTGACGCAAACAAGAAAAAATCCTCAAAGAAATTAAAACTTGCATTACAATATAAAAAAGAACAAACCTCTTTTGTATATGTTCTCTCAAAAAGAACAACCCGGCCTCCACGATCACCAGTAGCAAGATGGTCACCACTTTTATCAAACTCAATCGCCGAAATAATATCAACTGCAGAGACAATACAAACCAAAGATAGTGATGAATTACAAATTTTTTAATACAAAACGAAAATTTGTTTTATCTACCGTTGCGATGCCATATTGGAATCCAATGTTAGTTCTATTAAAAGTAGCTAATTTCTATCACCCTCAAGAGCATTGATTGCTACTGAAGCAATGCTTTGTATGTATGTCTACTAATTGAAAATTTGTAGTAGTGAAATATTCAGTTTTAACTTGTAAATGTAGGGCTATGGCGGATGAGAGGCCCAACTCAACATCTACTGATATACTGCAAAAGACATCATACTAAACAATCGAGTATCAGAATTAGGCTGTGATAAACAACATGCATCTCAAACTCAAATTAAACCTGATGCAATGGAGGGCGAATTTTTGAGACACGGGCAGATCTCTCAGGTGGCTTGCATAAATAGTAAGCGTTTTCTACAAGGGGACTATGCTGAGGATCCAAATTTTTAACATTTTTCAACCGCTTCAAGATCTTCAACATGTTAGCCATTCGCACAGTAGTTTCAGGTGATCAATAAAGAAAACGACCACAGGTCTCGAGAAGATTACAAGCTACATCAATGTTGTGATGGGTGAAATCATCTAAACATGCCTGATAAGAAGAAAACAAATTCATCTATAGGGTACAACAAACAGAAACCTTACAAAGGATTATCAATCCAAGTTGAAGCTCATCAATGGCATAAAACTACTATTCATCAAATAAACAATATTTATCAACAACTAAGCCAAAAAATAGATGTCCAACGATTAGTCAGGTCTTCTGCATACCTTCAAACAACTAAAAACGAGGCCAACTGGTGCCACTTTAAACTTGCACGGTTCTCCAATGAACCTTATATTTCTAATTTTTGTTTCGATGTTCATTTGATCCTGCTAATCAATAAAAAAAAAAAAAGAACAGAGAAATTTTTGATAAAAGAAAATTTAAAGCAATGAGAAGGCTGGTTAAAAAAGTAATCTTGTATCCAATCCTGAAGAACAGAGAACCTGACCTTTTTATTAATTAAGAAGTTCAATTCCTCTTCCAGCATCTGTAAGAGCATGGAGGAGACATCCTTCATACAAGTTGACAATGTGCTAACCATGCGTGAGTAGTATGGTAGCAGTTCTAAGGATGTCCTAGGAACATTAAACAATGCCCTAACAAGCTTTTTACGGCTACACTTTGAATTCATGTACCAGAATTCAACCTATCATAAGAAACATAAGATTTTCATGAAATTAGTCCATTCCCCTGCCCAAAAAAAGCCCACGAAAGGGAAAATAAAAAATATATAAATATAATCACCGTCAATTGATCAATAAGGTCGCGGCTAACACAGCCAGGGAGTCTCTGTAGCAAAACATCAAAACTAGTTCCTTCAATATTTTTGAGTTTCTCTTTTTCATTTTCTCCTTTTCTATCTGCATCTTTTTCTCCACCTTTTTCTTTGTCCAGATCTTTGATTTTGTCTTTATATTTTTCTTCCTTATCCTTTCCTCCCAAACATTTTTCCTCCTGCAAAGCGCCAGAATCTACAGAAACCTCAGCCGCGTCTGGGGAGGCTGGTCATAGAATTCCCTAGTATCCTCATCTTCCCATATAGTTTCAAGAACTGTAGAATCCTTCCCAGTATGAACTGATGAAACATCTTGCCCAGAAGTAACCCTAGTTGTATGGCCATCCTCTGGCATCACTGGGGATTGCATATCAAGTGTTTCTGCTAGACTGCAAAAATAAAAGAACACCAAAGGAGGTGATTTACATTCTGCTGCAACTAAGCCAACACAACTGAATGGTAGAGTGAATAGCTAAGCTTTAGGATTAGTATTAGGAGGTGATTTACATTTTGCTGCAACTAAGCCAACACATAACTGAATGGCAGAGTGAATAGCTTTAAGATTAAGGTTGGCCAAGTGAATCCACGATACGTTTCTAACTATGAAATTATCAGGTCCCACATGAAATGAAAAAAGAATTCTTAGTCCGAAGTTTACAACGTGAATATTATCACATGATAGATGAAATATTTAGGGTGGGGGTAAACACTTTGCCTACGCAAACTACGTTGCTTAGATGGTGTCAGGTAATACACACAGCAAAGCTTCTAATGCCTAAGCATACACACAGCAATGCTTCTAATGCATTCTCCAAAAATTCAGGTGGATGTCAAGGAAATATGCTCCATGATAGATAAAATTGATTAGGGAATAATAAATGTGGACAACACTCAATAGTAAACATCTAACCCGTAACAATGATCCAATAAAATGCACATGATTCAACAATAATGGAATAATTCAATCTAAATAAAGTGTCTTCCTTGAGTCATGAAAGAAGACTATGATTTGGATATTTTATGAATTCACAAGAACTTACAATCTAATGCAAGATAAAAATTTCAAATCTCTTAAATAATCTTAAAGCAACAAAATGCAGTAGCTTGCGATCAACAAAATATAATACAATTTACGATGAGACATTGTGGCACAACTGGTCATAAGACTTCCGCAGTTTCTCATATGAAGATATATTTTTCTCACTAAGTTCTCCTTTAGCATTCAAAATTTTTGCATTCTCATGATCCATTTGCCGAAACGACTAGCAAATCATAACATAAATAAGTTAATACCATCAGAAAAATACAAATCTAGAGTTAAAAAAAAAAGAAAAATATAAATTAACCAGCAGATTCTGAATACAAAACCCTGACTGTTGAATGTCAATAACAATGAAGAAGACTAAGGCAGAAAAACGCTTACTGTATGCTCACAGTTCAGTCACTTCATCATAATACATATGGAATGTCTTTCTTAAGAATTTATTTTGCTCAGCTGTTATATTGAGGACCTTAAAGAGCTGAAAGAGCACCAAGGGAACTAATGAATCAAAAGGAATAGACCAAATAGGAGACACGAAAAATGATAAAAAATCTAATGAACAAAACATGCATAAAAATAAACATAGGTAAACAAGGTTATATTGATGGTGCCAACCAAAAATGAGATCCACCAAGAGAATTATATCCATTCAAACATAGGCTGTAAAAGATGTATGCAAAACCAAGAAACTAATTCATTCTTTCTGCATGTGTGAATCATTAGTTTATTTTTTTCAGGAAATTTCAGAGAAATAAAAAATGTTTAAATTGATGAATTAAGGCCAATCTCGGTTCTTCAATCAAAACCAAAAGATCTGTACCTCTTCATGAACTTCTTGTCCAATCAGTGGAATCCCCAAAAAGACTCTTCCTTGTCGTGAAAAACTAGCAAGAAGGGTCAACACTAGTAAGCTCCTTGATGATATTGCCAAAAATTCCACTCTCTTCTACAACTCCAACCAAAAAAAGTTCCAATAGAAGTTTTAGAGAACTACGCTTCTTCAAGGGCCTTCGTGTTTCTGTCTACATCTAACTCATCCGTAGATTTTCCATTGGAAGAAAACTTTCAAGAGCCCTTGAATCAGGTTTGGTGAGAAATCTTTGTACTTTTGATGAAGTAAAGAGCAGGTCTTCGAAAACAAAATATTATCAGATTACAGCGTAGGAGACCAATACAGGATGCCACAAATCATAAAGAAACCATAGTAACTAAAATTGACAAGTTAACAAAGCTTATACTTCCAATCACAAAAAATACTTTTTCTCAATTTTCTGGTAAAACATGATAATAAACAATTTAGTCAACCAAGATAACGAAGTGGGTATTTCCCAATAACAATTTACTCAACTGATATTGAAAATAGGGAACGAAATTAAGATGAAAATATTCTAAGCCACTCTTGAAGAAACTCAAATTACAATGAAAACTTCCCAAGCTATTCACTAAGCCAAGCATATCATAAACAACACAAGTAACTTCGATGATGAACTACAACCAAATTATTTAAGCAGATTCTCATAGGAAAAAAAATATTTAATGAAATAAAAGCAATCAATGGCACACTTATTCAATTCTAATCATAGAAATTTCTGCTTCTAATTCAGTACCTGAACTGCGGCATTTATGTCTGAACTTCGAAGCTTGGCATCACATATAGCAGCAACAGCCTCGCTAGCAAATTTGCTCAGGTTGACACCTCTCAAATCATCCATCTGGCCGACGCACAGTTCTTCATTTATCGGCTTTAGTTTTTTTATAACTGCAGTGTTGTGTTTAATACTAGAATCCAATGTCCTTAATAATCCAGAGTCTACAAGAACAATTATAATATATTAGAATCATGCAGTGAGGATAAAAGAAATTTTTAATTGTAATGAAAATCTTATAATAGTAAGAAATGTGCTCTTACCAAATCTAGAAATACAGTGGTTTAGTTTATAGGTATTAATCTTATAATCAGAATAGAAAAGACGGACAGTGAGGACCTTAAGGTTTTAGTTTTTTTAAAAAAACACCTTAAGTTTTACTGTTCAACGAAAAAAACCTCCAGGTTTCGAAAATATGCGAAAAAAACCTTCTAGTCCGGACTGGGCATCGGCCTGTACGGAGAGGCCGGCCTCCTTTTTTTTTTTTTACTAAATAAAATGTTAATTTAAAATAAATATCAAACGATATTCAATTTACTTGAAATTTTTACCACATGTTTACCACATTATGGGAAGATCACGTGAAAAGTTTCGTGATTTTCTAACACTTGTACGATTTATTATAATTTTAGTTAATTCTTTTATAAAACCGTTATAATAAAACGTACAAGTGTTACAAAATTACGAAAATTCTCAGATTATCTTCCCATGATGTGGCGAACATGTGGTAAAAATTTCAAGTAAATTGAATATCGTTTGATATTTTTTTTAAATTTATAAATTAATTTTAAAAAAATAATAAACGATATTCAATTTACTTGAATTAATTTTAAACAAATATCAAACGATATTCAATTTACTTGAAATTTTTACTACATGTTCGTCACATTATGGGAAGATAATCTGAGAATTTTCGTAATTTTGTAACACTTGTACGTTTTATTATAACAGTTTTATAAAAGAATTAACTAAAATTATAATAAATCGTACAAGTGTTAGAAAATCACGAAACTTTTCACATAATCTTCCCATAATGTGGTAAATATGTGGTAAAAATTTCAAGTAAATTGAATATCGTTTGATATTTATTTTAAATTAACATTTTATTTAGTAAAAAAAAAAAAGGGAGGCCGGCCGGTCCAATTGGACCGGCCGGCCTCTCCGTACAGGCCGATGCCCAGTCCGGACTAGAAGGTTTTTTTCGCCTATTTTCGAAACCTGGAGGTTTTTTTCGTTGAACAGTAAAACTTAAGGTTTTTTTTTAAAAAAAAACCAAAACCTTAAGGTTTTTTTTAAAAAAAACCCAATTATCCAGGACAGGTGGTGACGCAGCGGGATGCAGGAACGAACAAAAAACTCTCTCGCAAAAGAAACTTAGAGAAACCCTAATTTTCTAAATCTTGAATAATAATTGAATAATCACGAATTCGGAATACAACCTTAAATAAAATAGCTAACTAATTAAGAAAATTAAAATAAATCAAATAATGCATAAAATAGTTCATAAAATCTTCGAATGTTGATTTAGAGGTTTAGACGATAGAAATGTGTGGGCCTCGACAAGAGCTTCGATTTGATATCTTGACAGTTCAAAACGGATTCCCGTAGTAAAAATGATGGCCGTTTAAAATTTAATAAATCACCTCTTGACATTAAATACTACTGTTCAAAAATTACATACAAACCATTCGCAATAAATAACAGCAACACGAGCATGACCTAATAACTACTAGCAATCTATCTCCATGCAATGACATGCTAAAAACGCTATAATCAAGCAGATTTTCTCTTCCTGTAGATACTTTTATCTTCTCAAAAAGATTGACATATAATTGAACCAAGCAAAATTCACCAACGAGGCCGCTCAGGATTCAAATTGCTTCGTCGAAGAGCCATTCTTGCCTCCAATGATTTCTTAATTTCCTCCTTCCGTGCTACAGACTCATATGAAATGAAAATAAAAATGTCACCTTTGCAATGTAATTTGTGAATTGTAATCGTAAGTAAAGTGGGAATAATTAATCAGACAAGTAGAATGAAATAGAAAACATATTTAGGATAAAATATACATCCAAATCCATCCTCCCTCGAGTTCCAAAAAAAAGAAAATAATAAATTCATATGAAAAGCTAAATTTGATAACATTAACCCGAAAGTATGTGTTCATCGACACATTAACATGTCAATAAATCTAACCTCGTCATCTTGCTTAATTTGAACATATAATCGATTCTTGTTTCTTCACCATAAAACATCACCTTATTTATAATTAAAAAAAAAAAAAATTCTCACTCTAATATTTTAATATTTAGCTAAAAAGATACTCATATAGTGCGAACTTTCACCGGCTTGTTTCTACATTCAAAACTGGAATATTCGGCATCAACGCAAGCTAGGCCGACTTCTAGCTGAAACTTGAGGTTCAAGCAACGGATGGATGGATGGAGATCAACCCATCCATTCAATCAAAGCCGACATCGCCATTGATCAATTTTTTTTATCTAAACTCCGTCATCTTGATTGGACTTTGGAGGGTTAATCTCATTCTCAGGGCTGTGTTAGATTAAAATAAGAAATTAAAGAACTAAAAAAATATTACTTATTGTGGAAGTTGGATTTATATGCTCTCTACACAGTACACCGACCACCGTTATCCGTCCTCTTTATATACCACACTTCACTTGCATCATCCCCACCAGGTCTTCTTCTTTCAAGAAATTCTCTTATTTTCTTCTTCTTCTTCCTGTTTTCATTCTCTGTTTTTTCTGGGGTTAGAAAGAATGAAAAACACCACTGGAAAGGACAGTGAGACACAGAAATCTAAGGCGATGATTCCACCCAGGAGAGGTAATGTTCAGGTAGAAATGGGCAAATTATTAGCCGAGGAAATTAAGGCTGCAATGGCCATGGCTGCTCGAGGAATTACGAGACCCTGTTGCAGTGGCCATTCTGCCACTGTTGCACCATCTCCAAGCTCCAAGGAAGACAAATCCGATCCGTAAACATCTAGACGACGACGACGACGAATCAAATGATCGGTTCCAGTGTTCCTTTCCATTTATCAGTCATATCTCTCATTAAATTAGCTAAAACAAGTGGGTCGGAGAACAGGGTTTGATCGAGTCAGTGAGTTGTTTTGTAATTTCATATGGTTTATCTGTTTTTAGAGTTGAATTATGTATGAGTGATGTGATGCCCACCTTATGAAGTATGCGTTTGGCTTTTGAGAAAATTTCCTTGTGTTTTTCTTGGACATTTTTCTGTACTTCTTTTTATCTCTTTCCACTTTCATATTTTCACCAAAGATCAAGATATTCAAAATAATTAACTAATTTAATACGAGCAATAATTTAAAGTAATGTAAGAATCTTGTTTCTCAACATAGACATACCACTAATCCCTTTGCTAAATTGAAATTAATTAAAGCTATTATTTTTATGAATTATCTTCTCTCGAAGAGTTAAAATAATGAACTCAATTAAATACCCTATAATTATATGTCCATCCATCGTTGATTGAGTACTCATAACATAATTATTTTTAATATAATCGCAATCCATTTGACTTCATAATAAAATTCTAATTCTATTTAAATTCATCCTTTGTTTTTCAATCAGAGTGATGCAGTTGATCACGTCAACTTTCTTTCGTCACTTTTCTTACGCAGCTGTGCCTTTTTGCTCCACATTTACGCGCTTCCTAAAAGCAAAAGAGAAATGCCACTTGATAAAAGCTCCAGTTTTTGTTTTTTACTATCCTAACATTGATGAATATAGTTTTAAATAGTTAAATAATTTATCAATGCTATTAAAAACCCACCTGTCCCCCATGTAAATTGTAAACTGTTGCAACCCAGGCGTGACGAGGCAACAGTTGGGCTGAAACATGGTTGTTGTTACCACAAGAAGTAAAAAAAAAAAAGAAAAAGTGGTCGGATTGACTGACCAATCCACTATGATTTTTGCTAATGCGCGCGGCTGCCGGGAGAAGATGAGGTGATAAAGAAGATGCTTTGATTACAGACATAACTGAGTCATAAGATTCCTCCATACTTCAGCTTAGAGAGAGAACAATGACGGAGATTGAACAAAGACATTGAAGAAAACATATTTGAGGAGCAGAACATGCGAGGAGCAGCTTTTCAGATGACGTTGAGCGACACAAAGGAATATATATTCTTTTTTTTTTTTTTCTCGAAACGATGACACCTTTTAGGTTCATGAAGAGCTCGATCATATATACGTAGACATATATTTTAAATAATAAGAATAATAAGTCAATCGATTCTAGAACTGACGCAAGGTTCGAGCCTGCAGCCTGTTCAAAGTCAAGAATTATTAAAGAAAGAGTGGGTATTGACCAACTTCAATAATTGATTCGAATGAAAGTGTTGGCGAATCTAATAACAATAATAATAATAATGCATATGTAATACGGGGAGAGAACAGAACATGATAATTTTTAAAAATGACTGTACTTGATAATATTTTAAACAAAATTACATTTATAAATAAGTTTATAGGAAATACTAGAGGGTCACAAATGGTATTATAGACTTAACTTACTTACACAGTACAATTATACTACTAAATAAATGCGATATGAAAAATATCAAGAATATTTTTTCACACTATATAATTATAACGGTCAAAAAATAAGAAAAATAATGACTAAAATGAACACCGAAATTTTTTACGTGAAAACCAAAATCAGAAAAAAAAAAATCACGATCACCGAATCAATAATGATCTAAGATTTACAACATTTTTCTAGATATCAAATATTTTATAAAATATTCACGGAGAAAAATCTCTCTCAGAATTCTCACCGTAGTACCTCACCTATTCTTTCTCAACATCTTTGTTTTTTCTTACACAGATTCTCTATATTTTCTCCTTATTTGAGAAACTCTCTTATGGTGGATCTGTACCTGTTTTTCTTGGCCAGAACTCTCTGTTGGGAGAGAGTTCTGCAAGCAAGATATAAAAATATTGCAGTACGGATTCCGCCTCACATGGGTCCCTCGTCGTAATGGAGGAGCCGAGGAGGGACCCCACAGAAAGGTCTTCAGCAACTGCTGCACTGAAAGTCTTACAAATCCCATTACAGTTGATCCAGAAATGAATGTCTAATGGAATTTACTTGGGTTTTCTGCTTTAGATTACTATTTCAGGATACGCTCGATCGATCGATATGGGATTTTTTGGAGTTTGTTAAGTTTGAATCTTGTTCACACCAGTCAACACCATTTTCCTCTCAATGACCAGAGAAATGATAGTGGAGAGAGAATCTTCACCACCCAGGGGTGCTTTGCTATCTAGGGACGGCGCGCGAGAGAGAGAGAGAGAGATGGGGTCTCGAGCTGTTTTTGGTGCTTCCAAGAGCCGGAACAGAATCCCATTGTTGTTTGAGCTTCAAGCTTCGCGTTCCTTCTGTCAGCTTCATTCTAGACCCGTAGGGTTCGTCTGGATTTCTTTTAATTCCTTTTCAAGTCTTTTTTTCTTTTTTTTTGCTGAAAGGACAAATCTAGGACTAGGTCAAATGGCGAATCTACTCATAAACTGCGAGACTTTTCTTACCCAAAAATCGCAGGTGAAAAACGAGCCACCTTAGAAGCATTAAACATTCCATTTTCATCGGTAAAAAGAAGATTGAATTAGAGAAACTTCAAACTAGACATTTTTTTGTTCTTGCAGACCCTGTTTTGGGATTGCGTTTGACATAGATGGGGTTATTCTACGAGGCCATGTTCCCATTGGAGGGTCTTCCCAAGCTTTGAGAAGGTTGTACCGAAATTCTGGTAAAAAATCTACTCCCCATTTCAAAGCCAAAACGGATCTGCGAAAAGAAAAATAAATTAGATCATGTGCTCGTTAGACTAATATGATAAGCATGACGGATTCAATAAAAATAACCAGAATAATTGAATCCAGAATAAATTCTAAAACTGAAAAGAGCGAGAGCCCAGTTCTTGATCGATACGTCAGAAATTCTACAAGCAAATCGTTAAAGTAAGAAGGATATACCCGGATCCATTGATTGAATGCAAAATACCGTAGATCGGATACGTAGATCTTCTGATTCGTCAATCGCCCTCTCTAATGTCTCTCTAGAAAGATGGAGGTTCTAGGAGGCAAAGGGTTTAATTGTGAATTGGGGACCATAACCCTATATTAAACCTAATTGGGTAATTTACCAGTTTGCCCATCACAAATTGGTAAATTACCCCTGGTGTCTCTACACATTATAATATATCCATATTATATTTAATATACTCCAAAGTCCGTTGAAACTATATTAAATCACTTTAATATGGACTTAAACCTGATGATAATATAATGTATAATTTATAGTTTAACAATTTAGATCCAACTAGAATTATAAATCTTTATAATTCTAACAATCTCCCACTTGGATCAAATTATAAACTAATCAATTATACATTATAACATTATCCTTATGATATCAAATTTTGTTATCATCTAAACAGAGTATACTCTAACAATCTCGTCCATCAATTATATCAAATGCAGGACCAAAGCGGCTTTCGTCACAATTATCGTAACTGAACCTATCAATGATCACAAACACCAATATAACCAAATGACACAGATCAAATATGGATGTGTAGCATGAAAATTACATGTGATGTGAGTTAACATGCCTATTTCCAACTGGTCTAACCAAAACTTTATTGAGATCATTAAAACTCAAATGCCAGAGTGAATTAAATGAATACATCATAAAATGAATACTGCAGTAACCAAAATATTCATTACAAATATCTATAGAATAGAATCACATAAAAACAAATGACAGACTCCCACTAAACCTCAATATCTCCAAGAGATACAACCCCCATATGAGCAACATGCTCGTGAAAGACCTTGGGTCGTAATCCCTTAGTTAGCGGATCCGCAATCATGAAGTCTGTTCCAATATGATTTATAGATATTTGACCACTCTGAACTCTTTCCTTTACAACAAGAAACTTGATGTCTACAAACTTAGACTTTGAAAAGCTTCTGTTGTTGTTTGAGAACATTACAGCTGACTGATTGTCACATAAAATCCGAAGTGGTCTTTCAATACCATTTGAGATTTGATAAGTGTGTATTTTACACACTTATGTATACTTTTTATACTTGATTTGATATCTTTTTCTCAAGCATTTGAAGGAGTTTAATATATTTTGTGCAAGTTTGCAGAATTTTAACTAAAACAGGGACAGAAAATAAAAGAAGAAAAGTTGAAGTTGAATAAAAGAAAAGAGAAGTCTGAAGACAGCAGAGGATGGAAAATAGAAGATGAGGCGATCAATTGGCCAACATTTGCAGCAATTGATCGCTGTACAATTGAAAGAAAAATCAGCAATTGATCGCTATACAGCGACTGATTGCCTACAATTTTGATAGCCACACATATATCAGTAGGAAGCAGCGATCGATCTCCATGCAAACCAGAGATCGATCGCTACACAACACGTGGACACAAATAATGGAGATGCAGCGATCGATTTCCATACAATCCAGAGATCGATCGCTAAACTTACAAAAAGGCGCGGAGATGCAGTGATTGAAGGAAGCAGCGATCGATCTCTTAACACATGCCAGAGATCGATCGCCTTACATGCGAAGAAGAGGCAGCGATCGATTAAGAGATCGATCGCTATACATATGCTACATATTTGAAGGAAGCAGCGATCGATCTCTATGAAATGCAGAGATTGATCGCCACATATTTGCAGGAGAAAAGCAGCGATCACTTGCCATACAAAGTCAGCGATCGGTTGCCATACATTAAAGAAGATGCAGCGATCTATCTCTATAACTTAGCAGCGATCAATCGCTTATCATCTACAATTTTGGAAAGAGTTTGACTTCTAATCTGCACCATTAATTTAAAGCATCAGTGAATCTTAACCATTGATCTTGAGAAGAGAGATTGAATTAAACCTAGAGCATACGGCTTCTCTATATAAATTCACGCAGTCGGCAGAGAGGGCATTGAAGATTTAGAGATTCTGAATTCGGCAACAGTGAGAGCAGCGGCGATTTGGAGGCGATTCAACCGCGGAGAATTTTCAGCATAGTTTTCTCTTATTTTCTTTAATCATAAAAACCATGCACTTCTTTTTATTTATTGTTTATTTTTGTTTTAGCATGAACTAAACTTCTCGTTCTAGGGTTTCGACGTAACTTTACTATGATTATTTATTTTTTCTTGATTCAAGTATTTAATTTTCTGTTCCTTTTTTGTGTTGAGTAATTTATTCTGAACGTAATGCTTAGGTTTGCTTGATCACCAAAACTAAGAACTTTAGGGTTAGTTCGGGATGCGAGAGCGGAGAATTTAACCGTGCACTGAATAAATTGCCTTAAAAAGGATCCTAGACTAGAGATAGTTAGGGCGTTTGAGTGGTAATATAATTTCTTGATCTTAATGTATTCAATTAATTCTCAGGATTAGAGACCGAGAGGTAATAATTCGTTAATTGAATAAGTTTGTCTTTGCTCGAGAGAGATTGATGAATATTTTAGTGAAATTGCCATCAACACAAAGGAATAGGAATTAATCACTTGAATTAGTTTTAATAAATAGGATTAGTTAAGTGAAATCGGAACCCTGGATTTTCTCATCATATAATCTTACTCTTTTAAATTTAAATCTTTTATTTAAATTGTTGTTTGATTTTTATTTGAATTATTTTAGTTTAAAATCCAAAAACCACTTATTATTTCTTTTCAAATTAAACTGAAAATTAGATATTCAATATTTAACATTATTATTCCTTGTGGGATCGACACTCGTACTTGTACACACTTTATTACTTTTGCGACACGTGCACTTGCGTATCACGATTTTTCGCAACAAGTTTTTGGCGCCGTTGCCGGGGAATTAATTTTGTTATTATTGAATTATTTTATTTTAGTTTATATTTGAATTCTCTTTTGCTGCTAGGCTTAAATTACATTATTTGCACATTTCAGGTGTATGCGAAAATTAGGTACTGCCAACCTAATCCCTATCAACCTTGAAATTGAACGAACTTGTCGCCGAAATCGAAGGGAAACAAAACAAGCAATTATGGCAGATGATCAAAACGCAAATCTACAACAGAGGGTTGAAGTGGCAGAGGTCGGACGACGGACTTTGCTCGATTATGTTATGCCATCCATGGACGGGGTTCAATCAGCAATTCGAAAACCTGCTATCACATGCAACAATTTTGAAATTAAGCCGGGAACAATACAAATGATTCAACAATATCAATTTTGTGGTCTACCTAATGAGGACCCTAAGGATCATATTGCTAGCTTCGTCGAGATCTGTGATACTTTTAAATACCATAATGTCTCTGAGGATGCTATCAAGCTGAGGTTATTCCCCTTCACACTAAGAGAGCGCGCAAAGAATTGGTTGAATTCCTTACCCTCGGATTCAATTACCACGTGGAATGAATTAGTGCAGAAATTTCTATCCAAGTTCTTTCCCTTTGAAAAGATGGCGAAACTCCGTAATGAGATCACCAATTTTGCTCAATTTGATGGTGAGACAATCTATGAAGCATGGGGTCGATTCAAGGAGCTTTTAAGAAAATGCCCCCAACATGGTCTACCACAATGGATGCAAATACAGACATTCTTCATCGGTTTATCAGTTTCTACACGGACTCTTGTCAACTCAGCGGCTGGTGGATCACTATTACAAAAGACGGAAGAGGAGGCGTTCAACTTGTTAGAAGAGTTATCCCTAAATAATGACCAGTGTCCTGTTGAACGTCAGATTTTGAGGAGGCAGCCAAATACCCCAGAAATGGAAGCGATAAAAGCATTGACTACACAGGTTGCATCCCTCACTCAGCACATCCAAGGTAATCAAGCTCGAGTTAATGCAATTCATTCCCCGATCATACAATGTCAGTGGTGCCAAGGACCTCATGCTAGTGAGAACTGTCAGCAAGGGAACCAAATGGCTAGCAATTCGTCTGAACAAACTCAGTTTGTGGGAAATTATACTAGACCAACCTATCAGAATTCAGGGAATTATTTTAATGGGGGGCGCAACAATCACCCAAATTTTTCATGGAAAAATCAGAATAACGCCGTGCAACCGCCTCAAGTACCTCTGCAAGGACCTCCAGTGCAGGAAAGGAAGGTTAATCTTGAAGAATTAATTGCAAAGATGGGAGAGCGCACCAGTAATATGATTGCTGAAATGGGGGAGTACACAACTAAATTTATGGCCGAAACACGAACAACCTTGCAAAACCAGTCAGCCCAAATTCGAAGCTTAGAAATGCAAATGGGCCAAATGGCAGCTGCATTAAATGGTCGCCCTCAGGGCACATTACCTAGTTCCACTGAAGTCAATCCTAGAGAACAGTGCAATGCCATCACACTTAGAAGTGGAGCAGTGTTTGAAAATTGTGCCAAGGAAAATAAGAAAGTGGTCGCACATGACGGAGTGCATTTGTCATCATCCGAGTCCACATCAAAGGATCAAGAGCTACTGGACGCTCCAGCTCAGATTCCAAAGGAAATCATCCCTAAGGTCCCTTTCCCACAACGCCTGAAAAATGCAAAGTTGGATAAACAGTTTGATAAATTCTTGAAGGTGTTCAAAAAGCTCCACATCAACATTCCATTCGCTGAGGCTCTCGAGCAAATGCCTAAATATGCAAAATTTTTGAAAGATATTCTTTCCCACAAGCGCAAAATAGAGGAGTTTGGTTTTATAGCTCTTACAGAAGAATGCAGTGCTATTATTCAGAGGAAGCTTCCACAAAAACTGAAAGACCCAGGAAGTTTCACTATTCCATGCGAAATTGGGAATTCTATATTTGAAAGGGCACTTTGTGATTTGGGAGCGAGCATTAACCTGATGCCTCTATCTATATTTCGGAGGCTTGGTATTGGTGAAGCAAAGCCCACAAGTGTAGTTCTACAGATGGCCGATCGCTCTATAAAGCATCCGTATGGGGTTATTGAAGATGTCCTCATCAAAGTCGACAAGTTTATTTTTCCCGCTGATTTCTTGATTCTTGATATGGAGGAAGATCGTGGCATCCCTATAATATTAGGTCGACCATTCTTAGCCACAGGGGGTGCTGTAATTGACTTAAGAAAGGGAGAGCTTAAATTGCACTTACAAGATGAAGATGTCACATTCAAGGTGTATAAATCACTGGAGTATCCAATAGAAGCTTCACGTCAACCAAACGATTTTCTTGAGCCTAATGGAAAGCAGCATGTTGAAAGTTTGGGAGAGTCGCCATTACGGGTCCTACCACATATAAAGAAACCACCCGACTACAACAAACTTTTGGCAAATGATAAGTTCGTAAATGGGCAACAATGGTTACCATATTGGGACGGTACGGTTAAAAATGCAAATTCCATTATATATCGTGATCCCACATGACGCAGCATGACGTCTGGCTGAAGACGGTAAATTAAGCACTTGGTGGGAGGTAACCCATTTACCTATTTATTTAGTTCTCATTTTATATTATTATTATTAGTAGTATTATTATTATTATCTTTAATTACTTATTTAGTTATTATTATTATTATTATTATTATTATTATTACTACTGTTCTTTTACTTTTTATTATTATTATTTTATTTTTATTTAGTTTATTTTTATTTTTATTTTTATTTTTATTTTTATTTTTATTTTTATTTTTATTTTTATTTTTATTTTTATTTTTATTTTTATTTTTATTTTTATTTTTATTTTTATTTTTATTTTTATTTTTATTTTTATTTTTATTTTTATTTTTATTTTTATTTTTATTTTTATTTTTATTTTTATTTTTATTTTTATTTTTATTTTTATTTTTATTTTTATTTTTATTTTTATTTTTATTTTTATTTTTATTTTTATTTTTATTTTTATTTTTATTTTTATTTTTATTTTTATTTTTATTTTTATTTTTATTTTTATTTTTATTTTTATTTTTATTTTTATTTTTATTTTTATTTTTATTTTTATTTTTATTTTTATTTTTATTTTTATTTTTATTTTTATTTTATTATTATTATTATTATTATTATTATTATTATTATTATTATTATTATTATTATTATTATTATTATTATTATTATTATTATTATTATTATTATTATTATTATTATACGTTTTCAAGATAGTAATATTTGTTTAAAAAAAATAAATAAAAAAAAAAAAAAAAAAAAACATCGTAAAAAAAAAGGGGGCAGCGATCGATCTCTACACATGACAGAAATCGATCGCCGCCTCCAGTGGGTAATTTTTATACCCGACACTTATCAATTTTATTTTACATTCCTTCTTTTCTCATTCAATTTTATTTTACATTCCTTCTTTCCTCATTTTCGGCTTCCAACCCTAAACCCTTTTCTCCCCTTCGCGATCTCTCAACCGCGATCTCCCATCACTCCACCGCGCTCGATCGCTCTCCCACCATCTTCTGCTATTCTTCATCTCGCATTTCCCCTCGCTGTCAGGTAACTTCTCCCCCCTGGATTAATTTTTGTTGTGGTAAGTTCAATAGCTCGGCTCTCCCTCTTGCCATTTTCATTTTCTTTGTGTTTAATTTGTCAATTTTTCTTTTTGGTTCTGTTTGTTCCTTTGGAGTGCCATTCTTCTTGATTATTTCATGTTTTTCACATGCATCTCATCCCAGTTAGCACACCTGTGATCTGAACATTTTTGTCATTCTGTTGTCTATTTTTGTGTCGGGTCTTTCTGTGTTCTTCCTGACCAGTGTGTTACTCATGATAGCATGTTAGTTTTGGTTAGCTTGCTTAGTATGAATAGCTCATGTTCAAATTTTTTTTGTTTACAGTTTATCACGCTCGGTTGTTGTCGGCTAGCATGTCTTTGTTTGGTTTGAAATTCTGTTTTCCAGGGTAATAATATTATGATCCGCTTGTGTGTTTTTGTCTCCTTTTGAGGGCGGCAGTAAGACTTGTCCAGTTGTAGTTCCACCAATTTGATGCATGCCCACCATATGTTTGTGAGATGCCTGAGTCCCGTAGCATTATCAATTTATGCATTCTGTTTTCCTACTGGCTTATCTAATATGCTTAATTGTCTATGGGTGTGTATGGTTGGCTGTGTTTCTCTTGCATGTGCAGACACAAGATATTTATTTGCACTCATTCAACATGCCGCCTAAAAGATCACGAGCTACCACCAGTTTAGTCTCATTTCCACCCGTCCAACACTCATTCTTGAATCCTATGGCGGCAAACTATTATCAAGACTTTATGGCAAAAGACAAAGCAATCATTTGCGAAGTGCTATTTCAACCTTCTGAGGACGATGGCCTGATTTTGACCAACCTTCGACAACGCAGGTGGGAGACACTTGCCATACTAGGCGGCGAGGCGAACGTGTATGCTGTTCGCGAATTTTACGCCAATCTTAAAGCTGCCAACGTGGATAGGCCAGTTAGAGTTCGGAATCAACTTATCAATTTTTCTGCTGAAGCCATTAATCACTACCTGGGCCTAGACAATGACACACCAGATGACATTCAGCCTATGTTGGATGCCGGGCCGGATTATGAATTGATCCTTCGTGAGATGGGTCACAGGGGTTCCAGCTGGAGTTATTCTGCACAAGACCGTGCTAAACCTCTTCACATCATCTCCAGTTGCCTAAATAAGTATGCTCAAGCGTGGTGCAAATTTATCAGGGGTAATTTGATGCCAACTTCTCAAAAATCCGAACTGACCAGAGAAAGGGTGGTAGTACTTTATTGCATCCTCACAGGGCGATCTATAAATGTAGGGCGGCTGATCCACCGTAATATCCTCACTTGCAGTAAGGGATCTACCACAGGAGGGCACATACATCCTGTTCTTATTACTCGTCTGTGTGCCGCCGCCGATGTCCCTATGAGCTCCACGGATGAACCATGGATCCAGCCGATGGTTTACAGCTCATCAAAAATTGCAAGAATCACCGACTGGCCCCATGGGATAGCCCGACCTACTGGTTTAGGTTTTGATGACCTTGATGACATTGCAGCCCTTCCTCCTTCACCATTGGTTCTACCACGTGCTCAGCATATGCAGTTGGAGGAGGCTCGCCGAGAAGCCCGCACCAAACGTCGCTATGAGGGTCAGCCTGCTGCACCACCTACTATTGGCGCTTCCTCGTCTTCCATGCCGCCTCCCTCTTATACCATCAATGATGTGGGACGTATGGTCGCACAATTAGCAGTTCAACACGAGCAACTCCATGCTCGGCAGACCCGGCTGGAACAGCACATGCTGGATCATTCTTTATTTATGGCACGATATATTGAGGCGCTCCATGCTCCTCAAGGCGAGTCGTCTCAACCAGCACCACCTGTTCCTACCTATCCAGCACACTTACTGCGGCCATATAGCGATCCACGCGATGATGAGCAGGATGATACGTCGGGCTCAGATTGAGGTACACTCTTTCCTTTTCATTTGTTTTGTTTGCTGTGGATACATTGAGGGCAATGTAGATTTTAAGTTTGGGGGTGTATTGATTAAATTCAAGTATTTTTCTGTTTTACTGAACACTTGCTATATGACATGGTTATGCAGTCTGATCTTGATCTAGGTGTCTATGATGATTTAACGAGATATAGATTCATGCTTTAATTCCGTGTGATATACTGAGTAAAAGAGTAATTGGTGTTAGTTGCATTGATTAGAGGTCACTTAGTTATTTTCTGAAATCTGAACACGTTTTATTCTTATTTGATTCTCTTTGTTGGTGATATTTGTGTAGTCTACTGCGAGTGAAACCCAACCACAGTAAGGGAGTGAAAGAGAGTAAACACAGTAAGGGAGTGTAACACCAGTCAAATATAGTGAGATTGAGAATATTGTGAGAAAATATCTTTCTTGGTTTTGCTTAATATCCTCGAATGCAAATTGAAATTTTTCAAAACAAGAGAATGATTTA
Source organism: Begonia masoniana (assembly GCA_022432975.1). Lineage (NCBI taxonomy): Eukaryota > Viridiplantae > Streptophyta > Magnoliopsida > Cucurbitales > Begoniaceae > Begonia > Begonia masoniana. The sequence continues at coordinate 795,431 of CM039504.1, forward strand.
GGCTATCTTTGGATTGTTTGAGTTTTCTGAGCCTACCTATTTTGTGTCATTTAATGACACCCATAGTCACCCTTTTGAGCCTATGTTTACAAATTCATTTGTCACCTGAAATTAGCCTAGCCACATATATTTTTCTACCTTTCTTCAGAGCACGGGGTTTAGTGATATATTCGAAGGAGAGTAGGAGAATGTAGTGGTGAGGATGAATAAAAACTCTGTTGTCATATGTTAATTTATTGTTGCATTGCTTTGATATTATTAGTAAAAAAAAAAAAAAAAAATCAAAATCAAAAGTTTAGTTTTATCTTCAAGTTCGTTGTATTTATTTTGCTTTGTAATTATGACAAAGGAGTGACTATGAGTGATATTGAATGAAATAAGTTTGGGGGTGAGAGATTAAAAGAATGCTTGAGCGAGTTCAATAAATAGGCGAGTGCTGAGAAGAAAATATTGAGTGGGTGAAATAAGGAAGGATGAGGGGTGCTCTGATTATTCGTTTGTATCCATTAAATTCCTACCCTTTTAACCCAGCCTTACATTACAAGCCTTTAAAGTCCTATTAACTCTTATTTTGATTTATGAATATTTGCTATTAGTTGGATAGTGGGCAAAACTGATGAACGATTAGAGTGACTGGAGTGAACCTGAGTGAACAGTTAATGATGCCCTTACCTGTAGTTGCATTAGTTGAACCAACAATCAGAAGAGAATGAGAATGAATGCACACGCACACACGAAAATTTCTAAGTGAGTTATTTTCAATGCGCTAACATGAATTAATTATTTTGCAAAGTGTTTCACTTGGTATTTTAGTATGGATCTATTTCAAGCTGAGACAAATTACCGAAAATCTTGATTAAGATTGTTTTACCATTGTTATATTTTATTGAGCAGATTTTAAATTGAGATTATATATTTGTGTGAACTGACTTGCATTTTGTTTGCTTGAGGACAAGCTTTCATTCAAGTTTGGGGGTGTGATAAGTGTGTATTTTACACACTTATGTATACTTTTTATACTTGATTTGATATCTTTTTCTCAAGCATTTGAAGGAGTTTAATATATTTTGTGCAAGTTTGCAGAATTTTAACTAAAACAGGGACAGAAAATAAAAGAAGAAAAGTTGAAGTTGAATAAAAGAAAAGAGAAGTCTGAAGACAGCAGAGGATGGAAAATAGAAGATGAGGCGATCAATTGGCCAACATTTGCAGCAATTGATCGCTGTACAATTGAAAGAAAAATCAGCAATTGATCGCTATACAGCGACTGATTGCCTACAATTTTGATAGCCACACATATATCAGTAGGAAGCAGCGATCGATCTCCATGCAAACCAGAGATCGATCGCTACACAACACGTGGACACAAATAATGGAGATGCAGCGATCGATTTCCATACAATCCAGAGATCGATCGCTAAACTTACAAAAAGGCACGGAGATGCAGTGATTGAAGGAAGCAGCGATCGATCTCTTAACACATGCCAGAGATCGATCGCCTTACATGCGAAGAAGAGGCAGCGATCGATTAAGAGATCGATCGCTATACATATGCTACATATTTGAAGGAAGCAGCGATCGATCTCTATGAAATGCAGAGATTGATCGCCACATATTTGCAGGAGAAAAGCAGCGATCACTTGCCATACAAAGTCAGCGATCGGTTGCCATACATTAAAGAAGATGCAGCGATCTATCTCTATAACTTAGCAGCGATCAATCGCTTATCATCTACAATTTTGGAAAGAGTTTGACTTCTAATCTGCACCATTAATTTAAAGCATCAGTGAATCTTAACCATTGATCTTGAGAAGAGAGATTGAATTAAACCTAGAGCATACGGCTTCTCTATATAAATTCTGTAATATCCCGGCTTTTCGGGATATTAATATTTTAATATAAATGACATTTTCGTAAATATGTCAAATCAAACCCGTTTCACGAAAAGAAAACGCCATTATGACCCTAATTATTAATATGGATTTTAAGGAAATTATGAGAATTTTCAGAGTAACAACGCTATATTTCGAGTAATTACGTTTCTCGTAATATAAAGGACGTTTTAGTAAAAATAGTAAACGAAGTTCGTTTTGCGAACGGGTAGTTTTATTGAAACCCAAATATTAAGTTGGATTTATTGACGAAATAAGAAATTCGAATGGTTAAAACGAGAGAGAAAACGGTATATTAATGTTTTAATTGGAATTAATGTATTATTATCTCCGACCGCCGATTCTTCGACGATTCCGGCCAGACGACGGCGGAGAAGCGCGGGCAAGCGTTTCCGGCCATCCTCGCGCACAAACCGAACGGTATGGCTCGGTTCTCCCTGTTTTCGGTTCTGTTGAAGGCCGGGATTGCCGAGCTCGATTGAGCTCCGATCTCCGGCCATTTTTGGCTGGCCTCGGCGTCATATGATCGGCTTAGGCCGGCGAAGGTTGCTTGGCCGCGGAATGCCCGAATTGGGCGAGAAACAAGGTTATTATTATTATTATATTATTAATAATTAAATAAAATATAACGAACGACAGATTCATTCTGTCGTTCGCTATCGTTCGAACCCGAACGACGACGAGCTCGAGCCCGACGCCGAGCGAGAGAAGGGAGAACGGCGAGCCTCCGACCGCCGATTCTTCGACGATTCCGGCCAGACGACGGCGGAGAAGCGCGGGCAAGCGTTTTCCGGCCATCCTCGCGCACAAACCGAACGGTATGGCTCGGTTCTCCCTGTTTTCGGTTCTGTTGAAGGCCGGGATTGCCGAGCTCGATTGAGCTCCGATCCCAGTCCGATCTCCGGCCATTTTGGCTGGCCTCGGCGTCATATGATCGGGCTTAGGCCGGCGAAGGTTGCTTGGCCGCGAAATGCCCGAATTGGGCGAGAAACAGGGAATGCCCGATTTAGGGCATTTCGGTTTTGGTGAGTGTAGCTTCGATTTTGGTTAGATTATTCTAATTGAGGGTATGTGTGATTGATTCGTGAAGAATTGGATGGAATTCGATGAAAAACGAAAAAAGGGAAATTTTCGGGTTAGGGGCAGTTTCGGGTTTTCTGGCATTTGACCTATTTACGGTCGATTGTTTTAAAATTACTTTTGGCAGGTTAAAATAGGTTATTAGAGGAGCGCGTGGCCGCTGGAATCGTTCGATTCCGATAACCGACGCGAAAGTTATGTGCGTTCGAAGTTTCGGGTCGGTTTTTACCGAACCCAAATTAGTGGCCGTTTAGTTAGATTTTAGTTGGATTAAAGCTTTAGGAAATTGCTTTAGTTAAGGTTTTGTTAATTTGGACGTTTAGAAGCTTAAATTAGTTTTGACGTCAATGTTGTGTTTTGCCTCAGACAAACAACGCTCGTAGACGGAGCTCGGCGTGCTAAGGACATCAGGTAAGTCTCTCGTGACTTGTTTGGCCGATTGGCCTACACCATAAGATTTCTTGTTGATCGAGGAATTGGAGAATTGTTTGTTAAATTGCTTTGGTGGGGTAGTTAGGTTAATCGTTTTTATAGGTCGTTTGTTTGTTGTCTTGATGGTACATATGTTGTTTGTTTATATTCTGCTTATGTTATAGTATTGCACATGTTCACGCATCACGGTTTCCGAAAGGCATGAAAAATGAATTTGTATGCATGTTTTTATGAAAAAGGAAATGTTAATGAATAAGTATGAATGTCTGTAATCTGATGTCGACGGTGGTGGTGGTTCAGACATGGCTGCTTGGGGAGCATGTCTTCCCCCCGGTTAGATACGAGGGGCTATCCAATCGCGGGATGTGCCGTTCCTATCTAGCGAGAGTGAGGCCACGGTGAAGTATAAGTATAAGTATAAGTATAAGTATAAGTATAAGTATAAGTATAAGTATAAGTATAAGTATAAGTATAAGTATAAGTATAAGTATAAGTATAAGTATAAGTATAAGTATAAGTATAAGTATAAGTATAAGTATAAGTATAAGTATAAGTATAAGTATAAGTATAAGTATAAGTATAAGTATAAGTATAAGTATAAGTATAAGTATAAGTATAAGTATAAGTATAAGTATAAGTATAAGTATAAGTATAAGTATAAGTATAAGTATAAGTATAAGTATAAGTATAAGTATAAGTATAAGTATAAGTATAAGTATAAGTATAAGTATAAGTATAAGTATAAGTATAAGTATAAGTATAAGTATAAGTATAAGTATAAGTATAAGTATAAGTATAAGTATAAGTATAAGTATAAGTATAAGTATAAGTATAAGTATAAGTATAAGTATAAGTATAAGTATAAGTATAAGTATAAGTATAAGTATAAGTATAAGTATAAGTATAAGTATAAGTATAAGTAGAAGAAATGAAATGAAATGAAATGAATAACGAAAAGGTAGGAGGCATGTTTTTATGAACTGCACGCATAGCATGCATTGCATTCACGTAGACTTACTGAGCCTTAAGCTCACGACTTATTTTTATGGTGTAGGTGACCTCTACACAGGTGAGGATGAGATCCCTCCACCCGAGGCATGAACAGTTGAAGAAAGATGGCCCGTGGGAGTGTGCTGGGCAGTCGACGCGTAATTGACCCGTGGGGATGTAGGTATATGCTTTGGGGACTTGATATGAAATGTATAGTTTGTCATATTAGGATGTTTGGGTTATTCTGGATAGAAATATGTAAGTGATAGGTGTAGGCTGTGGTAAATATTGTTGAATTGCTATGGATAACGAAACTGTTTTGAATTTACAACTTTCTGGAACTGCTTGGGACTTTCTTTTTAAACAGGAGGAATGTTTGGTTTTTAAATGGATCCATGCAGTTCGTTTTCTTGGAAAATGTGTTTTGTTTACTTATGTCTCGAGTCGTTCTGAGTGAGATTATGGAGGATGTATGAGCGTCAAGAGATTTGGTGTTGAACTGTATAATTGAGATGTAGATAAGAAATGATATTGTCAGGATGTGATGAATTGATGAGTTGAGGAATGATAGAAGGTTGAGTGGTTTTATGTAAACTGTTTTTATATGATAAATGAATTTTCTTTAAAGGTTTTCGAGAATGTTTTTAATTGGTTTAGAGGCTTAAAAAGGAAAATTTTATACGGGAAAAATAGGTACAGTTTTAGGGGTGTTACAAATTCACGCAGTCGGCAGAGAGGGCATTGAAGATTTAGAGATTCTGAATTCGGCAACAGTGAGAGCAGCGGCGATTTGGAGGCGATTCAACCGCGGAGAATTTTCAGCATAGTTTTCTCTTATTTTCTTTAATCATAAAAACCATGCACTTCTTTTTATTTATTGTTTATTTTTGTTTTAGCATGAACTAAACTTCTCGTTCTAGGGTTTCGACGTAACTTTACTATGATTATTTATTTTTTCTTGATTCAAGTATTTAATTTTCTGTTCCTTTTTTGTGTTGAGTAATTTATTCTGAACGTAATGCTTAGGTTTGCTTGATCATCAAAACTAAGAACTTTAGGGTTAGTTCGGGATGCGAGAGCGGAGAATTTAACCGTGCACTGAATAAATTGCCTTAAAAAGGATCCTAGACTAGAGATAGTTAGGGCGTTTGAGTGGTAATATAATTTCTTGATCTTAATGTATTCAATTAATTCTCAGGATTAGAGACCGAGAGGTAATACTTCGTTAATTGAATAAGTTTGTCTTTGCTCGAGAGAGATTGATGAATATTTTAGTGAAATTGCCATCAACACAAAGGAATAGGAATTAATCACTTGAATTAGTTTTAATAAATAGGATTAGTTAAGTGAAATCGGAACCCTGGATTTTCTCATCATATAATCTTACTCTTTTAAATTTAAATCTTTTATTTAAATTGTTGTTTGATTTTTATTTGAATTATTTTAGTTTAAAATCCAAAAACCACTTATTATTTCTTTTCAAATTAAACTGAAAATTAGATATTCAATATTTAACATTATTATTCCTCGTGGGATCGACACTCGTACTTGTACACACTTTATTACTTTTGCGACACGTGCACTTGCGTATCACGATTTTTCGCAACAAGATTCGCAATCCCGCGACAAAGTTACTCAGCCATAATGCCTGATTGGATGCCTCATAACATGCTATAAACTCAGCTGCCATAGTAGAAGAGGCCGTAAGTCTCTGTTTGGCACTCTTCCAGGAGATAGCTCCTCCAGTTAAAAGGAAAATATAGCCCGATGTTGACTTCAAGTCATCTTGGCATCCAGCAAAATCAGAATCAGTATACCTAATGATCTCTAGCTGATCTGATTTCTTGTATGTGAGCATGTACTCTTTGGTTCTCTGTAAGTATCTGAGTACCCTTTTTACAGCCTTCCAATGATCCAATCCAGGATTACTCAAGTATCTACCCAACATGCCAACTATGTATACAATATCCGGACGCGTGCATACTTGAGCATACATTAAGCTTCCTACTGCCGAAGCATAAGGAATCTTTTGCATTTCTTTGACTTCAAAGTCACTTGAAGGGCATTGATTTTTATTTATTTTGTCTCCTTTGGCAACAGTGGTATCTCCTGGTTTACATTCTTGCATGCCAAATCTTTTTAAAACCTTCTCGATATAGCTCTTTTGTGATAATCCAAGTATACCTCGACAACGATCTCGATATATTTGGATTCCTAATACAAAAGAGAAGTCACCAAGATCTTTCATTTCAAATTTATTTGAAAGAAATTTCTTGGTGTCGTGCAACAAGCCTATATCATTGCATGCTAATAATATGTCATCGACATATAAAACTAGAAACATCATTTTATTCCCACTAAATTTATGGTATACACAATCATCAACTTTATTTGCCTCAAAACCATATGAGGTGACTGCTTGATGAAATTTGTAATACCATTGACGGGAAGCTTGTTTTAGCCCGTAGATGGATTTCTTTAATTTGCAAACTAAGTCCTTTGATTTATCCGAATCAAAGAACTCGGGTTGCACCATATAGATCGTTTCATCAATGTCATCATTGAGAAACGCCGTCTTTACATCCATCTGATGTAGCTCTAAATCAAAATGAGCTACTAGTGCCATTGTAGTTCTAAAGGAATCTTTCGTAGATACCGGAGAGAAAGTTTCCTTGTAGTCAATGCCTTCTCTTTGAGTAAAACCCTTAGCAACAAGACGTGCTTTGAATCTCTCAATGTTACCTTTTGAATCCCTTTTGGATTTAAAAATCCATTTACAACCGACGGGTTTCAAACCTGCAGGTAACGGGACGAGATCCCAAACGTCATTGTTTTTCATGGACTTTAACTCCTCATTCATGGCATCAGTCCACTTTTGAGAATCAGAACTCTTAATGGCTTGGTTGAAAGTGACAGGGTCATCTTCCACCTCACCAAGTTCCTCATGTTCTTGTAGGAATACGATGTAATCATCCGAAATCGTACTCCTTTTCTCTCTAGTGGACCTCCGTAATGGCATATTTTCTTGAGGCTGTTGAGTTTGTTCTTCGGGAATGGCTTCCTGAAGAGGTTCAGGAAGTGATTCAACATTGTATTTTTCATTATCCACTTGATCGAAGTCAAGGGAAACCAAAGGAAGAGGAACAACTTCCTCCTCAAAGACAATGTCTTCCTTATCTCCCCTCACAAACTCTACATCCTCAAAAAATCGGGCATTTCCCGTTTCAAAGAATGTCCTTACAGTGGGATCATAAAATTTGTACCCCCGTGACCGTTCAGGATACCCTACAAAATAACAACTAACAGTCCTAGAGTCCAGTTTCTTTTCATTGGGCCTATAATGCCTTGCCTCAGCTGGACACCCCCACACGTGTAAGTGTTTAAGAACGGGTTTTCGGCCCATCCAACACTCATGTGGGGTTTTGTTAGCCGTCGCCTTAGTAGGTACCCTGTTAAGGATATAAGCTGCGGTCTTCAGTGCTTCACCCCAGAGGGATTCTGGTAAGGTCGAATGAGCAATCATGCTCCTTACCATGTCCTTAAGCGTTCTGTTCCGTCTTTCAGCAACATCATTCATGTTGGGCGAACCCGGCATGGTGTACTGAGGAACAATACCACACTCCTCTAGGTATTTAGCAAATGGTCCTAGACGTTGTTCACCTGATCCGTCATACCGACCATAGTATTCACCACCACGATCAGATCTGACAACCTTAATCCTTTTATCAAGCTGATTTTCCACCTCAGCTTTAAAAGCTTTAAACACGTCCAAAGACTGAGACTTCTCATGAATGAGATATATGTAGCCATAACGCGAGTAATCGTCAATGAATGATATGAAATAATGTTGACCATTCCAAGATGCCGTAGGGAAAGGTCCACATATATCTGTATGTATCAATTCAAGGACTTCTGAAGCTCGGTTAGCTTCTAATCTCCTTACACTTGTTTGTTTCCCTTTAATACAACTGACACAAACCTTGAAGTCAGTCATATCAAGAGGGCCCAAAATTTCGTCTGACACAAGCTTTTCAATTCTCTTTTGAGAGATGTGACCTAAACGCTTGTGTCATAACGAAGCTGAATCATTATTAGTTAATTTACGTTTTGTACCTCTTGAATCAGTATGCAAGGTTTCATTAAATGAAGCTATGGTTTCTAGCATATATAGATTGTCATAAACAGATAAAAATCCAGAACCCATTATATTTGAATTTAATGATAAACTAAATTTTCCATATCCAAATGAACAAGAATAACCAGATTTGTCCAATGCAAAAATAGAAATTAAATTCCGTCTAAAAGACGGTACAACAAAAGTATCATTTAAATCCAAAAATTGTCCAGATTTTAATAACAATCTAAAATCTCCGATGGCTTCAACTTCAACTGATTTGCCATCGCCCACAAAGATGAATCTTTCAGCATCATTCGGCTTTCGACAATTCAGGCAACCCTGCATAGACAAACTAATGTGAGTGGTAGCACCCGAATCTAACCACCACGTATGTCTAGATACAGAAACCAAATTAACCTCAGAACAAACAAGGTTGAGAAGTGTACCAACAGCTTTTTTCTTCATTTTATTTCCATTATCTTTGGAAGATGATGCCAAATGAGCACTTTCTGTTCGATCATGCTTAATCCTCTCTACCTCTTGGACACAATGAGATATTAATTCATTAAGTGTCCACTTATCCTTCTGGCAGTTATAACTGATCTTAAACTGCCCAAACTGAGGAGGAAGAGAAATCAAGACTAAGTGAACAAGGATGTCATCAGACAGCTCTAACTTAAGTTCCTTAAGTCTTGAAGCAAGATGAGACATTTCCATTATGTACTCCTTGATATTCCCCTTGCCATTATACTTGAGTGAGACAAGCTTAGCTAAAAGCGTGCTTGTTTCAGCCTTCTCGTTTTTCTCAAAACGTTTCTCAAGTTCTGCAAGGAATGTTTTGGCATCAGTGTCTTCCGACATATTGCCCCGAAATGCTTCTGGAATGGCGCGCTTCATGATCATTAGACTTACACGATTCGAACGCTCCCACTTTTCCAACTCCCTTTTATCATCAAGGGTACTTGATGCTGAAAGAGGTGGGAAGCGTGCGACCCTAAATGCAATGTCAAGATCCATGCACCCGAGAACAATCATAACGTTCTCTTTCCAGACTTTATAGTTGGTCCCGTTAAGCATAGGAACTGCATTAACGTTACCCATTATACTTGAGATGTTAACTGTAACAACATAGAAAATGAAACAACATTAGCTCATGAATTAATATGCATATACATGACAATGATATAACTCAAAATGTAGTGCATCCATCAACAAGAAACCGGCACAACATTAACACTTAGTCTTTTGACTAAAAGTGTTAACTTGTAATTGGTAACTTGGTCCAGTATATAAACATTGACAATAAGACCTGTCAAACAATGAGCTCATCGTTGGACAAGTTCAATGTTCACATGGCAGCCTAATAATTGTCACATATTTTAATACTGCTAACAAGTCATGCAACTGTACAAACATCAACCTTCCTTTGGGCCGATCGAAATTCATACATGCATGTCTCATGCCCAACATATAAAAATAGGATAATTAAAGCAAGAGAGGCTAAGTTTATAGCATGTTACCCAACCATCCTATTTTACAATGTAAGACTCCAAAAATTGCACAAAAAAAAAAAGTTAAGAAAATTCATATACAAACATATTCAATAGCTAGTCAACCATATTAGTTAATCAGTAAACCAAATGATCAACCAACTTGGAAGGGAAGGTTCAAATCAGCCAAAGCTGGGCAAAAACAGGGCGAAACGGGGTGAACCGAGCCCTTAATTGTCCAGAAACAGTCATCAAAAAGACCCAAAGTAGCCGAACCAAAGTGAACCAGGGCCCATTTAACCAAATGGATCAGTCAATTTTTTTTTTTTTTTTTCGGACCTGACCAAACCGAACCGAACCAGACCGAACCGAACCGAACCGGTCTGGGTTGAACCAACCAAGGAACAAGTTCGAACCATAACCGAACCGAGTTGGTTTGGTCCGAGTGGATCCGAACCCAAATGGTTTGGTCCGATTTGGACCAAACCTAACCCAATCAGACCGAATCGGCCCAAAACCACCGAAGAGGGGCTGCGAACCAGCAATGAAAATCGCCAGAATCTCACCGATTCCAGCGGATTTTCACCCCAAAATTGTCCGATTTATCAAAATAATGATAGATCGGGCAATAATCCTTAACGTGCATCAACAAAAAACTAATTTTAAGGCATTAAAACATGCATACTAGCGGAATTAGATGCAAAAATATAGCCCTAAAAAATAATTCCGAAAATTTAAAAAAAAAATGATGCTCTTTCCGATTTCAAGCCAGAAAATTCGATTACTTGTAGTCTAACGTAACCGTCTCTGATACCAATTGACGGATTCAATAAAAATAACCAGAATAATTGAATCCAGAATAAATTCTAAAACTGAAAAGAGCGAGAGCCCAGTTCTTTATCGATATGTCAGAAATTCTACAAGCAAATCGTTAAAGTAAGAAGGACATACCCGGATCCATTGATTGAATGCAAAATACCGTAGATCGGGTACGTAGATCTTCCGATTCGTCAATCGCCCACTCTAATGTCTCTCTAGAAAGATGGAGGTTCTAGGAGGCAAAAGGTTTAATTGTGAACTGGGGACCATAACCCTATATTAAACCTAATTGGGTAATTTACCAGTTTGCCCATCACAAATTGGTAAATTACCCCTGGTGTCTCTACACATTATAATATATCCATATTATATTTAATATACTCCAAAGTCCGTTGAAACTATATTAAATCACTTTAATATGGACTTCAACCTGATGATAATATAATGTATAATTTATAGTTTAACAATTTAGATCCAACTAGAATTATAAATCCTTATAATTCTAACAAAGCAGCCATAAGATGTCCATAAGCCACCAATTTCACTACTTTTCAACCCAAGCATGAGAAAGAATTCACTCTGGCCTAAAGTCAGATTCATATGACTTGACTACGTTGTGTTTTTCTTAGTTCTTTCTATTCTGCCATTATATCTGAGACAAGTGGATCTGCTTATTTTTAGGTACCTTGAAGGTTCCTTTTCTGTTCTTGACCAATGGTAAGGCTTATATTATCTCCCTATTATATATTGACTTAAAAAGCATATATATTAATCATATGTACATGTTAACAATGATTGTTCAAGTTGTTTCGATCAATACAATTTCAGCTCATCTGAGTGTAGTCTTTTTTACTAAATGATCGTAAATTCATGCGATTACTTTTTGTTGTTTGATGCAAATGAGTGACCTTTTGCATAGAAGCAACTCGTTGATATGATTTGCACAGTGGTCATTTAAGAAGTATATTAAGAAAATGACAAAAGGATTATGATTCATCGGAATAGGGGGTGGAATCCCTGAATCAAGACGAGCCGATGAATTAAGTGCACTTTTAGGAGTGAATATCTTACCTTCTCAGGTAGTTTCCCACCTCTCCACCTGAATTTCGCTCCAATTCTTCAGCCTAAAAACGATATTGCATTTAAATCACTAATTTCATGATGTCTTTTTCGCTGATAGAATCTCCTTCGTGTTCGTCTCTTTTGGTAATTCTGATGCAGGTTGTACAGGGTCACTCACCCTTCAAAAATTTGGTTAGCAGGTAATCATCTTACAAAGTCTCTGTAAATGATAACACTTTCATTTTATTAAGCATTAATTTAGGAAAGAAAAATAAATATATAGAGGACATGGCAGAAGAAAGACGATAGGAAAATAATAGGGGATAGTGGATTTCCCTATTGTATCCACTCTTGTTCTTATCTCGTTCTTATTGCAATTTCATAAAATAATTTTCTTATCAATTTGGTATCAGAGCCTCGATCCTTCATCCCGTAAGACCATCTATGCAGTCTGAAAATCAGAGAGAAATGGAGGAAGTGGACAACAACAATATTATTGATGATTTACGGCGATTATTGGCTTTGGGGAAAATAATGGAAGGATTTATGGACAAACTTACAGTTTTAGACTCCTTGGAAAAACGACTATGCCAACTTGAAGAATCCGAACGGAAGGGAAAACACCGGGCCGCCCCCAACGAAGCAGGACCCAGCTGGCCACGACGCTCGACCTCGGAGGATTTTAGAAGAGGGGAAGGATTCGCATCAGATTTCTACCCTCGAAATCAACCTCTTCGCCGCCTAGAAATGCCCATTTTTACAGGTGAGAACCCTGATGGGTGGATCTATAAGATCGAGCGCTATTTCATCATCAACCATATGACCGAGCAAGAGCGTTTGGAAGCAGTAGTCGTCTGCATGGATGGTGACGCCCTAGCTTGGTTACAATGAGAAGAAAACAGACATGTTTTTCGAAATTGGGCTGAATTTCACACTTCTCTGTTGGATCGGTTTCGCTCATCTCAAGATGGTTCCGCTTGCGAACGATTTTTGGCGTTAAGACAAGTGGGCACTGTTCAAGACTACTGGAGGGAGTTCGAATTACAAGCTTCCTCTTTGAGAGAAATTCCAGAAGTTGTCCTTGAAAGTCATTTCATTAATGGGCTCCAACCAGAAATTTGTGCAGAAGTCATAATGTTGAAGCCCATTGGATTGCATCGTCCTATGGAGATGGCCCTAAGGATAGAAGAGAAGAACCTTTTCTTGTTCCATGCAAGATTAAGCCCCAGTGCAAACAACCACCGACGAACCTCTCCAGGGCTAGCTGCTCCCTCTCGGATTTCTTCCCTCTCTGAACCGGTTCAGCCCACTAACTCCCAACCTACCTCAAGCCAGCGACTTGCCACTACGAACTCCAGTACGGTCAGATCGAATACTACTCGACCTTCACCTAATTTCAGGCGACTTACCGATGCCAAACTATAGTCCAGATGCGAGCGAGGACTCTGCTTTCGATGCGACGAACGCTACACTGTGGGTCACCGATGTGCAAAACGAGAATTACAAGTTTTAGTCGCTTTTGGCAAACCAATAACGGAGGACATCATCAGCGACTCAGCGATTCCCGATTAGCCCACCGACGAACTTTCAGAAACAGTGGAGCTTTCTCTCAATTTGGTCGTCGGACTAACAACTCCTTCCACCATGAAACTCCAAGGATCCATGGCGGGACACTCTGTCATCATTTTGATCGACAGTGGGGCAACCCACAACTTTATTTCTCTCTCCCTCATCGAGCAACTTAAGCTGTCCATTACACCCACTAAAGGGTATGACATCATTATGGGCACAGGCGTTTCTGTTTCGGCAATGGGTATTTGTCAAGATTTGGCTCTCTGATGTCAAGGAGTGGAAATCGTAGCCGATTTTCTCCCTCTGGAATTGGGCAGTACTGACGTTGTTTTTGGGATGCAGTGGCTGAAGACCCTGGGTGGTACTCATATTAATTGGAGCGAATTAACTATGCGATTCAAGATAGGCGAGATCATGGTCCGATTACAAGGCAACCAAAGTTTATGCCGAACTCAACTCTCTTTGAAGACCATGCTGTGCATGATAACCCCCACTTGTGAAGGGGCACTATTAGAGTTAAATGCAGTGACCCATCAACCAGAGGCACAACAAACTGAAATTCATCCCGATCTTCAGATTATTTTACAACAATTCTCAATATTATTTCAGCCACCTTCAGATCTACCACCTGCACGCATCAACGATCACTCCATAATGCTTCATGAAGGCACCTCCCCTATCAACGTGCGCCCTTATAGGTACCTTCAATTCCAGAAAGAAGAAATTGAGAAGCTGGTACAAGAAATGTTGCTCGCAGGTATCATTAGACCGAGTATTAGTCCATATTCAAGTCCAGTATTGTTTGTTCGAAAAAAAATGGGTCATGGCGCTTCTGCGTTGATTACCGAGCCTTAAATCATGCCACAATTCCAGATCGATATCCAATCCCCAATATTGACGAATTGCTTACTGAACTACATGGAGCAAACTTATTCTCCAAATTGGATTTACGGTCGGGATATCACCAAATACGAATTCGTCCTGAAGATATTCCTAAAACCGCATTTCAGACCCATGAAGGACACTATGAGTTTGTTGTTATGCCCTTCGGACTTACAAACGCTCCATCAACTTTTCAAGCTCTCATGAACAACATCTTCAAGGGACTACTACGTAAGTTCGTTCTCGTCTTTTTTGATGATATTTTCATTTATAGCAAATCCCTACGAGAACATTGCAGTCATGTTCAGCAGGTGATGGAGATCTTGAACTCCCATACTCTCAAACTTAATGGCAATAAGTGCCAATTTAGACAGCATCACATAAGCTATTTGGGCCACATTATTACTAAATCCGGAGTTTCCGCCGATATGGACAAAATTACAGCAATGACAAATTGGCCTACCCCGAAAACTTTGAAAGAGTTACGTGGTTTTTTGGGTTTGAGAGGATACTATAAACGTTTTGTGAAGGGATATGGCATATTGGCTAAGCCATTAACGAATTTATTACGCAAAGATAATTTCTATTGGGGATTTGAGGCTGAAAAAGCCTTCTCTGCTCTTAAAACTGCTATGACGACTACACCAGTGTTGAGTTTACCGGATTTTTCACAGTCTTTTACCTTAGAAACAGATGCATCAGGCCAAGGTCTCGGTGCCGTGTTAATGCAGCATAATCACCCAGTGGCTTACTTTAGTCACTCATTGGGGCCCAAAGCACAACAAAAATCGGTGTATGAGCGGGAGCTGATGGCTATAGTCTTTGCAATACAAAAATGGAGACACTATTTATTGGGTCGCAGATTTATTGTGCGAACTGATCAACGAAGCTTGAAATACTTATTGGAGCAACGATTGGTTAGCATGGAACACAAAAAATGGCTGAGAAAATTGATGGGGTACGATTTTGAAATTCAATATAAACAGGGATTAGAAAATCGAGCCGCCGATGCATTATCCAGAGTACCGATCGCTTCTTCCATAATGGCTATCACAATATCTCATATTCTTGATTTAGATGAAATAGATAATGCTATTTTTCATGACGCTACATTTAGCTCAATTTCATCTAAAGTTGCTAATGATACAGCTTCATTTCCAGGATACAGTTTAGTTCAAGGTCACTTGCTTTATCAGGGTAAGCTACTATTACCAAGCGACTCTTCTCTCACCAATAAAGTTATTACAGAGTGCCATGAAGGCAAAATAGGGGGCCACTCCGGCTATCTGAAGACCCTTCAACGAGTTGCTTCTCAATTTTACTGGAAGGGAATGAGAGCACAGATCAAACAATTTGTTTCCAATTGTCAAACTTGCCAACAAAACAAGTATTAGCTGGTCTCTTGCAACCCCTACCCGTTCCGGATCAAATTTGGGAAGACATAACTATGGATTTTATTGAAGACCTACCATTATCCGAGGGATATAATTCAATTTTGGTCGTGGTTGATAGGTTAAGTAAGTATGCCCATTTCATTCCCCTTCATCATCTATTCTCTGCTTCCACAGTTGCAACAATTTTTGTCAACACAGTTGTTTGCCTACACGGTCTCCCGAAAGCAATAATTTCCGATCGAGATAAAATTTTCACAAGTAATTTTTGGAAAGAATTGTTCAAATTACAATGGACGACTTTGCGACATAGCAGTGCATATCACCCTCAGACGAACGGCCAATCAGAAGTAGTTAACAAATGTTTGGAGACATATCTTCGATGTTTCTCGTCTACCAAACCTCGTCAATGGGCCAAATGGCTTCCTTGGGCAGAATATTGGTATAACACCTCGTTCCACACATCCATTAACACGACACCCTTCAAAGTAGTATACGGTCGAGATCCTCCGAATTTAATTTCGTTTTCCAAAGGATCAGCCATATTAGATGATGTGGACCAACGATTGGTGGAACGGGATAATGCATTAGCTGATCTTAAATTTCATCTCCTTCAGGCCCAACAGAGGATGAAGACCCAAGAGACTCTCATAGGCGAGAAGTAAGTTTTCAGCTCGGAGACTTAGTGTATTTAAAACTTCGACCTTACCGTTTCAAGTCTCTGATTAACCACCACAATGCTAAGCTGTCCCCACGCTACTACGGACCTTTTCGAGTAATCCAACGGATAGGACTTGTGGCATAGAAGTTAGATCTTCCATCAAATTCTTCCATCCATCCATCCAGTGTTCCATGTCTCTCAATTGCGAGCTGCTATGGGTGCAACTCATCAGGTGACACATCTCCCTCCTCAACTCACCTTTAAATATGAACTACTCTTGGAACCAGCAGAGGTCCTCGACATTCGAGCTCCAACAGACAAATCATCTATTTTTCCCGAGGTTCTTATCCGATGGCAAAATTTGCCGGACTCTGACTCTTCTTGGGAACCCTATGACCTCGTCCAACAACAATTTTCCACTTTCCACCTTGTGGACAATGTGACTTACTGGGCGAGAAGTATTGATAAGCCTTCAATACATCGTATGTACACAAGAAAATCTAAAGATCATCAACAGAGGTCAACTAGCTAGAATCATGGAAAAAATATTGAGAAGTAAATGCGGAGATACCTTTCATCGATAATAAAGAAGAGAAGATGGCAATTAGCACCAATTAAGGAGAAGTATATAATAAGTTCTTTATTAGAACATTCCTATTTTATTGAGCATTCCTATTTTATTGAGAGTCTTGGGCAATCGTATTTGTTTACATGTGCTTGGAAAAGATGGACTCCACCACACCTTGAGCTATGGGGTGGTAACAGTCTCGAGCTTCTGCAAACACCCTCTTCGCCATAATCTTCTCTTCTTCCTTCCCACTTCCCTGCACAAGGGCTGTGTAGAGTGCCCGCAGATACTTCATTCTTCCCACTTCCTTCAATGTCTTCTCAACCTGCCAGTAGAGATCCCGACATTTTGCCGATATGGCCAGTTGAAGGAATGCCACTTTCACTTCGTAATCATTTGACTCGGACAGCCTGTAGCGGGAGTCGATGGCCAGGATCTACCCATCAAAAAAACATAATTCATATCTTTCTCTCGTGGATAGAATCAAATGAAAATGCTTGAAAAAATTGGGGGGAAAATGAAGTCACCTGTGAGGCTTCTGCATTTTTAGGCAGGTTCTCTAAGTAGAGCTCCCATTCTTGCCCTCTCCAGTCAGCAATTTCCTCCTCCCTTGGCATTCTACCAAGCTTAAATTCATTTGCAAGCGATATAATCTTTGTATAAATATTAGAAACAGGCTCATAGGCATCCTGAGGAATTCCAGTTCCTTCAGTCCACAGCTCCAAATCTATATCTCTCTCTATTCCCGGAAGATTTGCTTTCAGAAAATCAAGAAATGTTTCTGTATCAATTGACATGAACTTAAAGGTCGCAATATATTTCTTCGTGAATTCATCAAATGCAGGCCTTCCCACCTGACCAAGTTGTGCAAAATCAGAACACGTTCTGTAAGAAAACTCTATCAAGTCCATTTCTAAGCCAAATTAAACTAACCTGTCGTTCAATCCGCCACAGAAACTGAAAACCTTTCTCATAAGGTACTCGAGAATACACATCATCTGGGTCCACTCCTTCTTGATTGGTTTTTAGCTTTGTAAATTCCATATTGTCCTTAAATCTTTCAATTTCCTCGTTTAAACCTCTCCAACCAATGCCGATGTTCAAGGCAGCTCTGTCCTCCCCTTGCACGGCCTCAACAATTCTCCTATCTGCATATGTGGTAAAGCCCTGTGACCATAAATAAAATTAGAAAAAAATTATTTATCTTTCATCATTATGTCAAAAACCAATAATACATCATCCTCAAAATCAACTCATGAACTATCAATCTTACATTACCATCTATATCATCCTCATCCCTTCATTTTCTTGAGCGACTTGCCTAAAACTTTATTTAGTTTCTTCATAAATTGAAGTACCCTATCGTTCCTTCTTATAGCTAAAAATGCTGGACATTCTTTATTGAAAAAATCCACAAGTTCTAAACCAGTGCTGATGACCTTAACTCTCATCAAGCTTCATAGCTGAAGCACAAGTTACCATTACATAACTGTGTACGCATTCATAGCTGAAAAACACCAGGTACTTTGGTGTTTCTTAATACTTCAAATTACATCTGTCATAGAGACCAAAACCTTTCACCTTAAATGTCCGTAAACATGAAGAATTTTCATAATAATGAATACTGTATAATTGAGACGGATACTTGCAACAAAACATCAAGGGAGAAAACACAACTTTTTTCTTGTTAGAATCCCAAGTCCTTCTAAGCTTTTCCTATCCAGTTAATTGCAAAAATATGAATGTATAATACACCCAATTGTTATAAGAAGAAGATGCCTACCTCGTTCAACCAAAAATGCTCATTGTTCTTGTTGGTTATCAAGTTCCCTGTCCAGCTATGGGCAAGCTCATGGGCCACTACCCGAGCACCAGTGGCGTCGCCCTTGATCACCGTTGGCGTCAAAAACACCATTCTTGGATTCTCCATTCCTGCGTAAGGAAAGCTCGGGGGTAAAACCAGCAAATCGAATCGCTCCCACTCATATGGCCCAAACAATTTCTCCCCTTGCCTTATCATCTCTTCCGTCTCTGCAAACTCCCTCGCCGCTGCATCCAGCAACGCCAAAACTGATTCTGAGTAAACCCTAGTCCTCGGGCCCACCTCCTTGAACCCAATCTCCCCCACAGCAAAAGCAAACAGGTACGGTGGAATCGGCTGCTCCATCACGAACTCCTCAACCACTCTCCCTTCCCCACACCAGAGAGAATCAACTCCTCCGGTCAAAGCTGAGCCTTCACCAAGACTCGGCGCTCGGCGCTCCACATGCCTTGCAGCCATGACTGCCGACAATTGCCGAGGAATATTCAAAAGCGCGCTGTAGCGTATACGCGCAGCTGGAGTATCCTGGCAAGGAAAAACGGAGCGTGCGTGAATGGGGTGGCACTGAGTGTAGACGAAAGGAAGAGTCTTGTTAAATGTTTGTGGAGGGGAGAGCCATTGGAGAGCTGAAGAGAAAGGGGCAGTACTGTAAACAACAAGAAATGAAGAGTGATTAGAGAGGGAAACGGTGAGGAGGCACCCCTTGATCGGGTCAGCCTGAGAGAGCGAAAACGGAAGCAGAGCATTGGATAGAGGATCGAGAACCGAGTGGATAGTGAGAGTACGAGTGTCGAGGGAGAAAGAGCCAGAGTGAGGGCTTGCGAGAGAAATCAGAGCGGAGGCATGAATGGTAGAGGACGGAAAATCAAAGAAAAGCGAAAGGGCAACATGTGTGGTGAGAGGATGGGTGGAATCGGTGAAAGAATGGGGATCAATTGGCGCCATTGATGAGAGCTTCCCGCGTTAGGGCTAACTTTCTGAACTTCGAAGGTTGGTAAAGAAGGTAAGCAGTGCCCGTAGCCGTGGGTAAAAGTGAAATTGGCAAATGAATACTAGGCCTTGGCCCAATATATCCCGTCCTTAAGTCTGGCCCATGCTCTCAGTTGCAACCCGGTGATATATTTCGTCTCGCTACTCTATCGCACGCGAGTTAACATCAGCTAACCATCGAAGTGAACCTGCAGAGTTGCAGAGAGGGAGGGAGAAACAGAGAGAGGAGTGGGAGCCATTTGGAAAGATTGAGATAAAATGGACGATTATACGAGGGAAATGATGAACCTGAAGACTCTTGTCACTAGAACCCTTGAGAAGAAGGGTGTCCTCGCCAGGATCCGGGTATTTTTCTATCTCTGTCGCTCTTTTCATCGTTTTGGTAAATATGTTCTGTTGGTTCTCTCTTTTTTCTGTGTGATTTTCTAGAGTACGAATCGTGATAATTTTTAGAAAATACTGTAATTGATAATTTTTTTAAATAAAATTACGTTTCTAAATAAATTCATAAGAAATACTGGAAGAGTCACAAACAGTCTCACTTAAAATCTAATATATTAGACAGAACTTACTTGTACAGTACAATTATACAACTAAATAAGCAGTACGAAAAACAATAGCAAATCCAATATGAAAAATACAAATAATATTTTTTCACTGCCATAGAATTATAACGGTCAAGATGTAAGATAAATAATAGCTAAAATAAACACCGAAAAATTTTACGTGAAAATCAAAATTAAAAAAAAATACTAAAATTAAGTTCAGAAAGATCTCATTATAAAAAATAAAATTTATAATATTTTTTTAGTTATCAAATATTCTATAAAATATTGACCGAGGAAAATTATCAATCAAAATTTTTCTATTACTAAAAATAATACTTCTTACTGTTTTTCCTCGTCATTCTCTCCCACAAACTCTATTAAGGTGGATCTCTACCTTGTTTTTTTCTTGGCCAGGACTATCTATTGGGACTTGGGAGAGAGTTCTGCAAGCAATATATAAAAATATTGCGGATTTTGCTTCTCCCATTTTTATTAAATGAAATGGGTCCCTCGTCATAATGGAGGAGGGACCCCACAGAAAGATCTTCAGCAAGTGCTGCACTGAAAGTCTTACAAATCCCATTACAGTTGATCCAGAAATGAATGCCTAAGGAATTTACTTAGGTTTTCTGCTTTAGATCACTATTTCAGGATACGCTCGATCGATCGATATGGATTTTTTGGAGTTTGTTATTCCTGAACTCAATCAATTTACCCTGTTTTGAAACTCCAGTCCGAGAAAAGTTTGAATCTTGTTCACACCAAACAACACCATTTTCCTCTCAATGACCAGAGAAATGATAGTGGAGAGAGAATCTTCACCACCCAATGAGTGCCACGTATCAGTTTCGCGATTTTCACAGTTTTAGTCAGGGGTGCTTTGCCTATCTAGGGACGGCGAGAGAGAGAGAGAGAGAGAGAGAGATGGGGTCTCGAGCTGTTTTTGGTGCTTCCAAGGGCCGGAACAGAATCCCATTGTTGTTTGAGCTTCAAGCTTCGCGTTCCTTCTGTCAGCTTCATTCTAGATCCGTAGGGTTCGTCTGGATTTCTTTTAATTCCTTTTCAAGTCTTTTTTTTTTGTTGCTATTGGGAAAATATTGAACTATTCTGTTCGGAAAGGACACATCTAGGACTAGGTCAAATGGCGAATCTACTCATAAACTGCGAGACTTTTCTTACCCAAAAATCGCAGGTGAAAAACGAGCCACCTTAGAAGCATTAAACATTCCATTTTCAACGGTAAAAAGAAGATTGAATTAGAGAAACTTCAAACTAAACATTTTTTTGTTCTTGCAGACCCTGTTTTGGGATTGCGTTTGACATAGACGGGGTTATTCTACGAGGCCATGTTCCCATTGGAGGGTCTTCCCAAGCTTTGAGAAGGTTGTACCGAAATTCTGGTAAAAAACCTACTCCCCATTTCAAAGGCAAAACGAATCTGCGAAAAGAAAAATAAATTAGATCATGTGCTCGTTAGACTAATATGATAGGCAGCCATAAGATGTCCATAAGCCACCAATTTCACTATTTTTCAACCCAAGCATGAGAAAGAATTCACTCTCGTCTAAAGTCAGATTCATATGACTTGACTACGTTGTGTTTTTCTTAGTTCTTTCTATTCTGCCATTATATCTGAGACAAGTGAATCTGCTTATTTTTAGGTACCTTGAAGGTTCCTTTTCTGTTCTTGACCAATGGTAAGGCTTATATTATCTCCCTATTATATATTGACTTAAAAAGCATATATATTTATCATATGTACATGTTAATAATGATTGTTCAAGTTGTTCCGATCAATACAATTTCAGCTCATCTTAGTGTAGTTTTTTTTACTAAATGATCGTAAATTCATGCGATTACTTTTTGTTGTTTAATGCAAACGAGTGACCTTTTGCATAGAAGCAACTCGTTGATATGATTTGCATAGTGGTCATTTAAGAATTATATTAAGAAAATGACAGAAGGCTTATGATTCATCGGAATAGGGGGTGGAATCCCTGAATCAAAACGAGCCGATGAATTAAGTGCACTTTTAGGAGTGAATATCTTACCTTCTCAGGTAGTTTCCCACCTCTCCACCTGAATTTTGCTCCAATTCTTCAGCCTAAAACCGATATTGCATTTAAATCACTAATTTCGTGATGTCTTTTTCGCTGATAGAATCTCCTTCGTGTTCGTCTCTTTTGGTAATTCTGATGCAGGTTGTACAGGGTCACTCACCCTTCAAAAATTTGGTTAGCAGGTAATCATCTTACAAAGTCTCTGTAAATGATATCACTTTCATTTTTGGAATACATGTAACTAGCCATTCAGGATAGTGGAAAATAATCAAGTTTCACATTTGAGACTTCTCACTAAGAGTTTTTTATAATTATTTTTCTTTTCAGGTTTGAGAATGAGCTCATTGTTGCCACAGGAAAAGGGGAGCCAGCTCTTGTAATGTCAGAATATGGTTTCAAGTGTGTTCATGCTTTTTGCCTGCATTAATATATCTTTTGTACTTCCTAGAACGAAGTATCAACTCTCAATAGCTTAACTTGATTATACATTTCAGAAAAGTTCTTTCGCTGGATGAATATGCTTCCTACTTTGAGAACATTGATCCTGTATCTCAGTACAAGCACTGGAAAAGGAAGCACCCTTTGAACTTGAACAACCGCCAAAACAAATTGATGGAAGGACAGGATGTTTCTTTTGACAGAGTAAGGGCAGCTTTTGTCGTCAGCGATCCTGTTGATTGGGGCAGGGATATTCAGGTACCTCATTTTTTTTTATAGTTAATCAGGAATATCACAGAAATAATGTATTAAACTTGCATAAAAAGTCCATTAATTTGTTTCATGACATGAGTTCTTCAACTAGGTTCTTTGTGATATTCTAAAATCTGGAGGCGATCCTGGAAAGAACGAGTGCCAACCGCCTCTATATTTTGCTGCTGACGATCTTGAATATCAGGTTAGTTCATAATAAGCTGATTCAAAGAATCAGGAAGGAAGCTAACATTTTGAGGTAAAACAGCTAACTGCAACTGAGATGGTACAAGATTTAGTATTTCTCCAACTCTTTTTCAAAATCAATAAACCTCTTTGTTTTTTCATTTCTGGTTATAAAGGCTTCTGAATATATGGGTTGGGTTGGAACTCACTTTCAGTTAGAAGTTATTCTGTCATAAAATTACTGGGAACTGAAAAATCAAAGTCGTACTCCTGACCCGCCAGCCATTGGGTATTCCTTCCCTATGAATACATTGTGGAATCCAGTTCAAAGTTTGAAATTTGTATTTTACGCTGTGTAGTTTAACCTATGCAGGCTGCATTTCCCACAGAGCGACTAGGAATGGGCGCTTTTAGAATTGCATTGGAAAGTGTTTTCAATAGGTAAGGCGAATCTCTGCATGAACTTACGATATATATATTCACCGGAGAGCGGAACAACAATGTTCTTTCATGTTGTGCTTAACAGGATTCATCACACTCCACTTCAATGTACATCTTATGGCAAACCAAACCCTGCTGTGTTTAAGAATGCAGAGGCCATATTGAGACAGCTCGAGACATCTTGTCCATGACCATCATTTGATCATCAATGGCGGTTATGAACCTGTTCCTTTTAAAACCTTGTACATGATTGGCGACAACCCTTTAGTAGACATCAAAGGTGCTCGGAAGGTTTGTCTTTCTAATCTGTCATTCCGGAGCTTGTCGAAATATGAAGTTTATATACTTTTAATATTTTAATAAAAGGGACAAAATTCACACATTTTTCAAGTAGTTTGATGCTCGACTTGTACGCGGTTTGCTTAAAACGGAGACCGATAAAGTTGAGTTATTCATTGCTCCTCAATTTGCAGTTTTTTTAATTTCAGGCGGGTGGGCCGTGGTTTTCTATCTTGACTAGAACAGGGGTTTTCAAGGGAGAGAAGAATGATGAAGATTTTCCGGCGGATCTGGTAAGCTTCAAGCTCGGAATACTGATCATTGTTTTTGATATTTTCTTAATTCATTTTGTGCTCCTGGCCACTGAGATCGCCATTGGCTGAGATCAAAATTCAAAG
The DNA here is from genome assembly GCA_022432975.1 of Begonia masoniana. Classification (NCBI taxonomy): domain Eukaryota; kingdom Viridiplantae; phylum Streptophyta; class Magnoliopsida; order Cucurbitales; family Begoniaceae; genus Begonia; species Begonia masoniana. Next base: position 819,801 of record CM039504.1, read on the forward strand.
CCATGAACTTACGATAGAAGAACAATAAATTAATTAATTTGATTACTGTCATCACTCTCTCAGGTGGTCGATACAGTTGAACAGGCGGTGGATTATATTTTGAGGAGAGAGCATTCTTTGTAACCTCGCAGGGCAGAGGAGCCAGATTGTCTCGTATTCTTTTTATTCAATTTTTGCTTTGTTATAAACAATTTAACAAATGTATTTGAAAATTGCATCGTCTTAAAGCTCAATTACTGATGCATATAATTGAATCCTTGCATAATAAAGCATCAATTTCTCATAATTGATGGATAAAATGTACCTAAAGATTGGTTAGAGTTTGAATTATTAAGGATGAGAGTCTTGGGCAATCGTATTTGTTTACATGTGCTTGGAAAAGATGGACTCCACCACACCTTGAGCTATGGGGTGGTAACAGTCTCGAGCTTCTGCAAACACCCTCTTCGCCATAATCTTCTCTTCTTCCTTCCCACTTCCCTGCACAAGGGCTGTGTAGAGTGGCCGCAGATACTTCATTCTCCCACTTCCTTCAATGTCTTCTCAACCTGCCAGTAGAGATCCCGACATTTTGCCGATATGGCCAGTTGAAGGAATGCCACTTTCACTTCGTAATCATTTGACTCGGACAGCCTGTAGCGGGAGTCGATGGCCAGGATCTACCCATCAAAAAAACCTAATTCATAGCTTTCCCTCGTGGATAGAATCAAATGAAAATGCTTGAAAAAATTGGGGGGAAAATGAAGTCACCTGTGAGGCTTCTGCATTTTTAGGCAGGTTCTCTAAATAGAGCTCCCATTCTTGCCCTCTCCAGTCGGCAATTTCCTCCTCCCTTGGCATTCTACCAAGCTTAAATTCATTTGCAAGCGATATAATCTTTGTATAAATATTAGAAACAGGCTCATAGGCATCCTGAGGAATTCCAGTTCCTTCAGTCCACAGCTCCAAATCTATATCTCTCTCTATTCCAGGAAGATTTGCTTTCAGAAAATCAAGAAATGTTTCTGTATCAATTGACTTGAACTTAAAGGTCGCAATATATTTCTTCGTGAATTCATCAAATGCAGGCCTTCCCACCTGACCAAGTTGTGCAACATCAGAACATGTTCTGTAAGAAAACTCTATCAAGTCCATTTCTAAGCCAAATTAAACTAACCTGTCGTTCAATCCGCCACAGAAACTGAAAACCTTTCTCATAAGGTACTTGAGAATACACATCATCTGGGTCCACTCCTTCTTGATTGGTTTTTAGCTTTGTAAATTCCATATTATCCTTAAATCTCTCAATTTCCTCGTTTAAACCTCTCCAACCAATGCCGATGTTCAAGGCAGCTATGTCCTCCCCTTGCACAGCCTCAACAATTCTCCTCTCTGCATATGTGGTAAAGCCCTGTGACCATAAATAAAATTAGAAAAAAATTATTTATCTTTCATCATTACGACCAAAACCAATAATACATCATCCTCAAAATCAACTCATGAACTATCAATCTTACATTACCATGTATATCATCCTCATCCCTTCATTTTCTTGAGCGACTTGCCTAAAACTTTCATAAAATGATGTACCCTATCGTTCCTTCTTATAGCTAAAAACGCTGGACATTCTTTATCGAAAAAATCAATAAGTTCTAAACCAGTGCTGATGACCTTAACTCTCATGAAGCTTCATAGCTGAAGCACAAGTTACCATTACATAACTTTGTGTACGCATTCATAGCTGAAAAACACCAGGTTCTTTTGGTGTTTCTTAATACTTCAAATTACATCTGCCATAGAGACCAAAACCTTTCACCTTAAATGTCCGTAAACATGAAGAATTTTCATAATACTGAATACTGTATAATTGAGACGGATACTTACAACAAAACAACAAGGGAGAAAACACAACTTTTTTCTTGTTAGAATCCAAGTCCTTCTAAGCTTTTCCTATCCAGTTAATTGCAAAAATATGAATGTATAATACACCCAATTGTTATAAGAAGAAGATGCCTACCTCGTTCAACCAAAAATGCTCATTGTTCTTGTTGGTTATCAAGTTCCCTGTCCAGCTATGGGCAAGCTCATGGGCCACTACCTGCGCACCAGTGGCGTCGCCCTTGATCACCGTTGGCGTCAAAAACACCATTCTTGGATTCTCCATTCCTCCGTAAGGAAAGCTCGGGGGTAGAACCAGCAAATCGAATCGCTCCCACTCATATGGCCCAAACAATTTCTCCCCTTGCCTTATCATCTCTTCCGTCTCTGCAAACTCCCTCGCCGTTGCATCCAGCACCGCCAAAACTGATTCTGAGTAAACCCTAGTCCTCGGGCCCACCTCCTTGAACCCAATCTCCCCCACAGCAAAAGCAAACAGGTACGGTGGAATCGGCTGCTCCATCACGAACTCCTCAACCACTCTCCCTTCCCCACACCAGAGAGAATCAACTCCTCCGGTCAAAGCTGAGCCTTCACCAAGACTCGGCGCTCGGCGCTCCACATGCCTGGCTGCCATGACTGCCGACAGTTGCCGAGGAATATTCAAAAGCGCGCTGTAGCATATACGCGCAGCCGGAGTATCCTGGCAAGGAAAAACGGAGCGTGCGTGAATGGACTGGCACTGAGTGTAGACGAAAGGATGAGTCTTGTTAAATGTCTGTGGAGGGGAGAGCCATTGGAGAGCTGAAGAGGAAGGGGCAGTACTGTAAACAACAAGAAATGAAGAGTGATTAGAGAGGGAAACGGTGAGGAGGCCCCCCTTGATCGGGTCAGGCTGAGAGAGTGAAAACGGAAGCGTAGCATTGGATAGAGGATCGAGAACCGAGTGGATAGTGAGAGTACGAGTGTCGAGGGAGAAAGAGCCAGAGTGAGGGCTTGCGAGAGAAATCAGAGCGGAGGCATGAATGGTAGAGGACGGAAAATCAAAGAAAAGCGAAAGGGCAACATGTTTGGTGAGAGGATGGGAGGAATCGGTGAAAGAATGGGGATCAATTGGCGCCATTGATGAGAGCTTCCCGCGTTAGGGCTAACTTTCTGAACTTCGTGTGTTGGTAAAGAAGGTAAGTAGTGCCCGTGGCCGTGGGTGAAAGTGAAATTGGCAAATGAATACTAGGCCTTGGCCCAATATATCCAGTCCTTCAGTCTGGCCCATGCTCTCAGTTGCAACCCGGTGATATATTTCGTCTCGGTCTCGCTACTCTTTCGCACGCGAGTTAACAGCAGCTAACCATCGAAGTGAACCTGTAGAGTTGCAGAGAGGGAGGGAGAAACAGAGAGAGGAGTGGGAGCCATTTGGAAAGATTGAGATAAAATGGACGATTATACGAGGGAAATGATGGACCTGAAGACTCTTGTCACTAGAACCCTTGAGAAGAAGGGTGTCCTCGCCAGGATCCGGGTATTTTTCTATCTCTGTCCCTCTTTTCATCGTTTTTGTAAATATGTTCTGTTGGTTCTCTCTTTTTCTTGTGTGATTTTCTAGATCTTTGACTTTCTGTAAGGTCTTTGTATTTCTTAGGGTGCTTGTGGAGTCTACTCTTGGAGCGTTTGTCCAATTTGTTGGTCGATTCTAGGGTTTTCTAATCCCATGACAAAAAATTTGAATTTTTTTACTGTTCAGGATGAATTTGGAAAGTGTGACTGGCAATGGATGATCAGAATTGCAAAATGTAGGAAGTTTAGGTTCTTAAACATTTGCTTGCTTTACATCATTGAGCTTTGTTTGCTGCATTGGTCTTTTTTAATGGTGATTAAGTCCCCTCCTGTCGGTTGAATATCTTAGTGGCATTCGTGGGAAGGCTTCCGTGCCTTGTATCTGTGAGTTTTTGTAGCTCTTGGAGATTATTTTGCTTCCTAGACATTATCTTTCTGGGTTACATATATGTATGTTTGATGTGTTTAGCTTATTTGGGCAAAAACTCATGATATATAAATTTTTCTCAGGCTGAGCTCAGAGCTAGTGTATTTGAAGCAATTGAAGAAGAGGACAGGGTCATTGAAAAAGATGATGGTTTGCCTCCTGCATTACTCGGCAGCTGCAATGATCGTGCAAAACAACTTCACGCGTCACCTTCAGGTTTCACTACATATATATCATCATTCCTTCATCGCACCCCATGCCCGTGCCACCTTTGTGTCGATTCTTTTATATGCAGCTTCAATTCTATTATAGTTTGCTGTTTTTTTTTCTGTATTGAAATTTAAAATGCAGGAAGGCTGCTCACTGCCCTAATATGTGAGTACTTAGACTGGGCACAACTGAATCATACTCTTAAAGTATATCTTCCCGAGTGTAATTTGGTAATAATTTGCACTCTTCTTTTGAGGTGGGGTATCTATTTTCTCCTCTTACCTACTGAAGGTACTGCAAATTTTTACTAATTTCAGCAAAAAGGATAGTTGGAAGGCAGAGTTGAAAGAATTCAGTAACAAAAACGGATATGATCTCAACAGAAATGGGGATAGTGGTCCTTTGCTTTTGGATGTGCTAGAAGGGTTCTTAAAGTTTGAGGTTTGGATCATTGATTCCGGAAAATTTAAATTAATTTTGGAGCTGCCTAGTTGAGTTTTTACTGCCTCATTTGAATTTTTAGTTGATCGAACACTTACAATTTTAATAATTACATAATCGTATAGGTTAAGTATGAGTTTTGATGGTTCAAGCTTACAAAAGATGACATTTCCTCCTGTATACACGTAATATTTCTAGGTGTAACTAGTTGTTGTAAAGTCTTGACTGTCATTAACTTACTGCAACCCCTTCATGGTAGAATTTATCTCAGACAAGATCTACTGGAAGAAGAATGACTGCATCAGAAGTTGATTCATTGCCCAATCTTGATTTTCGAAACAATCGGAGGCCTTCTTCATCATCTGTTGCTGGAGGTTTACCTCCTCTTGGAAGGTGGGACAATACTCTTACAGCTCCATTTCATTATTTTGATTTTCAATCAAAGTGTGTCCTCCCTTGATTTTTGCTTGTTTATGTGTTTACTGCAGACCTGGACCTGGATCCCAGACATCTGGTTAGTTGTGAAAGTCCTTTTTATATTTTTCCTATGTTTGCTTATTTGTTGTTTCTCTTTATCTGACATTTTCAAGCATTCAGACCGTAGAGTAGGGTCATCGATGTCTGGTTATAGGAAAGATGATTACAATTGGAGGTATGACAATGATGAACTTCCTGAGGATGTAATTCGAGCGTCGGCTGCTCTAGAAAACCTTCAGCTGGACAGGAAAGCTCGCAATCTAACGTCATCTTGGCGGTTTGTTTTGGACCCTGAATCACCACTTTTTATATTGCCATTACTTGGTCTGATTTCCCGTGCTCATGCTAGAAATTTGAGTTTTATAAAGAGACAGTCCCTGTGAACTGGTTTTATACTTCCAAGTTTTTATTTAGACTTCAGAATTCACCATGATTTGCAAACTCAATGAGCAAGGACTAGAGCCAAAATTAATGGCTGATTTAGCAGTTTCTCTTCATTGAAAGATGAATGAATTTGTTGAGGAAGCAATAGGATATGAATTAATGCGAAATCTGTAATTCTGTAAAAGGATTAACGTGACTTGTGTGATTATGACAGGCATGCAGGCGATGGAATCGGAGACGATGATGGCAGAGCTGAACATATGTAACTCGAGAACATTTAAGGATGTAATCCCAGACGTGTATTATTTCATGTATTTAATTTTTGCCATCTGCCAATGACAAAGACTGCTTTGTTGACGTGTAGTTTGATGTTATTTAACCTCCCCTCCCTCTCGTTTGTCCCTTCCTTGCTTTCAATTTCAGCCGTTTTGTCTTGCGATTTATGTGTTCATATTTTCTGTGATTTGTTCTTGCCGGGTAGGCAGAGCAGATCCTGGACTAATTCAATCTCTGGAGGGCAGAAGTTTTGATTTAGAGATGTTGAAAAAGTTAGCAGAATTGGGTTTTTTAAGTTGACTGGTTTTAGCAGAATTATTTATTCTCGTGTAAATTAATTATTTTGTTCCTTTTTCCATGGTTTCAAACCCGCCAAGGGTGCGCCCCCCACCGACCCACGTTTCTTTCTATGCGTGACTAAATACCCACCGGAAGCTCTGTCGCGTGGCCAACTCAAAGCTCTCTTTTCTCTTCCTCGCTCTCTTTTCTGCAACTCCAATTTTGACTCCACCCATGGCGGTCCTGAGCCGCTTGTTGAGAGCGAAAAGTTCAACAGCCTCCATGGCCTTTTGTGTTCGGAGGACTTTTTCATCCTCTGTGATCTCCGAAATTGACCTGAAAGCCTCGTCTATACTTGCTCAAAAGTCTCTCCCTCTCCGCCCTGACTCCAAGGGTCGCAATGTCCAGTGGGTTTTCCTCGGATGCCCTGGAGTTGGCAAAGGAACCTATGCTTCCAGACTCTCGAATCTTCTCGGAGTTCCTCATATTTCCACCGGCGATCTCGTCCGCGACGAGCTCTCTTCGTCCGGCCCCCTTGCTTCTCAGGTCTGTTTGTCTTTTACATTTGAGTCTTTAACTTCTCGATTTATTGGGTACGAGTTTCGTGTTTGTCGGCAGTCAGAATTTTATGGAACTTCCGCTGTGCTTGCTCCTTAGGAAATATGAATGTATCTGTAACAATTGTTTGTTGCTTCTTCAAACCAGATTTTGAATATTAGATAAGAGAAAAGCTATGGAATGTCGCTTTATCTGAAATTCGTGAAAAATAAATGTTGTCGCCGTAGTATCCATTTTTTTCAGACTCAGAACTTAAGCAGTAACATTCGGGATAGTTGATAATTACAAGACCCCTCCATTGGCATCTTATTATCGGGAGTATCTCGATGTGATGGCGCCCATGTTTTCTCTGATCCAATCTTTTTACCTTGAACTCTTACTTCCCCCTTCTTTTTCTGTTTGCACATATTGGTCTATGAATTTAGTTTATGACAATCTTTATTAAAACTCATATGCTAAGAGTTCTATATGTAAGAAACAATGAGAATTCAGGTGGACGACGGCAGAAGTTTGTATGTGAATTAATATTTGTTCTGAAAAGATGTTCATCTTTTTTTTTTCTTTTTTTTGCGGGTGTTTTTGCAGCTTACTGAGATTGTTAGCCAAGGGAAATTAGTTCCAGATGAAGTTATAATAAATTTGTTGTCCAAGCGACTTGAAGCTAGTGGGGCTAAGGGTGAAACTGGCTTTATTCTTGATGGCTTTCCCTCGAACAATAAGACAGGCAGTAAGTTCTAAGTTTTTAAATTGGGATCAAATCTCTAAGCCAACCTTTGATTTCTTTTTATATATCGTGCTATGTCGACTTCATTCTAAGAGCAAAATTAGATGTACTTCAAATCTAGTGAATATTTTCCATTAATTATCCATCTTCAAATATGAATTCTTATGATAGATTTACATCTTTTTATTTCTTATACTGATGTAATTTGATCTGTAACATAGTTGTCATTTAAATGACCCAAAAACACCTCCTCGTAGTTTCAAATGATAGAATTGATAATACAAGCTGCTTAGTTATTGTGTATGAAGATGTTTTTTTATACAGCAACTGCTTATGTGGCAAGCAAATATATTTCTTGTTAACGTGTCACATTAGTTGGTAATTCTTCAACCTTCACATATGGCCTTTCCTTTTCAGGAAATATTAGAGGGGGTCACAGAAATCGATTTAGTAGTTAATTTAAAGCTTAGGGAAGAAGCATTACTTGCAAAATGCCTTGGAAGAAGGATATGTGGTGAGTGTGGCGCGAATTATAATGTAGCATGCATTGATATCAAGGGTGAAGATGGTAAACCTGCAATGTACATGCCACCTCTTCCACCCCCTCCGCATTGTGCATCTAAACTCATCACTCGATCTGACGATACTGAGGAAGTTGTGAAAGAAAGACTCCGCATATATAATGAAATGGTACGTTTCTTTTTTCTGGATTATGATCCAATGAACCAACTTGTGAGTATGAATCAATATTAAGTTTTCATGCTCTTAAGAAGGACCAAAAGATCCATTTTTTTGCTCCACTATAATATTTTTCTTGTGATTTGCTTGCGCATCACCTGACCGGCAAAAAATTCTCATATGTTATGAATTATACAAGACTGGCTATTGTCCAGAATTTTTTTAGTATTTATTTTAAATTAAGTGCTACTTTCTACTTTTTCTTTTTTCTTGAAAAGTGTTATTCCCTTCTCTTTTAAAAGTAATGAGTTGTATAGGATTGCCCCACAAGTTGAATGATTGGCCCATAGTTACACCTTATAATAGCTAAAAAAATCCCATCCGCCCCTTGTTGTGGTTTGCATATTCCCTTGGAAACTAGTTAAATGCTCTATGTTTCAAATCAAAATCTGGGTGTGTGTGACAACCATTTGTATGCACTGATTCGAGCACTTTACTGTTGTTTTGCAGAGTCTGCCTGTTGAGGAGTTCTACCGCAGTCGAGGGAAGCTGATGGAATTTGATCTCCCCGGAGGAATTCCAGAGTCGTGGTCAAAGCTGCTTCGAGCTCTGAATCTCGAGGATCATGACTACAAAAAGACTGCAGCAGCGTAATTGTTTATAATTTATAATTCTAAACTTGACGATGTAATTTAGTTCATTCTTTGCAGATGAGAGAGAAGTACTCTGGATGAAAATTTAGGAATAATTAGGAAGATTTATATGCGATAATAATGCATTTGTTCATACTTGGTACATCTTTTTTTATATAGTTTTCCAGTTGAGTGCTGCTACTGCTGGGAACATGTACAATAATACATCATACTGTTGAACACATGTGCCAATGTGTTGCTTAATTTTAAGTTGTTTTTAAATATGCGACAATTATTGAAGGGTGCTATTAATATTTTATTTTAATTATTTATTAAATCAATTTATTACTATTTTTTTGGAAACATTTTAATACCCATAGATGATAAGCTAGGGAAGATATTTTGGCGATGACAAGGGCACGTTTCGGGCCCACAGCTTATGATTCGAATTAATCGCAGCAGCGTACGAAGACAGGAGCCTGACAGGGTATTTGCGTCAATTCCTCTCATTTACCTGCAAGAGTGGGGACCACCTAATCGTCCTCGCAATCAAAACGCAGTCGTTTCTTTTTCCCTTCATTTACTTCAGTACCTTTTTCTTATCCCACAGCCTTCCACGTGTCGATATTCAAATCAAGTGGATTGCCTTAAGATTCATCAGAGCCCAGCTTTAGATCTCCATCCACCTCATCGTATTGGTAATCCGATGCGTCGTTACGAATTCTACAAGCCCAGCCCCTCGTTTGGTCAACTCTTCTCCACAATCGTCTACTATAATATCTCGCCCTATGTTTCTCCTCCTGTCGTAGTTTTATTCTTTTCTTCTCGAAAATTTTTACCAAACCCTAAGCCTTTCCTTTTCTGAATCCTTCAGCTTTGAATTTCTGGATTCCAACTCTGGTATATCATTCCGTCTGCTAAGCACTGAATCGAACTAGAATGATGCTTATGAGGTATATTTTTGCATAATTGTTTTTAAGTATTCTCTGATTTTCTTTTTTGACTTTTGAATTTTTATCTCCTCTTATTTTAAAACTTTCCATTTTATTCTCTCTTATTGTTTTCAGAAAATCTGAATCCTGAATCGCGGTATTTGTACTTTGATATTGGATTCTGAATCCAGCTGTAGTGATGCTAATTAGATCTATTCTTGTTTAACTGTAGTGATACTGAATCCTGGAAATGAGGTTACTTTTTTTTTTTCTTGATTCTTTTCTCCTCTTCCTTTTCTATCTAATATGAGGTCGGTTACTGAGAAAAGAAATGGAGTATCTCAGCCCCAAATGATGTTTATATAGGTTACTATCTATATTTTCTCTGAACCGGAAGAACCTTCTGTGAAAACAAACGAGGTCGTTAGTTTTTTCTTTTTATATGAATTATTATAATTTTCACCTGTTTTCGTTTTCTTCGAATAGAAAGAGAGATTTTCTGTATATACTGCTGTCAGCTGCTGATTTTATTCTTTGAGAAAAAAGCTTCATTTTAAAAAAGGAAGAACAGTTTACCAAAGTAGATTTGATTATTCAATCATGAACATTCCACAACTTGATTTCATGTCAAGCTTTCAGCTTGAAGTCTCTAATCCCTTTTGCCTTTTCTGTTTCCTAGTCCATCCTTATTGTCTTATTCACTTGGTTTCAACATATATTCTTACTCTTCAAATGTGGGGGTCTCAACCTTGGTTTTGACTAAAAAGAAAATGCTAGATATTGATTGACGAAAGACTGTTGTGTGTATGTATTCTTATTTTTCATGTTCATTCCTTATTATATTCTATTTAAAAAAGAGAAAACTTCTCTTTACAAGAAAAAACTTATGTTACTAATAGCGAGATAAAAAATGTTTATTTGTACAGTTCTGCGTTGGTATTTGCAAATAACTATGGTTCTTTGTCTGTGCAGGAACTTGTGAGGTTGTTCAACTAGCCAGTAGAAGAAAATTAAGGACGTCGAGATGCTGTGGACTTCATTTCAACTGGAGGATGCTTGTTCACTGACTTACTCCATTACTTTCCTAATCATAAGCCTGTTTGAATCTGGTCGATGGAATTTCATTTAAATAATAATGGTCCCTCGGCGAGGGGACTGATTAAAATAAACCAGCACATGCAAGATGATCGCAAGGAAGTAAGTAGTAGAATTACAGGTGAGAAAGAACATATCTCACAGGAAGATGAGTCAAAATTAAATGAGGATGCAGTAGATGTGATTGATGGGAGACAAATGGAAGCAATGCATTTCAAAGTTTGCACTCCGATAGGTTTGCAGAGATCACACCAGGAGTCACAAGAACTTGCAGTTTGCTGGGAGAGATTCCTACCTCTTAGATCTGTGAAGGTTCTTCTGGTGGAAAACGATGATTCAACCCGCCATGTTGTGAGTGCTTTACTTCGAAATTGTGGCTATGAAGGTGAGTATTGTTCTAACAGATACATCATTTTGATCGTTAAATAAATGTGGAGTCTTACCTAAACAGAATAAACTTATGTTAAGAACGATCACTTGAAATATTCAGTGTGAATTAATTATTTGTATGGAATATATTGCAAGAACTACAGTTGTTCAAGCCTTCAGGTGAGTATAACTCTTTATAGTATTTAATGCCCCATCTGTGCCATTAATTGTTTTTGACACTACTAACACAAATATTCTTTGCTTTCTGTTTGGTCTAGATTTTAGTTGGATCTGATGTTTTCAATTCAATAATACAACTTTTGTTAGATTTCTTGGAAAATTGTAATAAAAGAATTGCAACTAAATGGAAGGAGTGTCATGTTTGCAATCTTTGCACACAGACTAGTGGTCATAGGAATTACCTGAGAATTTTTGATGATTAGAAGTACCAATTCAATTGTTTAGTATGAGAGAAAAAACAGGAACTGTATTTTAATAGAATTCACAATGTACACTGCATGAATAAATACATTGCAATTATGGAATACAAGATTTGTGTTTGCTTTTTTGAATGATGAAAAGAAACAGGAAAATATGCATACTACTGGTAGATTTTATTGGTCAATATCCGGAAAGTAGATTAGCTTTGATAGCTGAGAAAAGTGCATTTAATTGTGATGAGAATGACTAATGTTTTAAGGAAACTTACTTGGTTCTAAAGTCATGCTTAGATCGTGATCAATTTTTTGTTCCGGTGCTACTTTTTATGAAAATAAGATTAACACCGAATGAATCTCTGCAGTTGCAGCTGTTGCAAATGGAATACAAGCTTTGAAGATATTAGTAGATGTAACCTCCAAAGTTGATCTTGTTCTGACTGAAGTAGTCACTCCTCTTTTGTCAGGCATTGGCCTTTTATCCAAGATGATGGCCCACAAAAATTGCAATAATATCCCTGTGATTAGTGAGTAGACATATGGTTTTCATTTTTGTATTAGTGACACATGGTTACGCATAACTTTTTACTTGTTGATACTTTTAACTGCTATACCTGATGAGTTTATGTGCAGTGATGTCATCTCATGATTCTATGAGTATAGTCTTTAAGTGTTTGTCGAAGGGTGCAGTTGACTTTTTAGTGAAGCCTATTCGAAAGAACGAGCTTAAAAACCTCTGGCAGCATGTTTGGAGGAAATGCGACAGTGTGAGTTGCTGCAGCTATAGATAAAGTTTGTGTTTTCACAACCTACATTTATTTCATGGATGGGGCAAATGTTGCATGCTCTTTTTTTTCATCAGCTTTAGGTTTATTTTAACTTGGCTTTATTAATTGGATAAATTTTAAATATGTATGTTTCATCGTTTCATCTGTCATCTTTTCACTTCTATAGATCTACGGCCTAATGCATGTTTGGAGGAAATGCGACAGTGTGAGTTGCTGCAGCTATAGATAAAGTTTATGTTTTCACAACCTACACTTATTTCATGGATGGGGCAAATGTTGCATGCACTTTTTTTTCTTCAGCTTTAGGTTTATTTTAACTTGGCTTCATTAATTGGATAAATTTTAAATATGTATGTTTCATCATTTCATCTGTCATCTTTTCACTTCTATATAACTACAGCCTAATGCAGAATTTTCCTGATCTATTTTCCATACATATTAACCTTTAAGCAGTATAGTGGTATACGTACTACTAAGAAGTGTACAAGGTCAAGAAGTGCTGAAGAGTCAGATAACAACTCTGGTAGCAATGGTGAAGACGACAATGGAAGCAGTCATTTGAATTTCAGGGATGGAAGTGATAATGGTAGTGGCACTCAGGTATTGTCATTTCCTCTTTAATGATCTTAGAATCATCCAAACGTACGAGTCTCTTTGGTCTTTGATTTGTTTCTCTATGTACATTCCTTGACATGTTGCTAGTCTAGCTGTTATATTTCTTTAGATTTTTGTTCTAGCAAATAGGTATATTCCATGACAAGTGCATCTTGGATGTTTGATCTCTCTTTGCAGAGTTCTTGGACGAAAAGAGCTGTTGAAGTTGATAGTCCCAAGCCAATGTCTTCTTGGGACCAGTTAGCTGATCCTCCAGACAGCACTTGTGCCCAGGTTATTCATTCAGATCCCGAAGCATTGGGCAATGATTGGATTCCCATGACTTCGACAAGGGGGTGTGAAAGCCAAGAAAAAGAACTTGGTGTGTTTTCTTGTACAGAAAATTTGGTCTTTATTTCGTTGATAATGATATTTCATTGCCTTCTTTCTTTTTTCTTTTGTTGATAAAACAAATATTCCTCTCATTGTTTATAATGTCATCGTGAGGAAGACTCGGAGATTAGGAGACCAAGGGTTAAAAATGTGCCGCTGGATATTGCAAGGAATAAGTCGCTAGCCTTTGTAGGAGGGACCAATATTGACAGAGTTTCTGAAACGAAGTCAAATAAAAATGATAAGCATCTGGATAATGGACATAATGACATCAATGTTGAAGGCTCACGCGGCAATCCAAAGAACCAAGCGTCCACTCAACTATGTTTCATGGATAATGACTGCAATCCCGGGATAGAAAGTGCATTAGTTGATGTTCCAATTGGCAACTCCAAGAATTCTGTGAAAAAAGATGGTATGACACGTGATAATGATGAATTACCTTCCCTTGAGCTTAGTTTGAAAAGGCTGCAAGATGTCAAAGATATTGGAACTAGTGGTCCAGTTCGAAACACTTTACGGCATTCAGACCTCTCAGCCTTCTCAAGGTATCCTTGCAAGTTTTCCGTTCTACCCATGCCTAATTTATTCAGTTTAGAATTTGAGGTGACAATATCTCTATCTTGCAGGTATAATTCTATAGCTGTGGCTAATCAAACTCATACAAGAAATCATAGCTATTCTCGATATGATAATAGTTCAGAGGCACCAAAAACAGAATCAATGCTGAATCTTCAATCTTATTCTCTCAACACCCCACTGAATCAGCAATCTAATGGCAGTAGCAACAACAATGATGTGGGCTCCACTACAGATAATGTCTTCAACAAGCCTATGGCAACAGGTGATTAGTTAATGCAGATTGCAGAATACAATTATCAATTAATTGGAGTCTTTTGTTTTTCAATCCTCACTTAATTTCCCTTTATCAGAATTTCAACTTATGACTTATGGTAAATCTGAGACAGAATTAGCAAGTACAAATGCAGCAAAATTCAAGGGTGCCAATCAGGTTCGAACGACTAATCATCATCATTGCCACCACCATGTTGTAGACATTCCTGATCAGCTGCAGCTAGCCAATAATGGCAAGTTGTCTCAGAAAAATATTGCCTCAACAGATCTGCATTGTGGGTCATCCAATACTTTAAATGGCAGTGCAACTGGAAGCAACTTTGGGAGTAATGGTATTGAAGGAAGCTGTGCAGCTTTTAATGCCAAAGAGTCGAACATGGAGATTGAGAACAGACTAACTGGAAAAGACGAAGCCATTTGTGGACTAGGATCAGAGAGACAGAGTGGACCTGATCAAAATCGATCTGCTCAAAGAGAAGCTGCTCTGAATAAATTTCGTCAGAAGAGGAAAGAGAGATGCTTTGAGAAGAAGGTATGTTTTTGTATTTTTTTAATTGAGAAGTGTCAGTTTCCAAATGACACAATGTTATCTTAATTGGTGGCACACAGACACGCATTCGGGCACAGAATAGAGAGAAGGGAAGCATAAGATATGTTGCAAGATATAAAGGGAGAGTTAGGGACAGAAAGACATGTCTGAAGAAAGACATGTCTGAACCAATATTTAGATATTGGTGTGGGGGGGAATACCAATTATAAAGGCAAGACTACTTAAAACAAAAATCTATAAAAGAAGACTAATATATAAATATTCTTATCATATATGACCTTTTAAAACATAATCAGATCTATAATTTTAATACAAGAAACCAATCTTGGTAATTTATTCCCTATCCGTATCACAACTCTCACACACCAACAGGGTTATGGAGTTTTAGGAGCATAGACCTCATTAATAAAGAACTCAAAGCAATAAATGTGTGAACAATTCAAGTCATTTTTTCTCAATTTACTAACCATATCAAATACTCTGAGACATAGATCGACACATTATGCCATCAAATCTTGTCAGGTCCGCTACCATAGTAGGAAGAAATTAGCGGAGCAACGACCCCGCGTTCGAGGACAATTTGTGCGACAGGCTTTACCCAAAGACAGGCGCATAGCTGACATGCAATAGTCCTTGAAATTGGTATCTCTTTTAAACTTCAAATCGTGCAATATGATGTATTTGTAGGGGGGAAACATTGGAGAGACCCAAAAAAATGCTTGACCTGATGTATAAAATACCAGGGATTAGATTATAACACAAAAGACCATGTTGTAGTATTCTGTATTTGTGACTGAAAAGAGAGTGGATTCGAAGAATTTGGAAGCCTAGACTCTTGGTAAGCTACTTGGTGGACATCTGATCATTTATGCTTTGGAAAATTCTCATGGTTCATTTTTCTTGTTTTCAATGAACTCAACCAAACATTAAGATTAAACTTAAACACCTGTTGAACTTGAAGAGGATTTATGAGATTTTGTATTTTTACTGACTGTCACTTATCTGGTAGATCTTAATCACAAAAATTTCAACTTGGATCATAAATCAGTTTGTGAACTTTAAGGTGTATTGCTTGTTAATATACTAATTGTATTTGCTTATATATACACACATATATGTTTTATGCACACAGGATTTAACAGTTTTAAGAGAGCAATTGGGCTTCATGTCATTCTCTATAAGAAATGTTGGGATCTACTTCATTTATGGAGCAATTACGATGTCTATACTCGATGATTAAATAATGAATAAACAAATTATCAATATATAATTATAATATAATCATGGGAGCTTCGCTGAATCGACGTCAATTGCGAAGGGAATCAACTGCCGCAATCACAGAAGCGAGATGGGGAATTCAGTTGAGAGATAATCTACTTCTCTGCAACAATCGTAGGTGGAAGCCGCTCGAAGATCGTCGTCGTCGTCATCGTCATGTCGACCTTAAAGCTGACGACTAAGGCGGTATCTGTTTACGCTCATAAGCCTTCCCATTTGTATCACTCCCATCACCACCCTCATCACGCCCTCAACAATTTTTTGGTTCGTTCCATTTCGTCGCCACCATCCGGGGCTCGGAGCTCAGTTGGCAGAGCCGGTAATATCTTCTCGCTGGCTTTTTGTGGCAATAGGGAGAAAATTTCGGCACTATTTAACGATGGACGGTGGAGAATAACAACGTGCGCACACCTTGTGCACTTTAAGGCTTCTCCTAAAATATTAGGTTTTCGTAGCCGCTACTACTACAAATGTTTCTCTTTAGGGGCTAAAAGGTCCACTTCCGCAGAAAAACGAGGATTTTCTGCTTTTCGGTCTGAATCGTCTGGTTCTGATCTTGTTGAGGATATGGGTTCGGAGGGCAAGGACCATCGCGGTTGGTATCAAGATGATTCGCATGCTCAAAATCAATTACCCTCACCGCAGCAACGACCGAAACACCCTCCTAAATTGCTTACGTTGCCAACCATTTTGACGCTGGCTCGCGTAGCTGCTGTTCCGCTTCTAGTTTGTAGTATGTTCGGCATTTCAGACTTTTTTTTGGATGATTTGTGCATTTTCTTCTCCTCTTGAATTGGGATTTTTCTGGTTCTAAATCTTGGTTGATGGGAAAGTTAAAAATTTTGCATAATTGAGGAGATGTGGTTCAAACTCCTACCCAATAAAATCCTATTTTTTCGTTTCATCTCTATTCCTTACCTCTGATAGGTTAACACCTAACGGAAGTTTTCTTCCCAGTTCTGATGGTATTTTGGTACTCGGTGTTCTTAATCCTGTGAGGGGAAAAATGAATCATTCTCATCCTTGAAAGAATTTCTAATGGCATTTTAATCTTTGTATATGTTTAATGAACTTATACGTATGTAAAAATTATCAATTTTATGATGGTGAATTGATTGCTCGTTTGAATGTTGAACTTAATTACATATGGGTTATAGGAGTTTACTAAACTGCTGGAGATTCTGTTACAAATGAGCGACTGACATAATAATTTGTGATAATCAGCTTTCTACGTCGATAAACGATGGGGTACAACTGCTACAACCAGTATTTTTATTGCTGCGGCAATTACTGACTGGCTTGATGGTTATCTTGCTCGAAAGGTATATTTTTTTACCTAAACTTGCAGCAAAACTTATGTAACGTCAAATTGTGATCGATTGATCAATGATGAGTGTTCAATACATTTCAGATGGGATTAGGAACTGCTTTTGGTGCTTTTCTAGATCCTGTAGCTGATAAGGTAATAGACTCTTTTCTTTATGAATGATCGAGTTGAGATAGGTTGTGACTAGTCAGTCGTGCATCAAGTCCCTTTTAACTTGCATGAATCTCGGTGCAGCTTATGGTTGCTACCACATTGGTCTTATTATGCACGAGACCTTTAGAAGTTGCGATGTTTACACATATGCCCTGGCTATTGACTATACCTGCAATTGTCATAATCGGCAGAGAGGTAATATATAGGCCTCATTATCTTATGTTGTCTCGAGCGTTATCCTCATAGAGTGGCTTAAGTAGAAGGCCTTTGCTCAATATGGGATTATGCCATTATTCTTTATTCAATAGCAGTTGTCTCATTAATGGGTTGGTGATGTATTTGTAGATAACTATGTCTGCAGTTAGAGAATGGGCTGCTTCTCAGAATGGTAAGCTTCTAGAGGTATGTTGTCCTGCAGACCTTTCAACCAAATTCTTATTACCTGAAAAGCTTTGTATGTGAGGTGGATTCTGAATGATTTTGATTTGCAGGCTGTTGCTGTAAATAATTTGGGCAAGTGGAAAACAGCTACTCAGATGATTGCTCTAACCATCCTCCTGGCTACCAGAGACGGCAGGTTTGGTTTCACATTTTCATCTTTCTAGCAATTATTTTTACAGGTTTAAGCAAATAATGTCTAATTCTTTTATGATTCAATACTGATGCAGTCTCGGAGGTCCTGAATCTCTCATAGCTTTCGGTGTGACCTTGCTTTATATTTCAGCAGGACTAGCTTTATGGTCTTTGGTAGTGTACATGTGTAAAATTTGGAAGTTCTTACTGCGGTAATATGTGGAGCCGCCTAACTTATTCACCGATGAACTCTTCTCAAATCGGAGAAGAGTGTGTTCGCAATTCATTCGATCCATTTAGGCGACATCGATCGTGCAACGAGTTATTGTTCAAATATGTTCACGAGGAACATGGGTTTAGAGATTACGATATTAATCGCTTAGGGGGAGGTGGATCAATTGTTCATCGGGCTGTTTAGGTGAATTGTGAACCTTCACAATGTTTTGATTTCCTGAGGAAGAAATAAGTTGCTGTTGAAACAATTACCCGTTACTTTTGTTATTTGTAGGCTTTTTTCCTATCATATCTGTATCCCAGACCATAGATTGCTGCTACTGTAGAAGCAGTTGCATAATTAGGGAGTAATATGTTTGTACTGATCTATTTAGAGAATGTAACTAAATTCCCAGATCTGAACGACTTTTTTCTTTGTGATGTTTTTTACTATTTATTATGAGATTGATTAGCCATGATTGGGTAAAACCAGTTAACATATCATCGAATTTGAACTGTCTGCAAGTAAATCCTTTCCTCATTTAACAAAAAAAAAAAGGTTCTACACAGAAAAAAACTGTGATTTTTGTTTTGCATTTGCATTCTAACGAGTAGTAGAATGAAGAATAGAATGTATTATGAACAGGGTAATAAATCTCACCTACGGGGAATCCTTATTGGGTGGCCAATCATTTCAGTAGAAATTCTTCAGAAATATCATAATCGGCAAATAAATCTGAGGGTTTGTTCTTTATTGTGTCTCTAAGTATAGTGATCTGACCTTCCTTCAAAAGTATGTCTTCCTCGAGTGCCTCTATCTTTTTCCTCAGCAGATCAACTTCGGAGCCCAATCTGGTGTTCTTTTCACTGTACTGTTTCGCCACTTTTTCTGAAGAGTCCTTGAGTTCATTTTGAAGTTGGTTTATGCTCTCGTCTTTCTTCAACATCTGAAATCAAAACAAAGTGTCAATGCCTATGCAGAATCTGGGTGCCAAAGATAATAAGATTTGGCCGTTGATCTTGTTAATAAATGTTATAATTAATGTGTTTATGTTACCATTTAATATATGTTGCCATTACACAGTTTGAACAGCTAATTCAGTCGTGTAATGTACTCTTGAAATTGCACTAAAATGTAACTGACATATGTCATATTTATAATAATTAACAAGCAAAGTCATTACCTGCAACTCAAGATCCTTTAGCCTGTGGGTAATTGTCGAAATGTTGTCCATTGCATTTTGGACTTCACTTCTCAGGATGTCAGTGCCTCTAACTGCTGCTGCTAGTTCTGCATGCAACTGTTCTACTTCAAGCTCTTTGGAATAGAGTTTTTCCCTCAACAGACTCGTTAATAAAGATTCTGCCTTAAGTTCATATCTTAAATTATGCTGCACAAGTAAAACAATAAACTTAACAAAAGCAAAAAAAAAAAGTAAGTCCGTGAGCTTTTTTTTTAATGGTTATATTCCAACAACTTGATAAAGCTAAAATGATTCATATAACTACATAGTAATTTCAAAATACTGAATTTGAAAATAGTTTTTTTGACTCTAACAAGCTTATACGAAACCTGATGACGACGCACCTCTGAACGCTCATCATTTAGTTGGTTAGGTCCATGTGTATCCAAACCATAAGAATTTTCTTTCAACGAAGCTAGATTAGACTTTTCATGCAAGACATTAGACACCAACTGCAAATTTCTTGTTAAGCTTTCAGTTCCACGCTTCAACCCTTGAAGTTTCATTTCCGACTCAATGACAAATTGACCATCTAAACTGCTTTCAATTATTTCAACTGCCTGGTTAGGTGCTGCAAGTTGTGGTTTCTCTTTGATAAAATCCAGCATCTTAGAACATATCTGAGAGCTCTCATTTAACAACGATATCCCTTCATGTTGTAAACAATAAATTCGAGAAAGAATTTCTTTATCTAGCTTTAATTTCAAGGCATAATTGTCTTTCCCCTTGTCATTTAAGTAATTCAGCAAGTTTGTATTTTCATGGCGCAGAGAATCGACTTCAAT
Source organism: Begonia masoniana (assembly GCA_022432975.1). Taxonomy (NCBI): domain Eukaryota; kingdom Viridiplantae; phylum Streptophyta; class Magnoliopsida; order Cucurbitales; family Begoniaceae; genus Begonia; species Begonia masoniana. The sequence goes on from CM039504.1 coordinate 839,884, forward strand.
GCTATGAGATTCTAACTCTCTTCTCAAAGCCAATTCGACCCCTGTTAACCTCATTAGCTCCATCTGCAATTTCACCACATTTTCATCGAACTTCTCCTCTGATTTATTCTTCCATATATCATCACTAAATCTTTCTCGCAACACATTAATTGTTCTTTCATGTTCACTACATTTCCTGCGTAGCCTTGAGATGGATTTGTGTGACTCCTTGCACTCCTTCTCCTTCTCCTCAAAGAGATTCTTGAGGTGGTTGTTAGCTTCTGTAGCTGCCCTGCAATATTCGTGTAGTTCAGAAAGGTTTTGATTAAGATGTTGATTCTCCTCCCTCATTGCATCCGAAGTTGAAGCAAGGTCTTTGAGCTTTTGCTCTGAGTATGATATCACTCTTCTGCTTTCTGTTTCTCTTGCATTAAAAGAAGAAAATTCCTTTTGAAACGACACATTCTGTTCTGCAAGCTCTCTAACTCTTTCACGAAGTCTATGTTCCTCTAGCTGGTATTTCTCAAGCTTGAATGACCAGTAACTAGACCGCCTGTCTAGTTCTTTCTCTAGTCCCAACTGAAGTTCACTTTTTTCCTTCTCTAGATTATGGGATTGAGATTCCAGTTCTACCTTTGCGATTCTTAGTTTTTCTTTAGAAGAAGCTCTTTCAGCAATTTGAGACTGTAGCAAGCCTAAAACCTCTCTTGTCAAGCTTATCCTTTCCGCAATCAGGTTTCTGATTGTTTGAATTAAACCTGGCACACTAAATCCACCCTCTCGATGAAAGTTTTCCTGCTCCAGGTCTTTAGAGAGAAGCACAACCCTCTCCTCGGCCTCCACAGCTCTTTGGAACAATACTTCATCAATGCCATCATCTGCCTCCACATGACTGAATCCCTCACAATCCCTGAGGTTTTGTCTGTCAAAACCTGAGTGATCCTTAGGATAATATTCATTGGCTGTTTGATGACACTTATTCCATGGGGAAATTCTCTGTCCAATTGCACTTGGGTTTGGTTTTGGATATAAACAAGACTGTGAGAGTCTCTCGATAACATTCTTCGCAATGCTTCTTGATGATTCATGGCCAAGTTTCTTTTTTTCTGGCCACTCTTCGTACGATATACAAAAGGAATGACTCCTTGCCTCATCTTTAATACTGTTTGTTGGAGAAGTAGATGCTGTAGTTTGGACTCGAGGAGGTCTCCCCCGGTCATTTCCATCTGCTATGAAATGCCTCTGAGAAGAAAAACTTTGTCGTTTCTCTCCATCAATGTATCGATCCACTATTTTACTTGAATTATTACTAGAGCAAGTAGAAGAATTTCCTGAAGAGTCATTGGGAATTTTGAAAGGAGCAGAATCACGCTTCTCTGTAGTATACTGAGAATTTTGCACTTCATATTGCTTGCCATCATAATGCTCCTTGGGAATTAAAATCCGATAACTAAAATTTGTCACAAGTACAGAGAATCAGTCTAGAGAAGTGAGCATCAAATTTAACGGGTCAGTATATATTCTATAAATATGTAAAATCCACCTTACAGAGCCACTCTAATCAATAATTTCTCATGAAGGTCATGATATGTGAGCTAGAATAAAACCTCACCTAGATGACTGATCATAATGTTGACAAGAAGCACTATTTTTACAAGATGGGGATCTACTTTCATCACTCAATCCTCGTCCTGCACCAAGAATGGCTGCTGAAGACAATGAGCGACTTCTCCTAAGAGAATAACCTGTAGAAGAGCTTTTGATGTTATTTGATTGCTTTCGAGCTTTGGAAACCGAGTGCTTGGAGTTTCTGAAATTACTTCCAGTCCTATCAACAACTTCGCCTTTCAGAGCAATTTTGAGTGGATGCACTGAATAATCTTGCTTATCCGTTGGAAGTGGAGGTCCCACATCGTCTTTAACATTACTAACTGCAGAAGATCCGAAAAAGAAAAACTTCCTCATATGATAGTATCTTTATCTCAAAATACTAATTTAAGCGTTCAATCATAATCCTTCACTCCAAATCTGAAGGTGGTATTTTCCTGAACCTACATTAGACAAAAAGCTTTAGAGAAACCAACAAGCACATTCAAATAGCAAAAGGAGTAATGGAGGAAAGACGTTATACACCCTCGTCCAAGCTTTCAAATTAACAAAAACACAGCACAAGAGTTGGAAAAATAAGTAAAACCAATTCGGGAATTCTTTCTATAGTCACTACAAGAAAGATGTTTCCGAACTTGGTATGAAAGACACAATAAACAAACGATGATATCTTTAAATCAGTTCTTCACCTGAAAAAGGAACTTTCAAATCATTATGAAGGCTTAACTTTGAGACCCGAAAATATTTATGTCCAATTGTACATCTGCCATTTCTTCTGAATTTTAACGACTAGATTTCACACTAAAATTAATATGCGATTGAGGCACAATTATATTATATATAAGAAAGAACAGAAAAGGAAAATAGCTCGTGAGAACAAAGGATTCAGCAGATTTTACTAGGTCAACTTTCTTATTAAAAAGAATTCTTATTTCAATAAGCCATTAAAAAAAAAAGCTGTTTGGGTGGTGAGACCATAATACCCTTGTCCTCTTTCTAGACTTCTAGTTCCTTCACCAAGCCCTAGCAGGATTGCAAATGCAGGAGCGCTTACCAATTGCAATAATAAAAATTGATGAATAAATAATAATAATTTTTTTTATCAGACCTGACACCAAAAGGTAGCATATCTCTAAAAATCTTTGCACAGTTGTCCTAAATAATTTTCTTAGACCTGCAGATTAATGTACATGAAAATTTCCCAACGAAATGAGAGAAAAATAAAATAAAATGAGAAGAAACAGGAAAACGGCGGGGAAAATAGAATCTGGCATTGGATTTTATAAATTACAAAAACTGAAGTTGATAACGAAATTGTCAAAAAGACATACGATTATTGATAAATCCATATTCTAGTGACAGTATTCATAAAGTCAAAAGTAAGCTTGCTCGTGCGACTGAAATCCACTGATCCAAAAAAACAAAAAATGAACACGGCCGTCTAGTAAAGTAAGATTTTCCAGGAAATGACCTGTTATTCAATAGTTTTCAACGTATCCGTCTTGGCAGTTCCCCGAAACTTAACAGAACAAAGAAAAAACAACGGCTCAAGAAGAGCGAAAACTATAAGATCTCTATCTGCTCTAATTTAAATCTTCAAAAGGTCCACAATTGGACTTGCGCGCTTTAACAGACAAGAAAGAACAATCGTAAAAAATTGCAGTCAAGCAAAAATCATAATCAAAGGAACCAAAAACCTTCAGGCTAAACACGAGAAAAAAAAAACAGAAATGATAAAACAACAGGGAGAAAAAGAGAGAAAGTGCAACAGAAAACTTACAAACAAAAGGCGCTGTTATAGCCAAGAGGAATTCAAATTTGAAAGAAGCAACTACAAGAAGACGAGATTCCAAATTTCCCGAGCAAATATTAAAGCGATGAAGAGAACGGAAAGTGAGTAGCCAGGAGCGGATTCGACGCAGAGAAAAGGAGCGAGAATGCCGAAAGGAGGGTCCGCGCCAGTGCTGTAACGTTCAAAGCTCTTTAGTATGGTTTTGAGTGGAAAGGGCATTTCGGTCATTAAGAAAATAATTTAAAAATTAGGTGCCGAGAATCAAGCGGAGGGAGCGGGTGACTTATTATCCAACAAATTAAATCACACGTAAGAGTATCACTCATTAAAATTACGCATTACCCGTCCTCCATCTGAAACGAAGCATCAATTTGTTTGGTTAATTTAGTCTTTTGCTTATTTCTTAAATGATATTGAAGAACTAGTAACATTTACTTACATTTTAAATTAAAGGCGCCTTCTACTTAAACTCACAGGGCAGCCCAGGCCAGGGATGACAGATGACTCATGCCATTGCCTGGATACCAATACCACCCCCCCCCCCCTTCCAAGCAAAATACAACTTTTTATGCTGGAAATTCATGTTTCATTTCTCCACACCATGAAGAAACCAATAATCAGTGAATTAAAATAAAAGACATGGCTTGTGATATTTTTCCTTCACGAAAAGCAAACTAAAATAAAATTATCTACTAATCTGAATGCCATTGAAAAAAATCTTTACTAGTTCAAGCCAGATTCTCTTACCTAGAAATCGCAAGCCCTTAGGTTTCAAAAGCAACACATCTACTCACAAGTCATATAACAATAATCCATACTCAGCAGAAAACGATCTTGCACATAATGGGAGTTGTGGGGTTTTACGTTCATGAGGTCATTGTTGGAGTTATTGGACTCTAACCCGATTCGCTGCCTCGAGGAGAGCCATTATTCTCCTCATCGTCCATAGGGCTCCTCTCATCCCTAGGGATTGGACTCCTCTCATCCCTAGGGATTGGACTCCTCTCATCCCTAGGGATTGGACTGGGGCTGCGGCTACGACCATTCTCCTCAGCAGGAGACTTGTAACTTCCCTCTTCACGCCCATTTCCTTCAACATCATCATCAATGGGGCTCCTGCTCCGGCTCAGGCTCCTGCTCCGGCTCATGCTCCTGCCCCTGCCCCTTCCCCTTCCCCCTTGACCCCCACGTTCTACTGGAGATCTGCTTCCATTCACTTGCGGGCTACGATCTTCAGGTGTTATGCTGCGCTTTCTTCCCCTGGAAGGAGGGGTAGTAACACGGCGCTTTGGGCTCCGGCTGTCACGAGGACTTCTGGACCTTTTCTCATGGCGTTCAATGCTTCGGTCTCTTTTCACTGGTGATCTAGATCGACTGGATTAAAATGGAAAACCATAAAAAGGTATCAATAGATGATTTTCCCTTATGAACTTTAAATGTGTATTAAACAGGATTTAATTAGAAAGGTTTCAGAATATTAGGTAGAATATGATCAAACCTGTAACTGCGCCCTCTGCTGTTACTACGACTTCGACTTCTACCACGGCGTGGACTAGGAGATCGAGAATAACTTCTCCCACGCCTACACACAATATATTTTCAATAAACTACTATTTACCATTATGCAGAAAACTAGCGAGAGAGATAGAGCACGCACTTAATTTTTTTAGGACTGTTCTGACAATTTTTTTCAATATGCCCTCGTTCCCCACAGCGATAACACTTATTTTTCCAATCCCCAGCTTTGCAGTCCCGTGCCCAGTGGCCATCAATCCCACAATTGAAACAGCGCCCTGATCCAGGAGGAGGACCTCTTCCAAGATATTCACGAGATCCCCCAGGACCACGTGGCACCTAATTCATAACAAGAACATTTAGCATTCAAGAGATTTCATTAAAGAACAAAATCATTCAAGGACTAAAATCGTGTATTTACATGCAACAATCTTTTTATAAACAACTAGATTCAGAAATTGAACCCATAGAGCCTACCCCCTTGGCCACTTCCACAATAATGCGACTTCCATCAAAATCCCGACCATTCAATGAATACCTTGCATCATCAGCATCCCGTGGATCACTGAATTCCTATGACAATAAGAAGAAAGAGAGAGAGCAAAAGGCAATCATATTTGCAAAACATAAATACAACTTTAAAACAGAAACAAGTGTTGATCAAGAAGCTTCAATTAGCACTAGTGCATTCATAAGTAGCTTTGCAGAAAGGAGAGAGAGAGAGAGAGAGAGAGAGAGAGAGAGAGCACATACAACAAAGGCATAGTCTCGCTTCATATCCACATCGCGTACTCTGCGTAAATGGGTTCCACAAACAGTAAGGCCATCATGACACAATTATTGAAGGGTTGATACTCGCCCCTCACAGATGAACTAAACACCACTTTGAGTTTTCGTCCATTTCCATAAAAACAGGCAATAACATAATAGAAAGACTCGCCAAATCCACCAATTGGAACCCTCCCACCATAGACCTCCAGGTTTGGCAAAAGCCAAGAAACCTTCAACAAGATCATTCAAGTTAAACCACACCCACACATCGAGTGGAGCTGTGTTCTTATGTAGATACTACGATGCAAATATGGGGTCGCTTAGATAAATGGCTCAGGTGAGGCGTCCTAGTATTTTCAATCCATGGTTAAAACCCAAAAAAAAAATCAAAAATACTATTTTACTGCTTAGACAAGATTAAAACGACCCCAATCCCAGCACACCAGATAAGATGAGACTTGGACAACTGACAAACGAATGCCTAAATTGTATTCTGGTATAAACCCAAATAAGGGACATAAAAGGTTAGGACTTCAACATGAATAATATACACTGGGCATAAAAGGCGAGACTTTAAAGAGAACAGATTGACTTTGTAGCTCAAGCGCGTAAAGAATATTCAAGATCAAGACTTCAGACTCTGTTCTATAAGTCTTGTTAGGTTCTGTCCAAAAGCAACAGTGAAGAGAAAAAATTTAGCAAACTTCAAATATTACCTTCCATATCTGCTAAACAGATCCTCAAGGTCACGCGATCTTGTCCTTGAAGACAAATGCCCAACATAGAGGCGGGTACCTCCATAGCGATCATCAAACCGAGGCATTTTTACCTGCAGTAAAATGTAAACTCAATCAGTAAACAGAAAAGTGCTTCAACTATAAAGATTTCAATTTTTGCATTGAGAAACATCTATAAAAATAAAAATAAAAATAAAAATAAGCTAAAACAAAAAACGAAGATAAAGATAAAGTCAAGCATTTGTAGGACTCGGGTGAAGTCAATAATCAATCTTTTCTGAACACTACACCCAACCATAACGGATATAATATGATGAATCCCACAACTTACTTGATAAAGAAACAAACACAAACGACGTCAAAATTCGGATGGGAGAAAAAAACATCATCCTGTAACTTTTTAGCTAAAAAATGTTCCCAAAAACAAGTTTGCAAGAGCAAAAAACAAACAAAAATTTATGCTAAGAAAACATACTCCCAACACAAAACGGATATAGATAAAAATATATCTGAACCCTATTCTTTACATTCACACACGGTCAACCAGTCGTAAAAGTTAAAAGATAAATCGAATTCCCATCAAGATAAACAAAACTAAGGCATAGCTAAATAACAAAGATAGTAATAAAAACAATATAGGGGAGCAATATGCAGCTCCAAACTGACCCAATCAAAGTTCGCAAAAACCGAATAGACCAATGAGCCACGACTGTTTCAGGCACTCCAGTTTAAAGAGTTTGGCAATCATACAGCAGCGTGCTTGTCGCGAAGCACTAAATTGTACGAATATTTACCTTCAATTTAAAGTAATAGCCAGATAGAGAGAGATAGAGAGAGAGAGAGAGAGAGAGAGAGATAGAGAGAGAGAGAGAGAGAGAGAGAGAGAGAGCGCGCGTACCGGAAAGGTCAGAGATCCGGGACGCTTCGAAGCCCTAGATTTCTTTCGCGGAGATGAAAAGCTAGGTCTGGCGAGTGCATTCGCGGTGTTTTTATATCGACTGTATCACCGCTATGAATATAATTATTTACAAACAAACCCCTGACTTTCGGAAAATTACTATTGTCGATATTTTTATTTTATCGTGTTTGTGACTAACTCCTTGTAATTTTATTCTAAAATCATTTAATTAAAAGCCGAAAAGTCAAAAGATAGTGCCATATAGTTAAAAAAAATTAAATAAATTAATAATGATACCTTTATTTTTTTATTATACTGTTTTAAAATATCTGTTGACGTGTCAAACAATAATTGGTATGATAAATAATTATTTATAATTATTATATTAATTACACAAATAATTATTAAAATGTCAACGAATATTTTAATATAGTAAAATAAAAAAAATAAACGTAATATTATTCTAAGAAAATATATTTACATATTGATCAAGACCTTGTCACAATAGACGGATCAACACAGTGTTAAACAACATTTATTTTTCAACGATAAATTTGAAGTACGTTAAAATAAATCTCGTATGCTCAGTTAAAGACTATTCATATCGTATCCTGATAAGGTTGAATTTTAGGTTGGTTTAGCGAGAATGAATAGAAAGATAGAGAAGAAAGAAAAGAACAGAGTTCGTGAATATATTCTGAAAAAAGAAGTTGAGAGATAGAGTGATAAAGAGAGATTGAGTATTCTTTTCTATTTTCCCATTCTATGTTGGAAATAAATGACATTTTAAATAAGATATAAACATAGAAACAATTAACTACCAATTAACAATTAACTACCCATAACCCATAACATTGACTAAGAATTAGCCACAACTAAATAGTGGTGGAAAACCAAGTTCAAGCTTTGCACGTATCATTCCTTCCCCTTTAAGAATCCTTGTCCGTAAGGATAAAATCCGGATAAGTTTCAAGAAACGTCGAAATTTCGGGCATGTAAAGAAATTTCAGGTATGGCTTCGGGTCCCCTGTATCTCTGTCAGCCTCCATATTGTCACTGGGGCTTAAATGCGATGAATTTTCGAGCATGAATAATCGTGAGAGAGAGAGAGAGAGAGAGAGAGAGAGAGAGAGAGAGAGAGAGAGAGAGAGAGAGAGAGAGAGAGAGAGAGAGAGAGAGAGAGAGAGAGAGAGAGAGAGAGAGAGAGAGAGAGAGAGAGAGAGAGAGAGAGAGAGAGAGAGAGAGAGAGAGAGAGAGAGAGAGAGAGAGAGAGAGAGAGAGAGAGAGAGAGAGAGAGAGAGAGAGAGAGAGAGAGAGAGAGAGAGAGAGAGAGAGAGAGAGAGAGAGAGAGAGAGAGAGAGAGAGAGAGAGAGAGAGAGAGAGAGAGAGAGAGAGAGAGAGAGAGAGAGAGAGAGAGAGAGAGAGAGAGAGAGAGAGAGAGAGAGAGAGAGAGAGAGAGAGAGAGAGAGAGAGAGAGAGAGAGAGAGAGAGAGAGAGAGAGAGAGAGAGAGAGAGAGAGAGAGAGAGAGAGAGAGAGAGAGAGAGAGAGAGAGAGAGAGAGAGAGAGAGAGAGAGAGAGAGAGAGAGAGAGAGAGAGAGAGAGAGAGAGAGAGAGAGAGAGAGAGAGAGAGAGAGAGAGAGAGAGAGAGAGAGAGAGAGAGAGAGAGAGAGAGAGAGAGAGAGAGAGAGAGAGAGAGAGAGAGAGAGAGAGAGAGAGAGAGAGAGAGAGAGAGAGAGAGAGAGAGAGAGAGAGAGAGAGAGAGAGAGAGAGAGAGAGAGAGAGAGAGAGAGAGAGAGAGAGAGAGAGAGAGAGAGAGAGAGAGAGAGAGAGAGAGAGAGAGAGAGAGAGAGAGAGAGAGAGAGAGAGAGAGAGAGAGAGAGAGAGAGAGAGAGAGAGAGAGAGAGAGAGAGAGAGAGAGAGAGAGAGAGAGAGAGAGAGAGAGAGAGAGAGAGAGAGAGAGAGAGAGAGAGAGAGAGAGAGAGAGAGAGAGAGAGAGAGAGAGAGAGAGAGAGAGAGAGAGAGAGAGAGAGAGAGAGAGAGAGAGAGAGAGAGAGAGAGAGAGAGAGAGAGAGAGAGAGAGAGAGAGAGAGAGAGAGAGAGAGAGAGAGAGAGAGAGAGAGAGAGAGAGAGAGAGAGAGAGAGAGAGAGAGAGAGAGAGAGAGAGAGAGAGAGAGAGAGAGAGAGAGAGAGAGAGAGAGAGAGAGAGAGAGAGAGAGAGAGAGAGAGAGAGAGAGAGAGAGAGAGAGAGAGAGAGAGAGAGAGAGAGAGAGAGAGAGAGAGAGAGAGAGAGAGAGAGAGAGAGAGAGAGAGAGAGAGAGAGAGAGAGAGAGAGAGAGAGAGAGAGAGAGAGAGAGAGAGAGAGAGAGAGAGAGAGAGAGAGAGAGAGAGAGAGAGAGAGAGAGAGAGAGAGAGAGAGAGAGAGAGAGAGAGAGAGAGAGAGAGAGAGAGAGAGAGAGAGAGAGAGAGAGAGAGAGAGAGAGAGAGAGAGAGAGAGAGAGAGAGAGAGAGAGAGAGAGAGAGAGAGAGAGAGAGAGAGAGAGAGAGAGAGAGAGAGAGAGAGAGAGAGAGAGAGAGAGAGAGAGAGAGAGAGAGAGAGAGTCTTTCGCAACGATGACCTGTGATAAAATTCTCGTCACAATAATAGCAAAGCCTTTTTTCTCGACGTTCGCGTGCTTCTTGTTTGGTGATTCGATAGAATGCTGTCGGTGGAGCAGTAACTTTCGCCGTCACTTGGTAGTTTGGGGAAGGGCCAAGTAGTCCAGCGGAGGGGGTGGAGGTCACCTTAGATGTTAACGAGACGAATGGACCAGATTTCTTTTGCAACTGGTTCCGTTCCTCAATTAATCGAGCGACGCCGATCGTTTCTGCTAAGGTTTGTGGTTGTTTAATTTTGACATCCAAACGAATGTCATCACGAAGTTCGACGATAAAATAACCAACAAGGAAAGTTTCGGGTAAGCCATCCACCTGATTGGAAAGCTTTTCAAAAGCTCCTTGGTACAAGGCGACGGTGGTGGTTTGATGCAGGCATGATATGTAATACCCGGCTTGTACGGATTTTGGATTTAATATATTATATTAATATTTTAATATATGTGGCATTTTTGGTAAATATGTCAAATCAAATCAGTTTCGCAAACGGAAAGCTTTATTACGATCCTAACGATTAATAGGAATTTTAAGAAATTTTGGGGAATTTTAGGAGTTTTGACGCTATATTCCGAGTAATTAAGTTTCTCGTAATATGAATGACGTTTTAGTAAAAATAGTAAACGAGGTCCAAATTGCGAACAGACAGTTTTAGTAAATCCCAAATAATAAGTTGGACTTGTTGGGGAATTAAGGAGATTTGGTGAAAGTCGAATCGTTAGACAATTAACGAAATGAAGGACAAAACAAATAGAAAATCAAAGGAATGGCGAAATAGTAAATTTGCCAAGTTAAAATTTAATTAAAAACATTAGTTTTTCTTCTTCTCCACGCCATTTCTTCTTCCTGCGACTTCTCTTCCTTCTCCTTTGGCGATCAACGGCGATTTCTCCTTCCGACGTCGATACTCCGCTCCGACAACCTCCGATCCTACACGTTTTCTTTTCCAAACCTGATTCCTAGTAAGTCTCTAACGTTTCCTAGCTTTAATTTTTGGTTTTAAGGAGTTAAAACGAATAGGGTTTCGTTTAGGTTTTCGTTAAAAACGCGATTTAGGGTTCGTAATCGATAGGTTCGCCGTAGTTTTGAATATTATGAACGTATTGAACGTTATTGGATTAAGTTAATCGATTTAGGACGAAGGTTAGAGATTTTACAATTTCTGAGTTTTAGGGAAAAACCCGTTAATGATAATTTTTAGGTATTCAAACGTTATTTGTTGGATAAAATGTCTCGTTGAGCTAAGTTAGTATTTTAGGAGAATTCCTTAGTTAAGATTTCGTTAAATTTGGACGTTTAACGGTTTAAATCTCATTTTAACATCAACCGTTGTGTTATGCCTCAGACAAACAACGCTCGTGGATGGAGCTTGAGCTGCAACGGACACGAGGTAAGTTCTCGTGACTTACTCTGGCCGATTGGCCTACACCATACTTCGATGTCGCGTCGAGCATCTTAGTGGATTGTTTGTTTTAAATTGCTTTGGTTTGGTAGTTAGGTTTAAACGTTTTTGTAGGTTATTTCCTTTACAGTCTTGATGGTACGCATGCTTGTTTGTTTACATTTATATTGAATTGTTCATGCATCACGTATTTTAACCTGGCATGAAAATGAATTTCCGCACAATGTTTTCAGAAAACCAATGTGGCCCAGAAATTAGGGGCTATCGATTTATCGTGCGGGCCGATTAAGGGTCTGGCCGATACCACACCTCATGTAATGTAATTAATGAACGTAATCTGTTATCTGGTCACGCGAGGTGGGGCTCAGGCACGGCTATACGTGTTGTAAGCGTGTACCCCCCTCCTCTAACCGCACGGGGTAGTCCGACCGCTGGATGGGCCCCCTTCGGTTAGGGGGATGAGATCTCGGTGATATACTGTCTGCGACGCTCTGTATGTTATGCATGATTTCCGAACTCCATATGCACCGCACGCATCTGCATTTACGTAGAATTTACTGAGCCTTTAGCTCATAGTGTGTCTGTATGGTGTAGGTGACGTTTTAGGTGACATCGAGCCAGGTGAGGACGACGTTCCTCCTCCTGATGTGTGAGGCAGTTGACGGAAGATGGATTGTGGTGGTGTGTTGCGCAGTTGATGCTTAACGGACCCGTGGGGATGTATGTATAGATTTTGAGGGTTTTTGGACTGATAATTGTATAGACATTTTAGGATGCTTGGCTCTGTATAATTGATAGGTTTATATTTTGATGTTTTGAAATGTTTTGAAAACTGATTTTATAACTGTTTGGGTAATTTCAAAACAGGAGGATTTGATTAGGATTTAAACGTATCCACGCAATTTATTTTTATGGAATTAGATTACGTTTTTTTAAATGTGTTCCGAGTTGGTTTTGAGAGAAGTCATGAGCGACGTATGGGTGAGTTAATGTTGAAAAAGTATGGTTGAGAGTGATATAGAATATGTATTGTTGAATCTTGAAATTTGGTGATATGAGTAATGTGAATGCTGGGATGAGAGGAAAAGAAATGGAGAACGAAGGATGGGGAGGGGAAAACCAACCTCTTTGGAAAATCCAGAGAGGTTGGCGATCAATCGCCAGGGAGGGCGATTGATCGCCTCCTCCTCTGGAATGCGATCGCCAAGGGTGGCGATCGCTGAGCAGCAAGCAATCGCCGAATGGCGATTGCTCGCCATGCTCAATCGCCTAGGGCGATTGATCGCCCTTGCATAAATGGGACGCCTTTCCCATTTTGCCCTGCTTTCAAATTCCAATTGTTTTACATGTTTTTAATTTAATTGATTTAAGATTTGTTTTAAGTTATTTTCTAAATGAATTTCAGCGTTTTGATTCCGACTTCAGTTTTAATTCCGCTTAAAGTTTATTTAAAGTTTTAAATATAAAAAAAAAACAAATATGTACGGGAAATTGGGTACAGTGTGAGGGTCGTTACATGATAGAGCTTTCGTTGGGTCTTCGTAATCAGTTGGGGCAAAGCGTAGAATGACAGCCTTGGTGAATACAGTCCAAATTAGAGGACCACGAAATTTTGTTAACCAATGATACCATTGCAAGGCAATGCCGTCTAGATGGAAGGAAGCGAGTTGAACTTGCTGAGTTGGGGAAATGCCTTGGAAATCAAAGTATTGTTCGGCCTTGTAGATCCAGCCATTAGGGTGTTCGCCGTTGAAACTTAGGAAGGACAACTTGAGATGGTGGTCACGGATGGTGGGTGAGCGGTCATTGGTTGGTGAATGAGAAGACGATCCAGCGGCAAAAGGATTGATATCAGACGAATTTCGGGAGGTGCGCAGAGCTTGGAGCTCGGACAGAACTGCTTGTAAAGCTGCGTTCACTTGATCAAAGTTTGACTCATGGCGAGTTAAAACTTCGTTCACTTATGTGCAAAATTCTGCATTAGATTGACCATGGGTATCCATGAAACCGGTGGTTTATGGGCTTTGATACCACTGATAAGGTTGAATTTTAGGTTTGGTTTAGCGAGAATGAGTAGAAAGATAGAGAAGAAAAAGAAGAACAGAGTTCGTGAATATATTCTGAAAAAAGAAGTGGAGAGATAGAGAGATAGAGTGATAAAGAGAGATTGAGTATTCTTTTCTATTCCCTCATTCTATGTTGGAAATAAATGACATTTTAAATAAAATAAAAACAGAGAAACAATTAACTACCCATAACCCATAACATTGGCTGATAATTAACCACAACTAATTAGTGGTGGAAGACCAAGTCCAGGCTTTACACGTATCATATACGCGTCCACCAACCTGCTATGTGTCCACCAACCTGCTCATCATTGTCTCTATTTTAGTCTAACTACGAACTTTACTAGTGCAAATAGTTATTTTGCATTTTTGTTAGGGTGCAAATTGCTATTTGTCGAAGCTAAAACCCGACCGATGTGGTCGTAGTGAAACTATGACATGCATGAACTCTCGAGAGATACCTTATTGATATGTTTACCACATAAATTAAATCAAAGTCAGAAGTCTAAAAGAAACTTGACAAAGCTTTTATTGGGATATCAAATTTTTGATCACCTCTCAATGAGTAAAGTCCAACTCCACGATTAGAAGCGTAATCAGAGCTCCAAGATAACCAACCACTCCTTAAGCAATCAAATGATCAACTAGACACTCAGATTAGAGCAAGTATTGTCGCGATTATCACGCGTGTAATTTAGGGTCGCACAACATTGTTATTGCCAGTGATTAAAAATGATATCGTACTTAAAAACTAATATTATTTACCTATCGCGGGTGATGTAAAATTTGTATAATATTACATATTTTTCAGACTTCTTACACTCACAAAAGCATCTGTCACAATCATATTATTCTCTCTTTTGGGATTCGATGTCTTCACGAACCATATTATTGGCTAGTATTTGATTTTGATATGATTCATAACATTCTGATTTCAACTAAATAATATAATATTATTTATTATTTGTGAATGTTGGTAATTTTGTTTTAAAAGGTAATATAATAATGCTCGCGAAACAATGCTTTCTACCTCTAACAAATGACGTGAAATTGTAAATTTTACGTACCCTTAGATCTTTTACACTCGCTAAAGTGTTTGCCTCCAGAATTAGAGACATCCTTGTAACTAACAAGTAGTAAACTTTTGCTAGATCACGTGGTATGATAACAAAAATTGTGGCACAATAATCTCTAGTCGTTAGACGGGGTTAGGAGCAAAATCTCTACGAAATTAGGGTCACGGATTGATTGTTGGGTACAGATACATTTCGCTAGGAAGACAGCCCATTCCATTCGTAACTGTGGGTCACCAAAAAGAAGAAATATCCCTTCTGATTCGCTATCGAGGTTTAGGTTTTTTCCATTGTGTGTTTTTTTTTCCTCTCTCGCGGATTCCAGTTTTTTTCCCCTTCTTCCTTTTGGGGCCCAAGGTCTGCGATGGCGTTGCTTTTCATATTTTCGTCTGCGTGCTGATTGGTTGAGTTTCGTGATGAAATTGTAAATCTAATATCCCTTCTGATTCGCTATCGAGGTTTAGGTTTTTTCCATTGTGTGTTTTTTTTTTTTTTTTTTTTTTTTTTTTTTTTTTTTTTCCTCTCTCGCGGATTCCAGTTTTTTTCCCCTTCTTCCTTTTGGGGCCCAAGGTCTGCGATGGCGTTGCTTTTCATATTTTCGTCTGCGTGCTGATTGGTTGAGTTTCGTGATGAAATTGTAAATCTAATATCCCTTCTGATTCGCTATCGAGGTTTAGGTTTTTTCCATTGTGTGTTTTTTTTTCCTCTCTCGCGGATTCCAGTTTTTTTCCCCTTCTTCCTTTTGGGGCACGGGGTTAGGAGCAAAATCTCTACGAAATTAGGGTCACGGATTGATTGTTGGGTACAGATACATGTCGCTAGGAAGACGGCCTATTCCATTCGTAACTGTGGGTCACCAAAAAGAAGAAATTTATTTATTCGAGATGGATTGGTGTGGGTCCTCTCCATTTAAGACAGAGAAGATCATCGAAGCAAACAACCCTTCTCGAACAGCCCAACAAGTACGGTTGTGTTGTTTGTCAGCTGTCATAATTGGGCTGATTCAAATTGAAAGAGATAGCTAATACTTCTCGTTGATGGTGTTATCTGTGTCAAATCTGAAAAATCCAAATAAATTATCAAATGAAAATATAAAATCATAATTGAATTTTTTTTGTTTAATTAAGTTTTAATACAATAAACTAATTGAGTAATAATAAATATAAAAAAAAAACGCGTGGAAACAGGTGTCAAAAAATAATTGGTACAACGAATCATGGTTGCTATGCGTGAAAACGACCCAATTCCCAAACCATCCACAACCACATGTCGTTTTTTGTTTTAAATTATAAATTGGAAAAGCGATTCGGGTCTGGGATTCTCTGTCTCACAGTAAACTTCCACTCTCCTTCCTTCCGTCCCCATTTATTTATTTATTTTTATAATTAAATTTATTTTCAAGATTAGAATATAAGCAGAGCAAAGCCCTCGCCTCGGTGCCTTGCAGTTGCAGACTCTTGACCAAAGGCTCTTCCCTTCCCCTTGCTCTCTTTTCAAGCTGAGATTGTCCGCGGTAAAGTTTTGTTGTTCGCGTTCGATTTGTTGTTTTTTTTTCCTCTCTCGCGGATTCCAGTTTTTTTCCCCTTCTTCCTTTTGGGGCCCAAGGTCTGCGATGGCGTTGCTTTTCATATTTTCGTCTGCGTGCTGATTGGTTGAGTTTCGTGATGAAATTGTAAATCTAATATCCCTTCTGATTCGTTATCGAGGTTTAGGTTTTTTCCATTGTGTGTTTTTTCGAGCAAATCGATTTTTTGACGAGGGGAAGTTTTTGACGTGCCGATCCGAATATCTTCCCTTTTTTTTTTTTGGATCTATAGCGAGCGATTCTAGTTGCTTTCCTCTTCTTTTTTCTTAGTAAATGGATTCGCTTTGCTTTTATGTTTAGAGGTGGATTTTTTTTTTTTGGTTAATTGCGTTCTAAATATTATAATAGCCATCTCTTGACAAATTAGTCGTTCTGGTTATCGCGTAGCTTTCCTCTATTCGAAGTGTTGATCTACTTTTGTAATATGTAAGGTATTCTTTTCCAGTTGTTTGACATTAGAAGTTGGGGCTAGGGTTGTTCTGTTCTGAAATTTATCAGCGAAGTGTTTCATAATCTTTGATTTATTTACTTCTGGTTTTCTCGGTGTTATGATATGATGTGTTATATTTGTCCTTGGGCTTCTGATTTTGAATTTTTGAAAGCTTATATTCACATCGACAGAAAATGTGCATCTTGCAGGTTTTTCTGCCAGTGATTCTGTGAGAAAAACTACAACGATGTTGTTCTGTTCTGAAATTTATCAGCGAAGTGTTTCATAATCTTTGATTTATTTACTTCTGGTTTTCTCGGTGTTATGATATGATGTGTTATATTTGTCCTTGGGCTTCTGATTTTGAATTTTTGAAAGCTTATATTCACATCGACAGAAAATGTGCATCTTGCAGGTTTTTCTGCCAGTGATTCTGTGAGAAAACTACAAACGATGCCCATGTAGGGATACCATCTTTCGGAAGAAGATAGATTTTGTTTGTCAAGGAGCTAAAAAGGTTTCATAAATTGTCTTCAAAGACACTCTTTTGAGTTTAACTGATTACATATAGAAACCAAGTTCCTGCACAACTTGGCATCATGCCTGTGGCAGGAAATGAAGAGGTGTTGAATTCTTTCAAATCCCATAAGCATAAACTGTTTACTGAGTGTAGCAATTGTCTAAGTTTATTTCTTATGATTTCTGTTATTTAATAATCAATTTTCCGTTCACAGACGACTGTTAGGCCTATTTCTCGACAATTTAGTAATTATATTTCTGGTGTTCCTATCAAGAAAAGGAGGTTCCCATTAATTCAGCCATCTTCCCCTCAATCTGAAGAAAGATCGACTTCTCCTAAGGATGGTGGCTCAGTACATGGAGAACAGGATCCGAATATTTCAAATGGTGGTGTTTTGACTGCTCTTGATATGTCTGTTATAGAGAATAAATCTGTATCTGTGGGAAGTAAAAAATTGTTGGAGGCATCTACTGACTTGGTATGTAATGATGGCGGATTTTCAAAAGTCAAATTTGAGGAGATACCTCCCGCTCATGTAGATTGTTTTAGGCATGAAGAGAAACTTGTGATGACTGATAGACCCGCACTTAGGATTTTAATTGAGAAAACTGACTTGAAAGTCTCGCCAGAGGAAACTATAGCAGAAAATGTTGGAAGTGATGCAAACAAGGAAAAGAAAACTGTAGGAATGTTCAAATCAGAAGTTTCAAGTAGTCCTCCACATGCACTATTGTCATTAGATTTTCAGCAGCATCTCCTTCCAGTGTTGGCTGCTGAAAGGAAAAATGAGGATTGTCATAATTTGGATAATTCGGAGCAGGAGTTCACACCACCTTCATCAAGAAGTAAAAACAGTTTTGAGCATTGTGAAAGTGGGGGTTTCAAAAACACTAATTGTTCTCCTCTGCAATCAAACAGGGCAAATTGGGACTTGAATACTACTATGGATTCATGGGAAGGCAGTGAATGCGAGGCACCTGCAATGAAGCTACCTGTTCCGGAATTGACTTCAACTACTTATAAGCCTTTGACATGTCCATCAGGAAAGACTCAAACTGGTATTATAGGCGAGGCACCTGCAATGAAGCTACCTGTTACTGAGACTTCAACTACTTATAAGCCTTTGGTATGTCCATCAGGTATGACTCAAACTGGTATTACATCACATAGGCAGGCCCCTATTAATAGCGAGTTTGGAACTGATTTGGTTGCATCACAATGCGCATCTGAGCAGCTAAATGTGCCAAATGACTCTCTTCATTTATGTCTTGGTTCTAGTTTTCCAACACACATAAGCCGCATCTCTTGTAAATCATCCTCCACAATTTTAGATTCAGGTAGTTATAATTCAAATGTAAGGTCACCCAAGATGGTCGAGAAACTTGTCATCCCTAATATGGTGGTCGGCATTGTGAAGTCAGAACCATTTGAGGAGAGTGTGAAAATTGACAGTGAGTCAGATGGTGTAACTGTCAATCATCAGTTAGGTGAACGATGCAAACTTGAACTTCCAAAGATTTGTAAAAATAGAACCGAGGAAAAGTTGGTTAATGCTACATTAATAAAATCTGAATCAGTTGAAGAGTGTAATATGGATATGCACAAGACATTAAAGGGGATATCAAGCGAGTTAGAGAGAAAGGTCATACATGGCAACATTCTTAACACTTCCGCGGTACTGAAAATGACAGATTTAGTGTTGGGTGGGTCTTCCAGCAAAACTTGTTCTGCAGTATTATCTGTTTGTGCGGATGTACTGAATTCTGAGCGCTCTATGCATACTGGTGGGTTCCATTTATCTCCAGATATAGTTAATTTATCAAAGGATGGTGATGCTATAAAGCAAGAAGTTATGGATCAAGATACGGTTACGGCAGAAAATGAAAATACAGAAGATACTGCAGTATTGAGAACGAATTTCATTGATGAGCATCCTCATAACTTCCATGGAAGTGGTGATGGTTCTGTAAGTGATGATGAGAAGATCAACATATTTACTGATATATTAGAAGAAGATTCATATGGTTCTGATTATGAATCGGATGTTAACCAAGCAGTGCCCATGGCTGTAGAAGTTGAAGATGATGTGGATGATGATGATTATGAAGATGGCGAGGTTCGAGAACCAGTAGCTAGTAGTGAAGTCAAAGGCCTGACATGTGACAGAAAAGAGATAGAAGATACGGGAGAATTTGAATCTGATGATAAGAAAATGAATCTTGGAAGTCCATCTGGCCAAGATCCTAATTTATTTTATGTTGATAAAGTCAATGTAACAGGTGATCCTGGTGAAACGAGTAATAGTGATTGCAAAGATTACAAAGACTCTGTTGCTTCGAAATCTGCTGGTGGCGAAGATGAATTCCCTTTGCTGGAACCAATGGTTGTTGAAGAGAAAATTGCTGTAGTCGATGTTAAGAGGCTCACTGAGGCCACTCAAAGGAGACTGGATCAATATGATCAATCTGGTAAAAAAGAAACTTTACTTGTCAAGGAGACATCCACAGACCAAGCCCCTGACTTAGTATCTGTGGTTACAGTTGCTCAGAATGCAGTTGAAGATGTTAAAAATGTTGACTTAATACAGAAGATTGAGTTAGCTTCTGCGATAGTTGAAGCATCTGTCAATAGTGATGATGTTGCTAAGGATGCTTGTGGTGGCAGTGGCAGTGGCAGTGGCAGTGGCAGTGGTATGAGCAGGATTATTAATCTACCTAGGGGATCTTCTTCTTCACTTCCTGGTAAAACAAGATCCTTTTCGGGCAGGTCCTTTCCTTTGCCTCCTGGAAGAGAGAGAATAGCAGATATGCCACTCGAGAGGAGGAAGTTGCATTCGAGAGGGAGGTGATTGTCTTCATTGAGCTTCATGTTTCTTGAACTTTTAAAAGTCTGTATTCTGGCTAATACTTCTGCTTTTATTTTATTATGTTTTATTTTTCAGAGATGAGTTTCACATTGATGGTTCACACAATTTTTCAAGAGAGAGGAACCATGATCGGTCACCCAGAAATTCTAGATCGAAATTTTTGCAAGATAGGCGAAAATTCAATCATCGGGAAGACACTCTGCATGGTGATTGGGATTGTGACAGTGACTTTGGTCCAAATGTGTATAGTAGTCCAAGTGAGTACCACGTCTCTAGACAGAAATATGTGTCGGTTCTTCGCCATGTACCCTCTAGGGGACGTTCTCCTGGAGACCGGGATGGATTTGCTTCACGTGGCTTACAAATGGTTCGTGGGATGAATAGAAATATTTGCGCAAGTAGACGTGATGGTGAAGATGGTTCTGATATGGCAGGTGAAAGACATAATGAGAAGTTTATTAGAGGTTTTCAGGATGATACTATGGATTCTGTGTTTACTCATGCCCAACCTCCATTTGAAGGGGTGGATGGGCATTTTGGACGAAGAAATAGGAACTTTTCTTCTATACAAAGGGATCTTTCTGGAGTTCATTCAAAATCTCCAATGAGATCTAGGAGTCGCTCTCCTGGCCCATGGTTATGGCCAAGGAGATCCCCTGATGTGTTTGGACATCCAGAATTGACGGATCCAAGATCAACAATGTACAGGGTGGAAAGAATGAGATCTCCTGACCGGTCTTGTTTTCGTGGAGAGATGGCAGTTAGAAGGCATGGCTCCCCATCTTTTGTTTCGCCTTCCAATAATATTAGAGATGTAGATTCTGGGAGCGACAATGGTCATCTGCGGTCTGTTGTTCCTGATAGAAGTCCATCTGGCAGATTTTTAGTTAGAAACAGGAGATTTGATGTCATGGATCGTCGAGAAAGAGCAGACAATAATGAATATTTTGACAGGCTTGATCATTCTGCTCAGTTTGAGTTTAACGAAGATGGAAATGGTGATGAAAGAAGAAGGTTTGGTGATAGACGTCCAGTTCGTTCATTTAGGCCCACAAGTGGCAGAGACGATGATAATTTCCATGTCAATGCAGAAGATAGTTCTAGACCTTTCAGGTACTTTCCTGGAGATGATGTGGAATTTCGTGAAAGAGGCAGCCTGAGGGAAAGGGACTTTGGAAGGCGTATGAAGAACCGGCCAGGAAGTTTACCTCGACAAATGAGGAGCATGGACGAGAAGGAGGATAACTATCGGCGATGTGGTCAAGTCTGGCATGATGATAGCTTTGGGGATTTCTCTCGAATGAAGAGAAAAAGATTTTGACTGTGTTCTGCACTTTTCTCGAATGAAGAGAAAAAGTTTAAATGTTTTGGTGCATGATGATTGTGAGGATCGATTATGTTGCCAGAGTCACGTGGCAGCTTGTTTTTTTTTTTTTTTTTTTTTTTTTTTTTTTTTTTTTTTTTTTTTTTTTTTTTTTTTTTTTTTTTTTTTTTTTTTTTTTTTTTTTTTTTTTTTTTTTTTTTTTTTTTTTTTTTTTTTTTTTTTTTTTTTTTTTTTTTTTTTTTTTTTTTTTTTTTTTTTTTTTTTTTTTTTTTTTTTTTTTTTTTTTTTTTTTTTTTTTTTTTTTTTTTTTTTTTTTTTTTTTTTTTTTTTTTTTTTTTTTTTTTTTTTTTTTTTTTTTTTTTTTTTTTTTTTTTTTTTTTTTTTTTTTTTTTTTTTTTTTTTTTTTTTTTTTTTTTTTTTTTTTTTTTTTTTTTTTTTTTTTTTTTTTTTTTTTTTTTTTTTTTTTTTTTTTTTTTTTTTTTTTTTTTTTTTTTTTTTTTTTTTTTTTTTTTTTTTTTTTTTTTTTTTTTTTTTTTTTTTTTTTTTTTTTTTTTTTTTTTTTTTTTTTTTTTTTTTTTTTTTTTTTTTTTTTTTTTTTTTTTTTTTTTTTTTTTTTTTTTTTTTTTTTTTTTTTTTTTTTTTTTTTTTTTTTTTTTTTTTTTTTTTTTTTTTTTTTTTTTTTTTTTTTTTTTTTTTTTTTTTTTTTTTTTTTTTTTTTTTTTTTTTTTTTTTTTTTTTTTTTTTTTTTTTTTTTTTTTTTTTTTTTTTTTTTTTTTTTTTTTTTTTTTTTTTTTTTTTTTTTTTTTTTTTTTTTTTTTTTTTTTTTTTTTTTTTTTTTTTTTTTTTTTTTTTTTTTTTTTTTTTTTTTTTTTTTTTTTTTTTTTTTTTTTTTTTTTTTTTTTTTTTTTTTTTTTTTTTTTTTTTTTTTTTTTTTTTTTTTTTTTTTTTTTTTTTTTTTTTTTTTTTTTTTTTTTTTTTTTTTTTTTTTTTTTTTTTTTTTTTTTTTTTTTTTTTTTTTTTTTTTTTTTTTTTTTTTTTTTTTTTTTTTTTTTTTTTTTTTTTTTTTTTTTTTTTTTTTTTTTTTTTTTTTTTTTTTTTTATTTTTGGTGCATGATGATTGTGAGGATCGATTATTTGTCCAGAGCACTTGGCAGCTTGTTTCTGCAATTTGAACAAGTAAGAGGCTGCTCAAATTTATCAGTTACATGAATTTCAAGACGGGATGCTAAATGCAGATAATTTGTGGGGATTTCTAGTGATTTGGACCATCTTAAATTTAGTTGGTAAGATATATGTGAAGGCGATTGGATCAAGAGGAATTGACAACTTTCTTCTGATTTCTCTTTCTGGAGTGGATGACACTCGTTAATAAAAGTGGGTACTCGTTTATTTTTTGTTGGGCTGTTCAAATTCTTACTTTTATAGACTTGAATCATTGAAATATGAAGGTCTTGTGCTGCTTTTGCTTGAGGAGTACACGCTGCATTTCACTGCGCAGATTCATATCTTTAAGAGTCGGGCTTGGGAAATTTAAGGCAAATAAGAAGTGGAATGGCGTCTCTGAAAGCGGACAGCAATATTATAAGCAGTGGGAAATTCTTATGATGTTTGAAGGCGACAGATGAATACTCTCCTGCCCCGAGCAAACTTTTCAGTCGGATTACAGAATTCTATCTGTCATTCTCCCTGCCCTTTCCTCATTGTGCTGAAGTTGATGGAAATTAGAGTTGTTATGCCATTGTTTTGCAAAATGCATTTCTGAGGTGGAAATGGCCCTGAGTTGTGATTGGCTCATCTGTAGAAGATTTATCTGCTGGTCTCCAAAAAATATACTTGAATGGAAAACACCTACTTTTTCGTAATCACATCAAATAACACTTGGCCAACTTCAAACATTTCTGATGTAGATAAAGTGCCTATTGGATTGATACACAAAATGCCAGGCTGAGTCTTGATCTGCTAAATCCCAAGAGGAGCTGGATGAGATGTGGTCGGTCACTCGGTTGTTGACGCCTTGTCTGTGTGGATGTGGATTGGGTCGATAAGCTGCAATCTCGTTTCGTGGTCTCTCATCCCCCGATTGAAACTTAGCTTCTGCCTTAACTTGACCCTTATGATTCATTTTAGTGTAGTGGTCGCGAAACTGTGTGACCAAGCCTACTTCGCGTTGTTAATGATGAAACTTTACAAGCCTCACTAGACACTAGGTCGGAGATGTTGGTCTCTACGCCTACACGAGAGAAACCACCTCTCCAAGGATAATTGCTGTGTCCAAACCAATTCAATGTAGTTGTTACTAATTTCACTTGATTTAAGTAAAAGTTTAATATGGAAAAAGGTACATTGTAATACTTGATTAGTTTTGTTCTATTAACGTAACAAACAAATAAAGATGTCAAATGAATTTTAACATTTCATCCAAACAGAACTTAGTCGAACTTATTAACACTGAATTAAGAAGACAAATTTCAAATAATAAGAAAAATCGAAAGTGTAAGAAGTAAGGCCAGCGAGGCCAACGTCACAATTTTCCGACCATTCCAAACAGAAGTGACAGAGCCTCTTCTCTTATTACCTTCTCTTGTTCTTACTCCCAAGCAGCAACGAGAAGTAAAAGAGAACCCTGAAAAAGAACCCCCATGCGATCGTCACCCAGAAGCAATTCCACTTGCTCAAATCTGTGATTCCTTGTTGCGTTAAAATGTCTGAACCTGTCGTCAAGCATGTTGAGCTTGTGATCTTTATTCCCAACGTCTTACTCATACTCTCCAAGAGCTTCACTTTCATGGCCGCCGGAGCCGCCCCTAGTGGGGTGTTGTCGAATATCTGCGCTCCGCGAACGAAACACTTGGCTGGATTGTCGAACTCGTTCAGTAGAACGGCTTCGTAGGGGTATTTGACCAGAGAAAGGTAGTGAAACCAGATCCAGTATTCTGGAATTCGATCCCGAGAGATGAAAAAGCCGCTGAAGAGAAGAAAATAAGCTAAGATCGCCACAACAATGGTGTATCCAAGCATAACGTGAGGTACTACGCCGGAGAGGAACGTGACGAACGAGCTTCCAGCCCAGAATGATGCAAATATGATGAGAAAGTAGAAGAGGAAGCCTGAAATTCCTCCATCGAGACCTACAGCCCAGAATGTCGTGGCAGCGAAAGACAACGACAGGAAAATCAGCGACGGCAAAGCTACCAGCGAGTGAGAGAAAACATAAGAAGATCTCCGGTAGGCATTGTAAGCAGTTTCCCTCATGAAAATATAGCGTTCTTGAAGAAAAACTGGGAGAGCATCTGCACATGTGTAGAATGTCGTAGACATGGCGAAAGCGAAGAACCCTAGTCGTTCTTCAACGCCTTTCGGCGAATCATCGAGTTGCCAATACATGGTGGCCAAGATAAATCCTGTGACCAACACTGCACCTAGTCGAACTCCGAACAGTTCAGGCATTCGCCGTGAATTTTTTATCGACCGCTTGGATAAGACGGCCATTTCCAGCCAGAAAGGGTTTGCGAAGGTCGGAACCATGGACGTGGAGCTTGGATCTCTAGTTGCGCCGGAGACCAACTTTCCTTTCGAAATGCTTGCGCTGATTGCTTCCTTTAGTGATTGGCAGCCACGCCGATTGTCCTCTGAGTTTCCGATCTTCTTCATTTGCCATGACTTGTTGAACTCGACCAAGCTTTTAGTTCCATCTGCTGAACCATCGAGTTCTCTAACAAGATCGAGAGCGAACTCTGTCCGATTCTCGTTCTCCGGTATCGGACTTCCGAACTCGGCAAAAAAATCCGGCAGATTGGAAGGTGAACCGCTGTAAACAGTTTGTCCTCGAGATAAAAATATCAGCCGGTCGAGTAATCCGAGAATCCGGTAACTCGGTTGGTGTACGGACATGATCACGATGCTTCCACTCTGGGCGATCCTCTGTAAGACTTTAACCACCATGAAAGCACTTGTGGAATCAAGCCCTGACGTTGGTTCGTCAAGGAAAAGAATAATAGGATCGTGTATGATGTCAATACCAATGGAAACTCTGCGCCGCTCACCGCCGGAAACTCCCCGATGACCTTCATCGCCAATGACGGTATTAGCGGCATTTCGAAGTCCTAATTGGTCTATTAGTGCTTGAACTCGCATTATCTTCTTGGATTTAGAAAGAGTAGAAGGCAAACGAAACTCTGCAGAGAACATTAGGGTTTCTTGAACTGTGAGCATCGGGAATAATAGGTCGTCTTGCATCACGTAAGCTGAAATCACTTTCAACAATCTCGATTCGAGTACCTCCCCGTTTAACGTCACTGTTCCTTTCAAGCTTCCCTTGGCGATACGATTGGCCAATGCATCGATCAGCGTCGACTTCCCCGATCCGCTAGCTCCGAGCACAGCGAGAATCTCTCCTTCGCGCGCTTCGCCGGAGATGTCGTTTAACAGCATCTTTGTTTGCGTGAATAAGTTTTCTCTCGTCGTAGGCTCAGCGGACCCTGTTACTGCTCCGAGTCGATTTCTGCGGCCAGGAACTGCAGCAGAAAAACTTACTTTCCGACGAATCTTGACGCTATAGTAGAGGTTACTGAAAGAGAGAACAAACGGAAGAGATCGTGGCTCCAAGCTGGCACCAGTGAGGTCAAGTAGCTGGTGTGTTGGCGTCTCACTTCCGTCGCCGGTGGCCTCTTTTCGTACATCTCCGACTCGCTTGAGGAAGCTGGCCAACTGAAGGAGAAGTGTCGGGACTGAAACGAGGGAGATGCAAAAGTTCCGCACCGTAAACCGTCATCGTATCTCTGGCAGGGGGAATATTCCGCTCCATTAACGCAGAAAATGTAGCTCTTGTACTACAAAATTCGGGTATAACATGCAGATTGTAAGGTTGGAGAAGAAACTTTTTCAGAAAGTGAGGTGGGTTTCCGGTTACAGGAGTGAAGACATTTGCTTGCAGCGGAAATGGCGGTGGAGGTGGTTCGATTGAATGAAGAAGTGATGCTTAACGTGAAAAATAAGGTTGAGAACTTGGTGAGGTTGTTACGTTTTGGGTGGCAAAAAATCCCACATAAATACGAACGGGGCGAGAGAGATTTTGACTTTCAATGTTTGGATTCGTGGGGAAGATGAAAGAAAGGTGACCAATAACGCCCAAGTTGTTGTATGTTTATACATTCTTCAATAGAGAGGTTGAAGGTTTGAACATGATGGCTTAAAAGGTGATGGGTTTAGGACACGTGGCACGAAAGTTTTAAGGGTTAATCTAAAACACGAGAAATTTTAGGTTTGGGGGGTTGATCTACTATTACGTGAGCATATTTTCTAGATTGTGGGTTGACTAAGCAAAGCAGATTCTCTTTCCAATAAGCACGATTACACAGATTATGGCTTCTACCAAAACATACAGAGTATGTAATTATTTGTAGCTATAGCGTCATTAATGCATACCTGTTACAAAACTCAACTGCAATTAATCATTTCGATGCGTGATTCTGGCTTGTCCAATCAACAGTCGACTTTCTTTTTGCATTTTCTGTAAGGATGAAAAGAAATATGACAAGTAGATCGTTTCATCCTTCAACTAACATAATGTTAATGACAACGAAAGGGTAAATAGCCTTAGGTAGGTAAATAGCCTTCTTTCCTTCTTTAATACGAGGATAGAAGGATTAATTTAGTTTCTTCTTGATACAGGGAAGGAAACTGGGAAGATGATGTAGATGTAGATGTAGATATATCTAACGCCGTAGCCTGTCCTGGAAGTCATACAGCAGAAAAAGGTATGCATTTTGGCAGGAGATATGTGAGCATGCTTCCATCAATCATTTCTTAACTTTTTCAACGAGGGATTACCAACAAATCACAAGTAGCATCCTTTAATTTTGAAAGCAAAAGAAAACGATGTCACCGTTTAAACTACTTTAATCTGCTCTACATTGATACCCTACAAAATAACAGTGTAGAGAACAGCCGTCTTATAATTATAGAAAGAAACAGAGCGTACCTGGACAAGTGTGGGCCCAGACTATCATTTTGATGGATTTCCTGGCCGCCAACCCTAATAGAGCATAGAATTCATATTTCAATTGAAAATTCAATACCAAGCAGGCTCACCAGATCTCTCTGCTGAGTTCTCTTCTCGCCTGCACCCTAACTTCCTTTTAGCCATCATTGACAGTTCTATCCGTGCCAAAAAAAAAAGAAGAAAAAGACTAGGAAGGATAACAATAAGATGGTGTAACAGAAAAAAACAATATCACTACAATTTGAGACAATTATATGAAAATTATACTTCATGATAGTTTTCAAAGCAGCAACTATCATAAAGTATTGTAGAAGATCTTCAAATAATGTGCATGTATCCAACCAACTCCAACAAAAACTGTTCCACTCGAGAATACAGAAAGGTGTAGAAGAAGGGGAATGAAAATACACACATGCTGTCTATTCTGGATTTTGATTCCATCTTATTCAATATTTTGTTGTTGCACTGCGAGAAATAATCCTGATGACTTATCCAGCTCTCGGATTGTTCAGGCCAAGTCTGAAAAGAAAAATAAGACGCTCATCCAAAACTATAAAGGAGGCCGCAGAATGAAGGATCTTCATTTACATTTGATCATCTGAGAAATTAACAACAAGATCCCAGTAATGACCAACACCAGCATCAGCAAAAACTTTTCGAGCAGCAGCCTCAGTCATGCATTCATGAATAGAGAACCTGTGGAAGCCAGGTTTAGCGACACTTCCTTGCCAAACCAAGACACATTTGTTGATAGGTTTTTCATCATTTACATCATCCTCTTCATCCTCATCTTTCACAGCTGCGGCCCAGTTTATTCGCTTGAGCATGAGCTTGCCATATCTCTTTATGGACTTGCTTCCACCTTCAACCACAACAGCACTCATAGCATCAAATATGACAGCACATCCTGCCAATCGATTTTCTCGTGCATTAACATCAACTTTGAAGCGACTCTGCGGGTGGGATAGATCATTGACCTTGTACACTGAAACAAATGTCTCCCCTGAATTTGAATCCTCAAACAGCTTCCTTTCCTTTTTCTCGCGACGCTCGGCAGGAGTGAGCTTACGAGCAATATTTCTGTCAATATGAGCTTGTTCACGCTCGGCTGCTGCAGTTCGAATTTCCTTCTCAAGCTTGGTTGGATCTTGAGTTGCTTCTGAACCAAGAACTTTCATTAAATTACTCATTTTAACTTTTGGCTTTGGAGGTTCTATAAGGCCTTGTCTAATCATCTCTTGTTTTTCTTTCTCCCTAGCAAGGCGCCTTTGGGTACGAAGTTTTTTCTGTTCCTTCTTGGTTAGTTTCAGAGGTTGAGGTGGTGGAGGGGCTGGCTCTGTAGGTGGCTCAATTGGACGGGGATGTTCAACATAGATACTGAGCTTGTCTTTCTTTAACTTCTCTTCAACGATGATTGCATCACTCACATCACCGTAAATACCATGATGCACAAGAGGCACATCCCTGAAAATTTTGTCAGGGATAATTAAAATAACATCCCATAAGGAACTTGAGGCACCATAAACAACAAGAAAGAAGACCAAAAAAACCACGAGAGAGAAAGGAGGCAAAAAAACCAGCCATGAAACAAGTAGACAGTAATTAACGAGTATTTGAAATTGAAGAAGGACTGAATGTGATTCAAAAACTAAATTTACGAGTATTTGAAATTTGCTCTAGAAGAAAAGACTTTTTGGGATGAACATTCTCCAAAACATTCAACAATTTAAATGCCAAGGTCAAAGTATTTAATTGGGTATTTCATAAGCACTTATATAGTAACTGCTCAGCAAGTTATCAAAATAGAGGAAAATGATCAACATACCACCACTCAATGTCAGGAATTATGTCTTTTGGTTTCTCTTTCAGAATAACTCTTTCCGACACTTCTATTAAATTAGGATTAATATCAGGTCCTGCCTTAGCCTTGGCCAACTGTGCCTGCTTTTCTTTTCGTTCTTTTGCTTGTGCTTCTCCAAATTGACTCTGGAATAATTATATACATGGTCATCGTCAAAACAGCATAAAATGTAATCAAAAGAAGTGGGAAGTGACTAGATATACCCTTAATTTTAAGGTCTCGGCCTCTTTTGACCATTTTCCTTCCTCAACAAACTGAAAAGACATCCTCTTTGGCCTCAAAAGTTTAGTTTTATTAATACCCATGCCTGCATCAAAATGAGGATTTGACTCTGGATCAACATCCAGCTCAGGTTTAAGAATCTGA
The DNA here is from genome assembly GCA_022432975.1 of Begonia masoniana. NCBI lineage: Eukaryota > Viridiplantae > Streptophyta > Magnoliopsida > Cucurbitales > Begoniaceae > Begonia > Begonia masoniana. Next base: position 869,328 of record CM039504.1, read on the forward strand.
AATGTGTCCTTCTTCAGTTTGTTAATATTGACCTAATAAGTATGAGAAAAGAGTTCAATGGACCGGTAAAAAGATCTAAAATACAAACAGATTATTGGTTGAACAGTTCGTCTATCAAGTCACCTTTAATGTACTGAGGTTGCTGGGTTTAGTTATGTTGACAACATTTCCATGTTCATCAATTTCCCTCCCAAGTGCATCAAGACGAAGAACAGGAGCCTTGGAAGGCTTCTGTGGAACAGCAACTTCTGTTGTCACCTGTCCAGGAAACAAGTTGATAAGAGGAGCAAACAGTGGATCTTGGCGAAATCCCATCCTGGCAGCAAGTTCCTGTGCTCGTTTGACAGCTTCATATCCTGGCATAAAGGCAAGGCCTGCAGGAGCACTAATATGCTCGGAAGTGGGCTTGGCAGCAGGTAATGTTGATGAATTTAGATCTACTGGTGCTGAAACAGTTGAAGTGGTAATCGATACTGTAGAATGCAATGATGATCCATCTGTAACAGCTCGAGATTTCAGTGTGTTCTTCAGTCCCAAATTTGAGCTACCTTCCAAGTTTGAGGCAGCACTTTTATTCAACTACATAATCAAAATAGAATTACTTGATATATATCTAGGAAACAAAAAAATAGTTACATTGAAACATAAGAGAGATGGTTTCATTGTCAAGACACCATGCATAAGTGAAAGTGACCAAAAGCCAAGACGAGCTTACCATGGGAATCTTCTTTAGCCTCTCTGACAATTCCTTTTGCATTTGTAAAGCTTTCTTAGCTTTTGCTAGAGCATCAAGAGATAGATTTCCATTTTTTCCAGCAGTTGAAGAAGCCCCATCTGTACTAGATTTTCCAGGAACCTCATGAAATCTGTTCATACTAACTCCCTTATTTTCATTTGTGGTAGAAATTGAAGATACCTTGATAGGGAGAGGGTGGCTAGGGGGCAACAACTCTGACACACTCCTTGATGCCGTAGAGAGTGACCCTACTGAGGAACTCTACAAGAAAAGAATACAATTACTCAGTAACAAGCCTGAGAGAGTAAATAATAACAGTGCAAAAGAGGTATGGAAATAGAATAAAAAATATATCTATCAAGGGCGAGTTTTCGCCATTAAACCGTGCAGATGCCAATGATGGAACTTTGATACAAAGCAACTCATAAGCAGCATGTGAAAATTTTAACATAATATCTCAGATTTGAAAGCACAGAAACATAAACAGTTCTTCAGATTTCTATTCAATTTGACATAAAAACATATAAAATCCATAACAGCATAGTAGTGACTCTTCGAAATCAAGTTTTCAAAGAAGCAGACATCTAACTCTAAAGATATGTGGAGAATGCGGAAAAGACAAATAAATCCAGCTGAACCATCTAATGATTTTGAAGCATAACAATTTAAATGATTTGACTAAATCGTGTCACTAAATCATAAGTATCAATCACAAAGCTACTTTATATTTTCTACGTCAACACTCGGAAGAAAACATGTAATAACCAAGACCCTAGAATTCAATGCTAACACAACGATAAGAGGACTATGACCAAGTACTCAGAAAGAGAACTCACATTTCCCAGTAAACCGCTCCCATTGGCAGTGGTAGTATCACCCATTTTATTATCGCCTACTTCGTCCTTTACTTTCAACTTACTTGCATCTAAGAGCTGCTTATCAGCACCTCCATCATACTCCTCCCTTGTTTGATCCCCAAACCTCCTCCTCTCTCTTTTTTCCCCTCTACCTTTCCTATTCACTTCATCATCATTCACTCCGTCCTCGTATATCCTCCCCTTGTTCTCTTCCTTCACCCTTCCGTTTTCTTCTTCCTTGACCTCAACCCACCTTCGCTGCTTCACATCTTCCGAGAACCTAGTCCTCCTCTCACCTGCACCGAGATTATCTTCACTTCCGCCCCTTTCTTTCCGCTTACTAGAAACGATTGAATCACGATGCCCTTGCGATCTCTCCAGCACAGAATCGTCCTCGTCATCTGAATGCTCGCGCTTAATCCCGCGAAGCCTCGTCTTGTCTTTGTCCCCCGATCTCTTCGTTGATTCCCTATCTTTGCTCCTCTCCTCCTCCTTTCTAAGCTCGTGCGACTTCTTTAAATCGCGTTCATATGAGCCTTCGCGACCTTCAGAAGACCGCTCTCTCTTAGCTTTATGGTCGCGATATTCGTGGGAGGGCTCCTGGTATGAATCACGGTTCGATCGGTGATGGTGGCGCTCGGAGTCTCGAGATTTTTCATCCTTCGAGCTACGATGCTTCGAATCTCGGTCCCGGTCTCGTTCCTTGTACTCACTGCGCTCCTCTCGAGTACGTTTCCTTGATTTCTCTTTCTCCATCACCATATCCACTTCTATGCTCCTTTTCTCTCTAGGGTTTCTCAGTGCCACTCCCTGTCTCTCCCCCACTGATATCTGCGCTTCTCTGTGGAATTTGGAGCCAAATAGTTGAAATTTTGGCTAAAATGATGAATTTGGTGGTTATCGGTTTATTTGAACCGGTCACTGAGCAAGCAACTTAGACTCGACTCGAATTATGAATTGATGGTTCGTCGGTTTACCTAACCCGGGCACATCCTAATTTTCAAATAAATAATAACATCAATTGATTTGAAATAATTGGATTTGAAATTATAATTTCATAGCCAAATTTTAGTCAATAATGGATTTGGATAGTTTTTTCGTAGAAACATTGAGCTTCGGCAAATTAAATTAATTAATCATGAATTGACGAGTAAAACAATCGTAAATATTTTTTTTCATCGATTTTAATTTTTAAAATTTGTATTTGATTTATTAAGGTCTTATTATCAATTAATCGTTATTGATTACATCATATTTTTAAAATGTTTTAATTAGATTGGATATGAAGTATTAGTCTAATCCAAATGTCATTGAACTAGAGCCTTTTTAACTTAATGCCATGTAGAAGTTACATTTTTGTGTCACACTGTTGGTACAAAAAAAAAAAGAAGAAGAATTATTGCTCCTCTAAATAGACCGGTTTGACAGTGATACGACGAATCCGGTTGGACACAACCGGCCCGAGTGAAAATAAACGACGTCGTCTTAGATAAAGCCAATTCATTTGCCGCGGTCACATTTCTTCCATCTCTTGAATCGTCAACGAACACCCGCTTCTTCTCTTCTTCTTCAGACCTCCCGAGAGGTGAAATCCTCAAAACAGCCTCACATGCACGATCTCTCTCTTCCTGATTTGAATCCTGAAATTTATAGTAGATTTTGAGCAGTGAAGGAAGTGCGAGGGAAAAAATGTCGTGGCTAAGATCTGCGGTGAGCAAAGCTGTGGAGGTTGGGAACAAGAACAACCTGACTCGGACAGTCAAGAACTATGCGGATTCCGTCGTTCATCATGCCGGTCAAGCGGTTGCTGAGGGTGCTAAAATCATTCAGGACCGCATTGTATAAACTCTTTTCAATTGATCTTTTTTTCCTGCTCTTAGCTGGATGTTGATGATCCAACACTGAATTTTTAAGATTATCAGTCTTGGAATTCGTAAATTTGGCCTTATGACTTTTCAATTGCAATCGTAAGTTACAGATAGTTTGGTATTTACCACTGCTTTTTTTTTTTTTTCAATTTTAAGTGGAAATGAAGCTTTAAGATAATTATAATCTTTATCGTCATAACTATCACCCTTGACGTTAAATTGACTAATTTTCTTAATCAAACTAACCCATCATGCTTCATCGAGCATGTTTTGATAGTCTGCTATTGCTTCTTTGAGTGCATCGTTAATTTAAGTCATTTAAGTTATATTGCTTTCATTAAAACAGGTATCTCGGAGCTTTAGGAGTGCCAGGCAGACTAAAAAAAGATTGGAAGAAGCTGCAGTGTCTTGCAGAGGATCTGAAAGAGTTGACCTGCTTAAAAGATGGCTGGTTGTGCTGAAAGAGGTTGAGAAATTATCTGGAGGATCCTTTGAAGAAAAAGAAAAGAATCACGAACAACATCTTTCTATGGATGAAGGAAAGGAAATGCCGAAAAAACCACCAGTGGTGAGTAAGCCTTATTTCTACTATGTAATGGAATAGAAGTCACTCTTCCGGAACTTGTTTTCAATCTATACTTTTATTTTCTTATGTTGTTTCTGATCTTTGTTATCATGGATAGGTTCTGTATTATGACCCTGACATTGGTGGTGAACCGATGAATTTTTGTGAGGTTTTTCTTCAAAGTCAAGCCTTGGAAGGAATAACTCTATCTATGGTATGTTAGTTTTGACTGGCTATTTTTGAAGATGTGCTCTATCTTGTTTTACAGTCTTCTGGGAAATAGGATACACTGAAGGTAGTCACAATTTTATGACATCCTTTATTTTTACTTCATTTTCACGTACAGTATGGAGAGATTGAGGGTAGCAATGAATTGGCTTTGGCTTCAATTTATAGGATCTAGGATTCTATCCCCTTCTTCCTATCAAGAAAAGTCTCCTATCCAAGCTTTTCCCTTTGCTTTCCCTTTGCAAGGATAAGTGTGGATTCTTCTCTTTGTGGGGGAAATCAAAACTCATCCTTATTCCCGGATGAGCATGATTCAGGAACTTAGGTTACTTAATGTTGAAGGATACTTACTGATTTACAGTATATGCATGGAGGATAACCTTCAATTAACTAGTTTGTGACTCAGATCCTTGCAGCACCAAATGATGAAGAAGTGTCCCTTCTCCTGGAGATGTTTGGGTAAGTCAATTCTGGTAATCTGTTCTTATTATTGTTTAAATTTTTATTTCATGATTATGTTTCTTTTGATAGCATAACCGAAGGAGGAGATGTGTAATCAACTGCCAAGTCATTTGTGCCTCAGCCTTCTGCCTTTTTGCTGATTTTATATGTTATTTTTGTTTGATTTTTTTGATATTTCCAAATCAGTTTGATTAGCTATTTCTTGCATGAACTTATGTGTACTTTCGGAACTTCGATGATCCTTCAAAAGAAACGATGTTACTATTCAATTCTTGACTTTATAAACAATCTTAAAAATTTTGTATTATGGTTGCTTGCAGGTTGTGTCTAGCTGGAGGAAAGGAAGTTCACAATGCAGTGTTAAGTGGTATACAGGATCTGGCAAAGTCCTTCTCAGGCTATGAAGAGGAAGTATTGGTAAGAATTTGACAAATAAATGAATGATTTAAAAATTTTGAACAAATTTTTGATTGGTTTTAATGAAAAAATGCTGAGTCGTAGTTATTATAAATATTATTTGGTTGAACTTAGTGTTGGGGAATTAACAGTGCATTTTGGTCGCAGCAGTTGAAGCAACTGTAAAGAGAGGAATTCAGTTAGAGTATTGAAAAATAATTTAGAAAATAAACTAAATAACAGTTGACTATCAGTTTTGAGGGGGATGGTTCAGAACCAAACTTCCCTTCTTTGAACTACAATTGCTAGAAAATTTATTTCCATGAAGAATAGTTGATGTTGTCCCTTTTGCATATTCTTCTCAAGTGGGAGGCGGAGGGTTGAGGACTTAGCAAAGGGAGAGAGCCGGTTTAGAACTCTGGTTAGAATTAGAAGTTTATATATGTATCTTACATGCTATAACATACAGCCATTAGAAGATATCTCTCTCAAGTTAGTTGCATGCATTTTTGTATGGAGTTGGTGATAGTCTCGCTTTTATCTGGTCTTAGGAAATATGTGCTTAGAATAGAACTGCTGCACTAATTAGTTGCATGCATTCTTGATAAGCTATAAGGTGGACTTAAGGGGTATTGATTAGTAATACCCCAAGTATTGGATAGTTATAAGTGCCATGTGACAATTCTATAATTTATGTTTAGGTAGTTGTTTATAATTTTGAATTGAAAGTTATTTAGGAATTATTTACAGCACAGTGGAAGACGAATTAGGGAGGTATGGAAAAAGAAGAGAATTGTGGTGGTGTTAAACTTTTCGAGGGAAAAATATATTCTTGCATGATACTCTGTATTTGATATCTATCAATTTTGTACCAAAACGTCGATCTTGATTGTGCTAAAAAAGAGTGATAAAATAATTAACATTCAAGAGAAGGAACTTGATGGTGTAAAGTAAGAGTTGGTGCTACTTCCGACCTTGGAGAAATCGATGGAACACTTGGCGCTGAATGGGAAAAAATCTTCAATATGTGGAATACATTCAACGTATGATAGCAACAATTGTTGCATAAAAGAAAGAGACATTGAAACCGACGTCAATGTTTAACGAGTTTAGACATGTTGTGAAAAATTTCCTTACTATAAAAAATAAATTCATGATTGGGCCAGGTTTTCGTTCCAATCATTGAGGCAAATGGGCAAAGACAATACATTTCGCAAGGTGGGACATCGGAGGACGTTGTTGTCACAAGTTTGAAGAATGTGTGGGGGTTGACGATTGGAGATGCCTATCTTCAACGAAAAAACCTATGCGACTAGTTATCCATAGTTGATTTGTATTTTAAGGTCAATCATCTTTGTGATAGGAGAGTTTTTATGCAACGACGATCATTCTTGAAGGTAGCACATTTGAACTGGTCCCAATGAGTGGAATCGAGATCAAGGTTCATGTTTGAGGCTTGGGATGCTCCAATAATATGATTGCTAGAAAATTCGCTTGAGGACTGATGTCATTTTTGAAGGGTGGAGTAATGATAGGAAGTTAAAGAAAAAGAATGAGGAGGTATAATATATGTTGGTTGTGGGACATGATTGTATTTAGTAGAAAGTTTATGTTATAGTTTGTTAATGAAATGTTTAGTGAGAGTTAATTGGTGGGGTGATTGTGCGAAAATAACACGTCACCGTGAGAGGAATATATAAGGGGAAGTAGAGACAACTAGGGAGAATTATCAATTATCAATTATCTATTATCAAAAGAATGTTTCTTTTTTTCTCAGAGAGTGTTTTGCAGTCTATACTAGACTTGTGGTTTCCGAGTCGGAGGTTTTTCTCTTAATTTGTGGCTATTTTCTTGTGTTATTTTACATTTCGTTCGACTATTCTACCACCACGCAACATAGAATAAAATAAGGAGAATATGAATGAGAGAGTGATAAGTGTGTATTTTACACACTTATTTATACTTTTTATACTTGATTTGATAAATTTTTTTCAAGTGTTTGAAGGAATTTGATGTATTTTGTAGTAAGTGTGCGGAAAATTTACTGAAAACAGGAAGATGAAAGAAAAGGAGAAGAGAAGGAAGAAAAGAAAGAAACAGCAAAAACTGGCAGAAAAGGAGGCGATCGATCGGCCCTCATTCCTGCGATCGATCGCCTGAGAAGAATACAGATATTAGAGAAAAGAAAACAGAGAAGGCACCGATCGATCGCTCATTCCTGCAATCGATCGGCTGAAAAGAAGCATTGTTGAGAAGATTTATGCAAGAAAACAGAGAAGGTGCCGATCGATCTCTCATTCCTGCGATCGATCGGCTGAAAAGAACGAGAATTCACGCAGAAAAGGTGCCGATCGATCGCCACATTTCATGCTATCGATCGGCTGAAGAAGGTACTGAGTTATAAGAGGCGATCGATCGGCTGATTATTGCGATCGATCGGCTACAAATTTGGAAAGTTTACCTCTTCTAATCTGAACCGTTAATCTAAGGAAAGATCCAATCTCAACCATTGATCCAATCTAAACCTAAAGCAGAAGCATTCGAAAATTTTCATCACGTATTCTGGAAATTTTGGAAGAAGCAGAGAGGATTCGGCGATTCTGGAGAAGAGAAGCGATTATTCATCAAAGAAGGAGATTTCTCAAGGCACCAACATAGTTTTCTTTCTTTTCCTTTAATTTTTACTTAGGAAACATCATGAACATCATTATTATTTGTGTTTTCTTTACTCTTAGCATGAACTAACTTTTGCATCTAGGGCTACGATGTAGCAAGACGATATTTATTTTCTGTTCCTTCGTTTAATTATATTCTATACGTATTTCTTCCAATATTGTTGGCACATTTAATTTCTGTTCTTAAAGCCTTGTAAATTTCGAGCCAATCTTTACTTGATTTTTGGGGTGTTTTGAGACTGAGAGGTGATAAACACCCGAGTACTGAAATTAATGTCATAAATATGCGTAGGCTAGAGATAGTTACGGTATTGATGTGATACTGGATTTCTTGATTTATTTGTATTTGATTAATGTAGGATTTGAGACTAAGAAGTGATAACCCATTAATCAGATAACCTATGTAATGCTCGAGAGAGATTGTATTAGAATTTAGTGAAATCGATCATCAACATAGGAAGAATATTTATGAATTGAATTGCGAATGACTTAAATAACTGTTGTCTTGGTGAAATCGTAGTACCTAGGTTTTTATTAATTAGATTTAATCTCATTTTATCTGCTTTGATATTTTACATTAGTTTATTTTTATTGGTTTAGTTATTTAATTTAATTTTAATCATTGAAATCATAAAACGTGTGTTCAATTTAGAATTAAGATTAATTATCTCAATTATTAATTAACAAGTCATCGTGAGTTCGACACTCTACTTATCATTTTATTACTTGTTGCGACTCGTACACTTGCGAAATAATTTTCACAACAGAGAGGTATGGAAAAAGAAGAGAATTGTGGTGGTGTTAAACTTTTTCTAAAGAAAACTTTGTCCTTGTATTACATTTGCACCGGATACCAATCAATTCTCTGTACACTTGAATGATTTTGTTTATGGTTTGCTGATATTGACAAAATACAGGTGAAGCGGGAGGAATTACTTCAATTTGCTCAAGGTGCTATATCAGGTCTGAAATCTAATGCTGATCTGTCCAGGTGGGTACACGAGTTGAAGAGTGGCCATTGTCTTTTTAAGCGCGCGCACACATAAATCCATTAACTTAGCAATACAAAATAGCACCAACTTTTAGTCTTAGACAGTTTTTTGGTAAAATATTGTTGACTTTGCCTCGTCCAAATCTGGAGTTTTCCTCAAACATCGCTTAAGTGGTCGTAGCAGTAGATTTTTGGCTATGAAAGAAAAAAAGGGGGCAGTGGCCTTTTGCCTTTTGCCTTTGCCATAGATACACACTAATGATATTATAAGGCAGGCTCTTTCCTGAACTTTTTATTTTGTATTTATTCCGCACTCTCATTCTATTTGTTTATTTTGAAAGGATTAAGGAGGAAATATGGCTTTTGTAGCTCAAAATAATGTTGTTTAATTCATTTTCTGGTTACAGGGTAGATACTGAAATTTCCAGCCTGAAGAAAAAGCTTGATGAAATTACAGCGACTGTGGCCCCTTCTGATGAAGCTCATGACAAGACAGCAGACACTACAACCCTAAGGACAATTGAGGTGGGTTGGTTATTAGGATGAACATATGAGTAATCATCTATTGCTTAGATAAGGCCATAAAAAACTGTTGTTAAATGGAAAATCTATGGTCTGATTCTGCTTTATACCTTTGGCAGATGATTAATAATCGGTGGTCCTCTTTATTATTCATTTTCTTTTCCTAGTTGGGTTTCCATTATTAAATTAATAAACTTGGCAAAGGGAAATTTATAAACTAGATATATACAATCATTTTTCCCTATAAATAAGACACTACTTTTTAAGATCGAGAAGTAAAATGAAGTATGCCAAGTAATTTTACTGTTGTTTCTGTAACTTTATATTAGGCATTGAAAGGTGAACTGGCACATGTTCGAGTTTGTTCTGAATTGGAAAGTCTTATGCTCAGGAAGAGGTCTTTAAACAATGGAGACTCTCCTGAGATACATGCTCAGAAGGTATTCAACTCTCACAATTCTATGGATATGATTTAACACCATTAACAGCAAGACATATTCAGTTCCTTTTCAAATGTTCCACCCATGCTGGAAACAACTAACATGAACAATTTTCTCATATTTCAATGATAGGTTGAGAAGATGAAGGTCTTGTCAGAATCTCTTCTTAGCTCCATTCTGAAAGCTGAAAAACGAATTTCGGATAATAGGTAAGAGACAAAATATATTTATTTATTGTTACTGTGATACAACTCCAAAGTTTTTTTTTTTTTTTTTCTTAACCCCTTTTCTAGTTTGTAAAGATTATGTTGCCCGTTGACTAGTTTTGGTAATTTGTTTGTTTTTTCTCACTGAGTTGGCATGATACCCATTAGGTTTATACTCATTACACTTGAAGTGCAATGAGTAAAAGGAAGAAAGTATTGGAGGGTAATTTTCTAAATCCGGTTGCAAAATAGGAATGACAAGGTTAAGGGAGGATTGATTGACTCTTCAATCTCATTTTTTTCTTAGTTCAGAAGCGTTTTGTTTGTGAACTTAAACTAATGAAGGGCTAGTGAAACTGCAGACTGTGATATACTTATATTGCACATTTTGAAATCTGATTTATATTAATGGAGTAAAAAGAAGGCAATATCGGTTGCTGATAGTTACCAATATTTCGTAGTTTTCACAAATTCACTCATTGAGGGCAGTCGAGCAATTAGTTGAACAACTTTTGATAGCTATTTGCCAATGATTTTGCTTATGATCCAAGTATGAACCCTTAAGATTCTCTTCTAGACGTATCAAACATAAAAGAAGCAAATTGTACAGAACTCGAAACGGGCACTATAATTTCCGATAAGGTTCTAATAATTTAACATTGAATAACCTAAGATATGTATCTTGCATACAAAACAAAGATATTAGAAAGAAAAATAACTTTAAAACTTAAGATGATAATCGAAGTTCTATTTTTTTTGTGCGCTGTATCTTATCATTCTAGAAGAATGAAACTATGTCTCTCATGACAGGTTGCAAAAGGAAGAGGCATTAAATGTTCGTGTGGGTAAAGTTAATGAAGTTACTGAAAAAGAGAAGGTAAGCTGCTTCGTAGGGAAGATATGTAAAAGTTAAAACGCTTTAGAAAACTGTAGTAGAGAAGAAACTATTGCTAGATTTTGATTGCAAGTACAAATTATACCTGGTCTTTGATGGTTTGAAATTCCTCAATTCTATGCAAGTTTTTTTTTCTCTGAGGTAATTTGTGTTATCAGATTGTTTACTCAAGATGTTTTCTCTTGGTTTATCTTCCTTCTATTAGTTTAGTTTAAATTTTTATTTTTTTCCATCGTGATCATAAAACACCCTGCCGTGAGCATATAAAGCTATTCTCTATATCAATTTGAGAAGGGCTCGGCTGTTTATGCCTTTATGGTTTCAATATTTTCTTTCCAGGAACTAACATCAGAGATTGCAGAGCTAGAAAGTCAAAGGGATGAACTTGAAGCTAAACTGAAACTGGTATTTTTCATCGGATTTTTTAGCTTGATATTTTTCTCGAGGGTCTTCGCAAAAATGATTTGTTTTGGGTCTCAAAAATATCTTTGACCCTATTATTCTATCCAATTAGTTCTAGCATACTTTTTATGTAAAACGACCAAGCAGCCTTCTTCTTCCCATCTTCTTCCCACTTCTTTTTTCTTCTCTTTTTCTTCATTTCTTCCGTCCTCCTTCCCTACTCCTTTGTTTAATCTTTTTGCAATGAAGAAGTCAATTTAACATTTCTTTATTTCATTTTTCAAAGTATCACATTCAATTGTTTCTTGATTTTTATGTGGGTTTTTTTAATCTTCGTTTAATCTTTTTGCAATGAAGAAGTCAATTTAACATTTCTTTATTTCATTTTTCCAAAGTATCACATTCAATTGTTTCTTGATTTTTATGTGGGTTTTTTTTTTTAATTTGGAAATGACATAACTACGAAGTCAGAAGGTGAGTGTTTGCAAGGTAAGAAAATTAATACTGAGGCTTCAAAATTGAAAATCATATTTAGAAACCCCAATAAAATGAGTAAAAAGAAGGGTTCTATTGCTTCAAAAACAGAAAATCAAACAAGAAAACACATGAATTGCTTTTCTTAGAAAAAAAAAAATTAAAAAGAAAGTAGAAATAGATTGATTTGGCTTGCTTGAAAAAGAGAATGAAGATTGAGCTTTGATTTTCCGGAAATGCAAATGAACAAGGGGAGAGAACAGTGAAAGAAAGCTTAGCTTGGTCATTTCACAGAGCAAATTGTTACGTTTAGTTGGATTAATAGGTCAAGAACTACGCATATCTTTTCATGGTTGAACCATTTTCTGTAGGTTCTCTACTTGCTAGCAGCTCATAGAAGAAACTGTTTTTGAAATAGTTTTTTTTGCTCTGGTTTTTTACGATGATCATCAGTTTGGCATGGTCGTTGACTTAAGAATCTTATTTCATTGGAGTCATTATGAACATTTTCACATTGTTGGTCATTTAGTCTATGATCTGGGTTTGATTTTACACGTGTTCTCCTTTTCCTCTTATGAATGATTTTGTTCCTTTTTTTTCATTTATTTGTCTTTCTTCCACCTACAACATTGCTATGTAGAGACGCCTTTGTTGATTTTTTTCTTTTATTACGGGTTTGCACATGTCCCATTAGAAGTATTAGACTCTTATAATGGACAGGACTTAGAGTATTTCTGTTTTCATGTATAATGTTGTACAATGTCTCTGTTTTTAACAAATTTTCCACTTCTCTTTATTCCTCTCACTTGACTTGTGTTCATTGATGTTGAATTTTGGTAATCACACCTGCTGCAGGTCAATATATCATTAGCTGCTTCTAATTCACGGCTTCGCAATATCAGAGAAGAGAGGGATCAGTTTGAGGAAGCTAACAATCAAATAGTTGAACACTTGAAGACCAAGGCACTATTATTATTATTTTTGTCATTAGTTTTAATTTATTGGTCTGTTCTGTAGATTCTCAATTCCACTATTATCTTTTTGATTGCGGTTCAGGAAGATGAGCTTTTGAGATCCATTGCCTCATGTAGGGCAGAAGTAGATGTTCTCAATACATGGACTAATTTTCTGGAAGACACTTGGAATATCAATTGCTCATACAGGGAAACTAAGGAGAAGCAGGTCAGGTGTGTATCAGAGTTTTTTGCCCTTATACAACCCATTTATCTACAACAGTTGTTTATCCACTTTCACGAGGACTTGTTTCTCCTGTGAGAAGGAAAAATTAAATTCTGCTTCCATTTCTTTCATATGCCGCTTTAAATACTTTTTTCTGTTTGTATCTTAAAGTGAAGAGTTAGAGAGACATGAAAACTACTTTTTGACCTTTGCTATTGATCTTCTCGCTGCATACAAGGTATAAATTATTTTCTTTTTATAAACTAAACTAAGATCATATTTTTTCAAAAATGACATGTTAAGTTGTAATTCTCACCTATTATCATGTTGCAGAAAGAGTTGGGGCCTTCTGTCAGTCATATTTGGCAGTGCGTAGAAGATCTAAACAATTTGACGGATGGGTAGTCTCTGTCATCAAACTGAATGGTTCTGACCTGTTTCTGTTTAAAACATCTACTGACACCTTCGACAGGTCAAATGTGGCATCCAATGGGGAGCAGGACAAGGCTAAAGCCATGAACCCCAGGAAGTATCTCGAGGAAGATTATCTGGCCTATGAATCCAAGGTAGCATTATTGCAGTCATTAGTATAGTGAATGGATAGTCTATAATTGAATTGACAAAAAGTTTCCACTGCTATGGGTGTAATAAGGGACAAATTGATTTAAACAAATGATTCATTCACCTGTTTTCTGAATCTTTTGCTTTAAATTGCCATGAACTTCGCACTTTACTTCAGTGATTAATCTAAGATGAAGTTTTTGTTTGAACTGTTACTTTTTTTTTACAAGAAACGGATATATTGAAGAAAGAGAAAATTACAAAGAATAAAGGAAAAAACTCATCTCAATAAAAAACTAGAAAAACAATTAACTTAAAGCAATTTCTCTTAAAGAGAACAATACTGAAAGAATAAATCCGTTTCAACTCTTACTTTTTGCCCGTTTGATTTTATGCTCACTAATTGTAAGTGTAAGTTACATTGCTCCATTCATAAAACTATATCCTCAAGCTTTTGGCTGTCTCGTTTCAGATTATAACCACTTTTAGTATTGTGGATAACATGAAAAAACAGCTTCCTGCCCAGCGAGCTAATGTTTCCAGGTGTGAATGGTTAATTATTTGTCTGCTATCATCTTGTATCTACAGTTCTGAGATACAATTTGTCACTGGGATTAATTTGTCCCCAAATTTCAGGAAAGATGTTGCCAAGGTTCAGGAACTATTTCTTGACATAGAAAAGTTGAGGCAAAACTTTGAAGCCATTGAGAGACCCAATTTGGAAATGGAGAGTCCAACACCAAAAGCAGACACTCCTAGTGACAAACTTCCAAGTGGTAGTGCATCACAAAGATCAGTAGAAGATACCAAGCCACTAAATGTAGAGCCATTGAAGCAGCCTGAAATATCTAGTTTGGGGACTGAGCAGGAGCTTGACCCTGAAGCAGAGCTAGCTAGGCTGGAATTGGAATTTGGGAAAGTGGGTCGAGACTACTCAACCGAGGAGATTGGTGACTGGGAATTTGATGAGCTTGAAAGGGAACTTAAATCGGGCAATTCTACCACTGCTTAGTTAAAAACATTAAACTCCAACCTGAAGAAAAAACCCGATAAGTTATACAAGTGATATGATTTTATTGTCTGATATCCAAAAAACCTGCTCCACAAGACAATCTTTCTTGTGCAACACTTTCTTTACATCTATGTATTTTCAATTTGTTCATTCTTCTGTACATACTTAACCTTCTGTCTTGATGTAAAATATATGTTGCATATAATCTGAAACACTCTTTGCTAGTGAGAACATATTGGAACAACTTTTCTTTTGTGCATTTGTGTAGATAAAGAGAAAGGTAATGATGATCATGATGATGATGCTCTGAAGTACTGTCAAATCCGAAAGTGATGGAACAGCTACAGGGATGCCCAGATTGAGAGATTGGTAGGGACACTCAGCAGAATCTTGATGAAGAAAAGGAGAAATGTGAGGTTGAAGGTAAATGTTTGCGTTGACATATCGAAAAATAGTTTGCTAGATATAGAACTTGGAATTTTGCTCGTCTTTGAAGGACACTATGATTGAAAGATGGCCTTATTTGGGTTCAGTTTAAGGGCACAGAAGATAGTGGTGGGTAAGAAGTGGGAATCTCTTCCTCACATCAGAAATTGCTTTATATTTATAGTTGAAAATTAAAGGAAGTTGGCTGTCTCACTGTTTTGGCACAGTTTGCAGTTTTCATACTTCTTGTTCTTGGGATACCCAGCAATCAGCATTTGGAGCTGATGTGGAGTCCACTTGTCAATATGAGAGCCAATCAGGTTTTTCTTTGGTGGGCCATTCTGTTTGATAAATTCATGGTTCTGATTTGCTCTCTCAAGATCATATCTAAGCCAGGTTTTCTATTTTCTTCAAGAAAATTATAGATTTAACTACAAAAAAAAGCTTGATTTCAAAAAGATTCTGGATATGTTCTGTGCATAGGATTGAAAATGTTTTTGATTCTCTCTCCAAACTTGTACTGAAGAAATCTACTAAACTGTGTACTTGTTTCTTACTTCTTACTTTAAGGAAAGTACTTGTTCTAAATATCTTATTATTTTCTTTCATGGAAAAAAGCAAGGCTTAAAACATGATGATTACTTCGCCTAAAAAGGAGAAATCTTAGGAAATCAAAACAGAAGTTGTACTGATTTATTATAATTAATACTATGTAAGAAAGCCAACTTCGTCTTCCTCCTTGAATTTTGTTGTAGAGGGAGCGAGTCAATGGAGGAATTGCATTAAAAGGATGAGAGACAAAAAACAAAGGTCTCGAGCTTTGGAGGCAATCGATCCGGAATTTTCCCAACCCACCAAAGGTTGTCGGATCATGCGATTTGCTATCATTCACTCTTGTGCATTTCGGACTGAAACTGGTAGGAGCCAATTACAGCATAAATTTATTTTTCTTGTTCAAGACAAACCCAGGAATCCAGGCAAACTAATTCCTCGCCTCTAGTTATTATTTTATTCAAAAGTAGACCCATTTCAAGCCTACCTTACCTTCTTTTAAGAGAGAGAAAGAGGAGGGAGGGAGAGAGAGCCTGGTGCTTAGAAATTTATGATCCATGTTTGAATTTAGCAATGATGAGAAACAGAGCCCGGACTTTCTGTAGGTTAATCATTTTGAACTTGGTAAGAATTAAGTCAGTATTTCGCATGCAAGTGTCCAGTTTTAGAATCCAGATGCATTCTTGTTTTTTAGATCCTACGATCGTAAACTGGGTAAGTTTTCATCTTTAGTATATATAATTGTATTATTCCCAATTTAACTAGCAAAAGTGAAAAGTTAGGCATCTTTTTATTTATTAAAACATCAAAGAATGCCAGTGGCATTGGTAAAAGAAGCCCTTTTCATACACGAGCAAGAGCCTGGCTTTGTTTAGGAAGAGAGAGAGAGAGAGAGAGAGAGTTAAACTAAATAAAGAGATCGGAAATTTATGTATATTATTACTCAATCCTATAATTGTGAATAATATTTCCACTTCTTGTGGACAGTTTTTTAATAAATAAACATAAAGGCATGCAAAGAGAAATGAGGCACGTAAAATGGGCTAAAGAGATCGGAAATGAAGGAATGATCAGTCAAATCACCCAATAGTTGTCTCAGTTGTACGCTTAAATCATTCAACAAATTTCTCTAGTCTCTGTCTCTCTTCATATCACCCTCCCTATAAACAGCCCAGAGAGAGAGAGAGATTTCTCTTGACTGTACTTCCCATTGAATAAACAAAGATGGAAGTAGAAGAAGAGAAGATAGAAATGAAAGGGAGCTTACCCCCCAACTTTCTCAATCATTCAGAAATTTCCTCTCCTTCATCCAAATTCAGGGAGTTTGAGTTTCAAATGTCTTTCTGTTCAAATGAGAAAGACACCTCTACTTCTCCAGCTGACGACCTCTTCTACAAGGGAAAGCTTCTTCCTCTTCTTCTTCCTCCTCGTCTCCAAATGGTTGAAAAGCTTCTGCAAAACTCCCCTTCTTTTAATGGTAGAAAGCACTCGTTCGATGATATCCAATTGCCCACCGCTCCAGCCGAAACAAGTACTCCGTTTGAGTTCTGCAATGTTTCACAGTCTGAATCTTGTCCAGTTAGTAGAGAGATAAACCCAGATGATTATTTCTTCGAGTGCTCACTTGAAGAAGAGAAAGCAAGCAGCTTTAATGGAGAAAGCCCTGGAAAATCTTGGGCCACGAAGCTCGCGCAATCCTCCATTGTTAAGCTGAAAGCTTCAAAGGCTTACCTTAAGTCTCTGTTCAGAAAATCAGGTTGCTCATATGCGTCAACTATTGCAAAAGCCTTGAAGACCGCAGATGAAGGATCAGTTTCAAAAGCAAAGAAGAGTATAAACAGATATATAAAGATGGAAAGAAAATCCCATTTGAAAAGATGCAGAAGGAAAAGAATAATCAGATTCTGTCTTCTTTTTTAAGCTTGAGCAAGGAAAAGATGGACAAAAATGGCATCCATAGCCATAGAAGATCATTCACAGCGGCTCCCAACTCTACCTCTAATTCTTCATCTTCATCTGAATCATCATTTTCATCTTCTCGTTCAAATGATTCACGTGGGTTTAGTGAGTTGCAGTTTCTGAAGAGAAGTGGAAGCCAAAATTCAGATATTGAGAGTCCAATTCAGGGAGCGATAGCTCACTGCAAAAGATCCCAATTTCAGAAACTGTTCGACTCAAAAAAGACTGTAGGCGGAGTTAGATGTGACTCATTATCTCCCACCGGAATTTCAGAATGAGAACATCGAAAGAAAGCTGTGCTGTCTAGGTACTGAACTGTAACATCCTATTTAGAGAGAGGGAGAGGGAGAGGGGGAGAGAGAGAGACGTCTGAGTTGGTGTAATTATTTCTTCTTTTTTTTCTTGGTACGATTTCAAACTTGGTTTGCTAGTTTCAGGCAAATATTTAAGTTAACGGTCTGTATTTTAGTTATTGAATGGTCGATGATCTAGTACTCAAGTCTTCGACCATTTCCACGTTGGTAATTTTGAAAGGTTAATGTTACAATATCGTGTCCTGTCCTTCGACCATTCCAATCATTGGTAAACTCAGTTTCAACTGAGTTTGTCTGTTTCAAACTGTTCTCCTCTTTCTCTCTCACCATTTTAGGCCATGCACTGAATTTTTTCAAGAAAGAAGCTGAAAATTAAAACATAAAGACCTGCATATATGACTTACATGATTAGAATCGAATCAATCAATATGTGCATATATTTGAGTTCTGGTTAAGAAATTCTTAATTCTGTTTCAATCAGATTTCAATTATCAGCAGTGAATCATCAAGACGACAAATCCACAAGCATGAATCAATCAGCAGGCATCTATACATCAAATTCTGAAGCGGGATAATATATTATTATAAGATGAAGCAAGAATTATAATCAGAATCCGCAAGTACCTGAGTTTCCATCAAATACACTATACTTGTTAGTCTTCTGATCTAATAATCTTAATCACACAGTGGGTAAAACTTCAAAAGCAAATTCGAGCAACATTTTGGATCCAGAGATGTATCACCCACTAAAATCCCAACAAGAAATGACATTTTCTTCATTTTTATTTGGAATGATAATTAAACTTAATATACCGATAGGAAAACAGCTATAAATGGTAAAACTCGACCTTCACTCTAGTTCTGGAGGGTGTCCCTCAGTTCTTGCCTTCTTCTTCCTGAAAATTCCACACCTCACAGTTCGTTTGAAACATCAAATGCAAAAGCATGCATCTGTTGTTTAGGAATGTAGGCATCCTCTCGAATGTGTGCATTATCATCTTTTTTTGTGGTTCTACACCATGCACCTTCATAGAGATTCATAAATATTTATCATTGTACACATCAAAGGGCATAAATCCGATCGACTTCTGAATTAGAGAAGTCAGATTGATGCCACGAGTTGGATCCACTCCTTCGTACGCTTTTTTCCCTCTTCCTTATGGATCTGGTCCGCTTAGATTTGACAACATAGTAAGTCATGGTGCCAAGAACCCCAGACATAATTATGCCACCAACAACTGTGATAGAAATTGCTGCCATTTCATATTTCCGGCCAACCACGATATAAGAAGAAGCCATGAAAGCAATAGAAGTACACAAAGACGCCAGCCACATTAATTTGTTAATGATCTTGACCACTTGCTTTTCTGCTTTTGTCTCACCTCGAACTAATGTAATCTGAACAACCACGACAGCCAAAGAAGTGAAAAGTGCAATGGCATTGAAGATGAAGAAAACTTTGAAGGACGGAGTTGCCACTGCCACAGCTGTTCCATTATCGTAGTCACCACCAGGCACAGTGAAGATAGCTGCAAAAGCAACTGTAGCAAACAGCACAGCAACCACTGTTACAGAGTTGGTTGCATTGTTGATCCCTTCCCTGTGGAGTTTCCTGAGCTCCTTGGAAATATTATGCACATTTTTGTTTGTTTTCATAGTTTGCTCAAGCTGTGTATGGACATCTTTCTTAATTTGAGTGACATTTTTCCTCAGTTCATCCCTTGGTTGGTTGAGGTCATTAGCTCTGACAGCATCATGACGAGCAAGGCAGTCCTTTATTTCAGAGGATTCTTCAGAAAGGGGAAGTGCCTCAGCTATGTCCAGAGCAGTTTTATGGTCTCTCGTCAGCGCATTAACATTTGTGTCTGGTAGTAGTAATAGCTCGTTCACTATCTGCATGAAATATTGCGCAAAAGAACTAGTATGAGTAAACATTTTAGTTATTACTTAAAGGGAGGCCGGAAAAATGTCGTGAAAATAGATTACGAGAGAATTAATTGCTCGTTTCCTCTTTTCATGGGGAGCTTTTTTCCTTTTCAAATAAAGTGCAAGCGAATGAACAAAAAATATATCTCGTATATAACTTTTGCACACATTGAACAGAAATTTACCAACATGAAAGTCAGTTCTACCGTAAGGCCGACGAAAGCCATTCATTCACTGTAATTTTGCAGCCTATATAGCAGCAATCTAAGAGAATAAGTAAAAAATTCAATATGCGATAAAAAAAAAAAAAAAAAAAAAGATGCAGTACCTCTACTCTCTTTTTCCTGGTGGCTACATGCAATGCCGTGTTTCCAAATTTGTCAGGAAGCATCACGATAGCAGGATCGGCCCCAAGAAGCAACTTCACCACCTCAGAGCTTTGCCCTTTCACGGCCATATGCAATGCTGTCTGTCCTTTCTTATCAGTCCTCCGAGCCAATTGTGTATCCTTACAAAGTAATATTTTTACAATTTCAACATGGCCCTGGCGGGCAGCTAAATGCAAGGGATTTTTTCCATTTGATCTGGCAATCTCCAGTAAGCTACAATCTTTAAAAAGCAGTTCATTGACTACTGCTGTATGCCCCTTTGTTGCTGCAGTTACGAGTGGTGTTGCATTAGATGGTCCGATTGTTTTGCTCAGCGTTGGGTCATGATCAAGTAGCACCTGTACAATTGCTGGAAGAAGATAAACGCTATAAGAAACCAAGCAATCATGACGAAATTAAAGTTATGCAAGCGGGCATATGAAACCAAAATCACAACATAAAGATCAGTTCTTCACCGTGGTGTCCTTGACTTGCAGCTATGTGCAATGGATCCAACCCCGACTTGGTCTTTGTAGTGACAGTCTCTTTGTTGGAATACTTGAGAAGCTCCTTCACGATTTCAATATGTCCTCCCTCAGCAGCCGTGAACAGAGCCGTAGCCCCCAATTCATTCACCTCGTTCACAATCAATGAGCGAACCTCAGCGACCTCAGCGTCAAAGTCAGCACCACTAAGCGTTCCCACCATCTGCGAATCGATCTCTTTGAAAATTTGCTTCACTGCACCCAGATCCCCTCGCTGAGCTGCTAAGTGCAGCGAAGTGTCGTTGTGTCGACCGGTCACCTGCTTCACATACTTCTTCTTTCCCGCCTGGTCCATCCGCTTACCTGAATTTGACAAGACTAGAGCTGGCGCAGTTGCAGTCGAGGATGGAGAAGGAGAAGGTGACAACTCAGATGGAGAATTATGACTCCCAACAGAAGTCATAAGCCCCTTCTCTAAGTCTCTCCCATCCTCTACTATGCCTATAGTCATATGACCAATACAATCAATAAATCAATCCGATCAAACTGACTAATCTTCAATTACAGAGATTCATGGATCTCTCCGTTGGAGAAAGAAAAAGAAGCGGATGGACAAGTGCAGAAAGCAATAGTTTTGCATTAGTAGAAACCAAAGGCAGAATCCATACCTTCTTCAACGGGAAAAGACTTCATCTCTGGATCAGAGATCGAACAAGGGGCATCGAAATCTGAGGCAGGAAAAGGGAGAGCTAGAAACGAAGCTTTTGAAGATAAGAGAAAAGAAGTGCTAAAAAAGCAACCTGAGGGGAAAGTGCAGGGAACAGTAAAACACAGACAGACCGACGGGTGGGGATTGTGGAAGAACTGAATATTAATTATTTTTTTTTTTTTTAATTTACTTTTTGAAGTTATTATTCCAATTTACTGAAAATTGATGGCAGTGGATACAAAAAGCGACGTCGTACTGTCTGCGTGAGTCACATTTTCATCTTCTCCGCCTTTCCAGTTCCCATTTGCAAGATTCGTTGCAACTTTTGTGAGCTATTGGAGTGGCGGGTCACCATTCCATTGACGGATGGTTGGAGCCAAAGCTAATGATGCCCAGGACTCCCATTAGACTAGACTCATACTTATCCAAATGCACAATAGTTTTTTGCAAAGGTCTGTGTATTACCGATCCAATCGCAACCACGACCCAATTGGATTTCACCACCTCTAATATAATTTGTAAAAACAATCACGTCGTTATATAATTATGCTCCACGCCTCCACCTAATCAGCCATAGTCGTATAAAAAAAAAGACGCAACGTATTATAGTTACCACAGGCCCAAAAAAGTTGGTATTCAAAGCCTTGAACTATAATGGAGGGAGCCCAAAAGGCCCCCTTTACCAAAAATTGGCGTATGCCGCTATTTCGGCGAGCACACGGTATTCTTTAGTAAAAGGCGAAAGAATAGTTCGCTATGTGCTCACCGAACGGCTCCGTAAGCTATACCCGAAGGAACAATTTTGTTTATATATAGTTGGTATTTGGAGGGAATCTCACAATTTTCCGATGTGGTTCTAGTGTGACTATGCATTTGCAAGAGCATTGGCTAGCGGGGGCAGAGAGTTGTACGGAATAACAGGTTTTTTTAATGGAATTTTCATCTCCGGCGACCACGGCGTCGTTGCTTTATCCTGAGGTGGATTCGAGTTTACGAGGACTAGCTGAGAGTTTAGGTCTTTGTGCCATTGGAGGGCTTCACGGACCTCTCTATCTTGTGTTTCTCCTTCTCGCCATCTGTCTTCGTTTAGTTCAGAGTGTTTGTTTGACATTCTGATTGATTAAACTCCAACCAGCGCTGCTGAATTTTATACAACATTGATTGGAACATTTCAACCATTTTTTATACTTGTCTGAAAATTGACTGGATTGTGGTCGAGGTTTCTCAGATTTCATTATGGTGAATCTACTTAAAAGACAACTGCAGTGCTTGCATTGATTTTGATGTTTCAGTTTCCACTAATCTTGAGTTCTTTTACCAGTATATTCAGAGTCTCCAAAACAATATATATATCGAGTAAACTATGATTAGTTTACAAAATAATCATCTAAAAATACTCACTTTTACACTCTGGAACTTGAAACCTTTCACCAGATCAAAACCAAAACACTGCCATAGCCAGGCAGACATCTTCCTATAATTTGAATTTGGTATACTATTCTATGGGTTTGAATTTGG
Organism: Begonia masoniana; assembly: GCA_022432975.1. Lineage (NCBI taxonomy): Eukaryota > Viridiplantae > Streptophyta > Magnoliopsida > Cucurbitales > Begoniaceae > Begonia > Begonia masoniana. The sequence goes on from CM039504.1 coordinate 892,054, forward strand.
TATACTACACTATTCTATGAATTTGTGAAACAAACATCCTACAAACTCTACAGCAAGCTCGTCCATCATTGAACTCACTAATTCCCTACAAATAGCATCAATATTTTCTCCAATATCTATCTCCCAAAGCCCCAATCTTAATGACTTCTGCAACTCCTTGCTCATTTCCTTTTTTTGGTCATCCATCCAAACCCATAGCTCATCTTCTAACGTCTCTTGGCTTGGCCAATTCCTAAATCTTCTCGACACTGGCTTTGCCCATTTGGGTACACAAACTAGTGATTGCAGAATCTCCACTAACCCCGAATTTATTCGATCAAACAGAAGCCTCCTTTCCGATCTATTCCAACCCATCTGCTCGCCGAACTTCTTCTCCAACGTCTCAAAAACAGATATGCTTATTGGGCATTCTAGAGAGTCCCAGTTACCAAATCCCAAGTCCAGACTCTTACCATGCAAGCAAACCTCTGTCAACACATCAACAAGATAGGTAAAATCGCGACTATCATCAGTTTTCAAAAACCTCATTACATCTTCATTTTGGTTGAACTTTCGTACGGATCCTCCCTTGCTGTCTTCATCAGCTGAGACATTCATTCCTGGTTCAGACAGATAGAAGTTCAAGTTGCAGTCGTAGATCTGCAATTCAAAAGCAGAAGGGTAAGTTTGAATTTGAAAAAAAATAAGAAGCATATTTACAGTTGAATACAGGCCCTTGGCTTACCCCCCACATCAATGCCAACGTTCTTCATGGATTGAGCGCCAGATGAAGCTTCTTCTTTACAAAGTGGTTGGAGAACTGAAACTGGACTGCTCTGGTAAGCCTCGTCCAAGCTAACAAGAGACTCTGGCACTGTGTCAGAGCAGTGCGAAATGACGGAACCTTCTTCTTGGAATCCAGTTGATGCTTCCGCCTGTATAGTCACCAACAAAAAATTATGGCACCCGTTTCAATTGGATCACGTCTTTTCCAAAAACATTAGTTATAAAACAAGTCGGAACTGCATCACCATATAGTTATATATGGCGATTTACTATATGACGTTGGTTTCATTTCCAATCAGAAACTTTAACAGCACCATAATAATATGAAAACTACTAATTATTCATAGAAGTTTGATATATTTCGTGCAAGAATCTAAATGTACTGGTTAGCTGTGAATATTGAACCTGCTGAATTGAAGCATTCGAGAGGTAGCTAGATGAATCATCCTCCTTTCCTGAGAAGATGCAGCCTACTGGTTCATGATCATGATTATGTTCTTGTGGTTCCACAGATGATGACTTTAGAAGGGTAGAGTTCCCTTCAAATAGCTGATCGGCCTTTGGCTCATTCTCCTGTGATTTTTTCATTGCCCATTTTTCTCCTTTGATGCGACTATATAGCGTACTGGAGCAATAAAATCTAGACTTTAATGATTGATAGGCCCGATCAGACAGATCTATTTCCACAAAGTTGTTCCTCAAGCTTCTGGGTTGATCTGTAAGGTAGGATCTTTTTTTGGAAAAATTATGTTGTCGCCATGTATCTGGCTCGTGTTTCTTCAAAAACCATCGCCTTTGAATAACTTCGAGTCTGTTCTGATTTCTAGGTCTTTCAATCACAGAAGAATCATAAGAGCTTGCAGAACCATGTCTTGTTTTCTTCCTCATCCAATATGGAATCTCTCTTGAAAGTCTAGACGTTTGCCTGATGGACTCCATTTTATAACCTGCATTTTTGCTCTGTTTATATCCAGCATCAGGCTTCTCATTTGACCTTGACGACATGTTTTTCTTTTTACTATCTGAATAGAAACCTTCACCGCAACTAGTTGAGGATGGAAACCTTGTTGCATTCTCGGAGAAATCAAAATTTGATTTTGGTTTCTGGAAGGCAATTCTTCTTGTGGATAAACTTGCATTTTCATTCGACCCAAAAATCGGTCTTGAGAACTGGCAAAGATCAGAATCCATGTGGGAACGATGAAAAAAACCAAATTCCATGTTTTGATGCAAATTAAATTCTCTTGTTACCATCCTCCGTGATTTATCCGATGAATCAGCTTTTCTATCTTTCAACTTACTTGATGAATCAAAAAAAGATCTATGACGCCGTTGTGGGATTAAATGGGAACCGTGTCTCTGCCGGACATGCTCCGTGAAATCTGCACATTCCGGCGATGTTTGAGGCGTCTTATGAAACAAAATCTCACTTCCATTCTGTCGCATGATTCCCAAATCCGCTTCTGATAAACTCGAGGCTGTCTTTGGCTTTTTGGCCGTCAGGTGACAATGCAGAGCGCACTCAAATATTTCTTCCGGTTGAAAGACATTCTTAAATTCTTTCTGCTCATCCAATCTCATCCTAAATGAAGCACGCTCAGGAGAAACCCGCTTCTCTTGAACACCAATGGAAGCAACTCGATGTAAATAATTTTCCGATAGCACTCTCCGATGCTTCCTAGCATACAGCCGAGGTGGCAGCTCATCAAGACCCATTAATTTGCCAAGAACACTTGACTCGTCCATCTTTGATTCCATTCTAGAAAAGATCTCGAGTACCTTTTCCAGAAACTTTCAAGCAGATATCTGAGCGTTTCTAACAGCAGCTCATTAAATGAATAACTAAGGCCTCATGTCGCCAAGATTTGCTGAGGTAATTACTTTTGGCCGAAATAAGGAAAAACAAATTACCAAGTTTTCTTCAAAGGATCATCCAGCTCCCTGAAAAATTCAATAAAACAATTGGCTGACCTGAACGTTGTGAATCCTAAACCAACAGTTTCAAACACAAAATATATTCATCAAGATTCGTCCTGGTTCTCCGAGATTTGGATGCAGTTCTTCTTCCTCATCCGTAACAATGACGTAAAGAATGAGAATTATTTTAGAAATAAACAACTTGATAACAACAAATTCATTTCATCCCTAATGTCCGAACTCAGAATACAAAGAGAAGAAAAAAAAAATATTCAAGAGCCCCAAAAATAGAATTGTCTATTTTAAGCAATTAACATGCAGAACCAGATCAATGGAGCAACACATGGATAAACACGAAGTGAAATCTAATCTAAACTCAGCATATTACAATAAAGATCATTTCAGAAGTTTTAAAACAACAAAATCACTGTCTTATACGAGAAAGAAATGATCAAACTGATGCGATTCCATTAGAACACAACCCACTTTTCAGTTTCATATAAAAAGATACCACCGAAAAAAAAAAAACAAGAACCATAATGTCCTGAAGATTTAACAAAACAAAAAAAAACCAGAATTCAATCTTATAAAAGGAAGAAAATCAAACCCTCTGAATCTTGGAGAGCTTTTCGCATCAAACCAACGCTAAAACGTTCTTCCGACACCGGGACAATAACTCAAGAATCAAGAATCAAGGGAGAGAGTATCTGTCTTCTAAATCATTCCTCAATCCTGATTTTAAATCAAGCAATCTAACACGGTCGTGGCAGTAACTTATACGAATAAAACTAAAAGAAAACAGAGTCGAATGAATCCAAAAGAAATCTCGACCAAAAGGTCGGCGGCGGCGGCGGTCTGAGAAATGGCTTAAGATGGTGTTCGACACGCAATTACTTGAGAGATAAATAAATAAAGGCGCGTGTGTAAGCAGAAATGATTGGAAAGACAGGGAAAGAGTGTTGTTGTATCTGTTGCTGAAGAACGCATACTGGTTTTGTCGTATTAGGAAATAGTTGCATTAAAATAAATAAAATAAATACTCTGAAATCAAGGTAAGGGAAAATGAAGTGGACAGTAATTCTGACAATTAATAAGCCCCCGTCACTCATCACACTTCCATTTTGATCTACTTGGTATTATTCCAGCCAATTAAATTAAATAGTAAGCCCATTAAAGATATATGGAAAATTCCAAGAAAGTGTCAGCTGAAGAACAAGGAAATAATGGGGAAGCAGTCTGGCTTTTTCATTCATCACATACGTAAACTAAAGAGACCATTTTTCTCTCGTAGACTCCAATTCTTTCTTTCTTTATGTTATTACAAAATACAACTGAAAGGAATTGAATATAATTCAATTATTTTATGAATTATTGGCAGCATTATGTATTACAACAGACCCATTCTTCTCAATGCAACACAGATTGAACCACACCAAAAAAATCCCATCATGATAGATGGAAAAATAAGGATAATTTGCTGATTTGCTCGTATAATTCCGGAGTATCAGCAATTTTTCAATGAAAATATTGAAAATGATCGATACTAACTGCTTTACGTGATGCAATTTCAAGGCCGCCTAGGCAACAAAGGTTCCAGCTGAGACTCTGGCTCGTTGGAATTTTGCGGTTGTTGGCTGCCCGATTCTAACTGACTGATCGACGAGTCTTCACCTCTGCGGTTTAGAAGTCTTCTAAAGAAATTAGATTGATTATCAGGTAAAGAGGCTGGGGATTTAGGTGTTGTTTCCTTCAAGTGTTGAACGTGTTGAAGGCAAACTTGAACAGCATCATGAACTCTCACAAAGAACCACTCCTTACCAAGCAGCTCGATAATGCCCGATTTTGATAAAGTTAGCAAAACGTCTCTATTTGGATTGGAAATGGCCATCTGAATACATTGCAAACGAGACAATTTTCCAAAAAAAAAAAAAAATTATAATGTCTTCTAGGAATTCAAACTGGTCCTGCTTATTATATAAGTATGTGATAAAGAAACGCCGACTAACCTGGATATCACGCTGTTTGTACTCCTGATACAAGTCTTTCAAAGCATGAACAGCATTGGAGTCTATGTAAGTAACGGCTACAAAATAAGAACAAATCCATTTAATTGGCTTGAAAAGTGAAAATTAGAACTTTCCCTCAGAATTATACATGTAAAACAGAGAATCATATAGCTCTGCAAATTCCACATAAGTGATTTTTAACTAGGAAAATAAGGGAGAGAACAAGTGAAACTGCCAAAAGCATTCCCCAGCAAAGGATCATTGGATTTCAAAAGGAGCAATTGCATGAAAGTGCTCTTATGGAAGAGCATATTTCTGTTAGTAATAACTTTTGAAATGTCCATAAATTTGAATAGTCAAGAACAACGAAGAATTTTGACAGATCAAAGAAGTTTGTAGCATGCTTCTACAGCTAAGTACAAAAACTGTAGGTTTGTTACACCAATTTGTTCTTCTCAATTCAATTTAAAGAATAACTTGTGCTGACATCAAAAAAATAAATGCGTGAATTTTTTTTTTTAGATGAAAAAATTATATAGTAAAAGGAAAATATATATACACCTCATATGCACTTCACTAACTCTAAGAAATGAAAGTTCAAGATGAAGGACTTACGTGCCATCTCAATAATCACAAAATAAAGTCGTTCAACTTCTGGACCACGACTAGCTGATCGATCAACTTCAACTTCATATTCACGTAGTCTGAAAATATATACATAAATCAGAGACTATTTACTTGGCTTAAGCCAGATGATTTTTAAGAACAGGAAAAAACATGAATTATCTACCTTTCTTTTATGTAACTTGTATTAGCAAAATAAAATGGTGCATCGATCCGAACAATCACAATTCCATTGTAAGTAAATGCTTCTGGATATTGTTGAATGTTTCTATACACAGTGGTTCCTGGAAGACGGCCCAAGATAGCTGTTTTGCAGAGCAATAACTGTCAGATTATCTGAAGAGCAAAGACAAAAACACCAAAAATGCATTCCTAGCCTTTACATCAACAATTTTCAACTCCCAAACCCTGTAAAGTAATTATCATTTTCAGACGCAATTCACAATAAATTTTATGCTATAGTTCTAAATTGACATTTCTCAACTTGGTCAGCTATAGGAAGAAGAAACTACCATTGAATCAGCTTGAAATCCTGGAAGATCTAGAATGAAATCACGGAGTCATACGAAAATGAAGTTTTACAGCATAATCTATGGTACAATTCTGACTAAAGTAAAATGAAAAAGCAGGATTCTTGCAGTATCTACAATAAAAATCAATTTATAAAGACGTATTACCAAAAATGATGGTTGTTAATATTATATTAATTATGAAAAAGATGAAAATGACTTATGGACAATCGAATGTAAGCGCAAGTCACATTGTATCCGCCATATGGTTCAATATGGGAAGAAATATACACGCCCAAATGCATCATAACATGAACTACTTACCAATATGTGGATTTGCAGATTCATGGATAACAAAAGCAAGTGAAACACCCACCTAAAATTCAAAATATTGTCAAATCAAAAAACTAATTATGTTGGCAATTGAACATGCATAATAATATGTTGTATAGAACTGCTTCAAGGCCATCCTGATAATATGTTTCTGGTAATATGATGTCCAAGTAGACTTGTTAAAACAACTTTGATATCTCAAAGCCATAGACACATCAATGCATGAAAACTCTATCAATAATTCCCCAAACTTAGTAGAAAGGCTACGAATACGAACCCCAATCAGGACACCAATTTCGATTCCAAGGAACAAAGTTGCAGTTGCTGTAATTGTCCAAAGAAGAAATTCTTTCTTATCTATATTCCACAAAAAGATAGCCTGGTTGTAGTCCACCTGATCAACATCCAAAGAGAAGAAGTAAATGTTGATAACATGCCAATTACGAACGAATTCCCTATCGTTGCACTGACAACCTCCATATAGCTAAACATCTTCCCAGTATTAAATTTAATTGCCACTGCTATTATCTTTGCAAACAAACAAATTTTATATGAACACCATAAGCTCATTAAATGCATAAAACACATAATAGCCATGGGATTTCTGAACTTACAAGCCCAATTACAGCAGAAATCACGATGGCTGCCAAAGCACACTGAAATTAAAGAACATATCATATTAGGATTTCTGCAAAAATATAATTTTCAAAAAGGAAAATTCAGCACTTCAATTTTTTCCAACGGATTCCACAATTATTTACCCAGAGCACTTGAAGAAAAAAAATCGTTTGCAATACCACCACAGAACAAGCAACAGCATGTTTTATTTTTCATGAAAAATGACGTCCAGGTTTTCATTATAAAGCAGACCTGAGGTATGTATTCAAATAATGGAGTCATGAATAAAAGGGCACATCCCATTATAATTCCTGAAATAACTCCAGATAAGCCAGTTTTTGCTCCACTTTCATGATTTACAGCTGATCTAGAGAAGGACCCTGCATTCAAGTCCACAAAAAGAAGCAATTAATCACAAATCGTGGCTAACTTTTAAAGATGAAACAAATTAAAAGACACAATATTCTTCAGCTTTTATACATCGTAGAACCACTTTTCATGATAGAATCTCACCTGTTGAAGGATATATTGAAAAAAATGATCCAACAATGTTGGAGACGCCAAGACCAAAAAGCTGTTTTAAAATGAAGAATGTCTGTAAGAATTCATGTCTTTTTATGTGAAGATGACAATATATTGAGTATGAAAAAATGAATTAAAACTCCATTTTCTTTTATTTTATCGCTTTACTAAATCAATGTGTCTATGAGTTAGACAAATTTTATGTGCATAACTTATTTTACCTCTTGATTAGAATCCAACTCATACCCATTCTTGGCTGCTAAAGCTTTGGCAATTCCAACCGATTCCTGTAGTTAAATACAGAGTAAATAGAGAGACAACAAAATATCTAGTGTTAGAAAAACACTGAAAGATGAAATATCTAAATATATTCTTTTACCAATATGGCCACTCCAGTAATAAGAATTGCCGTTGGAATTAAAGATTCCATATATTTGAAACATTTAGGAATCGAGAAATTTGGAAGTCCTTGGGGTATGTCTCCCACCTAAATCAATAGTCACTTTTTTGTTAACAATCTTAATTTTTTTTTATCAGAGATATACAGGATTATAGTTCTCCATAAAAATCAATTAAAACAAGAAAAAACGTAACAACCAATAAAAGAAAAAAAATCTCAAGTTGTGTTATAGAAAATTTGATTTTTATGAGGAAATGGATACACTTTTATCATTTTATGGGGGGAATGTTTACAACTTTGTCTTTTCATAATTCTAGATAAGAACTACCAGTGAAACCAACCTATAATAATAGCATAATAACACATGAAGAATTTCAGAGTAGTTCTTCGAATTTGATTTCAAACTTTCATTGGAGTGATCATGGCATATCATACACAAAGTGATATTGAGTTTGTAGAATTTCAGTTGCTTTAGTGTACACAATCGTGTACTTCTGTGATTCACGTGCATTAAATGTAATCACCATTTCATAAGCACATATCATAGATTAGATTATCAATAGATTGACTAGTTTATGATAAATCACACTCACTAATGAAATGGTAGACGGTTTAAATATTTTCACAAATGTCGTGCCCAACACTATTGCTGTGAGGGGACCTGCAGCTCTTAGGAACCGCAAGTACTTTCTTGCGTTCCCCTGAACATAAAAAATATTGAAAATCAGCACAAGTCCTGCTGAAGAAAAACTACATTCCAATCAAGAGTAAAGGGCTAATACCAAATACTTCATAATCTGAAGTATTGCGAGAATGATAGATCCCATCACAAAAGGTTGCCATAAAAACTGAATCAGAAAAAGTGCACTCTAGTTAGAAATTAATTGCATTGAAAGAGAAGTCCCAAGGATTAAAGACAGTTAAATGGCATAGAAAATGCAAGAATAATCCCCCAAAAAAGGTCTGATCAGTGTTACCACAGGTTCCAATTAGGTCATATGTGGATTTACACACTTGGAATATATCGATGGTGCAAATATGCATGATGGATGACATGTTAAGCGAGAAACAAGAACACCGCAAACTTTTCCTACCCATAAAAACAAAAGGCAACTTAAGTCATGTGAAAGAATAACGGTTTTTTTTTCTAAATTTATGGGATAACATTAATTTCTAATTTCAAATGGGCTTACAGTTATAAGAATTATCCTTGCTATTCACTAAGTGTAATTTCTAACACTTGGGATGGGTCCTTTCCCTCCTACTGTATAGTACATTCTTCTACTTAATATAAACTGTTTCTTATATGAAAAGAATAATTGTTTGGGTTGCATGATGTTTATGAAAGTGTTATGAAAGATTATGCGGGTGAACAAACTAATCCACAAAAGGATGTACCACTTGGGCATGCAATGCGTACCCCATCTGCTCCATGTACTATGCTCTCAATCAGTTGCACAATTTTGCTAGTTCTGTCTATTGAATATCCCAAAAAATATTTCACTTGAGATAATGCAATTACAATGGCTGAAGCAGAAGTAAAGCCAGAAATCACTGAGTGACTGATAAAACGAATAAGCCACCCAAGCCTGAAACTCAGTACAAGTAGACGGTTGCAAATTTAGTAGACAAGAATAAATATTTGATTATCTTTTTAGTAAAAACACCTTTTACACATATCTAACCAAAATTCAATAAAATAACACACTCTGAATGGTATTCAGTGGATTTACACTTAATTCAACATTTATTTTGTTAGTAGCATTGTTTTAATAAAATTATTCTACTGTACACCAAAATAATATTCTGTCGGGATAGTTTAACAGTAAACATAACAGTGTTATAAATTCTAATAAAAACTGAAGTGTAATCTCAATCGAGTTTTTAGTATGACCATAAAACCCAAATGTCTATGTGCCAATACTTGATGAAAACCTCTTTTATTGTAGAAAAAGAAATAAGAATGAATTTTAAATGCTAATTTACATTTAAAAAAAAAAACAAACAAATTTTCCATTCAGTAATTACTTCCCCAACAAAATTTGAGGCAAAAAGTACCTCAAAAGACCCATGGTGCATTCCAATATTCCAACCATAAGGGCCAATAATATTGCAAGCTCTGTATACAAAGCCTCAGAAGAATCAACAATTCCACCTAATACATTAGAAACCAGGAGAGAAACCAATGCCACTGGACCAACTGCAAGCTGGCGAGAGGAGCCAAATATCGCATATACAAATAGAGGCACAAAACCAGAATCTGCATTGTAATCAAAACAAAATTTTCCAAATTAACTAAACACATTGGATTCGGAAGTTAAGACTAACAAAATTAATTAAAAAAAAGTCTGCATGATTGCAACGATTTCATATGTAGCCTAATTTGAATAACTGGCTATTACTGGGAAGCCAGATCAATCATTTTTTACAAATATTATGCACTTTTCACATAAAAAACGAAGAGAGCCATAAACTTACAAAGTCCGTATATTGGTTCAAGCCCAGCTAATTTTGCGTATGACATCGACTGATCATCCAGACAAAAAGAAAATGTCAGCTCCAAAAATATCCAAATAATGCACAGGAATGTATAGAACTTAGATTCTGAATCCCCAATGTTTCTCTCTAATTGGAGAGAAGTTGCTTTAGATTGAGGGTTTTCTTCTTGAGAAGGGTTATTCCCTTCTCTTTTTTGTATGTTGTCTCTATATTTCGTTTTTTATGGAAAAAAAAAATGTATAGAACTTTTCAAGTATTCTAAATTTACAAGCACAGTTAGATTCTGAATCCCCAATGTCTTTCTATTACCTTGACGCACACATTGCCACCAAGAAATTCAACAGAACAACTTGAATTCGCCAAACCCAAAATGCTAATTACTTGATGATAGATAAGCAGTCGATATTACAGCAACAGGGGGAAATGCAGTGTCAAAACCCGAGAGATGAAGTCCCAAGACATAAATAATATATGTGATTGGTCATATAAGAATAAACAGAAACACTTCAATGGCGTTTACTACATATAAATTTCGATAACTAGGAGGCGTAATTCTTCAACAATGCTGTTCTTTTTTAATTTATTTCTCAAACGAATCAACTTCAATTGTCTTTGTGTTTTCTAGGAAACCAAACAGTAGAAAGACTTAAAAAACACCTGTGGAACTAGCATGACACCAACTGTTATTCCCGCCATGAGATCGACCTGAAAATACTCCCGGAATTTGTACGTCCTAATCCAACGAGAGCAAGGTAAGAGAAGTTCCATCCATTCAATCCAAGTCATCCGCTTGACCTTCGCCGTCCACTTTGCAAACATGGCGCTCGCATAAGAAGTCGACGCGGTCGACGCCTCCGCATTCGGATACTGAAAGGGAAGGACCTTGACGGGTCGGGTCGCAGCCGGCATGGACGGAGCGGAGTCGGAGTCGGATGTAGCGATGTTGAACGAGCTGGGTGACGCGTACGTTATCTCCATGCACACCAGCCGGCGCATGGATTGATACATAGAGCCGTCGTTTCAGAAGAAAAGAATGGCCGAAGAAGCACAGACGAGACGATGACTAAAATAGATGAAATTACAATCCGAATCAAATAATGGGAGGATACATCATCTTTCTTGAAAAGACCAAAAACTTCCCCGGAAAATAGGATTTTACCGACCAAATTTTTAACCTCCGCCCTTTGGCAGCTCAGCTGGAATATGGCTCCATCAATCGCGATCGGGGAAGAAGAGTACGTCAATTCTTTTATATTCATGTAATTACGTTCTTAATTATTATTAATAATTAATTAATTTTATAATCAAAACCTCTCTGATCTTCCTGGTTAACTCCCATCTACTTGTATTATTCTTCACTTCCAATAATTTGATGTCATTTTTCCATTATTTAAATAATTTATTTAATCATAATATAACTTACACGTTTAATTTAACTGGCAAGGTCAAGGTTTTGGTAAAATGCAATACGTGTCATTTATTTATTTAGTTATTTCAACAATTAGAAAGAGGAAAAGGTTAAAATGGTAATATCCTGAAATAACAAATACTAATCAATAATGCATTAAAATAAGTATATGGCCGTAAAGTAGGGGAGATTCATTTTGCTTTCTGGGCTGCGTTTGCATCCGCATGCCTGAATCTGATTTTCCAATGTGACTTAAAAAGACCAAACACTAGCGATCCTACCAACCTAAATGTTCCATGTTATCAACGGCTGATACATCTCCACGTCAGCACAAGTTGCTGACTCAGCAAAGTTGGTTCAGATCGGCCCGATATCATAGATACTTGATGGGCCAACCCATTTCGACCACTGATAATGAAATTACAAGCCTTACAAACATTTGAAGCTAGCATAATCTTTGAACATTATAAGACACTCAATTGAATTGTGTAGATAACGATAAGCACTAGCTAGAAACCATTGGACACGAGAGGCTAGGAGTAGACCTTAGCGTGCTCGGGTTTGTGGGTGAACTCGTAATCAAGATGAACAAAGGCCCGTTCGATATCTGGAAGAAGCTCGAGCTTCTCTTGCAAGGACTCTCCAATGTCGTGAGCCTCTCGTAAAGGCATGCTTGCCGGGAGGACTATATCGACCTCCACGAAGTAGTGAGATCCAAATGTGTAGGCCCGAACTGTGTCGATGTGCCTTATTGACTTGTGATGATTCCAACACAAATATGTGAGTTTCCGAAGATATTCTGGTGCAGCTGATATTCCAACAAGAGAGTTTATGTTTTCCAAAACGGTCATCGACCATGTTCGGATCGTGTATAGGGCTAGCTGCAGAGCGACAAAAATATGAATTATGTTTGTAATTATCGAACCAATAAAAAAGTTTAAACAAAAATCACAAAATATAAATATGAACAAGAAGATGGAGGAGAATTTTGCTTACAATGATAGCTCCTGCAGGGTCTATCCAGTCATCAAAGTAGTTGGCTAGGAGAGCGGCAATGAGCCCAATGACATTGGTGATGACGTCGAAGAAGTGATCTTGAGCATAAGCTTTGACAATCTCATTAGCAAAAGCACCACAATAAACAGCTAGGAGGAGCTTTACAATAGTTACAGAGAGCATAATGCCTACAACCCATCGCTCTTGTTCCCTTGTCAGGTCGAAATCTTTCTCCTATGAACACATACCAACACTTAGAAGTGTCACACAATTTGTTGAATTTCACACTAACATCAAAATACATAGAGAAAATATTTTCAAGGGGCATCTAGTGTTTGAAGCCTCTCACTCACATCTGATACGAGCGTCCGAGTGGACTCCAATATTATTTGCAAACCAAGAGTTGCCATGACAGAGGCAAAAACAAGGATTCCCTGAAATATCAAAATCACGTTGACAAAATCAAGTGAAAGTCTAGACAAATTGATCAAATAAGTGCCAAAAGAACAGTTTCATAATGACATAGAACTACATCTGAATAACATTAAAAAGGTAACCATTCATCGTAACAGGGTTGAAGTAAGTAAAAAACCCTTCCCCAGGCTACATTATGTGATCCAAAAACATGTAAATTGTAATCAATATAAGAACTCTAATGATGCAAAACCGCACTTTCAACAGAGTTTCATGATTCGACAGTGCAAAATCAAACTATCGTTCTCATCAAATCACTATGTTAGCATAAGCTGCGGAAAGAACCAAACTAGATCTTGTATACTTAAAAAAAAAAAAAAAAAAAACCGGTATTAAATGTGTAGCCTACTCGGGATATGAGATTAAACCAAACTCCGGTAAGTTTCGAGCTTTCTATTTAACTATAGGGATCATAACAAAATTAAACAACTAAAGGGAGGAGTAACAAGTTGGAAGATAAAAACAATTAAACATGAAGTCTACACCTATAATTTGAATCATCAAATCTTAGTGCGATTTAGAGGACAAGAACATCTAATGTAGCGTTCAAGTACGCCTCGAAATAAAGATATCGTAATGAGGACTGACCAACGGCTGCATTCGCTTCTTCCCAATGGGATACTGATATGGATTTGGAGTTTGCATGGAAAATGAAGTGAACCACAAAATGAAACCAGACAAAAGATCAAGAAGCGAATCAAGTGTGGATGCAATAATAGCCAGTGAACCACTTCTAATGGACGCATAAACTTTAGCAGCAAAGAGCACCATGTTTGCAACATTTGATATCTGGATGGCAAATGACTCGCTTTTTGCCATCTTTTCACGTTCTTCCTGGGATCATCCAACGAAAAGTTTCTTCAGTTTATGCACTAATTACATCAATTAAAAAGAAAAGAGCATGCAATTATTAAAACCTTTGACATTCCAGGAACAAAACCGCGTTCTGCTAAAGCATCCATTTCATTGAAACCCTCCAGCATTTTTACCTGCTCCTGATAGTACTCAGCCACATTATCTTCTGGACCTGACGCCCCCAAGAAAATAGATAACTCGTTCTTAACACAACCCAGAAGAAGACAAAAGTTAAGTCTATTAATGCACAAATAATATACAAAACCATCTAAATATAATGCAAATGTTTCCTTAAAAGTTACCTTGACCAAACTTCACACAAATTATCTATAATTGTTCTCAAGTCACCCGCACCCCAAATTCCAACCATTCTACTTATTCTCCTCCAATTACTCAGTTATAGAAAAAAGCATGCTATTATTGGACAAAATTCATCGCTCCTCGAAAGAGGTGCTGAAGAAGATGAGTATTTATATCAACAATTTTCTTTTTTCTTATTTATGGGCGAACGACGGGAATTGAACCCGCGCATGGTGGATTCACAATCCACTGTCTTGATCCACTTAACTTCATCCGTCCTCATACTATGTATAAATTAAAAAAAAAAAACAAACAAATGGCAAAGATTCAAATTTCTAAACTTCATTTGCTTTATTTTTCTTCTCGGATAAAAGAATAAGCAAATAAATGGAAACTTTGATCAAGAAAAAAATTCACAAAAGACTTTGAAGAATATTTAGAAAAAAAAATAACTACGGGACAAAAATAGAATATTCAAATACTTTTTTCCTAGGTTGAAGTAAAATTAAGAAAAAACACTCATGTCAAACAAAAAAAAAACATGCTGGTATACAATATTTTATTTTTCCACCCACCCTCGCCGTTAACCCATTAACGATAAATAAAAATAGAAGGCCATTCCATTTTGACAAAAGACCCACACCCAAGTGCCATAGCTTTGGGCGTGTAAAACAAGCAAAATTACTTAAAAAGGGTGGAAGTACGGAAAAAAAAATCTCAAAAAGAATATTGTCGTTCTAAATTGCAAGACGAGATAAGCGAGAATAAGATAGCATGAAAAAAGCGGGAAAAAACAGCAATAATAGAAATATTCAGGAACAAGGAATAAAAGAGAGCAATAGAGAGAGAGAGAGAGAGAGAGAGAGAGATCACCGAAAACTCCAAGACAGTCATGGAGGCTACGAGGCGATTTTCTCTTCTTTTTCTCCGTGTGCTCGGGAGATAACTGAAACCCATCGAAATTCAACCGCCACGATTCGTCGACTTTGTTCGACTGCGGCAGGAGCGAACACTCCTCGTCCTTCCGAAGCGCCACAGTCTCTAACATTTCCGTCCGCACAAAGAGGAGCTGCAGAAGAATTCGTAAAGTACACGGAAAGCCTGCGAGAAAGGAACCGGGCATTACAAATAGTACGACGAAGAAAATTTAACAAACGACGAAGGGCGTTTTGGGGAAAGTACTTGGATACAGCTGCGGTTGGAGGACATAAAGGTCTCTCCACCAGTAAAGTAACAGCAACAGCGCCAAAAACGAGGAAAAGCTTTTCGAAAATCCAAGTCCACGTGTACGTCTGAGATTACGAGGAGGTGATCCGAACCGCGCGATGAATAAGCACAAATGTGGGTCCCACTGAAAGGGATCTACTGGCAGTGATGTGTATGAACGTCTACGGAGCAGCATCGTCGAATGGCTCAGAGATTTTAAGAACCGAGTGATTCATAAGTTTGATGGATCATTTGTTCTATCAAATCGAACCAATGAATGACACGTGGTGATATGGATATGTCTGTTGACGAGGTCGTCTCCTTGTTAGTGAGATTTCTTTGGGAGTTGGCCCACCGGGGGTGGATGAGGATTATTAGTTTGAATTTAAGGCTAACATTTAGTCAAACATATTAATGAAGTTAGATAACGATTTGTCCTCAAATCTGATCCTCTTTAGGCAATGAAACGCCTGAGCAGATGCTCTCCCTCGGCGGCAACTGTGGCAACTCCATCATCGTCCAACCCGCATTCGACTGATATAGACGAAGCACGTGACATAATTTCTATGTTTGATCAGATTTGGGAACTGAGAGGATAGTCTCGAGCTGTAGTTAAACCAAGGGGGGGTTCTCTTTTTGTGGAATAAAGTTACCAATTTTGTCAAATTTGGTTTTTAATAACTTTCTTGCAGCTTCAGGGCGTGGATGAGAGCTACAGTTTGTTCGTCGCGAAGAACAATGAAGAGTCTGTTGCGACCAATTGCTCGTAAGATTCATAATCCACCATGTCATGCTTCGAATTCTGGTTCCATTTTTCAACGTGGTTGCTATTGAAACTGGTTTCCACCGAAATTATTTTGGGTGGTGTTGCCAATGTTAAAAACTAGTTCTAAGAGTGAAATTTTTCCTCGCACTTATAAACTATCATTAAGTCTCATTCACAATCGATATGAGATTAATTCTAACAATCTTCCTCTTCGCACATTGAGTATTTATTCATTTTTTATAATCTATCGTTAATTAAAAAATATATTTTTAAAAATAAAACCACATTTTTTTTTTGTTTTAATTGAAATTGTTATTAGATAAAGCGAGTGATATCTTTCTCTTCACTCACAGTCTCATGAGTCAAACTTGAAAGAACAAAGGAAAGAACTAAATGAAAGGGACTTCCTTTGATCTTCTTCTTTGCTCGCTCTTCTCTCCCCTTCTCTGCTTTCACTTTCCTACTCTTCCCATTCATTGGCTGCTTTTGGGTAAGTTGCTTCTATAATCCATAGAGACTCTGGAACGTTCTGGGTTTTCAAACATACTGCCGAAGAGGACTATTCGAAGGTGAAATTTGCAATTTTTATTTTTTCATGCAGCTATTCCTTTTCTTAGTTGATTTCGCCTTTTTCGGTCTGGCTTTATTCTTATTTTTTCGGAAATTTATTTTTTGTTGATCGTTTTTGTTGGGACAGTGTTAGCTCTTGCTCATGCTTGATCCGAGATGAGTTTAATCTTTCACCTTCGGATTCAGCTCTGCTATTTTCATTTTCTCGCCCAGTAAACAAAATCTAGGCCGTTTTAAGTTTCCGGTTCGGCTCCTAAATCCTATACAAGAAACAAAGTGAGCATGATGGGTGCAGAGGACGGCTCAGGAAGTACTGCAGCTCCGTGCCAGGTTTCTGGCTCTCGGAAAATATTCTGGCGTTCAGCATCGTGGTCTACATCTCGTACCTTTCCTCATAACCCCGATACAGCAGAATCAGGAGTGGATTTGAATGGCAATAGTGCCAACAACAATGGAATAAGAAGAAGATTTCCTGCTCCTGTAAACCCCAGATCTCAAGAGAATAGCAAGGGAAGGCTATGTTTGCCGCCTTTGCAGCCCTTGTCGATTGCTCGGAGAAGCCTAGATGAGTGGCCAAAGGCAGGCTCGGACGACATTGGGGAGTGGCCATTACCTTCTACTCCAAGAGGGATAGGGAGTGCGGAAAGATTAAAGCTTGATTTGTTAACGATTCAGAAAGTTCCAGACAAGAATAGTGGGCTTGTGAAGAAGGATAAAATTGCTGTCTTTGACAAAGAGTGTTCAAAAGTGGAAGAACATGTTTATCTTGGTGGGGATGCTGTTGCTCGAGATAGGGATATTCTTCGGCAGAACGGAATCACTCATATTTTGAATTGTGTGGGATTTGTCTGTCCCGAATACTTTAAAGCGGATTTTACTTACAGAACTCTATGGTTGCAGGATAGTCCTTCTCAGGATATAACTAGTATTTTATACGATGTTTTTGACTACTTTGAGGATGTTAGAGACCTAGGTGGGAGGGTGTTTGTTCATTGTTGCCACGGGGTTTCTCGTTCCACATCGCTGGTGATTGCCTATTTAATGTGGAGAGAAGGTCGGAGTTTTGATGATGCATTTCAGTATGTAAAGGCAGCTAGAGGCATTGCTGATCCAAATATGGGTTTTGCTTGCCAGTTATTGCAGTGCCAAAAGAGAGTCCATGCATTTCCTTTGAGTCCAAGCTCACTATTGAGAATGTATAGAATTGCTCCACATTCCCCATATGACCCTTTGCATCTTGTCCCAAAAATGTTAAATGATCCTTCTCCTGGAGATTTGGATTCAAGAGGTGCATTTATTATTCACACACCATCTGCAATATATCTCTGGGTTGGCAAGAATTGCGAGGCGATCATGGAAAGAGACGCGCGGGGGGCTGCTTCTCAGATTGTTCGATACGAGAAAGTGGAATGGTCGATAACAGTTATCGAGGACGAGAAAGAGCCAGCTTCTTTTTGGGATTCTTTTTCGAGTCTGTTGCCTTTGAGGTATAAACCTGGGCATGGAGTGAATGTGGGGGAGTCAAAGGTTGAGATTTTCCCAGGGGAGAGAAAGGTGGATTCATATAATGTTGACTATGAGATTTTCCAGAAAGCTATTTTGGGTGGTTTTGTACCTTCTTTTGCTTCTTCAGAGAATGAAAATCAAACCCAGCTTCCTGCTAGAGAAAGCAGCTGGAGCACGGTGAGGAGGAAGTCTGCTTCTGGTGATATGAGAGAGTTTGTATCAGCACCCAAAATAGCTTTTTCCCGGGTTTATTCCGATTCTACGATGGTTGCATTTTCATCATCGTCTCCTGTTCATCTCTCTCCTGACTCAGTCTCCTCTGATACAAGCACCAGTTCTCAGTATTTTTCAGAAAGCTCCCTTGGTTCTTCATCTGAGTTTTTACCTGCATCTGCAACTTCAACTTCGCACAGCTCGTGCAACACGTCCCTCTGCTCATCCAAAACGTCCTCTCATCCGATACCCAACAGTTCAGAAGTTCCCGGTCCGTAATGGCTTCAACAATGAGTACTCATGTCTCCTTCGCTTGCGGAACGCAGAGGTAGCTTCTCCAAGTTTCTTAAGCTGCCAAAGATGTCTGAAAAGATGACGCTACTTGCTCATTTGAGGATTCATATAATGTATGATATGCCATAGACCTTTGAGACAACGATGTAAATTCTGAGTCAGAATTAAGTAACAAGGAGTTAGACCGTGTGGAACAGATTGACTGGAATCAGGTTGTTGAAGAAGACGAAGAATCAGATGAATTTGTTGGGCGGGTGTTACCAGGCCCAAACAAGCCCACTCTTCGAGCCTTGGATTAAAAAAACTCATAAAACCTTCTCTCCCAAGCCCTAGTTTACCGCCACGACGCTTCTGGGGTAGCTTTCTTTCTTTTCTGTGTTTGTTTAAGATGGATCCATGGCTAGGTCTAAAGTAATGTTACATTTGCCTTTCCGATTTGGAATCCAGTTTTCTCAGGCTCTAATTTCTTTCTTTTTTTCTTTGATTCTCTCGGTAGTGGCAAGGGGGAGTAATTTAGACAATTTTGGAAATGGCTCCTAAAGGTACGTACTTACAGTGGATTTGTGCCTGCATTTTCATATACTTGCAATTTTTGATGTCAAAATCATGTTTCCCCTGATCTTGTTTGAAAAATTTGATACATAGTTGAAGAGCACAGTATGAGAATGGTGATTTCAAGCTCACATTTACGATATAGTCATCTTATTTAACCTTTTTCTACTCACTGAGCCATCTCCTTTTGCAGTTGATGGTGCGAAAAAGGCTGATCCTAAAGCTCAAGCCTTGAAGGCTGCAAAGGCAGTAAAATCAGGTCCGACCTTTAAGAAGAAAGCTAAGAAGATAAGGACCAAAGTCACTTTTCATCGGCCGAAGACATTGAAGAAGGAAAGGAACCCCAAGTATCCTCGCATCAGTGCGCCCCCAAGAAACAAATTGGACCAATATCAAATTCTGAAGTATCCACTCACTACTGAGTCTGCCATGAAGAAAATTGAGGACAACAACACCCTGGTTTTCATTGTTGACATCCGTGCAGATAAGAAGAAGATCAAAGACGCAGTGAAAAAGATGTATGACATTCAGACCAAGAAAGTGAACACTTTGATCAGGTAAATTTCACTTGTACTTGCTGCCACATACGTGATTCCGGGTGTGGATTTTAAAGCAAATCGTCACAATTCTCATTGAAATTTGACACTTCAGCATTAAACTTCTATCTCTCAGCATAGATATCTGTTCAGTTTATTTTACTATCCTTTATTATCGGTAAGTAACAGAGACCATACCTTCTATCTGACATAAATAAGTCTTTGATATCTGCAAATGCAGGCCTGATGGAACTAAGAAGGCCTATGTCAGATTGACCCCAGACTATGACGCCTTAGACGTTGCGAACAAGATTGGAATTATCTAATCAATTCTATGGTATCTGGTTATTGATCTAGATTTCTAGTTTTCATGACAGTTTTGTTATTGAGGTACCGAGTTTGGCCATCAATTTTATTTTCTAATGTCTTTGTCAAAACAAGTGGATGTTAAGTACTTTGAAAATGTTATTGGCGACCAACAGCTCTCCTTTTTTCTTCACGATTTTACTTTTATTCCAATACGTATGTATGCCAAACAGAAATTTCTGCTAGACTGCTACTCAATTTGGCGTATGGGAAGCCAAACAAATTACCATTTCTGACTAATAGACATTTCAAGTTTGCTCTTTTACCTCAGCGACACTTGAAAACGTTGTAATACTTGATGGGGGATTATAGATTATTGAATATTGATTATATTAGTTACACTACTTTTACTAAAAGTCTAGATATTTGCAGCCATACTTGCTATTAGCTATTTGCCATTTGCAAATTAAACACTCAAATGTTTCAGTAGAGATGAGCCTTCTGATGCAAATTAGATAATTGGTTTCATGGTATTGCATAACTAGCTTCTGTGAGCTCTTGTTGCCAAGGAGGAGCTGACATAAGCTATTAAGCGCTGCTCTTGTTAGATTGTGGACTGTTCCAGCCATTCTATTTATTCTATATAATAGTTTATACTTGTCAACAATAACATGAACTAGTCATAGTTTTGCAGATGCTTTTATTGAAAATAAATAATTAGTTTGGTACTTGCAATTAAAATAATGAAAATTGGTATTCAATCATTTGTTGTTTTGGTCTAAATAAGAATAAGAATAAGAATGAAAATCACGTCATAGAAGCTCTCTTAAAATATAGTCAAATGTTCGATTTATTGATAGTTCAAAAATAATCATTAATTGTAAGTTTGATTTATTTATTCCATAAAATCTATCTTGATAGGTCAAAGTTAAAAATTAATATTGTCTTGCATTTAATATTAAAATTCATATTATAATTTATATAATAAAGTAAAATAAGCTATGTAATTGCCGGACCGTACAAATGGAGTGGCAGCGTCGCCGTTACAATTTACAAAAAGAAAATTACAAAAGAAATTTCCCAAGAACAAAATTATTTAAATTTAATAGAAAATAGAAAAAGAATGAGCAAAAGCTAATCTCACAGCTAATTCCTCTTAAGACGGACACGCGTCGGCTTTTCAGGGCACGTGAAGGCTCGTCCAGTCAATAATGATCCTTAACATTTTGAGCTGTGAATTACTAAAATAGGCTTAAAGGGACAGGTGTGTCTCATTCATTTGTCAAGATATCTGGTGTTTAATTAATTGATGGAGTCGAATAGGAGAGAGTCTAACCTGAGCACCTCCGATATTTGACTGTAGCGAAGGAGGAACGTTTTGGACTGGCGTCAGTCCGGTGAGCTTAATATTTCTGCCTCCATATTTGACTCGGTCCCAGTTTCCCTCTCTCTCGGCCAACTGCAACGACATTTCTGGGTGTTCCGAGGGTTAGAGAAAGGGTGTGTGTGTGCGCGATCGAGAGAGAGAGAGAGAGTGAGAGGGAGAGAGAGTAATAGCTTCACAGGAAGCGGCGCACACGAGGAACAAGGGAGATAATTTTGCACCTCTAAATTTAGCGGATCTGTTGCTAAATTTAGGGGGGGGAATCAGGGTTTTGTGTTCAGGTAGGAAGAGAGGGGAGAATTAGGGTTTTTCCTCAAGATGATGATCTCGAGGGGCTTGTTCGGGTGGTCTCCACCTCACATACAGCCCTTGACGCCTGTTTCCGAGGTGTCGGAGCCTCCGGAGTCTCCCTCGCCATATCTTGATCCCAGCGCCGAAGGTGCTGGTCAGCCGGTAGATCCAGATGACGATATGGAGGAGCCTGAAGAGATCGAACCACCACCAGCAGCTGTTCCGTTTTCGCGGTTATTTGCTTGCGCTGACCGCCTTGATTGGACTCTTATGGTCGTGGGATCGCTGGCAGCCGCTGCACATGGCACCGCTCTCGTGGTTTACCTCCATTACTTTGCCAAAATCATCCATGTGCTTAAGGAACCTCCAGACCAGCAGTTTGAGAAGTTTAAGGAGGTCAGTTGTGTATTTGTAAATTGTAATTTTCTGGGAAGGTTGATTTTGATGATCTTTGTATGTGTTTTCTTTGTCTGGAAATGGTGGAATTGAGTCGTAGTTGATGTCTCGAGGGTAAGGGTTTCACGTTTCACTTTAGGGAGCTAAAAGTTATACCATAGAGGTTCGAGCAGCAAATTTTGATGGGTGGGAGGTATCAAGCAAAAATATAAGATTTTGTTATTTATATTAGATCAATTGCGGGAAATTACTGATTGATCAATAATTATCTTATGCTCGTCTTTCTAGAAATAAATTTCAGTTCTTCATTTATTTTTATTATTGTTCTCTGTATGTTGGGTGCTATAGTGGTTCCTGTTTCATTGATGCAGTTTGCATTTGTAATTCCAACTAAGCGATAGTAGTGAATGCTAGAATGTTTGTTTTGTGTTGCTGCGTGATAGTAGTGAATGATAGAATGTTTCTTATGGATGATGATCACACTTACCAGGCTACTAGGGGAAAATTTAATCAATATGATCTGATAGTCATGAATTAAAAAAAAAAAAAATCTCGTGTTCTTCTTTCCTTATGCTAAAGCATGAAGTGATCTAATAATTTAAAGTTAATATTATAATAAAGAGACCTTAAATTTAGAAAAATTGGAAGAATGAAGTAGAACAATCTAAAATGTTAATAATGAAAATTTGATAGGAGTTTTCCTCATGAAGCTAATCCAGGACGTAATAAGGATAATTTGTTGGCAAGAATGTTAGACAATAAAGAAGCTATCTTAAATTTGGTCTAACTTTTTTAAGGGATAGTATACTTGCTTTTGGTACTCCAGAGAAGCAAATGATAATCAAACATATATTTTCCAAGTTGAGTTGAAGAACAATTTCTGTTACTTAAGGAATAACAGGTCTGACCTTTCCTCAGAACTCACTTCGATGGGAAAGTTTGACGCTTTGATGTAGGAATAATGTAGAACAATCTAAAATGTTACATGATGAAAAATTGATGAGAGTTTCCTCATGAAGCTATATTTCTAATTGGAGATTAGAATCCAGGACCAAATAAGGATAATGTGTTGGCAAGCTTGTTAGACCATAAAGAATCTATCATATCCCATTGAAATTTGGCCAACTTTTTAAAGAGCTCACATACTTGCCTTTGGTTCTATCGAACCTATATTTTCCCAGTTGAACGGAAGGACTTTTTCTCAACTGCTAAAAGTTACTCTAGGGATTAACGACTTGATCTTTCCCAAGAGCTCATGTCCACGGGAAGGTTTGACACGATGATGTTTGCCAATTTTTTATCATGTCTGACAGCACTAAAGATAATTGTACACTATTCACTTGTATGACAATGTGTAATTTATAAGGTGAATTTTGGTTGGTAATTAGTGAAAACTCTCTGATTCAAAAGTTTCTTTTAGCAAGTAAAGTAAGTCTGCAGGAGCTTTTCACTAGCACTTACAACGTCATGATAGAGGATTAGTTATACTTATAGGTAGATATTAATAACATTTTATTTTAATTCCTCTATCCATCTTTAATGTTGGGGTTAATGTTCTCCTTGGGGACTTTGTTCATTGTGACATTTTTTAATCGGTAATCAACAAAGTATATTGAAGGAAAAGAACATTTCAAAAAAGGGGAGCCTTATATTAATTGCTTAAGCCACGACTGCTTTTACCAAGTGTTCCATGTACTAACCGATCGAACTACCATACAAAAACAACGATGGATAAATGTTACAATTAGGCCCTAAATTATAAATTGTGAGTGTCACTGTGTCAGCATCTTAGCCAGAGTATAACATATATGTTTCACGTAACTCTATTATTTTTTTCATGCAGCTCGCTTTGACCATTGTCTACATCGCACTTGCCGTGTTTGCATCTGGTTGGATTGGTAAGGTTAATATTTCTTAGTTCTTACAACATTTCGTTACTGCTTGGATGAGTAATCTTGGTGTAGACTGATACTATGTGACTGATTGATAGAGGTTTCATGCTGGATTCTGACTGGTGAACGACAGACTGCTGTCATTAGATCAAGATATGTCCAAGTGTTACTTAATCAAGATATGAGTTTTTTTGATACATACGGTAACAACGGAGACATCGTTAGTCAAGTTTTGAGTGATGTGCTTCTCATACAGTCTGCTCTTAGTGAAAAAGTATGTCTATGTGAAAGTACATTCCTTTTCTCTCTCTTTATGAAACACACTAGAAAGAATAATAAATTCTGTTTAGCTTCTTTTACAAGAAACTTTACTTTATTGATCTGTGTGTTTGTTTCTGGTTCAGGTTGGAAACTACATTCATAACATGGCTACGTTTTTCAGCGGCCTTGTGATTGGATTTGTCAACTGCTGGCTGATTGCGTTGATAACTTTAGGTACCGGTCCTTTCATAGTTGCTGCGGGGGGTATCTCAAATATATTTCTCCATAGACTTGCTGAAAATATTCAAGACGCATATGCTGAGGCTGCTAGTGTTGCTGAGCAGGTAATTATATTTTTATTTTCTCTATTTTAAATTTTGTTGCTTTTATATAATTTTGTAGGTTTTATAATGGTTTAAAAGGACAACTTCATGTGGAAATGAGTGATTTCATGAATAGCCACTAGTTATGAAGGAATAATACGAAGATCATTGTGCCTCTATGTAGGCATGATAACATACAGTTGTCTTGGCCAGAGTAATTATTTTTATTCATCAAACTCGTTATATTGATATAAAACTGGTTGATAATAACAGACCCTTCGCGCCCCGCCCCTCACTGTTTCTTTAAATCACATGATGACCACACAATAGGATGGTGGAAAGTCTTTTGAACAATAGCCAATTGTTGAGTAGTTATTTTTTTAGTCATCAAACTCTCCACTAACTTTAGTTAGTATGCTTTATGTCGATCGAAAAAGGATATATTACAGGTTTCTTTTTCATATTTTTAATTTTCTCTTTTACAATTTTATGATATGTCGGCGGCCAAATTGTTTATGATTTAGATACATGTTTTTATTTAATGAAAAGTAGATGGAAGTCTCAAATTGACTGGTGAACTTGATTGCATTTTACTTCATTTTGTCTTGAAAATAGTCTTTCTTGAGTTATGCAGGCTGTCTCTTATATTAGAACCCTCTATGCATTTACGAATGAAACGTTAGCCAAATATTCCTATGCAACATCGCTACAAGCAACTCTTAGATATGGCATACTGATTAGTCTTGTGCAAGGTCTTGGCCTTGGATTTACGTATGGACTTGCTATATGTTCTTGTGCCTTGCAACTGTGGATTGGAAGATTCTTGGTTACTCATGGAAAAGCTCATGGGGGTGAGGTTGTTACAGCTCTATTTGCTGTCATTTTAAGTGGCTTGTAAGCATCTTTTCCAAGCTTTACAGTGTTATTTTCTCGAATTTTCTGATCAATTTCCAATGTTTTTCATTTCCCTTGCTTATGTTATTGTCTTTTGTAGAGGTCTGAATCAGGCTGCAACAAATTTTTATTCATTTGACCAAGGACGCATAGCTGCTTATAGACTTTTTGAGATGATAAATCGATCGCTATCTGCAGCTAATCAGGATGGAACTTCACTTGCCACTGTTCAAGGAAACATTGAGTTTCGGAATGTATACTTCAGCTATCTATCTCGCCCTGAAATCCCTATATTAAGTGGATTTTACCTAACTGTACCTGCTAAGAAAGCTGTGGCACTTGTTGGAAGGAATGGATCAGGAAAAAGCAGTATAATCCCTCTTATGGAGAGATTTTATGATCCTACATTAGGTATAAACGATATTGATATGTCTATAGAATTTTTGTGTTCACTGAAATGCTAGGGAATTCTCAGGTTCTAAAATTCAACTTGACTTCCATTATGCAGGAGAAGTTCTTTTAGATGGAGAAAATATAAAAAACATGAAATTAGAATGGTTAAGAAGCCAGATTGGGTTAGTTACCCAGGAACCTGCCTTGCTAAGTTTAAGCATAAGAGATAATATTGCATATGGGCGTGATGCAACAATGGATCAAATTGAAGAAGCTGCTAAAATAGCACGTGCACACTCGTTTATTAGCTCACTTGGCAATGGATATGAGACACAGGTGAGACTTCAGTTGTCGTGTTAACTAATGATGAAGGTTTCTGCTTTCGTCATTTTTTTTTCCCTTTATAATTTGTTATTGATTTCAGGTTGGTAAAGTTGGAATAGAATTGACAGAAGAGCAGAAAATAAAACTCTCAATTGCACGAGCTGTACTTTTGGATCCCACAATTCTTCTGCTTGATGAGGTGACTGGCGGTCTAGATTTTGAAGCTGAAAAGGCTGTACAGGCGGCCTTGGATCTTCTCATGTTAGGACGGTCTACAATAACAATAGCTCGACGGCTGAGCCTCATTAGGAATGCTGATTATATAGCTGTGATGGAGGAGGGGCAACTTGTTGAAATGGGTACTCACGATGAATTGCTAGCCCGTGATGGCCTTTATGCGGAGCTTCTTAAATGTGAAGAAGCAGCTAAACTTCCCAGGAGGTATAAGCTTGATGTAGCAGATTACTAGTCACCCTGCACCTAACAATACAGCACCATCAAACCTTGTCTTTAGTGCTTTTTTATTGCTTATACTGAGAATAGTTACACATTCTATCTTAATCCACTCAAACATGGACACGCCAGTAGGTTATTATTCCTATCTTGTCAGAATTTAGTGACAGGATATGTGAGCTGCGATGCTTAGTTAAACCTGTTCTAATATCATCTAGTTCATACCAGAGGATATGTTTTTCTTCCTCGGAGGAAACCTTCATCCAATAAAAAGTTATTTATACTTTATTGTGTGATGATCTTTCATATGTTAATGTTATATATTCACTACCTTATTTGGCTGCTCTTGGGTTGTCTTCTTAGGATGCCAGTTAGAAACTATAAGGAGACATCAACCTTCCAAATTGAGAAGGATTCTTCTGCCAGTAACAGCTATCAAGAGCCTGCATCTCCTAAAATGGCAAAGTCACCCTCTCTTCAGAGAGTTCCTGCTGTACTCCGTCCATCAGATGGAACATTTAGCTCACTGGATTCGCCGAAAATTCGAAGCCCACCTTCGGAGAAAATATCAGAAAATGGCCAGTCCTTAGATTCATTTGAGAAGGAACCATCGATAACGCGGCAGGATAGTTTTGAAATGAGACTGCCACAGTTGCCGAAACTTGATGTTCATTCTGGACAGAAACAAACAGTAAATGGTTCTGACCCTGAATCTCCTGTTTCACCACTCTTGACATCTGATCCAAAAAGTGAACGCTCTCACTCTCAAACTTTCAGTCGTCCACATAGCCAATCTGATGACTTCCCCATAAAAGTGAAGAATGCCAAAGATAGCAGGCATCGTGAAGCGCCATCATTTTGGAGACTTGCAGAGCTGAGTTTTGCTGAATGGCTTTATGCTGTTTTAGGAAGCATTGGTGCTGCTATTTTTGGATCTTTTAATCCTCTTCTTGCTTATGTAATTGCTCTCATAGTAACAGCATATTACACACGCGAGGAAGGTCATCACCAGAGGCAGGAAATAGACAAATGGTGCTTGATCATTGCTTGCATGGGTGTAGTGACAGTTGTTGCCAATTTTTTGCAACACTTTTACTTTGGAATAATGGGGGAGAAAATGACTGAACGAGTTCGGAGAATGATGTTCTCAGGTGCAGGGTTTATCTTAATCTCTTAGTTGTTTTCCAACTTCAATGAATTCTGTGCAAGTGTTTTATGTTTTGTCTATATAACATTACAGCAATGCTGCGAAATGAAGTTGGATGGTTTGATGAAGAGGAAAACAGCGCTGACACCTTGTCCATGCGGTTGGCAAATGATGCAACATTTGTGCGAGCTGCTTTTAGCAACCGGCTTTCTATATTCATACAGGACAGTACTGCAATTATTGTCGCCTTTCTTATTGGGATATTGTTACAGTGGCGATTGGCGCTTGTAGCATTGGCAACATTACCAGTTTTGACTGTCTCTGCTATTGCTCAGGTCTAGTCTTGTTTAACTTCCCTCGATTACAAATTGCTGTTGTTTCCTTAGTTCTTTAAAGAATTTTTATAGGACGATCATATTTGTTTGAATGCATTGCAACCAACTCATGAAAGTATCTCTGAAGAGTTACCCTGACAGGTCAAGTTTGACTTATTCTATTTGCTCTTCGATTCATGGGCAAATTATCTTTGGTTCAGTGTGGTATCTTATTTTTGGTGACTTGACTGATGTTACTTCAATTAAAAGGAGGTTGAGTAGTTTCCAAATTAGATCTGTGTGAAATCATCTTACTCCTCGAAGTAGTATGAAATTTTGTGTTCAGTGTTGCTAATAAAATTTGTTTCCTATAAATACTACGTTTTATGGTTTTGATTGATGTTGGGACTATTTTGGTTTGTCTGTATCATACTGTAGTTCTAACATTTGATTATTATGTTATCAATCACTACTTTAACTGAAAAATGACACATCTCTTGAATTCTTGTATTTGTTAACTTTCTTTAACTTTTATATATATATATTACAATGAAGCCATGTATTACATTTCTGCATTCTCCCAGATCCTAAGGATTTGTATATAATAATTATTGCAGAAGTTGTGGCTTGCTGGATTTTCAAGGGGCATACAGGAGATGCACAGAAATGCATCTTTGGTTCTCGAAGATGCAGTTCGAAATATATATACTGTAGTTGCATTTTGTGCGGGTAACAAGGTTATGGAACTTTACAGATTGCAACTAAAGACAATATTTAAGAAAAGCTTCCTTCACGGAGTAGCTATTGGCTGCGCATTTGGGTTTTCACAATTTCTTCTTTTCGCCTGTAATGCCCTTCTTCTATGGTACACTGCATTTTCTGTTGAACATGGTTATATGTCTCTGGCCACTGCTCTTAAAGGGTATATGGTTTTCTCTTTCGCAACTTTTGCGTTGGTCGAGCCTTTTGGGTTGGCTCCGTATATACTTAAACGACGTAAATCCCTTATTTCAGTTTTTGAAATCATAGATCGAGTGCCTAAGATCGACCCTGATGATAACTCAGCTATGAAGCCGCCCAATGTTTATGGTAGCATTGAGTTGAAAAATGTTGATTTCTGTTATCCTACTCGCCCAGAGCTTCTTATATTAAGTAATTTCAGTTTGAAGATCAACGGGGGACAAACTGTGGCTGTGGTTGGTGTTTCAGGGTCGGGAAAAAGCACCATAATATCTCTTATCGAGAGGTTTTACGATCCGGTCGCAGGTCAAGTTTTGCTGGATGGTCGAGATTTGAAACTTTACAACTTGAGATGGTTGAGGAACCATCTAGGTCTTGTTCAGCAGGAGCCCATTATATTTTCAACGACTATTCGAGAGAATATTATTTATGCAAGACATAATGCTAGCGAAGCGGAGATGAAAGAAGCTGCAAGAATAGCAAATGCCCACCATTTCATTAGCAGCTTACCTCATGGTTATGATACACACATAGGTATGAGAGGTGTGGAGTTGACCCCTGGACAAAAACAGAGAATTGCAATTGCGCGGGTTGTGCTAAAAAATGCTCCTATTTTACTGCTGGATGAAGCGAGCTCATCTATAGAATCTGAGTCAAGCCGGGTTGTACAAGAGGCTCTTGATACGCTAATCATGGGAAATAAAACCACTATTCTGATAGCACATAGAGCGGCAATGATGCGTCATGTTGACAATATTGTGGTTCTAAATGGAGGACGAATTGTGGAGGAGGGAGCCCATGATGCTTTGGTGGCCAAAAATGGTCTTTATGTCCGTTTGATGCAACCACACTTTGGAAAGGGTTTGCGTCAGCATCGGCTTGTATAGAATTTCGTATGTGATGGTCCGTCTTGCAGTCTCTAACATTTGATTCTCCCTCATGCGAACTGGTTGAATTTTTGTCAAGGGAGGGCTTCTGGGGTTATACCGTCAGGTGAACTCTGATCAACAAATGGGATTTACGTCCCAAAGAATGATATGGCTTGAGATTTATTGGTTTGAGTAGCAGATAAGGTGCTTACATTGTCAGGGTACAGAATTAGCAGAGTTTGAATTGGATAGAATTTTCTTAGGGCAGGGGGGGTATATTCTTTAGGAGACACCAACCGTTTGTGTTCATACTGTCTCCTGGTGTTTTGATTTGTTCAATTGGTCAGAGGAGAAGGTGGAGTTGATTCTTAGCGTGGTGTTCATTT
Organism: Begonia masoniana; assembly: GCA_022432975.1. Taxonomy (NCBI): domain Eukaryota; kingdom Viridiplantae; phylum Streptophyta; class Magnoliopsida; order Cucurbitales; family Begoniaceae; genus Begonia; species Begonia masoniana. Next base: position 922,516 of record CM039504.1, read on the forward strand.
TCTGAATTTACCGTTCATTTCAAGTAACTCTTCCGTCTCTCTCTCTCTCCTGTTTTCCTCCGAGCAACTTAGAAAGACAGGAAATCTGAGTTTTTGTAAAACATTGTAAATATGGTTGATAATCAATAGCTGTTCAATTTTGATGTTTGATATCCCATGAGATTTTGCAGTTTCTTTCCCATTGTATTAGATTTAATTTGATAATTGATATTTTTGCTTCCATTTTATTTCTCTCGTTTCTTTTCCAGTCAGAAAACATTAAAAATTAGAAGAAAGTGGATTGGAGGGACATCATCTCATTGATTTTCCTACGTCTTTATACGCACAAAATAATGATTTGTTTCCAGCGAAAAAAGAGACGTAGAAAGAATCTTAAAGAGGCCTTAACTAATGTTGAAGACGTTCCTTCTGGTAACTTAGAGAGGGAGAGAGATTCAGAGCAAAGTCCAAAGAAAGACAATGGAGTTATTATTGGATTTCATCGTCATGTTAGAAGAAAATCGTGAGTCAGAAGTTTTACAGGTTCTCGCTGTGGCTGCTCATACAATAATTTTAGTGGGAGAGAGATGGTGTAGATAGAGAGTGACCCTTAGAATTGAAGTAAGGTTCTTGTCAACATAGCTGAAAAACAATGAATTGGGTAAATTAAACTATTTTCTATGATGAATATATTATTTTTCAAAAGCTGGGCAAGAAAAGTAGTGCTAAGAAAGGTATAGGTATAGGTATAATATACTGGGAAGATCCAATCTTGAGCATACAATCTTCTTAAAACCCAGAGGATGTTAAGCCTGACTATCTCTATCCTCTTCAGAAGACCATGGAAATCGATGCAGACAATGCTGAGGAAAAGAAAGACAGACAGTGGATTGGGCGACCAAGCTTTTAGTTCTTTAGCTGACTACAGCAGGGCAAGAACAAACCTTTGGCAAGTTTTTTTTTTTTTTCTTTTCTATTTTTCATTGTAGAGGTGAAGTCTGTTTGGCGTTCCTTCCAATTTTTCATAGTCTATGAAGAACTGCACAAATAAGCATAAAGAGATTTACTATACATAATCCGGTTGACTGTGCTTCCGACTTCTGTCAATACTATCTTAGAGTCATGTGAGAGAGAGAGGGCTTGAGTTAAAGTGAATTTTATGAGCTCAATTTGGATGTGAACTCATTAACGTCTTTATTTTAATTATTTATAATTTATTATATTAATCATGAACGTTTGATTTGAACCTAACCTTACTCATTTTCTTTCACATCCTTGATTTAAATGTCTCCATCTTTTTTATTTGGAACTTACTTCGATGATGCACCTACTCTTTACTTTCAAATTCATGCAGAAGAATGGATTAAAGGTGCCGAAGATTGAAGGGTATATGAATACTACGAAGTACTGAAGTATGCTTATATTATATCAAATTATTTTTCCAATATTTTTGGTCTCAATTCCAAAACAAAAATATTAGTAATTTACTTGATAAGCTGAATCCATGACAAGAACGCAAGTGGGTTGGCCAAAAAATTTATGCTCAAAGTGATTTAATCTTCTCGTGCGAATTGAAGAAGGGTGGATGGGAATAGTGAAACGAGTTTTAGGTTCACTTTATTATATTTTTATGGGTGTTCTACTCTGCGTTGGGTAGTGAAACAAGATGAAAGTGGCTTTAAGGAGGTCCAAGATTGAGGTGCATTCTTCACCAGTGTTCGTTCAACTCAATCCATCCATCAGACTGAGGTGGACTTCAAAAAGCACACCAAACCAACCAAAATCAAACATACGTGCAATATGTAATTGTGGAGTCTTCAGTTAGGGGTGAGCAGGACCGGACTGAGAACCGGACCGGACCACCAGTTTTGGTACGATTTCGGTCCTAAAAATAGAATTCTCATGGGAAATGGTCCGGTTCTCAGTCCAAGACCAAAATTTCCCAAAATCCCAGACCGGACCGAAATTTTAATTCAATAGCCATTTAAGGCTTGGCTGAAGGGGGAAGAAGGTTCAGAGTTTCAGTTTTCTACAAATCTCAAACCTTCAATTTCTCTTCTCTCTGTAATTTATCATTTGTAGTCTTTTAATTCTTTGTAGGAAATGGTTTGATTGTATATAACCTGTCCTTAGAGGATATTTTAATTTTTTTTATTGCAATTTACTGTAAAAAAAAATTTTGTTGGAGAAACCGGGACCGGACCGAAAATTTCAATCCGGTTCTGGGATTAGAAAAAAAAATCCCGAATCTTTTGGTCCGGTCCGATTTTGGCTCGGAACCGGACCGCACCGGACCATGCTCACCCCTATCTTCAGTGCTCCTAATACAATGTTATCTGCTTTAGATTAGAACCTGCAAAGATTTATTCTCAAGATTAACCCAAAACGCGTTATAATAAATAGAACGAGAAGCTCTACTTATAAACAGCTCAATTTTCACTCTCCCAAGCAATGTGAGAGAGTGGCATCCCCATTGGTATGAGTTAGATCCTCACAATCAATAAAATCTTAGGTCATCATTGTCTTCACAAGACAGATCGTCAAACAATGTACTAAATAAGAAGGAGAACTCAACTTATAAACAGCTCAATTTCCACTCTCCCAAGCAATGTGGGAGAGTGACACCCCAGTGGTACGGGCTAAGCCTTGACAATCAACAAAATCTTAAATCGTACTTGCATTCACAGGGCAAGTTGTCACAGTTATCATTAGCAACTAGTTCTGGGCTCTAATTAATTGAACGGGGAAATACATAACTATGAGTAAGAAAAAGTTTAAATGACATTCTCGAGGATAAGGTAAAGTAGGCATACAAAGAATGCTTGACATTGACAATTGCATAATCCCAAAAATATGGTAGCCTCATCTTCAAATATGCACTCTTAATTTTCAATTCTCGAATAAGATTATATAATTCATGGGCAAGTTTTAGCACTCAAAGCCGCCACAAAGGCAATTAAGAAAAAGTTCATCAACAAAGCAAAAGGACAAAGTAGCAATAGAAAGACAAAAAAGAGAATAACTATTAAGTTCTCCAAAATCCTCCATAAGGTGTAAGATGGTCTTCAAGTCAACATAAACACTACTCAGTAAAAGAAACCAAGCACCTTACCACCCACATTCTTTCTTCTAGCCTCTTCATGATCCATAATTCCAGCTGAAGTTGTCAGAACAATGTATCCAAACTACAGAAATGGAGCAACAAAAAGTCAGTTAAAGATTTAAGCATGACACAGCCGCTATAACAGTCTTATTACACGTTGAGAAGCTATTAACCTGTCTTATTACAAAAGCTAATACTTTGATTGATTTAAGGATAATATTTATTAAGCCACAAAAGTTATTTTAGATCATATTTATTAAGCCACAAAAGTTATTTTAGCACGGAGGGATTGATAAAACTCAAACCATTCACCCAAAATTATGTTAAAAACAGCAAACATCAAACCTGTCGAGAGGGCAGTAATCTGGCTGTCCAACCTTCAATCTCCTTGACACCAACATCAAAACGTGGACTGATCACCCCACATTTATTTAGTCTTCCATTAAGCTCAACAACAATTTTGCCAGCCCTGTGGTCGTCAACATACTCAAACTCCCCAATGTAACCTGGAAGGAAACAAAAAAGTATGAAACAGATCTTACAAGCATAACCATGGTAGTTGACTTTAACAAAAACAATAAACCTATTTTAGAGTTCTTTCAATTCAAGCAACTAAATACCTACCGTGCTTCTGCATCACCAGGAGAAACTTGATGATAACTTTTGAGGAAGGCCTAATCATGACCTGGCGCTTCCCCTTTTTCTCAGCATTATACATACTTTTCAGAGCGTCATTAAGAACACTAACTCGAACCATTCTCACTGCAACATTATACGTCAAATATTAAAAACGAAATATAAAGCAGATAGTCGCTTCCTTTCATTAAAGAAAAAAACAAAATCCTCACTCACTTAGTTAAACTAAAACCAAACATTTCTTCGAAACAAGTTTCTCAAATTTCTAGCAAGTAGCGAGCAAACACCAAAAAAATAATGACAGATTCAGAGTTAATACGTGGTACTCTTCACGATAGTAGCTCAACTAGAAAACTCATAAATCTCAATAACCATACAATTCTTCACATCAAAATCAGACAACGCCGGTTAATTCTGTAAACAACAATACAACATGCAGATCCTATAATCATCCATTCAGTCCTAATCAAACGCAAAGGTGGAGCAGCAGATTCTGCAGAACAAATCGAAAAGAACAAAAATTCACAGTTCGGGATCATACGCACCGCAAAGAGAGAACGGAAAAACTCGTCGCTGGAGGAGCTTGGAGGGAATCACAAAAGAAACATCGCTAGGGTTTCTTTAGAGTATATATACGACCCCTAGTAATTATATCCATCGCTTTAAAATGAACAAGCCCATACCTGATTTCAGCCCAATCACTCTTCCAGCGACTAGACTTCCTTAAGATTAGTTAAATTATTAAAATTTGTCATTTAATTCTTATATTTACACGGATAAGTAAAAAAAAAAAAAATAAATAAATTTAAAAACAAAATATATATCTGGGTCATAAATAATTTAATCGATTAGTCAAATTCAAACATTTTATTAAATATACGAGGCCCATAGCTTCATTAATTAAGTTTCGATAATTTTATTAACTAAAACAATCACGTCACGTTCCGTTCCGATCCCTTCCTTCGCTCGAAAGGTCCGTTCAAGGCGTTAGATTTCTCGTTCAAGGCAACCGAACAATATCCCCCAACTTGTGGGTTCCAATGCGATACACCGAATGCTCACCTTTGAGTAGGCAGATCGGAGGATATAATATCCGGATAGAAGTCAATTGGACTATTTGTATTAGCGTCTGAACATTTTATTTTATGCATGCACAAGCTGGTAATCTACCAGCTATGCTATGAAATCTCTTCAAAATCAAGATACCCAGAAAAAGGATTATCAAGTTAATAAATGGAATCACATAAATAAATCAACTTTCCACTAAGCAGCAAATTTAAATTATCAATATCAGCAACTGATCCGTGATTCTAAACTATACCAAAGGTTGACAAAATTTAAGTCATACTAGCACAAGATTAGCTGCACTTCCATCCTCTATATCTTGTCACCGGTCGTCCGTATCGACCACGCTGTTATGGAACAGGCAATTTTTAATCATTTTCTTATCCATAACTTCAACTACCTAGAAGGGTCAAACAGCTACAAAATAAAACATTTATAATCCTTGATTATCGGTGTTGGTAAAGAACGGGAAACTTATTGCGGCTGCTAGTGAAGCCAGACGACAGTGAACTCACCGGTTTAAGGAGAAGGGAATACTTTGGACCGCCAAGAGAAAGAATCCGAACAGTGGATTTCACTTTTCACTTTCTGTATGTATTTTTCCAAAGTATCTGATTGCTCGTTTATGGTATCTCGAGATATTGTATCGTCAGCTAGTTTTACGGCTGCCATTTGTGACAGCTGAAAATTTTCTACAGTGTGCTGCAGCTTCCTTGCAACCCCTTCTTCTCCAAGCATCAATAGTGAAAGTATCAGAGATTTAAGTTCAGATTTCGATCCATTTGTTAGAGACATGCCCTTCAAGTGCTCCACAAGAGCCATCTCTTCACCAGGGCTACAAAATCAGCAGAACTATCATTTAAAAACAGAAAGAACTTGAACCATCGAAGGAAAATGAACCAATTAAAAAGTGACTATTGAAGAATCAATATCCAAACTGTTTCTATTTTCAAAATCAGAAAACATGAACTGGGGAACCTGTGGTGTTTTTGAAAACTATTTTCAAACAATAATTATCTCTCAAACATACTCTAAATCTAAATGTACCTTCCGGGACGAATTTTCCCTCTGCTTCTCTGTCGCCTAGCATCCTGCATTTTGCTACGCGCGCTTGTACTCATTGTAGTGGCTGAGCTCCTTCTCGTCCTGCCTCAAAATGACATAACCATCAAGAATTTAAGATACTCCAACTGATCGAACAAACATTCTTATTACCTACCAAGCAGTTCATATAATAAATGTTTTACTGAGTTTGTATCTTCCTTCAATTTAGAAAGGGGGAGTTAGTTTAGGTTGAGCTCTTCAATCTTTACTTCCATAAAATATTTCGGTAAACAATAGACCAAATATACAATAGACCTCAACAAAGGCTTTGAGTATATTTGGAAAAAGCGTTTCGAATACAATATATAAAAGAAGACTACTTTTTTATATAATAAAAGGTGTTTTTTTCTTGAAATTTTTTAATAATGTTTCCAAAAACATTTTTTTTTTCCCAAAAACGGTATTGTCGTCTACTCCTGACATATTGTTCATTAAGAAAGTAGAAATTGCAGAAAAGGCCAAAACGATTACCAATAACTAATGAATTCTACAACTTGAGACCGAAATGCAAAGAACAGTCAGAAAGGCATACCCAGTTGTATAAGCACTCATGCCACTAAAATTACTACTAGCCTCTGATGCAGTATCATCATCAAAGTTATTTATTGAATTTGCCTCTGAGTTGATCTTTGCAGCAAGAAGTAATCTTCTCTGGCGAACAGCCAAGTACCGAGCCAAGTACTTCCCAACTTTTTCCAATCCTTCCTCGTGTTCCCCAATTAAGGCAGATGCACAATCCATAGATGCCTTTTTAACTTCTATAACTAGATCATCCCTTTGTCTCATAAAAGCAACCCTTAAAGCCTCCTCCCAGTCTCTTGCACTGATTAGAAAATTTATGCTGCTGTTAATATCTCCACAGTACTCAAGAGCAATTTTAGCAGCTTCCCCAGGTTTACCTATGGCTTGAAGCTCCTCACAGAGCTCATGAGCCATTTGCAGTAACTCATCATTGCCCATTTTGAGAAGCCCAGCGATTATGAATACCTGATTCCAATTGCCACAAGCCCGATATGACTTTAAAGCCTTTTCAAGCTTGGAACAGCTCAAATAAGTTGAAGCAGCATCCTCAAAGAGTTTTTCTTCACTAAGATGATCACCCCAGGCTTCAAGGATTTGTGTTCTCTTACTAGGATCTGAAATTAGTTTAAGGCCTAGGGGGAAAAGTTGTGGTTTTCTCTTCAAGAGGTCCATACAATCAGCAAAATAGGCATCCCCAGCAGAAACTATGTGATTAAGAGCTTTTTCAAACCTTTTCAATCTAAGGTCAATATTATAGCACATTAAAACGGATGGCATCTTTTCTAGATCCTGGAGAAAAGGAAGAAACTCTTTTGGGTCTCTTTGGGAGTTCAAGGCCACAATGGCTGCTAGCTTTAAATCATAAAGGCCTAAAGCAGCCTCATAGACAGCATCAGAGTCAGAAAGCCACAAAAGATGCTTTAAAGCTTCTTCAGCAGAAGGATGACAAGCTTTTCTTGACTCATCAGATTCTAACAATTCAACATCACGGATGGCTTTTATTCTCTCCAAAGCTTCTTCAAGAGCAGGTGGATCACTACGAGCTAGGGTGGTCATAATACAAAGCTCTCTAGCAGGACTTTCTTGAAGCTGCTCCTCAAGGGCCTGTCGGATGGCATGCAAAACAGAAGCAACCTTGTTTGAATCCTTGCTCTCTCTGGCTTCCACAATTTTATCACTGGTTAAGCATGTCGAGCTTATAAAATCTTTGTAAAGTGTCTCTGTTGTACTCCCATTCTTTATGGCACAAACAAACTCAGTAATGTAACTCAAATTGTTAACTTGCTTGACAAATACAGTGGCTGATTGGAGAAAGTCTTGCCAACCACAGTGGTCAACGATGATGTTGAAATCTATCCTGTGCCTCCGAACCATGAGCAGAGCATCTCTAAAACGCTCTTGAATCAGTGCGTTGATAATGGAGGACAAAACCAGCTTTCTTGGGTAAATGCATTCTAAATTTCCTCGTGTTGTTTGTAGAATGACAGCAGCTCCATCTCCATGTAGAACTCCAACAATTTTGGCACCTCTTTCCCAGATGGTTATAAAGTTTTTATTTTCTTCTCTTCGTTTGTTGTTGACTTGGACGAAGTTATTGTATTTTGATTCTAGTTCTCCATGCAATATATCAATGATGTCCACAACAAACAGCATATCCTGTTTTGTTGTGACAATCAAATGCGTCATTACTTGATCATCCATATTAGAATAGAACGAGAAGCTGCTACAATTGTTGGCAATCACACTCCCGTTGAAATGAAGCCTACCAATATCATCAAGGCCGAAAAAAAATGGTTTCAGTGATCCACTGTCAGCAACTGGAATCACACTCATCCAAGCGCATGATGACGAAAAGCTCTCCAATTTGTGTTTCAAACCTTCCGCAGAGACACTTGACTGAGACTCATACTCATAAATTTTTCCTCCATCAAACTGAAGAAATGCCGAAAATTTCTTACCAGGATTAGGTTTAACTCCGAGAACAAGTCCTTCTAGGGAGGTTTGATTAGAAATCCTAGAATACCAGCCAGAGTATGTAGGTAAACCTGGTATATCATCTTCAGAGCATTCAAGATCAATTTCCAACAAATGGAAACCTAGAAGCTTATCATAATCTTGCGAGGATTTAGAGGTATTATTATCATAATTTATCTCATAGCGAGAAACAGCAAGAAGACTGTGGCAGTCCAACCACACAAGATGAAGAAAGGAACCGAGTGCTGACTCAGAAATGGAAGCTTCAACTATAAATTCTTTCCCTTCTAGTTCTTCCCAAATATCAAGTGCTGGAAGCTCGATAATACATAAAACACCACAAGATAAAAATGTTGCCAGACAATTCTTAGAATTCTTGGAATAATAAGCCATGTCTCTAACAGGACTAGGAAATTTAAGGCTGAACATATACATTGGAGGTGGCATTAGTGATAAAGAAAGTGGGGTTACAAGTATTCTGGCGTCATCAATAACAAATGCTGTTGAGTTCTCCATGATAGCTGTATTCCAAATAAAATTATACATTGTAATTTGGCCTTTAATAGTCCAGCAAATCAACTGCAGAGGTTTTGTTGGATCCCACGTTAACCTCACTGCATCCTGCTTATTGTATCTAATTTCATGTTTTAGAAACCAATGATTATTGCTGAAAAACCAGATTTTTACAGCATCATAATTTTCACCTCTAACAACAGCTGCTAGAAGATCTGAACTGCAATTCCACTTCAGAGCTTCTATAATGGCACCAATTTGCTCATTGATTCTAAACGAACTTCTTTCTAATCCATTCCTCTCAAAGAAAACAATTGAAGGAGGCTCACTTTCTGCTTTTTTGTCATAAACAGCAGCAATTTTTGCTCCACCGGGCATCCATTCTAAAACGGCTCCCATAAATGGTTTTGGTTCAGAAGTAGCAAGCACAGCTCCTGAATCTCGTTCCCAAACCTTGAGTCTTTTGTTCAAAGTAGTGGATCCAGCTTCATTTAGAGTCACAAAGTACTTACCATCACCGCGCCAGGCAATGGCGCTTGTCATTTTATGAAAAGCTTGGTTCACCTGAAATCACATTCCAAGCCCAAAGATAAAATATTAAAAATCAAGTTGAAAATTAGGGTATAATCAAACACCGTCTTACGGAGAAAGTCCCCACGTACGTCAACATCTTGAGGAAGATCCTCAAGTGGAGACTCATACAGCAGATCCCAATCATGAGTCATAACCAAAATCTGCTCAAGCCCAGAAATTATGCAAAGCAAATCACCATCCGGACTAGGTGAGAAGCACTTTACACCACCCTCAATCATACCAACAAGTTCAGTCCCTTTAGCATCCACAGAATGCAGCAAAAGAAGTCCTCCATGAGTTCCCACTATAAGAGCTTCTTTCTCCATCAAGTACTCAAAGGAAGTAATGAAGTCTCCGGAGTCCAATTCAATGGCGTCAACTTTAGCCAGAGTCAAGGTTCTGCTCCCCGTTCTTTCATTCTGACACATTGCATGGAATACAGAATGTAAAGCTTGTAGTTGTATTTGAAAAAATGCAGAATATGGGCTGGGAAAACTAAATAACGAAAATCTTTTGTTGTACTAGTGAAGAAGATAATCCAACAACAAAACTATCAATCTCAGGAAGAAAACATTATACGGAGCAATTAAAAAGTATAAATCAGTTCATTCAGTTCCAGTCAGCATCCTGAAATAACAGAAGCGAGAGCTCACTTGAAAGGAGGAAAGTTGAGTAGTATATATGAAATTGGCAGAGGAAGCGAAGAAAATCCGGTCCCGTTCAATATCGAACGTTGAAAACTGAAGAAATTCATCACTGGACTGTAATTCAACCTTCGAAAAGCGCTCCGAATAAAGCTTCAAGTTGTTCATCTCGCCAGAAACACGGTGAGAGCTAGAGACTCTGTACGTCAGCGAGGGTTTGTGGGTTTAAACTAAAGGCACGATCTTGGAAGGAACCACGCCCCGAAAGGCAGAAGTGCGACTAGGGGTGCGTATCGGTCGTTTGTTCGGTATTTCGCTGGTTTGCTGTCGAACCAACCAGTCGGTTTATCATCCTTTTGAAAGCCCAACCATACCGCAGAAGCCATAAGTGAACCAAACCATACCTTTTAGACAGTCGGTTTGGTTTTATTCATACACGCAGGAAGCTGCAGATAAAAACAAAGAAATATTAATTTGACATTGACCTTCTTCAATGTTAGATGTAATTCTATATTTGTCATTTTAACCCATCGTGATTATTTTTGAGCCATCCGATTTACTAAACGCATTAGATACACACTCAATTCTAAAGACCACAAGACAATCCAATTGATATCTGTGTTAATAATCAAATTGAAAATAGAGTGTGCGCGCGAAAACTCAAGACAACTTTACTGAGTGAAAATTGTCATCAGATACGAAAAAAGTGAAGTAGTTGACGAAGTTTAACGAGACCGAGGTTGGTTTACTAGTAGCTAATGCTTGAAAGCATATTACCAAACAACGCTAAACCCATAGATTATTACAATACGTCCATGCAATCGAATCATTAGACATGCTATGGGCTATTTTATAACGACGTTGTTTAAACGACGTCGCTTTTACAGCCGGGAGCTGCTGCTCACTCCAATCTTGTCGAGCGCATCAGCCAACATTACCGTGCGATTTTGAGCGTACACGTGTCCGTTCCACTTCCTACCTGCCAACTCTGCCCCTAATCTAATGGCGGCCTTCACCGTCTCCTCCGCGCCGTCGTGAATAGAGAAGACAAACCCACTCTCGAGAGCCTTCGTTGCCGTAAACTTAGTCGCTCTCAATACTGCATCACGGTAAGCCTCGGAGGCTCCGATCTTGCTCTTGATCAGAGCCATGAACCAACGCGGAATCACAAGCCCAATATCCATTTCGCTCAGGTACAGAAAACCTCTGTCTTTCCTCATGAGGATGTAGTCGTGGCCCAGCGCGAAGATGAATCCTGCGGCTGAGGCGTGACCGGAGACGGCTGCGATGGTCGGCATTGGGAGGGAAATAAGATCGCCCATGACTGATCGGAGTTTGGCATCCATGAGCTCCATGCGAGAAAGGGAGGACTGAGACCATGCAAGATCAAAGCCGTTGGAAAAAAATTTGCCTTCAGCGGTGGTGATTAAGACGGACGAGGACGGAGCAGAGGTTGATTCGTCTCTGATCCGGCGGAGAGCGGACTGAATTTCGTCGAGGAGCGTGGGGTTGAGCCTGTGCTCCCCATTGCCGGTCAACGTCAGGATGAACACATTTCCTCGCTTCTCCACAGTACACATCTCTCTCCAAAATGTAAGCAAAATTCGAGATTTTTAGTCCGAAACTCTGAATTCTCCTGCATTTCTTTAGATATTTTTGAAAGCTGTCTCAATGGTCAAAAGTCAGTGACAGTGACAGGTTCATCTTTGAATAGAACGCGACAATGAATAAATAATGCAACTTTCTAACGAGGTAACGTTGAATTTAAGAGCATTCCTGTTTCCTTGTGCGCTCCTTGACGGCATACATGTACGTGTTTGACAAGAAAAGGTTGATTAAAGATTAATGTTTTATAAATCAAAAGTTTAGTAATTGATTTCATGTCAAAATCAATAATTTTACGTATGATATTAAAATCAATAGTTTTTTGATAACTAATTTCAAAAAAGTATATTATTATAGCTTAATGTGATGCTACTAAAAATAAATAACACAAAAAGGATAGTTCTCTCAAGTTTCTTGCTAGCCTGCTAGAGTTGGACCACTGAGCTTGAAAGATAGGTAGGGTTGTGCAAAAAGTGACACTACACGCATGTTGCAATCAAATAATAACATATAAGTAGAGTGTCGAGCAAATAGAATTATCAATATTTGTTTTAATATAAAAAATGATTAGAAAAGGATTGAATTCACTACCAAAAAATATTGGGCAAGTGCCACCAAAGGCTCCAATTTTTCAAGAAGATGAATCACACAGAAACCTCTATGTTGTTTCAATACGGCTCGAAATTTCCTCCTGTACTATCAAATTTGTTTCCTTAAGGTTCATTTGGTTTAATGTATTGATCATTATAGCTCCTGATGTTAGTTTAAAGTTTTTAAGATACTGTATTTTGCCAACAATTAACTAGTGACAAGCTTTGATCATCATATGAAAGCAGAATGCCCCTTAATAGGCTCAAAAATTGAATTTCAAAATGAAGGTTTTGGGATAACGATAATTAATTAAAAATGGGAAAGAATGAAAAAAATTCCTCAGAAAAATATAAAGCTTATTATATAGCCTTCCAAAGAGCACAGCTATGAATCCGATGTTATGAAGAATTCTGGAGAGTAAATGAATGTTACTTCTTCTTGGGGACTTGGAGCCTGGTCCGGAAATCTTCCTCCATTAGAGGAAGCCCGTTGCCCAACTTCACCGTCGGCTCCCATCCAAGCAGCTCCTTCGCTTTTGTAATGTCCGGCTTCCTCTGTCGAGGATCATCTGGGGTGTTTTCCACCATTATTATCTTCACTTCAGGATTCACGAGCTGTAATATTACATCATATCTAATTAGTTTGCATACTAAGTTTTAAATCTGAGTGTTTTTCGGGACAGTATCAGATTGTAATCAGAGACTGTTGTTACAACAATTATTCAGCTATCTCAGAAAATGTGATCGTAAAAACTTACCTCCTTAACTGTCTCCGCAAGTTCGATCATTGTGAATTCACCTAAATGGAAATATACATCTCTATCTCAATCTGGAATTTCTAGTTCTTTCTTTAAAGATTCTAAGAAACACGTACCTGGATTTCCAATATTGATTGGCCCAGTGTTGTCTCCTTCCATGAGTCGAACGAGACCATCGACCTTCATTTGATTCAACAAAACATCACAAGAATTCATTGCTAGTACATTTCCCGAAACTCCAAACACTGACAGTTTTGTTATCTAACAAAAACTAAATTCGGACGTACCATGTCAGAGACATAACAAAAACTCCGTGTTTGTGTTCCAGGTGCTTGAACAGTCAATGGCTCGCCACTGGAAAATGTTAATAGAACCACAAATGATTAAACTTGTGTTGAATGTTGATAAAATGTGAACATTTTTAACAAGCTAAAGTTATTAGGCAATAGAAGCTAGAGAAAATGATTTGATAAAAGCAATGTGATTTCATTCATATACCAAATCAACTAATTAAAGTAGTGATCCTAGGCGTACCGGATTGCTTGGGCTATGAAATTGCTAACAACACGCCCATCATCAATATTCATGCGGGGTCCATAAGTATTGAAAATCCTAGCAATCCTTATCTCTGTCATATTTTTTCATTATGAGATAACAAATTTATTAGAATAAGATAACAACTCAGATTGAATGATAAATGCATCTTACCAATCCCATGTTGCCTGTGGTAATCAAACATCAACGTCTCGGCCACCCGCTTTCCCTCATCATAGCAACTCCTAACACCTGCATTCGCAACCATTTTACTTACTCTCTCTCTCATTAATTCTCTATATTTAGACCAATCTCTCTCTCATCGACTAATTCTCTGTATTTCCTTTAATGTCTCAAAATCTCTTAACAAATTTTCTTTATTTCACTTAGCCTTTATTCCTTCTACCCCACTGTGTAAGCTGTATATGCGGAATATGATTTTCACAAAAAGAAAAGGGAAAAAATAGAATAAATTTAATGAGCTTTTATTAGCTCTGAGCGTAGAGCATACCAATTGGGTTGACATTGCCCCAGTAGCTCTCGTCCTGAGGGTGAACAAGAGGATCACCATACACCTCTGAAGTCGATGTGAGTAAAATCCTGTCTCATATTTACATATTAACCATTGAGTGAGGTGAAAGTTCATCTATATGTGATGATATGACAAAGAGAAGAGGTGGGAATTTTTATTCTCTAACCTTGCTCCGACGCGCTTGGCAAGACCCAACATATTCAATGTCCCAATCACATTAGTCTTTGTTGTCTGCCACACAATTTAGTTTTTTAAGATCATATAATTAAAATATAAAAAACTTCAAACTGAGAAGGACACGAGCAAGGTGGATAATTCTGATTTGAATTCAACCAAAGAGAAAAAGATTCACCTTGACAGGATTGTATTTGTAGAAGATGGGAGAAGCAGGGCAAGCAAGATGGTATATTTGGTCAACCTCAACCAACAATGGTTCTGTGACATCTGTATTTTAGAGAGGGAGAGAGAGTGAGTGAGAGAGAGTTAATTACAAAAAAGCAAGTATTATTACCGTTGAAATTCACATGGGAAAAAAAAAGAGAATAATGTATTTACCATGGCGAATAAGCTCGAATCTTGGATGGCCAATCCATTTTTTCAGATTATCTTTTGAGCCAGTGAAGTAGTTATCAGCAACAATCACCTAAAATGCACAATGTGTCATGAAAGTTCCCAAATTTGTAACATCAAAAGATACATTGTAGGAAAAAACTACCTCATTTTTTTCATTTTCCATCAACCTGTCCACAAGGTGAGAGCCAATGAATCCAGCTCCTCCGGTAACTAAAATTCTCATATTCGCCTGTTGAAACAAAAACTTCATATAGAAATGTCCCCGCAATTTAAAATTTCCCGTCAACCACCAACATAGATCAACTAATTTATCTCTATGTGAGACTTTTGCCGATTAATTAATAAATTTCCAACGGATCTACAAGTTTGAGAGTCAAACTGTGCACTTGTAAAATGATATATCAGTGACTAAAAAGAATATGAAGAGTCATTATATTCTCCCTCTCCATTAATATGGTATCTAGTGTTGCGCGCTTCATCAATTAAAATCCAAATCTACCATCAACACAGAACCTAGAAAAGTTTACAACGTTAATCAACAGTATTGAATTAGACAAAATTTAAGTGAAATGGAAAAATAAAAGCTTGATGACAAAGCAAGAAAAAGGACTTCATTGATCAATAACATGACGGACGACAAACTAAACATAAAAATTTCAAGAAAAAAACGGAGAATTACCTGAAAAAATTTGGCACTTCTTAAAGGAGATGGAGATGGTGGTGGCTTCGTCGAAACATGGTTATTCCCATTTGAGGTTGCCATAACTATTATCAGTTACTGAATTCTAGATTCCAATTCAAATGAAAGAAACATAAATACTATGGAATGAGAAAATAATTAAAACTAACAAAACAAGAACCAGCATTCATCAAGAAAACGAAAACTTTATAGAAAATGAACGACAGGAATCGAATAAATACAATGCAATATGCACGTAGTTGAATTATAAGCTAAGATTTTTCAAATAAACCCAACTAGAAACAAAACAGAAGAATCGCCTAAATTTCTGTAAGTAACAAGAAATTAGAGGAGAAAACAATCGCCTGACTGCTAAAATCAGTACCTAAAAACCCCAACTTTGATTCTGACGAGCGAAGGAGAAATGAGCAAGAATATACACACAATTGATCAAGTTGATCTCATATAAATCAGACCAACCCACGCCCTCTAGAGAGAGAGAGAGAGAAATCCTTGAAAAAGACGAAAAGTAGAAACGAAGGAAAGCTTCTCTGCAACGAAAGCGAGACCACAACGATTTTTAGATCCAAATCTCAGGAATTCGCAGAGCTCAAAACGAAGAGATTTAAATAAAAAATAGGGAAAAGTACCATTTAGACCCCAACGTAGGGGGTCAGTAGCCATTTGGTACCTAACGTTTGTTTTGTACCCAATCAAACCCTAACGTATAAAACGTTTGCAATTTAAACCCTACCGTCAATTTTTTAATTAAATTTAACAGATTCTTTTTAAATTTTCCAAATTACCCCTCTCCTCTCTCTCTCTCTCTCTCCTCTCCTCTCTCTCTCTCTCTCAAAATTCCTCCCACGATTACAATCTCCAAATCGAAACCTGCAAATCGAAACCGCATTTATTCAGATGCAATCTATCACTTCCCTCTACACCTCCTTTGGTCCTCCCAGAACCCGAACCTGTCTTCACTTCGGTCAAGGCTTTCGCTCCCGCCACAGTAGCCAATCTGGGTCCAGGCTTCGACTTCCTCGGTTGCGCCGTCGACGGTCTAGGAGACTTTGTTTCGCTCAGCGTTGACCCGAATGTTCGTCCAGGCGAGATCGCCATAGCCGACATTATAGGCGATAACGCGATCATTGCTTCGTTTTCTTGCGCAACTCTTTGCCATATTTGGTTCTGTTTCTAGCTTTCTCAGAAATTCTTCCAGCTCCATCGTCTTTTTCGTCGCGTGGACTATTTCTTCTTCCTTTTAATTTCATAAAAACATTGTTTTTTTATTCTATTCTCTTCAAAACTGAGGAAACTTGTTGCTTTACTTGCTCTTGCAGAGCCCATGTCAATCTTTCGTTCTGATTCAATGACAGGCCAAAACTCATCAGTAAATCATTAACAGATTAGGATAGAACCAAATGCAAATGCAAAACATAACTCAAGAGCATGTGTCGGCGATAATAGAGTTAATAGTCTAACCTGTAATTTGATATATTGGTCGAGCTCTGTTGTTTCCATCTCGACGTGTGGGGCGATGCTCTGATAGAATTGCAGTGGTATTTGATCGTTAATGGCGGTGCTGGAGGTGTATTTGAAAGGGAAAGCTTGAAAATTGCTTGTGAAACACTGATTTTGATTTTGAATCTGTATTGCCGTGCTCTGTTTATGGTCCTGATTCTGCTCTTCCCATTTTCGCCATTGTTGCTTCTGCAGAGGATTTTGACAAAACTGACCAATCCCACCTCGAACTCCACCTCCACGCCCATTCTCCCCAGCCAAATCCTGAGAGCTTATCAACGAATGCCCAAAAATCAAAATCATCGTAGAGAGAGAGAGAGGGGGTAATTTGGGAAATTTGAAAAGAATCTGTTAAATTTAATTAAAAAATTGAGGGTAGGGTTTAAATTGTAAACGTTTTATACGTTAGGGTTTGATTGGGTACAAAACAAACGTTAGGTACCAAATGGCTATTGACCCCATACGTTGGGGTCTAAATGGTACTTTTCCCTAAAAAATAAAAATAAAGGAACCGTGATTAAATATACATGATTTACCTCGACGATATCAAAATCCAGAAAAAATTAAATTGACATTGCCTTCTTAATTCTAGGTTTACCTCCTCAAACGATGTTTAGAATAAGACAGATAATTACACTCGGTGATTAATTAACATCACGCTGTTCTTAAATGCCCACAGAACGGCGGGTGATCGATTTATGAAATGGGCCTTGGATAATGGGCCAGGTCTTGAAAGCCCGTCAGGGTGGGTCCAAATGATTCGATCCGAGTCCGGGTTGTTGTTTGCCCCATCTTAAGACTGTTAACTTCTTCTAAGTCCTGAAGCCATCAGGCCTTCTTTGAAAAATGGGTCTTCCGGGCGATCTTCGGTGACAGACCTGCTCACAGCTCGCTGCGATGTCGTTTTCTTTGTGAAGGTACTCTCGTCTCTGCCTCGCTCTCCACGTCTCCTATGCCATTCTGCTATTCTATGGCGCGAGTGTATTTTTAGTTGTAGTCTTGACAAATTTTCATTTTCTTGGACTTGAACAGATGGTTAATGACGAACAATTGGGTTTCATTTCCAATTTTTCTTGGCTTTTTCATCTTTGCGCTGGTGGTTCCCTACCATTACCCAAAATTTCGTGGGAAAAATCTGCAAAAAAAAAAAAAAAAAGGAAATGAAAATGTTTAAAAGTGGAGACTGGTGGATTGTTGAACGCGAAAAAATAAATCCATCAGTTAAGGGGCATTCCGAGAATTGAACTCGGGACCTCTCGCACCCTAAGCGAGAATCATACCACTAGACCAAATGCCCTTTCTGATGAGAAGGGACTTGTTGTCTCTCTGTTTCATGTATTAATATAATGGTTAATGGATAAGGATGGTGCATTTATTTAGTATAGCATCAGCATGTGACAAAAAAGTCATAAATTTGTGATTGTGATAATATAGTAAATCACTGACAAGCATCAATTATAAGTTTTGTAGAGAAGAAAAGATAATAAATGACTTCAAAAGTTGGACTTTGACGTCAAAGAGACAAATTTAAAGCAGTCACTTGAAAATTTTTGTAGAAAGCATGCAAGGGATCATTATTGTTTCAATTCTTACAGAATTATGTTCAAAAAGGGCGATCTTTTCATTCTACGTATGGGCCAAAGATTGGAGGATGAATCATTATAATGTTGCTGAAGAAGATGAATAAACAAATACAGAACAGCTTTCAATGGTGTCTCCATCCCCATGTGAGCTTCCCTCAAACAACTCCACCTTCCACCCATTTAAACACCAGTCATCTGTTTTTTCAGCGGCGTACTAGCGACCTTTCTCTCTCTCTCTGAAAAGCTCGTGGTATTTAGGAATGTGACGTGGTTGTATGCAGGGTAAAAAAATGTGTTTGATCATACCCTTTTTCTTTCAGCCTCGCTACTGTTTTTCTTTTAAGGTTCTGGTTCTCTATCTCTCTCTAGGATTTGAGGAGAGAGAGTGACTCGTAGGATACAGCAATAATGCTAGAAGTCGAGTTTCATTCAGTGTGAAAATTACTGTGATTATACTCTGGACACTACTGGGTTGGTGGGGATTGCAAGAAAAAAAGCTTTTTTAATCATACTTTATTAGGATTTTGATTTGTTATTAGAAAAAAGGGACCCTCGTTTTCAAAGGGTGTTATTTGGTTTTGTTATTTGCAGAAAAAGTTGCAGACTTTGATTAATTCAAGTTCTTTTGTAAGTTCATCGTCTGGGTGGTAGAAGAAGAGTGATACTGTTTACGCTTGAATTTCCTCCATTTTCTTGGATTTTACCGAGGAAAAAGCTTACCCAGTAATGGCGGTTGAGATTTTGTGAGGGAAAAATGAAATCTTTGAGCGGCGTGGGACTTGGTCTTAGTATAGTGTTTGGCTGCCTTTTCTTTGCCCTCGTTTTGGAGCTTTATTATCTTCTATGGCGGAAAAAGAGGTTCACTGGGAGAGAGATTGAAGATGATTACAGCAATCCAACCACAGAGCTTTTCTACATGTTTTGTTGCAAAAGCTCTTCTTCTTCTTCTTCTTCTTCCTTCAGCCAAACAGCTCTCAATCCTCACAATCTCGTCTCCCATGAACCAGGAACAGAGTTTCAAATCCAGTCAAAGAAAGATTTGCTGCTCAAACCATTTGGAGAAGACGGGATTGAATCAGAGTTTTTGAGACTGCAAAATCTCTCGGGACCTCCGAGATTTCTCTTCCCCATTGCAGAAGAAACAAAGGAAGATTTAGAGTCTGATGATGGAAAGGGCTCAAAAAGTAAAAGCTTGAGCGATTTGCTTTCCACTCTCGACACTCCATTTTTGACACCTCTAACTTCTCCAACTCTGTTCACTCCAATGGACTCTTCTTACAGTAATCAAAAGTTCAATCCTCTCTTTGAATCAGCCTCAGATGCAGAGTTCAACAAGATAAGATCTTCTCCCCCGCCGAAATTCAAGTTTTTGCAGGACGCAGAAGAGAAACTGAGAAGAAAATTAATGGAAGAAGCAGCGAAACAAAAGACTATTCACAAATATGAAGAAGAACAACAACAGTCTTATATCACCATTGTCGTTGACCACAACAAAGCTAGAGATCTCAATCACCATTCGAGCAATTTTCAAGTTCTTCCACTTTCTTCTTCGCCGTCAGCAAAACCCAATCTGATCTGACGCTTTTGTTCACTTGATCAGTTCTTTAATTTTAGCTGTTTCTGTAAGTTCTGGAATGTTTTGAGAATGGAATTGTGGTTCGAGACTAATCTACATTACTTCTGTGCAATGTAGCTTGAACAATCAATGGAGTTTCAAAACATTCTCCGTTACATCGGCGCGGGTATGATCAATTGAAGACTTTCTTTTCTGGCTTTTGTTTCTTATAATCAATACATGTCTCCTCAGTTGTCCGGATGCTGTAATTTTTCTGCGTCGTTAGCGATAATCTTCGTAGTTTTCAAATTAAAAACATAACACCCCAATAATTAATAGTACAAGACTATACTTCTGACATCTTCTTCATTGACTGAATGTTATTTTAGAGAGAAAGAGAGAGAGAGAGAATTTGACTCAAGGGACCCTCCAAAATCCAGCGAGGGAAAGCAGCAAAATCGATGGAATTGGAATCTAAGGTAGTGAGGAACATAATCATAAAAAAACACAGCTGCCAAGTCATGGTTTTTTGTATCCTAGTACACCATGTTAACTCCACACAAAAGGATGGCAGAAGAGCCACGAGCCATCTGATCAAAATCCAATTCAGAAAGCAAAGATCAGAGGGTGGAAACAGAGTGGGAGCATCTCAACAGAGGTAGACAACAGACTATAGAGTTGAATTCTGAGACCATCTTCAATACACTTTCTTTCCATAAAACGACGAGCCAGTAGGCTGCAGATGCTGAAGATAATGACTAGATTATGAAATAATTAAGAACATGATCAAATTATGTGGTGGGTTAGAATTACTCCATTGTCTTCAACATCAGAAACAATCTCTTTATTTCTTTTGAGTTTTTGAAACATTACTCTCAAACAATCTCACAAATGATCAACAGACGGGGTATCAATACGAGCAAAGTCAGAATGCATTAGAGAAATACAGAGAAGCGAGCAGCCGCCTCTGTTATTCCGAGTTGGGCACAGAGAGGGTTTGTGTTAGGTTGATCCAAAAGGCTGAACGCAGACAAACCATAGTAGGAGTGGTATAAATCTGGAAACTCCCTCGGAAACTTACTGAAACCACCGTACTGAGTAGAAACAAAAAACTAAATTAATAACAAGCCTGTGAATCAATCATCAAATCAGGCACTTCAGTCCAGATCTGTTCTCTAAAACTAAGAGAAGGAAAAGAAGTAGACCTTGGATTGACAAGAGAACAAAAATTCTCGTAATGCATTCCTATCAATGAATTTATCACCCCCTAATATCTTCAAAACAGAACCAATCCTGCACGAAAATTTCGAAATGTCGAAAAGCCTCTGAAATTGCCAATTGTTTGTTAACTATATAGTCTATTGTCCTACCAAAAGGCATAGCAAGTGTCGCTCGTCTTGTTCGATCGACCTTGGAATCCACCATCAGAAGCTTGCCTCTACATTGAGACAATTAAGATTAACTTGCATTCAAACAAGTTAATACAGAGAAACAAACAAAAGACCAATTATACGAGACTATATACGTTTAAGCACCAATCCAAGAGCGACTGAAGATTTATAATAGAAGACGGGCAGTCCCGGGATACAATATCATCTTCAATGTATCCCAATAGTTTTAGAGAAGCCACAGCACAATAAGTTCCTCCACCTGCACCATTACCACTAGTCTTTATCATCTTATTTCAAGTTGAAGGACAGTGTTTTTCTTTAATTAATTAAATAAAATATAGTTTCCTCGGGAGGAATTTTCTTGTTTCTAGAAAGTTTATTGTTGCAAGATCATTCTCTGCAAACAAATTATTCAAAAACACGATCGATATGTTACTTACTTCAATCCGTTTCGCGTTTTTCATTATTAAAAACAGATATCACAGTTAAATAACACCGTATCTCACCATGAGACTCCGAACAGGGAACTAATCCAAAACCACCGTCATATGACTAAGAGAAAAGAAAAAGTTACATCAGTATCTCGGTTTATATCCCCCTCAAAGAATTATAAAATAAAATTTATATAAGATTCTATCTCATGATTCAAACGTTTTTACTAAACAAACCTGGCAACTTAGTATGTACTTCTTGGCTTTCTCTCTGTCCATGCCACTCCAGTTCCCAAACATGAAACAAATAGCAGCTAATGGCAATGTATCGATTCATTAATCACTTCACATAATGCACACTTTGATAATTTACATAATTTAAAAAATAAAACAAGCCGAGAGATATGACAATAAAGAAGAAGAAACTATGAGATGGGTCCATTGCTATTCAAAGAAGAATCACTCTAACAGGTAACAGTCAATCTATATTGCCAAATATGATTCAACTCAATGACAACCCGAAAATATCTACTTCCATACCAGCACAATAGACGAATCGTAGATCAGCCTCTGCCCCAGCACGCACAGGCATGAAACTGCCAAAATAAGAAGAGTGGCCTAGTGAAGATTAGATGAATAAGCGGATAAATCTCCATTGCAATCAAATCACAAAGATGAGGAAGTTAAGGTGTAGAAAATAATAGTGAATAGATGTTCCTGAAAAAATGGAAAAAAGGGCTCATTAAATTGACTTTTTTTTTTTTGGGATAAGAAACGATATTCATTAAGAATAAAGCATACCGTTTTCACCAAATACCATAAAAACTCATTTTTGAAAACACATTCAGCCATGTTGTTCCAACTATTTCATGGTTTTCTGCTTTTTATTCATCATATAATACCTTCCATCAGGTTGTTGAAGGTTTCTCATTGATGACACAATCAATTAGAGTCGATACTAGACAAGTCATAACCGACAATCTTTAGAATTGCTAGCGCACAATATGTACTTGCTAAATGACCGCCATCGTGAATCAAAACCTATAGGAAATAACACTTGGATATATCAAGAAAGATGATCAAACTTCACAAAATCTCAAACCAAGTAGAGAGGTGAGACTCATCGACAAGTAAAATCGTGAAGACTTGTGCAAAATGGACATTTTTTATTGGAAGGTGATAAGATAGCAAAATGTGTTTGAATTACTGTGTTTCTCGTACCCAGTTGTTGTCTACAGAAAACTGCGAAGATCTGGAGCCACAGAACCCATAAAATCTTCCTGCACAAACACTTCATCCATATAACAGAAATGAAATGCACGATTATAAACAACTCCAAATAAAAGGCAGAGAAATACAATGAGTACCCAATTCCTTACCATTGTGTATTTCGGATTTATCTTTTGGTTGTGTTCTAAAGGACAATACCCAGTTAGCAACCTCATCCTTGTCAATCTACAAACCCAAAAATATTTTCTATCACTTCTATAGAAGCATAGTAAATGACAGCAAAAATCCACGGATAGTTTCACAAGAAAAGGTCAAAATCAAAGTTTAGAAGAAGAATGCGAGCACTTTGAGACATTTATGCAACATTCAACGCCATAAGGACTGCTTGTAACGATGTATCAGCAATCAGACACAACTGGTATTGGGTTGAAATCTCAAATTTTTAATGTTTCTCCGAAACATCATAACTAAAATAAAAACGATGACTTTTCAAACCTTCCAGTGAGCGGAGGATTCAAAAATTAAATCCAACCATAAATTTATTAGAAATCATAGCTAAATTATTGATATGAAGAACCTTTCCACCCAGAAAAAAAGAAAAAAATAAAAATTGCAGATGAAATGGTTCAATTCAATAGCATTTCGATCGGAGGCAGTTTCTCCGAAATCAAACCAAAATGTAAAGAGAGAGTATGGTAAGAAAGTTGTGCATACGCGATCAAGAGCTCCGAGGAGGTCCAAGCCGGAGATGACGAAGTAAGCAAGAGTGAGGCTGTTGATCTCTTGGGACTGGTATTCAGAGGGTAACAACTGGTACATCATCTCCAAGGAAGTGACATGGAGATCTCTGTCAAAGATGGAAGATGATGAAAACAATGGAGACAAAGGGTCCGATGTATCCCCCTCGGAGTCCATGGACGAAGAATTTCAATGGAAGCTCCGCTCTGCAAATTCCGAGATCTGAGCTTCGAGAAGGAATTCAGTTCGACGGTTTAGCTTCGCCTCGAACAACGAACCATCTTTTGAAGACTACCCTTAATCGGAAGATCGGTTCGAGACGGTTTTCTTTTTTGTTTCGTTCGCTCCAAGTTGAAAGGTTTAATGATTGTTATCAGAGAACCGACCCAATTCATCCATCTTGTTTATTCTTTTCTTTCTCCATGCGCGCGGTCTGAACCGAAGCTTTCGCAGCGATCGTTAAACCCATCTTAACTCCTCCCATGAACACATTTTTGAGCAGCTGATTCTGTAATTTGGGATAATTCGGTGACAAAGCAATCTTTTTTTCTCGGCAGGCAGCGACGAAAGGCCGGAAAGCCGTTGTCTTAACGTTTTCTGAGAGGTTGAATCTGTCTCTTTTTCTTTTGCGCGCAGTTTAACATATATTATCGAGTTCCAGCAGAAGCTTTTCGTGATGTCAAAGCTTCATAGTGATGGCTAATGCAAATCGAAGGCACCCATTCTGGTTTTGTGATTTCTGTTTTTTAATAATCGTGGAGACTGTAAAGAAGATGAAGTTGGGTTTCTGAAAATTTGCATGATGTGGTGTGTATTATTGCATTTTTTGGGGAGATTTTATTTTGTATTTCCTTATTGTCAGCATAGTACTGAGTGTTTATAGTGGGATTTTACTAAGTTTCTGGTGTATTAGGTTACGAAATTGTGATACCTAAATTTGATCTAAGTGACGAAGATTTGCCTCTTTGAACCCATTTTTGTCCTGGATTTGCGTTTTAGTTTTACTTATTCATTTCATCATTTAGCTCTCATTGATAGAATTTTCAATTTTTGCCTTGTTCTTCGAAACGGGATCGACCAAAGCAGTGCCAGTCGTAGGGCCCTCATTTTCTGGATGTGGATGCAAAGCCAAGGTTAGATGCTAGTATACGATGAAACTTCATTAAAATAATGCAATTAAATTAGTCAACATGACTTTCACTCTAACCATCACCTCAACAAGACAATTAGAACAGCAATGAATTAGAGTTTGCTATCAGACGATCAACAACAGCGAATAGATAGAAGATGAACAAAATTTTACTGATTTTTTTGTGAAATAATGTCAATGACCATATCGACAAAATAAAACAAGGAAAAAAAAAATAGGAAAGCAAGTCAATTATGGGAGAGATAGCCGTGGTAGGACTTTCAAGAAGAACAGATATTATGGTGTTGAACAGCACCTTCGCTATCTTACAATATATATTCGAACTCTTTAGCTTGATATGCCTATGATCCACTCCCCACATCTCTTTTAGAATAGGTGCTCGTTCTTCGAGATCGATCGCTCGCCATGGGCCTTTAAATACGATTTTATTAACCAAAATAATTTAATATGAAGTTATTTATCACGTATAGGAAATTTGATAATTTCCCTTTTAGAAGTAATCGTTATAAAAATTTAAACTTACAGCCCATGATAAGAAATTTATTGAAAAGACTCGAATTTTCAGACTCTTCGACAATACGAACACATATCAAACCAAACATACAGTATAAAACTTGTATCATAATCTCACTTTTCCAGAACAGAAGCTTCAGCAAGATCAAGGAGACGATCAGAAGGGCCTCCAAACAAAGTCGAGAAAATGAGAAAGAGAGCAATCTTTGTTTTCTCCTACAATTTTTCCAACTTTCTTCCCGATTGAAGACTCTCCGGCTTGTTTGCTTGGAACTGTAATTCTCATTTCCAAATTCTCCATGTTTTCATACCGTCCGCTTCTTCTTCCCGATGGGCTTCTGTTGAAATTATTCTCCTTCCATTGCTCGTAGAACAAGTCCTTCACACAAGCCACGTGGTAACTGCATTTTCCATCACTCGAAACATAGGACCATCCTTTGAACCCCTTCAAGACCTCCTTTTGTCCACATTTTGCGCACTTTGAAGACGAGCTTTTGATGAGATGAAGCATGACTCCATGTCCAACTAGGGTTTTCTCGAGCTTTAGGCAACACGGGTGTAGCTTGTGTGGCTCCTTGTGAGAGCACTGATATAAGAACCCTTTCAAGTCCTTCCCGCAACCATCACAGGTTTCGTTGTTTGGATTCTTGTAGCGCCGGTAAAACTTGAACTCGCAGTCTCGTAAAAACGGGTGGAAGCCATTTGAGGAAGCCATCACACATTCTTCGTGAAGCCGATAGTTGCAGAGATTTTGATCACATTGGTAACATGGTTTGAACACAAGAACTTGACACCCATTGCAGAGACAAGGCGTCTCTAGCGGCAGTAGTTTAAGGGCATGTCCATGGCTCCAATGCCGAATCGTCATATCTTCTGGATTATCGAAACGTCGGCTGCCAGTTGAAGATCGCTGAAGCTTGGCTTTTCTACCCTCGTGTATTTTGTTAATTATTGGGTAACAAACACTGTCAAGCTCCTTCAACATTTTTTTGTAGTCATCGACGTCCATGCAATCACTACATTTTCAAGCCATTTATTGACGTTTAGAATGGCATCTTCAAGAGTTTTCTTGTCTTCCCACCCAAGTCTTAGACCAAGATCTTCATCGTTGACAATGGAAATCTGCATATTGAAGACATAAGTTTGCAAAGCGTTTTTGGCTTTTACCCTCTTCCTGAGCTCCTCATCTTCAGCCATGTACTTTTCAGTTTGCCTACTGTTCTTCTTTATTTCTTCGTTAGACATTGTTCTTCTTTCAATGGTGATAGTCGTCTTGTTCTTGTAATCGCGGGAGCCATTCGTCTGATCCTCAGCTGTCATTGTCAAGATCCCGTTGGAGTTGATCTGAAACAAAAGTGAAATTTTTTGAGAACCCTTGGGAGCTGGAGGTATACCGTTGAGTTCAATCGATCCAATTACGTTTCTCCTCATGGCTATATCTACTCCTTGGCCCTCGTAAACAAGGATCTTTATTTTGGTTTGATTGTCTTCGAAAGTAGTACAAATGTACTTCTTCTCTGTCGGAATTTTCGAATTTTTCGGGATCAAAACTGTAGCCTCGCCGGAGTCTGTCTCCACGGCTATAGAGAGCGGCGTGACTTCTGAGAAGTTGAAGTTTCTCAAGTCTCCGTCACACTTACCGGTCATCTTTGCCGCCTGGATTGCCGCTCCCTGTGCCACCGCCTCGTCCGGATTAACGCTCTTGCATAGCTGCTTTCCGTTGAAAAACTCCCGCAAAAGATACTGTAAATGTGGAATTCTTGTTGAACCACCGACAAGAACAACCTCGTCAACATAGCTTTT
The DNA here is from genome assembly GCA_022432975.1 of Begonia masoniana. NCBI lineage: Eukaryota > Viridiplantae > Streptophyta > Magnoliopsida > Cucurbitales > Begoniaceae > Begonia > Begonia masoniana. Next base: position 949,815 of record CM039504.1, read on the forward strand.
CTCCATATTTGCATCGTTCAAACAATTTTCGACAGCTTTCATGCACTTCCTGAACAAATCCCTATTGATTTCGACAAACATAGCTCGCGTTATGGAGGAAGAGAAATCAATTCCACTGTATAAACAATCGATAGAAAGTGAAGCTGTTTCTGCTTCTGAGAGAAGTATCTTTGCCTCCTCGCAAGAATTTCTCAATCTTCTAATTGCTTTTGGGTTTCCTCTTATATCCTGATTTGTCTTTATCGCAAACTCATCCACGAAATGGTTCACCATTCTATTATCGAAATCTTCTCCACCGAGATGGGAATCGCCATTAGTGGCCTTAACTTCGATGTTACCTTGGTGAATGCTGAGCAGAGAGACGTCTAGAGTTCCTCCACCCAAATCAAAGACCAGAACAGTTTTCCGACCTCCGTTGTCGGATTTCTTGTCGAGCCCATAAGCAATGGCGGCTGCAGTGGGCTCGTTGATTATTCGCATGATGTTGAGGCCTGCGATCACTCCGGCGTCCATTGTGGCTTGTCGTTGTGAATCATTGAAATACGCAGGGACTGTGACCACAGCGTTCTTCACCGGACATCCGAGTTTTGCAGTCGCGATTTCACGCATCTTTTCCAAGACCATCGCCGAGATTTCAATGGGCGTCATCCGTTTCTCCTGACCTCTGTGGATAACGACAATCTCCGGTTCATCTCGAGGACCTTCCACGACGCGAAAAGGCCAGAGCTTTAAATCATTCTGTACGGTTTCATCACTGAATTTTCTACCGATGAGTCTCTTCACATCTGCGTCAAAATATGAATTTCTCGGCCAATTGCATCAATCATGCCAATAAAATATTAGCTTCAATAAAAGCAAAAAACTGTTTCCAGAAAAAAAAAACGTATTCTATGCTTCTATATAAATACAGTGTTCACAGAAGAAGAAATGGAAAGAGAGAGATGCAGTGAAGTGAAGTTACCGAAGACGGTATTCGTCGGGTTAACGGCGACCTGTCTCTTAGCGTTATCACCGATCAATCGCTGGAAATCGGCGAAAGCAACGTAAGATGGTGTAGTCCTCTTCCCTTGCTCGTTTATAATGATCTCAACTCGACCATTCATCCACACTCCGACGCATGAGTTGGTCGTCCCCAAGTCTATTCCGATCGCCGGTCCACCACTCTCCGCCATTAACGCCTGGGGGAAAAAAATTCAACTAAAGAGAAACGAGAAACACAATGGAGCGAGTCGATGCTTAAGGAATTTGGAGCTAAAATAATTTTCTCGTCTTCGTTGGTTTGTTTGAGAAATTGCTTGGCAACATACACCACCGACGGCCCCCCTTTCATCATCCACGTCGGTGTCATGACGCAATATAGGATTTGATTTAATTTTATAATATCCAATAGCTTCATAGTCAAATTTTGACCTTTTGTAGATAAATATTAAATAATATCATCGAATTTAAACAATTTGTTAATGAGTGTGATTCGCTTGGTTGTGCTAATCCACTCAGACTTTTAAACTCTGATATATCTGTTTTGTTGTAGCTAATTAATTCCATTTTAATCTCTGAGAACAACAATTATTAATATGGATTACATAGCTTGCCAAACCATGACTACCATTATTCGGTTACAATTTAAATTAATATGACAAATTTGTATGGCTTTTGGTATCGAAATTGAATTTTGTTTAATTGATTAATATTATTTTTATTTTCTATTTTAATTTTTAAGTTATAATAAATTATAAATAATTATAATAAGTGATTAAATAGATGGAAAATTTTGTCAAAAGATAAAAGTACGACAATATTACAAGCAGATTCCTGGTTTGAAAGATGATTCAGAAATTCGAAGGAGGAAGGCAACCAACAGGTACTCCCTCACTCGCCTTAGTCTTCTGTCATCGTCGTCGTCTCTCTCCTCGCTGGTGCTTCCGGTCGTCCACGACATCTACAAACTCAGTCTAGTATGCCTCTCTCTCTCACCCTTTCTTTGTCTGTTGATTATACGAAAACAATGGGTACTATATCCGAAATCACCTTGAAGGTGCAGTTCATTGTGCTTTAGAGTAGTCTGATAATTTTATTTGTAGTTTTTTTTTTATTAGAATTTTATGTTACCTGAATTTTAATTGGGTTGGGTTGGGTCTGTAATCAATATTAAGGTTTCGTTATTCTTCTTATTTATTGATTTTTAAGTCGCACAACTTTAATTGATACGTGATCTCCTATTTTCGAAGGTTTTCACCTAAATTTGATGTTTATTATTTTCTTATGTTTTTTGTCGATTTCTTGTTCGGTTTTTCAGAAAATCAGTGTTTGATTTATTGAACTTATCTAACGATTTTACAATTTTGGTGAAATTGTAATTTTGGAAAAAGAAATTAGGAAAAAAAAAAGGTTTTGTCATCTTCACCGCGAAGAAGAACAGAGGCGTGCCCTAGTCACCGTCCGACAGCGAATAAGATCAATGACTTTTCAAAACTTAAATCCTACCATAAATTTATTAGAAATCATAGCTAAATCATTGATATGAAGAACCTTTCCACCCAGAAAAAAAAAAAGAAAAGAAAAATTGCAGATGAAATGGTCCAATTCAATAGCATTTCGATCGGAGGCAGTTTCTCCGAAATCAAACCAAAATGTAAAGAGAAAGTGCGGTAAGAAAGTTGTGCGTACGCGATCAAGAGCTCCGAGGAGGTCCAAGCCGGAGATGACGAAGTAAGCAAGAGTGAGGCTGTTGATCTCTTGGGACTGGTATTCAGAGGGTAACAACTGGTACATCATCTCCAAGGAAGTGACATGGAGATCTCTGTCAAAGATGGAAGATGATGAAAACAATGGAGACAAAGGGACCGATGTATCCCCCTCGAAGTCGATGGAGGAAGAATTTCAACGGAAGCTCCGCTCTGCAAATTCCGAGATCTGACCTTCGAGAAGGAATTCAGTTCGACTGTTTAGCATCGCCCCGAACAAAGAACCATCTTTTCAAGACTTCCCTTCACAGTCGATAATCGGATGATTGGTTCGAGACGGTTCTCTTTTTTGTTTCGTTAAATGATTGTCATCGGAGAACCGACCCAATTCATTAAAATAATGCAATTAAATTAGTCAACATGACTTTGACTCTAACCATCACCTCAACAAGATAATTAGAACAGCAAATAATTAGAGTTTGCTATCAGACGATCAACAACAGCGAAAAGATAGAAGATGAACAAAATTTTACTGATTCAATAGGGCCTTTGTATAGGCTTACAAAATGAATAAACAAACTGACTACAAACTCACTATCTCCGTTACATGGAGATAAATATAGAATGTGACCAACTAACAGAGACACATGACCGACTTATTCAACAATAACTGACCTCTTAAATACTAGGATTTACCTACTTAAAATCCTGACCTTGTCGTAGTCTCTGAATCAATCTTTAACAATATCGACAAAATAAAACAAAGAAAAAAAATTAAGAAAGCAAGTCAATTATGAGAGAGATAGCCATGGTAGGATTTCCAAGAAGAACAGATATTATGGTGTTGAACAGCACCTTCGCTATCTTACAATATATATTCGAACTCCTCTTCCTGACGTACCGAGGACAAATCGGCAGTTCAATTTTCTCGAGACACAAACGCTGATTTTCATTTTCATTTTCATCTTCATTTTCATTTCGACCCATCTTTTTAAAAGCGTCTGATACCATTTCTGTGACACAGAAGACGTGCAGATTATACTTTTTGCACTTTGAAACATAGGACCAGCCCCTGATCCCTGATACACTGTCTCTAATCTTCTTCTCCCCACACCATAGACACTTCTCTCGAACCTTGTCGAGGAGTTGAAACCGGACCCCGTCGATAGACAATTCCGGCTCAAGGTTTTTACAGCAAGGATGTAAATCCCAACCCTTTTCTTGGCAGTGATAAGAGAAGCCGTTGATGGATTTGCCACATGCATCGCAGCCGCGAATGGCAGAGGGACAGGAGCCGCGAATGGCAGAGGGACAGGAGCATTTTGTTTGGGGGGTTTTGAAGAATCGGAAGGTGGTGTTTTTGAAGAATTGATGGGAAGTAGGGGATGAGAGAGGGATCATACAATCTCGGTGAAGACTATAATCACATACGTCGCAGCTGTATCTAGGTCCAAAACCAGGCTCTCTGCAGCCATTGCAAACATAGGGCTTTTGGTAGAGTTTCAGCTCCAACTGATGCGGGTGATTATGGCTATATTCCAGCATTGTTGTCGACAGGTGAAGGCTTGGAGAAATGGTAATGAGTAATGAAACAATAGAAGGACTGGTTTTATATAGGTCGACAGACAGAGAGGAAGACGTGGGGTAGAAGATTTAAGTTTTGCTCCACGGTTTCATGGAAAATGAAGAGAAACTTCAACACAGCCAATCCAGTGGTTTTATATAGGTAGAGAGACAGAGAGGAAGACGCGGGGTAGAAGATTTAAGTTTTGCTCCACGGTTTCATGGAAAATGAAGAGAAACTTCAACTTATAGAGGTTTTGCTCCACGGTTTCATGGAAAATGAAGAGAAACTTCAACTTATAGAGGTAGAGAGACAGAGAGGAAGACGCGGGGTAGAAGATTTAAGTTTTGCTCCACGGTTTCATGGAAAATGAAGAGAAACTTCAACTTATAGAGGTAGAGAGACAGAGAGGAAGACGCGGGGTAGAAGATTTAAGTTTTGCTCCACGGTTTCATGGAAAATGAAGAGAAACTTCAACTTATAGAGGTTTTGCTCCACGGTTTCATGGAAAATGAAGAGAAACTTCAACTTATAGAGGTAGAGAGACAGAGAGGAAGACGCGGGGTAGAAGATTTAAGTTTTGCTCCACGGTTTCATGGAAAATGAAGAGAAACTTCAACTTATAGAGGTAGAGAGATAGAGAGGAAGACGCGGGGTAGAAGATTTAAGTTTTGCTCCACGGTTTCATGGAAAATGAAAGAGAAACTTCAACACAGCCAATCCAGTGGCTTACGCGGTGAGTTCTTCCAATTTATGATGCGAGTCCTCAAGAACGTGTAGTAAAGATTCCAAGATATTCTTACGCGGTGAGTTCTCCCAGATGGACGTGGGGGATTAAGTCTCTCCTCGTCAATGCTTACTGTAGTGACTGATTCAAAATTCTAACAAAAAATTCTTTATTTTTCTAGAAAATATAAAGAACGGATAAATTCCAAAAACAACCCTGAAGTAAGGGTAATTCTCAAAAAAACTTTCGAACTAAAAGTCGTCGCAGTCAGACTCAAAACCTCAAAGTTTTAAAAAGTGTCAAAATAACCCCTGGCGGGGGGCCGCATGCAACATGGGATTGGGTACAACCCCATGACAGCTTTTTTCGGACCCAAAATCTATCGTTTAAGGCCTCAAATTAACGTCTTAAGAAGAAATGAAGATTTAATTTTTTTATAAATACCAAATCATATTCAATTTATTTGAAATTTTTACCACATGTTCATTACATCATGGAAAGATAATAAAAAAAGTTTCGTGATTTTATAACACTTGTGCGATATATTGTAATTTCAATAACATTATTTTATAAAAAAAATTTATTAAATCATAACAATTTTGAAAAAATCACGAAACTTTTTAAGTTATCTTCCTATGATGTGATGAATATGTGGTAAAAATTTTAAGTGAATTGAATATGATTTGGTATTTTTAAAAATTATTTTTAAAAAAATGAAGAATAATTTGAAAGTGCTGGGGGCCGAATCACAGCATGCAGCCCCCCGAATTTGTGCGGCCCCCCGCCAGTTGCATGCGGCCCCCCGCCAGGGGTTATTTTGATACTTTTGAAAACTTTGAGGTTTTGACTGTGACGACTTTTAGTTTGAGGGTTTTTTCGAAAATTACCCTTACTTCAGGGTTGTTTTTAGAATTTACCCTATAAAGAAAGCGCTGAGATTTCTTTTCCTTTGACCGATGGACTTATAATATATATTTTCATATTAGGCCCTCCATTTATGGCTCTTTGCACTTTGCAGCTTTATTTCATAAAGGGCAGTTATCAAATTTATCCTCAAAGGTTGAGGTGATTAACAAATTACATCTTACAATAACGAAACTTTACAAATTATATTCTCATAGTATGTTAGTTGTGTAGTAAAAATTCAAACTAATTCAACCGTTTGTTATATTTTCAGCGTTAGCCCCTCCAGACCAGGCGCCATTCATTAAGAACGGGCGTCCGCTCTCCACATCTCTTTTGGATTAGGCGCCCGTTCTTCGAGACTGATCGCTCGACAAGATTAAATTTATTAACAAAATCATACTTTAAATGCGACTTTATTAACGAAAATACTTTGCGATTGCAGCTTGTTTACAAGTTATAGAAAATTTGATAATTTCCTTTTTAGAAATGATCGTTATAAAAATTTAAACCTACAACCCATAATAGGAAATTTGTTGAAAAGACTTGAATTTTCAGACCTCCGACAATACAAACACATATCAAACCAAACGTACAGGATAAAACATGTATCATAATCTCGCTTTTCCATGACATAAGCTTCAGCAAGATCAAGGAGATGATCAGAAGGGCCTCCAAACAAAGCCGAGAAAATGAGACAACACATATCAAACCGACTCTCTCCGACAATACAAACACATATCAAACCACACATAGAGGATCAAACATGTATCATAATCTCACGTTTGCATAACAGAAGCCTCAGCAAGATCAAGGAGACTGTAAATGCAAAGATATTGCATATATATTGACATTGATTTTTTGGCAATATATTTTAATGGAGATAATATTTTATTCCATTATTTTCCAAATTGATATTTTATTTCTTGGTGATCAAGAAATATAATATTCAGATTATTGGATGGATACATATTGAATATCATGAAGATTCTGTGGAAGAAAAAATAAGGAAACAAGAATATTATAAAAGTTATTAAAAAAGCTAATGGAATTGGTTTTTTGGAAAACTTTGTTTTGGTAAGCCGATTTGATAGAGATTTGCTAAAATTTGTTAGGTTTTGAGATCACATGAATAATGGGATGCTTTCTTAAGTTTTTGGATCTTTATCCAAGTTGTTGGAGGAACTTTCCTAAAGTGTCACGCGAGGTGTCACTCAACCGCTTTTGAGATATTGTGTTTCCTTATTCCATGCGGCATTATATCTAATTTGGTAACTGAAGTGAATCAAAGATATGGATGCTACCAATGATATTTAAAGCCTTCGTTTCTGTGAAAGCTTACGACAGATTTTTGATTTTCACGAGAGAAGTTTTTCTTCACTTTGCGAGCCGTCACTTTTCTTTCTTTCCTTATGTTTCTGCGTATGGGTTTGTGATTGTTTTACACACTCTTCTTATACTGTGGATTTCATCGATTTATTCAGTGTGTTGAGTTATTGCGTCCAAAGTCAACGCACTAGTGTTCCAGACGGTGTCATAGGAGGCAATCTTTTGATTCTTCATTGAAGCTCAGTCTCGGGAGGAAGCTGTATCCGAATTCAGGAGGAGTTCTATTTCTAGATAAGGGGAGCTTGTCAATTTGATCGTGGGCGAGGGGATCTTGCCATAACACGGATTCCGGGAGGAGTCATCTACCACAAGGGGATCTTGTTGGTTTTTAGATCTCGGGAGAGATCGATCTAAAGTCGAAGGGAGCTCGCAAAAACAGTTTTCATGGGGAAGTTAGCTAGAGGCGGCGACAACAATAAGAGGGAGTCTTTGTTTGTATAAGTCTGATTGTCTTGTAACTTTGTGAACTCAAAGAAATATTTTTATACTTGGGCGTGGCCCCACAGACGTAGGCTGGTTGCCGAATTGCATTACTAACCTCCTGTGTCATTTATTTCCGCATATTTATATTGTTCATCATTGCATTAATTATCGGTGTCACACAAAGCACCTTGTGTGACATTGCATAACTAATCTTAATCTTTTAATTGGTATCAGAGCTGGTCGCTTTTGTTTCTTAAGCAGGATCAGCGGAACAAGATTATAGTTCGTATGCGATGGACTCTATGAAAGAAGAAGGTTCTACAATGTGTCTGTCATTATTAGATGGAAGTAATTATGCTTATTGGAAAGCAAAGATGAGGGCATTTATTAAAACTATTGACGAGAAGACTTGGAGATCTATTTTAACAAGTTGGAATCACCCTATGGACACCGATGCAGAAGGTATTATGTAAAACCCGGCTTTTCGGGATATTAATACTTTAATATAAATAGTATTTTGGTAAATATGTCAAATAAAGTCCGTTTTACGAACAGAAAGTTTCGTTGGGATCCTAATTATTAATAAGGATTTTAAGAAATTTACGAGAATTTTCGGAGCAATAACGCTTAATTCCGAGTAATTACGTTTCTCGTAATATAAAAGGTATTTTAGTAAAAATAGTAAACGAGGTCCGATTTACAAACAGACAGTTTTATTGGGACCCTAATAATAAGTTGGAATTATTGGTGAAATAAGAAAGTTTGGAGAGACCGGATCGTTAGTTAATTAAAGAAACGAAAGACGAAACAAATATAAAAATCAAAGAAGGGCAAAACGGTCATTTACAAGTCAATAATATTAATTGGAGAAAAGCTCCCTCCTCCCTCATTCTTCTCTGCCCGCGAACCAGAGAGCTTCCAGGCGACGAAGCTCTCTCACGCACGAGCTCTGTCGACGCCCGTTTCTCCTCCGACCGATCTCTGTTCTTCACGTTTTCTCCTCCAATCAACGTTCTAGGTAAGATTCTACAGCTTTCGGACGTTAGTTTTCAGTTTTAACGAAGTTATACGGTTAGGGTTTTCGTTTAGGGTTTCGTTAAAAACGCGATTTAGGGTTCGAGATTGATAGGTTTATCGAGTTTGTGGATATCAAGGACGTATTGAACATTATAGGACGAAGTTAAACTAATTTGTGAGAAATGTTAAATTTAATGAATTTCGGGTTTTTGGGAAAAACTCGTTAATGGTGATTTGAGGTGTCGAGCGTAGATTGTTCGATAAAACGCCTCGATTAGTTAAATTGGAATTTTAAGAAACTCCTTTAGTTAAGGATTTCGTTAATTTGGACGTTAACGGTTCAAACGCATTTTAATGATAATTGTTGTGAATTGCCTTAGGTGCACCACGCTCGTGGACGGAGCTAGCATTCAACGGACGTTAGGTAAGTCTCCGTGACTTGTTTGGCCGATTGGCCTACACCATACGATCTTATGTTGTTAGAGGAAATTGGAGAATAGAGTAAGGGTTGGGCGAATAGGTTGGGTAGTTAGCTTTAGTTAAGTGTAGTATGTTTAAGTTAATTGTTTGTTTATGTTTTAATTATGTTTATAGCATTGCACCTGTTCACGCATCATGTTTCTGAAAAGCACGAAAAAGGAATTTCTATGCATGTTTTTATGAAAAGGAAAATGATAATGAAAAGATATGAATGCATGTAATCTGGTCAAGGAGGTGGCGGTGGTTTAGACATGGCTGCTTGGGGAGCATGTTTTCCCCCCGGTTAGATACGAGGGGCTATCCAACCGTGGGATGTGCCGCTCCTATCTAGCGAGAGTGAGGCCACAGTGACGTATCATGTAATGTAATGAAGTGAAATGAATAGCGAAAAGGTAGGACGCATGTTTTACAAACCGCATGCATAGCATTCACTTGCATTCACGTAGACTTACTGAGCCTTAAGCTCACGACTTAAATCTATGGTGTAGGTGACCTCTACGCAGGTGAGGATGAGATCCCTCCACCCGAGGCATGATCGGTTGAAGAATGATGGCCCGTGGGAGTGTGCTGGGCATTCGGTGCGCATTTGACCCATGGGGATGTAGGTATATGTTTTGGGGACACGATATGAATTGTACAGATAAAACATATTAGGATGTTTTGAATCTGGTAGTTGATAGGATTATGTTTGATGTTTTAAAACGTTTTGGAAACCTGTTTTATAAACTGTTTTTGGTAAATTTAAATATGAGGGATTGTCGATTTTTAAACGTATCCATGTAGTTCGTTTTTACGAAAGTTTAATGTATGTTAGGTCGTTTAGTTGGGGGTTGATAAAATGAGAATTGAACTAAGTTAAGTTGTGTTGAAACGTTTAGAGATTACAGTGTGCAGGGATGGGAAAATTGTATGAAGAAAGTGATTTTTTGCTCTCTGGAATCTCGGATTCCAGAGAGCATTTGTATAAAAGAAAGAAAAGAGAAAGAAGACGGAGGAGTGTGGCGACTGGGCGTGGGCTTGAGGGGCGACTGATCGCCCCTCCCTGATTTTGGTGCGGCGACCGATCGCTGAGCAGCGATCACTGCTAGCGATCGATCACTGGGTGATTGATCGCTGCCAGCGATCGATCGCCCATTATTGTCACACGGGCAATGCCCGTTCTGCCCTCCACTTTATTTAAATTGTTTTAATTAATTGTTTTATGTTTTATTTAATTGATTTTTATTATTTGTTTTAAACGCTTTTCTAAATGAACTTCAACGTTTTTAATTCCGATTCTGGTTCAGTTTTAAACAGTTTTAATTCCGCACGAACGTCACTAAAGTTTATAAATGTAAGGATAAAAAAAAAGAATACGGTAAAAATTAGGATACGGGTAAGGGTCGCTACATATTATATCTCCAAAATCTAAAGAAAATTGGACCGTAAATGAAGATGCTTTGGCACACAACAATTCAAAGGCTTTAAATGCTATCTTTAATGGCATGGATCCAATTCAGTTCAGACTCATCTCCACATGCAAATCGGCAAAAAGGGCATGAGAAATTCTTCAAACCACCTATGAAGGAACATCTACGGTAAAGTTGTCCAATATGCAAATGTTATCCACTCGATTTGAGAATCTAAAGATGCAGGTGAGACTATTGACGAGTTCAACACAAAATTATGTGACATAGCAAATGAAGCGTTTGCTCTCGGTGAGATGTTTTCTAAAGAAAAACTTGTAAGAAAAACTTTAAGGTCTTTGCCACAACGATTTGCCTATAAAGTGATTGTCATAGAAGAAACCAAAGATGTCTCTAAAATGAAGCTAGAAGAGTTGATGGGATCTCTTTGAACTTTCGAGATGAATCTTGGAGGAGACACCGAAATAAAGAAGGCAAAGGGAGTTACTTTTAAAACAGAGGTACATAATTACAACGAGCATGATGATGATGATTTGGAGGAATCTCTAGCCCTGCTATCAAAGAATTTTAGCAGAGTTATTAAGAGATTTGGAACAAATACTCGCGGTGTTAAGCAGGGTGTCACAAACTTCAAAAATGGTTCTTCAAGCAACAAGAAGCACAGAGAAGAAACTTATGTATATGATCAACCATTCAAGAACAAAGGCATTCAGTGCAGAGAGTGTGAAGGTTTCGGGCATACACAAGCAGAATGTGCTAATACCTCAAAGAAAAAGAAGAATTCTCTGAATGCAACCTGGAGTGAGGATGAGTCAGAGAAGAAAGACGAATTTCAGAGCAACCATGTGGCGCTTATTGGAAAAGTAGAACGTGAAGAAAACGGTGGTGTTATACACGGTCTCACAGACAGTTTTTCTAATACTAGTGATGAATACGAAGAACCAGTTACAGAAGTAAGATCTTATTGGAGAATACAAGTTTCTGCATGAGAAATGGACCGAGCTTGTTAAAGTGAATTAGCTTCTACACATTCATATTAGAAATTTGAAAGATGAGAAGAATGATCTTCAAAATGTTATTGATGATTTGGAGACTAAGCTGAAAACGAGTCAGGATGAAGTTAATGATCTAACCAATGAGATAAGTCTCATGAAAAAGAATGTCAAAATGCTGAATTTGGGTTCGTCTAAACTGGATGATATTCTAAACGTCAACAAATCAAGTGTAAATCGATCTGGATTGGGGTTCAAAGGTGAAAGTTCTGTTTCACAGACGATTGTTGTAAAGGAAAATCACTCGGTGATGAAATTTGTAAGGGCAAGCTCGGTGTCACAGCCAGTGTCAGATAAAGGATTTGATTACAAAGGAAAGCAAGTTGCAAACATAATGCCAAGAACTAACAGAAAATCAAATTCCTATAACTTCTATAATGTCTCAAGCAATAAAGGTAACAAATATGTTTCTGTATGTCATTATTGCCAACGTCGTGGTCATATTCGCCCTAAAAACTTCACTTATCTTGCGGACCTAAGACTAGGTACTGTTAGAAATGCTTCTTCTTACAGATTCCCTTATAAAAAATGGGTGATGAAATCAAGTTTGAAGTGTAATGTTACACATCTTTCACTAAAGGTAATTGGAACCAATACATGGTATTTTGATAGCGGATGTTCTAGACATATGACAGGTTAAAAGAGATATTTGAAGGATATTATACCCGAATCCGTGGAAAAAGTAACATTCGGCAACGGTGTCTCAACGGATGTTATTGGAAGGGGAACGTTGAATGTTCCTGGTTTACCAAAGTTGAGTAATGTTTTATTGGTAAATGGTCTGAAATCTAATCTAATCAGTATTAGCCAGCTTTGTGATCAAGAATTGAATGTGCAATTCACAAGAGAAAAATGTGTGGTGTTCGATCAAAACAACAAGTGTGTTATTGAAGGAGTTAGATCATCTAACAATTGCTATCTTATTTCTTCCTCGTCTACCTGCCTTCGGTCTAGTGGGCTCATTGATTATTCGCATGACGTTGAGGCCTGCGATTACTCCAGCGTCTATAGTGGCTTGTCGTTGAGAACCATTGAAATACGCAGGAACTGTGACCATGGCGTTCTTCCGCGATTTCACGCATCTTTTCCAAGACCATCGCTGAGATTTTAATGGGAGTCATCCGTTTCTCCTAACCATTGTGGATAACGACAATCTCCGGTTCATCGTGAGGACCTTCCACGAAACAAAAATGCCAGAGCTTTAAATCATTATGTACGATTTCATCACTGAATTTTCTATCGATGAGTCTTTTCGCATCTACATCAAAATATGAGTTTGTGAAGTGATTCCCTCGCTTAAGGAGATTAAGCAAACTTCAATAAAAGAAAAAAACTGTTTCGAAAAAAAAAAACAAAAAAAAAAGCATTTTGTGCTTCTATATAAATACAGTGTTCACAGAAGAAGAAATGGAAAGAGAGAGATGCAGTGAAGTGAAGTTACCGAAGACGGTATTCATCGGGTTAACGGCGATCTGTCTCTTAGCGTTATCATCGATCAATTGCTGGGAATCGATGAAAGCAAGGTAAGATGGCGTAGTTCTCTTCCCTTGCTCGTTTATAATGATCTCAACTCGACCATTCATCCACACTCCGACGCATGAGTTGGTAGTCCCCAAGTCTATTCCGATCGCCGGTTCTCCACTCTCCGCCATTAACGCCCAGGAGAACAAAATTCTCAGCTAAAGAGAAACGAGAAACGAGAAACACAATGGAGCTAGTCAAGGCTTAAGGAATTCGGAGCTAAAATAATTGAGTCCGATTCTAATTTCGTGTCGGTGGGTGGACTTCGAGTCGTTTGTTTGTTTGGGAAATTGCTTGGCAACATTGGGCACTAACGACACCCCTTTCATCATCCATGTGATGGTGATTTAATTTTTGGGTTAAAATCATTTTAACCCTCAAATTTTGAGTTAGAATTAAAAAAATCCTCAAAGTATGTTTATGCTAAAAATAAACCTTTCCCATCAAAAACATATCAAAAAAACCTCTGGCAGTTAATTGATAACCCTCCGCTCTTAGAAGATCCGCCTTAGAAGATGTAGTACTAGCGCTTGAGAAGATCCCAAGGAGTTGGAATCTAGCTGATATGTTGACGAAAGCTGTGACGAGTGAGAAGCTGAAGTTGTGCGCAACTTCAGTCGGATTTCTTGGATAAATTTTGAAATGAAGCTGCTACAAATAGAGAGATGATGGGTGGGAGATTGTTGAGTTATGGAGCCTACTCTAGTGCTGAGGGTATTTTAGTCATATTTACCTTGTTATTTCATAGCCCTATTTCGTCTATTATATAAAGACGTATTTAGGTATTGAATTGTTAAGAGAGAGTGTGAGAGGCAAAACGATTGTAACCATTTTTTTGTTCTTAGTGAAATATGTCGGTGGCCAGTGAACGTAGCTCTCACAACGAGAGTGAACCACTATAAATCTGTGTGTTTTTCTTTTCGTATTTTCTCAATCATTCTTTATAGGTTGAATTAGGGCGTCTAATCCTAACTGTACGTACTATTTTAACAATTTGACTCTATGTATACAATACAATTTGTTAATGAGTGTGATTCGCTAGGTTGTGTTTATCCACTCTGACTTTTTAACTCTGATATATCTGTTGTCGTAGCTAATTAATTCCATTTTAATTTCTGGGAACAACAATTATTAATATCGATTATATAGCTTGCTTTAGAGCAACTCCAACGGTAGCAACCCGTTGGAGTTGCTATCAAATAAATTAATAATATTTATATTATTATTTAAATAAATTACATTTGTCACGACCCTCACACTGTACCCAATTTCCCGCATATTATTTTTTTTTATACTTTTAACTTTAAATACACTTAAAGCGGAAATCAAATCAAAATTGAAATCGTGAAAACCTATTTCTTTAAACCATTTAAATTAAACTTAAAACTAATTTAAATAAAACTTAAAATATTTAATAAAAACTATAAAACAATCGATTTAAAAGAGGGAGGGCAGAAGAGACATTTGTCTCTGAAGACTAGAGGGCGATCGATCGCTGAACAGAAATCGATCGCTGCAGCATGTTCTGGCCTATCTCTATGGAATCCGAAATTTCAGAGAGCAAACTTCACATTTTCATCCTTTACATATCTCATCTTATGCACCCTTATTAACGATCTATACCTACGTCAAACTTTCATAAAAACGAACTGCATGGATATATTTAAAAATTGACAAACCTTCATGTTTTAAATTCCAAGCAGTTCAAACGAAACATTACGAAAACACTGTTTATAAAACAGGTTTTCAAAAACATATAAAACCTCAAAACATGAACCTACATCTAGCCAGATCCAAGCATCCTAATATGTTCTAACTTTACACATATTTGTCCAAAAATAACCCAGTACTCTTAAAACACGTACATACATCCACACGGGTCAGGTTAAGCATCGACTGCGCCAACACACTCCCGCGAGCATTCTCCATCAACTGCATCATGCCTCAGGAGGAGGGACATCGTCCTCACCTGTCTCGATGTCTAGATCACCTACACCATACAGACACACTATCAGCTAAAGGCTCAGTAAATTCTGTAAGATCGGTATTGTCTAAGAGGGGGGTGAATTAGACCCTTTTTTTTTTTAAATTTTAATTACGAGTCAACCTAATTTCTCCCTTGATTAAACTTATAGATTTAACACAAGTAATCAATAACGTAAAGAGAGAGAGAGAGCAATTCGACACCAGTATTTTTACGTGGTTCGGCCAAACTGCCTACGTCCACGCTCCAAGGCTCCCCTTTGAAGATTCCTTACTTCTCCTCAACGAGAAATCCTGATCGAGCTTTCGGGCGTCGATCCAAAGTCTTTTACACAATACAGGATTGAACTTTACGGGCGTCAATCCACTGCCTTACACAGATTTTGAATTTGTAAAGTTTTGCACAAAAACTACTCTCTCACATAAATTGAATCTCAAGTTAGAATTGAGAGAGGTAGAGAAAAATACAGAGTATTATCACTTTCGCAGATTAGGGCTTAGAATTCAAATTCGCAAAAAGTTAGGTCATCGAGCTCTAACCTCGGCTTAAATACTCTGTCTTTATTTCTGCTTGACTTCAATGCTTCTTATCCAATAATAGAAATTTTGTTACCATTGGGAAGCATCCGTACATAAGCAGATATCCGTTACACCGGAAAGTGCTGTTCGTCGTCGCCATTAAAGTTCTGGAGTTAATGCTGAAAACGACGTCACTGTAGCTTCGCGGTTTATTTGAATTCTGGCGGAAAACAAAGCTGATTTAGTCTTGAAACGCCATCAGATGATGCAACTGGAAAATATTGAACCGGCATCGGATGAGAAAGCTTCAAATGCTTGAACCGGCATAGAATGATAAAGCTTTAAAAAAGAAACGCTGTCGTTTAGTGACCAGAAGAGGAATTTGTTGAAGTCATCCGACTTTGTCGTTTAGCGAGCGGTGGAGTACTCCGTTTTAGCTCATCCGCCTTGTCGTCTAGTGAGCGGTGGAGTACTTCGTTTTAGCTCATCCGCCTTGTCTCCTAGCGAGCGGTGGAGTACTTCGTTTTACTCTACTGCCTTTGTCGTTTAGCGATCGGATGAGGCCTTCTTCGAAGTCTTCCGCCTTTGAACGACTTCTTCTTTTATTATTATTTCATTGATATTTAAATTCACCGGTGGACTTCTATTCTACTTGACCGGTGGACTTCTTTTCCACTTGACCGGTGGACTTCTATTCTCAGCCCTGTTTTATTATTACTCCTAGAACACTTCACCAAAATCATTAGAAAACTAAAATACCCTTTTTAAGGGTATTTTCGACAGATTAATCTCAACTGCATATATATTATTTTCACTCAGTAAACATAATCAAATTACAATATTAACCATACAAACACATCATCAAAAACAAATTTAGACTTAATCACAATTTAAGTCAACAATCTCCCCCTTTTTGATGATGACAATCTATGACTGTAAATTTGATTAATCAGTATTTCCCCACAAACATAGCTCCCCCACAGTATATGCATTCATTCCAAAAACATAATACAGAGCACTGGACATGCATATATCCAGTTTTCCCAAAAAAAAATATATCCATTCATCAAAATATTCTCCCCCATTGACATTATCAAAAACACTAAAAGAGAACTACCAAGCAATGCAACAGTCATAATTCAGGATAAACCATAGAAAAACAGTTGTTTACAGACAAAGAAATGTATTGTTCTAAGTTATTTCAAATTCGTAAACCACTTCCATATCTCCTGAATGACCGAAGTAGGGATATCAAAATCCGGATTTAGAAGAGGATGAGGTGGAGCAGGTAGAGCTAGAGGTGCAGGAGTAGGAATATACTGCTGAACATGTGCAATGAAGTCCACCATGTCCATACATGATGGAAACTCAATCGGTTCTCGATAGACGACCAGATCCATACATGGAGAAGCTTCAGCAGCAGGAGATATATCCATTGGACACATAGCCTCAGATGAAGTTTCAAGAGTAAGTGGAACAACAGTAGGAGTACAGATTGGAAGATCGGCTGATTGAGAATCCAAAGGCATGAGACGTTCAGCAGCCACTATTGGCCTGAAAACTGGAGGGAGAAAATCTGCATCACACGGCTCAGATGAAGACTGAGGAGGTGGAGACATTGCAGGTTAGAGAGCATCAACTTTGGAAGTGAGAGTCTGAAGGGCCTTAGTGAAAAGCAGATGATTTCTCTTCAATGTTTGATCCACTAAACCCTGGCTCACATCAAAATCCAGTTTGAGCTGAGAGGACTTTGTATCAATGGACTGATTTAAGGCTTTCTCCAGATTGTCAATGCAGGTCTTCAGCTCCTTGTACTGCACATCACTTAGGGAAGTTCTCCTTTGATAGGTTAAGGGAGTGGCAGGGGTACTGTGTAGAATTTCTGGAGGGAGTTGTACTGCATGAACAGCTTGGACTATTTGAGCAGGTTGGATCTGAGGAGCAGAAATTGGAGGAGGAGGAGGTGTAGAAGGAGGAGTTGTAATGACTGGTGTTATTGAGGCAGGTGGAGGCAGAGTTGGTAATGTGGATGATAGAGGAAAAGATTGAGCAGCAGGAAAAAGTGAGACTGGAGGTGGAGGTGAAGGAGAAATACCAAGAGCTGAGATTGCAGTCTCATCTTCTTCTTCCTGATCAGACTCCTCTGCCAGGATAAGTTGTCTTTTCCCCCTTTGAACAACAGTTGCCTGAGCAGCCTCCATATTGGCTGCAGGCAGAGTAGGCAACAACAGAGTAGGTAAAGGAAAAGCATGAATCTGTGGAATAGTAGGATGCACAGATGAGGGAAATAAGAATGTCTCAAAAATGGGAAGAAAGCTAGGTGCAGAGGAAGCCTCAAAGGGATGTGCTGAAACTAATGGAGCAGTTTGTCTAGTTCTTGGAGAAAGGGGCATTACTCGAGATACTTTTGAAGGAGGAGGAGAATCAAAGAGAGCAGGAATCTCGGAATCACCATCACCCTCTTGAATTGAGGACTCATCAACCAATTCAAGTTTTCTTTTCCCTTTTCTGGCTACGGCTACCTGAGCTATCCTTTGCTTAGATTGATCCAAATAGAATTCTCCTTTTCTGTTTTTCTTAATCCTCATTCTGTTCAGAGTAGCCTTGGAGTAGTAGTTACCATTCTTGAGACTGGGGAGCTCAGCATCTTCAGGAAAGCAGATATCATGCTTCTGAAAGATTTTCATCAGAAGCAGGTTGTAGGGAAGAGAAGGAGCTCTGGAGGTGATAGCCTGAATCATCCTTCTCAGGATCATGAATCCAACATCGAAAGGGGTCTTCTGGAATAAGCACATTAGGATAAAGACCTACATACTACTTACTTCATCATAATGTCCCCCTTTTGGAAGGATGTTGTACCCGATCATCTGATGAAAGAGCTTAGCCCTTATGTTCAAGTGTTTGCTCTTTAAGACGCTAGGAGTGATGTTTGGGTCGAGAGCTATGGATTTCAAAAGAAGACGACCATCTTCTGTATCAAAACAAGGGGACTCCTGCCCTGAGGCATAGAATTTGGGGCATCCATCTAAGTGAGGGCTTTCCAGAAGCTCATTTATCGAAGAGGAGGTAAGAGTTATGTGCTTTCCATACACATAACTTTTGATTATAGATAAATCAGGAGAAAAACTCATGTTGATATAAAACATCCTAATGGCTTCTGCGTAATAGAAAGTTTCCACAAAGAATAAGTCTAGAAGTCCTATGTCATTCAAAGGCTCAATGAGATTTAAACCAACTAACTCATCAGCCATAATTCCTCTACTAGGAATCAATTTCTTAGATTGAAATTCTTCATGATACCTTATTTCGGCTGCCTGAGTGAGGAAGTAGTACGATGGCCAACTCTTAGAGCGAGGAATTTCTCGAGACGGTCGGGCGGTGGTTTTGGATTTCTTAGCAGCGAGTTCTTTACCAGCTCTAGAGGAAGATTCCATAGTGCGGATTGAAGAAGTTTGCTGAGTGAGAATCTGGAAGAAGAGTAGGGTTTTGGAAAGACGAACTGCGTCTGTCAGAGCAAGATGAAAGAGCGCGAAAGATGAAGCGTCTTTGTAACGAAAGAGAATTTAAATTAGTTAGGGCATCACCCGATTAGAATGAGACAAACGTGGAAGTTGAATAGAACCCAATAGATTACACGTGTCATCAGATAAGAGAATATATCATCCGATAAGTGAATAATACATATCCATCGGTGAATAGTAAAAGAACCGGATGATGTGAGTAGCAAAGACATAAGAAGTGAAGAGAACCTTAACTTTTCTCATACTTGAGAAGACCTAATCTCATTCTAATACCACAGAAGGTTTTCTCATCCAAAAGTTTTGTAAAGATATCTACCAATTGATCTACAGAATTAACAAACTCTAAGGAGATATCACCTCTTTGAACATGATCACGAATAAAATGATATCTGACATCAATGTGCTTGGTTCTAGAGTGCTGAATTGGATTCTTGGAAATATTAATTGCACTGGTGTTATCACACCGAATAGGAATCCTATCATAAAACAAATTGAAATCTTCCAAAGTCTGTTTCATCCAAAGCATTTGTGCACAACAACTGCCTGCAGCAATATATTCACTCTCAGCAGTTGATAATGCAACAGAATTCTATTTCTTAGAATACCAAGACACAAGAGATTCTCCTAAGAATTGACAGGTGCCACTAGTGCTTTTCCTATCAACTAGACTACCTGCATAATCAGAATCAGAATATCCAACAAGATCGAAAGAGGTTCCCTTCGGATACCATAAGCCTAGGTCAGATGTACCACTTAAATATTTAAAAATCCTTTTGACAGCAGTTAAGTGAGATTCCTTAGGAGCAGCTTGAAATCTAGCACACAGACAAACATTAAAGAGTATATCTGGCCTGCTTGCAGTCAGATATAGCAGGGAACCAATCATACCACGATATTTCTTAATATCAACACTTATTCCTTTTTCATCCTTATCCAATTTAGTTGTGGTACTCATGGGAGTCTTGGAAGACTTGACAGATTCTAAGCCAAATTTCTTAAGAAGTTACTTGATGTATTTTTCTTAACAGAAGAAAATTCCATCAGGAGATTGACAGATCTGAAATCCTAAGAAGAATTTTAACTCCCCCATCATACTCATCTCAAATTCACTTTGCATGAGAGAGGAAAATTCATTACACATTTTGACATTAGAGGATCCAAATATAATATCATCAACATAGATTTGTACTAACAGAATATTTTTATCCTTTTGCATGGTAAACAGAGTTGAATCAGAATTTCCCTTTTTGAAATTCCTTTCCTCAAGGAAATTCTTCAATCTGTCATACCAAGCTCTAGGAAACTGCTTAAGTCCATAGCGAGCCTTCTTAAGTCTATACACATGATCAGATTTAGCATAGTCTTCAAAACCTAAAGGCTGCTCTACATAAACTTCTTCCTGAATATAGCCATTTAAGAAAGCACTCTTAACATCCATTTGAAAGAGTGTGAAGTTTTTGTAGCACGCATAGGCTAAAAGCATCCTAATGGACTCTAATCTAGCAACAGGTGCAAAGGTTTCCTCAAAATCTATTCCTTCTTCTTGATTGTAACCTTTGGCAACTAATCTGGCTTTGTTCCTTACAACTATTCCATTTTCATCCATTTTATTCTTATAAACCCATTTAGTTCCAATAATAGGATGATCAACAGGTTTTGGAACCAGTTCCCAAACATTGTTCCTTTCGAATTGGTTTAGTTCATCTTGCATTGCAACAATCCAGTATTCATCCAATTCGGCTTCCTCAAACTTCTTAGGCTCTATCTGAGAAATAAATGCCACATTGGCACAGAGATTTCTAAGAGAGGATCTAGTCTTAACTTCTAAAGAAGGATCACATAAAATTTCATCTATTGGATGGTCTCTGACATATTTCCAATCTCTAGGAAGAACAGGATTTTCATCCTTGACAGGAACAATATCAAGAGATGTAGAAGAAGGTTCTGTTGATTTTTCTACTTGAGGAGAATCACATGGCTTTTCTAAGGAAAGAGAATCCAGTTGTTTGTCCAAAATATCATCCTCATCCACATTGATTGTGGGTTGAGGAGATTCATCGAAGTTAACATGAACAGATTCCAAGATCAGATTTGGAATCGAATTTTCCTAAGTTATCCTTAGTGTTTAGAATGAAGCATTTGCTTCCAAAAGCTCTAAAATACTTAACAGAAGGTGTTTTTCCACTCCAGAGCTCATATGGAGTTTTCTCTAGAATAGGTCTTATGGAGACCCGATTAAGCACATAACAGGCTGTTGCAACAGCTTCAGCCCAGAAATACTTAGGAAGGGAGTTTTCATTAAGCATAGTCCAAGCTAGCTCTTGGAGAGACCTATTTTTCCTCTCAACAACACCATTTTGCTGAGGGGTCCTAGGAGAAGAGAAATTGTGCTCAATTCCATACTTGAGACACAAGAGTTCAAATTTCTCATTTTCAAATTCTCCACCATGATCACTACGAATAGCAACTATGGTGAGCTCCTTTTCATTTTGAACTCTTTTCCTAAAACTAGAAAAGGTGTCAAAAGTCTCATCCTTAGACTTTAGAAAGTGAACCCAGGTAAATCTAGAAAAATCATCAACAATGACAAATGCATAGAATTTTCCTCCTTAGCTAGCAATATTTGAAGGACCGAAGAGGTCCATGTGAAGAAGTTGGAGAGGCTTAGAAGTAGAAATTGCATTCTTAGATGCAAAAGAACTTTTGATCTGTTTGCCCATTTGGCAGGCTTCACAGACCTTATCCTTTTCAAAGGATATCTTAGGGATTCCTCTAACTAAGTTCTCCTTAGTAATCTTAGCTAAGGTATCCATCCCTACGTGTCCTAATCTCCTATGCCAAATCCAAGAATCATGGGAAGAATTCACAGCAAAACATTTTTCATCAGACACAGCAATATCATCTAAGTCAATAATATAAATATTATCTTTCCTATAGCCAGACACAGCAATATCATCTAAGTCAATAATATAAATATTATCTTTCCTATAGCCAGAAAACAGAACTTTGCCATTTGAAGCATCTTCAATTATGCAAGAGTCTGACTTAAAAATTACTTTATATCCTTTATCACATAACTGGCTAATACTAAGTAAATTATGCTTTAATCCATCAACTAATAAAACATTCTCAATAATAGGATTAATGCTGTTACCTATGTTGTCAATGCCAACAATTTTGCCTTTTTGGTTTCCACCAAAAGTGACACTTCCTTTCTTCTTGTTGACAACTGCAAACTTTATTGAGTCTCCTGTCATATGCCTCGAACATCCACTGTCGAGGTACCATTGGTTTTTCTCAGGAGAACAGTCAACCTGCAAAACAGAGATTAAGTTGTCTACTTAGGTGCCCAAATCTTTTGGGTCCTAGGGTTAGTTTTGGTTCTTTGGGAACCCATTGCAGCTTACTACCATTTTTCATATTATGTGTTTTTAAAGGACATATGAAGGACTTATGTCCTACTTCATTACAGGTATGGCAAGTAGTCGGTTTGACAAAGAAATTCTTAAACACTTTTCTCTCATTGAATTTGTCATAGCCTAAACCTACTTTATCATGAGTAGCTCTATGATTCCCTATTAGCAATGTTAAGTTCTTGCTACCAATTGAAAACCAAAGAACAAGTTTATTCAAAGATTCATTTGTCTTCTTTAGTTCAGAAATTTCTTTTTCATGCAAGTTCACTTCTTTAGCATGCTTCTCAATTAGACTTGCATTTTCCTTTTTCAGTGTATTGTATTTAGCCTTTAGCATGCCAAACTGTTTAACCAAATCGTTAAAGGCATCAACCATATCCCCATCATCATCAGACTCACTCTCACAGGAAGAAATGCTTATCTCATCATCGTGAGCCATGAAGCAGAGGTTGGCTACTTCCTCATCTTCTGTAGAGGATGTGTCACCTTCACTGTCATCCCAAGTGGCCTTCATAGCCTTCTTCTTAAATTTCTTGGGATTCTTCTTGGACTGTGGACAATCTGCCTTCATGTGGCCAGGCTTTCCACATCCAAAACAAGTAATTTCCTTCTCCTTGTGAGATTTCTCCCCCTTTGGAAATCTCCTTCCTTGCATTCTTTTTCTTTGGAGGAATTTGATGAACCTCCTTGTCATGAGAGCGATATCCTCATCATCTTCTTCTTCTTCATCCTCAGATACTTCATTTTTGCTCGAGGAGGCTTTCAGAGCAATGTCCTTTCTCTTTGTGGCCTCTTTCTCCTTGAGGTCTTCCTTCTCATTTGACCTCATTGTGATCTCATGTGTCATGAGAGATCCAATGAGTTCCTCAAGTTTTAGAGCCTTGAGATCCTTTGCTTCCTGTATGGCAGTCACCTTTGGCTGCCAGCTTCTTGGAAGACATCTGAGAATTTTCCTGACCTGTTCTTCACTAGAATAAGATTTACCAAGAGCTTTCAAACCATTAGTAATGTTAGTAAATCTTGTAAACATGGAAGAAACAGACTCATCCTTAGGCATGGAAAATAGTTCATACTCGTGTATGAACATATTTAACTTGCTCTCTTTCACATGGTTTGTGCCATCGTGTGTGACCTCTAAAAGGTGCCAAATCTCTTAGGCACTCTCACACCCTTGTACTCTATTAAATTCGTCTCGATTTAGAGCACAGTACAAGGTGTTTACTGCCTTAGCATTAAGGCTCAGATTTCTCTTATCGGACTCAGTCAATTCAGAAGAGTCCTTAGGGATATTTTTCCCATCTACAGTTTTCATGGCCTTAAAAGGACCATTCTCTATAATACACCAAGTCTCATAGTCTATGGCTTGAATGAATATTTCATTCTAGCCTTCCAATAGACATAATCACTACCATCAAAGAATGGAGGTCTATTGGTTGCTTGACCTTCTATTTGTGTAGTGTTAATGTTGAATGCCAATGTGAAAAAAAAATATAACACAGAGTGTTTAAACGGAGCCTAGACAATGATCAACCTAGCTCTGATACCAATTGTAGGATCGGTATTGTCTAAGAGGGGGGTGAATTAGACCCTTTTTTTTTTTAAATTTTAATTACGAGTCAACCTAATTTCTCCCTTGATTAAACTTATAGATTTAACACAAGTAATCAAATAACGTAAAGAGAGAGAGAGAGAGAAATTCGACACTAGTATTTTTACGTGGTTCGGCCAAACTGCCTACGTCCACGCTCCAAGGCTCCCCCTTGAAGATTCCTTACTTCTCCTCAACGAGAAATCATGATCGAGCTTTCGGGCGTCGATCCAAAGCCTTTTACACAATACAGGATTGAACTTTACGGGCGTCAATCCACTGCCTTACACAGATTTTGAATTTGTAAAGTTTTGCACAAAAACTACTCTCTCACAGAAATTGAATCTCAAGTTGGAATTGAGAGAGGTAGAGAAAAATACAGAGTATTATCACTTTCGCAGATTAGGGCTTAGAATTTAAATTCGCAAAAAGTTAGGTCATCGAGCTCTAACCTCGGCTTAAATACTCTGTCTTTATTTCTGCTTCACTTCAATGCTTCTTATCCAATAATAGAAACTTTGTTACCGTTGGGAAGCATCCGTACATAAGCAGATATCCGTTGCACAGGAAAGTGCTGTTCGTCGTCGCCATTAAAGTTCTGGAGTTAATGCTGAAAACGACGTCACTGTAGCTTTTCGGTTTATTTGAATTCTAGCGGAAGACAAAGCTGATTTAGTCTTGAAACGCCATCGGATGATGCAACTGGAAAATATTGAACCGGCATCGGATGAGAAAGCTTCAAATGCTTGAACAGACATAGAATGATGAAGCTTTAAAAAAGAAACGCTGTCGTTTAGCGACCGGAAGAGGAATTTGTTGAAGTCATCCGACTTTGTCGTTTAGTGAGCGGTGGAGTACTCCGTTTTAGCTCATCCGCCTTGTCGTCTAGCGAGCGGTGGAGTACTTCGTTTTAGCTCATCCACCTTGTCGTCTAGCGAGCGGTGGAGTACTTCGTTTTACTCTACTGCCTTTGTCGTTTAGCGATCGGATGAGGCCTTCTTCGAAGTCTTCCGCCTTTGAACGACTTCTTTTTTTTATTATTATTTCATTGATATTTAAATTCATTGGTGGACTTCTATTCTACTTGACCGGTGGACTTCTTTTCCACTTGACCGGTGGACTTCAATTCTCAGCCCTGTTTTATTATTACTCCTAGAACACTTCACCAAAATCATTAGAAAACTCAAATACCTTTTTAAGGGTATTTCCGACAGATTAATCTCAACTGCATATATATTATTTTCACTCAGTAAACATAATCAAATTACAATATTAACCATACAAACACATCATCAAAAACAAATTTAGACTTAATCACAATTTAAGTCAACAAATTCTACGTAAATGCAGATGCGTGCAGTGCATATGGAGTTCAGAAATCATGCATAACATACAGAGCGTCGCAGACAGAATATCACCGAGATCTCATCCCCCTAACCGAAGGGGCCCATCCAGCGGTCGGACTACCCCGTGCAGTTAGAGGAGGGGGTACACGCTTACAACACGTATAGCCGTGCCTGAGCCCCACCTCGCGTGACCAGATAACAGATTACGTTCATTAATTATATTACATGAGATGTGGTATCGGCCAGACCCTTAATCGGCCCGCACGATAGATCAATAGCCCCCAATTTTTGGGCCACATGGGTTTTCTGAAAACATCGTGCGGAAATTCATTTTCATGCCAAGTTAAAATATGTGATGCATGAACAGTTCAATATAAATGTAAACAAACAAGCATGCGTACCATCAAGACTGTAAATGAAATAACCTACAAAAACGTTTAAACCTAACTACCCAACCAAAGCAATTTAAAACAAACAATCCACTAAGATCCTCGACGCGACATCGAAGTCACGAGAACTTACCTTGTGCGCGCTGAACTTCGAGCTCTATCCACGAGAGTCGTTCGTCTGAGGCAAAACACAACATTCGCCATTAAAACCAATTTAAGTCCAAATTAACAAAACCTTAACTAAAGAGATTTCCTAAAGCTTTAATCTAATTCATTGAGCTATTTCATCGAGCAATTACACGCTCGGCACCTCAAATCCTAAATTACGAGTTTTCCCTAAATCTCAAAATTTCTCGAATTTCAACATTTTCACAAATTAATTAGATTCGTCCAATAACGTCCAATACGTTCAATATATGCTTAATCACGGCAAACCTATAAATTTTGAACCTTAAATCGTAATTTTTACAAAAACCTAATCGTAAACCCTAACGATTAAACTTCGCAAAAACTGAAAACTAACGCTCCGAAGTCATATATTCATACCTAGGGTTGCGAGAGGAGGAGAAAACACGAAGGAAACGAGTCGATTGGAGGAAGAATCGGAGGTCGTATTGGAGAACGCCGTCGACTGGCAGAGAGGAATCGCGAAGAAAGCTCTCTGGTTTTCTCGCGGCAGAGAAGAAATGAGGAAGAAAGAAGTTTATGTTATTTTTATAAATTTGATTTGGCAAATTACCGTTTCGCCCTTGCATTGTTTTTATATTAGTTTTGTCGTTCGTTTAGTTAATTAACTAGCTATTCGGTTTCACCAAATCTCCTTATTTCACCAATAAGTCCAACTTATTATTTGAGATTTATTAAAACTGTCCGTTCACAAATTGGACCTCGTTTACTATTTTTACTAAAACACCCTTTGTATTACGAGAAACATAATTACTCGGAATTAAGCGTTACTACTCCGAAAATTCTCATAATTTTCTTAAAATTCCTATTAATAATTAGGATTCTAATGAAGCTTTCTTTTCGTAATACGGGTTTGATTTGACATATTTACAAAATGTCAATATATATTATAATATAAAATTCCATACAAGCCGGATATTACAACATTTAAGCAACCTCAATCAATTTTTCACTCCAATGATAGCAACATAGTTCGTTGCTTATTTGTCGCTTATCGTCTCTCCTTTTATCTTCTTTCTTCTCCTTGTTCTGCCTTCTTCATCGACACAATCACCGACTTTTTCTCTACATGCTGTCTGTAAAAGAGGTTGTCGGTGTCGAGTATGGCTGCTACGGTTAGTGGTAGTAGTTTATGACTGTAGAATCATATCCTGAGAGAGGATATTTGCTTTTATATTTTAGTTTGGAGTTGGATTGGCCGCTTGGGTAGCTCAGCTCGACTACGCCGGTGGAAAATGCTGGAACGGTGCGTCGGAACTTGTCGTGCTCGCTGGATCCAGCGGGCTAGTCGAGGCAGCGCCGTGACGCTGCTCTATCTTTTCCTCACCGTTGTCGTTTTGCGAGGGACCATTGGAGCTGGCCAGTTTGGAACGCCGGAGCAGGACTTGAACGAGATCCGGAAGCGTTTATCGACTCTCGGCCGCCGGAATATGGAGGCGCACAGAGTCCTTGAAGAAGTGAATACGGAAACAGAGAGGGACGATGGGGCGATTGATGAAGTTGATGGGCGATCAATCGCCTGGTGATGGGGCGAGATCGCCCCTGTATTTTTTTAATATTGTCGATGCTTTTGATGCTATTTATTTAATGTAATTAAAATAAATAAACAAATAAATAAAATTTATTTGTTGACTAGGCGTGGCTCAAGGGTTGCTTAAAAAAGCAACCCTTGAGCAACCATCGTTGCTCTCCAATGAGGATGGCAACGATGGTTGCTGTTGCTTGTCAGAGCAACTCTAACAAGCAACAATGATAGCACCTCCATTGGAGGTGCTTTAAACCATAATTAACATTATTTAGATACAATTTAAATTAATATGAAATACTTGTATGGCTTTTCATAGTTTGGTATCGAAATTTAATTTTGTTTAATTGATTAATATTATATTTGTTCTATATTTAATATTTTTAATTTTTATGTTATAATTAAAATAAGCTGGGGATAATGTTGTCAAAAACAAAGTCCGACAATGGTACGAGCAGATTCCTGATTCAAAAGATGATTCAGAAATTCGGAGGAAGGCAACCCACGGGTACTCCATCACTCGCCTGGTCTTCCGTCGTCGTCTTCGTCTCTCTCCTCGCCGGCGCTTCCGTCGTCCATAACATCTACAAACCCAGTCTAGTATGCCTCTCTCTCTCTCTCTCTCTCTCTCTCTCTGTCCGTTGATTATACGAAAACAATGGGTACTAGATCCGAAATCACCTTGAAGGTGCAGTTCATTATGCGTTAGAGCTGTCTGATAATTTTATTTGGACTTCTTTTATGGAAAGCCGCTGCATTTCTCCGATTATAACAATTATCAAAATGCGTAAAGCAAATGTGATCTCAGATCAAACTTTAAATCTATGCTCACGAGGTGTTTGACGAAATGTTCAAACGACATTCTAATTTGAACCAAACATTACTTTTTTCTAAATAATATTCCCAATGATGTTTTCCCACAAAGAATGTTCTGATTCCTAGTTTGTTGCAACGATGTTGTAGATTTTGCCTCCAGCCGTTAGCACCAACAAGAAACAATCCGAGCAAGAATGAACCTTTCTTCTTCCTGGAAAGACTGAGTTTGCTGTTAGGATTACGGGGTGAGACTGAATGATTTTATTTACTAGCAGCAAACCACTTTGAATAAATTAGGATTACTTCGTCACTCGATTGTGTCATTTTTTGAAATTTTAGAATAATTCATGTCAATTTTAATCGCTTGATGTACACCCAACAGTATTCATTTGTTTTCTTGAAGTGATTTGACTCGTTCCAATACACTATGCATGGTTTATAGGCCCGCACTACCCAATCGAAGGCATCAAACCGACTTGAATTGATGCATTTTTGCTATTTAGATGCAATGACATGCTTTAGAGGAGCTCAAATAGTTCCTTTTTCGTAAGAGTAGAAGTATATTTTTGTTCAGAAGCGAAACTAAACCTAAAGAATTGGTTTGATACGATGTCGTGCAACACTCAATGTGTGACAAAATATTTTACTATTCGTAGATGTATAAATGATGAAAGAAAATTGTTATCTTAATAAACTATATTTGTAATATACATACTATTTGATAACTCTACTAAATTATATAATTAATTTCAGAAGTTATTAATGGTCCTCTCAACCGATCTCTGCCGACCCAACTCAGACAATAGAGCGTCGTTCATCAGCCCACAGGCCACATGGTTGCTAGCTCTCCTACCCCAACTGCATCCCATTTAATACACACATCCAGATGCATCTCTTTCTCAGTTTCCAACCCATTTCGGATCGTCCCACCCTTTCTTCCTTCTGGGTCTTCAGAGTTCAGATGCGTGCATAAAATCCTTCTCAAATTCAGGGACTTTTCGCTTCAATTGTTTGGCTTAGTGGGTTTCTCTCATTTGCTCCGCAAAGATGAAGGTGACTGTTGTTTCGCGCACTGGTAAAGAAATTGTCAAGGGCGGCCTTCAGCTCAGCGATTCCGTATGTCGTTCGTTTGGGTTTCCTTCTACCGGATTATTGTACTCTCTGAGATTTGTTTTTCATTTCGGGGGCTTGTTCGTTTCCCTTTTGATTGTGTGGTTAAGAAATAGCTTTCTTCATTTTGCAGTTGGTAATGATTATCTTTGTGTTTTGCAGGCTACGGTGGCCGATCTGCAGGAGGCAATTCATAAGCGAAGTGAGTTATGCCTGCATATACTTCCGCTAGTGGTCGAATTAATAGTTGAAATTTTTAGCTGAAATTTTGAATTTCGCTTTTGTAGTCATGCTCTTAATTTTAGAAAAATAGAGACTAGGAGGGTAAGAGTTCATTCTTTCTACTCAAGGCATATACTGTTTGATGTCATTTTCGAGTATGTCTCTTGAAAATTACAATGTATAGTGTTTACCTGCATGGACCAGAATACTGTTTTTGCCAACTTATTTGGGACGTTCTTGTCTCCCTGATGTCAGGTTATCTTTTTATCTCATCTTTCAGAAAAAAAAAAAAAAATTGAGAGTCTGAATTTCTGTGGACATGATTGGGGATCGAGTACCCTACATCTTATTTCTTGCCGTTGCTTTTGCATTTGAAGAGATTGTTTCATCTTCTGCCTGTTAAAATTTTGCTTTTAATTTAGTGTTTTAACCTTTTTTAACAGCTAAAAAGTTCTACCCTTCAAGGCAGCGGCTTACCCTCCCGCTCCAACCAGGATCAAAAGAGAGGCCAATTGTTCTTAACTACAAGAAACTTCTCAAAGAGTACTGTAGCGACGAATCAGAAAGCATAACTGTAGTTTTGAAGGATCTGGGCCCGCAAGTTTCATATCAGACACTTTTCTTCTGGGAGTACTTGGGTCCATTAATCCTCTATCCTGTTTTTTACTACCTTCCGGTCTACCAATTTTTCGGTTACAAAGCAGAACGTGTCATTCACCCGGTGCAGACCTATGCTTTATACTACTGGTGTTTCCACTATTTCAAACGAATAATGGAAACATTTTTCGTTCATCGATTCAGCCATGCAACCTCCCCACTTTCCAATGTGTTTAGAAACTGTGCTTATTATTGGAGCTTTGGCTGCTACATTGCTTACTATGTGAATCATCCCCTCTACACCCCTATTTCTGACTTTCAAATAAAGATAGGCTTTGGATTGGGCTTGATTTGTCAAATTGAGAACTTTTACTGCCATATTTTACTGAGAAATCTTCGCAGCCCCGAAGGCAATGGAGGGTACCAAATCCCGCGTGGGTTTCTCTTCAATATTGTGACATGTGCGAATTACACGACCGAGATATACCAGTGGGTTGGATTTAACATCGCCACACAAACTGTTGCCGGTTATGTATTTCTCGTGGTGGCTGCTCTCATCATGACAAACTGGGCTCTTGCAAAACACCGCCGACTCAAGAAGGTAAAAATCCTCTCAAGTTTCGAGTTTTTTTTGTTGCTATTGATTTTCGATTGCTCGAAGAAGGTAACTTGCTTAATCTTTGAATGTTTGAGAGTAGGATGGAGTAGTGTTTGTTGATTATGATTATAAGCTCTTAACGTGCAGCTATTTGATGGAAAAGATGGAAGACCCAAGTATCCACGCAGATGGGTGATTTTACCGCCATTTCTGTAGAGCTGATTTGCAGGCCTCGTCTTGGCGGGGAGGTGTTCTGTCATGCAATTCCAATTAAAGGACCGCCCTCCTTTCTTGTTTCTCTTCTCTGAGCTCTATTTCATTTGTGAAGATCGAATGATGATCTTGGAAAATTAATCATTTTTTAATCATCGAATCAAACTCGGTTAGATTGTTTATGCGGAAGTTTCAAACTTATTTAATAATTCTAATTATATTTAGGGTAAAATGCATTTTTCGGACTCAACTATCGGTTGAGTGCAAAAAATGGATCCAACTATGTTTTAGTGCAAAAAATGGCTCAAAGTATTGAAAATGGATAAAATATGGCTTTGCGGGTATCCGTGTACCGTCCGCGGGGAATGAACCGGGGAGAACGGGTACCCGCGTTGAAATGCCCCCTCGGGGGAGAACGGGTACCCTTTCTCAAAACGCGGGTACTCGTTCTCCCCGGAAAAAGTCCATTCTTCTATCCATTTTTTTATTTTATAAATTAATTTAAAACAAATAGCAAATAATATTCAATTTACTTGAAAATTTTTACCACATGTTCATCACATTATGGAAAGATAATCTGAAAAATTTTGTGATTTTTTGATACTCGTACGATTTATTGTAATTTTATTTATTTATTTTATAAAATAATTATAATAAATCGTACAAGTATTAAAAAATCACAAAATTTTTCACCTAATCTTCTCATAATGTGGTAAACATTTCAACTTTATTAAATATTGTTTGCTATTTGTTTTAAATTAATTATAATTAATATACTTGAAATGTTTAATATAATTAGTATAATTAATTTAAAACAAATAGCAAACTATATTTAATATTTGAAATGTTTACCACATTATGAGAAGATTAGGTGAAAATTTTTGTAATTTTTTTAACGTTGTACGATTTATTATAATTATTTTATAAAATAAATAAATAAAATTACAATAAATCGTACGAGTATCAAAAAATCACGAAACTTTCCAAATTATCTTTCCATAATGTGATGAACATGTAGTAAAAATTTCAAGTAAATTGAATATTGTTTGCTATTTGTTTTAAATTAATTTATAAAATAAAAAAAATATATAGAAGAATGGACTTTTTCCGGGCAGAACGGGTACCCGCGTTTTGAGAAAGGGTACCCGTTCTCCCCCGAGGGGGCATTTCACCCTCTAAAATGCCCCCTCGGGAAGAACGGGTACCCTTTCTCAAAACGCGAGTACCGTTCTCCCCGGTTCACTCCCCGCGGACAGTACACGGGTACCCGCAAAGCTATATTTTGTCAATTTTAATACTTTGAGCCATTTTTTGCACAAAACATAGTTTGATCCATTTTTTGAACTCCAACCGATAGTTGAGTCTAAAAAAATGCATTTTACCCTTATATTTTATTATAATTGAACTACTACATTATACAAAAAATTCTCATAATTTTCTTAAAATTCCTATTAATAATTAGGATTCTAATGAAGCTTCTTTTCGTAATAAGGGTTTGATTGGACATATTTACCAAAATGTCAATATAATTATAAAATAAAATTCCAATAACAAGCAGGATATTACAACATTTAAGCAACCTCAATCAATTTTTCACTCCAATGACATCACCCTTTTCGTTGGCTTTTTGTCGATTCGTTCTCTACCTTTTATCTTCTTTCTTCTCCTTGTTCTGCCTTCTTCATCGACACAATCACCGACTTTTTCTCTACATGCTGTCGGTAATAGGGTTGTCGGTGTCGCGTATGGCTGCTAACGGTTAGTGGTAGTAGTTTATGACTGTAGAATCATATCCTGAGAGAGGATATTGCTTTTATATTTTAGTTTGGAGTTGGATTGGCGCTTGGTAGCTCAGCTCGACTACGCCGGTGGAAAATGCTGGAACGGTGCGTCGGAACTTGTCGTGCTCGCTGGATCCAGCGGGCTAGTCGAGGCAGCGCCGTGACGCTGCTCTATCTTTTCCTCACCGTTGTCGTTTTGCGAGGGACCATTGGAGCTGGCCAGTTTGGAACGCCGGAGCAGGACTTGAACGAGATCCGGAAGCGTTTATCGACTCTCGGCCGCCGGAATATGGAGGCGCACAGAGTCCTTGAAGAAGTGAATACGGAAACAGAGAGGGACGATGGGGCGATTGATGAAGTTGATGGGCGATCAATCGCCTGGTGATGGGGCGAGATCGCCCCTGTATTTTTTTAATATTGTCGATGCTTTTGATGCTATTTATTTAATGTAATTAAAATAAATAAACAAATAAATAAAATTTATTTGTTGACTAGGCGTGGCTCAAGGGTTGCTTAAAAAAGCAACCCTTGAGCAACCATCGTTGCTCTCCAATGAGGATGGCAACGATGGTTGCTGTTGCTTGTCAGAGCAACTCTAACAAGCAACAATGATAGCACCTCCATTGGAGGTGCTTTAAACCATAATTAACATTATTTAGATACAATTTAAATTAATATGAAATACTTGTATGGCTTTTCATAGTTTGGTATCGAAATTTAATTTTGTTTAATTGATTAATATATATTTGTTCTATATTTAATATTTTTTAATTTTTATGTTATAATTAAAATAAGCTGGGGATAATGTTGTCAAAAACAAAGTCCGACAATGGTACGAGCAGATTCCTGATTCAAAAGATGATTCAGAAATTCGGAGGAAGGCAACCCACGGGTACTCCATCACTCGCCTGGTCTTCCGTCGTCGTCTTCGTCTCTCTCCTCGCCGGCGCTTCCGTCGTCCATAACATCTACAAACCCAGTCTAGTATGCCTCTCTCTCTCTCTCTCTCTCTCTCTCTCTGTCCGTTGATTATACGAAAACAATGGGTACTAGATCCGAAATCACCTTGAAGGTGCAGTTCATTATGCGTTAGAGCTGTCTGATAATTTTATTTGGACTTCTTTTATGGAAAGCCGCTGCATTTCTCCGATTATAACAATTATCAAAATGCGTAAAGCAAATGTGATCTCAGATCAAACTTTAAATCTATGCTCACGAGGTGTTTGACGAAATGTTCAAACGACATTCTAATTTGAACCAAACATTACTTTTTTCTAAATAATATTCCCAATGATGTTTTCCCACAAAGAATGTTCTGATTCCTAGTTTGTTGCAACGATGTTGTAGATTTTGCCTCCAGCCGTTAGCACCAACAAGAAACAATCCGAGCAAGAATGAACCTTTCTTCTTCCTGGAAAGACTGAGTTTGCTGTTAGGATTACGGGGTGAGACTGAATGATTTTATTTACTAGCAGCAAACCACTTTGAATAAATTAGGATTACTTCGTCACTCGATTGTGTCATTTTTTGAAATTTTAGAATAATTCATGTCAATTTTAATCGCTTGATGTACACCCAACAGTATTCATTTGTTTTCTTGAAGTGATTTGACTCGTTCCAATACACTATGCATGGTTTATAGGCCCGCACTACCCAATCGAAGGCATCAAACCGACTTGAATTGATGCATTTTTGCTATTTAGATGCAATGACATGCTTTAGAGGAGCTCAAATAGTTCCTTTTTCGTAAGAGTAGAAGTATATTTTTGTTCAGAAGCGAAACTAAACCTAAAGAATTGGTTTGATACGATGTCGTGCAACACTCAATGTGTGACAAAATATTTTACTATTCGTAGATGTATAAATGATGAAAGAAAATTGTTATCTTAATAAACTATATTTGTAATATACATACTATTTGATAACTCTACTAAATTATATAATTAATTTCAGAAGTTATTAATGGTCCTCTCAACCGATCTCTGCCGACCCAACTCAGACAATAGAGCGTCGTTCATCAGCCCACAGGCCACATGGTTGCTAGCTCTCCTACCCCAACTGCATCCCATTTAATACACACATCCAGATGCATCTCTTTCTCAGTTTCCAACCCATTTCGGATCGTCCCACCCTTTCTTCCTTCTGGGTCTTCAGAGTTCAGATGCGTGCATAAAATCCTTCTCAAATTCAGGGACTTTTCGCTTCAATTGTTTGGCTTAGTGGGTTTCTCTCATTTGCTCCGCAAAGATGAAGGTGACTGTTGTTTCGCGCACTGGTAAAGAAATTGTCAAGGGCGGCCTTCAGCTCAGCGATTCCGTATGTCGTTCGTTTGGGTTTCCTTCTACCGGATTATTGTACTCTCTGAGATTTGTTTTTCATTTCGGGGGCTTGTTCGTTTCCCTTTTGATTGTGTGGTTAAGAAATAGCTTTCTTCATTTTGCAGTTGGTAATGATTATCTTTGTGTTTTGCAGGCTACGGTGGCCGATCTGCAGGAGGCAATTCATAAGCGAAGTGAGTTATGCCTGCATATACTTCCGCTAGTGGTCGAATTAATAGTTGAAATTTTTAGCTGAAATTTTGAATTTCGCTTTTGTAGTCATGCTCTTAATTTTAGAAAAATAGAGACTAGGAGGGTAAGAGTTCATTCTTTCTACTCAAGGCATATACTGTTTGATGTCATTTTCGAGTATGTCTCTTGAAAATTACAATGTATAGTGTTTACCTGCATGGACCAGAATACTGTTTTTGCCAACTTATTTGGGACGTTCTTGTCTCCCTGATGTCAGGTTATCTTTTTATCTCATCTTTCAGAAAAAAAAAAAAATTGAGAGTCTGAATTTCTGTGGACATGATTGGGGATCGAGTACCCTACATCTTATTTCTTGCCGTTGCTTTTGCATTTGAAGAGATTGTTTCATCTTCTGCCTGTTAAAATTTTGCTTTTAATTTAGTGTTTTAACCTTTTTTAACAGCTAAAAAGTTCTACCCTTCAAGGCAGCGGCTTACCCTCCCGCTCCAACCAGGATCAAAAGAGAGGCCAATTGTTCTTAACTACAAGAAACTTCTCAAAGAGTACTGTAGCGACGAATCAGAAAGCATAACTGTAGTTTTGAAGGATCTGGGCCCGCAAGTTTCATATCAGACACTTTTCTTCTGGGAGTACTTGGGTCCATTAATCCTCTATCCTGTTTTTTACTACCTTCCGGTCTACCAATTTTTCGGTTACAAAGCAGAACGTGTCATTCACCCGGTGCAGACCTATGCTTTATACTACTGGTGTTTCCACTATTTCAAACGAATAATGGAAACATTTTTCGTTCATCGATTCAGCCATGCAACCTCCCCACTTTCCAATGTGTTTAGAAACTGTGCTTATTATTGGAGCTTTGGCTGCTACATTGCTTACTATGTGAATCATCCCCTCTACACCCCTATTTCTGACTTTCAAATAAAGATAGGCTTTGGATTGGGCTTGATTTGTCAAATTGAGAACTTTTACTGCCATATTTTACTGAGAAATCTTCGCAGCCCCGAAGGCAATGGAGGGTACCAAATCCCGCGTGGGTTTCTCTTCAATATTGTGACATGTGCGAATTACACGACCGAGATATACCAGTGGGTTGGATTTAACATCGCCACACAAACTGTTGCCGGTTATGTATTTCTCGTGGTGGCTGCTCTCATCATGACAAACTGGGCTCTTGCAAAACACCGCCGACTCAAGAAGGTAAAAATCCTCTCAAGTTTCGAGTTTTTTTTGTTGCTATTGATTTTCGATTGCTCGAAGAAGGTAACTTGCTTAATCTTTGAATGTTTGAGAGTAGGATGGAGTAGTGTTTGTTGATTATGATTATAAGCTCTTAACGTGCAGCTATTTGATGGAAAAGATGGAAGACCCAAGTATCCACGCAGATGGGTGATTTTACCGCCATTTCTGTAGAGCTGATTTGCAGGCCTCGTCTTGGCGGGGAGGTGTTCTGTCATGCAATTCCAATTAAAGGACCGCCCTCCTTTCTTGTTTCTCTTCTCTGAGCCTATTTCATTTGTGAAGATCGAATGATGATCTTGGAAAATTAATCATTTTTTAATCATCGAATCAAACTCGGTTAGATTGTTTATGCGGAAGTTTCAAACTTATTTAATAATTCTAATTATATTTAGGGTAAAATGCATTTTTCGGACTCAACTATCGGTTGAGTGCAAAAAATGGATCCAACTATGTTTTAGTGCAAAAAATGGCTCAAAGTATTGAAAATGGATAAAATATGGCTTTGCGGGTACCCGTGTACCGTCCGCGGGGAATGAACCGGGGAGAACGGGTACCCACGTTGAAATGCCCCCTCGGGGGAGAACGGGTACCCTTTCTCAAAACGCGGGTACCCGTTCTCCTCGGAAAAAGTCCATTCTTCTATCCATTTTTTTATTTTATAAATTAATTTAAAACAAATAGCAAATAATATTCAATTTACTTGAAAATTTTTACCACATGTTCATCACATTATGGAAAGATAATCTGGAAAATTTTGTGATTTTTTGATACTCGTACGATTTATTGTAATTTTATTTATTTATTTTATAAAATAATTATAATAAATCGTACAAGTATTAAAAAATCACAAAAATTTTCACCTAATCTTCTCATAATGTGGTAAACATTTCAAGTTTATTAAATATTGTTTGCTATTTGTTTTAAATTAATTATAATTAATATACTTGAAATGTTTAATATAATTAGTATAATTAATTTAAAACAAATAGCAAACTATATTTAATATTTGAAATGTTTACCACATTATGAGAAGATTAGGTGAAAATTTTTGTAATTTTTTTAACGTTTGTACGATTTATTATAATTATTTTATAAAATAAATAAATAAAATTACAATAAATCGTACGAGTATCAAAAAATCACGAAACTTTCCAAATTATCTTTCCATAATGTGATGAACATGTAGTAAAAATTTCAAGTAAATTGAATATTGTTTGCTATTTGTTTTAAATTAATTTATAAAATAAAAAAATATATAGAAGAATGGACTTTTTCCGGGGAGAACGGGTACCCGCGTTTTGAGAAAGGGTACCCGTTCTCCCCCGAGGGGGCATTTCACCCTCTAAAATGCCCCCTCGGGAGAACGGGTACCCTTTCTCAAAACGCGAGTACCCGTTCTCCCCGGTTCACTCCCCGCGGACAGTACACGGGTACCCGCAAAGCTATATTTTGTCAATTTTTAATACTTTGAGCCATTTTTTGCACAAAACATAGTTTGATCCATTTTTTGCACTCAACCGATAGTTGAGTCTAAAAAATGCATTTTACCCTTATATTTATTATAATTGAACTACTACATTAATATCAAAAAATTCTCATAATTCATTTAAATACATAAATATTATTTAATGACATTTATTATGATCTGATTTATCTAATTCTACTAAATTTATTAAAAGATTTGAGAATTTAAATTAATTTGATTTCTCGTTATTATATATATAAAACAGAGATGGAGTAGGAGTTTCGAAATTGCAAAAAGGGACCTAAACAAAGACAGATTAAGAATAGGAGCAAGGTTAAAAGCGTCAAGAGCATGGAAAAAGTGACTGGAGAAGCGTAAGAAACTGTAGAAGGAAGGGATAATAACCGAACAGATCAGCAAGCCCGGCCCAAACGACGCGCTCTTCGGAAGATCCAGACTGTTTTACTCATGTCCTTTATCTGATCCAACGGTTCCAATTCAATCTCATGTCCATCTTATATTCCGCCATTCCCATTTTTTTGTTTCTGCTTCGAAAGCCTGCATTTTCGATTCCCCTTCCACCTCCCTCCATCGCTCGCTTGTCATCCTCCTTCGCTCTCTCAAGGTTAGCTTTTCTTTCTCTTTCTCCCAATTGATGTGTTGACGTTTTTCAACTGTGATTGACCTCTTTCATTTTTTCCTCATTCTGAGACTTCGTTTGCGTTGAATTTCGTAATCTAGATACTCGTCTTGTCCTTTTCATTTAGTTTGATTTAGTTCGCATACTATTCCGTTTGATTTTCGACCTGATTTTTTTCTTTGAGGTTTTGGTCGTTTTTTTAGATGAGTGAGTATGAGGGGTGAGCTCATGGAGAAAATGTCGATCAGTATCTAGAATCTTTCTGCGTTTTTCCATTCCTAGTGGATTATGTATATATGCGAATCTATCCTAGTTGTTGCCCTTTGATCCCTTTTCCTGTCCGCAGGCTGTGTGCGTTGTTGTGATGTTGTATTGGTGATATTGCGATAAATGACTGTGAGAGGTTTTTCTGTGACATCTGATATCATTAAGTTTATGATATGTTGTGCATTTGATTCGTAATTTATGCTCAAGAATGCATTGGGCTTTCTTTTTTGCAAATCTTTCATGATCAACTTTTCATTATAAAAGATAGTCGACTATGAGATAATTTAATTGCTGATTCTAGTTCGATTTATTTCTACGTTGCCTGTTCTCAGTATTGTAGTCTTTTGAGCAGGTTGTAAAAGATGGCTGATGCTGAGGACATTCAACCTCTTGTATGTGACAATGGGACAGGAATGGTTAAGGTACCAAATTATACTTGTCTGTTTCTTTGGAGGTCAAGGGCGTACTTTTAAATTCTAGATGAATGATTATTATCCTTCTATTTAGGCTGGATTTGCAGGAGACGACGCACCTCGAGCTGTGTTTCCTAGCATTGTAGGTCGTCCTCGCCACACTGGTGTGAATGGTTGGTATGGGTCAGAAAGATGCCTACGTTGGTGATGAGGCTCAATCAAAACGTGGTATTTTGACTCTGAAATATCCAATTGAGCATGGTATTGTCAGCAACTGGGATGATATGGAAAAGATCTGGCATCATACTTTCTACAATGAGCTCCGAGTCGCCCCAGAGGAGCACCCTGTGCTCCTAACTGAGGCCCCTCTTAACCCAAAGGCTAACCGTGAGAAAATGACGCAAATCATGTTTGAAACCTTCAATACGCCTGCCATGTATGTAGCCATTCAAGCTGTACTTTCACTGTATGCTAGTGGCCGTACAACTGGTAAGGTCTAAATTGCATATTTTATTTTTTGAAATGTTGTGAGCATTAGAGTGCTATGTTCTCTCTCTTTTTTTTCGGGAGATTATTAAAGGCCTTGCATGGCTGAATGTGCAGCTGTTGTTAGAACTTTGAAATTTTGTACTTCATGTGCTATGTTACTAACGAATGATCAGCTACTGCAAATCTATATGGGAGGTACATTTTTTACAATGCGACTTCTGATGGAACTTGTTTGTCTGTATAGGTATCGTGTTGGATTCAGGTGATGGTGTCAGTCATACAGTTCCTATCTATGAAGGATATGCTCTTCCACATGCCATTCTTCGCCTTGATTTGGCTGGGCGTGATCTCACTGATAACTTGATGAAAATTCTCACCGAGCGTGGGTACTCTTTTACTACCACAGCTGAGCGTGAAATTGTGAGGGATATGAAGGAAAAGTTGGCATATATTGCTCTTGACTATGAGCAGGAAATGGAAACTGCCAAGACTAGCTCATCTGTTGAGAAGAGC
Organism: Begonia masoniana; assembly: GCA_022432975.1. Classification (NCBI taxonomy): domain Eukaryota; kingdom Viridiplantae; phylum Streptophyta; class Magnoliopsida; order Cucurbitales; family Begoniaceae; genus Begonia; species Begonia masoniana. The sequence continues at coordinate 990,348 of CM039504.1, forward strand.
TATGAGTTGCCTGATGGGCAGGTCATCACCATTGGTGCTGAACGATTCCGATGCCCAGAGGTTCTCTTCCAGCCATCAATGATTGGAATGGAAGCAGCGGGCATTCATGAAACTACCTACAACTCCATCATGAAGTGTGATGTAGATATCAGGAAAGACCTGTATGGAAACATAGTCCTTTCTGGTGGTTCAACCATGTTTCCAGGAATTGCTGATAGAATGAGTAAGGAAATTTCGGCTCTCGCCCCCAGCAGCATGAAGATTAAGGTTGTGGCACCCCCAGAGAGAAAATACAGTGTCTGGATTGGAGGCTCCATATTGGCTTCTTTGAGCACCTTCCAGCAGGTTCATTTTGGCTTTCTATCCTCTTTTTTTTTTTTTCAGTTGGCATTGGTTGTTCCAGCAGTAATGGAGTGGATCAGTGAGGAAGAGCTGGAACCATTTCAGTCCATAAAATACAAAAACATTAAATTAAGATCTGGCTTATCCTTATTAAAGAAAGTTCTTATATTTTTTTATGCAGATGTGGATTGCCAAGGCAGGAGTATGATGAATCTGGGCCATCAATTGTGCATAGGAAGTGCTTCTAAACGGGGAAGAGTAGGATGGATAAGAGACGGGATTCCAGTTTCTTGCATCTGAAACGCAGGTCTTCCCCTTCTTGCTTTGTCACCCTTGTGTGTTTTTATGATTTTAAAGAAATAACTATGAGAATGCAAAGATTCAATTTCCAAAATTATCCGATTCTTTTGTTGCTTGTTTAACAATTGAAGCTGGGGTGTTAGAAATGACCCATTTCCAGAAATATTGAGTGATGAAAAGCGAGATGGATATCATAATTACACCCTGCATAAGCTTTCCTTAAATTTTTCTGTTAGCCCCCCCATCACATCACATGATTACTGTCGAGGCCATCTCTGTTATTGGGCTTCTTCGTCTGTGATGTAAAATGCTGCTTCTTTCGTCGAAAATCAGACCTTTCTCACCTCATGGGCTTGGCGCCATTCAAGCAAAGGATGGCTCCTAAAATGCCTACCAATATTAAAAAATTAGAGAGTATATTTTACAATTTTTTGAGTTATAATATCTTAGTTTTTATGAATCACGTGAAATAAAAGAGGTGGATGAAATGGACAGAGCAGAGCAGAGAGATTCTCCAAATTAACGGACAATGTCGCGTTGAAAATATCATTACCCTTTGAAAGTGTGTTATATTTATTGAATTCACAGAAGCCCTGTGTAAAGTGGAAGCACCCCACGTGTATTAACTATCAATTAGATTATGATAATAATTTGATCAGTTGAAGAATAAATATAAGATTAAAGTGGTATAATTTGCGTACAACACATCCGGCTACTTCGCCGTAGACGGGTTCGAATGTTCAGGCGAGAGAAAATTACATGCATACTGAAGAGTTCTTCTGCAAATTTATTCATATTACAATATACTTCAAACACAAGAATTTGAACAACAAAATCAATCCCACCCTCGTAATTGGAAAACGGAGAAGACTGAAGATGAAGCTAATGAGGACTGAGAAGATGGAAACTTGAACATGCAGAGAGAGAGAGAGAGAGAGAGAGAGAGAGATACTAGTGAGCCATGGCGACGGGAGGAACAAAATGAATGCTTCTTTGATTAGGCATGGCGAGCATATGAGTATGATCCAAAAAATCTTTAAGATTCGCCACTGACTGCAAGATTGTTCTGAGATTGTCGACGCTGAAAAACCCAAATCGACCGACTTCTCGAACCGCGTAAATATAGAAAGTTACGCACCCTTTTCTGAACTTAAACCGCGCCGCTTCACACCCACTCAACCCCTTTATAAGCTTCCTGTTCACCTCCCCCAGCGGAATCTCCGGCGGCCAAACGGCGGTCCACCGCTTTCTTCATGATCTCTGTTTCAAAAACAAACAACACCACTTTCGATTTCTTCGTCCCCAGTCCTAATGTCAGGGTGTGCCATGCGTGGTGGGCTAGAATCGTAAAATTCGTCGGCAGGAAAGCGGTTGTCGAGAGAAACGGAAGGTGGGATTTTGTGTTTGGCTGGAAAGAAAGAAGCTGGAAAAGCTCCAGAGGTCTTGCTCGCCGGATGGTGAATGATTTCACGATGATCTGACCTCCGAACCGGAGACCCTTTACGTCGGAGGTTGGTTTGAAAGAGAAATCTGATGCAGATTTGATTGAATAGTCAAACGGGTCCTCTTGCTTTTGCTTCTTCTTGCTCCTCTTCTTCTCCTTTTCCGCCATTGCCGTTATAGATGGAGTTGCTGGAAGTAGTGCTTGTTCTCTGTTTTCTGTGAATGAAAATGAAAAGCAGTCGTGTTGTATTCTCAATTTTCACTCTTTGTTTTTTACCCTCATTTTGTTTTTCCCTCTTTTACAATTTACAGCAAAAAAGATGTGTTTTTTCCTGTCATCATCACGCTCACCAATTAACACCAGTCACCGTGTCACCAAAATTGTTGATGAACGGTCCCTAGTTAGGAGTTATATATAAGATTCTATAATTAGAGTGGGTTAGGGTTTGTGATGATTTCATTGAAACCCTTTTGCTTTTTCTTTATTCTCATTTGTCAATTTATTCACCTTATCCAACCACTCAGTGCATCATGGTGTTGCCACCAAGTTCCCTCCTTTCAATTTATTATTTCTCCCATTGTCTGCAACATGTTTGAGAAAATGCCTCAATGAGCATCAAACATCTTCCCAAAGAAGAAGAGAGAGTGTGTTAAAGAAGTTTCCTTTTTTAAGGAAAGCACTTCATTTAATGATGTGATGGAAATGGGAAAGGTGGGTCTTTTTAGTAGACCTACTTGAACCAATAATTCAACCAAGGGGAGGAACACATTCATTTTTCTTTTCCCTTCCTTTAGCTTTTCACTTTTGCTATTCCCATACACTCCACTTTTATCCCCACAACATAAAATACTATTGATATAATATATAGTTTCCTCGGATAAGAGCGTCTCGATTTGTATTGAGCGATTATACAAAAAAGTTTCAAAATAACGATCATATTTACCGTACGTGTGTCGAAATAACTTGACGTGTCATTTTCTCACTTGTAAGTTCAAGTTGTTCTTTCACTTTCTACTTGGGAGATAAGGGGTGGTTTTGAGCAATACATCACTCCTACCTTTTAGGTAACATAATTCACTACTTTAAGCAACTTGAATACATAATTAAAATGTACACAATATTTTATTATACCAAAGATAATTGTGTTTATGAATAAAAAACAAAATTTTTAATTAAAATAATTATTCTTTACTAATAAAAGATTTATGGATTAATAATGATAATTATTTATCATTTTTTCTACATTAGTTCTTCATCTACCTCACACAATAAACATATTGTTGATGAATCAAGAAACTTCAAAAGTTTTCAATTGTTCACAAGTATCCTCATAAATATCTAATCTCACTAGTTTCAAGTTCTAGACAAAAATCTATCGAGTCTTTCGAAAATTTCTTGAAATGTTCAGCCATTTAGTTTATCATGACGACGAAGTATTGAGACTTGTTGTAGACAAAAACAGATGCGATTAGTAGAACCTTTCAATACTCATTTCGGCGTGCATGTGTTTGTATAAAACAATGTATTCAAATGGTAATCTTGAAGTTTCTCTTAAGAATGTTAATGGCCTAAAGAACAAATTCACATAAAATCTTGAAGATAGAAACACAAGAATTGTGTAAGGAGGATTAAATCTTCTATGCCCATTTCCAGATGGAAAACTTAGAGATCTATGTGCATAAAATTCAATGTACATGTAAATAAAATGTGACAATAAATTATAAATACCTCTCGATATGGATGTCTTTTACAAACGTATGGCTTCGCCGCTTTGATTTCTTCCTCACTCTTACTTTAACGGTGTAATATTCAATATGTGATAGATACGCTTACGGACCCAAACTATTGCCAAAGATATTATCTATAAAGTCTTTTCATCAAAGAGTTAACAACAGCTATGGAGTTACAAAAACTAATCCAACACCAGCATTTGGATGTAAATATTGCTTAAATATAAGTCCACAAGATTGACGATGACTCTTTTTTGTTGTCCCACATCGACAGAGAGATAGTAAAAGATATTGTATATAATAGGAGGGGATTCTCCTCAATCCTTGAACTAACTTTTGGAATGAGTTATACATCTCTCATTCTGTCATAGTATCAGAGCTAAATCTGTACGATGTGAGAACCAATTAAACACACTAGACGTGAAGAAAAGAAAAATCTATCACGCTAAACGTGTGAGCGGGTGTTATCCCACATTGACAAAACTGAAGCAAAACGGTCCTGTATAAATATGAAGGGATTCCCTCACTCCTTGAGCTAGCTTTTGGAGTAAGTTATACTCTCTCACTTTCTACCATTTTCCAACCAAATAAACCATTCAACTAAACCAAACCCTAACTAATTATCATTGATAAACACTTGATTGGTCATTTCAAATATAGTGATTAAACATCAATGTGTAAATGAATGAACCTTGGTTTATGATAATCTTAAACTAATTTTAGATTGAGGAATGGTCAGTGCAAAACCTGAAACCCTATTTAATAAAAGCAAAAAGAACGATTCATTTCACTTTTGGTTGACCAAATCAGGGATATAAGAACCTAAATCACCGAAGAATAATAGAAAGAAACTAACAGAAAGTTTAAAAAACAAATTACAAGCCCTTGAATACTCTTGAAAACATAGAAATCTTCGTCAAATCAGATTACACACTTTCAAACTCGTATCGAAGAGTAAATTTTTTTGCCACTTACGAAAAACAACAACCCTTTATGTATTGAAACGCCCCCCATTCCAATGCACTTCCGGTCTTCCTCGCCAGTCTTCGCCCCCAAATTCAACTATCGCCGGCGAGCTGCTGCTTTGATCGTGAGTCGAGAAAGTTAGAGAGAAAGAAAGAGATCAAGTTCTGCTATCGCCAGCGAGAGGGAGGGATGGTCGTGAAGAAAAAAGGGGTGCATTTAAGGTAAACAAGTAAAAATATAATCTTTAGCTTGAAGAATTATCAATTTCTCTCGGAATAAAATTCATTCTAAAGTAAATTTTATTGCCCTTTCATTTTATTGAGGAATTTCCATTTTTTTTTTTCTGAAAAATAACACGCACCCACATAAAGAAACCAAAAAATACGAGCTAAAAGAACAACCTACATGATTTACAGATTTAGGACACCATAGAAGGATAGTAGCAGTTTAAGCTCTGTGAAGATCAAACTTCTCACTTTCAAAAAGCATGTCAATTTGATTTACCATTTTCTCTGGGAATGTTGTTCATAATCTGCGACTGATCGATGTCCTTCCGAAGCTGCTTTCAACTCTTTTCGTTCAATTTGGTGGAATTCACGTTCTGCGTCGGCATTCTCCGACCAGCCAACCACCAAACCAGAACGAAACCTTATTTAGCTCGTGCGTATTACGAGCCATCCTTCGCATGAAAGAAACTTCCTCGAGAGAGCAAGAAAGCAGATCATAATTAGATCAATAAACTTACTTCTGCTCTGTTTTCTTTGAGACCCACAAGAATATTCGGCGGCTGTTGTTTGTTCATATTGCTTTCCAAGTATATCTCTAAGCTCATGTTGAGAATCATTGTGGCTTCTGACGCGAAACCCACTTGAAGCCCTTGCGCATGATCACCGACCCAAGTAGCTCGAGTAAAACGAGATGGATTTGTTAATTCTCTCTACCATCTCTGAGAAGCAAATTTAGGTGAAGTTAGGTTTACACGACTTCTTTGAGTGCGTCAATTCCAAACATCATTAAAATGCATTGTATTATGAAGAGAGGGAACCATTCTTATAAAACATGCATTTTTTACTACACAAGCGATATGAGATTGTACAACTCACTGATATAAGATAAAACCATTATTATAAAACATGTAGCTTTCACTATTACAAACGATATGAGATTGTGCAACTCACTGATATGGACTGGACTCCACATTGGATCGTCATTGTCTTCAAATGGCAGACTGTCACATTAAACTTTTGTTTGATGATACTCATCAATACTCTACCAATTTAATCGTGTTTAATTACTTGAAATCATCTCATCTCTTGATCTTGTATGTGGATAAATTTTCTAATTATTTTTACATAGTGTGTGACAGCTCTCCTTCTATAGACTACATAAAGTGTTTATGTAACTTCAAGTTATAGTCCAATATTGTAATATATGGCCAGTGTTGAAATAGTCCTATAACAACAGTTAAAGATAGCTTATGATTAGACAAGTGTGAAAACAGATGGAGTTTGGCTAATGTCACCACCATCCTGACTACCCTACCTACATTTGCTGAATACATAGAAAATATCATCATTTTATTTATTTTATTTGATTTCGTCACACTTTATTTTTTATATGTATTACGTCTCGTCTTAAGTTGTTATCGTTATATAACACTTGTGAATTTAGGAAATAAATAAATCAAATTTCATAATCAATGTCTAAACGTATTTAATGTTCTAAGGTGAGAGGAAATAACAAGAAAAAATTAGAGTCAAAAGTGCACCAAACAGATGACCTTATGGATACTTATTTTTAATTAATATAAGTCAAACCCACGACGCCGAAAATCAATTAGTGACGTGGATCCTTTTCATTTATCAATTAAACTAGTAAAACTATGGTTTATTTACCCTTTAATTACAAAGTTAAATTAAATAGAAACCATTCGTCCATTGTATCAATGATTATCTGTCACGTCAACTAATATTTTTATAAACTATAATGAGAAAAAAAAACACAGAAAAACATGAACATCAACAATTATGTGTAAAATTATTTCAGAAAAAAATCACGAGCAAAATACAAATTTACTATAATAAATTAAAGTACAACTGAGTTTTGCGAGTCAAATAATAATATATCAATTATCTGAAAAATTTTAATATTAAATATGAGTTCAATCCGACTCAATTAGAATTTGGGTCACATAGAGATCTAACGTTACTCTTTAAAATATAAATATTTTAATTGATGAATTTATTTTTCAATTAATCTTGTTTTTTGAGGAGGTTGCTATCTTGGCATTACAGTTAATTAATTAATTGGTTGATTTGAGTCATTTGAGTATTGAAATCGTCTACAACTTGTATTTTTTAAAACATTTATGTAGTGGGCCCATCGTTCCCACGCCGTCCTTTTAGAAGACCGTTGACCACAGCATTGCCACCGGTTTATGACGGCGCCTGGCTTTCATTTTTATTTATTTTCTAAGTTAAAAACAACTGATTGTGGTGAAATTTCAGAAAATAAAAAATAAAATAGAGACTCCTCCCTGATTTGACTTCACAAATGTGTCATTTGTGACCAAATGTGTTCTTTAAGGATTGTATTTATTGTCCTTAATCCAAGAGGCTGTAGATGTAGGATAATCTAGTATACGAAAAAGGTATGTTTTTTAGCATTTTTTAAGATTAAAATCAGAGTAAATTAGAGGTGTTAAACGGGCGGGCTGGCGAGTAGCGGGCCAGTCCTGGCCCGGGCTCGCTAGGCGGGCCGAGCCGAGCCCAGATTTTGGGCTCGCGAGCCCGCCAGCGAGCGGGCCAAACGAGCCGGCCAACGGGCCGGCTCGTTGGCCCGGCGAGCCAGGCTCGCCTGGCTCGCCCCTCAGCTCGGGACAGCCGGACAGGGCAGGCTCGCGGTGAGCGCTCGCCCCGTCACCTCGCTCTCGCCCCCTTTGCCAGACCTGCGCTCGCCCAGTCGCCTCGCCCTCGCCCCCTTCGCCCCGTCGCCTCGCCCTCGCGGCCTCGCCCCCGTCGCCTCGCCCTCGCCCCTCAGGCCTCAGCTCGGGACAAGGCTCGCCGCCTCGCCCCCTGGCCAGACCTGCGCCGGCGGCCCCCCTCTCCTCAGACAGTCGAACGTCGGCACTCGGAAGTCGGAACTCGGAACTCAGCACTCGGCCAGACCCGCGCCGGCGCCCCCCCGTTCCCACGGTCCACGTCGATTTTCGCTCAGCACTCTGTCAATCTCTCGATCTCTCTCCCTTTCCAGCCTTGAGCCTTCCAGTTTCCACTTTCCAGGCAACGGTCATATGACCGTTCCAGGCAACGGTAATATGACCGTTCCAGGCAACGGTCATATTACCGTTCCAGGCAACGGTCATATGACCGTTCCAATCCAGGGCCCCAGGCAGAGGCAGTTGATTCGCTGAAGCCTGAAACTCATCCCCTTGACCCCTTCTCTTCGGCTCTTCCTATAAATACAGGCTATTGTTTCATTTTATTTCACCAACCATTTTCTCTCAATCTCTCAATCTCTCAATCTCTCGACTCAATCTCTCGATCTCTTTCTTTTTACAATTTGTTTGCTTTGACCCTTTCCGTGTTCAACAATCAGCCAACAAAGGTATATTTTTATTGTTTTAATGATTTAATGATTTTACATGTATTGATTTACATAATTTTTAATTATAATTTATTATACTAACAAAATTATTTTTTGATGATTTTTTGTTTAGGTTTTGTATTTGTGGAGACGTGGAGTTGATAAATTCACACCACCTAAAATCTTCTGTTGGATATTAACGTTGTGGTATCAATTTATTATTCAAATTTTAATTTTATATTTAGTTTATTTAGTATGGATATTCGTGATTATATTATTGATGATAATGATGATGTAGAAGAGATTAGAGAATTTACTCCTACATTTTCTGTGGGACAATCATCATCTGCACAAGCATCCACTTCATCACCTCAAAGAAAAAGAAACAAAACGTCTGAAGTATGGAAACATTTTACAATGAAATAAATTAAAATTGGTGGAAAAGTAGAATCTAGAGGTCAATGCAACTATTGTATTAAAAATTATTCATATATTTCTGGTAGTTCAACTAGCACACTCCTTAGGCATTATAATAAATGTCACTTAAACGAGCAAGTTAGAGACCCTACACAAAGATTGTTGAATGCTAGTGGTAGTGGCACTTTTTTATATTCACAAAATAAAATGAGAGAAGGAATAGCAAAACTTGTATCACAATGTGAGTTGCCTTTATCATTTACCGATAGTGATGAATTTGAAAATTTTATGAAAGAGTATGCTACTCCTAATTTTAAACGTGTGCCTAGAAGTACAACTAGAAATGATATTATTAATATGTTTATTAATATGAAAAAGGAACTAATTTCATTTTTTTCAAGCGCTCCTTCAATGTCTATTTGTATCACCTCTGATTTATGGAGTGCACGTAATTCTATAGGCTATATCGTTGTAACTTCTCATTTTATTGATAACTCTTGGCAATTAAACAAAAGAATTTTAGGATTTCGTAATTGTGAATATCCTCACACTGGTATTACTATTTATAAATATATTGTAATGATATTGCAAGAATATTCTATTCGAGATAGAATATTTAGTCTAACACTTGATAATGCTAGTGCTAACGATGCTGCTGTTAATCATTTTAAAAATTATTTTCAATTAGATCCTACTCGCGATTCTATTTTCCACATGAGATGTGTTTGTCATATTTTAAATTTAGTTGTTAAAGATGGTATGACATTTATTGCGCCTCATATTGAAATAATTAGATCCGCAATTTCTTATATAATTGGATCTAATTCGATGCAACAAAAATATAGAGATTATTGTAAAGCTGCCCAACTTAAACCACGAAAATTAAAAACCGATGTAGATAATAGGTGGAATTCTACTTATTTAATGTTGGAAAATGCCAAGCCATATTGGCAAGTTATTTGTGCTTTTATTAATGAGAAAACACCAACTATTAATCTTGATAAATCTAGTTGTGATATAGCTAATATATTTCTTGATTTTTTAAAACCATTTTATGATGCTACAAATGAGTGTTCGGGAATTTACTATCCCACTTCTCATCTTGTTCTCCCAATTTTTATAAACTTAACCAGTAGTTTTGCACAATATCGACAAATAAATGAATTTAGTCAAATACTTGATAAAATGGAAGCAAAATTTAAAAAATATTGGCTTGACATTCCTTCTATTTTTTTGTATGCATGTATAATGGATCCCAGATATAAATTAAGAGGAGTATGTCTAATGATTAATAAAATCTCTAATAATTTACAAACTACTTCTTTATTTTCCATGGATCAAATAACACATGAAATTACTAGTTTATATTCTTCTTATGAATCTAAATATTCTACTATTAGTCGTTCACGTGTTTCTTCCCATGCTAGTTCTAGTGGTGGTGGAAATGTTGTAGGTTCACAATTGGGTGCTATTCATGATATTTGGAATCAATTAGATACGGATGTTTACTCTAGTTCTATACGAAATGAACTAGATATTTATTTTGACACTCGATATCAATTTTCTCGTGAAGAAAACTTTGATATTTTAGATTGGTGGAAAATGTTTTCCACCACATATCCTATTCTTTCTATAATGGCACGTGATCTACTAACACCTCCGGTCTCTACCGTAGCATCGGAGTCTGCTTTTAGTGCAGGTGGACGTGTGTATGATGAACGCCGAGGACGACTTGCACCTGATCTTGTGGAGGCACTCATTTGCATGAAGGATTGGAACGACGCCATTACGAGGAACCAACAACGAGAGGACGAAATACTTGAAGACTTTAAAAATTTAGATGTTGAAGATTAGCATTGTAATCTTAATTTTGAAGTATTTTTTGAACTTGTAATTTTTTTTTGACATTTTGCACATGATTGACAATTAGATGGGTGCCAACCTAGTTGGGATGTGTCTAATTTGTAGTGATGCAAATGTCAAATTTATAATTAATGTTATATTTTTTATATTTTTTCTTTATAATTAAATGTCATTTTTATATTAATTAAAGATTTTTATTATTTACACGACTATATAAAATAATATTATTTATGTAAGATCGGCTCGTTAAGCTCGGCTCGTTAGGCTCGTTGGGCCGGCTCGGCTCGGCTCGTTAGGCTCGTGGCTCGTGAGCCGGCTCGGGTTGAAAAATTTTTAAGGTCAGCTCGTTAGGCTCGGCTCGTTGGGCTCGCTAGGCTCGTTAGGCTCGTTAGGCTCGGCAGGCTCGGTGAGCCGGGCCTTTCCAGGCTCGGCTCGGCTCGGCTCGCTCGTTTAACACCTCTAGAGTAAATCAAGATAACAAATGAATAATATAAAATCAATAATACCCGACCACAAAAACACGTGTTGGATTAACCTGTATCTGGGTTTTACTTGGGATAAGATTTATTTAACTCCTCTCGTGTTAAATTTCTAAAAAGTGCATCTTTTCTAACGAGCAATCTTCAGTTTCACACTGTCATTTGATATTTCTCTCTCAAGTTTCTCTCTCCTCTGTGGACTGTTTTGTTGGTAAACGAGGGAGAAATGGAGAGATGGGGTAACGTGGAGGAGGTTAGAGGACTGAGAAAGAAAATGGAGGTCATTTTCCATTGAATAATATCCATTTCTCTCTCTTCCACTTGGTGATGAGGAAGATGCAGAGGTAGGAAAGGTCAACTCTTTCAGTTTCGTCTGATGCGAATTAAAGCATTTTGGCAGAAGCCAAGCGCCCTGCCTGCGTACCCACCAGAATCGAGATAGAGGCGCAAAGGGATGGGACTTTTGCCTCCTGTTTGCGATTCTTCGTCAGTCAAACCCTTTCGATTGGTCAGCTTTGCATGAGACTGACAGCCTAATCGTAGAAAAAAGAGCCTCAGCTTTCACACTTTGGGCAGACATCTTCTCGATTCACGGGCTTCTGCTCTTTCAACTTGTTTACACTAGACTATTTTATTTCTTCTTCCCTACTCTCTAGCGGTGTGCCCTCTAGAGAGAGAGAGAGAGAGAGAGGGAGAGAGAGAGGGAGAATAAAAGAAGAAGAAGAAGAAAGAGGGTATCAGATTTCTGCCTATGGGTTCTTGCTTGGCTTCGAGAATTAAAGCCGAGAGCCCTCTTCACAATGGTATTATCCTTTTCTTTCTATTATCATGTGGTTATATGGGTGTTCTAATGATTATTTTCTGGAAGAGTTTGTTTGGATGGCGAGAAAATTAGGAAAAATAAAGGAAATGGTCTGAGATTCTTCGACATATTTCTACATGCAGCTAGCTGTTGTTCAACATAACTTGGTATTTTCAATTCAAGTAAAAAATTGAAGAATGGGTAATTTTTATTTGCAGGTTTTGATTCGAAATCCAGCGACAAAGAAGGGAATGACTTGGGGCGTTCGAGTAGTAAATTCTCATCTGTTTCGGTTCCTCCGACTCCAAGGACGGAGGAGGAAATTTTACACTTCTCAAACATGAAGAGTTTCTGCTTCAACGATCTCAAAACAGCCACTCGTAATTTCCGTCCCGATAGTGTGCTAGGCGAAGGCGGCTTCGGCTGTGTCTTCAAGGGCTGGATCGACGAGCATTCCTTAGCCGCTACCAAGCCCGGGACCGGCATGGTTATCGCCGTTAAGAGGCTTAATCAAGAAGGTTTCCAGGGCCATAAAGAATGGTTGGTAAGAATCTAAACTGTTCTCCTAGCGTCAACCATCTTAGATTTCACATTAAGCCCCTATAAATGAATCCAACTATCAATTTGTAGGCGGAAATCAACTATCTGGGGCAATTACAGCATCCTAATCTCGTAAAACTTATCGGATATTGCTTGGAAGATGATCATCGACTTCTCGTCTATGAATTCATGCCTCGTGGTAGCTTGGAGAATCATTTATTCAGAAGTAAGTTATTCAGTTGTTATTTAAGCTCCCTAATTGCAGAACAATTAAATATTCAAACTTGCATTTGAATCAGGGAGTACCTACTTTCAAAGAGAGAGAGAGAGAGAGAGAGAGAGAGAGAGAGAGAGAGAGAGAGAGAGAGAGAGAGAGAGAGAGAGAGAGAGAGAGAGAGAGAGAGAGAGAGAGAGAGAGAGAGAGAGAGAGAGAGAGAGAGAGAGAGAGAGAGAGAGAGAGAGAGAGAGAGAGAGAGAGAGAGAGAGAGAGAGAGAGAGAGAGAGAGAGAGAGAGAGAGAGAGAGAGAGAGAGAGAGAGAGAGAGAGAGAGAGAGAGAGAGAGAGAGAGAGAGAGAGAGAGAGAGAGAGAGAGAGAGAGAGAGAGAGAGAGAGAGAGAGAGAGAGAGAGAGAGAGAGAGAGAGAGAGAGAGAGAGAGAGAGAGAGAGAGAGAGAGAGAGAGAGAGAGAGAGAGAGAGAGAGAGAGAGAGAGAGAGAGAGAGAGAGAGAGAGAGAGAGAGAGAGAGAGAGAGAGAGAGAGAGAGAGAGAGAGAGAGAGAGAGAGAGAGAGAGAGAGAGAGAGAGAGAGAGAGAGAGAGAGAGAGAGAGAGAGAGAGAGAGAGAGAGAGAGAGAGAGAGAGAGAGAGAGAGAGAGAGAGAGAGAGAGAGAGAGAGAGAGAGAGAGAGAGAGAGAGAGAGAGAGAGAGAGAGAGAGAGAGAGAGAGAGAGAGAGAGAGAGAGAGAGAGAGAGAGAGAGAGAGAGAGAGAGAGAGAGAGAGAGAGAGAGAGAGAGAGAGAGAGAGAGAGAGAGAGAGAGAGAGAGAGAGAGAGAGAGAGAGAGAGAGAGAGAGAGAGAGAGAGAGAGAGAGAGAGAGAGAGAGAGAGAGAGAGAGAGAGAGAGAGAGAGAGAGAGAGAGAGAGAGAGAGAGAGAGAGAGAGAGAGAGAGAGAGAGAGAGAGAGAGAGAGAGAGAGAGAGAGAGAGAGAGAGAGAGAGAGAGAGAGAGAGAGAGAGAGAGAGAGAGAGAGAGAGAGAGAGAGAGAGAGAGAGAGAGAGAGAGAGAGAGAGAGAGAGAGAGAGAGAGAGAGAGAGAGAGAGAGAGAGAGAGAGAGAGAGAGAGAGAGAGAGAGAGAGAGAGAGAGAGAGAGAGAGAGAGAGAGAGAGAGAGAGAGAGAGAGAGAGAGAGAGAGAGAGAGAGAGAGAGAGAGAGAGAGAGAGAGAGAGAGAGAGAGAGAGAGAGAGAGAGAGAGAGAGAGAGAGAGAGAGAGAGAGAGAGAGAGAGAGAGAGAGAGAGAGAGAGAGAGAGAGAGAGAGAGAGAGAGAGAGAGAGAGAGAGAGAGAGAGAGAGAGAGAGAGAGAGAGAGAGAGAGAGAGAGAGAGAGAGAGAGAGAGAGAGAGAGAGAGAGAGAGAGAGAGAGAGAGAGAGAGAGAGAGAGAGAGAGAGAGAGAGAGAGAGAGAGAGAGAGAGAGAGAGAGAGAGAGAGAGAGAGAGAGAGAGAGAGAGAGAGAGAGAGAGAGAGAGAGAGAGAGAGAGAGAGAGAGAGAGAGAGAGAGAGAGAGAGAGAGAGAGAGAGAGAGAGAGAGAGAGAGAGAGAGAGAGGAGTACCTACTTTCAACCTCTTTCGTGGAACCACCGGATGAAGATCGCCCTCGGGGCTGCACAAGGGGTGGCGTTTCTTCATAGCGACGAGGCGAAAGTGATCTATCGAGACTTTAAAAGCTCGAACATACTTCTCGATTCGGTATGATATTTGTTTCTTCTCTTGCTCGAAGTCTGATTTGCGTTATATATTAGGTCTGAATTTCTTGGCTTGCTGTTATGATTAACAGGAGTATAATGCAAAACTATCTGATTTTGGTCTGGCTAAAGACGATCCGACCGGCGATAAAAGCTACGTTTCTACACGGGTTATGGGGACTTTCGGATATGCTGCTCCCGAATATATGGTCACAGGTACTTCTCTCTCGATCCAACTCGTCATAGGAGAGACAGAGGTAAATAAGATAGAAAGCACTAGTAATATTCATTGTCTTGTATGATTACTGAATTAAAATTCACATTTTTCTAGAAGCCAATAATATTTTTCCCACCTAAAGTTAGGCATTACTAGAATTTTCAGGAAATTTAAGAAATCTTGTGGTCCAAACAAGTGTTTTTCATTGACTAAATCATTCAATATAGACTGGATAAGTTTCTAATTTTCAACATTTTTAAATAGATTCTTCGTAATTCAGTTTCTTTGTTTCTAATGAAGGTCATCTTACAAAGAAGAGCGATGTGTATAGTTTCGGAGTTGTTCTTCTCGAAATGTTGACGGGAAGACGAGCAATTGACAAAAACAGAACGACGAAAGAGCAAAACCTTATCGAATGGTGCAAACCTTATCTCTCGAGCAAACGGAGAGTTTTCCAAATCATGGATCAGCGGCTCCAAGGACAATATTCGAGCCGAGAGGCACTGTATGCAGTTAAACTTGCTGTTCAGTGCCTTGCTACTGAACCAAGAAACAGGCCTACCATGAAAGAGGTGGTGAGAGCTTTGGAGCAACTTCAAAATCCCGACTCGGCTGGAACTTTGGTGACGGCTCGAAGTGAATCGAAACAAGTATCGAAGAATCATAGACGAAGTCTTGAAACAGTTTTGAACGGAAAAGGTGTATCTTATCCTCGACCATCTCATTCAATACTTCATAGTTGAAAGATGGAGAAAAATAAGAACATGTACAGATGGAACGGGACGAGACAATCCACTGTTCGATTGAATGTAAACGTTGAGACCGGCTAATCTAAGCTGATTTGGACGGTTTATGGGAACTGTTATTTACCAATTACCATGATCCCACTAAATAGCTTTTTGTTGTTGACTTTTTCCCTTTTGTTAAAGAAGACATTTTAGAGCTATGCTCTTGTAGAATAAACATATCGAGCAAAATTGTCTTCGAGGAAACTGTCTAAAAATGAGTAATTTACGCTTTCTCAAGCTTCTCTCTCTCTCGACATAAAAAAAAAGTTGAAGATTTTATGAAAAAAAATCGATTAATATTCTGTTTTTAGATTGTTGTGAGATATTGAAAAGTTCAAGATAGAATAATACTCAGAGATGATGTATTTAAGGGCGGCGTTATGAAGTGTTTGAATTATCGAAAGCATTCAATTTTGCTGTTAGAATATAAGATTAAATGCAGCAGAATGAAACTGAGAGCGGTTAAATGGAATGAGAGAACAAGGAGTTAGATTTAGGAGATGTTGGTCTTTGGGCATGGCGGATTAATGGGTTTGGTCCTCGTTGACGGGCCGTCGACGAACCTTTTCCACCTCAAAAGAAAGGAAAGGCTTCGATAAAGGAGCCGTCAAACCTTACAAAGTCAAATACAGCCATTTCTTCGAATCTCTCTCAATCTATAATTGCAGAGGCAGACGAGAAGAGGGACAGCAAGCCACCAGTAGGGCTAGAGAGAGAAAGCGAAAGAGCAGAGAGAGAAAGAGGTATGGCGATTGGGACAATGGAGGTGGTGCTGGGGAATGCCAAAGGTTTAGGGGACACAGATTTTCTGGGTATACTTCGTTTCCTAAAAAACGCATTTTTGAATCAAATGTCATTGTTCATTTCTTCGTCTTATTTACAAATTTCTTGTCTGCGGATGTAAACCATATGTGTAGACTCCTGGGTTTCACGCAAATCAATCTAAACTTGAAACAAATCATAGAATGAAATGAAACTGCAGAGGGTTTAATCCAAATCGCTATGCAGGTCGCATGGATCCTTACGTTATAATGCAATACAAAGGCCAAGAACGGAAGAGCAGTGTGGCCAGAGGTCATTATTTCATTCCAAACTCGTAATTTCAAACATATCTGGAAATTTGGTAATCAAATGGATAGTTCTCACTGTAAATTCTAGGGAAGGCTTTGTCTGGGTGGAGTTCTTGTTCGATGAGTATTGTTTGGTGAAGTTAGTTCAATGAATACTCATCGACATGGACCTAGCAGTCCAGAATATGTTTTAGGAAAAGCCAATCTAATTCAGCTGTAGTTCTTACTTCTTTTTATGGGTGTATGAGGATCGAAGAACACAGCGATAAACTCGAACGTAGACTAAGCCAAAAGGATCTCTAGCTAGCATAACAGAATATTTTCAATTTCAAAATGATGCAGAGCAGGGCAGCAATCCGCAATGGAACGAGAGGTTTACTTTCAGGGTACAATATCCCGGATCAGGAAAAGACTATAAGCTCGTCCTCAAGATCATGGACAAGGATACTTTTTCGGCCGATGATTTCATCGGTCAGACCACGTAAGTTGTTGATTTGCTAATCTTTTGTTAAGGTTTCCACTTGCATGCTAATCCTTTTTCCGGGTTTTATTTCACGAATTGCAGGATTTACGTGGAAGATTTATTAGCTCTAGGAGCGGAGAAGGGTGTTGCTGAGTTGCATCCGCAGAAGTACAGAGTTGTTCGTGCAGATCAAAGTTATGCAGGCGAAATTCAAGTCGGAGTGAACTTCACTCGAAAGGTATACTTGTTTGGCTACCGTAATTTGTTTGGTAAAGGCGATAACATCATAACATCATACAGTCGAATGTTGCAGGCGGAGTACGAACACGAACACGAAGGAGGAGAGCTGGGAGGATGGAAGCAAAGCCATCACCACAACTAGCATTCGTCGCAATATGAGCTCGAGAAACTCCTATCATTTGCCGCTGTTGTGTTTGAACTGAAGATTTGTGTGTGATCTAGACTAGAGTGTTGGCTGTTGTTTCATTTCGTGTAGATTTGTGCAAAAAACAATCTATTGCTGATAATTTAATCCCAACAAAAGCTAGTTTTACTTGCTTATCATGGTTTAGTACGTACAAACAAGTAAAGTTGCAGAATAAATTCCATCAAAAGCAGCCGTCTTAGCTCAGTGGTAGAGCGCGTGGCTTTTAACCACGTGGTCGTGGGTTCGATCCCCACAGACGGCGTTTTTGTAAATACCATTTGTTAATTTTTGCCACAAAAGGGCAATTTAAAAAAGTGTGAGAGTCATGAATAGATCCAACTCTATAATTGGTGTTTGTTCATGGACTTCACGTCCATCAAAATAGACAGAGGGATGAGCTCGTCGGAATTTACATGATTGCAGTAATGTCAACCGTTTCCTATCATCTTCTTCTGAATCCTCTCAACCCAGTTTTAATGGCTTTCTTCTTCGTCTCCCTTCGCTCGTTTACCTCGACGAAATCAACTCATCGGCCATCGGAAACTGTAAACTTTCGTTAACTCGTATGTTTGGCTGACCAAAAACTATGAAATTCGAGGAGCTATTAATGGAGCCAACCGACGAGCAGAAGAAAAGGCGTCAGCTTGAAGAGGAAGTGGGCTTTCTTTCTTCTTTTTCGCATTTGTTTTAGTCCAAACTCGAAAATTTACCTGCTTTCTCTGTCAATTTTGCAGGTTATGAACTTGAAGAAAGAATTACAGGGAGAAGAAGCAGTAAACAAAGCATTGAATTGGGCTATTCATGGCCCCCTCATCTCTCATCCTCCTTTCTCTTCCTCACTCCCGCCTGGCGTACTTCTAAATTTCACAACACCCAGAAAAATAAACAGATGGATTTTCAACTTTAAATTCAGCATTTTTTTTTTTTTTTTGTAAATTCAGGTCCAAGTAATCATAGAAGAACTAATCGCTGTGGAGGGAGAGATAAGCAAGCTGGAACGAAGAGTGGAGGAGCTGAAACTTAGCTTGCACGAAGAGAGCGAACAGAACAAAGAATGGGAGCTTCAGCAGCAGCAATGGCGGCTCTGCCAACATAATCTTCTGTTATCAGTCAACAGAATCTCGCGATCGCTGAACCTCGATCAACCGATAAAGGAAAGAACCGTATTTTCTTCGAGTACCGCTTCTGATATCCAAACCATTTCTTCCACCGCGTCTAGAGGTAAAATGTTTTCGAAATCAGAGGATGGCCGGAGTGACACATTGCTCGTCGGAAAATATCAAAACAACTAGCTTTGATTATCTTCTTACAATCTTAACGTTTCAAGACTGCATTTATAACTTCTTAAAAAAAAAACTTTCAGCAGAAGAAAAAGATGAAAGATGGAGGAGAAAGACGAGACGGAAACGAAACCAGATTCAAATTCAGAAAGAAACCATGGTCGAAGAACCGAACGAGGTATCAGAAGAATTAGTCAAGTGCTTAATCTCCATTTATCTGGATCTAAATCAGGTCCCTTTAGAAGAAGAAAAATCAGAAGCCCTCCTCCCTTCAAACCGGTGCATGGCTAAATCTTCCTTCACATGCAAATCACCTCACCACCATACCCTTTCTTTCAATTACAACGCCTCTAATCTTGACCCTTACAACATCTCCTCTGGATTCGAGGGTAGTTTTAGAGACATTGGCCCTTATAATAACTTCATTCAGATCAAGAGGGCTTCCTTAGATCTTGCCAAATTTTCCGACCTCTCTCCGGCAATCCGAAAGTTAAGGTAAATGCCCTTCTGTTTCCTCGTAATGTTTATGGGTATACAGAATTATTTATTAGGGTTGTTTGTTTTTGGTTTCAGGATTTTGATGCAGAAACTTGGCAACGTAGACTTGACTTTGTTGACGCACAAACAGAAACTTGCGTTCTGGATAAACATCTACAATGCCTCTATAATGCATGTACTGTGAGACTTGATCTTAAAATCCACATTAAATCATTGCATTTTGAGCATTAATTCTCACCTACTATAGTCCCTATTTTCAGGCTTTTTTGGAGCATGGGTTCCCTTCCACGCATGAGAAACTCTTGGCATTAATGAATAAGGTTTGTTCCATCAAATTTAGTACTGTAGTTGTAATATCATCCACAATAAATCAATTAAATATTTACTTTAGTTTTTTGTTTATGAGAGATAGGGATTGTTTTGCAGGCTGAACTTAATGTTGGTGGGATTGTACTTAATGCTCTAGCAATCGAACATTTTATTCTTCGTCCTCCTTCTGAATCGAAGCACGTAAGTTAAGAGGCAATGTCTAATCATAAAATAAACTTTGGTTTAGCAATTTCGTTGGCGATTTCATAATTCAACGGGGTTTTGTTCGTTAATTAATAGGCGATGAGCGAGAAAGAGGTATTTCTAAGGCACATCTATGGTTTGGTTTATCCTGAACCAAATGTGACATTCGCTCTTTGTCGCGGAAGTTGGTCGTCGCCGGCAGTATGTGACGTTTTCATGTCGTAAATTTCGAAGACTTTTTATGAGTGTGTATAACAAATGTTTTTGGCGCAGCTGAGGGTGTATACACCGGACAAAGTGGTGAACGAGTTGAGAAAAGCAAAAGTCGAGTACTTAGAGGCGTCGGTCGGAGTTACAAGGAGGAAGAAGAAGATAATTTTGCCCGAGCTTTTGGAATGGCACATGAGAGATTTCGCAGATGACATTGAGTCCTTGCTGGAGTGGATTTACAGCCAATTGCCCACATCTTCTTCCTTGAAGACTTCAATCATGAACTCTCTCAATAATCACATCAACTCTCCTACTTATAAGATCCTCCAAATTCAACCTTATCGGTCTGAATTCCGATATTTATTGCCAATTTGATCCAAAATTTCACGTTAAATCTCCATGTTTATATTGCTCTTAGCATACCCGGATGCAAATTCTAGCATTGAACTCTGGAAGAAAGATTGATTATTCAATTTGAATGGTAAATTTTATGTTATAAAAGCAATCAAAGTTAGAGTAATGTAAATAGTGACCAGGCTGCAAGAATATATTTGCAGCCTCTTCAGCCACTCCGTAAGAAAGAACTAAATCAGAAACTCGTAGGCTTTTATTTCTTTTTGGATTAGACCCGGAAATTGTTGCCGGAGAAAGTATGACCAAATTGCCGGCGGGAAGGAGCGGCATTCCATGAGGTGAAGGTGCGGCCGTCGCTGGCTGTGAGTCGGAAAGAGAGCGACTGACCAACCAAAACAGCGTTTGGAAGAGCGTAGTTGGGTGGGCAAAAGTTGGTGGCCGGTGACGAAGATTAAAGGCCTACCGGAGTGGCACCACGAGGGGGCATTCATCGGATAATAACACTTTTGACTTTGGCGATAGTGATGTAATTTGATTCTAAGGATTATATTGTTAACGAAATTGATTGAATGACTTCAGATTGTGTCTTTTGTGGTGAACAAAATTCATGATTCGAAATTAATTATATAATTTATTTGGATAAATGTTGTCAATGAAAGTGATTGGTACGATATTTATATTTACAAATACCAACAACCCATCAAATAATTTGACCCATCAATCAACTTCGAAGAACTGTCATAGATTCTGGATAGACTTCTTTGGAAACTC
This sequence comes from Begonia masoniana, assembly GCA_022432975.1. NCBI lineage: Eukaryota > Viridiplantae > Streptophyta > Magnoliopsida > Cucurbitales > Begoniaceae > Begonia > Begonia masoniana. Next base: position 1,011,361 of record CM039504.1, read on the forward strand.
ATGCATCCAGTGGGTTAGAAACTTAAATTGATTTGAGCTTAGTTAGAAAAAGAGAACTTTCAAGCATGATTCCAAAGAAAGGAAGTAAATTTATAAAAATAAGCAAGCAATTCAGATGAAATTAGAGAATCATTGGAATGGTTTCTCAAAGATTTACAGAAGGGTCTTCCCAGTTTCAGATGAAGTAGAGAACATGGAGACGATTTCATGATCCCGTGGAAAACATGACCCATTGACTTGTGGCTGTCGACACGTAGCTCCATGACATCGACGTGCCTGTGTTCTTTCGAGATAAAATATAATACAACGAATGGAAAATGCAGTAGAAAAAGCAACTGGACGTTGCACGTAGCATCTGCGTGACTGCGTTCGGTGAAAATAATATTAAAAAAAGGATAAATTTTGATAGATAATCTTGGATTTGGACGGGTAAGATTGTTCTCTTTAAAAACCAGATTTTTAACAGTCATCATTTAGAACAAAACCTACTCCTATTTCCACTCTTCAAGTGAAGTTAATTCACAAAACCCTCGTCCCTTTTCGAAGATTTGCCGCTTTTTTAGTTCAGGTGCTGTATTTTCTCCTTTCGATTGTTAAGTCTTTTGACTGCTTCGTGGGTTTTTGCCCAAAAGCTTCCTCTTTTTAGTTCCCAGTATTTTGGGGCTCTGTTCATGGATTTATTGAGTTCAATTTTGTCTAACTTGCTGACTTGAATGAAATTAATCTGTTCCTATTCATATATTCTTGTGAATAGTTGCTTTTTAAAGTTTCTGATTCTTCACTTAGGTTGATTTATTTTATATGTCAGGAATAAGAGTTTTGAACGGTGAATTTAAAGCCAGCGGAACTGGAATTGCAGTTAGATTGAGCTTCCGAGCAATTTCTTTTTTTGGGATTCTGGGAATTAGTAGGTTTTTAATCTATGCAATCAATTGTCATGGATCCAACCACTTCGGATGAATTATGTGCTTCTACAAATGGATTCAATCTGAGCGATGAGACCCTTTCTGCTTTATTTGACTCGGATCTTGCTGACGGCTTGAAATATGGTGGTACTGTTTTGGATCGGAATTATGCAAATATTCCTCCTTTACCAACTGACCTTCTCCCCAGTAGCCATGTAAATGGTTCTTTTTTTCAACCCTCTCAAATTCCTAGTCATTCTGCCTTGTCTTCTAATTTACATTCTCTAGGCTGTTCTCATGAGGACTTTGACTTTAGTGATGTAGTTCTGAAGTACATAAACCAGATGCTTGTGGAAGAAGATATAGAAGAGAAAACATGCATGTTTCAGGAGTCTGCCGCATTACAGGCTGCTGAACTGTCTTTATATGAACTTATTCGGGAGAAATGCACTTCGCCCGCCAGTTCTAGTCTATCATCTTCTCGTGATCAGTTCCATGAAAATCCTAATGAATCTAAACCAGGTTACTCCAATTATAGCGTTGTTTCAAATAGCAAATTAGTTGATATAGGATTGATTTGTGATCTGGAGGAGTTGCAGAGCCCAGTTGTTGCTTCCCAGGCCAACTCTCAGTCTTCCTATGGCTCCCCTTGTGGAAGTGGTAATACTGGAGATGGGTTTGTAGATTCTCCAGTGAGTATTCTTAGAGTGCCTGAAATACTTTCGGATAACGAGTCTGTTATGCAATTTAAGAGAGGGTTTGAGGAAGCAAGCAAGTTTATTCCGAATGGTAATTTTCAGAGTATCAACTGGGAAAATGACGCCCTGCTTAAAGAGATGAAGAATGTGGTAGTTTCTATTGAGAAGAAGCATGATCCTGAGAGCGCCTTTGATGTCGTGAGGAGGAAGAAGAATTCTCTTCCGAGTGATGTGGATTTGGACAAAGGGAGGAGTAATAAACATTCGTCAGTTTATACTGAAGCGCCTGTGAGATCAGAAATGTTTGATATGGTGTTGTTGAATTGTGGGCAAAATGATTCTGTTGCCAAGCTTCGGAAAGCTTTACAGAGCGGGACAGGCAAGAATTCTCTGAAGAGTAGTCAGCCGAAAGGAGGTAATGCCGGGAAGACCTCACGTGGAAAGAAGAAAGTTGGGAAAACGGACGTTGTGGATTTGAGAGCTTTATTGACTCTTTGTGCACAATCGGTTGCGGCAAATGATCAAAGAAGTGCCAATGAACTATTGAAGCAGATCAGGCAGCATGCTTCTCCCACGGGGGATGGAATGCAGAGAGTGGCTCATTACTTTGCCAATGGCCTCGAGGCCCGTCTGGCTGGGTCTGGCCAAATCCACACGGCTCTCATAAGCAAGCCGACATCGGCTGCAGATATCTTAAAAGCTTACCATCTTTTCCTCGCTGCTTGTCCTTTCCGGAAGCTGTCTAATTTTTTTGCCAACAAAACAATCATGAATTTAGCCGAAAAAGCACCACGGCTCCACATTATAGATTTCGGTATTCTTTATGGATTTCAATGGCCATGTCTCATTCAGCGGCTCTCGTCTCGGCTGGGTGGACCCCCTAAACTTAAAATCACCGGGATTGATTTTCCCATACCAGGTTTCCGTCCTGCATCGAGGGTCGAGGAGACAGGGAGCCGTTTATCAAACTATGCAGAGAGTTTCAACGTTCCGTTTGAATTCAATGCCATAGCACAGAAATGGGATACAATTCAAATTGAAGATCTCAAACTTGATGGTGATGAGATTCTCGTTGTGAACTGTTTATACAGATTTAGAAACATACTTGACGAGACAGTGGTGGTAGAAAGTCCGAGAGATGTCGTCCTAAATCTAATCAAGAAGATGAAGCCAGATGTATTTGTACAAGGGGTTGTTAATGGGGCTTATAGCTCCCCATTCTTCATCACACGATTCAGAGAGGCTCTCTTTCACTTCTCAACTTTGTTCGATATGCTTGAGACAAACGTGCCTCGGGAAGTTCCAGAGCGGAAGCTGATTGAACAGGAGATTTTTGGGTGGGAATGCATGAATGCAATTGCTTGTGAGGGAGCTGAAAGGATCGAAAGGCCGGAAACGTTCAAGCAGTGGCAGGTTAGGAACCTCAGGGCTGGATTTGAGCAGCTTCCTTTAAATAGAGAAATTATAGAAACGGCACGAGACAGAGTCGCAAACTATTATCATAAAGATTTTGTTATCGACGAAGACTCCCAATGGTTGCTCCAGGGATGGAAAGGACGAATCATCTACGCACTCTCTTCTTGGCGGTCAGCTTCATGAGCTTTCTTTTCGTGGAATTCTTTACAATGAGATTGGCCAAGCACTTGCCATATCGTCCATGTTTCTTAGGTATGGAGCTCAGTTTTAGTCGCTCTCTTATCATAGTAACATACTGCATTCTCTTAGCCGATTGATCAATCCATAGTCTGAACTTTGCTTGGTTTGTCTTGTTCGACGCAGATGGAGCAAGCATAATTCGTCAACTTCCGGAGATAAAGATCCGAACAAAGCGGAGGAGAAGTGCTAAAGAATTTGTTAACTAAGTCGTAGAGGAGATCATATAACCTTGTGTCTCTAACAAGTAATTTGTTAAAAGTTGGGCTTTTGGAGAATAATCGAAGCTTGCGATAGTGTGAGATTAAGTGGATGCCTTGTTCTATGGAGCTTGAAATAAGATTTGTATGTATTGTACTCTGATTTGGAGGAAGAAAGTTGTGGCCTGCTTAGATTAACGATTACCAGAAAATAGTCGAGGAAAGATGAAGATGAAGATTATTTGAATAATATTTCAACTTGTTTTTACCTTAATAAACATAATTAACTGTTGTTTTTTATCTTAAATCATCATTGACGAATACTTTTCAATAATTTGTTATTTGATTTTACGATGATTATGCCGTGATGCATGAAGTTACTTCGATTTCTCTAAAATATGATGACTTGATCTAAGCCGGATGATTTGGAGATTACTGCAGCTTTAACAATTTTCTTGCGCTTTCAAAGGGGCTGCCTTTTCTTTTTGTAAAACCCTCGTGCAACGTCGTCAGACGGAGAGGGCTTTAGATTTTGGCAAGACTCCGAAGGAAGGAGATGGTAGGCGCAGGAGCACCTGATTTCTTCTACAGAGAGGCTCAACGCCTTGGCTATGTCGCTCGCTCCGCCTTTAAGGTTTTTACCCATTTACTCACTTTTCTCATCCCCTGTCTCCCTGCCGGTGCTAACCCTTTTCTGCTCTCTTTCTTTCTCTCTCAAATAGCTGCTTCAGATGCAAAATCAGTTCAAGTTGATAAAACCCGGATCTTCCGTTTTAGACCTCGGCTGCGCTCCCGGTGCGTGGCTTCAGGTCTGAACCCCTCTTTTTGACTTCCTGAGCGAAACCGCTTGATGGGCGAGCTTCTGCAAAAATATGCTTTTGATGTTACTTTTGCTGTCATTGCTTTCAGGTAGCTTGCCAGAGCTTGGGTCCTCTAAAAAATGGTGGGGTTGTCGTCGGCGTTGATATTAAGGTGTTTCCCCCCCTCTATCTAAGCTTTTGTTCCGACCTTAGTTTAGTTATCAGTATTGACGTTTTGTTGTGTTTGTTGCAGGACAGAAGGTAAAGGTGCCTCCTTTGCATTGTGACGCAAGAGTTCTAACTGTTGCTGCTGATGTTATGAACCTTTCCAAACAAAACATTAAGGCTTTATCTCCTAAGGTTTGGTTTTTCTTCTTGTTTATCGTCTTTTTCTTGCATTTCAGCTCTGAATCTATTTAGATCTTGATTCGATTCACTGTGAACTATCTCACAGGTCAAAGGTTATTCCGTAGTGCTGTCTGACATGTGCCCCTCAGTATCTGGGATCACCACGACAGATGCTGCTTTGTCAATGGAGTTAGGAATGAGAGCCCTTCATGTGGCTGTTGGGGACGCTGCTTCTGCTAGTGTTCAAATAAAACAAGACTCAGAAGATGCAGATGATGGTGGTGTGTTGCAAGCAGGGGGAAACCTGGTCATAAAGCTTTTAGAAAGTGAAGATATCCAAGGTAAGATTATTGATGCTCATATATTGTGTAGGATTATAAGATCTCTGTTCTTGGCTTCTTTTTTTATTCTTTCTTTTCTCTCAGAGTTGCATAAAATTTGCAAGCCACTTTTCAAAAAGGCATCTTGGCTGCGGCCGAAGGGGACGAGATCGACCTCGAAAGAGATCTATCTCATTTGTCAAGGCTTAAAATTGCAGGGCAAAGAATGAAGAATTGTGTCCAGCCAATTGGAATGCATTAAAAAAGTTTATTGAAATTTCAGGTCAAAGTTTTACACTGTTCACATTTGTATGATATGAATACTTTACATGTTTAAAGAAAAAATTTAAGTACAATTTGTGCTGCATTTTGCGGTAGTGGGGAGCTGCTGTCATCTAATGTGGGTTCGTCCAAGTGACCAAAGACCTGTATCTTTCACTGGTGCCTGAAAACAACAGGCTCTTGTGATGAATCATTCTTTAGCAAATGATATAAATGAAAATTAAATTTTACATCTTTGATTAGATTCTTACTGGTGATTTCACAGACGGGAAGACATTCCAAAACCGGAGCGTCTCGTCCCCTGCACCAGTGACAATTGTCTGCAAAAGGAAATTTGACATATGCTAAGAGAATCAAATTGGCTTGCGGGCGAATTGTGTACAGAAGTGGCAACAATACCATACCTGACCATCAGGAGACATTGCAAGGTAGAGAACTCGCATGCTATGCCCTGTTAGAGTTGCGACCTATCCAATCTTCATGTTAGAGTCGTAGAAAGAAATTTGTATGTTTAGGTGATAGAATTAATAGTACCTTCGCCATTGACGGATATTTCCACACCATAATCTGATTCTGGGAATAACCATGTGTACTCACAAGTTCATTTACGTTTTTACTCCATGCTAGATTACAGACCTGTTAGTTTGCAGCATCAAAGTTAAAGCTTGTTTCTTTTTTAAACGCTTAAAAGACATCGATAATTAGATTAGTTTGTGAAAGTTTAATGAGTAAACTACAGTCAGAAATGAAGCAGGAATGTATTAAAACCTGGCTTCCAGTGTCGACATTGTTAAGCTGGTGGCCATTAGTTGTGTTCCAGAATCGAATGCATCGGTCGGCTGTCCCACCGCCTGAGGCAAGAAGGCTGTTCTGGTGAGGTGACCAAGCGATGGCTTTCACTGCAGCTGTGTGCTCTGTAAGTCTTAATGCTGGTTGCTGAGAATGCTGGTTCCATACCAAGAGCTAATGCACCCAATAATTAAATAATTCATTATTAGCAGCTTTCAAAATGTGTATAATACAGAGAAAGAGAAAGATGAAGAACAAATTGATGGGTACCTGATTATCATTTCCACCAGATGCAAGCTCTCTGTCATCATGGGACCATTTAAGACCACACACCTACAAGATTGCAGAAAAGACCTTAACTTAACGGCAATGATTAGGACTGAAGGTTAGTTATATAGCCAGATTGTTAATGGAATATTCTATATAGTTTCATACGGGATATTTACCTCAGATTTATGGCCGATAAGCTTGCCAATGTGGTCATTTTGAACCCTGAGATCATGTTGAAGTATATTCCGATCCCTGCTTCCCGATGCTAAAACGCGTGAGTTCCATGACAAGACACCAGTTCTTGTTTGGTGTCCTCCCATTGTTCTAACTCTCTTGCACTGCGTCCCATCCCAAACCTACTCCATAAACCCAAACTAAATGTGAGTGTCAGATCCAAAGTTTCAAGAAAATGATATGAAAAAGACGAGTCAATTTAAATCAATTGACTTAACCTGAACTTGACCCTGATTTGTTCCAATAGATATGTATGAACCTTCCTTTGTCCATTGAACTGAGCAAACTCCATCGTTAGGACCCAAATCACATAACTTGGTAACCTAAGAAAAAAGAGATGGAATTTGAATATATGATTGTGAAATGGGTTGCGAAGATCACAAACTTGCAGAACCTCACTTACTTTGCTGTTTGATGCACTCCACAAGTAAACACAAGTGCCTAATCCAACTGCTAAAAGGTTTTGTGAAGACCAATCGACCAAATTCAAATAGAAATCATCTTGAAGTGAAGGAGCATCAAGAACCTACATAAATTTAGCCGCAGAAGAAATGAAGAACGGGTCTGGTTTATATGTTTTAAGAAACAGTCATCTGTTTGATGGATTATCTTGTTCATACTGTTTTCTTCAGCTTTTCTAGATCTAACCACAAAGTAATTGCTTCTGTTCCAAGTTTTTAGAAAGATTTCATCTCTATATCTAATATCTTAGCTCATCTTTGACTAAAAATAGCTTGAAGAAAAAACATAGGAACAAAAAACAGTCGAAGGAGTTGAAAGGTTACGTACCTTGTGGGGAGTTTTGGGTACTTTTCGAGGGGGTTTCGGAGGCGTTGATGTCTCAGAAGAAAACCCGCTATCTTGACCTAAAATGGAAGGTGAATATGGCGAATTCGGACTAGAATCATCTTGAAGTGAAGGAGCATCAAGAACCTACATAAATTTAGCCGCAGAAGAAAAACATAGCTTGAAGAAAAACATAGGAACAAAAAACAGTCGAAGGAGTTGAAAGGTTACGTACCTTGTGGGGAGTTTTGGGTACTTTTCGAGGGGGTTTCGGAGGCGTTGATGTCTCAGAAGAAAACCCGCTATCTTGACCTAAAATGGAAGGTGAATATGGCGAATTCGGACTAGAATCAGTCTTGAATCTCAACATATTCTTGCTCGGACTCATCGGCGAACTTCGAGCACCTGCAGGAGAAAAAGAACCAAAATCAGATCCAAAAAGCTCCGATTTTAACAATCTCGAGTACGCCTCGTTTCCCCCTTCTTTAACCGGCGACGGTTTCTCGATTAGCCCAAATGTGTGAAGCCTCGACGACGATCTACACGGAATAAATCTATCGCTACAAGTGGAAGACTTAGAAGGTGACGACAAGCTCGAAATCGCCCGAAATGACCCCGAAAAATTATCTAGACGGAGCGATGTTTGGGACATTCCAGCTGGGAGATTGATCCCAGATCTCCTCGCTTGAGGTGAAGAATCCATATCCGGCTCAGAAATGGTGACGAAAAGAGCAATCAAGAAACAGAAAGACAAAGAAAAAGCCCTCTCTGCAAGAAAAAAGAGCGGCCTTTCAATTGGGGTTTAGGTAGAAAATGGAGAGGAGCCTTCTTTCTCTCTCGACTCTCTGTGTTGAAGAAGACTCTCAACGGTCATATTTTTGCAGGGTTTATACGGAGAACACTTTAACGGTCGGTTCAACACTTCAACTTCAACAAACAAGCTCATTTAAGCTGCCTGTTTGGTTCCGATGATAGCGTACCCCTCGCGCAGGATCTCGTATTCTATTCCAAGTATTGGAGTCCAAATAATATAAGAAACATGTCAATATCTGATTGGCGGGATGAGGCTTAGTCAAAAGAAAGGACTAGCGTAGAACTAATGATTTATTGACACGTGGAAAGATTTCTGAGTTAGTCAAATGAAAAATATTTGTTTCTAGCCACCAACAGGTCAGATTATCACATCAGACGACCGCCAATTCCTTCACTCAAACTCGAAACCTATTTCACCATGATTTTTACTTCTTTGATTGTACACATAATGTGTTTAGAGAGAGAAAGAGAGTGAGGAGAGAGAAAAATGGTCAAGTTTTATGCATGGAAATGCTAACTGCATTAAAAAAAGAAGTGGGACGTAGCAGATTGTGTCATCTTCCCAGTTTCTCCAACTGGGTTTTTCTCCCACTGGTTTTGATATCTTTCCGTTCATCTCTCACCTCCTCAAACTGAAAAACTTGTTGGGTTGAGATAGCCATTTTCTCCGGTCAAATCTTGATAATGTTTAACCTTTTATTGGTCGATCTTCTTGATCGGAATATAGATCTTTGAGAGATGATTGGTTTGAGATTCTCATACTGTCTCATCAGCATCTTCTCTCTGATCTCAGCTTGATTTGACAAGAATGATCAAACGTTGAGTGCGGCCAAAATCCAGCTTATTCTATGTTTCATTGCTTGGATGTCAGTTCTACAAGTTGAAAATCATCTTCCGTCCTTTAATTTTTATTTAATTCGTTTTAATTGAGCGAACTTAATCATTTTCTTTAACTTTTCCTACTTTAATCATTCATTTTAGAACGTTAACTGTGGCAATAATTAACGTAATTATACCAGGGTTAGAGTTAGTGCTAGAGTCGTACTTCGCTAATAGTTGATTCTTGGGAAACCTTCGCAATTTTTAAGTCTTGCATTTGCCTTAATTTCACTTTTCGTTTATAATAATTTTTCGTTAGTTTATTTTCTTGAATTGAATATTCAAATTAAAATATAATAGTTAAGTGATTGTAGCTATGCAGCCTGTTTCACTTAATAGTACTATATTATCTCTTTTGATTTGAACTTGCACGACTTTGTTTTTGAATTTATCTTCAAAAGATGAACATAGACTATAACTTATATAGGAAACTCTAATGTCGCATTCAAGAAATGTGAGATTGTCATATCATTACTTAGTCTTGGACCCAACAAGCCCTCGTAAGAATGAGTCTCACATTAATGGCTTGGATTATGATAATTCAATATTCCTAGAAATTGCTTACAAATAATTAGTTAACTTTGAATTAGTGTGGGTGTTTGATTAGTGTACAAAGAAAGTTAATCATGACTGATATGAGGTAATAAGATTGATGGGAAAATGACAATAAAGAGACATGAACAAAGTAAAAAACCATTTACCAAAGTTTTTCGAGTAAATTCAAGATTTGTGACATCCCACCGTATGAAAGCTATGACAACATAAGATTCTGTTGATTGTGATAGCGTTTGAGAAAGTAAAAAAGTGAATAGTTTATAAGTAGAGTTATTTATACATAATACAATGTCTTAGGAATAACCCAAAAACAAAACCGTGCGGGTTTCAATCTAAAGCTAACGATATTGTACTAGGAGAACTGATGACTCCTCGAGATCCATGGTTTCGGTTGAAAGTAACCTCGAACTCCGATTTGAGATGGTGGGGTGGCCAACTTCATAGAAGAAGTAGAGAATGGGAGGCTCATACATTTGGGTGTGGTGTGGTGTGGTGTGGTAGGAGAGAGCGAGAGGGTGTCAAATTCAAGGTTTGAGGACTCCCACCACTAGAAAAGTGGTCGCCAAGGACGCACAAAATCGTCCAAATTAAAGCCCACTTCCTTGGGTATAACTGGCTAAAGCTTTCATTTTCTGTATTCTCAAAGATTTCCATTAATATTCTCTTTTCATCTGTGGAAGGAAAAAACTGGGTCGGAAAGAATTAAAAGTTTTGGCAAATATGTTATCTTGGATTGCGATGGCTAACTGTTGTAGGTAAGACCTATCTCTCTATCTCTCTCTCTCTCGTCAACAGGTTTCTTCCATATGTCGTCATATATTCTATATATAGATCCACCTTCCTCGTCTTTCTTCACTCTCATTCTTCTTCACCATCTCGTTTCCGTCGTTTTCCTGGTGAGAATTGCTTCCTTTTGATCTTCCTTGATAGCCCTTTTTCTTGGTTTCCCAAGGAAACTCTTCACAGATTTTGTATTTTTTAATTTTCTAGACATGGATTTCATCTTCCTTTTTTGAGATTGATTTCGCTACCTTTACTTTACTTGGATCGGATGAGATTCTAGGGTTTTAAAGTTTAGGGTTGGGTTTTTCTCCGTTTCTAGGTCAAATATGGCGAAGAAGATGATCTGAAAGACGCTGAAGTCGTTGTTTTCTGCCGCAGCATAATCAAGATTCACAAGTTAATTTGAAAAAGCTTTTTTGAAGGGTAATAGGTGGTCCCGTACCCCATACTCGATCTTCATAATAGCTCTTTGATCTGAGAATCTTGATGATGCTGCAGCAGCAATTAATGGCTATAACACAACTCATAATCGGATCCAAGATGGCGCACCACCTGATTCTGCCTTCTTCAAGCTATGTCAAAAGGTTGAACCCTTAACCTATTTTTCCCATCTCATCCATTGAAGCAATTGGATAAAAAAAAATTTCAGAAGCAAAAAGATAACTAATCAAATGATTAACACGTGTTAAGACATTGATCAAGTTTTCTGAAGTTCTCGCCTACTTGTTTCACAAATGTATGGAAACCCGGAGGTTTTTCTTCTTTTCATGTACTCTTTTATTTTGTTCTTTTACAATTTCATATGTTTTTATCTTATCAGTACTCAGTAGCAAAGGTTTTCGATCAGATTTGGAGCACAGGTTTTTAATTTTAAACTGCTATAGTCAGTGATATCATCATGCTGTTTCTTTTTCGTACGTATTTCTAAGTTGGTTTTCGCAAATTCCTATTTACTTTTTAACGGTACGATCTTTGTTTCCTCTGTAATTGGAATCTTAATCTATATATTATCGAGAAAAATTGCATTTTACTAGGAATAATGTTCTTGATAAGCTGATTTTTGGGTAAACTGATCTTGCTGCTCCGGAATGACCAACATCAGATATTACTTATTCTTAATTAATTTATAATAATGTTGATGCAAATCACTCTTGGTGTGTGGGATTCTAATGTAAATGATTACCAAAAACTTCCTCAAAATTTAATAATAATTATTGCTTCTGTTTTTATCTTTTTGTGTAATACAGAACTAATCTTCATCTCAAACTTTTCTTAAGATGTTCTGCTGAGTTTCATCAAAGCTTTCCTTGAGGAAGCGACTGACGAACAGCAATTGTTTTTTGTAAACTTTAATCGATCAAGTTAAATTGATCTCAAGTGAATAAATTAGACTGTTTAGTGGGTATTAATCTTAATTAATTCCTTACCCATCATCGTCTAATTTACTCATTAGTTACAGAAATATTGGTAACTCAACGTTTATCAACTGAAACAAAACTATTTCTTGGACTGTTATACTTCCATGGATATTTTGATTTCATTGGTTTCTAGTTTGCTTTTTCTTTATATAGGACTTATTGCGACCATTTTTGAGTTATAAGCCAGGCTTCATATTAAAAAAATTATTTGACTGATGTCAGTAACATTGTTCGATATGCTAAAACTCCATTGAAAGTTTCGTTCTTTGGCTGATACCATTCGTTTGAAAGTAAAACTAGGGCTAGACGATAGAAATTTACTTCAGATGCAACTTACAATTATGTCTTTTGAGAAAAAGGATGTGAGACTGAGACAAGAGGTGAATATGAAAATTTGGTTGAACTGTGACGCAAATCTATGATGGGAAAGGCAGGCAGAATTGAATTATTGTACCATAAAAGAAGAAAAAAGTCAGTGAATAAAGGGTCCTAAATGTACTGAGCGGATCTGATCCGTAGGTTATCTTTGTGTTATTGGATTTGATTCATCAATATATTCATTGGATACCCTTGAGCTCTTCAAGTGATTCTCCTTTTTTTTTTTTTAATTTTTAAAAAATAATAATATTATCGACGGCAAACTGCAAAGGGCAAGACAACCCCCCTCTCTGATCCCAGTTTACTCAAAAAAAGGAAAGAAAATGAAAGTGAGGCGAAGAAGATTAGATAGCTTGTGCAGAGAAAATTACATCAGAAAAAGAATTTTTCCATTTGAAGGAAGCTACAAAGGAAACAGTGAATATACATATAAAACAGTAAGTTTTATGCAACAATTGCTATCGAGGAATCATTGCAGAAGAACTTGGTATGTCCAGCATGTAAACTGGTTTTATACAATGATTCTTAGATATCATTGTATTATTGAATCCATTTTATTTTTAATCCTGTCTGTGTTTTGTCTGCGAGTGATGATGGTAAAGGAGGAGTCTTCCCAAGAATCAAAACCGGCCGAGCTGTGATTTGATTGAACGAAAGGAGGTATCAAAGCTATTGCCCACTGACATTATAATTGTCGAAATTGAGAGGAACGGTGAAAGCCAACAACATAAACTCCATTGTACAGTTTTTGCTTATTTGGCGTTGAATACATCCTATAATTTCGTAATTTCTCTGTCGCATTCGTCATAATATTCTAAGGAATTGAAAGCTAGAATGTGCACGGGTATCAACTTCGAAGGCAACATATTTAGTTGTATTTAAGATAATTTGAAGCTAACCTCTCTAATTTCAAATGATTATTGACCTACGTGATTGGCCAACGTAATCTGCCGGGATATCGAAAATATTAGGAGAAAAAAGTGAATAATATGGTCAAATTTGCGTTTACATAACGTGTAAAGAGATGGAAGGATAGTACATAAAAACTTAAAAACAGCTATAAAGCAGAAAAGCTAGGATGGTTTGAAAGGAACTAAAAATGGGCAATGAAGAAGAAAGAGAGATAAATGAAACTGGGTAAGAGAGAGAGAGAGAGAGAGTGTGTCATGTTGATGGGTCAGAAGTCTGTCATTTTTTATGGCAGCCCCCCCCACTTTGATATGCTTGTGGAGGACGCAACAAATCGTTCATACTAAAACGGTAAAACCCACTTCCTTACTATTTTCTAGGAAAGTTTCTCATCTTTCAATATCTCAGAGGTTTCCTTTTATATTATATTTTATATTTGTTGCAGAGACTTGGTCAGAGCAGGATTTAAGGTTCAGCAAATCTGGTACCTAGGATCACGATGGCTAACCTTTGTAGCTCTCTCTCTCTCTCTCTCTCTCTAGCATAGCATCCTCCCTCTTCTCTTTATCATCCCAACACTATAATCTATTTATACCCCCTCAAAATCCTCTAGATCCCGCACAGCAAACTCTTAAAACACACCAGGAAATTGATAGCCTCTTCTTCTATATTCTGCCATGAAAACTGGGCTGCTGAAGGTTTTTTAAAAACCAGCCGCTGTTTGCTGGTGCATTATCATCAAGATTCACAGAAGCATCTGAACGAATTTGAAGGAATTGATTAACCTTCCAGCCTTTTGAGACTGAGAATCTTGATGATGCTGCAGTAGCAATAAGTGGCTAATGTCTCTTTGCTCTTCCCATCTACACGACCAAGGTGACACCTCTGTTTCTCCAATCTTTTTCATTTCCTCTTCAAATCTTCCTCAGATTGATGAGTATTCTCTGTTTTAATGACTCAGGGGAGTGTTGTTATTAAGAGATCATCAAGGACTCGAAACAAAAAATACATGTGGTTAACTTTTGTGTTTTTTTAAGGCCTATAATCCAATAATTCTACCATCTTACGTGCAATGTCTGATGGAGGAGAGACATAGAGTTTAATGAAATTTGATTTTTTGAGTTTCATGCAACGGGAAGGCATGCAAATCGCAACTTGGAATTATTTCAATTTCAAATACCTTTTTAATTATATATTTATGGGAGTTAATCAAGTATATGGTTGACCATCCTTTTTGACCACATTCATTCCATCCTTTTTGGCCTCTTCCATTTTCTTATTTAGGGTGAATTCGACTGGCCTTCTCGCAGTTGAGCTCCATAACAAACGTGGCGAATATGCAATTTAAGTGTTTGACTTTTGATTCACACCAATATGTTATGCCACGTATGATTTGACTAGTCTAACTACAAAGTTGACTTCCTTTTGACTTTCAATTTCACTAAAACAACTTGAGTGTAAGGATTAAAAGAGAATTACTTGTAATACTTTTAAAAAAAATTAAAAATACGAGAATTTTTAGTAATTAAAAAAAATTACGAGTAAATTTTAACAGAAAAGATAAAAATGTTTTAATTTATGAAGTGGGACAGAATTCTCCTCTTGAGCCGACCAACACGTGGAAAGAGACTTGAGCACTGGATTAGAAGCGCTACAGATAATCAAAGTGCGGGTCCCTCCTTTCAGCAATCTAACTAATGTGCACCTGCCACCATGTGATTCCCACCCCACCACCTTTTCCTCTCTTTATTTATTTTTTATTATTTAATTTAATTTAATATAAGCTCATTTCCTTCTTTAAACTTTGCTATTATTTCATTTTAATCGTTCTACCGCTTTATAATATGATTTTAATTATTATTAAAAGACTACTTTTAGAGGAAAAGTGGGACCGGTAAGACAATCACGTTACGATATTGTCAACCGTGATGATCCAACCCTTTGATTGACCGTGGCCCACCCATCCAAATGTTTGGCCCCACTTTGTGGTACACTCACGTCTCATCGAATCATTTTCACTTGCTCTTGACTAATTTTGCCTCTTCCCTCTTATCACTTACCATAGCCAGTTTTTTTTTTTTTTTTGAATTAATTAATACTAAATGAGATAATTAGCATCAAAATATGAATTAGTTTAGCATAACAAAAGTGTCTTAATTTTGATAAAATTTTCTGCTTACATTTGACTGAAATTACGAGAAAAACCTAAAAAATGGTCGTTGATTGCATGAAAACTATTAGACTCAGTTAAATAGACTAGGATTATAGCTTTACTCAGTTGTTTCAGTAGGGTTTTAAATTCCTCACAGCTCTATCGCCCTTAAATTCATGTTTCAGTCTTTCAGAAGTCCTATTTCTCTCTTAATAATCTAAGTCTTTCTCTCTGTTATTGAAGTCTTTATGGCTCATTACCTGTGCCTGTTATCTTCCTAGACAACTTGCCTTGACCACACCAGTTTTACCATTAATTAAGTTCATTGACTGCAGAAATAATTTTTTCAAAAAATACGGTAGGTTTTTTTTAGGAGAGAACAGCTATGGCCACTGCCAAAACTCATCTATAACCCCTTATAAATAGCAACCCTAACTCGTAAAGCCGTTTCTTCAGTGACTCAGTCTCAATTATTTCACAGACCCACTGTTTCGTCTTTGTTTCCCTCTCCTCCTTACTACTGACTGCTCTTTCAGAGGGAGAGGGAGAGGGAGATATAGAGATCAGATCTTTCTAACCTAATTATCATAACCTCCTATGGCTTCTATTTCTGCAGACAGTGATCCGCCGTTTTACCTGGATGCGAAGTGCAAGCTTTCGAAGAAAGAAGGGTTATTGAGAAGCCGATCGTCCAGTCAGTCTCGGATGAAGAATTCGTCTCAGAGGAAGTGCGGTCTGACCAGAAAGTGTGCGAGGTTGGTAAAAGAACAGAGAGCTCGATTCTATATCATCAGGCGCTGTATTACCATGCTCATCTGCTGGCGCGATTACACCGATTCGTGATCCATTCAAGATTCCCATTGACCGATCTTATCTTGGCGTGATACAAACGGAGAGGGTCTTCCTTGTTTTCCTGCTTCTTTCTGAACTGGGTCAAATCCGAAGCTGGGTTTAGCTTATTCTTGTCGGTCGAACCATGGGTTGAAAGCCATGGGAACAGTATGGATTTGGAGACAGCTGACGTTCGAACAAGGAGGAAGCACTTCCGAAGTAAAACAATGAGTAAGGGCACTTTAGGGCGAACGTTCGAACAAAAAGAAAGAAGATGAATGGATGCGGACCGGTGATTGATCAAACTCAGAAACCCAACTAAGATTTCTTCTTGGTCTGTGTAATAAAACATCAGGAAGAGAATGAAATTTCTATATATAACACTTTGTACATAAAATATCTGTTTCCTTTTCTTTTTCAGTTTTTGTGTTTGGATTGTTTTTTTGAGGTTCTGAATCGCCATTGAAGGAGATATTTTTCTTTGTCCAAACTTCACCGTCTCTCTCTCTCTCTCTCTCTACATGATTAGAAAGAAGATAGCTCCATATCGACAACAATGACCCTCCATGTCTCTCCATATTTATTTATTTCTAAATACTTAATAGTTTCTCTTCTGGGTCTACTAGCTCGGAATGACTGAAGTGATGGGTTTCCGGCGGTTTCTCCGCTCTATCCCTGGAGAGAAAGATGAAGGAAGGACATTACCGTCCAACCATGGCAGCCGAGCCGGAGCGTCCTCTGTAGATCTGGTCACTGGTTCTTCTTATCTGCCACAAGTACATTAATGTTATTTGTTTCGCAATTACCTTCTGAAAAATAATTATCATGACATTAAAATTATAAGAAAAATAAATGAGATCTGAAACAAAGTTGCGTCAACGTGCAGGTCTCTTACCCATATCGAAAAGTACATAATGACTGTCTCATGAGATTTGGACTTATTTTTTTGGAATAAATGAATTACCTTATTGTTACGATAATTAATTAGGGTAACATGAAGACTTGTACGAACCAAATACTGTTTACATAGTTAATGTAGGCTAAATAGAATTAAAACGTGCGTACATAAAATAATGAACAAATGGGTTACTTGTCAAACATTGTCATAATTTTTTTAAAATTATTTCTCTAATAATTTTTTAACCCAACCCTTTTAATAATTTTTACAATTATTTTACGGTTTCTTAAATTCCTCCCATGAAAACAGTCAAAAACACCAAAGAGTGAAAGTCAAAATTGAAAATGTGTCGACCAACGACGTCGTTGGAACTAAACGCTGTCGTTTTAGTGGATTGGCTGGCTCTCTCCAAAAAGTACTAGTTTTCTTCCTGAAGCATGCACAGTTCTATCTTCTAGGGGAACATGCTACATGGCTATGAAACGCCTATGGCCGACCCCTCCTATAGTTCGACCCTATTTGGCTCCCGATAACGGCCAGGAAATAGTCTTTCTCCTTCGTTGTGGAGGAATCTTCCGTACTCTGTCAGAAGGACCCTCGTAAGTCCGACGCTATCGCTCCGAAATGGCGGATTTTGAAAGTGTGCGTAAAATTCATAGATATTTTCTAGATTTTCATAGAGTTCTCTGTGATCAATGCAATGAGCTGCGAGCAAATTACACACGTTCTGCCTTGAAATTGCGAAGCCTGTTGAAGTTTCTTGTTTTATGAAATTTACCGTGGAAGTCGCCTCACTTTTGGATTGTTTTGGGGGCATTTATCATTCAAAAGTATTCAGCTTGGCATTGATTAGCTGGTTTCTGTTTGATGATGAGGAATCTGCGAGCCTATCTTGACCTATTGATGTAACTGTTAACTCTGCTTTCCTGCTATGGCCTATGGGGTTCTTTAGAGAGAGAAAGAAGAGAGTTGAGTTTTTAGATTAGAAGCTCGTGATGTCATTAGTAAACTGTGATTAATACTGTAATTGTAATTTCTGTCTGATCAATCTACTTCATCTTCTGCGATTTGGATCTGTTCATCATTGAATAGAATTTACTGCATACACCATCACCCACATGGGTCAGAAAGTAAAAGAAGAAGAAACTTGAATAATGCAATCTACGTACAACCTCTCTTCCATGTATTTCTACAACAAATTGGACTACTTTCTGTTAAATAAAGAAACAAATTACATCAATTTTGCTCATGATTTTGACGAAAAACCTCAATTTACAGTAAAGAGTTGCATCGACGAGGAGTGGTCGGTCAATAGACATTCAGACCATGAAAGAAGAATCATTTTCGCCTTGTTCATGCCATCCAGACCCCGCCCTAAACTTACAGATCGGGCATGTCCCTTGTTGCCGCAACCACGGATCAATGCAAGTAACATGGAACTACAAAACGAAACTTTAATCATGGTTATAAAATGGACCACCCTTTGCGCCAAGAACATGCAAATCTTAGATTGGTAAACAAGTTGGAAGACCTCTTTGGCCTTACAACTCCGATGTTTGGACCACCTTATTGAAAATTTGTAGAGCACAATACCACAAATGAAACCATAAAAACATTTTCTAAACATAGAACGTTTGAGCAAATACTTTTTAAAGTAAAACAACAGCAAAGTTAGATGGTAATCCAAATAGTAGATTATACACAGAAAACCACAGGGGAAAAGACGAGGTTGCTTATGTTCAGTTATAATAACAAAAAAAAAAAACCAAAAAACCAATTTTAAAAAACTAAATATTTTGATAAGTAGATAGACCTGATGCATGCATGGAAAACTACGAATGAGTTCTCCAACGTTAACTTGCTCCAAGCAAACACTGCAGGTTAGTTCATCTTCTGTGCCATTTGTACAACCCACTGGATTAGTAGAGTCTTGTTTTTTCTGCAAGAAAGTGAGGAAATAATTGTTAAGAGTGGCATTTTAGCAAGAATTTTCACCATGCATTGATAAGCAACTGTTTAACGTAAATGATCACTTTTGTTCTCAGTATAATTGCCGAAATCCCTGGAATGTCTTAGAAAATATGAAATGGCCCCACTAAGTCAAAACCAAAGTTTTCCTCAAATTGTGCCTTATGATTCAAAATTAAAGATTTTAGACGTTTTCACCTTTCACTTTCTTTCAGTACTAGGAACCTTTAAACTATCTCTAGCACTTTGACCTTCTCGACGAGAGGATAAAGATGAGGCATTTAGCATAGAAATTCAATAAGCATATCTCATCATATCATTCTAAAACCAAGAAAGAACGAAAAAAAAACTGATATTTTTTCCATTCTGCTGCACCAGCTTTTATATTGTAAAAGCCATCAGCATAGGTAGTATTGCATCATCAAATAAAGTCGCAGCTACCAAAGACAAATACCTCAACAGATGTAGAAGACGTGCCTTGTTGAACCAATGAATTTCCACTGCCAAAAAAAAATACCCAATAAAAAATTTGAATTCTCAATAAACCATCAAAAATTTCATCATCTTCTCAGAATAAGGAATCAAGAAAACTCAGGATCAATCAAAAGGAGCTATATACATTTATTCTATTATAACACCAACAAATTTTCTCCGAAGATGGTTTTTCAGCTTACTTTTGAGAACCAGCAATTTTGTACTTGTGAACTGGAAGAGTGTTTATTTCTTCTTCGCTCATTGATAGAGCTGATGGAGCATTGTCGGAATCCAATGCTCTCAAGGTTTCATAATCTGGAGAAAATAGGCATACTGAAATTAACAAGACTAACGTCGGACAAAGGTCATTGGACAGAAAAATTTGAAACCATCAACGAAAACTACTGTACATAATAGTGCACAACTGCCATTGTAAGAATTGAATTCTTCTATGTAGTATGGCAAATAACAGACCTAAATCATCAAATTCCCTGTCAAGTACTGCAAGCTGAAGTCTAAGGCCCTGCAAATGCCCCCTCGTTGCAAGTGCAATAGAATGTGGCATATGCAACCGCAGTTCAGTGTGACCAAGAATGCCACTGGCTGCCATAGCATGAGCTTGGGCCTGAGCTTGAAGTTGTTGACAAGTGGCATACATTCTCAAGGAGGTGGCCATCAGAAAGACACCAAGTACAAGCCAAAGCTATGTACACAGAAAAAACAAAAAAAAAAAAATTGAAATGATAAAAATTAGCACAACTAACAGTAAAATAACAATCTTTTTGTTATAATATCAACATAGAAAGTACCAGAAAGTTGGGAGACATCTGATGTGAGTTAAGTATCATGAATAGCAACAGAACTGTAACAGAGTAATAAAGGAGTAACAAGGCAGGCACATCAATAGAATGAAAATATTAATTGAATCATCAATTTATATAAAAATAGTAATGATTTTATAGTACCTGTGACAAGAAAAGCAAGAGAGTTGGAATTAACAGGACGTCCAGTGTGAACACGCTGATCAAAAGCAAAACAGATATCAAAATTTATATGAGGTACACTAATCATAGATGGAAAAAAAGGATCAGTTGAATGGTTCAATTAAAACATCAAACCAAAATCAGCTCAGGGATGAATAGAAACATACCAAGGCACGCCGCTCTGAGGTATACCCAGATAAACCATTTTCAATATCTGGAGCTCTTGTTCCGCGAAAAACAAAACTCATATCCAAATAACTTTTTGTTTGCTAACTAGTCAATAAAAATGTCTGCAGGAATTCAAAACTCCTACAATTTCATTAAAGAATCTGCAAAAGAATCAGAAAGCCAAATGTTATAAAGCATTTCCTCTTAGCAGCATTTCCTGTGGAAACACGCGAGTGTTTCACTAATTCCAAACAGCGATTATAAACTATAATATGCAGCAAAATTAGCCACAGAAGAACCCTAGTTATTGTGGCAATAGCATGTGAAACTATTATGAAATGAAATGAAAAGGAAGAAATTTGTATTGATTGATCGTCCAACTCTTACAAATAGACTTCTTCTCTTATTTAAAGAGGAAATGAAGCAGGTGGAGAAAACAAAAATATAACAGAAAAGAAACATACCAAGGCACGCCGCTCTGAGGTATACCCAGATAAACCATTTTCAATATCTGGAGCTCTTGTTCCGCGAAAAACAAAACTCATATCCAAATAACTTTTTGTTTGCTAACTAGTCAATAAAAATGTCTGCAGGAATTCAAAACTCCTACAATTTCATTAAAGAATCTGCAAAAGAATCAGAAAGCCAAATGTTATAAAGCATTTCCTCTTAGCAGCATTTCCTGTGGAAACACGCGAGTGTTTCACTAATTCCAAACAGCGATTATAAACTATAATATGCAGCAAAATTAGCCACAGAAGAACCCTAGTTATTGTGGCAATAGCATGTGAAACTATTATGAAATGAAATGAAAAGGAAGAAATTTGTATTGATTGATCGTCCAACTCTTACAAATAGACTTCTTCTCTTATTTAAAGAGGAAATGAAGCAGGTGGAGAAAACAAAAATATAACAGAAAAGTAACTGCATTTGAGCAGCCAACTGAATGTGTTGTTGAACAACATGACAATTTATCTCGATGTGTTTAGTACGCTCATGAAAAATTGGGTTTTCGGCAATATAAATGGTAACTTTGTTGTCGCAGAATAAAACTGTTGGAAGTAGTTGTTCTACATGTAAATCTTTTAATAAATTTATCAGCCATACAATTTCACGAGTCGTTGCAGTCGTTGCTCGGTATTCTGCTTCAAAAGATAAAACAGTTGGATGTTTCTTAGATTTCCACGATATTAGAGAATCCCCCAAGAAAATACAAAAACCAGTTACAGGATGGCGTGAATCTCCACAACTTGCCCAATCTGAATCTGTAAAAGCCCGAGGATATGTTGGGTCGAGTTTGAGAGAGATATAACAATCTCCCAATTAGCTAGCAAAAAGATGTGACATCCTCGAGAGGTTGTCCTGAATCAGCAAATATTTTCAAAGAATGATCCATTGGTGTATTTGCTGGTTTGCAATCCAAAAAACCAGTGTTAGATAGCAACTCTAAAGTAAATTGTCGTTGATTAAGAATAATTCCACGATGATTTCTTGCTACTTCTAAACCCAAAAAATAGTGTAAGTTTTCCAAATCTTTCAACTTAAACTTGCTATCAAGAAACATCTTGAATTTCGAAGTTGCATCTTCAGAAGTACTTGCAAGTATTATATCATCAACGTAAACTAAAACCACAATAAAAGAGTTATCTGAAGTTTTAGTATCAAATGTGGATTGATAAAAACCTTCATCAAGTTAAATAGAGGAAAATTTCGAGAACCATTGACGTGAGGCTTCCTAAAAGGATTTTTGTAATAAGCAAACCTTGTTTGTAAACTCCCCCTTTGTGTCATATCCTTGTAATTAATGCATGTAGACCTCTTTATGTAAATCTCCATGCAAAAAAACATTATTGACATTAAGTTGATACAAAAACCAATTTTGACTTGCAGCTAAAGCAAGTATTAACTTCAGTGTTACTAGTTTCGCAACCAGAGAGAATGTATAAAAAAAATCGACTCCTTGTTGAGTATATCTCTTTGCTACTAAACGAGCTTTGTAACGCTTAATTGAACCATCAGCATGGTATTTTACCTTGTAAATCCATTTACATCCAATAACATGTTTATCTTTTGGTAAATCAACTAATGTCCAAGTTGAATTCTTTTCTAGAGCTTGCAGCTCAACTTTCATGGCTTCTTTCCATTCTAGAATAGCATAAGCTTGGGAAAAATATTTAGGTTCAATGATGGATGATATGGCTAAACAATAAGATTTAAAAGAGCGAGATAGCCGATTGTAAGACAAGAAATTGCAAAGAGGATATTTGCAAGAGGAAGTTGAAAAACTACATGGCGAGGTATGAAAATCTTGTTGGAAGCTAAATCAATAATTTTATTTCCCTTGTAGCCTTTTGGATATCCTAAGAAAATAGCAGTTTTAGCTCTAGGAGAGAATTTGTGGTGAAAGCTGTCAGGAGTGGAAACAAAACATAGGCATCAAAATGTTCTAATATGATCATAGGATGGAAGTTTGTTGAATAATCTTTCAAAAGGAGTTTTGTTATCCAATAAAGGAGATGGAGTTCGGTTGATCAAGTAAGTTGAGGTTAAAACAGATTCTCCCCAATATGTCAGAGGAATGTAAGATTGAAAAAATAAGGATCTAGCCACATTGAGAAGATGTTGATGTTTTCTATCAACAACAGAATTTTGTTGAGGTGTTTCAGAGCAAAGCAAGAACGTTGATGTAAAATTCCTTTAGCATCTAACAGTTTCTTTATAAAGAATTCAGACCCATTGTCGAATCTTAATCTGACAAGATAGAAGGGACTTCAGATTTGGATTGTAATAAAAATATCCATGTAAATCGACCAAAGTCATCAACAATTGTAAGGAAGAATTTTGAACCATCATGAACAATTTGATTAAATGGCCCCCAAACATCACAATGAATACGAGCTAAAAGAGATTCAGAAACAGAATTGTTTGAAACAAAAGGAGGCTTCCGCTGTTTTGCTAAAGGACAAATTGAAAATTCATGTTTGATAGAAGTTGAAATGTCTAAAACATTTTTAAGTACATGAAGTTTGGCATCAGAAGGTGATAGGTATCCTATAGAATTCTCAAAGACAGAAAACAAGAACGAAAACAACATACAGAACACACCACCACAGAGGAATTATAGAGCCTCTGATTCTCTCCCCTTTCCCTTAGTTTTTCCACAAAATTCTTCTCCCCCCTCACACTCTCCTCGTCCCACTTATATAATAGCATATCCTAACAAACTCTTAACAAACTTACTCAATCAAATACCTTAATTACCCCTTAATAACTAAAATACTAATAATGTTCCTATCATTACCGGCCGCCTAAGTTTCACCTTGTCCTCAAGGTGGAATTGAACAACATTGACCCAAAGAAATCGTCCCTTGTTTCCTTGTCATTGCTGTAATGGCCGAGGAACGATCATTGCCACAATTTCTCCTTGCCCTTCGCTGAACGTGCAGGAAGTGTAGAGCATCCCTCAATGGAATTTGGTGAGAACGGTGATAGCGCTAACGGCAGCTCGGCGGGTGCAGCAATATCTGGCGGCTCTCCCCCTCTGTTCGGTGATTCGTCGGCTGCAATCTCTCCCTCTTGACAAAGCAGGACCAACAGCTCCTTGGCCTTGCATCGATGCCCTGGGACGAAACGTTCGTCGCAGCGATAACACAGGCCTTTTTCTCTCTTCGCCAAAAGTTCGGCTTCTGTCAATCGCCGGAAAGTCGACGCCGGATGGAAGGGATACGCCGGACCTGTCTTCTCGTGCTGCTGCGAGAACGTTGGCCGGACTGGACTCGCCGATGCCGGAGGAAGTGTGGACGCCTCTGGAGAAGACGATCCAGCTCGGGCTGGCGGCGCTGAGGTCGTCGCTCGGAAATGGCGTTGATGGACCGCCCAACCGGGTTTGGGCGGTTCATGTAACTTCACCCCAGGGCCCGGGT
The DNA here is from genome assembly GCA_022432975.1 of Begonia masoniana. NCBI lineage: Eukaryota > Viridiplantae > Streptophyta > Magnoliopsida > Cucurbitales > Begoniaceae > Begonia > Begonia masoniana. Next base: position 1,035,778 of record CM039504.1, read on the forward strand.
CATCATGGAAGTGGGCTGGAAGAAAAGAAGTGGGCTGCCCCGTGCCCATTTCTTCCTCACCCGACCCACCTTGCTGCAGAAGTAGCAGCTTGTCTTCCACCCGTTGCGCGACAAGCATCAGCTGAGCGATGCCGGTTGGTCGTAAAACCAGGAGCTCCGCGCGAATCTCCGGCCGCAACCCGGTCGTGAACTGCGCTTCCAGCATGTGCTCCGGTAGATCGGAGAAGTGCGAGGCGGCTCGCTCAAACCTTTGACGATATTCCCTCACCGTCGCTGTCTGCCGTAGTTGCAGCAATTTCTCCGTGAGAGTACCCTCCAGTGACGCCCGAAATCGCTCCAGCAGAAGGTACCGGAAATCAGTCCAACTGCGAAATGGGCGTCGCCGTTCTTCCCACTGGAACCACGCCAGTGCTTTGCCTTCCAGGTGAACCGCCACCCAATGTAGCTTCTCGGGCTCAGAGACGGGTTGGAATGTAAAGAATCGTTCCACCCGGAATATCCAGTCGTCTGGATCACCTCCCGCAAAAACTGGCATCTCCACCCGGCGACTCAGGTACGTATCCGTCCATCCGTCTTCACCCCTGCTTGCTCGGGATGATTCGCCAGGACAACTGGAATGTCCCGGCTCCTCGCCCACCTTTTCTTTCCCTTTCTGCCACTGGTTCGGTGGGGCAGTATGTAGTGCCTCTACTATTGTCTCCATCTGTGCCATCAACTGAGTCATCTTCCGCTCTAATTCCGGCAATCGGCCGATGCTTCCCTTCATCTCATCCAACTCCTGTCGTAACTCAGTCTGGACCCAAGTCATTGCAGCATCACCCGTGCCTTGTCTTCCTACCTCCCCCTGAGCTGTCTTCTTGTTGGCCATTTTTCAGGATCACAAGGTCTCTGATACCAATGATAGGTATCCTATAGAATTCTCAAAGACAGAAAACAAGAACGAAAACAACATACAGAACACACCACCACAGAGGAATTATAGAGCCTCTGATTCTCTCCCCTTTCCCTTAGTTTTTCCACAAAATTCTTCTCCCCCCTCACACTCTCCTCGTCCCACTTATATAATAGCATATCCTAACAAACTCTTAACAAACTTACTCAATCAAATACCTTAATTACCCCTTAATAACTAAAATACTAATAATGTTCCTATCAGAAGGATGACCAAGCCTTATAAGCCATTTTGCAGGATCATGGCATTTTATAGTATTGCAATTGATTTGCATATTTTTTGAATGATGGGCAAACATATAGGTTTCCATGTCTTTCAACCATCTCAATCTTCTTGCCAGTAGAATGATCCTGTATGATATAAGACATGGATAGAAAAGAAATAGAACAATTGATAGAGAAGTGCCCTGACAGACAAGAGGTTCCAGCAGAATTGTGGAACAAAAAGAACGTTTTGTAAAATAATTGTTTTTGTTAGTTTAAGAGAACCAATTCCTTCAATAGGAACCAAAGAGTTATTTGGTAGAGTAACATGACTATTAGAAATTTGTTTTATATTGAGAAAAAAAAATTATATTGGGTATGTGATGTGTGGCACCCTTATCCAGAATCCAAGATCCAGAGTCTGTATGATTTGAAACAAAAGAAGTGAGAATAAAGGATTGTTGACCTGTGATGTTTGAAACAGAAGGATTGCCTTTGCTAAATCAAAATTTTCAGAAATATTGCCTGATTGTTGAAGCTGCATACTAAGAAAAGAAATCAATTGTTGACATTGCTCTTGGGTAAGTTTGTTAGGAACATTCATTGCTGGTGTAATAGCAGTAACAGCAGTTTCATTTTCTCTACTGAATTGATTGATAAAGGGTTTAGAATTCCTTGCTTTGTATCCTGGAGGAAACCCATGAATTCTGTAACATTTTTCGATGGTGTGTCCTGACATCTTGCAGTGAGAACAAAGAGGTCTATCCTTCTTTGGTTTTTGAGATTGGGAGTTACTGGTATTTGCTGAGGACACCAAAGCCATAGAATTTGAATGATGTGAAACTTCTATAACCCTTTGTCTATCTTCTTGAATAAAGCAAAAGCTCTGATTATAGATGGTAAAGGCTCCATCATAAGAATCTGTGTTCTAACTTGAGAATAAGACTCGTTCAATCCCATAAGAAATTGTAAAACATATTCTTGATGTTGATACTCAATCATTTCTTTAACACCACCACAAGTACATCTCATAATAGGTCCAAAATCTTGTAATTCATCTCAATATGTTTTCAACTTTGTATAGTAGCTACTCACATCCATGGAGCCTTGACTCAGTAAAAATTTCTTAAGCTGATATACCTATAGTATCAAAATATATCAAATTGTCTGAAATTTCTTTTGATACTGAGTTGAGTATCCAAGAAATTACCATATTGTTAACCCTAGACCAAAAAGGGTACAAAATGTCATTTGAAGTTGGTCTCGAAATTGAACCATCAACAAATGATGGTTTGTTTTTCGCTTTAAGTGCCATAAGCATGGCTCACCTCAACGTATTGAAACTTGTTCCGACAAGAAGATGCGAAACAAGAATTATACCTGGATGATCTCCATTATGAAGATAATATGGACTAGCGCAAACGTGCATAGATGAATTTGAGACTGACGATCCAGAGTTTGTAGGAGCTGTTGCTGCAGCTTTTCCTCGCGTCATTTGGATTTTGAGAAAAAATTAGAAATGCAACTTCATGCTCTGCTCTGATACCATGTTATGAAATGAAATGAAAAAGAAGAAATTTGTATTGATTGATCGTCCAACTTTTACAAATAGACTTCTTCTCTTATTTAACGACGAAATGAAGCAGTTGTAGAAAACGGAAATATAACAGAAAAGTAAACTGTATTTGAGTTCAGCTCAATGACTAATACAGTAAGCTGTACACGTATACTTCTTAATAGTTTATATTCTTAATAGAAACTAGTTAGTACAGGTTAATGACGTTTTTCTCCGATGAAACATTCTTCACATTGAAGCAATTTCAGAATTAGCAAAAGCTGACAAACAAAATTCAACTTGGAATCCAAATACATCTTCATTGCATTAAGCTGATTCCGATCAAAGAATGAATTTACGAGCTTCAGAGAATCTCAGCATTACAAAATGACGTATGGGGATCGATTCAAACAACATTCCTACACGCATAATAAACGAAATAGACCTTTTTAATCAATTTAAACACCAGTCTTGAGCTCATATACAAAGATATGTGGGAGGTTTGATAAAATTGTTAACTTCGCAGTTCCTTTAAACATCATAAGGGGGAAAAATAAAGGGAAAACCAAAAACGATTAAAACATGCAAATCACAGCCAAAAGCAGACGCAAACATAAAATCATGAGTTTAAATGGCAGCCACCATTATAGACCAAGCAAAACCCTAGTTCCAAATTCGCATTCCTACTTACCTTCCTAGCAAAAGAATTTCGGCATCCGATTTGGAGGAAAAACGAATGCAGAATTCTACAGAAAGCAGAGAGAGGAATCGGGAGCGAGGCGAACGGAATCGTGGCAATGGATTTCGGTGTTTTGGATTCTCGGGGTCCTCAATGGGCCTGGAGGGGAAAATGAGCTGGCTCACAAAAACGACGCCGTTTGATCGTTCTCGATAAATGACAATTATATACGATGATTTAATGAATTAAATCATATATTAAAAGTTGAAAGCTTCATGAAATAGAAATTCCAATAAATTGATTAAAACTCTAAAATTAAATTTAAAATAATATTATTATTATTATTTTTATTGGAATAATATTTCTAGTAACTAAATTGTACAAATTGCGGGGAAGGCTCTATCTATATTGAAGAATCTATGGGTTGGCCACAGCTTGTTCTGATATATTGAGAAGTCAGAGTCAACGTGACATTAAAATCCAAATAAAAAGACTACAAAATCTACTACTAATGTTACATAATATGTGATTAGTGTGATATTTTAGCTATTATTGTAACAATTGGAATGGTAAAAATGTAATTTTACATTGAATGTGAAAATGCGAGCTGTCCGATCATTGGGACACCTACTGGAGATTGAATAAGGTGGGCCCATGGATTGGACGGCGTTGATCAACCCCAGAAAAAAAAACACCGAAAAGTTTAAAGGAATCTTCAACCTAGGGGCCCAGGCCGAGGCGTTGACCGGCTTGATCACACCTAATTGCTGCAAATCCAACCCTAGATTTGACCAGATCAAATTCCATCCACACGTTCTGTTGATGATGATGACCAATGACGAACGCCTCTATTCCTAGTAAGTCTGAGTTCCCAAATGTAAAGCAATACACCTGATCATTGCCCCTCCACTCTCCTGCCACTCGGTACAGTAATCTTTCCTCAGATATTACCATCTCCGCTGCCGGAAACAATAGGCTCACCGTCGGGAGTTTAGGAAGAGACTGGCCGGTTCGCAGGCAGGCGAAAGCATAAATCCATGGCTCCTTGGAAAACGAAATTCGGGTCTCCCAAAGGGGTTAATATCCCCTTTGTTTGAACCAAAAACTCGTTCTTTAAAGCCGTGTAAACCGGTCCGAGCAAGAAAGTAAATTGAGTTCCCGAGTCGACCATGGTTTGTCCTGCGCCGGTGTGGTCTGGTTCGAAAATGGATTTCGGGAGGGTCAGCACTTTGCTTGAAACTTTGATTCCTTCGAGTCCCAACCGTGTAAGCGACTCGATCAAAATACGGCAAAGGGGTTGAGATTTGAACCAGAGGTGTGTAGTTCAAATTCCCCAGCCAGTCGAAACTCGCTTCTCCAAAAAGCAAAACTCCTGACGAATCGGTTTCCGATATGCAGTAAGAAAACTTCGTCATACCCATCTGGCTCACAAACGATAAGGACCCTCGGTTCATGCCCATTAGACCAGTAGTTTTCGAGTCTTCATCGGAGTTTGAGCTGAATCCGGAGTCTATGCATCCGAATATCGTGCTGGGCTGGATTCCCGTTCCGACCCGAAAAGTTTCAGAAGCGAGGTTGCCTTCGATGGAGGAAGCATCAGCATATGATATAATAGTGTGACAGAGCTTATTCGGGTCGCAGGAAACGGGTATTGAAAAATCTCGCGTTCTTGTTCGACAAGTAGAAGAAAAGCAAGGGATGGGAGTGTAAGAGGAAGACGACAGTGGGTTGAAAACGGAGTTGATGTTGGGGGATTTTTTGCAGTGAAGCCATGAGAGCTCACTCCCCGTGTCGAGGACCATGGTAACAGTCTGGGGAGGCGACCCGACAGTGAGAGAGATGGTCAAGGTAATATTATGGTGAAAAGAGAGCTTGTTTGAAGAAGAAGGATTCATTGGGAGCGAAGCAGAAGGAACTGCCAGCGTTTTGAGAGGTAAAACCAATGGATGTATCGGAGAGAAACACAGAGCATGCTTCAGCCGGAGAAGAAGAAGAAGAAAAAGAAGAAGAAAGGAGGCCATCTCTAGAGAGAGAGAGAGAGAGAGTGAGAGGTCCAAGATGGACATGTGTGGGCAGAGTTGTGATGGTAAAATAGTAGAGAAAGACAGTGAATGATTAGGACATGCTTGCATGGAAAGGTGTACGTGTAACATCTTAAATAACTTTGATTTGGCATTTTATTGATATTTCCACTTATTTTCAAGAAAATCATATTGATTATGTGACAAACGTATACTTACAAATCGTGCTCTAAATTTATATTGTTGCAGTATCAAAATTATACATAAAAATATACGAAGGCGCTTTTGAATGAGGAACATACCCTAGCTCCAAGGGTCCTCTAGAAGGTACAATTAGGGACAAAAAAAAAAAACTTGTAACAACTGGAAGTGGAAGAGAACCTGTTCAAACTTCAAACCCTGATCCCAATATCGCAAAGCCCTCGTTGATTCACGAAGAAAATGTATTTAATCATTAATTATAAATTTAATACAGAGGTTGGCAGATGGGATCTGCCAACTGTCATGCTTCGTTAAGTCAAATAAATCTCCAAATATATATAGTTTATTGAAAAATCAGTATTAAATAATAAAATGTACTCGTGTTAATTGGTCTCTCTGTGTAAATGTTCGTACCTTTCCCTTGATTTCTCTGCTCAGCTAATATAAAACTTAAGGCCTCAATCGACCAAAGACTCTTCAACAGTGTCTGCGATAGCTGTATTTGGCAACTTCTTTTTGGTGCTTGTCAGGATTCTTGTCTGCACCTTTCACGTGTTGGAGATAACAATTTACATTTTCTCTGCGTTCTTCTATATTGAGTTCAATTCAACCATTGTTCGTGTTATGTTATGTTGCCTTTGTTCATGGGATGTTTGCGTTTGAGAAACAAATTCGAATCAATTATGTTTTTAGCTGTCTAATAATATATGTGAAGAAAGGAGGCCATGTCTAGAGAGAGAGAGAGAGAGAGAGAGAGAGAGAGAGAGAGAGAGAGAGAGAGAGAGAGAGAGAGAGAGAGAGAGAGAGAGAGAGAGAGAGAGAGAGAGAGAGAGAGAGAGAGAGAGAGAGAGAGAGAGAGAGAGAGAGAGAGAGAGAGAGAGAGAGAGAGAGAGAGAGAGAGAGAGAGAGAGAGAGAGAGAGAGAGAGAGAGAGAGAGAGAGAGAGAGAGAGAGAGAGAGAGAGAGAGAGAGAGAGAGAGAGAGAGAGAGAGAGAGAGAGAGAGAGAGAGAGAGAGAGAGAGAGAGAGAGAGAGAGAGAGAGAGAGAGAGAGAGAGAGAGAGAGAGAGAGAGAGAGAGAGAGAGAGAGAGAGAGAGAGAGAGAGAGAGAGAGAGAGAGAGAGAGAGAGAGAGAGAGAGAGAGAGAGAGAGAGAGAGAGAGAGAGAGAGAGAGAGAGAGAGAGAGAGAGAGAGAGAGAGAGAGAGAGAGAGAGAGAGAGAGAGAGAGAGAGAGAGAGAGAGAGAGAGAGAGAGAGAGAGAGAGAGAGAGAGAGAGAGAGAGAGAGAGAGAGAGAGAGAGAGAGAGAGAGAGAGAGAGAGAGAGAGAGAGAGAGAGAGAGAGAGAGAGAGAGAGAGAGAGAGAGAGAGAGAGAGAGAGAGAGAGAGAGAGAGAGAGAGAGAGAGAGAGAGAGAGAGAGAGAGAGAGAGAGAGAGAGAGAGAGAGAGAGAGAGAGAGAGAGAGAGAGAGAGAGAGAGAGAGAGAGAGAGAGAGAGAGAGAGAGAGAGAGAGAGAGAGAGAGAGAGAGAGAGAGAGAGAGAGAGAGAGAGAGAGAGAGAGAGAGAGAGAGAGAGAGAGAGAGAGAGAGAGAGAGAGAGAGAGAGAGAGAGAGAGAGAGAGAGAGAGAGAGAGAGAGAGAGAGAGAGAGAGAGAGAGAGAGAGAGAGAGAGAGAGAGAGAGAGAGAGAGAGAGAGAGAGAGAGAGAGAGAGAGAGAGAGAGAGAGAGAGAGAGAGAGAGAGAGAGAGAGAGAGAGAGAGAGAGAGAGAGAGAGAGAGAGAGAGAGAGAGAGAGAGAGAGAGAGAGAGAGAGAGAGAGAGAGAGAGAGAGAGAGAGAGAGAGAGAGAGAGAGAGAGAGAGAGAGAGAGAGAGAGAGAGAGAGAGAGAGAGAGAGAGAGAGAGAGAGAGAGAGAGAGAGAGAGAGAGAGAGAGAGAGAGAGAGAGAGAGAGAGAGAGAGAGAGAGAGAGAGAGAGAGAGAGAGAGAGAGAGAGAGAGAGAGAGAGAGAGAGAGAGAGAGAGAGAGAGAGAGAGAGAGAGAGAGAGAGAGAGAGAGAGAGAGAGAGAGAGAGAGAGAGAGAGAGAGAGAGAGAGAGAGAGAGAGAGAGAGAGAGAGAGAGAGAGAGAGAGAGAGAGAGAGAGAGAGAGAGAGAGAGAGAGAGAGAGAGAGAGAGAGAGAGAGAGAGAGAGAGAGAGAGAGAGAGAGAGAGAGAGAGAGAGAAATTAATACAGAGGTTGGCAGATGGATCTGCCAACTGTCATGCTTCGTTAAGTCAAATAAATTCCAAATATATATAGTTATTGAAAAATCAGTATTAAATAATAAAATGTACTCGTGTTAATTGGTCTCTCTGTGTAACTGTTCGTACCTTTCCCTTGATTTCTCTGCTCAGCTAATATAAAACTTAAGCTCAATCAGACCAAAGACTCTTCAACAGTGTCTGCGATAGCTGTATTTGGCAACTTCTTTTGGTGCTTGTCAGGATTCTTGTCTGCACCTTTCACGGTGTGGGAGATAACAATATGACATTTTCTGTGCGTTCTTTCTATATCGAGTTCAATTCAACCATTGTTCGTGTTATCGTTATGTTTGCCTTTGTTCATGGGATGTTTGCGTTGAGAAACAAATTCGAATCAATTATGTTGGAGATTACTTCGATACGCCCAGTACTATACTTCAAAGTTTGATAGATGATGGTCCAGAGATTAGGTTGTTACTTGTACAATTTATATTTGAAAATGGTTGGTAAATAAACTAAAAATAAAAGGGGTAGCGTGGCAATAGTTTTCCAAGGCCAAAGCACGAATTTGGCCACCATTCCATCTGCCAATAGTTGATAAAGACTCGACTTTGTTGTCACAGGCTAGGAAATTGCTCCCTCTATTTCAAAGACTAATTAGTTTGACTGTATTTGAATTAGGTACTTAATTATGACAACACTAAATCATGCTTTCAACATAGTACTTTTTTGTTCTCGAGAAAAAGATAATAATATGAGTGAAATGAAAAAAATTTGTACCATAACTCATCCCGTGAAATAAAAAATAAAAAAAAATTATATAATCTCGCGTCGGTTGAGAGAAGGAGAAGAAATCAATACAGGTGTATCTAACTTCATCTCAAAACAGCTAGTATCTTGTTTTATCGACAGTGGAGCACCAAAATATGTCTTAACTTCACATAACTAAACCAGTTTCATAAAAACAGCTAACAGGCAATTCGATCATAAACCCACCAATATTGAGCTGAAGAGGCATAAGCAAGCAAGCAAGCAACCGACCTAGATGCAATAAGCTCACAAGACTAATGACTTGTATACAAAATAAATAGACAATCTGGAAGAACGAGATTTACAAAATAATGCAAGGTTCAAAAACGGGGGCTCACAGCCGATGCTTGAGAATTGCACTTAGGAACTCCAACAACAATACAGGGAGCTGAATTCCTGATGCATTCCCTTTATTTTTTGATAATTACAGAGCAAGAACCATAAGAAAACCTAATGGAATACATACACAATGATGAGGAAATGCATAGTGAAAATAGCCAAGGCAGCTAGTTTAAGCAGAGTGTGAAAATAGCCAAGGCAGCTAGTTTAAGCAGAGTGATGTGCGGAAGCTCACTTTTCTTAGTACATCCTTCTGAAATAGCATTGCTGCGGAATCAGTTAATTGATGAACTGTGGAAAAGGCTTGATCATGGCTATACGAGCAAGCTACCCATTTGCAGGACTACTGCTCAATCCAATTCCCGAATGCTTTTCGTAATAATACTAATCTCTCTTCCAAGATCTCCATATGAATATCTAACCAAAAACCTTCTCTCTTCCCCGAATTCTCTAGGGTATGGAGATGTTACCACCACAACTCTTCTGATTTCCAATATACGGAAAATCATCTGACAGGCTTTCTAGTTTCTACGCTACAAATTTTGGTACAATTGGTAAATTTATAAAGGGGAAGGACCATTACCGTTCAATTCTCTGAAGTAATTCAACAATTTATAGCAGCCAATATTCTTTCTTATCAAATACAATTCCACGATCCATATATGATAAAGTTTTTCTGACGTTTCCAAGAAATTTACCATCTAATTATTCCGTTGTTAACCTCCATAGACCAAGTTCTACGCCTCCTTTGAGTGGAGTCCACATTTGGTCTGCTCCTTGAAGATCGAGAATCAGGACTTGAACTTGAACTAGATGCAGTTGCGGCAGACCTCGAGGATCCCCCAAAGCAGGCAAATATATTGAGAAAAACTCGCCTCCAGCCACTTTCTCGGCCCCTCCTTCCAGTGGACGCCCAAGAAACCCTCCTTGGCACACCTCCATTGTTAAACCCCCCATCCATCTCAGTGTAGACCACGGGAAGCTCTCTCTCACCCCCTCTTCTGCCAGCATGAAACCTTCCCACCGCAAACCCACCACCTGGCAACCTCCAAATTGTCAAGCCGACATTTTCATCCTCGTTCAAAGGTAACGATTGTACATCTCCGCCTCTATCAGAATCAGACGTGTTCTGTGTATCAGCTGGCAGTTCATGACGACAAACAGGGCAAGAATTGTGAAGAGAAAGCCAAGGTAGAATGCAGTCTGAATGGTATAAATGTTTGCAGGGCATTACACGAGCTTCTGTTCCTAATTCAAAAGCTTCTTTGCAAACAGCACAGTGAGATTCAGTTTCCAGATGATTCTCACCAATGCAAATCGTGGGCATTGATTCAATCGCCGATTTTGACGCAGGTGGGTTCTCATACCGCCCAATTCCATTAATTTCAATCTGAGAAAGTTGCTCCAACAGCCTATCAAACCCCGATCCCAATAAAAACTCCGACATAGTCTGCGGCAACGGTCTCAATCCTAATCCCGCCCCGTCATCATAATAGAGCTCAAACTCACGGGACTCTCCGCCAGCAAACCCATTAGACGGCCTTCGTAACACAATCACTGGATTGAAAGGCGAGCGGTCTCCACCGTTCCTACGGGTTCTGCGAGACATCGGAGCAACAAATTGGTCAGAATTCGAACGTTGGCCGACCATATACATCGCTGCAGATGGAAACCTTCTGCGCCGGAGTCCACCTGCGCAGATCTCGGAGGATTGTCGATCTGTTCGACAAATCCACTTTCGCAGCTGGGACAAACAACGGATTCCTCATTCGAAACCCTAACGAACCGACTGCATCGATAGCACCAATAAGACGGACCCGCCGACGATGCCATCTGAAAAACAAACACCAAAACCCTCAATCCGCTCGGGTAATTCAGAGGGATTGAAGATCAAGACGGTGGTTGAATAATAAAAAAACCCTACTAATTGGGCACCAGAAAATGGGAAGCAAATAGCAAATGTCTCCTAGTGTAATGAACAAAAAACGGCAAAAACGCGTCATCTGCGTCAGCGTCCCACATTCTCGCCACGTGGAGCTTTCGTATTGGATCTGAATTAACGGAGTTACGTTAATCATATTAAATTAGACTAAATTAGGAAGAACTGATTACAGATTACTAAACTAAATTAGCTTATGTTCTATTTATGCCAAAAAATAAAAATAAAAATAAAAAAACGCATTTCCCCACGATGTGTAATTGAATATCATTTAATAATTTGAAGTTGGTCAATTAATTTATATAAAATTCGACAATAATATATAATTATTATTATCCAAATAAAAAGTACAAATAAACTAGACCACTTGAATGCCCATGCAAGCAACTTAATTTGACTAAACAATAATGATTATCGTTTGAGCCTTAACTATGGAGTGAAAAAGTCTTCTATTATTTTGAAGCTAATAATTGTAATCTCACCTAAAATTATGTTGTGATTCCTGTTTTATTAATTGAGAGCCCATAAATATACTTTATACAACAAACTAATGATAAAACAAGATTTTGATATTTTTTATAAAATAATTAATTAAATAATAACTAAATAGTTAAAAATTGTTCCGTTGATCTTCTGGACAAATATTGATACGTTACAATCAAACATGTTTTTAGAGAAGCTAACAGGATTGCAGATTGTCTTGCAACTAAAGCACCTGACATGGATATAAGAGTGACGGAATTCACGTAACATCATTTTCTCGTGCAGACGATATTGTTTTATGATTTTATAGGAGCTATTTGACCAATAATGGTCAATAGCAATTTGGTTTCTTAAATTTTTTGTTTTTTGTTTGGGTTTTTGTCTTCCTTTGTACCATGAAAAAGAAAATAGTAAAAAAGGTTATAATTTAGAAAATAAATTAAAAATAATAATAATCGCCAATTTAATCACTGATAAAAAACCCTAAACGAACTTGTGAAAGAGTGGGAGCCTATTAATCGATCCTTACCGTCAACAATTACATCTAACGGTTATGATCTTTTCGTACACGAGCTTTTATCACTCCCACCTTCCTTGCTCTATTTTCTCGTCTGTTCTTTCTGTTTTTGTTCAAATGAAAATGGCACTTCTTCATCTGCTATCTGCACGCTCATTGCACTCAGTCTGATCACCTTTATTCTTCTTGTTACGAATAATCCTAAATTCTATCTATCAAAGATTCGATTTTCACTTCTGGGTACGCAAAGTTGTTTCTTGTTTTTCGTTTATGGTATGGACAACAATGCGGTAATTAAGAGCTTCAAAAGCTGTTCGTTTCAGCTGTAGGAAAATCCCACTTTGGTTTCATCAACCTTGATTGCAATCGAGCTCAAAGTTTTCATCTTTTGATAGCGTCTTTGACTGTATTTTACTCAACTAGACTCTAATTTTCTGATGATTCGAATCGAGCTCAAAGTTTTCATCTTTTGATAGCGTCCTTGACTATATTTTACCCAACTAATGGTTCTAAACTTAATTTGCAGATGCTGCCTGATTTTTCTGCGCGATCGATGCGTAGACACAACGGTTACGGCAACGATGTGAGTTCTTTGAGTAGGCAGCAAGAAGCTTTGAGTGACCGAGAGAAGGAACTCAGTCCATATCGAAGTGGTTCCGCTCCCCCTACTGTTGAAGGTTCGTTGAGCTCATTTGGGGGCATATGGCAAGGTTCCGGTCCCCTCGGACTCGAAAAGTTGGATGACGAACGGTTTATCTCAGAGGAAGAGCTTCGGGCTGATCAAGAGTATGGTAATTACTACTACTCCAATTTGAATCTGAATCCTCGGCTTCCACCTCCCTTGATTTCAAAGGAGGACTGGAGGTTTAAGCAGCGATATCAAGGAGGTGGACGAGGAGTTGGAGATAGAAGACACGGTAGCAAAGCAAATGGAGACGATGAAGCTACAAACGGGACTCTTTTTTCATTTATACAGGGGAAGAGAGGGAACGAAGAAGATAGTGAGTTTGAGTTGAGAAAAGTTGCAGGCGAGTGGGGTGGTAATGCGATAACTGGAGTACCAGGGTTGAGTTTTGGGAGTAGACAGAAGAGTTTTGCTGAAATTATTCAGGTGTTTTTCTCTTTTCTTTCATAAGCTCCTTATTGTTTAGATTTATTCATATATTAAACACAGGATATCATTCGTATATGATACTTCTTTCATATTTGTAACTATCTGCAAAGTTTAGTATTAGTTTCTGAAAGCTGATATGGAGATTTTACGATGCTCGTAAATGCAGAATGATTTAAACAATGGGACGGCCGTCTCCAGACAACCTTCTCGGGCGGCTAGCCGGAACGCATTCGATGCTAATTTTGATGTTAATGATGAGCAAAGTGCTTATCTGCAACAAGATATTCCATCCGTCAATGGATTGCGTTCTGGTCGAAACAAAGACGGCATATCTGGTGTTAGTGAAACTGGCGGCTTAGCTTCACAAACTTATGCAGCTGCCTTAGGAACCTCGAAATCAAGAAGCTCCACTCCAGATCCTAGACTCGTGAGTGTTGCACCTGTTGGAGTAGGGAGGGTTAACTCTGTTGATAGAGGAGGTGTTTATGATATGAACTCGTTTAATGGAGTTTCGCCTAGTTTCAATGAGTCCCCCGATCTGGCAGATGCTTTTTCTGGCATGAACTTCTCAGCAAACAGTGGGCTAGAAATAGATCACACAAGTGGCAATTATCAGAATGTCTTCAATTTGACCGGGAATCAAAGTCATGTACAGAAAACTTCATTTGCAAATAAAGGTGGCGATGAGAAGTTTCTTGTATCATCTGCTCATCAATTGGCGGCTAAAGGATCTCACCAATCGAATGCATTGTTGATGGTTGATGAACAGCTTGAACTCAATAAACCTGCTATTTTATCTACTAACTTTTATGCTAAAGAATCTTCTACACTTGTCCCAAATGATAGACCAAGCTCACTGTCTCATTATGAGGACTATGTTAAATCTTTGTCAAACTATGGATTAAGTGGGTATGATATAATAAACCCTTCATCGCCATCAATGACCGGAACCCAAACAGAAAATGGTAGTTTTCCAGCATTGTTTGAGGCTGGGTCTGCAGTGGGCAGTTAGTGGCATCAATTCTAGAGCATCAGGAGGTGGCTTGCCCAGATCGCATCTGCTGGAAGCAGGCATCGGAATTACAGAATATTGGTAGATTCAGAGATCAGAACTCTCCCTTTGCTGTCCACATCACCCTGGATGGATCCCGTTATATCTTCAGTATTTGAAATTAAACGAATACGGTGCATACGGTGCTGCGCAGATTGCTGTTCTTAGTGACCATACACTAAATATGGATCGCATGGGTAATTCTCATGGCGATTTATTTGGAATTCAAAACGGCCATTTGGGAACTTCATTTGCTACTCAAGACTTTCAGTTTTCTGTTCCAGATAACTTTGGTAATCAGCCATATTGTCTAATGTCCTATCCCCAACGAACATTTTCTGGTCACCCTTTGCCAAACTCTTCCGTTGGATTGGGTCGTCCTATAAGATATAGTGAGCATGGACTGGACTTATCGTCTGGGATGAGGAATTCGCCTGCAGGCATCCATGGAGCGTGGAATCTTGAAGCTGGTGGAAATTTAGATGAAAGTCTCATGTCCTCTTTGTTAGATGAGTTCAAAAACAATAAAACTAAATGCTTTGAACTTTCAGAAATTGCAGGTCATGTGGTTGACTTCAGGTATATACTACTTTTAATTATTTATTTATTTTATTACATTCTCTTTAGTGTAAGCATTCTGAAATTATCCATTTTTATTAACAGTGCTGACCAGTATGGAAGCCGGTTTATTCAGCAAAAACTCGAGACTGCCTCCACAGAAGAGAAAAACATGGTTTTTCATGAAATTTTGCCCCAAGCTCTTTCTTTGATGACCGATGTATTTGGTAATTACGTAATTCAGAAGGTGATTGTTCAGCCAATTCATGTAACTTCAATATGCTTTTTATTCATTAAATTTATATAGTTTGTAAATGTTGCGGAAATTTTGTTTGCCATCAGTTTTTTGAGCACGGAAGTGCACCCCAAGTGAGGGAGTTAGCTGAGCAGTTAACCGGCCATGTTCTGGCTCTTAGCCTTCAAATGTATGGCTGCCGGGTGATCCAGAAGGTCAGTCTCATAATTTATCATAATGTTTTATGAATGGAGGCTAGATAAAGTTTTCATCTTTGAAAGAATTTAAATTTTTAGAATGGATTTAGAAAATTTACTGACTTACCTCCCAAGGCCTGTTGCCGGATACCCATTTTTGTTGGATTAAAGCAATAAATTTTTTATTGCTGTACTTATAACAGGCTATAGAAGTTGTTAACCTTGACAAGCAAATTGAAATGGTTGCTGAACTGGACGGTCAAGTTATGCGATGTGTACGAGACCAAAATGGGAACCATGTCATTCAGAAGTGTATTGAGTGTGTACCTGAAAATGTTATTCACTTCATTGTTTCTACTGTCTATGATCAAGTGGTGACTCTGTCGACTCATCCATACGGATGCCGCATTATACAGGTTACAAATAGTAACACATTTTTTATGTGCAACTTCTGATAGTTTTTTACCGACGCTTAGCCTGAAGGTCTTAAAATGTTTTTGACAGAGAGTCCTTGAACACTGCCACGATGCAAAAACACAGCTTATCATGATGAATGAAATTTTGCAGTCTGTTTGCTTGCTGGCTCAAGACCAATATGGAAACTATGTTGTTCAGGTTTGCAGTCTTTTAAGAAGGGAAAAAATTGAAAATCCATTTACTTCGAGTGTATGATCGTTATTTTACTTTGGAGTTGTGGGTTCGCTTCCGGTTAGCCTGAGGAATATCATTATGCTTGCCTCTTCGCGTTTATTTCTCTTCTGCTTGCTTAAGCACTTGCAAATTCGGACCAATTTTATTCATCTCTATTTGGAAAAGATAAAGAGTATCATTTTGTGCTGTTTTTACTTGTGTGGCAGCATGTGCTTGAGCATGGAGAAGAACAAGAACGCGCGGCAATAATAAATAAATTGGCGGGGCAGATTGTTCCGATGAGTCAGCAGAAATTTGCATCGAATGTTATTGAGAAGTGTTTAACTTTTGGGACTTCCACTCAACGCCAAATCTTGGTAAATGAGATGCTTGGTTCCACTGATGAGAATGAGCCTCTTCAGGTTTGAATCCTATGTTTTTCTCAGCAAGATAAACTTTAATACTGTGAACATCCTTCATAACTGCAAACTGAAGTAATGAAGAACTCCCTTTAGCGTTACTATGTGTACAACAAGGGATGGAGTAAATGTATCCAACTCAGTTTAAAATTGAATTCAGTGATTTGTTTTATGTAGGCGATGATGAAAGATCAGTTTGGAAACTACGTTGTACAGAAAGCGCTGGAAACTTGTGATGACCAGCAACTCGAACTAATACTTAACCGAATAAAAGTGCATTTGACTGCACTCAAGAAATATACTTACGGCAAGCACATAGTTGCTCGTGTAGAGAAACTAGTAGCCACTGGAGGTACTACGTTGATAATATTCCCCTTCTTTTTCTCTAAATTCAATTCTTCTTCTATATAAGAAGTTTTTCACATGTATGTTTCGATTTTTTCGAACTGTTTGACGAAAGGCATTTTCAAGAAAATTTTGAATCTTTCTCCAGCTGCTATCTTTTTCATTCTGTTTTTGGTTGATAGCTCTATTTCAAACTTGATCTGTAATGAACTGCCCAAATAACTAAGAAGGCGAGCAATCTTTTGCAGAGAGGAGGATCGGCATTCTGTCTCAACAGCCAGCTGTGATGGCATAGGAAATGGAGTTAGTTGTACAGCTAACTGATAATCTCTCTCCCTGTTTCTCTGCTTCTTTTAATATCCTATGATGTCTCTGTCTAAATCGGAGGTGAGTGAAAATAAAATTGCTGGTTGTACTTAAAATCTGTACATTGTTCAATAGTTTATAACGATAATGAGGTTAACTGAGTCTCGAAGATTGGTGTACAAGCTTGAATGTTGTAAAGAGGGAGGAAGAAGACGTAGTAAATTACCGAGACTGTACAAATTTTAGCAGTAGTCCACAAGTATCTTCTGTATCACATTACTGTTTTCTATATTCACAGAACCTTTTTCGAGCTTCATATTTGCTACGGATCCAACTCCAACTCTGTATCACTTTGTTCAATTAGTTTTTTCAAATATATGATATTTAAGTGTTCTTTTCTTCTCTTTGCTGAAGTTTTATCCAATGGGTATCGCTAAATATTGTTACTTTGACTTCGGATTAAGACGACATCTAAGTTAAACGGAAAGAAACTCCACTTTTAAGAAGGGATTAACGAGCTCGCAAGTTGCAGCTTCTGGGTATAATACGTGATCGAGTAATACGTCGGGAGTTTCGATTTGCCAATCAACGAAACCGGTTCAACTAACAAGATCGCTTTTTCATTGAAGGCTCGTGAACCTCGAGGTGAAACTCTACGCTAAACGGTCCGTCCAGTTTCGCATACCATATGGGTTTTAATTTTTATTCCTGAAACTCAAACCCTCAGATAACTCGGTTCTCTCTCCCAAACCGAAATCGTCGATCTTCCGCACAGCGAATAAATTCGAGTGAGTTTCTGCGAATCCTGTTCTTTCCCTTTTTTTGTTTTGTTTGCTGATTTTTGTTTTTGTTGGAAGTATGAAGAAATATTTATGCGTCGTTCTGGTGATTTTTGTCGATGTTTTGGTTCTGTTATTTACAAAAGATATTTGCTTGATGTGGGTATTCAAGAAAATTTCCTCCTTTTTTTGTCTTTGTAAGGTTGTTCAAATGACTTCTGGTTTCCTTCTCGTACCAATTACGCCTCAGAAACAGGACCCGGCATGGAAGCACTGTCAAATGTTTAAGAATGGGGATAGAATTCAGCTAAAATGCATTCACTGTAATAAATTGTTCAAGGGTGGGGGGATTCACAGGATTAAAGAACATCTTGCTGGTTCAAAGGGTAATAATGCCTCCTACTTGTAGTAGAGTTCCTCCAGAAGTTCAGGATGTGATGAGAGAGAGTTTAGAAGTGGTTTTTATGAAAAAGAGGAAGAAACAAAAGCTTGACGAAGAAATTACCAATTCTAATGCCACAAATGGTGCGATAGAGGAATATACCAATCAGGTGGATGTAAATACTGGGTTTCACATAATTGAAGTTCCTCCTGAGCTCAAGTCTGGTTCGGGTTTGTCAGTGAATCAGGAAGATGGAATGAAGTATAATAAAAGAAAGAGAGGGCGGTGTAAGAGTTCTTCCATAGTGGATGTGATTGATGCCGTTCCTATTTCTAATAGTGGCCTTACTAGTTTAAAAACTAATAAGAATCAACTCCATATGGCGATTGGGCGATTTTTGTACGATATTGGGGCCTCTCTGGATGCAGTAAAGTCAATTAATTTCCAGCCAATGGTAGACGCGATCGTATCGGCTGGTCCAGGAGTCGGACTTCCTACATATCATGATCTTCGAGGTTGGATATTGAAGAATTCAGTGGAAGAAGTGAAGAATAATATCGATAAGTGCAAAGCGACGTGGGGAGGAACAGGTTGTTCTGTTTTGGTCGATCAGTCTCATAATCAAACAGGCAGAACTTATCTCAGTTTTCGGGCTTATTGCCCTGAAGGATTGGTGTTTTTCAAATCTGTGGATGCTACAAAAATAATGAATTCCCCACATGCTCTTGATGAACTTATTAAGAAAGTTGTGGACGAAGTGGGAGTTAGACATGTGTTGCAGGTGATCACTAATAGCGATGATCATTATACTGCCGTCGGTAAAAAATTGTCTGATAGCCATCCTACCCTTTATTGGACTCCATGTGCAACTCAATGCATAGACTTGATTCTCGAGGATTTTGGAAATATTGATTCGATAAAACGAGTAATCGAACAAGGTAGAACAATTACGAGGCTTGTCTATAACAACAGTGCCGTCTTGAACATGATTAGAAGGTGTACTTTTGGAAAAGATATAGTAGAACAGAGTATTACAAGATCCGCCACAAACTTTACCACGTTAAAGCAAATGGTTGAACTCAAACACAATTTGCAGGCCATGATTACATCACAGGAGTGGATGGACTGCCCACATGCAAAGAGTCCAGGGGGTCTTGAAATGTTAGATATCGTAAATAGCCAGTCGTTTTGGTCTTCGTGCGCTCTAATTATTCGCTTGACTGACCCTCTCTTGCGAGTTTTGAGAATAGCGAGTAGCAAGAGGAGGCCCTCGATGGGATATGTTTATGCAGGTCTATACCGAGCGAAGGAAAGAATTAAGTCGGAACTTGTTAAGAGGGAAGAGTATGCTATTTACTGGAACATTGTAGATCATAGATCTGAACAACTATGGCGACATCCTCTCCATTTGGCAGGCTTTTACCTTAATCCTAAGTTCTTTTATAGTATTGAAGGAGACATGCAGAGCCGAGATTGTCTCCGGGATGTTTGACTGCGTAGAAAGACTCGTTTCTGATACAAGCGTCCAAGATAAAATCATTAAGGAGATGAATTTGTACAAGAATGCTGCTGGAGATTTGGGGAGGAAGGTGGCTATTAGAGCAAGGGACACTCTGCTTCCTGGTGAGGATGTAATTTTTTTTGTTATTTATACATGCAATGTTTTATATGTGCTTTGACTGAGGTTGCCAATAAGGAAATTTAGCTGCATTGTATTGAAACCTGATTTTTGTCAAAGTTAAAACTCAGAGGATGAACCTTCAACAACTTATTACTCCTTATCCATCTGTCTTGAATGATGGTTGATCAGTTCTTTTTTTTCAGTGGAATGGTGGTCAACATATGGCGGCGGTTGCCCAAATTTAGCGCGTTTAGCTATTCGAATTCTAAGTCAAACTTGCAGTTTGATTAGGTGTAGGCAGAGTCAGATTCCTCTTGAGAAAATTCATGAAACGAGGAATCAGTTGGAGCGTCGACGCCTCGAAGATCTTCTCCTCGTTCATCATAACTTGCACGTTAGTCAGATGTAAGTTCGAAGAAGAGAATCTTAGAACTCGAGAAAAATGTTATTTGGCCAATAAAAGAAAGAGACATAACTTTGTCCATTGCCTCCCAATTTTTCATCCAGGGTAGATGAGGCGATTGAACGTGATTCAGTCGATCTCGTTTCATCTGGTGGCCTTAGCTTTATCGACGACTGGGTTAAGAGGAATGACTCGTGCTTAGAAGACTGTGGAAACTCTGATTGGAAAGAACTCGATCCCTGTTCTTCCGCAGTCGATATTGGACCTTCTGATGATGATATTGAAGCTTTGGCTGCAGGTATTCTTTTGCTTTTAAAGCTTTACTAGAAAATCACATGACTTACTGAAGTGGTCTCAATCTATTTTCAGGATTCGACGATCCTGAGATTTTCGAAAGAAGAAGAAAAACCGAAGAAGACCAAAAAGATTTAGTCAATGTTGTAAGTCAATAACTTATCCAAGAGACATCACCGTGTGCTTGATCAATCAGCTTCTATGTTCTGTAGATTAGCTCATTGTAGCTGAACAAAGTGTAGTCTTTCTGTATTTTCTTTCTCAGATTAAGATAATCTAATCTTTATATTTAGTATGATTTTGGCTATTTTTTTCAAATAACTTTCAAACAAGTCGATCAAGTTGGGCTTGCTGCAGCTCGGGGAAGAGTATTTAAACGTATCAGCAGATTAATGCTGGAAGAAGTCCTGTCAAGTGGTCTGGATTTTCTGGGAAAGTAAGGTAAAGTTGATTATTTCTAGAGATAGGAAGATTAAGAAAAACTTGCTCGTTTTTCCGTACACTAATGGCGGAAAACTCAAAGTGGACGAAGCAGAGAATGATTACAGGCTTGAGTTTAGTCTAATCCTAAACGTCACGGATAACTGAACTGTATTAGAATCCAATAATGGGGGAGAAGAGACAAAGAGTTACGAAAACAAATGAAAATGGATAAAGAAATAGAATTGAGTTGATGACAGCGGAGAAATGTTACAACTTTGGAGAGGAAATGCATGCAGAAATAGGTCGGAGCAATGCTAGAGCTCCATTTTTAACGTGTAAGATTAGGCAGAAATGAACAGAAGAAGCAATGATAGAGAAAGACACTTTCATCGTTAAACTCGAAAACCACCATTTTTTCCTTAAAATAACTCCACCATTCCCATTTTTCATCGCATTTAACCATCAATCTATGTGCATTCGTTTCATTTCCAACAAAAAAGTTTCACAGTTGTGAATTGACAGAAAGCAGATGGAAACAATGGCATTTTGTCTCCCTCTTCTCTCTCTCTCTCTCTCTCTCATGGTGTTTTTCTAGAGCCTCGAAGCATCAAACTCATCGGAGCTTTATTCATCTTCAACTGTTGCTCATGCATGCCTGTCTTTTGGATTTTCGTTATTGCTTGATTGTCCCATGGGAAATCTTTTTTTATTGCTACTTTATTTTTATAGACGTTACTAGTAATTCTTTGTTTATGGATTAAATAACTCCAAGGAAGCCTTATATTAATTGCAAACATAGACTTACGTGTTCATATTACATTAATTAATGATGGTATTAATGAACGTGCTTAATATTGCATTGAGAAAACGAACTTGGTTTGATGATTGAGCACTACTATCCCATCCGGGAGAAGTGGCCAACATCAAAGCCTAATCTGATTAATTGTTGGATTAAAATATGCATTAATCAACCGCCCTCAAATTTATCAGGTTAAAAAAGAAGGATTATTATATTAAAAAATCTGTACAACTCTCAGTAAAATTCCCACTCCCAACCCTTGCAACATCAAACAATCAATTCCCCTAAACTTCCTATGCTATCATCTAACCCTAATCACCAAACACACAGCTGTCAGTTTTTGAACCAAAGTTCAAAATGATCAACTCTACTACTCTATACAAAAACAAAACTAAATAAATAGTAACAAATTTACGAATAAAACTTGATGGGTAAAAAATTTACCGAGCGGGTGAGAGAAATTCACGATGTCAAAATCGAGTATAACGTGAGTCGTCGTTAGACTCGAACAAAATCTAAGGAAGTGATGAGCTCTAACATTGAATCTAATTAATAAAATTATTTAAGGGTTAAAAATGGTGGAATATTACCTACATCTAATTGCCTAACTATCTCAGAGAAAGAGAGTTATAATAATATTATTATTACAAACCCAATGGCCAATTCCCATATTTTCTTGGTCAATGTTTTTGCTTGGAATTATCTATATTTCCAGCTCTTTTGTTTCCACAAATTGTATATATTTTATTGAAAATTGCAGTAAAGCTCCTAAATTTAAACCCAAACTCTAGTTTTTGTTATGTTTTGTTTTTAAATTATGGCTCTTAAACCCTTTATTAGATGTCTTTTACTAATAATTAAGGAGAATTTAACTAAAAACGATGCTGTACTTGAAAATACAAGTGTCTAACTATTTGTGGGGGAATTCAGGCATCATAGATTCCCCTTTCAGCTCAACCTGGTCACGAGTACAAGATCAATAATGAATGATTAGGGTTTCACACATTCCACTCTCACTCTCTTTCACGAGCCGGACAGAATAGATATATTTTTTTTAATAAAAGGTTCTTTTAATTGCACGAATTGGGAAAGGTTATCCTCTGTGAGAATGACAGTGCAGCCCATAAAGGAGACCTAAAAGGAACAGCCATACTTTACAAAAGAAAAGTGGGAATGTCCCTCGAAAGAACAAAGAACAACGCTTAGCCCATTAATGAAAATGAGAATGAGATGATAGCTATAAAGAGAAAATCTCAGCCTCTTGTACTCCCCCAAAAAATACAAAACTTATTTTAAATTCTGGTTGCCAAGAAATTAATATCAAAAGGAGTTTCAGGCGTAGACAATGACAGGCCTTGGCTTTTCATGTGGTGCATGCAAATTTCTGAGAAGAAAGTGTACTACTCATTGTGTTTTTGCTCCTCATTTCAGTTATGATGAAGCTTCAGCTCACTTTTCTGCAGTTCATAAGGTTTTTGGAGCAAGCAATGTCTCCAAGATGCTCCTCCAGCTCCCTTTACAATGCCGTGGTGATGCTGCCATTGCCATAGCTTATGAAGCTCTCGCAAGAATTTATGATCCTGTCTATGGTTGTGTTTCTCATATTTTCGCACTTCAGCAACAGGTTTCTATTTCCTCTTACGTTTATTTTGATGTTAAATAGGGCTCAAGTGCTTTAAAAAAATGTTGAAGATGATAGTTTTCATGAATTTTAAAAAACTTCCCATCTGTGTACTTCAACGTGTCATGTATCAGCAAGTTGTAATTTTCAATATCCAAAAACTATTGAATATTGTTGGGTTTTAAACATTTTTCTATTCTTCATTTTCTTTGCAGATTGCAAATTTACAAGAGGAGATAGAGATACTTGGGACTCAAATGGAAAACATTGGATTTGGGAATGCTAGTTGTGCAACTTTTGAAGGAAGTAAAATTCTGAATGATGGATTAAACTCATCTCTCCAAACCGATAGCGAAAACCCTAATCATCATCGGAGTGATTTGTTTCCCTTTCTGACGAACGTCGAAGGCTCGATGGCGGACCCAATGTTAAACACCCACGTAGATATGAATCAGCAGCAGCTGTCCCCATTGTTTCAATTTGAAGATTTATTTGCCATAGACAAAATCCTTCAAGGCCTTGAGAGTGATGGCTTTGGGTACTACAACTTGGGGTGTTTAAACTTGGACGACATGTAGTTTTGGTAATCCTTGTGCATATTCGTTGAAAATAACCATGTCTTACAGTCCAAGAGGTTCTGATCTTGTTCAATCTCGTATGCAAGAAGTATGCAACTATCACTCTTTTTCTGTGCATGCACTAAACTAATCATAGCCAATCATACAATATACCGAGATAGATGTTCATGGTATCAGAGATAAATCTGTACGATGTGAGAATAAATTAAATACGTTAGACGTGAAGGAAAAAAAAAAACTTATCACGCTATACGTGTGAGCAGATGTTATCCCACATCGAAAGAATTAAAACAAACAATTCTGTATGAATGTGAGGGGAATTTTCTCACTGTTTGACCTAACTTTTAAGAGTGAGTTCTATCATCTCACTTATCATACTTAACATTGTATATAAAAAATTTAAATGTCATTAATGGCAACTGGGAAACCCACCCAAATGAAGAATCGACTTGGAAGCACGTATGGAAAGAAGAGGCGAACTCACCTTTGCTTCCCCCACTTGTCCACTTCCTAACAAAATTAAAATATTTACTCTGATGGAAAATCTCGTCTTTATGAGATTGAACAGCGCCGATTGCACTACGGCCTTTCTCTCAACCGTCAAAATCAACAGAACAAACTGGCCGGCGAAGTGAGACGACTGTTTCCTGAACTGGGGAAGAAAAAAAGAGAAACCTGTAATTCTACTACAGCACCAGCAGGCTGAAGAACAACAGAAAGAAGGGGAGCAAGGCGGAGAGTCTAAAGATTCTCGCAGAGTATAATTGATTTTATGTTTTGAAAATCAATTACCATTTCTAGAAACTCGAATCGACAGGTATTATTAGTCCGTGCAGCGTGTCGCATCAGATCACTATTGATGGCAACTCTTCCATAGCTCCAAAGAAGTATAATACTAACAACAGACACACGTGTACATACACATTACATGATCATCATAATACCAAAATTCCCAAAGTCAATGAGTTGAACCACAATGGGGTTAGATAAGAACAGGCATGCCGACATGCACGCAGAGATTGCAACTACCCATTTTCTTTTTGCAGCAAGTCGATCCAAAAACATCAAATCTATACTTGCTCGATCATCAAGTTCTTTGAATACGTTCAAAACTCATCTTAAAACTTGGAACGGAGTACCAAAAAGTCTTGTGAATTATGAGATTAAAGTCAATAGACAAAAATGGTGGGAAACGTAAGGCAAAGTGTCAACTCAATCTACGCTTGCAAGAGTCCAAGATGTCATATATGGCCGGCCACAAAACCCCATCTTCAAAACAAGCGTAAAGCACCTAAAAATGGCATAAATTAAACAATTGCAAACTGCATAAAGCTTTTCCAGATGACCAAAATAATTAGCTGGAGACATAATGCAGACTAGAAAGGGTATATAGTGCATGCAAGATTAGTAACACTTAGCAAAGTTTTTTGATCCACGCCAAAAGAAGAATTTCTAGACAGACCGTGCTCTAATCTTCATGCACAGAACATAGCGATAACAAGTGTACAAATTCTATCAGACTTGTCAAGAAAAAAAAAAAACTTCAAAAAAACTTTACCTGTTTGAGCTGATATTCATGCACAGGAACTCGAAATTCACGTCTTGATCAACACTGCATTTATACCTATAAATTCATGTTAGCAGAAGCAGTAATTGGAGAAAAAAAATCAATGCTTTTTGAAATAGCATTCCTGTTAAGCTGAGATTTGACAAGTGTATGAACAATAAGCTGCACACCCTGCAAACAAACCATAATATTACAAGTGTATTTTGCATAACAAAAGATCGTCACTGGCCAAACTCTCTCTCTCTCTCTCTAAAACTCACAGAAACAGTAAATCTCTCATCAGTAAGAGGATGGAGGGCGAGGAGAGCTCCAGAACAAATCATGGGGCATTTGATTTTGACTGTTGGGTAGCAAATTAGGAGGCAGATTATACATAGGAGTTGAGCCTTGTCCACCAACATCATGAGAACCTGAATTGCCTCCGCCTGATTGCAGCTCTACTTGCATATGCTGTTCACTTCCACCCTCATCCTCCAGCGGCAATCGCTCATAGATAGCATTAGTGAACGTTGCTACGATCACCATCACTGGCCCAGCAGCCATTAGAGAACCAACTACCGAGCCACCCACCACATGACCTTGCCCACCAGCTAAGTAAATTGTTAGTCCGGTTGCTCCCGGAGGCGATGGGGCTGGCAAAAAAGCGCCGGAGAGAGACAAAATCTCGAAGCTTCCATGGAGATTGAGCACTCCACTCGGCGCAGAGGGTTGCCGTAGAGTTACATTAGTGACGACGCCATTGCCGCTGAGGACGGAGACTCCTCTCTGTCGGCGTTGGGCAAAGGTCGCTATGCTCTCGGCTACGTCACTGCCGCTGCTGATTTCCAACACATGGCTTCGGAGAGTGTTGGGGCTCTCTTTGGTAATCACAATCGGAGGTTTCGGCTTGTTCTTAGACCCAGCCGGTCGGCCGCGAGGCCTGCGCCTTGAGCTTCCGGGACCTGGTTCGATGCTCTCTTGGCTACCGGAGTTTGGATCTTCAGTATCCGGATCGATATCTTGATTGCTTTCTTCTTCAACAAGGGTTTGCTTCTTCGTAGAAGAGCTGCTATTTGTGGGAGTTGTATTGTTGTTATTGTGGTTCATCTCCATGAATTCTTGCTCTCTTCGGCTTCCAAATAGATTCATTTCGTCGTGATCTTCCTCGGGATTTCTCAGGTGAAGAGACGGCGGAGATGACAGAGGGTTCATGCCTCTCATGGCGGCATTTCCAGCCCACCACCGATTCGCCATGTGTTGCTCAAGATAGATATGAGAAACTCTCTATTTCTCTCACCAGAAGCAAGGAAAAGAAAAACCCTCCCCCTCTCGCACACTCTTTCTCTCTCGAAGCTCTTAAATTTGGTTGAATTGACCAATGTCAGAACGCTTCGCAAAGAAAGGTAGCTACTTTGAGATGAATAAAAATATCCGTTTAGTTAGCCTGCTTTATTCTTTTCTTTCTTCTGCTGCTGGAAATTTAAGATCTAGTCCACCAAATACAATCCAAAACCTTATCCCCTCACCTTAAATGACCATAACCAGTAGACCATCTTGCATGGCTCAGACATCCCTCACATGGGTATGTGTTTGCTCCTCTCCGTCTCAAACCCTAACCCACCATCCACTCCCCAATTCCAAGATCAGTTCCACCAAATACATAAAACCCAAAACCCACTTACCCTAAACCAAAACCCACAAAATTTCTCACGACAAAAAACAAAAAGAACCCTCTTTCAGTCCTTCCCTTTCATCAGTAAGCCCTAAAACCTCAAGTTTCCGAATTCAGAGATGAACATATCTTTTTCGTTGTGGGCAAATAGAATAACAGAAGCTTTTCTTCTAGGAAGAGGTCTTTGTGTGAAGAACCAGTTCAGTTGTTGATTGCTTTCGTCACAGAAGCTGCCAGTTCATTGGCTAACCTGGCGTACAATAAGGACATGGCAGACGCTTTTGCAGAACTAACCTCTGGAATCGTCGTCCCCACCTTGCAATTAAAAACGACGTCGGATAGCGCACCAGGTTCCGAGCACCGAGAAGAGTGGGGTTTTATGCTCCACTCTCCGAAACCTCTTTAATCCCCCAAACGAGCATCAAGAAAGTGATGGGAATCTCTGAATCTGTCCTTCGTAGAGAGAATAGCTTGGCGGGTGGGGAGAGTGTGGGGTAATGTGCGCGTGAAACGGCGAGAAGACGTCAATGTCTGCTAAGTACCGACAAGCGATTGAGTGCCACCGTCTAAAAAATTCACCGCCGTAGACCAAGTTACCCAAACTCACCAAACGACAAAAATTAAATTCATTATTTTTTCCTTGAATTTTATAAAATTAATCTTGAAAATAATTTTCGTATATTTTCAAATGTTCTGTTCTTCCGTGATTGTGAACAAGTTTTGATAAAAATAATTCACAAGTTAAAATGTGTCACACTCGAATTGTTATAATTAATTCTTAAAAAATCAATTTTATTAAATAAGGAAAATATTATTATATTTCTTATTCGATAATATTTTCGCTGTCGTTTTAACTCTGTTCTTGGAGACTCCACCGTACAGGAACTGAAACAGCCAGAACTCAGACGAAGCTTTTCTAATCTCGTTTTCAGATTGCATTTATCGGCCTCTCGAGCGGGCTTCATTGCTTTGCTTCCCGGGTGTTCGTCACTGTCTGCTCTGGTTTAGAATGCATTCACTGCTGGCATGCGTCTTATACTGATCGGATCTCTAAGAGATGGGCAGAGGTAGAAGTGAAAAATTCCTTTAAATTTCAGTTGTTTTGGTTCGTCATTGATTTGGTTGGGAAATAGGTTTGATTTTGTTAAACGGGGGAGTCCCGTATGGCGCTGGAGTGATCAACGGGAAACGACTTCAGCGGCAGGACATGAATCAAGCAAGACTTCAAAACAGAGATGTCTAAAAGTTAGAACTGTTGCGTAGTCGAATGCTTGATCACTAGAGTGACTGCTTCTTATTCAAGTCATGTGTTCTTCTATTTCTTTGACAAAAAAGCTTGGATATTTACACGAAAAGGAAGACTGTGGTTGCTGAACTCTAACAAGTCCGCATTAAAACTCCACCTAAACTAAAATCAGAAATAGAAGAAAAAGAACAAATAAGTCTATATGGTTGCTGTTTCCTTTTCACTACATTGTCTGATTCTAATCTGCAAGTTGCTGTTCTTGATGCTTCCATGGTTCATTATTTTACAGCATTGCCGTCTCAATCCCTGCACGTAAAAAAAAAAAAAATTTAGATCTATGAACAAATTTGAAGTTTTGGATCAAAGTGGGAGGGATTACATTTTGTTCCTTGTTCATCTTTATGGTCGAGACAGTGACTGTCTTCGGCATTCTTGCTGGAGAATGATCTGGATTTCCACATTCTTTCCCTTCATTGCCCACAAACCTTCTGTAACTTGTTCGGCTGCTGTATTTTCCCACCTCCTGAACCTGCTCCAGAAAATAAACAAAAGGCCTCTGACACAGGTCGGGACTCAACGGTCGAGTATTAAACGTGAAAGGTCCATCACTCCAGCTTCTCCATGTCTTGAAGGTCCGCAATGGAGTCTGCAAATCCTTAGCAGGGGCCAGGAAAGGATAGATCTGTACGGTGTAGCCCCAAGAAATGGAAACAGACCATTGTCGCTTATGATCATAGCAGAAACTTTGCTGGAGAATTCGACTGGGGTCGGCTAGGTAGGCATTGTAGAGCGTACTCACTGAGTCTATGTGAGTCTGGTTCGGAAAGATGGGTTCCAAATATTCGAGGTGGTGAAGTGAGACAAGTGGCGCTAATGGATGGGCAGCCAGAAGTCCATACGGGTCGCCTCGAATATCAAGCTGACAAAGTTAAACCAAAAGAAACAATAACATCAACTTTAAACTTCAAAGTCAACCGCGACTATCTTTAATCAGCCATACCTGGTGGAATCCACGGTGTTTAGTGAGGGACACTCCGATCTCGGCGAGACAAGCCCAAATTTTCTGATCGGAGCCGTAGAAGGTGAAGTATGTATTAAGGCAACCGTCCAATATGTTGACTAACTGCGCAGCCAATGGATAGCTGATCGCAAATCCGCCACCCCCGAAAGCCATTTCGTAAGAGTGCATCACGTCTTGCTCAACACTCTCTGAATCTCCTCCGATGTAATACATCTGATTATGATCGTAGCTCGATAACACTGCGACCAAGTTGTCGGTGAAGAACACCGTATCGTCGTCTCCCATTACGAACCACCTCACGTTTGGTAATCCGAGTTTGAAGCTCTCCAGCACTATTCGGGCGATCCGAACTGCTGACTGCGAGCTTGAAAATTTGAACCGGGTCCAGTCCTCCGAAACGCGAACTGGAATCTGGGATCGGGAGATGTTCTTCCCCGGTTGCTCGTCGAGCCAGGCGAAGCCACGGGTTGTAGTAGGGTCCCACCAAATTTCGCTGTAACGGCTGCGATCTTTCCATGTACGCACAGAGGCGCCGATTCCGAAAAGCACGTGGGAAACGTTGGTTGTTCCGTCGTTACAAGCGATGACGCTTTGGATTTTTCCCGGCATTGGAAACCACCGAGTTTTGTTCAAGAACGGCGACGACCGGAGTGCGAGTGCGAGCGAGACGACGATACAGATAATAAGACCTAGCTTGACGAAGCGCACAAAAAAATCTCTCGGTTTTTCGAAAAATGAGAAAAACTTGAAACATTTGGAGGTTTCGACACTCGGGTCTGAACGGGTCGGAATCATATCGTTTTCCGTGTGCATGAATGAAGAAACTCCTCCGAAGAATCGAAGTCGGAAGAACTTGGTCGGCGAAAATGCTAATTCTAACAGAAAAAGATATCACTTTGATCAGCGATCGGCGAAGAAAATGTTGATGTCATCTCTAAGGTCGGACCACATTTTTGACTTAATAAACACGCGTCAATGGAGTCGGAGAGAAAGGACAACGAAATTTAATCAACGTGACTGGGTCTCTTTGTCGTTCTTCTCCGTAACAGAGGAGAAACTATTTCATCCGAGATTTCCGAGATATTTTCTCCGGTCAAACTCAGTAAAAATGGCAAACAGGCAGGAATTGCACAATTAGGTAACTAATTTGCTTGATCATATCATCTGTTTGAATTTTTTTAAAAAAACTCGTAGTTTTGCCGGCGACAAAACTGGGTTAGTCAATAATGGATTAGATATTACTTGAAATATCAAATAAAAGAACAAGAAAGTACTTAATTTTGGATACATGTTGGGGCCAGGCCTGATAAACTCGCATTTCTTGGCCCAAAAAAACAGCTATTGGCAATCGAATTAGGAAAAGAATCTTACTCCACAAAAAATAGAATAGTTGAACTAGTGGAGGGGGAGGGCCCATTCGCACCGTCTAAGGTGTAGACGCGTTCCAGTTAGTTTCTAACCAACCTAATAATGGGCATAGCAGAGAAACTTGGCTGGGAGAATCGACTGGGGTCGGCTAGGTAGGCATTTGTAGAGCGTACTCACTGAGTCTATGTGAGTCTGGTTCGGAAAGATGGGTTCCAAATATTCGGGTTGTGGTGAAGTTAGACAAAGTGTCGCTAATGGATGGGCAGCCAGAAGTCCATACGGTTCTCCTCGAATCATCAAGCCTGACAAAGTTAAACAAAAGAACAATAACACAACTTAAACTTCAAGTCAACCGCGACTTATTTAAATCAGCCATACCTGTGACATCCACCGGGGTTTAGTGAGGGACACTCAATCCGGGCGAGACAAGCCCAAATTTCTGATCGAGCCGTAGAAGTGAGTATGTATTAAGGCACCGTCCCATATGTTGACTAACTGCGCAGCCAATGGATAGCTGATCGCAATCCGCCAGCCCCCGAAAGCCATTTTCGTAAGAGTGCATCACGTCCCTTGCTCAACACTCTCTGATCTCCTCCGATGTAATACATCTGATTATGATCGTAGCTCGATAACACTGCGACCAAGTTGTCGGTGAAGAACACCGTATCGTCGTCTCCCATTACGAACCACCTCACGTTTGGTAATCCGAGTTTGAAGCTCTCCAGCACTATTCGGGCGATCCGAACTGCTGACTGCGAGCTTGAAAATTTGAACCGGGTCCAGTCCTCCGAAACGCGAACTGGAATCTGGGATCGGGAGATGTTCTTCCCCGGTTGCTCGTCGAGCCAGGCGAAGCCACGGGTTGTAGTAGGGTCCCACCAAATTTCGCTGTAACGGCTGCGATCTTTCCACGTACGAACAGAGGCGCCGATTCCGAAAAGCACGTGGGAAACGTTGGTTGTTCCGTCGTTACAAGCGATGACGCTTTGGATTTTTCCCGGCATTGGAAACCACCGAGTTTTGTTCAAGAACGGCGACGACCGGAGTGCGAGTGCGAGCGAGACGACGATACAGATAATAAGACCTAGCTTGACGAAGCGCACAAAAAAATCTCTCGGTTTTTCGAAAAATGAGAAGAACTTGAAACATTTGGAGGTTTCGACAGTCGGGTCTGAACGGACAGGAATCATATCGTTTTCCGTGTGCATGAATGAAGAAACTCCTCCGAAGAATCGAAGTCGGAAGAACTTGGTCGGCGATAATGCTAATTCGAACAGAAAAAGATATCACTTTGATCAGTGATCGGCGAAGAAAATGTTGATGTCAGGTCGGACCACATTTTTGACTTAATAAACACGCGTCAATGGAGTCGGAGAGAAAGGACAACGAAATTTAATCAACGTGACTGGGTCTCTTTGTCGTTCTTCTCCGTAACAGAGGAGAAACTAATTTCATCCGAGATTTCCGAGATATTTTCTCCGGTCAAACTCAGTAAAAATGGCAAACAAGGCAGGTAATTGCACAATTAGGTAACTAATTTGCTTGATCATATCATCTGTTTGAATTTTTTTAAAAAAACTCGTAGTTTTGCCGGCGACAAAACTGGGTTAGTCAATAATGGATTAGATATTACTTGAAATATCAAATAAAAGAACAAGAAAGTACTTAATTTTGGATACATGTTTGGGCCAGGCCTGATAAACTCGCATTTCTTGGCCCAAAAAACAGCTATTGGCAATCGAATTAGGAAAACTACTCCAAAAAATAGAATAGTTGAACTAGTGGAGGGAGGAGGGCCCATTCGCACCGTCTAAGGTGTAGACGCGTCCAGTTAGTTCTAACCAAATCCTAATAATGCTTTCGACGTTCATTGGGTAGTTAGCAAATTAATAGCCTAGTTCAACTTCCAAGGCCTAAGACAAATACTGTATAATTAACTAGTTTAAGATAATTAATCACAATTAACGAAAACATTAAAAGATTATAATAATGATAAGATGTGGGACCCCCCCCCCTCCAAAACAACTCCCCTACATTGAGCTTTTTATATAGTTTGTCAAAAAGTAACATGATTTAATGAAGATAGAGAAGGGCCTCAAGGCACCCATTAATGAGTCTCTTAATTATTGAAAATAATTAGAATATTAGGGGGAAATTGGAGTGGGAGGGAGGGGCAAATATGAGAAAGAGAGTTGAAAGGGAGGGGTAGTGCAGGAAACGTGTCGTAAAACACGAGAAGTAGAAGGGTGCACCCTCATCTCCACGTCAGATAATGCCAAGTGTCGAGAGCAGGAGTACAAAGCTCTGATATTCGGTAGACCGTAGGACATTGACGTTGACCTGCGGGTCCCCCCACGCGTCTCAATCTCAGCCCTTCCTTGATTGTTTTCAGTTTCTCATCTCATCCGCCCACCCCCACCGCGTGCTTTTCACCCCTTTTTTATTTATTTAGATTTTAGAGGTGGAAGAGCGCGTGAGGCAAAAGGGTCCCGTGCCACGTGGTGAAATCCTCTGGAAGGAAGCTTAAATTAGGAAAAAAGAGATGTTGTTTTGGGGGGAGAGTCGCAGACACAGCGGATGCTTGGTCGTCCTAGGAACTCATGCGTGTCCGAAAGGCGATGTTACTCCGACCTACCGTGGTGACTTCTTATTGGACCACGCAATTGCCTTCCTAACATATCCTCAACGTGGCTTATGAAGCGGAAGAGAGAGAAGCTTCGTCGTAGATGGACGATGCAGATGACATCTGGTTATTCTGAACTTGGGACGTCACACCAACTGCCCGACTCCCATGCTGCCCGTCATTTAATTGTGGCCCCCAGGGGAAATTACGGGCAGCCCTTTCTTCTCCGGCTCTTCTTTCCTCCCCTTACAAAAGCTTTCTTCCTATGCCGTTTCAATGGGACCTTTCTATCTTCCTCTTGAGATTGTCGCTGTGCTCCGCTGCCGTCCGTTAAATTACGAACAAGGATTCTGGGATCCAAAGACCTGGGAAGGGATTTTATAGATAGTTGATTTTTCTTGGTTCGAGAGGATTTAATGGCTGAAATTTGCTGCGAGCTTGTCGGGGAAGGTGAAACTTCTGTTACTGGAGAGCCCAGCTCTCGACCTTCGACACGTCGGAGAATGGAGGCTTGTCCTATTGCATTAATGGCGGACGCTCCTCTCTCGCCTCAGGCGCTCGAGAGCAGCCGAAAACGCCTCAAAGCCGATATCAACTCGCGTGACAGTGGAAACGCCATGGCGAGTTGTATTCCTGCGATCCATAAGATTGAAGAAAGGGATGAAGAAGATTCAGGTGAGGGAAAGAATCTCTGTACGAATCCATCTGTTTCTCACTCTAAAACTTTGAAGATGGCTCTAATGGATGATGAAATTCGACGTCCTAAGTTCGGGGTGACCGCCGTTTGTGGAAGGAGGAGAGAAATGGAAGATGCGGTCTCAATTCAACTATCTTTTTGCGATCAGAAAGGTGATGATTCTGAAAAACTCCATCTTTTCGGAGTGTTCGACGGCCATGGTTGCTCTCATGTAAGTATATCAACAGTTTTCTTCTCGCGGTCCGTAAGATTCCACCACTCTTGTTCCTGATTAGAATTTTCTGCTCTTTTTAGGTGGCGATGAAGTGTAAGAAACGTTTGCATGAGATTGTAAAAGAAGAGATTAAACGAGAAGGTGAGCACGTGGACTGGAAGAGAACGATGGAGAGGTGCTATTTTCGAATGGACGAGGAGGTGAAGCAGTGCTCTAATGAGGTCAGAAGCTCGAAATGTAAGTGCGAATTTCAAGCTTCACAGAGCGACGCCGTTGGATCCACAGCTGTTATAGCTGTAGTCACCCCCGACAAAATTATCGTCTCCAACTGCGGCGACTCCCGCGCGGTGCTTTGCAGGAAGGGGAGAGCAATCCCTCTCTCATCTGACCACAAGGTGAGTCGCGTCTTTTTATTTCTTGCCAAACAGAAAATAATTTTCCGAGCGTGTTCAGGAAAGTAACGGTTTCCTGATTTCCATCTTCAGCCGGATAGACCCGACGAACTGGAGCGGATCGAAGCCGCCGGTGGGAGGGTGATTTATTGGGACGGAGCAAGAGTTCTCGGAGTCCTAGCGATGTCCAGAGCCATAGGAGATAATTACCTAAAACCATACGTCATCCCGGAACCGGAGGTGACAATAACAGATCGGACGGCGGAGGACGAGTGTCTAATCTTAGCAAGCGACGGACTTTGGGACGTAGTAAAAAACGAAACAGCCTGCGGTGTCGCGCGCATGTGCCTGAAGCAGCCTGCGGTGTCGATAACATCGTCGGGAAGAGACGTGGCAACGGATGGTGGCGAAGAGTTGCCGGACAAGGGATGCTCGGACGCCTCAATATTGCTGACGAAGTTGGCACTGGCCAGGCATAGTTCAGATAACATCAGCGTTGTGGTCGTCGATCTGAGAAAATGATCGGCGAAGTGTTATTTTTTTAATCAATTTGAATTATTTAGAATGGCAAAATTGTAATCGAAGGGTGCCCTCTGCTTTAAACAAAAGTCAAAGTGGGTGCTACTGCAGGGGCAGAATTGCTCGTCGATATTTTCCAATGAACAGATCATCATTGCTTTTAATTATATTGATAATTAATTAATTTTATTCATTCAAAAAAGGGTTTTGTGACATTATATTAATCCTTAAAAATTGATTAGCGTGTCCAAGCCATAATAGCATAAAGGCAGTTGACCAATCTGATGCAGACACATTGCTTTTTGCGTCTCCATCGTGGCTTGATCTCTGTCTCTGCGTTGGCTTCAATCCAACTGTAGGTTGGATGAAAGATTAGTTATATGTTTTTTGACTAATCTCACCCATTATTTCTAAACTCAAATGTGAATTAGACCTCATTTGAGTGTGAAGAGAATAAGTTAATATTCTCGACACAATTCTGCGAAGAATTAGATCTCATTGCAAATGGATAAGACAGATGCTTGTAATTCGAAACCGGGCATGGGGTCGGTTTCGAAAGTTCCGAAATTAAACAAGAAGGATGCATAAAATTTGGTTCGAGAATATATTCATTTCAAACTTAGAAGTTTTGATTATATAAAGATATATTTAGTTACAATAAATAACGCAACTTAGAAGCTCCATCAAGCCATTTAATATGGAGTAGAAAAAATTTAGCTAATACAACCTATTCTTTTCCCAAACCTATTTTCACCAAACCATCTTCCTACTCTTGCAATAGCAGAGAAAACATTCAAGCTCGCAAGAGGCGTTTCTCGCCAACCAAGATCCGGTAGGCTAGCACGAGGCCCCTCCGACGTTTCTCGCACGTTCATGAGCCAACCCATCGCTTCTCCGATCGCTTTAAGTTCATCCATCAAGCTCAATGAGTCCCGTATGTAAACGTGCCCTGCCGGTCTCAATATCCGGTCCATCTCGAGCATAATTGTCGACATGTTACACCTAGTTCTATGACATAGAAAGTAGCGAAACTCTGAGAAAATCCAATAAATAATTAGAAAAAATTGAAAAAAATATATACCTATTTCTTTCCACGGAAAACAGATAGGCAGCATGCAAGAAATCATAGGTTCTTGGGTATGTATCAAATGGTTCACACCTGCCATATTAAACAACTGTCATAAAACTTAAACGTAAGATTTATCACAGTAATAATAGATTACTGATTCTTATGTGGGTAAGTTTCTGACAAATATACATAAATTGTGCATGTTACCAATCATGCATCACTCCAATGAGTCCACGATCGTATATAACGGGCAGCGTATTGGAGCCACTAATGGGAACAACATTCATCACCCAACCATCGAACTTTCGATCGATTAATGCTGCTGCAAAGCTGTCGATAGCAAATGTTTTAGAGTAATTTAATTTAAGAAGAAACTATAAGATCATTAAGATAGTATGAAAATATATACCCTCCAAATCCAGCTCTCATATCCATTACATTTCTCAGTCTCATCTTCTTCCAACGAAAAGCTCTGATGTAGCTGGATATGATCTCATTCCAGTATTTGAATTCTGCCTTGAATAGATCGTTTCTGGATATATAAGCATCGTACCGAATAGCCTGAAGCCTATCGGGTGGATTATATAAGCGTCCAGGCCATGCTGCGGTATTTCCTCCATAACCATCTTCTGGAAGCCGAGATATGCATGCTTCCATATCAACATACCTAGCACCGAATACAAGAGTATAAACGTAAATAATTATCTCCGAATATGGAAGGCAACTTATTCAATCCTTCATACATTCTGACTGTGATTGACTGATAGACTACACAGTTAAGAGAGGGCCTTAATATGGAAGTGCTATGACCATTTACCATGTTCTGCCGAGAACAAAATGTTTAAAAAGGGCAGATCAAAATCATACCAAACTTTGTCTGGGTCATTATTTGGATCGCAAAGTGGAGGTTTCACCCCTTCCTCCCGGTTTAGATAGCAACTGTTGTCTAATAGCTTTTGCCAGATTGCAATATATCCATCCTTTTTCACAAACTTCCAGCATAGTCGATTCGTAAGGTTAAGCATCTCTAGTCACACCAAAAAGAGGACATATAATGATTACCATCTCAAACTTGAAAGAGTATACATAAGACAGAGAACAATTATCAACCAAGTTTTTAACAACTTCGACCACTTTTATACCTTCCCACTGCTGCTCCAAGGCTTCTTCATGTTTATAAACAGGTTGCGCTGCCCAAGCAAAATACCCTCCAGCTCTAAGCATCCGATTTACCTCAAGCAACAATATTCCATCTGCCCGTAACAAATGGAAGGGCAATACCATATACCATATCACCAATCAGATCTCTTGATAAATCATCACAAACCAGAAAAGAAACTAAGTTTTTTTTTTTTTTTCTACAAGTAATCAAAACTATGTTTATTGAAAAAGAACATTTACAAGAGCAAGAGCAAGACCTTGTAAATGAAAATTTTGTAAACAGAAAATAAGCGTTTTAAGTCAGACATCAAAGAGTAATAGCAGTTGCAGTCAATGAGACAACAATAATCTCACATTTAGCTACCCAGTAATGCAATTCTCGTTTAGTTTTTGTTAATTAGATTTACTTTATTAATGAAATAAAACAACATAAGGGATGAAACAGAAAAACTATACCGTCACGAGTCCAGTTGATTCTGCATCGTGAACAATGTATCAAGTCAAAAGCTTGACTAGGATATAATAAACGACGAGTTGCAAATGCAGCAACCATTGCGGGGACCCCGCGTTCGAGAGCAAATTGAATCTGATTTTCGTGAACATCTTTGGGAGCAACAGACATAGTAATAACATTTCGCGACAGTAAATAGGCACCAAAACTTGCTACACCACATCCAACATCTAAAACTACACGTGTGTGATGACCAAATGCAATTTTAGGAACCATCTAGTCATACAGAGAGAAAATAAGAATCAGAACCAACCTACAATACCCATTCGACTTTAAAATCTGGGACATGTCAAAAGTCCGTGTTTATTACCTTAGAAATATGATCCAAGTACTCGTCTGCTCCATGTATGAACTGTGTGCCACCGCCAGGAAATCTAAACTTATCTTTGTTTTGAATGATCCAGTTTTGACCTCCTTTATCCTCGACAAGGCGAGTATGGGGAACATTGTTGAACCATACCTAAAATTAAGTGATATATTTATTTTATAGATCTCTAAAAGAATGCATGATTCTACCAAGCCAATGTCAAACCAACTATTTTACAATCGCAAATTTTACAATTTCAAACGCGTGAACATATACTTTTCCACCGGACAAAGATGGTGCAACATAGAATTAAGTTTTGGCAATTGTAAGCTCGAACTACGATTGTACTTCAGCTGCATAATTCTCGCTGAATTATATACAATATGAGGGACAAAAATTTCATTTTTCTCCAACCAATCAAAAGGGTACTACATTTACCTCGTCCCGGCTTCTTGGCCAGGGTATTGGAGTTTTATAAGCTTTCGGCGCCGGAACCAAGCAATCCAATTGATGACTGGAGTCAGGACAATGCCTCTCGAATTTTTCTCCTTTGTCTGTGGATTGGAGCTTCCGAATAGCATCGGCATTATCCAAACAGGGTATATACTCGCTCAACATCTGCCGGCAAAGCCCAAACTTCTTAATTCTAAACTTCTCAGAACCATTCGCACCAATGTCTGCCACACTCGAATTTCCCCAATTCTCAACATAATCGGGGTCGAAATCTCCCACCTCAAAGTCATCAGACATTGTCCCGCTCTCATCAACGATTCCGAATCTGTGCACCGACATGGGCGGAGGAGGAGGAAGAAGAGGAGGAGGGGAGGAAATTAGGGACGGAGAAGGGGCAGAGACCAACGGAATGGTTTTCCCCGGAAGCGCTTCAGTTCGGTTTTGATTGATAAGAGCGGAGACATTTAAGTCCTTATTATAGTTGGGGGAAAGCGAAACCACTGGGTTATCGCGGGAAGTGGAGAAGAAGATGAGCTGCTGGTAGCCATCAGACCAATGCTTCCCGAAGTAGAAGAAAGTAACAGAGATGACAACGAAGGCCGTGATCTTGAATATCAATGGGGTTTTGAACGAATCACCATTAGAGAAGAGCTTCATTGTCTCAATCGCAGCGTTTCAGATCTCAAACATCTCCCCCTCGGCCCTCACACAGAGAGTGAGTGATTGTGGAGGAAGGAAGCTCAGGATTTTTCCCTCGCAGTGAAAATGGGACCTGGATCGGCCATGATGATTAATTTGATTATTATTATTAATCACGCAAGTGATCATGATTAGGCTTTTCTAATCGATCCATTAGTATCTCGTGGCTAAACGGCGTCGCTTCAAGAACACGTGGTGAAGTACAAAAGAGGGAGTACGAATTCCATGTGTGTTTGGTTGTAGGAGATGGAGATGGAGATGGAGATGGGCAACACACGTGGAATGTTCTATTTGATTATATCATCTGATGTAGACTTGAATTTGTTTAATGCAATTTGTAAACAGCTACTACACATTAATTAAGTACAAATTAATTAAAATGAAATGCTTCGAGAAAGAACACAATTTCAATTAATGTTTAGATATTTTTGGTTACTTTTAAGTCTAGAAAATTTGCTGGAGCCAAAGAATTAATGTCCCACCCAACATCGAGGGTAGAGTGGGCAAAATTAAACCGGAACCA
This sequence comes from Begonia masoniana, assembly GCA_022432975.1. Taxonomy (NCBI): domain Eukaryota; kingdom Viridiplantae; phylum Streptophyta; class Magnoliopsida; order Cucurbitales; family Begoniaceae; genus Begonia; species Begonia masoniana. The sequence goes on from CM039504.1 coordinate 1,075,484, forward strand.
AGATTTTAACCGGAAATGTAAGTCAAAAATTTTACCAAATAACCGGTAAAACTCGATCTAAAACCGTAAAAATTAGTCCATACTTGAAAACATGCCATAGACTAGATCCAAACTCCAAACTAGAACAAAAAAACAATAAATAATATAAATAATTTTTTAAAAAAATTTGAAATTGAACCAGGATCGAATCGTGAAACGCGATCGATTTTGGTCTGGACCATGAACAACGATTCTGGTTACGGGGTGAAACTGGACCTTGCCGTCTTCACTTTGTAGACAACTTTCTATCAGTTAGTAATATTAATAAATGTAAAATTGAATATAAATTAAATGGGTAAATTTAGATGGAGTGAGTTTTAATTTTTTCAATGAATTATATTCAAAAAAAAGGATATTAGATTAGAAAAATAAAATATTGGATTCCTCATTCCTTTATACAGTATATATGCCACCTTTTGTCGTTCGTAAAACCCTAACGAGCATAAACCCCTCCCTCTCACTCTGTCTCTGAAATGGCTCTGGGTTTAATTCTTCGCAAATCAGCCTCCACTTTGAGTCCTCTTGCTGGTAGGCTTGTTCGTGCCCATCGCAATTACCATTCTTTCATCTTCCCTGTTGTAAACCACCGCACGCATCTTCTATGCAACCCTGTTCCCCGCTCCCTTGTACCTTCTTTCCAGTTCTCTTCGTCGAAACTCTCAAATTCCGACGAATCCCTTCTACGGGTTATTGAATCGGAGATTAAGTGCGCTGAGGAGTCCGACGATCATGACCGGGTACGACTGTTTGGTTTAGTTCTTTGTATTTTGCTTCTCTAAGGATGATCGGATGGTTATGTTCATTTCTTTTTTGTCTTCTAGGCTGAAGAAATTCCCAGTGGCTTCCCATTTGAAATCGAAGATAAACAAGAACTACAGGTTGTAACGCTGAAAAGAACCTATCAAGGTGAAGATATAACAGTTGAAGTCCATATGCCTGATTTAGTGACAGGGGAAGACGATGGTGATGATGGTGGCCACGACGATAGCGAGAAGGCCAGTCAATCTAGCGTACCTTTGGTTGTTAGTGTTTCTAAGAAAAATGGACCATCTTTAGAGTTTACTTGCACTGCATACCCCGATGAGATTGCCATTGATAGCTTGGCTGTGAAGTATCCTCAAATTTCCGAGGATCAAATGACCTATGAAGGCCCTGATTTCCAGTTAGTAATTTCAAATTATGATTTGAGTTTGTAATTCATCTATATTCATGTTTTTTAATGGTACTCCATTTTCAACCTGGTTTGTTTCAGAGATTTGGATGAGAACCTGCAGAAGGCTTTCCACAAGTATTTGGAGATCAGAGGAATCAAACCCATCACGACAAATTTCTTGCATGAGTACATGATCAACAAAGACAGCAGAGAGTACTTGGTTTGGTTGCAGAAACTTAAGAAATTCGTGGAGGCGTGAATCACAAGAGTTAGGTTTTGTAGCATTTTAGATATCTTCCTTCTCATTAAGAACTCCATGCGGACACTTGCAATCATTTGGTATTTCTGGAAAATTTAAAGATTGTATTTTTATCGAGGCACGAGACTGATTGTTATGATTTTGACATTGAGATTTGTAGTCTTCTTCATTGTTGTTGGCTTATAACTCCATGGGCGATTCATGTTTTTTCTTTTCAAGGATCCGATATTGTTCATTTGATTTCCCATTCCAACCTAGCCTCACATTCATAGGTTGGAAGGGATAATCCAATTCCTTGAATGTATTTTGTTTTGGAGACTTCATTACTATATAAAGTCGACCATCTGCATCGACCACCATGTTACGAAAACCTGTTTAATAAATTACTCACCATCTCAGCCATCAAGGAACTTCTTTCGTAGCTCTCCTTACACTCCACTCTGATGACTTTCTCGAACACAGAGAGAGAAAGAGCGAGAGACAGAGAGAGAGCTAAAAATACCTACATCAAAATGCTTTATAATGAAACTTGGAAACGTCTACTACTTCACAAGCTCTATGCTTACAAAATCTTTTGTTTGTAATTTATGTTAAAGGAAAACCCGAAAAAGTTCATCTCTTCCCTCTAAGATACTGGCATGCTTCTCACTGAAAGCATGGGACATCAGATAACTATCCAACTATTAGAAGTCAAATTTAGCATACAATACAACAAAATGCCACCAACCAAACATGCGTGACATTTTTTCCTCCTCTTTTGACTTGATGCCTCAAGAAGTTTTTCCTATCTCTTAACAAATACAAAACATTTCTTCTCGAATCCGAAGCAAAAGTAACGTGTTTAGTTAGTGGCAGAAAATCAACTGTGACTTACGAAAAGAACCACACCTTGAAGAAGATAGCCAAAGCCAGTTGTAAGATAAAGGCAGCAATCAATACCAGTGCAAGATCAGATCCTTCAACATATGACCTCAAGTTCAAGGCCACAAAACTCGCAGAAGCACCACCAACAAGAAGAATTATTATCCAGCGGACAAACTCAACAGGTATAAGCAGCAGAAGCTGAAAGTCAAGATGGAGATTATTTTAATTTTAAAATTGTAGAAATCAAAATAACTTCGTTTAACCTTTATAATTTTTTGGGGAGAAACAAATTGGAACTCAATATCCACAGAAACACTCAAATAAACTCTGAAAAAATGATGAGAAAAAGCTGCTGAGATCAGAGAAACTTACAGAGGCCGGGATAAAAATGAAGAGAGAATATCCCCACATGCACCATAACCTCACAAGACTAGAATTTGTACCAAAGTATTGAAGCAAGAAATAGTATGCCAAGGGCACCAAAATTACATAACCATAAACAGTGATGGCTGCCACATTCATATAGCCAACATCAAAGCTCCAAGAAATACTTTTATCAGAGCGTTTTTTCATGAGATAGGTGGCACAATTTCCAAGAGATGCAAGCACAAACATCAGTGTTGTTGAAATCCATATAAGGCCATATCTGCATATAAGAAGCAGGCGAAACTTAGAAACCCAGTGCTAGATGCAGAGTCAAATAATGTGAAACATAAAGTCATGTTCTTTAGGGAACATTCATCATCGGAAAACCAAAACAAGGAAAAAGAAGAATGATACTCACAAATCGGGGTTTGCCTCAATTTTGCTAGAAAAATCTCTGCTGGGATACAAAGAACCCACTAATCTATTCACGAAAACATCTGTATCCACATTGAAGTATTGAGTGTACGATGAGATACTAAATACTCCCCTCCAGTTGTTCGCTGGCTGCTGCTCAAACCCCTCTACTTTGAGAAGCAAAAATATTTAAGACAAATAAACCAACAAGTCAGAAAATATTCTGAGGATGTTTATCAATGTTTGACAGAGCAATCTAGAAAAAAAAAAAGATCTCAAATTTAGAATGGATCCTTCCAATGCAAACCATCCTCAATCATTTTATTGGTAAGAGCTTCTATTCCATTGCAAAGTGCGTTGCATCACCAAGACTTTCTGTGAATTTTGAATTTGCATAAACTTGGTTCATTCATTCTTTGAATTTCTATTTTCTTAGATTTAGTTTCTTTAACAGTTTAAGTAAATGTAAAAAATAGTAGGGCAATTTCAAAAGCCAAAGTAAAAAAAAAAAAAAATGCAAATAAAGGCTCTTAACTATTCTTTCAGTACTTAAAAGTTTACTCTTGAAATTGCAGCTGACAACATTTTTTTCATTACTATTTTGTGTTCCAGCACATTTCTAAAATCTAACAATTACCCGTTCTATTTCTCAATTTAAAATTCCCTTTCAGACTAGATTTCCAATATCAATACAATTTCAGGTAATAAAAGAATCTAGAAACATGACTAAAATGATTCAAGTACTCCAAACGAAATTAAAAATATTGGATAGAGTGGGAATCTCATGAGAAAGAGATTTTATGTTTTGAAAAGAAATAAAACTAATAGAATATGGAAATGCTTCACTTGAACATCATACCCCTTGGGGTTCCAACAGTTTGATAGCCCCGGTTCCCATCTAGATGTCCATGATTTGGAGGAAATATTTGCATACCTGCTTCTGGAGCTGCATATAATTCAACAACAGTATTTACTTAAATTTGAGAAAATAATTCATATTTTTATAGATTTTGTTTTAAGAATAAAGATGCTCAAAATTATCATACCTTCATAGTTTGTGATCTCTCTTTCTTCACTGATAACAGCCTATAGACCCAAAAAAACAGACAGTAAAAAAATGCTGGGAAAAAAATGAATCATCCAAATTTTAGTTCATTGGTATGTGTGTATGTGAAGAGAAGGAGAGAGAAACCAAGATTAGGACGAACTGGTAATCAAGCATCAATTAAAAAGTTATGTAACTTATCAACAGCCATGCTACAAGTCACAGGTTATGTAACTTATCAACAGCCATGCTACAATAGCTTATTCTACATACAAATTCATCGTTTTCCAAATTTAAACAGCACCGGATACATACAAAAACCATCCATCTAATCAAATAAATCAAGCAGTGGTACACTGACTAAATTGAAAGTATCCAACCGCCCAGACCTTCGTCCCTTTACAAATAAAATAGCAGAATTCAAATGATTTATTCTTCTTTTTTCATAAAAAATCAAAGAAATGAAGAATAAAATTTTACGCACGATCAAAGTACGAACAAGATCATTCACCTTACAATTCCAATAGCTTGACATAAAAATATAGAAAAGCAATCCATTACCGATGTGAAATCCTTTTCAAAATAAAGAAGAGAAATTCAATCAGTTCATACCGGAACTGAGCCAAGCAGATGGCTTCTGGGAATGTTTGTCAACGACTCGTCCATGAGAAGCTCAATCAAGCACAGAAAGTAAGGAAGATAGAGATGCTTTGATAATCTCAGAGTGCCATCGGGAAATAGCGATTGATCTGAGAAAGTTGAAACTGATTCCGGAACCAAGCCCTAAACATTGCCTTTTGTGGCATGGGAGGAGCACAGGCGACGAGAGACTGACCGGTATTAACAATTAAGCGGTGGAAGACAGACTGTTTCTCCACGCGCCTTAAGAGATTGGATCAGCGTCTGAGCGTCATAGCTATAAACACCGAACCGGAATCCGTGGTCTGACCGCCGCATTTATTATTTTTCGAACCGGAAACAAGTAAACTCGCAATCGGTTCGATTGGCTGGTTCGAATAATTCATTTTCACACGGATTGCAATAACTATGTGGTAGAGAAACTAGAAAAGGTAAACGGAAGTAATATGAATTTTATTCATCTCAGTATTTAAATTCAAATAAATTAATATTATCCTAAAATATTGAGCAGACTGATCAATTACGTAACATAAAAAAAATTGGTTAAATCATTTATATTCTTAAGATAAGCTCATAATTATATAATAGTATGGCAAATATAGAGCAAAACAAAATCTAATTTAGACAATTTAAGTCGGTCGTGCTACATCTTGAAAACTATGCCAACAATCATCTCAAAAGTTGATTATTAGCTGGAATAATGCAGCAATATCAAGCAGTAGTTTGTGTTGTACCATTATACTAAAGAACAACTATCAACGACAGAACAATGAGAAATTGATTTCCAGAGCAAGATCCCCAAGTCAGATTGATACTTAGTTGAACCTAACAAGAGATGATATAGAACGATATGCAGATTACGAGACAGAAAAGAAGTTAAAGATGGCTGCATGAGCTAGGATTGATTGACAACTCATTTTTGTACAATCAGTAATTTACAAATATCTTAAAACCCAAATTAAAAATAGGGTACTGAAAGGAGGGCAGCAATCCAAATATATACTCAAATTTTGCCTCTCACAGCTCACTATAGTTGCGCCAAACTGAACGAAATTCCTCGCGGAATGTATTCAGGCGTGCTTTTAGATTCGGCATTCTCAAGCTCGAAGTGGAGCAATAATGACTGCAAAAACAGGAATTGCAGAACGTATTAGACAAACTACTTGATAAATTACTTTTGATTTATCATATACTTATAATAGCTCAGGGTGTCCCCTGCTGCGTCTCCTTGTAATTGAAGTTTTATGAATTATGATGGTACAAAAATAAATTCTCAGATTGTTCTTATCACAGTCTTCACATTATTAATTTTACCTTTTTCAAGTTTCTCTAAAATTTATGTCTGAATACGTAAGTGATAACCCAATGTGTTAGGTAGCTCACCATATCATGCAGTTACTTAAAATGGCATCAACGGGAACAAATAAGTTCATAACAGAACATGCAACTTACCTAGAATAGCAGTGAGAAGTGCCCATGAGACTATCATTAGAGCACCAGACAAAAACCACAGAACTAGGCCAACTGCGGGAAAAAAAAAATTCAGCAAAAGGACTAGAATTGTGGAAAGCTGATCAGTAATTGGGAGATAGGGAGTTAGAAACGTATATTTTACCAGCTAAGAACATAAAGACAAAAGTCCATCTTGGCTGGCCACAGATATAAATTGCCTTTTTGGATGATGGGCGTCCACGAATAACAGGCCTACTTATATTAATATTTAGTAAAATTGGCATGCAGAAAGATATTGTGTGAGAATCAATAAACTTGTAAAAAAGCTCACATGTGAGGTGGCCTCATTTTTGCAGCTAAATGTGGTGAAAACTGCCTCACTGTTCTTGTTATCTTTTCACTAAAAGTAGCTGCAAAACTGTAAAAACAATATTTCAGCATCATACTCTAAATGACGGTTGATCAACCATGAACTAGCAGAAAGAGTCCTATATTCAACACATGTTTGGCATCTAAAATACCAAGTCTAAATCAACATCATATTTATAATTTAGCATTAGTACCCTAAGCAATTTAAAATAAAATATAAGCGTCTTGATTTCTTTAGGCGTAAATATTTTACAACATACACATGGATAAGCACAGCCGAGATTAATTTCTAAAACTATACCTTTTCTTCAGCTATACTCAAAAGAACCAACATCTGACGATGTTCAAAAAATTTTAAACCGTTTCAAACTACACAATCATGCTTCTGCCTGCATCAAAGATGGTCTCAAATAATAATCTAACCTGATGTTTTGTTCTTTTCCCTTCCCTAAATTTATCCAAACTGTATAGGTAGAGCATATAAATAAGTATATAGTCTAACGTAGAAAATTTAGAAATGGCATACCTATCATTGAGCAAAGCAACGCTCAGAGCTGCCAAAGGGGTTGCAATTATGGCCAATGGTCTCATTAAAAACGCAATACCTAAACCGATGTTTCGACACATCGAGTCAGTGAAACTGGAACTAAAATGTTCAGAAGATAGCAATAGTGGATCTCTTGCTTACCGAGAATGAAAATGAACAGAATGAAATAGTTCGTCCGGTAGCTGCGAGTGAAAATGAAAAAAGAAAAAAAAAGTTATAACCATGATAAAAGATTTTTCATCGTCAGAGGTCATCAAATATCAAATCGAGATTAAATTTCTTTTCAGATGCTCGTAAAACAAAACAAGAAAAAGAGAATCGAAATATCAGCTCTCGACAGATTCAAAACCGACAAAGAAATCTGAAATTATAGATAATTTACGCTCCTCCGCAGTTTTAATCAGTTTAATCAGTTTTCTGAGCAACAAATTGAACACTGGTAGGACGTTGCATCAAAAGAACAAAAAAAAAAAGGAAAAAGAAGAAAGAAAAGTAAACAAACTAATAGAGATTGCATTTGAGGCGGCTGGTCCATTTGGGAAAGGAGCGAGGGAGACTGAATTTGGCGAAGAACTCGCCGGGAGGGCGAGGTGGGATTGACCAATCAACTTCACGAAGGGCTTCGACTAAATCCTCCACTGTCACATTTCCCCAATCCATCTCTTTCTCCGGGAAGAATTGAAATCGATGAAATTGGAAAATGGAATTAGGGAAGGAAGGTCTCCTGAAGGGACACCGCCTGGCAAAAAAAAGCCTCTAAATTAAAAATAAATAAAATTATTAATTTTACTTTATAAAATACGAACTAATTAATAATCAATTGGATTATTTATCATCCATAAATAATTTATAAAGACTAAATAATTATAAAATGATTTTTAATTAAATTTAGGGTAAAGTGCAATTTGGCCCCTACAACTAGGTGAAATGGGTAATTTACATCATAAACTTGGGTAAAGTGTAATTTGGTCCCTACAATTAGGTGAAATGGACAATTTACACCGTAAACTTGAATAATAGGCAAGAACAACCTTAATGTATTGATAATGGGCAATATGGCCCATACCGTCATATTTTCTATAAAAAAATAACATTTTTTCATTTATTCATTTTTTTTTCCGAAAGGCCCTTCACTGGACGGAACCGGACCAAACCGATTCAGCTAATTCCACTCTTATTTATTTATTTATTTTTTAAATTATATTTCTCGGAAAAGAGAAGACAGATGAATAGAATTAAAAAAAATAAAAAATCAAAGTACAATTAGTCGAACCGATCCGGTTCGGTTCGGTCCGGTGAGGGGCATTTCAGGAAAAAAAATGAACAAGTGAAAAAATATTACTTTTTGATGGAAAATATGACGGTAGGTGTCATATTGCCCATTATCAATACATTAAGGTTGTTATTGCCTATTATTCAAGTTTATGGTGTAAATTGCTCATTTCACCTAGTTGTAGGGGCTAAATTGCACTTTACCCAAGTTTACGGTGTAAATTACTCATTTCATCTAGTTGTAGGGGCCAAATTGCACATTAACCTTAAATTTTAAGGAAAAAATATATTAAATATCAAATTTTATAATTTAATTTTTTTTTTTAAAGGGAATGCTTCCAACTGTTTTTTTGTGGACGGCCCTCGGCTCCAACCGCCAAGCGCTATCTCACCATCTTCTTCTCCAAAGCTCGTTCACTCTTTCCCCCTCTCTTTCTCTCTGTCTACAGCTCCCGCTGTATCTTAGACGAACCGTGTCGAAGCAAATTTTAAGTCATTTTTTCTTCGAGTCTCGTCTCGTCTCGCCCCGCCTAAATAACGATGATGACAGGTACTGCCATCTCCATCTCCATTTTTGGCTTTGAATATTTTTTATGCTTGCTTAGGATCCTATTATGAATATTACTACCTATTTTGGCAATATTTTCTGTTGAAGGCGACAATGGGACCTCCGGTCATTCAACCGCTAGCTATGAAGAGGCATTGGATGTCTTGTCTTCATTGATAACTAAACGCAGTCGCTGTGATAAAACTGGGGATCGATTTGACCTATTATTTGATTACATAAAGGCAATTATTTCTCCTATTTTTTACCCGATCTAGTATGGTTTGATTAAGGCGTCGAAATAATTGTATTTTTCTTTGGTTGTGTTTCTGAACCGAAATTACTCGGTTTGCCGCAAAATAACAGCTGCTAGATTTAGAGGAGCCTATTTCAAAGCTGAAGGTTATCCATGTAGCTGGTACTAAAGGAAAGGTAACATTTCTTCTGTTTCTTAAGTAAAAATTGCTTCAATTATCAGACAAAGTCAATATCTCCCCCAAATTTAAGTTTCACTTAACAAACTTATGGTTTGGGTATTTAAAGAGAAACGTATTTATGGCCAGTCTGTTTGTATAAACTAATTCTCTTTTCTATGATGTGGTGACTTCGAGTATTGAAACTTAACAAGGGGGAGATGTCTGATGCAAATGGTGCAAAATAGTAAAGACCATATGTTGGGAATTTAACAAACCATGGCCTAAACATTGCTAGCTGCAATCTATATGCGATTAAATTGCCCTGAAATCTTCTCCGGGCTTGTAGATTGAATATAATTAAAGGTGGAACTAAATATGGGATATGTGCTATTTAACTGAACTGATGATTTGTTAATTTCTTTTCTTCGGGATTGAAAAGGGATCCACATGCACCTTCACAGAATCCATATTACGTAATTGTGGCTTCCACACAGGGCTTTTCACGTCTCCACATCTCATTGATGTACGGGAAAGATTTCGTCTGGATGGGTGAGTTTTCTTAAGTCAGTTGTTTTATATAGGTCCATTTCCACTTCACTTGTGAGTTGCATGCTAACAAAAATTGTCCATCTTGAGAAGGGAAAAAGTACTACTATTTCAAGGAAATTCATCTAATTGCATTCGCTTTGCTGGTCTCTTTCTGCAGTATTGACATCAGTAAAGAGAAATTTTTAGTATATTTCTGGTGGTGTTACAATAAACTAAAGGTACATTGCGGAATCATCAATTTCAATTTGATATAGTCTTGTTGTACTATGTTTTGTCCAATTTAGTTTTTTTTTTTTTTGTGGTATGCTAATAAATTCTTAAGCATAATAAAAAGGATGGTTGATGCTTTTGACATTTCTATATCTTTTGAATAAATACTTATGCGAAAATCATCGAGATTTTTAGTAGCTTATATCACCAAATTGGCCTTTAAAATATTAAATCATCAGTGCACCTTTCTAAACTCACTTTTTTTTTTTATTCCAGCAATGATGGTTAAATTTTTTCGTAGTTTGTTCATTTTTAATGTTTATCTAACCCTGCACAAATTTAGAGTTACTATAAATGAATTGATATCAACACGACAGATAAAGATTCTAGTTTGAGATTTTACTGATTTGATTACATTTATATTCAATGAATGCTAAAGTTTCTTGTGTACGAAAAAAGCTAAATAAAGCTGGCCTTCCAATTTAAAATTCAAAGATAGGGGAGCTAGTTGGTTGAATGTATTTACTTAAATAACCTAATAGTTTGTTGGGTATGGTAACTTGACTTTTTGATATTATGCAGGAGAATACCAATAAGGATCTGCCTATGCCTACATTATTCCGCTTCCTTGCGTTACTTGCATTCAAAATATTCTCAGATGAGAAGGTTGATGTGTAGAATTTTCTTCACGGGCTGTTATTGATTAATTTTATTAAAATTTTGGAGCAGAAAATTAAACTTTCTTTTATTCTTTTATGAAGGTAGACGTAGCAATCTTGGAGGTAGGCTTAGGGGGAAAATTTGATGCAACAAATGTGGTATGTGTAAATGGTTGTTCGAATCACAGATCTATATCAACACTTGAGGAAAAAGTATTTCATTGTTGTTTTATGAAGAGCTTCAAGGAAAGCCTCGACTGTTAAAGACCAAAATGTTTCAGGTGCAGGCACCAGTTGTCTGTGGTATATCTTCCCTTGGTTATGACCATATGGAGATTCTTGGTTAGTTTTTTCCCTTCTTAACTTGGTCAGTGGCTTGTAGCATTTGTGTAAAAATTTCTATTCATGAACCCAATGAAAATTATATAATGTATAAGGAAGTTGTATGAACCATGCAATTATTTGTATCGTCATCATCTGATAAAATTACTTTTTTCCTTAGACTTTGTTGCATATATTTATAAGGTTCCGGCTTTTAGTCAATGATGCTTTAATTCATTGGCGTTCTTCTTTTTCTCTTCTAAATGGACTAAGCAGGTAACACTTTGGGAGAAATTGCAGGGGAGAAAGCTGGTATCTTCAAGGTGTTGTGGAGATGCATATTTTTATAACACAAACCAGTGGGAACTTCTCTCACACCCCGTTAGATGTTTGATACTTCTCTTACACGTTTATGCTTTTGTAGCGAGGGGTACCTGCTTTTACTGTTTGTCAACCTGATGAAGCAATGAACGCACTTCAGACTAAGGCAAATAAGTTAAATGTGAGTTCATGGTTCTTTCACAATTTACTTCAACTTCTAGATTCTCTTCTAGTACCTTGCTTGGGGAGAAGCGTGGGTCAGATCATCTTGTAAATAAAATTCACCACTTCTTTAAATCCTTTATCTTATAAATTAGAAAGTGAAATTGCAGAAATTTAGCTGGCAAATAGTTGGACTACAATCGAGCAAGAAATACGTAAAATCTTTCCACGACGTGGTTGTGCTTTTTTTATCAATTAGGCTCCTTTTTGACTTTTTATAATATGGTGAACTGAGATCTTTATATACATTTTATAACCTGACTATGATCTGAGGATGATCTCTTAATGATTTGAGACTTTTTTCACTTGGTAAATATGTTTACTGAGTGAATGCACTAACACTGTTTTTTTATAGAGAAAAGCTTACTATATTTTTTGCCAACCTATAAAAATAAGAGAAGTACAGGATGTAAAGCTGATAAATTTTTTCTAAATCAGGTGCATCTTCAAGTCGTGCCACCATTAGATGCCAATTTGCTAAAGGGTTTAAAACTAGGACTTGAAGGTGAGCACCAATATATAAATGCTGGTCTTGCTGTTGCACTATGCTCGACTTGGCTAAAAAGGACTGGGAATTCTGAAATCACTAACTTGGAAAATAATTCTTTGCCGGAGCAGTTCTTACATGGCCTGACTACTTCTAATTTTGAAGGAAGGGCACAAATAGTTGCTGATCGATATACTGACATTGAAAGCCCAGGAGGTCTTGTGTTTTTCTTAGATGGAGCTCATAGCCCTGAAAGTATGGAAGCTTGTGCAAAATGGTTTTCTCATGCAATCAAAGCAGACGAACAACGAAAAATCTTGAATCACCAACCTGGGAATCATTACAGATCCTCTAATGGACTAAAGCAGGAAATCCCTGCTGAAAAAGTGAGGAAGGACTCCATGCAGGTAGAGCTAAAACGTTTTCATTCCTAATCACTCAAGATTCTTTTTTGACTTGTTGTCGTTATTAAGAAACCAGCCATTGAATATCTCTCGGGTGTTTTTTTTTTTTTTTTTTCCTTTTGGTTTTCATTTTTGGCCCACCAGACCATTGAATGTATCCTTTGCCATTTTCTTCTCTAGTTTTTGAATAACACTATCAATATGCATCTAATGTTTCTGTCTTTTCTGCTTCCTTTCCTTTGGATTTAGCTGATGTTAATTACTGATAAGAGTTTGCAGGTACTACTCTTTAATTGCATGTCAGTGCGAGATCCGCAGTTGCTACTTCCCCGCCTGATAAAAACTTGTGCTGATGAGGGTAAGTTCTTATACAGGAACCATTTTTACTAGTTTCTTAATTTAGTAATATTATGCATAATGGGATAGTATCTGTTAGTTAATTGTAATCGTTTGGATATTTGTGCGCGAAAAAATTTTGATCGGTAAAAAACAAAGATAAATTTTAACATTTCTTTGATTGATAATGGGGCATGATTTTATTTTACGAATAAATTACTAGTCATTTTTATTTTTTAGGTGTTCACTTCAAGAAGGCACTCTTCACTCCAAATGTATCACTCCATAACAAGGTTGGAACCCACTCCTTAACGCAAGCAAATGCTCAAACAGATTTGTCATGGCAGTTCAAAGTTCAAAGAATGTGGGAAAACGTCATGCAGACTGATAAAGGTATTAGTAGAAATACAAATTATAACATTGATTGAAGGTCAAACATAAATTAAGTCATATTCTGTAGATCAGTCGCAGGAGCTTTTGGGCTCGTCTAAAATGAAATTTCACAAAATCGTTCTACTGTAGGAGGAGGAGATTCCAAAAGCCCGGATGCCATCAACGCAAGAAAAGATGAACCAGAAATGGGTTCAAGAAATTGCGAGAATAGCACTGTGTTTTCTTCTCTCTCATCAGCTATCAAATGGCTGAGGGCAAGTGTCCGTCAGAATCGATCTGTTCGTCTCCAGGTAATTTTTTTCTTTATTCCTGAAAAGAGTCTTTCTTTTCACCTCATGCAGATATTGGATTTCTATGACATCTGTTGAAAACGTATGCCGAACATTTATAATGATCGTTGACCTATGAAGAATGGAAAGCAAACACATACTGTAGTTTCCATTTCCAATGTTCCTTGTGGTATGAAATTCCGAAGAAACAACATAGATTCATTTTCTTTGATGATTTGGTTCTTCAGGTCCTTGTTACAGGCTCTTTACACCTTGTGGGAGATGTACTGAAATTAGTTAAGTGATGGGGGTCATAGTTTTTCGTGGTGAAATTTGAAGCAGAAAAGATGATGCAAATTGCAATCAACAGAGATCAAAGAAAGTAACCCCTGAATTTTGTTACAGACATTCAAATTATTTGTATTTGGAATTACTCACCCACTTTTACCAAAGATGGGATACTTTCTCGAGAAATCTCATGAATTATTTATTTCAGTGGTCCAATCCACCCCTCCTACTTGTCATCCATCTTCTATCTCTCACCATAGTTTAGGCCAGTACACATGATAAATTCGTTGCTCTCATCTATCAGACGAATAATTTCACACTAGCCCACAAAAGCTTCCACCATATTTGAGATGAAAGAAGAACATGAGCAGTTGGTGTTGCTGCAGTTAATCAACCCCCTCCGGTTTCGAGAAGAATGTTAATGTGAATACAACAGTTTACAACAGTTTTTGAGAAAACGAAGAACCATAGAATCACATAGCATAGAAAAAAAAAAGTTAGTAGAGACTAGAGACTAGAGCCTGTGGATCATCCTATCATGACTTAAGGTTAATAGCAAAGAAAATGCTCTCAGAAATCTACTTGAATCGTAAAATGGAAAAGTTTCTCTACAAATCAACACCCCACACAAACTCTATTAACTTTAAAAATTTGGGAAAAAAGGCTCGTTGGTCGCAAGTAGAAAGCTTAAATGCATATTGCAAAAGCCTCGATTTAAGGAATGTTGACGGGAAAAGATATGCACAACCTTCAGCATGGATCAAAGCAACTGCCGGAGTTGCTCTATTTCTTTCCTTAGAGATTTGACCTGTTGAATCAATTCTGCTTGGTTTTCCAGCATTGAACTCATCAAACTAGACGTCTCCATCTGGTTCACGATTACATAAAATAATAGGTCGATGAGAATATGTGCAGGAAAAACAACAGCGCAACAATGATCCTGTTTCATGTACGTACCTCCTGCATGTGAAATTGTCTCAGAACATCAATATGAAGATTCCTCGTATCTTCATGTATAGATTTCTGAAACGAATCAAGAGTTTCTTCCAGAGTACGTTGAAAAAGCTGAAGCGTGAAGGAAGTTCCCTGCTGTGCATCCAACTGATGCACCTTTTGAGGTTGAAGAGTTCCCCCCTGTAACAGGTTTATTTCAAGTCAAAGAACAATCATAATCTAGGGAGAAGAATCTTTTGCCATGCATGTACCTTAAAAACTGTCATCATGAATTCTGAATCATTCTGTTTTTTAATGCAGCAATCAAGAAATTCATAATCTAAGGGAAGAAATCTATCGCTATGCATGTCTATTAGCAACTATCATCCTAAAATTTGAATTATTGTGTTAAAATGATAGCATGACAGAAATACCCAACCATATATTCTGATGTCCCAACATCTTGAAGCATTAAATAGGCAGTAGTAGTTGTCTAGCAACTGTACTTACATTTGCTGATGGTAGAATCCCTAATTCTGAGGCAGATGCTGATGCATCAGACTTTGATAATAAGTTATTCAAAACCTCATCCCTGGTTTCTGAACCAATTTTCTTTGTTTTTGGTGAACCCACTGAAATCGATGTCCCATCACTAACTGATGATGTGGTGCTTAGCCTCTCAGCATACGTAGAAAATCTCCTAGGAAAGGTCAAAGATATTGGCCCTGAAGAGTCTGGATAAGATGGTCCAAGAGCATTTCTCGTGCTATGAGATAGAGACATGGTACTAGAAGGTGTATTATCCAGAAATCCTAAGGGAGTCTCCTGATTTGATGAAGCCTCTTTGTTGCGCAAACTTGGATAGCTGAAGTTCAAACTTGTCATGGTGTTATTATGGCTATGACTTGTTGACAAGGAAGGATCTTGCAATCCAGAAAACACTGATCCAGATGTCTGACCACTTGAAGCTAGAAGCCCAAAACGCGATGGCAATGTATTTGGTAGTCGAAGGTGAGAAACTTTATCAGATAATCTCTCACCACCCCAAGATTCTGGAGGGGTAATAGAGTCGTCACTCTTGGAAGAAAGAGTTGGTGTAGGAGTTGACCCCACAAGTGCTACAGTAGACGATCGGGAATCATCCTGTTTAGAACAAAGAATGAATACAGTATGAAAATTTACAACACTATTTAAAGTTATAATTGAGTCAAAGCGGATGAGACACACGCAACCCTGTTAATGACTATAACCTCTCATGATAATTAAGGTCAACTGATCATATGAACCAAACACTGAAAAGCCAATGTTAACATTTATAATTTGACCATTTGACACCACTTTTGGAGATGAGATATGTCTAAATATCAATAAGACTCAATCACTTGTGAACATGAACAAAACAACGAGAAAAAACAAAAGACAACCACTCATGAACACAGACAAAACAAACCAATGCAACCACAAATATCAAACTTCATGATTACCAACTGAAAGCAACCTTAACAAAGAAGTAAACCTGCTTAGAAGTAGAGCTGGATTTCCAATCAAATATTGAACGATCAATGACCCCATCCTCCATAAGATTAAATCTTCTGCTTGAAGGAAATAACATCGATGGAGGTTTCTTATCTACTAATTGATGATCTTTCTTCGCTCCATTGTGGTCATCCCAGAGCTTGTCATTCGAGGGTGTAATTGGCTGAACATCCACGATAGGAGAAAACACATCCATCTCATCCTTGAAGTTATAACTAGAACGAGGAGCATGCAATCTGGACAAACTTCCACCAGGCCGTAAATGATTTCGATGTGGGGTTTCCTCTAGTGAAGGCTCAGGAAGCACATTTGATGTCACATATGTACTGGTAGTTGTAAGTAAGTCCGTTTCAAGAGACTGACTTGGACGAGCAGGATTTCGAGTACTAGATATTACTGTTGGGAGAGAAAGGCTGGATGAAGCCACAGAAGGAAGTGGGTCAGGCATGAGTATAGAATCTTCAATTACACCTCCAAAAAGAGCAGTCTCTGCAGTGCAATTATTCTCATTTACAATCACTGGTTTTGACCTTTGCCAGCATAAACTTGTAACAGCCTGATTAAAAGTTTAAGACAATAAGTACAAGTTGGATTTTTCGTCAAGTTGAAAGCTTATTGTTTAACAAAATCGAGGGATAAAGCACCCTATTGCATCTAAGTAGTTATCATTTTCCCTTTTTCAATAGTTTTTGAAACTCAAAACAATTGATGTCCTATAGTGATAAACAAACGGACTTCAAGACTCAAAACAAAGGTATCAGAACTACATTCCTCTCTGCCATAAAAGAGCGGAAAATCACACCACAGTAAGGATGGCAAGATAATAAACAAAGTTCAACATGAACAAAAAACAATGTACTTTAATACCATATACAATTTTTTAATGTCATGCAGGGTTTAAGACTAGATAAGACTGATCCAGGTGGAAGGTCATACTAAAAATACAATACCTTTGAGCAACAAGCTCTTCAACAGACCAGATAGAGATGCTAAGACACATGGACAAATCAATATACCTCTGAACTACTGTAAGAACGAAGAACACTGAATGGCTCAGGTTTTCCACGAACATCGTAGAACACAACACGTCCATTACTAGTTCCAGCAGCCAGTACCAAACCATCTTCTCTAAATGCCAAAGATGAAAAAGGTGCCTCATAAGGAATGAAAGAGGTGGGCCTTCTTGACCCTGAATCGTAAGTGTATAATTTTTTATCCAGACCAACGCTTGCAATACTCTGCAATGAAGAAAAGGTTAAATGTGACATAATGCTCATTAAACTTCTTCAGCTGTCACATTGTTTCACTATTTCATAACATCCAAAATAACATTATTTTCTTCAAATTATACATTACAAACAAACAAAACAAGTACAAGACCTTGTCATTAGATGGCGAGAAGCTAATACCGGCAGTTGGTGCTGAATGTTGCTTTATCCAGGAAACCTGTAACTCAAGCAGAACAAAAAGTTACTTGACTAAAGCATCTTCCAGAAACTAGTTATTGAAAGTAATTACATATTCCAAGTTACATTCATCCTACAATTAGTAGAGCGCAACCAACCTTTGGGCTACGACCAGTTGTATCCCATAAATGTATGGTCCCATCATCACCAGCGGTCACTGCAAGGTGCCGGCTAATCCGGGAATAATCAAGCACTCTTAGTACCTGGTCTTAAAATCCAGCAGAAAGACATTACTTTGAAAACTTGAGATTTAGAACATAAGCACATAAAACATAATGAAAAGATTCAACAACTGCACAACCTGCTCATTTGGGTCCTTAAGTTCGGCAACCTTTGCACCTGATGCAAGATTGTGAACTATAAGATGCCCACCAAGACCAATAGATGCCAAGTGCTCATCTTTGCAGTTGTACATTACACCAGTTATTGTATGGGTATGACCTCTCAACCGTTTTATACAACGCTTCCTTTGCAAATCCCATATTCTTACAACTTGGCCACTTCCCCCGGAGCATATGTATCTGGATACCTTGTTGCTGAAGCTGATGGAAAATAATGATTCCTGCACAAAAATTTAACAATTACACTCCAAAATAAACAGCCGTTTATCTGCATATTATATTATAAGGGAATAGTAGAGGATGGAGCCAGATAAAACTCAAAATTCTACTGCAAGAGGGTAAACCATATAAACTTATGAATGGAAACTGCATCAAATTTCTATGATATGCAAAAGTTTGCTTCTCTGACTTAGGAAGCACTCCAATCCCTTACTTGTTTCCAGTATCTAATCCTTTTCAAGCTTCAATAACGAACTTCCTAGCTGAAAAAGAAACAGACCTATAACCTTTTTATTTCACCATTTTCAAACACAAAATTTCAAGTTCAAGGCTATTTAACAGCTGTTACATGCGACGATTAAAAGGTGTGCACGCAAAACTTTTGGCGCCTCATTCTTTAAGCACACATGTGAAATGAGAACAAGAGAAAATTCTAATCACTCAAGAACAAAGTTGAAAACTTGCGGATGAAATCATGCACAATATATCCTCCTCGGTAAATATGTAATTTACCTCTATGGTGTCGCCACTATCAGTCCCGGCCATTGGAATGGTTCCCATTTTCTGCCCATTCTTGCGCCACAATGAAATCTTCTTATCATCTCCAGCACTGGCCACAACTAAATCTGCAAAAGTCGCATATCGTTGAACCAGACCAAAAACAGAAGAAAAAAATCTGCTGTATGTTGCTACAAAACTACAGCGAATATTTTTCATAAGGAACCATAGCAAATATTTCAGGTTAAGGAAACTGTAAATTGCTAAAGCACACAGGTAATAAAAAGAGTCAAAATAACCAAACTAAAGTCATTAACCCAATATGAAACTGTTTCACTATTCCAAAATTAACTATACTCAAAATGAAGCTCGGAAGTTTTTTTTCACTTTCTCGATAATTTGCGAGAATCCTGCTCATACAAAACAAGGATGTGGCGTCCGCACTAAAAATGGCAGAGAGAAGAAATAAATTGTTCTATTGAAACCAAAATTGAAGAGCATTTGAACGCATAGTATTAAAAAAAAACGATGACGTACTAGTGTGGTTCCACTTGACAGAATTGACTTGGCAGCCGGGCACGGGAGTGTAGCTCAACGTACACGGATCGCAGGGATCCCCAGCCTGCACTGACACATCGAAGAGCTTGACAGTATCGCCAGCGCTTGACGCCAGTAATGCCATTGAAGGATCTCCAAAACTCACAATCCAACAGCTCTAAACAAGCGTTTCCGGGAAATCCGGAGTTTCTAAGAAAATCAAACAGGTAATTTCTCATGCGCGGTAAAAAGTAGAGAATAGAACGGATGGAAAAGATATGGGAGGAAATGGAGGGGACTTTGATTTGACATCTTTTTTAAACTTCTGCAATACCCTATCAGATATTCAGAGAGTAGAGTTTGGAGCCGTGTTTTCAAATTAATTCTCGGGCCAGGCCTTTTCGTCCTTTTTGGGGCAGGGCCTTTTTGTTACTTTTGGGCCTGGGCCTTCTCAATTTCTCAAAAGAGTTTTTAAATCGTTGCCATCACGTTACCTTGTTTTAATCATGCTTCATGAATGATTACTGAAAGTGGTAGGGTCCAATGCAAAGTAATGGAGATGTTGAAGAAATAAAATTGGAATAATTAGGTCTTTACATTGATCTATACAAACAAAATTTTAACTTCGATCCAAATAAAATATTTCGAGAGAATTGCCATTTGTCCATGAAAACTAGATGGCATCGGTAGTATGCGCAAGCAGAATTTTCAATGCCTCATAAGTCATGAAGCAAATGCCGACACTCGGTACGACCTTGTAATATTCTGGCAATATCCCTCTGTACAGCCCAAAAAACCCTTCCGCTTGAATTATGCGTCTGAACGTTCCGACAAGGCTTGTTGAGTAAACTCGAGCTCGACCTCCGGATCCTTCCAATTGTTTTCGTCGCCTCACCAAGTCTATAGGAAATGTCACTGCACATTATGCATCATCTGTTCAGAAGTCTTAATCTCTAATTTAATGCACACTAGGCAAAAAAAGAACATAAAGAAACTGCCCAGACTATGATATAAATCTTGCATTATTCAAGCAAGGATGCTAAACATAAACATGCCCTGTTGATCAAACTATCACAAATCAACACTATGACATTAAAAGTCTCCATTTGTCCGTCGAAATTACTTAGAGCTAGATTCTTCTGCCCCTAGCTTTCTTAAATCCTGGCTAATCTACAGCACAATCTCTTTATTTCTGAATGGGATTCTACATCCATTTAGTTACTGGCGAGAGAGCCCAAGTGAGACGCATACCTCAAGGAGGACACTTATCACATCTGAGAACAAAGATAACAGAGCAGTTTCACCAGAGTGTAGTGCCAACCTTTTCAGTTCTTGGGAGGAGAAGAAGGGCATAATGGAGATATGAATTAAGTTCGAGTAAAATTGGTAAGAAAAAAAATTTAGGTGATAAAATATGCAAAGCTATTGTTTACTTCCTTACTAAAATTCAAATCTCGCACAGAAACCAACTCCAGTCTGGTCTCTGGCTCTGATTAGATACTTAGTACAGAGCCTACACCTCAGCAAGTCACTCTGCATTGAAAGCATAACAAACAGCTACATGCATTAACTTCTTTATACTATAATTCTTGAATTAGAAGTGGAAGCAGTTAAACCAATAGTCTAACTAATAAGACCATAGTATGCAAAAGTATCAGCTGAGAGACATCTAAGTGAAACAGAAAGAGTACCAATCTCCAATCTAAAAAATAGAAACAAACTTTAATGGCAGGTCCATGATCACTCACCTGTTGATGATGCAATGCCTGAAAGACTGCCACAAGAGAGACTAACCAAGATGGTAGAATCATCAGGCCTTAAAATGGGGATTAAAATGAAGATGAAAATTATAAGATACAATATGAGGTCATACAGTAGCAAAACAGATTTGAATTCAATACCTATGCAGCTGCCAAAAAGATTTCAAGCTCTCATACACTGAAAAGCTTATTGCTATGCTTGGTCCTACACCCTGCATGAAGACTGCAGTCAGCAACGCAACAAAAAAGGAAATGCATTGTCACAGTCATCGTGTACCAATAGTGTTGCTCCAAGGCCCTTATATAAACCCCGAAAGCCTTCTTCTCTTGGAACTGTTCGTAATGCATGCCAGATTCCTCTATAGTATATTTCTTTTGTCTGGAAAATTTTCAAAATGAAGTTAGTTAATAGAAGCAAGGATGGTAAGTTCCAAGTATAGCAGCACCATCTTAATTTGCTCGAAATCAAAAACTCGTACTATAGTCTCAAAGCCATTTCCTCCTAAAATATGAAAAGAAAAAAAAAACATAAGCATATAATACTTCTAGGGAATCTTTACTTCCACTTTGAGACAAGTATTACACACGATTCCGCCTCTAAAGAAAGCAGAAAATACATTCCCAGTCAGACTATAAATCTCCAATGAAAATGAAATGAAATGTCATTGCTGCAATTTTAGTCAAACCGAGCTTCTAATAATATGACCATGAGATCTTACTTGAGCAGACAGGCGTGTCCTTACTAAATCCAGCGGATATGCAGCTGATGCAGCCGTTATTCCGGCCAATCCACCACTAACAAAATGCACGCTATGATATGTACTCTTGTTTTCCATCCAAGGAATCGTTAGCAATAACTGCAACAAATGAAAGATATGCTAGAAATGATGTAATCACGACTTAGACCTTTAAGGAAGAAATTAAACTCTAGGAAGATCTCCATTAAATAAATGTTAATATCAACCTTTTTGTAGCGCTCGTAAAAATAAAAATTTATAGCCGAATAAGGAATTCGGTGAACAATGGTGACAAGATTCCCCTTCCAGAAAGCTCGAAGTCCTTCTTCACTGGCAATTCTTGAAGCCTCATTCCATAGGCTTGCCTTTGGCAGTGTGGCAACATCAGAGTGCATACCTTGTACCTGACCAGATTGGGCCACCATCCTCGCGTCAGTAAGGAAGATAATACAATAGTAAGTAGGTCATTCAGCCAACAAGATAAATTTCAGATAGAAATCAGAACTTAAACTTCCATAGAATTTCTCAAATCTATATTTACCACACATTACCAGTGGGATACAGTTTAATACTTCTCGGTCTATAACATAATTCACTAAGCTCTCTTCCTAATAATGCTCTTCTCACAATCAAGCACACAGACTAAGCACGAATTAATTCATAAAACCCGAGCATCGTCCTGTTCCATTGTTGCAAAATTATTTCAACATTATGGAAAATTGTCAAGTGTTATTCTAGAGTTGAACCTCGAACTAATTTTACTCAAGAACAAAAATCGAGTGTATGGCTAACAAGTTTCAGTTTCTTTCCAAGATTTCATTACCCAATCCACACTATAAATGGATCGTGGACGACCAATTGTCCATTTCCACCCCAGAAGAATCTGAGGAAACTGTTTTGATAAATAAAAAATTCAAGTCAGCGTAGAAAAAAATCCCTAATCTAAGTCACAAGTTTAATGAATTAATTACTAAACGAAGAAAACCTGAAACAGTATGGTCAGCCGAGCGAGCGGGGCAGTGCACGTTTTACTAAAAGCTCCAGCCAATCCTCCGGCAAGAAGCTGGGACAACGTTCCAATCTGCGATTGTTGATATTGCTGCATTGACAGTCTATTATGCTGAGTGGGCTTCCTCGCACTGTCGTCAATCGAGCCTCCGTTTCCTCCCCCTCCGCGTCCATGATTCAAAGCTCTCTCCCTCTCATCCACCACCACATTAACTCTAGCCTCCATTTTCATATCCAATCGCTCTTGTCACCTTTCGTTCCTCGACAATGGAATTATTAAAGCTTTGAAAGAAAGTAATGAATCGCCTAATACTCGAACATAACGATGTCTTCAAGAAACGGTTTCAAGCTTCAGGAACAAACCTCAAACTTCTACGGCTTCGGCTTCGTCTACCCCCTCTTGCTTCTTCTTCGGCGAGGAGATTCCCGCCGCTCCGCGTAACATGCACGTTTCAAACGATAGACGAAGAGGTGAGACGACGTCGGTTGACAGCGACTTCAGTTCAGGGGCGAACATTACGTGGAAAAAAAGAGTTGAATAGTAGGGTCCATTTCTAGTGCATAACAGGTGGATCGTGTCCCTTGATTTTTATCACATGATTTAAGACGAATGGCGTGGGCCCAAATTACTTGAATAAAATAAAACCTGATGCACTGAATAATATGAATGGTTCAAGTTGAGGTTTTTCGGAACTAGACCGTTTGCCGCTGTCGTCCACCGCCTATAAGTCGGTTCTAGCCATGTGTCCACTCAAATAGTGCCACGTAGCTCCGTTTCTTGAAGTCGCGGAGACATTCTTAAAATTAGGCTAAGTCCATTAGAAACTGACATTTCCCAATATGGTACGTGCATATGGTGGGTGTGATATGTTTCATCCATGGAAGGAGGATCCCAGACATTCCAATCAGGGTTCATAAATTGGGGGTAAAATCTCAGTATAATGAAAAGGTTAGACTTATCATTGCTAATAGTAGTTGATTAGATGTCAATAGAGGTAATACGAGTAATAAAAAATTGGTCTTGTATCAAGTAGAGCGGTGGCTTGCGTTGGGTCCGACATTTTCAATTGTATAAACTTTGAAACATCTAACAACGTAGACAGCATACAGACAGACGACTGAATGTAATAAATCAAGGAGGAAAGAATTGGAAGAAAGCCGATTTCGCCATTTCCCACCAATGTTCCAAGAAATGGAACAGCAGAAATGAATTTGAAGAGGAGATGGGTTTGTTAAGTGGAGCAGCAAGTTCTCTTACTGACATTACCAGAAAGTTTAGCAACATTAATGGTGGTTCCTTGAGGAAGGCCTGAAGAAGAAGCAGCCTCTTGAGCAGCCAAAGCTTTCCTGCTCATAATCTGATAGATATCCAGTAAAATGGTCTGGAATGCCTTTTCCACGTTGAGAGCCTCGAGAGCCGAAGTTTCCAGGAAAGAAAGGCTTTCCTTCTCCGCCAAATTTTCAGCCTCTTCCGGCGACACTGCTCTCAGATGATTCAGATCCGCTTTGTTTCCAGCCAGCATGATGACGATGTTTGAGTCCGCGTGATCTCTCAACTCGCGAAGCCATCTCTGAATGTTCTCGAAGGTTTGTCTCTTGGTTATGTCATAGACCAACAGAGCTCCCACCGCTCCCCTGTAATATGCGCTGGTTATGGCTCTGTACCTCTCCTGCCCTGCCGTGTCCCAAATTTGTGCCTTCACCGTCTTTCCCTCTACCTGTGGCGCCACAAAAATGAGATCGCTAGCTTCAGAACGCGCATTTCAACAAACAGATGGTGTGCATCTCGGGAAAAGTAACTACCAAGCTTTAATTCAAGTGAAAAATGTAAAGAATCTGGCTATAATGTCCAGACAATGGCAGCATGAAGAATCAATTCTGTAAGCATAAAATATATTCACGATTGGATGAGATGATTGACCCAACCTGCAACGTTCTAGTGGCGAATTCTACACCAATGGTGGATTTGGACTCCAAACAAAACTCATTCCGAGTAAATCTCGATAGAATGTTTGATTTCCCCACTCCCGAATCACCTATCAAAACAATCTTGAAGAGGTAATCGTATTCGTGATCCACCTTGTAAGCCATTTCTTCCAATTCCTACGCTAAGCCCCCCCGCACCTGCATAATTCCATCAAACAAAATTCACAAATCACAAAGATTAAAACCACCATTTCATAAGACCCGCTTTTCAACAACAAAACTGAGGAAACAACAGATCAACATCAAAACGCATTCGCTTAAACTATATTTCTAACAAACGAAATGTTAGAAAGAGAAACAACGTACCATGAACGAAAAAGAAAACGTTGAATTGCTTCACACCAACCTTAAAAATGACAACGTTTGCTTTCTTTCTTCAGAAATTTCAGGAGAGGAGAGAGAAAAAGAGGTCAAAATGGTAGAATTTCGGGAAGAGAAAACAGAATGACGAAAGAGAAGGCGCCCAAGGCGGGCTTTCACGTGAGATATGAAATAATAATAATAATAGTAAATTTATTCTCTAATTCTAAATTGATTTTTGTAATTAGGATCTAATTCAATAATTTATTATATTAATTATATTAATTGACTTTGTCACGCTAGCGTATAAATCTTATTTTTTTTTTTAATTTATAATAAGCAAGTGTTTGGTGACTATGAATAATATATGTTACAATTATTGAAAAAAAAACAATTTAATTAAATAAATATTATACCTATCTCATACAAGACTTCGCCTAAAGAGCATGTTCTACCCCAAATAAATTACAAAAGATCAACTTAGCATCCTGGTCAAGCGCCAACACAATGATTATCCTTAATTATTTATGACTTCTGACTTAGAATACTTGATTAACCAATTGATCGAACCTTCCTTTGACGTCAATGGGGAAACTTTCAATTAAGAAAAGAAAATTAAAGATGTAGTTTAACGAAGACGTGATAGTGTAATCTCGTTCAGTAAAATTTCATTTTATACGATATATTTTATTTATATGTATATCAATCGACGTGAGATTTTGTAATATTTCTTCTAATTTTAGACTGTTTAAGATCAAAATATGACAAATCACCACACGTTTGTCAAGTTGGATAATTGTCCTACGTTAATGGTCTAAGTTCTTTCGATTTGGTCACACTTTGTTTAGTATAACAAAACCGAATTCTATCATGAACACCATTTCACCCTTTGTAAGACATCACCAACCTAAACCGTGTTGAGTGATGAAATCTCAACAATGTTATTTTAAAATGACTTCTCTATTGACAATTATCTACAACTATATCTGACTTTGTCTTATTTTAATTAAACCAATAGTTTATCGATGAATGGATCACTATCATAATATTTCTACCACGAAGAAGCTTCCTGTACAACTGGGTCAACAAATGCACCCATGGCTAGGAACTCGTGATATTATTTGTAAACGTAATTCATTTTGTCTACTTCAACTCTAACATATCGCTCCGCCCGAAACTCGTTGAACCCGTCTCGATCGAGGCGTGATGGATCATGCACAGATACATTATTCATTGGCTGCAAAGATTGTTAATCTTAATTATGATTGGAAAGTGGTATATTTTTAATGCTGTTTATAAAGTCTACGGAGGACAATTGGCAGTATTCTCTCAATAAATAGTACAAACGACGACTTCATATTATATTCTAAACAAAAAAGTCTAAAATAATCAACTAGTGGGCTCTTGGGATTTGTATAAAAGCGTCGCTGGTCTCCATCAACATGTCCTTCTACAAGGTTTAGCAGCTCTCTTCAATGGCGGATCTCAGAATTTCTCTTGTCGCATGGATTCTCTGCCTCAGCTTCTTCTGCAATCTTCTTTTCAGTGCGGCAGATTCGCAAGAAGAACGAAAGGCACATTACATTTCCGCTTCATCTCACTACAAAATCTTCGGATAAATACTTAAATTATCATTTCTCGCAGCTAGTTTTCATTTAATCCGTCATTTCTAAATCTAATATTCATCTTCTTCCTTTTTAGTCTTTGTCTTTAAGTCTGTCATTTCAATTCATACTTATGTTTTCGATGAATATATTCTTAGAATTTGGCCCGGTGTTATATATGAACAATTACTCATAGTTTTGTAATTTTCTACAAAATTGTTCAGACTTATATCGTGTATATGGGAAACAAGCGGACGAACGAGGGTTCCACTTCTGATCATCACAAAAGAATGTTAAGAGAAGTTCCTGGAAGGTACTAACATTAATTTTATTATTCATATCGTAACTTTGCCTAACTTATTCAAGAGAAGACGTCTAGTATTTTTTTATATTATTTGAAGGTTGACTTTGATGATCACGAAGTCAACGCAAAATTTTAAAAACATAAATTAAATGTATTTCTTATTGCAGCTCGGTTCCAGCAGAATGTTTGATTCACAGCTACAAGAGGAGTTTCAATGGATTTGTGGCTAAATTAACAAACGATGAAGTGCAAATGATAGCCGGTGAATCACGATTCCTAATTGTTGATATTATTATTAGGAGTTAATTATACTAATTATATTTTAGTGTTGCTTTAATGAGTTAAAACTAATGAGTTGTGAAATTCAGGCATGGATGGAGTAGTGTCTGTGTTTCCGAATGAAAAAAGACATCTCCATACGACAAGATCATGGGATTTCATGGGATTTTCATTGGAGGTTCCTAGAGCCACCATAGAAAGTGACATCATCGTCGGAGTTTTCGACACCGGAATATGGCCGGAATCTGAGAGTTTTAAAGAGTTGACCGGAGTTGGCCCACCCCCAATTAAATGGAAAGGCAGTTGTATTGCAGCCAATTTCACTTGTAACAAGTAATTTATCTATTACTCCTATTAATCTCGACACAAAATTAGGATATATTATTTAAATATTGAAATACTTCTTTTCTTTTATAGTAAGCTTATTGGAGCAAAATATTACCGAACGGACGGAGAGTTACCGTCTGACGACATTGCCAGTCCAAGAGATGTTGACGGCCACGGGACTCACACGGCATCAACAGTTGCCGGCGGTTTAGTAAATCAGGCGAGTTTGTACGGTCTAGGACTAGGAACAGCGAGAGGAGGGGTGCCGTCATCTCGAATCGCTGCCTACAAAGTCTGTTGGACAGACGGTTGCTACGACGCTGATATCCTCCATGCTTTTGACGACGCCATTGCCGACGGAGTGGACATAATCTCTCTCTCCGTTGGTGGGTCTAAGGCGAAACACTATTTCAATGATTCGATTGCCATCGGAGCTTTCCATGCAATGACGAAAGGAATATTGACTTCAATGTCTGCCGGAAACCGCGGGCCTGAGCTTGGAACGATAAGAAACTTCTCCCCATGGTCTCTTTCGGTTGCAGCCAGCACGACAGACAGGAAGTTCTTTACTCAAGTTCAACTCGGTAACCAAAACATCTTTGAGGTCAGCTTCCCATTTTTCTTTTATATTTGACAGAATATCAAGCATCAAAACGTGTCCATAATTTATAATAACATATAATCAATGATTTGAATTATGGGAGTTAAAGTATATTACATGCAGGGAATATCAAAAAACACGTACGACTTGGGCGGAAAAATGTATCCTCTAATTTACGCAGGAGACGCACCCAACACAACTGGAGGCTACACCTCTGCTAGTTCTAGGTAATTAGTTCATAATAAGTCTGGTTTTATGGGGTAATTAATTAACTCTAATTACTTGCAAAAACAGATATTGTTATGAAGACTCAGTGGATGTAACCCTAGTACGTGGGAAGATAGTGCTGTGCGATAGATTTGTGCCGGCAGCATCCACATCCTTCTTGGTCAACATTGCTGCCGGCGTTATAATGCAAGACGGTGGCCCTAAAGATTCTGCTAAATCATTTCCCTTGCCTGCTTCCTATCTTGGCCCTCAAGATGGTCTAAGTGTTTACCTCTACCTTGATCAAAATAGGTATTTTTTTCCATGAAATTATTATTTTTCAATTTTAAATGATTTTCTTATTCCATCTCTTCTTTTATTCAGGAATTCATTTCCTTCGGCAACTATATTCCCCAGCCATGAAGTGAATGACACGTATGCCCCATACGTTGCATCTTTCTCCTCAAGAGGACCAAATCCAGCAACTTATGACATTCTGAAGGTAATTACAATATTTGCTGTGACTGAAAACCCTACAATTATTTTATCATCTCGCTCAAAATTCTTTTACTTTTGCATGTGATTTAGCCTGACATATCTGCTCCCGGAGTTGACATTCTCGCCGCTTGGTCTCCTCTCCACTCTGTCACTGGCGCCCCAGGAGATAACAGATTTCCTCGCTTCAACATAATCTCCGGCACCTCAATGTCTTGTCCCCACGCCACTGCAATAGCTTCTTATGTCAAGTCGTTCAACCCGACTTGGTCTCCGGCCGCGCTCAAATCAGCTTTAATGACGACGGGTAATCATTATAATTAATTCCTGATCATCTACTAATCAAACGTACCTTTTATTATTAATCACATTTTTTGCAATTCATCAGCTAATCCAATGAGGCCAGATTTGAACCCTGACGCAGAGTTTGCGTACGGGTCAGGTCATGTAAACCCGATTAAAGCTCTCTATCCAGGTTTGATCTACGACGCCGGTGAAGCAGACTACGTTAGTTTCCTGTGCGGCGAAGGATACGATACAAGGTTACTACAGATGATCACGAATGACAACAGCACTTGCTCACTGACCAATACAGGGACAGTATGGGACCTAAACTATCCTTCATTTGCTCTCTCGACATTCACCCCATTATTATCCACCCATGTTTTTAAGAGGACAGTCACGAATGTCGGGTCACCAAACAGTACCTATACATCCTACGTTACAGCTCCATTAGGTCTAAAAATAACTGTAAACCCCACTGCTCTCTCCTTCTCTTACGTCGGAGAGAAACTGCCTTTCACAGTGACTATTGAAGGAACTATAGACAGAGGTCTAGTCTCAGCTTCCTTAGTTTGGGACGATGGCTTTCACAAAGTGAGAAGCCCCGTTGTTGTGTTTCTTAAAGCCTAATGTTGTTTGTCCTCTGTTACTTCAAATAAGAGCCTTTATATTAAATAAAGGACTGAGTTTAATATATTTTTTTATTTGAAATATAATTCAATTTATTTGGTTTTAAATCATGTGTGAATGTCACGGTTATTATTCATCACATATACGAAGAAGCTCAATTCAGACTTCTTCGTACGTCAACTCATTTAATTAACTCTAACGAGACAGCTAATTATCATAATTAAATCTTGACGGCTAAATATATGACTTTTTTCATTGATTAATCAAAATAATAACACTGCATTAACTTATCATATTCTGCATTTTATATTTAGAGTAGATTTCCCAAAAAAATGAATGCCTTATCATTATTCATTTTTAGTAACATATCCTAATCAAATTAAAAACAACTAGAAACGTTGCAAATCCAACACTAATTGACAGTGGTCAATTTATTGTCACTTGAATGGTTTCGGTTGAATATTTCTCAAATGGCCAAGCTAAGGCACTTGAGAAATATTTAATGGAGACTACCATACATTTTACTCAATCGAATACCTGATCTGATGAAGCTAGAATTGAAAAACTGATGAAGAGTTTGTATGCAGGTCGTATAGACCCAACTAGGGCAAGAAGTCCGAAAACATGCGTAGTTCAATATAACTTAGCAAATGTGTAAGGCAAGAATTTGTAACTAGAGTCTCATGTTCAACTAGTAAAATACATTTTCACACAGATCTAGGAACAAGTAGTAAAATAAACCGAAATTTATCTAATTGGCAATGACCAAGATTTTTTCAAAATTAACGAACATATATTGCCCTTTAAAAATTGTGAAATTTAATTAATTCTCTAGAAGGGTGAATTTACGTTGTCACGAAATTAATTAACTAAAACACGAAATTAATTGGACGAATTAATTTGGCCGATAATCTTTTGGATAGTTAGATTTCTAATGAATAAACATAGATTGAATTTACTAATAATATTTAAGATAATTATCAAAATGGACTTAGAAGTAAAAAAGTATTTTCAATTGATAATTTGAACTTTTAATTTCGTCATTTGTCATTTCATAATTTAAGGCGATAGCAACGTGAAAGATTACGATTAGTTATGCGATGTCACACAAGGTATTTTGTGCGACACCGATTATTAGTGAAATGATGGACACTATAAATATGCGAAAATAAATGACACAGGAGGTTGGTAACGCAGTTCGGCAACCAGCCTACATCTGCGGGGTCACTCCCAGATATAAAAACATTTCTTAGAGTTCACAAAGTGTTGTGAAAAATATTTCGCAAGTGTACGAGTCGCAACAAGTAATAAAGTGATAAAATAGAGTGTCGAACCCACAAGGACTTGTTAATTAATAATC
This sequence comes from Begonia masoniana, assembly GCA_022432975.1. Classification (NCBI taxonomy): domain Eukaryota; kingdom Viridiplantae; phylum Streptophyta; class Magnoliopsida; order Cucurbitales; family Begoniaceae; genus Begonia; species Begonia masoniana. The sequence goes on from CM039504.1 coordinate 1,106,732, forward strand.
GAAGTAATTAATCTTAATTCTAAATTGAACACACGTTTTATGGTTTTAAGAATTGAAATTAAATTAAACAACCAAATCAATTAAAATAAACTAATATAAAATATCGAAGCAGATAAAATGAGATTAAATCTGATTAATAAAAGCCTAGGTACTACGGTCACTAAGACAACATTTATTTCATTCCTTCATAATTATATTCATAAGTATTTTCCCTATGTTGATGATCGATTTCGCTAAATTCTAATACAATCTCTCTTGAGTATTGCTTAGTTTATCTGATTAATGAGTTATCACTTCTCAGTCTCAAATCCTACATTAATCAAATACAATTAAATTGAGAAATCACAATGATTACATCAATACCGTAACTATCTCTAGTCTACGCATATTTATGACATTAATTTCAGTGCTCGGTTGTTTATCACCTCTCAGTCTTAAAACACCCCAAAAATCAAGTAAAGATTGACCAGAAATTTACAAGCTTTAAGAACAGAAATTAAATGCGTCAACAATATTAGAAGAAATACTTATTAAATTAATTAAACGAAGAAACAAAAAATAAACATCGTCTGGCTACATCGTAGCTCTAGAAGAGAAATTTAGTTCATGCTAAAATAAAGAGAAACAATAAGAACAATAAAGATGTTTATAGTTCAGAAGAGAAATGGAAAGAAAAAATATGCTGAAATTCAGTTCTCGAAGCTCTCGATTCATTCCGGTCTCCGTCTCGCTAGAGCTTCTCTCAATGATTGTCTCCCTCTCTCGCCAGGGCTCGTTTTGAATGATGCTCCTCCATAGTTAGTTAACCTAATTCTTAATTAATCTGAAGCCCACAAATCTAAAGCCCACAATCAATCTCAACGGTTGGAATTAAAACAGATTAAAACAATTAAAATAGCCAAACGATTGAGATTCTTTCTGCTTTCCTTAAAATCCCGCTTCAGCCGATCGATCGCCTAAAGTAGCCGATCGATCGGAAACTCCTCTACCTTTCTTTCCGATTGATTTCACTAAAAACCTGTAATTTTCTAATTTTTTTGCGCACTTACACCAAACATATCAGAATTTTTCATATACTTGAGTAAAACTTATCAATTCAAGTATTAGTACAATAAAGTGCGTAAAATACACACTTATCACAAAGTTACAAGACAATCGGACTTATACAAATAAAGACTCCCTCTTATCTTTGTCGCTGCCTCTAGCTAACTTCCCCAAGGAAACTGTTTTTGCGAGCTCCCCTCGACTTAAGATCGACCTCTTTCGAGATCTAGAAAATAATAAGATCCCCTTGTTGTTGATTCCTCCCAAAATCCGTGTTATGGCAAGATCCCCTCGGCCACGATCAAAGTGACAAGATCCCCTTATCTAAAAACAGAACTCCTCCCGAGTTCGGATGCAGTCTCCTCCCGAGACTGAGTTTCAATGAAGAACAAAGAAGATTGCCTCCTAGAACACCGTCTGGAACACCAACACGTTGTCTTCGGACGCAATACTCAACACACTCAATAATTCGATTCAATCCATAACATAAGAAGAGTGTGTAAAACAATCACAGACCCATACGCAGAAGCGTAGGGAAAGAAAGAAAAGCGACGGCTTGGAAAACAAAGAAACCTTCTCTCGTGAAAATCAAAACTCCGTTGTCAGTCTGCTTTCACATAAACGAAAGCTTTAAATATCATTAGTAGCTTCCATATCTTCGATTTAGTTCAGTTACCAAATTAGATATTGTAACATCCCAATATTTCCCATAACACTATTCCTAAAAATGACGTAAAATTTAAACTTTTATTTTCTTCTTTTCCTCTTACTCATTTAAAGACAGTTAAATTCCTCTCGGGTTTCCTCAAATGAACAGTAGATTTGGACGATGACAAAATCTTTCTATCGGGTTTCATCAAATGGGCAATTCGTCTATGGTTTTATCAAATGAACAGTGGGTTTGGACGATGACGAAATCTTTCTATCGGGTTTCATCAAATGAGCAATTCGTCTCTGGTTTCATCAAATGAACAGTGGGTTTGGACGATGACGAAATCTTTCTATCGGGTTTCATCAAATGAACAATAAGAGTAGACGTTATAACAGATAGAAATGGATAACAGAAACAGAAGACAGCGTGGACGAAGGAGACAGAAGGCAGTGTGCACGTTTGAAAACAGAAGGCAGTGTGGACGTTTGACTTTCTCTGCCAGAGTGCTTGACTAAACTTTATCGTCCACAGACCCCGTGATTTTGTCGTCCACAATCCACGTGACTTCATCGTCCTCAGACTACTTAGACTTTTCGTCCACAGAACATGTAACTTTACTGTCCCTAGTCCACGTGACTTCATCGTCCACAGACTTTGGACGATGACTTTGGACGATGACTTTTTCTGCCATAATGCTTAACTGACTTTATCGTCCATAGACTTTGGACGATGATTTTTTCTGCCAGAATGCTTAACTGAACTTATAAAGTCCCGACTTTAAACCATGCATTACCCGATCGATTGGCAAGCTCTCTGGATTTTTGTCCAGAGAGCTGCCTTCTTAATCTTTCTCTTGTTCCTACACATCATTCACACAGAACTTCCAGAAACATTTAAACTTCAAAATAATACTTAACATACATCCTCAAAACATTCATCCATAAAACTTCCAGAAGTATCAAAAACACCAGTTCATACATTATCCAGATACCACTCTACGAAATTCCTATACTTTCACCTTTCAGCACGACATAAACCCAAAAACCTCAAAATCTCTAACCATTACTCCCACGGGTCAAAAGCGCCTCTACTGTCTAGCGCACTCCCACGGGCCATGCTCCTTCAATCTGTTCATACTTCTGGTGGAGGAATCTCATCCTCACCTGTTTCGAATTTACCTACATCATAGAGACAACTATGAGCTAAAAGCTCAGTAAGCTTTGTAAATGCAGATGCATGCTGTGCATATGAGGTTCATAAATCATGCAGACATTTTCAGAGTTTCATTACAGAACAGATTTAAGACAGAATGTCACCGAGGTCTAAACTCTCACCAGATGGAGAGGGCACGTCTGACGGTTAGACAGCCCTTTTCATTTACCGGGGAGAAAACATGCTTCTATCCGTAAACAGCCATGTCTGAACCCCACCCCGTCGTGACCAGATTACAGATTACAAATTACGTACATTCTTTTCTTTAATTCATTTCCTTTCTCACAACCGTGCAGAAACTCATTTGCATGCTAATTTGAAAAGGTGTGATGCATGTGCAGTTCATATTGCATAACACATACAGAGCCATAGTCACAAAGCAAACGATAAGCAGTACATAAAACCTAGGAAAAACGTTCTAACCTAACAAATATCTTAAACTACCCATCCAACCTATACTGAAGATATAAATCACCAAACATCCTCGATTAATAAACTCTCATACAGTGTAGGCCAAATCGGCCAAGCAAGTCACAAAGACTTACCTCTTGTCTTTAGCAATCCAAGTACCTTGCTTGAGCTTTGTCACCTTAGGAGCTTCAAAGATGGTTGAAATGTGGAGGAGAGAAATTTCGTGGGAAGGAGGGAAGGATTTCTTCTCGGAGATGAAAGAAAGCAGAAGGAAATATGAAGTGAAAGTGATTTCACGTAAGGGAGAGAAGAAGGAAGGAAAGCAGCTTCTTCCACAAGCTTTGCCACATGTCGCCTTCTTATTGGATGCTCCCAACCACCCACTTTCACTTCCTAATTTGCCCCTCCATTGATTTCTAACCAAATATTTTGTTTGGTTGAACTTTAGTTTGATTTTTCTTTTCATTCTCTTTTTTTTTGTCCATTAATATATATATATATATATATATATATATATATATATATATATATATATATATCACACAAAACTCATAATTCGAAATTTCTGGATGTTCAGATATAACGCCGGAAGAATTAAGGAAAACAAGTCTTAACAAATTCGGTTGAGTGACACACCGTGTGACACTTTAGGAAAGTATCTCTAACAACTTGGATATTCATCCAAAAAATTAGGAAAACATCTCATTATTCATGTGATCTCGAAGCCTAACAAATTTCACCAAATCTCTACTAAATCGACTTACCAAAACAAACTTTTCCAAAAAGCAAGTGCCTTTAGTTTTTTCAATAACTTTCCTAATATTCTTGTTTCCTTATTTTTTTCTCTTCAACAGAATCTTCATGATTGCAATATTTATCCATCCAATAATCTGAATATAATATTTCTTGATCACCAAGAAATAAATTATCAATTTAGAAAATAATGAAATAAAATATTATCTCCATAGAAATATATTGCCAAAAAATCAATGCCAACACATATGCAAAATCTTTGCATTTACACAACGTATACCTATCTGTTAAGATCTGTTACATTTTCTATTAAAGTTCGTTAAATTTCTCTCAGTTAACCGTGAATAAGAAATGTGTCTAGGAAGGGAGCATTATGTATTTAGATTGACTGGTTTGGGACTGGTTTTTCACATGCAAGGAAACCGGATGCTTTTCAGCCCAAAGATTTCAATCAAGTTTAGTTCACCGTATGAATCTCTTCATCGAAAAGGTCCACTAATCCGACATCTACCCCTTCTCATTGAATATGTTCTTTCTTTGTTAATCAACTACATTTTTTGCAGTGGTTGAGCGATCATCAAGAATTCATATCAAATCCATTTTACGTGGCCGGAGATTCATATTTAAGTGTAATTGTTCCAGCCATCGTCAATATCAAAATTAGAGGAATTAGGAATTTCAATTAGAGATGAGAGAAATTATTGAACAAGTAGTCTATGGATGGCTGACTTGGGGAAACAAAGGTTGAAGGCCTCGTCAAGAAAAGGTTACCTTTGATGAGGGTTCTATTCCCATGGAGATTTGGACTCAAATTGTGAAAGAAGTTGGGGGAGCTTGGATCGGCTGTCACAGGAGAAAAAAGCTTGTAAAAATCGGAGACAAAGAAGAGGGTCCCAACGATAAATTTCCAATCTTCTCGACTCGATTCCCTATTTCTATTTGGTCAACGAAATTTACTTCTTCTCATATATATATAGACAGCGAGAGATTTATTGGATTTCAACGTAAAATGTAATGGACGTTAACGAGAATGTGTCAGTTGCTAACATTTTAAACTATGATGTGTTAATTAATGAAATTAAAAATTTAAGGTGTCAATTGAAAATATCATATTGCTTCATGGTCTATTTATATAATCACTCTAATATTTATTACTGTAATATTTAATTATATTCTATAACAAGAAAATTAATAATAAACTCAGACAGTAATAAACTTTATAAATAAAATGACGTTGTTCCCACTTTTATATGGACCTTATCTGGTTTTTAATATAGAAGAATGGTGGATTTAGGTGCAAAAACTGTTAGACCAAATTAAATTGTGGATCACAAAATTCGATCTAAATATGGTTTAAACCAGACCAAACCATAAATAAACTCATGATTCAACTTCAACCCAAAATGAAGAGTTCTAAGCTAAAGGCGAAATTTATATATTTTAGGTAATATTCATTTTAAACTTCGAAGTATTAGATATGTAACAAAAAATATGTTAAAGTAATATTTTTTAAAATTTCAACCTCAAATAATGAAAAATGATTAATTTAAACTTTGTTGGCCTCCCGATCTCACTTGACATGTTCAAGTGAGATCAAGGGGTGGTGACCACCTTTTCTCGAATAAAACATGCTAAATGATATCAAATTTTTTTTTCAATTTTTATCATATGTTCAGCATATCATGGGAAGATAATCTGAAAATGTTCATGATTTTTCAACATTTGTACAGTTTATTATAGTTTTGTAAGTCTATTTTGTAGAATATTTTTCAAAATTTATAATGAATCGTACAAGTGTTGAAAATTCAGGAAACTTTTCAAATTATTTTCTCATGATATTACAAACATGTGGTGAAATTTTCAAAAAAAATTAATACCGTTTGGTTTGTTTTTTGAGATAGCCAATATGATACCAAATAATATTAGATTTCATTTTAAGTCTTGAAGTAATTCATATAAAAAAACATACCAAACAATATCAGATTTACTTAAAATTTTTGTCACATATTCATCATATCGTAAGAAGATAATCTAAAAATTTTCGTGATTTTTCAACACTTGTATAATTTATTATAAATTTTTAAATAATATTCTATAAAATAGACTTATAATTTTCCATAGCAAACCAAAAATTCCTTGGAGTGACCAAGATTTACAAGAAGTTGGCTGTGAATTTCAAAACAGGAATTTTTTGAAGTTCATCAGAAAAGCGTCGTTTCTGATAATCTCAAGAGGTTATCTTCTCCATGGCCACGAAACTACACTCAATCATAGGTACAGTTTCTTGTATATTTTAGTGTTTTCGAATTTCAGTAATGTACTTCAACTTGGCTCACAAAGGGTTTGAAAAATTGCAGAAGAGGACGAGAAAGAGGAAAGAAGGATGTTCGGGGAGAAAAAGAAAAGACAGTTATAAAACAGAAAAACTTACAAAACTATCAATATGCAAAAGGGATGTATTCCAATTTCATTGTCTCGAAGAACAACGAATCCTTTCAAAATGACAGCAACATACTGTTTTTTGTGATTTCTTTTTTTTTTTTCAAAGAACCACATGGATGATTGATGTAACGCCCCGAGTTATCTGAACCTGGTTCGTTACACAAAAGTTCATACTTGACTAAGAAATCTCAACTGTATTATTATTATTATTTTTTAAATTTTGCTCAACATTCAACATTTGACATAAGCTAAAATCTCAAAACATTTAAAACTTGCAGCAGAAATCATTTGGACAACAATAGAGTTAAACAAAGCTATGAACATTGCTTGAAATGTAAGAAATAATCAGCCAAGAAGAAATTGAGGTTTAAATCGTGAAATACTTGGGAAGTCGCAAAAGTCAAACGCATCTGCCGATGGATAAAGTCCACGGAAGAAGCAGAAACAGCAAATAGAAGGCTTTTACCGATGACGTCAGCCGAATAAATCAATTAACTAACATCAACCGATCACAAAACGACAAGTTTTGCGACTCGCATCTACCGATGGCAAGACGACAAAATCTCTCATTCCCTTCATCCGATAGGGTAAATTGCATACACCGATCACTAAACGACAAAGCATAATACTCACTCATACCGGTAGTGCAAAATCTACATCTTCCGATAGAATTAAACCTACATCATCCGATTGAATAAACCTCATGTACCGATGACTTTACTGAGACATCATCTGATGGCTTTACTGAAGACATCTTCCGATAAACAACACAACTATAACACAACATCTACCGATAGACATCATCTACCGATAGAGGAAAGAACAAAAACTCAACGTCTGCCGATAGACATCATCTACCGATGGAGAACAGAGCGACATTTCAACTATTTCTTGCTAAGCAAGCACAACTCTAAGTACAGAAAAGAATTTACTTACTTCACCACAACCATTCAAAAACAATTCAAATCATTGCATTACTCAAGTCCAGTATAATCCAGTGTTAAAAACCAACAGAATACTATTATCAGAAAAGTCCCAAGGTACTTTTTGAAAACATCAAAGCAACTTCTATCATCAGAAAGTTTAACATACTCAAGTTGAAATCATTGTCTACTAAACCTTCACAACCACTGACACCAGTTAAACCGCCCCATCAGATGCCAGATCGATGCCTGATTGCACCCCTCCAACCTGCCTAGTCCTCAACCAACACAGAGAATTCACTTGCAGTATCCTCAACACCTACATCACAAAACTCATCTATTAGCCTAATGCTAAGTAAGTAAAGCAGTAATGAAATGAAATGCTGAAGCATAAATTCCTAAACATGCAATTTCTACTTTCTCATCTCAGTTGCATTCACATTCATTCATAAGCTGATCTGATCCCTCGGTTCCCTTGGGAAGTGGATCAATTTTTTCAACGTTATATATCCTCTACTCGATTAAGGGGCGGATAAATTCCCCTAATAGCTGATCTGATCCCTCTGTTCCCTTGGGAGTGGGATCAATCCTCCCAATGTTATAAATTCCTTCATAAGTTAAGGGGTGGATTAGTTCCCTTAATAGTTTGTCTGTCACATTCAGTTCATGCCTTACCATCCCTACATGGAAATTCATTTTCGTAATCTTTCAAAAACATGATGCATGACATACAAAATCATTCACAAGATACATAACCCTACTGTTTTGTGATGTAGGCCCAAAGGCACATGCATACTTTACTTACCTGGCTTCTGGAAATTGTCTGGTCGCTAGCTACTTCAGAAATCTGCTCACCTAAGTTCATAACAGAATATAAATCAAAACTTCACTAAACCTCACCAAGAATCAAACAGTGGTTCGAGGAATCCAGTTAGAAACTCTACTACCCGAGCATTCCCCCTTCATCACTAAAACCCGAATCTACGCTCAATCTCAGCATCCTCAAAATCCTCACATTGTACTCCTTCAGGTATTTAACCACTATATCATAATAGAAATGAGGAAAACTTACCTAAGTCGAAGGAGAATCGGGCGAGGAAAATCGCCTAGAGAGCTCGGCTGTTTGAGCTGAAAACCCGAAGAGAAAAGTATGAAAGGGTGGCGGCTACAGTGCATTAAACCTTATCCCTCTTTCCTTAAATACGTTATCCACTTTTAAAAATGTAATTTACTCTAATGCCCTTGTCTAGTCTAGTCATTTAATAACCCTACTTAAATTATTGACTAATAAAGTGTATACCATTAATACTAAAAGAGCTGGTTCGATAGAACCGGGTGTTACAATTGATTCTCGCGTGATACACTTTTAATCGAAAAAAATTTCTTAATTCCAACAAATTTGATATTTGAATTTGAAACTTACTTGGATTGAATCCTTTCAATTTCTATATCGAAAATATACTTACGTCGAAAGTAGTGAACTTTGAACACCATAATTTGGACACGTGTTAGGTTTTAATGGTCATTCAACAGACTGGTTTGATTTACTAACAATGCATAATTTAATGTTTATATTGACGAAAAAAAGTGTCCAGTATTTGAATTGAAAAATACTATAATTCAGTGTTTGAATTGATCTTTACCGTATTTTTTAATCACTTTATAAACTTAGGTCTATACATAGGCCCAATGGGGATTATCATGTTAGCCCGAGATCTTCTTTTTATCATGATTTATAAAAGAATAATACGTTTATTTTCTTATTATATTCTTTTAAAATATTTGTTGACGTGTTAAACAATGATTGATGTAAATAATACAATAAATTAACTATTCATAATTTATTACATTAATTCAACCAATCAATATTAGACACGTCAACGAATAGAGTAAGAGATTAAACGTAACATTATTCTTTATAAATCATGCAAGATGATATGTGACCATGAATAATATAATTCTAAATTATTGCAATAAAAATTAACTCATACAAGACTTAGCCTAAAGAGCGAAAATGACCATAACAACTTAGCAACCTGGTGAAGCACCATCACAATGATTATCCTTAATTATTCATGAATTCTAACTCATAATACTTAATTAACGAATTAATCGTCATAGGAGGAATCTTCCTTTGAGGTCAATGTAGAAACTTTCAATTAATTATAGAAAATTGAAAGTCTAATTTGAGGAGGACATGATAGTGTAGTCTCGTTTATTAAAAGTTCATTTCATTACTGCTATATTTCATATGCTTTTCGTAAAACATGCATTGAGTCTGTTCTTTATTTTCTTGTATGATATGAGTCACTGGGGTCCTGATTCTAGAGGAGAGATGACTTTACTGAATGTCTACCTGGCGAGATGACCAACTCGCTCTAGGGGAAATGAAATGACACACCTGACGGTCCCTCTGACGGAATGGCCAAACTCAGTTCCCTACCCACAATGACTATTTACGTATTTTATTGTATTCTTTTTGCTCTTGTTTACATGAAAACATATACATAAAATCATTTTCTATGCGTTGAAAAACCATGATGCATGGATGCATGGATGCATGTCACATACACATATCATCAAATGTTGTAAGCGTATAATAAGCTGATAAACAAATCATCAATTAAACAAACAACTAGCATAAATAAACTTACTCACAACCTAAAATTTCTACCCAAATCGAAACTTTCCAACTAATATCTTCAAAATCCACATTCTAGCAATCAACCACCTAACTCTTTGTGGTGTAGGCCAATCGGCCAAAACACATGCAAACATGCACTTACCTGACGTGATGAGCAGACTTTAAGGCAATTAATCACTTATTCTTGCAGACTTGAAAACCTAAAACAAGTCAAATCCATCATTAACTTCACAATAATGCAACATACAAATTTAAATCCATGAAAATATTCAATTATATACATTCTCAAATCCAAATGCTTCACAAGTATAACATACATGTTCCTAAATCAAAATTGATCATTCTTACAAAATGGTTTCAAATAACAATTCCATAACCCATTTTCGGAATTCAACTATAATTTGACATAACTTTAAAAATTTATATCTTTTACTACACATATCCGACTTCAAAAATTTCAAAGGCTATGGACTCTTTAAAGAGTCTATTTTACATTCTAAGATCAATTTATCAATCAAAAACTCTCAACTGGTTCGGAATTACCAAAACCGAACTGCTCGAGGAATTTTCCAATTTTTGTACAATAGATTCAAAAATTCGTAATAAATCGTATATATATTCGAATCTGATGATTCAAGATGCTATTTAAATCTTGAGAAGTCTAGTTTTTAATGGCTAAAACCATTTAACAAACCAATATCATTGGCTTTGCCGAAACTGTGCAAAACCGAACCTGCCCTATGATTTCTTAAATTTCAGATTTCATTAAACTTTAACTACTTCAAAAATTCACCATAAATCCAATGCTTGTCCGAATTCGATGATTCAAAAGCCTATGTAAACCTTAAGTTGTCTCGTTTCTCATGGTAAGATCCATTTAACAAACCTGCATCAATAGCTTAACTGAAACAAATCAAAACCGAAACTCCTCATTTTTAGCCCAAAATTTGGTTTTCTTCAAAACTCAACCAAATTTATGTCCCCTTTTATCTAGTCCCACAACAACCATTATTATTCATTTAATCATCAAAACCAACAAGAAATGGAGAAAATCCCCACCAGAATCCAATTCAACAAGCACTCACAAATTCAGCACAAATCAACTTTTCATCAACCTTTAAACCATATATTTCATAAACCAAAACTAAACATTTAACTTACCTTGTAAAATGTAGAGAGCTTTGAGAGAAAGAGATAGGTTTCGTGGGAGAAGAGCTTCAGCTAAGGGGAGAGAAGAATTGTAGCTTTTAGGGCATAAATTGTTTTTATCTTCTCACCAAAACACTTAATGATAAATAAAGTGAGCTGTCAACTTTTATAAAAAGTAAAATAATGAAGTTTATCCTCATCCTTTTCTTCTTATTTTTCTCTTCTTCATGTTCTTCTAAATTTTCCCCCACGTCAAAACCAACCTCATATTTTCCACTTTTTAACTTTTCAAATTTTAACTCTTTTCTTCTTTCACTTCTTCATGCCAAACACCAACTAACTGCACCTTGCACTCATTTTCTCTCTTTTTTTTTCTTGACTTTTCAAACATGAATTTTTTTTCTCTTTCGTTTCATCAACGCCGCGATACCCAATAAAACTAAAACCTTACTATTGTCCCTCAACACAATTTTCCTAATAAATAATCAATTAAATTTCTCTTATTCCTCCTTTAATGTAATTCCATTCAATTCCTTTAATTAAATTTTTTCCTTACATTAAATTAACAATTATGACTATAAATACCATGCATATTTAGAAATTTATATGATAAAATTGTCGGGTGTTACAAACGAACTCAACCATGAACACCATTTCACCCTTGGTAAGACACTGCCAACCTAACCGTGCTGAGTGATGGAATGTATAAAAAGACTGCCCCATTAACAATTATCTACAACTAGTTTGTTAATGAATGGATCGACTATCATAATATTTCTCCCATGAAGAAGCTTCCTGTTCAACTGGCTCAACCTATCTACTCTGGCTATGAACTTTTGATATTATTTATAAACGTGTTTCATTTTGTCTGCTTCAATTTGTATTTATTGCGGCGCCTGAACTCGTCGAACCGTTCTCGATCCCGGCGTGTTTCGATTATCTACAGATTGATTATTTATTGAAAGATTGAACAGTTCTTGCCTGCAAAGATTGTTAATCTTATTTATTGTTGGAAGTGGTATATTTTTAATGCCATTCGTAAAGTCTACAGAGGATTATTGATTATATTCTCTAAATAACAACGACTTCATATTATATGCTGAACAAAATGTTTAAAATAATCAACTAGTGGGTTCTTGGGATTTGTATAAAAGCGTCGTCTCGTTCTCAATCAACATGTCCTTCTACAAGGTTTAGCAGTTCATTTCAATGGCGGATCTCAGAATTTCTCTTGTTGCATGGATTCTCTTCCTCAGCTTCTTCTGCAACCTTCTTTTTAGTGTGGCACATCCGCAAGAAGAACGAAAGGCACGTTCATTTCACTTCAAAATCTTTGGACAAATACTTAAATTCTCATTTCTCTTCCTGCAACTAGTTTTCATTTAATCTGTCACTCCCATTTCACATTCTTCTTCCTCTTTAGTCTGCCATTTCAATTCGTACTTGTATTTTCGATTAATATATTCTAAGAACAATTATTTTGTGCCGGTGATATATATGCAAATACGTTTTGGTGCGATGTTCTAAGGTTTTATGATTATGTTTGGTTTGGATGATTGCTCATAGTTTTAAAATTTTGTACAAATTCTTTCAGACTTATATTGTGTACATGGGAAACAAGCGGATGAACGAGGATTCAACTTCTGATCATCACAAAAGAATGTTAAGAGAAGTTCCTGGAAGGTCCTAACTTAATTTTATTTATTTGTTTATTCATATCGTAATACTATCTAACTTCTTCAAGAGAATGCGTTTAATGTTTTATATTATGATTGTTAAATTTGCTGATCAAGAAGTCAACGCAGGATTTAAAACATAAATTAAATGGCTTTCTTATTGCAGCTCTATTCCAGGAGACTGTCTGATTCACAGCTACAAGAGGAGTTTCAATGGATTTGTTGCTAAATTAACAATCGATGAAGTGCAAATGATAGCCGGTGAATCACGATTCCTAATTGTTGACATTATTATTAGGAGTTAATTACAATAATTATATTTTTAGAGTTCCTTTGATTAGCTATTTATTCATGAGTTGTGAAACTCAGGCATGGATGGAGTAGTGTCTGTGTTTCCGAACGAAAAAAGACATCTCCATACGACAAGATCATGGGATTTCATGGGATTTTCATTGGATGTTCCTAGAGCCATCATTGTCGGAGTTTTCGATAGCGGAATATGGCCGGAATCTGAGAGTTTTAAAGAGTTGACCGGAGTTGGCCCACCCCCAATTAAATGGAAAGGCAGTTGTATTGCAGCCAATTTCACTTGTAACAAGTAATTTATCTATTACTCCTATTAATCTCGACACAAAATTAGGATATATTATTTAAATATTGAAATACTTCTTTTCTTTTATAGTAAGCTTATTGGAGCAAAATATTACCGGACGGACGGACAGTTCCCGTCTGACGACATTGCCAGCCCAAGAGATGTTAACGGCCACGGGACTCACACGGCATCAACAGTCGCCGGAGGTTTGGTAAATCAGGCAAGTTTGTACGGTCTAGGACTAGGAACAGCGAGAGGAGGGATGCCGTCATCTCGAATCGCCGTCTACAAAGTCTGTTGGACAGACGGTTGCTTCGACGCTGATGTTCTCCGTGCTTTCGACGACGCCATTGCCGACGGAGTGGACATAATCTCTCTCTCGGTTGGGTGGCCTATAGCGAGGCACTATTTCAATGATTCGATTGCCATCGGATCTTTCCATGCAATGACGAAAGGAATATTGACCTCAAATTCCGCCGGAAACGACGGGCCTGATCTCGAAACGATAAGAAACTTCTCCCCATGGTCTCTTTCGGTTGCAGCCAGCACCATTGACAGAAAGTTCTTTACGCAAGTTCAGCTCGGTAACAAAAACATCTTTGAGGTCAGCTTCCCATATTTCTTATATATTTTACAGAAAATGAAGCGTCATAAATTGTCCATAATGTGTAATAATACATAATCAATGATTTGAATCATGTGAGTTAAAGTATATTATATGCAGGGAATATCAATAAACACGTACGACTTGGGCGGAAAAATGTATCCTCTAATTTACGCAGGAGACGCACCCAATACCATTGGAGGCTACACCTCTGATACTTCTAGGTAACTACTTCATAACTGGTCTGGTTTAATGGGTTATAACTCATATTAATCTTAATTAATTAACTCAAATACTTGCAAAAACAGATACTGTAATGAAAACTCAGTGGACCTAAGCCTAGTTGCTGGGAAGATAGTGTTGTGCGATAGATTTGTGCCGCCAGTAACCACATCCTTCTTGGTCAACATTGCTGCCGGCGTTATAATGCAAGACGCTGGCTCTAAAGACACCGCTTATTCCTTTCCCTTGCCTGCTTCCTATCTGGGACCTCAAGATGGTCTAAATGTTTACCTCTACCTCGATCAAAATAGGTATTTTGTGCATCACTTTTTTTTTTTAATTATTATTTAACAGATTTTCTCATTCAATCCTTTCTTATATTCAGGAATTCATTTCCTTCAGCAACTATATTCCCCAGCCATGAAATGAATGATACGTATGCCCCATACGTTGCTTCTTTCTCCTCAGGAGGACCAAATCCAGTCACTCTTGACATTCTGAAGGTAATCACAATATTTGTTGTGATTGAAAACCCTACAATTATTTTATCATCTCGCTCAAAATCCTTTTACTTTTGCATGTGACTTAGCCTGACATATCTGCTCCCGGAGTTGACATTCTCGCCGCTTGGTCTCCTCTCAACTCAGTCTCTCAAGCTCCCGGAGATAACCGATTTCCTCGCTTCAACATAATCTCCGGGACCTCAATGTCTTGTCCCCACGCCACTGCAATAGCTTCTTACGTCAAGTCGTTCAACCCGACTTGGTCTCCGGCCGCGCTCAAATCAGCTTTAATGACGACGGGTAATCATTATGATTAATTCCTGATCATCTACTAATCAAACATACCATTTATTATTAATCACATTTTTTGCAATTCCTCAGCTAATCCAATGAGGCCAGATTTGAACCCTGACGCAGAGTTTGCGTACGGCTCGGGTCATGTAAACCCGATTAAAGCTCTCTATCCAGGTTTGATCTACGACGCCGGTGAAGCAGACTACGTTAGTTTCCTGTGCGGCGAAGGATACGATACAAGGTTACTACAGATGATCACGAATGACAACAGCACTTGCTCACTGACCAATACAGGGACAGTATGGGACCTAAACTATCCTTCATTTGCTCTCTCGACATTCACCCCATTATTATCCACCCATGTTTTTAAGAGGATAGTCACGAATGTCGGGTCACCAAACAGTACCTATACATCCTACGTTACAGCTCCATTAGGTCTAACAATAACTGTAAACCCCACTGCTCTCTCCTTCTCTTACGTCGGAGAGAAACTACCTTTCACAGTGACCATTGAAGGAACTATAGACAGAGGTCTAGTCTCAGCTTCCTTAGTTTGGGACGATGGCTTTCACAAAGTGAGAAGCCCCGTTGTTGTGTTTCTTAAAGCGTAAGGTGAAACCTGTTGTTTGTCCTCTGTTACTTCAAATAAAAGCCTTTATATTAAATAAAGGACTGAGTTTAATATACTTTTTTATATGAAATATAATTGAATTTATTTGGTTTTAAATCATGTGTGAATGTCACAGTTATTAATTATTCATCACATATACGAAGAAGCTCAATTCAGACTTCTTCGTACGTCAACTCATTTGACCACCGCAATTAACTGTAACGAGACAGCTAATTATCATAATTAACCCTTGACGGCTAAATATATGTGATAAGTGTGTATTTTGCACACTTATTCATGCTTTTCATTCTTGTTTCAATTAATTTATCCTCGAGTGTTTGAGTTTATTTGACGTTGTTGGTGAGATTGTGCAGATAAGTTGAGTTTTAACAGGTAAATGCGGAATTGGGTCGAAATTAGGAATAAAGAAGAAAAGGAAGCAAAGATGAAAAAGAGTCGGATCACGATCGATCGTGATCGTACTGCGATCGATCGTGATTCGAGAGAAATTTATTCAAGAATCCAGAGAAGGCCCGACCAATCGGGCTCAGCATCTCGATTGATCGTGATTCGAGAGTTTTTCATACCAAAATCCAGAGACGGCCCGATTGATCGGGCTTTGAAGCTCGATCGATCGTGATCTCATTACGATCGATCGTGATTGCGGGAAATTACAAAAATCCAATTTTTCAATTAATTGATCGGATTGATCTCGGCCGTTGACTGATGGACCGCGGCCCGAAGTTAAGAAAAGATAAAAGTCTGAGGAGGAGGCAGGTGAGGGGGATGGCGAAATAGAGAGAAAAACCTAACAAAGACATCAGAGGCCGGATCGAGCAATTGGCGAGGAACAGGCAAATTCGATGGAAATTTCTGAGTTTTTGTTTCTTCTCTTCTCTTCCAGCATGAATTACTTTACTATCTCTATAGTTTTCTTTAATTTTAGGATGAACTAAACTTTCGATTCTAGGGTTTCGACGTAACTCTGTTATGAATATTTAATGGTCTTAATTCAAGTTTTTAGTTTTCTTATTCTTTTCTGTGTTGAGTAATATATTATGAACTTAATGCTTAGGTTTGCTTGATCACCAAAACTAAGAATTTTAGGGTTAATTCGGGATGCGAGAGCGGAGAATTTAACTGTGCATTGAATATTTTGCCTTAAAAAGAATCATAGGCTAGAGATAGTTAGGGCGTTTGAGTGGTAATATAATTTTTTGTTCTTAATGTATTCAATTAATTCTCAGGATTAGAGACCGAGAGGTGATAATTCGTTAATTGAATAAGTTTGTCTTTGCTCGAGAGAGATTGATGAATATTTTTGTGAAATTGCCATCAACACGAAGGAATAAGATTTAGTTACTTGAATTAGGTTTGTTAAATAGGATTAGCTAAGTGAAATCGGAACTCTAGAAATTTTCTCATCATATAATCTTAACTTTTACATTCGAATCTATTATTTAAATTGTTTGATTTATTTTATCTGAATTATTTTAGTTTAAAATCTCAAATCATCAATATATTATTTCTCTTCAAATTAAGCTGAAAATTAGATATTCAATACTTAGCATATTTATTCCTCGTGGGATCGACACTCGTACTTATACACACTTTACTACTTTTGCGTCACGTGCACTTGCGTGTAGTTTTTTGCAACAAGTTTTTGGCGCCGTTGCCGGGGAATTAATTTTGTTATTATTGAATTATTTGATTTCAGTTTATATTTAAATTTTCTTTTGCTGCTAGGCTTAAATTGTATTATTTGCACATTACAGGTGTATGCGAAAATTAGGTACTGCCAACCTAATCCCTCTCGACGCTGAAATTGAACGAACCTGTCGCCGAAATCGAAGGGAAACAAGACAAGCAATTATGGCAGATAATCAAAATGCAGATGTACAACCGATTATCGAGATTGAGGGAGTCGGGCGACGAACATTGCTCGATTATGTTATGCCATCCATGGACGGGGTTCAATCAGCAATTCGAAAACCTGCCATCACGTGCAACAATTTTGAAATTAAGCCGGGAACAATACAAATGATTCAACATTATCAATTTTGTGGTTTGCCTAACGAAGACCCCAAGGATCATATTGCTAGCTTCGTCGAGGTCTGTGATACTTTTAAATACCATAATGTCTCTGAGGATGCTATCAAGCTCAGGTTATTCCCCTTCACACTAAGAGACCGCGCGAAGAATTGGTTGAACTCCTTACCTTCGGATTCAATTACCACATGGAATGAATTAGTGCAGAAATTTCTATCCAAATTCTTTCCCTTTGAAAAGATGGCGAAACTCTGCAATGAGATCACCAATTTTGCTCAATTTGATGGTGAGACAATCTATGAAGCATGGGGCCGATTCAAGGAGCTTTTAACAAAATGCCCCCAACATGGTCTACCACAATGGATGCAAATACAGACATTCTTCATTGGCTTATCAGTTGCTACACGGACTCTTGTCAATTCAGCAGCTGGTGTGTTGTGCCCCATAGGCCCATTACACGATCTCAGACCCGAATCCATAACTTAACTAACACACTTGTCTCTTTTACAGGTTATGGATCGTGTGAAGACTTGGAGGACGCCGTGGCCGACTTGAAGTGGGAGACTAAACCTGGAGACGTTGACCAATCGAAGCACCTCCTCATGTGGAAGGACTAGAGAGGCGGCCTAATGCTCATATGGGAATTTGTCTTCCCGAGCTGTGATGTTTGTACTTTTTTTTTTTTTATTTAAGACTTATTGGCAAACGTTGGCCTTTTTGTTAATCTTATTATATGCATGCATGATTAGGCATTTTAGGATTAGATGAATGTTAGGCTTAGTTGGTGACTTAGCTTATGGTTTGGCCCAATTGACGTTGAAGACATGGCTTGCCCAAATAAAGGCCCAAGCCCAACCCACTTAAAACCCTAGCCCACCATTAGGACTATATATTCATGGCATTAGTGATTGTAATCTTTGGTTGATTTTTTTATGAGCATCCGCGGATTTGTCTTCTCTCGATAGAAGAAGCTTGGAGCGAGGAGCTACCAAGGTAAGCTCGGTTGAAAACGACCGAGGGGTTGCGCCCCCGAAAACCGATCTTCAAGCTTGGTAGCTTGTAAGAACGGATTTGTCATCTTCTCCTCCTTTCTTTTGAGATTGGAAAACGGCAAGAAGTGGCCTAACCGATTCCTTGAATCGAGTTCTCTTCCTGGGAAGAAAACTCTTGCCAAAACGCTTCAAATAGCGATTATTGGCCGATTCTCGGAAACATTCGATATTTCATTTTCTTTTCCATCCGAGCACGTTTAATATTTGTTTACATTTATTTTATTGGATCTGTTGGATTTGTGTTTCAAGGAAGCTAACGATCTTCTTTTCGAGCTTAAAGTTGTCTTTGCAGGTCGAAGCATAACATTGGCTCCCCAGGTGATTGAGGATTTGACCTCAAATCCTTTAATTCAGGTCTCTCAGAGTTTTCTTCATCGCTTATATAGGGTGAGAGGTCCATGACATTGAACGTTGCTGATGCTCCATAATCTCCTGGCAGTTCAATCTTATAAGCGTTGTTATTGATCCTCTGCAACACCTTAAAGGGTCCATCCGCACGGGGAAGAAGCTTAGATTTCCTTTTGTCGGGGAATCTATCTTTTCGTAGGTGCAACCAAACCAAATCTCCTTCTTTGAAGATAACTTCTTTTCGACCTTTATTGACTCACTTGGCAACGCTCGCGTTTCTCTTCTCGATGGCATGACGCACGCGCTCATGTAATTTCTTAATTTGTTCAGCCTTGCTCGCTCCTGATGGGTTGGCTAGTTCAGTAAATGGCAAAGGAACTAGGTCCAACGGTGTACAAGGATTAAACCCATAGGCAACCTCAAAGGGCGATTGCTCAGTAGTGGAATGAAGGGTGCGATTGTAAGCAAATTCCAACCCGGGAAGGACTATATCCCAACTGGATAGTTTTTTACCTACAATACTGCGTAAGAGGGAGCCTAAGGTTCTGTTAACAACTTCCGTTTGCCCATCAGTTTGGGGGTGAAAAGAGGTGCTAAAACACAGCTTTGTCCCCAACTTTTTCCACAAAGTGGTCCAGAAAGAGCTCAAAAATTTAGTGTCCCGGTCCGACACTATGGAACGCGGTATGCCATGCAGGCGAACGATTTCTTTGAAAAACAGGTCAGCTATAGAGAATGCATCATCCGTTTTTGCACAAGGAATGAAATGTGCCATCTTAGAGAATCGATCGACAACCACCATGATCGAATCCTTATTACGAGCAGTTCGAGGCAAGCCTAGAACGAAGTCCATACTAATTTCAGTCCAAGGGTGTGAGGGAACGGGTAAGGGCATGTATAAGCCTTGTGGTAGAACTTTGCTCTTGGCTTTCTTGCAAACGACACATGTCTCCACCATGCGGTGCACGTCTCTTTTCATATGTGGCCAATAGAAGTGTTCTTTAAGCATATCGAGGGTCTTCTTTTCCCCGAAATGACTCGCTAATCCTCCACAATGGGCTTCTTTCATAAGACATCGTCGTAAACTCCCTTGTGGGATACATAATTTTCCTGCTCTTAATAAATAGCCGTCCATATGTCGATATTCTCCTTCGGCCTTTTCTTTGCACCTAGTGTAATAAGATCCGAAGTCAGGGTCAGATTCGTAATTATGCTTGATCCATTCAAACCCAAAGAATTGAGTCCCTAACTCGGTAAGAAGAATACGTTTTCTCGAAAGTGCATCGGCGACTACATTATTCTCTCCTTTAACATATTTCAGAATATACGGAAACCTCTCCAAGAACTCAACCCATTTAGCATGCCTATTATTTAACTTGTGCTGACCCTTGATATATCGTAAAGCTTGGTGGTCGGTATAGATAATAAATTCTCTTGATAAGAGGTAGTGTTGCCAATGCTCTAATGCTCTAATAACGGCATAAAATTCTTTATCGTAAGTTGAGTAATTGAGCATGGCTCCTTTCAATTTCTCACTAAAGTATGCAATGAGTTTCCTCTCTTGCATGAGTACGGCTCCAATGCCCACTCCGGAAGCATCACTCTTAATTTCAAATACCTTGTTAAAATTCGGGAGTGCTAACACTGGCGAGTGACACAGTTTGTCTTTGATTAGCTCAAAGCTCTTTTCGCAAGCCGAGGTCCAAGTAAACTCTTTCCGCTTCTTAGTGCAATCAGTGAGCGGTGAAACTATTGAACTAAAGTCTTTTATGAACCTTCTATAGAAAGAGGCCAAACCATGGAAGCTACGTACTTCGGTTATGGAGTTTGGGGTAGGCCAGTCCTTAATGGCCTTGATCTTGTCAATATCGGCTTCCATGCCTTCTTTAGAAATGATAAACCCTAGGAAATAAACCTTGTCTTGCGCGAATGAGCATTTGCTTAAATTTCCAAATAATTGAGCTTTTCGAAGGGTTTGAAAAAGTAAACTAAGATGATTGAGGTGTTGTGGAAGATCTACACTGTACACCAAAATATCGTCAAAGTAGACAACAATAAATTTTCCTAAGAAATCTTTTAGCACGTGGTGCATGAGTCTCATGAAAGTACTGGGTGCGTTAGATAACCCGAAGGGCATCACCATCCACTCAAAAAGCCCATACTTAGTCTTAAATGTCGTCTTCCACTCGTCACCTTCTTTCATTCTTATTTGGTGGTAACCACTCTTAAGGTCCACCTTAGAAAATATTGAGGCTCCACTGAGCTCGTCCAACATATCCTCGAGCCTAGGAATAGGGTACCTATATTTTATGGTAATTTGATTCACGGCTCGGCTGTCAACGCACATTCTCATTGTGCCGTCTTTCTTAGGTACCAATAATGTTGGAACTGCACAGGGGCTCATGGACTCTCGTATATATCCTTTGTCCAACAATTCTTGTACTTGATCTTGAAGTTTCTTGGTCTCCTCGGGATTCATTCTATAGGCCGGTCTATTAGGTAGCGTGGCCCCGGGTATGAGGTCAATTTGATGTTCTATACCACGTAGAGGTGGTAATCCTTGGGGTAGTTCTTCAGGAAACACGTCATGGAATTGATTGAGTAACTTCTTTACAGGGTCAGGGATTACTCCTAGCTCCATAACTCTATCTCGAAATAGCACTAGGATAATGGGATCTCCTCGAAGCATCGATGCCTCTATCTCAGATCTAGTCATGTAAAGATTGGCTTTATTCTTAGCTTCTTTTCTAGCGGCATCATCTTTGGATATTTCTTCGGGGGTCAAGGGCGCTAACTTAATTGTCTTACCACCGAACTTAAGGGAATAGTAGTTGGAACGTCCCTCGTGGTGCACATTACGATCAAATTGCCAGGGTTGTCCAAGAAGTAAGTGGCTAGCACTCATGGGTACGACATCGCATAAAACAGAATCTTGGTATTTTCCCATTGCAAAATCTACTCTCACTTGTCGAGAGACCTTAACATCATCCCTATCATCTAACCATCGTAACTTATAAGGGTGGGGATGCGTAGTTGTCTCTAATCCTAACTTCTTGACTAACTCGTCGGATGCCACGTTGGCACAACTTCCTCCATCTATAATTAAAGAGCATATCTTATCCTTGATAATACATCTACTATGGAAGATATTCTCACGTTGGCAATCCTCTCCTGAATTCTTAGTCACGAGGACTCGTCTCCTAACCATCAATAAGGGTCCCTCAGGAGCGCGCACGACTTCATCCTCAGTGTCACTGTCCTCGATATCTTCATCTCCTACTTTAACCTCGTGGTCGTCCTCACTCTCAACCTCTCCCGTATCTTCCTTGATAATCATCACACGTCGGTTCGGGCATTGAGCCATGTAATGACCCAGACCGTGACATTTATAGCACTTGATTTCTCTTGCTCTAGGTGGGTTGGTTTTATCGACGAAGGTTTTACTACTGGATTCTTTAAGTGGCCAACTATGGTTAAAAGGCTTCTTTCCTTCAGCCTTATCGAAGGGCTTGATTGGCTCGGGTGATTTTAGGGTAACCTTAGGAGGAATTTTGGGGTAGGTGGATTTCCTCTTCTTATTGAGTTGTCGCTCAATTGTCATGGCCATATGAACTCCTGCATCTAAGGACTCTGTCGGGTGAATTTCTACTGGATCTCCTATGTCTCTATTCAATCCTCGAATGAATCTAGCAATAACCTGTTCCTCGGGTTCTTCCATATCTACTCGTATTCTTAGAGTTTCAAATTCGGCTAGGTAAGCCTCAACGGATCGAGTTCCTTGTCGTAAGTTTTGGATTTGCAGGAAAAGATCTTGACGGTAATGGGTGGGTATGAATCTCTTAGTCATGAGTGACTTCATTGCTCTCCAGGTGGTAATGGGGGTATCTCCTATCCGTCGTCTTTGAAGCTTAATATTGGACCACCAGAGGGCCGCATATCCCGATAGCTCTACGGATACTAACTGGATCTTCACTTTATCGGAGTACTCATAGTAGTCGAAGACCTTTTCTACTTTACCAATCCATTCTAGAAAAGTATCTCCATCGCATGTTCCGTCGAATGGGGGTATATGTAGCTTGACATTTCTAAGGTCCTCATAATCCTTACGTCTTCTTGGGCGAAAAGTTTCTTCTTCATCTAATGTCCATTCATCATCCTCGTCATAAAGCAGATTTCTTCTCCTAGGATGCTCGGGTCTTTCTTCGTCCGAGGTTAGATATGGTTCTTGAAATCGTCTCCTAGGATTTCGAGGTGGGGGTTCTCGGGAAGTCTCATTTGGAATTCTCTTATTAAGGACTTCCATTATGTGTTGCATGCCAATGGTTAAGTCTTTTAATTGTTGACCTATATGGCTAACTTCTCCGCTAAGGTCATCTAATTGTCCTTGCATGCTAGACTCTCCCTCTTGAGGGGTGTGAGTCTCGGGTTGGGTAATGTCTTTACCTCGGTTTAGTTCTTGAGTCATATCTTGGCTAGGCTCTTGGATAATTCCACTTCTAGTCTTCATATGAATTCTAACGATACTATTAAGGGGAGATTTTTTTTTTTTTTTTTTTATTCTTTATTTTTTTATTTTTATTTTTCTATTTTCTATTTTTATTATTATTATTTTATTATTATTATTTTTTAAACTAAGTATTAGGAAATAAATAGTAATTTTAAAATTTTAGGCAAGAATAAAAAAAAAAAAAAGAAAGTAATTTAAAGTTTTAGG
This sequence comes from Begonia masoniana, assembly GCA_022432975.1. Lineage (NCBI taxonomy): Eukaryota > Viridiplantae > Streptophyta > Magnoliopsida > Cucurbitales > Begoniaceae > Begonia > Begonia masoniana. The sequence goes on from CM039504.1 coordinate 1,130,626, forward strand.
GAATGACAGGAAAATGAAAGTAAATAAAGCCAATTAAAATTTTCTAATTTAAAGTGTCTAGAATTGGCCTAAAATTTTGGAATGTAATTTTGAGGGCCTAAACATTTTATTTTATTTAATCGAATAGCAAACAATAGTAACAGCAAGATTAACACTAAGGAATCATAAGTAGAAAACAAAGAAATAATATCAGCAGTAAATAGGGAAGGAATCAGCAAGTATTTTTGTTGAATAAGGAATGTTTAATTGGAAAGGAATATTTAATCAAGCAAGGAAATAAAACAACAGCTGTGAAATGACAGGATTTTAAACCTGTAACTTGTGCTCTAACCTGGCAACAGAGAATGTTAGATTACAAAGAATGCTAGATTAACTCTCAAGAACAAAAAACACAGCATCAGGAAGAACACTCGTAGCCGGAACTATTCTGCATTTTAGTTTCCTTTAAAACAGTAGCAATAAAACTATAAATCAGAAGCTTGAGTTATCCTTTATGTTAAACACTATTCTTAATAGGATAATATGTTATGGATCAACAGATTGGTGCAGGAAGGCGAACTCAAACAGCATTAAACGGCAAATTAGATCAGATCTGAGTTTTCTAATTCTAAAACAGATCTGAGTTTTTTTTTTTTTTTTTTTTTTTTTAATTAACAGAAAGGAAGTCGGATTATAATTACTGGGAAATAAAATTGCAGATCTGGATTTGATTTAAGTTCAGACGAAATCAAAAAGAAAACACAAACAGCAAGTTTTCAATAAATCGATTAGCACACCAAGGAAGCTAGCCTGGCTCTGATACCAAATGTTATGCTTCGACCTGCAAAGACAACTCTAAGCTCGAAAAGAAGATCGTTAGCTTCCTTGAAACACAAATCCAACAGATCCAATAAAATAAATGTAAACAAATATTAAACGTGCTCGGATGGAAAAGAAAATGAAATATCGAATGTTTCCGAGAATCGACCAATAATCGCTATTTGAAGCGTTTTGGCCGCTCGGGAAGACAAATTCCCATATGAGCATTAGGCCGCCTCTCTAGTCCTTTCACATGAGGAGGTGCTTCGGTTGGTCAACGTCTCCAGGTTTAGTCTCCCACTTCAAGTCGGCCACGGCGTCCTCCAAGTCTTCACACGATCCATAACCTGTAAAAGAGACAAGTGTGTTAGTTAAGTTATGGATTCGGGTCTGAGATCGTGTAATGGGCCTATGGGGCACAACATGGTGGATCACTACTACAAAAGACGGAAATGGAGGCGTTCAACCTGTTAGAGGAGTTATCCCTCAATAATGATCAGTGCCCGGTTGAACGTCAGATTTTGAGGAGGCAGCCAAATACCCCAGAAATGGAAGCGATAAAAGCATTGACTACACAGATTGCATCCCTCACTCAGCACATCCAGGGTAATCAAGCTCCAGTGAATGCGATTCATTCCCCTATCATACAATGTCAGTGGTGCCAAGGACCATATGCTAGTGAAAACTGTCAGCAAGGGAACCAAATGGCTAGTAATTCGTCTGAACAAGCTCAATTTGTGGGAAATTATACCAGACAAACATACCAGAATTCAGGGAATTATTTTAATGGGGGGCGCAACAATCACCCGAATTTTTCATGGAAAAATCAGAACAACGCCGTGCAATCGCCTCAAGTACCTCAACAAGGACCACCAGTGCAGGAAAGAAAAGTTAATCTTGAAAAGTTAATTGCCAAAATGGGTGAGCGCACTAGTAGTATCATTGCCGAAATGGGGGAGCATACTAATAAATTTATGGCTGAAACACGCACTACCTTGCAAAACCAGTCAGCTCAAATTCGAAGTTTGGAAACTCAAATGGGCCAGATGGCAGCTGCATTAAATGGTCACCCTCAGGGCACATTACCCAGTTCCACTGAAGTCAATCCTAGAGGACAGTGCAATGCCATCACACTTCGGAGTGGAGCAGTGATTGACAATAGTACCAAAGAAAATAAGAAAGTGGTCGCACATGACGGAATGCATTCGTCATCATCCGAGTCCACACCAAAGGATCAAGAGCAGATGGCAGCTCCTTCTCAGATATCAAAGGAGATCATCCCAAAAGTCTCTTTCCCACAACGGTTGAAAAATGCAAAGTTGGATAAACAGTTTGAAAAATTTTTGAACGTGTTCAAGCAGCTTCATATCAACATTCCATTTGCCGAAGCCCTGGAGCAAATGCCAACCTATGCAAAATTTTTAAAAGAGGTTCTATCCCACAAAAGGAAGATAGAAGATTGTGGTACAATTGCCCTGTCTGAAGAATGTAGTGCAATAATTCAACGGAAATTACCACAAAAGTTGAAGGATCCGGGTAGTTTTACGGTTCCATGTGAGATTGGAAACCACATCTTCGAGCGGGCGTTATGTGACTTGGGTGCAAGCATCAATCTAATGCCTCTGTCTATTTTTCAAAGGCTTGAGCTAGGGGAAGCAAAACCAACAAGAGTAATTTTACAGATGGCCGACCGATCAATCAAACATCTAAGAGGAATAATCGAAGACGTGTTGGTTAAGGTCGACAAATTCATATATCCAGCCGACTTTGTAGTTCTCGACATGGCGGAAGATCGAGACATCCCTATTATTTTGGGCAGGCCATTCTTAGCTACAGGGGGTGCCTTGATTGATGTTCAGAGGGGGGAGTTGAAATTACGTTTGCAAGATGAAGAATTGACGTTTAATGTCTTTAACTCCATGAAGCATCCGACGGCCAGCGATGATATATTTAGAATTGACTCTCTCGAATCAGCGGTGGACGGAGTTTCTCTTCAGTCTAGTGATCCTCTCGAGGTGGCTTTACTGAATCAAGATGTATTTTTCGATTTTGACTCTTCTGTGTAGGAATTTATATAATGGATGGATTCGTTCGAGCCCAATCGGCGAAGGTATTTCGAGAGTATGGGGGAGCCACCAGTTAGAGTCTTACCTTCTATTGAGAGTCCACCCGAGTTGGAGCTAAAGCACTACCGTCTCACCTCAGGTATGCATTTATTGGTGCTAACTCAACTCTTCCAGTCATTATTGCAGGTGATTTATCTAAGACGGAGGAAGAGAAATTGTTGTGTATACTTCGGACATACAAGGTGGCGATAGGGTGGACACTGTCAGATATCAAAGGAATCAGTTCTTCATTTTGCATGCATCGGATTTTAATGGAAGAAGAGCATCGACCATCTGTAGAGCATCAACGCCGTTTAAATCCAGCCATGAAAGAGGTTGTGCGAAAGGAAGTTTTAAAGTGGTTGGACGCAGGGGTTATCTATCCTATCTCAGATAGTTCGTGGGTGAGTCCAGTGCAGTGTGTGCCAAAGAAAAGTGGAATGACAGTAGTCAAAAATGAGAATGATGAGTTGATTGCATCTAGAACAGTCACCGGTTGGAGAATTTGTATAGATTATTTGAAATTGAACAAGGCTACACGCAAAGATCATTTCCCATTGCCGTTTATTGATCAGATGTTGGATAGACTTGCTGGGCACGAATATTATTGCTTTCTCGATGGGTATTCCGGATATAATCAGATTGCTATTGCCCCAGAAGATCAAGAAAAGACGACTTTTACATGCCCCTATGGTACTTTTGCATTCCGTCGGATGCCCCTTTCGTGTTATGCAATGCACCAGCTACATTTCAAAGATGCATGATGGCTATTTTCTCAGATATGGTGGAGCGCTTCATAGAAGTCTTCATGGATGACTTTTCAGTATTTGGATTTTCATTTGACTCATGTTTGAATAATCTGTCCAAGGTGCTCGAAAGGTGTGTTGAGACAAATCTAGTACTTAATTGGGAGAAGTGTCACTTCATGGTGAAAGAGGGTATTGTATTGGGCCATCGTATTTCAGCACAAGGTATTGAGGTGGACCGGGCTAAAATTGTCGCTATCGAGAAGTTACCACCGCCGACGACAGTAAAAGGAGTGCGGAGTTTTCTAGGGCATGCAGGATTCTACCGGAGGTTCATAAAAGATTTTTCTAAGATTACCAAGCCACTATGTCAGTTATTGGAAAATGGAGTACCATTTGTTTTTACTGCTGAGTGTCTTGCAGCGTTAAATGTGTTGAGGAGAAACTTGTGTCGGCGCCAATCATAGTTGCACCCGATTGGGAATTACCATTTGAAATTATGAGTGATGCCAGTGATTTCGCGGTAGGAGCAGTTCTGGGGCAGAGAAAGGATAAGACCTTCCATACAATTTATTACGCCAGCCGCACTCTCAATGATGCACAACTAAATTATGCCACCACTGAGAAGGAATTGTTAGCAGTAGTCTTCGCATTTGACAAGTTCCGTCCCTATGTTATCGGCAACAAAGTCACAGTTTATACGGATCATTCGGCTATTAAATATTTGATGGAAAAGAAGGATGCCAAGCCTCGGTTGATTCGATGGGTCCTACTTCTGCAAGAATTTGATATTTTGATCAAGGACAAGAAAGGCATAGAGAACTTGGTAGCTGATCACCTATCTCGGTTGGAAACACGAGCTCATGTATCCGATAGTGACGTTCAAATAGCTGAAGACTTTCCAGATGAAAAGATCATTGCAATCGAAGCGTTACCGTGGTATGCTGATTATGTGAATTTTCTTGCCAGTGGGGTTATACCGTCTGATTTGTCGCACCACCAAAAGAAGAAATTTTTCGCCGATGTCAAGCGATATTATTGGGAAGAGCCGATTTTATATAAACATTGTGCCGATCAAATCATCCAACGTTGTTTAAAGATGCATATTCGTTTGTTGTCTGATAAGTGTGTATTTTACACATTTATTTATACGTTTTACACTTGATTTGATAAGTTTATTCTCAAGTGTGTGAAAGTATTTGATGAGTTTGGTTTAAGTGCGCAGAAAATTTACAAAAAATACGAGGGTGATTAAATATAAAGCATTAAACAAGCTCAAGTGGAAGAAAAGATTAACAAATAAAAGCAGAGGCGCTGGGGAAGGAGAGTCAGCATTCTGGAGATCGAAACTATTCAACAGAGAAAGCACATCAAGCAGCAATCGATCACCTGATAATTTGGAAAGTGAATCAAGCGGCAATCAATTGCTTACCAAGTTGGAAAGTTTACTTACCTAATCTATACCGTTAACCTAAGGAAAGAAATAATCAAAGTCATCGACTGAAAAGAAAAGAAGGATAAAAACCTAAAGGCAGCAAGCAGCGATTTGACGAAAAAAAAGAAGCAACGATTCGGCGATCTGGCATTCGGCAAATTAGGAAAGGCTGAATCTAATCCATTGATTGAGAAAAAGAAAGAAAACCTAAAGATCTGGCATTCATAAAAGGGGGCGTTCTCTAGATTTTGGAGAGCTCGGCAGAGAACAAACCAGCGATTTACACAGGGCAGAGATTGAGAGAGAGCGCGGCAGAGAGCAGATTCGGCAGAGGCGACGATTCTGGCGAGCAGGAGCGCTCGGATCCGGCGATTCTGGCGAGGAGTGATCGGCTTTCGGTCACCGGCGTTGGGCGATTCTGGCGAGAGGGAATTCAGCGATTTGGAGAGCATTCTTGAGTGCTGTCGGCGATTTTGGCAGGAAGCATTAAGCAATTTTTACATATTAGTTTTTCTTTTTATTTCTACTACTTTTTATTTTCATTATTTGATTATGCAATATTCTATTATTTTAGTTTATTTTCATATTAGCATGAACTAAACTTTTTAACTAGGGCTACGATGTAGCCAGATGATGTTTATTTTCAATTTCTTTGTTTAATTATATTTATTGAGTATTTCTTCCAATATTGATGGCGCATTTAATTTCTGTTCGTAAAGCCTGTAAATTTCTGGCCAATCTTTACTTGATTTTTGGGGTGTTTTGAGACTGAGAGGTGATAAATACCCGAGCACTGAAATTAATGTCATTAATATACGTAGGCTAGAGATAGTTACGGTATTGGTGTGATCACTGTGATTTCTTGATTTATTTGTATTTGATTAATGCAGGATTTGAGACTGAGAAGTGATAACTCATTAATCAGATAAACTATGCAATGCTCGAGAGAGATTGTAATAGAATTTAGTGAAATCGATCATCAACATAGGAAGAATATTTATGAATATAATTGCGAAGGACGGAAATAAATATTGTCTTGGTGAAATCGTAGTACCTAGGGTTTTTATCAATTTGATTTAATCTCAGTTTATTTGTTTTGCTATTTTATCTTAGTTTATTTTAATTATTTTAGTTGTTTATTTTAATTTCAATCACCGAAAATCATAAAACATGTGTTCAATTTAGAATTAAGATTAATTATTTCGATTATTAATTACAAGTCCTCGTGGGTTCGACACTCTATTTTATCACTGTATTACTTGTTACGACTCGTATACTTGCGAACTATTTTTCACAACATTGTCGCTTGTGATCGATGTCAACGGACCGGTAATATTTCTCGCCGTAATGAGATGTCTTTGACTAATATTTTGGAGGTTGAGCTGTTTGATGTATGGGGTATTGACTTTATGGGACCGTTTCCATCGTCGTACAATAACAAATACATTCTTTTGGCGGTGGATTATGTCTCCAAGTGGGTTGAAGCTATAGCTACGCCAACCAATGATGGCAAGGTGGTCTTGCATTTTCTGCAGAAGAATATTTTCACTCGCTTTGGCACACCTCGAGCTATCATTAGTGACGAGGGAACTCACTTCTGCAATAGGCAGTTTGCAGCACTACTCAATAAGTATGGGGTAAAGCATCGCAAGGCACTGGGATATCACCCTCAATCGAATGGGCAGGCCGAAGTCTCTAATCGAGAAGTGAAGAAGATCCTTGAGAAAACAGTTGCAAATTCAAGAAAAGATTGGGCTCGCAAGTTGGATGATGTTTTATGGGCATACCGGACCGCATTCAAAACTCCTTTGGGTATGTCCCCGTATAGGTTGGTATTCGGGAAACATGTCATTTACCGGTTGAGTTGGAACACCGTGCTTTGTGGGCAATTAAGAAGCTGAATTTTGAGTTAACAGCCACAGGCCAGAAACGTCTTCTACAAATCAATGAGCTGGACGAACTGAGAAATAATGCGTATGAGAATTCAAAAATATACAAGGAGAAGACCAAAGCATGGCACGACAAGCACATCGTGGAGAAAGATCTATTCCCAGGACAGCAGGTACTTTTATTTAACTCCTGTTTGAAATTGTTTCCAGGGAAATTAAAGTTGAGATGGTCGGGTCCTTTCACGGTGGTGCAAGTATTCTCTCACGGAGCGATCGAGTTACGAGGAGCCGATGATACGACATTCAAGGTGAACGGCCAACGAGTGAAACCCTACTTTGGCAGCGATATTCCAAGTGAATCTTCGGTCACTTAACTCATTCCCGAAGAGTAGACGCACCCTTACGTCCGGCTGAAGACGCTAAATCAAGCACTTAGTGGGAGGTAACCCATTGATTTGAATTCTATTTTATTTCATTTTACTTTTTATTTTAGTTTTTATCACTTGGCAAAGGTGTAAGGCAAGAATTTGTAACTGGAGTCTCATTTTCAACTAGTAAAATACATTTTCACGCAGATCTAGTAACAAGTAGTAAAATAAACCGAAATTAATCTAATTGGCAATGACCAAGAATTTTTCAAAATTAACGAACATATATTGCCCTTTAAAAATTGTGAAATTTAATTAATTCTCTAGAAAGGTGAACTGACGTTAATTGATAGTTACGAAATTAATTAACTAAAACATGAAATTAATTGGACGAATTAATTTTGCCCATAATCTTCTGGATAGATTTCTAATGAGTAAACATAGATTGAGTTTACAAATATTATTTAAGATAATTATCAAAATAGATTTAGAAGTAAAATAATATTTTCAATTGACACCTTAAACTTTTAATTTCGTCATTTGTCATTTCATAATTTAAGGCGATAGCAACGTATAGCTATCCGTTAAGGTTTATTACATTTTCTATTAAAGTCCGTTAAATTTCTCTCAGTTCACCGTGACTAAGAAATGTGTCTAGGAAGGGAGCATTATGTATTTAGATTCACCGGTTTGGGACTGGATTCTCGTATGCAAGGAAACCGGATGCTCTTCAGCCCAGAGACTTCAATCAAGTTGAGTTCACCATATGAATCTCTTCATCGAAAAGGTCCGCTAATTAGACATTGTGATTTTGCCCCTTCTCGTTGATTATGCTCTTTCTTTGTTAATCAATTGCATTTTTTGCAGTGGTTGAGCGATCATCAAGAATTCATATCAAATCCATTCTACGTGGCCGGAGATTAATATTCAGGTGTAACTATTCCAGCCATCGTCGATATCAAATTTAGAGGAATTAGGATTTTCAATTAGAGATGAGAGAAATTATTGAACAAGTAGTCTATCGATGGCTGTCTTGGGGAAACAAAGGTTGAAGGCCTCGTCAAGAAAGGGTTACCTTTGATGAGGGTTCTATTCCCATGGAGGTTTGGACTCATATTGTGAAAGAAGTTGAGGGAGAATGGATCAGTTGTGACCGGAGAAAATAGCTTGTCAAAATCGGAGACAAAGAAAAGGGTCCCAACGATAAATTTCCAGTCCTCTCGACTCGATTCCCTATTTCTATTTCGCCAACGAAACTTACTTCTTCTCATATATATATATATATATATATATATATATATATATATATATATATATATAGATTTAATGGATTTCAACGAAAAATATAATGAACGTTAACGACAAGATGTCAGTTGCTAGTATTTTAAATTATGATGTGTTAACTAATGAAAGTAAAAATTTAAGATGTCAATTGAAAATATCATGTTGATTCATGGTCTATTTTGATAATCACTCTAATATTTATTACTATAATATTTAATTATAATCTATAACTAGAAAAATAATAATAAACTAAGACAATATTAAACTTTATAAATAAAATGATGTTGTTCCCACTTTTATATGGACCTTATCTGGTTTTTAATATAGAAGAATGGTGGATTTAGGTGACAAAACTATAAGACCGAACTAAATCGTGAATTACAAAATCCGATCCAAATATGGTTTAAACCTGACCAAACCATAAAATAACTCATGATTCAACTTCAACCCAAAACGAAGAGTTCTAAACTAAACCCTAAATTTATATATTTTAGGGTAATATTAATATTCATTTTAAACTTCGAAGTATTAGTTATTTAACAAAAAGTATGTTAAAGTAATTTTTTAAAAATTTCAACCTCAAAGAATGAAAAATGATTAATTTAAACTTTGTCGGCCTCCCGATCTCACTTGACAAGTTCGAGTGAGATCAAGAGTGGTGACTCTCTTTTCTCGACAAAAAATTTGCTAAACGATATCATATTTTTTTAAAAAATTTATCACATATTCAGCATATCATGGGAAGATAATCTGAAAATGTTCATGATTTTTCAACATGTGTACGATTTATTATAGTTTTTTACATGTATTTTATAGAATATATTTCAAAATTTATAATGAATCGTACAATTGTTGAAAAATCAGGAAACTTTTTAGATTGTCTTCTCATGATATTCCAAACATGTGGTAAAAATTTTAAAAAAATTCAATACCGTTTGGTATTTTTTGAGATTGTCAATATGATACTAAACAATATCGGATTTCATTTTAAGCCTTGAAGTAATTCATATAAAAAAACATACAAAAAAATATTGGATTTGCTTAAAATTTTTACCTCATATTCATCATATCATAAGAAGATAATCTGAAAAATTTCGTGATTTTTCAACACTTGTACAATTTCTTATAAGTTTTTAAACAATATTCTAAAAAATAGACGTATAATTTTCCATAGCAAACCAAAAATTCCTTCGAGTGACCAAGATTTACAGGAAGTTGGCTGTGAATTTCAAAACATGAATTTTTTGAAGTTCATCAGAAAAGAGTTATTTCTGATAATCTCAAGGGGTTATCTTCTCCATGGCCACGAAACTACATTCAATCATAGGTATAGTTTCATGTATTTTTTAGTGTTTCTGGATTTCAGTACAGTACTTCAACTTGGCTCACAAAGGGTTTGACAAATTGCCGAAGAGGACGAGAAAGAGGAAAGAAGGATGTTCGGGGAAAAAAAGAAAAGACAGTTAGAAAACAAAAAAACTTACAAAGCTATCAATCTGCAAAAGGGATGGATTCCAATTTCATCGCCTGGAAGAAAAACGAATCATTTCAAAATGGCGGCAACATATCATTTTTTGTGATTTTTTTTTCAAAGAACTATATGAATGATTGATTATCGCGTGATACACTTTTAATCAAAATTTTTTTTCTAATTCCAACAAATTTGATATTTGAATTTGAAACTTGCTTGAATTAGATCATTTTGATTTCTATATCGAAAATATACTTACATCGAAAGTAGTGAACTTTGAACACCATAATTTGGACACATGTTAGGGTTTTAACAGTCATTTAACAGACTGATTTGATTTACTAACAGTGCATAGTTTGATGTTTGCATTAACGAAAAAAAGTGTTCAGTATTTGAATTGAAAAACACTAAAGTTCAGTGTTTGAATTGATCTTTACCGTATTTTTTAATAATTTTATAAACTCAGGTCCATACATAGGCTCAATGGGCATTATCATGCTAGCCCGAGATCTTCTTTTTATCATGATTTATAAAAGAATAATACGTTTATTTTTTTATTATACTCTCTTAAACTATTTGTTGACGTGTCAAACAATAATTGATGCAATTATACAATAAATTAACTATTCATAATTTGTTACATTAATTCAACCAATCAATATTAGACACGTCAGCAAATAAAGTTAGAGAGTAAACATAATATTATTATTTATAAATCATGCAACGTGATTGGTGACCATAAATAATATAAATCTAAATTATTGCAATAAAGATTAACTCATACAAGACTTAGCCTAAAGAGCTAAAACGACCATAACAACTTAGCAACCTGGTGAAGCACCATCACAATGATTATCCTTAATTATTCATGAATTCTAACTCATAATTACTTAATTAACCAACTAATCGTCATAGGAGGAATCTTCCTTTGAGGTCAATGTAAAACTTTCAATTCATTATAGAAAATTGAAAGTCTAATTTGACGAGCACATGATAGTGCAGTCTCGTTTACTAAAAATTCATTTAATTAGTACTATATATCGAACCTCACACAATTTTATTCTCATGTTTCATATTAAAACATGTTTATTCATGAATTATTCATCTCAATTAATGTGAATTTCTACAACTTCCTCCTTTTGGGTATGCAGTCACGGTTTAACTATGATTTTGGATTACTTGGTATCAGAACATGGCAAATTTCCACACATTTGTCGACTCGGATAATTGTTTGACATTAAAATCAGGATAATACTATTCACATTTGAGTATTTTGCTTAGTGAAGGAACTCAACCAAGAACACCATTTCACCCTTGGTAAGACACTGCCAGCCCAAACCGTGCTGAGTGATGGAATGTCGACAATTATCTACAACTAGTGTGATAATGAATGGATCGACTATCATAATATTTCTCCCATGAAGAAGCTTTCTGTTCAACTGGGTCAACCTATCTACTCTGGCTGAACTTTTGATATTATTTGTAAACGTGCTGCATTTTGTCTACTTCAATTTGAATTTATCGCGCCGCCTGAACTCGTCCAACCGTTCTCGATCCAAGCGTGTTTCGATTATCTACAGATTGATTATTTATTGAAAGATTGAACAGTTCTTGCCTGCAAAGATTGTTAATCTTATTTATTATTGGAAGTGGTGTATTTTTAATGCCATTCGTAAAGTCTACAGAGAATTATTGATAATATTCTCTAAATAACAACGACTTCATATTATATGCTGAACAAAATGTTTAAAATAATCAACTAGTGGGTTCTTGGGATTTGTATAAAAGCGTCGTCTCGTCTCAATCAACATGTCCTTCCACAAGGTTTAGCAGTTCATTTCAATGGCGGATCTCAGAATTTCTCTTGTTGCATGGATTCTCTTCCTTAGCTTCTTCTGCAATCTTCTTTTCACTGTGGGCAGATTCGCAAGAAGAACGAAAGGCACATTACATTTGCGCATTATGTTTTCATCTCACTTCAAAATCTTTCGACAAATACTTAAATTCTCATTTCTCTTCCTGCAACTAGTTTTCATTTAATCTGTCACTCCCAATTCAAAATCTTCTTCCTCTTTAGTCTGCCATTTCAATTCGTACTTGTATTTTCGATTAATATATTCTAAGAATAAATTATTTTGTGCTGGTGATATATATGCAGATACGTTTTGATGCGATATTTCTAAGGTTTTTATGATTATGTTTGGTTTGGATGATTGCTCCTAATTTTAAAATTTTGTACAAATTTCTTTCAGACTTATATTGTGTACATGGGAAACAAGCGGATGAATGAGGATTCAACTTCTGATCATCACAAAAGAATGTTAAGAGAAGTTCCTGGAAGGTCCTAATTTAATTTTATTTATTTGTTTATTCACATCGTGACACTATCTAACTTCCTTAAGAGAATGAGTTTAATATTTTATATTATGATAGTTGACTTTGTTGATCAAGAAGTCAACGCAAGATTTAAAACATAAATAAAATGCTTTTCTTATCGCAGCTCTATTCCAGGAGACTGTCTGATTCACAGCTACAAGAGGAGTTTCAATGGATTTGTGGCTAAATTAACAATCGATGAAGTGCAAATGATAGCTGGTGAATATGGATGCCTAATTGTTGATACTATTATCAGGAGTTAATTATACTAATTATATTTTAGTGTTGCTTTAATGAGCTAAAGCTGATGAGTTGTGAAACTCAGGCATGGATGGAGTAGTGTCTGTGTTTCCGAATGAAAAAAGACATCTCCATACGACAAGATCATGGGATTTCATGGGATTTTCATTGGATGTTCCTAGAGCCACCATAGAAAGTGACATCATTGTCGGAGTTTTGGATAGTGGAATATGGCCGGAATCTGAGAGTTTTAAAGAGTTGACCGGAGTTGGCCCACCCCCAATTAAATGGAAAGGCAGTTGTATTGCAGCCAATTTCACTTGTAACAAGTAATTTATCTATTACACCTATTAATCTCTACACAAAATTAGGATATATTATTTAAATATTGAAATACTTCTTTTCTTTTATAGTAAGCTTATTGGAGCAAAATATTACCGGACGGACCAACAGATCCCGTCTGACGACATTGCCAGCCCAAGAGATGTTAGCGGCCACGGGACTCACACGGCATCAACAGTCGCCGGAGGTTTTGTAAATCAGGCAAGTTTGTACGGCCTAGGACTAGGAACAGCGAGAGGAGGGGTGCCCTCATCTCGAATTGCCGTCTACAAAGTCTGTTGGACAGACGGTTGCTTCGACGCTGATATTCTCCGTGCTTTCGACGACGCCATTGCCGACGGAGTGGACATAATCTCTCTCTCCGTTGGGTGGTCTATAGCGAGGTACTATTTCAATGATTCGATTGCCATCGGATCTTTCCATGCAATGACGAAAGGAATATTGACCTCAAATTCCGCCGGAAACGACGGGCCTGATCTCGAAACGATAAGAAACTTCTCCCCATGGTCTCTTTCGGTTGCAGCCAGCACCATTGACCGAAAGTTCTTTACTCAAGTTCAGCTCGGTAACAAAAACATCTTTGAGGTCAGCTTCCCATATTTCTTATATATTTTACAGAAAATGAAGCATCAGAACGTGTCCATAATGTGTAATAATACATAATCAATGATTTGAATCATGTGAGTTAAACTATATTATATGCAGGGAATATCAAAAAACACATACGACTTGGGCGGAAAAATGTATCCTCTAATTTACGCAGGAGACGCACCAAATACGATTGGAGGCTACACCTCTGATACTTCTAGGTACTATTCATAACTGGTCTGGTTTAATGGGTTATAATTCATATTAATCTTAATTAATTAACTCAAATTACTTGCAAAAACAGATACTGTGATGAAAACTCAGTGGACCTAAGCCTAGTTGCTGGGAAGATAGTGTTGTGCGATAGATTTGTGCCGCCAGTAACCACATCCTTCTTGGTCAACATTGCAGCCGGCGTTATAATGCAAGACGCTGGCCCTAAAGACACCGCTATTCCTTTCCGTTGCCTGCTTCCTATCTGGGACCTCAAGACTGGTCTAAATGTTTACCTCTACCTCGATCAAAATAGGTATTTTGTGCATCACTTTTTTTTAATTATTATTTAACAGATTCTCTCATTCAATCCCTTCTTATATTCAGGAATTCATTTCCTTCAGCAACTATATTCCCCAGCCATGAAATGAATGATACTTATGCCCCATACGTTGCTTCTTTCTCCTCAAGAGGACCAAATCCAGTAACTCTTGACATTCTGAAGGTAATCACAATATTTGTGGTGACTGAAAAACCTACAATTATTTTATCATCTCGCTCAAAATCCTTACTTTTGCATGTGATTTAGCCTGACATATCTGCTCCCGGAGTTGACATTCTCGCCGCTTGGTCTCCTCTCCACTCGGTCTCTGGCGCCCCAGGAGATAACAGATTTCCTCGCTTCAACATAATCTCCGGCACCTCAATGTCTTGTCCCCATGCCACCGCAATAGCTTCTTACGTTAAGTCGTTCAACCCAACTTGGTCTCCGGCCGCGCTCAAATCAGCTTTAATGACGACGGGTAATCATCATAATTAATTCGTGATTATCTACTAATCAAACTTACCATTTGTTATTAATCACATTTTTTTCCAATTCATCAGCCAATCCGATGAGGCCAGATTTGAACCCTGACGCAGAGTTTGCGTACGGGTCGGGTCATGTAAACCCGATTAAAGCTCTCTATCCAGGTTTGATCTACGACGCCGGTGAAGCAGACTACGTCAGTTTCCTGTGCGGCGAAGGATACGATACAGCGTTACTACAGGTGATCACGAATGACAGCAGCACTTGCTCACCGACCAATACAGGGACAGCATGGGACCTAAACTACCCTTCATTTGCTCTCTCGACGTTCACCACATTGTTACCCACCAATCTTTTTAAGAGGACAGTTACGAATGTCGGGTCACCAAACAGTACGTATACATCCTACGTTACAGCTCCCCCAGGGCTGAAAATAACTGTGAACCCTCCTTCTCTCTCCTTCTCTTACGTAGGAGAGAAACTGCCTTTCACAGTGACCATTGAAGGGACTATAAACAGTGTTCTAGTTTCAGCTTCCTTAGTTTGGGACGATGGCTTTCATAAAGTGAGAAGCCCCATTGTTGTGTTTCTGAAAGCCTGAGGGTCTACCTGTTGCTTGTCATCTGCAACTTCAAATAAAAGGCCTTTAATATTAGTAAATAAAATATACTTTTTTATATGTAATTTAATTTACTTTTTTGGCTTTATACCATATGTGTGACTATCACAATTAATATCCATCACATGTATGAAGAAGCTCAATTCAGATTAACTCTAGCTAGTTATCATAATTAACCCTTGACAGCTAAATATATGACTTTTTTCACTGATTAATCAAAACTTTACACAACCAATGAAACTGGATTAACTTATCATACCCTGCATTTATATTTAGAGTAGATTTCCCAAAAACAATGACTGTGTTATCAGTATTCATTTAATTATGTGTTTTTTTGCACAGTTTTAGTATCGATAGTAATATATCCTAATTAAATTGACTGTGGTCAATTTATTGTCACGCAAATGGTTTCATTTTAGCATTCTAGCCTTATCAGAATAGGTTGCCGGACATTTTCAACGAGGGCAATGAAGACTCAAGGGCAAAGTTGTGGAAGCTATTCACCAAGTAGAGATATTGTATTTTTTGACTTTGGAGATGCAGGCCATTAACCATGCAATTGAAGAGAAGGTGATTTAACGTGTTTAAATTTGAAATTCAATTAAGACCCTTTGGTGAATGAAAATGTGAGCTTTTCGTCATAGATTAATTTTATTGTTATTTGTTCACTCACTAGAATTGAAGATAACTGATGAATGATTTTTCACTAGTTATTAAATAGAAATTGGATTTATTTTGATATTGTAAAGAGTAATTAATAAACAGGAAATAAAGTTGATGAAACAATAAATAATATTTTCGCATTTGATTTATACTATATATATAAAATATAAAATATTTTACAATATATTTGGTCTGTAACATTTAAAAAAAAACAATTTTATATTCCCTTCTTGAATTCTTGTGTATAAAATTTCAAGTAGGCGATTAACACGTCAGAGTTATATTCCGGACTTGCAAATGAGTTTTGACTTTGCTATAACTGATCAATGAATCTGTCATCTCATCATTATAAAGTCTTCCATTAAAAACCTTATATTATAAAAGTTCACTAATGTGGTTTATAAACAAAGACGTCATTATTAATAATAAATTAAAAGTTTAATGCAATTTTCCACTTGCAGATATATTTTATAAAGAGTAAATTCCAAAATACTCCTGAAGTATGGGTATTTATCGAAAAAACCCTCAAACAAAAAGTTTTCGTAGTCAAAATTTCGAACAAAAACTGTAAAAAAAAACTTTGGCGGCTCCCCGAATATGAAATTACAGTAGATTCGGGGGATGATTTAAAATTGCGGCCCTCCGCATCTCTTTTTCATTTTTTTTTATAAATTTATAAAAAAAAATATCAAATCATATTCAATTCAATTGAAATTTTTACCATATTTCATTACATTATGGAAATGTAATATAAAAAATTTCGTGCTTTTCTAACACTTATATGCAAATTAGTAAATTGTTATGCAAATTAGTGACATCTTCAATTTTAAAGGGCCACAACTTTTGTTGCGGGTATCCGACTGAGGCTCAAAAGATATCAAATCAAATCTCGCGCAGACATCTCAATGCGTTTGACGATGGAGTGGATTTAATTTCTCTCTCCGTTGGAGGGTCTGATCATTGATTCCCTATTTAAATGATACGATCGCCATTGGAGCTTTCCATGCGGTGACGAAAGAACTATTGACTTCAAATTCCGCCGGCAACAATGGCCCTTACGCTGCAACAATAAGAAACTTCTCTCCGTGGTCGCTTTCAGTTGCAGCTAACACCATTGATCGGAAGTTTTTTTACTCAAGTCCAGCTTGGTAACAATAACATCTTTCAGGTCAGCTTCCCAAAATATTTATAAATGAATTTAAATGTCACGATGTAAATTTCACTGTATCCCATTAGGGGATTGAATTACTTGAGTGAAAGTGTATTATATGTAGGAAATATCAGTTAACCAATACAACCGGAGGCTACACCTCAGCTACTTCTGGGTAACTAATTGATAGATGATACTAATCTCCATTAATTAACTCTGATTACTACCAACTACTCTACAAAAGCATAGATATTGTTACCGAAATTCAGTGGACGAAAAGCTAGTTTGTGGGAAGATAGTAGTTTGTGATAGATTGGTGCCTCGAGTGACCTCATCATTCTTGGTTAATGTTAAGTGCTGGCATTATAATGCATGGAGATGGCTTGCGAGATTATTCTTTTTCATTTCCCTTACCTGCTTCATATTTGAACCCTCCAGATGGTCTCACTATTCAACTCTACATTAATCAAACGAGCTATTTTTTTTAATTACTTGTTTTATTTATCAATTTTGACCCATATTTTGTGGAGTTTTTTTATAAATTAATTTCCAGGAATTCGTCAGCATCAGCACTTCAAGAGCTGATAAGTGTGTATTTTGCACACTTTATTGTACTCTTTAATACTTGAATTGATAAGTTTTACTCAAAGTATATGAAAATTCTGATGTATTTGGTGAGTGTGTAGAAAAATTGGAGAATTATAGGTTTCGGTAAAATCATTCCAGAAGAAAAACGAGTAATTGTCGATCGATCGGATATTTTAATTGTTTTAATCTCAACCGTTGATCAATTGGCTATTTTAATTGATTGAGGTGTTTAAATCTGGACTGTTGAAGATTGTTTTAATCTTAGCCGTCGAAGATGATTATGGGCTGGACTTCAAATTAAGTGATAAATAGGTTATATGTTAACCTAATTATGCATTCAGCCCTAGCGAGACACAAAGGAGGAGGCAAGCGAGACGGAGACCGTAACAGAGCGAGAGCTTCGATAATTGATTTTCAGCATAGTTTTTCTGTCCCTTTCTCTTCTGAACTATGAACTTCTTTATTATTCTTGTTGTTTTTCTTTATTTTAGTATGAACTAAATTTATTTTCTATGATTATAATGTAACTGAAACTCGACTGTTTAATATTTCTGATTTAGTTTTTATTTTCCTTTTTCCGATATCGTGTTGAGTATTCTTGTCTGTTCTTCATGCTTAATTTTGCATGATCACCAAAGTTAAAATTTTTTAGGGTTGTTTCAAAAGACGGAAGTTGCGAAATAACTGGGCATTGATGAGTTTACCATGAACTGATTCTAGACTAGGGATAGCTAGAACTTTTATGTAGTTTTATGATTTTCTTCACTTAATGTATTCAACTGATTTGAGTTTGAGACCGGGAGGTGATAACCTGTTAGTTGAATAATATTATTATAGCTCGGGAGAGAATAATAATTAAAATAGAAAAATTGCTGTCAACACGTAGGATTAATAAATATTAACTAAATTAGGGATATTAAATAGGAAAGTGGATGTGAAATCAGAATCCCTAGATCCTTTCTTAATATTTACCAAATCTTTAATTATTTCCCTGCCATCTAATTCGTTTACTTTAATTATTTTAGTTATTTAATTGTTTAATTTAAAATCAAATAAAAATCAAATTTTTTTAATAACAATTAAAGTGTTTTAGTCCAATTAATTTAAAATTAACTTAATTTAATATTTTAGTAAAACTATTTTTCGTGGGTTCGACTCTTACTTATAAACTATATTACTTGTGTGATACATACACTTGCGTATCACGATTTTTCGCAACAAGAGCCATGAAACCAATGATGCAAATGCTCCATTTGTGGTTTCCCTCTCCTCTTCGAGAGGGCCAAATCCAATTACTCCTGACATTCTCAAGGTATTTACCATTTATTGCGATTAAAAAAAACCCTTCGATTATTGTAACTTTCTCTCTCAAAAGCCTTCATTTTTGTTTGGTATGGCGTGTAGCCCGATATATCAGCTCCCGGAGGTCACATTCTCGCCGCTTGGTCTCCTCTCAACCCCGCCTCCCAATCCCCCGGCTATGACCGATTTGTTCTCTTCAATATAATCTCCGGCACCTCTATGTCTTCTCCTCACGTCACTGCGGCGGCTTCTTATGTCAAGTCGTTTCACCCCACGTGGTCTACTGCAGCGATCAAATCAGCTCTGATGACAATGGGCAATTATCGAAATTATCTGCTAATCAAATATGCCATTTGTTATTGACCATATTTATTCCAATTCCTCAGCTAATCCAATGAGGCCAGACTTGAACCCGGATGCAGAGTTTGCATACGGATCGGGCCATGTAAACCCGATTAAGGCTATGGATCCGCGTTTGGTCTACGACGCCGGTGAAGCAGACTACGTAAATTTCTTGTGCGGCCAAGGCCGGGTACAATACAAGATGACTGCTAATAATCACGAGTGACAACAACACTTGTACGGCGGCCAACAGTGGAGAAGTATGGGCTCCAAACTACACTTCATTTGCTTTCTCGACAGTCACCTGACACCTCACTATTAGCCGCCCCGGTTTTTAAGAGGACGGTCACAAATGTTGGGTCGCCGAACAGTTTGTATAAATTCAACGTTACAGCTCCAATTGGGCTGAATATTACTGTAGACCCACCTTTTCTTTCCTTCTCTTACGTCGGAGAGAAACTCGCTTTCACAGTTACCATCGAAGGGAAAATAAACACAAGTCCATCGAAGGGAAGTGTAATTTGTTGTAAATCACAAGTACTTTTCCATTTGAATGCAATTGTGTCCTCTCTCTCTCTCTCTCTCTCTCTCTCTGAGTCAATGCATATGATCATAGAATATGATATGGTCATCGTGCATGGATCCCTTGACTGGAGAATATATACTTTTGAGGACTATGGGTATCCTTTCCTTTTCCCCCACAAAATCGATGAATATCACCATCGAATGTGACAATCTTTCTCATTGAATGCATATATGTTTGATCATTTCATAGATATATGAGTTATGAGATGTCTTTTTAGTTTGAAAAGTATGGAGGAATTTATCCATTACTACTATTTGGTGATGCTAAGACTGAGGACATATCTTCATTTCATCTGCTCTCTCTCTCTCTCTAGAACAGTATGGTGGAGGTTGCCCCGTGTCCAATTGGGTCACGTCTGTAAAAAGGAAGATGAAAAACTAGATCAGAAATTTAATGACAGCACATGGCCAGCGCAGCTTTATTGCACCATTTTTTCTGGGGTTTACCAATTGCTCAGAACTCTTTCATTTTCTTCCCCATCTGCTACCTTCACGTGCATTTCCTCTCTCCCCTCACTGAGACTGTCTTTTCGTTCGTTTCCCATGAAATCTTATCCACTTCTTCTTTGTTCTTGGTATTTAAGTCCTTGGCCGTTAAAAGATATCAATCAATCAAAAGAGTAGTAGTTTTGTTCGTTGGCTGACAAACAAAAACTATGGAAAACAAAAACAAGCAATCTGCATCCAGTTCATCCCTCTCTCATCTCTTTGCTCCTAACGACTCCTTCCTCGTCGTCTGAGATTTTCAGCTCCATTTTCCGATCATCGGTACATAATACATATCTCCTCTAAAAACACCCTCGAGCAGTTTTTAATTGTGTTCTACTTTTTTGCCTCTTTGTATTTCGTAAATATTAGGATTTAGATAAGGAAAGAAAGGACGACGAAAGAGCTCGAGTGTTTAATGACAATAAATACGAAAATCCAGGTTTGTTGAGATAAAAACACAAATTATATCTTTAACGGTTAGCTTGATATATATAAATATAATTTTTATACAGATAATCTGAACAGAAGCAGTAAGCTTGAAAGCAGTGGCGTAAGTAGCAGAAAAGAAAAGAGCTTCATGCAAAGTAATCAGTCTGGAGAACCTCATTATTTCAGCTCGTCGATCTACTATGGCGGCCGAGAAAACTACTCTCCTAGAACCAGGCCCCACGAAACACACCAAACAGTGCGTATATTAGACACTTTCCCATATCATCATCTCTATTGTTCAGTCAAATCCTTCTTCGTCGCAAAACTATCATGACTCTTTTTTATTAGGTCAAGATGCATGACAACGATGAAGACGATGATGATGCAAGTGGTGGCCATTCAAACTGCGCTTCAAGAGGAAACTGGTGGAAGGGTACGATTCGTTAATAATTGAACTCTGGGAATATTTCTTAGTTTGCTTCGATTCCTCTAATTTTTTGTTTTCTTCCACAGGTTCACTGTATTACTAAAAAAGGTAGTAAAGAGGGAATATTCATGTATATATAAGTTTTTAAGTAATGTAAAAATATCGGGTTTTCTTGACGTATATTATTCTCTTCCAAA
The DNA here is from genome assembly GCA_022432975.1 of Begonia masoniana. NCBI lineage: Eukaryota > Viridiplantae > Streptophyta > Magnoliopsida > Cucurbitales > Begoniaceae > Begonia > Begonia masoniana. The sequence goes on from CM039504.1 coordinate 1,152,080, forward strand.
TTTATCGAAGGAGTAAGAAAATTTAGTAGATGACAGGGCGTGCTTCATTGTAAGCTTACTGTAATATATTCTCTTATTGTTATGTCTTTCCATAGGCAGAGATTATGTTAAATCTGGTGTTAGTTTATGTGTTGTTTTTTTATCATCTAAAGAAATCGCAGTCGAACTCTAACAAAATACAGTTTTAATGATGCGTAGATTGATTTTGTTGTTTTCTTTAGATGGTTTGAAACTCTCAGATCCTGAGCCAATATGGATTGTCATTTAACGAGATGAAAAAGTAGGTTTTATTCGCATAATTTGTCAATTCACTTCGGCCATGAAAGTCAAAAAACCAGAAAAGTAAGTATAAAAAGTTTGAATAAAGGAGAGATCATTTGATCTGCACGAAACATTTGCCGACCTATTGATTAAAATCAGAAGGGTATTAAAAAAATTCCCTTTTCCTTTGAAATTGTAGTCTTTCCGAGTTCTTCTATGGGGTTAAGCTGTTAAAGAACCAAAACAGTGACTTCTGTTCTATTCAGCAAATTTGCGCCCATCATTCTCGCCCATATAGCCGATGAGAGCTCATTCGATTATCCTCTGGTTCAAGATATTGTGCCACTAAGGGAAAGAGCCTTCTAAATCGAGTTGCATTTCACATATTTTTCTCGTTTCCCTCAAAAGTTTCTCTGGGTCTACTGGTTTTTGTTTAATAACTTCAATCTCCGAAGCGACGGAACAGGGCAGAACACATGATCACAATGCTTGAGAGTAATATACATGATCATTTCCAATATTCAGAGCTTTCGGTATGATGGACGAATTCTCAAAGAAAATATTACACGGTGCATACTAACAGATGGCTTTCAGTCAATATAATAAAAAGCTCTGTTGGGTGAGTGTAACTAGAACTACGAAAGCTAAAACATCAATTTTGCAGCAATTTACTTCCATTTTGGCCAGCAGAAGAGTTCTTCTGCCTCTCCACAACTTCTTAGGCATTACCATTTATTACATGACCAGACCCTTCAACCAGATTACCACAAATCTTCGGCTTTGTCTCGACGCCAAGATAATTTGTCAATACTCTTTTTACTCCAAGTCCACGCCGATAAGGTTTGCAGTTGTTCTTATTGGCGATAAAAGGTGTTCTTTCTCCTCTTGCGGGGCTAACGAGAGGCATTGGCGAGAAGCTGGGTGTTGCAGAAGATGATTTAAAAGGAGAGCTTGAAACTGCCCCCGAGAAAGGATACGAAATCTTCTTCTTGTGAGCTACTACATTCACGGTTGAAATTGCTGATAATCGACCTGAACGTGCCGTGAGATCATCGACATAGAGTAAATCTTCTATCCGAGCAATTATATTTGAAGCTAGGCTCTCCAAAACTCTAGAGTAGCTTTCAAGAATGGACTTTCCTACATCCTGCAAAAAGAAGAAAATCATTCAAATAAATTCTCTTGAAGTTCAAACTTTGGAAGATTATCTCCCAAGAAAATAATTGTAACCTTGTTTGATTGGATCTTGCTCGTATCTAAAGTAGTTTGGGTTAAAGACGGAAATCGCTGCTTCAAACAAAGGAGGAGACTTTCTGCTCTTTCTGCAAGCAATGCCCTCTTATCCCCATCGATTACGAGATCCTTTACGACCTCCCAAGAAGACTTTGTGATCACGCGGCTAGGATTTGTCTGAGGTTTCGAATGACCTCTACGGCGCCAAACATGTATCGCGGCTTCCACACGATTTGCAATCTCAAGAGCAATGTGTTCGGAGGACAAATCAAGACAGTCAAGCAGGCGATCAGGGGAGAATTGATCGGATGTAATGTAACGATATATCGTATCCCGAAGACAAGATTTTCCATTCTGTTAACATTTTCACGAGAATAATCAAAATTGTAGCACAACAAAAGATTCCTAAGTTTTTCAAAAATAAATGCAAATATTAAAGAAAATTGCAGATTCAAACCTTTGGAAGATCTTCAAGGTATGACTGGGGAACTTCCATTTCTGCTAAAGAAATGCTGTTGATGGCCATGGCAGCTTTGAGAATTTGACCAACACATTCTCTTCTGTGATTCAAATGTTTTCTCGAAATCTCGCTAAGACCTCCTGGAGGGACGCGTGGGACAGGAAGCCACCATTTTTCCTCTTGCCGTTGAATAGATTTGCGAAATGAGGCTGATCCATTACCTTCTGAAGCTATAATTCCTTGATCCACATACCAAAACTCCGTATCCGTGAAAGTATCTAATAATCCTGCAAACAAAGCTTCCAGATAAGAAATATATCACTTCAAGATTATGAAAATAGTATTCCAAAAAGAAGCAGGATTTAGACTTTACAATTAGCATGTTATCCAATTTACAGAGAGCGGGGAGATTGACGAAAAGATCAGATCTCGGCCTGCACGTCATGACCTACAGAGTAAAAGGACTGATCAAACTCTAGTGAACAGATCAAATGCTTTGAGTTAGAACGAATAATTGTGAAAGGGGGCGGAGTACCTCTAATTTGGTTCCATCAGGAAATGTTTGGCAAGAGGGAATCAACTCTACAATGTGATCACTAACACAGAGAAGCCAGTCCATTTCTCTTCGCCACATGGATTTTTTCTCGTCAGAAAGAGGTTCTAATCTCCATAGTTGCCCAAAAATGGTAGCTTATATGTTGCAAAGTAACCAGAAAAACGTCATTATTTAAACCCGAGAATTCATTTTTTTTAGAGGTATATTACAGAGAAGGTGAAAGCTTTATACCACTGAGGTTGGTAATTGCATTTGAGATGGCTAATGCTGAGTAAACCCCTTTTCCAGACCCTGACATGTCTTCGCCAAGCAACAATTTTGAAAATCTTTCCTTCATCATGTCTAACTCTGTAGAAAATTTCCAAGAAATTCAAAATATTAATTGAAAAGATAATTTCTGACCAACAGAGGCAGATTAAGCTAATTGGTTCATAACTATCAGCAGAGATTCGAGCACTCAAGCGAAAGGGAGAAGAGATATGTATTACTTTTTTAAAAACAACTATAAACCATTAGATACATTTTCTGAGAAACCAAACAGGGCAAGAACAAACCTGAAACTTCGGAATCGAGCTTGTTCGTCTTTGAATCTTTCAGAATGGTCATTTTTTCACCTTCGCGCTTTTCTGGAATTGAAGTCCTGCTAAGATGAGCTTTCCGAATAGGCCAACCTAGTTGAGGCGGCGAAGAGCAGCTCTTAGTCTTTACATCTTTGCTGGAAATCTCAGAACTCGACCTACTCGAGCTGCTTTCTCTAGATATAGCGCTTGAATCTGTTAGCGACGCATTTCCAACTCCAATACTACGAAAAGACTCAGACTCTTCGTTGTTTTTCCTCAGATTTCCTCTCTTCTTAACTAACGTTTCCATTCTGAAAAGCGTAAATTTTTTCGACACCCAAAAGCCAGAAAAAAAAAATGGAGAGAAAAAGGCACGGATTATTTCCGAATCTAAAATGCCTCAACGATCTATAACACAGCTTCGAAGAAATCTCCAAGATTTCGAAATGGGTTTGCGCAAGATTTGATTTTTATGCAAAGGGACTGGCGAGATTGGCCATCACTCCTGCTGTCTTGCTTGCTCTATTCAAGAAGTCCCTGAGAAAGCTGATAACATTTGAGCCTCTCTCTCTCTCTCTCTCTCATCAAATTTGATTTCATATCTTTAAGAGGAACAGTTTGCAACATTCCTTTGCCAACGTCTCTCTCTCTCTCTCTCTGGGTTAAAAGTACATTCAAATTAAATATAAAACAAATCGTCGTAGCAGGTGAAGAAAATAAGGTTTTAATGCGGTGATTCATCATATCATATTCCCCTCGCACTTGCAGATTACACCGCCGTGGCTCCTTTTCATTCTTTGTTGGCTTCGACTGCAACATAAATGTCATCCTCCCCTTTTCCCTTGTTTTTCTAAATTTTTAATTAATCATTTAAATGATTGATTTATTCGTAATTGCCATAAAATCAAACATTTTTATACAGTTTGTATTATTCCTTAAAAGTAGTTCTTTCCTCTTCCCAATGATAAAGTTAGGCTTCACAAAAGAAATCAGCATATCCTGTCCAAACTTGATAAGTAATTTAGGGTTGTAGCCTTGTAGGGTAGAAAATTTGATGGGCAGGGAGAGAGACCCATAGTTTTGGTGATTGGTCTATTTTCTAAAAGTCTCTTAATTTTGAAAATGGGATTGTTGGACTTGTCTTGTTTGGTCTTTCATTTTATATAATTTTTTTTTATTAATTATTCCATGATTTACGTGTTTAAAACTTTGCTTTTAGTTTTATATTGTAATATAAAATATAAAAGAGATGATACGAATGTTGACCTTTGATATTTCTTACCTCATTTGTGGAAGTGTAACGTCTCTGTGTGTTCTCAATATAATATTGTACGTTTTAGATTGGAGTCTGCACAAAAAAAAAAAAAAAAAAAAAAAAAAAAAAAAAAAAAAAAAAAAAAAAAAAAAAAAAAAAAAAAAAAAAAAAAAAAAAAAAAAAAAAAAAAAAAAAAAAAAAAAAAAAAAAAAAAAAAAAAAAAAAAAAAAAAAAAAAAAAAAAAAAAAAAAAAAAAAAAAAAAAAAAAAAAAAAAAAAAAAAAAAAAAAAAAAAAAAAAAAAAAAAAAAAAAAAAAAAAAAAAAAAAAAAAAAAAAAAAAAAAAAAAAAAAAAAAAAAAAAAAAAAAAAAAAAAAAAAAAAAAAAAAAAAAAAAAAAAAAAAAAAAAAAAAAAAAAAAAAAAAAAAAAAAAAAAAAAAAAAAAAAAAAAAAAAAAAAAAAAAAAAAAAAAAAAAAAAAAAAAAAAAAAAAAAAAAAAAAAAAAAAAAAAAAAAAAAAAAAAAAAAAAAAAAAAAAAAAAAAAAAAAAAAAAAAAAAAAAAAAAAAAAAAAAAAAAAAAAAAAAAAAAAAAAAAAAAAAAACTTCTTAAGATTATCATATAACTTGTTGTACTAGATAATTAAAAAAATCTTATTTATAAATAATATATTTTTTATTATGTCAAGTGATGTGAGATTGTGCACCCACATTACTATGAGTCATGTCATCACACTAGACCATCATAACTTTCACATAGCGAACTGTCACATTATGTCTTTGAATGGTACCTTAAACATCAACAAAAGTTTCTTTAACAATAAAACTTTGTAACTATTTAAATAATCACAACGACGACACCCGTGTTTTGTAAGTAATGTAGAATCGATGTTTATACGTCAATACAAAAAAAATATGTAATTTGTAATTATAATATTCAGTTAGTAAAATTTATTGATTTGATTATAAATATATACAAGTTTGAATGAATGAAGGGAGGATAAAAAAGCTTGTTTTGTATAAAAGGGGTAGCCGCTTAGGAAGCGGCTAGCTTTGAAGAAAGTGCAAGCTTTTGACTTTATCTTTTGCTTCAAAGCTACAAACTTTGGAGTTGACTACTATCACTAGAACCCTTTTCTTTTCTTTTTCTTTTTATTTATTTTTAATTATTAATAATGAGAAAAAGAAGAGGCAAAATACCCACTAATCCATCTTAATTAACAACTAATTATGACAGTAAAAAAGATGGTAGATGTTCAAAAGAAGAGCCTGTTTCATTAAATACGAATTCACTAAGGTTAATTGGGTGGAGCCTATGCTATCTACCTATGTAGAACCGCCACCTCCGATTCCCTCATTATTGAAGCTAGTTTGAAAAAGAGCCAATAGGTGGATGAAGTTCAAAAAGTCTTTTTGTGCCAGGGAGTAGGTGATCATAGCCCTTTTTCAAATTCAAATAAAACATTTAATTTAACGAGACCACGTGATCTAATGTCAGCTCACTCCCATTGGTTGTCCTTTTTTACCTCTTTTTAATCTTAATAACCGCTTCCATTTTTATTTATTTATTTATTTTTTAAATTAATTTTAACTCCATTTATTATCCACTGATTCAGGCTCCCGCCGGACCCGCCCCATTCGAAGGAGAAACGTCTCGGACCAAAATGTGGGCGCAAGCCCAATTAACGAAGCCCAAACTGTACCTATTCGTCTTGGTAGATCCAAAGAGGAAAATGGAGAAATGGGTCTGGGTCTGGGTCTGGGTCTGGGTCCATGAACGTGAAATTGAGCAGGGAGGAGTGGCTGCCATGAAAATGCAGGCAGGCATTTCAAGAACAACGACGGAAACTGATAGTAGATATATCGCACTCTATCCAATAATATCTACGATCACCTAACGCCAACTCTCGACGGATGAAGATTATAAGATGACCCATTTTCATTTCAGTTTTTTGTTTGGGAAGGTAAGAGAGAAGGAACAAGGTCGACACTGCGTCGCTCGCTCGATCGCTCGATCGCTCGATCGTCTTGCCAAGAAAAGCCTGCAAATCTCTTTCAACCATGGTCCTTCTATCTTTTCGTTCTTAACACAGCACCCGCACCCCTTGAATTTCCCAAGGTAGTTTTTGTCTCCTTGATGTGATCTTTCTATGATTGTGAAGCTCGCGGGGTTCTTTAATTTTAATTGAATTTCCTTCTCTCCTGTTCTCAACGGGGAAATATGCTGCAAGAGCTTGCAAGTGCTTTTAAATATTTAGGATGACACGAATTGATTGTCGTTTGCCTTCTTTTATCTAAAAGTCAATGTATAAGTCCATGATTACTTTGTGTGATTTGTATTTTCCAAAGATATTAATGGAGAACTAATGCAAATACGGAACAATAGGGCATTGATTTAATTGATTTAGAGCTGCTTCTTTTGGTGATTGCCATTTTGAGCATTGGGGAAGAACCAATCAAAATTGTTGTAATTCGAGCTGCGTGTTTCAAAATTTCATATCTTCATCTTGCACATTACTGTAATTGTTGAGTTTTTATGTTAATTCTCTCTCTTAACTGCTACAGGCCTGAGGGGAGTTGATTATTTTCTGAAAACTGTAGCTGCAAGAAATGATTATTCAAGCGTGTCTCAGATTTAGCATAGACGTGAAATACTTATAGCAATATCAGCACTCATGTGGCCTTTATACGTGCTGTTTAATAAGGTGTTCCAGAGAGACGAGAATACAGAATCAGAAGTAGATGATTCAACTTTAATTGAATCCTACTCATTTCAGCCCGAAATACCGACTGGCTCTCACTTTGTTGAGGTGAGTTCTTCATGTGCAATTCTCATTTCTACAGTAATACATGTGACATCGAATGTGGAGATTTATAATGAGAATTTCATCAAGGTTTTATGATGCTTATAGGTTAAACATATCCAGCAGCTAAATCATTGGGATTGTGGCCTCGCTTGCGTCTTGATGGTTCTACACACTGTTGGTATCAATGGATGCCAGTTGGAAGACTTGGTGGATCTTTGCCACACAACCAGGTTTTTCGTCTCAATCATCCCAATGTAAATAAATACTAGTTTTAATCTTTGAATGAGTGAAAACCTAGACTGAATGAACACTTTCCAAGTTGATTCAATAGTTTTCTAACTAATCGGTTATAATAGGTAATCTTTCCATCTCTTGTAAAAGTTTCATGTCAATTACACGTACAAGGCTATCTCATCAATATTCTGATCAACTTACCATAGTCGATTTCTTTTATTATTATTGTTTTGCAGCATTTGGACTGTCGATCTAGCGTGTTTACTACATAAATTTTCCGTTAATTTTTCCTACTTCACTGTGACCTTTGGAGCTAATCCGCATTATTCTTTGGAGACATTTTACAAGGTTATTAACTCATTTAAATTTTCACAAGACTAGTTTCTATTATATCACATTGTATCAAATTAATTTTATAATACCTTCAATCTCTCTCAAATCACTGCTCATTTGATAGATCTCTTAACCTTGAAAATTGTCTAGTTTATGCGTCCTGCAAAGCTTGTAATAGTTTTCCAACTTTAATTGGAGTGAACTCTTTCTTTAACTTAGTACTACAATGCTCAAAAGATTCCATTTGAAAATTTTTCCAGGAGCAGTTAACCGAAGATCTGGTACGAGTAAATAGCTTATTTCGAAGAGCACTTGATGTTGGAATCAATATTGAGGTATCCATTCGTCAAAAAAAAAAGGCAATTTTAAGACGTTTACACATTGTTAATGTAATATGAGGCTCTCTGGTTAAATATGTCGATTTTATGTCGAATTTTCCTGTTTTATGTGACCTCGAAGTTAATGAAACTGGGATCTAACAGCGCAGGTCAATCAGCAGAGAAGAAATTACTTTCATGATTTTATCTGGAAAATACATCGCAATAATATTAGTTGATCAATACAAATTGAGGTATATATATGTATGTAATATACAGATGTTTTCTAATGTGCTGTTTATTTGTTTGTTTATACATTTTGGCAAAATTTGTGACAGTCAATGTTGGATGAAGGATGTATTACTTTCGGGCTTCTGCGGTACCAATGCCAATTATGTTGGTTAGAAACAAAACCTTATCAGAATGAATGTTTCTGTTAATTAGAAAATAGTACCACAAATTCTTGAATACTGCAAGTATTTGGAGAAAAATAATTATTTTTCCCGTAATATTTAGCACTTTTTTATTCGCATCTATTCTTTGTTATAGCACCATTGAATGTCGTCCATCTCTTCTTGTAAAAACGTGAGGTGTTAATTACTAATTTATGAGTTTTTCAGGTCATTACATTGTGGTTTGCGGGTATGATGGTGTTGCAGACGAATTTGAAATCAGAGATCCTGCCAGTTCAAGGTTATATTTATCCCATCCTCAACTACAATACATTTTTTTACAACGTGATTGATGATTCAATTTGTGTAGAACTTTCAACTTGGGAAATTTAAAACTAATAATTAAACATTAGAGAAAGTATAGTATCACATCTGTAATATGTGTGATGTAGAGTGCATTCTAGTATGAACTTTGATTCTATTAGAGCACAACTTCAAAGAATATTAGAACAGTAAGTTTTGAATGAAGTTTTTTCGGTTAGCACACTGCTGCTTTAGCTACACTTGTTGTCTTAATTAAATAGATATTAAAGTTATTGGCTTATCTCCCAAGACTGCGAAGATTAATTTTGCAACATACATTTGGGAAGAATTCTTTTTCCTAGTGTAGAGTGTAGTTTACAGAAGATCCAGATTGAGTTAAATTGAGTTCTGTAACTTCCTTTGTTATTTAGGCTAGAGATCGTTGATGTATGCAAACTTATGCAGGAATAAGGAGAGGGTATCGTCGCAATGTCTGGAAGAAGCCCGGAAAAGCTTTGGCACCGATGAGGATCTTCTGCTGGTAAATTGCGACAAACTCTCCTCCTACCAGGTTGTGATGTGGATTGGAGAAGCAAACTTAGGAAGTATTAAAAAATATTACGAAAACAGTAAATATGATTATTTTGAGAAAGAAGTCATGTGCTTCAAAATATATCCTCGACGTACTTAGAATCTGTATTGGATTGATTTGTCAATGCAGATATCCCTGGAGAAGAACGATGATTCATGACATTTTGTTCTGCTTCTCCTCACGGGCTGTACTTGTACATTCTCTACTCTCTCCTATTTATTTATTTATTTTTTTAACTGAATGAAGAAGATGCATTTTCCTTTCAACTTCCTGAATCATGTGTTAGTAATCTTATTTATTGTGTCGATGATCGCGTAATCAACTTACAGAGAAATTTGCATTGTTGTTTAACGGTGAATATGTGGACCCAAGTTTCTGTAATAATGAGATTTTTGTTCACTTTTGCGTAGACTAGAGGGGTTTGAAGGTGGGGGAGCATTCAATGAAGAAACTCTCCATAACTTCTTCATGCATGTTGTGGTGATGAGAGCTCTGTCACTTGCAAAACATTTAATTCTCATATGAAACAGCTGGGATTGCTGCTTCAAAGTAACGTCGGCTAAAATGCTTTTCAAACCTGTTTCTGGAAAGCAATTGGCAAAATGCCCAAACGAGATGTATGGGTCCCTGAAAGAAGATCCATTACAACTTTATCTATTGTTATATTCCTAAAATATAACAAACAGGTAGAGTTGATTATTGATTTATAGAAATATAACGATGTTGTGCGATTAAACATTATATTAATACGATCCAAATCTAGTGTCATGGAATAATGCGAGCGTGGGGCCTTTCCCCCCATGTTCGTTGGTTTGAATTTTACTTAGTCAAGATTTTGAAAAGGAATCATGCCACGGCCATCAGCCATCGGATCCAAACAGCTGGCGGATGAGAAAGATCGAAGGGCTGTCAGCCCATCTGCCCAGTTTCCTTCCACCGTGGGTCCCGGTTGAGCTGCAAACCACCCAGAAAAAACCCTTCCATCTTCAAATCCAGTTGTGTGAGAGCTGTAATATCAGAAACCCATCTTGCGATGAATCTGGGCCGTTGGAAGGCATATTGACCTGCCGGCACGATTCAGAGAGACACGTGGAAGCAAGGAGTTTAAGGAAATATGTGACGTCACATAAAGAAGAATTTCTAGCTTTTTTATTAAGAATAAATAAATAAAAAAGAAAAAAAAGGGAGGGAAGAGTGCAGGCTGGGCGCCCGACAAGGCCCATCTTCCCAAAATACGTGTCTTCTGAGATCTCCGTCTTTATCGGGCTTCGGAAGACTACATCTCTCTACCACGCGCTCCTGCCTCTGTCTTTTATTTCACTCTTTTTATTCAACGCGACGTGGAGTTCACGTGCCAATGAGGAGGTTGGCTTCGTTTTTCCACAAACACCGCTTTTGACTACTGCCACCGATTCAGAATACGGCGCCTCCACTACAGTAGACTATAAAAGACGATACTACCCTCTGAAAACTCTAAAATACCAAACTGAAAGATGAAAGGGTCGGTCATTTTCAGTAGGTGAAGAAGGAGGCCCCACCCACGTCCTCCCCTTCTCTCTTTTGGCGGGACTTTTATTAAATCCAGTTCATACTCTGGTTTGGGGTCCGGAGCTTCACCATCCAAGCGCCGATTGTGTCGACAGCCATTGAATGAAGAGGGTGAATCTGGATTGGTGGTGCCACGTCAGTAGATTCAGATTCATTTTTAGCCGGTCGAATATATGGAAGTGTTATGGTCTGAAGATCACTGACTAAGTCACGCAGTCCCTGTGACATCTTTTGTTGTTTTCTCAAACCAAATATTTAATCAATTTCCGTAAATGATAATGCTGGGTCGGATGCGGGATACGTTATCTCCACCTTTTATTTTCTTAATTATATGATTTTTGTCGAAGCTAAAGTCATCGGTGTGATCTGTAAATTGCAGAGAAATGATGGTGGATTAGGATAGATATCCAACTGGTCAAGAACTGGTATATTTTGAAATTTGGGTAATTAAATTTCAAATTTTTTGGTAAATTGATGGGTTTGCAGATAATGGGTGACGATTAAAGTGGGAATAAAAGCAGTTCGTCAAAACAAGTAGTGAGCAGTTATGTGATGATGAGTGTGTCTGTTGCTTTAATCAACAACCTAGAATGATTAAAGTGGGGGAGTCATCATTAAAGGAAATTACAGTGAACGACAACGGGGGTAAATTCGCAAGGAGTGTTGTTAAAAACTTGGAAAATGGCGGGTGGGTTTTGTATTCTCAAGGACAGCTCTCTGTCTCTTCCTCCTGGGTTCACTCTCTCAAGTGTTCCAATGGAAGCATGTAACCTTAATGAAAACAGGATGGTTTGAAACAGTGTCTTTTTCTCTCTCTTACTGTCTTTCTCTCTCCGCTTTCTTTTTATCTTTTTTGTTGGGTCCCTCCCCCCACCTGCAAACTCTGTTGGGTCACTTATTAAATCTTCTCCATCCCCCCACTAACTTCATATTTCTCGACCCATTTCCTTCCCTTCCATATCCCTTCCTCCCTCCCTCTCTCTCTCTCTTATGGCTGAGGTTCCAGACGATGCGGAGTTCTGGCTTCCGACGGAGTTTCTCCCCGATGAGTATTTGTTCGTGGAGACGGGAAGTCTGAAAGACGCAGCTTTTAGTCCGTTTAGTTTGAAATTTCCGAATGAGTTTCCTATAGAGTTTGACTCATTTGGTTCTAGCTCAGTCATCAACTCGCCGGTTGAATCGACGGCGAGTTCATCTGAGACGGAGAGCAGCGACGAGGAGTTCCTTGCCGCCTTGACTCAGCGTTTTGCTCAGTCCGCTCTCTACGAAACGAAGAAACCCTCCGCTCTGAACATTAGCCACAACGAACACGAGGTTTGTGATATCCTTTTTTCGATAGTCGCGTTCTTCGATTTCCCCCTCTTTACCGCAAATATTTATTTTAATATTTGATTTTAGAAGAATAATTGGTTTGTGAGCGGCTCGCCGCAGTCCACCCTGACCGGGATTGGAAGATTGTCGGGAACGGGTAAGGTATCCGGCCACGGCAGCCCAAACGGTCCTTTGCTTTTTCCTTCTCCTCCGGAGACGCCGTTTGAAACTGAGAAAGACACATGGGATCTCATTTATGCTGCTGCTGGACAAGTCGCGAGGTTACAGACGGGTTTTGATTCATCCAAACGTTCCATTAACTCTTATCCAGAAAGCCGAACGCACCTTTCTGCTCTATGTCCAAGCTCTTTTCCATGCCTAAAAAGCCCTTCTTCTGTTTCGTACTTAAGCCAACATCTCAATCAGAATCCGCTGCAGAGAGCTCAGGTAAACCTATTTTTTCATCTTCTTTGAACTTCTTCTTTTTCTCTCTTATGCCGGACGGCTAAAATTCATTTTTTTTCTACTCTCAGTTTCATGGTCGGTTGTATGACCAAGTCTTGAACGACGAGTGCTCTATGGAATGCAGAAAAATGGCGGCTTGCTCTGTTTTGCAGTATCCGAGGCAACAGTTCGCTGCCTGTGAAAGAACAAATGGGTACGAAAATGGAAGGTATGAGCCTCTTCAAGCTTCGGTGCGTCATCAATGGCAGACCCAGATCCAGGGCCAACAGCCGCAGCTCAAGAGCTCTTCTTTCCAAGCTTCTTTTAATGGAGGTTCTTGTGCCAAGAGGGAATCTGTCGGGACTGGAGTATTTTTGCCTCGAAATTATTCCAACCCTCCCGAACCTCGCAAGCAAACAGGTTTGTTCTATTCTCAGTAGTTTTTTCCAATCGTTTCAATTAATCCATCTCTGATTTATTATTTAATTACTCCAACTTACCTTTACATACAGGTCTTCCAACTGTTCGTCCAGTAAAGTTTCATGGCAACGGTTTGAGCTACAACAAAGACACCAAAGAGCGCAGTCGAGGGCCCTTCAATAGCGGATCAGGGCGTGATTACAGTAAGAATATTTCAAAATTTTCAACAAAGTAAAACAACAAATCAGTGATTTTGCGTGGAGAAAATTGCGTGAAGTTGACATATTTAACGTTGCAGACGTATCGGCAGCTCAAAAATACGAGCTTTCTCCTCAGCAAAGGCAAGCTTACGGAGCAGATGCAGCCCAAAAGAAAGAGCTGCTGCTTCTTCCTCTGGAATGGACCTATTAGTAGTACCCTTGAACGAAACAAGGGTACGATTTGTTTTAATGAAACAAATAGAATTAATTACAAGGACTAATGAAATTGAAGTTGTTTGGGTAGTAGCAGATTAGGAGTAATAAGAACAAGACTTAGGCTTTAAGACTTAGAATTAGTAGTAGTGGATGTGGAGGAGAGGGTTGATTATATTTTTATTTTTATTTTTAATTATTTCCATGTAAATTTGGGAAAGGTCCCAAATGGGGTGCGATTTGAATTTTGGAAAGAGGGATTATAAAGGAAACCTCTTTTGCTTGTATTGTAATATGCTTCGAGGAAGAAAGGCTTCCGCTTCTATTATCAACTCAATTATTTAATTTTCAATATTTATTTATTTATTAAATCAAATAAACATCGCTGTTTACAGTTGTCAGAAATTAAAAAATAAAAAAGTAAAATGAATTAAAAAAGAATGGCGGAAATTCCAGGCGAGTTGGTTAATCAATTGATTCAACGCGGAGGGATATTATATTTTAATTTGGGCAAGTGATGATGGTTGATGGCGATGGGGATAAGGAGTAAAGCTGGGCTCATACGACCCGTACGTTTATTATCTGACTCATGAAATTGGGTCCTACCCAATATATTTTCCTCCTCACGGGTCCCACCCAAAAACTCCCATCTCCATTTTCATTTCAGAATAAATAAAAACTCAGGCTTTAGTTTGTCTACTCCACATTTCACTAGTCAAACCCTATCACTATTCCTTAAAAGGGTTTAATGTTTACGTATGATGGTGTCATGAAGCCAGACACAAGTGGGTTTTTTGCCCTGTCGTACGGTGCTCAAGTTGGGGCCCATAAATCTTTCTATTTTGGATATGTTCTTTATAGGGGACGTTATTTGTGTGTCGTCCTTGGTAATATTTGTGTTTGAAGAAAAGGTCTCCACAGTACGCAACTCTTGAATTTTCTTCAGTCTTCCGGCCTGCTTATTAAAGTTATGGGCCTTGATTTAATTAATAGGTTTCAGGCGTGTTGGAAAATTGATTTACACAAGAAAATAACTTTAATAATTGCTTTTGAAAATTGCATTATTTGATGAACGAAGCCGTACAGTAGAAGAATGTCTTTTACTGACCATTTTCTTGTTTTTATTTATTCATCAATGATGTGATTCAAGCCGAGGGATCATGTGATGCCAACATTTTCAACTTTATGTCCTCAAATCAGACGGTTCAGATTACAGCAGGAGGACCCACCTTCATCAACACTCTCACTAGCCAGCTTAGCAATTTCAGCCGATGATTTCGCGAACCTTTTGTCCTATCAGCTGTCAGATTCATTACCATCTCTGCAATAGTTTCTCTATCGCATACAATCTTTCATGTCCAACCCAACCCTCCATACTTCAGTCACAAGCCTGCTATTTAGTTGCTGATCAGCGAAGTACGGCCAGCAAATTATCGAAATTCCGGCAACTTGCCTTCCAAAGTTGAGTTTCACCCGCTGTGAGTAAAACATCCGGCTATGGCTGGGTGGGCCAGAACTTCTTCTTGCGGTGCCCACCCCACCATGAAGCCTTGTTGCTTCGTCTTCTCGATGAGCTCAGCCTGCATCTCCTTTTCATGTCCTAAAACTAAGTCTGGTCTAATGACCCACAAGAACTTCTTCCCGCTATTTAGCAGGCCATACCAGAACTCGACTAGCTCCTCCTTCGTCAGAACTGCCTCGCTCCCGAAGCTAACATAGACCACAGATTTCAACGGCTGAGCATCGATTCATGTAATGCAGCTTCTGTCTACTTTCCAGGGACAATTCACAGACTGTGAGTTGGAAGGAGTGGTCTCCGATCGGCCAGCGAGCCTTGTTTTCAGGTGGGTGTGTGATACACCTAGGAGACCACTTACAAGGTTGCAAGCCAAAATTCAAAATCTAACCAATCTTCTTGCTGACTAACTATTGCAATGATTTTGTAGGTGAATACCAATTGGATTGTTTGGAATCCAACATACTTAGATGAGATGCTGAAGAGGAGTCAACTGAAAGTCAAACATAGTCAACTCAAATTCAAACGAGAATTTGTCTTCTCGGTAACAACTCAAGAGAAACACTACTTTTGTATGTGATCTTAACATTATCAACATAATTCTTAAAGATTTGTAACCTTGCAGGTGAAGATCGAACATACTTAACAGCTCTACGTACTCTATTAATAGCCTCTTGATGATCTTTCAAGTCATCACTTACAATCAAGTTCAATATGTGTGCAAAACATCGCATATACATGTATCCTCCATTCAAAACCAAACCATTCCAATTTCTAACACTTTTGATCAAATATGAAATTGTAACATCATTCGAAGAAACATTATCAATTGTAACAGTCAACACATGTTCAATTCTCCATTCAAACAAACAACTTTCTATTTCTTTACCAATTGTGTCACCTTTATGATTCGAAATCAATCAAACAAAAATTCAAAATCCTTTTATGCATGGTCCAATCACTATCAATATAATGAATAGTTAAAACCATGTAATTTAAATTTTGAATAGAAGTCCATGTATCTGTAGTTAAACATACTTGTTGTGATGTTTTTCTAAAGTACTCTATCAATTTCATCTTTTCTTTTTCATAAAGATTAAAAATATCACGAGCAATAGTAATTCTAGAAGGTATGAAAAATTTCGGTTGCAAATATTGGGAATACGCTCTAAAACCCTCTCTTTCAACAAACCTTAAAGATTATTCATCAGTAATTATTATCTTTGCAAGTAGTTCTCGACAAGTATCAATACTAAAACATGAAAGTTGTTGTCCTTCATTATTCATATTCTGAAAACTCAAAATTTTTTGCTTCACATCTACATTTGCCAATAATTTTGCACAGATACAAATGTGTTTTTTCAAGTTTGATGTCTCATTCTTCAGTGTATCACATGCATATGTTCTTCAACAATGATTACATTTAGCTCTAGAATTGTTATCATTGTCATTTTCAACAATAGTAAAATGATTCCAAACATCAGATTTCTTTGTGCTTTCCTTTCGAACACAAACAGTAGAACTAGTCATAGGAGGAATCGTTACATTTTGATTTTTACTTGTACTTTCTGATTCCATCCTATAAAATACAGCAATTTATCAAACAAAGTAGTCAAATCCAACAATTTAACAAACATCTAATAATGCCAACGAAAATGACACTAAAAACACAGCAAACAAGTTGACAAACAACTACGGCAAAAAAATTGAATTATCAAACAAACAAAATGATAACACAATAGAAAAATTAAACATACTAAACAAACAAAGGCTCGGCACTCTCTCGGTGAAGCCAAAGGAGTGCCCCAAAGGCCAAAACAGAAGCAAAATTGACGCAAAAACAATAGAAAGAGCAAAACAAAACCTGTGGTTTGATGATGCTAAGATAAAGTGCAAGTTGCGAATGACGAACAACGATTATTGGGCGAGAGTCGGCAAGCCGGCGAGGGCGACTGGGCGAGAGATGGCATCACGGCGAGATGCGAGCGAAGATCAAACGCAAAGAGAAACAGAACACTAAACAGCGAACTCGAAGTCTGGCTGGAAAGAACTGCGAAGATCAGACGCGGTTTTAGGGTTAAGTTAATGGTCCGGGTCGGTTTTACAATTTTTTATCATCAAAATTGAGAACCGAATTGGAAATTGCGGTTGTGTAAAAACAGAACCGAAATCTGTTTAAATTTTGCTCAAAACTAATCCGAATCGGACCAAATGTGTCAGTTCTGGTCTGGTTCTCAGTTCTAATCGGTTCTTGCTCACCCCTATGGCCCTTCTTTACTCTTGCGCTTGCAGTGCATGAAGAATTTTTGTAAGAGAAATTTGAAACAAATCCTTGCTACTTTCCAAGACTAAAATGAAAGCTTCAAATTTTTCAAGCACGTTTACAAGATTTTTTTCAACGATTATTGAATCATTAAAGGTAGAACCAAGTAATCTAACACAATTAGCAATATTAATCAATCGATCAGAATACTCTTTGATTGATTCTGTTTTCTTCATTTTCTGCAACTCAAAGTCCCAAATTAAGTTCAAAACTTTCATCCTTTTGATTCTTTCATCTCTCTCGTATTTCTTCTTGAGATAATCCCAAATCGCCTTTGCTGACTTTAGCAACATATTACGAGCAAAGATTGTAGAAGAAACTGCAGCAAATAAACATACTTTTGCCTTTGATTTCTTTGTCTTCTTTTCTTTCTGTGCTTTGATTTATACCATGATAGGATTGTTTGGAAGAAC
This sequence comes from Begonia masoniana, assembly GCA_022432975.1. Taxonomy (NCBI): domain Eukaryota; kingdom Viridiplantae; phylum Streptophyta; class Magnoliopsida; order Cucurbitales; family Begoniaceae; genus Begonia; species Begonia masoniana. The sequence goes on from CM039504.1 coordinate 1,169,766, forward strand.
TGGAACTTCATAGTCTTCTTCTACTGCTTTCCAAATATCCAAAGCTTACAAGTAAGTTTCCATTCGAACTACCCAGATTTGTTAGCTATCCCCATCAAACATCGGTGGAGCAATAGAGATTGAATTTACTTCGACTTCCGATTATCAAATTGACACCGATCCCTTCAAAAGAAAGCTCTCATACCAAATATTAATTTTTAAGAATCAAGAGAGAACATCAATACTGCAGGAAAAACAGAAGAAAGTAACTGACGTCAAGAACAACAGGGAAAGTTTTCTTCAAATCAAATGCCCCATGTATTCAAAGACAACAAAAGAAGAGAGTACAACATCTGAAATTTTTTTTAACTTTTTTAAGCAGAAAAAATAAGAATAAAACCACTAACTACTGGATTTTAAAAACAAGGAAAAATGAAATAACTTCTAAAGTAGTTTCATAAGATAGATTACTTCTCTACAACTCTTTCTATAATTTCCTAATGAATGATGGGTGATCCCCGCCTTTTCAACTTTATGTCCTCAATCAGACGGTTGAGATTACAGAAGGAGGACCCACCTTCCCCAATTGTCTTCCTAGCCAACTTTGCCATTTGATCTGCTGAGTTCCCCAACTCTTCTGCTCTCTCAGCAGTCAGATTCTTTACCATCTCTGCGATAGTTTCTCTGTCGCACGTATCTTTCATGTCCAATCCAAGCTTCCAGACTTCACTTACAAGCCTGCTGTTGAGTTGCTGATCTGCGAAGTACGGCCAGCAAACCATCGGAATTCCGGCGGCTATGCTCTCCAATGTTGAGTTCCACCCACTGTGAGTAAAGAACCCTGCTATGGCTGGGTGGGCCAGCACCTCTTCTTGCGGGGCCCAACCCACGATGAAGCCTCGTTCCTTCGTCTTCTCAACGAGCTCAGCAGGTATCTCGTTATCATGTCCAGAAACCAAGTCTGGCCTGATTACCCACAAGAACATCTTCCCGCTATTTACTAGGCCGTACCAGAACTCGACTAACTCCCCCTGCTTCAGAACTGCCAAGCTCCCAAAGCTAACATAGACCACTGACTTCATTGGCTGAGCATCGAGCCACGCGACGCAGCTTCTGTCGACTTCCCAGAGACAATTCAAAGAATGTGAATTAGAAGCTGCGGTCTCTGATTGACCGGCGAGCCTTGTTTTCAGGTGGTTATGGAGGGGTCCGATGGTGTAGATATTTGGACAAACATATTTTCGAATTTGACTAAGTATCGGTCCTTCAAGATCTTCAAACGTGTTGAATAGGAGGGCGTCAGCTTCAGCACTTCGCTGGGTAGCCGTCTGAACTAACTGCAGCAAAGCGGCTGAAAAGTTGTAGGCTCGACAGAAATTCGGAAGATCCCGTCGCCGGAGATACCGTTCCATACCCGGTATAGTTGATATCAGATCCTCCATATTATCTTCTGTGATAATTAGGTTCCACCACATAAAATTAGATCGAAAATTTAAATTAACATTTTATAATTAGGGACAGAAAGTGGCATAAAAACTTACCCGATCTGATCGGAATCTCACCGGCTTCAATCATATTCGGAAGACGAAAATAGGCCCAGAAGCAGGAGGCACTAATGGTGCGAAAGTGAACTACGGGAATTCCAACTTCTCTGGCAATATCAATAGCGAAACCATATATTCCGTCTGCGATAATGCAAGAAATCGGCGGTCGACTCTCCGACTCGAACATGCCAGAAATAACCAGATCTCTGAACAAAGGCATGGTTGTTGAGTTCAAAGCGTCTAAAAGATCATGCAATTTTTCACCGGATCTAGGATGGTCAGGCGGAAGACCATCGGAAATGGTTCTGAACTTAAACAGGGGATAACGGCTGAAACAGGCTTCAATATCAGAATGTTGGATAAGGCGGCCATGGATATATTCGGTGTTGAGGAAGGTGACGTGAAGACCATGAATGGCCAGAAGCTCAGCAAGCTTGAGCATGGAGTTGACATGGCCCTGTACTGCTAAAGGAAAAATAACAACGTGAGGAGGATGCAAATCTAGTTTCTCCATATACTCTGCTACAATACAACCTCTTTGTTCTTGTTGTTCAAATCAACTGAGTGGTCCACCTTTGCTTTAACCCATCAACGGAGGCGGAGACGTGCTTGCGACAGAACCACATGTTGCTGGGAATAATTTATTGATATCGTACTTGCAGGCTTGGAGCCTAGTCATGACCATCTCTCCCTTGGATGTTGGCATCTGTGGTGGAACAGCTTCTTCCTCTGGAATGGACCTATTTGGGCAGTAATGATGGTTGATGGCGATGGGGATAAGGACTAAGCTGGGCTCATACGACCCGTAAGTTTATAGTCTGACTCATATGAAAGTGGGTCCTACCTAATATATTTTCCTCCAGACGGGTCCCACCCAAAACTCCCATCTCCATTTTCATTTCAGAATAAATAAATAAATAAAAACTCAGGCTTTAGTTTGTCTACTACACATTTCACTAGTCAAACCCTTTCATTATTCCTTAAAAAAGGTTTAATGTTTACGTATGATGGAGTCATGAAGCCAGAGACACAAATGGGTTTTTTGCCCTGTCCTATAGGGCTCAGGTTGGGGCCCATAAATCTTTCTATTTTGGATTTGTTCTTTATAGGGGACGTCACTTGTGTGTCGTCCTCGGTAATATTAGTGTTTGAAGAACAGGTCTCCACAGTACCCAAGCTCTTGAATTTACTTCAGTCTTCAGGCCTGCTTATTAAAGTTATGGGCCTTGATTTTCGCGCGGCTTGGGAGCTCGGGGCGCGCGTCGTGGCCGCGCGATGCGTGCAGTGGTGGCACGCGCCGAATGCAGGGCGCGCCCAATGCATGCCAAATGACACGTTTTCATGTCTTAAGCCTCTTTCGATGATTCCCGACCTTAGACGAGTCATTTTGAGTACGTTTTAAGTTAAAGCCAAAATGTCGATAGATATGGATTGAATGCCCGAGTCTGTTCTCTAACGAATGAATGAATGCATGAAAAGGAAAAAGAAATGACAAGAAAAGAAAATGATGAATGAAAACGAAAAGAAAAAATTTTATGAGGAAGGGCGAGGGTAGTATGTATGCACGTACACGACAGATGTCGTGGCGGCACCGACGTGGGTCGGGGTAGTCACAGGTTCGGCTCCCTTGTTATAACGACCTATTTTTCCAATAAGATATTGTCCGCTCTGGGGATCGGGTCGTAACCCAATATCCTCCTCTCACTGCTTTGTTTGGCGAAAACTTCCCAAGTCGGTCACCCAACCTGGTACTACTCTCGCCGAAGCACTTTTAACTTCGGAGTTCTTATGGGATCCGTTGTCGATTGTACTTCAAAACGCGTCTTACTATCTTGAGAGGGTTTCCTTACATATATTTCATTTCCATATACTTCCCCAAGCGATGTGAGATTGTGACGACCCCCTCTTTACGACCCGGGATTTGCCTATACTCGAGTACGGGATCCACCCCGCAATCCGAGGTTTGCCCCGTAATCGTACTCATACGTTCACATCCGGGTCATTACAATCAGCCTCCTCGAAGGCCCAACGTCCCCGTTGGCCACATTTCAGGTTGGGTACAGGCTCTGATATGATCGGCCCTCTGCGCCCGCGCACATTGCATCATATGTGGCCCATTTTGATTTTTTTTCAAAAGTTGACTTTTTAAAACACGTTTCGACCCGACCTTTTTTGATACTTTTTAAACGTATTTTTTGAGCATTTCCAACGTATTTTTAAGGATTTTAACGGCCCAAAAATCGAGTCAACGTTTTTCCGAAAACGACTCTAGGCTTCGATTTAGAGTTTTAAAAAGGCAAAAATTTCCATGTCTAAAATGTCTAAGTGAAAGTCAATGTCAGGTCACGTCCCGTGCCAGCCCGGCGAGACTGGGTCGTCACACTTGTAGATCAAACTTCCAATGAAGGATGATGAGAAAAGGCAATACGAGCTTACTCTAGCAATCTTGAGCTAGTAAGCAAAGGAGACCTACTCATTTCACATATTGAAAAATCTGTTGCTTACCTCCATTGAAGGTAACAATGCTTCTCTCTTTGGAAGACAAAATTAACTCATATATTGAGAAGATTGGCAAAAGGTTTTTAAACCATTACAATATGCATGCATTATATAGACCTAAGGTGGAGGTTAGGGTTTCCAAATGAGGGAATGGAGGAGGGCCCTTGGATGAAAAGAGGATGGGCGGACAAAATTAAAGCAAACAAGCACACATCCAATGGAGGAGATGGATGTCATGCCTAAATGGATCAAGGGAGGGAATCTTGCCACGTCATCAATCCATGAGGCCACTAACCATGTCCTTGCAAGGTTGAAAATCCAAGGTTTGGCTTTTTTGGGTTGGTTCTCCATAGGTCGAGTGGTGATGGTATTGCCTCCAACATGTGGCTAAATAGTGGGCCAAGTAGTCAACCCCAAACCATGTTATCATTATGTGACTAAGTCTAATTAACAAAACTAATGCATGGATGAAAAACTAATGGCTAAGAGTTAGCCAAAAGAAAATAACAAAAAAATAAAATTACATGGATTTGTCCCTCGGAAGACAAATTTCGGCTTCTGCTAGTCTCGCTGGTTCTCGAGGGTTTTCTTCATTATGTTCTGAGCTTTCCAAGGGGCATCCCATGTCAAAAGGTGGAGGTTGTGATCCATGTCCATCAAGTTGGCTTCCCAGGTGCAATTCTCCAGTAGGTCATCATTACCTACAAAAGAAACAAAAGCATTAGTATCAATATTGAGTAAAGCAAGAGCCTTTGTTTGTCAGCGCGTCATCGGCCTCTTAGGCATGTCATTCTCTCTGGGTAATTGAGGATTTGACCTCAAATCTAAATGTTGATTTCCTTTGCGACTCATGATGACATAGAGTTGAAATCCTTTTAGCCACCAACAATATTTTCGAACAACTTGATCCTTCTTTTTGGTAGCCTTGTCATGCTCCTTTGACCAAATATTAGAAGATTGTGGTTGAGGCCTTTCTTCTTCTTGAGCCCTCAGCAACCATACCATTTCGGGCTCTTCTTTAAACTTGGTCTTCTCAAAAGAGTGCAAAAATAAAATAGGAACTAACAAATACATATTGTCTTTCTTTACATAAGTTTCAAATAATGTCATCAAAGATAATATACACCCATCAATATATTGACATTGGCACACAAATGATGTCAAGTAATTGGTACATTTGTCCATAAAAAGATAAGCACACAATATATTTCATCAAAGCTTTAGTACCAATTCCGGTTCTATCAAAATACAACTTGACGACAAAGTTTCAGCCTAAATCAAAAATCCAAAAATAACTATAGTTATTATCTATGATTTTCAACCCATTTGTTAATATCAATAGTTTCATGAAGCTACGATAGTATAACCAACTATTGATATCATTACATGGTTCTAAACTCTCTAAATTCATTAAATTGGCACACTTAAGATCAAGTACCTTCATGAAATATTCTATAAAATAATTATAATAAACCATACAAGTGTTAGAAAATCACAAAATTTTTCATATTATCTTTCCATGATGTGGTGAACATTCGGTAAACTTTTCAAGTAAATCCAATATCGTTTGGTATTTTATTTATAGAATTAAACTCAATGCACTTAACGTGGGTGTTGAAAAAGAACAAAGCCGATAATGGAATCATAGTACGAGATTCGGTTTGTCGATTTTTTTAGTATAAAGGACCACTTGAAATTACGTGTATAGTTCAGAGTTAAAGTCGATATTTCCCTAATTTTTAAGAATCAAGAGAGAACATAAATATTCCAGGAAAAAGAATTGACGTCAAGATCAGCAGAGAAAGTTTTCTTGAAATCAAATACTCATATATTCAAAGACAACAGAAAAAGAGAGTACAACATCTGAAATTCTTTTTTAACCTTTTTAAGCAGAAAAAATACAGAATAAAACCACTAACTACTGGATTCTAAAAACAAGGAAAAATGGAAATAACTTCTAAAGCAGTTTCTAAAGAAGTTTCTTAACAGAAGACAAAAATATACTCAGAAGCAAGAGGCACTAATGGTTCGAAAGTGAACGATGGGAATTCCAACCTCTCTCGCAAAGTCAATAGCGAAGCCAAACATTCCATCTGCTATAATACCGGAAATCGGCGGTAGGCTCTCCGACTCGAACGTGCCAGAAATGACCATTTCTCTGAACAAAGGCATGGTTATTGAGTTGAAAGCGTTCAAAACTTCGGGCAATTTTTCGCCGGATCTAGGATGGTAAGGAGGAAGACCATCGAAAATGGTTCTGAATTTGAACAGGGGATAACAGCTGAAAAAGGCTTCAATATCGGAATGTCGGATGAGGTTGCCATGGATATGTTCGGTGTTGAGGAAGGTGACGTGGAGACCGTGCATGGCCAGGAGCTCAGCAAGCTTCAGCATGGTTTTAACATGGCCCTGTGCTGCAAAAGGAAAAATACGAACGTGGGGAGGAAGCAAGTCTACTTCTTCCATAGATTCAGCTATTCGCCCTCTTCGTTCCCGTTACACAGATCAACTGCGAGCTCCAGATTTTGGTTTAACGCATCGATGGAGGCCAAGAGGTGTTTGCTTTGGAACCACATGGTAACGCCAAACTTTATGGACACTGTTCAAGGAGCATCTCTTTCCTATGTCTTGATTTTTATTATTATTTGATGTCCGTAATTGCACTAACATTTGATTTTTTTTTTATTCCAATTGAATATTGTTGTATTCTATAAAATACTAATTAAGATTGATTACTTTCTCTGTAACTCTTTCTATAATTTCCTGATGGAAGAAGCCTTATCATTAATGAATGATGGGTCATCCCAGCCTTTTCAACTTTATGTCCTCAATCAGACGGTTGAGATTACAGAAGGAGGACCCACCTTCCCCAATAGTCTTCCTTGCCAACTCTGCCATTTGATCTGCTGATTTCCCAAACTCTTCTGCTCTCTCAGCCGTCAGATTCTTTACCATCTCTGCGATAGTTTCTCTGTCGCACGTATCTTTCATGTCCAACCCAAGCTTCCAGACTTCACTTACAAGCCTGCTGTTGAGTTGCTGATCTGCGAAGTACGGCCAGCAAACCATCGGAATTCCGGCGGCTATGCTCTCCAATGTTGAGTTCCACCCACTATGAGTAAAGAACCCTGCTATGGCTGGGTGGGCCAGCACCTCTTCTTGCGGGGCCCAACCCACGATGAAGCCTCGTTCCTTCGTCTTCTCAACGAGCTCAGCTGGTATCTCGTTATCATGTCCAGAAACTAAGCCTGGCCTGATTACCCACAAGAACATCTTCCCGCTATTTACTAGACCGTACCAGAACTCGACTAACTCCCCCGGCTTCAGAACTGCCAAGCTCCCAAAGCTAACATAGACCACAGACTTCAATGGCTGAGCATTAAGCCACGCGACGCAGCTTTTGTCGACTTCCCAGAGACAATTCAAAGAATGTGAATTAGAAGCTGCGGTCTCTGATTGACCGGCGAGCCTTGTTTTCAGGTGGTTATTGAGGGCTCCGATGGTTTTCAGGTGGTTATTGAGGGGTCCGATGGTGTAGATATTTGGACAAACATATTTTCGAATTTGACTAAGTATCGGTCCTTCAAGATCTTCAAACGTGTTGAATATGAGGGCGTCAGCTTCAGCACTTCGCAGGGTAGGCTTCAGAACTAACTGCAGCCAAGCGGCTGAAAAGTTGTTGGCTCGACAGAAATTCGGAAGATCCCGTCGCCGGAGATACCGTTCCATACCCGGTATAGTTGATATCAGATCCTCCATATTATCTTCTGTGATAATTAAGTTCCACCACATAAAATTAGATCGAAAATTTAAATTACCATTTTATAATTAGGGTCAGAAAGTGGCATAAAAACTTACCCGACCCGATCGGAATCTCACCGGCTTCAATCATATTCGGAAGACGAAAAAAGGCCCAGAAGCAGGAGGCACTAATGGTGCGAAAGTGAACTACGGGAATTCCAACTTCTCTGGCAATATCTGTTGAAGCATATCTTGTTCGGTTAGTTAGTAAAGTTTAGTTAGCTCTTTCCTTTTGTACTGTGGTTTTATTTATTGGTTTTAGTTCTTTTTATACCTGTAAACATTACACCATTAACGAATATACAGAGAACATCATTTTCTTCTCTGACAAGCTACTTTCCTCTCTCTCAACACCTCCGTCGTCCTCCGATCATCTTCTTGAATCTAAACAGTGGTTTGCTTAATTTCTACTTGGTATCAGAGCGATTCAGATGGCTTCTTCTAGCTCTACTCCTCCTTCTAGCTCTACTCCTCCATCAGTTTTTCCCTCACCTTCGCTCCCTCCCTTTCCCCCTGTCAATCACACTATTACCATCAAGCTCAATAACACTAACTATCTTCTCTGGAAAACTCAGCTGCTCATCGTTGCTACTGCAAATGGCATCGAAAAACTTTTGGAAGGGGCTGTTTCCCCACCTCCGCAATTTCTTGATTCCCTATCGTCTCAACCTAATCCCGATTTCAGCACCTGGCAGCGATACAATGCCCTCCTTTTGAGTTGGATCTTCTAATCCATTTCGGAAGATTTACTACCCCAGATCGTGTCCCTCACCTCAGCCAGTGAAGTCTGGGCCACTCTCGCTCGCACTTTCGCCTCTACTTCGTTAGTGAGAATAACAGAACTGAGAAACCAACTCCATTCTGTTTCGAAAGATGGCCTCTCTGCTACAGCCTATATCCAGACTATCACAAATTTGTGCAATACCCTGGCAGAAATCGGAGAACCTGTCTCGTATCGTGATCGGCTAATATATTTTCTGGGCGGCCTTGGTAGCGAGTATGATGCCTTCGTCGTCTCCGTCTCCAATCGCCCGGACCAACCTTCTATGGAGGAGATTCATAGCTTGCTGCAAAGTTTTGACTTTCGCCTGGAAAGACGAAACTCGGCCGCCTCGCTTCCATTGACAAATCAGATAGTGGCCAACGCCGCCAACGTCCGCCCATTTCGCCCGAGTTGGACTCCTCGACCGTCGCCTCCATTCCGATCACCCGACCCCTCTGGCTTTCAACAGCATGGGTCTGGGTCATTCTATGGCCGCCCCCCTCGGCCCAATCGTCCATTTAAGGCCCGCTGCCAAATCTGCCACAAAACGGGCCACTCTGCACAGTTCTGCTACCACAGGCTGAACCCGACCTACAGGCCTCCTGCACCAGCCCAACCTCCTTATAACCCAAATCCATATCCTTTCCCAGCCACCCATTTGGCCCACCCAACCTACAACCCCACCAACCAACCCTATACCCTGCCCCAGCCCAGTCTCCCCTACCCAATCCACTCCACTTCTTCCTCCGAAGCCCAGCCCCAGACTTTTTATGCTTCATCTCCTTCCTCCCTCAGTGATTTTTCTCTTCACCACTCCAGCGCCGGTCTTTTGCCCACACCATCCCCTGATTATTCTGCTTCACCGTGGTTGATGGATTCCGGTGCCACCCATCATCTCACCTCAAATGCATCTCTTCTTCATCATCCTCAACCGTACACAGGCTCCTCCTCCGTCGCCACTGCCGATGGTAATCTTCTCTCTATTTCTCAGATTGGTTCTGTTTCCATTCCAGCTATTTCTCGCCCTTTACAACTCAATACTGTTTGTCACTCTCCTCGTCTGTCTCACAACCTTATCAGTGTTCACAAATTATGCACTGATAATTCTGTTTATGTAGAATTTCATCCAACTTTTTTCTCTGTCAAGGATCAACACTCCCACCAGCTTCTTTTTCGGGGTTCAGTCATTGATGGTCTCTACCAGCTCCCCTCATTTTGTCCAGTGCGAGCCCTCCAAGCTCAGTGTCCATCCTCGGTTCCAGACTCTTCTCTGTTTTGGCATTACAGATTAGGACACCCTTCCCACAATATTTTGCAGCGTGTCTTAACTTCCTGTAATATTTCTGTACCAAAGACTTATAAGTCTGATGTTTGTATTTCTTGTTCAATGAGTAAATCTCATCGCTTACCCTTTCAAATTTCCAATTCTCATGCACTTTCTCCTTTTGACATTGTACACACTGACGTTTGGGGTCCATCCCCCATCAATTCTATTACTGGTGTACGCTATTTTGTTCTTTTTGTGGATGATTGTACTCGTTTCACTTGGCTTTTTCCAGTCAAATTAAAAAGTGACATTTATACCACTTTTACACACTTTCATAAATTTGTTCTTACTCAATTTGGAGTTCACATTAAAACGATCCAATCTGATTGGGGTGGCGAATTTCAATCACTCTCCACTTTGTTTAAATCTCTGGGTATCCATCATCGTATATCTTGCCCCTATACTCCTAATCAGAATGGTCGAGTTGAACGAAAAAATCGTCATGTTGTTGAAACTGGTCTCGCCTTACTTTTTCATTCCTCCGTTCCTCACCATTTCTGGCCTTATGCTTTTGCCACGGCCACCTCCCTGATCAATCTACTACCTACTCCTGTTTTGAAAAACAAATCTCCTTTCGAATGTCTATTTCATTCTTCTCCAGATTACTCTTCTTTACGTGTGTTTGGTTGTTTGTGTTTTCCCCTACTTAGACCTTTCAACAAACACAAATTACAACCCCGGTCAATCCCTTGTGTCTTCCTAGGTCCTAGCTCAAATCATAAAGGTTACATATGTTTAGATCCTCATTCTAACAAGATTTACCTTTCTCGCCATGTTACCTTCGTCGAGTCCACTTTTCCTTTTTCCTCTATTTCCAAATCCCGTTCTCCCTCCACCCCGTTCTCCTTTTCCATTCCTTTCATCTCCTCTACCTCCTCTCCCACACCTTCAATTCCCACCACATCTCTGTCTCAACCCTCTTTACCACCCTTATCCTCTCCTGCATCCTCCACTCATCCCACCCTTCCCACCTCTTCCCCTAGCTCTTCCCTCAACCCTCTGATTCTCATCCCTGCTCCTACCCCAACAAATGATCATCCCATGACAACTCGAGCCAAAGCCGGTATTTTTCGACCTAAAGCCTTTACAATTGACACCTTCACCATACCCAAGACTTTCCTTCAAGCCTCCAAACACCCTCACTGGTTGGCTGCCATGCAGGAAGAAATATCTGCTTTACATGTCACCCATACCTGGACGCTAGTTCCACCTCCTCCTGGCGCAAAGATTATCGGTTGCAAGTGGGTGTTCAAGACCAAACTTCACTCTGATGGTACCATCAGCAGGTACAAGGCTCGCCTCGTAGCCAAAGGATATGATCAGACCGAAGGAATCGACTATGATGAGACTTTTAGCCCGGTAGTCAAACCAACCTCGGTACGCACTGTCTTATCCTTAGCAGTCTCTTATGGATGGAGTATCCGACAACTTGACATTCGCAACGCCTTCTTGCACGGTGATTTAACCGAGACAGTCTTCATGCAGCAACCTCCTGGTTTCATCAGTTCTTCTCATCCCTCGGCTGTCTGTCTCCTGCATAAAGCATTATATGGTCTTAAGCAGTCTCCTCGGGCCTGGTATACCAAACTTTATACTGCTCTTCTACATTGGGGTTTCTCTGCATCCAAGTCTGACTCTTCGCTTTTTATATGTCGCACGAGCTCCTTCCTTATGATTATTCTTGTCTACGTTGATGATATTATCTTAACTAGCAATTCTCCTTTTCATATGGATCGCCTGCTCACTTATCTCAATTCACAGTTTACAGTTCGAGATCTTGGACCTCTCTCCTTTTTTTTGGGAATTTCTGTCACCCGAACTCCTCAAGGTATGCGCTTCTCCCAATCCCAGTATATTTTGGATCTTCTTCACCGAGCAAATATGGATAATTGTAACCCAGTTCCTACCCCTATGGTAGCCGGACCGCTCTTATCCCAAAACTCAGGTACTCCCTTACAGGATGGTCATTTCTATCGAAGTATTGTTGGTGGCCTACAATATTGTTGTCTGACTCGACCAGATATTGCGTTTGCGGTCAACAAAGTCTCTCAGTTTATGCATGCACCGTCAGATGTTCACTGGCAAGCTGTCAAGCGGATTCTCCGATACCTCAAAGGCACTTCGTCTTTAGGTATCTCTTTTTCTCCCTCGAAGAGCTGTAATTTGACTTGCTTCACAGATGCAGACTGGGCTTCCTGCCCCGATGATAGGAAAAGTACAGGTGGTTTTTGTATTTTTATGGGCACAAATTTGATTTCTTGGTCCTCGGCTAAACAGAAAGTTGTTTCCCGCTCAAGCACTGAATCTGAATACCGAAGTGTTGCTAATTGTGCTGCCGAGGTCCTCTGGTTACAATCCTTACTAAGCGAATTAAGTGTTGCTTCCGCCGAGGTACCCCTGATCCTATGTGACAATTTAAGTGCAACATATTTGGCCTCAAATCCGATCCTCCACTCAAAGTCTAAACATGTCGAGATCGATTATCATTTTGTTCGGGAGAAAGTGCTTAAACGTTTGCTCCAAGTACGGTTCACACCTTCCGACAATCAATTGGCCGATGCTTTAACCAAACCTCTTCCCCCTGCTAAGTTTAATACTTTTGTGTCCAAGATCTTCGACCTCCGGTCTTGATCTTGAGGGGGGATGTTGAAGCATATCTTGTTCGGTTAGTTAGTAAAGTTTAGTTAGCTCTTTCCTTTTGTACTGTGGTTTTATTTATTGGTTTTAGTTCTTTTTATACCTGTAAACATTACACCATTAACGAATATACAGAGAACATCATTTTCTTCTCTGACAAGCTACTTTCCTCTCTCTCAACACCTCCGTCGTCCTCCGATCATCTTCTTGAATCTAAACAGTGGTTTGCTTAATTTCTACTATATCAATAGCGAAACCATATATTCCGTCTGCGATAATGCAGGAAATCGGCGGTCGACTCTCCGACTCGAACATGCCAGAAATAACCAGATCTCTGAACAAAGGCATGGTTGTTGAGTTCAAAGCGTCTAAAAGATCATGCAATTTTTCACCGGATCTAGGATGGTCAGGCGGAAGACCATCGGAAATGGTTCTGAACTTAAACAGGGGATAACGGCTGAAACAGGCTTCAATATCAGAATGTTGGATAAGGCGGCCATGGATATATTCGGTGTTGAGGAAGGTGACGTGAAGACCATGAATGGCCAGAAGCTCAGCAAGCTTGAGCATGGAGTTGACATGGCCCTGTACTGCTAAAGGAAAAATAACAACGTGAGGAGGATGCAAATCTAGTTTCTCCATATACTCTGCTACAATACAACCTCTTTGTTCTTGTTGTTCAAATCAACTGAGTGGTCCACCTTTGCTTTAACCCATCAACGGAGGCGGAGACGTGCTTGCGACAGAACCACATGTTGCTGGGAATAATTTATCGATATTGTACTTGTAGGCTTGTATTGGATGTTGGCATTTTGGGCAGTGATGATGGTTGATGGCGATGGGGATAAGGACTAAGCTGGGCTCATACGACCCGTAAGTTTATAATCTGACTCATATGAAAGTGGGTCCTACCTAATATATTTTCCTCCAGACGGGTCCCACCCAAAACTCCCATCTCCGTTTTCATTTCAGAATAAATAAATAAATAAAAACTCAGGCTTTAGTTTGTCTACTACACATTTCACTAGTCAAACCCTTTCAGTATTCCTTAAAAAAGGTTTAATGTTTACGTATGATGGTGTCATGAAGCCAGAGACACAAGTGGGTTTTTTGCCCTGTCCTGTAGGGCTCAAGTTGGGGCCCATAAATCTTTCTATTTTGGATTTGTTCTTTATAGGGGACGTCACTTGTGTGTCGTCCTTGGTAATATTAGTGTTTGAAGAACAGGTCTCCACAGTACCCAAGCTCTTGAATTTACTTCAGTCTTCAGGCCTGCTTATTAAAGTTATGGGCCTTGATTTAATTAATAGGTTTCAGGCGTGTTTGAAAAATGATTTACACAAGAAAATAACTTTAATAATTGCTTTTGAAAATTGCATTATTTGATGAACGAGGCCGTACAGTAGAAGAATGTCTTTATTCATCAATGACGTGATTCAAGCAAATATGTTAAACGAACCAGTCGAGTCGAAAAATGCTCGGCTCACTGAGCCTAACGAGCTAATCAAGTCTAACGAGCTGATTCTAAAAAATTTCCAACCCAGTTCGAGACCCACGAGCCGAGCCGAGCCGAGCCGAGCTCAACGAGCCTAATGAGTAGAACTTAACAAGCCGAGCTTACATAAAAAAAATATATATTTTATATTATATATTTTATTAATTTTTTATTTATTAAAACTATAATAAATATTTATTATAGTAATTATAAAATATGATAGATACTTACTCGTGTAAATAATAAAAATCTTTAATTAATACAAAAATGACATTTAATTATAAAAAATTGAGGAAAATAAATATATAAAAAATATAACATTTATTATAAATTTGGCATTTGTATCACTACAAATTATAGTCATTTCAACTAGGTTGGCACTCATCTAATTGTCAATTATGTGCAAAATGTCAAAAAAAATTACAAGGCGAAAAAATACTTCAAAATTTAAATTACAATGCTAATATTCAACATCCAAATTTTTAAACTCTTCAGGTATTTCGTCCTCTCGTTCTTGGTTTCTTGTAATAGCGTCGTTCAATCATTCATGCAAATGAGTGTCTCCATGAGATCGAGTGCAAGTCGTCCTCGACGTTCATCGTATACATGTCCACCTACACTAAAATAAGATTCTGATGCTATAGTAGAAACCAGAGGTGTTAGTAGATCACGTGCCATTATAGAAAGAATAGAATATGTGGTGGAAAATATTTTCCACCTATCTAAAATATCAAAGTTTTCTTCGTGATAAAATTGATATCGAGTATCAAAATAAATTTCTAGTTCATTTCGAATAGAAATAGGGTAAACATCTGTATCTAATTGATTCAAAATATCATGAATATCAAATTGTGAACCTACAATATTTCAACTACTACTACTTGAACTACCATGTGAAGAAACACGTGAACGACTAATATTAGAATATTTAGATTTATAAGAAGAAACTAACTAACAATTCCATTAGTTGTTTGATCTGTAGAAAATGAATAAGTAATATGTAATTATTAGAAATTTCATTAATCATGAAACATACTTCTCTTAATTTATATCTAGGATCCATTATACATACATAACAAAATATTGGAGGAATGTCAAGCCAATATTTTTTAAATTTTGTTTTCATTTTATTAAGTATATCTCTAAATCCATCTATATGTCGATATTGTGCAAAATTACCAGTTAAGTTTATAAAAATTGAGAGAACAAGATGAGAAATGAGATAATAAATTCTCGAACATTCATTTGTAGCATCATAAAATGGTTTTAAAAAATCAAGAAATATATTAACTATATCGCAACTAGATTTATCAAAATTAATACTTGGTGTTTCTCATTAATAAAAGTACAATTAACTTGTCAATATGACCTAGTATTTTTCAACATTAAATAAGTAGAATTCCACTTATTATCTACATCGATTTTTAATTTTCGTGGTTAAAGTTTGACAGCTTTACAAAAAATTTTATATTCTTGTTACCTCAAATTAGATTCAATTATATAAGAAATTGTTGATCTAATTAATTCAATATGAGGTGAAATATATGTCATACCATCTTTAACAACTAAATTTAAAATATGACAAACACTTCTCATATGGAAAAGAGAATCGTGAGTAGTATCTAATTGAAAATAATTTTTAAAATGAGAAATAGCAGCATCGTTAGCACTAGTATTATCAAGTGTTATGCTAAATATTCTATCTCGAATAGAATATACTCGCAATATCGATACAATATATCTATAAATTGTAATACCAGTGTGGGGATATTCACAATTACGAAATTCTAAAATTCTTTTATTTAATTGTCATGAGTCATCAATAAAATGAGAAATTACAACAACATAGCTTATAGAATTACATGCACTCTATAAATCAGAGGTGATACAAATAGACATTGAAGGGGCACTTGAAAAAAATAAAATTAGTTCATTTTTTATATTATTAAACATTTTAATAATATCAATTC
The DNA here is from genome assembly GCA_022432975.1 of Begonia masoniana. Lineage (NCBI taxonomy): Eukaryota > Viridiplantae > Streptophyta > Magnoliopsida > Cucurbitales > Begoniaceae > Begonia > Begonia masoniana. The sequence continues at coordinate 1,185,781 of CM039504.1, forward strand.
TAGTTATACTTCTAGGAACACGTTTAAAATTAGAAGTAGCATATTCTTTCATAAATTTTTCAAATTCATCATTATCGGTGAACGCTAAAGGCAACTCTGTGCTACAAGTTTTGTTATTCCTTCTCTCATTTTATTTTGTAAATACAAAAAGTGTCACTGCAACTAGCATTCAATAATCTTTGTGTAAGGTCTCTGACTTGCTCGTTTAAGTGACATTTTTGATAATGTCTAACTAGTGAGCTAGTTGAACTACTGGAAATATATGCATAATTTTTAACACAATAGTTGCATTGAGCTTTAGATTCTACTTTTCCATCAATTTTAATTTATTTTGTTACAAAATGTTTCCATACTTCAGACATTTTGTTTTTTTAGATGATGAAGTGGATGCTTATGCAGATGATTGCCCTAATTTTCTCAATATCATCATCAATATTATAATTACATCACGTCGATACACAAATATTAAAAATAAATTTTCAAAGTAAATTTCAAAAAAGAAAATGATATAAAAAAATCAATGTCTAACAAAAGCTTGTATGTGATGTGAATTGATCAACTCCATGTTGTGAAAAATCGTGATACGCAAGTGTACGTGTCGCACAAGTAATATAGTTTTTAAGTAAGAGTCGAACCCACGAGTAATAGTTTTACTAAAATATTAAATTAAGTTAATTTTAAATTAATTGGACTAAAACAATTTAATTTTTATTGAAAAGATTTGATTTTAAATTAAACAATTAAATAACTAAAGTAATTTAAATAAACGAATTAAGAAACTAAAATAAATGGCAGTAAAATAATTAAAGATTTGGTAAATATCAAGAAAGAATCTAGGGATTCTGATTTCACATCCACTTTCCTATTTAATATCCTTAATTTAGTTAATATTTCCTAATCCTACGTGTTGACAGCGATTTTTCTATTTTAATTATTATTCTCTCCCAAGCTATAATAATATTATCCAACTAACAGGTTATCACCTCCCGGTCTCAAACTCAAATCAGTTGAATACATTAAGTGCAGAAAATCATAAAACTACATAAAAGTCCTAGCTATCTCTAGTCTAGAATCAGTTCATGGTAAACCAATCAATGCCCAGTTATTTCGCAACTTCCGTCTTTTGAAACAACCCTGAAAATCTTAACCTTTGTGATCAGGCAAAATTAAGCATGAAGAACAGACAAGAATACTCAACACGATATCAGAAAAAGGAAAATAAAAACTAAATTAGAAATATTAAACAGTCGAGTTTCAGTTACATCGTAACCCTAGAAAATAAATTTAGTTCATGAATGAGAAAAAGAAAATAAAACTAAAATTAATAAGAATCATAGTTTTTTAGAAGACAAATAAAAATAAAAGAAACTAAAGAAAGAGGAAGAGAAAACTCAGTTGATCGCCGTTGATGCCTTCACACTTTCACAATTTTCTTTCTGATTCCTCGGGCTTCTTTGAAGTCGTCTCTCTCTCCGTAGGGCTGCTCTCTCTCCCCTCTCTGAATCCCCCTCAATTAGGTTAACATATAACCTATTTATCAATTAATTTGAAGCCTAGCCCACAATCATCTTCGACGGCTAAGATTAAAACAAGTTTCAACGGTCCAGATTCAAGCACCTCCATCAATTATAATAGCCGATTGATCAACGGTTGAGATTAAAAACAATTAAAATAGCCGATCGATCGACAATTGCTCTGCTTTTCTTTTGGAATGATTTCACCGAAACCTGTAAATCTCTAATTTTTTCTACACACTCACCAAATATATCAGAATTTTCATATACTTGAGTAAAACTCATCAATTCAAGTATTAAATAGTACAATAAAGTGTGTAAATTACACACTTATCACTCCACGTATACGAAACCTACAAAAAAATTAATGTAAAAAAATTTATTTAGTATAATTGAAAATTATGTAAATTTATGTAAAAAAATAACTAAATTTTACCTTGTTGAAGCAAATTGAAGAATAAATTGATAGCACCAAATGGATTTAGAGCAAATTGAAGAATGAATTCAAAGATTGGTGAAAAAAATAGAGAGGGTGGAAGAGAATTAATAGGAAAAGAGAAGGGGGTGGGCAACGATCACAAGACCGTTGTAGCGTTGCAGGCCAGGCCTGTTGAGGGAAGCAGAGCAAGACCATTGCTTGCTGCTACTGCAGCCTGCACATCGATGAGAGAGAGGGAGAGAGAACGACGAGAGAGAGGGAGAGAGAACAACGAGGGGGGAGAGAAGCAGCAACGGTCTTTATGACCATTGCTAGCTGCTGCTGCTGCACATCGATGAAAGCGAGAGAGAGAGAGAGAGAGGGGTCTCAGTCAGTTTTCCACTTTTCATTCTCTTCTTCAGTTCAGCACTCTTTCACTGTTCATCATCTTCCTCCTATGGCCTTCACTAAAAACCATTACAGGTTCCTTTAAGGTCACTATGCAGGGCGATGTAACGTGACACGGTCCAGACCTAGAAAGGACCCGTATTAAACACACAAAATAATGAAGAACGTGCGCGGGTGAGTAAGTGAGTGAAAACCGAACACAAGATGGAAAAAGCAGATGAAAACCCTATGCTGACCCGAGAGCTATCTTATGTTATGCTCAAGGGTGCATGCTTTCCTGTAGGAAAATAACCACTATCGGACACCGGTTCTGTAACGACCCATTTTCCCAGCAAGATATTGTCCGCTCTGGGAATTGGGCCGTAGCCCAATATCCTCCCCTCACGGCTTTGTATGTCGAGGACTTCCTCGGTCGGTCACCCAACCTGGTACTACTCTCGTCGAAACACTTTTAACTTCAGAGTTCTTATGGAATCCGTTGTCAATTATGTTGCAAAATGCATCTTACTATCTTGGGAGGGTCTATTTACATATGTTTCATTTCCATATACTTTCCCAAGCGATGTGGGATTGTGACGACTCCCTTTTTACGACCTGTCACCTTTCGGTTCGCCCGCGCGGACGTATTGTCATCTGGGTTCCGGTTCGTGCAGTCATCGTACACATACTTACATATCCGGGTCATCACAATCACCCCCCCTCGGGGCCTAACGTCCTCGTTGGCCACATTTTTGGTTGGGTACAGGCTCTGATACTATTTGTAACGACCCTTTTTCCCAGCAAGATATTGTCCGCTCTGAGGATTGGGCCGTAGCCCAATATCCTCCCCTCACGGCTTTGTTTGGCGAGGACTTCTCAGTCGGACACCCAACCTGGTACTAGGCCTAACGTCTCGTTGCCACATATTTTGGTTGGGTACAGGCTCTGATACTATTTGTAACGACCCTTTTTCCCAGCAAGATATTGTCCGCTCTGAGGATTGGGCCGTAGCCCAATATCCTCCCCTCACGGCTTTGTTTGGCGAGGACTTCTCAGTCGGACACCCAACCTGGTACTACTCTCGCCGAAGCACTTTTAACTTCGGAGTTCTTATGGGATCCGTTGCCAATTGTGCTCCAAAACGTGTCTTACTATCTTGGGAGGGTCTCTTTGCATATGTTTCATTTCCATATACTTTTCCAAGCAATGTGGGATTGTGACGACCTCCTTTTTACGACCCGTCACCTTCCGGTTTGGCGGCGTGGATGTACCGCCATCTGGGTTCCGGGTTCGTGCAGCCATCGTACACATACTTACACATTCGGGCCATCAATCAGCCAACAGTATGCCAATCTGGTGAAAAACCAGAGGGATCGCCGATCGATCGGCGCCCTCTGGCGATCGATCGACTGGCCCTGCACGCTGGGCGCTGCAGCGGGGTGCTAGCGGGTGGGCGCGCGATGGTAGTGCGACGCGCGCGCGGCTTGGGAGCTCGGGGCGCGCGTCGTGGCCGCGCGATGCGTGCAGTGGTGGCACGCGCCGAATGCAGGGCGCGCCGAATGCATGCCAAATGACACGTTTTCATGTCTTAAGCCTCTTTCGATGATTCCCGACCTTAGACGAGTCATTTTTGAGTACGTTTTAAGTTAAAGCCAAAATGTCGATAGATATGGATTGAATGCCCGAGTCCGTTCTCTAACGAATGAATGAATGCATGAAAAGGAAAAAGAAATGACAAGAAAAGAAAATGATGAATGAAAACGAAAAGAAAAAATTTTATGAGGAAGGGCGAGGGTAGTATGTATGCACGTACACGACAGATGTCGTGGCGGCACCGACGTGGGTCGGGGTAGTCACAGGTTTGGCTCCCTTGTTATAACGACCTATTTTTCCAATAAGATATTGTCCGCTCTGGGAATCGGGTCGTAACCCAATATCCTCCTCTCACTGCTTTGTTTGGCGAAAACTTCCCAAGTCGGTCACCCAACCTGGTACTACTCTCGCCGAAGCACTTTTAACTTCGGAGTTCTTATGGGATCCGTTGTCGATTGTACTTCAAAACGCGTCTTACTATCTTGAGAGGGTTTCCTTACATATATTTCATTTCCATATACTTCCCCAAGCGATGTGAGATTGTGACGACCCCCTCTTTACGACCCGGGATTTGCCTATACTCGAGTACGGGATCCACCCCGCAATCCGAGGTTTGCCCCGTAATCGTACTCATACGTTCACATCCGGGTCATTACAATCAGCCCCCTCGAAGGCCCAACGTCCCCGTTGGCCACATTTCAGGTTGGGTACAGGCTCTGATATGATCGGCCCTCTGCGCCCGCGCGCATTGCATCATATGTGACCCATTTTGATTTTTTTTCAAAAGTTGACTTTTTAAAACACGTTTCGACCCGACCTTTTTTGATACTTTTTAAACGTATTTTTCGAGCATTTCCAACGTATTTTTAAGGATTTTAACGGCCCAAAAATCGAGTCAACGTTTTTCCGAAAACGACTCTAGGCTTCGATTTAGAGTTTTAAAAAGGCAAAAATTTCCATGTCTAAAATGTCTAAGTGAAAGTCAATGTCAGGTCACGTCCCGTGCCAGCCCGGCGAGACTGAGTCGTCACACTTGTAGATCAAACTTCCAATGAAGGATGATGAGAAAAGGCAATACGAGCTTACTCTAGCAATCTTGAGCTAGTAAGCAAAGGAGACCTACTCATTTCACAAATTGAAAAATCTGTTGCTTACCTCCATTGAAGGTAACAATGCTTCTCTCTTTGGAAGACAAAATTAACTCATATATTGAGAAGATTGGCAAAAGGTTTTTAAACCATTACAATATGCATGCATTATATAGACCTAAGGTGGAGGTTAGGGTTTCCAAATGAGGGAATGGAGGAGGGCCCTTGGATGAAAAGAGGATGGGCGGACAAAATTAAAGCAAACAAGCACACATCCAATGGAGGAGATGGATGTCATGCCTAAATGGATCAAGGGAGGGAATCTTGCCACGTCATCAATCCATGAGGCCACTAACCATGTCCTTGCAAGGTTGAAAATCCAAGGTTTGGCTTTTTTGGGTTGGTTCTCCATAGGTCGAGTGGTGATGGTATTGCCTCCAACATGTGGCTAAATAGTGGGCCAAGTAGTCAACCCCAAACCATGTCATCATTATGTGACTAAGTCTAATTAACAAAACTAATGCATGGATGAAAAACTAATGGCTAAGAGTTAGCCAAAAGAAAATAACAAAAAAATAAAATTACATGGATTTGTCCCTCGGAAGACAAATTTCGGCTTCTGCTAGTCTAGCTGGTTCTCGAGGGTTTTCTTCATTATGTTCTGAGCTTTCCAAGGGGCATCCCATGTCAAAAGGTGGAGGTTGTGATCCATGTCCATCAAGTTGGCTTCCCAGGTGCAATTCTCTAGTAGGTCATCATTACCTACAAAAGAAACAAAAGCATTAGTATCAATATTGAGTAAAGCAAGAGCCTTTGTTTGTCAGCGCGTCATCGGCCTCTTAGGCATGTCATTCTCTCTGGGTGATTGAGGATTTGACCTCAAATATAAATGTTGATTTCCTTTGCGACTCATGATGACATAGAGTTGAAATCCTTTTAGCCACCAACAATATTTTCGAACAACTTGATCCTTCTTTTTGGTAGCCTTGTCATGCTCCTTTGACCAAATATTAGAAGATTGTGGTTGAGGCCTTTCTTCTTCTTGAGCCCTCAGCAACCATACCATTTCGGGCTCTTCTTTAAACTTGGTCTTCTCAAAAGAGTGCAAAAATAAAATAGGAACTAACAAATACATATTGTCTTTCTTTACATAAGTTTCAAATAATGTCATCAAAGATAATATACACCCATCAATATATTGACATCGGCACACAAATGATGTCAAGTAATTGGTACATTTGTCCATAAAAAGATAAGCACACAATATATTTCATCAAAGCTTTAGTACCAATTCCGGTTCTATCAAAATACAACTTGACGACAAAGTTTCAGCCTAAATCAAAAATCCAAAAATAACTATAGTTATTATCTATGATTTTCAACCCATTTGTTAACATCAATAGTTTCATGAAGCTACGATAGTATAACCAACTATTGATATCATTACATGGTTCTAAACTCTCTAAATTCATTAAATTGGCACACTTAAGATCAAGTACCTTCATGAAAGAGAAATAAGAACATTTATGAAAAATAAGTCCATAAGTGTATATTTGGTCACTTATCAAATTGCAATTTCCATTACCGAATAAATCAAGAGTAAGCATTGTAATCTTTTTCCAAATATTCACAAACTTAACATGACATGAATATTTAATCAATCTAACATCCAATTCAAATATCAAATTATAATCCATGTAAAAAGTAGAATTGAAAGTATCATGCCAAGGAACCAAAATAAGTCCAACAACAAAATGATCTACTAACCATCTGATTCTCAATATCCAATCAATTAAGTGGTTAGAAACCAACATTGTTGGCATGGTTCTTAACATCCGCAATAAGTGCATTGAGTTTAATTCTATAAACAAAATACCAAACGATATTGGATTTACTTGAAAAGTTTACCAAATATTCACTACATCATGGAAAGATAATCTAAAAATTTTTGTGATTTTCTAACACTTGTATGGTTTATTATAATTATTTTATAGAATAAATAAATAAAATTAAAATAAAGTGTACAAGTGTTAAAAAATCACGAAAAATTTCAGATTATCTTCTCATGATGTGATAAATATGTGGTAAAATTTTCAAGTAAATTAAATATCGGTTGTTATTTTTGTATAATTAATTTATAAAGTAAAGAAGGAACTGAGATTAATTTAAAAGAAAATATCAAACGATATTGAATTTACTTGAAAAGTTTATCACATATTCATCACATCATGGAAAGATAATATGAAAATTTTTATTATTTTCTAACACTTGTATGATTTATTGTAATTTTATTTATATATTCTATAAAATAATTATAATAAACCATACAAGTGTTAGAAAATCACAAAATTTTTCATATTATCTTTCCATGATGTGGTGAACATTCGGTAAACTTTTCAAGTAAATCTAATATCGTTTGGTATTTTATTTATAGAATTAAACTCAATGCACTTAACGTGGGTGTTGAAAAAGAACAAAGCCGATAATGGAATCATAGTACGAGATTCGGTTTGTCGATTTTTTTAGTATAAAGGACCACCTGAAATTACGTGTATAGTTCAGAGTTAAAGTCGATATTTCCCTAATTTTTAAGAATCAAGAGAGAACATAAATATTCCAGGAAAAAGAATTGACGTCAAGATCAGCAGAGAAAGTTTTCTTGAAATCAAATACTCATATATTCAAAGACAACAGAAAAAGAGAGTACAACATCTGAAATTCTTTTTTAACCTTTTTAAGCAGAAAAAATACAGAATAAAACCACTAACTACTGGATTCTAAAAACAAGGAAAAATGGAAATAACTTCTAAAGCAGTTTCTAAAGAAGTTTCTTAACAGAAGACAAAAATATACTCAGAAGCAAGAGGCACTAATGGTTCTAAAGTGAACGATGGGAATTCCAACCTCTCTCGCAAAGTCAATAGCGAAGCCAAACATTCCATCTGCTATAATACCTGAAATCGGCGGTAGGCTCTCCGACTCGAACGTGCCAGAAATGACCATTTCTCTGAACAAAGGCATGGTTATTGAGTTGAAAGCGTTCAAAACTTCGGGCAATTTTTCGCCGGATCTAGGATGGTAAGGAGGAAGACCATCGAAAATGGTTCTGAATTTGAACAGGGGATAACAGCTGAAAAAGGCTTCAATATCGGAATGTCGGATGAGGTTGCCATGGATATGTTCGGTGTTGAGGAAGGTGACGTGGAGACCGTGCATGGCCAGGAGCTCAGCAAGCTTCAGCATGGTTTTAACATGGCCCTGTGCTGCAAAAGGAAAAATACGAACGTGGGGAGGAAGCAAGTCTACTTCTTCCATAGATTCAGCTATTCGCCCTCTTCGTTCCCGTTACACAGATCAACTGCGAGCTCCAGATTTTGGTTTAACGCATCGATGGAGGCCAAGAGGTGTTTGCTTTGGAACCACATGGTAACGCCAAACTTTATGGACACTGTTCAAGGAGCATCTCTTTCCTATGTCTTGATTTTTATTATTATTTGATGTCCGTAATTGCACTAACATTTGATTTTTTTTTATTCCAATTGAATATTGTTGTATTCTATAAAATACTAATTAAGATTGATTACTTTCTCTGTAACTCTTTCTATAATTTCCTGATGGGAGAAGCCTTATCATTAATGAATGATGGGTCATCCCAGCCTTTTTCAACTTTATGTCCTCAATCAGACGGTTGAGATTACAGAAGGAGGACCCACCTTCCCCAATAGTCTTCCTTGCCAACTCTGCCATTTGATCTGCTGATTTCCCAAACTCTTCTGCTCTCTCAGCCGTCAGATTCTTTACCATCTCTGCGATAGTTTCTCTGTCGCACGTATCTTTCATGTCCAACCCAAGCTTCCAGACTTCACTTACAAGCCTGCTGTTGAGTTGCTGATCTGCGAAGTACGGCCAGCAAACCATCGGAATTCCGGCGGCTATGCTCTCCAATGTTGAGTTCCACCCACTATGAGTAAAGAACCCTGCTATGGCTGGGTGGGCCAGCACCTCTTCTTGCGGGGCCCAACCCACGATGAAGCCTCGTTCCTTCGTCTTCTCAACGAGCTCAGCTGGTATCTCGTTATCATGTCCAGAAACTAAGCCTGGCCTGATTACCCACAAGAACATCTTCCCGCTATTTACTAGACCGTACCAGAACTCGACAAACTGCCCCTGCTTCAGAACTGCCAAGCTCCCAAAGCTAACATAGACCACAGACTTCAATGGCTGAGCATCAAGCCACGCGACGCAGCTTTTGTCGACTTCCCAGAGACAATTCAAAGAATGTGAATTAGAAGCTGCGGTCTCTGATTGACCGGCGAGCCTTGTTTTCAGGTGGTTATTGAGGGGTCCGATGGTTTTCAGGTGGTTATTGAGGGGTCCGATGGTGTAGATATTTGGACAAACATATTTTCGAATTTGACTAAGTATCGGTCCTTCAAGATCTTCAAACGTGTTGAATATGAGGGCGTCAGCTTCAGCACTTCGCAGGGTAGGCTTCAGAACTAACTGCAGCCAAGCGGCTGAAAAGTTGTTGGCTCGACAGAAATTCGGAAGATCCCGTCGCCGGAGATACCGTTCCATACCCGGTATAGTTGATATCAGATCCTCCATATTATCTTCTGTGATAATTAAGTTCCACCACATAAAATTAGATCGAAAATTTAAATTACCATTTTATAATTAGGGTCAGAAAGTGGCATAAAAACTTACCCGACCCGATCGGAATCTCACCGGCTTCAATCATATTCGGAAGACGAAAAAAGGCCCAGAAGCAGGAGGCACTAATGGTGCGAAAGTGAACTACGGGAATTCCAACTTCTCTGGCAATATCAATAGCGAAACCATATATTCCGTCTGCGATAATGCAGGAAACCGGCGGTCGACTCTCCGACTCGAACATGCCAGAAATAACCATATCTCTGAACAAAGGCATGGTTGTTGAGTTCAAAGCGTCTAAAAGATCATGCAATTTTTCGACGGATCTAGGATGGTCAGGCGGAAGACCATCGGAAATGGTTCTGAACTTAAACAGGGGATAACGGCTGAAACAGGCTTCAATATCAGAATGTTGGATAAGGCGGCCATGGATATATTCGGTGTTGAGGAAGGTGACGTGAAGACCATGAATGGCCAGAAGCTCAGCAAGCTTGAGCATGGAGTTGACATGGCCCTGTAATGCTAAAGGAAAAATAACAACGTGCGGAGGATGCAAATCTAGTTTTTCCATATACTCTGCTACAATACAATCTCTTCGTTCTTGTTTTTCAAATCAACTGAGTGGTCCACCTTTGCTTTAACCCATCAATGGAGGCGGAGACGTGCTTGCGACGGAACCACATGTTGCTGGGAATAATTTATCGATATTGTATTTGTAGGCTTGTAGCCTAGTCATGACCATCTCTCCCTTGGATGTTGGCATCTGTGGTGGAACAGCTTCTTCCTCTGGAATGGACCTACTTGGGCAGTGATGATGGTTGATGGCGATGGGGATAAGGACTAAAGCTGGGCTCATACGATCCGTACGTTTATAATCTGACTCATATGAAAGTGGGTCCTACCTGATATATTTTCCTCCAGACGGGTCCCACCCAAAACTCCCATTTCCATTTTCATTGCAGAATAAATAAATAAATAAAAACTCAGGCTTTAGTATGTCTACTACACATTTCACTAGTCAAACCCTTTCACTATTCCTTAAAAGGGTTTAATGTTTACGAATGATGGTGTCATGAAGTAGGGGTGGGCAGAACCGGTCCAGAACCGACGTACTGGACTGGACCGCCGGTTCGGGTCGGTTCTTGGCCGGTTCCATGTGATTGGGAGCCGGTTCCGGTTCCAAAAATCTAAGAACCGAGAACCGCGGTCCGGCGCACCGGTTCTGAGGTTGGGAACCGGCTGGGACCGTGGGAGAACCGGTCGGATGCCCTAAAAGTTTTAGGCTAAAAGTTTCAGCCTAAAACTGAAGTAGAAGTTCACTTTCAGTCTGAAAGTTTCAGACTTCAGCAATTAGCGACGCCGACACGTCTAGCGATCCCGAGTCTTCCTCTGCCTGCTGCCGAGTCCTCTTCTGTCGAGTCCTCCTCTGCCGAGTCCCCCTCCGCCGAGTCCCCCTTCGCCGAGTCCCCCTCCGTCGACGGTGCCGAGTCCCCCTCTGCCGAGTCCTCCTCTGCCGAGTCCCAACCCCGAGTCCCTCTTGCTTACTTCTCTATCGATTTCACATCCATGGTCGGCGACTGGGGAAAAGGTGATACCGACTCCCTTTTTTTCGAAAACTATCAGCTCGTCGATGATAATGAAATAAACGATGTGATTTCATGGAACGATGATGGATCGACGTTCATCGTGTGGAATCCTACAGTTTTTGCCAGAGATTTGCTTCCAAAGTATTTTAACCTATGTAAGTTTTTGGTTTCTGGCTTTCTGCTGTTTAGATTTTTGAAATTAAAAAAAAAAAATTAAAATGAATGGGAGGGAACCGGTACCGAACCGGAACCGGACCGCAAATCCGGTTCCGGTTCCGGTTCGGTACCGGTACCGGCCCGAATCGGACCGTGCCCAGCCCTATCATGAAGACAGACACAAGTGGGTTTTTTGCTCTGTCCTACAGGGCTCAAGTTGGGGCCCATAAATCTTTCTATTTTGGATTTGTTCTTTATAGGGGACGTTATTTGCCCTGTTCTTTAACCTCTTGAATTTACTTCAGTCTTCAGGCCTGCTTATTAAAGTTATGGGCCTTGATTTAATTAATAGGTTTCAGGCGTGTTGGAAAATTTATTCACACAAGAAAATAACTTTAATAATTGCTTTTGAAAATTGCATTATTTGATGAACGAAGCCGTACAGTAGAAGATTGTCTTTACTGACCATTTTCTTGTTTTTATTCATCAATGACGTGATTCAAGCCGGGGGACCATGTGATGCCAACATTTTCAACTTTATGTCCTCAATCAGACGGTTCAGATTACAGCAGGTGGACCCACCTTCATCAACACTCTCACTAGCCAGCTTAGCCATTTCAGCCGATGATTTCGCGACCCCTTTTATCCTATCAGCCGTCAGATTCATCACCATCTCTGCAATAGTTTCTCTATCACATACAATCTTTCATGTCCAACCCAAACCTCCATACTTCAGTCACAAGCCTGCTATTTAGTTGCTGATTAGCGGAGTACGGCCAGCAAATTATCGAAGTTTCGGCAACTATGCTCTCCAAAGTTTAGTTCCGCCCGCTGTGAGTAAATGATGTAGCGAAAATTGCAGAAAATTATCGGAACTCACAAAAACTGTTAAATCGTGCACGATTACCAGCAGTTGTCTTCTAAAATCTTTTGAATCGCGCACGATTTACCAGATTAAAGGCATCAATTTCGAAATTTTAAGAGAGATTGGAAATTGGAGACAAGACAAACTTTTAAAAAACCAAAAACTTCTTCAACCCTAAAGAAAAGAAACTATTTATATCGTCATAGGAAAATTAAAAAAATAACAGAATTAAAAGAAATAAAAATAATTGCAAAAACGACAATAAAACTTCAGGGCTCGCGCAGCTGGTCTAAACAACGTTTGATCTGATAACTCGTGGGCCTCGTAACTCCACCCGAATCAAAAGTTATGGGCTTCGGAAGTCGGGCCTTCGCAATGCTCGATCTTGTTGCTCCAGAAAATCCAATGCGATTTTATCCACATCATTCTCCCCAGGGACGAAAAAATTCGACCGCGAATTGTCAGCAACATCATCATCAGAAGAGTCACCATGAAAAGGAAGCAAATGCTTGATGTTGAACACATCGGCAGTGCGAATATGACTTGGTAACTTTAATCTGTAAGTATTTGGGTTAATCTTCTCGACGATTTCTAACGGTCCAATCTTTTTGGAAGATAATTTGTTGTAATCCCCAACAGAGAAACGCTCCTTAGTGAGAATTGCCCATACGAAATCACCAACTTGAAATTCAATATGCCTCCGTTTCTGATCCGCCGCCTGTTTATATTTCTGACTTGCTTGTTGTAGGTTATCATAAACGGTCTTGTGAACGTCCTGCAAGCTGTTAACAAAATCTTCCGCTTTTCCTTGTATCTTTGACTTGTTGGGTAGTATCATTAAATCAAGGGGACCTCTGGGTAAAACCGAGTATACTATTTGAAAAGGGCTGAAACCAGTGCTGCGATTAATAGTACGGTTGTGGGCGAACTCAGCTTGACACAACTTTTGATCCTAGCTCTTCATATGTTCTCCGACCAAACATCGCAATAGATTACCCAAGGACCTGTTAACAACTTCAGATTGTCCATCTGTCTGATGGTGGTATGCACTACTGAAGTTGAGCTGTGTATTCACCATCTTCCATAAACTGTGCCAAAAATGACTAAGGAATCGAGTGTCTCGATCGGAAACGATAGAGGCAGGGAGGCCATGAAGTCGATAAATATCTTGAAAAAATAGTTGGACAACATTAACAGCATCAGTAGTCTTTTTGCAGGGAATAAAATGAATCATCTTTGAAAAACAATCGACAACGACATAGATGGAATCATTACCTCTCTGAGTCCTGGATAACCCCAATACAAAATCCATACTAAACTCGACCCACGGTTGAGACGGTATTGGCAGAGGCATGTATAACTCGGCATTAGTCGCAGCACCCATTGAAACTTGACATATTCGACACCGTTGTAAATATCTCTCCACCTCCTTTCGCATACTGGGCCAATAATAGGAAGCTTGAATTAATTGGAGCGTTCTGTCTCTGCCAACATGTCCTTCATTATGTAATTCACGGATTATTTTATCCCGCAGGTTGCACGTTGGAATATATAATTGATTCCCCTTAAATAAGAACCCATTATGTAGCAGAAAATTTGAATTGTGACCCATTTGTATATCACTCGCAATCCTTAAAAATAAAGAGTCAGTAGCAAGCATATCAGAAAAAGAAGCCAATCCAGATACCTCAACTCGCATGCTAACCAGTAGGTTATTGCGACAGCTCAGTGCATCAGCAACTCTGTTCGTTAGGCCTGCCTTGTGTTTGACCACAAAGGTGAACTTTTGCAAGTAAGCCATCCATCTGGCATGTTTAGGGGAAACTTTATCTTAGCTGTGCAAATGTCTTAACGAATCGTGATCGGTGTATAATACGAACTCCTTATGGAATAGATAGTGTCGCCAATGTTTTACTGCCTGCATAACTACATAAAATTTCATATCATAAGTACTGTAATTAACTTTACAACAAGATAATTTCTCGCTGAAATAGGCCACTGGCTTGCTTTTTTGGCTCAAGACAGCTCCAATTCCAACTTTCGAGGCATCAATGTGTAGTTCAAATGGCTGCTGGAAGTTCGGCAATACCAAAATTGGCGCTGCAATTAATCATGTTTTAATCAATTGAAATGCCCCGTCTACCTCTGTAGTCCATATAAATTTTTCCCCTTTTATGCAATTGGTCACAGGGGCCATGATACTACTGAAATAAGGAATAAAACGCCTATAAAAGGACGCCAATCCGTGAAAACTGCGTACTGCCGTAATCGAATCTGGTGTTGGCCAGGATTTAATCGCTTCAATCTTGCTCTCATCCATATGCAGACCATCAGCTGAGATCACATACCCCAAAAATAAAACCTTATGTGCCATGAATACACATTTCTTGATCGTAGCATAAAACCGATTGTTGCGAAGTACACAAAGAATTTCTCGTAAGTGTTGTAGGTGTTCTTCGGGGTGTGTGCTGTAAATTAAAATATTATCAAAATATACAACCGCAAATTTTTCAATAAATGGCCTCAATAGCTGGTTCATCACTCGCATAAAAGTACTAGGGGCGTTAGACAGTCCGAATGACATGACTAGCCATTCATATAATCTCTCCCTTCCATTCATCCCCAGACCTAATTCGAATATGATAGTACCCACTTTTTAAATCAAGCTTGGAAAATATTGTAGCCCCACTAATCTTATCTAATAAATCATCCAGGCATGGAATGAGAAATCTGTACCTGACTGTTATTTTGTTGATGGCCCTGCTGTCTACACACATACGCCAAGAGCCATCTTTCTTGGGAGTTAACAAAGCTGGTATAGCACACGGGCTCATGCTCTCCCTGATGTGGCCCTTTGCTAATAATTCTTCGACCTGTCTACGCACTCTTCATGTTCTTTAGGACTCATTCTATAATGTGGCTTGTTAGGCAATGCCGCGCCTGGTTCTAAATCGATGTGGTGCTGTATATTTCGCAAGGGGAGTAGATGGTCAAGAAGATCATCAGGGAAAACATCGGAAAACTCCGTCAATAATGGTGCCACGTCCGCCGAAATTGTTGTCGAACCCTAGGTATCTTTTCCAATTAGTACAAATACAGTATCTGCAGCTTGCAGTTCATCATCGAATTGAGCTAAAGACAGAATATTGGTATTGTTCGCTAGAGTTATCGGTTTGTTTGGCATCAAAACCACTTTAATCCCATTAAATGTATTGGATAGTTGAATGCAGATTTTAGGACATGTATTATCAGATGCAGATTTTAGGACATGGTAAATCAGCATACATATTAATCACATGGTAAAACGTATTGCTAAATTGTCTCATTGTTCAATTACTGAACTCTTAAAAGCCATACTGTAAGAGATGGGTTGAAGAAAAACAATGTTTTGGGGGAACAGGCCAAATACATCAATACATCAATACAGTCCAGAAATAAACAACAAATTCTACAACTGTTGGGGTCACACTAGTTATCATTACAACAACAACAAATTCTAGAACTCTGGTTTTTTTGTTTCACTCAAAAGAAAGTTTGACAATCCACATTTTGCATTTTACATTTTGTAGCATACAAAAAGAGCAACTACAACGGTTGTGACAATCCACAAAGACTTATATAATAATAGCTTTGTATGCAACTTCTCGTTCTTTGCTTCTGCTTCCCTAAGTCGCGACTGTAATAGATTCAGTACCTTCTTCTCTCTCTTCTTCGTTGGTAGATCGTACCATGTGAAAAAATCACATCCTCTTGTGCCTCGCTATGAGAAAATGAATAATGTAAGTGCATTCGAACTAAAGTAAAGTAGATAATTCACACAATTTCATTGTATTTACCTCATATTTTTGACATGCAAGAAACCTTCGTCCTGGATTATCTCGTGTCCATGATGTGCACATAGTAGCTCTTTCATGTCAAAAACAAACAATGGGAAATACTCATTCACGAACAACTATCATTGAAGAGTTAATATATGAAGAAGTAAATATCAATTCAACGTACTTTTCATAATTGGGAAGGTGCTGTTGATTTTCAGGATGCTTTTTTTTTTGGAACTGAATGTTATCATGTAGACCATTTAATTGGAAATGAGAGCGAAAATGAGAGAGAAAGATTAGCCAATTCTGCAATGAAAAAACGACGAAAAACAATAAGCATAAACAATGCAATGAGACCGAATAACAAATTAATGATGAAGAGAAAATCAGCAGCAACATCATTAAAACAAATTCAAATGAAAAACATGATTTCCATCTGGCAGTCAAGAACATGACATTAACAAGTGCAAGAGACAAGGGTACAAAAACAACAATCAAGAACATGACATTAACATAAAAAAATAAACAGCACCATGTCCAGTGCAAGTAGAATCGTACTTTTCATAATTGGAAAAATCAACAGTACCTTGAAAATTCTAAGATTTGATTCAATGGGAGGTACAACGCAATTTTCACCTTAAAAACATTCACTAAAAAATCAGCCGACCTTTTCTGGAACTGCAACACAGGGTGATTTTCACCTTAAAAATCACCGTGTTGTAGTTGAAGAACTGCAACCCATTTTCTTGACTAGTATACCGTTTGATTTTCTTTTATTCGTAGCGTTTGATTTTTCTTCACCAAATGACAATTTAAAATCAAGTAAAACATACATGAAGTTGAAGAACTGCCATTGTCCATCTTGCGAGCAGGCGAGCGAAAGGCGAGCGACTGTGCGATGCGAGCGAGCCGAGCGACTGTGCGATGAGAACGAGAGCGACTGTCGGTGCGATGCCGGAGAGAATGGAAACAGGCGACGACAAAGACTTAGGGCTTCGGCCAATTTTTTAATTTTCACATTTTTAACTTTTACAATTTTAACAGGAGGGTATTTTGGGCAATAATCTTCGCACGTGCGGTGCACGTGCTAATTTTTATGGCCTTTTTAACAGTAGGGTTTAAATTGCAAATGTTTTATACGTTATGGTTTGATTGGACACAAAACAAACGTTAGGTACCAAATGGTCACTGATCTCATACGTTGGAGTCTAAATGGTACTTTTCCATAAATTAATTCTAGGATTCTTTCAAATTGTCTAGGTAAATTCAATTTAGAATTTTCTTCGATCTTGAAGGAATGCAACTAACAATGAAATTTCATATTTGTCTCATTCTTATTGCCAATCGAATCAATGCTAACTACGTTGTTACAATTTAATCCGATTAATTATTCATGCATCTAGGAATTTATATCTATCTGTCGATAAAATATAAACATGAATTGTCAACCTATATATCGATATGATCTGACTTAGCAAAGAATATCACAAACAATTGTTCAATAAACAATTACATAAACAAAACCGAGATCGTAGTAAAAACCGTAACGAGTACTATCGTCTTAACCAAGATAATGAAATTTAACCTAAAATCATGATAGCAATACTAAATAAAATTAAAGTTTTCAATAACATAAAAATAATAATAACGAAGAAGAAGATAAAAAGATGATCAGTCGTCAGTCTCCTCCTCTGTTCCAGAGCTCCTTTTCCAGCAAGAAGTCACGCTTTTTTGTTCTGCGTATGATGTTCCCTTTTCTCTCTCCAAAAATATAAAATTCAAATTAAGGAGAAAAACAAATATGCTTTTAATAGATAATCTGCATAAAATATATTAAATTCAATCCAAGCATTAATATTGCAGCATTACATAGCAATTGTAGTAAATGCCTACCAATTTCTTCTTACATTTACTCAAATCATACAAGTTCTATCAATTAAATACCATATAAAATAACTCTAATTTAAGAGTTAACAGCCATACTAGATCTCGACTAGCTCCTTCGTCAGAACTGCCACGCTCCCGAAGCTAACATAGACCACAGATTTCAACGGCTGAGCATCGATTCATGTGATGCAGCTTCTGTCTACTTTCCAGCGACAATTCACAGATTGTGAGTTGGAAGGTGAGAGAGAGGGGGGCATATAAAGCTACTTCCTATTATATACCGGATATTTAACATCTGCTCCTGCTTCAAACGTGGTAGATTTTTCCTTCAAGTTTATTGTGTTAGTTGGCGTGGTATCCTCACATCGTATAGAGTTTTTGCTATTAATAAAATGAGATGAGTAGAACTCATTCTAAAAACTAACGTAAGAATTGGGAGAATAACTAACGTAAGAATGGAGAGAATCTTCTCTTATTATATAGAGAAATATTATTATATAGAGAATTAATAATTTTACATTCAACAGAAGTAGCCAGTGAGCCTTGTTTTCAGGTGGATGTGGAGAGTGTTGACTTAAATAGGATTTAAGTCTAAATATGTTTTTGATGATATTTTTGAATGATAAGTAAGTAATTTGATTATGTTTAAAAAAAATGAGAATATTGAATTATGCATTTGATTTTAATCCTTTGAAAATACCCTTGAAAAGGGTATTTTAGTGTTCTAATAATATTGGTTAAGTGTACAAGGCGTGCATCTGCCGATGGCTTTTAAGGCCTGCTTCTGCCGATGGCGTTTGAAGCTGCATCTGCCAATGGCTTTCACGCTGCATCTGCCGATAGCTTTCAAGCTGCATCTGCTGATGGCTTTCAAGCTGCATCTGCCGATGGCTTTCAAGCTGCATCTGCCGATGGCTTTCAAGCTGCATCTGCCGATGGCTTTCAAGCTGCATCTGCCGATGGCTTTCAAGCTGCATCTGCCGATGGCTTTCAAGCTGCATCTGCCGATGGCTTTCAAGCTGCATCTGCCGATGGCTTTCAAGCTGCATCTGCCGATGGCTTTCAAGCTGCATCTGCCGATGGCTTTCAAGCTGCATCTGCCGATGGCTTTCAAGCTGCATCTGCCGATGGCTTTCAAGCTGCATCTGCCGATGGCTTTCAAGCTGCATCTGCCGATGGCTTTCAAGCTGCATCTGCCGATGGCTTTCAAGCTGCATCTGCCGATGGCTTTCAAGCTGCATCTGCCGATGGCTTTCAAGCTGCATCTGCCGATGGCTTTCAAGCTGCATCTGCCGATGGCTTTCAAGCTGCATCTGCCGATGGCTTTCAAGCTGCATCTGCCGATGGCTTTCAAGCTGCATCTGCCAATGGCTTTCACGCTGCATCTGCCGATAGCTTTCAAGCTGCATCTGCTGATGGCTTTCAAGCTGCATCTGCCGATGGCTTTCAAGCTGCATCTGTCGATGGCCTTTCAAGCTAAATCTGCCGAGGGCGTTTCAAGATGCACCTGTCGATGGACTTCAAAGCGTGCACCTGCCGATGAAGTTCAAGATAAAGTTCAAGATATACCTGCCGATGGTTTTTCAAGCTTTACCTGCCGATGGCGTTGAAGATACATCTGCCGATAACTTTTAAGTTGCATATACCGATGGACTCTTAGAGCAACACATACCGATGACGTGGCGATTGAATTAAAGCTGCTTCCACCGATGATCTTCCGCCATAATTCAAAATAGCCGCGAAGCTACAGTGACGTCGTTTTCAGCATTAACTCCAGAACTTTAATGGCGACGACGACTTACAACTACAGACGGCAACGGCTACCTGAACTTGTACGAAAGCTGCTCCAACGGTAACAAAGTTTCTATTATTGGTTAAGGAGCATTGAAGTCAAGCTGAAAAAGAAGACAGAGTATTTAAGCCGAGGTTAGAGCACGAAGATACAACTTTTGCGAATTGAATTCCTGAGCCCTAACCTGCGAAATTTAATCACACTCTGTATTATTTTTCTACACCTCTCGATTTTAACTTGAGATTCAATCCTTGTGAGAGTGTAGTCTGAGCTTACCATTTACGAACTCAACATTGTGTATAAGGCAGTGGATTGACGCCCGTGAAGTTCAATCCTGAATTGTAAAGGCAGTTGATCGGAGCCCGAAATTCTGATATGTTTTTCTCACTGAGGAGAAGGTTAAGGATCTTCAAGGGGTGAACCTTGAAGCGTGGATGTAGGCAAGGTTTGGTCGAACCACGTAAAAATCTGGTGTTGATTTTTTTTCTCTCTCTCTTTTACTGTTACTGATTGATTGCTTGTGTTTAGTAATTGAGAAAATTTTAAAAAGGTCTAATTCACCCCCCTCTTAGATAAACTCGATCCTACAATTGGTATCAGAGCAAGGTTGAATATTGTCTAAGTTGTTTATCTAGAAAATATTGTGATATTTGAAATGACATTCAACACACACTCTACACAAATGGAAGGTCAATCTACCACTAGACCTCCATTCTTCGATGGTAATGATTATGTTTACTGGAAATCTAGGATGAGAATCTATGTTCAGGCTATGGACTATGACATATGGAATAACATAGAAAATGGTCCATACATTGCTACTAAAACAGAGAATGGTGTTAGGATCCCCAAAGCTTCACACGAACTAAATGATACTGACAAAAAGAACCTGAGCCTAAATACCAAGGCAATAAACACCTTGTACTGTGCTCTAAATAGAGACGAATTTAATAGAGTACAAGGGTGTGAGAGTGCTCAAAAAATTTGGCACTTATTAGAAATCACACACGAAGGCACAAACCAGGTTAAAGAGAGTAAATTGAGCATGTTAGTTCATGAAAATGAACTGTTTTCCATGGAAAAAGGAGAAACCATTAGTTCTATATTTACTCGATTTACTAACATCACTAATGGTCTTAAAGCTCTTGGTAAGATTTACTCAGGTGAAGAACAGGTAAGGAAACTTCTGAGATGCCTACCGAGAGCATGGCAACCAAAGGTGACTGTCATTCAGGATGCAAAAGATCTTAAAGCTCTAAAGCTTGAGGAGCTCATTGGATCTCTCATGACGCATGAGATCACAATGAGGTCAAACGAGAAGGAAGACCTCAAGGAAAAAGATGCTACAAAAAGAAAAGATATTGCTATGAAAGCCTCCTCCAGTAAACAAGAGCTATCTGAGGAAGAAGAAGATGATGAGGATATAGCCCTCACTACAAAGAGGTTCAGCAAATTCCTCCAGAGAAAAAGAATGCAAGGAAAGAGATTTCCAAAGGTTGAGAAATCTCAAAAAGAGTAGGACATCACCTGTTTTGGGTGTGGCAAGCCTGGCCACATGAAGGCAGACTGTCCACAGGCAAAGAAGTATCCCAAGAAATTTAAGAAGAAGGCTATGAAGGCCACTTGGGATGACAGTGATGGTGACACCTCCTCTTTAGAAGATGAGGAAGTTGCCAATCTATGCTTTATGGCACACGAGGATAAGGTTAGTTCTCCTTCTTCCAGTATTTTAGGTGATAGTGAAAGTGATAATGAAGATGATGAACTAATAGATGCTTTTAATGATTTGGTGAAACAATTTAGCATGTTAAAGGCCAAATACAATTTGTTGAAAAATGACAATGCAGGTCTAATAGAAAAGCATGCCAAGGAAACTAATCTGTTTGAAAAGGAAATCACTGAACTTAAGAAGAAAAATGAGTCTTTGAATAAACTTATTTTTTGGTTCTCAAATGGTAGCAAAAACCTAACACTGCTAATAGGGAATCATAGAGCTACTCATGATAAAGCAGGTTTAGGCTATGATAAGTTCAATAAGAGAAAAGTTTTTAAGAATTTCTTTGTCAAACCGATTACTTGTCATACCTGTAATGAAGTAGGACATAAGTCCTTTGTATGTAATTTAAAAACAAATAATATGAAAACTGGCAGTAAGTTGCAATGGGTTCCCAAAGGAACCAAAACTAACACTAGGACCCAAAAGATTTGGGTACCTAAGAAGACTGTTTGATCACTGTTTTGCAGGTTGACTGCTCTCCCGGAAAGAATCAGTGGTACCTTGACAGTGGTTGTTCAAAACATATGACGGGAGACTCAACCAAGTTTGCTATTGCCAACAAGAAGAAGGGCAGTGTTACTTTTGGGGGAAACCAAAAGGGGAGATTGTTGGCATAGGCAATATAGGTAACAGTATTAATTCTGTTATTGAGAATGTGTTATTAGTTGATGGATTGAAACATAATTTACTTAGTATTAACCAGTTATGTGATAAAGGATATAAGGTGACTTTTAAGTCAAATTCCTGCATAATTAAAGATGCTGCAAATGGCAAAATTCTGTTTACTGGTTTTATGAAAGAAAATATCTATATTATTGACTTAGATAATATTGTTTGTGATAATGAGAAATGTTTTGCTGTTAATTCTTCTAATGATAGCTGGATTTGGCATAGGAGATTAGGACATGTAGAAATGGATACCTTAGCTAAGATTACTAAGGATAATTTAGTTAAAGGGATTCCTAAGATATTCTTTGAAAAGGATAAGGTCTGTGAAGCCTGCCAAATGGGTAAGCAGATCAAAAGATCCTTTGCATCGAAGAATGCAATTTCAACTTCCAAGCCTCTCCAACTTCTCCACATGGACCTCTTCGGTCCTTCCAATATAGCAAGTCTAGTTGGAAAATTCTATGCTTATGTCATTGTTGACGACTTCTCTAGATTCACCTGGGTATTCTTTCTGAAGTCTAAGGATGAGACTTTTGACACCTTTTCTAGTTTTAGGAAAAAAGTTTAAAATGAAAAGGAGCTCACCATAGTTGCTATTCGTAGTGATCATGGTGGAGAATTTGAAAATGAGAAATTTGAACTCTTGTGTCTCAAGTATGGAATTGAGCACAATTTCTCTTCCCTAGAACCCCTCAGCAAAATGGTGTTGTTGAGAGGAAGAATAGGTCTTTCCAAGAGATAGCTCGGACTATGCTTAATGAGAATTCCCTTCCAAAATATTTCTGGGCAGAAGCTGTGTCAACAGCTTGTTATGTGCTTAATCGGGTCTCCATAAGACCTATTCTTGAGAAAACTCCTTATGAGCTTTGGAATGGTAAAATACCTTCTGTTAAGTATTTTAGAGCTTTTGGAAGCAAATGTTTCATTCTAAACACTAAGGATAACTTAGGAAAATTCGATTCCAAATCTGATCTTGGAATTTTTCTGGGTTATTCCCTTTCCAGCAAAGCTTATAGAGTATTCAATAGGAGAACTCTAGTTGTAGAGGAGTCAGTTCATGTTAACTTTGATGAGTCTCCTCGACCCACAATCAATGTGGATGAGGATGATATTTTGGATAAACAACTGGATTCTCTTTCCTTAGAAAAGCCAAGTGATTCTCCTCAAGTAAAAAAATCAATAGAACATTCTTCTACATCTCTAGATATTGTTCTTGTCAAGGATGAAAATCCTACTCTCCCTAGAGATTGGAAATATGTCAGAAACCATCCAATAGATGAAGTCTTAGGTGATCCTTCTTTGAGGAAGCCAAATTTGATGAAAATTGGATCTTAGCTATGCAAGAAGAGCTAAATCAATTTGAAAGGAGCAAGGTATGGGAACTTGTTCCAAAACCTGTTGATCATCCTATTATTGGAACTAAGTGGGTTTATAAGAATAAAATGGATGAAAATGGGATTGTAGTAAGAAACAAAGTTAGGCTAGTTGCCAAAGATTACAACCAAGAAGAATGAATTGATTTTGAGGAAACCTTTGCACCTGTAGCTAGGTTAGAATCCATTAGAATGCTCTTAGCCTTTGCCTGCTACAAAAACTTCACACTCTTTCAAATGGATGTAAAGAGTGCTTTTTTAAATGGATATATCATGGAAGAAGTTTATGTAGAGCAGCCCCTAGGATTTGAAGACTATGCGAAACCTGATCATGTTTATAGACTTAAGAAGGCTCTTTATGGACTTAAGCAGGCTCCTAAAGCTTGGTATGATAGATTGAAGAACTTC
Source organism: Begonia masoniana (assembly GCA_022432975.1). NCBI lineage: Eukaryota > Viridiplantae > Streptophyta > Magnoliopsida > Cucurbitales > Begoniaceae > Begonia > Begonia masoniana. The sequence continues at coordinate 1,209,765 of CM039504.1, forward strand.
CTTGAGGAAAGGAATTTCAAAAAGGGAAATACAGATTCAACTCTATTTACCAAGCAAAAGGATAATGACATTCTGTTAGTTCAAATTTATGTTGATGACATTATTTTTGGATCAACTAATGTCAACTTGTGTAATGAATTTTCTTCTCTCATGCAAAGTGAATTTGAAATGAGTATGATGGGGGAGTTAAAATTCTTCTTAGGATTTCAAATCAGTCAATCTCCTGATGGAATTTTCTTCTGTCAAGAAAAGTACATTAAGGAACTTCTTAAGAAATTTAGTTTAGAATCTGTCAAATCTTCTAGAACTCCCATGAGTACCACAACCAAATTGGACAAAGATGAAAACGGTATAAGTGTGGACATTAAAAAATATCGTGGTATGATTGGTTCTTTGTTATATCTGACTGCTAGTAGGCCAGATATTCTTTTTAGTGTTTGTTTGTGTGCTAGATTTCAAGCTGCTCCTAAGGAATCTCACTTAACTGCTGTCAAAAGGATTTTTAAATATTTAAGTGGAACTCCTGACTTAGGGTTATGGTATCCTAAAGGTACTTTTTTCGATCTAATCGGATACTCAGACTCTGATTATGCTGGAAGTCTAGTAGATAGGAAAAGCACCAGTGGAACATGTCAATTCCTTGGTGAATCTCTAGTTTCCTGGTATTCTAAGAAACAGAATTCTGTTGCATTGTCAACTGCTGAGAGTGAATATATTGCTGCAGGCAGTTGCTGTGCACAAATGCTTTGGATGAAACAGACTTTGGAAGAATATAATCTGTTTTATGATAGGATTCCTATTCGGTGTGATAACACCAGTGCCATCAACATTTCTAAAAATCTTATTCAGCATTCTAGAACCAAGCATATAGATGTTAGATATCACTTCATTCGAGATCATGTTCTGAGAGGTGATATATCCTTAGAATTTGTTAATTCTGTAGATCAACTAGCCGACATCTTTACCAAGCCTTTGGATGAAAAGACATTCAATAATATTAGAATAAGGGTAGGCCTCATTCGGGTTGAGAAAAACTAGGTTTATTCCTATGTTGGAAATTCCTGAGTATTAGAGCATTTCCTTCTGTGATGGCATCGGTAGATGCTGAGTTTTCAATAGGCATCGGAAGATGCATGTCTATCGGAAGGCATCGGTAGAAGCTGTGTTTCTCTATTGGCATCGGAAGATGTATTTTTAATCTGCCGACACGTGTGACTCATCAAGCTTATCAGTTTTACACGTGTGAGTCCCGTCGGGCGATGCCCTATTCTCTTTTAAATTCTGTTTCTTCTCAAAGATGCTTCACATTTCGCGCTCTTTCTGAAAAACCCCTGCCCTACCAGTTCTCTCTCTCTCGCAAGTTCTATTCCTTCAATGGAGTTTCAGGGTTCATCTTCTCGCGCTACTAAGTAACCGGCCAAGAAGAAGGCCAAAGTTTCTGCTCGTCCTCCTCGTGTTATTCCCCAAGCAAAAGAGTGGCCCTCTCTCTACTTTCTCACTAAAGCTGCGGAATTAAGGTATCATGAAGATTATCAGTTCAAATCTCTAATACCCAGTCGTGGGATTGACTTTGATGATTTAGCTGGGATGGACATTATTGAATCCTTGAAGGATCTCGGGTTATTAGGTCTGTTTAATGTAGAATCCTATTATTACCCGGAAGCCATCAAAATGTTCTATGCCAATCTTAGTTTCACCTCTGATTTCTCTATTATTAAGAGCTATGTGTATAACAAACACATAGTAATTACTCCCCAGTTCATTAATGCTCTTCTGGAGGTCTCCCATTTGGATAGCTGCCCCTATAAGCATGTATCCGGCACTGAGCTTCCTTTCTTTGGTACATCTGATGGTGAGAGTTTTCTACGACTTATAGTAAATGACCCCAATCACACTCCTGATCCTCTTAAAGGTAAACACCTGACCGCAAGGGCCAGGTTATTTCATCAAATGATTGGGTACAATATTGTCCCTAAGGGTGGTCATCACGATGAAATCAGTGCAATGGAGTTTTTTGTTCTGTTTGCAATTTACTTCAAGACACCCTTCAATCTTGGCTTTATTGTTGTTCGAATGATGATTCAAGCAGTGTCATCCCGGGCTACCTCTTTTCCCTACAATCTGCTGCTCATGAAGATATTTATGCAGCTTGAGGTTGCTTTTCCAGAGGATGAAGACCCCTTCCGTGTTCAACCTTCAAGTTACTATTCCCGAACCACTCTTAAGAAAATGGGAATCAAGAGAACAAGAACAGAGAATCTTGTTCTGAATGTTTCTAAGCAAGGTACTGTTAAGGCTGTAGCTGCCAAGAAATGGAAAAGAAAACTTATCCTTCCAGAGGAGTCCACTGCTGAGGGTGGGGATGAATCTGAGATACCTGCATTCAATAATTCCCCTTCTCAATCTCAGGCGTCTAGTTTCCAACCTCCTCCTCTTGTGCGAAGGCGTCGTGCCCCTATCTCAAGAGCACCTGTTTCAGAGGCAATTTCTACTCCTTCATCTGTGCCTCGTCTCATTCCAGAGAATCCTCCATCTCCTCCACCTGCCCTTCTATTACCGGCTCTGCCTCCTGCTCCTCCATCACCAGTCCAACCACCTCCTTCAGTCCAATTATCTCCTCCAAGTACAACTGCTTCTCAAGTCCCAATCCCTTCACCTCCTTCACCTGCACTCTTGATGCCTTCACTACCTGCCCTTCCACATATTCCCCTCACTCCTCAAGTACCAGTATTCTCACCCATTCCCTCAGTATCACCTGCCACTCCTCTAACTTATCAGAGGAGATCTTCGATGAGTGAGACTCAGTTTAATGAGCTGAAGGCCTCTATTGACCGCCTTAAAACTGCTCTTAGCTCCATTGAAAGTAGGATTGATCAGTCTCTTGATGCCAAGCTAGCCAAGAATCACCAAGTCATGCGCACTAATTTAGATACTAGTCTTGGTTTGCTGTCTCAGAAAGTGGATGTTGATAGGCGCATGGTTGTCAGGGAACTTGAGTCATTCCGATCTTCTATTGACAATCTGACTCCTGCACCCGAACCTGATCCATCCTGTTCAATAGATGTCTCAGAGGCTTGCTATGAAGATCTCTTTCTTCCATTTTCCCAGTCTGAAGTTTATGAAGATGTTCGTTTCATGTCATTGGATCTTCAGGAGACTGAACTAGTTTTTTCCTCTCCTGTTGTTCCTCCTGCTGGTCTGTCTGTCGAGTCTCCTCCATGTATGGACATGGTAGTGTATCAAGGTCCCTCTCCCTCTGTTGCTCCTCAGCCAGAGACTACTCCATGCCTGGAACTCGTGCCTTATTAGCCACCTCTCTCTCTTGATATTCACTCACTTCCAGCACTTGTAGATGCTTATCTCAATTCGAACTGTGAAGTGCCCGCTTGGATTAGCCAAGCTTTTTGGACACATTTTGTAGCTTTCTTTAAATAAAAGACTTGATTTATTGTATACACATTTCTTGCTTCTCTAATGCAATTACTCTGATGTTTTTCTAAACTGTGTTGAATCCATTATTTCTGTTGTCTCTCTGATTGTTTTTGATAATGTCAATGGGGGAGAATATATTTGATTGCTGGATGATATGCATGTTTCAGATTTATATTTGATTGCTGGATGATATGCATGTTTCAGTTACTATGTTTTTGGAAATCTGAAAAAATCTCGATATATGCACGTTTGTGAAACTCTGGTTGCTCCGTGTTTGTTTTTAGAATATATACATGTGCTATGGGTATGGGGGAGCTAGAATTATGGGGGAGAATAACCATTAATCAAATTTACATTAGTATCTTGTCATCATCAAAAAGGGGGAGATTGTTGACTTAAATAGGATTTAAGTCTAAATATGTTTTTGATGATGTTTTTGAATGATAAGTAAGTAATTTGATTATGTTGATTATGTTTAAAAAAAATGAGAATATTGAATTATGCATTTGATTTTAATCCCTTGGAAATACCATTGAAAAGGGTATTTTAGTGTTCTAATAATATTGGTTAAGTGTACAAGGCGTGCATCTGCCGATAGAGTACAAGGCGTGCATCTGCCGATGGCCTTTCAAGCTGCATCTGCCGATGGCCTTTCAAGCTGCATCTGCCGATGGCCTTTCAAGCTGCATCTGCCGATGGCCTTTCAAGCTGCATCTGCCGATGGCCTTTCAAGCTGCATCTGCCGATGGCCTTTCAAGCTGCATCTGCCGATGGCCTTTCAAGCTGCATCTGCCGATGGCCTTTCAAGCTGCATCTGCCGATGGCCTTTCAAGCTGCATCTGCCGATGGCCTTTCAAGCTGCATCTGCCGATGGCCTTTCAAGCTGCATCTGCCGATGGCCTTTCAAGCTGCATCTGCCGATGGCCTTTCAAGCTGCATCTGCCGATGGCCTTTCAAGCTGCATCTGCCGATGGCCTTTCAAGCTGCATCTGCCGATGGCCTTTCAAGCTGCATCTGCCGATGGCCTTTCAAGCTGCATCTGCCGATGGCCTTTCAAGCTGCATCTGCCGATGGCCTTTTGCATCTGCCGATGGCTTTCAAGCTGCATCTGCCGATGGCCTTTCAAGCTGCATCTGCCGATGGCGTTTCAAGATGCACCTGCCGATGGACTTCAAAGCGTACACCTGCCGATGAAGTTCAAGATAAAGTTCAAGATATACCTGCCGATGGTTTTTCAAGTTTCACCTGCCAATGGCGTTGAAGATACATCTGCCGATAACTTTTAAGTTGCATATACCGATGGACTCTTAAAGCAACACATACCGATGACGTGGCGATTGAATTAAAGCTGCTTCCACTAATGATCTTCCGCCAGAATTCAAAATAGCCGCGAAGCTACAGTGACGTCGTTTTCAGCATTAACTCCAGAACTTTAATGGCGACGACGACTTACAACTACAGACGGCAACGGCTACCTGAACTTGTACGAAAGCTGCTGCAACGGTAACAAAGTTTCTATTATTGGTTAAGGAGCATTGAAGTCAAGCTGAAAAAGAAGACAGAGTATTTAAGCCGAGGTTAGAGCACGAAGATACAACTTTTGCGAATTGAATTCCTGAGCCCTAACCTGCGAAATTTAATCATACTCTGTATTATTTTTCTACACCTCTCGATTTTAACTTAAGATTCAATCCTTGTGAGAGTGTAGTCTGAGCTTACCATTTACGAACTCAACATTGTGTATAAGGCAGTGGATTGACGCCCGTGAAGTTCAATCCTGAATTGTAAAGGCAGTTGATCGGAGCCCGAAATTCTGATCTGTTTTTCTCACTGAGGAGAAGGTTAAGGATCTTTAAGAGGTGAACCTTGAAGCGTGGATGTAGGCAAGGTTTGGCCGAACCACGTAAAAATCTGGTGTTGATTTTTTCTCTCTCTCTCTTTTACTGTTACTGATTGATTGCTTGTGTTTAGTAATTGAGAAAATTTTAAAAAGGTCTAATTCACCCCCCTCTTAGACAAACTCGATCCTACAGAGAGGTTCGATGGAGTTTATATTTGAAAAACGCCACTTCGAATTAGACTCAGTATTGCCCTTTCAAGGTCTTCAAACGTGTTGAATATAAGGGCGTCAGCTTCACGACTTCGCTTGGTCGCCGATAGAACGATCTGTAGAACAGTGTCTGAATAATTTCTGGCAGGACAGAAAATCGGAAGATCTCGTCGACGTAGATACCTGTCCATACCCGGTATACTTGATATCAAATCATCCATATCATCTTCTGCATCGGATTGCTGTGAATAATTTATCGATATTGTATTTGTCGGATTATAGCCTAGTCACGACCATCTCTCCCTTGGATGTTGGCATCTGTAAAATACAGAAACGACTCATGACATTATTCCATCACGTGATTATTCCATCAAAAAACCATCAACCCATTTTCGTATTTCTTAATCTGATTTAGGTGATCAGATTGATATTTACTGATTAATGACTAATTTGTGACATATTTCCACGCAATCATACCGGATCTTCAATTAATACTGAGCTTACATACAAAAATGAGTAATGACCATGTATTATGGAATTATCAATATAATGTTCATTAAAGTAATTAATTATGTTTTATTTTAATTATATTCAGAATGAAAATTAAATCTTTAAGAAATATGATTCATCCACAGATTTTGGTTTGGTAGGGAACATTTGTTGAAACGAAAGAATTCTTTACCAAGGATTAGTGTATACTTTTTTATCTTAAAGTGGACGATTCTGGGTATGTTTCTTAGGTTTTGTAAGGGAACCTACAATGGTTCACTCTGTTTTTGTAGGTGGCAGGGGTTGGAAAAACTCACTGTCATCTTAAGGAAATTCATATTATCCATGAATGAGGTTTTCGATCCATAGGAACAAAACAAATTCAGGAAGAGTAGGACTCCTTATTGGTCTAAATAAGTAGATCGGTTTCTCCTCGTCTCAGGTTATTGTTGTAATATTCATTTAACACAGTCAAGATATTCGAGAAAATGCCACCGCGTGAAATGTAATGGCGTCAATTTCGATTAAGTAAATTGAAGATGAAGATCTACGCAGATCAATAAATCAAGTTATCAACCAAAGAGAATTACTATTCCCGGAAGCTCAAGAAAAACGCAGCAAACTCAGGACACTGGACTAAACAAGAAAGCACTGACTATCCACTCGAACACAAAACACGTGACAGACTCAGAAATCGATAACTATTTACCAGTTAGGGATGAGCAAGTGATTGGCTAACCAGAAATTTGAATAGACTTGACGTTTGCCTTCTTCTCCGCCAGATTCTTGGGCACAGTCACAGTCACAGTCACAACCCATTCTCCATAGACGCCTTCACCTCCTCCACCTTGGCGTTTTCAGGCAACCTGAATTTCCTGGAGAAATTTCCACTGCTTCTCTCCACGCGGTGCCACATATCCCCTTTCTCCTCCATCTCCTTCCTCTTCTCGCCGCTTATAGCCAACACTCTTCCGTCCTCCACCTCAACTTTCACCTCCTCTTCCTCAGCCCGGGCACGTCCGCTTGGAATACGTGAGCATTAGAAGTCTCCTTCCAGTCAATGCGAGCGTGAACGAACGGCGCCATCTTCGACGACGACCAGGATCCACTCCGACCAGACATGAAGGAGCCTGGCCAGCCGAATGCATCAACCGCGTCCATCAAGAAAGGATCGAAGACGTTCGACCGCCGGCCAAAAGCATGCGGGATCAGTGACATTTTGCTAAACTGTGCAGAGAGTAGCTCCACAATCTGATTCAGCAAGGTCGATTGGAGCGTTGCGCGGAATGTAACCCCTATCATCGAGAAATCTTGAAGCTTCTGATGAATCATGGGCACGTCGTACCTTTCTCCTCCTCGCTAGACGAGCGTTATTTTTAAATCCTTATAATAACAGCCCAGTTCTGTAACGTTACCCAATATGGAATGGGCCCAAGACTCCAGGTATTTATAATTTGCTCTTTACAATAAGTGTTATTTATGATGTTGCCCCGAAATTGATGAATTGTCGCCACTATCACTGTACTTGAAATATATATCAGTGTTTCGTAAAACTGTTGTTTCATAGATATCATAAATCTACAAAATGCTTCGGCTGCATATCAGCAAAGATTCCACCTCTCAATGACACTTTCTAACACCCACTAGTATTTTGATGGAAACTATTTACATTCTTCGAGCACAGATTTGCTTCTCAACAAACTCTTCGTCGCTCTGCGTGTTGTCGGAATCAACTACATCAATGGCGACTACTTTGGATGAACCAATCTTGGAAGAAGACGAAGACGATGAAGACGAAGTTGATCGGACGATTAATGGCAGTCTTGCGTGGCTAGTGGCGACAATGGCAACGGTTTCTTCCTCCTTCTTTAAATCACTGGGAGGCAAAAATAAATCCATTGATAAACCCATAATGTTGAAATCAACCTCTTCGATTTCCCAACTCTCCTCCATTCTCGTTCTTGAATGGCTCTCTGGGCTCTCCCCGAATCGGAACAACGAAACGGCCGTCTTGCCGGAATGTGCGATGTTAACGCCGTCGATGGTTCTGTAGTCTTGAATGAGAGATTCCATGGTGGTTTCCCAAAATATACTGTCGGATTTTGACGATTTGATTCTGAGAAGATGAGAGTCTTCTAGCTGGACTAAAAGACCTGTTTTTTGGCTGAAATATCCCCAGATTGTGTGACGAATTATTTCGACGTTCGAACTGCTTCGAGCTCTCAGGGTTGTTGATTCTGCTTCCAGTTTCAGAATGAAACAATCTTCTTCGTTTATCGTCTTCTCTCCTATGCAGGTGGAGTTTAAGAATAATGTCGCCGTTGACTTTGGATCCAGACCCTGTTAATTTCCACCGATTTTTAATCTTCTTCCAGTCACCATATCCAAATTCAAAACAAGAGAGAAAATTTCATGGAAAAATTAGCATGTTCTTCATCTGATCAATTGTACGATTGGTTGTTAACGATAAAACAAAGGAATGCACAGGAGAACAACAGAGTTTTTTTGGGTGTTTTCGAAGGTTACAAAAACAAAATATTTTTTAGAATGATATGTTCTTCATCTTTTTTCTTTGGGCGATACTACTTCGTTCCGACGTTGAGAAGTGGGCCACTTGACAGACATTGTCAAACTAATTAGTTGAAGTGGAATCTTCAAGCGTATTCAATGCCACAAAGCGCTGATGTTCTATGCTATGAATCAAATGACTTATTTCAAAACTAAATCTAGAATTCTTACCGGGTCTGTTAACTTTCATGAATCAAGTTAAACTTTTATGATCAATTATGGAGAGAGAGGAGAGAGAGAGAGAGAGAGGACCTGTAAGAGGCGTCGGAGTGGGCGAGGAGGGCCGCGAGAGGCATGAGAATGGTGCCACGGGGTCTGTCTCCAAGCAACCCTACCGTCGCTCCCTGCGCTAATCTTACACCCACCCAACACCATTTCCAAGCACCATAGCTCCTCCTTTTTCTGCCAAACTACAAACCCTCCCATCTCTCCCCCTCCATTTTTACCATTCTTCACCTTCTTCTTCATTCTCCTTCCCTCTTCCCCTCGTCCAACCTCCGACGCTTCCATTCTCACTTTCCCCATCGCGTACAAACTCTCTATCGAATTCAACGCTTTATCTCCCCCAACTGCCGCTCTATACTGATGCACTATGTATTTCGCCATGGACGTCTCCTACCCGTTTCAAATTTATTCAAGAAATTATTTTCTCAGGACGTAAAAATGGGTATGGAGTTGCACAGAATTATACTTACGATGGGGTTGTCTCTGATGTTGCGGTTAATTACTTGCTGTTGGTCGAAGCGAATAGGGAGGGGAATTAACGGAGCTCCAACGACTCCAAGCAAGAGTTGAATCTCGACGTTCCGACCGCCGAAAAGAGAAGAGGGCTGGGATTTATCGCCGTTCGAACGAAGCCAGGACCTCAAATCCAGCCATGACTGAGCGGGGTTTCTGTTGGCGTAGTTGGAAGAGAACATCTCCTCCGGAATTGGTACCTCAAGAACGGTATCGAGGCCGTCTTCTCTGTCGAAATTCGGGCAAAGCTTCCTCATCGGAAATAATAACGACAGGAGGAAAGATTCTGAGTGTGAACCCAGGGAAGAGGACGCGAAGAATGGAGTTTTGAAGATGGATTCTTGGATCGGAAGAGAGAAGAAGAGAATGATGTGAACTCTCTTAAGCTACCAACTGATTTTGGCCTCCCTCTCTCTGACGTGTTTTCCTTCGCTCCTAATCGTGTTTGCACGCAGCTTATGACAATTCCTATTTTATTTTGCTTATTTTAAATATTATTTTCTTACTTACCAAATTTAACTAAATTTGATAATTTATTCGAATACTTTTTTAAGTCAAAATAAATATAATCTCGTCTTCAAAATAAAACAGTAAACGTGATATTATTATTTGACGAATGCAGCTTCTTAATATTATGTATAAATTATATTTATTAAAATTATATTGAATATATTTCAAAAAATATTGAATTACATGAAACCTACAAGGTGCTTTCCCAACCAACATTTCCTACGTTAATAACTAAATAATTACTATTTAAGAAGCATGTGATTAAGTGAAGAATCTAATCAGGCAATATTTTTAGGTAAATCACTATTTCTTTTATTAGGAAAATATCTTCCCTTTGGAGTTTAATAAAGTCGCACGTAGGGTGACAATGCTGATATTTGCCAAACGTGTTATGTTTATTACTTTATTTTATTTTTTGTTCATTTATGAAATATTATTGTCATTTTAGTCTCGTCCAAATCTCAAAATGGAAGTAAATAATAAGAGATAAACTCCAATATAAGCTTTGAAGTTGCCAATTAAGAATCAATCCACACTATTTTCGTATCACATGCTACTAACAAAATAACATTAATTATTTACCATAAAAGTGTCACGACATGTACAAGTAACGTTATAATGTAATTAAAAACCTAATATTATAGAGGCTTTTCAAGAGTTTGTCCTTTTTTTTTTTTTGAGAAAATCTAATAAGATGTTTTAATCAGTTTAATAGTTTGATTAAATCCAACACGTTGGGGCGTACAAAACATGGGCGGTGGCGAAGCCTGTCACAAACATATAATGGAAGGGCACTGCATGGTGGTTAGGAAACCACAGCCTAGACGCTCAGTTTAACGTTGTCAGGATTTTTTGGGGTGCAAAATTATTTTCCAATTTCTTATTTTTTTTAGTAATTAGGTATTTTAAATTATTAATTGGGAATTTGACACGCGTCGACATTGTAGCAAGAGATAAGGTTAGGTGTATGAAATATGTTTTTCAATAATGCTGTGCACGTTGTTCAAAAATCTCCGAGACATGGTTTTCATAGATGTTTAGGAAAATGCACTTTAACCTAATTATCAAATGTTGGTCTAGATTAGAAGATAATTACTATTACAATTAAGGTAATATGTAAGAGTCTTCTTATGTACTATTGAATTAAAAGTGCCCGTTGTTAAGAAATTATTAAATAACATCGAGAATGTATAATTACTCGTTATTATTTATTTGTATAATATGTCCAAACAAAATATTATTTGCTACTGAAAATTATTTATTTTCGCGTATAAAAGTGAGTGACTGATCGCTCTTCGTTTAAAGGATTAAAAAAAAGATATTTAAAAATAGAATAATGATAATATTAAATGATATTAACATAAATATATTGTTAACGACTAAATAATTCAATGATAATATTATTTTTACCATTTTTTTTAGTACAATTAATATAATAAATTATAAATAATTTATTTATTACATTTTAATATGATAGAATGAGAGGGTAAAGGTAGCTTTCCTCATAATTCAATTAATAATTATTAATATTTAAATGGAAATAATCAAATTTTATTGATAACTATAAATTATTTAATTTTGTCACTTGAGAAAAATATAATAATAAAAGAAAACACACCCACGTATGTTTTCAAATAGGTTGAAGATAACCCCGCTATTCACGGCAACATTGTCGAAGCGACTAAATTCCACCAAAACTTAAACTATTACTTGTTTAATTAAATTTATTTGACCATTTTTTGTACTGCCAAGTGCCAAATTCTATTTTTACTTCAATTTTCAAGGTCTTACCATATGTCTAACGTGACGTTCTAACTTACCTAAACCTAGGTGTGCAGAAATCAAACCGATTTGCTGAACGTTTGGTCCATTTTCTATTTTCACATGAACCATACCCGGTACTGGAAGGGGTAGAACCATGAACCACAGTCGGTTCACGATTCTAGGTAGGGTGGGCAGAACCAGCCCGGGGACCGAGAACCGGACCGGACAGCCGGTTTCAGTCCCAAATCAATGGACCACAGTCCGGTCCTCAATCCAAATGATAAAATCCCATCGGTGCTCGGTCCGGTCTTCGGTCCATGGCTTGAAATCCTGAAATACCAGACCGGACCGAAGGTTTAAAAAAACAAACCCTCCCACTAATTTTTATTGAACGGTTCAGCTGAACCCTTTTATTAAACTGAACTCTGAAGAACTTCAGAGTTCAGAGTCTGGAGAAGACTGAAGCTTCGACTCCCGACCACGCGAGACTCGAAGTCTGATTTGCAACTCCCGAGCGATTCCCGTCCCCAGCGACCAACGACCGGCGTCTTGCTCCCGACTCCCGTGGTTATCGTATGATCGAGTCCTCCGATTCACAAGACGCAGCGCTCCATCTCCGTCTCCGTCTTCGTGTCCGGCTCCGTCTCCATCTCCATCTCCAGCTCCGTCTCCGTGATGTCTTCGTGCTAGTATCCTCACTGCTCACTTATTGTATGTTTTGTATTGTGGAAGTAAAAACTTAGGGCTAATTGTTTTTTACTTTGCTGTTGGTTGATAAATTATGGTTGATTTTTGTTGATTGGTTGGTCGATTAATCAGAGATGATGATGATTGTTTAGGTTAGAACAAAAAACCAGAGACGTTTTTTCATTTCTCCTCTACTCTCAGTGAAAAAGAATGAAACATATTTGGAAAGAGAGAGAGAGAAGGAGATAGGTTAGGAGGAACTAGGACCGGACCGAATGTTCGGTCCGGTCCCGGTTCCAGTCCTCGAAAAAAAAATTTCGAAAACATGGTCCGGTCCGGGCTCTGGACTGGACCAAACCGGCCCGTGCCCACCCTTAGTTCTAGGGTTCAAAACTGTGTAAAATCATACCAAGTGTCAAAATCCGACCCAGATCCGATTAAATCCAACCAAAATATGAAAAATCAGTCCAGACCCCACCAAATACCTACACATCTTACCCAAAACCTACAAAAATTATTAAAAGTTTAAATTTTGAAACCAAAGCGACACGTGACCAACTCCACTTAAAACAATCCCATCCTTATATTTTCTAATTGAAATTATAGTAGTAGCAAGGGATCGACTTTTCAAGCTTCTAGTTATTGAATTGGAAAACCTCTATCATCTATTTCTTTTTTCAATGAGACCAGGCTAAAAGGATTTTTTATGACTATTTATGCTTGTTTCACATCCGGAGTTAGCACAATATGACTATACATTCAAATATTATAAATATTTATTTATGAAAAATATGAGAGAAACAAACTATGTCAGGTGAGACTAGGGTTGGGCACGAACCAGCTCTGTCTAGTTTCATTTTTGAACCTGGACCGAACCGTGGCCCATGATTCCTAAACGTTGGAAGCAAATCCGCAACTGAACAAAGCCCAAGTGAACTGTAAAACGCGGTCAAGTTCCAATTATATTTTTAAAAAATCAATAAATAAATGAAAAATAATAAAAATAAGGGAAATTATCAATTTTAACCTTGTACTATACACGTTATTTCAAGTAGACCCCTGTACTAAAAAAACCGACAAATCGAACCTTATACAATTATTCTGTTATCGTTTTAAACCTTTTTAAAATTTCTGTTAAAACCCTGCCGTTATTCCACGTGACTCCAAAGCAAAGCATGATTTGATTTTGGAGAAGACGCTGTTCAACTGTTCTTCGAGTTTAATCTGAGTCGGCAATGGAGGTTTCCTCTCTCTCTCTCTCTCTCTCTCTCTCTCTCTCTCTCTCTCTCTCTCTCTCTCTCTCTCTCTCTCTCTGCTGTTGTTGGGTTTTCTCAAAAAAGCTTGAAACGATGAACTTCCATGGAGGAATGAAAATCGCGATTCCCTGAAAGATTCGAAGCTGAAATTTTTATTCCTTCATGTTTGAAAGTTTTGGATCGCCCTGTTCTTACAGACTGTTGAATTGAAAGTTCTGACTTGGTCCTTCTATGGAAGTTTCGAGGGAGAGCAATTGATGATCTCTTCTATCTTGTCCATCGTCTTCCCAATCCCTGTCAACAAAACTGGGGGGAGTATTCCCTAGATGTAAATGTCTGTCTTCTGATTTCAATTTCCATTCGGTTTGAGAAATTGGACTCGAGAGAAAAAAGAATCGTCGTCTAAAAATTGGACTCGAAGCAGATCAAATTGTACTAAAAATTTTCTTGAGATTTACACACGTATACCCAAAAATCGAAGTTCCAAACGAAAAAAGAGAAAAAAAAGGAGGAATTTATACAAAATTATGCAAAAATCTGTTCTTGTCATAGAGAAGACGATGAATCGTCGTCTTCTTCTTTATCTACTTCGTCGAAGAAAGAATCCCGGAGGAGGTCGCTGGCCGTCGGTCTTTCTCTCGGTTTAGCCAAGCATTTTTCGATGAACTCCTTAACTTCAGGGTCTCCGACCTTATTTAGCGCCGCCGGTCGTACCCCGGCCGACACTTTTCTGTATATTTTGGCGATGTTGTCGCATTCGCTGTAAGGAATTTCTAGAGTCACCATCTCCAGTAAACACATTCCAAAGGAGTAAATATCCACCATTTCTGTATAATTTTCCTCGTATAGCTCCGGCGCCATGAATTCCGGCATACGTAGAATTGAATGAGCAGAATGGCTCTTGCCCACTATTGCAGCTAATCCCAAATCGCCAATCTTAACCTGATTAAAAAACCCAGAATGAGATAATAAAATCACAGAAGAGAGAGAGAGAGACTGTCTTTGGCAATAACGAAGAGAGAGAAAGAGATACTACCTGTCCGGTATTGCCATTGACGAAGACATTGCTACAGTTGAGATCTCTGTGAATAACGCAAGGTTCGTGGGTATGCAAATAATCCAAACCTTCCAAAATCTGCTTCGACCATTTCTTGAAAAAACTTGGATTCTGCAAGTGGACTAACGGTAGGGTTTTAACAGAAATTTTAAAAAGGTTTAAAATGATAACAGAATAATTGTATAAGGTTTGATTTGTCGGTTTTTTTAGTACAGAGGTCTACTTGAAATAACGTGTATAGTACAGGGTTAAAATTGATAATTTCCCTAAAAATAAAAACAAATTTTAACCCTAAACTCTGATTCAGTAATTTAATTCCCCCATACTGTTACAGATCGAGGTCGACGAAAGTTGAAAACTTCGACGACGAGTGAGCGAGGACGACTTCCCGTAAAGAGCGTGACGGAGACGAAAAGGAAATAGGAGGCCTTCGAAGCGCTGAAACGAGCAGTGAATGATTTACAAGTTGCGGATTTTGTCGAAGAGTAAAGTTAAGTGAATGATTTACAATCTGAGGTGAGGTGGAGGAGAAGACTGATTTAGCCTTTAAATCTTGGCTAGGAAGTCGAACTTGGAATCAACTGCGAGCAGAACTCAAACACCAAATCTGTGTAAGAGGAACTCCAGAGTCAGAATGGAAGACGACGAAGGTGGTGGATGAGTGACTCTTTTCATGGCTGTGATGAAGAACACGTTGGAGTCCAAGAACTAGCTTGCACGACGCGACGAAGGTAGAAGAAATTAGAGGGTCGCGGGTGCTGGTTAACAGGTACGTGGGTTTGGGTTGGGGCTTCGGCTAGGTATTTGTAGAAGTGGGATTTGATTCGGGTTACTCGATTTTTTTTTTGGCCCACGATACGATTTCTACCAGTTTCAGCTGATTTTCGTATTTTGAAACTCTTCTTCACAGAACCGACCTGACTTCATGCGGGTCCCGGCAGGTTCTACCCATCCCCAGGAGAGACGCTAAACAGATTTGAGCTGATGAGAGTTTGGGCCTTTGGGGCTGGAGGACTGTGTAGAACGAATGAATTACAAGAAGCGATGGATGGACCTATAAATTAATGATGACGTTATCTATTTCATTCTGTCTCTTATCAACAACATTTTTTAGAGCTTACTCGAAAAGGTTTGATTGCCATTTAGCTTGAAAGATTAGTCTCTCGTTAATTAAATGATGTTATATTTATATTCTAATTATTTCTTAAATGTACTCGGATTTGGCAACATTAAGTTAAATAACCTTCTAAGTCTAGCAATGAATGACGACGCAAATTGATAACATTTGGCGATAAATTAAGTAATCTCTCTCTCTCGAAAGTGTCTTTCGAAGAAGAAGAAAAGACATTCCTGGTGGATCAATCATTAGAATACATAATAGGCTTCTGAAACATTTACTTTGATTTCCTGCCCCTAACTTCAAAGAATACAGAGAGAGAGAGAGAGAGAGAGAGAGAGAGAGAGAGAGAGAGAGAGAGATTAGGAAAATGAAGCATCTAGAAGTATCTTATGGTTCAGATGGTCGTTCCACTTTCATTTTGTTCCACCATGTATTTTGATCATTAATGACACACACAAAGTCTCTTAGGTTTGTAAGACTTAATTAGTTTCTCTCTTTTGCTCGGTGGGGTTTTATTGTCGCCCAGATATTGGAAATTAAAGCATGTTTTCATAAAGTTAAAGATGAAAATATGAGTGTACGTGAGCGAAAGACACAAGCTTAGATGACAACACCCATTGGAGTTTGCATGCTTTCCAACAAATCTAGGTTCAAATTTTAAGGCATGGTTTATAGTATACTCCACAGTAGAGAGAGAGAGAGAGAGGGTTCGGATTTCTGAAGACAACTTTTGAAGACAGACAAAAAGATTTGGTCCTTCAATGAATAGTGTTACGGGTATTAGCCATTAGAGAAGCTTTATTTGAATGGACTCACAATTCCAAATTCCAAAAGCAGCAACAAAAAATATCTTGCTGCATTTCCTCCACTCATGGCTTCAATGCATCGTCCGTGATATCTCATCATTCCATTTTGTCTGTGAAATTCTTCCAAAACATAATTATAAAATATTATATATTCGTTCACGTTGACGAATTAACGACAATTTCAAAAATTTAAATTTATCGATCGAAGATAATTTAATCATTTATATTTTCTTAACTCACACTCATTTACGTAATATATTATTTTAAATATTTATATTATACTATTATAAATATATCACTAAATGAATTACACACAAATACAACCTGAAAATTTGAGATTTTAGAATCTAAAATGAAACGTTATTCATTTTCTTACCTGGAACATGGATGCCCTGTATGAGCCCAAAATTAGGACGAAAATAGGTGAGCTATTTCAGACAATAACTCTTGAAAAATAGTTTTTAAAAGGAGAATATAATATAGTTAAATGTTACCCAATTTTGCTTTATTCGGGAGAAGATGTCCCACTTGTTACGTAATCCAAAATTGACAGAAAACGACGCCAAAAAAACGACTTGGTGTCGTTTTAAAGGAATTCTCATTAATGAGGGGAGCCCCTCCCTAATTAAAACCCACGTGACATATTGAAAATCCATGTCCGATTGAGAAAACAACTGGGTATCTTTATGTTTCTCAGTTTGTTTCGTTTCACTTTATTAATAATGTTTTGTAACGACGTCTATATAATCGGTACAATGCAGATGCATATCGTTGTCCACAATTTGCATCGAATTAAATAACATTTCTTTCAAATTGCCTATAATTTTCAGCGTGTCTTCTTCGTAGTAATGGCGTGAATAAATTTGTCTCTACACTTTAAAGTCTTTGAATTCAAATATCATACGTGAACCAATAAAATACGTGGATAACGACTCTAGTAACGACCTAGAAAAGTAAGATGACTGAAATAACTGGTCAGAACTAGGCAACGCTCAAAGTGAGTTTGACCGTCCGACCCAAAGTATCAAAATAGTTAAAAACAATTAATTTGATCGTGATACTATAAATAGTTGATAAATGGTGCTTCCAATATGGTCTGATAATTATTCCATTGAAGATCACTTGATATCTTAGGTTGGGTGGTCGAACTCTCTTCGAGAGTCAGGATCGTTTCTATTGATATTCCTATTGGAGTCTCTTTCTATTTTTATATTGTTAATCTTCTTCTACTACACAAACAAGATAAGTTAACTTAAAAGCTTACAAAAATATGAGCAACAAAAAAGGGTAAAATATAATTCATATACCAAATAAATTACCTTTGTTCGGTGATTGGAAGCTTTAAACAGTTCACGGTGATGCGAGGAAGGAAGCGTGGTCCAAGCCATTAAACACCCAATAAAGGCAGAGCATAGTAAGAGCTAGCTAAGCAATTGTTTGGACCACTTTCTCAATCATGTCCATTTCTACCATAAAAAAAAAAAAACAAGTTAAAATCAATTTTAACGTCAAAGTATGAATTGAATTTAAAACACCCCATAAATTAAAAATTTTAACAACTATAACCTTAAACTATAAAAAAATATAATAGATCAAACTCTGGCTGGTGGCCGATCATCCCGTTCTCAATTTACACCTAGAACGGGAGGCCAATCACCCCCGTTCTGAATTAACGCCGCGAAAGGCCCCCCGTTCTGTCCAGTGCTTACATGGCACTGTACGTATTGGGTCGCGGGTCGATGTGGGGGGCGAAGACCCCCCATCCAACGCACTGCACGTGATTGGAGAATGGGAGGTCATTGCCCCAGAACGGGAGACCGATCCCGATCCCCAATAGTATATAAAAACTCGGCCCCCTCTTCCACCCTCCATTGCTGAAAAATCTTATTTCCTCTGGGCCCCAACATCGATTTCAACACAAAATCTAACTATTTCACGGCCTACCGTGTTGATTTCCCCATCCCTAATTCTTGTCTTCCAATATTATAAAAAAATCTCACAAATCAGAGTCTTAAATCATCAAAATTTCCAATTAAACTTAAATCGCCAAATTCCCATCAAATGACACCCAAATTAATGATTAAACGAAAAATTATCCCGTCACAAGAAGGTCCATCACAATGTGGCCCTAACGAAAGGCCTCTGCCAAATCGCCCATCAATGTCACAAAGACGACCATTTCAAGGGGATTTGACAAACCGGCCACCATCGTCACAAGGTGCTCCATGTGAAGCGCGACGACCACCAACTGAGTATTTTTTGAATGAATTTCGAAATCAAATGTGTAAGGAGCAGTTTGAGCAGGATATATCAAATCGCTTGATTATTCATTCAAATACCGTCAACTTTAGAGGTTAGGAGTCATTAGACATTAAGGAGATGCTCGACAGAATCGTCGTACACAAAGTGTACGATTGAGGGGCGATAGCAATTATTCGTTTGTTTTATGGGAACTTGATCTCTACTGAGAGGTAGGATATTTGAAGACGTACATTCTTGGTACAGAGATTTTGATACATCCAGAAACAGTTAATGAAGTGCTCGGGTTTGCCGGAGAAGGGAATGAGGTGGAGAGATACTACCATGCTTCTCGATATTGTGATTTTTTCAGATCGGCGGATGGACTTGACTTCCTTAGGAAAATTATCGAAATGCAAATATCGGAGGGTTTGTGAAGCCAAAATCCAAGGATTTGAACATCAGAGCTCAGGTTATTCACAATCTGATAACTCACACCATTCTACCTCAAGATGGACATAGAGATCTCGTTAGCTGCATAGATCTCTATGTGATGGAGAAGTTGTACAACGGGAAGATGTTCAACCTTGGCTTTGTGATTTTAGGTCATATGCATGAGATCGGTCAGACATGCAACAATAATCTGCCGTACGGCACGTTAATACAGAAGATCATCGAGAGAGTTCTGGTTCAGCTATCAATTGGAGAGCAGCCGAGAGCACAAAGATACGGCAATATATTTAATAGGCTTCATTTGATTCGGATGGGCCTAGTTGAAGTCAACGGGACTTGGGTGTTCAAGGGAGATTAGGAGGCCTCCACCTCTACAGATGTTTCTATGAAGGAGGTCATCGCGCGGCCATTGTCTCCCTAGACAGCTAGTAGGTGGGACAGGTAGAAGTATAGACTAAAGTTCCTCGTCAACAAAGTCGAGGAGCTCACCGTCACACAAAGAGAGCTGACGAAAACCCTCATGAATTAGATGAAGCAAGATGACAACGATGTCTCGCTATATTTTAGTTTATGTTTTGTATTTCATTTTATGTACTTTAGTTTATGCTATGAGTATTATGATTATACTTTATTTTATGTTTTTCATTTAGTTTATGTTATGTGGTGTATGGTGGTACTTTACTTTATTACTGTACTTGAGTGATACTTAATTATCTGAAACTGACTGTTGATTATAAAATTGTGATTTGAATATGCAGAAATTGTTTGAATCTAACTGTGAGGGACATCGTCAACATAAAATAATACAACTACCACAACGCCCCAATATTTGAAAGAACAATTGAAACATTATACCTTTTGTTTATCCGAAGCAAATGTCCATTCGTATCTCGATTCGGTTTGTATGTCTTCCTTCAATAATTTCAAAAACTACGCCCATGAGTCCATACACTCTAATTCCACATTTGCAACAATAACATGATATATTTTATCGTTGCCATCAATATTGACGGCTGTCAGTAATTGGCTAGGACACGAGTCTTTTAGATGACAGTCATCCAAATAGATAACAAGTCTACCACACTGCAACAAACATGCCTTGCAAATAGTCATAAACATACACATTTTTTCGAATACACATGACTCATTATCGACAGAGCACACCAAGTAAGTCTGTAGGCTCAATGTGCTATCCGGATTTGATCTACGTATTTCTTCTGTGTACAACCACAATAGCTTGTATTGTTCGTCGTCCTTCCCTTCATTAAGTTTTCGTGCTTCGCTTCTTATTCTTCTAGCAAAATTTTGGTGTACTGTTGGCATTCAAAGCATTCCTCACTGTCTCGATAATGGAAAGAATTTCCCACGTAGTTTGACTTTTGAACCTATCCAAATAATGATTTGTCACTCATTTTGCAATAGTGTATCGATTCTCAATTTTCCTTGAACAATTGTGAGAATCGTTGAAACTCTTTATTTGAAACGTAAACTCATTTTGCATCTTCGAACCATGCAGTCTCCAATCACACCCGGCCGTCAGTCGCCGAGATTCACTTTTAATAAATTTGATCCCGTAACCATTATTCAAAGCATATTCTACTACTTCTTCTTTAATTGTCTTCAAAGAACTATATTTTTTTCCCAGATAAAATCTGATCAAAATTTCTCCCCTTACTGGTATGTTTTCTACCGCATCATCCTCTGAGTCGACCATTGTTTGAAGCTCATCGTCTAGAGTTTTTAATGTCGATTGCACCTCTATTTCTTCATTACCTTCTAGATGATCGAATGTCCGAAGATCACCATATATGGGCGTAGAGTATGAATATCAGTCCATATTGGCATCACAAGTTGTTGTGTCATCTAAATCAACCAATCTACTCGAATCAGAATCCATCGATGTCACTAATACAGAGAAATTTCATCTGAATAAGAAAGTGATGGAGATGATTTAGGCGGAAAGAAAGAGACGTAAGCATTGGATATAACGTGGGGTGATTGCCGCCCCCCGTTTGCTGCGTTAATTCAGAACGGGAGATAATCGGCCCCCTGTTCTAGGCATAAATTGAGAACGGAAGTGATCGGTCACCCGCTATGATTTGATTTGTTACATTTTTTATAGTTTAAGGTTTTAGTTGTTAAAGTTTTTAATTTAGGGGTGTTTTAAATTAAACTCATACTTTGGAATTTAAATTTGTTTTTAACCCAAAAAACAAAAAAGATTAGGGTTTTTCGTTGGGACGCCAAATTGCAAAGACAAAAAATGGAGAGATTGAGAGAAGAAATATGGAAGAAGGTGAAATATATTATAGGGCAACAAATGGCAGTTTCATTCGATGTCCTTGTGCTACACTAGATGGGTTACAAGGCCTGAAAGGAAATAACCTTCTTGTCCTGCAAATAAGGGACATATGTCCTCCCAGTTCAACAAAACCCTACTTTCATATCACATCAGGCAGTATAAGCCAACCGCAATTCACCCCCACTGTGTGCATTATCTTCTAGAGAGAGAAAGTAGAGAGAGTGAAAACATTACAGTGGTGGGGTCTGTAGAGCACCATGCAAAAGCATGCCCTGTGACTGTGTGACGTCGTGGGGGATATTGGAAATCAAGATGTGTTGCCATCCATTTAGATCGCCATGGCTGAGGATTGATCAAGGAATCTGACTGTGTAGATGGCCCACTTAATCAGACGGCTGTGATGGGTTCTCTTCAGAATATATGTCATCACTGAAACAAAGCTATACAGCCATGGCTTCTCTCTCCCCCCCTTGTTTTGGACTGTGGTTAGATAGCGAGAAGTCATTGCAATAGAACCAGTTCCCACTCTCACTTTCTCGTTACAAACCAACAGCAAAAACTCAGTAAAAGGTACTGCCTGACTACTCCAAACTCAAACTATACGTAACGCATATCATATTTTACAAGTTATCGAACATAAAAAAAATTGCCAATTTTTTCACACAGTGGACGAGGAAAAGCAGTAAAATAGGGTTTGCAAGAACCGTGTTTTACAGTCGAGAGAGTCATCACCATGTGCAATATTTAAAAGGAGTTGCAGGAAGAAAACTTAAAATGGTCCTTTCCCTATAAATTCACAATAAATGCTCTCTTTTTGTCCTTTTATTCCCTCATAATCGTCTTCTTCCTCGTGGGCATAGCTGGTTTCGTAAATTTAAATCTTTTAGGCTATTAAAACATGCCTTTAGCTGTAGCTACTCCAGGCACTTTTAGGTTTATTTTATTCATCCATGATCATACGATCATTCACACGGCAAAATTGCATATAAATAATGAGCCAATAATGAGATAATTAATGTAATTTTGAGAAAATATGTGAGTAGGAATTCCTAGTGAAATGAAAGAGTGTATAAAAAAAGAAAAGAAGGGGATTTGAGAGGGGAGAACATCGATGGACCACAGACGATACGTATTAAAAATTACCACCCAACTTGTTGGGAAATTCTAAGGGACTTCTGACCCACTACTGCTACCCCCCTTTCATGTGTCTGGCTTCTTTGAGAAATGGGGGTCTACATAAAAGAAATTTAACATTTTTTATTTGATAAAACTTCCTCAAAAGTAACCATCTCCTAATTTGATGAAATTTATACCTTTTTTTCCGATTTAATTAGTGAAATACTCTTAGATTAATGCCACAAAGTTCTTCATTGTTCCAACTTATCTCTAGTTTTCTAAATAGAGAGACGTGTATACTCTGGTAATTTCAGTTCCCAGAAACGTAGAATTTCATTTTGTAATAGAACAATAGTTTGCTTTTCATTAAGAATGAGGGAAGGGATCTAATCTTTCGTCTAACCTGCTTTTATTTCAAATAAAATAATAATAAAGAAAGTCATTTTTCAAGCACTTTAGCCTCTCTCTCTCTCTCTTCTTTTGTTTTTCTTTTTATAAATGAA
This sequence comes from Begonia masoniana, assembly GCA_022432975.1. NCBI lineage: Eukaryota > Viridiplantae > Streptophyta > Magnoliopsida > Cucurbitales > Begoniaceae > Begonia > Begonia masoniana. Next base: position 1,232,854 of record CM039504.1, read on the forward strand.
ACTTTCTCTTCCTCTTTCCTCTACAACCTCTTCTGTGTGTCCATGAGAGAGAGAGAGAGAGAGAGAGAGAGAGAGAGAGAGGAGTTATGTGATTAATTCTGACATTGCTGCTAGAGGAGGAATCCAAAGGGATCGCATTGATCCCAACTCTAATGCTTGTTCTCAAACAAATGTTTATATTTTTGGATCATGCCATCCCTTTGGATTTCTCCTTCGGTAGCTTCCAATTTTCGGACCCTCTCCGGCAAATCTCAGCAACTTTTTCTCGCAAAGTTCTTCTAACAGCTCGCCGGAATTGTAGCTTATTTCATCCAACTCACTGGAGACGGCACAGTGTGAAATCGTTTCTCATTCAAGTAAGGTAAGCTCTTCTTTTCTGATCTTGCATAGCGAAATCCCTCGAATAATATAACCATAGAGCGATGATTATAACATAACTACGCACTCTGAGATTATTTTCGTTTTTCTGAATAATATTTTATCTGGGTTTTTCTTTCTTTAACAAATTATACATCCAAATCGGAAATCTAACTACAATTCTTCCGATCTGTTTCTTCGAGGAGTCATAGGGTTGTTTTTATTTACTATTATTAAATATAGTTTTCATAGAATACTAATTTACATTGAATTACATGTATTTATGAGCCATTTGATCAATACATACAATGATCTTCTCCTTGGAAGGAAGCAACTTTAGGGGTAATTGAAATGAAACTCGTTGCATTATCCATACAGCTCCGGCCGCTTACGTACAGACTACAGATAACCTTATTCTTTAGGCCTTAGGGCAAATTCAGTGAATGAAAATGAAAAAAAAAAAAAAAAAAGATACGTTTATATCCGGCAGTCTTTTTATGCTCAACTATATCTAGTCATTTGCGTAGTAGCTTTACGTCTGTTGTAGTCCTCGTTGATGAATCATTATAAACAGAAAACAAGTGGAATATAGCTTTTGACTACCATGGCAAGAGAAGAAGAAGAGAAGGTATTTCCCTTGTAGAAATGAACGATTCAGGCTCAATTATTAAGTTTCCAGGATAATAATTGAACGCCGGTCAGACCCAGGAAGGAAATATGAGAAATTTTCTTGTTGACCGAACAGTAATTTGTAACTGAAAAAGAATATATTATAATCAAAGAAGAGCTAGACTCAACGAGGAAAACAAGAACATGTGGTAACCACGGGTCAAATAGTCTTTCTAAATCACTTGCTTTCAAGGACTTTGATTAGAATCCAAGGCAGTGAATAATAATAATAATTAATTATTTTTACTTTCCTTTTCTTCCCCAACTTTGGACCTCTCATTGAGTGTTCCAAAGGCAATATAGAATCATTTACATGTGCAGTGCGACCTTAAAAAACTGATTTGATTAAGCATTTATCTAATCTTCATAATTGATTATAGGGTTTCTCTCTCTATTTTATCTCTCATCGCTTAAGCACATGACCCCCAACTCTCTCTCTCTTACAGTTTTCTTTCTATTTTTATCTCTTTTTTCACATGGCCTCGACCTTTTGTGTACCTTCCCTTCCCATTTTCTTATTCATACCGAATCCAGCATTTACTGTAATATATCTTCTAATCTAATCCGCCAGTTGCTCCAAATTCTTATTAATCAATATGTTAGTTGGTATTTTAATCAACCTCCTTTTTTAGTCAAAGTATCAGCTAGTGGGAAATCGACCATTTCTCTATAGCTCTCATTCCTAAGGCAGAAAACCATCAATTTTATGTACCTGAATATTCCATAATCGGCCACGACTTCTTTGGTATAGTTTCATAAATAATAGTTTTTTTAGTAAATTATTGAAAAATTAAAAAAAAAAAAATCATTGGTCCTTGAGATGGGGAGGAAAGAAATAATTTGAGAGCAAGTGAGTGGGAAAATTTCTTAAAAATATGAAATTTATGGTTGAAATGTCTCCCTCTTAGACTACACAATCTTTGTGAAGGACACACACCAACTTCCAAAAGAAAACCCTAGATGCGTCATTTTATTCAACTCCATAAAAGATGGGATTTTCCTCTCATGGTGGACCCTCTTTTTCCTTTGACATGCCTCCGAATTCAAACTCGCATCATCATCTTCTTTTTCCCTTTCTTTTCTTGTTACAATTTGTGAGGATCTTTACTCATGAATTTGTTTTCTGTTCTCGGTCTCATGCGTCGATGTTCTTAGTTAATTACATTATCTTACAAGTTTAGCAAATGAATTGTGATAGTTTGTCATGTGAAGTTGACTGTGTCCACCAAATTGAACCCACTTGTTGCCCATGCCTGAAGTAACGGGATGTGGCTTGGAGAAATCTCCAAGCCACGACCATCCCTCACAAAAAATGGACCAACAGACTGGATCACTGAATATGCAAAATATCAAAAAATTTATAGTTGTGTTGGCACGGGAATGCCAAAATGCTAAGGTTGCAACAATAACCATGTAATGGATTAACCCCGTTGAATTAAGTTGGTAGGTCGGCTCTTCATTCAAAATTAGGTCAACGAACGGTCGAACATCACGTTAAACCATATTTACACCTATTAATATAAATAATAAAAATTTAGTCCAAATTTTGCCATAATAGGCCATGCCGGAATAGCCCATTAACCTTGTGTGGGATGATAGATTGGACAAGAGTTGGTAAATGATTTATAAATAAAATTCTCTCTTTTAAGTTTATTCAATGCATTTTAGTATAAATTCAAAAATAAAAATGTATATACTACAACCACAAGCGCATATACGAATTCGTGAGAGAGAATTCCGGGGAAATAATTCTAGACGCAGTAATCTTTAATTTACTGATCTCGACGTAGAATTTTGGTAGGTATGCTCTCTATATTTTCATTCTCGTTTTGAAGAACTCAGAATTTTTTGTATATGAATTAGGATACCTACCAAAAAGTTTTTCAGACTCTGAAAAGATTACGGTTGGTTCACCAGCGGCGATTCCATCAATTTGCTGGCTTCTGTTAGACCATTTGACTCTGGAATTGATGGTTATAATTCCAATACAAACACCGTAGAAATGGTCTTCTGGTCGCTTTTCCGGCTGAGGAGCGAGGACAACATAACGAGAGTTGGCCGAGTTGGAAAATCAACTCTAAGAAGAGGGAGAGAGAGAAAGTTGCCAAGGGCCCAATATGCTAGATTTATGTATAATTTTCGTTATTAATTAATCTGATTTGAAGAAATAAATATTTATTTCCGTACTGCAATAAATAAATTTTAATATTTAATAATTTTTTTTGGGTAAAAATCATTTTAGCACCTAAACTATAGATTGTTTTTTAAAACACCCTTAAACTAATAACCCTAACAAATTCAACTTTCAACTATCATAAACTTAACAATTTAACCTCTCGCGGCCCCTCAATCACCCACGTTCTGCATTTTTTGCCTGGAACGGAGAGCCGATCTAAAACAAACGACCCCCCGTTTTTCGGGGGGTTGTTGTCGGGGTTGGAGACACTGTTTACAAATATAGCTCTTAAGAACGAGGGTTGTCTCCTTATATAGTATATAAGAGATTGGCCCCCATCGGGCCCCCACTTTCAGAAAATAAATTTTTTTCTCTCGGCCGCCACGATTTCAACTCAAAATTTGACAATTTCATGCCCCCACCTTGTTGATTTCTCTATCTTTGTTGGTTTACTACAACTATCATCCAAAAATTTGACAAATCTAAGCTATAAAACCTCCAAAAATCCTAAAATCCAAGCCTAAAAATCTCAAGTTCGAGGTCTTTCAAATGGCCCCCAAATTAGTCTTTAAATGAAAGGCTTCGTTACAAGTAGGTCCGTCACAAAGTGGCCCAACAAACCGAGCACCATTGTCACAAGGTGTCCCGACATACCGGGCACCGTTGTCACAAGGTGCTCTAGGTCTAGGGCCGCAACCGCCAACTGGTTACTTGTCGAATAAATTTTGAAACCAGTCGTGTAAAGAGCTGTTCGAGCGGAATATGTATATCCGCTCAATTATTCATGGGAATGTTGCAAACTTTAGTGGTTGAGAGTCTTTAGAGATCAAGGAGATGTTTGATAGAATCTCCTTGCAAGGGATGTACGGACTGAGGGAAGAGAGCTGCGACAAAATTGTTCACTTATTTTATGCGAACTTGAGCTCCACCGAGAGAATTTGGTGGTTATAGACGTACATTTGCGGTACAAAGATTAATATATCTCCAGAGGTTGTTAACGAGTTGCTCAAATTTGCCGCATGAGGAAGTGGCGTGAAGAGATACTATCACGCTTCCCGAGACTGTGACTTCTTCAGATCGGCAGAGAGACTAGAGTTCCTGAGGTAAATTCACCGCAATTCGGACATTGCAGGGTTCGTAAAGCCGAGATCAAAGGACTTGAACGTCAAAGCTCGGGTTATTCACAACCTGATCACCCACACCATTGTATCTCGGGATGGACATAGAAATCTGGTGAGCTGCATGGATCTCTATGTGATGGAGAAGCTATACAGCAGCGGGATGTTCGACCCTGGCTACCTGATCTTAGGTCACATGCATGAGAACGGTCGGACATGCAGTAAGAACCTGTCATACGACAATTTGTTTTAGAGGATGGTCGAGCAATCTGGGATTCAATTACCCAATGGAGAGCAGAGGAGAGCATAGAGATCTGTCGATTTATTTGACAGACTTCATCTTACTCGGATGGACATAGTCGAAGTCGACGAGACTTGGATGCGCAAGGGAGATCAAGGGCCTCCACATCTCGGGACGCTCCTATGAGGGATGTCACAGTGCCGCATTGTCCCACCAGGAGACTAATATGTGGGACACCATGGAGTAGATGTGGGATAAAATGAAGCAGTGGTGGAACATGATAGAGCAAAGGATGGATTTCCTCGTTAGCAGAGTCGATAAGGTCAACTTGTCCAACATACAGTAGAATGACAGATTCACGCGTTGGATGGAGGCCTCTGACAGCGATGATCCACTCGTAGTGGAATTTTTCATTTTATGTACTTTGCTTTATGTTTTTAATATAGTATCATTTGATGTATTGTAGTTTGTATTTATTATCATTTGATGTATTGTAGTTTGTATTTATTATCATTTGATGTACTGTACTTTGTATTTCATTTCATTTGATGTCATTTTATATTATGTTTGTACTGTAATTATCTGGATCTGAATGCTGGGTATAAATTATAATTTGAATATACAGGAATTGTGGTTATGGAGGAGTTATAAAATAAATGAAACTCTATCCACTTTCAACTTTATCTCACTAAATTACACATTATTTATTTTATAAATTAATTTTAAAAAAATATCAAAAAATATTTAATTTACTTGAAATTTTCAACACATGTTCACCACATCATGAGTAGATAATATGAAAAATTTCGTTATTTTCTAACACCTATACGATTTATTGTAATTTTAGTTAATTATTTTATAAAACAGAAGTACAACAATTATAATAAATCATACAATTATTAGAAAATGACAAAAATTTATATATTATTTTCCCATAATATGGTGAACATGTGTTAAAATTTTAAAATAATTTGAATATCGTTTGGTATTTTTTTTCCCTCCGTTCCAGGGCTGGGACCCTTGGTTCGTTCATCACTTTATAAATTAATTTTAAAAAAATACCAAACGATATTGAATTTACTTGAAAATTTTATCACATTTTCATAACATAATGAGAAGATAATCAAGAAAGTTTCGTGATTTTCTAACACTTATACGATTTATTGTAATTAAAATAAATCGTACATGTGTTATAAAATCGCGAAATTACAGATTATAATAAATCCAAAATTACTCATTACAACAAATACATAAATTATGCATTATAATAAATATATAGTCATTCATTTCTGCCGCGGCCGCTTGTGAAAGATTGCTGCATATAATGAAAACTATATTAAAAAAGAATAACAGCGTGTTTATGAGCAAAATGTGTTGAAATGTACCTGTGTCCTGTCAAATGTGTGTAAACCTATAAATGTATCTTGAGAAGCAGCGTCTAAAGTGGATTCTCTGTGAGAATAAGTGCGGCTATTATGTAACACCTTGTTCTATCAAACCAATTCTATATATTTTTTTAATTAATGGGACACTTTTTGGCAATAATGAAAGTAAGGTTAATGGATGACTAGGCAAGAGCATTAGGGTAATTGGAAATTTTAAAAGTGGATAACATATTTAAGAAAAGGGATTTTGGGTTTAATGCACTGTAGCCGCCACTCTTTCCCTACTCTCCCATCTCGGTATTCAGCTCAAGCAGCAGAGGTCTCTAGGCGATTCTTCCATCCGATTTTTTTTTCTCCAAACTAGATGAGTTCTATTTCGATTCTTTACTGCATTGGTAACTATCGATTATTTGGGGAGTGGATAAATGTGAGTTTCGAGAATGCTATGAGCGAACTAGTTCGGGTTTTGTGGTAATTGGAGATGTATAACGAACTAAGCTCCTAAACTAGTTTCCTTAGGCTTCTGGATAGTGTAGAATGAGGTTTAGAAAAATCTAATCGATAATCTGTCCATGGTTTTAGGTTGAGTAAGCTCCCAAAGTAGTTTGCAACACCGAGCATTTCCAGGAGAGCCAGGTAAGTAAAGTGTGCTTGTGCCCTCGGGCCTACATCACAAAACAGTAGGTTTTCTGCATGTTGAATGTTTTCAGTTTGGTCATGCATCATGTTTTGAAAGAATACGAAAATGAATTTACATGGAATGTATGGTGAGGCATGAACAGAACGTATCATTATAGATGTTAAGAGAATTAATCCGCCCCTTAATTGATGAAGTGGATTTATAACATTGAAAGAGTTGATCCCACTCACAAAGAAACCTGGGGATCATTATAATTGTTAAGGGAATTAATCCGCCCCTTAATTGATGAAGTGGATTTATAACATTGGGAGAGTTGATCCTACTCCCAAGGGAACCTGGGGATCATAATAGCTGTTAAGGGAATTAATTCGTCCCTTAATTGATGAAGAGGATTTATGACTTTGGGAGAGTTGATCTCACTCCCAATGGAATATTGAGATCAGATTACGATGAATGTGAATGCAACTGAGCTGAGAAAGTAGAAACTGCATGATTAAGATTTACATTTCAGCATTTCATTTCATGATTGCTTCACTTATTTAGCATTAGGCTAATAAATGAGTTTTGTGATGTAGGTGAAGAAAAGACAGCAGGTGTGTTCTCTGAGTTTATTGAGAGCTAGGCAGGTTGGTGGGGTGCATTCATGCATCGAACTGGCAGCTGACGGGGCAGTTTAACTGATGTCAGTAGTTGTGAAGGTTTAGTTGACAATATTTCAATTTAAGTACGTTGAGTTTTTATGACAGTAGTAATTTTTATGTTTTTGGAATATATCTTGAGGCTTTTCTGTTAATGATACTCTACAGTTTAATAGTGGTTTTACCATATTTTGGAGTAATACACTGATTTAAATAGTTTTGAATGGTTTTTAGTAAAATGTTCATGTTCTACTGGTAGTAGGAGTTTTCTTGTTAGAGTGGAATTGTTGCTATGCTGTTTTCATCGAGTATTTTTGATCTATCGGTAGATGATGTCTATCGGCAGACGTAGAGTTGTTATTCTGTTGTCATCGAATGATGTCTTCAGTAAAAGCCATCGGATGATGTCTTCAAATAAAGCCATCGGATGATGTCTTCAGTAAAAGTCATCGGAAGATGTCTTCAGTAGAAATTTTGTCGTTTAGTGATCGGCGGATGTCGTGTATTAAACCTATCGGATGATGTAGTAGAAGTTTTGTCGTTTAGTGATCGGTGTACACAGTTTGTTCTTTTGGAAGACGTGAGTAAAAGATTTGTCATCTTGTGATCGGCAGAGGTTGGATGAACGATTCATCCGGCTGACGTCATCGGTAGATGTGGGTAGCAAAACTTGTAGTTTTGCGATCGGCAGAGGTTGGATGAACGATTCATCCGGCTGACGTCATCGGTGGAAACCTTCGGTTTATTTCTGCCCTTTTGTTGACTTCGTTCAGCGGATGATGTGTTTGACTTTTATTAACTTTAAGTATTTCACGCGTAAGCCTTCGTCTCTTCCGGCCGAATTCTTTTCTTAATATTTTTAACTGAATATTCGAACACTGTTTTATAGTTTTGCTTAACTTCGCTTTGCTCAAAGATTTTTCGCTGCAAATTTTTTGTGTTTTTAGCAAACGTTCAAATTTAACTTTCGAGCGAAGTTTTAAATTTGGTCCGAAATTTTCTAGTTATGTTCAGGTTTATGAGTAAGGAACCGGGTTTATAAAACTCGGGGTGTTACATATTATGCCCTTGCTGCCAACATATACGACACGATATCGTTGAGTTCTTCCAACTAACTGTCCAACTTGACGGTTCATCGACATCTTGCACTATTGTCTTCTTCGGCCTACCAGATTAGCGCTTTCTTTTGGGCAGAACGATTTTCTTCTCATTTTCTACGGGCAGCCATATTTGGTGGCTGCTAACGGGATGAATAAATTGTGAGTACATCTACAGATAAGTTTTCTGGTGATAGTATTGATGCACATAATTCTCTGGTGCTTGTCTTAAGAAATGTATGCAGAGAATGGAATAGACAGACACACGAGATTCCAGTAAGCTCTCACCTATAACAGTTGCATACGCGCGTATTCATAATGACAACATATTGTTCATTGCCGTTACTGACCTTAAATCGCCCAGCTCCCGCAAACACATGGCTCCAATTTCGAGCTACACGTTCTAGCTTCCCCAACTTCTTTTTTATCTGCGGACACAAGACGTCCGTTGATGAGACCAACTTCTTATATTTTTCTCTATCCGAGTCATCAAACACTTTCGGATAATTTCAAACACGGTGATGATTGGTTTATCTCTGGCGAGCAATAGAACTTCAATGAATGACTCGCATAAATTGTTCAATCTCATTTCGCACTTGGGAATCGAAGAAAACACATGACTAGCTCAATATCTAGGCTCTATGTGTTGAAGAGATGCGTGGACATCTGAGTTAATCTGATATAATTTTCTCATTTCTATCTCGAAATGATAACTTGTAGTTGCTCTGGCCGCATTCCACATTGCATCTCTGTATACTCTGGCCCGAAATTGATTTTTGAAATTTGCGTACATATGCCGGAGGCAGTAGTGGTGTTCGGCTCACTACAATTCATCATACATAGCAGACAACAACCCCTGGTAATTGAAAGAAAAACAAAATCAACATAAAACAATATAACTACTACAACGCCTTAATATTTGAAATAACAATTGGAAATGCATTATACATTTTGTCGATCCGAAATAATTGTTCATCCACGTCACTCTTTAGTGTCTAGGTCTTGCTTCAATACTCACAAAAACCACGTCTATGAGTCCCTACACTCTGATTCAATGTTGGCAACAACGAGATATATTTCATCGTTGCCATCAATACTGACGGTTGTGAGTAATTGGCCAGGTCACGAGCCCTTCAGATGACAACCATTCAAACAGATAATACGTCTACCAGACTGTAGCAAACTTGTCTTGCAAACAGTCATACACATATACATTCTTTGGAATACGTATGACTGATTATCGTCATAGCCCACCAAGTAAGTGTCTAAGAACAATGAGCTACCTGGATTTGATCTACGTATTTCTGCTGCATATAACCGCAGTAGCTTGTATTGTTCGTCGCTAAGACCTTCATTAAATTTTTGAGCTTCGCTTCTCGCTCTTCTGTCAAAACTGAGTGTAATGTTGACATTCAAATCCTTCCTCACTGTCTCGATAATGGAACAAATTTTTCACGTAGGTTGACTTTTGAACTTATTCAAATAATGATTTGCCACTCATTTTACTATAGCGTGTCGATTCTCAATTTTCCTTGAACAATTGTGAGAATTAGTCAAAGTCATTATTTGAAACGTAAGCTCGTTTTGCATTTTCGAACTATGCAGTCGCCACTCACAACCTTCTTCGCACACGACTGTCAGTTGTCGAGAGTCATTTTTGGTGAATTTGATTTCATAACTATTTGTCAAGATATATTCTACTATTTCTTCTATAATTTTCTTTAAAGAACTATATTTTTACCCAAATAAAATCTCATTGAGATTTCTTCCCTTACTGATATGTTTTTCACGTCATCATCCTTCGAGCCGACCGATATTCGAAGTTCATTTTCTAGAGTTTTGGAGGTTAAATGCACCTCTAGTTTTTCATTATCTTCTCAGTGATTAAATACTCGAAGATCACCATATGTTGGCGTGGAGTACGAATATCAATCCATATTAACATTACAAGTTATTGTCTCGTCTAAATCAACCGATCTACTTGAATCAGAATCCATCAACGTTGCTAATACAGAGAAAATTCACCGGAGCAAGAAAATAGTTGAGAGGTTTTATACTTTTCGCAAACTGGAGGTGAGAATGGAAGGTTGTCTCCTTATATAATTTTGGAGATCAGCCCCCCGTTCTCGATGATCAGCCCTCCATTCTAGTCCAATTATTGAATAATGATTGAGATCAGCCCCCCGTTCTAGAAAATGACTCCCCGTTTTCCAGTCCAATAATTGAGAACGGGGGCCGTTCTCCCGAGCAACCCCCTGTTATAAAAGTCTCTTGAGAACGGGGTTGGCTCGGGAGAATGGCCCTCGTACTAATTCCATGTGCACTGCATGTGGAACGGACCATCCAACAGAACGGCCCTCCATTCTAGGCAAAAAATGTAGAACGGAGGTGATCGGGGGGCCGCGAAGAGTTAAATTGTTAGGTTTATGATAGTTGAAGGTTGGATTTGTTAGAATTGTTAATTTAAGGGTATTTAAAAAAAAAATCATAGTCAGGGTTTAAAATAATTTTTATTCTATTTTTTGTTAGTGAAAATTAATGGAACCAACCTGTCTCCTTATCCCCCTCTACGAGATCCGAGATATCCTCACAGATCACATCCCATATTGAATAATATAATTAATCGAATTGAAATATGTAAAAATCAAATCAGAAGAAGCATATTCCTTGTACAGAATACAAATCTCTGGTGATAAAAGAGTATTGCTTGCAGACCCATTTGCAGTCATGGTGTGAAAGGGAAGCCATTTAAACAAAAAGGCGAACGCTTTGTGCTAATGATTGCGGAGAGCAGATCCAAGACACTACGTACGTGATTGGTTTAACCGTGCGTGTGAATTCGTCGTCCGTTCGATCTCTCTTTTTGTCAACAATCAACGGGTACCGGAAACTGGCTGTCATTGGTGGGAATGGTGCCACCTGCGTCGACATGTCCGAGTAAGAAGAAGATTCAAATTTCATTCTATTGCTTATTGGGTAGTGTGAATTAATGAGATACGACAGCTGTGGGAGTCGCTCACTTGGTTGGAGAAGTCGACGGAGTAGCATCTCTCTCTCCAAGTCATAAATGCCTGCGTATCTTTCCTTCTCTGTTTCGTTGCTATCAAATACGTTGGAGATTCTATAAATGGAGTTGTGGGTTTCTGGCTAGCATTGATTCTTATTTTGGGAACTTATTATCTGGGGCCAGCCGAGATAAAGAGTGGGCTCGGAGCGAGAATTTGGTTACCGCTGGCCGTGATTTCTGTAATTGAGGAGGAAGTGGGAGAGAGCGAGTCGCTCTTGGCTGCGGAAGAAGGTATTACTACTCGACCCTCAAGAATGGAGGACGATAAACCCGATTCTGGGTATAAGAAAACCAATGATCGTGATAATTTGGACGTTGAAATTCCAGATACTGCCCACCAGATTAGCAGAGGTTCTTTCTTTTTTCTTCGATTGGGATTTTCTAATTTGAATGTTTTTTATGATAGTTTTTGGCTCTCTGGGCTCATTTCTATTTTCAAATTTTGCATATAGATTCATGGTTTCAAGTGGGGTTCGTCCTCACCACGGGGATCAACAGTGCTTATGTGCTGGGATATTCAGGTACTATCATGGTTCCTCTAGGCTGGATATTTGGAGTTGTTGGTTTGATTATAGCAACAGCAATATCACTTTATGCTAATACTCTTATTGCCAAGCTCCATGAATTTGGAGGAAAAAGACACATCCGATACAGGGATCTCGCCGGATTTATTTACGGTGGGTGCAATTGGATCGATCCTTTTTACTTGTTCCTTGCTTTGATTTTAGTTATAATTTCTCTACGGACTTGTTTTTCAGGTAGGAAAGCTTATACTCTGACATGGTTTTTGCAATATGTCAATCTTTTCATGATCAATGTTGGATACATCATTTTGGCCGGTCAGGCCTTGAAGGTATACCCAAATAGAAGAACAATACTTCTTTATTCTGTCCATCTGTTCAAAACAAGGTCTATTCATTTCCTCATTCACTTTCGCTTTTATCTGGTCGGACATTTTTGTTGAGGTCAACCATTTTTTGGCAGGCTATCTACGTTCTTTTCAGGGATGATCATGTAATGAAGCTTCCATATTTCACTATCATTGCTGGATTTGTATGTGCCATATTTGCCATTGGGACTCCTCATCTTTCTGCTCTAAGAGTTTGGCTTGGATTTTCAACATTCTTCAGCCTTGTTTATATTGTTGTTGCCTTTGTGCTATCACTCAAAGATGGTGAGTTCTTGCCGTGATATATTCATATCAACTAACTGTAACACCATGTTTGTATGGCATAGAACCAAATCTAGCTGAAGGATCCTTACAAATTTTGATATTTTCATGTTGGGGTCTGGATAAAATGGCATTATTTATCGTCCAATGTTGAATTATGTCTTCTTTTTATTTCACTCTTGGTAGTTTTATGAGTTCGTCATAAACGATTGATCGGATTGAACTTTTCTACGTTGGGTTTATGTGATTTATGCTTCTCAAGTAAAGTTTCTTCATTTGGTTTATCAAAGAAAAATCATCTTCAAAATTTGTATGCTCAAATGTTGTAGGTATTAAAGCACCTCCGCGGGATTATAGCATCCCGGGAACTACGACAAGCAAAATCTTCACAACTATTGGAGCATCTGCTAATCTCGTATTCGCATTTAATACTGGAATGCTTCCCGAGATACAGGTGGCCTATTGTTATCGATCCTCTCTCTCTTTCTCTCTCTCCCCGCATCACTCTCTTTCACTCACTTGGATACTTGTGTTATCGTCTTCTGTTAATGTAGGCGACAGTTAGACAGCCTGTGGTTAAGAACATGTTGAAAGCTCTTTACTTTCAGTTCACAGTTGGTGTTCTACCACTATATGCTGTGACTTTCATGGGGTACTGGGCTTATGGATCTTCCACATCATTTTACTTGCTCAACAGTGTAAATGGTCCTGCTTGGGTTAAAGTAATTGCTAATCTTTCTGCCTTCTTCCAAACTGTCATTGCCTTACATGTAAGTACCCATCTTTAATCTCACTTTTATCTTTCTAAAACTTGCCTAAAAACCAATTCTTTTCTGGTGTAGATTTTTGCAAGTCCGATGTATGAGTATTTAGACACCAAATTTGGCATCGTGGGAAGTGCTTTGGCGATTAAAAACTTGTCGTTCCGAATTGGAGTTAGAGGCGGGTACTTGGCTTTGACGACGTTTGTAGCAGCCCTTCTTCCGTTCCTCGGAGATTTCATGAGCCTCACGGGAGCGGTCAGCACCTTTCCTCTCACCTTCATCCTTGCCAATCATATGTACCTGGTGGCTAAGAAGAACAAGTTAAATTCTTCACAGAAGATGTGGCACTGGCTCAATGTATGTTTCTTTGGTTTGATGTCTTGTGCTGCAGCAATTGCAGCGTTACGTCTCATTGCTGTTGATTCCAAAACTTACCATGTTTTCGCTGATCTTTGACAAGATTTTATGTAATTTATGCAAATCTATTTCTTGACTTGATTATTTTGGCTATTCTCAGACTTGAAGCATTTATAGAAATATAGCATTTCTGTCTCTTACTATTTGTTTTTATATAAATGCTTCTTTTTCATTGTTTGTCGGTCATGCTTGATTGCTTTTTTTGGGAGGAAAATGTTAGAAGAAATATATACTCAGTGAAATTCATAATTATAGTGGATGATTTGCACTCAAAAAATAACTAAGCCAACATTATTCTTGTTTGCCTGTCATATTTCAATAACAGACAGAAGGGAATCGCATTGACTGAGAGTTAAAATGAAATTTACAGATGCCTACTTATAGCTGCCACTGAAAAGTTCAAAAAAAAAAACCAGAAAATGTTTGGATCCCTCGCAAACTTGATACAGAAATGTCGAATCTTCATAGGCCTGCAAAAACCCAAAACCATGAAGATTTTAGCAAAGACCAACTCCATCTGGCTCACAAGAATTGAGCAAATTATAGAAATTAATAACGTCTAATAACAAAAAAATTACAATATCCTTGGGGGTAGAACCAAAGAGTAGAATCTGAAAGGAAAAGACAATTCTAACTTAAACTAGCAAGGTTGAAGATGGCTTCCTCTAAACAACAAATAAAATTGCTCTGTACAAACATACTAGAGGAATTCATGTATATAAAGTTACTTCTTGACAGAAATTAGAGGATGATATTTTTGTTTTCACTTGGTCACTTATCATGTTTATCTTTCGAGTTAATCAAAGCTATGAATCACTCGATCAACAATTCAAGGCATGTTTTGATGATAATCATATTATTTTTGCCCGTGAACTTTTAAACTACTCATAGCCGTTTAAAAATAGGACCTATAGCACATAACACCTCATTAGCTAATATGCAGTCCAAATACAAGGAGTGATGGAGTAGCATCTCATAGATTCAATATAAAATGAATTAATTGATCTCCATTACTCATGTTAATGTGGGTTCATGTAGAAGCAGAACATAAACATCCACCAAGACATAAAATTTCAAAGTCAAAGAAGTAGAAAATTTGAAAATCAACATTCTTCAATATATCTCACCTTGGCTGTAATCACCCTGATATCATCTTAACAAAGATGAAGATCGCATTGAGCACTATGAGAGGAACTCTTAAGTACTGGGTTGCATAAATGAGACCAATGAGTTGCCCTTTAAATGACTTTGTTCTGCCTCCTGAGAATTCTGAAAAGCTTAATCCTCTACGCGAAAGAAAGCGGTCCTCGTTCAGAATTGCTAGTGCATTAGCAAGGAGAAGAAATCCCTCTAATAGAGTCCACAAACCCATCTACCTACATTGGAAATAGTTATGCATAAAAACACCAGTCTATGAATTCCCGATAATCCACCCCATGTCCATAAACTTGAAATGATACCATGTAAGAAATCTATTCAATTTTAGCAGACATGATCATCAGATATAAAACTACAAAGACTGATTATCGATACTACATGTTTGCTTATCCGAAAACTGCTCATTCCATTTCTACGTGTAAGTTAGGTGCAGCTGTAATAATAAACGTCCAGGCGTAGGATTGGTCACTTCGTCAGAAAACACGTCGGAGTACGATTTACAACACCAAGCAAGGCAAAATCATACAAACATCAATCAAGAGAATCAAGAACATACACGTTGATGAAATTGTAGAGACGGAAATAGAACACAGATCCACAAAAAAAGAAATCCAGGGAGAAGAAGAAATAAAAGAAAAATGGATATTGATTCTTACAAGAAATATCAATGTCTTCGTAATGCCTCTAAGATCTGTGAAACGGAGGAGTCGGTAGAGCACTCAACTGGGGAGAACGAAGGAGAAACGAACTGGCCTTGAAACAAATCGTGAAATACGCGGCTCGACAAATGTTTTATTATTTACTTTTGAGTGGTTAATGTATTAATAAGCAATTTTTACAAGGATTGATTAGAAATATTCAGAAGTGGCTTTTGCAGCTATTGTACACCTCTCCGCACTCGATTATCTATCTTCTTCCACTTTTTACTTTTTCGTGCTGCCTGGTCTGCTCGTCCTCCTCGTCTCGACGTCTCTCTTTCTCTCCGCCTCTATGGAACTCTACGCCTCTTGAGTTCCAACGTCTTGGAGTTTCTTTCCCTCAACGACGCCTCGTAATTGGACGTATAAAAGTTATTTACTGGTCCAGATTTTGTGAGAAAACGTCTCCGGTTTTTTTTTTTTTCTATATTTGCTTGAACCGTATTATTTGCTCCATTTCGTTAATATGTTTCTCTTGAATCGTCTCAATGAATCATACGATTGTTCAGAATCTGATTCGACAGTTTCCAGATCTCTATGGGAGTGTATTTTTTATTCCGATAATTCTCAAAATGACCCAATTTCAAAGCTTTTCACATGAGCTTCTATTCGTAGCGGAAATTTATTAAAATCGATTACAGCTTCCTAGCACTATTATTTTACCTTCGTCGTACTGCAATAGGCCGTCACTTCGCTAGTACTAAAAGCCATGTGAAGAGTTTTCAAATTCTTCTGCTTGTTCAGGTTGGGAATGGCAAAGTTCAGGGAGAGGACGGAAGATTTTAAAGATGTTGTCCGCCATACTGCTCTGATATTAGGATATAATGAGGTTGGTATCTCTTAGAAAGACAAGTCTTACTCATAATATGATGATATGCGCTGAATTGTTGATCGTGATATTTTAAGAAGTCATTAGAATTATGGGGTTGTAACTTAAAAGCATTTGAAAATGGAATCGTTTTGTTTAGATTCACTAGCATTCTACTCTTTAAGAATGAAGTCCAAGCGTAGGATAATGTAGCTTGATATTCTTGCTTGGGAAATAGTTGATAGTAATATTTGGTATGAATTTCTGCAAAGGAGTTGAAATGTTCCTCAATCCTTTGGACACCGTATTTACTCATTTGTAATGGTATTTTATTATGTCACTTTGGTTGGCAATGCGACATAAATGAATAGATTGCATTTGTACTAATATTCTGCTATTGGTTTTAGTCCAAATTAGCAGCCATTATGGCATCTTTCATAATTCAGAAACCTCGACAAAGATCACCATTCATGAAAGCTGGATTAAAAACGGTAGATTCCTCACTACCACCTCAATGTTTTCATGTTTATGATACTTTCATTTCTTGTTTCATTTTTTGCTGACCCGTGTTTAGCTTGAAAGCATTGGGGCTTTGGAGCAGTTCATGTTAAAACATAAGAAAGATTATGTAGATTTGCATCGTACAACAGAAAAGGAGAGAGACAGCATTGAGCATGAAGTAAATTCTCAGTTTGTCAACTAATTAGCTTATTTTATATGCTCTAAACTTTATAATTCTAATGGAAACAACATATGTCATTGTTCTTACTTATAGCAAGTATGGGTTTAATACGTGCAGGTTAGTGCTTTTATCAAAGAATGCCAAGAACAAATCAATATTCTTAAAAATAGCATAAACGATGAGGAAGTGCACTCAAAAGGCTGGCTTGGAGTTAAGACTGAAGAATCTAATGCTGACACTGTGGCACACAAACATGGGGTGGTATGATTATTCTTATTACAATTTTCTATTTGATTTAACTGATTCAAGGAATGCAATTTTTTTCTAGTCAACACCTCCTTATTATGTGCCTGTCAGCTGAGTAAAATTAAAGGCTAACTTGGATTAGCAGTAAACTAGGTTGCTATACATACTGGTCGTGATTTTTCCACCGATTTCTGCCAGATTTTATCACTTGTTCACCGTAGTTTTGGTGGAGATGGGACTAAGATCTTTGATGATCTTTATTTCCTTATCTGGTGAAAAATTGCTGCTTTTCCAGATGTTAATTATTTTGTTGGGTTATATTCTTTTCTTTATGTTTCATGTCATTTTACCTTAATTTCTGAATATGTAAGTTTAGCAGAATAATTTTCTCTGCATAATCTTCTTCAAGGCAGGTTCTAATTCTGAGTGAGAGACTCCATTCCGTTACATCGCAATTTGATAATTTAAGAGCTATTCGCTTCCAAGATATCATTAATAAAGCAATGCCAAGACGAAAACCCAAACGGATCACCAATAAAATCTCTTCAAATGCCTCTAACTCAGAAGTCTCTGAGATGATGAGACAGCCGGAGGATTATGAACCTGAGCCTCTAAGAGTTCAGCAGGAACTCTTGAATGACGAAACACGGGCACTTCAGGTATACAATTGAGCACTCCTTCCTATTTTAATACCAATATTTTGGGCAGCATGAAACTAAAGCTTTTTTTCCTGAATATGCAGGCAGAGTTAACTAGTCTTCTCAGTGCAGTTCATGAAACTGAAACAAAAATGGTGGAAATGTCTGCTTTGAATCACCTCATGTCTACTCATGTTTTGCATCAGGCACAACAAATAGAACAACTTTATGATCAGGTCAGGGTGTTCATAATTTCATTAATTTTATGCCTTTGTCGTGAGAAAAAAAATCCTTATATTTCCATTAATGATTTGATCACTCAATCAAAAAAAGCCTAAAACTTAGATTCGATATCTTTTCTTCACCATAGAACTAAAAAATGCATTCACTGAGTTATGTTGGAAGAAACGATCTTTACTTTTTCTTACTTTCTGGTAACTGATTTCGTCGGAGATTTTGAGTTGGGAAAGTCGTTCGACACCAGAATATCTCATTTTTTAACCAAAATATTCAGGCAGTTGAAGCGACGACGAACGTTGAACTCGGAAACAAGCAGCTTTCCCAAGCTATCCAGCGAAATAGCGGCAGCAGAACTTTCCTTCTGCTTTTTCTAGTAGTACTTACTTTCTCGGTCCTTTTTCTTGATTGGTACAGTTGATTACAGATTCCGTTGTTCACTCATCACAGGAGTAGCCAAAACTTTGAAATTTTCTTCTTGTTGCTTTTACACAAAAAGAAATGGGAGAATACTAGATATTGTATTTATTTATATTCAAATTATTTCACTAAATTAGCCAAACTTTTCGAAGAGACTGATATTATGTATGCTAAACTGCAATTGATGTACTGAGCCTCGTTGGTGAGAGTGGATGAGCTCAAAGCCATGGAGAATAAAATAATGAGAGAAGAATAGAAATGATAATGTACCAAAATAGCCTAAAAGCTACAAAAATGGTAAGTAAAGTCACTTGAATGTGTCAATTTTGACAGAAACTTATGTATGACCAAAACCTATAGACAACAAAATCTAATATTTTTATATATGTCTATGTCTAGTCTGTCATCACCTTCTTCAGTTTAACCATAGTTTATCTTTATGTCGTTTTCACCTGCTATTTACAGCTTCACCGTAAAAATCACCTTCAACCCATCGATGCGGACAACAAATCAGGAAGCTTTCCGGCCAGGATCTTTCCGATCGGACCTTCTGCAAATGCAACCGGGAAAAGGGTTGGCGTAGAAATTCTCCTCCTCTTTCGGCAATTGTTTCGGGCTTCTCTCGTATGGCGAGCCATTTCTATTCTCGTGAATTTTCTTGACTCTGCTCGAAAATTCCTCCTGGCTCATCTCCCCTCTATCCATCTTATCGATCAGCTTCACGAATTTCAACCTGAAACCCCATAATCGCAGTATTCTCGTTTAGAAAGATGTTAATTTTCTCGAGAAAGTGAGTAAAATTCAGATTACCTATCTGGGCTGATGGTTTTCCGAAAGCCTTCGAATCTTCTGTGGCCTTGAACAGCTTTCGCCATGTTTCCGTCGTAAGTATAAATGAAAACATCACTCTCCAAGGCTACCACGTAATCAATGGCGGCCAGTCGATTCTGACAGAGCTTGAAACTCTCCAGTTCCTCCTCTGTTGCAAGAGTTGAATGGGTGTAAACATTCGGATACTTTTCTTTCAATGAATTAATCCCGTTTTCTCCATAAATTTCTCCTGCAACGATATAGATGTTCGTCTCAGAAGGATACCCAATGGCTTCGAGAAAAACTCCAATTTCTCTTGGAGTCATCGGGCATGATCCTTCAAGCCTCTGCTGGATTCCATTTATGTCTTTCACTTTCCAGTGCGCTACTTGATCTCTCATTTTCTTCAGCTCTTCGTCCTCTTTCTTCGTCAGATTATGATTGCATCCCGTAAAAGCCAGCATGTCCTTTTCATACCTGCAAAGTTCCAAACTTAGAAACATTCATAGAATCAATTAACTTTGATTCTCTCAATCGAAATCAGATACCAAACAAAATCTGCGATTTGTGCAAGTATTCCTCTGAATTTAGATGGTATTAAGAATTAATGGGTGCAAGTTATGATGATCCATACAGTGGTTGAAATAGCTTTGAATCCTAGAGTGTCTATAAAGATTGTTGATTTATTTAGATACCTTAAATGGAGAGCTATGAATGGTTTGCCATTACTCCTCAGTCTCTCTGCCAACTTGTGACCGAGTTCTTCGATAGCCGGAGAGAATTTCAGACCCTCGTACATTGCTCGGCATCGGAGTTTTTGGATCGGAATGGCGACGTTGTTAGCAAGTCGAGAATCGGAATGGGTGAAGTGGACAACTTTGTGTTTTTTAAGCTTCGAAGCCATCGTCCCTCTGTAATAACTTGCCTGAATTGTTTTAAAAAAAATTCTACCATCAACTTGGAATTTACATCTAAAACACGAGGAAGACAAATCAATACCTTAGACCAAGAAATTGGAGCCATTTTCAAGGGTTTCAATTTCTTGAGCTCCAGTGGAAGATCTTCTTCTATGTGGATATCATCTTTTAAGACTTGCACGTAATTTTTCCAATTGAAAATGTCTTTAAAGTCGCTGATCATCAACCAACCAACAGGGTTTAAATAAAATACAACCTCGAAAGCATATATAAACAAATAAAAAAGCTGTCACCTTTTATCAGTCCAGAAGGAAGTTTTATCCAAACTAGGAAAAACAAGAGTTGCATTCATGAGTTTTGCTATGGCAACCATGTCACTAATCTGCAAATATTCACTAACTTCTTCTGAATCATATTCATCTTATGAACCCTAAAATAATTCAGCAGTATATTTAAAAACCTAGAGCACTGTGCAACTCACTTACCCCAGTTTTCATTTGATTCAATCCACCATTTGCATGGACTAGAATATACCCATTTGTGGCACTTCCATTCCCTATAAAATTTTCAAAAAAAATATATTATTTAAAAAGAAAAATAAAAGATTAATTGACTAAAAAACTGAACAATCAAAAGCTAATAGAATTACTGATGTCCTTCTGTTTTCGATCAATGCATTTGTAGTAGTCATAGCTGTCTGGCTGCATCCAAATCTTAGGAGGAGTTGTAAAGCGACGAATGCTTGCAGGCTATTCATGGAATTACATAAGAATTAGTGCTAAAACATGGTTAATTACAGTAAAACTACACCACAATAGCCATGCCCGTAGCTTGATAAAACGAGCAGAAAAGGAAAAAAATCAGTAAAAAAGAGTTTGATCATAGACTTACTATTAAATGGATTAAAAGGAAAAACAAAATAATAATGGAAAAAGTTTCTTTGAACGATTTCTAAAGTCTAGATGCACTATTTTAGAAACAGTTAATGAAACAAGTTTGATATTTTATGAACTCGATGGACATCACTGCCGATCATAGTGAATTAGAATCTTACCAGAAACTTTTCCGGCGACAATCCTTGCTCTTTGACGGCGTTCAGAGTTTCGTCCACAATCATTGGTCGGATGAAATCGCCATGGTCCATTGTTATATCATGACATTTCGAAATCAGAAGTAGCTTCGTAATAGAAGACATAACTCCAAGCAACATCAAGCAAGCAATCACCACCCAGCGACCACGTCGAAACATAGCCGGCAAGCTCTGAACTTTCCGGTCAAAGAATCCTCGGATTTTCAAGTCCGTCCGTTCAGCGTCTTTTCCATCAACGATGTCGATTATTCTTCTCCTCGTCATGGACAGAAAAAGAAAAACCTGGATAAACCTGGCCTGCACAGAGTTTTTCACATTGTTGGAAAATTAAAAGAGACGATATCAAAAGATAAAAAGAATTGTTTTTTCTTTTTTGATATTATGAAGAAGAAGAAGAAGAGATAGAGACATGAGGCAAGATGAAAGGGAATGGTAACTGTTTTTCTTCTCCTCGGCTATCTTTTTCGTCTATTTGCGATTTCAATGGGCGTGGGATATCTGCAGAGCGAATTATAAGGAGAAGAAGGGACAAAGGCAAGAGCCTTCTGAAAATTCAAAGAAAAGAATGGAGTTCCTATTTATTTAGAGCTACAGCTCTCTAGGTCATCATTCTCACTTTCTATACTTGTTTTTTCAGATCTACGTTAATAAAATAATAATATTTTTATTCTTAAGTTCTAAAAATTCCAGATTAAATTAGTTTAATTATTTCTTAAATATAAGATAAGTGGATTTTAAACTCTTAGTTAATTTGTAAATTATTAAATATTACGTAAGATAACAAACCACCAAGATTTTGGTATCTAATTTAAAATTTGAAAATATACTACTACAAATTATAACGAACTGATAAGTAAGTTTAATTTTGTAAAATATTCTCTCAAGTCTTGTTTTTTTCATGAAAAAAAATCTTTGTAGTTCCCAATTTTATTTTATCCTTAAATTTAACGAAAAAAATCACCCATTTTATTACAGAAGATGTTGATTCGCCGTTACTTTTTTTGGAAGACGATGAGAGAAGAGACTAGAGCAACTGGGCAGAGCTTGCTGTTGAAGAAGAAGATCCTTCTCAGAGTTTGAAATTGGGGATTATAACGTGCTACTAATGGATTTATTTGGTATCTGTGATAGTCTATCATGTGAAAGTAACGACGACCCAAAATTTTATTAATTACGATGACTCAGTATATACTAGTGGGGGTACACAATCTCACATCGCTTAAAAAAGTTAAAATTGAGTACTTTACGTTTATCATTTCCTATAAAATTTATGCATTTTAGCATATTGTATTTATCATATACGACTTAATATTTTAGAGAATATATTGCTATCTAATTATCTTTGAAAATTAGTATTTTTGAACGTTTATATTTGTCCACAAAATAGTCATAATTGAAAAAAAGAAGTTAGATTGGGAAAGAATGTCGCTTTATTGAACGAGGCAAAGATTGTAGACTAGATTCATTTCTACGTGACTCATGAAAGAAGACAGTGAATGCCTCCGGTTAGCATATTCTTAGAGAACATCACAAGCTAAACAAGAACACAAGCTTATTACTTCCAATCTTCGTCATCTTAAGTTTTTCGACAACTTAGTGTTTCCATGGAAGTAAAGGACTTCACTGGATTTAGTCTTTTCGAAAATCTACGAAGACGCCGGAGTCACCTGGCCCTGCTTCCCTGTCGTTCTCCGGCTACACTTTAGCAACTGATTCCCCCCACAACTGCGCTCTCTCTCTATCTCTCTCTTCTTCAATGGCCGGAGTTTCTTTAGTTTCGTCTGTAACGTTAACGACCTTTAATGGTACGCTCCCCATCACTCTTCTTCTCCGGGCACGCGCTTCTTCAAGAAAGTACGGGATTGTAAAGCTTCGAACCAGAAGCTTTGAGGTTGCTTCAATGGCAGATGGAGACGGAGGACTTTCAAAACCTCTACCTCTCTCGTGGCCGTGCAAAGAGGTCTGTATTTTAAATGCTCTACTCTACGTTACGATTTGACTGACTGCCAAACACGAAAAAAAGAGTGCGTTGAGTAAGAAGCCCACTTTCTCGAAAAGTTTGGCAAGGGAGGTCGATGAGTTAAGAAACCACAAATCTAAGTCAACAAGGACGGATCCATTGACTAAACATTTAATTGAATACCATAAATTAAGAGTGACTAATAAATCTAACGGGGGTCCCACTCCGCAACATGTCTAACAATGTTGTGGCACTTCCACATGCACGCACTTGATTGGTGCGTAATCATAAATGCAGTCTAAATAATACATGTAGTTTAGGCGGCGTTTGGAGTTGCCTAATTGCTGCACTTGTTGGTTGCCTTGCGTTGAATTTCAATTGCCCACGATCCAAACGCTTCCTTAATTAATTACAACGTATAATGCATACTCTTCCCCACGTCTCCCTTGCTTGAATTTTTAAATCTTGGGTTAAGCTCGTATTAATTACCAAATTAGATAATTTCTCTTGTTAATTACCTACGTCTATCTACTGCATTGACATTTGAAGAGCAGAAAAAATAAAAATAAAAATAAATAAATAATTAAACAATTATTGAAAAATAAATTAGATAAGCGGAAAATGATTTACGAAAGTCGATACGCGTCCACCTCCTCCTCTCTCTGCTTTAAAACTCTCTCTTTCTTCTTCGATCAGCAGAGGGGCAGAGACATTCCTCGTCGGTTATCCTCTTATTTTCACCAGTTTACGATTTGACGCTGACCCTTTTTCGTTCTGTCTGATTCATTTCCTGTCTTTGGCGCCTGTAGCTTTTGATTTTTCTGTTTCTGGGTGGCTGCAATTCGATTTCCGTTTGTTGTTTGTTCCGACCATGAATCTGGGTTGTCAGATCCATGGAGTGGGAATCCATTTTTCTGTTTGATTTCTCTCTATGTATTCTTCGTTTTCGCCAATTTCAGATCTTTGCTCGCCTTGTAGCTAACAGATCCATGTTGTCCTTCTAGTGTGCCTCGTCTTACCTCACCTCGTTCGTCCATTTCTGTGTAAATCTCAGTCATTGAATCGACCACTGCCTGCAAAAATGAAGAGCACGAGCCGTTTCTTCACAATCGGGCTGGTCACTGCCTGGTACTCGTCAAATATTGGGGTCCTCTTGCTCAACAAATATTTGCTCAGCAATTATGGCTTCAAGTATCCAATATTCCTCACTATGTGCCACATGACCGCTTGCTCGTTGCTCAGCTATATTGCTATTGCTTGGTTGAAGATGGTGCCTATGCAGACAATTCGGTCCCGAGTTCAATTCATGAAGATCTCGGCTCTTAGCTTTGTCTTCTGCATCTCCGTTGTCTTCGGCAACATTTCACTTCGCTATTTGCCGGTATCTTTCAACCAGGCAATTGGTGCGACGACGCCCTTTTTCACCGCGGTTTTTGCTTACTTGATGACCTTGAAGAGGGAGGCTTGGCTTACTTATATAACTCTCATTCCTGTTGTTACTGGTGTTGTCATTGCAAGCGGGGTAAGAAATTTTACTTTTATGATACAAATTCAACTTCTTCTATAAACCGACAGAAAACTTTGGTTTGTTTTGACGAATCAGAATGTGGACTTTAGTAATTTATAAGTACTTAAAGATGCAAAATGTGATTCATTAAAGTTTTAGATGATTGTTTCTTCAATTCAACAATACCAGGAATGACTATTGGGGGTGAGATCTTATGCTTTATTAGATGGAGTTTAATTTGTTGTTGGCAAAAGCTTATAAATTTAGAGCTACATGATGGAATATAATTTGAAATCATTCGAGACATATGATTTGGGACGAGAGTTTAAGATAGACATTGATTTAGCTGAGTTCAATGCCACTCATCGGATATACTTGTGTCTGCGCAATTCAAATTTAAGGCCACTTAATTCCAGATTCTATGTTTAAGATGTAAGGAATCCTTTTTATGAATGATATCACATAGCCAAACCAGTTGTTTCTGACTTTTTATTTTTCTCTTTTACATGGCAAAAGGGCGAACCAAGTTTTCATCTATTCGGATTTATAATTTGTGTGGCAGCTACGGCTGCGAGGGCGCTTAAATCCGTGCTTCAGGGGATTCTTCTTTCTTCAGAAGGGTATGGAGCTTGATAACAAACTAATGATTTGAATTTGTAGTCGAAAATTTCCTTAAATCCTTTTGCAAAATGGTGATGGTTTTGAGATCTTATCAGGGAGAAGCTGAATTCCATGAATCTCCTTCTGTACATGGCTCCAATAGCCGTGGTTTTCCTTCTTCCTGCAACGCTTATTATGGAAAAGAACGTGGTAGGTATTACTCTGGCACTTGCCAGAGATGACATGAAGATTATTTGGTATCTTCTCTTCAACTCAACCTTGGCTTATTTTGTGAATCTGACCAATTTTTTGGTCACCAAACACACAAGTGCTCTAACTCTCCAGGTATACCTTTCCTTTCAATGCTCTTCTCCATCATTTATCTCATCTTACTGTCAAATAGCTGATCTATACAGTGAATGACTGGTCCAGACCTGCCTATGTTCATGGTTATATCGAAAAGAGAAAAAGAAATTATCAGCTCCAAGTGCAGACTCAAAAACTGGTTTCTGGCTCTTTTCAGGTACTAGGAAATGCAAAAGGGGCAGTTGCTGTCGTAGTTTCGATTTTAATTTTCAGAAATCCGGTTTCTGTCACCGGAATGTTCGGCTACATGCTGACGGTTCTCGGAGTTATTCTCTATAGTGAAGCCAAGAAAAGAAGTAAATAAAAGAAACCGAGCCTCCGGAGTTTTGTTTTCTCGAAGTTGACCGGCTTTTAGGAATCAATCTCTTATATTTTTCTCCCCATTTTTTTCTTCCCATTTGATGCCTTCAATCCAATATAGATTTTCATTTGTATTAGTAAAATCCAGGATTAGTAGAAGGTAGAGATGTTGAAATAAGTGATTGGTTTAAAGGAGACACGCTATTCTTTTCAAAAAGCTCTATAGAGTTGGACTCGCTACAGTAATTGCTCTGTTTTGAACATGTCTTATATTGATCAATCAATGAGGGACATTCATATACTTTCCCTTTTTTTTTTTTGCTTCTAGCATGAAATTGTCTATTCTGTGTCTGATCCCACCCAGATTTATTCTTAAGAGCAGCCTAAAACGCGTTGTATTAGGAAAATAAGAGAATCGTTCTTATAAATCATGTATTTTTTATTCTCTCAAATGATGTTAAATTGTGCACCTTCACTGAAATGAGTTTAACCATCGCAGAATCTTCATTATCTTTTACATGATGGGTCATCACAGTTCTAGACTTGTATGTTGATTTAGAAAAAGTGACGTGTTTAACTATCTTTAAACTTCATTGATCATTCAAATTCAAAGACAGATTAGACTCGGTTGGACTTTTAGAAGCGAAGCAATTAAATATATAAATTATTGGATGAATAAATATACTATAAATTATATGTATAGAATTATGGATTGATACTCTTTTATTATTAAAAACTCGATCACTAACTCAAATAAAATCTCAATCGTAAACTTAAATATTGGGATGCAAAAAGTTGAACATTCATTTTAAATCATTTTAAATTGGTTTAGAAAATAAGAAACAACAATAATTAAGGGAGAAAAACGTTATATAAATATTTAATATAATAAAATAGGTTGAACTTTGAAGGAAAATGAGAAACTTTTTTCAGCCTTGCCACCTTTTGTTTTTTTGTCGCCGCGACTCTTCGCCGGCGAAATTTGAAGCTTTTCAGTAAGATTACGGCGTCATCTTCGTCTGTTACAGGCCGGGTTCACTTGTTCCGCCTCTGAATAAGAGGTACTTTTTTATTTCTCTCATTCTTTATCGACAGTTTCGGCAATTAGTTTTCATCTTCAAAGGCGGAAATGTTTATTTTTTTTTTGTTTGAATTGTTTCAATTAGGAGCAGGGAATAGATGATTTTCTTAATAGTTTCGTTTGGAACTATAAAATTGATTTGTTTATGCTGTTTTTCATGTTTATTGGGTGTGTTTGTTCTGTCAATTATCCGGCTCTCCCACATTTTGGTCTAAAAATTTAGTCTCTGGATCTGGTTGTAGAGTTTATCTTCTAAGAAATTAAGTTGTTGAAAGGGCTAACTAAAATCTTAATTTGTATACGTGCTATTGAAAAAAAGAAATCATTCCTTTGTGGCAATTCATCCTCTAAATAAAGATTTCGCAGAGTTTAATCTGTTCTGCTATCATTGATGTATTTGATTATATGGGTTATTTTAAGTTTTATTCAGGGAAGTGAATAGACGAATTCTTATTTTCTACAGGTTTTGATCTTGTTAATGATTCATGTGCAGGATTGAAGTAAATAATGTGTAGCTTATTAGCCTTTAAAGCCCATTGGACAGCGGAGAACCACAAGATATTCGTCGATGTCTGTTTAGAGCAGACATTGCGAGGCAATAAGCCCGGAACACATTTTAATAAGGAGGGGTGGAAGAACATCGTCGAATCTTTTCGCAGGAAGTCTGGTTTTAACTATGATAAAAAGCAAATAAAGAATCATTGGGCAGTCACGAAAAAGGAATGGAAAGTCTGGCTCAAGCTCATTTCTGATGTAAACATGAAATGGGATGGTGATAGTCATACTTTTGGTGCTTCTGAAGAGAATTGGATGAACTATATCGAGGTAGGCCGATTAACTGTACGATTTATAATATTTTTCAAATCAAACTACCATTGCTAGTTATGTAATATCAATATTTTTGTTTCAGGAAAACCCTGAAGCTGCACAATTTCGGTATAAAGAACTTGAGTTTGCTGATAAATTTGCAATCATCTTTGATATGGCTGTAAATGCCGATACTGGACCACAAGCTCAATGGAAGCGGCAAAATGACAGTTCTACATCCTCTACTTATTATTCAAAAGACGAAAGCAGAGTAATATTGGATGGGGAAGACGATGAACTATGCGATGCAGATGTATCAAAAAGTACGGTTGTGGTTCAAGCAGCTCATATCAGGATGATCCCCAGTGAACAAAGCATGTGTAGCTCGTCGATTTTGAAGGGAAAAGTCAACTGGAATCCTTCCATTCACAAAATATTCCTCGATCTATGCGTAAATGAAACAATTAAGGGTAATAAGCCTGGTACCCATTTTACCAAGGAGGGTTGGAGGAATATTGTCGCCTCATTTGAGCAAAAGACTGGTCTAAGATTCGATAGAACTCGATTGAAGAATCATTGGGAAGTGACGAAGCAACAGTGGAGAATCTGGTGCAATCTGCTCGGCTTCTAGTAGTATGAAATGGGATCCACATACCAACAAATTCGGCGCAAGTGACGAAGACTGGGCAATTTATTTACAAGTATGTGATATAAGATATCAATTTCTACAATTACTTATAACATCAATTTAGATGTGATTTCTCGATGGTAATATTGTTTTGTTTGACGCAGAAACAGCCAGAGGCTGCACATTTTCGCTCGAAAGAACTTCAGTTTACAGAAGAATTGGAAATTATCTTCAATGAGAAAACTGATATTGGAGAGACAGAACCTCCTATAAAGCGTAAGAAATACAACGATATTTCGATTACACCCACCTTCCCTCTGGGTTTAGAGAAGCTGGACGAGAAAACAGACCGTGTTCTTGGTGCTTTCAGGTCAAGAGCCAACGAAATAAGTCCAACAGATATCTCTGTAGTTTCTTCTTCGCAAAGACTTACCTATAGTATTGGAGATTGTATTGAATGTCTTGATGGGATGGAAGAAGTAGAGCAAGGAAGCGACCTCTACTTGTTTGCTTTAGATATGTTCCTTAAAAAGGATTATAGAGAAATATTCCTACAATTGAAGCAGCCAAGTGTTCGCATTGCATGGCTAAAGCGGCTACAATCTGCCGAATTGCCTTACCGTTAGGATGCTTGTTATCTCCAAATAAGTGGCTTGGATTAAGATCACTTGCCATGTGAATTTTTTAGAAGCTTTGAGTCTCACAAAGGTATCTTAACAAATCTGTTTCCCCATTTCTAAGGCCAAGCTGAGGAGGTTATTTGAGACCGATCATGTTGCTGACTGAGATGATAGAACGTCTAGTTGGATCATCAAGGTGTCAATGACTATGGTGGGATGCCCGCTGATTCTTCTTTCCAAATCCCAATAAAATGTTGAATGGTAGTGTTTTATATTTCCCTGCTACTTTGTAGTTCAAACTTAGAATTTCTGTCAAAGCTTCTCCAGATGAACACAGCTTGTTGAGAAAATAAGTCTTGGGTGAAATTTATATTTGTGACCGATGACCGATGAAATTTATATTTGTTTACAGCGAAAACATGATGTGTGATTTGAAATCTGAAAATAACATGACAAGGAACTTCGACCAAACCACTAGCTTCTCTCTTTTGGATTATCAGGATCAGATCAAAATACTCACAGATCCTTGATAGGTAAATGGCATTGCCACTAGACATTCAAAATTATGCACGACTTTCGGGGCCATCGTCGGCAGAGAGAGACAGGGGGGGGGACTGGAAGGATGAAGAAAGAGAAATGGTCCTAAGAAGAAATCAATTAACTGATTCCCACTCATAAACTGAGACCAAATCGTTCTCTGCTTAAATTCTTTATCCTCTTCCATCTCCTTGAAGAAATCAATGGAGAAATAAATTAGTGTGTTCTGCTTCAAGATTCTCTTCAACTTTTTCTCAACTGGCCCTTCCTACCTCACTTTATTCCACTCTTACAAGTGGCTTCTTTCACTTTTTTTTTTTTTTTTTTTTTTATGAAATTTAAAATTCAAGTATGCTAGCCACACTTTAAGATTTGTTCCTTAAAATAAATTATATATGCTTGGGCAGTATGGGTATATGTCACATTTATATACTCCACGCTGATGAGTCGTTTCACAATATCCATTTTGATTCTTCAAAGTCGTGCTTCTTTTTTTTAAGATTCTTAAACTTATGCCATCAACAAAAGGAGATTCTTAAACCCCATTTTAAAAGGGTTCTCAATTCTTTGCCTTTCAATTTAATCTCTGGCCTTGGTCTCTAGTTGCTTTTATCTCCTATGCACTATAAATCCACGAGTTAGAAATCTTTTCTGGGATATACTACAAAGTGAAAGAATGGGTTCTCTGCATCCCATTATGTTCGAGCAGGAGAGTCAGAATAGAGAATGGACAAAGGAAGAGAATAAGAAGTTTGAAAATGCTCTGGCAATTTACAACGAGAATTCTCCTGATAGATGGCTAAAAATTGCAGCTTTGATTCCGGGGAGGACAGCCGTTGATGTGATGAAGAAGTACAAGGCACTAGAAGAAGATGTCTTCAACATTGAAGCCGGAGGGGTCCCAAATCCAAGCTATCAAGCATTAGAATCGGTAAATACTCGTAATTTCGATGGTTTCAGAAAGAAGCCGATATCAGCTAGAGGAGACGAAAAAGGAAAGAAGAAGGGAGTTCTGGTGAAAGAAGAGGAGAAGAAGTGAGCCTGAGCTTCCTACAATACACAAGCAGAAGATGTTGTGTTTCTGGTTTTCAGTACTGGGTAATCTATCTCTCTTTTCTCGTTTGTTTTTAAGATTTTTGATGAAGCGAGTGATGTAATATTTGTGTTGTGTATAGTTTCGTTTCATTTGTGACTGTATTTTGTTACATATTATGATGAAGATTATAACGTAAGAATCGAATGTTTGTTGACAACTATTGGTTTCCTCTCTTCTGCATTATCTGCCATGTCCCCCTTCCTACGACACTGATTTTCCCAGAGCAGCCAACGCCGACAAAAGACAGATTTCAGAAGAGTTCAAATCAAAGTCTCAATTATCGAACTGTAAAAATGCAACGAAGAAGAGTCGACACTTGCGTTGACCTTTGTTGAAGCAAGTTAGTTGCAGTGTAATCTTAAAAAATGAGCCAATGAGGAGCATAATTGCGCCTAAGTGGGGAATCCATTGACAAAAGTCTAGCACAGATCCTTGTTACTTAAGTATTAAACCAGAAGAGTGGCCTCAGTGTCATGAAAAAAGCTTGATGCCCACCCATTCACAATTAAAAATGCTTCAAAATTAAGTCATAAATCTATAATTATAGGAATGTAAGTCATCATTTGTAGACTGCACACCTTACATTGTTGCCTTAATATTGACTTGGTGGACGAGAAAGAGAGCACCATACCCACTTAGATTCTTAAACCTAATCAACCCCTAATTACAAGATGATTAAATGGAATTTGCTTTTCTTAATTTGGCCTCCATGATTTAAAAGATGTTTCGGTCCCACTTAGTCATGACCATTTTCATAAATTTTGAAAATAACACGTACCTTCTTTCATTTCATTTCTTTGACTAAATCATGCTAGTTCTCAATAATTAATTTGACTTTATTTTTAATGCTAGTTTTGTCATTTGTAAAAACAGTTTGTGAATAACGCACGTTTAAAGTGTTTGTAGGCCCATTATTGAATTGGGCCTGTAAGAGAAGAATGAGGCCCATTAAAGCACGCCAGTTTCACCATTTCTTCCAATTACCGTTTGACAACCCAGTTCGCCGTTCCCGCGACGTTGATCTGTGACAATTTGCTTTCCCTTTCCGCGCGCGTTGGTGTTGAAGATCCTTCTATGGCGTCGTCTCGTTATCCGTCATCAAGGCCGCTGGACCTAGATCTTACCATAGTAGCTGCGAAGCATCTCAAGAACATCAATTGGAAAAACGGCGATCTCAAGCCCTACGCGATCTTCTGGGTCGACTCCAACCGCCGCCTCGCCACAAAGCCCGATGACTCCGGTTCTACTAGGCCTGTATGGAACGAGAGCTTTACCATCCCACTCAATCTACCTCTCCACGACTCTTTTCTTACCCTCGAGGTCTTTCACTCCAAACCGTCCGAGACGCCCAAACCCCTCGTGGGCACCCTTCGTCTTCCCCTCATCGATCTGGATAATCCTGATGATTCGAGCCGAATCCGAACTTTTGAACTAAAACGTCCATCGGGACGGCCTCAGGGTAAGATCCGGGTAAAACTCGCCGTTTGGGAACGCCCTTTACCTCCGGACTACCGTATCTCCCCTCCGCCGCCCTATTATTACTCCAGTGCCCCTCCTCCTCCTCCCTCGCCCTTTACGCGCGACTACAGGGAATATAATCCGTCGTACATTTCGCCCCTCCCTGTCCCTCCGCCTCCATCGCAAACTTTGACCCCCTCTACAGTGTCGTCATACTCTTACGGGTCGTATCCCGAAGCCTATCCTGGCTACTACTCTGGTTACTACACCAGTAATCCACCTCCTCGGCCGAGACCCGTCTTTGACCGTGCTGTGAATTATGGTGGACCCTCTGCACCAGTGGATTATTCGCCTTACGATCCTAAGCCGCATAGAAGTGGGAAAATGGGGTTGGGTACCGGACTAGCTGTTGGGGCAGTTGCAGGAGCCTTGGGTGGGCTTGCATTGGAAGAGGGATTGAGATACGAAGAAGGTAGGATTGAAGAAAAGGTCGAGAATGACTTGGCTGCTCGCGATGATTATAGTGATTATCGTGCAGACTACTAACATAGTTGCTTTATTGGTAATATTTGCTGCTCTAATTTGCAATTTCACAGTAGTGTGTATATTTTATGGTTGATTGGCTCGTTGTCTGAGAAAGGTTCGTGCTCGATGAACGGAGTTCATACGTCTTTATCAGATGAGAAACCAAAATAAAAGTTTTTATGAATGTAGTATTACCTGTTGCTTCTATTATGCAAATCATCATCTTAAATTTAATAGTGTGGAAAGCTAGCAGGTACTTGTGTATTAGATGAGAAGCTTTCTGTTTATGACTTCTCCAAATGATGAAGATTTATGAATGTAATTGTAAGACCTCTCATTGCTATCTTCTCTGAATGTACTGAGGTTAGCCTACTTTGTTGTAGCCGATTTGGTTTGTAATCTTTGGGCAAGGTTAGCCTAATTTGTACAAGTACAACTCTTGCACAAGTTTTCCAGCTGCGCATATAGTCTACGCTTGATTCTGCAACCTTTCAAGGCCGGGTCACAGGTCGGATTCAGTTCTCTAATTTCGCGGCTTAATTTTGGTAACCTTGGTCAATAATCAATATCATGGAGATAAACTTGATTAACTAATTTTAACTATTTTAAAATACAATCACATCCTCTTCATAATTTTATTTCCTTGTAAATAATTATTTATTGAAGCTTAGATCTATTTGGGCTAAAAATATTAAAAATTGTTCATTTATTCTCTAATTAGGGGCAGATTAGGAAATAACGCTAATCATCCCCCCCTTCTCTGACAACTCGTATTATTCTGATCTAACAGCAAACAGCAGTTGAGGTTTCCGAACTGGCCAGCCAGGAGGGATTTTCATACGAAGAGGGAAGATTGAGAGAATATCGATCCCATTTACAACTGTTGACGTTAACGTGCTTCTCTCTCGATCCTCTGCTTTAGGTACCGTATTCTATTCTGTGTATTAGCTCGTCTTCTACTTTCTGGATTTCTTTTTATGATTCTCAGACAATAAATTTGGGGAAAGTTAACTCCTTAGGTTATACGATCTGTTGTCTAATTGTGCTCGCTTTCTTCTGTGATTCCGTGCTCGATCTCGGTTTGGCTGAGTTCCAGCTTTTGTCTACTATAAGGAATACGAAGCCTTTCATCTTGTAGTCCTTCATGATTTTACAGTTCTGTTTACTTTTTTGGCCATTTCTTGCCTTTCCTAAACTTCAAGCCTCACCAAATGTTTCTTGTAGTCATTCAATTATGGACATTCTGACACTGTATGATGCATCCGAAGGATAATCCAGGGTTCCTGCTATTCTTCTGATGGCGGGGTTTCAATGATCTATTTTTAAGTTGCTTATTATGTATTGTGGGCTCACACTTGACTGCTCTGCGATAATTTAGTGGATGGAGAAAGTCTTCATAATTGTGGCATTCTTGCAGGTAATATTTTGTTTCTCTTCAATAATTAGTTATTGCGAAGCAGTTTCCAAAGATCAACTATGAACTCTCACAAAATACGTTTTGTGAAGTAGAAAATGAAGAAAGGTTACATTTTGAAAAGTCCAATTGCCTGTGTTTTCATGGTGGTGACTGTTAGTTTTGGTTTTCTTATGCTCATCTCAACTTTAAGACTTCCCGAGATATCACTAAGAAATCAGGCAGTCAATGCAAACCGGTCCTCAAAAATTGGAAATATGGCAGAGGATGAAGGGCTTGGCAAGTTTGGGGAGATGATGATAAGCATGTTGCCTGATGATCTTGCTTTTACTGTCTTTATCCCCTCAGACCAAGCTTTTGAGCGGGATTTAAGGTTATATAAGAACAATAGCTTTGAAGCAGATAAGATGAACGATACATATGCTATAGTTTCTCGTATATTAGGATTCTCAGCTGTTCCCAGAAGGCTGTTTTCTACGTCTGTGGATGTTGGAAAAGATAATCAGATCTCTTATGACTCCTTAAGCGGATTAAGATTATTCATTGCCATCGACGGAGATGGAATGCTGGTTGTTAACAGAGTAAGATCTGAAAGAGTCGATATGAGGAAGAAAGAAATTGTGTTTCATATTATGGATGGTGTTTTAATGGATGCCGAGTTTGAACTATCTATGCTTCCCGACTACGATGAAGGCGAAGAAAATTGATCAAACCATTTTAGCATCATTTTTGTCAATGTTTTGTTGTAGAATTACATGTATCAACATTTGGACATGGACTGTACAGTTTTACATGTTCTTTTGATTATCACTTCAGGAAAAATTGATCAAATTGATTGTATTGTAAATCACATACCCTAAGGCTCTAATTGGATCATCTAACTGTGGGGAACTTAGATTGTCTGTGTCCTCCTCCTAGTCTTCTTCAACTCACCGTTATTACGCTTCTTTCTCTTCCTTCTCGCCACTCATTAGTTAATTAATTTATAATGCTTATTAAATATGTTTAAAATATTATGTTTTTTAAAAAATTTTATCAATAATGATTGATGCAATTAATAATTAATTTATGTAATTAATATAATAAATTATAAATAATTAATTTATTGTATTTATTGTATCAATAGTTGTTTGACACTTAGCAGTAGTAAGAGGAAGAAAGAAAATAAGAGACCAAGTCGTTTACTTCATATTTATGACTCTTGCCAACAATTGGTTCTATAACTAGCACTTGACTCGAACTACTTGCCATATCTAAACTAGCTACGGTCAAAAATGGAATTGATTCCAGATCTCCTTGCGCCCTACAATCCAGATCTCCTTGCGCCCTACAATCCGAAAGTGATTCTCTATCAAAGCACTTGCAAGGAGTTAAGCGCGAGTGTATTTTATGAGGGTAAAATAAAAAGGTAAACGTTGCATTATTCAAAACTATAATTATGGTTAATTTATCATTTGTCATTTTCACTCTTTGTAGATAGGGATCAAGATACTCTAAAGTCTAAATTGATAAATTAATATTTTTTTATAGAAAAAATAGTTCAAGATAACGATGGCATGAACTAAAATACATATATTAGTGATTTTAGTTAATTATATTATACCACTTGCAACGCATAAAAAAATTGAAGTTATAAAACTAGGAAAGTAGTCACATGAACATGTGTATAGTAAATGTAGTCAAATTTAAAAAATAAAATAAAATAAAGTAAGAAATTATATAGAAAAGAAAAGAAAGAGCAAGAAAACCAATGAATGATTCGATCGAAACAAGAAGCAAATTTCCAAGCATGCACTTTGAAAATGAATATTAAAATTGTTTTCTGGTATAGGGAAAGAGAGAGTGTGCTAGAATTCCAATTTCCGAGCATTCAAAAGATTAAAACAGTCCAACAGAGTAAGCTCAGAGAGATAAAAACAAAGTGTTTATGAGCATGCAGAGAAGAATGTCCAACTTTTTTCAATATTTTAAACCCATAAAAAAAAAAAATTGCAAAATTAAAAGGAAATCAGACAATATTTGTTACTACGTTGTAGATTTTAATCTTCTTCAACGCTTTTTCATATTGATTGTAATGATGGTGGATCGTGGTTTTTCAGATTCTACATAAAGCTTAAACGCAGGTCCAATGGCGGATGAGTCCCCATTTCCGTTTCGATTGTGTACGTAAAAGATGCAGTTTCCTTGCACTGTTTTGCATGTACTGGTGATCTAAGCTTACAATGAACCGGAGTTGCTTCTTCCATGGCGTTTATTGGGAAAAGTTGCAGAGTTTCCATCACTCTTTCTGGCTCAGAAACTTGTTTTATCTCTGCAAAATCTGCCAAAAAGACGGGAGGAAACTAGGTCTTATCAGAAGCCTGAAACGCAAACCATTAGCGGAGATTTTTTAAGTAAATGAACGTACGATTTGGAGAAAAAACTTTGTCGTCCTTGCGAAGAAAATCTCTCTGATCAGAAACGTTGGAGACTTTGCGGCGTTTCTGTCTCTCCCTAGCTTTATGATTCTGAAACCAGTAGAAAACATTCTTGCTCTCGATCTTCCCGTAAAGGCTCAGCTGCGTCGAGATTTTCTGAATCTGATCGGTGCTCGGAGTTCGAAGTCCAGACCGGAAAAGCTCCGTCAAGACCTTAACCTGTTCGGTCGTGGGGTTCCACCTCCCACATTTCGCACCCGTCCCACCGCCGTTGAGCCCGACAACTCCGCCGCCGCCGGCTGCCCGAACACTTGCAGTTTTAATATAAAAGCCTGACAACCCTTCCTCCATTGTTGATCTTCAGTCGTCTCTGAACTTCTGTACTTCTTCTAGTCAGAGCTTCTGAACTCAAAAAGATGAAAGTAGGCGTGCACGTTTATATAGTGGACAAACTTTAGGTTAAACTCGTTATTTATTTAATAATTATAAAGTTAGCGACTTCTCATTCATTAAATGACGCTTCGTCTTCTTAATTCACTCATTATATATTAATTATTCAAACATATAACAATCTAAACAAGAGAGTTCTTCAGTTTTCAGTAGATCATAATTAGGAAAACAGAAATGTTTAGTGTATGAGCTTAGTTCAGCTGCTCTTTTTTGGATCTCTCTCTCTGTTTATTTAATAATTCTGCTTTGATTTTAGGGAAACTTTGATGATAAACCTTTGGATTTCGATCATGTTGTTTGCATTCCGCTTGTATTTTAGTGATTTTAGAGAGAGAGAGAGAGAGAGAGAGAGAGAGAGAGAGAGAGAGAGAGAGAGAGAGAGAGAGAGAGAGAGAGAGAGAGAGAGAGAGAGAGAGAGAGAGAGAGAGAGAGAGAGAGAGAGAGAGAGAGAGAGAGAGAGAGAGAGAGAGAGAGAGAGAGAGAGAGAGAGAGAGAGAGAGAGAGAGAGAGAGAGAGAGAGAGAGAGAGAGAGAGAGAGAGAGAGAGAGAGAGAGAGAGAGAGAGAGAGAGAGAGAGAGAGAGAGAGAGAGAGAGAGAGAGAGAGAGAGAGAGAGAGAGAGAGAGAGAGAGAGAGAGAGAGAGAGAGAGAGAGAGAGAGAGAGAGAGAGAGAGAGAGAGAGAGAGAGAGAGAGAGAGAGAGAGAGAGAGAGAGAGAGAGAGAGAGAGAGAGAGAGAGAGAGAGAGAGAGAGAGAGAGAGAGAGAGAGAGAGAGAGAGAGAGAGAGAGAGAGAGAGAGAGAGAGAGAGAGAGAGAGAGAGAGAGAGAGTTTAGTGCATTTTGGAAGAAACAGAGGAGAAAAAAAAATGGAGGAGAGAGAGAGAGGGAGACATGCGTAAAAGCTGCCACTCCACTGTTCAACATTTTGATCTGCGAGCAGGCAAAATGAGACTACACATATAGAAAAATTATTTTTATAATAGACATGTAAAAAGAAAATTTGAAAATAATAGAGACCGTTGCTGAATGATCAAACGGTGATGAAGGCGATCGTAGGGGTAGTGGTGCTTGGAGTGCAAATTAAAAAAACCAAGGGTGTCTGGTAAAAGATCACCATTGGAACTATCAACGTCGAACAAGATTAGACAGAGGTGAAAATAAATGTGAACTGTCCGATGCGTGTTGGACGGTTGTGATGGAAAGAAAGTGAGATTAGAGATACTGTGTTAGAGAAAGAGTTGACCAGAAGAAGAAAGTAGTCAGAACGTAAGAAGGGACAAAGAAAGCCACCGGAAACGGACCAAGGAATGACCCGACAACTCATGACTACCCAATAAAACCTACCCATCTTCTCTCTTGTATACATCCCTTTTGTCTTCCCTATATTACATGTTTTATCATTTCCTAATAATAATTGATAAGGCCACTCCAGAATTAATGGATTGAAGTGTTCCTATCGTTGCTATTCCATGGTTTTGGAAGAATAAGTCAAAATATTCCCGGGAAATCAGGTCGTTTGCCACGCGTGGAGTCT
Organism: Begonia masoniana; assembly: GCA_022432975.1. Classification (NCBI taxonomy): domain Eukaryota; kingdom Viridiplantae; phylum Streptophyta; class Magnoliopsida; order Cucurbitales; family Begoniaceae; genus Begonia; species Begonia masoniana. Next base: position 1,271,595 of record CM039504.1, read on the forward strand.
GAGTGCTTTAGAGAAGAAAGTAGAATTACAAACTCTTGCACATAAATCACAACCATAATCATAATCATAATGGAGATTAGTAAGTAATTAAAGATTGATTAAGATTGGAAAAAGAGCCAAACGTCGTTTGATGAGTGTCTCCTAGTGGCTGTCCTTGTCTCCTTAATTATCCACCCAATTACTTACTTACACTAATCCAACAACAACTTTCTCATAAATCACAAAAACCTAGATTCAAGAACTTGGATTTTGGTCTTAAACTTGATAGTTTAGATTTAATTAACTAATCAATCATCCTCCCATTATATATGATTTGATCTGAATTATTGCATTTGAAATTAATTTTCTAAATTAAATTACTATAAACATTAAACAACAAAAGAAATGCAAGTGGTTGCAAAATAAATAAAAAAGGTGAGAAATGTGAAAATCAGTGTGAAAATATACCAAAACCTGTGTCGTTTGTCGGAAACTTTTAAGTGGAAAGTAGGCCACCATTTTCCGACTATGCTCAGACAAAAAGTTAATTGTCCCACTAATCATATTCTTAATTATTTTTCAAAACATGGATTAATTATTGATTCATTCTTTAATTAATCTCACATCGTGCTTAATCCCCCACCCGAAACTTCTCTCCGTCTTCGTTCGTTTTGTAATGTTTCGTGTGACATCCATCTGCAAAATTAAAAAATTTTAAAATCTAGATCACTAAAATGATTACATGCTCCAGATATTGAGATTAAATAGCGGTATATAATTATCATAACTTTAAAGAAATATGTGAGTCTGTGACCATTGAAATAGATGGGAAACTGATGTGAACCGAAGAGCGACAAATCTCATTGTAAATAACCATGATCTATTAGAAGATAAAGGAGGTTCAACGAATAAAACTTCACATGGTTTAGTCGTGGAAACCCGAGGAAAAAAGCGATCACAACAAAAGCAAAAAACTATAAAAATAAAGAGTTTTGTAGTATGGAAGTGGGCCCCACGAAATTGGCAAAAGAAGATCCATAAGGCACAGAGTTGAGCTCCACAAATCTCAATGAATTGGAGAGAGAATGATAGAGATCCACACAAACTACAAAGAGATAAAGATTCACGTGGGTTGAAAAGAGATAAAGATCCACATGATTTTGTTTATGATGTGATCCAAGTTAAGACCAAGTCAAAGCCCAAGAACAAGGATCCAATTGAAGATACCCGCAGCCTAATGATAAGAGCAAAAAGCCCAAAATTATTGGAAGATCTTTTGAAGCAAGGGAGGCCAAATATGCATGAAGATTAACATGTGTCATGCACATGCACGTGTAAGAATTAAAAATTCATATGCGAAGCACATGCAAATTCAAACAAATCACGTATGAGAGATCTTATCCAACAAAATCTACTCAAATCAATTCAAATCATATTCAAACGTAGTTTAAACGTGAGATGATATCTGATTATGCCAAGGATCATTATCTCACGATTTTATTAGTTATTTTATTTTTATTTTCATTTGTTTTATTATTTTATTTAATTTTAATGTGTAGTCTATTTAATGGCAAAACTATTTGATTTAATAAAAGAAGAAGTTTGAATTAAAAAAATTGAGTGTTTTTCTTAGAGAGGATTTCTCTTTAGTTCTTTGCGAAGAACAACGATCTTCTTCAAGTCACGCTTGAAGAATCTCGCTTGATAGCTTTGGTTCTTACCAACGAGTTTGGTCTGGATCAAGCTCCTGTTTTGATAGCTTTGGTTCAGCCAACAGGTGTAGCTCAGGTCAAGCTCCTGTTTGGATAACTAGGGTTCCATCGAATTCTTCGATTGAGGTCTTAGTTCCTTATTTTATTCTTGAATCAAAAAGGCGTTCCTAGAATTATTCCGCGTTGTTGTCGGGTCTCGGGTCCTTTCGATCTGAGGTTCGCATCTGAAACTAATATGAACAGTATCAGAAGGCCTAGTCTTCCATCACAGGCCCAACTTTTACCAAGCAACTTAGTTAAGATCAGGCCCAGCATAAGGTACTGTATTTTCTTGTGAGCATATTCAACCAATTAACTTATCATAGTTTTGAGATCATATACTGGAGATGATAGACACAAGGGCTCTCTCATCGTGTGGTCAAATTCAACAATGACTGCATCATTTGATTTTGAGCCTGCTAAGGACAAGGGCTTTGAAGTTCAACAATCTTGACTGAATAAAAGCTGGTAGAGCGAGAGAGAGAGGAAGAGGGAGAGAGACGCCCACGCCCAATAAGAACGCATACCATCAACTTTCAACCAATCACTCTAGGAATTCCAACTTTCATGTCAAATTCAGGCAATGAAGAGGCAACTTCTTAATTGTCACTGTACATACCCATGGCTTAACACCAGTAATCCTTTTGGCCTTTTCCTACGTCAATTATTGCAATTTCTTGAATAAAAAAGGTAGACTTTTGACCATGTTTCTCTTCTGATGTCTAAAACTTATTTCTCCCTGTCGGACAGCAGCTCTGCCCATATTACAGCACGCTTAAGCAGCACTCCTATGCTCTGTAAAACCCAGCAAACTAGACTAGCCAGTTGAGAACAAAACACGTGGAGGTTATGTATATTCATCGAAGTACCCTTGATAGAATTTAGAAACAATTAAATCTTACCAAAACTAAGGAGTCTGGAGCAGCAAACGCAACTGGCTTTGCGTATCCGAAGTTGAAATACCTTTTCGTTCATTGGGTTAAAAGGGAGAAAGCGGGTAACTTTAAGAGGACTGGAAAGAAGCGCTAATGGCCTTCAAATGGGTATTCTTGGCGCGCGCAGGCGCAGCTGTACACGTAGCTTCAGTTCTCTGTAGCAGAACCTTTTTTACCTCCATTCGAGCTTATCTCGGTCGCCATCGTCAAAGCTTGGCAATTGGGGAAACGCTCTTATCGCTTTCTTTTTCTCCTGTATGCAGTCACAAATCAGCACAAGTTTTTTAACAAGTTTATTCCACAGAGAATGCGTACAGTGGTCGTTGTTACTAGGCTAAGAACCTTATCTTCTAAATATAACACGAAACTAATAATAATGTCATATGTATCTTAATTGTGACTAAGCCTTGGTCGTGCCTAGTTTTGGGCCAAACTTTTTCTACGCGGAAACGATAAACAGGGAAGATCATTTCGTATAACGACATGAGTTTTCATAATTTGTAAGTTTCAACTGAGATGACAAAAATTGTAACAAAAGATTGCAAAGAATAATTTAATTTTCCATATTTTCCAAATGTGTGTGTAAATGTGAGATTTGGGAGGTAACCATCGTGGAATTCCATAATATCAATGGAGTCCCTATTGGTTGGCTTAATTGTCAACGCTAAGTAGAGTTCTGAAATTCCCTTCCGCCACGTCTGTCCACCAGCTGCCCTCCATGGATGTTACCGAGGAAGGTCTTCGCTGCATCCAGACTCGGAAAGTAAGTTGGTTCTAGGTATATCTGACTCAGCGAGTCGGAAGAGTCCGTACTCACCAAGACTCGGTTCCCTTTTGCTTCTAAACTTCCCATCACGACCACCAGCACCTGCTTGTATGCGAAGAAGAACCTTTTCATGGCGGATTCGATCGATTGCAGAGCCTGAAGAAGATGAATCTTATCCACCTGATTCTTCTCGCGATACAGCTTCATCGCTGCTTCTTGGATTCTCGGGCCTCCCATGGGGTCTACCTCCACTTCTAAAATGGACGGGACCTTGTGCTTTAGCTCTTTGCACTGCTTCGTCATCTCCACCAATCCCGCTGATCTGAAACAAAACGCTTCAGATTCCTGCAACGACTTGATCGATAACTGACTCTTCAGTTTCAGAAAATCGTCTGGATCCATAAGAAGGTGAAGGTCTTCGATCTCCTCCAGAAGCTTCCAGATTCGTTCGAGCAAATAGCAATCGTTCGCGGCTTTATCGAAGCTTTTCCTGTCAATACGCTCGGCGATTCTCCTGAGAAGCTCCTGTCCGGCGAAGATCCATGTCTCCAGTATCTGGTGCGTCGCGTACACCGTCTGATTCTCGTAGTTCTCAATATGATCGTAAGGACTTCTTTTCAGAGAATGAAGTTCGATTGGCTTGGTAATTAGGTCGTACTCGAGATTTTTCTTACCCGCTAAATTCGGCTCCCCCAACCCCAAAGTATACGGGCAGTTATGCATCTCGCATTCAATTGAATACATAATCTTCTGCGCGATTCCTTCAGATTTTTGCCATGTCGCTAGTCGGGGAAGCAAGCTTGCCTCGCTCGTTCTGTTCACAACAGTAGTTTCGCCGGCAAGTTTCCATACCTCAGCATAGCTCCCGTCGCGAGCCAACACACCGTTGGACGAGCTAAGATCGACGATGGGAGCTGTTCCTCTTGCGTCAGTATCTTCTTCTTCATCTTCGCAGAGCAACGCAATAAGCTGGATCTGACTAGCGGTGAGCGACTCTAGCCTGCGTTTCCATTCCCGGCGGTTAGCATACGGTCTAGGGTCAGACAAGCAGGTGGAAACGAAACGAAACGTGATTTCAAGGCCTTGCAAAATAGGTTTGAGCAAAGACTCGTTCTTCCAGTCAGGGAATTCCTTAGCGGTCCAGAGCTTTCTGAGCTCCGGGAGACGGAGGTAGTGCTCATAAGCGGAGCAAGAAGAAGGGGAGGCGGTGGAAACGTCGGCAGAGCGAAGGGAAACGGGAAGAGAGAGGTGGAGCTTGTTGTTACTATTGATGGAGGCGCGTTTAGGGGATTTAGTCGGCATATCGGAGGAGACAGCCTTCTGAACATAGTCCAAATTTACCATCATAGACTGAAACCCAAAGGAAAGAAAGAGACTTGGAAACAAAATCTGAAACTTTGATTTTTGCTGAAATTGAGAAGACGAAGCGCAGTGGGTTGTGTATTTATAGCCGCAGTTGAATTTGAACAGAATGGCGAAGCGTGTGAAAAGAAAATGAGAAAGTTGAATTTTCAAAAATAAATAAAAAAGAAAAAAGAAAATCAAGCTTATCCATTCACCTAACGTTGGACGATGTCCGTGCCTTGAAGCAGGAAGCTGCTCTCCCCTCTCAACTTTGACCGTCGGTCGTCGGCTATGCTGTGTCCAGCTGTCCAAATTCAATTGGAGAAAGTTCGTTTCTTATTTACAAGAAGGGAAACAAGATAGTAATGTAACTAGTTTCGGATATTCGGAATATTGAGTATTTCTAGGGACGGTTGTTCCATCGTATACGACGTGTAGGTTAAATCATTAGTCAAACATTATACTATTGTCGGCTTATCTAAATCCCTCTCCTTGAATAAAAAGACATGGCAATTAGAGGAGAAGTCAATTAATATAAATATTTTTGTTAGGTTTTAAGAATAGAAAATGATAGATTAGGTTTCCTTTCTTGCCTGAGCTAGATTGCCTAACACACGTTGTTTGAAGTTTGAACCATTGACTCTTTAGAATGGGCATTATAATTAAGAGAATAAGCTATCATATGTACAAGATTTATCTTTCATTCTACGTGACTTGGAACGATAGATTAACGTCGCAATGATACATAGTATTGAAGGATTTTTCTTTTATACAAATAATAATTTAATTTAAAAAAAAAAAACCCAACTTGAAGAAAGGAATTGGAGACAGAAAAGTTGAAAAAATAATATAATTGAATTTTTCTCATGGAAAAAGATGGAAGGGATAAGATCCTCCCTTATCCACTCCTCCCCTTCACATTCCATCTCTTCCTAGTTCCTACTCCATCACCCGCTTTTACCGGGGCCTAATATGCCAATCTGGCCGATACTTGTTTGCCACGTGTTCGCACAGGCTTTTTCCAATGGATCATGCGGAACGCGCCATGTGAGCTGCCCATCTCCCGACACGTGGAATACTCACGTGCCGATTTCCCTGTCGTCTAATCCACTTGTCGGTTAGCTCGTGGGCTTGTAGAGGCCATGGGGGCGGTGCAGTTATAGCCATTGTGATGCTTCCACGTGGTTGTAGGAGGACCCATAACCGTTTGTTGGCTTGCACGTCTGGTTTGGAACGTGTATGGTTGGATGTCAATACGGCGACCGCAATTGGCGCACCACTATGCCAAAAAGAGTGAGATTAAACAAGTCGAAAGCATGATTAAAAGCTTAATAAAGTATTAAAAATATAGACGCGGTGGATAAGACTGGTTTTGCAGGCTAGACAAACAAGAATTAAGAGGAATAATCATAAAATTAGGGTATTTGACTTGGAAAAGATGGTCAAATGGTGGGATTATGGAGGCAAAGACGCATGTTGTATGGCAGATATTGAGGCATTGAATGCTGTCAATGTTATGTATGGTGGCGCTTTCGAGGGTCCACTCCTTGTCTTCCACTTTCCCCGTCTTTGATTTTATCCATTTCTTGCTCCAAAATTTGGAATTCAAGTTGCCCAAGTTGAAAGCAACACGATTCCATCTCACAAGCTTCCAACCATCACGTTAAGAATGATATTCTCGCCATTCTTGGCATTTGTGCTACTGTAGGAGATAACTTCTACAATAATAAACCATTAAAAGGTACTTTGTTCTTGCTATATCACCAACAATTCCACCTCATTTGTCAACACAAATGGACTGTTCTACTTTGCACCTGCCACCAAATTACCGATTCCATTCATTGAGCCTATTTAGTTGCATGACTGCAGAATTGACCCTTCAGTGGTTGGCCTTGCCAGCTAACTGGAAACATCGAGAAAGAGGCCAGCTGTTTTTCGACATAGGTTTTACCAATCAATAGAAAGATGCAATAATCACAATGTGAATTGCGAAGCTTCATCATAAATGATAATCCCCATGCAATAATTTCCCACTAGAAACTCAACATAGAGGCCCAAAACGAGGCCTTAAGTTTCGGAGTGGAGAGTGGCCCAAATCTGCAAGTTGATTTATTTTCCATCTTACCGCCTTTGAAAAAAATAAAAAACTGCTCAAGTAAAAACACAAAGTCGTGTAAGTAAGACTGAAAAATGGAACACACAGAGACGGTGAGACAACATTCAGATTGTTGCTTGAAAACAATCTGAGGTGATTCAACTTAACAAAAATAATAGCACAAATATCTAACCAAAAACAGCAAGGGGAAAACTTATCGAGATCCAAGCAAAACTAAAAGACAACACATAATGCCTAATCAAACAAGCTAAAGCCCATGTCATCATCAGACTCTTCCGCCGGTTCATCCTTCTTCTCCTCCACTGCTGCAGCAGCTGGTGCAGCACCAGAGTCAGAGGCAGCAACGGGAGCAGCAGCCACTGCAAACTTGGTCGGATCCTGCAAGAAACTCAAAGGATTAACCAATACTCACAACGAGGTTTTTTTTTTTTAAGATAATTAAATCAAATAGAGTAAAAATAAAACTTTTAGTAATAGTAAATAATGCAAAAAAAGAGGAACAAAACAGGCCAAGAGATAGGTCCGATATACCTCAAGATATTCCTTCACTTTGTCAGCCTGGGGGAAAGAGTAATTGGTAGCAATTGCAACAGCCAGAACATTCTTGTATCCATTGATGAACATGTGGGGTGCAGCAGCAAGTGTTGGGAATGAAATAGCCAAAGCCAATGAGGTAACCATAGAGACACCGACAGCAAACTTCTCAATAAGATCATCTTCAGTCAAATCAAGCACCTCTGGGCTAAACACCGAGCCATCATCATAGACAGATAAAACAATAAGACCATAAGAGAACGGCCTTATTCCCAGCTTGGCAAGCAGTGCAGCCTCAGAAGAGCCAACCTTGTCACCCTTCTTGATGAGCTCCACAGGGGTGATGATTTCAACAGTACCCTTGTTAATTTTCGTTGGAATGTTAAGAACCTATGAAGTGCATGTCCACAAAAGTTAGCATTTGAATGAAGAAAAATTGTAAATTTTGAGGACTTAGAAGAATCATCAACCTGGAAGAAAGAAGTTTGAGATGGATCGAGACCAGTGTTTCCTGGTGGAACAACCACATCAATTGGGGCGACTAATCCAACACGAGCAGGAGCCCCAACCTGTTTCATTTTAAAATTTATTTAATCAACAATGAGATGCCAAAAATTGCACCATCTAGAGTAGAATGTGCATAAAATAAAATAAAATAAAATAAAAAACACAATATAAACATCTTTACCTAAAGTGACATTTCAAATAGATTCAATTATATTTCAAATGTACCCAATCAAGAAGAAACTAAACGTTATAAAAAAATCATCCTTCGTAGTCTACTATCTGGTCTTTTATTGAATAATAATCACCAAAAGTGAAAGACAATACCCTCGAATAGGCCTTGACGATTAAAAAAAAAAAAAAAAAATTATACCAACAAGAGATGTATTCTGGAATTCAATGACAACAAATAAACTTACTACCAATCGATGAGACTCATACATATCATTGATTAGAAATTGAGTAAACAGCAATCATATAACAACGCGAATAAGAGACCAGCATTGATCATTTTACCTTGTACTTTGCAACCTCTTCACTGACTTCTTTCAAATCACCTTTTGTGAAGATCAATCCCACATTTCCCTAATGACATTTCACGAGAATAAAATTAACATCCGGTATTCAATAATTTCAAAACGAGGCAATTCATTTGACCGGCAAGATTTTAATACTTCTGTCACTTAACTAATTAGACAAACTCTAACAGAAACACAATAAAAAAGACTTCTGAGATTGATATCAACAAAACTTACAACAAGAAGAGGGAGGAGATTGAGGAAGGCTTTGTTTCCGGTCTTCTCGGCATGGATCCTAACTGATCGCTTCATCATAGTGTTCTTCCCCATGAGAACAGTTGAATCACCACGGAGACCTTTCCGAATATTTTGAAGCTGGTTGGACCCAACATTATCGGCCGCCACAACCAAAATCTGACTGTAGTCGTCCAGGAGCTGGCACAGCTTAGCATCGTAAGCAATTTTCTTATCGGCCTTGGAAGTTTTCACCGCCATTGAAGAAACTTAAAAACAAGTCTGAGATACAAGAAAAAAATGGATAAATCGAAAGCAAAACCGAGGGCCAAGACGAAGCTACGTTCAGTCAAGGCGGACAGCTAGACAGTGCCGTCTCTTTAACCCCTCTCTGCACCAAAGAGAAATGAAAGTTTTAACGGAGAAACCCTAGTGCACGAAGAACTGGAGGCGTAAGACTTTGCCAGGGGACATAGCTTTATGTATATATCGATCAGATGGAGGGAAAGCTAGGGTTTCATTTCGGCCAGGATCTAACGGCTCTCTGTTGTTTCTGTTTTAGAATCTGACGGTTATAAGGACATAGTCTTCTTCATGGGCCATAATGTTTGAGCTCTGAGTTTATTTTCGACCCAATAAGCCCAAATTTTCAGATCTGTTAATTGTGTCTCATTCGCGTAGAAATGTCCAAGTCAAACAAGTAATTTATAAAATATTGTGATGTTATGACGTAACAAAATAAATAATAATAATAATAATGAAAATAGTCGAACAATCGAAACAAGTAATTAATATTTACTCGAACAAAATACGCCTGATGATCGATCGTTTTATGTGTAATTAATGTCGTGACAAGAATTAATTAGAGATAAATCATAAGAATGTGACGTATCAAACAAGTATAGTTATTGAGAGAATATTAAAGAGATAGCTACCAAACGATACTTTTATAAAGCCATGGTGGAAGGAATAATCATTACCTTATTCATACATTTATTCGTACAATTATTTAATTATCATTGTTTATCGTAATCTTTTATCTCCCCATTAAAGTGTGGGGAAGATTAAGAGAACAAAGTAGATGAAGTTTTATTCCGTATTAACACGTTTGAACTTGTACATTGAATTTATAAATTGAGATGATCTTATTTTGAGAAAGCATATTGATATTATCCTAAAACGAGCAATTTGAGATGAACTTAGCTAATAAATCTATAAAATTTTAGTGATAGATTGAAGAATATTCTATGATGTGATTGTTGGGCATTCAATACCCCTTCATTATTGTTCTGCAAAAGTCTTCTATGAAGACTCTTTGAAGACTCAACACTTTATAATGCCCACGTGATGTGGCTCACGTTGTCAAAATTCTATTGGTGCACATTTAATGATTTTAATTTGATGGAAGTTAAATAATGATGCATAAAAGAGGAATGGTCCTCTCTCTCTCTATGATAGAACCTGTGAGTTTTCTCCATTGAAACCCACGGCTGAAGAAAAAATAGAAAGGTGAAGAGAGAAGGGAGAGAAACTATTTTCTCACCTTAAGGACTCAGGTAAACTTCACTTTTATGTTTTCTGTTAACGAAAGCGAGTAAAAAATCATGAGGTATGTTTCTCTCTTTCACAGTAAAGTTTCTTCTATTATTAAAAGAGAAGAAACTATTATGTACATGTAATTTTGTTTCTCTCTTTCACAGTAAAGTTTCTTCTATTATTAAAAGAGAAGAAACTATTATGTTTATGTAATTTTTACTTGCTATTAGATTTGTGAAAATCAATTGCTCTAACATCCTGAATCATGATGTTTTTCTCCATAATGAAAATTACAGATCATGGTTATAATGAAAATGATTAACGAAAATAATATCACATGTGGTATCAGAGCATCGTTGTAGAACTGTTGATTTTCCGTTATGGATTTTAATTGTTAATTGTATGTTTATTTGCTGCATAATTGTTTTCTGTCAAAATAAATGTTTCCGGCCGGATTTACTGTTCATACTGGCGTTACTGTTCATGCCGATTAATGTTCATAAAAAAAAAAAAATTATTGTTCATGTTAAAATGATGTTTTGATTATTTTGTTTCATTGTATATATGACAATTACGTTTTGTCATTATTAATTATTGACATTAGATCAAAATATAATTTATATAAATATTATTATTCTTGATTTGATATCTCAATTATGATGATTTGTTAATCACCAAAGTGGCCGAATCAGAATGTTGTTATATAAAATTAAATAAATGTAATTACTCATGTTTTATGTGATGCTCAATAATGAAATGACATGATGAGAATAAGATTGTGACATGAGTCTATTAATTTTCATGATTATAAAATATGTTGAATCGCCCAAAGGTGGATTGGTTATTTTATAATTATGAATATGATTGTGGTAAATTGATATGCCTTGAATAGGTGTGTTTAGTATATCCAAAGATAACAAACATGTCTATTTCGAGTATGTTAATTACCAATTATGAGAAATTAAATTGAGTATCAATTATGTTTATAATTATGTATTGTTGTGTCACCCAAAGGAGAACTTCAATATATATTAATGATTGTTTGATTGCCTTACTCAAAGCATTAATGTATAATCGTGTTTTATATTTTGCAGCATCTATTCCTGTTGCTCTTCATTCGCAAGCCACATCTGTTGTGAAGTTTTCTGGTCTAAATTTCTCTGAATGGTGCGAACAAGTTCAGTTTCACCTTGGTGTTCTGGATCTTGATTTAGCACTTGCAAGTGAGAAACCAGCTGCTATAACTGACACTAGTAGCACAGATCAAAGATCGTTCTATAATGCTTGGGAAAGATCAAACAGACTAAGCTTAATGTTTATGCGAATGACAGTAGCCAGTAACATCAAGTCCACATTTTCGAACACTGAAAGTGCTATGGAATTTATGAAATTTGTGAACGAATGTTCTCAGTCAGAATCAGCTGATAAATCACTTGCTGGAACACTGATGGGTACTTTGACCACCATGAAGTTTGATGGTTCACGTACCATGCATGAACATGTTGTCGAAATGACAAACATGGCAGCAAGATTAAAATCCATGGGAATGGAAGTGAACGTGTAACGACCCCTTATCCCAGCAAGATATTGTCCGCTCTGGGGATTGGGCCGTAGCCCAATATCCTCCCCTCACGGCTTTGTTTGGCGAGAACTTCCCGGAAGGTCACCCAACCTGGAATTGCTCTCGCCGAAGCACTTTTAACTTCGGAGTTCTTATGGGATCCGTTGCCAATTGTGCTCCAAAACACGTCTTGCTATGTTGGGAGGATCTCTTTACTATGTTTCATTTCCACATACTTCCCCAAGCGCTTGGGATGTGATCATTTCCACATACTTCCCCAAGCGCTGTGGGATTGTGACGACCCCGTTTTTACGACCCGTCACCTTCCGGTTCGCCCGCGCGGACGTACCGCCATCCGGGTTCCGGTTCGGGCAGCCATCGTACCATACTTACAGATCCGGGTCATCACAATCACCCCCCCTCGGGGGCCCAACGTCCTCGTTGGCCACAATTCCGGTTGGGTACAGGCTCTGATACCATTTGTAACGACCCCGTTTTCCAGCAAGATATTGTCCGCTCTGGGGATTGGGCCGCAGCCCAATATCCTCCCCTCACGGCTTTGTTTGGCGAGAACTTCCCGGAAGGTCACCCAACCTGGAATTGCTCTCGCCAAAGCACTTTTAACTTCGGAGTTCTTATGGGATCCGTTGCCAATTGTGCTCCAAAACACGTCTTGCTATGTTGGGAGGATCTCTTTACATATGTTTCATTTCCACATACTTCCCCAAGCGCTGTGGGATTGTGACGACCCCTTTTTACGATTAACTTCGGAGTTCTTATGGGATCCGTTGCCACTTGTGCTCCAAACACGTCTTGCTATGTTGGGAGGATCTCTTTTACATATGTTTCATTTCCACATACTTCCCCAAGCGCTGTGGGATTGTGACGACCCCTTTTTTACGACCCGTCACCTTCCGATTCGCCCGCGCGGACGTACCGCCATCCGGGTTCCGGTTCGTGCAGCCATCGTACCATACTTACAGATCCGGGTCATCACAGAACGAGAACTTCCTAGTGACATTTATCCTGAACTCCTTGTCTCCTCAATATGGCCCATTTCATATGAGCTATAATACTATGAGGACTAAATGGAATGTGCATGAATTACAAAGCATGCTCATTCAGGAAGAAGCAAGGCTAAAGAAACCAGGAACTCAAGCTGTCAATCTTATGAATTATGAAGGAGCTGGTAAGAAACCAGGAAAGAAAGCTGGAAAGGGAAAGAAAGGACTATTACCAGTTGCTCAGTCCTCTTTCCAAAGCCACAAGAAGGAACCTCTTTGGTGGCAATCCTTTAGTTAACGGATCCGCGATCATAAGGTTGGTGCTTATGTGTTCAATTGACACCCTCTGTTTCTGATCTTCGTCTTTCACGGCCAAGTATTTCAATTCTATATGTTTAGCACCTTTGGAATACTTGTCGTTTTTAGAAAAGAAGACTGTTGCGGAGTTGTCACAATAAATTTTCAGCGGCTTGGCGATACTGTCAACAATTTCAAGTCCTGAAATAAAGTTTCGCAGCCATAAACCCTGAATTGTAGCCTCAAAACATGCTACAAACTCAGCCTCCATAGTGGACGTAGCAGTGACAGACTGCTTCGCACTCTTCCATGAGATTGCACCATTGGCTAAAAGGAACAAATAGCCAAACGTGGATTTTCTGGTATCTACACATCCAGCATAATCAGAATCTGAATATCCAATCACTTCCAGTTGATCAGATCGTCTATAAGTGAGCATGTGTTCCTTCGTTCTTGTAGATACCTAAGGACTTTCTTTGCAGCTTTCCAATGCTCTATGCCTGGATTACTTTGATACCGTCCCAGCATTCCGACAGCAAAACTAATGTCGGGTCTGGTACAAGTCTGTGCATACATCAAGCTGCCCACAATAGACGCATAAGGAATGTCTTTCATTTGTGTACGTTCCAATTCATTCTTTGGACATTGATTGAGATTAAACTTATCTCCTTTCTGAATTGGAACAACACTTGCCGAACATTTTTCCATTATAAATCTCTCTAGAACTTTATTAATATAGGCTTTCTGAGACAATCCTAACAATCTTTGTGATCTATTCCGGAATATTTCAATTCCAATCACAAAGGATGCCTCTCCCATATTTTTCATTTCAAAGTTTCTATCGAGATATTTCTTGGTTTCGTACATTAGGCCAAGATCATTAGTAGCTAGCAAGATATCATCAACATACAGAATCAAAAATATAAACTTACTCCCACTGATTTTTAGATATATACACCGATCAACGATATTTTCCTTAAATCCAAATGAGGTAATGGTATCATTAAACTTAAGATACCATTGCCGGGAAGCTTGTTTAAGTCCGTACATTGACTTCTTTAGTTTACACACCATGTGTTCTTGCCCTTTAACGACAAAACCTTCAGGTTGGTCCATATAAACTTCCTCATCTAAATTCCCATTTAAAAAGGCAATTTTCACATCCATTTGATGGAGCTCTAAATCATAATGAGCTACCATTGCCATAATAATTCTGAAAGAATCATTTTTCGAAACAGGAGAAAAAGTTTCTTTGTAATCAATGTCATCTTTCTGAGTAAAACTTTTGGCAACAAGTCTGGCTTTATGTCGTTCGATATTGCCATTAGAGTCGCGTTTGGTCTTAAAGACCCATTTACACTCAACTCTTTTACAACCTTCAGGCAATTCAACGAATTCCCAAACTTCATTTTGTTCCATTGATTTTAACTCATCTTTCATGGCATTTAACCATTTATCAGAATTTTCACTTTCCATGGCCTGTGAAAACGAAACTAGATCATTATCAAGTCCTAAATCATAATCGGACTCTTGAAGATAAACCACATAATCATTCGAAATAGCAGATCTTCTTTCTCTTACAGATCTACGTAATGGTATTTCTTGTGGTTCATCTATTATAGGTTCATTCACCTCATTATGTGGAGTTTGATCATTAATTTGTTGTTCGTGTAAGTCATGGATATTTTCAACAACTGTTGGAACAACAACTTGAGTAGAATACCCTTTTGATTTTTCTGGATAACCAATAAAAAAACCACTGGTTGTTCTTGAATCCAGTTTTCTTTCATGTGGATTATAAATTCTTACTTCTGCTGGGCAACCCCAAACATGTAGATGCCTTAAACTGGGTTTCCTACCTGTCCACAGTTCAAATGGAGTATTTGAAACTGCCTTACTAGGAACCCTGTTTAATAAATATACAGCAGTCTTTAAAGCATACATCCACAATGACAAGGGTAAAGATGAATTACTTAATATACTCCTAACCATATCCATCAAAGTACGATTAGGCCTTTCTGCAACACCATTCTGTTCTGGTGTTCCTGGCATTGTGTATTGTGCACAAATACCACGACTTTTTAGGAATTTAGCAAATGGACCTGGATGTTGTTCATTTTCATCATAACTTCCATAATATTCACCATCTCTATCAGATCTCATAATTTTCACTTTTCTATCTAATTGTCTTTCAACCTCAGTAACAAACACTTCAAGAGCATTTATTGACTGAGATTTTTCCTTCAGTAAATAGATATAACCATAACGTGAAAAATTATCAATAAAGGTGATAAAATATCTTTCTCCACCAAAAGATGGAACATCAAAAGGACCACATATATCAGTGTGTATGATTTCAAGGAGCTGTTTGCTTCTTGTGACTACTTTCTTACTTGTGTTTCTCGTTTGCTTTCCTTTAATACAATCAACACAAATATTTAGATCCTTAAAATCCAAATTTGGAAGAATTGATTGCTTTATCAATCTTTCCATTCTTTCTTTGGATATATGACCTAATCGTTTATGCCACAAATTAGCAGAACATTCATTCATTATACCACGTTTCATTCCAACATTACGATGCTCAATTACAAGGGTTTCAATATATGTATCAATATAAAGTCGGATTTGATAATATTATTTGAGCCAAGTGGGAGAATGTTGGGCATTCAATACCCCTTCATTATTGTTCTGCAAAAGTCTTCTATGAAGACTCTTTGAAGACTCAACACTTTATAATGCTCACGTGATGTGACTTACGTTGTCAAAATTCTATTGGTGCACATTTAATGATTTTAATTTGATGGAAGTTAAATAATGATGCATAAAAGAGGAATGGTCCTCTCTCTCTCTATGATAGAACCTGTGAGTTTTCTCCACTGAAACCCACGGCTGAAGAAAAAATAGAAAGGTGAAGAGAGAAGGGAGAGAAACCATTTTATCACCTTATGGACTCAGGTAAACTTCACTTTTATGTTTTCTGTTAACGAAAGCGAGTAAAAAATCATGAGGTATGTTTCTCTCTTTCACAGTAAAGTTTCTTCTATTATTAAAAGAGAAGAAACTATTATGTACATGTAATTTTGCTTCTCTCTTTCACAGTAAAGTTTCTTCTATTATTAAAAGAGAAGAAACTATTATGTTTATGTAATTTTTACTTGCTATTAGATTTGTGAAAATCAATTGCTCTAACATCCTGAATCATGATGTTTTTCTCCATAATGAAAATTACAGATCATGGCTATAATGAAAATGATTAACGAAAATAATATTACAGTGATGTATATGGAGGGGTGGTCTATTGAGAATTAACTAATATTATATAATTTAACGTGACATTTGTGCAAGTAAATTATTATTATTTTATTAAGTACACCAAAAAAGAAAGTGGGGAAGTAGAGTTTTTTTATTAAATTATGTAAAGTTCGACGTGATTTTCTAAGATTTTGAAGGAAAATTATGAGATGGGTTTGGAGAAACCGAAGATAAGTTTTAATGTCAGTTGAATTAATTTCTAAATAGTAAATAAAATCAATCACTAATGCTCACACTAATTACTATAATTTTTTAAAAAATTTCTCTGACAAAGTATTGTTACCAACATTAGCCCGAGATGGGCTTGGGGACAAGGAGCATATTGTGGAAAGCAAAAAAAAAGAAAAAAAAAAAAAAGAGAAAAACATTAATTAAAATCAATAAATAAATAAGAAGTTGAGAAAAATGAGGAGACCTAGAAAGCTCAAAATTATTGTTAAATTAAATTGGGTTACCATAAAATTAAATAGGGTAGATTGCAAAATAAATTATGGACATTTGTTTAATTTAAACTTTAAAACTTGTTTTTAATAAAATAAATCTCAAATTTTAGAAAATGTTCAACTTAAATACTGAATTTGTTTTGGGATAAAATATAAAATAAATAACTAAAATTTATTTTAGAACAAAATAAATCTTAAATTTTAAGAACGTTAAACTTAAACCCTGATTTTTTTTAATAAAATAAATTTCAAACTTTCATCGTGAACAAATTAGGCCCTACCTAATTTTACTCTTATTGAAATTAAATCAAACTAATATTATAATATTTATTACTTGTAATTGTAAAAGTTAATAAAATCTAAACAAAATTAGCTCAAATTGAGTCTAAATCAATTAAAACTAATTAAAAATTGAGTCCAAACTGGCTCCAACTAAATCTAAAAAAAAAAAAAAATCAAGTTGAAATTGAATTGGAATCAAATTTAATAAAAAAATCAAATTGATATTAATTTTGTTCACTATATAAATTTTAAATTTTCATTTTGTTCAAAAAAACTAATATTTGAGTTGAAAAAATCTGAAGTTCACGTCGTTTAAAAAATTCAAAAATTAAGATGATTGGACACTTAAAAATTCAGAGTTTAATACATGCTTTTAAGCAAACAAATAAATAAAGATATAGCTCGTGGATAAATACCGAACAAAAAAATTCGATATTTTATAGGTTAAAGTGAGTTTATTTTGTGTGAGTTTGGATCTAGTTTTTCAGCATAAAAAGAGTTGGATTCTTCAAACACCCACTATTGTTTTTCTGATTTAATTTGTTTGGAAGGGAAATGACAATTGGGAGGGCTAACATCAGTCAACATCGCCACAGCCATCGGAGATTAATGCTATCAATCACTTCAATTTTACTTTTCAAACAGTACCATTAATAAAGACATGACATGGTCTTAGCCTTTGGAAATTACTACACTTTTCTTTTTTTATATAGAAAAAAGTAAATTTGAAGGAGAAAGAGGGTGAGTGATTGGTGTTGACGAACTAGTGGTAAATTGACATCAGTTGTACAAAGATGGGTGGACTCTTTTAGAAAATTTATTTAGTCGTAACATATCTATGCAACGAGATCAGAAATTGCTTTACCACTTCGAGTAGTTTACACAGGATTTTGCTTTATAAGTGCCGCTATCCACTTCAAAAATGGCCTCAAACTGCGTGAGAGGGAGTCCTATCTGCAATTTACTGCAGAAAAACACAGAGACGTAGAACGAGGAAGAGAGCTACTTACTTCTCTATCCTCTAAGCCCAGAAAGATCACCAAGAAAAGCAGTTCAAAATTAGCTTTTACGAAGAAACTGCCAATTTTTTGCTTGCTGTAAGTCTGTTTCTCACTGACAAAGAAAGCTGCGTTGAAGGGGGGTGTTTTGTTTGGAGAAGCAAGAGCCTAGCCTTGATGAAAATTAGGGAGTTATTATTCGTGATTATCAAATAGGTGGTCATTAATCAAGAACAAACCTAACGAGAAAAGCTGAAGTTTGAGGCCAATACATGTTTCCAATTTATTTGATAAGGGTCCCTCGTTTGAATTAATAAGTTCCATTAATTCCTCTGTTACAGGTTGGATGGAGACTGGAGAGTTCGTTTTGACTATTTATTCATACTCAATTTTCATTTGCTGCATTTATTTCCATTCGGCGTTTCTTAGAATTGTGAGCGTTACATGTATTTTCCCAATAATAATTAGTATCATCCTCTCTCTGTGTTGGCAGACCTGCAAAAATGGCACCTCAGACAGCGGCGGAGAAAGCCATTGCAGCCAGCCTTAACCAGAGGAATGGAGAAGAAGAAAGAGAGGAGGAGAAGGCAGATGAATCCTTTTTTACCCTTAAAACTCTTGTTTGGCATGGTGGTTCTGTCTATGATGCCTGGTTTAATTGTGCTTCTAATCAGGTACCCAAAATCCATATCCAGAACTAAACTTACTCCCACACAAAATTAACCCAGAAACTCTCTCTCTCTCTCTGGGTTTTACAGGTTGCTCAGGTTCTGCTAACGCTGCCATACTCTTTCGCTCAACTGGGTATGCTCTCAGGCATTATGCTCCAAATCTTCTATGGTTTAATTGGAAGCTGGACTGCGTATTTAATCAGCGTTCTGTACATCGAATATCGAAGCCGGAAGCAAAAAGAAAATGTCAGCTTCGAAAACCATATCATTCAGGTTAGAATCCCATGAAAACAGCACCAATTTAACACAAATCATACGCAAAACCAAAAAAAAGAAACAAAAACTACAGTCTCAAGACGCGGTTAATTTCTATGATCAGTGGTACGAAGTGCTGGATGGTCTTCTGGGGCCTTACTGGAAAGCTTTAGGATTGGCATTCAATTGCACTTTACTCCTCTTTGGCTCTGTCATCCAGCTTATCGCCTGTGCGAGGTCCTTTTTCCTCCATTTTTCTGGCTAGCGTTTTCGTCCATGGCCGGCTCCGTTCAAATTATTAATCTTTTTGGTTTTTTATGCAGTAATATTTACTACATAAATGACAAATTAGATAAACGGACATGGACGTACATATTTGGAGCTTGCTGTGCCACCACTGTGTTCATTCCCTCTTACCACAACTACAGGATTTGGTCATTTCTTGGGCTTGGAATGACAACCTACACTGCCTGGTATTTGACGATCGCTGCTTTTCTTCATGGCCAGGTGATTGAATTTACGTCAACCGTCCTGATCTTGTCCTCATTTTCTCCTTTCTTTTTCTTTCTTCTTATAAATTCTTTTTGCAGGTTAAGGGTGTGAAACATTCTGGCGCAACTGGATTAGTTTCGTATTTTACAGGAGCAACTAACATACTTTACACCTTCGGTGGCCATGCCATCACTGTGTAAGCTTTTTCTGTCGGTTTCTTCGCCATCATTGTAACAGAGGACTACTGAAAGATGTTTTTTTTTTACTTGCAGGGAAATCATGCATGCAATGTGGAAGCCTCAGAAATTCAAATATATATATCTCTTCGCCACAATTTACGTCCTTACTTTAACTCTTCCGTCGGCTGCTTCTGTTTACTGGGCCTTCGGCGACCAACTTCTAACCCACTCCAACGCCTTCTCTCTCCTACCTCGCAGTCGCTGGCGCGACACTGGTGTCATTCTGATGCTCATTCATCAGGTTCGTATCTCTGCCCTTCTTCCCCAAAAAAACAAAATAATCTCCTGAATCTTCACCTTTCTCATCTGAAAAGTGAGAATTTCATGGGAAAACGACGAGGAAATAGAAGTGTTCATAAAGTGTTTGTGTTAATGCCTGTGTGACAGTTTATCACATTTGGGTTTGCTTGTACGCCGTTGTATTTCGTGTGGGAGAAATTGATAGGCGTGCATGGGACAAAGAGTATCTGTCGAAGAGCAGTTGCCCGTTTGCCTGTGGTTATACCCATATGGTTTTTTGCCATAATTTTCCCTTTCTTTGGCCCCATTAACTCTGCCGTTGGAGCCCTTCTTGTTAGCTTCTCCGTCTACATCATTCCCTCTCTTGCTCACATGCTCACCTACAGATCTGCCTCGGCCAGACAGGTACAGAGATTTCTTCGTCTTAGTGGTCGAGCACAAAAAATAAAAAATTATGTCACTGGTTGTTTTTTTTCTATTTGTAATGCAGAATGCAGTGGAAAAACCTCCATTGTTCATGAGGAGCTGGACGGCCATGTATGTTATGAACACATTTGTGGTGGTTTGGGTTTTAGTGGTTGGTTTTGGACTAGGAGGGTGGGCTAGTCTCTCTAATTTCATTAGACAGATCGACACTTTCGGGCTCTTCGCCAAGTGCTATCAATGCCCCCCTCACCCCTCCCCTAATCACTGACTCGTTTCAAGTAGATCTACAATCCACAGGGAAATAATGGACATTGCAATTCAATCATGGGAGTGAGTGATGCGTCAATTCTCTTTTTATTGAATCATTTTCCTTACTTTTTTATATGTCGCCTTCATCTAAAAGAGGCGCTTTAGATAAGTTCCACTGTTTTTTTTTTCTTTTGGAAATATTGCCTTTTATCGATTGTCGATGGCTCGAAATGTCACCATCTTCAAAACGTGTTATGTTGTGACTGTATGTTTTATAGCATAATAGTGCAATATGAAATAACACTTGACTTTTCCCATTTAAATCATAAGAAATGAGGAAAAGAGGGATTGAATGGCATAAATCTGATTTTTTTTTTTTTTTTAAACCAATTTAAACAATCATCATGAACCGGACCAGTTTCTTTCCTGCTCGGTTTGATTGTCGTAACCGGATTGAACCTGGTCGCTTGTCAACACGTTTGGTTGACGCTGGATTTGCAACGAAATGAAAGAAACCAATAATGTCATTTGCAGCGAAGAACGGAAATATCGACACGCGAGTATATGAAAACGATGGAACGGCTCTTGTTTTCACTCGCTCTTGCACCGCCTGAGAGAGAGAGATGTATTATTAGAGCTCTAATCCTGTCACAGCAGCTGTTTTATAGTGCCTATGACAGATTATTATAGAAGAGTTTTTTCGGTTTTAAAATGTACTTTCTGTAATTGAACAGCCACAACAGCTGAATGAATCTGTTAAGATTCCAAATGACATAATTGAAGTTCTTAAGAACCATGGTTTTGTTTTGATACTTACTTTGTGACAAGCCAAGATCCTGTGAGGTGAGATCAGATTTATACCATAGCTCTTTCCACTCCCTTGTAGTTTTTGTTTCTTAGTCAGACAATCATCTTGAGGAAGAAAGCTGGAAACAACGGCTCATGTACAAGGAATTTTTTGTTTTGTCTGTACTGGAAAATTTTCACGGATATACTTAACACATTTAAAGACTCCTACAAAAATTGAATAGAAAGTGAAATTTTTTTTATTCGATGCACATGCTTGAAGATACGTTTTTTCGCCAGGTAGCCTGGGCAGTACTTTAATCTCAAAGATACGTTTCTACTACTCTTGCCATTATATTTTCAGGTACCTTTATGGCAGGGTGAAGCTTTGTTCAAATGAAACTTGCGAGGGCAGGCTGCTAAAAAGAGAATGCAGGTTTGTTCTCTTTCAAGTGCTTCACTTTGTCTTGTAACCATGAAAGGATAAATTTGGGGCTCGGTATAAACTTTTCCTTATAATTAATCCTTACAACCAGAGACAACTGGTAGTTTTTTAGCTTGTGAACTTAATTGTGTTTGTGCTAATATTATAGATGGGATTTATGGTTGAAGTGGCATTACCTTTAAGCTGTTCCAAACGGTTTGTTGCTGTAGCTTTTGCCTTGCTCACTGTCTTCAGATTGCTTCTCAGAAATGTACCTGAATTGCCGTCCAACATAATGTGCGCAGTTTTCTCTTTTGTTTTCCATTGCAGTAATATAACTTGTTAAGAATTGTCTCCCTGGAGCTCTTGTGACAGCTCTAATGTCTTGCAGGACAGGAAGTTAGCAACATATCTTTTGCAAAAAACACAGGAGTGAAGCTTGGGCTACCACATTTTGTGCCTAGTTGGCAGGTGAAATATATGGACCTGTGATTGTCCATTTTTCGTTTATTAATACGCCTAAATGTGAAAAAAAAAAATACTTATTTTGGGTGCTAGTGTTTAATTAGAGAATGCAGAAAACATTGTTTGTTTCCCTCGTGTACGAGCGTAGCCATGAAGCATCTTCCCAATTGCCATATTCTTGAGCATCTAAAGAAAAGGATTTCTTGCAACTTTTTGGTTAATTTTAATTTCTATTTCGATTAATCATGATGGTTGTGACGACCCCGGCCCGCCAGGGCCGCCACGGGACGGGAACGGGACTTTGACTTCGACTTAAACTAGACTCCGACATTTTAGACGTAAAATTTTCGACTTTTTGAAACTCTTGAACGTTTCAAATGGCAAAACATAAAATTGACATAAAATGGGAGACTTAAAATGGAAAACATAAGAAAAACTGGAAGACTTAAGCTGGAAGACAGAATTGGATGACTGCAGAAATGGACGACTGCATAACTGGACTACTGCAGAAATGGACTACTGCAGAACTGGACTACTGCAAAAATGGACGACAATTTATAGAACAGAATGAACGATTGTTTTAAATAACAGAATTGACAACTGTTTACATAACATAATGGACGACTGTTTACATAACATAATGGACAACTGTTTAAAGAACATAATGGACAACTGTTTTAAAGAACAGAATGGACGACTGTTTTAAAGAACATAATGGACGACTGATTTCTTTTGACACAAAAAGCTTCAAGCCCCAAAAACCCGATTCAAAACGTAATTTTAGACATGTTGGAAAACATGACAGAGTTCAAGAAAATCTAACTGCATGGATCGCTCTAAAACTCGAGACAATCCATGCTCAATCTAAAAGAGAAAAGATTCCAAACAATTCCAGTATATTTCAAGAAAATTACAACTGTCAGAACATAGATTTTAAAATATCAACATAATTCCTATACATCACATGAATCCCAAAACTGTACAAACTCGACATACACTTCAAAACTAAACCCCCAAAGGTCAAAATGCGTCTGACTGCCGCAACCAACCCCACGAGCTCGTCCCGCCAATTGCACATACTCGTCGGCCTAAGGCACAAAGTCCTCATCCGGAGGATCCATACCTACAACAGGGAGTTCAACTATGAGCCTAGAGCTCAGTAAGGACATACAATGCAGTGATGCATATGCTATGCATGAACTTTTGAAATACATGAACATTACTTTATATTACATTCAAGTGGACAGGAGGTATAAGTGGAGCTTATAGAGGAACTGGCGCAACAGGAGTACACAACAGGTACATAACAGGAGTGCACAACAGGCACGTAACAGGAATACATAACAGGTACATAACAAGATGTCAGTCCCCGTCCCACACTTAACCGTACATTACATTACAGGTTTTATCTTTCTTAACTTCAAAACAAATGCATAAAACATTTACATGACTTTCAAGAAAACGTGTATACATGAACATATACAGTGCTGAAACGTAATTTGAACAGGCGGCAGAATAACAAAGAAAGACATAGAACAAAACACATTTAACTTAGAGCGTAATTTACAACCTAACTACCCGACAACAACCCTGATAAACAAAAACCTAGTATCTCCGTGATATAGGGCCTTAAGGGCCAACTTATACGCATGAACTTACCTGATGTTCGTAAAGTTGAAATCTTGCACGTAAGTCCTCGGTGATTCACAAACCTATATCATATATAACCCGACCATTAACCCTAAACTTCAACAAAACTAAGGAATAACTAACCTAAACTTGCTAACTAACGTAAAAGGATACCTTTACTGGAGGAAACAGGAGAAGACAGAGTTTTGGAATTTGTCGCACTTCGTCTGGAAGAGAGAAAACAGAGAGAAGAGGAAATGGAAGGTTTCAAGTAGGAGAGAAGAGAAGGGAGGAAGAGAGATGGATGAACATGGCTCCTTCACAAGTTGAACATGTGTCAAGCCCTCATTGGCTCCCTCCAACTACCTTAATTGCCTTCCCATATTGTCTTTCCATTGGTTTCTAACTAAATCGTTAATTAGTTCGTCGATTCGGTCACTCCGAAACTCTCTCTTTCTATTAAACACTCCGACAAATTCCACTAAAACATTCATTGTATTAATATCAAATTAATCCCGTTTAATAATTAGGGGAATAATTACATGGCCAAAAATGCCGGGTGTTACAATGGTTGTTTGAACTTTATAACTTTTCCAGAAATTATACCATCTCCTTTTCATTTTAATGGGTATTTTGGGCTGCAGCTGGTTGTTTGTTCACTTTGTTGACCTGTCCAATGGAGTATTTGGTTGCCAGATGCATTTTCTCTTGGTTCTTCATTTATGCCACTTATATAATTACTTGTTTATGCCTTCATGTGGAAAGTTCTAATGAGCTGTTTTTGGTGGCAGATAGGCTGTTTTGTTGCCAGTACTAAGAATACATATTGTACTAAAACGCCAAGATTTGCTATAAAAATTTCAGTAGCAGCACCTTAAGCGAGGTTTGTTCTTTTCCTTTTGGTTCATCCTACCACCAAAGATGATCTTGGTGTTGTCGTCGATGCCTCTGTTCTCCGCGAGTCGTTTCTCGCTGGTGGAATTGGCAATCACTTTAACATATTTTATTAACTTAAAAGTGATTGAGTAATAATGGTGGTGTGGTTGAAGGAAAATCCATCTAAAAAATATAATGGTGGGGTTAAATAAATCTTTAGAGGATTTTTTCACCAGAAAGAGTTCCAATTTGGCACTTGGTTTTTCTCAGTTATCCGAGTGACTAAAATTAATATATTTCTTTTGTTTTCTTCAGCGAAGCTTATTTTGGGTATTGTGCTAAAGCCAGGCACTCCTATGTCTTTAAACCCTCTTGTAATGCCATCAACAGCATTCCTGCAGGAGAGCTTGATGGAGGGAGAAATTCTTTCTCGACAAGCCGATTCCTGCTGGCTTTCCTGAACAAGTCTAATCTGTAAATCAAATGAATAAAAATTGGACTGTGGAATGATGAGTCTCAGTTTCATTCGACGATTACTCTACTCGGACTATCCTGACTGTTGAGTAATGGCATTTTATTGGGTGGTTTTAGCGGGAGAACACAACACATGCAGTTCTATCATGCCACTATGTTTTTCGAAATTCTGGGCTGTTGCTGTTAAAAGAATCGATTGTGTTGAAATAGGAATTCATGGTCAGTGCAAAGTCCTTTTCAGTTGGCAGGTGAGATATAATTTGCAATTTACAAATGCAAAAACCACTCTTTTTCTTCCAAATCCACGTTTAAAACTTCAATTATTCATTCATTCATCTTCCTGCCCCAATAAAACGAAGATATGTTAGTTGGTTTTGCTTTATTATACTTTATTTTATTTAGCTACCCTTTCCTGGCTTTAAATATTTTTATCTATCTGTAATGATCAATCGTCCATGCCTCTTTAATTTATTTATTTTTATAATTTTTGGTAATTATGTCGGCCAATAATATAAAAAAATAATAACTTTATATTAAAAATTACGAAACCAATAATAATGGTACTACTTACGTGGAATTCATTTGAAAAATTCAAACCTATAATAAGTATTTCAGTGTTAAGTAATTTTAAGGAAGTTTACTTGATTTTTTATAGAAGATAAATTTAATTTAATTAAATATTATTTTATTTTATTTTTGGGAACCTGATTAATGAGTAACGGTTTAATGAAAGGAAGTTGCTTATACAACCGTTCCCAGCGCTCCAGACACTTGCTATTCAATCCCTTCTGCAAGTTCCAGGAACCGCTCTGAAGACGAAGGAGAACTTCCCGCCGGCGACTTAAACTTCTGTATTTCTCTTTGCATGCAGGGAATTAGGAAATGAGAACTCTGGCATTCTCTCACAGCTTACTCCCGTCAGGTCACCGTCGCCGTTCTCCTATTCCTTTCACTGGCATTTCTACCAGAAGCACAAGAGTACTAAAATGCGTCCGCGTTTCGAAATGTGTCTCTCTCTCGAGTATACTCGGTAGGCTTTGATTTCGTAGCTGGTTTAGTTTTTACTCTTTATTGCTGGAGAAAATTTCTTAAACGAAAGAAGAGTGACGAACGTGTTCTTGGACCGTCAAAGAATAATGCGAGACTTGTCTTGATCCATAATTTTTCTTTGTTCAGCTATCGCTTGTTGAATTCTGTCATTCTTTCAGCACCGATAGTTGAAATTTCGAAAATATATTAAGTTTTCTGCAAGATTTCATTCCCTAAGGAAACAAGAATTTTAGATCTTCAACTTTTTTATCCAATACAAAGAAATTATTCTAAACCATGGCATATATTATATGAGAATATGAGAATGTTGAATTGAACGAATTCTGGTTTTTACTCTTCTGGTCTCTTTATTTGCCTGGTTTGGATTTTTAGTTGATGAATCGGCTCAGTTTACTGAAGCTTGTAAACATGGAAATTTGGTTCCGCTTTCTCGGTGCATTTTCTCTGACCAGCTCAATCCAATCCTGGCTTATCGGTGTCTGGTGAAAGAGGATGACCGGGAGGCTCCAAGCTTTCTTTTCGAGTCTGTGGAGTCAAACTCTCAGGTTCAATTTTCACTATGCTGCCAAAATAGGTTTATTAATTAATTTCTTTTTTGACCGGAGATTATGAATTAGTTCCGCATTTATTGTATCAGGGTCGTTACAGCGTAGTGGGAGCTCAACCTATTATGGAAATAGTGGCCAAAGAGAATGAGGTCACAATAATGGACCATGAGCATGGTCAATTGACCAAAGAGTTTGTTGACGATCCTTTGATGATACCAAGACGTCTGTCTGAAGGATGGAAGCCACATCTTGTTGGTGAACTTCCAGATGCCTTTTGTGGTAACTTCTACCTTATGATGATTACAGGAAATTTAGGATTTACTAATTTATCGTGTCTTGTTTTTATTTGGTGTAAGACATGGTTACATGCATGTTTTTGTTAATTACTGATGTGCATGGAGATTAGGTGTCAAAGATAAGTGGTTTTCACAACTTTTGGAATGACTTAAAGGAATATTGAAACTAAAGTGAGGAATTTAGTGTTTTCTACTGATGGTTGAGGATATTAATTATGCACACAAGATGGTTGAGGATATTATGCACACAAGATGGTCATAGAAGGAAATAAAAGTAAAATATGATGATATATCCACTTTCTTTTTATGGACTTACACAATCTTAATCATGTTCTTGTAATATGTACCAATTATAAAATCCTTTATTTCTCCTTAGCCACCTGCCTAATTAAGTGTGGATGATGCACTTCCCTGAAATAATATCATCTGCACTTCGGAAATAGTATTTCGTGTTTGTGAATGTTTGTGTTTATATCTCTGTATTATTTTTTTTACGTGTTCTTCATTCAAGCATGCCTACTTATGACAGAATCTTCGCCACAAACTTGAAGTTTTAAGGATCCATTCTCATCTAATTGTCAATATTGGCACGCAGAACATTTTTTCAGTTAACATATTCAACTTCTGCTCTTGGAAGCAATCTAAAGTTAGCTGCTTCTTCAATTAGGTGGTTGGGTAGGTTATTTCTCTTATGATACAATTCGATATGTGGAGAACAAAAAGTTGCCATTTTCGAGGGCTCCAGTGGATGACAGAAAGCTTGCTGATATTCATCTGGGCCTATATGATGACGTGGTTGTGTTTGACAATGTTGAGAAGGTAATATCTAATTCCTTCGTCGTTATTCATTTACTCCCACTACGTACTTAATTTTGATTACCAATTTCAGCATCTGTCATTAGTCAAATTTATATTTCTCAGGTTTAAGAAAAGATTTTATATGATTATCACTACCAATCTCTATTTTAAAACACAAAACAGAAATTGTAGGGAGAATGTTTCCTGTTTTGAAAAGGCCAACGCATGACTTCATCCTGCAGCTGATTTTGTTAAGGCTACTCCCTGATAAACTGTTTGTCACCGTTGCTGCTTAGTAGATATTTTAACTCTTTTATTTTGATTGAATGAGGTTCTCAATTAAATGGCTTTCTTACCCAGAAAGCATATATAATTCATTGGGTGAGGCTAGATCGATACTCCTCTGTTGATAAGGCTTATGAAGACGGGGTTAAACGCCTGGAAGTACTTGTCTCTCGAGTACAAGACAGTGACAGGTAACTCTTACTATCACTTTGAAGAAGCATGCGTTTGAATGCTTATTTGATTTGCTTTTCAAATGGTTAGACCGAGGCTGTCTGCTGGTTCGATCAACTTACAAACTCGACAATTTGGCCCTTCTCTTAAGACCTCGAATATGACAACCGATGAATACAAAAATGCTGTTCTGCAGACAAAAGAACATATCAAGGCCGGTGACATTTTCCAGCTAGTACTAAGCCAGCGCTTTGAATATAGAACGTTTGCTGACCCTTTTGAAGTTTATAGAGCGCTGAGAGTTGTTAATCCAAGTCCATATATGGCATACTTGCAAGTAAGAGATTCCAGATTCCCTATGACATGATTATTTGATAAAGGACAACAGATGTGCGACCATTTAATCTTTCAACGGTACTCTCCCAGGCAAGAGGGTGCATTCTGGTAGGCTCAAGTCCAGAAATTCTGACTAGAGTAGAGAAGGTTAACATTTACACGTCCTTCCCAAGTTGATTCTTGTTTAAAAATGAAATACTATTCTTCTAACAAAGCTGTTGTATTTGAGTGAGTTTTATTGCTGAACTTCTTTTTTGAAAGATTGGTTAAACACTTTCTACCATCTCTTTTTTTAACAATGATCTGAACAGGGGAAGATTGTCAATCGACCATTAGCTGGAACTATTAGAAGAGGGAAGACAGCAAAAGAGGATGAAATCTTGGAGGTTCAGTTGCTTAATGATGAGAAACAATGCGCCGAACATATCATGCTGGTGGATTTGGCCAGGAATGATGTTGGCAAGGTTTTTCTTTTCATCTATTCTAATTTTTGGATTGTATTGTGCAAAGAGCCCTTAGTTATTATTATTTTATAGGAATCTTAATTGGCTTAGAGAGCACTTAGTTGTAATTTTTATTTATAACAAACTTCTTATAATTTTTATTTATAACAAACTCCTTGTCATTGTTTGTTTTGTGTAACTTCATATTCGCTACAATTTGATTTTGTTAGCTTGTGGCTCAATAGTTTTCTTTTTCAAAATTTAGGTTAAACTTTAATCTCCAGATAAAAAATTTATTTATACCATTACGGCTCAAGGATTAGTAGTTTCATACTTTGTGTTGAAATTTAATTCTTTGTTTGATCTGCAAGTCTTTCTTTTTGTAAGAAATAATATACACAAGTTTTGTTTGTAATTTAGTTAGAATGAACTCATTTTTTCATTCTTTTTTTTGTAGATTCAATGAGCCTCAACAAAATAATATTTATAAATTTTTTTAAACTAATGTTAATTTAACAATATCTTTCACATCTTAGGCTTTTTTCCTTTGAAGATATTTAGACCATGCATGCTTTGGTCCTATTATTAGGATGTCTTAAGTACTGAATACATGGTTTTATGTTCTAAGGATTTTCTATTATGTTATAGTATAGTAAAAGTTATCTTCGATTCTCATAAAGAATTATTTTCCCCCTTTTGCTTTTAGAAGTCGTTTTTTTTTTTTTTTTTTTTTAACGTTTCATGCTGGCGTAACTGACTCTATTACTTAAAACATTGATTTAGGTCTCGGATTATGGCTCTGTGAAGGTAGAGAAGCTTATGGACGTCGAGCACTATTCCCATGTTATGCACATAAGCTCCACAGTAAGAAAAATTTCATATGGTGCAAGAACTTCCACTAGCAGCTCTTAATAGTAATACTACTTTGTGAAGGTTATTGGAGAGTTGCATGATCATCTTACATGTTGGGATACTCTGCGAGCTGCATTGCCAGTTGGAACTGTCAGTGGTGCACCAAAGGTTATTTGTTTATTCTGCATGTTGCCTCGTTTGATTTATACCTTGTACTCCTTTATCTTCTGTTTCGACACCAATTTTTTACAAAAGATTCTACTAACTCATTAAAAATTATGTCTCTGCTAGATTTTCAAATTTTGTATTAATTAAGTTGTTTTGTCGGCCAGGATACTCTTAAATAGTGCTCTGTCAAGATTAAACACTGAACTTCAAATCATTGCCATGCATAAACTGTTACAACCAGCTTTCGATAATGAATCTCTGATGAAAAGGTGCATCTTGTCTCGCTTGGGCTATGATTTCAGGTAAAAGCGATGGAGCTAATAGATGAACTGGAAGTGACAAGGAGAGGACCTTATAGCGGGGGCTTTGGAAGTGTATCTTTCTCTGGGGATATGGACATGGCTCTTGCTCTTCGAACTATTGTATTTTCAACAGCAACTCGCTATGACACCATGTATTCATACAAGGATGCAGGCAGGCGAAAAGAGTGGGTGGCATATCTACAAGCAGGGGCTGGCATTGTGGCTGATAGTGATCCTGATGATGAACACCAAGAATGCCAGAACAAAGCCGCTGGTCTTGCAAGAGCCATTGCCTTGGCTGAGTCTGCATTTGTTGAAGGTAAATTACTCTAACCTTACCTTCTCGTGCTACTCAATTCTAATAAGCGGATTGCAGAGACCCTTGGGATGATTTGTTGAATAGTTAGTTCTTCAGAACATCATTTTTTCTGTTATTAAATATGTGCACATTTAAGCGGAGAGAGAGAGAATTAAGGTCACTCACTCATCTGACATCTATGAAGAAGAACATGAAATATAACTACATCTTTGAATAAAGCAATCTTTTGAACAACCCAAATATACAGCACAGCAGTAATCAAACGCGTAGTTAAATTAGAGAACACATCAGATCCACAAGTAGAGTCGTGTGTCCTATAAAATGAATATTGAATTAAATAAAAAATGCATTATAAATTAAAGGAGAGATAATCATTGAATTATCAATATAAATCATTAAATGAGTGTCAGTAGTTTAATTTTTTGAGATTATTTGTAAATTATAATGACATCATATCACTGGAGTTAGAGAGCATCTTAATAAATATTTAAATGATTAAATTAGTTTTAATCAAATGCGTAGATAATATATCATTTGCATATTCAATTATTTGAAAAACAAACTAATTGATTAAAGAACGTCCTCTCAGTACAAAAACTGTGGATTCCTGTAGCAGTCATAATTGAAATCATAAGATTTGATTAACACAAGGACCGTGCGCTCGTTGACCAAAGCAGTGGGACACCAGAATAATGTCCAGAACCACACAGACTGCCGACTGGTCTTGAGATCTGACGAAGACATCTTCAAAGCGATGATTAAGAGAAAAAGTGACGTAAAATATTGACCCAAAACTGTTGGCGTGAGTGAGACATATCTTCTTCCACTGTGGATGCCTTTCATTTTCATGGGTCCCGAAGGAGACAAACAAACAAACAATAGAGCAGGGTAAAAAAAAGAAGCAAATCGGCCAGAAAGCTTCGGGTGAGCATAGTTCAGTTTCAAGTTCGAATCTTCCTCTCGACTCCATTGAAATCTGCAGACGCCAGAGGAGGAGTTGAGCAGATAGGACCACCAGTCGTAGAAACTGCATGGTTTTGCAGAATAGAAGCATGGTCAGACCGAGACCGACTCGACGAAATGTTATGCGAAATTACTTGTCGCCCTTGGTTCTCAAAATGCTTGTGTCGCCGCGTCGGTTGGCTTTCTCTGGTTAAGGATGAACAATTTTAAGGAAATCTTTTTTCATTAACATTATATTTTAACCCTTTAAATTTAACAGATAGACAAGCTTTATCTTTTAGATCCTAACCCATGAACTCTAACATGTTCAGATCTTAAAAACAATTAAACTAAAGCCAATTCCTCATCACAAGCCGACTCTGAATTCTCAAACGCAACATGACCTGCCTCCCGATTTTCACAAAATACAACTTTTTTTATCGAACTGAGTTCTCCAAGCACGTCTCTGATGTTCTTTCTTTCTCTTGGCAATTCGGCCGAACATTCAACTCCGAGTCTAAAAATGGAAATCAAGCATTCCTTTTGTGTCTGAAAATAATTGTTGCCTTTTTTCCTCCGTTCTTCAGCCATGGATGTGGTCAAGTTCGGATCGATTATACCTTCGATAGATCCTGTCAACGCCGTGAGGACAAAGTTGTGAAGGTTTAGATCATCTTTGAACATATCAGCCGTTGGTCTTTTTCCAGTGAACATTTCCAGCAGCAGAATTCCATAGCTGTATATGTCCCCCTGTGTTGTTACCTCCCCTCCCATTGCATACTCTGCAATTTAAACTTTCAAACTTTCTTCACAAAAACTTTATCCATGCATGAATATTACATATGAGGGCAAAAATATTTGATATTCGAGCAGTATCCAATAAAAATAATGAAATTACACGACTCGCACCAACAAGATTTTCCAAAACTATATACCTGGTGGGGCATAGCCAATAGAGCCTCTTATTCCAATTGATCTAGTATCGTTTGAAGGCAACTGAAAAGAAGCTCCGGCAATGAACTTCGCCAATCCAAAATCTCCGATCCGAGCTGTCATGTCGTCATCCAAAAGAACATTGCTCGGCTTTAAGTCACAATGAGCAATTTTTATCGGGCAATCATTGTGGAGATAATCCAAAGCGAAACCCAAATCAATGGCGATGTTCAGTCTCTCGATAAAATTCAAGTCCCTTCGACCATGTGTCGCCCCGTCAATTGGATGTATCCACTCTTCTAAGCTCCCATTTGCCATGAACTCATAGACCAATGCCATGAAATCATTACCCTGGAAATCAATGCTCGAACAAGCAGTGATTACGCTCACAAGATTGCGATGTCTGATGTTTCTAAGGGCTTCACATTCTGCCAAGAAACTCTTAGAAGCTCCTCTATTCTGAAGGTTGAAAACTTTAACGGCCACAACAAGGTCATTTTTATCGAAAATTCCTTTATAAACAGAGCCAAAACCACCAATGCCAATCAGATTTTCAGAAGAGAATCCATTAGTTGCTTCTAAGAGGTCTTTGTATGACACGTTAAATACAGAAATCTCGGACATTGAACTTTGGATTGGCTTCCTTCTCGTTTTTCTTCTCAATTTTCTCAGCCAGCAGAGAAGAAGAAAAGATGAGATCAAGAATAGTCCAACAAGTCCAACAGTTAAGAAGATGATAATTCTTAGACGAGGAGACTGATTCTGCTTCGTAGACTCATTTATGCTGCAGTTTGTAAGTTTTAGTGCCGGGATACCTCCACAAAGGCGCGCATTTCCATCAATGGAGAAGGCAGTTGCATTGTTGAAGATTCCTTCCGTTAATACCTCCCCTTCAAAACTGTTGAATGACAGGTTCAAATATACCAAGAAGGGAAGTCCCCCTAAAAATGGCGGAATTTTACCAGACAGATTATTGTGAGAAAAATCCAACTGCTCAATGCCTCTCAAAGAGCTCAAAGAATCAGGTACTGTCCCCTCCAAGAAATTATGATCCAAATACAGACTTTCTAAGGCAGTGCAACTACCAAGACCAAAGGGAATTTGTCCACTTAACTTGTTGTTTGAGATATGTAAATAACCGAGATTCTTCAAATTGCTCACTTCCACAGGAATCGAGCCAGTCAAACGGTTATCAGACAGCTCTAGAGCAATCGATAAAGCAGATATGCTCATTATTTCTTTGGGTATACTGCCATTGAGATTGTTTTGAGAAAGAGCTAACATTAGCAAATTCTGGCATCCTCCAAGACTAGATGGTATGTTGCCAGTCAAGTTGTTCAACCTCAGATTAAATCTGCCCAACGAAGTTAAATTTCCTAAAGAATATGGAATCTCCCCAGACAAACTATTCCCATTTAGAAACAAGTCACTCAAATTCTGTAGATTACCTAATGAGCTTGGTATATGGCCAGTTAACTGGTTTGTCTCCAGGCCAAACGCCTCCAGATTAACGAGATTGCCAATCTCGGAAGGAATGCTCCCGCGTATATAATTCCTTCCAAATCCAATCGATCTGAGACTCACAGAGAAGTTGCTTATATATTCCGGCAGCACCCCTCCAAAGTTATTGTCATTAATAGATAGAGAAACTAAGTTGGTGCAGTTGAGAAGGGAAGAAAGAAAATTTAAATCCCCATCATCATTATTTCCAAGATTATTTTCATGCAAGCCAACATCCTGGAGCTGCAAGCCTGCCAAGCTAGGCATTTTCCCTTTGAACATATTATTCGCGATTGAAATAACGAAAAGGTTTGATGCATTTGAAATTGTAAATGGTACCCGTCCACTGAATTGATTAGTGTGGATTCTAAGAATCTCAAGCTTGGGAAAAAGCAGGCCTAAATCTGGAGGAAGAGTACCTTTAAGTTGGTTAACAGGAACAGAAAACACTCGTAGAGATGATAGGTTGTAGATTGACGGAGGGATGGTTCCTGTCAAATTATTTGCTCCAATAATGAGATGCGTCAAACTCCTCAATTGCCCCAAGCTGGCAGGAATACTTCCTTGAATATTGTTTCTTGTGAATCTGAATTCCCGAAGAGAAGAAAGATTCCCAAAGGATAATGGTATTTCCCCAACTAAATAGTTTAGAGTTAAATCAAGTATCTGCAGCTTGGATAAAGAACCAAGCTCTACAGGAAGTTTTCCAACAAGAGCGTTACCATTTAAGCCAATGTACAGAAGCTCAGAGCAATTTGAAAGGGTGGCAGGAATACTTCCGTTGAAGGAGTTGTTTGACAGAGCCAATGTTTGCAGCCTGAACAAGCTACCCACCTCTTTGGGAATTTCTAAGCTAAAGTGGTTGTTTTGGAGCTTCAAAGACGTCAGAAAACTAAGATTTCCAATGAATGGTGAGAGGCGACCAGGCAAGTTTGCCTGACTGGAGGTCCAAAGAGACGACCCTCTGAGTTTGGTTTCGACATACAACTCCTCGCCAGTTGCAGAAGGGAACAGATTCATTCCAGGAGCTCAAAGTGCCAAGAGGGTCAGCAGCCACGTCCGACTTGAAAGCAAGCAACGAAAGTCTGTCAATGTCGTCCCTTCCAAATGCTCCCGAGAAAACGAGGGATAAAATACAAAAAATAACGAACCTCGGTTTCGTAGATGTACGTCTAAGAGATTATTCATTTCAGAAACAAGCAGAAAGACAAGTGCTTCAAGCAATGGCTGGATTATAGGAATGAGTTTGGCCTTTGGGTGCAAGATGCAAACCGGAATTTATTACATGGAGGCCATAAAAGCCTGTATAACAACCTACCATCCATTGCAAGTAAAAAGGACAGCGACATGCCGATAAGAAAATAACAAGAATTTGTAAGAGTACGCAGCCTGATAATTTGCTTTGAATTCTCGACAACAGCCATTCTTATGGGCCCGAAGCAGATATCATTTTAACAGTGTATGAAATAAAAAAAACTCACAATAAAAGGCGGAATGGCGAGAAAAGCTTTCTACACATTCCACGTCGAAAATCTTGCAATTGCTGTCGAGATGAGCAATCGGAGTTTAGTTCAAAGGCCGAACCTCCTTTCAGACTCCATCGCCGGAGCAGGAGAATAGAGGCCTCTCCGTCGTAGAAGTTGAGACCAAACAGCTGTCCGAGGCGGCGCTAGCTACAATCGCAACTTTTTATTATTGTTATTATTTGAAAAAGCTAAAATAATAATTGAAGTCCTGAAATCAGACACGTCAAAAATGTCACATCAAACCTTGTAACACATCATGATTTTTACATTATTATTTTTTATTAAATACAAAATTCATAATTGTTAGTATTTTAGATAATACAAAATAGCCTTTGGTAATACTATTCATAAAATAAATAAAAATCTTGATTCGCAGAACGTTGAATTATAAAACTGATAAATTCTAAAGCAGAACTAAAACTATATTAATTTAATTTTTCAACGAGAGCTGCTGCTGTGATGCTGTCAGGGGAGGGTATGTGTATGAGAATGACTGTTGAGGAAGAGAAAGTCAGTCCATACGATAAAATAACACATCAACACATAAAATTTAAGATTCTATAAGATTAAACATGACGATATTTTAAAATATTTCACTCAGACAAAGTAGACAACCAACCCAAATTCTATTCTCCATTTCCAATTTTGAAGATCTGGTCAAGATTCGATAGTGTTATTTGGATGACATCTCTTTCCCAGTTTCATCAGGTGTCATTAGATGTCTGATAACCAATGGCGGACAGCTGGTCCAGCACTAATTCCAGTCTATTATGCAACTATGTACCAGTAATGTAATATATTCTTCGATCAACTGGTGACAGTAAGTTTTAAGTGGGTAAAAAAATACTAAAACGAAGCACTTTCAATTGGCATACAATACAGGTTAGGAAAGGGTTAAAGGGGATACTTTAAAGAAAGTACATATTCACCCTGTAGATTGTTCAGCATATAGCTACTTCCTCTAGAGATACAAAGAAGATCAATTACAAAGGAAATGCCACCCAACAGTTTCAATGAGCTTTACACTGATTGTAGAATCATGATCTGGTCAGTCGTTTTAGAGACTTGTTTTTTTTATGCTATCAAGAAGTTGAGATTTGAAATAAATATTAAAGATAGCAACAAGTTATCCGAGGAAGGTACGTAACCACCAGTTTCGAAGGTTCACCTGTAGGAAAAGCTAGCAGGAGATCGAAGACCTCTCTGGCTGCTGATATCATCTTCTACTTCGCTCACATCTAAAAGACCATTGTTGTTGACGCTCAATTCGGAACTGGCGTTACTGCTTGTGGCAAGAGGCGAGTCTGACACGCTAATTGTTCTGCTTCGTGTTGGCCCTGATCCTGATCTTACGCTATACATTGAAGAGGCTGGAATATTTGTCATCAATGGACGCAAATTACCTGGAATGCTTCGCCTTATATCCTGCTCAAACAAAAGTACTGAATAGTAAAGCAAGATCCAAGAATCCATATTTTCTTATCAATTAAGATGAAAGTATTCAGCTGAAAGAAAGAAACTGTCATGAAGTAGAATCAGTAGCCTCGCTAGATTTTCTCAGTATCCGTTTGTATAAGAACTAGGTCATAAACTATGATTAGTGAAAAATGGGAAGAATGATAGAACTCAGGATAAAAGACAAAATCATACCATATGCCTAATTGCCATATCAAGAGATTTCTTGGACAGCGTTCTCCCAAAACCTGAACTCTCCGGTGAAGAGGATTTTCCAGACAGAGTGCCATGAGGAGAATGCTTGTCATCTTGCTTCGGCGGTATCAATTTTCGCATGTTAATAACCCTCTCAACCATTTTTGTACCAACCAAAACAGGGCTTAAGTTGTCGCTAACTTTGGAATGCCCTCGATTCATAGCAGGGACAGAGCTCCCACTAGGATGAACTGCACCACTTGGAGCACGTCCTCTGGAAGGAGAGCATGATTGCCGTCTTGGCCTTCCATTAGAAACAGGCTCCACAGAGGAAGATCGAGGGCTTGGTGCTCCAGGCCGACCCCTTGTGGCTGACAATGGCCTGTCAGGAAGCGTCGTCCTTAAATTTGGTGGAGCATCTAATGAGAAACCAGGCATTTCTGAAGGTTTCCATGGCCGGGATTTCACAGTTGGAGAAGTGCCACGTGATGCAACAGAATTTTGTAATGCTGTTGGAGATGGTTTGGAAATAGTGGATGATGATTTAACTGCTGAAGCAGATATACTAGGTGCATTTGATGGTGTAGATGGTCGGCGAGTTGGCGTTGCTGCCCTTGATGTCGGCTTGGATGCAGGTATTGTAGGTCGTGAGGTTGGGGTTGAAGATCTTATTGTTGACCTTATGGGTGTAGATGATCTTGAGGGAACAGTGGACTTACTTGCGGGAACAGAGGGCTTTGTCGTAGTAACTGAAGTCCTGGCTGAGGAAATCATAGGCTTAGTTGAAGGCAAAGTTGCTCGGGAAGTAGGTGTGGAAGATCTTGAAGGTTTCGATGCTGGGGTCAACGTAGGACGGCCAGTAGGTGTGGCAGGCCGTGATCTCACAACCCCTAATGATGAGGGTACGCGAATACCAGAACTTGAAGTGTTCAGTCCTTGGGATGAAGCTGGTTGTTTGTACATCGAGTCACTCCTAGCAACAGCCTCTTGCTGGGGGTTTGCCAACTGTAACCATAAGGAAATTGTTAGCAATTAGACCTCATAAAGAACAAACACAAATAAAACGACAAGTGCGATCATGAACAAATGATTACAGAAACCAGCTAAGATATTAAACTAGTAAATGCAGTTCTAACTTTTGAATTTTGGTACCTACATTGGATTGAATTAGCATTTCAATTGGTCTTCTAAACAGTAAATCCAGCATACTAGCAAGAAGCTGAAACTATCAGCTAAAGATCTCAAAAGTACGAATCAGATTTGGTTTAACTTGTTATCTCCTATTTTCCAATCTGTCCGCCTCATGAGATAAATGTTGGTTCTGCAACTTAACCAGCGAAATTCGAGCACACAGGTGGAACAACCTTTACATGAAAAGAGTTTGTACAATTGAAAAAATGCAAACAAATACTAATTTCATTTATCTTTGACAACCCTGCATTGATATCGACGTCATAGAATCTGAGGAGCTATTTAGCAGACCAATTTAAGATTAAGCTTACTCTCGATTTTAGCACAGTAGGGCGAGCTTTTGGTGTACCAAGCTGACTCATCATGGTCTTTTGTGATTCCATCTCCAGAGAAGGGAAAAGAGGAGTACCAGGAGGTGTTAGCAGCCTGAGAAAACATGCAATCATTAAATTGCATCTTGTTAATCTAGTTTTATTATTTAGAGAAAAGGAAAATGTAATGCTATTTCCACAGAAATTCAGTGTTCTTAGTGCTTGTGTACATGACAACTAGTTCTGAAGACTTCTGAACTCATGTGCAAAGCACATTTTTGGCAACTTCAGTTAAATACAAAAAAAAAAAAAAAAAAAACTTCCTAACAAAATAGGATGTCAGGTTATCACTAGTATTGCTCTATCAAAAGTAAATATTCTTCGTCCAAATTTTTGGTTCCTTGCAAAGACTGATGGCAATTCAATTTATTTCATCAAGCAGATCACCATTTGATGCAAAATAAAGTAGCAGATTACCAGTCATAGTCGTTTTTATCATTTTCAGAATTAAGAAAATCATTGACAGCATTCTTGCGGGCAGGTGCTGTGGTTGTTGATGAAATGTTAAATATGGGAGAAGTCCCAGGCCTCGAACCTGCTGGATATTGTATGGATATTAAAAAAAGACTACTGGAAGAAAACCCATGGCAGAAATCAAGGAGAGAAAAAAAATCACATAATTACGGAAGAGAAATGTTTGGCAACCACATCAACGACTTAATACGCTAGAAGAATCATGAATAAAAATCATTTTTGTCATCTTAATGTTTTCTTTACTTCCGGAAGTATGTAGCTTTAAGTCATTCTAAAGGAAACCATTTAGTATAGAAAAGACAAACAAAGAAGAGATTTTCGTGGTTGATAAGGATGCTTTCATATTTGAATTTTCAATACTCAGTGCGCCAGACGAAAACCTAAAAGTTAGACAGACGTTTGGGTGAGAAGAAAAATACATGAAATTAGATACCTAATGGCGCATCAAACTCTTCTGAGTTGTTAAGGAGAAGTTCATTCCGTTCCTTCTCACGCTTCTTCATTTCTAAGAATAATGCAAGCTCCTCTTCCTTCTCTTTCATCGCTGACGCTCGCAAGCCCCCAGCGTGATGCTG
Organism: Begonia masoniana; assembly: GCA_022432975.1. Classification (NCBI taxonomy): domain Eukaryota; kingdom Viridiplantae; phylum Streptophyta; class Magnoliopsida; order Cucurbitales; family Begoniaceae; genus Begonia; species Begonia masoniana. The sequence continues at coordinate 1,311,668 of CM039504.1, forward strand.
CCTCTGCTTCAACGCAGCTTGCATTTGTGATTCCTGAGCCCTAAAGCTCCGATTCATTGCAGGAATCTCAAATCCACGCCTCACAGAAAAAAAGTATAAAATTTGTACCAACTACTGAGAGAATAGAAAAGGATTCAAGGTCCAACCAGAAACCTAACTCAGCTTCTCATTTCGTCTTTAACCATCTGAAAGATTTCTACCAAGCGAACCGCATCAACCTTCCGAAAACTGAATCCGGAACATTCTCATAAAAAGGAGCTCCATTGTCTCAAAACTTAGAGATAAACAAACTAACAGAGAGAGAGAGAGAGAGAGTCGGCCTTAGAATCAGTTTCCTAAAATCAAGAGACAGAGACAGAGACAGAGACGAAGATGATCCTCAGCTCCAAAGAATGCCATTATAGCAGAATGCTGTCATGATCTAGGACTAGAGTGAAGAGACATCGCCCGATAAAAGGGGTAGAAGTTCAAAACCCGCCTTGCTTGCAGAAGATTTGAGATTGAGAGAGAGAAGGGGGGAGATTCTCATTTGGTCAAGAGAGAGGGGGAGAGATTTTCAATGGCGAAACGTCGACGTTTAGGACGAGAAGAGGAGACCATTGGAAGGAGCTCACAGCTTACGTCTTGAGGTTGGGCCTTTTAGGTGGCTCTATCATCGCGATAAAACGTTTGCAGATATACCCTTCTTTTCATATTAATTGATATATACCCACTACAATTCTTCTATTTATTAATCCGCGCTCCTCAATTATATTCTTGGCCGTCTATATCTAAAAAACATATAAATTATTAAGGAATTTTGTCGGACTATTAATTTTTAATGTGACTTTCCATCTAACTTACCTACCCAAATACTAATTAATTTATAATTATAATTATTTCAACTGAATAATTCGGTGAAGATAATTTAATTTTATAGATTAATAAATTATTAACAATTTTTTTTTTTACTTTTATTTGTACGATGAGTCGATTTCTCAAAAAAATATTTATGTTTCAAAAAGAAAATATAATAAAAAATTATTAGCAAATAAGAAAATTGCTTAAATTAATATATAAATAAAGTGAAATGGAGAACGCGTAGGCCTGATAATATTATTTTAAGAGACACCCTTTGCGATTTACTCTACGTCATCGTTAATAAGTCAAGGCCTCGTCGGTGATGGCGGGAACGACGAGGAGCAACGCTAGCAGCAACGCTAGCAGCAGCGCTAGAAGTGGTGGACGGAGAGGAGATAGTGGGGTGGTTGACCATGGAAGGCGAAAAACTTCCTGTGGCTATTGCAAATCCGGTGCTCGCAGCAGCATCTCTCACGGTCCGTTGTCTCTTCTCTCTCTTCCTCTCTCTCCCTCTCTCTCTTGTTTCTGCTGGGTTATGGGAATGATCGCTTTCTTGGTCGTTATTTATTGCTTTTGATCTTTCGAGGACGGACCGATGTTTGTGAAACAAAAGGCTAAAATTCTCTATTTTGATTTTTGGTTTTGGTGCTGGAGTTTGATTCTGATTATGTTTATTGAATTCGGATAATCAATATTGAGATTATTTCGAAGTTTTAGTTGAGTTTTCAAACAGGAGCAGAGGAAGGGAAGAGTTGAGTTTTCAAACTGAACCTGAAGGGAAGAAGAAGAACAAGACAATGAAGAGAAATGTTTTTTCTATTCTACTCTTCTGTTCTCATCTGAGTATTTACATGTATATTATTGGTGAATGGAAATGATGAGCGTGGGAAAAAAGAGAGAGTCAAAATAGTAACTAAACGGTAGGCATTGTAACATTCCCTCAAGATCAAGGTCGCAGGTTGAAGATCAAATTCAGAGAACATTGACGGTGGGAGATGCTTAGTGAGAGCATCAACGAGCTGATTTTCGGACGAAGTAAACTTGACCATTAATGTTTTGTTGAAGACCTTTTTCCGAACAAAGTGAAAATCAATCTCAATATATTTAGATTTTGAATGTAACACCGGATTTGAGGCAAGGTATGTTGCGCTAATATTATCGCAGAGAATTAGGGATACCTGGTGGAAGCAATACCCAATTCACAAAGCAATGATCAGAGCCAAATCACTTCAGTTGCGCTATTTGCTACGCTTCGATATTCCGATTCAGTGCTAGAACGAGATACCACTATTTGTTTAGTGGCCGACCAAGAGATAAGATTGGTGCCCAAGAAAATGCAAAATTCACTTGTACTCTTAAGATCATCCGGATAGAAGGCCCAATCAATATCCGTATAACATGTTAGATTAGAACAAGAAGATGGCCAGAAGGAGATATCTAAAGATGAGGTACCTTGAAGGTATCGTAGAATTTGTTTGACGGCTTGTCAATGGATGTCTGAAGGTGAATGCATAAATTGTGAGACCTTGTTCGCAGTAAAGGCAATGTTTGGTCGGGTAAGGCAACTATACTGTAAATCACCAACAATGCTACGATAGAGCAAACCATCATGGAGTGGTGTACCAGAATGTTTAGACAAAATTGGTCCTGAAACCATAGGAGTAGGGACTGGTTTGCAAGATAGCATGTTGGCCCTGTGAAGCATCTCAAAAATATATTGGGATTGCGAGAATGTCATACCATGAGAAGTGTGAGTCACGGAGATTCCAAGAAAGAATTTTAATGGTCCAAGATCTCGAACTTTAAATTGCGAATGTAGATAAGTGAGTAGCTGATCAAGAAAAGCTGCAGAGTTACCAGTTACAATGATGTCGTCGACACAGACTAGCATAATTATAATTGAGGAGTGCTGGCGACGAACAAAGAGTGATGTATCATATTTTGAAGTAGATTGTAGTAGTGCCTTGTATGGTGTACCAGGCCCGAGGAGACTGCTTGAGACCATAAAAAGCTTTGTGTAATAAACAAACGCAGAGAGTTGAGATGAACTAATAAAACTGGGAGTTGCTGCATAAAAACTATTTCTGTTAGATCACCATGTAGAAAAACATTGCTTATATCAAGTTGTTTGATAATCCAACCAAAAGAGATGGCCAAGGAGAGAGCAGTGCGAACAGATGCTGGTTTTACAGTCGGACTGAAAGTTTCATCATAGTCAATCTTCTATGTCTGATCATAACTCTTTGTCACTAAGCGAGCCTTATACATGTTGACAGATCCATCTTGATTGAGTTTAATCTTAAAGGTCCACGTAGCAACCAATAACTTTAGCTCCTCTTAGAGAAGAAACTAATCGCCAAGTATGATTCTCTTTGAGAGCTGTAATTTCATCTTGCATAGCAGCTAACCAATGTGAATATTTGGAGGCTTGGAGAAATGTCTTTGGTTCAAACAAATGTTCCATTAAAAAAACTTTTGGCTTAAAAATACCATCATTGGCCTTAGTTCGCATGGGGTGATCATCAGTGGTAGGTAGAGCATGGATGGGGATAGGGTTGGGAAATGTTTGAATTTCGGAGGGCTGGTAGTTTATAGTAACAAGAGGAGACGAAGGCATTGGTGAGAGATTTGGTATGAGAGTGGGAGAAGTTGAGGATAAGGAAGAAGTATGTGAAGGGGCACTGGTGGAATGGGTAGGAAAAGGTGGGAAGAGAATTGAGGGAATAGGGAGAGAGAATGATGATTTTTGTGTAACCAATGGGTGAAGTGAAGAGATGGGGAAGCTAGACTCATCAAAGATGACATGACGAGAAATGTAAACTTTGTTGGATTTAGGATCCAGGCAGATATGACCTTTGTGGTGAGAACTGGAACCCAAGAAGACGCAAGGAAGGGAACAAGGCTGCAATTTATGTTGATTAAAAAGTCGGAGAAAGGAAAAACACAAACAACCAAAGACACGTAGTGGAATATAGTCTGAAATAGAGGTAAAAAGATATTTGTACGGAGATTTGTGATTGAGTACGGGAGTAGGTAGCAAGTTTATTAATTTGGTGGCAGTTGAAAAAGCATAGGGCCAAAACGGTTGAGGAACGAAAAAGTGGAAGAGTAGAGAAAGGTCTGTTTCAACAACGTGACGAATATTGCACTCTACCCTACCATTTTGATTTTGGATATAAGGACATGAAATACGATGATATATACCGAGAGATTTAAAAATGAGAGAGAGTGATTAAAACTCTCCACCCCAGTCCAATTGGACAACTTTAATAATAACCCCAAATTGAGTGTGCACAAATTGATGAAAATAGACAAAAGTAGTGGAAACTTCACTTTTAAACCTCAAATGAAAAAACCAAGTAAAACGAGTGCAATCATCAATGAACAAGAGAAGATATCGGGCACTAGTAACAAATTTGATAGGAGATGGACTCGAAACATCAATATGTACAATTTCATAAGGAAAACGCACATGAGAGTTAGAAATTTGAAACGGAAAACAATGATTTTCACTCATTTGACATGAAATGCACACTTTCGACACGTCTGTTTTAGCAAAAGAAAAATTACATGAATCTAAGACATGCTTCAAAACATGGTGAGAGGAGTGACCTAATCGGTGGTGCCATAGTTGAAACAGAGAGATAGCTGGTTTCGGCAACCAGGCAAATAGAGATAGTGCAGTGGTAGTCAAAAAAATTTGATATAGTCCATCATGAAGGGAGCCCCGAAGAAGGATTTATTGAGAAATCTGATCCTTGACAACAAAATAGTTTGAATGAAATTCAACGTACACTAAATTGTCACGTCACAATTGAGAAACACTGAGCAAATTATGGGAAATTAGCGGGATGTGAAAAACAGTGTTCAATTTTAATGGACGGCTAGCTGTTGGAATAACAACAGAGCCAACTTGAGTGATTTGAAGAAGCTTATCATCGGTTGTGGCAATTTGAGTAGAACCAAAATAATTGAGGTTGATGGAGGACGGCCGATTGTGGTGTGAAGTGATTTGTGGCGCCGGAATCTAGTAGCCATGGAGTGATAGGTGTGTTGAGAGGAGGTGTTGGTAACAGACCGACCTTGTTTGTTTGGAGGACAGGATGTTGGGTGGTGTAAAGATGGCTAGCCGGAAAAGGAAACAGAGGCGTAGAAGAGGGATACGAAGCTTGGGCAGGTCGGTATGACGGGTTTAATCGATTATAACAGGCTGGGGCTGAGTGGCCCAGCCTGTTACATATTTGGCATCTTGGTTTAAAATTATTGGGCAGGGTCGGTCGCCAATTTGCAGGTAATGAAGGAACGGACCCATACCCATTTTGAGGCATCTGAGACGGGAAATGAGGTCAGACCGAGGCATTCTAGAACGACCAAGAATCCGATGTTGGCTGAAAAGGACGCTGAACGGCAGCGTTGGCTTGAAGCGGATTGGGCATCAGAAGAGAGGCAACTGCTTTCTTTTTCTCCAGCTTGAAATCATAGTTTTGTAACAAGCTGTAGATTTCTTCCAAAGGTGGTTAATCGGAGCAATTTGAAATATAGGTGACAAAAGCGTTGTAATTGCTTCTCAATCCACCCAGAAAATGAATCATCTGATCCCAGTAAGAAACCAATTCTCTGATTGCCACCAGAGTGTTGCAAATAGAGGTAAGTTTCTGGATATATTGAGCTGCAGAAATGCCATCTTTGGAGAAGGAATGAAGTTGACTGTGAAGAGTCGTTATTTGGGCTAAGGAGTTGGAGGCAAACATTTGAGCTAGAGCTAGCCAAATTTCGCTAGCAGTGGTAAAGGAGATAATTTGAGGAAGAAGGTATTAGAAAGAGAAGAGAATATTCCTGCTCATGAGGAGCCTATTATATCGTTGCCATAGAGTGAACTCCGGGTTTATCTGAGAAGAGGGGGAGTCTAAAAACCGTGGGGGAGGGGGACATGAGTCATCCAAGACGTTGTCGATTCCATTGGCAATAACAACGTTCAGCAGTTGAGCTTTCTAAATTAGGTAATTTGAGCTGTCAAGTTTGACGGTGAGTGTTTGATGCACGGAGGAAAATGGGGGCAGTGGAGAAGAAAGGGGAGTAGAAGGAGAAGAATGGATCGTCGAGCTTACTGACGCCATTTTCTAGCTCTAATGCCAAGTTGAGTTTTCAAACAGAAGAAGCGGAGGAAGGGAAGAGTTGAGTTTTCAACCTGAACCTGAAGCAGCAGAAGAAGGGAAGAAGAAGAACAAGACGATGAAGAGAAATGTTTTTTCTATTCTACTTTTACGTTCAATCATCTGAGTATTTACATGTATATTACAGTAATCGATGAATGGAAATGATGAGCTTGGAAAAAAGGAGAGAGCCAGTAACTAAATAGTTACTAAACACTAGACATTGTAACAGTTTTGATTGATTTTTAGCGTACACAAATTGTTTTTGAAACTGGTAGCAAAATGTTTTCAGGAAAGAAAATATGTTGCAAAATGAGTGTATTTATTAAAGTATTTGAGTTTGATCCAATCGCGCTAAGATTGTTGTACTCCTTGCTTATGTCTTCTGCTGGATTTTTGGCAGGTTTGTGGGCACATAGCCTTACAGTTGATGATTACCAAGGTTTGTGTTGTTGGTTTTCTTTCATTACTAAAATAAATGAGCATTTGACATTGCTCAGACGAATATAAGAATGGTCCATGACTTTCTGAGTCCCATTGTTTAATGCCATACACACATTTGATAATCGATTGTATTGCGTGAACTGGCCCTTGATTAACTTGTCCCTTTCCAAGGTTATGTGGGTCTTTGTGCATAGATTATGATATAGTATTACTCAAAACACATGATCTCAACTGAAGATGGACTCGGAAACAATTTGAACTATGCCAAGTACGAATCTGACTAAATGAATATTAATTTTAGTTCATCTGCCACAAAATTTTGGTAGAGTTTCCAGGCAGACAAAATGACCATTGGGATTAAAGTCTTACTGGTTAATCACTTCTTCTATTTGTAACTCGCCAGCACTTACGAGTACAGTGACTTTTTCTGTTTGAATGATGACTATCGAATGTGAAGTTAATTTTTTTTTACTACTTTCCTCTTTGAAAGCTTTCGAGTTTCTTTTTAATGTCATACCTTTTTTATTAGCTTGTTTTTGTCGCGGTAATTATTTTGGTAGATCTTCTTGACCGAGGCTGGAGAAGATCTGGGGCTTTTCTTTATAAACCTGAAATGGCAAGGACCTGTTGCCCTTCTTATTACTATTCGACTAAGAGCTAGTGACTTTGTCCCATCTAAAGAGCAAGTTCGAGTATTTAGGAAAATGCAAAGGTCTGTACTTACTAATATTTTTGCTGTTAAAGTTCCAGTTCATGTAGTCAATATGCTTTGTCTAATCTGTTATATGAATTCTGTTATGAACAGAAGCGTGTGGTGTCGTTCCAATCAAGTTTAGCAATGATTGATTTGAACATTTTGATGGCAGGGTAATAGGCATTGGTGATTATTTATGGACATTAGTGGGTGGGACTAGATTAATCATGTGTTGGCACATTAAGTTATATTATGGTAATATGTCGCTTTCTAAAACCTGTTTTGTACTCGCCTCTGACTGGATTTTTTTTAGGTTTTTAGATGGTAAATTGGACTGTAAAAAACAACTGAGCATATAGCAGACCCAAAAGCGTATGATATGCCTAGCTGCGTTCATAATGAGACTTCTAGCTCTGTAGAAAGGCTGTCGCCCTCCTGTAAAACTGAACACCAAAATGAGGCGGAGCACTATATGCAGCATTTGTGTGATCTGATCAACAATGCAGTGGGGATGTGCATTGAAAGTGGTGAATTTCCTAGGACTATACCATTCCCAAGAGCATCAGTGAAGAAGGTTTCACCAGAAAGAAGAAAACTACCAATGGAGGTATCAAAAAATCTCCAGTATACCACTAATATTGCATTCCTAATAGTTTCTACCATTGAGAGGGCACAAGTGGGGGATGAACCAAAGTCATCGAAGGAAAATGCTCTACATCCCAAAATTGTTGCAGAAAAATTGGCAACTCTTTTAAGTCAGATAGAAGAATTTTCTTGTTTGTCAATCAAGGCTTGCAATGGACACATTAATTTCTATTCTGCTAAACAAGCAATTTTACCTGAGAGTGTTACTGATTCCATTCCAAAAGAATCTAGTAAGAAAGTTGGGAGTAAAAGATGTAACATGGAGGTGAGCTCGGATTGTGTTCAGAAGAAGAGGCAAAAACTTGAAGTTCTCTTAAAAAGGTCCAGTTTTGATCCAGAAGAATATGAATTATATAGACGTTATCAGATCAAAGTTCATAATGATACTGCCAGATCGCGTGACTGAAAGTTCATACAGGATGTTCCTAGTTGACACTCCTCTGATATTTGTTCCACCGGCTAGTAGTGGATCAGTTCCTTCATGTGGATTTGGCTCTTTCCATCAGCAATATATAATTGATGGGAGACTAGTGGCTGTCGGTGTTATTGACATCCTCCCTAAATGTTTGTCTAGTAAATATTTATTTTGGGACCCAGACTTTGCTTTTCTGTCTCTTGGTAAGTATTCAGCCCTTCAAGAAATAGATTGGGTCAAACATAATCAAGTTCATTGTACCAGTCTACAGTACTATTATCTTGGATATTATATTCACTCGTGCCGCAAAATGAGATATAAAGCAGCATATTATCCATCTGAGCTTCTCTGTCCGCTTCGTTACCAGTAAGTTTTCTTTTTCTTTGCAGCTAATCCACCTTGGACACTAATTGTCCTTATCTTAACAAGTCTCTACATGACCTTGTAATAAATTGAAATAGCTAGTTTTGAAGACGTGCAAATTTTTAACATACAAGCTGTTAACATCTGCAGGTGGGTTCAATTTGATATCGCTAAGCCTTTGCTTGATAAGAAACCGTACGTTGTTTTATCTGATTATTCCATCTTACAAAATGAAGTCACGTCACCAAACTGTTCCGAAAATATCATGGAACTGAAAGGTAATGACGTTTTACGCGAAGAAACCAAGGATTGTGATGTGGAAGAAAATAGGGAAGTTTTTTATTCTGATTTCGATAGCTCTGATGATGAATCGGACCCAGAAACCAGTTGTCACGCATCTTCTGAAATAGATGATGGAGATGTTAGTAATATACTAATTGGTTTAAGGGGATCTCGCCTGGTGAGATACAAGGTATGTATGTACACTTAATGCTCATTACACAGATGAATTCTTAAAGTGTTGCTAGGACACTATGATCTGATGGGCCTATTCTTTTCCTGTGAGCTTTCTAATAGTAGAAGTTCTATTGTGACCATGCTCGATGAATGAAAACAAACCCTCTTCCCCTTTTCTCTGAAATGCTTGGAAGGGAATGTTAGAGTTGGTGGTTAGGAATTGGAAGAAAGAAAATGAAGAAAAAGTTCATTTGTTAGTATGATTGCGAAGAACTTCATTTTTCCTGACAGTATCTTGTATTTTATTATTTGTCACTTTCGAGTTGCCTGAAATATTACTCGAGTCATTAATAATTGTATTCTTGCTCACCATGTTGTGTTTCTGTGTTTCACACCACCCACTTCAAAGGATCTGAAGCAAGCATCCGATCCCAAAGAAAGAAATTACTTAGGAAAACCAGTTGCGACGATACAAGAAGGTTGTCGGTACAGAGCTATCAGAGAAAATTATTCTTTCGCTGTGGTGATTAGTCAAGACATTATATCGTGAAGAGGTAATATCGAGCACAGTGGGGTTGGAAGTGGAGGCTAGTTTTACAGAATTGGGTGGACAAGTGAATTATTCTTGGATTGATGATTATAGTTCTTCTTCTTTGGATTCATAGTCAAAATAACACTTGCTGCAGATCACCATCTTTGTTCTTTTTGTGTTATTTATCTTCCAATTCCTAGAAAATCTCAAGATGTCAACTGGGTATGTACTGAATTCTCTTAAACGCTTGTATTTTTCAGAGAACAAAGAATGCAGGTGGAGTTGGCTAGCACAGAGAATAGATGTCATTGTGATTGCCAATGAGCAAGTCCAAATCCTTCTCTAAGTTGCTCAAATCTTGACTCATTTCATCTAAATTAACAAATAATATCACATAAATATGAGATTTAATTAACCAAAAAAAAAAAGGAAAATGATTATCAAGTTTCTGTGCATGCCTGCAAAGGTGATAGAACGATGGGGACATTGTGATGATGGATATCACACTAAGTGGAGTACAGAGTGCCACCACCATCATCATCATCATTCCACATAACCACATCAACTCATCATTAATCAGTTAATTAATTAATTTAAAAAGCAAATCTCTCCAATAATCTCCTGCGTTAAGAACTACGCATACGCACTCCTAATCATCACCTTCGTCGTCTCTCCTTGCCACTTCCGACACTAATCATTACGCTTGTAATTGTACGACGTCGTTACAAGCAATTTTTTTATATGAAGCAAAGAAGTCAGTCCATCTCACGTGTCTCGCAGATCACGTAAGATCCAAGCTGGCCCACTTCTTAATCCACGTCATACATTCTCAAACACAATTTACTTATTTTAATCAACCAATCCATCTAAAATGCTTACGTCATAGTACACAATCATTCACTAAATTTATAAAAATGTTTTTATTTTATTTTATTATCACGTCACGTCACACAAAATTTAACGTAAATAAATATAGTTTATTAAATATTGTGACTACCACCACATATTAGATTTTAATTAAAATAATATATATAAAAATCTTTCTTCTTACAAATAAATAAATAAAATGAAAATCTAGGTATATTGTTCAAATAATTAAATAATGGTCCCGTGAGAGTACGATTTGATAAGATTATGTGGTCCAATTCGAGTTCATTTCACGAGCAATCTTCTCAAGTGAAAATTGTAATATTTCTTCAGATTTTCTGTCTAATTGGAATACATATAACTAAAAATAATATTGATATTAATTCATAGTATTGTAATACGACATTGATATTACTATAAAAACATATTAAACAACAAGAATCAAGTGGACAAAATTGGAAACGACAACAAGGCATGTTAAAGGATGTGAGAATAATGGACTCACATGTGACATTAGAGGATGTGTGGGGCACGGCACGTACATGGCCAAGTGTGATGATGATTGTCACGAGCTGGGTTTCTTTTTTTACAATAGTGACACGTGTTTTTTTAATTGAAACTTAAAATAGATTATACATTGGCGAATCAATAATAACATATATTATCATTTTTATTTATTAATAAATAAAAGGATGTTGTTTAAAATAATAGAAGAATTGAGAAAATTAGCTTAATTTAATTAATAATTAGCTAATAATCTCAAGCAATTATAGAAAATGGAAAATTAAAAAATATATATAATATTATAATAAGCATTGAATTCATTCGCTCTCAGAGCTTTACTTCTCCTCATCTTGGTTTTGTCCACCCCCTCGTGCGCCTTGATCTTCTTCCTCCACTGGTGCTCTCTGTCTCTCTGAAACATCACAGAAAGTAACATATATTGGAATTTCTCGGCGTTTGGCTGAGACCTCCATTTGTTATACAGTGATGTTATGCTTTATTCTCGCCGCCGTCGTTTCCTTAATCTCCTTCTTTTTCTTCCGGCGTTCTTCTCAATTCCGGCGTCTGCGCTTACCGCCGGGTAGTCTAGGCCTACCCTTTATCGGCGAGACCTTGCAGCTCATCTCAGCCTACAAGACAGAAAATCCTGAGCCTTTCATCGATGACAGGGTGAGACGGTTCGGTTTCGTCTTCACGACTCACGTTTTCGGGGAGCCTACGGTGTTCTCGGCTGACGCCGAAACGAACCGGTTCATACTGCAAAATGAAGGGAAATTTTTCTGCAGCAGCTACCCAAGCTCGATATCGAACCTGTTGGGAAGACATTCTCTTCTTCTGATGAAAGGAGACCTCCATAAGAGAATGCATTCGCTGACAACGAGCTTTGCCAACTCGTCGATCATCCGCGATCATCTTCTCGTCGACATAGACAGGTTGATCGGGCTAAATATGGATTGTTGGTCCAGCCGGATCCTTCTTATGGAAGAGGCCAAGAAGGTAGTTAAACACTGCAATAATTCAATACAAGATTCATCTTCCTCGCTACCTCAATGGTAGATCAACAAATGGGTCATCTTGATAGTCGTTCACTTGATTATGCAGATAACATTTGAGTTAGCAGTAAAGCAGCTATTGAGCTTTGATCCAGGCGAATGGACAGAAAGTCTAAGGAAAGAGTACGTCCTCGTTATTGAAGGCTTTTTCACCCTTCCCCTCCCCTTCTTATCCACCACCTACGGCAGAGCCATAGCTGTAATTTTCTTTTTCTTTTCGTTTTAAGCTTTATTATTTTCCAACCTTTTAATCTTTCGGCAGATAGTATTTTAAGAAGACTTTATTTAATTTGTTTATATTAAATAAATTGACAAAAAGGGGAGACTTTTTGTTAATATAATACTGAAAACTAGCAGTGAAATAAAAACAGAAAAACACGAAGATGAAATAAGCAATGGCGTCGAGACATCATAAATTCATAATTGTGGTAGACAGTATAATTAACGAGAGTGATAAATGATAATTAAGCGTTGGTTAATATGATTACTTGTTGATTAATTTTAGTTGTGGGTGTAGGCAAGAAGAAAGGTAGCGGAGGAACTAAAGTTGATAGTGAGAGAGAGGAGGAGAGAAAGAGAGGGGGGAGAGAGAAAGAAGGACATGCTCGGGGCTCTGTTGGGCGGAGATGACGACGGCGGCTTTGGGTTCTCCGAAGACGAGATAGTTGATTTCTTGTTTGCTTTGCTCGTCGCCGGCTATGAAACTACCTCCACTATCATGACCCTTGCTGTCAAGTTCCTCACTGAAACCCCTCTCGCTTTGGACCAACTCAAGGTTTAATTTTCTTTTTTGAAATTCTCATCGCCGTTCTCGTTTGATTATCTAATCTAATTTAATTATTTTTTTCAATAAAAAATAATAGAAAATGGAAAATAAATTAAAATAAAAAATGGTAGACAAAATGATGATGTTCATTGCAACGCGGACAAGTCCAACTCATCTGTCTTTTCACAGTATCTTCTTTTGTTAGACGTTTCTCTGGAGATGCTATTTTAATAATTTTATTTCCAAATGAAATTTAAAATAAAATAAATTTTTCTAATTTTAAATTAAACATGGGTTCTTATTATTATGTCACATCATTAAGTAAATTATTATTATTATTTTAGAAAAATAAAAAAATAAAAAAATAAAAAAATAAAAAAATAAAAAAGAAAGTTAATGGATGGTTTGAAATGGTGGATAGGGGGAGCATAGAAATATCAAAGCAAAGAAGAGCAGAGATGAAGGCCTCCTGTGGAGTGATTACAAGTCCATGTTCTTTACTCAGTCTGTGAGTTCACCTTCTTCATAAATCTCCTTTTTTTTTTTTTTAAATTCCTTTAAAAAAATGTCATTAATTTTTCTTACATTAAAGAAATTAATTCTTTTCATAATCTTGATTATTGATTTGTTAGGTTATCAACGAGACATTACGCTTTGCAAACATAACTAGTGGAGTATTTAGGAGAGCGACGAAGGATGTTCATATCAAAGGTAATGAAAGTATTCAAATTAAGGCTGTTTAAGGCCTTTTTAATTTTATCTCATGATATGAGCTTAAGCAGGTCATACAATTCCCAAGGGGTGGAAGGTTTTTGCTTCTTTTCGTGCTGTCCATTTAGACCATGATCACTTCAAAGATGCTCGCTCTTTCGATCCATGGAGATGGCAGGTAAACCTCTCTCCCTCTCCCTCTCTATCGAAAAATGAAGATTTAGCTGATTGGCGATGACCATTGAACAGAACTCAAGAGGAGAAACAAGCTCAGCGAATGTGTTTACACCATTTGGAGGAGGGCCGAGGCTATGTCCCGGTTCCGAGCTAGCCAGAGTACAGATTTCAATTTTCCTTCACCATTTTGTTACCAGGTTCAGGTGAGCTCGATTTTGATTGACATGCTTGTTTGGGCTTCCCCTCCATCTCTTCTAAAAACTCTACTACCCATTTTTTTTACCAGTTGGGTTCCTGCTGAAGAAGACAAGCTCCTGTTTTTCCCGACAACACGAACTCGGAAGCGATACCCTATCAATCTTCAACCTTGCAATGAGTCTGAGTTGTAATAAGAGCTTTACCATCTTCATCTTGTACCTGCAAATTTTCGAACTATATAGAAATGGTAACATATTCATATTGATGAACTCCCTTCAAATGGGTTGATCAATGCCAAACACTTACAAGGGGGTTTCCTGTTAGAAACTATTAAGTGAGAGACATGAATTATAATCAGTAGCAATTACCAGCCATTGGTACGCTTAGATTGGAACTAATTCACAACAACAAACTCACTTTTCACTTGCTCCATGCAAATAACGCCAAAATCGTTATAAATAGAGGATAAGGGTCGTGTCAGCTTCTTTCCTTGCTTTTTAATGTGGTTTCGACAAGCTTGATCCTTTTCAGATTCTCATCGTTGACAAGAGTGAGTTTCTCCAGTGAAGATTTCAGTTGAGAGATTTGTGAATCTTGAGCATGCATCTTCGTCCCGGAAATTTGCCGGCTTGTTGTATTGTTCTTCGACGATTGTGTATGCCTTCTAAGTCTTGCAGTAAGCGCCTCTATTGAAGAATGCAAAGCATCTAACTCTACCCCTGTAAAGTAATCTGTACGACAAGAAATGATGTGGTAGACCTTGTTAAATGAAGAAACCAGCTGCACTATAAACTTCTCCATACTACTATATCGATAAATTAACAGTGAAAATCATCACAGAAACCAATAAAACTGTTTTTTCAACTTTTGAAAATTCCGAGAGACAAAAGGCTTTGGCGGGGAAGAAAGAAACCATAAAAATAACAATCTCGTGACCAAACTTGTAAGAATTAAACTCCTGGTTTATGGTACGAAGAATAAAAACTTTTACTGCTGTTGAATAAATTTCAGAAGTAAACTAGAACAATACAATGATAACATTAATTTAAGCATTTCTGCCGTTGCAAAGATAAAATATTTTCTAATACTTCTTTTACTAAAACTTGCAAGGAGAATAATTGATTACCAAGTTCAGACTTGAACTGTCGTTCTGCTTTGGACAGCGGTCTCTTGTGAGCACCAGGCAAGTTTCTCAACTTTTGCAAGCGCTCTTCTAAAATATTGTGCTGCTGAATAGCGCAATCTATCCTGTCTTCCAAACTTGACTGTTTCTCCTCCACTTTCAACAACTTTTGTTGTGCCTCACCTAAACGAGCATGGTAATCGTCGAGGATCCTTTTCAGGTGAGGACCATGATGCTTAAGCTCAAAGTATACCTTTAGAGGAGGAGAAAAGTTTATATAAGAAATAAACTGCATTTTCATCTCATGTACGTATCTGAATATCATCTAGAAAAAAATAAAATAAAAAAAAAATTTATAGGAGAGACCAAAAAGCCAACCAAACCCATGTTTTGAAGTATGAAGCGATTTACCTTGTGTGCATATTCCACGTAAGTTTCGTGAAAAAGCTTGAAGTATTGGTGAAGCATTGACCGACCTTCAATTGAATCAGCAGCTACGGATCGTAGATTAGGTGAGACCTGAGGAAGAAGGACCACCTTCGGTCCACTAAGTAATTCTTTGCTTATAATATCCGGGATCTCTATCTCCTTTAATTCTTCTGATGAAACGGGTGTTTTCTCAATATTGTCATGGGTTGAAAGAAGTACATTCCAAGTTTTCATATCCAACAGAAAACATTCTTGGGAACCAGTGGCCCCTACAATCCACGAATATCCAAATGCATCTGACAATGAAACAAAGCCACAGAGTGCACACGTATTGGAGGTTTCATCTGAGCATGTACTTAGAATAGCATGAACTGATGGAGCTCTCAAGGTTTCATCTTTGCCTCTAGCTTGGTTAGTGAAAGGAAGAGAATGCAGTATTATTGAATCTATCCCACCGTCATGAAGTACATATATTCTTTCTGAAATAAGGGGATCAACAAACATAGAAATCATAGAATCCTTCCCTGTTTTGCATGGAAGATCCAAATCCACAATAGCTAGCCTCAATAGAGGCGGTGAATGGCCCAGCCAAACATTATCATCAAGTTGTTGATCAGACTTCATAGCAGAGAGATCCCTGGAAAATGATTCACATATCATAGCAACACCAAGAATATTATCACTATCATCAGCAAGAACACGAGGTGGGCAACCAAGATTCCACACTGGCTGAATTTCATCTGCAAGGGCATCAATTTGCAATTGGCCACCACTCCAGGCTGCCACCAAAATTGAGTCTTTAAGGACTAAATTATAGAGAAAACTGATGGCACGGCCTTTGCACTCTGTACCGCGAATTGCCAAATCTGCCTCATCCCTACTATGTCTTACTTTCTGGAGAGGCCCCTATAGAATAAAAATACAGTATGTCTTTTAGCTTCTATGAAACAACACTTTTAAGTGAAGCTCCGGGAACTGCAAAGAACTTCTACTGAGTGTTAAAATATGGCTTTCCAAACAATTACCATGTTGGGTAGTACAAAATACAATTGCCAAAAATGTAGTCTCAAAAACAAATTTCAACTTTTTCTGGCAGACATTTGAGAATGGTCTTTTTTTATATATATTAAATTGTTAATGTATAATATAATGAAAGTATTTATTTAAATGTTAATATTCTCAACTAAATAGGTGAAAGCATAAGACGGAGTGTAATTTGCATGTATTTATCATTCCTTAACATAATTCTTATTGTTTAACAGAATTGTCAGAAAGAAATATGCTGCATTTGAAAATATTCACGTTCAATACCAATCTACAATTTCCTCCTAGCCAGACGTAATTGTTCAATACCAAAATTGAAAACTTTAGATTTAGATTAAAGCAAATAAGAGCATATCCTTACATGTTTAAAGTACCAAAGCTACACATTTGAGAGCACTTGCGGAGCATTGGGGAAAATTTATTGCATTTACTGTAGAAAGCTTACTTGTAATTCAAGCGATGCATCAAATAAAACATATGGATGAAACCTCAAGACAGATGGATCGTCTCTAGTTGATTGGTTCTCTAAATCAGGGAAAGTAGCTTCCAACCAAGAGATTGCCAAATTACAATTATTGATAGCTCTTCGATTGGCTGATTTAGAACCAAATGTTTGAGCATCACTATAAATTTCCATGATAGATTCCCATTTGTGGAAACTGTAATAAAATATATAAGAAGTTACAAAACATCTACATTTGTGAAAACCAGAAATGTTGCAATATAGCAATACAAGATATCTTTATTACCCAAATCATAAAGCATGTAAAGTGATCCTTATAAGCAAGTCATTTTCTGTTAAAACACTCAACAATAAAAGAAGGAATTCTTGTACCTTCCAAATGGAGCAATTGGGCAAAGTATGTAAGTTGAACCATCACTGAATAAGAAAAAAACCTGTAAAAGGACTTCAATTATTACTTGTTTATCAGTATTCAAAAGGTAATGAAAAAAATTTAAGTTTAGTGTACAGCAATAATTGACAACAGAGGCACAATAATCACAACATCGCCTGATTCTAGTAATCTTAATGTAGAAATTGAGAACTACTTTGGCTCATCAGCACAATTTTTTGCCCCATGTATTCCTTTCCACAGCTAATCAATATACTCACTACACTACAATAAGCAAAACAAAACATACAATAAAAGCATGAACACAAACGTTACTACTTTTAGTCAATTAATTCAATCAAATTGATGCAAGAACCTACAAAAGTCATTAGCATTCAGATATTTCACAATTAATTAAAAGTTGAATAAGAACAGTAGAAAAATATTTGTACGATAGGCATTACACAAGACAGATAAGAATAACATAAAAAAGCATTATAGAGATGAAATGAAGAACAAATTAACTGTTAGACTAAATAAAATACAAACTGCGTAGTTAAAGAAACAACACCAACAAGTTTTAAAAAAGACCAACGTTACAAATAATACAAAAACACTCACAGTAAACCTATCCCACAAGTGGTCACCTCCAAAGGAAAAATCAACCGGGCATATTGACGTGGCACGTTTTGATTTTCCAGGTTCGACTGGCTGTAGATAATACTCTTGTTCTGGTTGAACAAGATCTACAGACAAATTATAAAGCCTGCCAAAAAAGATGGTTTATAGAAGAAATAGTAATTAGACATAAAGGTTAACAAGAATCGGCAAACCAATCTGAAGAAGATGACAATGAAGACGAAGGAAATCATAAACTATGTGACATGATTTTCTAGCACAGGTAGATGCAAGACCTTGATTTTAATAACTTCTAGAGGTAATGTAGAAGTTAATTATCTATGATGATGTATAGCAAATATGAAGAAAAATAGCTCATGAAAGGTCTCTGCAAAGACATAAGTAAAAAATCATCCTAAAAATATAACTCCAAAATTGAACCTGAAAACAGAATCTGAGGAAAGAACTCCTAGATGGGTCTCGCTATAAGGATGCCATAAAACTTGTAGTATGCGTATGACGTTACTGCCGGTGTAATAGAATTGTGAGCCGATTACAGAAGTCCTGCAAATGTTGTATTTAAACTGTGAAGGTTCATGTGTATATTAAAAGAAAACACCATGAATAGACACTTCTTCTAAGATAAGATTCATGTGCTTTTTAAAATGTAGAATACTTAAAACACTATGTAGTTTGCTGTCTTCGAAAGCAATTGAAACATGGAAAAACAATCTCAAAAAAATTCGTCAGAAACCAATACTGTGCCATTTACAATCATCATTTTTTTCATAAGCAAAAAAATTGCATAACAACAACGGTAAAATGCAACTGAGCATAAGAATCCATTGTCCACATTTGCTCACACCTGCATATTATGGAGTTGTCTTTGGTAGATGAACGCCCATAGAGATCCATGATGCATAGACCATCTGCACCACTAAGGGTTATGGTCGAACCACTTCTATTGATTGAGATCTTGTGAACCACAAACTTGAGCTGCACATTTGCTCGTAACACCTATAACATCAAGCATTATCAACTATAATTATAGAGCAAGAAAATAAACAATCAAGTTAGCCATTATCAACTTGAGCTGCACATTTGCTCGTAACACCTATAACATCAAGCATTATCAACTATAATTATAAAGCAAGAAAATAAATAATAAAGTTAGCCATTTCCGCCTGATGCAAAATTAAAATTAATGTTAATCTTAAGAACAACGCAGTGAAATGCTCGATAAACTTAATAACTATATCCGAAGCCACAGTGTAGTGAGATAAAAACCCAGACCTACTGCGTTGTATTTTTTGGCACTACAAAGTTGTAAATACTGTTGAAACTCCCATTCCGAAGATACAAGCAAATATTTCACAATTAAAGCAACTCAATCCAGTGAGGCAAGAAAAGTATGTTAGATGCCAAGACATGCAACTTACAAAGCCAATTTAAAAAAAAAAAAAAAACATTATTTGAATTCATTTTATATGGACCGTCCAAATTATCAACCAAAGAAAGAATAATTAACTCAGCTAGGGAAACTCAATAGCCAGATGAGTAGACGGGGTTCAAACCAAAAAGAACATTCTACTGCCATCAGAGAACAACTTCAAAAAATATACTTCAAGAAATAAGACAAAACTTCACTTCCTTTGCCGCCTGCCTAGTAAATCTCGACAGCACTCGCCAACAACGCCAGCCATTCAACATTTCAAATTCTCAGAATTCCGGACAAAAGCGAAAGAAATAAAACATAAATATGTAAAAGAAACGCAGAGAAAGCAGAAAAGGGCAAACACTGACTTTGGAAGGGGATGCCGCGAGAACAGAAGTAGGATCCGGTTCCCCCAGCCGAATAGTAATTCGATGCAAGCACTGCTTCGTGGAGTCCCAGAAATAGATACGAGAAGCTCCGTCCCATGCCAACAGATTTCTCGGCCCCAAAAGGACATCACCCGAGTCAGCGCTGTTGGAGCTGGTGGTAGATGTGAAAACTGGGTGGTTCTGGAGAGGCACCCATTCAACCTCTTCTTTCGGAGTAAGAGATCGCTGCTCCTCTGTATTCGGTTCGTACAAGTCGAAGTTGTACCTCATTCTGCCCTCTCCCTCGCCCTCGTCGACTCCGGCTTCTCTCACTTCTCTCTGGACGATGGTGGGAAAAATGGCGAAGATCCTTTGGTAATAGAACCGCTATAAAAGCCTGAATATAATAAAATAGTTTTTAATTAAGTTTATTAATTATTTTTACAAATGTTTAATTACTTAATTATTATTGATTAAGTTAAATATTCTTTTAAAAAAATAAAATACTTAAGTGCAATTCAAACTATTATTATACTTTAGTCATCGAATGTCTCCCGTTATTGTCTGTAATATTCATTTTAATGCACTTTAACGATTCTGACTCGCTCGATTTTTTGATTTTTTGTCCATGTTCGATATCACAATTGATTTCGAATATTAGAAAACAATTCCACTGAGTAATGGGTTTGAAATTGAGAGTTACGAGCAAAAAATACGAAATATTTAACGAATTTTATGAAGTCATGGATGGTCCGAAAGATAATTAATGGTATCGATTGCATTATTAAATACCAAATAATACTCCATATGACATGTTTTTATTATTTGTAACCTGGTTTTATATACACCGAAAGAAAGATTCAACAGTTTTCAAAAGACTAAATTGTATGCCGAAATCTTCGTATACTCTAATGCCTAACGAGGGACAGAACACTTCATACTCGACGCCTGTGGGAAGATCGAGTAGAGGTCGACTATATTTTGTCGGAGAATCTGCACCGGAGAAGAAAATTGGATGGGCAAATGGAAAGATCAAAATGAGTAATTTATTTACTCACAGCTCACGAGAAAGTGGAAGAAAATAGAGGAAAATGGCTTCGGTTTCGGCCTTCATTTCACTCTTTCTTCTTGCAGAATCTTCTGATACCGAGGAAACCCATTCTTGCAAGCTGAAATCTGCACCAAAGTAATCGCAAGAACAGTTGAAGACAAGATCCTACGTAATCTGGCCAAAAGATTGACCAGATAAAAAAAAATATAATAATAAATCCTAATTCCCACCTACCCATGTCGAGTCTCAAGATCATTAACGTGATTTTTTTTTTTTTTTTTTGGATCTGAAGATTGAAAACTAAATTATAGATTTCAATTCGAAAACTAAAACTGTAGATGGAAGAGAAATCACTTACAGCTTCAACGTCAATTTTGTAAACCAAAAGCTTCCGTCTCTCTCTGCAACTGATTCTGTACGCGACGGCGATATGAGCCACAGCCAAAAGCAGAGAGGAAAGGAACAGAGCTATTTCCATGGCTCTTCTATACCCTCCCACTCTATTTTCCGACCGCCCAAACACGAACGAAGCTTTCAAGGAAACGAACACCAGCGACAACAGAGAAAACGACGTCGTGATCGCCAAGTACGGCCGTCGCGAAAGCCTCGGTCCGTCGCACAAGCTGTAAACACCTGAATCAATCCAACCAACACCCTGATTATTTACTCCCGTTTTCACCGAATTTCTTATTCACGTCAGGAAAAGAGCACGACTTTTTTACTTACAGAAAATCATGGCGGATCTAACGATGGAAACAAGAGGAATATCAATAAGCGAAGACCGAAAATCGTAGTTTCCGAGGTGGGAGGAGAGAGTACCGAAGGAAAGAGAGGAGGGGTAAAGCGAAGCAGAGAGGAGAGCAGAGGGAAGAAGAAAATCAGCAATGACAAGAAGAAGTGGAGCAGAGAACAATAGTAGGGAGATTACCATGGCGAGGAGAAAGAAAATCATCTTCAAAACCCTCCATACTTTTCTTGATTTTTCTTCCTTGGAAGAACCCATCTCCAGTTCAAGATTGCAGACAGTTGGGCGCTCGAGTTTTCCTTTAATCTAATTCACCCTCTGCAAATGTTCAGACAGGCGTGATTTTGATACGCAAGACTTGTTTACTTTACACGCGGAAATCACACCGGTCAAATAAAGCAGTCTCGCCTTGTCTCTCTAGAAAGTAGAAGCTACCCCAATTTGCTTTAAACTAAAATAAAAGAAATCCCTGTCATTGCAAATGTCATAGATTTTGACATTGAAATATCAGACTTGAAATCTTAATGAAGAATACTCCCCGAAATTACATGGCACCTGCTCAGCTTCCCCAGTGGATCAGGCCGGGTTCTATATAAAATTATGTTACGAGGTTTGGTTACAAATGTAATACATCTATTGTACCTTAGACTATTACCCCGGCCCCGGCCTCCATACTTATCTAAATACTTTTTTTTTTTAAAATAGAGTTAATCTGTTGAACAAAGCCTGCAGGATAAATGGTTGATGAATTGAATGGGAATTGGGCACGGAAGCTCGGGGTACTGCTCAATGCTGTGTGGAAATGGAATCAGCGGTAGGCCCCTTTCTAGAACGCATTGCGCAGGCACTTGAGACTTGGAGCTTTCCCATTTCTCAAATTGTCGTCTAAGAGTTGGTTAATCTTGGAAACGTGTAAGGTGGTTGACAAACTACAATCCCATACCGTGGAGTCATAATGTATTTTTTTATGTTTTATTATTAATAAACTTCCTCACCTTTCTCTTTAGTTTCTAGTTGCTTATTTTAATGTCGTTAAAGGCAGCTTAATCTTCAACTATAGGCGTCCCGACATGGCTTATGGGAGGATCTAGAATTCAAAGACCATAAAGTTTGTCATAATTTTCTACGATGAGTTCAGTTCATGAGTGTGACAGTCTACCATGTAAAATAAAGAAGATTCAAATGTTCGGATTAAATTTATACTAATGCAGTAAACAATCTCACATCTCTTCTAAAAGAAAAAAAAAAACAGATGGTTTATAAGTAGCATTCTTATTTCTTAAAATGTATAATATTGTAACAGAAACACTGAAATACTACAATAATATATAAATAATGTGTATATTTTTCAACAGCTTAATCAGATTGTTATCCTTATTTCTTACTCAGAATTCATTTGTAGCAAAATTTGAAAAGTTTGACAAAGTAAAAAAACTTGTCGATCGTGGGGATAGTGAAGGTGTCATGACCACTCATGAAACGTGTAAGAAAATGAAAGAGCATGGCTGCTTTTACTCTATATATGTGTGATATTTATTCAGCTTCATTTTCGTTGCAAATGAATATTAAATAAATATTTTTAGTAAATTAATTAATTAATTAATTAATTAATTAATTAATTAATTAATTAATTAATTAATTAATTAATTAATTAATTAATTAATTAATTAATTAATTAATTAATTAATTAATTAATTAATTAATTAATTAATTAATTAATTAATTAATTAATTAATTAATTAATTAATTAATTAATTAATTAATTAATTAATTAATTAATTAATTAATTAATTAATTAATTAATTAATTAATTAATTAATTAATTAATTAATTAATTAATTAATTAATTAATTAATTAATTAATTAATTAATTAATTAATTAATTAATTAATTAATTAATTAATTAATTAATTAATTAATTAATTAATTAATTAATTAATTAATTAATTAATTAATTAATTAATTAATTAATTAATTAATTAATTAATTAATTAATTAATTAATTAATTAATTAATTAATTAATTAATTAATTAATTAATTAATTAATTAATTAATTAATTAATTAATTAATTAATTAATTAATTAATTAATTAATTAGTAGTTATGAGTTGATTAAGTTATAAGAGTATCCGGACCGGTACTCGTCCTCGGACATTTTTAATTGAAGTGGTTATTATAATCAAATTTTACAGAGAAAGGGCTGACTATCTACAGGATTACTGGATTAGTATACCACTTTCCAAAGGACGCGGCCAACGATCCAGCTTTAACGTCTCCTCCGCCATTAGAGCTCTCTCTCACTATCCGGTTCACTTTCCTTGTTTTTATAATCCGAAATCTACAAGGACTGATTCTCGTCATTCCTAAATATCTAGATAATAGAAGTAGCTGGAGAAAATCAGAACTTGGAGATTTTGAAGGAGAGACATAGAGTAACAGCTTCATGTCTGACGATAAGAAGGCATCTTACAGCTACAAGGTATTTGGTTTCAGCCGGAAGTTCAAGGTCAGAGAGGTTGGGCCACCGCCTGACGTGGAAGAAGCTTTCCTGACATTTGCTGATGGACAGGAGTACATGTCGGCCGATCAGTTCCGTCGATTCCTGGTCGAGCACCAGGGTCAGCTGGATTGCACCGTACCTGTCGCGGAGGAGATTATAGAGCAGGTCTTGCAAAATCGACGTAGCTTGACCCCGAAGCGGAGGGGCTCAAGTCCAGGACTCGATCTTGATGAATTCTTCCATTTTCTCTTTCTCGATGATCTCAATGGCCCTCTTAAATCCCAGGTCACTAATTCTGTTCCTTCTCATTGGAGTATCTCTAAAATATGTGTTTGTTTTCTAAAGAAATGAAGGGCAATCGAGTCCGTACTTGGCTTCATCGGTCATTAGGAGATCATACTACATATTGAGGATAAACCATTTCAACCTTTTTTTCTATATCTATAAACTATACATGAAGGATAAGATCTCAGAAACTTCTTTTTATTTTGGAATTGATTCGAGTCTATGTCTTGCGATCAACTTTCGACGCTCCTAATGGAATGGATTCATGTTTGTTTTTCAAGAAAATGTTGTGAATTGAGTTACTGCTCGGCCTTCCTCATAATTAGGAGTTCATACTACAGTTCAGGATTAGGCATTTCAGTACTTATCGATTGTCATCTCCTCTGCATCATCATTTCATTTATTCCAAAATTAACGATAAATTTTTTATAGTGGAGCTGAATAGATTTGCTCCTTTTCGATTACATATCTCAAAGCAATAGTGCATTATATTAATTTCCATTTTCCTCACTGCTTCATTATTAGTAGCTTCTATTTTTTATTTTTTTTGCATTAGTCTATTCCTTGGATAGATGCTTTAAGCAATTTCAATACATACAGGTACACCATGATATGACTGCTCCGTTGTCACATTATTTCATATATACAGGCCACAATTCGTACCTCACTGGAAATCAACTGAGTAGTGACTGCAGTGAAGTCCCAATTATAAAGGCTTTGAAGAGGGGCGTCCGAGTAATTGAACTTGATTTATGGCCTAATTCGGCGAAAGATGATATTCTTGTTCTTCATGGAAGGTCTGCCATTTAGTTCCGTTCATCTCATCTTATATTTGGATGATTTTTAATGATATTGTATTTGTGATATTTGGTTATAGTGAGTGGTGTAATGGATATATAATTGATTGAAAATGACGTTATAGTTGTGAGGACAAATTCTCTGTATTGAACGACTCTATAATTATCTGTAGGACGCTAACTAGTCCTGTGACGCTTCTCAAATGCTTGAAGTCCATAAAAGAGCATGCTTTTGAAAAATCTCCATACCCTGTCATTATTACTTTTGAGGATCATCTATCAGCTGACCTTCAGGCTAAAGTTGCAGAGGCATAATTCTTCTTGCTCATTTTGTTTAGGCCGAACTCTTGTCAAAGCTTCTGATTTCTTTGAGTTCTTGTTTCTCAATTTACCCTTAAATCTTTTATGCTTGTAGTTAGTCACTACTACATTTGGAGACATGCTCTATTATCATCATGCAGAATCCTTAGCAGAATTTCCTTCGCCAGAATCCTTGAAATATAGGGTTGTCATTTCAACAAAACCACCAAAAGAGTACCTTGAAACTAAGCAAACCAAGGACAAGGACAAAGTTTTGCCAAGTGAAATAGGGTCACCTGACGAGGAACCATCAGGAAAGGAGACCCCAGACCTTGCAGGGGATCTGGAGGCTGATACTGGGGTGCGTTGTCAAATGAGCTTCTGTTCCATATTTTTGACGTTGTTGCCTACATTAACTCTTATAACTGAAAACAGAGTGAAAGTGACCAAGATGATGAGGAGGACATAAATGCTGGGGATTTTAAATCTTTCCAGCAAGGTGCACCAGAGTACAAACGTTTGATCACAATTCATGCTGGGAAACCAAAGGGCCCTTTAAAAGAGGCATTAAAGATAGAAGCTGACAAGGTTAGACGGCTCAGCTTGAGTGAACAGGGGTTGGAAAAAGCTGTCACCTCCAATGGAACTGATGTTGTAAGGTAGACTTAAAGCAGTCGATACCTGGAAGCAGTATACCATCTCTGTATTTTACTTTTTTTCCCATTTGGATTATTAGAGATCACATTTTCTACTAATCTCTCCAGGTTCACTCAGAAGAATATTCTGAGGGTCTACCCTAAAGGAACTCGAGTCACCTCTTCGAACTTTAAGCCTCATGTTGGGTGGATGTATGGGGCTCAGATGGTAGCATTTAACATGCAGGTTAGATCGAGGACCTCTTTGTTGAATGTTTTAATTTCTTTTTGTTTCTCTTTTGCGACTTCCTTTTACATTAGCATGGAAGTGAATCCGAGGTTCTCATCAACGTCATGTATTCTGCTACTTTATGCAACCTGAAGTTGGTGGTATTTTTGTGCTAATAATTACTTATAAGCAGCTGTCCTAATTTTTTCTCAGACGGAGGATTGCTGTGTGATTATGAAGCCTTTTATGCTCAACGTACATTCAAAAATAACATTTGTTTTAATCATAAAGTAGCATTAGTCTAAAGTTGTGTCCATGATAATTCTTTGACAGGGATATGGCAAATCATTGTGGATGATGCATGGGATGTTTAGAGCCAATGGTGGGTGTGGTTATGTGAAAAAACCTGAATTTCTGATTCAAAAAGATCTCCCAGCATTCGACCCAAGTATAATATTGCCAGTGAAGAGAACACTAAAGGTAAGCTTATTGTACTTACCAGTGTTTATATTTGTTTTTCTTTTTTCAAGTTTTCACGTTGCATTGATGTTTACGTGCAGGTAAAAGTATATTTGGGAGATGGATGGAGCTCAGATTTCAGCCCGACCCATTTTGATTCCTACTCTCCTCCAGATTTCTATACAAAGGCGAGTCTATTTATTCATTGATCTGATAGCGTATTTGTGATGATGTATCCAAGAGATTAATTTCTTCCCGTATGAAAAATTCAAGATTTATAAATTGTTTCTCTACTCACCAAGCTCCTAATCTATTTCTAGTGATCATCAATTTATACAATAAATTGAAATTGAACAGATTGATTAAAAATATCTGGTGATACGTATCCGCTAACAAGTTGAGTTGCAGGTATATATTATCGGGGTGCCAGCCGATGCAGCAAAGAATAAGACGAGAATGATTGAAGACAATTGGAGGCCTGTCTGGGACGAAGAATTCAAGTTTCCGTTGACTGTTCCTGAGCTTGCTATGGTGAGGATTGAAGTAAAAGAATATGACCGATCGGAAAAGGACGACTTTGGTGGGCAGACATGTTTGCCTGTTTCTGAGCTTAAGCCGGGGAATTCGAGCTGTCCCCTTGTATGATAAGAAGGGAGAGAAATACAAATCCGTTAAGCTTCTGATGATGTTTCAATTCTTGGAATGATGTCATTTTCTAAATTTATATAGCCGTAGCTCTAGAAGAGGAAGCCGGCGTACGTGAGAATTTTCGAATTCATTAATCTTAAAAATATTTGATTTCACAGAAGAACTTCATCAAACAGGTGTAGTGCGTAGCCAGAGAATGAGGAATTGTCTCTACAAGGAGGAAGAGTTAGGAAGAGGAAGAGATGCGGAAGCTCCATTACTAACCAGAAAACCAGAGATTTCGTCATTTCCCATAGCTTTTGCCATGTGAAGAGGGGTGAGACCTTCCCCATTACCACTATTTATGTTGGCTCCATGTTTGACCAAAGCTTCCACTGATGCAAGGCTTCCGCTCATGGCGGCTAAATGCAGAGGTGCGTGGCCTTCCTCATCTCGACATTCCGAGTCGAAACCATGCTCTAAAAGCTTGCAGATCACATCGACATGGCCTTTGATGGCTGCAGCGTGAAGTGCGGTTAAACCATACTGATCCTGAAATTTGATATTTGCTCCTTTTTGGATGAGCGATTCGAGTTGCTTTGATTCGCCTTTCCTCGCCGCCTTTAGCACTGCTTCCCCTAATTCCAGAGTCTCCACTATCTCCTTCTGCATGATCAAACATCCTCAGCTCAGTTTTCACAACCAGAGAGAGAGAGAGAGAGAGAGGAGCGCACTCACATGTCCCTTCTCCCGAGCAATGTCCACCGGCGAACGACCGCGATCATCTGCAATTCTGGGGTCCGCACCCATTTCGATCAGCATCTCCACGATCTGACGGTCCCCATTCGCTGCTGCTCTATACAAAGCAGTTCTACCGTCCTTGCTTACGGCATCCTTGTCTGCACCGCATTCCACCAGAAGCGTCGCGCACCTGATATTTGCCTTACTCACTGCCACGTGCAACGGCGTCCTTCCTTCCTTATCCCTGCAATCCAACGATCCAGGACCTCTCACCTTCACCGAGTTAGAAATCTCGTCCATCCGATCAAATGCGGCGGCCACGTGTAATGCTTTCCAACCCTTGGATGACCATTTCGGATCGAGCTGAGATGTCTGGTCATCAGAATCCACAGTTGGATCGACTCTCAATCCAGCCTCGAGCAGCAAGTTCACCATGTCGCCCGAGTCAGCCAACTCACAAGCAACTCGTAAAAGAGACTTCGATTCAGCAGGCGATAACTCGGGCAGTATGGATCTCTGCCGCTTGATTAAGTTCCTGACGGCATCACAATCTCCACAACTGACGGCGTGGTTCAGAAGCAAAGGACCCACGAAGTAAACCTTGAGTTTGAGATCATGAGTTGAGACGTGGGACCTGGAGGAGAACCAGGCGTTAATGTAGTCGGGGTGAGTCGAGTCGGGCGTGGTGGAAGTAAACTCTGCAGTTTTGATGAGGAAACGATCTGAAGGGGAACGAGGATAGGTTTGGGGGAACTGGGTTTGGGGCTTGAGAATGACTTGGAAGGTGGCGTAAGATAAAGGGGGGATGAGTCCAGTGGGTGGGTTAACCAAGAACTTGTGGGGAGAGGAGGTTTGGACCTTGAAGGCTATGGAGGAGGTAGAGCTGAGCGACCTCAGGTGGACGTTGGCTCGGCACTTGCAGTTCAAGGCGAAGTCTATGCGAACTTCTGGGTCCGTCACTTCCACCAGCCTCTCCATTCTAGCTTCAGTAAGGAGAGAGTTTGAGTTTCGGAGTGGAGTTAAACCAACGACACATTTCTGCGTTGTCAAACCACGTGATCCTGTGACCAATGAGTGCATTATATTTTCTTTTCTTTCTTTTGTTTTATTATGTACCCATATTGGCTTCTTTGTTTGGGAGCAAGGAAAGATGTAGAAAGTTCAGGAAAATGATCAGAAAATGGTGGTTGACGCTGTCGAAATGGAGGGAGTGGTGAGTGAAAGATCCCTGCTCCTGGGTGGGCATCCATTGCTCGGACAGAAACGTCATCGAATACCGATTCAGGCTTGCAAGAGGCAGGGAGAGATGAAAAAGGCCGTCAACGGAAAGTCACGGCTTCAGTCATGGACTACTATCAACAAACCATCATCCCACTAATGTAAACCGGGCTTGGATTCAGTCATTGAGTTTGTGTAGTTTTTGTTGGGTTCGACACAGCTGCGGTAGGTGGCCGTCGAAGTGTAGCCGAGGAGACTTCATTGCAGCTCCATGATCAATGCTTGCTGAAAATGGCGTGACACCTGACCAAGGTGTAGACATTCTATTAACATGCACTACTCTCTGTTGTG
The DNA here is from genome assembly GCA_022432975.1 of Begonia masoniana. Taxonomy (NCBI): domain Eukaryota; kingdom Viridiplantae; phylum Streptophyta; class Magnoliopsida; order Cucurbitales; family Begoniaceae; genus Begonia; species Begonia masoniana. The sequence continues at coordinate 1,341,274 of CM039504.1, forward strand.
TTATAATTTTTGTGCATCACGTATCAACTATACACAATATATTTTTTTTATTTTTTAACATATTGTATATTTGTATGTAGTGGATGAAATATAAATGAAATCTTCCTCAGTCCAACTTACCTGTCAAAACGCTACGCGTGGGTTAGCGGCTATGGTCTTATCATAGTACCGTCTACAGACAACAAAAACTCCACGAAAACGGAGCCCCGTTTCACAAGCTCCATGGAGGAGATGGTCTTATACCTACTCTAAGTCTCTACTGAATAGATCGCCTTAGAGAGAGGTGGGTAGACTTAATTAGAGCGGAGGTATTTTACTATTCCCAAAATGACATCAACCAACCTCTATCAATCGATCCTCTCCGACTCGGATGCCGACTCCGACAATGGTCTCTCTGCATCTGAAACTCTCCGGCACGTCGATCTCTCGGACTCCATTTTCAAAGCCTACTTTGAGTTCACGGGGAAGTCATCGACCACCGCTGATCTCTCGAAGATCCAATCGTTCATTACATCATCTTCCTCCGGCGCTCTATCGTGCTTGATTTGCCTCGAGCGCATAAAACGCTCCGAACCGACCTGGTCCTGTAATTCCCTCTGTTTTGCTGTTTTCCACTTGGTCTGCATTCAAAGTTGGGCCCGCCAGTCGTCTGATTTGGCCGCCTTGCGCGCTGCCTCCCGCCTCCCCATCACTTCCGATAAGGCTTCGGAGGTATCCATCTGGAATTGCCCCAAATGCCGGATCGAATATTCAAAACCGCAAATTCCGAAAGCATATTTTTGTTTCTGTGGCAAATTAGAGAATCCGCCTAGTGACGATCCATGGATTTTGCCACACTCCTGTGGTGAGGTTTGCGGCAGAGCGTTGAAGTACAATTGTGGTCACAATTGCTTGCTCTTGTGCCACCCAGGTCCTTGCCCACCTTGCCCAAAACTTGTAAAAGCTAGGTGCTTTTGCGGCTCTGTTGATGACGTTCGACGATGTGGGCAGAAGTCTTATTCTTGTAACAATGTTTGTTCAAAGTTATTGGACTGCCAGGCTCACCGGTGTTCAGAAATTTGCCATGACGGAAAATGCCCACCATGTAGAGCTCGAGCGATGTTTAAATGCCAATGTGGAAGGAGAGAGGAGGAGAGAGAGTGTTGTGATCGAATATTTCGATGTAACCACGCTTGCAGTAAATTGCTTGTGTGTGGAAAGCATATATGTGATAAAGGGTGTCATTCTGGGTTGTGCGGTGAATGTCCTCTTCAAGGGAGGAGGACCTGTCCATGTGGGAAGAGAGTCTATGAAGGCATAGCTTGTGACGTTGAAGTTCCATTGTGCGGCGCAACCTGTGACAAGATGCTTAATTGTGGCTATCATAGGTGTCCAGAACGATGTCATCGCGGACCATGCGCTGAGACGTGCAGGATTGTTGTCACTAAGTGGTGCAGGTGCAGAAGCTTTAAGAAAGAGGTGAAAAGTTTCTATTTTGCTTGCTTTTTTTTAACATAAAAAGATTTTACTTTCTTACTACTCGTCAAAATTAGGCAAGTGTAACTGAATTTATCGTAGGTTCCTTGCTATCAAGATTTGGCATGTGAGAGGAAGTGTCAGGCAATGAGAGATTGTGGACGTCATGCTTGCAAACGCCGCTGTTGTGACGGCAACTGCCCACCATGTTCTGAGGTTGGGGTTGGCATTAACATTACTGTTTAAAGGTTTTACTCAATTCTGGGCACTGACTGTTATCATATAAAATATAGATCTGTGAAAGAAGACTTCGGTGTAAAAACCACAAATGTCCCTCCCCGTGCCATAGGTACGTTCTCGGATCATTTTGACTCCGTAATAGTAACTTCCAAATGAAGGCATTTCCATTAGAAAGTAATAAAAAGGCTATCGATGAACTTTCTTATAATTAGATGTGTTTCTTGACTGACACTGTCTTTGGTTAAGAGATAGATGGATCACATTGAGTAAATATCAATATGGACCTCAAAGTTAGGGGATCCTTGCCCAAAATTTAACCCATAAGGTATTAGTTGCTGGACTGCCTAACTTTGGGGTCTATATTTATATTTACCCTACTATTTTCATTTGAAGACGACAAGTATATATTGTTTTCATGGAAAGACAAATGGAATGATGATTTAAGTTATTTTACTTGTAAAGATATGATGATGTCAGTTCATTCTTGCAGCGGTCCCTGCTCTCCTTGCCCAGTGATGATAACAATTTCATGTGCATGTGGCAAGACACACTTTGAGGTGTGTATTTTTTGGCCATAGATTTTACTCTCTTTTGGCATACATTTACAAGAGGCAGGCAAATGACTGGAAATTATATTGAGCTTTTTCTTCTTGCATATCCAAACCTCATTTTGATAATGTAGATATAATGATTCCAAGAAATCTTCAGCCAAAATAGAATGGTACTTTACAGGATGTTGGATGTAAGGTTGCATGAAGAGATAATTGCAGTGTGTTTGATCACAATGCTAACAGATATTTCCACTTAGATCATATTGCAATTTTTTTTTAGAAAAAAATCTCTTGATATGCATTAGGTTCCATGTGGAACAGAGAAGGATCAAAAGCCTCCCAAATGCGTCAAACCATGCAATATTTCTCCTTTATGCAGGCATGGACAAAATCTGAAGGTACTCTGATTTTTCTTGTTATTTATCGGTTATCTTTCTGTGTTATTTGATGGGAGCATTGCTCCTTCTCTTACATATTAATCATTGCTAAATCTTTAATAAAAACTTTTAATGGAAACATGAATTTCTGCAGATTTTGTCATTCTTAAAATTTCAATTTAGTTGGAAGATATGTGTGATACTATTATTGATTGCTGATCTTTCTTTTTTCGGTATTTTTAAGATTTATTTATCACTGAAGATTGATGTTTGTATTCAGCCACACAAATGCCATTATGGAGCTTGTCCCCCATGTCGGCTACTTTGCGAAGAAGAATACCCATGCGGCCATAAGTGTGAATTAAGGTTGAAAAAGAATTTCTTCTGCTTCACAAAGAAAAACGGAATATGATTCTGATAGTTTCTAATGTTCTTTTTTTCTTTTCAACTGTTTGTTACGTATTAATTACTTTAGTTCCCTCTAAATATTTAGGTGCCATGACCCTAAACCTCCTCCTAATCCAGAGTTTACTTTGAAACCAAAAAAGAAAAAGTCTTTTCATGAAGTTGAAATCATTCCTGGTTCTCCATGCCCTCCATGCCCTGAGCTTGTTTGGAGGTCATGTGTTGGTCAACACATAGGAGCTGATAAAATGGTGAATTTTAAATTTTCAAGCTGTATTTGATTAATCGGCTTCTTTTCTTTAATTTAAAGGATAATTTTTCATTGATGTTGATTTCATTATTCTGCTTCTACAATTAGATGGTCTGCTCAAATAAAACACGATTCTCCTGCGATAATTTATGTGGAAATCTCTTACCTTGTTCTAATCATTATTGTACAAAAACTTGTCACACCCTGAGCTTGTCTTCAAAAGTAAACCGGCACGAAAGAGGAGAGCCTTGTGACGAATGTAATCTTCCATGCCAGATGGTGAGAACAAGTCTTTTTTATAAACAATCCTTCACCTTTTTGTTATAATCATTCTTTTAGTTGTTGACTCTTTTCCAATGATTCTTCTTCATTAGTTTTTATATTCAATCTTTTCCTCCAGGAGAGAAAGCCACAATGCCCACATCCTTGTCCCATGCAATGCCATCCAGGTGATTGTCCTGCTTGCAAAGTGCTTATCAAACGATCGTGTCACTGTGGGTCAATGGTTCATGTTTTTGAGTGCAAATATTACAACAGCATGTCTCAGGAGGAGCAAATGAGCGTTCGCTCTTGTAAGGGCCCTTGCCACAGGTGGAGCTCACATTTGTTCTCTTTTTTAATGAATTTTCTCATCAAATCTTGAACTTAAAAGTCGCTAAAATTTTCGCAATTCTTACCTTTTGGAAAAGCTTAAACCTAAAGGTGATGTTGGTTATGCAGAAAATTGCCAAATTGCACGCATTTATGTCCAGAAACTTGCCATCCTGGTGAATGTCCATTCCCCGAAAAATGCTCGAAAAAGGTAAAGTTGCCCTTCATTTCCTTAAATAGATGAACCACAGATGTTCCCTGGAAGGGTGTTTTAGCAGCTGAAAACAGGGATTTCTTTGGGTTGTACTGTGATTTCGAAGACCTGTGTGGGCGGGTGATATTCACTGATCACATGTATGATTCATGTTATAATTTTTTTCTATTAGGTTACGGTACGTTGTGGATGCCAAACCTTGAAAAAGGAGTTGTTATGTAAAGATGTACAAGCCAGATACCTTGAATCAGGTGTACATCCAAAAGAAATATCAAAAAATCAATTCGGGTGCGGTTTGCTTCCTTGTGGTCCGGATTGCAAAAGTAAAGTACAAGTTGTTAGTTCAGAATTACAACTTCGCAAACCTAAAGATGCCGAGGTAAATCCTTTTCCATTCTTGATCTGCTATTTTTCTCGCTGTGGATCCGTTTATTTGTAGAACAAATGCTGACGAATTGTGGATAAAATCTATTCCTGAAATTTCTCTTCTTCCGTTGCGCCTTACAGGTGAAGGAACCGGACAGCTCAAAGCATACATTGAAACGGAAAAAAAGACGGGGAAGAGCACAAGAAACAGAGAAGCAGACCTCGAGACTAAAGGTCCCTCTCATTTCTGCTTGCAAATTGGCTGCTTTTAATCCTTATCTCCCAACTGAAAACATTTCGTTTTGGCACAGAATATTATTTCCACCTTGAAGTGGCTGCTTCTTTCACTGGTCGTCCTAGTCTCTCTCATTGCAGTAGCATATTATGGTTACAAAGGGCTCTTGTGGCTTTCTGATTGGATGAACGAAGTTGACTCTCAAAGACACCGGAGAAGACATCCGCGACTCTGATCTATCTATTCAAGGTCGTTCACCCATCGATCCCCGTCAATCCTCGAAGTATCGAATACCAGTCACTGTTTCATATCTTGCATGGAATTCCATGCAGTTTTAAATTTCTTTGTAGAGTTTTAGTGCTATACAAGCAATCGGTCAAAGTGTTCTGAACATTGTACCTTCTGAATCATGTGGTTATATAGAACCATGCATAGACTTGCTCGCCCATATATTTATTTAGAAATGGATTTTGCTGGGAGAAAATAAGAATTAAATATTTTATTTATACACCAGAGTGTTCGATCGTAGAAGTTTTGTACAAGAGGGTTCTGAATTTGTGTGTATTGATTAGTAAAACGATTGTACAACGTGTAAAAATGAATGAACACAAACCAAAATCAATGATTTTCTGAAAATGGAGGAACAAAACCCAGAAGAATGAACATTTCTCTCTGTACATTCATTCACCCATATTTAAGCCATGGATGTTGTAGAGCCTCCTTTGCAGTTGGCCGTTTCTTTGGATTGATTTGTAGCAAGTTTCGGACGAAATGGATGAACCCGACATCGGACACCCCCAAGTGACGCTCCAACGATAATTTCTCAGGAATTATGTATTCTAATTGGTCTGTCTCCTGAGCAAAATCACCGGATAAGTAGTTGTAAATCATTGGAGAGAGAGAGAGAGAGAGATGGGAAATTAACCTCATTTACATAAAAGAGATCATGCTCTTTTGTAAAGTATTTGTGAGTGTCTTGCCCTTTTAACCTCATCTCCGAATCAAACGGACCGAACATCCCAATCATGCGTGCGAGAATCATCACAACTGCTTCATTTGGAAACAGAACCTGCAGACATACTCGAGCCATTACTTTTCAAAGGATTGCGAAGAGAAACATAAGTTTGCATCATACTAAGTTTGGAAATAAAGACGTACTTGGCCGGAACATAGCTCGGCCAAGATACAACCGAGGGACCACATGTCGATCTTTTGATCATACGAGAGGCCGAGCATTACTTCTGGAGCTCTATAGGATCGGGATTGCACATAAAGGCACAAGTTGTCCGAAAAGAAACAACTACTTCCGAGATCAATCACCTTAATCTCACTTCGAGTGTAACTTTTCAGCAGAATATTTTCGGGTTTTAAATCACAATGAATAATACCCAAGTGATGTAAGTACTCCAAGGCCTCTAAACATTGTCGTGTGATCACCTATTTTTAAGAAATGGATAAGTTATCATTTCCATTAGAACAGAGACTGTTTTGATTAGTTTACAAACCTGCAATCTTCTCAGCGTAAAATAGGGTTCTTCACCAGATTCTTGATTGAATTTCTGAAACTCGTATAAATTAGAACCGAGGAGTTCACAAACAATAAAGAGATGCTCCTGTTGAAAAAAAAAACAATAATGTTTTTTTTTTTAAAATGAAACTAAGAATCAAGCAGCAAGTTTAGTATTTGGCGTACTTGGTGATAAAAGTAGTCATACAGCCGCAAAATATGTCGCTCATCGGCCGGATCGTGCTTGTTAACTAGCTTTAAAAGCTTGATTTCATCCAAACTTTGGTCGAAGAAATCCTTATCATTTTTTATGATCTTTAGACAAACATCAATTCCCATGTGAAGATCATGCGCCTGAACGACTTTGCTGAAAGCAGCGGATCCGATGTATTCTGTTACATAGTATCTGCCTGCAATGACAGAATTTAGGACAATAGGCAGATCCTTGTTTTCTTCAAATCCAGTCCTGTAGATGGCACAAGACATGAGTACTACAACTGATTTTTGCTACTTATCAACCTGCAAATTACACGAGCCTCAAGTCCCTATCAACCATACGAACTCATATTTCAAATTTTTGTTTTGTTTTACATAATTCAAAGGTAGATTTTCACTCTTTCAAACAAACCTGTTTTTCCGATGGATGATCCTTAGATTGAAGACTTCGTATTCTTGTTCACTTTCGTACACGAGAACATCGTTTGTCGTCTTGGTTTCATTGGTTCCTTCATTTAGTTCTTCGCGATGATTCACATTGGAGCTGTGTTTTTGATCGATTGCAAAACTGAAATCAGGTTGACTTTTAAACTGCCCAACACAGTCAGCAGTAATATCTCTGACGATGTTAGAGGGAAAATCATTTAACTCCACTTCTTTGGAGCTCAGGAAGCTGATTTCAGCAGAATTATGACGATCAAACTCTTCAACTCCAACACCCCATTTGCCAAACGGGACCGAACAAAATTGATCGGTCACAGTTTCGTCGTTTTTGTGAAAATGAAAAGGGTCATCAAGAACTAATTCGTTTTCCACATCGAGTTCTCTTTCGGATGTCATCACAAACTTATCTTCAGTTGGGCAGAAGAATAAATCAGGGCCGTTAAAGCAGGGAGTCGTAAAATTTCCATCTTCTCTCTCGTCGTAAAAAGGGAAATCGTTTGGCAGATCAAGATCATGGTAATCGCGGGCAGTGCCAAATTGAGATAATCTATCCGACGAAGACTCAGAATTACGTGATGTTGATCGAATGCCATATGGATTCGTGAATTCTGCAAAATTCCCCAGGTTTTGAGTATTTTTCCGAGAAAAAACGAGACATAGTAAATATAGTGTTTTTTTTTTCCTGACAACTCTGTTTTGTTACATTTTACTACTTCAATTATAGTGAATTGCTGTAAAAAAAAAAATTAAGGCGTTTACCAGATGAGCAACCTGCAGAAGTAGAAGATCCCAAGCTCACAAACTCATCATCGGAGGAAGCAGAGCTCGATCTAGAACCATCCCCACCGTCCACGGGTCCAGATCGCCGGGAATTCACCGGAATTCTCAACGGCGGTGGAGGGGGGACCATCGGAAAGACAAACTTCTCGAAATCGAAATAGCCCACGTCGCATTTGTTCACCGCCTCCTCTTTGAGAGCAGACTCCGCCTCTGAAAACCCATGTTTTCTCAAGAATTCAAGCGCAGCTTCCACGTCGGACACCGCCATGGGTGGAGAGGTCGAGCGTTGAAAAGAGGGGAGAAGGGGAGAGAGTAGGTGAGACTGTGAGAGCCTATAACATGAAAAGAGATCGAAATCAAAGGGGCAAAAGTGGAAAGTTTCGGATGGTTCAAGGTTTGCATGCTTCGCAGAACTCTGTATTCTCTTTCCAACGTTCTGCTCTAAAACTGAAGCCGTCGGAGAGTCGCGAGAGGTCCGGGTTTTTCCAGGTTTTTGGTTTGTGGGCCCTGTTTCGTTCTCGTCTGCTTGATCTGCCACGAGAACAATTTTCCATCGTCCACGTGGACTGTTTGGATCTCTTAAAACTTTTATTATTCAATCTTCTTATTTATTCAGGTATTGAGGGTGGGTAAGAGAAAGACAGATTTTGTCACAAAATTAGATCTTTATTTATATTTTACTTAATTAAATTGTAATTAAAAAATATTGTTGGGATTATAAAAAAGTAAAAGTAATTATTATTATTTATTGCTCTGAAATTAGGTGGTCCAAAATTGGAAACTTCGGAGAAATTTGGCGAATGTAACACACCATGTGACACTAATTAGGAATTGAAAGTGGGGTAAAAAATATTTCACTTAAAAGAAGATAATAATGGATAATGATGTAACATAATTATCAATTGGTCCTAGTTAAAGAACTTCCACCTAACGCTAATCATAGTGTTGTTTGTCCACCATAGATTGCGACCGTTACTTCTTTTTCTCTTTTTATTTTCCCTTTAATTTTTTCATTTGAATTTCAAACTTCAATAGACCTACCCCATCTCTTTCTCCACTTTATAATCTTTAGCCTATATTATATAATATATACAATCTCCTTTTTTATATTAAAAAAACAATTCATATAAATAGTATCTAGCATTCACTATAAAACACGATATAAATTTATTTTAATCTATTTGAATAATAACTCGACGTTTTTATTAATTTACTTTTAATTAAGGCAATGACATACACATAATATAAATTATATAATTTTTTTTTTGTATTGAACAATTACGATATGAATAATGCTATGTTTACTCTCTTATTATATTATCTTGGAATATTATTTGCTGATGTGTCAAATAATTTATTATATTAATTGCACTAATTATTGTTTGACACATAGATAAATATTTTAAGAGAATAAATATAGCATTATTTTTACGATATTTCAAGTGAACATCATAAATTTGTGAATATATTGTCACTCTTATGTGGAATAAAAAAAATAAAAAAAGTAATATTAAAGTTGGGCTGTAATGGTGAACAGAGAGAGCCCATTATTGTAATTACGGCCTACATGACGAAGGAAAGCCCATAGAAACTAGTAGAGATTAATAAAATGGTTTGGATTTACTTTTATATTATTATTTACTCTTTTTTTCCTAAAAAAATAAAAATAAAAATAAAATAATTATAAGAGATAGATCTTAAGTAAATAATTAAGAATAAGATTATCTTAATTAATTATTTGGCAATAGATGGAGATGAGGCATCCCATCCACATCCACTGAAGCAGATAGATTAATTAGAAATGATAAAAACGTGTTGAAATAAGACAAGCTGTTCAACGCTGAATGCACGAGGCGTTTGACCTTTCTATGATTGCATTCTATTCCAGACTGGGGTGACGTAACTCCTGTCTCCAAACAAACAGCCTTCGGATATTTAATTATTTATTGGAAAATAAAAAATGATATATTTGACTAGTCTTCGTGGTTGATGACAAAAATAAAAATAGCAGAGAAGATAAGAGGCAGGGGTGGGCATGGTCCGGTCCGGTCCGGTCTTGAGCCGGAATTGGACCGGACCATGGGATTCGGGAATTTTATCCTGAATCCCAGTACCGGACCGTGCAAGGATCGGGACCAGACCGGACCAGATCAAAAAATTCGGTCCGGTCCCGGTTTCTCCCATTGTAATGCTGAATATTTTTTTTAAAAAAATAAAAAAACAAAAAATTCTGAAATTGCATATTAATTTTTCCAATAAACTCAGCATACATATTTTTACTTGTACTCTTAATCAAAAGAATATAAAATGAAAGTAACGTATATTAAACTAACAAATTAAATCTAACAAATTAAATATAATAATCTATGCTTAAAATAAAATCTCATAAGATAAACTAAATTTAACATCTAAAATATATCCAACTATCATAACATAAAAATTATTGGGTTCTTGGTCCGGTCCGGTCTTTCGGGAATTTCGGACTATGGACCGTGGACCGGACCATTGCCCATGGGATTTTTGCTTTGAGGACCAGTCCCGGACCAAGAACAGTCAAGGACCACCTAAAACCGGACCAACACCTGCGGTCCGGTCTGGTTCTCGATCCGCGGTCCGGTCTTGCCCACTCCTAATAAGAGGACGCGTTAAGCTGGGTTTAATGGAGTCTGATGAAGCGGTCAGTGCTTGGGTCCACATGCTTTATCATTTTATCTACAATTTTTTTTTGGGGCAGAAACCGAGTGAAGCGATGAGAGAGTGATGGCGAGCAGAGCAGTGGGCCAGTGGACTAGATTTTGAAGGCATGACTTTGACCGAAGAGAAGGAGGGACGAAGACAACTGAGACCTTCCTTCTCTCCTTCCTCTCCACCACTCACCTTCACTCCTGCTAACCTTCATAAAACGAGCCTTCTTTCTTCTTCTCTTCACTCCCACCTCCTCCTAAGAAGACGCACTACCTTCCTTCTTCCTTGCCGCTTCTTCTCGTCCGAAGGATTTAGTCTGAGGTAGGACTGGAGAGAGATTCTGATAATCTTTGAATCGACTGATGATGTTTAGGTGTTTAGGGTCTAAAATTTTGTGATTTTCTTTCTCGATTTTCTTTTATTTTTCTTATTTTTGCTTCCTCCGACAACTGAGAATTTTTTAGAATAGCCGGATAGGATACCCTAGTTCTTCAAATCGAATGAAATTCAGAGTAGCAAGTTTATGTTACTTTCGTTTATGGCTTAGAATTTACGACGTCTCTGCGTTGTTATTGGTTTTCCTCGAACATAATACAATTTGGAAGCTGACTGGTTTTCAACTCTCTCTTGTGCAGGATTTGGTATGTGCGGTGATTTGAGTATTAAACTTGATTCTTTAAATTTTATCATGGAGAATGAAATTCAGAAGCAAAACAAGAGATTTTTCTCTGGTGGTTCCATTTTACTCGAATTAGCAGCCTCCGACGATCTTGATGCCTTCAGGAGAGAAGTTGAAGAGAAAGGCCTGGATGTCAATGAGGTGGCCTCTTGGTATGGCAGGAAAATTGGGTCGAGAAAGATGGGTTTCGAGGAAAGGACCCCACTTTTAATTGCAGCCATGTTTGCAAGTGCAAAGATCATGGAGTACATAATCGAAACTGGTAAGGTCGATGTTAATAGGGCTTATGGTTCAGATAAGGCCACTGCCCTCCATTGTGCTGCTGCTGGTGGATCAAGCGATTCAACAGAGGTTATGAAACTCTTACTTGATGCCTCTGCTGATGCCAATTGTGTCGATTCTAACGGCAACAAGCCTGTTGATTTGATCGCCCGGGCTATGAAATTGCTTCCCAATTCAAGGAGAAAGTCAATGGAGATGTTGCTTAACGGTTATTACTCGAGTGGTGAAGATGCTCGAAGCATTGAGCAAATTGAAAATCAGCAAAAACTCACAGGGGCGATGGTAGTAAAAGACGGGATTGAGAGGAAAGAATATCCTCTTGATGTTTCCTTGCCTGACATAAACATTGGGATTTATGGAACTGACGAGTTTAGAATGTATATTTTTAAGGTGAAACCGTGCTCCAGGGCCTACACCCACGATTGGACCGAATGCCCTTTCGCACATCCAGGCGAGAATGCTCGGCGACGGGATCCTAAAAAATATCCCTATAGCTGTGTCCCATGCCCTGAGTTCCGAAAAGGGGCTTGCCAAAAGGGTGAGGCGTGTGAATATGCACATGGAGTCTTTGAATCATGGCTTCACCCTGCTCAATACAGGACCAGGCTTTGCAAGGACGAGATCGGATGTGCAAGGAAGGTATGCTTTTTCGCCCACAAACCTGAAGAATTACGACCCGTCTATGCCTCCACTGGCTCGGCCTTGCCATCACCTCGCTCACACTCTGTCAGCGGCTCAGAAATGGAGGCTTCGAGTCCAATAGCTCTTGGTTCTTCGACTTTATCTTTGTCTGTGCCGGCTACATCAACCCCGCCCATGTCTCCTTTGGCATCTGTATCATCTCCCATGAGTGGGAGTTTGTGGCAAAACAAAGTCAGCCTCACACCTCCTACTTTGCAGTTGCCGGGTAGTAGACTGAAGGCTTCTTCTAGTGCTAGAGATTTAGATTTCGAAATGGAATTGCTCGGCTTGGAAAATCGAACCAAGCAACAGCAACAATATCAGCATTTAGTGGATGAGATATCTCGTCTCTCCTCTCCATCTTATTGGAACAATGATTTTAGGAGTGGAGAATTGAAACAGAACAACTATGGTGATATTTTGGGATCTTTAGATTCTCCAATGTTGTCTCAGTTTCAAGGTGTTTCACAAAAACTATCAACGCCAACTCAATTCCAAACAAGGCCTCAAACAAGCCAAGGAATGAATCAACTTCGTTCAAGTTACCCAGCCAAGCTATTCTCTTCACCAGCCAGGAAACCTTCGCCATTCGGCCTTGACTCATCGGCTGCAGTGGCATCTGCAGTTATGAACTCCAGGACATCCGCCTTTGCGAAGCGGAGCCAGAGTTTCATCGATCGTGCGGCTCCAGCCCAAGTTTCCAGCCATACAGCCTCTTCAAATCTGTCATCATGGGGCTCCCCAGATGGGAAATTAGATTGGAGTGTTCAAGGAGACGACCTAAAAACGCTGAAAAAGTCAGCTTCCTTCGGGATCAGAACTAGAGCCCCTGGCCCGCCATCTGCCCTTGATGAGCCAGATGTGTCCTGGGTTAACTTTTGGTTAAGGATGTTCCTTCGGAGAAATCTGGGTTGTTTTATGCCGATAAGTCAGCTCACAGTCTTGAGAAGAAGTCTCGCGAGTTTCTTCCATCTTGGGTGGAGCAGCTATACATAGAACAGGAGCAGATGGTGGCATAGTTCAACCTTGCTTTTCTTTAAAATCATGTTTATTATAATCATAGTAGTTCAAGAAAGACCTGAAGCTTCTGCTAAGAAGAGCAGAATCAAAGAAAAGAAGATTTTTTCATTTTAAAAAATATTTATTTATTAACACTCTTTCGTATGTAACGATGATGTCTACTTACCACCAAATAATTAGAGGATTGCACAAGCTTATCAAAGCCCCTTTAATATTTTTATTATTCATAATTAGTGGTGGTTAAGCTTCATTGACTTAATCTTGTGGGCATCTCTTATAAGTCAAAAAAATGATTATTCCAAATAAATCAGCTAAAAAAGGTGTTAATTGGGGCTGAATGAGTTGACAGCCACTTTCGTATCATTATCTTAAATAATCATGATCCTATTTCCAATCAAGTGAAATTATAAGTCAATAAATTTCCAATTTTTTAAAAAATAAGTAATATTTTATATTTTTGATTTTTCTAATAGGGGTAAGCAGGACCGGACCGAGAACCGAGAACGAGACCGGACCACCAATTTTGGTCCGGTTTTGGTCCTAAAAATAGAATTTCCATGGGAAATGGACCGGTTCTTGGTCCAGAACCAAAATTTTCCGAAATCCCAGACAGGACCGAAACTTTAATTCAATAGCCATTTAAAGATCGGCTAAAGGAGAAAGAAGGTTCAGAGTTTCAGTTTTCTACAAATCTCAAACCTTCAATTTCTCTTCTTTGTAATTTATCATTTGTAGTCTTTTAATTCTTTATAGGAAATAGTTTGATTATATATAACCTGTCCTTGGAGGAAATTTTAATTTTTTTATTGCAATTTACTGTAAAAAAAAATTTGGTTGGAGAAACTGGGACCAGACCGGGACCGGACCGAAAATTTCGGTCCGGTTCTGGGATTAGAGAAAAAAATCCCAAATTTTTAGAACCGGACCGCACCGGACCATGTTCACCCCTATTTTTTAATGTTTAATATAATTTCAAGAAAGGAATTCATGATTGGGCCAAAAGGTGAGGACTGGGCCCAAACAATTATTAAGACGAAGTCCGAAAAAAGAGATAGAGGTCCACTACCTCCCTCCAAAACTCCCCGCCGGTTCGGCAAATTTACTAGGATACTCGGAAAGTGTACTAGCCATTTTCTCTACTGCAGGCTCAACCATTCCTGGTGCAGAACTCCATATTCAGACGGAAGCAATGGCCTCAGGTACTTTATGCGCCAGTAAGTGGGCGTTTGCCGTTTGTTTACCGTGCGGTTAACTGGTCGCTTAATGTCGTGAGAGAATTTCGATTCGCAAACGCTCACAATTTTCTGGTTGTAGGGAGAGCGTATTCTGTTCTATTGTCTTAATTCTCCATTTTTGCATTGTCCTTTCTCCCTTTTTTCTTTATAAACGTTGTGTTTTGAGTATGATGAAAACTGATTAAGCAGTCGATCATAATGATGCCTGTGATGAAATACCCTCGCCGCCGGAATTGGTTGAAAGCTTGATGGATTGGTTATTGGAGAACTTTTATAATTTTTCTACTCGGTTGACTTGTATCTGTTGGCTTATATTCCCAAATTCTCTTATAATTTTGCAGGGGTAACTTCAAGAACATTACACATCTTTCAGTCGGATGTTCTAGATTTTCAAAGAAAGCAAACCGCTGGTTATTTTCTAACTCAACATTGTGTACTTAATTCCGTTTTACGAAATATTCATCAGTTGTTCTGATCTGATATTCATTGTGTTTTCACAGTCTGCTCTCAATAAGTTGTCTTCTGCGAACGATATTGTTGCTTTATACGAATTTCATGTCTTTGCAGGATTAAACCTGGGGAAATTATGCTTTCTCAGTAAGCATTCACATGAAGGGAGTAGAGTCACATGCCGCGTTACCCAGCCAAAGACAGTATGTTCTGCCCAAAAAGTTGATGGAAGTAGTCAAATGTTGATTAAGATGTGCGGAATCACATCAGCCAAAGATGCCGCATTGGCGGCAGAAGCTGGTGCTGATTTTATTGGGATGATTCTTTGGCCCAATCAAAACGTTCCATTTCACTTTCAGTTGCAAAGGATATTTCGAAAGTTGCAAGATCATACGGAGCAGATCCTGTTGGTGTATTTGTGGACGATGATACAGAAACAATACTAAGGGCTGCCGATGTGTGTGGCCTTGAATTCGTGCAGGTATACCTTCTAGTGATGGTGAATCAAATTTAAATCATGATAATTTTCAGAATTAGGCATAGTAACTGGCAGAAGAAATCTTTTACACTATGTAGCTTCATGGAGATACCTCCCGTGCAGCATTGCCGCTTTTAGTGAGAGATAACCGAATTATATATGTACTTCATGCAAATGAAACTGGAGAGCTTTTAAATGAGATATCCGCTGAAGAATGTTCTAAGGTTGACTGGATTCTTGTAGATAGTGCAAAGGGTGGTAGGTAAGGCATTTTTCCTTTCATGGAGCTTTATTTTGAAGCTTCAAATATCAACTGTACGCGGGACAATTATATTTTTGTGGCTGCTAAACTTCTATAGTTCTAGTGTATAACCTTTATCATTGTGAAATTTAATTAGTCATAGCTGCTTATTAAAAAGTTCTTAATGTAGCACAATCCCTCGCTTGCCAGTAGTTTTTAAACAAAAATAATTGGATTGGACCTGTTCAATGTTGTCTTTGCCTTCATATTACTTGGCCTTGTTTAATTTACCCTTTTCTGCCATATTTCTGCAGTGGTAAAGGATTTGATTGGAGACAATTTAAGGTTCCAGTAATTAGAAGCAAAAACGGATGGCTCTTAGCGGGAGGCATCACCCCAGATAATGTTTCTGAAGCTCTTTCTATGCTCCATCCCCAAGGAGTTGATGTTAGTAGTGGTATTTGTGCTTCAGATGGCATTCAGAAGGACAAATTGCGAATTGAGTCCTTTGCAAAGGCAGTGCGTTTCGAAAAGCGCTGATCAAGAAAGCCACCAGTTTACTGAACAAAGTCAAAATGCATATCCATTTATATATTCTTCTGCAATTGCTAGCTTCTGTTTTTGAAATGAACCAAAGAGCTGGATTTTTTTTTTCTAGCAAGTACTGTCGAAATAATGTTTAGTATAAACTTGAAATTTTATCTAGATTGAAGACAACTCAAGTTATTGCCATTACTGGCTAGTAAAACAACAGATGAGATCTTGTTTGCTTTTAGTCTTTACTATATTGAAGTTTATGCACAATGGCCAGGTATATATATATATATATATTTATACAGGTGCTGCCACGCTCAATTTATGGGCCTCCTTGCTACCTAGTTGGAAGAAACAATGATATGAGGTGGTGAGCCACTCTGGAACTAGAGTTTCACTTTCCTACTTCTGTTCAGGGGATCACCTAAATGTTTGATTTTATTACTTGTGGCTTTCTTAGGCCTCTCTAAAGTTTCTCTGTCTTGGAAAAAAACCCATGTCTAATCACAAGCTACCATCCAGAAGAAATGAAGTCAGGCAAAGTACATATTGGTACCAGAGAACATGGTGGTCGGCTTGGGTTCCTTAGGTATCACTTCTCCAAGTCATTAAGTCTCTAATTACTCTGTTTTATTCTTGTTTTTATCATTACTCTCATACTTAATGATGCATCAACTTGACTTGCGTTGTTGTTGGTATCAGAAAAAAAAAGTTGTTCAATTGAGTAAGCCACAAGTGGTCTTTGTTACCTTCTCCAAATTCACACTAAGAATGATTTGTTGAGTTTCATTAAGCTAATTATTATGTTGACCTTTTTAGGATGATTAATTTGGTAATTCAGCTAGCATTTCAAAAAGATTTGTTCAAATCTGCCTACTAATTGGTTAAGTTGCAACCAGGGATTTAAACTAATATCAATTATTAGTGTCCTATTTCACAACTTGGTCACCTTTGTCTAATGAATGAGCAGCTATGATTGAAATGTATGTGGAGAATTGAAAGGCTAACCCCCCACATCATTGAATGGCATCAATTCGGCAAATTCTACAAAAATAAACATGACATTGATTAATCAAATCGAAGTACATAATTGTTTTAAGTTGCACCCTGCACGTATTACAAGTTTATTTTATTCTGTTCGAAGATTGAAGATCGCCGTTTACCCAGAGAAAAAAAATCAGGTCGGAGGTTAAACTACCCAGAAACTTTCAAATGGTCTGAATTCTGATACGAGGATGTGAAAAGGAGAGAGAAACTAACAAGCTTTGAAGTCACTCCTCTGTCTCTTTCATGGAGGGAGATTTGTCGGAGACGATGATCGAAGTTGTTAGCCCAATGATGTGATACAAATATATATTTCTACGCTGAGAAAGACAACTCGCCCTGCAACAGAAATAAAAAATTGTAGCTTCAAGAGAAATTCATCCCACCAAACTCCAACAATACAATCATAATCTCTGCAACGTAAGTTTCTCTCTCTAACATCCTTCCAGTTTCATATTGTCGTCTCTATATTTTGTGTCTCATTCCACCACTTTAACCATTGTCTCTCTGTGTATCTAATGCAGCCACTTAGACGCAAAGGTTCTCTTGTTTCCTCGGAAACTGCGATAATGAAGAACCGAAAGAGCAACAATCTATCTATATTCGTCGTCGTTTTCTCTGTATTTCTCTTCGGCGTCTTCATGTATAACGAAGATGTAAAATCCATAGCTGAGTTTCCATTCTCGACGCCTAAAGCTCATGAACTCCGAGAGGAAAGATCAAAACGGAGCGATCCATTTCAAAACGACAGACAAAAAGACAACAAACCCACGGTTTCGATTAAGTCGAGAACGAAATTGGAAGCAACCCAGGAGGAAAACTCCGAAGAATCTGGCGGTCTGTCGATTCTGACAAATGAAGAGAAGAAAATCGAGTTGGCCATGGCGGCAGACGACGACGACGAAGAGGTTGAGCTGCCCCCGGAAGACTGTGATTTGTTTGTTGGCGAGTGGGTTTTTGATAATAGAACCCACCCCCTGTACAAAGAAGATGAATGCGAGTTTCTCACAGAGCAAGTGACTTGCATGAGAAATGGAAGGAAGGATTCTCTTTATCAGAACTGGAAATGGCAGCCTAGAGATTGTTCTTTGCCAAAGTAAGAATTTTTAATGTTTCAGAATTTTAAATACGAAACTATTGTCGTAGTTACATGAGATTTCTCTAGATTTGCTCTCATTCCATGATTGTGTTTAAAGATTCAAAGCAAGGTTGTTGCTTGAGAAAATCAGAGGAAAGAGGGTGATGTTTGTGGGAGATTCCTTGAATAGAAACCAGTGGGAATCCATGGTATGTCTGGTTCAATCTGTCATTCCTCCTGGTCGTAAGAGCCTCAACAAGACTGGTTCTCTCGCTGTATTCAGAATTGAGGTTCTCTCTCTCTCTCTCTCTCTAAGCATAGTCAGTGATCGCCGTTAATGATTATGTTGGGACTAGGTGTCTGCTATTCTCTCCTTAATCTACGCACTAATTGGGTCTTTTAACAGCGTTCGCTGGACCATAATTAAGATTAACAATTGAAAAAAGGAAACCAGATTCCATCTAGTCCCCATTATTTAGATTTACGAGCTTGATACTATTGGGTTGTTGACCTTTTCTTAAAAATCACTTCTTTTGTAAGTGTAAGTTAACCACTTCTACCTTTTACTTTATGCTTTTTGAACGTTGTTTTATTGTACGTTCAGGACTATAATGCTACAGTAGAGTTCTACTGGGCCCCATTTTTGGTAGAGTCAAATTCAGATGATCCAACGAATGCACAGGATTTTAAACCGTATAATCATGCCAGAGTCAATTGAGAAGCATGGGGTCAACTGGAAGGGGGTTGACTACCTCGTCTTCAACACCTACATTTGGTGGATGAACACTTTCAACATGAAAGTTCTGTGAGTAGATAACCCTTTGATTATTGTTATTCAAAATGATAATATCAACGGTGAATCATGATGTTGATCTGTCTTGTTAACATTTGATCGTGATGAAAAAGACGAGGATCATTCGATGAAGGATCGACTGAGTTCGATGAAATCCCAAGGCCGGTAGCTTATGACAGAGTTATGAAAACATGGTCTAAATGGGTGGAAGAAAATGTGGATCCCGACCACACAACCGTCTTCTTTAGCAGCATGTCTCCTCTTCATATCAAGTAAATCTCGTTTCTCTTTTTAAATAATATTACCTGATTCATTAAAATGACTTATACTGCACGTGCTAATTTGTAGGAGTTTGGATTGGAACAACCCCGACGGCATCAAATGTGCAAAAGAGACTCTGCCGGTGACGAACACGACGGCACCGTTAGAGGTGGGTACAGATCGCCGGTTGTTTGTGATTGCTGACAACGTCACAAAATCAATGAAAACGGCAGTGCAGTTCATAAACATCACGGCGCTGTCGGAGTATAGGAAAGATGCTCATACTTCAGTTTACACGATTCGTCAAGGCCAAATGCTTACGCCGGAGCAACAGACCGACCCTGCTACTTACGCCGATTGTATCCACTGGTGCCTTCCCGGGTTGCCTGACACGTGGAATGAGTTCATTTATACACGTATCATTTCTGGTTCTTGACCCATTTGAAAATATCTTTTTTATTTTTTATTTTTTGTCTATGTTCAAATTAGATTAAATGGAGAAATCCCAATGTGAATTGATCAGAAGCACTTTGTTATGGTTTCTATCAACTGTTCTGAATCCAATTGGGTGTACTGAGAATTTTCTAAATTCCAGGCACATTTTTCATATGGTGGTTGCCGACGAATTCATTTATTTACCAAGAGAAGTATTAATCTATAGGTAAAAAGGAAGTGAACCGAACAGTAGAGGAAAAGAAAAACACCACACGATTCTGGCAGAGATACGGCTTGGAAAAATGAGTGGTTCGATCAGAAGTCGTATCAAGCCCTTAATGCCTTGGCGATGTTTTTGGTGAGAATGGGATTGCCATGACCCATTTAAAGATTGCGATTCAGGCTCTGTTTGTTTGATTGTGTCGCGGGACTGTCCTACACAAGGTGAAATATCAACGAGGACAAACCAAGCCGCTAAAAGAGAATGGCGCCTCTCTCGATTCACTAGGCCGAGAGAATCCAATGAAATGCCCGGTAATGAAAGTCGATTCTCGGCATTCTCATCTAATCCAACACAGGTTCGGCTTGAAGGCCCACAGTACTTGTAGTCGTCTTTCACGGCTTTCATTTTTAACCAATTATACATGATTTAGTACTGACGGTAAAGATCTTAATGAGGAAATTCTCGGATTCCTTGTCTAATCCAATCTAAACAGAAAAAGAAAGAAACATGAACGTTGAAGCGACAAGCAGAAACCGCCAACACATGATTTGCGATTTGACCAAAATAAAAGTTATTGCACATCACACCAATCGCCATCGACGAATGAACAGCGAGTCTACGGAGTTGGATAAAAACCGAAGTTTTTCGGTAAAATGATTTGCTCATGGCTATGGAGAATGAGGTCTGGTACTCTTCTGGTCTTGACGAGGGCCCGAATTTGGCTTCTTCGAGCAATAAGCCTTCTTTTCAAGTGTGGCCGCCAATACCGCAAGCTTCATCCTCTACTGGCTTTCAATTTGATGGGTTTTCTTCCTTTTCAATACCCACTGAAGAAGTAGGAGACGAGCGTGGAGCAAGTGCCTCCAAAAGCCATAGTTTAGCAGAGAAGAGACGTAGAGAGAGAATTAATGCCCACCTTGTTACTCTCAGAAAACTCATCCCCGAGTCTGACAAGGTACTTTCTTTTCACTTTGATTGCAGTTTTTGCATCCCGGATACTCAGAAATTGTCTGATTTGTGACAGAAATTCTGTCATTAACATGTTCAAATTGGATGAACAGAAACTAATTTTTTTCATCTGACTATTGAGGCCAGATGGACAAGGCAGCTCTTTTAGGAAGTGTGATAGACCATGTAAAGGATCTAAAGAGCAAGGCAGTGGAAGTGAGCAAAGCCACTACAGTTCCTACAGATAACGATGAACTAACAATAGATTGTGAAATTGGACAGGTCGATCAAGATAAGAAGGAATTCTTCATAAAGGCTTCACTTTGCTGCGATGATCGGCCAGAATTGTTCTCAGAAATCATTAGAGCGCTCAAAGGGCAGAGGCTGAGAGCTGTTAAAGCTGATATGGCTAGCGTGGGTGGACGAATCAAAAGCATTTTGGTGCTTTGCAGAATGGATGGTGACGAGGGCATTTGCCTAAACACTCTCCAACGATCTCTTAAATTGGTTTTGAGTAGTATTGCTTTTCCTTCTTTGCAATCTAATTTTCGCATTAGAACCAAGGGGCATAGGTTCTTTCTGCCTTCTCATGTCTCAGTGTAATTGTTTGTCTTTCTGGGTATTCTATTTCGTTGTATTTCCCACTGAGACAAACATTCCTGTTTATCAAGTGGACTTCGGAGAGAAACCACAGTGGCAAGGGAAGAAAAGTGAAAGAAGTGCCGAAGAATATAAGAAGTGGGGTGGGGTTCCTAGCAAGGGTGTTTACTTTGTGAAAAAAGCAACCAACCCTTGTCTCTAATTAGATGAGATGACAGCAGTAAGCATCAACTAGATCAGAAAAGTATCTCTCCATTTGAGGAAGGTCAAGAAATAGGCCTCTTTTCCCTACCTCTTACATGAAAAATGAAAGAACAGAACTATCCACGTCTTTTAATTCTATGACATGGCTAAAGAATAATTAACAGCACGAATCAGATCTACATTCAGAAGGAAGCTTTCAAAATCTTCATAGCGAATTTCAAAGAAGTCGTACGCATTTCGCTTAATAAATATAGCAATAGCTTTCGAGATTTCAAATCGAATCTCCAAAATTAAACTATAGTGGTTCGAGCATAATCTAGTAGCATTGAGAGAAAACACACGACAGTAACTCATCAGAAGACATATTGTCCCACATGCGAACGATAAAAAAAATGGATTTCAGATAGAAAATTACAACTACTTGGATCGCTGTCTCATCTTTCGACGCTTCCTCTTCAAGCGTCTCATCCTCTTCTTCTTCCACTAGTAGAACGGAAATCAAAAGACACAATCATAAGACAAAACATCACCAGAATGCGTAAATCAAAGAAGAAGAGAAGGAACGAACCTTAGCTCTCATGGTGATACTGCTACAAGAATCTCGCTCACTTGGGCGGTTGAAGCCTGAAGGCCGAGTGGAGAAAATACCTGAAATTAGGGCTCCAGAAATATTTCAAGGTCCATCCCAGTATTGAACGCTCTACCGTACAAGAATGGGCCAGTACGAGAATGATAGGCTTGTTAACTCCCAACCAACCCAAAAAAAAACATTATCCTAAAAACAATTAATGTTACCAAAATAATTATTTTTAGATAATGACATTTATTTATGAGTTAATATCACGTGAACCGGCTTCCCCATCCCGAAGTCAATCCTCTCCAAACCTAGTCTTGACCATTGTGACAGTAAGAGTACACCCACTGACTCAGGACTTTCTCGCGACTTGCTTACTGATTCCACCACCTTCCGCACGTATTCATCGCTCGCTCTCTCTTTCGCTCGCTTCACTAATCCGGCAGCGTAGCCTAGTCCCTTTCCGACTAAGTTTTTCACGCTGGTTTGGGCGCAGCCTAGCACAAACGCGTTGACTCGTTTTCTGACGTTGATGATGAAGATAAGCCTTACTTTTTGGTTACTTTGCAAATTCAATGATCTAGCCCAGCTTCTCCATACGTGTGAGGAGAGAACCTAAAACGACGTCAAGGAAAACTGACTCGTCCGACTGTCCGATTGAGCGAGATTCTTTAGCCGGACGAGAGTTGTTTTGTCGAAGGTGACAAAGGTGGGTATGAGGCGTTCTTCCAAGAAGCGAGTTTTGAACCCAGAAAGGTCACGAACTTGCTTAAACTCGAGCAGAGGTAAAGAGTTTGTACGAGGAAAGTTTGGGAAATTCGGGCTAAGAAGATGGCGTTTCCAGGCTGGTTTGGGAGTAAACTCACTGAGTTCACATCGTCCATCGGTTAACGCAGCGAACAAGTTAAGAAACTCCGCACTTCCGATACCGTCACAGATGCAGTGGTTGATTCCAACACCGAATCGCCATCGCTCCATCTTTCAGCACGTAAACTGAACGACAAGTGGTGGAGATCCATCTAGGACATCTGCCACGTGGAATGATAGCAGCTCGCGCCACTTTCTACAATTGACATAAACTGGCGCTGTTTCGAAGCTATGCAAGGATTGATCGGAAACAACCTCAATGAACAACGCACCCTGGGCTCGACATAATACCTGGAGGCTTAAATCATTGGGGGCGGCCCTAACCTTTCCGGAAAGTGGAAAATAAGGAATTAATGCCTTTGCCAAAGCAGCCTTAATACGAGCCGAAATGGAAGCTTGGTCCAAACCTGGTTTGGCTGAGTAGACCAAGAGGTATTCAATGTTGAAGCGAAGAAAAAGCTGGGAGTCAATGGCGGAGAGAGTTAGAACCCGAGCTGGGGTTGGCTCAGATGGTGTAACTAAAACAGTCTCTCTTACCTTCACAAAGATTTCCATAGGTATTTTTTTAGTAGGTTATTTAAGGTGAATCGAAACAAAGAAATTTGAGGGTATTTGGATTTTTGACGATTCCATGGAGAAGAGGATGATATGTGAGGTGAGAGAGAGACCAGAGCTGCTACTTTTATGCTTTGAAACCATCGATTTGCATGATGTAAGAGAAAAATGACCCACCATTTGTATCTTTTCCTGGGGTGACTGTGTGCCAAGATTCTGAGGGCATTGATTGGTGGAAACAAAAACCTTCAATAGCTTTTCCAACCAGAATGATACCTATCTTTCTGCACTGGATGGAAGTGAACATTGTTAATGAGAAATCTATGTATTCTATGCCCAACTCTTTTTCCATTAAAACATAACTATAATAACTTCCCTTCGGTAATGTACTTCAGTTTTCCTTGGTATTCCACATGTTATACTTGTGTTAATTTTTCAAATGGTACTTCCAAATATGGAGAAGAAAATGTGCAGGCAACGAGGCACGCTAGTTAGTGACCAAATCCACCCACATTAGGATTGGTCGTTAATGGAGATCAACGAATCATTAAGCCAGTCAACTGTTTTTTTTTTTATCCATTTTTATATGATTCAGAGAAAGAAGAACATATTTTATCTCCGCAATCAGTTCATGTTTTCTTCCTTAAGTATTTCTGGACTGGGAGAGTGACATAATGCCGATCCTCAAGCATTAGCTTTATTCTCTTAGAAAGTTCCGATCAAGAAACATAAATATATATTCAGATTTTGTGATCATATCTAAGTCAAATAGCATCTACCCAATCCCAGAAAATGAAATGTGATGCCTCAGAGAGTTAATGACCTAATGGTTCACTGCTTCCAACCTGTCATGTTTAGAATAATAATATATCCGTCGTACAAGAGTACGTTTTTTTTGGATATTTAAGTATATCCTCAATTAATAAGATTATTTGATCCAAAAGAGTAATTAGTTTTTACCATCTTACCTCAAATATTAACAGTAATAATCATTGATATATGTCGTTTGCAAAGAAAAAGGAAAGAATAAAAGGACAATAGTCAAATCGCGTGATATGTCCATAAATGGATAATAATTTGACGTAATTGCATGGCTCATAGTCTGAAATCTCTGATTATTGGAAATCATATTTTTCATTGGGTTGAAATATGACAGAATTGTCCAGATTTCGTCAAAAGAAGCAGAAGAGAGAGAGTAAAGAGAGTGATTGAATAGGGGTGGAATAAGAATAAAATATACCCTAGACCTCAATCCCCTGCTCACTTGTACAATACAATATGAGCCATGCAAATCAAAGTCACCATTCTTAAAGCTTTGACATTACCCTCAGATGCTTTTGTCAAATCTCTCTGCCTGTCGCTCTCCTTTTTGCTCATTATTTCCACATATTGGACACTGACTCAGAGAGAGAGAGAGAGAGATTATCGATGAGCAGCTTAAAGATAAGAGCCAGATCACCAAAAGATTAAAGCTCTTTTCTTTGAAGTTTTGCTACTGCTTTAGATTAGGTTTACACAGATATGCATGAATGAAATGGTATCGACTGTTGGTTAGTCGACCCGTCGCTTTTGTTTCCAGCTGGGGGATGTAACATATAATCATGTTTTCTTTTAACAAAAAACAGCGTTAGATTCACTCTCTTATTCTACTATATTAAAATACTCGATCACTTGTCAAACAATTATCAGTATAATTAATGTAATAAAATATAAATAATTAATTTACAGCATTAATTATACAAATAATTATTTAATAAGTATTTTAAGATATTAAAATAATAAATTAAACGTCCCAATTATTCGTAAAATAAACTAGTTTCCAATTTAAATTCAGAAAGAATGTAATTAAAATGTATGACTAAACTATATGGGCCTTACAAATAAACAATTAGCTTATCATTAGGTCCATTTTAACTCCGTCTAAAAAGCCCATAGGCCCAACTAAAAAATATAAGGCCACCTCTCTCCCCCCAAAACCTTTATCGTTTCCGCTTTAGCTAAACCCTAAACCCCATGGCTCTTGCACGCTTCTGCAAGTTCTTTGTCAGATGCCCGACTGAGCGCCCATTTCTGCTTCTCCCTTTCACAGGACAGACTCAGACTCAGACTCAGAATGAAGATTCTTTCCCTGATGTACCCACTTCTGCCTACTACGACGACCTCGTTAATTCCGCCGGCGAGTCTCGGGATTTTACGACGATGTTCCTTCTTCTTGAGAAGCGCTTTGCAGACGGTTGTTTCACTACGAAGAAGACCTTCAATTTCATCAAGAGCGGAGAGACTTCTGCTTCCGTCCTTGACGAGCTCACACAGACTCTGGCTCGCCTTGACAAACACGTGGCCCGGAAGTCTGCGTTCGATTCGCTCGTTTTTCGTCTCTGCAAATTGGATCTGATTGATGAGTCGCTGCGAGTGACCGAAACAATGGCGGCAGGAGGATATGGTCTAAATGTGCATACCTTTTACCCAATACTCAATGCCCTAACAAGGAAGAATAGTCTGGAAGATGCGTGGAGAGTGGTCGATCAGATGCGGAGAGTTGGGGTTTCGCCTGATGTCACAGTGTATAATCTCTTCCTCGTGACGCTATGTTTCGCCCGTGATCTTCCGGCGGGAGCGGAAATTCTGACGAAGATGGTGGAAGAAGGGATGAAGGCTGACACGCGTACGTACGACGCTCTCGTTCTGGGAGCGTGTAGAGCAGGTAAGGTGGAGAGCGCTCTGGCTTTGCTACGGAGGATGGAGGACAGTGGACTGCCGGTTTTATTTTCGACACACGTGTATGTGATGGAAGAAATGCTGAGGGTAGGGTACGACGACCAGGCGGTGGAGTTTCTGATGTGCTACGTTGGGAAGGATTTGTGGATGGACACGGAGAAGTTTGGTTGGTTGGCCAACAAATTCATCAAGCGCAAAAAATTGGACAAGGCGATGTTCTTGTTGAAGGAAATGGAAGAAAGGAGGCTGGCAATGGGTCAGAAATTGAAGAGCTTTTACGAGAACAATATTACTACTTCTACCGTTTGAATTAGTTATCCCATTTGATTAACTTCAGTAATCAAGATACAGTTGAGAAAGTATTAATTTTTGATTGTTTGGTTTGACATAGCAGACTCAGTTTTTTGTCGGGTGTTCATGTTATGGTTAAAGTAAGTTTAGAGGCTTGACTATTATGAAATTTACAGTCTAAATTTAATGGAATGAAGATTTTGTGTGGACGGGAAATCGAAGACAGACAACTAGGTTTATGGTAAAAGTCCGTTCCGTCCCACCCAAAAGAGAGAAATGACGTCAACGCCGGTCAGGTTGCGCGGCCATTTTTGTTGGATTGGGCCAGAATCCGATGCTTCGCTTCCTTCCCAGTCATCATCGTCGTCATCCTCACTATCTGTCTCTCTCTCTCTCTTTCCTCTCTTTGGTATCTTCAATCTTCACCTCGCCGGCGTGACTTAATCACCACTTCTAATTCAGATCCACGACTGTTTTCTTTTGGATCAGAGGGGTTACATGGAGCGTCAGATTTCTCGCGCCGCCGCTCGGCCTCACCACGGCGGTGGCACTTCCGGCGGCCGTGAAGACTGTTGGAGCGAGGGCGCCACTGGGACCTTAATTGAGGCCTGGGGTGACCGGTACGTTCGTCTGAATCGAGGAAATCTCCGACAGAAGGACTGGAAGGAAGTTGCGGACGCGGTTAATGGACGCCAGAACGGCGTCAGGCCTCAAAAAACGGATGTGCAATGCAAGAACCGGGTTGATACTTTGAAGAAGAAGTATAAGCTTGAGAAATCGAAGCCTCTTCCTTCGAAGTGGAACTTTTTCAATCGCCTTGACTCTCTAATTGGTAGTAACGGCATCACTTCCAAGAAATCCAGGGCCGTTACTTCGGCGATAAAATCCTCCAAACCCAAATTGATCTCCAATCTGAATCAAGGGATGTATTCCGCTGGGTCGTCAAGGCTCAATTCCAGTGGTGGAGGATCCACAGAGAGTTCTTTGGGTCTGGAAGATGATAACGATGAAGAAGACGAAGATTTAGGCTTTGATCAGAAGCCCGGGAAGAAGGAACAGATGGGGACGGCAGATTCTTCAGACGGAGCGGCGTATAGGGATTTGGCACGGTCAATTTTGAAGTTCGGGGAGATATACGAGAGGATAGAGAGTTCGAAACAGCAACAGATGGTAGAATTGGAGAAGCAGAGAATGGAATTTACCAAGGATCTTGAGTTTCAGAGGATGAACATGTTCATGGATGCTCAAATGGAGCTGGAGAAGATTAATCGCCCAAAAAAATATGCGTCAGGTTCAGGTTAGTTCTTCAGCTACCCTTTTCTCCTTCAATTTCTTCTTTTTTCATGTTTTCTTTGTGAGTTAGATTTATTAGCTTCAAATCAGACTCATAGCACTTAAGACCTAACAATTTTTATCGTCCTCAAATTGGGAATTCTAAGAAATGTAGTTTGGGTGAGAGCCAAATGTTACAGAATTAAAGTTAGAGATGGGTATCATAAATAACCTGCTCTGTGTTGATATTTGCTAGTATCATGTAGTTTGGAAGAAGAACTGATTTGTGAAGTCCTTCTAAGTGTTACTATGCAAAAAACTGCCAAGATTTATACATTTTTACTAAAAATTTCTTATTATTCTTGGTTGCCAAGTACTTTTCCTTGTGTGTAAATGAAAATCTCCTGCATCCAAATCGTCAAAACCTTAGTAGTAGATCGTAAAATTCAAGAATAACTTGATTCAGGCAGGCATGTGGCTGGTTGGATCAGTATTGTGATAATCCAGTCGTTATGTTCACAAATAGGAAAAAAATTTGTAATCATGTTTGCCTTAATCATTCTCTCCTCTTAGGCAAGCTAATATTGTCTGGAAGAATAATTTTTCTTTTGACATTTCACAGGTTTTACAGGGAAGAAATCTTGAGATGAAGTGAATAGCAAACTCAGTTTCTTGCCAAAGCAGAAGCTCGACAAAACTTTTCAATGGGAAGAAATTCTGTATCCAATATGTTTGTACCGTTGTATTTCGTTCTTAGTTATAAGCTTTGGAAGCAGAGGATCCAACGTTGTATGATAATTTTAAGGTTGTTGTAATGGCTTCTTGTACATAATCTTTTTTCTTTATAGATTTGCTTCTAATTATAGGAATCTCTTTCCATTTTCATATATAATTCAATCTGTTCATTTATGAATATTTTCATGGGTGATGCTTGATTGACAATTTCATCCGAGCAAGAATTGGAATTCAGAAATGCTTACAACAGATTCAAGTTCTCTATGGGATCAAATGGAGCAAATGGAATTGAGGACAGAGTTTTCGTCTGATGGAGGAGATTCTAAAGGTTTATAGTTGCTTCCCAGAGTTTCTAAACATTTGGACTTTCATCTATTGTGTGTTTCTATATAAGCCAAGTTCGAGAAAGAGACAGATTCTCACATATTATATATATTACATGGGAAGCTGCTAAAATCATTCATGTTTGCATGTAGGCTTAGTGCACCTGATGAATCCTGATAAACATTGGGCCCCAATTCGCTGCAAGGAGAAAGGTCACTGGAAGACACCATCATCGTTACACCATCATCAACTGACTTGGAAGAAGAAGCAGCATAGTAAGCGAGACGAGCTTTGGCAATGGCCAGATCATGTTGAAGCTCCGCCATTTTTCTCTGCAGCAAAGCTATGGCACCAATGCAGCCATAGACAGGGTCCCTGAGTCTTGCTTCTGCTTCAAAAGCCAATGAATTGGCTGTGTCTTCTCGCTGCTGCTCAGGTACTTCGTTTAGAATCTTGCTCACGTTGCTTGCCCCAAACACTTTGTGAACTTTGGCAAATTTCTTCGTCTCGTTCGATTGGAAATAAGGTGCAAATATACAAGTAGAACTGCATTTTCTTTTCAACAATTTGCAGGCTGCACATGAGGCAGTCGAACGATGCTCAATCCCACTCCTCATAGACGAGCTTCCTCCACACTCCCCACTTCTTTCTATGTTGAGGTTAGCAATTTCCTTTTATCATAAAGTCTTCTCTTTATAAAGATATTAATTGCATCGATCAAGTTGAGGTTGGCAGGAAGTAAATGAGACTTTTTATTTTCTTCCTTCTGGAAAAGTTGGACAAGACAAGTCGAGAAAAAGAGAGTGATAATTCCATTCTCTTAGAAGTGGAATTATGGAGCATGGGTTAGCATTATCTGTAAGCAAGTAATAGAAGGAGATAATCCATTGAAATGAATAAAAGAGAAATGCACTAGTAAAAAGCTAAAAGCTAACTATTTCCTCATCAGTATGTCAAAGAATCAACAATCTAGGAGGGTGGATGGCAGAAAAAGAGTTTTCAGAATTTTAAATTTCATAACGAAGCCAAATAGTACTAGTCTCAAATTAATATCTCTGAGTATCGATTTTTCGTAACATACCTTTTAATGCTATTGAAGAAATATCTTCACTACTCTTTGGCCTGAAAACTCTATTTTGAAAACGGGTTTTAAAGGATGTCTCAAGGCCAAAAATAAAGAACTAGAGGCAAAAAGATGCTGAAGCTTAATTTCTAGTTTCAAGCTTGCTTTGCATATTTATCAGTAAGAAAGATTGATGAAAAGAAATAATGGTCATTTCAAACAAATTATTGTGGTGGGGATTGAAAAGGAAGAGAGAGTTGATGAATGCTCTTCCAAGAGCCCACACATTAAATGCCTGTCCTTTTCTTCCGAGCGGAAAACTCAAACAAAAAAGATGAGTGTTCTTCCATAGTGGAGATGATTGATTGGATGGTATAACTCAATTTTTATGCAATAAGCCTGTCGTTGGGCCGACCTTTAGCCGGTCCAATATTGATTTGAATGATATTCTCTTGTTCCACTGCACGGACAGGTGATATTTTCTTGGATTGAACTGCAGGAACTGGTGTGGATCGGTGTTGCTCACTGTAGCTTGACTTTGGTTTGTGATCTTCCATTTCTGCTATATTCCTTTTGATCATTACCTCTGTTTACGCGCTGAATGTTTTTTATTTATTTGTAGGGCCCTTGTTCTTTGGGAGAAGGGAGGGAAGGTAAAGAGTTTGACAATGTTGGGTCTGTGCATAGCTGAGACACGATTTGGTCTCTGTCAAAGTCTATTATTGTTACACAAATATATTAACTTTTTTTCTGCCCTTCTGCAGCATTTGGGGCTGCATATTTTGAATATCTGTGCGAAGACCTCTTCAATTTTCTAGTTTGTGTACACTCGAGGGGATTTGACTCCAGGGGAGGAGTCGGACTTCTGCGTATGAGCTGGTTTTTGTTTGACAAATCTTTCCCTGCCTCCTAACTCCTGTGGCTATTGAATTTTCAGCTGAGATCTGTTGATTCCAAATTGGGTACGAGTATTTTGTTATTTCACGGGACGTTAACAAGTACCCTTTATTTTTGTCGTTCTGAAAATACGATAAAAATAAATTCCGAGGAGATTATTTATATATGAAAGAATGTTGAGGCAGACTTTTTTCCCTGCAAATTATGTCAAAAATATATTTTTTATTCGTTGATTTAGAGGAACTTCGATTATTTGTTTGTTTTGTTTCTTCATTTTATCTTTAGTTGCAATATATTATTATTATTAAATTATAAATAAGATTCATTGACTTGTGCAATACTATAATATACACTCGAATTTACATGTAATTTTTTATACGTGTCATTTGACAAATACTGTAAATAATTATATTACTATGTCAATAAATGAACAAGTATACTAGTAATATTTAAATGTACTTGGATTCAGCCAGTCTCCTCGTGCCCCTTCAATTCTTCAGCGAGATTTGGTGTAAAGCTTATAATATCTCAATGACATTTAATCCATGAAGAAGATGACAATTCACTTTCAGAGAGAGAGAAGAGAGAGACCCTTTCAAATAATGCTGTAGACATTTTGAGAAATCCCACTTTTGACCAAGTTGTTGCCGGCCGTGAATATAAATTGATAAGAACAAGATTTGGTAATCTTTTAAAATATTAAAGCCAGAACAAGGAAAAAAGAATGAGTCCTAGTAAATTGGATCTTCTGATTTAACCTATACTATGAGGCTAAACCCTGTTCGCGGTGTTCTTCTACTTGCTAGACAATCGAAGCATTTTCCAAGCATAAACTAAAGTAATCGTCAAAAACTAAGAGCAGTCGAAGTTTGACAAAAGCACATTCTATGCACTTGTAATAGTAGACATTTTGAGTATTAAATAAGAGACCAATCTGACTTACATAGCATGGCAGGAGCTTCCTCCAAGTGGCAGCAACCAAAAAGACCTTCTATTTCTCTCAAACCATTCCTTCTTCTCTCTGTAACAGCAGAACCTGCCCAAAATTCACCCCTTTGATCCATTCTTTATTTCTTCAGGTCTGCCTTTTCCCTTAGCCTTCTAAAACTCAACAAAATCTAATCTTGAGAGCAGCAAAAAGTACACGTACAGAAAATGCAAGTGATGTAGCTGTTTTTCATCAATGGCTTCCCCGATGTTTATGCCAATCGGATCTTTGCTAGAATCATTGATTCAACTATCTAATGATGTTGCTTCCACAGAAAAGATAATATTCTTGCAGGTTAGAAATATCTCAATCACGAGGAGGAAAATCACGCTTCTTTCCTCTTTGTTTGAAGAGCTTCAAGAAGCGAATAGTCTGCTTCCTCCATCTTCGATTCTGTGTCTATCCGAGCTCTTTTCTGTGATTCAAAAACTCAAGTCTCTGATCCAAGCTTGCACAGAAGGAAGCTCTCTGTGGTGCCTTCTTCAGACAGAGGCCATCTCACGTGAGTTTTATGTGCTTGCAAAGGAAATGTCGAGGGCACTGGATATATTACCTCTGAGCTTGCTCAAGATAACAGTGGATATTAGAGAGCAAGTCGAGCTTCTACTGAATCAAGCGAGACGGGTTGTGTTGTTCATTGACCCTCAAGAACTTCAAAGAAGAGAAGAGCTTCTTCAAGTAATGACCAAGAATAATGAGAAGAAAAGCAGAACCAAAGAATCCCTAGATCTTGGAAAAGTGAAAGAGATTTTTAGCAGAAGTGGCTTGAAGAGTTCGTTGGATTATGAAGGTGAAATTTCAAAACTGGAGGCTGAAGCTCTTAAGCAAGCTGGCACAGGTGGACTCATAGTAGTATCCAATTTAAACAATCTCATTTCCCTCGTCTTATATTCCAAGTTCATGATATTCAATGATGAAGAAGATGAAAATCCAGGAGAAGACTTGAACCAGCAATATGAATCCTCAAATAAGAAATTTGTCAAATCTTCATCTTCTAAATTCTTGATCCCGATTCCAGATGAGTTTCGTTGCCCCATATCACTAGACTTGATGAAAGATCCTGTTATTATAGCATCTGGTCAGACTTACGATCGGAATTCAATCGCCAAATGGATTGACTCAGGGCACCGTGTTTGTCCCAAGAGCGGTCAGAGGCTAATTCACGTGGCTCTTATACCCAATTATGCATTGAAGAGTTTGATCCAACAATGGTGCCAGGAAAACAATGTCTCATTAAGTGAATCTTCAGCATCATCAATCCCTCACTTAGAGAGAAGCAACAACAGAAGAGATCTATCTAATAATGCTGACGATCACATTTCTGCCACAAAAGCCACAACTGATGCCGTTAAAATGACATCCGAATTTTTAGTGGGAAAACTTGCAACAGGATCATCAGAAATCCAAAGGCAGGCAGCATATGAGCTCCGATTGCTTGCAAAAACAGGCATGGACAATAGAAGGATCATTGCTGAGGCAGGGGCTATTCCATTTTTAGTGACATTAGTGAGTTCTAATGATCCCAGACTACAAGAAAATGCTGTCACTGCCTTGCTCAATCTTTCTATCTTCAGCAATAACAAGACTTTAATAGTTGCAGCTGGGGCAATTGACAATATAGAAGATGTTTTGGAGTTCGGAAAAACCATGGAAGCAAGAGAAAATGCGGCAGCCACAATTTTTAGCCTATCCATGGTTGATGAATATAAGATAAGTATCGGTCAGCGACCCAGGGCAGTTTCAGGGTTGGTAAGGCTCCTGAAAGAAGGCACTTCAGCTGGAAAAAGAGATGCTGCAACTGCACTTTACAACTTAGTACTTCATAGTGCAAACAAGGCGAGTGTTGTAGCTGCAGGAGCCGTGCCATTGCTTGTCAACTTGCTTACTGATGATAGAGCAGGTATAACAGATGATGCCTTGCAAATGCTTACTCTCGTTTTAGGCTGCTCAGAAGGCCTGGAGGAGATACGAAAAATTAGAGCTCTAATACCTCTTCTTCTTGATCTTTTGAGATTTGGATCTGCAAAAGGCAAAGAAAGTTCCATGACTCTTCTGATGGGGCTGTGTAAAGATGGAGGAGAGGAAGTTGCCAGGCGCTTGCTGATGAATCCTCAGAGTATTCCATCTTTGCAGAGTATAGCATCCACTGGATCTTTAAAGGCTCGAAGAAAAGCCGATGCATTACTCAGACAGTTGAATAGGTGCTGCTCTAATTCTCATAATCTCACGGACTAACAAAATGTATAAATATTACAAAATTAAATTTTTCATACATCAATTTGTCTTCTTTTGTACTAGTGCCACGATCCCCCTTGTGAACCTACAAGTAAAAATGAAATACTTCAATTTGTATAGCATTGTCAAAGTGAAACTAAAGATTGGAATATAAGACAGTAATACCATTCATTACCTTCAGAGCTTCACTTCACTTCCATCATAAATCTGATAATTATGTCTAAGAAGCAGTGTTAGAATTACAGTGCATTTACATATCCATTGATTTTAGAGGGAGATCCTCAAGAAATATAGATGATAAATGACACTCATCATTTCCCAAGTGAACACAAATTTATGACTATTAGTGATACTACAGATAGAAAAATGATAATTACTTATATGCAACAACAGCTTGCAAATCTAAAAATTCAAGAAGGAAACAAACTAACATATCTGGATATTCGCAGTACAGAGATCAAGAAATGATACAAATTTGATTAGGATTGTATGATAAGTTGAAAAAATGATGTCAAGCTCTCATCGTTCAACTAAAGTATTTTTTTTAACATATAAATCACATTAGCTGCTCCAACGCAAGTAAAAAAATTGGCTGCAGGACCTATTCACGATTTACAACATTTAATAAACATCAGTAATGAAAAAAGATGAAAGGTGATAAGTGTTGAACTTCTGTTCAACCCTTAGATTGAAAATAGTAGTTATTATGAAACTGAGCTAGTTCCTGACCATCTGTGAACCATGATTCACATAAGGTGGCAATGCGTGCACTAGATCCGTCAATGACCTATAATTCAGCATATTCCAGGTCAATATGAGCACCATTTATTTTGTAGTTCCACTGCCAGCTTCCACAATTCATCATATCCAGCTCAATAGGGTCTAACTGAACCACTAAACCTGAAAGACAGATAAAATATGAGAGAGAAAGAGAGAAGAGCAGAGAGCATGAAAATCTTTATAAGGTGCATCAAAATTTACAATATTTTTGCTGCCATATAGTCTATGTACAAGAAGTAATGTGTAAATTAGCACGAAACTAAATGACTCCTAAGAACGCTTAAAATCTATCCATCAAAGGAAATTTTGAAACTTTGTCAACATCTAACCACTAGTCTTTCGTCAAAGGAAAGAATCAGAAACAAAGGGAAAGTATTTAAAAGAAACCTTGACTTCCTGATGTAATCTTCATTTTGTGGCTATCTGGAACTTCAAAAACATGATTTCCCTGCATGAACAAAAAAGGTTAAGAAGTTTCTCAACATTTTTCGCTTATCACACAAGAACATGAACCTGTACAACAACGTCAATGGCCTCAAATTCAGCATTCCCATGCAAAATGATCTTAAATGACTCAAATCGCTGCACATCATGTTTCCAGTAAGTATTGACCCCAGAATTCCAGTCTATTCCCTCATTCAGTATCTTGACATTTTGTAATCTACATCTTGAACACCTAACAGCATAAGCATGCACAAGTTTAGAAACCAAAATTAATTTAAAAGACATTAGAGTGAGAATTCAGGATAATGGTGGTACCTGTGTCCGTAGCGGAGAATAAGTTCACCATTCTCATCATCCTGTAGGGAGCCCATTATACTTTCAGCCAATATGATTAGGCTCCCATTGAGCTGGCATTTGAGTAACTAGAGTTAAATTCATGACAACAACAGCGCTCTTGTAAGCACACTAGTTTATAACACTTGACTTGCATTACCTGAACATTTCTCCAGAAGAACTCGGCCACCTCCACTTGCAATTCAGATCCCATTGAAATCGAGCCTCCATAAAACTGAAAGGGAAGGAGCTTTAACAAATACTTATCTACTGAAAAGTAAGGGGGTTCTCCCCCAATCAACTATTTCACAATTATCACTGTTATCAAACAAGAAACCACATAACTTATGGACATTGCAAACAAATGGTTAATTCATTGCCATTCAAGATAGGGCATTTCATCGAGCTAGAGTTTATTTTATGTGATAAATTCCCTCAATCACAACTTCTGCTAAACTTCGTAACTAGATTGAGCTCAGTTTATTTCTATGAGAGTGCAGGGTGATGGCGTAATGGAGCTCACACTCACCAACCATGCAAATTGCAAACCTTCCTCAACAGCCAAATATCGTTAGTTTACCTTCTGTTTGGTAATCTGCCAAAGCGGGCCAAGAGAAGGATGCAGGAGGATGAGAAATGGAGGTTCAGAGTCAATGTATTTGTCATTAGTTTCAATCTGGGAATTCATCAGACAGAAATTACAACATTACGAATGTACCCAGAAAAGATAATTCACACGAACTCCAAGCAAGAAATGTAAAAAAGCCTTAACAAGAAAAACATGAGGTTAAATAAAACAAAAGGCATTTTGGGAAATATACCTCAGGCAGTTCGATATTACATTGGGAAAGAAGATCACGGGCATTTCTTAAAATGTCCAGAAATGAACCATCTGGTGTCTGCACAGGAAGTTCACACCTCAGAAATCAAAATAGTATACAACTGCTAGGTTCCATAACGAACTTTGCAGAATACTAATCAATGTTCATTTTGTCCTCTACTCTTCAAATCATTAAAACTTTGGCCACTCAAAAGGCAGATATTCTTTAAAGGGGTGAAAGTAAACACAACTATGAAACAGAAAAAACATTGACTACAAAATACAAGAGAAAAATTATTACCTGGTGCAAAGACTTGTCTTCTTTCTTCCTCTTCCTCTTAGCAGAAGAAGTAACCCGCTTTCGCTCATTATAGACAATGTATGTATCCAGCTTGTCTACCAACAGATGAAGCAATCATAACTTATTATTAAAAAGCAAAGAGATAGTGGAACATAGAAAGCAATGCCACTAACTTTAACCATTACAAATGGCCCTACATACCTTCTATGGCGTTGTAACATCGAGATGCATTTGTATTGTAGAAGTTATCTGCAATTTTTTGCATGGTACATTCCAGCCTGCCACCACAAACGCTGACAATCCAAACAAATTGGTCAGTGTTGCTTAGACCATTATCAGTAGGTACAAAGACAGAATATTTTGCTTCTTTTAATTTTTTAATTATCCAGCCATATAAGAAGATTATTGTTGACGTCATCTGAACTCATTATACAGCTCAACACCTAATGACATTTGTTAGAGTATGCTCTTATAAACACCAAAATTAACAACTTGCAGAAAACTATAAGAGATTAAAAAAACATTTAATCTAACGTATGAAGGACATTCACAAATAAAAAGGTACTAATTCTAATGTTTTTGCTATCGCGTCCCAATTTATATATGCATAAGATTAGTTGAACTATGAGAGAATATGAAGCATGATATACCAGGAGCAGTATAATGATGTAGTGGGTAGAACGCAAATATGTGTACTGTCTTTTGTCAGTCCAAACTTAAATTTGTAGATCTTTGTGGATAAGATTTTTATACCTTTGCTGTTGTCCAAAATGGTCAAGATACGCAACAGGCTTCTTTAAGTTTAGCACCATTCCAGGTAAACTCTTGTCATTATTCATTGATGCGACCAACTCAACTGAAGGCAAATCTACATATAAGATGTTTGTATTGGCCGGGAACTCTGCCTGCAGACTTGAACATATGGATTAAGGTTAACTGAGAGAATCTTATGGTCATAATAACTTGAGACTAAACAAATAAATAATACAATTCCAGAGGCAAATATTGAAAAAGTAATCAATTGATAAGAATCGAAATTGCAAAAATAACAGAGAAGTCACTTTATGGAAAGGTAGGAGATTCTTAATTACAACTGTAGATGCCACTTTATCTGGCATACCAACTCTTTAATGAGAATTTATGAAATTAAGACAATCTCCAAACAACTTCCAGTCACCATGTTAAATTAAGAAGAATATGCAGACTGAATTATGTAATCAGTTCAATAACTATGAACAAATAAATTTTGTACCTGTTTGGAGAAGGAGGTCCATTACTGATTCCAAAACTCTCAAACTCAGTGTACTCAATGCATGACAACCCATAGGCCCATCTCCCATCGAAGATCTTCCTCTCAACTAGGACATTTACTCCTTCTGTAGCTCCTAAGTTGCGCTTGCATGATGCAAATCCCAGTTTCTGTTACAAGTCATGAGCTTGATATAACAATAAAAAGAAAAGGCATTTGACTTTATTGAGTCAACCAAGGCATCATTCTCAATAAAGGCAAAACTAAAAGTTTAAGAGTTCATGTGTGTATCTTGAAAATGCTGAAGTAATAGCGTATGGCTGAAAACACACACAGCTACGATCCAACAAGCAATGGTCCAAAGACAAAAGAAACGGTTCAAACACTATCACAACATAGGTGGTGTTCATGCGAAGATGCTAGTACAAGTAATATTCAAATTAATGATTGATAATAATACTATGTGTGCAAGTATTAGTCACATGTATGTGAGAACCGCTGATTTTCAGATATGTCCTCAAAATATATATTTTAAAAAATGTCCATCACAAGCAAAGTTAAGGGCTTTCACTTCAGATAGTTAGCCCAACATGAAAAGCTGCGAAGTTAATAAACTCCATCATGTTTATTTTGATATATGGTGTGTAGCAAAATGAGATGAGTAGCCTTGTGAAGTTTCATAATGAATGTTTTTTTTTTTTAATATAATTTATTTTGATCTTTCCTGATATCCACATCTAAAGACATGCACCAAAAATAAATTTTAAATATTTTCAATCGCTGCCTGTCAGCATTTCAGGTGTTCATTACAATATCAATATGGGCTTACCTTTTTATTATGTAAACCAATTCCGGCCAGCGCCAAAAGGGTCAAATCTGTAGCTGCAACAACATTACTACAAGGTCATCAGAATCCACTAGTCTCATCCAAAATCTACCATATATGTAATGAAATAATGAGAACAGATTTTTAATGCTTTTACAATGACCAACCTGATTTGCCGGATGGTAGCCCCTTTTCTTCCATGAGCATAAAACCATTTGAAGATTCCCTTGTCATGTGCAAGTTTCCATATAACCCCATGGCCACTGGGCTTGCATACAGGAGAAAATGGTTTTGCGACTAACCAAGATCCATCCTCTGCACTGACAGCTGGAACGAGAGGCTGGGAGTTCATATTTAAAACACAGATTAATAATGACACTTCACTAAAAAAATAATACCAGAAATTTT
This sequence comes from Begonia masoniana, assembly GCA_022432975.1. Classification (NCBI taxonomy): domain Eukaryota; kingdom Viridiplantae; phylum Streptophyta; class Magnoliopsida; order Cucurbitales; family Begoniaceae; genus Begonia; species Begonia masoniana. The sequence continues at coordinate 1,380,456 of CM039504.1, forward strand.
CAGTTTTTCCATATAGAAAACCTGCTCAAAAAGTTTGAAACTTGATCGACCTCTGCCAAACCATCCAAGTTTTTCACAAAGAGAAGTTATCCGTTGATGGTTGTTCTTAGCAGAACTTGTCATGATCGCAACAGGAGTGATACATTGTTTCCCATATATCTTGTGGTATAAGAATTCTCTAGCCTTGGACATAAAACAGTATATCATTAGATGCATGCCATCCAGTCATCTCTATTCGAATTTATGAATCTATCTCGCTGTTCTTGTCACCAAACACTTAAACAAACCTTTCAAAGTCTGTTGAACAGTGATCTTATACCTGAAGATCCCTTATAAGACCTTCCAATAAAGTCCGTCCACAATAAGGAAGCATTGCAGCAGGAAGACATTCACCTGTGTCAGGGTCTACCAAACCAAGCCTGTCTGCTGCCCCTCCCAGTGGATATATTTCAGCTAAGTTTGGCAAACCCTAAATGATGACAAAAAATCCTTACAGTTAAAGCATTACACTGTTTTTCTCATGTTACAGTGATAGAACAAACAAAAAAAAAAAAAATCTGACTTACTGACCTCAATTCCCCATAAAGCAGCTTGACATGCATATTCTGTATTTTCAGAAAGATCAATCCCACTTGGTGCATGAATTTCCATTATTTGAGACTCTGTTAAATCATATCTTGGATCAGACCAGCTCTTTGACTGCCTTTCAGACACGGAAGACATGAGAAGCTCCAACAACGTTATTTGATATCTGCCATTCAATACCAATAAATTTAAATGTTGCCATTTTTTTATATATTTCATTAGTTGCAGTCTAGCATCTAGTTGATTGCATTTTGAATGGCAATAGCGTACTTGCAAAATCTATTAAAGCTTAAGACACACCCTTTAGTAAGCACTCTGGACGTTGTGTTACTTATACACCATAGAAATGTCCTATTCTAAAGTTACAAATCTTATATCATTCGCACATTCAATTATACACATTATCAAAAAAAAAAAAAAATTGTCCAGGTAACTAGTAGTTCGTACAAAAAGGTATATAACGAAACTAAGATTGAGCCCTAATTCTCAAATAAGGTAAGAGATACCTTCCATGAAAATAAAACAATCCTCTTTAATAATTCACTGTCATAAAAGTTGCAAATGGATATGTGTGATGGAATTTGATGGTAACAAACAGTGTTGGTCAAAAAACCAAAACTACGTTCAAGCATTCAACACAGACACAACAAATTGAACCAGACACCCAGAAAAAAGTAAATAAATAAATCCAGTGTATGACTTATGTTACTCAGATTGCTTAAACTAACTACATTCACGCACTTCTATCAGTTCAAATGTCAAATAAACTAACAGTTGATCAAACATTAAATAAAGAAAGATATATTAAGAAATAGGGAGACGAGAATTCACCCAATAATTCCACCAATGCAGTCGTAAAACATTTCAATCTCTCCCAAACTTTTCAAGAGCTTCCTCAAGTCGCTAGCTTCTTCATCCCCGAACGGCGTGTCAATCTTCTTCCTGGATCTCTCTCCAGACACAGCGTTACCATTTACATCAAACTTCTCTATCATTTCCACCAGACCATAAAGCGCGGTCTTCAAGGAACCCCTCAATGACTCAAATTCACTGTTCACAGAGGCGGTATTAAAGCCAAGAACATGCTCTTGCCCCGCCGCAACCAAACACTTGAGAAGAAAAACTTCATAAAAATTCAAATTTAGCGAATTCAAGGCCTTGGAGATCCCAGTCTGTCGAAAATTGAAGAACGTTTTCACTCTGGGATCCTCATCAACAACCGCTAGCTTTTCCTTGAGGTTCTTGCAGCCGGACAGCTTCGAGCGGAGGTTCCTAAGCCGCACAGTTTCCTGCTCAAAATCAAAGTCCGGAGCTGGAGCAGCATACTCTACGAGAGCTGTAGGTACAGGCGTTAAACGACAACGCCAAGAAGAAGAAGGGGTAGGAGTAGAAGAAGAGGAAGAGAGAGAAAAGAGAGGTTTATTGAGGCGGATAGAGAAAGGGGAAGGTTTGGAGACGAAAGAAAAAAGAAACCGGTGGTTTTGGAGCTGGTTAAGCAGAGGCGGTGTCTGCGTCATTGTTCACAAGAGCTAACAGCCACAACCAGAGAAAAATTCTCATTACAATTACCTGCGAATCAAATTTAAAATGAAAAAAACGTATTTTGATGATGGAAATCGGACGTTATGCCTTATGCCCAAAGCATATACTATATGCCCAAACGCGCGCAAGAGACAGAGCGAGTTGTCTGCCTCATCCTCTTCTTGCTTCTCCTTCGCGGAGATTGGTTGGCTCTGTTACCCGTATATCCCCACCTTTTTTGGATTTACCCGCCCCCGTACGTTGAAGGTAATTACGGACCTTGCCACTTGCATCACGGCGATATGTCGCTTTGATTATCATCCGATAAGTCGGACTTCGGATGTTAATTATTTATAATTTCAAAATTGTCCATAAACCACTTGGTTAGCCGAGAAAGAAGACTTCATCCGTAGCGTTTAGTCTTGCATAAAAAAAACAATGCATTGTTGTATCAGTTGCTTGCCAAAATTCATTTCTCAATGAACAGACCTCAGCCACAATAGCATTAATTTCCTTAAAGAGGAGACTTCAAAGCCCTAGAGGCTAAAAAATGAATCTTGTGTTTTAGAAAAAGATTAGGACGTAACTGAGGGGAGTCACATTGGGAGAGGGCATCAAATTGGAGTCATAAACAAGACTTAACAAGGGATGAGTAATTTCCTCTATGCCTCCCGTTATTTTCCTCAAACAATGATTCCATAAATGTTATGAAATTTAAAACACTTCATCTCTGTCTAATCTGTGATTCCCAGGGAGGCAGCAGAGCAGTGAAATAACTGAAAATGGTGCAACTTAAAGCGGCAAACCCCAGACTGAAATTTCCCACCTATGATGGAGCCGAGATGCTAAACCGAAAGCCTGTCTTTCCACGATCATGCTCCTGTTGCCTCAGAATGTAATAGTAGTTGCCCTAACAATAGAAACCAAGTTAAACTTATCATTTCTCTAGTTAGTTTTCTTTGTATGCATGAAACGGTGATGCAAGATAGATTACAAGCAAGCAGGTAAAAGACTAAATCTCCTGATAATTTCTTCTATACAAAACTGATCAAAAGACGAGAAGAAAAAGAGCAAATGAATCTTGAAAGATAACTGACCTCAAGACGGAACATTTTGGTGGGGATTACAATCCCAATTCCTACAGAGCTGCGGAAAGTTCGCAAAAACTTCTCACAAGAGAAGGTCCGGAACTCATTCTCTGTCAACTTGGCAACGTTCCCTGCACCTGCAAAAAGGTGACCATGAACACCATGTTCTCTTAACCAGCTTATTGGAAGGTCAAATGAAAGATCAGCAAAAGCCGTGACTGCAAGATCCCCTCCAACAAAATCTCTTCCAGGGACGTCAGTTTGTTCATCATTATTTTTATCTTTGACTTGTCTTCTAGGTTCAGTAGGTCCAATCCCTCTTGTTTTGAAACCCCACACAGTTGCTGGGCCTCCGATAGTGCAAACAGGAGAGAAGTCACCACCCAAGAAAAATCTTTCTGGCAGGGATGAGGACTTGTTCAAGAATCCACCTCCCCATGGGAAGACAACACCACTAGAGATCCCGAAATTCAGGGCGGCATGATCATATCCAAAAGGAATAGCATAGCGAAGATCAAGCTCCTGTGAAAATCACAACTGACTCAGATTCTAACATTTTCAACATATTTTGCAGATATAACAGTGATACAATATTCACCTAAATGTGTAAATTATTTAATGGATATATATGCGTTCAACTCTCATATTTCAACTTCAAAGAAATTGAAATGACAAGGCAAAGTTCAAGCATAAATAAACGGAGGAGAACAAACAATTGGCACGATTATCACATCTCAGCATCATAAGCTATGCCACAAAACTAATAAGAGACATGTTCTGACGCATAATTTTCTACACAACCCCATGCACATTCTTTTATAAAGACTCTTTGTTTTGCAAGAGCTGGTTAGTGTCTGATTTTGGACTGCCCAATTTGCATACAAACAAAGTGGAAAAGAAAAACAAATACAAACCGTATATGATTATTTAGGTTAAACATGTTCCCTAAATTTAACTCAAGGTTAAAGCACTTTACTTTCTATCAATAATGAAATGGAAATTTACCAAAAAAAATTGTTAGTTTAGAGCCTATAAAGCAAGTGAAATGGATAAGGTACCAGTATTACTAGAACAAGACCAAATAATCTAATAAGTATGTATCTCTTTTATATAAACTAAATCAGTAGCAAATAAATTGAATTGATTGACATTAATGATTGAAAATATTTCCCTCTCCTCGTAAAGCACATAATAAAAGGTAAAAGTAGTAGAGTTCCATAAGTAAAAGAAAATTCAGCAAACCTGGCGCAAAAATCGCAAACTTCGATTATCAGGTGCAAGGCCACCAATCTGGCTGGTAGAAACAAAAGCATATCCTCGAGTTGGCCGCACAGGTGAATTTCTCCTATCAATTTTGAAAGTATACTTTAGACTTGAAAGTAAACCATGTCCAAGTTGCCTCCTTATTGATTTGGATGCCATTTGTGATGGATCGGTTAATGTACGCCATCCAAGATTGTATGCCAGATCATGATGCCTTGTTGAATATAAGCCAAGGGAAAGGCCTAGAGATCTCTCTTTGTATGAAGAGAACTCCAACCAGTCCTGGGAAAGCAAGGATACTCGGGCCACCACTGGAGTCACCAATCTCATTAACCTTGGCAAGTATACACCTGCACTTACCTCAGATGTTTGGTTTGGTCCGTATGCCAAAGAACCATCCCAGATATCTCCATATCCAAGCCAATTTTTATACTTGAGAGAACCTTCAAACGTCCAAGATCTAGCCTACAAAAGCATGTATAAATTCAAAATCCTAATCAACTATATGTCTACATTAAAATTTCATAAACTCTCACCAACTATGACAAGATATTGATAGCTTTCCCTCGGAAGGAAATTAACCGTAAACTTAACATGAATATCTCCAATCCTAGAGGTTTTTAATTGCAACGAGAGAGAAATGACTGATATGTCCGAACCAAAACGAAAGGTTAAAACAATGACAGATGAATCGGCCTAACGAAATAAACATGTTTATGATTGAACTCAGAAGCAAATTAAGTTAGAAAACATAACCTCGTTTCAAACAAATAATCTACTTATATGCACAATAAATCGCACCGCAGGTTTTGTGTAAGCACCACATTCGCCTGTGAGGGGACTGTTGCTCTCCACGACCTCAACGATGACATTAGCAGTGTTAGGAAGCTCAGGGGGGCCCGAATCGAGAGTGATCCGAACAGAATCAAAGATATCGAGCCTCTGAAGCCTGGCATTCGCAATGCTCGCGGCCTCGAGAAGATCTTGCATGGTCGTAGCCTTTTTAATCATCTCCATTTCAGCCTCAATCAGAGATTCCTTAGTCTTCGTGTTCCCCTTTATCAAAACGTCGTGCACTCGAAGTTTGACCTTCTCCTTCCTCATTCGCTCGATCAAATTACTTAGCCTGGTCTGGTGCGCTCGCAGTTGCGATTCTTCAGAAAGAGGCTTCCTACGAAGCGGTTCTTCATCTTCTTCATCTTCCTCTTCGCTATCCTCGTCATCTTCTTCTATTTCTTCTTCTTCTTCTTCATTTTCCTTTTCTCCGTCGTCCTTGTCGATGATGGAGGGCTCTCCACCCTCTTGGTCCTTATTAGGGCTATCTAGAAGTGATTTTTCCCTTTCTTCCTCCATGTTCGCCAATAAGAGAGACAATCAAGAGCAAACTGAGAACTACCAAGCGGCGGTGGAGTATCAGATGGTACGAGTTGCGACTGGAACTACCTTGCCTCTGCAACTCCTTTCATCTTTCTTTGGCTTCTTTGCAAAGGGGTGCTCGTACATTTAATATTTATCAATCAATCAAAATGATTATGGTAATTATCGATTTGAACCCTGTATTATAAATGTTTTTTCAATTCATGAGTAGATAATAGAAAAATTTATGTAATTTGTTAAAACTTGAATGATTTATTATAATATTTTTTAAAAATACTAAAATAAAATTACAATAAATCGTAGATATGTTAAAAAATCATAAAAATTTTCAGATTATCTTCTCATTAAATAATAAACATGAGGTAAATTTTTCAACTGAATCTACGATCATTTGTTAGTTTTTTAAATAAAGGTTTAATGAAATTGTTGATAGAAGGTCAAAACTGATAACAGAATCAAATTACAGGGTTCGGTTTGCCGGTTTTTTTAGTACAGGAACCGAATTGAAAAAACGTGTATAGTATATGGTTCAAATTAATAATTTTTCAAATTATTATGATACTCAATTAGACAATTACGCCTCTAACTATTCTGTTTTATCATTTTAACGCGTCAAAATCTCATAATAACCATTCAGCCCCAAAGCTAAATTTTACATGTTTTAATTTGAGTAATATTCAAATTTACAGTAACAGTAACAAAGTAATTAACAAAATGAACCTTAAAGTATTTTCATTAACAAAATTACTTTAAAAGTATGATTTTCTTAACAAAATAACCCATGACGATATGATGGTCTCCTATGACAAGGGACCACTCTTAAAGAGCATTGGACTTTAAGCATGAGACTCGAGGGGTCAATCTTGGAGGTAGTATTCGTTTTTCGCTTTATAAATTAAATTTAAAAAATAAATAACCAGGAATTTTTTTTTTTTAATTTTGCACATGTAATCATGTCATCAGGAACTTCAATGAACAAAAAAACTAAAAAAATACAGACCAAACCAGCAGTCAGACTAAACCAAGCATCTCCTGCTTTACTACTAAGAAACCTTAATGTCTCTCCATAATTACAACTTCTATGACTTATGCCATCTTCTATTGTCCCTGTTCCTCCACAGACATGATCTCCAGCTCTGCCCACCAAAGAGGAGAAAGCTTTGGAGCTGCCTGCTCAGGTGAAATTCTGGTTACTGACCTCAATTGCGCACTTACTTCTCCCATTGATGGTCTCTGTTTCTCCTCCGGATTCACACACCACTTTATCACTTCGCCAATCTGCTCCAGCTGATCCTTTTCAAAATAAATTAGACTTGGATCCACCATTTCTACGAGGGGTTGTTGGCCTCTCAGGAACGCCTTTATCTCGTCTTCGAGCAAGTAAGTGTTCACTGACTTGAGAATTCTGCCTGTCATTATTTCAAATAATATCACCCCAAAACTATATACGTTGCTTTCTAGGCCTTCTGTTGATGCTTGTAAATGGTTTATGCCAATAGATGTCCAGCCTGATGAAGGGGTCTCATCGGAGAAACTGAACTCCGAGATCTTTGCAGCATAATCCTCGGTGAGATTTACAGACAATGAGGTCAGATTATTGTGTACTAATGGCGGATTTAGATGGTGCATATGCTCAAGGCAGTAAGCCATGCCCATCACTATCCTCAGCCTCGATCCCCAGTCCAAGTGTTCGGCTTCTCGTACTGCACAAAAAAAAAAAAGCAAACACATGAACAGTTGTATAAAGTTCAATACCCAATGAGTTTGATTTATAGTCGAGATCACAATGAACAATATCAATATCTTGTAACTCACCGTGCAAGTGCTCAAAAAGAGTTCCATTGGGAGCATATTCAAGGACCAACATCCTTGTGAATGGCTCCTCTTCTTCGCAATACCCAAGAAAGCTTATGAAATTCTTGTGGTTTGCTTTAGACAGTGTGTCAATCTAAGCAACCATAAAGAAAATTATTAGAAATCCAAAGAGTACAGTTTTATGTAATTTTTTTCGTACCTTCTTCCTAAGACGCGCCTCCAAATTCCTTGACCAATCCTTGGAAGACTTAACTGCAACAGAAGCCACGGCAATTTCAACGCCATTGGATAATGTCCCTTTGTACAGGGTACCAATTGGTGAAGACCCAATGACATTGCAGAAATCTTCACAAGCGGCCTCGAGCTCTGATCTCTTCAGCTTTGGTACACCTGCAAGGCAGATCGGCCATCTATTACTCAAGCTCTCAGAATGTTGTTAAGAACAGTAACAATATGAAACTAGAAAGCAATGAATTTTTCTCACGTGTAATACTCGATGAGATTTGCATGAGCAGTTTGATACCTAGTTATGGCTTGGGATAGAAAATAAATAGAAGAACGACAAGAAGAGAAGAATTACCAATGACAAACACTTTCTGCAGCTGTCCACTTAGACCCGTGGCCCATGGACCGACCCTGGTTAGCTTGTTGGTTTTCCAAAGATAAAAGCCAATGGCAAAAAGTAGCAGAAATATTATGGCCACAATGATAGCAGCCAAAATTCCAGGATGAAGTTTCTGGGAAGCGTTGCTTTTAGTGGGCAGTTTGGCTATTTCAGTTTGAGGAGGAGGAGAAGCAGGAGCAGAATCGGGAGGTGGAGGAGAAGGAGAAGGAGAAGGAGAAGGAGATAGCTGTTGTGGTGCGTTAATCCAGTCTGAAGCAGTCTCCTGTAGTGAGCAGCTCTGGCAACATTCCTAAGAAAGATGGAATTATAATAAGGAACACAAGTGAACATAGAGTGGAATCCTTAATGTCTACTAGTTAATAATTACCAAATAAACAGCCTTGTCACAAAGGGATTATGTCAACTCTTTTCTAAAAACAACAAAATCCGAGAGATAATCTTTGATTTTGATTTGCGAAATCCACTGATAAAACTTTTATAACAATGAAATACCTTGAAAGGGATCTTTCACTGCATGGTAATTGTTGAGATATAGTGGATAGTTGACTCTCGTCTACTTGGGATTCTGAAAGCAGTTGAAGCTCATGAAGTTCAGGAGGAAGGAGCCGAAGAATTCCAACCTTGATCTGAAGCGTTAGATATAGAAGTAGGAGCCAAAGAAGACTCTGGGGGTGGTGGAGGAGATGAAAGATTTGAAGGAGGTGGTGGAACTGGAAAGGAAGCTGTTGTGGGTGGCGTTAATCCAGTCTGAAGCAGTCTCCTGTAGTGAGCAGCTCTGGCAACATTCCTAAGAAAGATGGAATTATAATAAGGAACACAAGTGAACATAGAGTGGAATCCTTAATGTCTACTAGTTAATAATTACCAAATAAACAGCCTTGTCACAAAGGGATTATGTCAACTCTTTTCTAAAAACAACAAAATCCGAGAGATAATCTTTGATTTTGATTTGCGAAATCCACTGATAAAACTTTTATAACAATGAAATACCTTGAAAGGGATCTTTCACTGCATGGTAATTGTTGAGATATAGTGGATAGTTGACTCTCGTCTACTTGGGATTCTGAAAGCAGTTGAAGCTCATGAAGTTCAGGAGACAAGCTGCCCAGAAAACCATTGTTGTCCAGTAAGCTGCAACGTTGACAGAAATAACATATGTACTCGAGAAGCAGAACAAAATATGGAAAAACCAATTATTTTTTCAATGCGAACATACAGGATTGCAAGGGATGGATTTGCGCGAAGATCATTTGGAATTGATTCATTAAAGTTGTTGAACCGCAGATCCAAAAACTCCAACTCTCGCAGCTTTCCAAGCCCTTCAGGAAGTCTTCCATTAAAAGAGTTGTTTCTCAAAATACTGCAGAATGAGGCAACAAAGAGTTAGAAAAAGAAAAACTGGAGCTTTTCTTTCTTTTTTCCTTGGATAGCTTGAGGTTGAAGAACAAGAAAATATCAGTTGAACAAATTATTAAATAGCTGAAATTTTCTTACATAGCCTTTAGGTGGACTAGATTTCCAAGGTCAGATCCCAGAGTTCCTTCAAGGCAAAGATCTTTCAAATTCCTAAAAATCATTCCCATCACAAAAATTTACTCTACAACAATTTTCTGAAAGTGAGTTTGCAAATGAAGCTAACAATAGTTTTTCTCAAACTAAGAAAGCAGAATCAAAATGATCACAGGAGTTACAGAATTTTACAGGTTGATAAGGGAAGAGCATCATCAATGACGATGTATTGGAAGCTAAATCAAAGAAATAAGCACTCACAAAACGATGACCTTTCCGTCCAAGCACTTGATGCCAAACCAGGAGCACGGATCATCTACTTCATGATCATCAGCCCAATTTGTCAAAGCGCCAAATGGATCACGCACCACTTTCTCCTTTAACTTCAGCAGGGCCAAACCTAAAATTCAAACACCGTTTTCCTTCACTTTCCACAACTTTCCTTCCACCCAAACAATGACAACCAAAAAACGAAACAAAAGAGATGTAAGAAAAATCTCATACCCTCATCATTCAAAGAAGAGCAAAAACTGGAACTCTGGAACAAGAAACTAATGAATATCCATCCAAGCACACCCAAACGGTTCCTGAACTGATTCTGTTTCCGACTGTTGTTCTTATCGTCCATTACGATCACCGCTATCCCAACCGCGAACTAAGTAAAACCCGGTGAGAACAAAGCCCTGAAACTATCAAAGATAACAAAAGTCAGCATCTTTCAAAGAGAAAGAGATAGGCATCAATAAAAATCAACAACCATGTTCGCATACATTCGAGGTAATTCAACAAACACGTTTGAAAACTCATTTAAGTAATAGCATAAATGGAGTGGAAAGGAACGAGTCCAACAACAACATCTTCCTGCGCAGCTCTACAAACGACGATAGTCGCGTGTTTGGACGTCAAGCTATTGGTTAAGTTTGAAGCTTGCCAATTGCCCACAAGTCTACGCAGATCAGCGGCCAACCAAACACAGACTTTTTCGAAGATTGACTTTGTACCGGCAGCTCCATTGATGGCCTCAGACGTTGATACAAAAGTAAAAAAAAAAATACATGCTTGCGTAGGAAATTAAGAATTTAATTTACAATTCCAAATGGGGTTGGACTTGGCTATCTTCGATTAAAAAAAATAAAATAAATCAAAACATTCAAATAAATTAAAGAAAAGGAAGTAATAAACTAAGTCAAAAGTCTTAAAAAAAATCCCAACAACACCCTGAGAGCCTAAAAGTAGTAGGAACTAAGGGTTCAAAATTTCTTCGCTGTAAAACTTCAAGAGAAATTTTATGGGAATCAAGGTAAATTCGTACAAGTAGGAGTAATTTCGAAGTTTTTGGTTCTTACCGAACTTTGATTATCTCGATCTTGTCTATTAATCTTTGAGTTCATAGTAGCAGCCATCCTTCCACATCGGAAAAGGCATGAAAATAAAGAACAAAAAGAAATCTCAGTTTCAAAGAATGAGCAGAAAAAATGCAAAATCCTCAGTACATTTCGTTGGAGGTGAATGATATGAAGAAGCCGATAGACAGTTGAGCAGGACAATGTAATAGGAGAAACCATATTTGCTCAAGAGGGGCTTTCCGAGAAAGAAGCTTCCGCTAGTAGAACATTTGATCGTCCGGGCGTGAAAAGGAAAAAAACAGAGACAAGGAGAAATACCAAATCACAACTGCCTGGAAACTGGAAAGATTTAAAAGGAGAAAGAAATGTGAGAATGAGGAGGTGAAGTTGCAGTGGGAAGAAAGGAATTAGGAGCTCACACGAGCTTGGCGGTTTGATTTTTGATATTGAACTGTCAAGCATGGTCGCCATTTTCAGAGCGAGGATTACATGGAACGACGTGGGATCACCAACGATGATGACGCTTCTACGAATGTATAATTTCACTAGATTGCATACGACACGTCGTCTCATAATGAGTGTGGATTGGGTTTGAGCGTGGGCTGGAATGGAAGCCCAATAAAGTACAAGATGAAACTTTCAACAAAGTCGCCACCGTACAACCCATTCATTAGGGTTTTGATTTAGCAGTTTTATACTAGAGTGGAGCCGCGCACTTTTCCTGCTTCGCAATTCGCAGAGCGTCTAACCTTCGCTCCGCCGCCGATTCGTAATCTCGTGAATCACCATGGTATTTACTTCCTCATTGTTTTTTTCCAAAGTTTGATTTTCTCGTCTGGCCCATTATATGTTACTCTTTAAGCATGCTCCGTGAATGTTGGGATATATGCTCTGGAACTTTGTAATTTTGTTAGTAATTAGAGGTTCACTAGCTGTTCTTATTTTCTAATATCTTCATCTCATGTGCTTCACTTGAGTTTTCGACGAGCACGGAAGAGAAGTTCTCGTTTTGTTCTTTGCATTGATATGTGCTCGACTTAATAGCATTCACTTGTTTACTAGGGAGATTTAATGTTCTATGTCATTTGTTGTAGAAAATGCTGGGGGTTGGCTCTCCGTAACTGGTTTTTTTTTTCTTGCTTGAATTAAATGGTTATTTGTTTGACAGGCTAGAGGATTGAAGAAGCATTTGAAGAGGCTCAATGCCCCTAAGCATTGGATGCTTGATAAACTTGGTGGTGCATTTGTTAGTCAAATTTAACTCTCTTTTTTCTTTATATTGATTTCCTTTTTTGGATCTAGTTTTCAGTCAATGCTTCTTTTTTAGGCTCCTAAGCCTTCATCTGGGCCTCACAAATCTAGGGAATGCTTACCTCTGATCCTTATCTTGCGAAACCGACTGAAATATGCTCTCACAAACCAAGAGGTCACTGCAATTTTGATGCAACGACATGTTTTGGTTGATGGAAAGGTCAGGACTGATAAAACATATCCTTCAGGTTTCATGGGTATGCTCACTCAACGATCTTTCTTAAAATTTGTGCTGCTCTGATTTGATTCTTTTTTCAAATAATAATGTATAAATGTGATATAGTTGGTAAATGTAGTTCCATAATTCCATTTACTTTTTTGATTCTGTAATGAAGCTTTGTTTTTCTATGTCTATTCTTGTATCCATTTACTGGGGAAATTTGAACTTTTGTACTGAATTTTTGAGTTAAATTATATAGTTTGACCGTAATAGGCTGATTAATACTGTTCTGTGATGCTGTCTTATAGATGTTGTGTCGATCCCCAAAACAAATGAAAATTTCCGTCTTCTTTACGACACCAAGGGTCGGTTCCGTCTCCACTCGATCAGGGATGATGAGGCTAAGGTCATTTATCAGCTCCTTAAAATTGGTTTAATCTCTCTCACTCGGTTTTTGATTTCTGATTATATGGCTAAATTATGAAGGAAGCTACTGAATCACTTTTCCTGTAGTTTCTCCATTAACAATTTGTAGATGTACACCTTTTGGTGCAGTTTAAGCTTTGCAAGGTGCGGTCTGTTCAATTTGGACAAAAAGGCATCCCATATCTGAACACCTATGATGGACGAACTATTCGCTATCCCGACCCTCTAATCAAGGCTAACGACACTATCAAGCTTGACCTCGAGTCAAACAAGATTGCTGATTTCATCAAGTTTGACGTAGGAAATATTGTGATGGTGACAGGAGGAAGAAACAGGGGCAGAGTTGGAGTAATTAAGAACAGGGAAAAGCACAAGGGAACCTTTGAGACTGTCCACATCCAGGACGCCACTGGTCATGAGTTTGCAACTCGTTTGGGCAATGTCTTTAACATCGGCAAAGGCTCAAAACCATGGGTTTCTCTTCCCAAGGGCAAGGGGATTAAGCTCTCTATCATAGAAGAAGCAAGGAAGAGGCTGGCAGCTCAGGCACCAGCTACTGCTTAAATGTGACGATAGAGAAGGTTCGAAAAGACGTTTATTTAGTAATCTGGAGTTATTTAAGCCTGGATTTTTCGTTCTAAAATTTGTTTGGTGTCGTCGATTTTGTTCTTGGATGATTGATTGGGTTACCCTTTTTTTTTAATGAACTCGCGCATTCCTTCATTTGAATTCTTAGATGCACTCTTTATTTAGATTTGACGTGAGCTGCTTGAGTTATTCGGTTACGCCTGAATCATGTCAAATATTATATATACTTTAATATATAGTTTTGCATATTTGTTTATTTATACTATAAATCTGGTAGATTATAAACAATTAATAACTTCTTTTTACGAATTGTAAATGTCAAAGTAAGCGTAAATGCGCTATTACTTAATGATATACCTGTTTCAAGTATAAACGACAAAAGAGCACCATTAAATATTGCAGGTGTCATCGCGAGTCAGGAGGGCAATCGCACAACTTTGTTCTTTCATCAAGATTAGAGCTTGAGGTTACAATCTAATATGATAATTATGTGATATTAAAAATTAACTTGAATTATCACATAAACAACCATGATCTTAGTTGAGTATGCGTGTGCGCTGCCGAATCTTTTTTTTTTTTTTTTGTGAGAGAATTTCATCTATATTGATTTTTATTTTCCACTTAACAAGCCACCAGCTGAAATCAGATTGAAAGAGCCCCTCTAGAGGCTTAGAGCTGCCCTTTTTCAACAATTTGCGAAGGAAAAAACTTCCAGTGTCAGAAAAAAGCAAAAGTCAAATAGCTCTGGTTGTCTATTGAAATGTTTGGCCAGCTTTATTTGATTTCTCAACTGTTGATCTAACAACTATCTAATGAAAAATGCAATAAACGAAGTGGAAAAGAGGCACACGCTGACTAGAATATCTCCATAACCCTTTGCGCTTATCAGGCAGCAGCGTCGCCCTCATGAAGCATCATCTGATCGAAGTGCCACACTCCTGGCAAGTACACAATAAAGCCAGTAATAAAGTAAGGTCCTAATGCCTACTACCACAACTCAATTTAAAACCTTTTGCATCAAAAATGGAAATGCAGGTAATTTTCATGTATTCTTACCGTGTCCCTTGCCTACTCTTCTCAGCTGAGCAACATATTCAGCGACTTTCTTGATGGCTTCCACCTAAAAAAGATATACCGGTAAAGTACAAAGTAAACAACATAGTATCCTACGTCTTTCTCACTCAAAAGAGACGGGCAGTGAATTTTGAATTCTGTATTACCTGCTCACTCAAAAACTCACTTTCAATGTAATCCAGCAGCTGCACGTCATGGCTATTTTCAGCCACCTAAATAAATATATATTTATACAAGGCACTCAGAAAAAGACTTAAATCTTCAGTGAAAATCTACGACTCATTTAAAAGATGCGTTTTACCTTGTGTAAGTTAAACAGCTTTTCAGAAGTAAGTTTCTCAAGAGACAATGCAAGCTCCATGGCTGAATCAAATAAATGAAACCATCAACAGCAAGACAAGTTAAGATAATTTTTCATAGCCTTTAAAGACATAATAGGTAATACTTTTAATTTCTTATCAGACTCATATAAAATATATTATAATATTAGTGTCAAATAAGAAAGAAAACTAAAAGATAAATCAGCATTGAGATTAAAAAAAAATGAAATAGATAAGATGCCTCTTTGATCAACAGTTGTAACTGTCATCATGAGAGGCGACCAAAATAACACACCATATAGAGCATCTCCCTTCTCCACGTGATCAAACTCAGACTGAGGCATCACAACAGCTTGCAGATGAACTTTTCCACCACGCTTGTTCTGAAATTCGCCAAATAGAAGGTGAGGACACAAGTTGCACAGTGAAACGAATTAATCATAGGGAAACTTAGGGAAAAGAAATGTGCGAGAATTTTTAACACCTGTTTTCGTTATTCAAAGTACCTGGTATTCCATCAACTTCTCAGCGTGCTCCCTCTCTTCTTCACTGGATTCCTTGAAAAACCTGTAATCATCAATGTCACTCAGTCACTTTTTGCGGGGAAAAAATAAAAGAAATGGCGACAGAAACTTGTGGATTTTAAGAAATTACTTGGCAAGACCCCTCAGTGCAACATTGTCCCTATCGAAGTAAGCAAACATGGCATGGTAGGCGTACGATACATTGTATTCCACACTGAAACAAAATCATCGAATAATATTGTAGTCACAAAAGAAATGTGAAGATTTATCAAAGAAGAGCAAGACACAGATGTGTAATATCAATTCAAAAACGCATAGTCATTGTAAATAACTGGACATTTCCAAATAAGGAAGCGCTCCTCGAGGGGATATATGACGGATTGAATAAAGAGAAATCGATAGAGAGCAGCATGTTATTCTTAATCCTTCTCCTACCTCCAGGATAACATAAGGTATTTTAGAAGAAAATATAATCAAAAGCAAGCAAAATAAAAAAAGAGACAAAACCTACTTAATCTGCTCGTTGAGTGCAGCCTCACAAGCATCATCATACTTGTAGCGAGCGAGAGAGAGTTGAGGCAGAGTCGGGACCAGATCGAGCTCCTTCTTCACCTCTTCAAATGGCTTGAATATCACACCACTAATCGGAAGATCACCGGCACTCTTTGAGGCACACACCTGAAAGCTTGTTCGAATCTTAGCCGTAGAAGATCGTAGAATGGCCAGCGAATTGACGGATGAGTTTATAGGAGGAAATGAACAGAAGGAGGACAAAGACGGAAGCGAAACCGTCGAAAACAACGGGACTAGATTGTCCCCCGGAGCGCTCACCACAGAAGAAGCCTTGAGAAGCATCATGATAACGGAGGCGAAAGAGAAAATGGAAGAAACTGAGACCCTAAAGCAGAGGAGTATAAGCAGAGAAAGACGCCCTTGGCACTTTATGTGTGGTGGGAAAGCCTGGACACGGTGCAGGGGAAAAAGAACAAAATGAATCTGGCTAAGGATGAATGTGGACCATTGGATGATATAAACGTGGACGGTTCAAAACGAAGGAGAAAGGTAGGCGCGTGGCGTCCTCGTGTCCCTCGTAGAATTGTCTCGTGCTGGCGTCTACAGTCACTGTAGAATCTTTTCGAATATTTTAAACATTATAAATTCAAAATTCAAAAATATTCGAACAAAATATGAGACCTACATTCTTAGGGCCTCCTACGCTCTTAACGTACGTATCAACGTAGGGTCCCGTATGATTTAAGATATACCCAGTCACGACCTCAGCTCTGTACATATATTTATAATAATTATTTGTGACAAAAAATAAATAATGGGTAGCGATAATATATAGTATAATTTGCAGGGGTAATAATTGTAAATGCAAGGAATCAATATCGAGAGAACGTGGTAGCCATACAAACTTTTGTCCTTCGTCGGCAGTCTCGAGTCAACCCTAACTCTTCTCCAGTTTCTCTTAATTCCGTACTTCCGGCCCAAGAAGATTAGGTTTAACGAAATGTAGCTATTTACGATAATGTTAAATAAACCACAAATCTGAAATTACTGAAAAACCACGTCTCCAACTTTAATTCTATATTCACTGAATAAATTAATTTTATATTAGACGTGATAGTTGATGTATTAGTTAGAGCTACTGTACTGTACGGTTGGGACATGGATGAATTATTGTAGTTTATTGATTTGGTCACACGTTGACGTCGGTTATAAATATCAGGCGTTACATTCTCATTTTGTACACGGCGAAAGCTTGTTTTCTAGTTGGTCATTTTGGGTAAGTCAATCATCTCCTTCAGACCTGAATAATTGAAGCCAAAAAAATGGGTGGAAATTCTAGTTCGCCGCCGTGCGCTTCCTGTAAGTTGCTGAGACGAAGATGTTCAAAAGATTGCATCTTCGCCCCTCACTTTCGCTCCGATGATCCTCTGAAGTTTGCCATTGTTCACAAGGTCTTCGGCGCTAGTAATGTCAGCAAAATGCTTCAGGTCTATCTTCTCTCTCTATCTCTCTGAGAAGTTGATGAATTCTGATGGATGTTTCTGAAAGCAGGAGATTCCAGTTCATCAGAGGGCAGATGCAGCGAGCAGTCTGGTATATGAAGCCAGCGCTAGAGTTAGGGATCCAGTGTATGGGTGCGTTGGAGCCATTTCTTATCTTCAAAACCAGATCGCTCAGCTCCGAATACAGCTCGCTGACGCACAAGCTGAGATCCAATGCTTCCACACCCACCAAGACGCAGAGTTTCAGATGCTAACTTCGCAAATGGACGACTCTGATGAGATTTCGTCTTTTCTTAACCGTCTTCCTGATTATCAGCACCTCTCTTTTGGTTGCTCTCAATTCAATTACTAAATGTATATGAGAAAATTTTAAATCAATTAATTTTATGTTAAAGACCACAAATCAATACTAATTTTCAAATAAATTAAATTCGTCCCACAAGGCACCAATAATTTTTTGTGCTTTTTAATAAAGTTACATTGGATATTACCTATAAACAGTCAAATTCACTGATAAGAAACTCCTAGTCATAAATCATGAAGGCCAGGATTCAAATTACGGGGAAGGTAAAAACTTATACTTCATGGATGGAGAAGGTCATGAATGGGATCCAGTGGTTGATGGCGGTGCATCTGCGGGCTGGGTCAATGACGGTGCGTCCGCGAGTTGGGTCTCCACAGAAAAAGGCGTCTTTTTATGTAACGACATACCTTCTTTACCAGGCTTTTTCCCTCGCGGACGCACCGCCATCCTGATCGGATCTTGTATACGAGTCAGTCGTCACTCATGACCTTCTCCCCCTTAGAATGAGAGTTTTTGCCTCCCCAGTGATTTAAACCCTAGCCTCCAGGTTATGACCAAGAGTTCCTAATCACTGATACCACTAAGGGGTGGGCAGGACTGGACCGTCGGGTTCGGTACATATTTGATGGACTGCGGTCCGGTCTTCGGTCCAAGTCCACTGGAACTGAGGACCTTCGGTCCAGTTCTCGGTCCAGGGCCTCAAATCCTGAAGAACCGGGACTGGACCGTTGGACCGGTTTTAAGAATTATCAATCAAGACTCATCCTCCCAGTCCCGAGTCCCGACCCGACCTCGCTCAGTAGCTCTGCTGAGAATCCCTAAAGGCGAACGGCGAAGTGCGAACCGAGTCCTGAACGACGAAGTGAGAACGGTGAAGTGTGAAGTCCGAGTCCTGAACGGCGAAGTGCGAAGTCCGAGTCTCGAACGAAGAAGTGAGAACGGCGAAATGCGAACCGAATCCTGAACGGCTCCCCTGCGTCGAACTCGACCTAGAGTTTCTGTCTCCTCTGCGCCGAACTCCGACCCAGAGTTTTCGTTTCCCCTGTTCGGCTGTTTCAAGGTCTGAATTCACGACCTCCCCTGCGCCGAACTCACCCCTACTCCTCAGTAGTCAGTCCTCACATTCATGGCTCAGCAGCTCACTGTAAGTCTGTAAGTGTAAACTCAAGTGTGTGTTTGTAAATTGTGAAATTTACTAGTGCAATGTGTAATGTGTACTGCAACGTGATATACATTTACTTGTGAATTGTGAATTGTGAATTGTGAATTGTGAATTGTGAAATTTACTTGTGCAATACTTATTGTTTAATTCCTAATCTTGAAAATTGCCTCTGTAATCTGTATTGCTTAATGCTTATTGCTTTTGCTTATTGCCTCTGAAAAATGAAAATTGCCTCTGTCTAGGGTCCAGTAAATCTATACATTTACTTGAGGTGGATAGTCATTGACTGCTTAGTGCTTGTTGCTTATTGCTAAATTTATTTATGTAATTTTTTTGTTAGTAAAAAATAGGTCTGGTGGGAGACTCTTTGAACTGTTGACTGAGAGCATTTTGATTTTTGTTTGTTGTTTAGAATTTTAGATTGTTTTTATTGTATAGGATGGATCCTTCCGAAAGTGAAAGTTCGCACATGGAATCGAAAAAATCTAAGTCTATGGCTTGGCTTCACTTCAGTAAGATACTGGGAACAGATCAAGCAAAATGTAATTATTGTGGATAAACATATACAGCACACCCGACAAAGAATGAGACTTCAAGTATGATATAGCATATCAAAGTATGCAAAAAGTATTCACGAAATTTGGATAGTAGGCATTCAACTTTGTCCTTTAAAGCTGTTGAGGGCAAGAGTGTTAGTACACCTACACCCATATTTACTATGATGGAGGCTAGAGAATTTCTAGCTAAGATGATTATAATAGATGAATTGACATTGAAAGTGGTAGAAGGAATTGGTTTCAATACATTTTGTCTGTATCTAAATCCGAAGTTTATTATGCCATCTCGAAGGACAATAACACAATATATTCGAGGGATATTTCAGAAAGAAAAACAAAAAATGAAGGAGTATTTTTTTCAACATCACAGAGAGTGTGTTTGACAACTGACACGTGGATCTCTATTCAGAATTTGAATTACATGGTGCTGACATGTCATTTCATTGATCAAGACTGGCATGTGCAAAAGAAGATTTTGAATTTTTGTTTGATACCGAATCATAAGGGTGAGACCATTGGTAAGGAAGTTGAAAATTGTTTGCTAAAGTAGGAGCTTGAAAATGTTACCACAATCACCCTTGACAATGCGTCTTTTGTACCAGAAATGGGAGTGGAAGGTACACCTACAATGGAAGATTGGGGATGCATTCGAGAATTTATTAAATTATTAGAAACATTCTATAAAATGACACTTCATGTTTCTGCTTCTCTGCAAATTACAACAAATATGTATGTAGGAGAAGTCTTCAATTTGAAGATTGCTATTGAGAACTATGGTAACAGCGAGATGTTGGATTCAATAAAAATAACCAGAGTAATTGAATCTAGAATAAATTCCATAATCTGAAAAGAGCAAGAGCCCAGTTCTTGAATCGATACGTTAGAAATTACAAGTAAATCGTTAAAGCAAGAATGACATACTCGGATCCATTATTTGAATGCAAAATACCGTAGATCGGGTACGTAGATCTTTCGATTCGACAATTGCCCTCTCTAATGTCTCTCTAGAATGATGGAGGTTCTAAGAGGCAAAGGGTTCAATTATGAATTGGGGACCATAACCCTATATTAAACCTAATTGGGTAATTTACCAGTTTGTCCATCACAAATTGGTAAATTACCTCTGGTGTCTCTACACATAATATAACCATATTATATTTAATATTCTCCAAAGTCCGTTGAAACTATATTAAATCACTTTAATATGGACTTAAACCTGATGATAACATAATGTATAATTTATAGTTTAACAATTTAGATCCAACTAGAATTATAAATCCTTATAATTCTAACACGAGAATATAATGCTGAGGAGAATGACCATCGAGATGATTAAAAAATTTAACAAATATTGGGGATCTTTCGAAAAAATAAACATGTTTGCCTATGTTGCACTTGTTCTTGATCCAAGCTGCAAAATAAAATTTCTACGACATTGTTTAAACATTTTGTTTGGAAGTGAAAGAGCTATAGAATACGTAAAGCAAGTAGAGGATGTAATTCAAAATTTGTATACAGAATATAAAGGTGATACAACCAATGAGGACCAGCCTCCTATCAATAGTAGACAACAAAGGTCTCCAAAGTCAAAGAGTTTTTTGGCACAAGTTCGTTCAAGTGCAGTATATTCTATGTTTTATGATTCGGACAATTCTTCTGAGATTGGGGATAAAATTACTAAGTCAAAGATTGATCTATATTTGTCTGAGAAGTTAGAGATTGTTCAAGATAGTTTTGACATTTTATCGTGGTGGAAGAGACACTCCGAGAAGTATTGAATTTTGAGTGTCATTGCCAAAGATATATTAATCATTCCAATTTCTACGGTGGCGTCAGAGTCTGCTTTTAGTTGTAGTGGTCGTGTTCTTGACGCTTTTCGCAGTTATTTAAGCCCACAAAATGTTGAAGCTCTGATATGTTCACAGAGTTTGATCAAAACTTTCAATCCTTTTAAAGTTTCTCCAGATGATTTACAAGATAGTAGTACTACGACATTGACACCGATACAAGAAGGTTCGAATATTCTAATATTTATTGGTATTACAAGTGTATCTCTAAATTAAGCATTAACTAATGTCTTCAATTTGTCATTTTGCAGATGTTATTGATATTGACACTTCCGATGATAATTTTCTAGAAGTACAAGATGATATATCGGATGACTTGACATCGATGATCGATTGCTTGGTTACTGTGATGAATTTGACTATGTACTTGGATTTATTATTTAGCTTGTAGTTTTAAATTTTGAAGTACTTGGATGCATTTGGATATTGACTTCAGTTTCTTAGCTTGCATTTTAATCTTTGATAGTCGCATTTACTTTGTATGTTACATAGTTGAATTTTTTATTTTATGTTGTATTTAGTCTCTTACATTACATTTTAATGTTTGATATTTTGATTTAGATTTTTAGTTTGTATATTACACACCTAGATTCATGTTGGATGCTGTATTTTTTTTCTTCATTTTAATGTTTGATGATTGATAGTTGGATTTGGATTTTTAGTAAGTATATTGCATACTTATATTTATTTCAAAGGTTGTATTTATTTTGTTATATTCATCGTTTTTTAAAGATTTTTCGTTTTTAATAATTTTTTCTGTTAAAAATAAACAATAAAAAATGGCGTCGGGCTGGAACCGAGACCGAACCTGGATCGGACCAGAATTTTCAGTGCGGTCCAGGTCTGGTCCCGGTCCCGCACCAAACCGATCCAGGTTCTGGGATGAAAATCCCAAACCAATTCTGTCCGGACTCGGGACCGGACCGAACCGGCCCGTGTCCACCCTTATTACCACTTGGGTTAGGTTAAAACTCAATTTGAACTCTTAAACATGAGATTAATTTGGAACATTCCCTAAACAAAAAATATTAACAATCAAAATTTTTAATTATACAAAATGTAACAAATCTAATCCTTGCGTGTGGCCGATCGCACACGTTCTAAATTTACATTGTGAACGATGGGTCAATCACCACCCGTTTTAAATTTACGCCGCGAACGGGGTTTGATCACCCCCGTTTTGTTCAGTGCTTATGTGGCACTTGACGTATTAGGTCGAGGGGTCGATGTGAGGGGTGCATATCCTCCGTCTAACGTGCACCGTACGTGATTCGATAACAAAAAATCATCGCCCTGCAACGACCCATCATTCCTTATCTCCCCATTTTAAGGGATGGTAGGGAACGAGGTTCACCTCCCGAAACAACCTTCAACTCTTAAGCACAATGTTTAAGAGCGATAGGTCGTTTCGGGTTGGTGACCCCCGTTCTCACCCACAGATATTTGGAGGGTGATTGACCACCTCCAAATTTTGATTTGATATATTTTTTATAGTTTTAGATTTTAGTTGTTAAGATTTTTTATTCACATGTATTCAAATTGTTTTTTACCCCTGGCAATAATTTGGACTCGTTGAACAAGTCATCATGGTTTGGTGGACGTGTTGACTATTGTAGACGAGAAGATAGCCGATTTAAAATACTCAAAATTTTATAATTATGATTTCCAGTTCCATAGCTCTCTCCCTCTCATTTCAATGGGTCTATAGGAGCTGCTGCTTGGATCATCATAGAATAGTAGGAGCTGTCTTAGAAAATTATCTCACTTAAACGCGGTTGTGAGGCGAGTGGTCTTATAAACGGAGAATACAAATATGGCCCATTGTTTGTATACTTGTGTTTTTCAATAATCACATAAATAATTTATTGTTATTGTTTTTTATTTATTCTATGATTGTAACAGCATGACTGTGAAGGCTACGATGGAAGCCGACTGTTAGGGACCAATCTTTACTACTGATAACGCACCATCTGACATTGTTTGGAAAAGTTCAAAATACATAGTACAGTATATTTTAGATTAATTTTAAAAATAAATTTATGTGAACTCTGAGTCAAAATGGACAATTTTATATTGAAAACTAGATTGCGTTACAATGGCTAATTTTCTCATTTGCGCGTGATGATTGGGATTGACATGTTTTCTATAAACTAGTGTGCGTACAAGACTTCAGTCAAATTGGTGGAGTGCAGGAAAGTTTTGGAGTGGAATTGGACTATAAAGAAGTTGATAAAGAGTCAAAGGGAAGTTGAAAAAAAGGAAAGGTTGATGAATTATGTCTACGTAAAGGAGATGAGGATAATTAGTGGGAGTAGAAAGCTTTTGTTGGTTTCTCCACTTTTAGTCATCCTCAATTTACTCTATCCCTCTCTCTTCTTCTTCTTTATTCTGTCGTCCAACATCATGTCTTGGGGCATTTTTCTTGGATCCCAAAACTCTAAACTGAGTGATGCTCTGTGATTTGACACTTGTTTTTTCAAAACGTTTCTTTCGCTTTTGATACCCCCACCTAGAAAGTACCAACTTGTTCTTCCATGAGTAGTAGTACTCATTCGAAACTCATCTACCTTAAATTATCTATTGCATTTTACTTTAAATATAACCAAATGGATACCCTTGCTATTTAAGATGAAGATAATAAGTGTTCTTGAGACTTTTTGCAATGAAAAACAGGCCAGAAAAGAATCAAACCAGATAAGATTACGTGAACTTAAAGATGACTTTTTAATTTAAGAAAGTAAAACTAGATTTTTCTCTACGTTCTGGTCTACAAGCCTAACCCTAAATTCTACTCATCGTAGTTAATGGAGTTCAAACGTTGGTTTTAGTACAACGAAACAATTAATGAAGCTAAAACGCGGTTTCTGCCTAGTCTTGCACATGAAAAGTTACTAACAAAGGAGAATATGATTTATTATTTCAAAGAAGATTATAAGAAAAACGTATTAAAATTTCAAATGAAGTATTGAACTAGAAGAGCTTCAGCTTTTCGAGCTTTGTCGTTTCATCCACTCTCTTTTTGTTCATGGATTTCCCAGAATATACCTGGAAAAAGTTTCTTACTTGCATGAGTTGTTCTCTCTGATAAATCAAAGAAAACGACAAAAGTAGGGTTTGTTCTTCCAT
This sequence comes from Begonia masoniana, assembly GCA_022432975.1. NCBI lineage: Eukaryota > Viridiplantae > Streptophyta > Magnoliopsida > Cucurbitales > Begoniaceae > Begonia > Begonia masoniana. The sequence goes on from CM039504.1 coordinate 1,404,999, forward strand.
GGAGCAAGAAAGTGAAAGTAGTCATTGTTCTGCAGGAGGTTCCCCTTTACTATCACTCTCCGTATAACATCCATAATAACAGTGGTCGAAGAGGTTACAAACCCTAGATATTACTACTGACGAAGATGAACATGGGTAACATGAGAATATGGTGTACGGTCAAATCAGAAGATGGGACCCAGTGAAACGGAGAGTGGGCGGCTCTGATTTCATTCTGCTCTTTCTCCACTTGCAAACCAAATTGCAATCAATTTGCCTCCAACCCATATAATATAATATAAGTTTTGAAGAATATTAAAGGAGCCATTTCATGTCTATCAACTTGCATTTGTTTCCCGCAAGTTGAGTTATTAAAGCCAACTTGCCCACGCTGGCGTTCGATGCAAACATGCTTCAATACCAAGAAATTCCAAAACAGCTTTCATCTTTTCCTCCTCTTTTTTCAACCTCCCATTAAATTCAAAATTTGAAGTTTGAATTTTTTTTGAACAAGAGGGTCACGTCGGTTGTCATTCGCCAGACAGCTATTCAATAGACTCAATCTACTGCATTTAATCATACCAATAAATGAAGGTTTCCCCATCCTTATCGAAATATCGACTGTAATCTCGTATTAATTAGAATATTTATATTATCTTCTTTTCTTAAAATCGAGAGCCCAGTGCAGTTTTTCATGCAAAACTAGGTTAAATAGACATCTCCAATACATACTTTCATAATGTCTGGCTTAAAGTCCACAGAAACTTCTATTAACCGCCGAGAATAACCTTAAAATCTCGGCGGTAAAGATCTCGTAAAATTAAAAAACATGCATGAAATAAATACGACATGCCGATCAATGACACTCCATAAAATATTGGACCAGATGATATAGTGCGAAAACTATGGCAGAAAGGATTGTTATCAGCAGAATAAAACGAAAAGGAAAAGGTTTTCTTTTTCTTTTTATCTCGATGTTAATGATCCAGTATACACATTCTAAAATCGATCAATACCAAGAGAGAGAAAAGAATTGCAGACGACGACGACGTTGCTTTTAAGTTTATTTGACCATTTTCTCGGCGACATCAGCCAATGACTGTAAATTGCACCGTACGATCGTGTCGACGAACACGGTGGTTTCTTCCATGGTATTGCCCGCCGGTACGTCAACCACATAGGATTCCACCACCACCGTTCCCGAACCGGTCGACGAAGCGTGAAGAGTGGTAACTGACCGGTAATTCGTTAGACGGTGATCTCCACCAATGACACTAAAGCTTAACACGTGCTTCTCGTCGTCGAGAATCTCAAGCCGTTCGGTGCTCGAGGCAGCCGGTAAGCCGGAGATGACGTGGACTTCACGGAGTGTTCCGACGTCGCCGTCTCCATCGATGACGTGGCAGCTCTTGAGAAAGTGCTTGTAAACTTGAGGCTTGTCGAACCGACGGACGACGGACCAGACCGTGGAGATCGGTGCGTCGATGGTCTGGACGACGAAGGAGCAGCACTGATTGACGCCAACGGTGTTCTCATGGAACGGCGCGACGGAATCGGGGATGGGAACAGCGGAAGAGGGGCGGAGTAGTCGGCGCATTTGCGACTGTTTGTTACAGTTGCTTGTTGGGGCGGCTCTGAAGGTGGGGTTGATCCTATGAAATTTCAGTGAAGATGGCATTTTCCACTTCGTTTTCTTTTCTATCTGATTTTCTCAGGGACTTTCCTGGAAAAGCTTGTGCTGAAGTGAGGATATGGAGGAAGCCGTAAGCACAAGATATTTAAGGAGAGGAACATACGGAAAACCGTGGGTTTGGTTTAACTGTTTAAGGCTTTATCCCTTCTTTAATTTCAACTTGGAATATATTAGCTCATTCCACGAGAGAGAGAGAGAGAGAGAGAGAGAGAGGGACGGAGGGAGAGAGCTTTGCAGTGTTTGCAAGTGGATAGGCAACTTGCAAGTTCTTTTGGATTGTCTATTCCAAATCCACTGTATAACACTGTATTTACTTAATATAATCAACCAGTTTGATTTTTTAATCCATTTTGATGACGGTAGAGGAGGGAACGGAATTAACTAATCAACTAGTTAATAATAATAATATCTACTTTGCTTGGTTTAATCGATCACACACAGCAATTGCACGCAGAAATTCTATTTAAAAAATAAAAGTTAATTGAACGATGCGAAGATTTAGGAAAATCAACACAACCCAATGCTTCTTTCATATATACTGAAGACATAGCTCTGTAATTGTCGTGTTATATTGCAAAGGAGTTTTAAGAAAATTTGAAACCTTTCACACGTAAGGGAAGGGAGCCATGCATGATCGCATGAAAGCAGAATCTAAGGAAGAGCAGAGACATGAAGATATTAAAAATGGAACCCAAGTTGACTCATGTGGCTGCATATTTTAAACAGAAAAGACGTGGAAAACCTGGTCAATGAACTGAATCTGGCTCAATCTTCAGGAGCGAGAGAGAGAGAGAGAGAGAGAGAGAGAGAAATGCAGAAGGATAAACTTATTTTGATGATGAAGAAGGTGGAATATTTATTTGGTATTGTCAACTGGGTATTTGTGTTGGATTCATGGAACCTCTTGGCTTGAAAAACGAGAGCAAATAATCTGCAAAACCCTCCATTTAAGGACATGATTGATATTCTTTTGCCTTAATTTATTGTTAAGTTTACCTGCTTTCCCAAATTCCACCCATGGTTTTCTAACGATGATTTAGCGGGTAGGACAGATACTGTAAATTATATTACAAATTGACATTAATTTTTTTGATAAATAAATATTTATAGAAATAATATTTTATTCCATTCATTTCAAAGTTGGTAGTTTATTTCTTAGAAATTAAGAAATAATTTATTCCAGTTATTGAATGAATGAATATTGAAAATCAATAAAATATTGGTGAAAGTTAAAATAAGAAAACTTGATAATCAAGATAATTAGTTGAAAATCTAGAGACTTTAGTTTTTAAAAAACTTTGTTTTGGAAGGCCGATTTGAAAGATATTTGATAGATTATATCAAGCATTGAGATCACATTAATTATGGAATACTTTCTTAAGTCTTCGGAATTTATATCCAAGTAGTTGGCAGTACTTTGCTAAAATATCATACGAGGTGTCTCTCAACCGATTTAGTGAGATTTGGTTTCTTTATTCTTTGCGGCTTTAAATTTTGATTTGGTATTTGAATTAAACCTCAGATAAGGTAGTTACCAATCATATTTAAACTTTTGTTCATAAGGAAGCGCGCATGAATTTTTCATTATTCTGGGAAGAAAATTTCTTAATTGGCAAGCTGTTGCCATTCTTTCTCTCCCTAACGCTTCCGCGTATGAGTTTGTGATTGATCATTCAGTTTTTGAATAATTATTTCACACACTCTGTTTATACTTTGGAATTCATCTATTATTCGAGTGAGTTGATTTATTGCGTTCGAAGACAACGACCTGGTGTTACAGACGGTATCATAGGAAGCAATCTTCTTTGTTCTTCATTGAAACTTAGTCTCGGGAGAAGCCTGCATTGGAAGTCGGGAGGAGTTCTGTTTATCGATAATAGGAGTTTGTCATTCTGATCGTGGGCAAGAGAATCTTGTCATACATGAATTCATGGATGAGTCATTAACAACAAAGAGATCTTGTTGCATTTAGATCTCGGGAGGGATCGATCTCAAGTCGAGGGGAGCTCGTAAAAACAGTTTCATTGGGAAGTTAGGAAGTGGCGGGGACAAATATAAGAGGGAGTTTTTATTTGTTTAAGTCCGTTTGTCTTGTAACTTTTTAAACTCGTGAAATGTTTTTATAACTGGGTGTAGCCCTACAGACGTAGACAAATTGTCGAACTGCGTTACCAACCTCCTGTCTCCTTACTTTTTGCATATTTATAATTGTTCATCACTTGCATTAATTATCGGTGTCACACGAAACACTCTGTGTGACATGACATAACTAATCTTGATCTTTCAGATACAACCCCCGCCCTTTCATTTAGACCGACACCGTTGATGACATTTCAGACACAGTAACAATCTAGCAAAGTTAAATATACATAAACAGAACTCGAAAGCGTTAAGAATGGCTTGACATATACCTACGTTCTTATTAAATTTAAGAAAAAAAACCAAATTTCAATCAAAACGACACTGCAAACGAACAATTCAGATGCATTTTCACAGGAGATTCTACAGAATAGCCAAAACATCTGGAGACGAGTCTCCGATTAAGATGGAAAAGGTCAGGCATAATGTTAGGAATTCACAATAATAATCCATTTCCCACGTCCTTTATTTATTCCTTAATTCAAACTAAAAACTACCCCTAAATTAAAATAAAAACTACTCATAAATATTTCTTAAACTACCTTCGATACAATATATTATTACGCTTCCTAATAATCAATTAATGCTCATAATATCCTCTGTTCAGAAAATTTGAAGAGCTCGTTTATAAGCGAATCTATCTTGAAGCTGTAACACAAGGGTAAAATAAGGTAGTTCATCGATGAAGATGCACAGCAATAAAGGCCACCGAGACATTGCAACAAGAAACCAAATTCTTCCTTTTTTTCTTTTAAACTCACTGTCCTTTTACAAGTATAAACGTATAAAGCAACATATATACACAACGAATTCATAATTCCTCCATACATTTCAGAACCAAAATCTCCCAGACAGTTAAAAATGGTTAGTACAAGAAAAATTACAGCTTGGAACCAGCTAGAAAACTATCGGAGTCTGTAGATGCCTCGGTTCCTCGCATAACCCAGAAAGAAAACAAACACTTCTCATGTGATTCAAACTACTGAGCAACTTTGCATCTGGATTTTGCAATTGATAGGATAAAGTTGCTGGTTTCTCAAGAATATGATTATCATCTTCAAGGAGCTTTAAATTAATACTACTGCCTCAGGAAGGGGATTATTATCTATCAGCTCTTTTAGTTCTTCCACGTAAAACATTTTCATCAGTTGAAAATTTTTGCAAGTAATACGGCGGAGATTCCTATCCTACAGTGCATACACTAGTCGCGATGGATTAGAAGGCTCGATCTTGGGTTCTGAGAAATACCATTAGTAATTATGTCATTGTGATCTTCATTGACAATTAAATTTTAATTTTCTCGCTTGAACATTCCGCTTGGAGAGAAAACTCCAGTTGTTTCGTGTTCTACATTCTCATTCTTCACAACCTCGAGTTGGTCGAAGATGACAAGGAATATGAACCGGTTAAAGTGGATACAGACGAGCAATCTAACTTTGTCGAACCAAAGAAGACGCTCTAAGCTTTCCATCAACTTGAGTATCTTTTGTCACATTGGGAAGTTGCAGCTTCATCATAGGCAAGTGCAGCTTCAATGGCAGTCGGAAAAGTTCCGAGCCAGAGCCTACGACATCTGTTTGGTTCTCGTATTGCAGCATTCCATTTACTCCATGTCCTCCGTCTCACTCCCTGTAATAATACCCTGCATTTTCAGGTTCGCCGGCGTTCTTCAGATTAGTTCACTCTTACCATTGCAGGAATCTTGACTATTATTATATGGCTTGAATAAAAAAATATAGAGGCAGAGAAGTTAGTAGGACCGAAGATTGGGCTTTTTTTAACTTGGGCCCAACATTTAAGAGAAGTGAGAAAAAGTAAGCGAAGCCCAACCCATGCCGCGCGTAGGAAACTGTGCCGAAAGCAGAAGCGCGTGACAGTGAGAAGCAGGAAGGAGTGAAGCTATAAAGTATAAACGGAGAAATAGATGAGGAAGGCGGAGGTTACGAAGGCCATCTACCGACGCTGTTACTCGCTCTATTCCTCCGCATTTTCGATTTTGTCTCCTATAAATTCCCAGGTCCTCTAACCACTTCCATTTCCACTTTGTAATTGTAAATCTCTCTTGCGCTTTCTCTCTCTCACCAGCTCGATCACATTCTCTCCTTTTCTTCCATGAAGTCCTCCGTTTCTCTCCGGTCCTTCAACTGTAACTCTCTCTCTCTCTCTCTCTCTCTGAATGTGCGTTTTTGTGATTGTGATTTGATCGCGTGTACGATTTGAGCTATGTATGAAAGGAAATGCTTCGAGTTTTGAAAACAACTGACTGTTGTATTTTTCACGTAGTTTCTGTTTGAATGACCAAGTTTACCTTGTCAAGTGTTTGTCCTTGGAAGCGTAGCTATTTTTTAACGTAAATTTCAATGTAATGGTTGAATTTAGGAGCTAGTGAATCGGATCTAAAGTAATATACATTTTCTAGTTTATTAATTTTAACTTTTTTTAATTTTTTAATATAGACCTGGTGCCCTGTGCTTCCGTGTTGAATATGTTGGTTTTGAGCTTAATTGATTCATTTTTTAGGCATGCATCTCTGCTCCTGTTTCCATAGTATCTGTACGAATATAAATTGCTGAGATTTGGCTGTTTAATCACAATTATCAGGTGTATCAAGTTCTCTAGCTCTTAATATACTCTCTGAAAAGAGAAAAAGTAATAAGTTATTACAATTTTATAGTAGGAATTATCAGGTGCTACTTGATGTTAGTATATATCTACTTAGGTTCGTTTTATGCCTAATGTAAGTGAATAAAATCTAAATTCATAGCCATGATGTCGTTTAGTCCAATTTTAATTTTAATTAAAATATTTTTCTTAATTTTAAAATTTTTCTTCTTTTTATTTTCTAATATATTTTTGTAGTTGTCCGAAAATTTTGCATTTTGTTTAGTTATGCATCTTTAACCTATAGATGTGTTATTTCTCTACAATTATATTTATAATGTTCTTTTCTATGTTTTTGTCTTGTTCTATCAAGTTGAAAGTATTTTGATTGTTTGCAAAGCTTCCCCTTCCAACGTGATCCTATCTCTGTCCTTGGTATATACCAGATTCTGCAGGTACCCTCTCACACCTGCAGTCCTCACGTGAGAAGCCTGGTATTGTCTCCATTTATAATGTCGGTAGTCCATACATCCAAAGATTGACCATCAGTGCAAAACCCATCAACCATTCAACTAACAGAAAAGGAACTCAAATATCATGTGTAAAGACTCCTGAAACTATTAAAGCAGCCGAGCCTGATGGTGAGGCTATTTCTAGCGACACTTTGATCATATCTTATCTTCCCACTTTTTGTTTGGCTAGTCTTTGAAAATATTTGCATAACGATTGTAATTTGTGAACAAGTTGGGTCTTGATTTTACCAGGTTAGATTTTCTTGCTAGTGGAGTATAATTGTGTCACTTCATTTTGATGAGTGGCATGGTTAACTAATCTCTTATTTTCTAAGTAGTATCACTTTGTGTTTTTCCATTAATATCAAATTGCTTAAAATGTTCTGCTAATATTCTCTGAGAAAATGTTATTGCAATTGTACATCCTGTTCATTGCCAAGACACTTTTTTTTTCTTCAGATATATTACTTGAAGTATATATTTGTATATTTTTCGTGTCTTAGCTATCTGACTTACATAATATATGTTTGGACAGTTTCTTCTGATGGCAGTTTGCCTGGCTCACAAGAGAAGATACCAGGGCACCGTGGAGTTTTTCCTAATGGATATGAGGCGAGTATCTCACTTCAAGAGGGCAATCTGACATTATTCACTCTTGCTATTGTGTGAATGAATAAAGTGTAGTATTGATAATTACTCTGTTTCTTAGTATGTTCTTTTGTTTTTTCTGAGTTAAGCTTGCCTTTTCCTTTAAAATATCCAGGCTTTGGTTCTGGAGGTCTGTGATGAAACTGAGATTGCTGAGCTGAAACTAAAGGTGAATCAAAGTTACGCAACTGATTGGTACAAAATCTATTTTATTGATTAATATTTTGCTGTACGAACAAAATTGAATGCAATCATGATCATTAATTGTATGTAAATAAAAGATTTTCTCAGGCTAAAGGAAATATAGCTTTCTACTTCCATCCAGAATCAGCATGGAACTGAGAAAAATGCTAATTAGTGAATACAATGTTATCAGATGTGTAAATATTTGACTGGATTTGTGATACTTGGCCGAACTGGTTTCCATTTGAACTCTATTGCATTTCGTTCAATAAGTGTTAATATTTTATAGATGAGTGAAAGTCATAGAACCACTTAGGATTTGTGTTTTTTGTTCTCATTGTGACGCAGTACACAGAACCCTTGTCGGGATAAATTGCATGACTTTTTATATCATTGTCTTTCTTAGCCAAAAAGCAATCATTTGTATTATAGGTTGGTGAGTTTGAAATGCATCTAAAGCGAAACATTGGAGTCACAAAAGCTCCCCTCTCTGGCATTTCACCAACAATGCCACCACCCATTCCAACTGTACCTATGACGGGAGCAACTTCGGCTGCCCCCATTCCGCCATTAGCACCCAAAGCTTCTCCAGAGAAAGCTAGCCCATTCACGAATGTCCCCTTGGAAAATTCATCAAAGCTAGCAGTGCTGGAAGCATCTGGATTGAAAGGATATGTCTTGTTATCTTCGCCAACAGTACGTGATAGTATATGGATCATGACTTGTTTGTTGTTTTTTTGTTGTTGTCAGGAACATGAAACTCTGATACATTTGTTCCTTTTCTATTTCTTGTGTTTGGCCAGGTTGGATCATTTCGAAGAGGTAGAACCGTGAAAGGAAAGAAGCAACCTCCAATCTGCAAAGAGGTATCTCTTACCTCTCCAAGTTTCGTTATTCTAAGCCTGTGTTTACTGCAAATTTCCAGATGCATCCGTGACAAACCAATATATTCTAAAAAAAAACTGATTTTTCAATTGATTATTTCCTCATATTCTATGAAAATGAATTGATGTCTGTTGATGATTCCTTAGTCTTTAAACATTTTGCCTTATTGGCGCAACCACCTTTTTTTAGTTTCTTTTTAACAATAAAAGAGAAGTTTTATCGGTTTGTCAAGACTTTCATCTTTCTTGCTGGTGGATAAAACTTTGTATTGATATGTTTGTCTGTAAACTATTTTCCTTGTCACAAACCACCTTTCATTCTTTTAGTTTCTTTGAAGGTTTCAAAGGTGAAAATAGAAAGATATAAGCGTTTGCTTCTCAAGACCTCCATTCTTCTTTTTGTTACTTGTTTTTTTTTTTTTTTTACCTTTTTGTTCATTTGTCTCATCAGTATTCTTTCTTACCCGTAGAAAAAGAATCGCTTTTCTGACCCGTGTAGGGAAAAGAACTTTCACCTTTTTCCAATAAGACATGAAGTGTCTTATGCTGCCTGACTAGAATCCTTTTAGCGACTTCAATATCAGTTTTAAGTAAAACGATTATACTAAACATAGAACTGAGTAGTAAGGTGAAAAAAAACTTTCGCCTTCCTTGGATAAGACATGGAGCGTCTTTGTCTTTTGATACCTAATTATTATCCTTGCAGCAGTTTTGACCTATTTTCATGAAAAATGTTATATGAAACGTAGAATTACGTTGTAAGGTAAATTGCATTTTATAGAATTGCCACTAATACCTATAATTTTATTGCCTCCTTAACTGTGCAGGGTGATGTCATCAAAGAGGCACAAGTTATTGGATATGTGGATCAGTTTGGCACTGAGCTTCCTGTGAAAGTGAGTAATTTCTATTCCCGATTCTTTAACTGTCAATCTCCCTCTAATAAATTATTCACGGTAGTTTTTTGTTGATTTATTGAGCAGTCGGATGTGGCTGGTGAAGTCCTGAAGGTCCTCTTTAAAGAAGGAGGTATAATTTTTTCAGATACTGGTTTTTAAGGAGTAAAATGTATATGAATGTACAAAAGTGCCGTATCTGATATTGATGTTTGACTGATTTATTCCAGTTTCACTCTATTTATGCACACTTGCACACAATCGTCTTAAAAAGAAGAATAGTGTCCTGACCTGACACATTTTTAGTGTTTTGATATTAAGATAATTAACTGGATTACCATTATGGTCTATGAGATGAATATCTTAATGTTGAGAGATTGATTATTCGTTGATAAACCTCATTGTGTACCTGCCACACTCTTTACCATCTAATTATAGATGAACTTGAGACAGAGCAATTTACTATTTTGTTTCAACTCTACAATTTACAGAAGCTGTTGGATATGGAGATCCCCTCATCGCCGTCTTGCCATCTTTCCATGGAATAAAGTGAGGCTATTCATGAAGTTGGCGAAGTTCGAGAGCTTAAAGGTTTGCAGCTTTTTTTTCCCAACATTGTTCTTTTCTTTTTATGTCTGCCTCTTAACCTCTGTGATCACGGTAGAGACTTTTTTTTTTTTTTTTTGTGATATGTAATTGAGAGTGTTAAAATCTGGGTTGTTTAGAAAAAACACATTTGTCATTCAGTTCAATGCAATTATTATGTTACAATGCACTGTCGATAAACCATAATGGCCCTCCTTTAGCTTTATTCTATATGCTTGGTAGTTGTGGAAAGCCTGCCGGTCAAGCAGCGCCATAGATTCAGCAGAATGACTAATTTGCAATAAAAAAAAATAATGAAGGCTATAAGTTTAAGTAATCCTATCCATCCCCGTCGCAGCAAGAGCAAATCTCTGACTGTGAATTAGATTCTCTAGTAGCAAATGTTGTTGCTGGTGCTTATGTAATAACATGGGATTTTATAACCCCATTGAAACCCTACAGAAACAAAAAAAGAAACAAAAGTGTGAAGATCGTATAATGTTTGCTATGGACGTTGAATTATAGGACATCATCATACTGCTAATGAGTAGAGGTTAAAGGTAGATTAACTTGAACCATTTCAGGAAGTTGGTGTAGATATAATTAAATTTGGTAGAAAATCCTTTCATGGTAGTTGATTAAAGATGACTGGTTGGGTATGATCGATTCATTTTTCAATTGAAAATTGAATATGGGGTTTTTTGTCGAATAAAAAAAAATGTTGGTTGAGAAAAGTTCATGAGAAAAATCCAAAGCTTCTCGAAACTGCAACCGCTCAAAAGGTGAATCCACTTGGCAAGCATATCCTGTAAGTCCACGCCGACAGCCAGATAGGAACCATTTGGATATGTGAAGTTGTGAACTAGCAAGCAACTGTGTTTGGCAGTTTATACTTTTATCACTTTATCGTCCACAAAAATACTGCAATTTTCTTCCTCGATTTTCAAAACACAAACCCAAATCTACATGTGAAAAGGGGGACTCCACGTAATACTAACCATTAAACTATTTAGTTTGGTGGATAACTACTAAGCTTTAGATTTCTCTGGGGCTCTCCCTCTATGTTACAGTGAACTCGTGGAGGTGGCGAATCCATCGTCCTCGCCTCTGAGGAATGAAGCCCCTCGTTCACAGAGGCTTTGCTAGTGGACCAGTGCTCTTTGCCCCTAATCGCCATAGTTCATGTGCTCCACCGGGGATCGCTGTACGGCGATGTGGGGACTCTGATAACCACGTTTCTTTGCGATGCCCAAATGGAAAACGCCGCAGCATCAATCTTGCTATTCGATGCCACCGGGATTCGAGGGAAGATCCGGAATTTTTCGGAGAGGAGTGGGCGCAATCACCTAGAAACGACGACTCTTTCTACCAAACTCACAGGAGGGGACTCAGCACTAGACGAGAGGTGATGAGTCTGCCAATTCTGGCGGTTGGCGCGTGTATCCTGCGGTCAGCAGTCGCGAGAGCGGAAGAGAAGAGGCCGGAGACGGCATCTTCAGATGGGGTTTCAACTCCTGATCTCTCGACTGCAGTTCCTAAAGCTGTGGAGAAAACAGAGGATGTGATAACTTCGAGAATTTACGACGCGACGGTGATGGGAGAGCCGTTGGCTGTGGGAAAGGATAAGCAGAAAGTGTGGGAGAAGCTAATGAATGCTCGGATTGTATATCTAGGCGAAGCTGAGCAGGTCCCTGTGGGCGACGACAAGGAGTTGGAGCTTCTAATCGTGAGAAACCTCAACAGCAGGTGCGCAGAAACAGAAAGGCCATTATCTCTAGCTTTGGAAGCATTTCCATCCGATCTACAGGACCAACTCAATCTATTCATGGACAAAAGGTTTTCCTCTATTTTGTATAGTACGTTTTCTTTACATTATGAATAGTTAGACGACTTATTAACAGAGGCAGTATCCATCTTTAAATTAAGAAACACATTGATCTTTTCACCACATACTTTTTTTCGTTGATAAGTAGGTAGATACTGGGATGTTAAGTATCTATTTAGATATCATGGGCTAAAGGTGCTATTTCATTATACAAGAAATCTCATCATCTGATTTTATATGTTGTTCTGATTACTTAATACAAATATTTATGAATTTCAGGATAGACGGCCAAACTCTGAAGTCTTATCTATCGCATTGGCCACCTGAGCGGTGGCAGGAGTATGAACCACTTCTAACTTATTGTCAAGATAATGGAGTTAGACTTGTTGCTTGTGGCATTCCACTCAAGGTACCTTCTATTTTCATATAAATTAATGGTCCTTTTGTTCTTCGTCCAGGAGTGTCAAGGAAAAGACAAGATTACATATGGATAGAGATGTAGTTCTGTCTTAGAACAAGTCCTTAGACAAGGTTTGCAAAGATGCAAACTTCCCAAAGCTGCTATTAATAAGGATAGACATAATTGTGTTTTCTTTTAAACAAAGTTTGAGATAAATTGTATCTATAATGTTTTTTTTTTTTCATTTTAATGTGTTATGAATGGATATTGGTGTGTGAATGCTCCTAGTTTTACTACTTTGACAGTTAAGGAATTCTATATCGCTATATTCTCATCTTTATATTTGTCCTTTTATCATCTAAGTGTACAATTTTATCGTGTCAAATGAAGTTTGAGTTTATATTGTTTTCTTGGCAGTGTACTGATTATGGATTTTTCGTTAGGTTCTGAGGACAGTTCAAGCAGAAGGTATTCGAGGGCTTTCAAAGGCAGATCGCAAATTATATGCTCCTCCGGCTGGCTCTGGTTTTATCTCTGGGTTCACTTCTATCTCACATAGATCCAACTCAGACTTGAATTCTCCAAATCAGACCACTTCTTTTGGTCCAAGTTCATACTTATCTGCTCAAGCAAGAGTGGTTGAGGAATTTACTATGTCTCAAATTTTATTACGTGATGGAGGAGCGAATGGCATGCTAGTGGTGGTCACAGGTTCGAGCCATGTCACATATGGCATTAGAGGGACTGGATTACCTGCTAGAATCTCTAAAAAATTACAAAAGAAAAACCAAGTAGTTATATTGCTTGATCCTGAAAGACAAGATATTCGGGGAGAGGGAGAAGTTCCAGTTGCAGATTTCTTGTGGTATTCTGCTGCCAGACCTTGCAGTAGGAATTGTTTCGATCGCGCTGAGATTGCTAGAGTTATGAACGCAGCCGGCAGGAGGCGAGATGCCCTTCCCAAGGTTGGCCGTCCGTAATATTCTTACTGCATAACTACCCCCTTCTGTTGATTAATTCTTGAATTTGGAATTGTTTTAAATAATTAGGAGAACATATTTTGAGGATTTCATATAATAATGTGCACAATTATATAATTTCCACTCTCCCCACGGCATGAACTGCTTGCGTGAAGTGTTTATAGAATGAAGTCTTGTAGCTATTTTAGTAGGAGGAGCGAATGGCATGCTAGTGGTGGTCACAGGTTCGAGCCATGTCACATATGGCATTAGAGGGACTGGATTACCTGCTAGAATCTCTAAAAAATTACAAAAGAAAAACCAAGTAGTTATATTGCTTGATCCTGAAAGACAAGATATTCGGGGAGAGGGAGAAGTTCCAGTTGCAGATTTCTTGTGGTATTCTGCTGCCAGACCTTGCAGTAGGAATTGTTTCGATCGCGCTGAGATTGCTAGAGTTATGAACGCAGCCGGCAGGAGGCGAGATGCCCTTCCCAAGGTTGGCCGTCCGTAATATTCTTACTGCATAACTACCCCCTTCTGTTGATTAATTCTTGAATTTGGAATTGTTTTAAATAATTAGGAGAACATATTTTGAGGATTTCATATAATAATGTGCACAATTATATAATTTCCACTCTCCCCACGGCATGAACTGCTTGCGTGAAGTGTTTATAGAATGAAGTCTTGTAGCTATTTTGTATTAGTATGTGCAATATTGCAAGGTTGTTATATTGTGGTAATTTACATACCCTTCAGGATCTTCAAAAAGGACTGGATCTCGGTTTAATATCACCAGAAGTATTAGAGAACTTCTTTGATCTGGAACGATATCCTCTGATTTCAGAACTTACTCATCGTTTCCAGGTATGCGAGCTAAAAATCAACAACTTATATATCAATCCATACCCTTTTCGGTCTATCATGGTTGTCTAAAAATCTAGTTGTCTTCATGCAGGGCTTCAGGGAAAGACTTTTGGCAGATCCTAAATTCCTGCATAGACTAGCTATCGAAGAAACTATTTCAATAACGACGACTCTTTTGGCACAGTATGAAAGGCGGAAAGAAAATTTCTTTGAAGAGATTGACTATGTTATTACAGACACGTTGTCGACTTCTTTACTGTCTGGCTTCCTGCCCCAACTATATCATTCCTTTCTTCCGCTGATGTGCCTAAAGGCATCAACACTCTGGGGGGTCTTCTTGGTTCAATCCCAGACAATGCATTTCAAAAGAATCTAGCTGGGAAAAATTGGAATATCACTCATCGAGTTGCTTCTGTGCTGTTTGGTGGTTTGAAACTCGCCAGTGTTGGATTTATTTCTAGTTTAGGGGCTGTGGCTGCTTCAAATGTTTTGTTCACTCTCCGGAAGTTGCTCAATCCAGCTCTGGTTGCTAAGCAACGAAATAAACGATCTCCAATACTGAAATCGGCAGTCGTCTATGGATCTTTTCTTGGGACATCTGCAAATCTTCGTTACCAGGTAGAGATAATACCTACTAATGCTCTTACACGTCTGTAATATTTGCAGGTAAAAGCTAAAGAAAGAAATTTTGTAGCAAGTTTCCCATTATTTCAGAAGTAACGCACGATTAATTTCATCATACTTGTTCTTACGTGTTTGTAAATTGACTGGCATGTAATTTGTAATGCAGATTATTGCAGGAATAATTGAGCATAGATTATCAGAGGCATTTGCTTCTCAGGTGTTGCTTGTAAATATGATGTCTTTTGTTGCTCGGACAGTTAACTCATACTGGGGAACTCAGGTTAGAACAATGAAGTGAATCAATCTCTCGCATTTGGACGTAGAACATATACAATAAAATGTAGCATTCATGTCCAACATTGACCCATAATGTTTAATTCCCTCCATCTCTGCAGCAATGGATTGATCTTGCAAGATTCACCGGATTGCAAACTCGGAAGACGGAATCAGAACTGCCATTCCCGGTTCAGGAGTCCCCGAATTCTGCTGCATTGGGATACACCAACATTGAGGAAGGCAGCACTGACGAAACGAAGAATCAATGAAGTCATATCATTTCTCCATACAGGCATCCATTTACACTTACACTAACAGACGTTACATTTTTCCAAGTCCGCTCAGAAACAAACGACTTGCGCCCGCCAAAAGAGTTTTCTTTTTTTATTTCACTCAATTTGTAAAGTGGTAGTTTGATGCAAAGCAAGGCTTTGATATGTAGTCAACCTGCCTTCTATTACTGTGGATTGATCCGAGTTATTGGTTCAAGAATTCGGCGGCCGAATGCCGAAGACAACATTTTCCGGGGAAGCCTCATGATCACGCCTCATTTATCTATTAATTGAATATTTGTGATTAAAGTAATAAATTATTTAAATAAATAAATAACGTTGGGCTCTTATTTGTTTATGATGAGAATCCGAAGACAGGTATATAACAGCTTATGAGTTCGGCCGACAGTGGTAACTTTTCTTCGTGGCAATGGACGTAAATCCTCTGAGAAAGTCAACGTTATCTTCTTCGCCGTTGAAGCCCAACGGTTCCCTGTTCACCCCGCTCGCTTGTTGGAGCGTGGAGGACTTTTCCGATCAATGGCGGGCCCTGGTTCTGTCCTCCCCTCGGTTCCACAACTTCTGTCTTCGAGATCCACACTCCTACAACATTGACGAGCTTATCCTCTCCCCTCTTGACGCTTTCGTTGTCGTCTCTTCTGAAAACCAATGTAAGAGGAGAATACTACTGTGACTAATTTAAAGATTCAACTTTTCAATTCAGGATCGAGCTTTACATTTTTCATTTACTGATTTGGATTTTCTTTTGACGCAGCGGCAGGTGAGAAGAAGGGTGTCTCTGGAGATTTGATAACTAAGGGAGCTTTGAAATGGCGAAAGGGGAGGATTCGAACTGAGACTCCAAGATATGCTGAGAAGGTGAAGAAGATAGTGAACGTGAAAGTGAGTCCTAGGATGATACAGCAGCCGAGGTAGATTCCATGAGATTGGCTTCGATTGCAGTTTATATTTAGGATTGGTCTTTTGTACATTTAACTTCTCAGAATAACTCCAATCCTTTCTTGTTCTTCTCCTTTGCTAATATCCAGCAACTAAAAAGGATAAAATAAAGTTCCATTTTTTATGTGCTTTAATGGCTGTCATTCAGTTCAGTTGAAATGGAAAATTCAGAATAGTGCTTGAAGTCTTGGTACCAAATGAGTGCTTCAGATATTAGAAAATTTTCTAAAACTAGGAGTTCCATCTTTAACCAGACTACGACATACTTGTACAATGAAAGCTGAAGCATTTAAGCTGAAGATCTGAATCAGAGGTTCAGCGTTATGCTATCTCCCCTTGCCATGTAGTTGAGGCCTTTCCAATTTTATGAAGAGCTTTAACGACTTCTTCTGTTGTGACGTTACCTGTTACTGTAACCTTGTTCAACTTTGTGTCGACGTCATAAGTCTCGATGTCTGGCAGGGAAGGTGAAAAGTAAGTAGTGACGAAAGTGTTAAAGCAAAAAACGAAGGAAATTGAAGTCTACCATGGATTTTCTTGATCGCCTTCAAGATCTTTTTGATGCATTCTTCACAGTGCAAACCTACTCTCAATTCCACCACCTGTTGGAAACGAGGAAGACGCAGTATGAGGAGGAAGAGTGATGAAATACAGAGGCCTGAGGTAAAATCACTTACATTAGACATGTTCTGCAGTAAAAGTTACGGAGTTGCAGACTTAGTTGGTGAAAGGGCGATGTTCGTTTTGCTGTGAGAAGTGCTTCATCAGACCCTTTTAAATTAACAGTCGCAAGTAAAGAATCGGATTCCCTGAGATGATTGACGCCCATTTTTGCATCAACTTTCTTCTCCATTGTTGACTTTCATGGACAAGCTTCGAGCACTGCTTTAAACATTTCCAAATTTAATTAATTATAGATGAACTTGAGACAGAGCAATTTACTATTTAGTTTCAATTCTACAATTTACAGAAGCTGTTGGATATGGAGATCCCCTCATCGCTGTCTTGCCATCTTTCCATGGAATAAAGTGAGGCTATTCATGAAATTGGCGAAGTTCGAGAGATTAAAGGTTTGCAGCTTTTTTGTCCTAATATTGTTCTTTTCTTTTTATGTCTGCTTCTTAACCTCTGTGATCACGATGGAGACTTTTTTTTTTTTTTTTTTTTTTCTTGTGACATGTAATTGAGAGTCTGTTAAAATCTGGGTTGTTTATAAAAACATTTGTCATTCCATTCAATGCAATTATTATGTTTCAATGTCCTGTCGATAAACCATAATGGCCCTCCTTTATCTTTATTCTATATGCTTGGTAGTTGTGGAAAGCCTGCCGGTCAAGCAGCGCCATAGATTCAGCAGAATGACTAATTTGCAAGAAAAAAAAAATGAAGGCTAAGTTTAAGTAATCCTTTCCATCTCCGTCGCAGCAGGAGCAAATATCAGACTGTGTTAGATAGATTCTCTAGTAGCAAATATTGTTGCTGGTGCTTATGTAATAACATGGGATATTATAACCCCATTGAAACCCCACAAAAAAAAAAAAAAAAAAAAAGAAACAAAAGTGTGAAGATCGTATAATGTTTGCTATGGACGTTGAATTATAGGACATCATCATACTGCTAGTGAGTAGAGGATATAGGTAGATTAACTTGAACCATTTAACTAAGTTGGTGTAGATATAATTGTTGTAAAAAATATGTTCGCAAGTGTACGAGTCGCAACAAATAATATAGTGATAAAAAGAGTGTCGAACCCACGAGAACTTGTAACTAATAATCGAAATAACTAATTTTAATTTTAAATTGAACACACGTTTTTATGATTTTTAATAATTGCAATTAAAATAAATGACCAAAACAATCAAAATAAACTAAATTAAAATAGCAATATAAATAAACTGAGATTAAATCAAATTAATAAAAGCCTAGGTACTACGATTTCACCAAGACAATATTTATTTCCGTCCTTCGCAATTATATTCATAAATATTCTTCCTATGTTGATGATCGATTTCACTAAATTCTAGCACAATCTCTCTCGAGCATTGCGTAGTTTATCTGATTAATGGGTTATCACTTCTCAGTCTCAAATCCTACATTAATCAAATACAAATAAATTAAGAAATCGCAATGATCACACAAATACCGTAACTATCTATAGCCTACGTATATTCATGACATTAATTTCAGTGCTCGGGTATTTATCACCTCTCAGTCTCAAAACACCCCAAAAATCAAGTAAAGATTGGCCAGAAATTTACAGGCTTTAGGAACAGAAATTAAATGCGTCAACAATATTGGAAGAAATACTCAATAAATATAATTAAACGAAGAACATAAAATAATTATCGTCCGGCTATATCGTAGCCCTAGTAGAAAAGTTTAGTTCATGCTAGATAAAATAAAAATAACAAAATAACAATAGAATTTATAATTAAATTGTAGAAATTAAAAGAAAAGAAGAACAAAAACTATAATGTGAAAATCGCTTCTCTGTCAAAGTAAATCGCCTCCAGCGCTGCTCTGTAAATCGCCTCTGTCGAATCCCGAATCACAGCCTTTCAATCACCGACTCCGCTGAATGCCAGAATCGTGATATTGCTGCTCGCTAGAATCGCTCACTGCTGCTCTCTCCAAGTCGCCGAACCTCCGATCTTTTCTGCCCAAATCGCCGCAGTCTTCGCCTCTGCCGAATACAGAATCGCCGACTCCGAGCGCTGCTCTGTAAATCGCCGACAGAGAATGCTCTCCAAATCGCCCAACGCCGAAGTCTTCACCTCGGCCGAAGCTCTCCGAATCGCAGACTTCCCCCTTCGCTGGTATTCTGTTTTAGGTTTTTATGCTTTTCTTTTTCAGCCGATCCATGGCTCTGATTAGTTCCTTCTTTCCTTAGGTTAACGGTATAGATTAGGTAAGTAAACTTTCCAACTTGGTAAGCAATTGATTGCCGCTTGATTCACTTTCCAAATTATCAGGTGATTGATCGCTGCTTGATGTGCTGCCGATGAATTCCAGCGATCGATTTCTCATTCTCTTCTATCAATTTGTGATTTCTTTTTAAGCGATTGATCGATCAATGTGGCCCGATCGATTGATGTATTTACTGTTTTCATAATATTCCTTGCTTCTCCGTTTATTTTTCTTTGCAGCTACTTTTGTTTCTACGTCAATTTGTTTTAAATAAACTTTCTGCACACTTACTCGAAATATATCAAATTTCTTCAAAATACTTGAAAAAAACTTATCCAATCAAGTATAAAAAATATAAATAAATGTGTAAAATACATACTTATCAATAATTAAATTTGGTATAAAATCCTTTCATGGTAGTTAATTAAAGAGGACTGGTTGGGTATGATCGATTCATTTTTCAATTGAAAATTGAATATGTGGCTTTTTGTCGAATAAAAAAAATGTTGGTAGAGAAAAGTTCACGAGAAAAATCCAAAGCTTCTCCAAACTGCAACCGCTCAAAAGGTAAATCCACTTGGCAAGCATATCCTGTAAGTCCACGCAGACAGCCAGATAGGAACCATTGGATATGTGAAGTTGTGAACTAGCAAGCAACTGTGTTTGGCAGTTTATACTTTATCACTTTATCGTCCACAAAAATACTGCAATTTTCTTCCTCGATTTTCAAAACACAAACCCAAATCTACATGTGAAAAAGGGGAGTCCACGTAATACTAACCATTAAACTATTTAGTTTGGTGGATAACTACTAAGCTTTAGATTTCTCTGGGGCTCTCCCTCTATGTTACAGTGAACTCGTGGAGGTGGCGAATCCATCGTCCTCGCCTCTGAGGAATGAAGCCCCTCGTTCACAGAGGCTTTGCTAGTGGACCAGTGCTCTTTGCCCCTAATCGCCATACTTCATGTGCTCCACCGGGGATCACTGTACGGCGATGTGGGGACTCTGATAACCACGTTTCTTTGCGATGCCCAAATGGAAAACGCCGCAGCATCAATCTTGCTATTCGATGCCACCGGGATTCGAGGGAAGATCCGGAATTTTTCGGAGAGGAGTGGGAGCAATCACCTAGAAACGACGACTCTTTCTACCATACTCGCAGGAGGGGGCTCAGTACTAGACGAGAGGTGATGAGTCTGCCAATTCTGGCGGTTGGCGCGTGTATCCTGCGGTCAGCAGTCGCGAGAGCGGAAGAGAAGAGGCCGGAGACGGCATCTTCAGATGGGCTTTCAACTCCTGAGCTCTCGACTGCAGTTCCTAAAGCTGTGGAGCAAAAAGAGGATGTGATAACTTCGAGAATTTACGACGCGACGGTGATGGGAGAGCCGTTGGCTGTGGGAAAGGATAAGCAGAAAGTGTGGGAGAAGCTAATGAATGCTCGGATTGTATATCTAGGCGAAGCTGAGCAGGTCCCTGTGAGCGACGACAAGGAGTTGGAGCTTCTAATCGTGAGAAACCTCAACAGCAGGTGTGCAGAAACAGAAAGGCCATTATCTCTAGCTTTGGAAGCATTTCCATCCGATCTACAGGACCAACTCAATCTATTCATGGACAAAAGGTTTTCCTCTATTTTGTATAGTATGTTTTCTTTACATTATGAATACTTAGGCGACTTATTAACAGAGCACTATCCATCTTTAAATTAAGAAACATATCGATCTTTTCACCACATACTTTTCTGAAAGGTGCTATTTAATTATACAAGAAATCTCATCATCTGATTTTATATGTTGTTCTGATTACTTAATACTAATATTTATGAATTTCAGGATAGACGGCGAAACTCTGAAGTCTTATCTGTCGCATTGGCCACCTGAGCGGTGGCAGGAGTATGAACCACTTCTAACTTATTGTCAAGATAATGGAGTTAGACTTGTTGCTTGTGGCATTCCACTCAAGGTACCCTCTATTTTCATATAAATTAATGGTCCTTTTGTTCTTCGTCCAGGAGTGTCAAGGAAAGGGCAAGATTACATATGGATAGAGATGTAGTTCTGTCTTAGAACAAGTCCTTAGACAAGATTTGCAAAGATGCAGACTTCCAAAAGCTGCTATTCATAAGGATAGACATAATTGTGTTTTCTTTTAAGCAAAGTTAGAGATAAATTGTATCTATAATGTTTTTTTTTTCATTTTAATGTGTTATGAATGGATATTGGTGTGTGAATGATCTAGTTTTACTACTTGGACAGTTAAGGAATTCTATAGCGCTATATTCTCATCCTTATATTTGTCCTTTTATCATCTAAGTGTACAATTTTATCGCGTCAAATGAAGTTTGAGTTTATATTGTTATATTGGGAGTGTACTGATTATGGATTTGTCGTTAGGTTCTGAGGACAGTTCAAGCAGAAGGTATTCGGGGGCTTTCAAAGGAAGATCGCAAATTATATGCTCCTCCGGCTGGCTCTGGTTTTATCTCTGGGTTCACTTCTATCTCACATAGATCCAACTCAGACTTGAATTCTCCGAATCAGACCACTTCTTTTGGTCCAAGTTCATACCTATCTGCTCAAGCAAGAGTGGTTGAGGAATTTACTATGTCTCAAATTTTATTACAAGCTTTGGCTGATGGAGGAGCGAATGGCATGCTAGTGGTGGTCACAGGTTCGAGCCATGTCACATATGGCACTAGAGGGACTGGATTACCTGCTAGAATCTCGAAAAAATTACAAAAGAAAAACCAAGTAGTTATATTGCTTGATCCTGAAAGACAAGATATTCGGGGAGAGGGAGAAGTTCCAGTTGCAGATTTCTTGTGGTATTCTGCTGCCAGACCTTGCAGTAGGAATTGTTTCGATCGCGCTGAGATTGCTAAAGTTATGAACGCAGCAGGCAAGAGGCGAGATGCCCTTCCCCAGGTTGGCCGTTCGTAATATTCTTACTGCATAACTACGCCCTTCTGTTGATTAATTCTTGAATTTGGAATTGTTTTAAATAATTAGGAGAACATATTTTGAAGATTTCATATAATGTGCACAATTATATAATTTCCACTCTTCCCACGGCATGAACTGCTTGCGTGAAGTGTTTATAGAATGAAGTCTTGTAGCTATTTTGTATTAGTATGTGCAATATTGTAAGGTTGTTATATTGAGGTAATTTAAATACCCTTCAGGATCTTCAAAAAGGACTGGATCTCGGTTTAATATCACCAGAAGTATTAGAGAACTTCTTTGATCTGGAACGATATCCTCTGATTTCAGAACTTACTCATCGTTTCCAGGTATGCTAGCTAAAAATCAATCTTCTCGTTACAAGTTAGTCGTTGGAGTTTCACTTTGTTTTTGAATTATGAACAACTTGTATCTCGATCCATAACCTTTTCGGTCTATCATGGTTGTCTAAAAATCTAGTTGTCTTCATGCAGGGCTTCAGGGAAAGACTTTTGGCAGATCCTAAATTCCTGCATAGACTAGCTATCGAAGAAACTATTTCAATAACGATGACTCTTTTGGCACAGTACGAAAGGCGGAAAGAAAATTTCTTTGAAGAGATTGACTATGTTATTACAGACACAGTACGAGGCTCAGTTGTCGACTTCTTTACTGTCTGGCTTCCTGCCCCAACTATATCATTCCTTTCTTCCGCTGATGTGCCTAAAGGCATCAACACTCTGGGGGGTCTTCTTGGTTCAATCCCAGACAATGCATTTCAAAAGAATCTAGCTGGGAAAAATTGGAATATCACTCATCGAGTTGCTTCTGTGCTGTTTGGTGGTTTGAAACTCGCCAGCGTTGGATTTATTTCTAGTTTAGGGGCTGTGGCTGCTTCAAATGTTTTGTTCACTCTCCGGAAGTTGCTCAATCCAGCTCTTGTTGCTAAGCAACGAAATAAACGATCTCCAATACTGAAATCGGCAGTCGTCTATGGATCTTTTCTTGGGACATCTGCAAATCTTCGTTACCAGGTAGAGATAATACCTACTAATGCTCTTACACGTCTGTAATATTTGCAGGTAAAAGCTAAAGAAAGAAATTTTGTAGCAAGTTTCCCATTATTTCAGAAGTAACGCACGATTAATTTCATCATTCTTGTTCTTACGTGTTTGTAAATTGACTGGAATGTAATTTGTAATGCAGATTATTGCAGGAATAATTGAGCATAGATTATCAGAGGCATTTGCTTCTCAGGTGTTGCTTGTAAATATGGTGTCTTTTGTTGCTCGGACAGCCAACTCATACTGGGGAACTCAGGTTAGAACAATGAAGTGAATCAATCTCTCGCATTTAGACGTAGAGCATATACAATGAAATGTAAGTTTCATGTCCAACATTGACCCATAATGTTTAATTCCCTCCATCTCTGCAGCAATGGATTGATCTTGCAAGATTCACCGGATTGCAAACTCGGAAGACGGATTCAGAACCGCCATTCCCGGTTCAGGAGTCCCCGAATTCTGCTGCATTGGGATACACCAACATTGAGGAAGGCAGCACTGACGAAACGAAGAATCAATGAAGTCATATCATTTCTCCATACAGGCATCCATAGACAGTTACACTAACAGACGTTACATTTATCCAAGTCCACTCAGAAACGACTTGCGCCAAAAGAGTTTTCTTTTTTTATATGAGTTTTGCCAAACACTCAATTTGTAAAGTGGTAGTTTGATGCAAAGCAAGGCTTGATATCTAGTTAACCTGCCTTCTATTACTGCAGATTGAACCGAGTTATTGGTTCAAGAGTTCGGTGGCCGAATGCCGAAGACAACATTTTCCGGGGAAGCCTCATAAACACGTGTCAATGTGTCATTTATCTTTTAATTGAATATTTGTGATTAAAGTAATGAATTATTTAAATAACGTCGGGCTCTTATTTATTTATGATGAGAATCCGAAGACAGGTATATAACAGCTTATGAGTTCGGCCGACAGTAGTAACTATTCTTCGTGGCAACTGGCAATGGACTTAAATCCTCTGAGAAAGTCGACGTTATCTTCTTCTTCGTTGAACCCCGACGGTTCCTTGTTCACCCCGCTCGCTTGTTGGAGCGTGGAGGACTTTTCCGATCAATGGCGGGCCCTGGTTCTGTCCTCCCCTCGGTTCCACAACTTGTGTCTCCGAGATCCCCACTCCTACGACATTGACGAGCTTTTCCTCTCCCCTCTTGACGCTTTCCTTGTCTCTTCTGAAAACCAATGTGAGAGGAGAATACTACCGTGACTAATTTAAAGATTCAACTTTTCAATTCAGATTTGGATTTTCTTTTGACGCAGCGGCAGGTGAGAAGAAGGGTGTCTCTGGAGATTTGATAACTAAGGGAGCTTTGAAATGGCGAAAGGGAGGATTCAAACTGAGACTCCAAGATATGCTGAGAAGGTGAAGAAGATAGTGAACGTGAAAGTGAGTCCTAGGATGATACAGCAGCCGAGGTAGATACCATGAGATTTGCTTCAATTGCAGTTTATATTTAGGATTGGTCTTTTGTACATTTAACTTCTCAGAATAACTCCAATCCTTTCTTGTTCTTCTTCTTTGCTACTATCCAGCAACTAAAAAGGATAAAATAAAGTTCCATTTTTTTATGTGCTTTAATGGCTGTCTTTCGATTCAGTTGAAATGGAAAATTCAGAATAGTGCTTGAAGTTTTGGTACCAAATGAGTGCTTCAGATATTAGAAAAATTTCCAAAACTAGGTGCTCCATCTTTAACCAGACTACGACATACTTGTACCATGAAAGCTGAAGATCTGAATCAGAGGTTCAGCGTTATGCTATCTCCCCTTGCCATGTAGTTGAGGCCTTTCCAATTTTATGAAGAGCTTTAACGACTTCTTCTGTTGTGACGTTACCTGTTACTGTAACTTTGTTCAACTTTGTGTCGACGTCATAAGTCTCAATGTCTGGCAGGGAAGGTGAAAAGTAAGTAGTGTAAGTAGTGATGAAAGTGTTAAAGCAAAAAACGAAGGAAATTGAAGTCTACCATGGATTTTCTTGATCGCCTTCAAGATCTTTCTGATGCATTCTTCACAGTGCAAACCTACTCTCAATTCCACCACCTGTTGGAAACGAGGAAGACGCAGTATGAGGAGGAAGAGTGATGAAATACAGAGGCCTGAGGTAAAAATCACTTACATTAGACATGTTCTGCAGTAAAAGTTACCGAGTTGCAGACTTAGTTGATGAAAGGGCGATGTTCGTTTTGCTGTGAGAAGTGCTTCATGAGACCCTTTTAAATTAACAGTGGCAAGTAAAGAATCGGATTCCTTGAGATGATTGACGCCCATTTTTGCATCAACTTTCTTCTCCATTGTTGACTTTCATGGACAAGCTTCGAGCACTGCTTTAAACATTTCCAAATTTAATTAATTTGGTGCAATTTGGCGTGTGAAAAGCGAAAGATGGGCTGTTTCATTGTCACACTAGCCTACATATGCTATCCAACTGTCCACTACTCTCTAAAATTCCCTCCTTTTGTAGCTTTGTGATAATTAAAGTAACGGTTCCCTGCAATTTTTAATTGAGTAGAAAAACCAAATTAAGAATAAAACAAACACCTAAAGGCCAAAGGGTAACTTATTAAATTGAAATTATCGTCTTTTTAAAGACAGATTGCAGAAACCTCCAAATGATATATGACTATACTCGCACTATCTTGTGTGCAAAACAACTAATGACGTACACTTGTAACTTACGCGACGCGTCGATCAATCACCTCTGGTCGGAGCTAAAAGTAATCGTCTCTGAAAAATGACTCGACAACATTATCGACTGCACTGCAGCGCATTCCCTCCGGACATTTTCGGTCGTTTTCCACCAAATCAGGATTGTTCCCTCAGTTGGGATTCAGTGGATTGTTGAACAAAGCATCTAAATTTTCCTTCTATTTTTTCCTCCCACATGTCCGGCAAATGGCCGGGAATCATTCTTTTCACTCGGGGCAACAGATATTCGCATCAAAACCAGTTTTTTTTTTTTATATAATATATAAATGGTGGTATCATCTGCCACCTTTTGTGCTGTTGCAGGATCATTTGTCTGGAAGACAAAGAAGAAGATGATAAGAAGAGTGACAGATTGTAGTGATACGAAAGAAGGCACATAGGGTGATTGAGAAGAATATGATTTCGGTGGGATGATATATTATTATGGATGCTTTTTTTACCTTTTCGAAGCATAAAATACAAACGAGCAAGTGCAGGTGCGATGAAAATGAGAGGAATATAAAAAGACGTACAAATTAATTTATTTACAAATTCAATTTGGTACGTACAACTCACGAGTTTCTGGAGATCTTTCGTGACATACATTAACACTAGTCCCTGGTTATTTATTCAATTATCTAAATAGTGAAAGTTTCACGTGACATGATATTCAATCATATTTGTTTGTCGTAACAAAATACGACAGATTCTGCCCAGGAAACCCACTGCAAACATGGGAAGCAACCATCGAATTAGGAATACAAAAATAAGTAAATCTCAATGGATCTTAACTAACGCTGGAGATTACTTGGAGGATTACATAGAAAAATCTGTCTTCTAATAATTATGACAACCCAACAGCTTTCCAATAATTCAAATAATTAGATTAATTATCCAAATTGTGGTCCACTTTCTATTCCATCCATGATTCTGTCTATTTTTTGAAATTATTTCTTATTTTTTTGTTCGTTTTTAGAAAAATATATTTTTTAAATTTAGAAAAAAATTATGGTAACGTAGACGGATCTTAAGGAGTGTGATTAATAGGTGGCGTATGTGAGATTAGAAGCCAATAAATAAGGCAACACACGATGAATATAAGGCAAACAATGGAACACGTCCTTATTTCAGGCCATAAATACGAGATTACAGACTCATTAGGATCTGACCAATGGGGACTCGCCCTCATTGCTCTACCCGACACCATCACACACAAATAATTCAAACGGAAAAGTAAAAGCCAAAGAAAAACAGACCAGAACGGAGTACGGAAGACCAAACCAGACACGACACCAAACCTTAACTTCCTACATCTCTATTACCCACTAATCCAGCAAATGAGGGATGCCTAATCCTCCACCCTCTTATTTATCGTATTGGCTTTCCAGTAGGAACGGCTGCGCTGGATTATAGCAATTATTATAAAGCCAGGACCAGACCCGGCACCGTCTTCCCGACTTGGTCGGAGAGGCTGCTCTCCCAGATGGAGAAGCAATGATTCGGGGATGCCGCCGGAGTGATCTCGTCACTCGATGTAGCGGGAGAGAAATCGGACGATGATGGAGAGTCGTTCGGGTTTCCGAGGCGAGTGACTGTAAGCGATGTGTTGAAATATTCTCTCACCTGAGTAATAATCCCATCAGTGACTGTCCAAGCGTGGACCCAGAAAATCGAACGGCGCCGGTCGTATCCCTCGACGAGGACAGTTGAGCCGAAGGAATCAATGGATTCGGGAAGGAACTGGAATAATTCGCCGGTGGATTTGGCGCCAGTAAGAATGCGCATCAGAAACTGGTGAAACGGCGGACCATGGAACCACCACTCTAGGTCAGGAGCAACGATCTTCTGGACGGTGTTGACGTCTCGAGAGCTTAGGGCCTCATAGAGGGCGAGAACCACCCTTTGGTTACAGGAATCTTCTCCCTCCAGAGTTCCCAGAGAATTAGCCAGGTCTGGCCGAATTTAGCCTTTAACGCCGATTGAGCGGAAGAGAAGTACGTAGAGCGTTAGAGATGAAGGAGCGGTGTGGAAACAGGGAAGAAAGATGGCTCTTATATAGGGATTGCCACACTAGGAGCTGGAATCTTCTACATCCAATATTCGGATGCTCGTCGTACAACCAACCAATCAAATTTCACGCTGTAAGTGGATTAAATTATTGTCCGGATATATGGGTGCTTTTTGGTAAACTCGCAGCAAGTATCAGGGTAGAATAGGGATTAAACCCGCGATATCAACACGTGGCGAGGTTTTACTTGAGATGACAGGGTCAGAGATTAACGGATTAGATGTGGATATAGACGGACTCACGGACGGGCACGGGTGAGGGTGAGCTGGGAGGTGAGAGAAAAAGTCAAACGCCAGCTTGCAATTCAAAAAAGTCGTTCGATAAAACGGCGTCGCAGCGAAGTAAAAAATTAAATCAAACTCCCAGATTTGACTACTGTGAAATTGAAACGAGGAAGATGAATGATTTAATTATCTGGAATTCAAATATTTTAATTATTCATGAATGTGGGTTATTATTAAATATTAAAAAAACAAAGCTCGTGGCTCGTGCAAATGAAGGCCAAAATGAAATTGGCTTCTCCAACGAAATAATACTAATTTGTCTGCATTATACGATGCAATTGGCTGCTGGAATGGAACCCATTTGTCTTATTAGCGACTGTGTTGGGAGGTTGAAAAGATGTCGTCAGTGGGGCAACAGAAAGACTGCCTTTGGGATGCAATCAAACTAACCAAATTGCTTCTTTAGCAGAGCTGTAAACTTGGGCAGATGAAGTGGACCTGTCATGTCATTTTTCGGAGCGAGGACGCATCAATAAACAGGGTAGATATTTTATTTATTACTCTTGTCCTGTCCATGGCAGAGCGAGAGAGAGAGATAAGTTAATGGAGTTACGCTTTGAAATGGCTACTTAGCACCTACCTATCATCATAAACTATGTTTCAAAGCTTCACAACTTTGGCAATGAAAATGACCCATCGCCGTTTTCCAGGCCACAAGCTTTTTCACCTAATTGACCTAATCTTGAGACGAGTAGGATGCTTTGATTGCTAATCCTATGTTTAGGGAGTCCAAATACATGATGAAAGACTGCCTAACCTTAAGTCTCAGCATCTCAAAGCTCAGATCACATATTCTTTTCTTGGCAAGTTGCTTCAGGGTTTTTCTGGGAGAGGTTTTATCTGTACATTTAGACAAAAGTATGGTCACAGCTGTGGCAGCTGCTTTCTATCATTATCCATTTGAGACGCATGCAGTTTGATTGAGATCGTTGGTCATTCGTCGCTTCTTCTAGTCATCATGATACGATTGTGCGCAGCCTGATTGTCGTTGTTCTTTAGTAGCAGTCTACATTACTAACATGTCACAGGCGTAGCAAAAAAAAAATGGTACTAAACCAGTAAAATAAAGATTTGTGCTGGAATCTGAAACAACGTGGATGAACAATTCAGGGTTTGATTTCTACACTGCTTCGGATCGAAGAAGTCGATGTTGGTAGATTACTTTCTGCAAACACATACCATAACCGATGCAAAATGAGGAAGTGGGTTAAAATTCAAAAACATTTTCATATAGAACCACATAGTTTTATTCACAAATCACAAAAATAAAGAATTTCTTCTCGTATCTCGATCTAGTGGTTCCACTCGCTGGATCAATGCTGGAGCAGGAGGCACCATGGTTTCATCTTCGACCCCAACGAAATACTCTTCTCTTAACGAAGCAAGCTCAATGTTTGGACTAGAATATCCTCTGTAGGGGCTTAAAAAGGGAGGCGAAATCATCTTAGATGGGCTGGAGATGCTACCCAAAGGAGTACTCGCGCCTGATCTGGGTTGAGCAGCGCCATCTTCGGACAGAGATGAATTGGGAAAATGGCCCCCTCTGTCGGTCTGTTTGAGGCAAAACTTGTCTTCTACAACATCATATGAATCTCTGGTTCTCACTTCCTGAGCAAGAGAGCACCAGCAGCAGAAAAGCCACAGGCTGCAGTCGGAGGCAGCTGGTTGGCCAAAACAGAAGTTATAAGCAGGCAAATTAAACCTCTTTCTCATTTGAATCCTCCAAAACCCTCCATAGAGTAAACCAAACACACAAAAACAATCCCAGTGCCTGCCATAGCTCCCCGGACGGTATCATTCTGAATGTTTACGGCTGCTAAGAGAAAAATCCAAAAGGGCGCCATGCAAAAGAGAAGAAAAGTGGCAATGTGAACGTACATATTTCCAAAGTTTAGCCTCTCCATATTCCACCCAAATACACAAAAACTACAAAAGAGGGAGAGGTAAGCCAGAGATATGTCGTCCCAGAAATCAAGTATCCCTCCACTCCACTCCGGTCCATCGACGACGACTCTCTGTTCATCTCTCCTTGCAAATGAATATCGTCTCTCGTATGATCTCAAACTCAGCTGTTCCTGCTTTTCAGAGGAGGAATCCTGACCCTGCCCTTCTTCATCCCTTTGAGAGTAATCCTTCCCCAGAGGGCTAACAATGGAGTACAAACCAGCAAAGGCAGGTGCAGCAATGGCAACCGATACACAAATCGCAACGCCCATAGCTGGACGGTCGGCTCTCCTGTAACCCAAGTTTAGACCACATAGTGCATATTGAGCAAAACAATTCACATGAAGGAGAATTACAACCACCATGATGTGACTCCACTCGTGGGGTTTGTAAGTCCCATTCTTGCAGTAAATCTGTCTAAGTCTGGTAACATCGTCGGGTTTCCATCGACATAGAAGTATTAGATGGTGGATTCGCTTAGGATGCTGGTATAAACACATAAGAGTAAACAATGCGTTGAGAATTTGATTATTGACTTCAAACCAAGTATCTCTCTGCGACTTTTTCGGGATCGCGTGATTCAGCATTCCGGTCATTACAAGAAACAAAATCGCACCTGAGACGGCAACGCAAGCGATCCACCCGAAAAGGGCCATGTTCATCGGGTCTCTAATCCATTCTTTGCACATGTTTCTGACTGAATTCCAATCGATTTTCCTCGAAAGTACTCCATTTAATCTCTCTCTGATGTGATGCCCAGTCGCAGAAGTTACAGATTGAGATATTTTCTCCCTTTCCTTAGCAAGGCGCTTAAACCTGGCGGAGGCAGAGCCGAATTTCAGGATTTGAATTTTGCTAGCACTTGTAGGAGTACTTGTAGTTGGACTGAAAGGAGAGCTTCTCTGAGAGTTGCCATCACTTAGGAGGCTCCTTCTAGAGGTTGAAATGTGGAGATCCTTATCAGCCTTCGCCTTTTTTCCATTACATTCCACAATTTCCAGTTTGAGGTTTCCGTTGTAGGCTGAAACCATTGAAACCGAAAAATCGCCCTCGATCCTATGCTTGAAATGGGACGTCAATCAGCAGCAGCCCTCAAGAATAGACCTTTTGTCACGAAGGAAGAGACAGAAGGAATCCATTATTTCAAAGGGAACTGGAAATCGAGAAGCCCCATAAACAATTAAAAAAAAAAATCAAAATCACGAATCGCCTGCAATGAAATGCTTATAAAAGAAACTGATCCTCTGGATTGAGTGCAAAATTTATTAACAATTAGAATCTGACTCCAAAAGTCATAGATTTTCGTCCAAACCTAAGAATTCAATCCTACAAATCACAGCCTTTTCAGATATAGAAGAACAGAAAGGACGAACTATAAAGATGAAGAAATTGACAGTAAAAAACGAGCGCCTGAAGAAAAATGAAGAAGCAGAAGAAAAAACGAAAGTTCTACACAAGTATGATCCCAGATAGCCACCGCACAAAACAGCAGAATATAGAACGTACCCATGAATAGAAAATTTGCGAAACCGAAGAGAAGATGATATTCTCTCTCAGCCCAGATCATTTTCTTCCTCGAAGAACATTCTTGCGGAACTAAATTTCCTCCGTCGGTCGTAATTTGTTATTATTCTTTTCGGACGTTGTTTTCAAGGAATGAGAAATTTCTGCAAAGAAGACAAAATCTGAGCTGTTGGATCAGTTCCCACAAAAGAAGAAATCGTGGGGGTGAAGGACTGGTCTACCTCGGTATGCATCAATGGACGCTTACCAAATCGCCGTCGTTCTGGAATAATATATCAGACGTTTCAACTTTGAAGCCCCTAAAAGACAACTTCCAGTTCCACTTGCCACAGCCAGGGAGGCAGTCAGATAAACTTGAGCTTCACTCGACACGTCGATTCACTGCAAGAAAGCCATTATTTTATGATATGCCTGGTTTTCTTATTCGCTTCATCGATTATTTTAATCTGTAGTATATAATTTGAAATTAGTTTGCTTATTACAACGCGTCATTGATAAACGTTGAAGTCTTTCGTTTCCTTATCCAAATTCGATGCGAAACGCAGTCAGTTGCAGAGCTGGTTTTGCAGTGCCAACCCGGTGAATGGTGGGGACGAGAAATTAACATGAGTTTCCCCATCAAATTGGGTGTCGCTCAACCTTCTTCCTCGTTTGTTTTTCCTACTGCTTCGTCTGATGAAAAGGCAAGTCTTGCTCTCTTCATCTCCGAAAGTTTCTTACTTTTACGCTTTTTGGCTAGAGGGTCTCTGTGAACTTAGTTACTTTTCTTATTTTGATATCTGAAAATTTGCAGTCCGCTAATTCATCTCTAACTCTACCATCTTCTACTGCCCGAAATTCAAATGGTGCATCGCTCACTAAAGTTTCCAGATCAGTTCCCCTTGACGAAACTAAGGAGAAATTTCGATTTCAAGCCCTTGTCGATGTTCTTCGTGACTGTGCGGAAACGAAGTCTGTCAAACACGTGAAAAATGTTCACGGAGTTCTCTTGAAATCTAAATTTTCGGACCGTGAATCGGTGGTCTTGTGGAATCATTTGGCACATGCTTACTCGAAATGCTCGGATTTCGCAGCAGCACGTCAGCTGTTTGATAAAATGTCAGACAAAAACATATTCTCTTGGACCGTCATGATTGTTGGATCATCGGAGAATGGTTTCTTTGACGAAGGGCTGGAGTTCTTCTGCGAGATGCAAAATCAAGGAATTCTACCCGACAAGTTTGCGTATTCAGCAATCTTGCAGACTTGTATTGGATTGCAGTCAATAAAATTGGGTGAAATGGTTCACGCACAGATTTTCATAAGAGGTTTTACATCTCATACTTTTGTAACCACAGCGCTTCTAAACATGTATGCTAAACTGGGAGAAATTGAAGAGTCAAGTAAGGTATTCAGCACCATGACAGAGCATAATGTGGTTTCTTGGAATGCAATTATATCGGGATTTACGTCGAATGGTCTTCACTCAGAGGCATTCGAACATTTCCTTAGGATGAAGGACGAAAAAGCCATCCCAAATAAGTATACTTTCATTAGTGTAGCAAAAGCAGTTGGCATGTTGGGAGACGCAAAGAAGGGAAAAGAAGTTCATAGATTTGCTTCTGAATTAGGAATCGATTCAGATGTTTTTGTCGGAACCGCTCTCATTGACATGTACTCAAAATGTGGATTACCACTTGATGCAAGAGCTCTTTTTGATTTGTATTTCGTAAATTGTGGTTTTAACGCACCGTGGAATGCAATGATTTCTGGTTATTCGCAGGGTGAGTTTAAAGAAGAAGCCTTGGCTCTCTATCTTCAAATGTGTCAAAATGACGTACGCGCGGATCAATACACGTATTGTAGTGTATTCAACGTCGTAGCTTCCTTGAAGTTTTTGGAGTTTGGAGAGCAAATTCATGGAATGGTTATAAAATCTGGCTTGGAAATGCATTGTTTAAGCATATCTAATGCAGTGGCTGATGCATATGCCAAATGTGGGTCACTTGAAGACGCCAAAAAGATTTTTTCCAAAATGGAAGAGAGAGATTTAGTGTCTTGGACTACGCTATTAACTGCTTGCTGTCAATTTTCTGACTGGGATTATGCGTTGGAAATCTTTTCAGAGATGATAGAACAAGGATTTACACCAAATGACTACACTTTTTCCAGCTTGCTCGTGGCGATTGCTAGCCTTTGTCTACTTGATTATGGCCAGCAAATTCATGGATTAATATGCAAAGCTGGGTTAGACTCCAAAAAATGTGTGGAAAGTGTGTTGATTGACATGTATGCAAAATGTGGTTGCATAAATGAAACAGAAAAGGTCTTCAAAAGAATCGTTAACCCAGATACTGTTTCATGGACCGCGATTATATTAGGTTACTCTCAACATGGTCTTGTGGAGAAGGCTCTTCAACTGTTTGACAAAATGGAGCAGATGGGTGTGAAACCAAATGCTGTTACCTTCTTGTGTGTTCTCTTTGCTTGCAGCCATGGAGGTCTGGTGGAAGAAGGTCTGAACTATTTCAAATTAATGGTGGAACGATATGGTATGGAGCCCGAGATGGAACACTATGGATGTATAGTCGATCTTTTAGGTCGAGTGGGTCGGCTAAATGATGCAATGGAGTTTATAGAAAAGATGCAAGTAGAACCTAATGAAATGGTCTGGCAGAGCATATTGGGAGCATGTAGAGTGCATGGAAACGTTGAATTGGGAGAGATTGCCGCTAGAAAGATACTTTCCCTTAAGCCAGACTACTCTGCTCCATATGTGCTTCTCTCCAACACGTATATGGCGAAGGGGAGTTATAAAGACGGCATTGGGACGAGACACGCAATGAAGGAGCGAGGTGTGAAGAAGGAGCCGGGATGCAGTTGGATTTCTGTGAAAGGTAAACTCCATAAATTCTATGCCGGAGATGAACTGCATCCGCAGAGAGATGACATTTATGCAATGTTAGAAGAGCTGAGAGACAGGGTCAAGCAAATGGATTACGTATCGGACTTGATTAATGTGTAATAATCAAACTCATGGATCAGAGAGAAGGCTTACTAATTCACAAATGGAAAGCTCTACTTCTTTTGACAGAGGATCTTTAGCCGGTATGATCGTATACATCATCGGTATATCTCTGTTTTTGCGTGTTTTCTTTTCGATAGAGTTTCAGCCAATCTTTTAACTTTCTTTACAGGATGATATATACGTTAAGTTATCTCTTCCGCACAGCCTTGCCATGTTCTTCAAGTTTGGAAGA
This sequence comes from Begonia masoniana, assembly GCA_022432975.1. NCBI lineage: Eukaryota > Viridiplantae > Streptophyta > Magnoliopsida > Cucurbitales > Begoniaceae > Begonia > Begonia masoniana. Next base: position 1,439,975 of record CM039504.1, read on the forward strand.
TAAACAACTCAGACTGAAATTTTGATAGACAATCCCATCAAGAAGAGCTGGAGAGGGTCTCCTATTTCTGTGGGAGCTCAGGCTTTGGGTAATAGCATCCAAAATACATGACGGGATGTAAGAGCGGATCCAGTGGACGTGTGGTCCTCTGATGTGCTGGTTTGGTTTGGTACCTTAACATGTGAGGAGACACGACAAGGGACTTCCATCGTCTTCCTTGGATAATTGCCTGTTTCTTTCGCCATTTTTTTATTTTCCCGGACGAATTTTTTTTAATTCCCTTCGACGATTACAAAGCTCCCCGTGACTAATAGTTGTAAACTTTGGGTCTCAATCAATGTTAGGTACAAAACTACAAAGCTACTTGTGTCCCGCGTCGACAGAACCAAAACAAATGGTCTTATATAAATAGGAGAGAGATTCTCTCACCTATATAAATAGGAGAGAGATTTTCTCATTAATTTTTGAAGTAAGTTCTACCATCTCACTTTTTATTAGCTATCAGCCTTTCTTACACTTATTTGCTACAAAGGCATGCAGTTTGTACTATCACTTGCTTTTTTTATGCCATAGATAAATATATTTTTTAGAATCATAACGTGAGTGGTGGGTTTTGCATTTCTGGTGATTTATGTGTTGGACAGAGAGAGAGAGAGCTGTAACTCAGCTTTATACTTTGATAGGTTTTGTTTCCATTTGAAGATATCCTCATGTGAATGAAAGTGAAATGCTGTGTCGCGTCTGGCAAGAATCTCGTCTTCCAAATATTCAACTCCAAAACTTTGGAGCATCCCATTGCCAACATATCTACACAGGAAATCCTTCTGATTTTCAACTCAGTCTCTCAAGTCTCAAATCCTTAGCTGCTGCAGAGTGCAGAGTACATATTTAAAAAGCAATTCAATTAATGTGGGAGTCGAACACTGTTTCAAGTTGATCAAGGAATATTTAGTAATAGCTTTCCTGGACGCGTGCAGACAAGCTATTGCTTATCTGTTGAATTTGTATCTTTCCACTTTTTTTTTCTTTCAATAATGTCACTGTCTCGATCGCCATCAAAGTCACTCTCCTGCATCAAAATCTCTAACTTCAATATTCACAAATTAATTATCACAATCCCAAAGTTTAAACCAAATAAAAAATAATTTAATTATTTATATATTTATTAATAATTTAAATTATAATATTTTTTAAAGGAGGTTAATTTTAATTATGTCGAGAATAATTGAATATATATATATATATTTTATCAATTGTCGTCGGAGTCATCACCATTTTTATGTGTGGGGCATGTGATTTCTTAGAGATGGCATGGATAACAAGAAGATCAATATTTTTCAGTACAGAAAAGAACTACGACCAACTACAGGAAAACTACATTTCCAGTGGAGAAATTGCAACACTGTAAGCAAGGAAAGGAGAGGCAATGAGTTGTTTTGTTGTGATGATTAATGAGCACACATGTGAATAGAAGTGGAACGTACGTGGTTTGTCTGTGAGCAAAGAAGACAAGTTTGGAACCAATAGTTAGTAGCAGCCTTCGAGCCTGCAACTGCTACCATGAACGGTATGATTTCTCGTGATATGTATTTTATTTTTTGGTGGGTGAATAAAATAGTTAATGTTATGATCAAGCCTTTACTTTTCTTGGCAATGGGTCGAGGAATCAGTCCCTGCTGAATCAAACGATAGTCAGAAAAATAAGACTCAACGCCAGAGGAGACGCAACGCTCGTGAAGATGGGGGGCTTAAAGCCTTAAACTAGATTCAAACCCCATTAAATCCAAGTTATTTTAGGGTTTTTTTCAGTACCCAGATATGGGTGCAGTGAGAAATAGCCAGCTTGAGCTTGGCCATACACAGTTTGATATTTTTTTAATGGTTGATGAACGAAAATGGTGGTGCTTTCTTCATATGCCATGTCGTTTATTGTTCTTGCATGCAAGATTTTTATTGCAGCTCCCAAGAAAAAAAAATTTCTTCCTATCCAATTTATAGATGAACTGGAATATCAATGATTGTGAAAGGCAGGTCGCACGTGTGGAGAGAGGGAGAGAGGGAGAGAGAGAGAGAGAGAGAGAGAGAGAGAGAGAGAGAGAGAGTCCCCCGTGAGGAGTGTTTGGAGGCATTCCAGAATCGAAACTAAACAGCAAACATCCTTTTGTTGCTTCCTCTTCATTAATTTCCATGGCCAATATCAGGCTTGCCCTCGCCATCACCACCTTCTTAATCTGATCGCTTCTTTTCTTCCTAATTCATGGTCAAATTTTAATCTCATTCCTCTGATCTTAGAAGAACAGCTTTCTCTTTATTCTAGGTACGTTCATTTATGGTGAGTTGCGTCATAACACAATATGCAGAATTTCTTTGCATAAATTATATTTTAGGTCACCAAGAAAAGAGTAATACATAATTTTTTCTCCGATCAAATGAAGTGGCAAGTTAAGCGGAACTCTATGATCGTGATTGGTCGTTTATCATTTATTTTTATGGATCTTCGTTGACAATCAGGAGTATGTTGGAATGTTTGTGATTATTTATTCTTCCTGCAAATGTGATTATTTTAATTTTACGTCTTAATCTTTGAATTTTCTGGAGGGTAATTTGGGAAGTGAAACCCTAGCTTCCACTACTTCGTATTTTTGTTGCGAAGAAGACGGTGCAGTCAAGTCATGTGGGGAAGCAGACAAAGGAGATAGCATATATTTGAGGGCACCCCCTCTTCCCTTTTAAACAACTCGAAGCCTCAAAGGGTTTGCCAGAAGAGAGAGAGAGAGAAGTTCTATCTTCCATGGTTTCAAGGGAGCGCAAGAAAGCAGCTGTTCTGCAAGAGAAGTTACAACTCCTACGTTCCATTACTAACTCTCAAGCCGTAAATTCCTTCGTATCCTGCTTTTTTTTTTTTTTTCTCTCATTGGCTTAGCGTAAACCATAGAAAATTATACCATAGATGTTCTCTTAGGTTTTCCCAATCAAACAAGATCCTTGTTTTCGATTTTCTCATTGATTTTTTTCCATTTTGTTTTTTGGAAAACTGTCACTACTATCGTTTCCTATCATTATATTTTCCCTCAATCTCCAATGGGTATTTCTCTTCTTCTATCATCCCGCAGTTCTCTCTCTGTAGTGAATGTGTTTTTGGGAGAGGGAGAGGGAGAGGGAGAGAGAAATTGCAATCTGTATCTTTCACTCGAAAAAATTGCTTTTAAAGTTCAAACTGAATTAAAAAAACCATTGGTAGATGTATTTGGAGTGGATGATAAATTCATTTCTGAACACATAAAATGATTTGCTTTTGATTGTTCGACTTGATGACAAATTCTAAGAGAGTAATTTTAGGTTTCTGATTTCTTGATGGCAGCTTAATAGTACGTCCATCATACTAGATGCATCTAAATACATTGAAGAGCTCAAAAAGAAAGTTGAAAGGCTGAATCAAGACATTACTCAAACTTCAAAACATCAGAATTCAATTCCTGCGGTATGCACTACATTCCATGATCGAAGAACTGCTCTCTAATCCTGCTCTTTGTCCTTAAGTTTATTTTCTTCTTAATTGGAAGGTCTATTTGAATGTTTGTATGTGGTGAAGCAGGTTACGGTCGAAACCCGAGAAAGGGGATTTCTTATAAATGCGTCTTCTATGAAAAGTGGCGAAGGACTACTCGTCTTCATATTAGAGGCCTTTGAATCGCTGGGCCTTACTGTAGTGGAAGCTAGGGTTTCCTGTACAGACAGTTTCCGATTGCGAGCAGTTGCAGAAGTAAGATATTCTGATAAAGATCAGAGATTTCTTATATTCATGGCATGCACATCTCTCTCTCTCTCTCTAACCTTCATGTATACAAATATATGATCTTTCGAATTAGTGAGAGGGAAAATATTGTGATGTTTTGTAGAACGATGGGCAAAGGGAAGCCATGGATGCTCAATCTGTGAAAGAAGCAGTGGTTCAAGCTATGAAAGACTGGAGTGACAGGCACAGCAGCGACCAAGAGTAGTCAAATATACATACATCAATATTTATATATATGTCTTCTTCTGCTTCGTCCACGTAAGTTGTTTGATATAGCCCGAAGGCCACACAATAACAAGTGAATAAGCAAAGGTTCTTCTTGTTTTTGTTTCTATATATTTCACAAATTCAATAAGATATGGATAACAAAGAAAGACCGAAAATCCCATCTTGTTGAACAATAAAGAAGAAACACAATTCACAATGAAACTTTGTTCTTCTTCAATAGCGCTCTTGTAATCTGCACACTCAAATATGAATTCTTGAGAGCAAAACTCTCATATTCAGGTGAGAAAACTACATCCTCCATGTGTTTAACAATGAAATCTAACGTACTATCCGTTAATGTTTGGTAAGAACAAATATATGCTATTTCTAAAACATCAAGTGCATTGCTATAGTTAAGAGTCTTGAGCAAGAAGTTCTCGCAAAACTTCTGTAAGTAGATGATCTCATACTTATCGGCAGCAAGTGATAGACGGTATACATGCTTCTCTAACTTTTCTCGAGGCAAACTCCCACTGTAGAGAAACTCAAGGAGAGCCTCGAGTTCTTCGTGGCTCAATTCAGGTAGTGTTATTGTCTCCAGGGGAGGAGCTTTGCATTTATCTGACTCCAGCATATTTTTGAAAATTATTGATCTTGCTGCCTGTGTGAATAATAATCCTTAGGGAAATGACCTTATAAATAAATATAATGATGAAAATAATAGTCAGCGGGAGAGAGAGAGTCTGACGAGTAGGGCTCTGTGAGCAGCGATTGGAGACCCATTATTGCCGGGCTTGAGTAGAATGTCACAGTGAATTCGATTTCTATAAGCCTCAACAAACCCATGAAGGAAACTTATCTTCTCGGATAGTTCTTCTTCCATTTCTTTCAAGCCCACTACCCATTTGGAAGCATTCAATAGCGTCTAACGAAGAAGAAGAAGAAATCAGAACAAACCCATGAAGGAAATTATCCAAGCTCTTAAAACTTAGCTCTATAAATATGGAAGAAACTAAAGACAGAAAACATCAAATAAAAACCGGAAAATATAGGAAAGGAGGGTTATCAAATAGAGCTTGCCTTACACGTATTGGTAGAAGTAGTTGATCTGGCGTTTCCTCTATGAATTTCAAGCTTGTCCATCAAATTAATAATGTTTTTTGCTCCCTCAAAGCAGGCTCCACAAATTGTATTCCGCGGCGGCCTCAGCATCACCGGCAGCGTCGTACAAATAGAGCAGTCCATCCCACCTTTTGCTCGCCTTCGAACCCAGCAAAAGAAGGGAAAGAATATAGATTGAGAAAGTGTCGGAGAGAGTTCATAGCCCCGTAGGATTGGCTTATTCTATCCCTTGTTAATTAATACAATGATTTTGATAAACCCAAGTAAATGACTGTGTTGGCCTTTGTCATTAGAGAATTTTGCCTCTATTTTGCATGGAAACTAAAAAAGTCAAAAGAGATGATAAAGGGTAATACAGTCCAGTGAGAGACTGGGGAATGTTATTGGTTTTGAGTGCATTTTTAAACTAGTAAAAGGCTTCAAATTAAGTAAAGGATTCAGAATGTTGGGAAGTGGACAATTGACTTTCCAACCTTTCAACAGCAAATAACTTTGAGGCAAAGCACGTCTCTCTCTCTCTCTCTCTCTCTCTCTCTCTCTCTCTCTCTCTTACACTAGGACCTCAAAGAATCCATCAGTCAACCCCCCATTGATTATAGTAATTCATCATCATTGGCCGCTCGCCCATGCATTATTTAAAGCCAGGCCTCATCAATTAGACTAACACGATGATTTGTGTTGGACCGGTCACGCGTATGGAATTGCAAGAGAACATTTTTTTTATTAGTGTTCAAATATATCAAAGATATGTAGGCCCGTACGACATATATAAGAAGTTAACGAGAAAGAATATTTCTCAACCGCGAGGTGACACATTCCGGAGAGGTGGATAGTTGTTTAAGGAAAATAATGTTGATTATTATTAAATTGAATTACATAATAATGTGAGTTGATGTTATATCCTAAGAATTATAGGAGGGAAACATTGGGCCCATTGTTGGCCCAAGAACCCCTAAATGGAGGGAAGGCCCATTAACGTAATGAGGATGGCCTTCTTCGTTTTCATGATCCAATTCCAGACTCTTCCACCTGAATTTCCCGCCACTGGGTTGTTGGCGTCGCCAATGGGTTGTTGGCGTCCTCGGTTTCACGAACCATTTTTCCCCCTGCAAATTATATGAGCTGAAGTTTTCGGGTGTTTCTGCGAAGCGGGATTTGTAGAAAAAAATGGAAGATCATAGAGGTAAATTTAGAGTTCGAAAACCGCTCTTAGATTGCACTAACACCGCCATTACTGCCTCCTCGCATGCATCGTCCTCTACTTTCTCCTCCAATTTCAAACCCAAGAAATCCAAATTTTCTTCTGCGATAGAAAATCTTGACAAATATGACACAATTTCTGCCTCGAGTTGCAGCATTGGATCGACAACCCGTGAGCTGGAAGTTTCAAACCCTAGTTATGCTCTGGACCCGGAAAATTCAACTTCTCTGCCAATGAAGAAGTCTTTATCTACTTCTGGTAATTTCTCTGCTTAAGATGTTCCTTCTATTTCCGATCAAGGGATTGCGCTTTTATTTGTCGCGTAATTGCATGTCGATTGGATTGGAAATTTTCCTAGCTTTTGGTCTTAGCACTACAAATTCGAATACAGGTTTTTACCATGTGTCGGAATTTTCTTTTGGATATGATTCTCTTAAAACATTCATGATTTAGATGTCTTGCTTGTTAATCCCCGCTTGAATATGTTTTAATGAATTATAGATGGAGTTTTCAACTACGTTCCGAAAATTGAGTTATAAATGGGGTTTTAAGTATGTTTCGAAAATCCCTCTCTCCTTTTAAAAGATCAGTGTTACAAGACCTGATACGGTATGTTCTGTGTTCAGGAGCTGACGAGCATCAGGTTTGTGGGCTTCAATCATCTTACAATCGTAGAAAAACTGCAGGTAAGAGGCAGAATACAGGGAAGGAAGTGGCTGCGCCCTTGAGCTGTTCACTTGCTTTAAAAATGGAGAATGAAGGGTGAATGTCTTCTAATTTCTCACTATTCTTCAATGCATGTTCTTGAAGTGACACTGTGAATTACAGAGATTCAGAAATATTAGAATAAAATCACAAAAGTTGCAAACCACGGCACTAAATTAGCTTATTGGGTGGTTAGTTATGAATTTTCTGATCATTTTGAGTTCTTTTTCGTTCATTTTTCAATCTAATTCTCTCCTGCTGATACATGAGGTTTGATGTTACATTTCAATGTGATGAAAAAAGGGTTAAATACATCCATTTGGGTAATTTGTTTTAGTTTATAATTTTTTATTGGTGTTAATTGGATATCTTGCCTACGTAGGAACAAAATGAACAAACATGGACATGGTAGGATACCCAAAAAATCCATGGTTTCTCCTCATAAAAAGGTTCGTCCTAACCAACTCTTGTTATGCACAAATTGTATTTCTTCTTTTGCACATCTTTGGGCCTTGTTATCACCTACGTCTAAACTATTTCTGTGTGTGAGGCGCCATGTATTGCCCTGATTGTTTTATTTAGGATATAATACAAATAGGATTCATATTTTTATCTTATATCAATTCTTTCAAATTTAATGGGTTGGTGCCGACAAGGAATTCCATTAATAACTGACCGTTTTGATCCTTTAGAACAACTTGATAGAATGACCATTGTACGATAGGTAGGTGTGCAACATATGAATATAAATGTAACTATTATATTTCCTTTATCTTTGTCGATCATGGTAATTAATGACCACTATAGACTCTTTCACTTCTAATGGTAGCTTCTTTATCATCCCACCCTCTTTTCTTGCACTAGGAAATAAAAACTTCAAATCTGACCCAATAGTATATTGTCAAATGTCAAGTTGGTTTTGAAGAATGTCATGATCAATATATGATCGAATAAGATTTTGATTGCAGAGATCACGACAGACAACTAATTCTTTGCCACAAGATTATATTGAGAAGCAGAGAGCTTACTTTGCAGAGATTGACGCGTTTGAGCTGGCAGAAGAGGAAGTCGATTATTTGGAGAGCTAAAGAGTAAATGGAAAGAGACATGGTCTAAAGTTTTGGGTAGGCAATCTTAGTTTTCAATTTCAGTCTGCATGGATAAATATCATATAGTAAACCCAATTTCCCTAACAACCGTACAGCATCCCCTATACATACTCCCATCAGTGTAATTTCATTTCATACCTTTTTTTTACGATGCAGTGTATATCTCTACTTGTAAAGATATATCAACCTTTGAGGCTGGCCGACTTGTCATTTTAGCGACGCAGTCTTTGTCGAGATTCATAAAAATGTATGTTCTGTACAGCAAAGAAACAAAAATGGAAAGGTAACAGGTCAGTGATGGATATGGAAATTGCAGCCATTTTTCTTTCAAAGATTCATGGTCTCCAATGATTACATTACTATTTTCTTCCTTGCGCCTGTTCGAAGAGTCATAATCTCATTATATTTTCATGCATTAAAGTGAGTGATTTAAGGTAGTCATAATCTGAATATGCATTTGCTAAGTTAGAAACTTAAAATAAGTGAAGTGATTCAAAGGCTCTACACAGCTGCAAATATCAGAAAGCTAAAATGATAGTCTTGTCGACAGAAATTAAGATTGTTTATTAGATTGGCATGTGGATGGAGGTAGTGGATGTTCATTAAGACAGGGTGTAGATGCTATTTTTCGAAGTAACCTTTGACATGGGACCTAATTTCCCAATACCACATCTCTACCAATTTTGGGTCGTGTCTTGATATTTTTCAAATGTCAAACTTGCAACAGCAGTGAAAGTCAAAGAAGCTTTTTTTTTTTTACGAAGCGAGTAATTAGAAGAAATGAAATGTGTATGATCATGGCCTCTTCTCCTCCACCTAAGCTTCTAAAACAATGTCAACGACAGACCATGCATGTGGCAACTTCCTGTGGTCAACCAAATCCTATTTGCTACATTAATACTAGTACATGAAAATGGAATCAGAAATCAACGGTAAACACATGGTTACTGGCGACAGCTTTAATTCATACAGATTGAGTGAGTAACCAAATGAATCAAGGAATGTCAATTATCAGTAAATAATTATTCGATCCAGTTCCTGCTAATACGTGATATGACAAAGGAAACTCTAAACAACTCCTCAAGACGGAGTTATTTGACATGATTAGAGAATTAATTATCGCCTTGGAATTCAGGCAAAGTAGGCAATATTTTGAGAGGACATAGTACGGTGGTCGTTGGTAGTGGTAGACTGGTGGTAGACAGAAGATGTGGAAAGGGGAGGAAGGGCAAGTGGTGAGGGCGGAGTTGACGGCGGTGGATGTGACGGTGCAGCGACTGAAACAGCTCCGGGAGAATTGAGAAAAGTGACTTGAGAAGTAGGTAGAATATTAGATTCACTGTACTTGAGTTTCATTATTTGAGTCCTTATTGCATTAAGCTCAGCTTCTAAAGACTGGACTTGCTGTTGCAGAGCTAAAATCGCACCCATGCAGCCATAGACTGGGTCTCTTAGCCTCAAGTTGGCTTCGTAAACTAGGCTATTAGCAGCGTCTGCTCTTTGACTCTCCGACACTTCCTGAATTTTACCAAAAAGGGTAATTATTTCTCACAACCAAATAGAGAAAAACCTAAGACGTTGATCAAACCGGAGTATTTGATTTAGGAGATATGTTTTTTTACCATTAGCATCTTGGAGACGTTGCTGGCGCCGAAGACTTTGTGAACAGAAGCAAACTTTTGAGGCTCATGGGGAGAGAAATATGGAGAAAAAGGACACTCCTGCGCGCATCTTCGTCTAAGAAGCTTACAGGCTGCGCATGGCGTTATGGTGTTTAGGACTCCATGAGGACCCATGTGTGTTCTTCCCATTTGATAGTAGGCATCGGCTTCTCTCTTTATCTTTTTCCCTATCTCATCAAATCTCTCCCTGATAACATTAAAAGCAGAAAACGAAAACATTGAGAAGACTTTGTTGTCGCCTTTTCAATCTCCTATTCATTAATTAGCCTCTAATTCAATAGAAAAACGGGTTTCCTTTATTGTAGTACTCATTTAAGGTACTCATTTCAAGTTCCATGGTAATAAGAATGAAAGATAACATGATATTTTCTGACGATCGATGAAGAAAATAGTCCATGACAAGAACGGCTAACCTTTCTTTTGACATTCAAGCATGCTAGGTGTGGCTATGGAGAGGATCCTTTTTTTCCTCCACGCTCGAACGAAGAAATTGAAGAGAGATAGAAAGAGGGAGAGAGAGGAATTTTGAAGGGGAGAAGAAGAGGAAGAAAGAGAATGGGGAGAGAGAAAACTATGCTTTAAAGGCAAGGGAAACAGTAGAAATGTGAAGTGATGGGATTTATAAGAACAAAGACAAAAGGCATATGTCATTAATCGTTGGAACTCAAACAAAGAAAGAATGGTAAGTTCTGCTTGTTTCTGGTGATGCTTTTATCATGGACCTCTCTCTGGCGTTCAAGTACGAGGATTTCAAGAAGTAAGAACTATAGCTTCGATGGGTGGAGGGAGGGAGAGAGAGAGAGTAAGAACATCTTATAAATGCGGCCTTTTACGATTGCTTTCTCACGTGTAATCCCTTAAATTCAATTTGACTTTTGGTTCATGTTATTGCATCTTTCCCAGTAGAACCCAAATGGTAGCTTAATTAGTGAATTCTAATGTCATTATTGTACGACAGAGAAACAAATCAAACACATTCATATTTGATCTCTATTTACTCAAAGGGTTAAAACCAATTGAACCCAGAATATGAATTAATTTGAAATATCTTCTAAACTAAAAACTCTAACAACAAAAATTTTAAACTATTTAAGATGTAACAAATCAAGTTTTGGCGGGAGCTGATCACCCATCGTTTTAAATTTATGCCTAGAACAGGGGGCCGATCACCCCCGGTTCTATCTAGTGTTTACGTGGCACTGGATATATTGGGTCAGGGGTCGATGTGGGGGTGAAGACCCCCGTTCAACGTACACTGCATGTGATTCGAGAACGAGGAGTCTCTACCCCAGAATGGCCCCCGGTTCTCAAGCGAAATGTTTAAGAACGGGGGTTGTTCTAGGGCTGAGACCTCCTGTTTCTTGAATTACGTGCGGTGCACGTCTTCACACCCTACATCAACTCTCCAACCCAATATATCTAGTGTCACGTAAACACTGAACAGATCAGGGGGTGATCGGCCCTCCGTTCTTGGCGTATATTCAGAACGAGAGCTGATCAATCTCTGCCAGCGTTTAATTTGTTACAGTTTGTATGGTTTTAATTGTTAAAATTTTTAGTTTAGTGAATGTTTCAAATTGACCGATAGTTGGGGTTGAAAATTGATTTTTATACTTACCTAAAAATAGCTACTTATAGTGGTTTAAAAGATCAAAAGATGATAAATTTCACAACCTTCAAATGCAGTTTGCGATCAGTCAAAATCAAGAACCCACCATGACTGAGAAGAACAAATGTTTCTGTGATCAAGTTCCAGAAGACGAAACTTTAATATCAGCATCATCAACGTGTGGTAGCCGCAATCTGAACTTCAAGAAGGCAAATTACCTATTGCTGACGCATTATTCGTATGTAGTTTGCCAAAACATACTCCTTCCTTACTCCCATTTTGTTTAAACATAATTACAGATGCTCTCTTTCTTCTCCGATTTGATTGTTTAACAGATATTTTCACTGAAATTTTACTCAACACTTGTCATTAGATAAATACAGAAAAAGACAAGACAACCTTCCCGAAAAGGCTATTGTCTTTTGTCCACCATTACAGTTTAATACAGGTTTCAAGTCCTAGTCGACCAGCAGTTGAATATTGATAAACATTTAAATCTTACAAGACCCAAAGCTTAATAAACACCTGAATTGGTCCATTGGACAGAACTTTTCTGACTTGAAAACTAATTATATTAAGGCCTTTTGCAGTGATCTCATTGACTGTCATAAACCAAGATCCAATATAGAGAGAGAAAGTAATATTTTTAAAAAAACTATGGACTAGGGTTAATATAAGAGCGGGTGGTGAAAGAAGGAAAAGCATAGGTATTTGGAAGGGAATAGATTATCTGATGACAAACAAATGCTTAGTTTGTAAGGTAAATAACACCAGCTTGATCCGTATATTTAGCCTTACAATACGCAACGCTGCTCTCTCATCCCCACCTAGCTCCTCTCTCTCTCTCTCTCTCTCTCTCTCTCTACTCTCTAAGTGCACCATCATCGAGACGTCAGAAAATCCAACTTTTAATGGCCACTCTTCCTCCATTACCACCTCACTTCGTCTATGTTGTCATTGGAGTAATCAATACTTGGCGGGAACTCACGGAAATTGACTTCGTACGAACCATTTCATCCAAATTAACGTTCTAGATTTGGTGTGAAGAATTGGAGAGCTTGTGGTGATATTAATGCAGCAAACAATGATGGCAGATCCAAACATTTTGATAGTCTAGATATAGACACGTCAGTATATCGTCATTAGACCATAATTAATTTTAGACCCATCATTAGACCCTGCAATAGAAAAAGAATAGGAGGCAGATCCATGCGAGAAAGAGTTCATCTTTTTTGGCTACAACAGTAAATTAATAGGGGTGAGCTTGAAACTTCCTTTTTCTTCTACACACGTAGCTACTACCCATGATCTATTTACTTGCACATTGTCATCTAAGCATGACTTATTTTCAAACTGTCCCACAATTTGACACAATTCTGACAGATTCTCTGCATTTTCCAAATTATTAATTATATAATTTTTCAATTTAACGAACTGTTCCATTATATATTGATTCATCTGTCTTGGATCAAGCTGTGGTTTTGCAGAAGGTAAATTATATCATACCTCATATGGATCTATCTTTTTAATTTATTTATTCTTCCAAAGCTTCTTTTTTGGAGATGAAGAGTTAATGACTGCACATGCCATGGAAGTCATCAATCGCGAAGAGTAAATAGCAAGTATTTCAATCCACACGGCAGAGACTTGAGATGTTATTAAACAATGGGCACATCAACCATCACTCTACTTCATAGCTTCTCATATGTTAATCACAAATTAATTCTCAACCTCATTTTTATATTATTGTTTCAAATGTATTAATTGTATGCATTGATTCCGAAGTCTGGGCCAACCAAGCATTTTCAGTGTAATGAGACAGCCAAAGTTGATAGGATTTTCCGTAATTCATCAACAAAATAGAAAGAGAATGCATGAAAACATCATATATTTGTCACTAAAACAAGCATGATCGAATGAAATCAAGCAGACTATGTAATAGTCTTCACGCTTTCATTAGTCCACAACAACACAACAGCCAAACATGTACATAACTCCAATTCCCATGCTGCAACCCACGAGACAGTGAAATAAAACATGATAGTTTTATTCAATTTTCAGACTAGGAATTACTGGACAAACTAAAAAGCAGGGGCAGCCATGGCTGATCCATGTCCTAAAATAGACAGGAACGCGTTCTTCGCTTTCACCATCCGGCCATTGCAACCTCGGAAAGCATTAGAGGCTTTGTATGGAACACTGAAGCAGGAATTTGATGAAGTGGGCAGGCTTGCAGATACCTTCTGAGGCTCATCCTCCTCCTGGTCTAAGAAATAGGCGAAGTTCGAGCTCGAGAAACGGCGCCGTTTGGCGTGTTTCAGATCCAGTGTAGCCGACTTCGGAGATGAACCCGACAACGACCTCGAGGAAGACCGAGATGACAATGAAGACGATGAAGACATTGAAAATGAAGAAAATGTTGATGGAAAAGAGCCGTGAGTCTTCTTTGGAGATATTTTCTGAAAGATGGTTTTTAAAAGGTTTGATTTGGAATAAGCTTTGTTGCTGGAATTAGAATTGTATCTGGAAGAGGAAGAGAAATAGTAAGATGGAGGAGGAGTGAGGGGAGGGAGAGAAGAGTCGGAAAATGGGTGCTTCGGAGTGCCTGGTTGAACCTCCCACCTGAATGGCACTGCACCAGAGGATCCGCCATAGTAGACCCTGAAAGAAGAGTTGGCTACGGAGGTTTCCTTAGACAGCAGCCCGGCGAAAAACCTGTCTTCCTGTTTGGTTTGGACTGGCTTTTCGGAGAGATGGTCGTGGGTTTTTTTATGCATTTTGGCTCGAGCGGAAGATCTTGCCTCAACCTCTACGGATCTGAAAGTCTATAAGATTAGAAAACAAATAGATGAAACAGTAGGAAAAGGAAATAAAATACAATATCTTCTCGGACCCTCATGGGAGGATTGCTGCTAGACATAATAAATAAGATCCGTAGGCCGTAGCCATAGAAAAATATATATATATATATATATATATATATATATATATATATATATTGCTTTGCCCTAAATATCTACATCAACACTGATCTACAGTAGAAGACCAAGTTATAACGAAGAACCTTCCTCAGAGTAAAATAACAGCAGCATCACTGCGTTCTGTCACAGTAAGAATAACCTCCACGATAGGAAGAAGAATCCCGAGACAATTTATTACAACATTGACGTCTGGTACTTTAAGACCGTCAGTTTTCATAGACATAATGAAAGACAGTTGAGGAAGAGAGTTAAATCTTTTGTTCATTTTCATTCTGGTATGGTGTAATAAATGAGAGTTGGCCGTGGTCCACACGGCTAGCTGAGTGAAAACTTAGTTCAACGTGTGTGGATTGGAGTGCAAGGAAGATTAGTATGTTTGGGTAATAATATAAGCATGTTGGATGATGCCTCATTAAGACATTTTATGAGACTCCATTTGTTCTACACCTCATAAACTTCTCTGGTCCCATGGTTGGTAAAGATATTGCCTTTGATGATCGCCATTCTGTGCTTACACCAGCAGATTCTGTTTGATTTCTCCAACGACAGAGGGACCGGAGACGGAGCAAATCTCCAACGACAGAGGGACCGGGACGGAGCAAATAATGCCAACAAATATATTTCTTTTTTGATAACTGCGACATCCATCTCATATTAGAATTATCATTCTTTGTCTGTCGTTGTTTAACTTCAATAATATAATCATATCGAGCTGTTCAAACTGAATATTAGACAGAATCATATAAAAATATCCAACACCCACTTATAAACTATCAAAGAAATAGTTTTTATTCGATTTTTAGAAGAGTTTATGAGCTGGAATGGATGGAGAGAGAGAGAGAGAGAGAGAGGCTATTAACTAGTTCAACTACTTCTATCAATTTCTGTACCCTATGACATAGAAGCCAACGGGACCCTCTGCTATGATAGAGTCTTGAATTTAATAGTCTTTTCATTTCTTAGTTAGACGAACCAGAGTACGTGTCGTTTAAACAAATGCATGAAAATTGGACACAGCAGTTGATAATGAACTAGTGGGCACTGCATCACTGTCTCAGCAAACCCTAAACCTTATTTTTAGGGCAGCCGTTAATCACCATCAACCTATCTTAATCATACTTTGACTTGATAAAACTAGTTATTGATATGCTAACAACTACTAAAGACGACCAACTCTCTTCCACGTGTAATGATCTTGACGGTCCTTTCCCACCAAATCGAGTCATCGACTATGGCTTTCATCGTCCTCCTCTCCGACCCAGAGACTCCCAAATCACGGTTCGTGGAGTGGTGGTCGGTGGAGTGGGCCCTGCTCTTTCTCGATACCCACCGAGTCCTCGTTCGATCCCCTCCCCTCCAACACCATCATCACTGACTCCACCAGTTTGCATAATCCCTTTCTTATCATGGATTCCTCCCGAAAGTCTAATCCACCTACTTTAAAGTTCTCTTTTTCTGTACCATTCTTTACTCTATGTCATTGCGGAAGCTCTATACTCCGTTCCGTTAGCGAGGTCGTCCGGGGAACTCTGGCCTTACGGAAATAAGGTCAGAACTGTTCGATTTGAAAATGGAAGATTGTGGAATTATAAACGCCCCACCTCCGTTCTGCTCTGTTCTGTAGTCTTGATAGAAGCAGCAATGAGTTTAACCCAATCCAGTAAACTATGTAAATGAAGCCATATTCATTCCTCAAGTAATGCAACTCAGGATTCTATATATACACCCAAGACAGCGAAGAGAAGCCAGTTGGAAAGATGGGATTCATTATGCCTGGTTCTTTCCCGTTGTATTTTTAACTAGACAAAGATGTTCTACTTTCTTCTTAATCCAAATTTCAGTCTTTATGGTTTTTTGTCGTTTATTCTTCCTTTCTGTTTGGAAAAAGATGAACCAACAACTTTTTACTTATTTGTTTTTTTATCTTGGTTCCTTGCAAACTCTATATGTCCAGTTTTGGTAGTTAGAAAGCATGCGAAATGCCAATGTAAACGACTGTGGCTGGAAGTTATTTGGATACAGAGTAAATGATTGTATTTGATATTTTTCGTCGTGTCCCCCCTCCCTCTTTTGTTTCTTGTCTATTTTATTGTTGAATGGTTGTCTGTATAGCGCAGCATGATTTTGACATCAAGAGACTGGGAGAACAGACGGCAGAGTTGGAAAATGATAGAATATTAAAGGAATTGGAAGAGGTTCTTGAAAAATTGGGATCACCAAAACGAACGGTGGAAGAGCTAAAGCAGTAATTGCAAAATGAAGATGAAAGATGTGAAAATGGAGTCGTCTTCTCAGGCTCAGCAATTCGAGTATAAAAATGGAGTTGTAAAAAGTGAACTGATGGTCAGTCGTTTGCATACTGCAAAATTAAAGTGGGTTGCTGCTAAAAAAATTAAAGAAGCTAAAAAATTGCATGACTTACCTATTCACGAGGGGTCTCCCCGCGTAGGTTTGACCAGACCAGATGCAATAAATAGTGTGATAAAATGCCTGTGCTAGTATACTGGACGTCGTTTATTACCAGCAATGCTCTTCAAAATGGTGAATTGGGTGAATAAATATCCAAAGACAAGGTTTATTCATTTGATGTACGTTGCCCATTACTAGAGATTTGAGTTGAAATCACTTCTTTTTAGTGGGAAACTCTCTGGGCCGTTGATATATTTCCAATACGATAATTTTCCGTTCATCACACGGCCCAAGAAAATCAAGCGGCTTAGACAGAGTCTTAGCAATCGCGGTTCCATGAGATGTGTACCTTATCCTTGCGCCAGTCACAGTTGCTTAATTTCCAGTTCAACCTGTTCTCCCATGTAAAGCTGCTCTTTTTGTCCTTGAGGGAGAGAAGATGTCGGGCGTCCTCATAAATCATATTTGCTGATGTTCATTATCACCCAAAGATCATGTTTTTCACGTTCCACGGAATTTGAATTACTAAACTTTCTGGTAATTTTTCAAGTTCATAAATGCTACAACTTTAAAGGTCATTGCAATAACAAGCCAAGAAATGGTCCTGCCAATTTTATTCCAGCCTACGTATTATTTGACAGGGCACCGACAGAAATGCAGCACCGTGCTACGATTGCAACTGAGAACCTTGGACGGACCACTGAAATGTTCGCTGCTCCTTATAAGTTCTACTAATTTATTTACATTCAATCCAATTACATTATTGAGATGGGGATGTAGCTCGTTGGTCTTCCAACTAGTTTTCGCTTTCTTTTCTACTGCCGCCTAAACTCGTACTTTATTCTCTGCTGATCGAGCCCAGTTTAGCTTTCTAATTTAGTAGTGTTTTTCTGGGGTTGTCACAGAGCCAATCGTTATCTCTGCTACTGCTGAACCATTGTTGCTTAACCAGTTTGGCTCATGAGGCAAGCAGGGACGTACATGAAGGCAGGTTTTGTTCAACTATGATTTTGTTTCGATTAATTTGTTGTGGTTGCTATCCCGATATCTGTTTTATCATGTTATGTTATCTCCTTCCATATTTAGCACTCTTTATTCCATTTTATGGTTATAAAAAGTATAGCTCATGCTTATCTAGCGGTTTAATCTTTGCATATTTGTTTCATATTCTACTGAAATCCCATTTTAGAACGTTCGAAATTATGACAGAGCTATCAACTCCTATGCGAGAAGCATCCATCCTTTCGTGAAAGATCAGAAAACGTTGATCTAGTCGTGGAAATTTCCCTGCAGCCATGGAAGGTTTTTAAGCCAGATGGGGTGAGCTTTCTCAGAACTTTCTTTGTATGTCACTACTCATTCACTGTTTTTGCATATAAATATGAACCAACTTTCACCATGTCAGTACTCATTTTTTTGTTGTTGTTGTTGGAAACAGGTGATCTTATTTTCTGATATTCTCACCCCCTCTTGTCTCTATCTGGGATGAACATACCATTTGACATTGTGAAGGGTAAGGGGCCTGTCATATTCGATCCAATTTGCACGGCACCTAATGTTTGACATTGTGAAGGGTAAGGGGCCTGTCATATTCGATCCAATTTGCACGGCACCTAATGCTAATCAAGTCAGAGAGTTTATTCCCGGAGATTCAGTTCCTTATGTTGGAGAAGCATTGACTATCTTACGTAAAGAGGTCTCAGATCGTGTCTTTTTC
The DNA here is from genome assembly GCA_022432975.1 of Begonia masoniana. Classification (NCBI taxonomy): domain Eukaryota; kingdom Viridiplantae; phylum Streptophyta; class Magnoliopsida; order Cucurbitales; family Begoniaceae; genus Begonia; species Begonia masoniana. The sequence continues at coordinate 1,458,513 of CM039504.1, forward strand.
AAATGGGCGTGTTTTTTCGCAATTTCTTACTTTTCCCTCGCTGTTTTTGAAGAATTTAGTCTCCCCTACTTGAAGCAAATTGTAGATTTTGTAAAAAAAACCCATCCAATTCTGCCCCTAATTCTATATGCAAGTGGTTCAGGAGGATTACTCGAAAGGTTCTCTCTCACTCTCGTTGATATTGTTAGCTTGGATCCGACGGTTGACATGGACGAAGGCAATTGGGGCCAAATGTGGCAGTGCAGAGCAACGTGGACCCAGGTGTTCTTTTCGGGTCAAAAGAGTTCATCACCAGCAGAATAAACGTGACGGTGAGGAAAGCAGGAAAGGGTACGCATATTTTTAAATCTAGGACATGGAATTGTGGTGGGTACACCAGAAGAAAACGTTACTCAATTCTTTGAAATAGCCCAAGCAAATCAGATACTAAAATGGGAGGCCTCTACTTCTAGTCAGTTTTTCAGCCATGAGTTCTTCATTTGTATTCTAATTTGATCTTTGTTGAAATCTTGGGGCTAATTGGCTTTTCGTGAAGATAGTTAATTACATAACGAGTGGTAATTAATATAGTAAAGGCTTACACAACATAAACCATGCCCACCTCCAGGAGTGATGCCGGAGGAACCTTGAGTGCAACATCCGGTCCTCGGCAATTTCGTCTCATGAAGTTATATCCATAGTTAATGGCTAACCTTTTCAAGAATGACGACTGTCGTTTGGCTTGAACGTGAGAGTTCCCAAGAACAAATGCAGTTCCGGCTTGTTGAGCAGTCATTAAATCTTCTATTTCGTCTCTCATAAGCGCATAACTTTCATCCCTGAAATCTGGTTCAGCCGCATCGTCAATGGCGAACCTCACTCTTCGTTCGATCGGTTCCATTTCGATCACGTCTCTGATGCTTTCTGCTGTAGATACGCTAGCTGGCTGCAGACTCTCCTCCATCCCATGAAACGTCATTGTTCCAACCACCGCCAATCTACATTCATTAGCCGACTCATCGTTTCTGGATGGAGTATCCTCCGCTCTGGCATTGGCCCAGTTCTTGCCCCAATCATAGTTGATGAAATCAGCCAACCTATCCACTAATTCCGACTCAAAGGAATCAACATCTTGGTGGACATCACGGTAACCATATCGAAGTATACACCGATATGAGCGATGGGCTGCAGGGCCCACACGGCCGACCAGATATCGCTCAGCTGGTGGAACATAAGGAACAGGCACCGACTTCACACAGACAAAGACAAGAACACGATGGTAGGCAGGGAGATTTGTCACGAGACGAGAGAAGTTGGCAGGGATTCCGGAAGTAAGATCCGAGAAGACCAGGCCAATGCCAGGGACTCGGGCCATGCCAAGGCTGGGACCCAATGCAAGAAGCCAGTCTAACGAAACCTTGTTGTGGAGATCGAATTCGTATTTCTTGATGGTCGCATAGTGCCAGACGAACATTATGGTCATTAGGATGAGAGCCATGAGAATGGGTAGCCAAGCACCTTCGCTGAATTTCGTGAGTGATGCCGAGAAGTAAAGTAGTTCAATTGATCCGAAGAAAAGAAGAAAGGAAAGAGCTACAAGAGAGTGTTTGTGCCAGCAGAGTACAATTACCAAGGATGTGAGGCATGTTGTCACCAGCATTACTGTCATCACAGCAAGACCTGCAATTGCACAAATCGACCGAGGTGAAATTAAAAACCGTGACCCTTTGATGAAAATCTATACTGAAATACTCTTACCCGATGCATTTCCGAGGTGTTTTGTGTCTCGAAATCCTATCGTTACGGCAATGCAGAGGATCATTAGCATCCAGTTGATCTCGGGAATGTAAATTTGGCCATGAATCTTGTCTGAGGTGTGGATAACCTTCACTCTCGGAAAACAACCAAGTGATTGGCTCTGGTTAATGATAGAGAATGTTCCACTGATAATTGCCTGGCTGCCCACCACCGAAGCCAGAATAGCAACTCCAAGAACTGGCCACCTTACGCTTTCTGTTTCCATTAACCTCAAGTCAAGCCAGCAAGTCCTTTCCAAATGCATATTAAAAGAAAACACCTAACTTTCCCTCCTTCCTGAAACAAAGAGTAAGAACGAAAGCTACATACCCGGAACGGATACGTAAAAACTGATTTCATAAGTTGATTGGTGATGTTTTGACAAGTAAGCCGCTTGGCCCATATAAGCCAATATAAGAGCTGGATATACGAGAAACGTGAAAGCAATCTGCAGGTCATGGAACATTACTTCAAATGAGAAAAGGATACATCTTTCAGCGTGTATAAGAAACTACTAAGATGGCAATGTTGATCGAACCTGAATCGCGGCATATGAGAAGTGTCCCAAATCTGCAAACATGGCTTCAGACCCTGCATTCCAATAGTACAAATAACATCAATGCTTTCATCACGACTCATGACCGATTAACAACAAGAAGGTGGTATGTATTATAGTTGGAATCGACGTTACAAATTCACCTGTAATGCATAACAATATGCCACCTAAAGACATCCATCCACTTAACCTCGTCTTCTCCAAGAACTTGAACATGTAGTATGGAGAAAGAGCCTGATACACATGACGGTTCCACCTGAAAATATTATATACGCCAAGACCACTAATGCAGAGCAGCCATGTGAGGACGATTGGAGCGAAAAAGAATCCCACTCGATGTGTTCCGTAGTGTTGAAGTGCAAATAGACTTACTAAAATAAAGCACGTAATCGGAACAACCGCATCTGCCAAAAAAAAAAACAATCACAAATACTAAATCTAAAGTAATGTTACTGCAAAAATATGCTCTCAGTTCAGTTTATTTCGAGTTCAAGATAACACCCAAAAAGCTGAAGTTAACAAAACCAATATTTGAACAGAAGCTTACATAGGTGGTGGCCTTTGGACATGGATAACTCAAGGCCAGACACTGCAGAGAACACTAGAGGAAAGGAAAATAGATAAGCTACTTGGCAGATTTGGGAAGGAAACAGCTGACGAAGAAGAAGAAATTTACACTAAAAGAAAAGCAATCTACCAGAAATGGCAGGAGTGAGAAGCCCATCGCCAATTACCATACATGTACCGAGAAGAACAAGGATTAGCAAGGCAGTGTGCAGAGCCTTGTGCTTCTCGAGTAGCATTTTTATCCACGAATGGCTTGGCTTCTCGGGAGGATGCTCCAATTTATAGGTAGAGAGCTCTTCATCGGCAACCTGTCGATTGGGCTGTAGACTTACTTTAGCATGCCTGCATAGCAATGAATATAACGCAAACGTGCCACCTGCAAAATTATGCCAGTATTTTCAACCCATTTACTGAAACTATCCATTTCAAGCACGCACTTAGAACATACCTTCTCCGTTATCATCTGCTCTTAGCACCACAAAAACGTACTTAAAGAGCGGGACGAGAGTAAGAGTCCAGAAAACAAAAGAAAGAGCTCCATAAATCTCCTCGTTAGACTCTGAGTGTTGAATGTCCTCAGCAAATGTGCTCTTGAAAACGTAAAGAGGGGAGATGCTAAGGTCCCCGTATACGACCCCAAGGCTTTGGTAAGCCAGGCAAAGAGTTGTTTTCCAAGAATCCTTCTGCAAATCAATTAAAATATCACTTCTCTGAGAAAAAAAAAACGATTTTTTAATATCTCAGTATCTCCATAACTGACTAAACAAATGGAAGTTAAAATGGAAAGATCGAAGAGTCTGAAAAGCTCAAACCTTTGAACTACCCCAACATCTCCCATATTGAAGATCCATACTTTATCAGGCCTCAATTTTTCAGATGGGTTAGTGCGGACGAACACAGTTAACTGCAGATCTGCATTGAACACGACAGAAGCTCAGCTGTAATCTCTCGAAAAATCAAATTTTCAAGAAAAGAAATAGGAAATCTCCATCTGATATGAAACCCATACATCAAGCGGACTACTTCTCATCCTCAAAGAAAGGAGATAACAGAAGACATCGCCCGCTTATCAAATAATAAACGCACAAAGTACTCATATCTCCACCCTCCCAAACATTTAATAAACCGTGGAAATTTTTGCGAAACCCAAGAAAAACAATGGGAAAGAGAAAAACGATAATGTCAGATGCTCTCATAAATGAAAAAGGCCCTCATCCATTAGGCTAACAATTTTTTTTATGTATATCCATGAATTTGTTCATGGAGTTTTTTGGGTTTGGGAAAGTGGAAAGAGAATGGAACCTTACAGTTTATTGCGGCTGCTCATTTTTGCAAGTCCAAGTCCAACGCACAATGTGGAACCTGGGGAAGAGGGGTTTCAAAAGAAGACAAAGATAAAGAAGAAAGAAAGAGCAGGGAATAAAGAGAAACTAAGAAAGCAAAGCAATAATACACTTTGGGAAGTCAACATCTTTAAGCGGAAAAAACAGAGAATTAGCAGAATGTTAAGCGAGAGAAACAAGAAGGCAAACTCATGTGACTCAACGACAGTTGCATTCATTGTTCAATCACACCAACCAGTTGGCAAGAAAATCAACTGATTTCATGGGACATGTTCATGTGCCTCTCTCTCTCTCTCTCCCTATCTGGTAGGACATTAGAATTTGAGAGAGAAAATGCTGGTAAAGCTCAATAGCTTTCAAAACTCACCTATTATTAGTGCTTTCTCACGCCCTTTTGGATTCCCACCCGCCCTATGGCTAAGGTCTTGATATTTGTCATAGATAAGAAGAGGCTTCTACAAGCTCAATAAAGTTGGTAGGTCGGCGGTGACCCGGCTTGGCCGCATATCTGTTCAAGAAAATAAAACACAGAAACCACCATTTTAACTAAAAATTGTTGAAGCTTACCAAACAATCATCTCCATCTCGCAGGCAAAATCACGTGAAACATTTGAAGAGACGTTTCGAAACGTCTCCATTTGCAATCACATTAACAACAAGTGCCCTTTGAGCTTTCGCTACAAAGATTTTTCATTTGCGCCTGAGCCCCGAAGATGGTGACAGGCCAACCTCAGTTCTGTCGCTACAGGGTTGCTTTCGCGGTAAGAATTTGACACCATCAATGACAGATCTAAGTATTCCCGTTTAGTCCAAAAGAAAGCGAAAGATTACGGGTGCTAAAGTTCCAGATTTTAGCTTGGAGGTATTCTTCAACTCTTCTGATCAAACAACACTGTACTTTGAGTTAAACAAAGCAGTTAAAACAGAACATCTACACACATAGATCATGACACATAAAAACTGAAGGGCAATCCTCCAGAAAGAAAGAACAGGCCAAAAATTGAAATAAGATCGAATATAAAAAAGTAATGGCGAAAGTGACAATGCTAAGGTAGCAAAAACAAAAGGGACAAGGAGCACGTGGGCAAGTCTGGGTATCTGCAAAGAATTTCAAACATCTACACACTCACCACTTTGAACAAAGAATTAAAAACAGCCTTGGATAATCCATAATCTTCTCGTATCATTACGTCTCCCCGTAAGTATTATTATTTTATGTGCAAAGCGACAATCGTAGCATGTTATGCGCAGCATAAAGTTAAACACAGGCTACATCAAATAAGATAATATGGACAAATCAGAGAAGACGATGATACTCTGTTTTGAATTACTCGGAGTCAGTTTCCCCGGTTACACGTTTTCGCCAAACCTTCCTCCTAATTTGTTTGTTGTTTAAGACAAGAGCTCGAGACACATTACCTTAAATTGTTCAGAACAAATTGTCAGAAGACAAGTTTGAATCTTTGTTGAACCCCTCCCCTGCCTGGTTGGTCTAAAGCCCACATGAACAGCAAAAGTTGCAGTCAAGATATGCTCTACAACAAGCTGGCCCAGGCCCACGACGATTGCGGTCTAATAGGATAAGTAATAATTAATAAAAAGATTGATTAATTATGACATCATAGTGGCTAAGTAATGACGTCATTCAAAAATTAAACAAAAGGGGACAAAAAACATACATGTCGGGCGAGGGTGAAAACGTGGGATTTCTATATTAATTAACAAGACCAAAACCAAACCAACTACGAGCGAGAGAGTCCAAAGTGGAGCCTAGAGATAGTAATGAGCTGCCAGCTGGCACTCTTCTTTTGCTTAGTCAAACCTAGTGGGTCCCACCTTGACCTTTCTCATTTCTCTCTGTCTCTCTCACGACGCGTTTATTTTGACTATTTTTTTTTGCTAACTAAATCTTTTAACCCCCACTGGGCAGTGGGCACTCGGGTTATTCTTCTTCAATCATCAATCCTTGATTAAGTTTAATCCTGGCTATTAGTTGTTTCGAGACAAGCTTCTTTTAATTAATAATTAAATTCGTTAATTATCTTTAAAATTTGAAAAAATATGGGTAAGAAAAATAATCAAAATAATTAGTTCGTACTTAGTAGTGTACTAATTCAAAGGGAGTCAGAGCAATGCTCCTTATCAACTGGCAGGGAAGCATCCGCGCGAGGGTTGCACGTCGAGGGAGGAAGACTTTCGCTCTCTGACCTTTTCAACTACACGACGCTCCTACATATACCAACCCCTCTCTTCAGACCCTTTTCCACTGCTTCTGCTGTTTGCTTTCTCATTATCGCCCTCCTCAAGCTTCATCTTCACCCTGCAATGGCTCAAACCCTTTTTCGTCTTCATACAACGCTCGTAGTCCTTGCGCTTCTAATGCTTTCAACATCTTGTTCGTCAGCTAGACTGCTACGAGATCACTATCTTTCATACGGTCAGGTCGCTGCCGCCGCTCACAGAACTCTAACTCTAGCTTTTACCGGCAATAACCGGTCGGAACAACATTTTTATCAGCTCTTTCGGCCTTGTACCGGCGGGGAAGCTGACGAGAGATGCAGATTAAGATCGGGCTTGTTTTTTAGCATGCTTCCCAAAGGGACGGTTCCACCATCTGGACCGAGCAAAGGAACCAACAGCATCAACAACTGAATTTATAGCGTATTTTTGACATGTTCAATCTGTCATTCTTTCTTCTTTAATTTGTTTGGAATTTGTAAAGATCTCCCTTAATACAGTTAGAAGGTAGGTTTAGAGCTTAGAGAGATGGTGCAAGCGACCCAATGACCTTCGAATATTAGCTTCGTCTCCACGAACATCATCGAGTTTTGCCAACTACTGCCATTTTTTTCTTTTTTCACGATGGATCTTCCTGTCCTTATCCACAAACCAAATGAAAAACAAGAATGGTTTCTTCTTTTAGAGCATGCCATCTTCTTGCTTTTAACTGTTATTCCTTCATAAGAATTCGGATTCTGAGTTTTGCAGTGAGAGGCGAGAAATTAAATCAAAGTCTGTAGCAAAACTAGATAATAATAAAATGCAACCTGTTTCAGCCAATGATTTTTTGAGATTGTATGGCCCCATCAATGCTCTTTCAAGGCCATACATACTCGGGAATTTGCTTAGATTGGAAGAAAGAAGGATACACCCGCCGAATCCTTATTTTATTTACACAGGCATTCCCAAAGAAGATGCTCCATGTGGGTGAGGTTTGAAGGTTTGTTGTTGTTGAACCACACCAGCTAAATAATATTATGTAATGTTTGTTTTCACTAATTCAAATATTATGTTTAACTAAATAAAGGTACGTTATTTTAAATAATCAATGCAATAAAAACAATACCGACAATTTTGAATTAAATCTATTCCCAAAATGCAGTGTGGTTACTAGTTTGATATCGTGCAAAATGGTCAAATTAATTCACTTTTTGTTTAAAATCAAATTTGACTACCAATTATAACAGGTATTAGTTTGGGTTTGGCCTTAAAACACTAGTAGCAGCAAATAGGAAATTATTGACTAGCCTGGATTAAAAAGCATTGAAAACATTGTTCTTCTAGTGCGGAAGAGGTGCATCAACTAAACTAATAAGCTTAATCAAGAACATCAAAACAGTAGAATTGGACAAAGAGAAACTCAACAAGTTCGATGATCTGCTCATGGGTCATGTTCCCAAAGTTCTTGTGAAATTACTTGATATCCAAATTATAAAAAAACAGAGTTGAAGGAGCAAAACATGGTCTGACTTTAAAAAGGAAATTCCAAAATATATCCAAATCAACAAACTAAAAATGGAAAATTTAATAGCTGAAAATCAAGAAGCAAGGGCCATGCGGTTTCTTCATGGGCGCACAGGATTCCCAGCTCCAGCTGGCCGAGGTCCTTGACCAGGCTGACCCGGCTTTGGTGCATCATCCTGAAAGTACAATATAATAATAAATCAGAAAACTAAACAAGAGAAAAAAATACAATATAGACTTTAGATATCAGTTAAACCAAGAACAAAGGGGAAATATAGTGGTCAATTGTGAAACAGCAACATTGAGTGATTAAATTCAGGTAAGTAATCAAATAAACAGATGGTGGGAACAACAGCTGACGATTTTTATGAGCACTAATATTTTATTAAATTACGTATTATGGATCCAATTTGTAATAGTAAGTAAAACATTATAGACAGATAAATGCAATGATATAGAAAAGTAAATTATTATGTAGAGTCTTACTAATTATTAAGTGACAAATAACATCACATCATCGTCATTAAACAAAAACCTTGCTTAGAAATATACAACTTGTGCATTTCACAAGTAGTCTTAATGCATAAGTTATCTCAAGTTGTATATAAAACTAAATCTACAACAACTAAGATTAATATAGAAGAAATATAAAATTCAAAACCACAGACTCCGCAGCATCTATGTAAGAATTGAACATGAGCAATCCAAAAACAAACAATTACTTACTCTGCGTCTGATAAAGCGCTGTGGAGGCGCGCGATTCCTTCTATCAGTACGAGATCTAACCCTCACAACATGTGAGTGAATAGCACAGGACACGCAATACTGCATCTTAGCATAAAGCTTAGGGAGAGTGTATTCTGTTGTTAGCAAAAATTTACGTCAGTAAAACAAACAGAATCAAAGAAGCAAAATATACATAAAAATGAGGGAAAGAATAGGACTGACGATCATAGACACAAGCTTCTTGCACATCCCTCACAGCAGCCTGCTCCACAATGTTCCTTACAAGGAATCTCTTGATGGCTTTGTCCTGTTTGCAGCAATATGTATGAACAATATTGTTATCACTATATTATCGTTTAAAGATTAAAAAAGGACAATGAATCCAAACCCCTAATTTATCATACAGTAAAGTTACAACACAGAACAAAAACAGTTACAAACTCTATCTAACACAACATATCAATAAAAAAAAACAATGAAATACAAATACATGGAATTGCATTATGTAGACTAACAGGACCATCCGTTACTGCTACTTTCTGAATTGATAAAATAGATGCAGTGAAAAATAAAGTTACATATGAATTGAAGGTAGGGCATTAAAAAACTGATAAATCCTTTCATTAGCTTTTCATCCACTATAGAAACATTACGAACTTGTTATTTATCAGTTAACTACAACGCACCTTTGGGCAGCATTTGCCACAATTCGAGCAGCGAATGAATTTGACGTGTCCACGACCGTGCTTGTTGCGTCCACCGTTCCTGCGCTTGAAAGTCTTCGACAGGAAAGGAAACCATAGAATAAGATCAGAACATGATAGCGGACATCGGTAAAGCACGGAAGAATAAGATGAGAACTACAGATCTTACCATGATTGATTTTCTGGAGAGACGAGAGTCGGCCGCTGAACGCTAGGGTTTTCTTCTGCTGCGTTACAGACAAAATTTAGGTTTTTTGCGTGTTTATATAGCAACCTTGTCTACATTACCCGAATAAAATCCATACTTCGCCCCTTATATTTCTCGGTCCTTTTTTATTATTGAACTTTACATTATTAAGTTGGGTTTTTTTTTTTTTAATTTAAATCCCAAAATTTGGGTTTTTTTTTTAAAAAAAAAACTTTAAAATTTGCTATTCGTCGATCAAAAACTTCGAAGTTTCATAAATAGACAATTTGAACCTTATGGTCCAGATTGGGTATCGTCTCCCTTCTTTTTTTGCAATTAATTTAAAAACAAATACCAAACGATATTCAATTTACTTGAAATTTTTACCACATATTCATTACATTGTTAGAAGATAATTTTTTGTAAAAATTTTACACGTAAATTTTAGCGTTCATGTTTTTTGATTATTAACATTTGATTCTCAAAAATTAATATAAAATGTTAAGAAAAGATAGAGAGCCAACATAAAAATTAGAGTCTATTTTAATAAATTTTTAGAACATTATAATAAATAGGTTGGATCAAATTCCATTGAGAAAGTAGGTTCCAACATTTGATTACAAGCCCAATTGAAATCTAAAAATAAAATTATTGAAGGAGAAGAAATAATGTTGATGCAAAGATACATACAGTTTCTGAAATACTAATGCATGTGTCAAATTAATACTGTAAAATCAGAATGAGATTTACAAGTTCTTCAAGCATGGGCGTTTCTGTTTGCAATCCTAGCAGGAAGGTCCTTCCCGCCACTGTCATCCCTTCCGCTTTCCACGTTCAACAGTCGATCGGATTCCTCTTCCTTTTCCTGCAATCATTAGTTTTTGATTATCGCATGGTTTTAAGTAATATCAGAACTTCACGGAAAGGACACTAACCTCTGATGACTGCACCGGTGTCTCGCTAGCCTTCTGCTGACTTTCCTGCGTGCAAAAGTAGGAATATAGAAACATTCCGACCAGTGCCATCATAATTCCGACCAGATTCCTCCAGCTGAATGGATCGCTCAGTAGAACATAACCAAAACCCAACACCAAGCACGTCTTTAGATGACCAAGTACTTGATAAGTGACGGGGGATGTCTTCCCAATCACCAGAAATGTACTAAAATTGACAGATACGGAAATGAGGCAGGATAACGATATGAAAAACTGCAACCACAACACAAATTTAAGCATGAATTAGGAGAGAAATGAAGGGAAAAGGATGATTATTCAATTATTCTTACCAACACTTTAGGGGTATATCGAAACGCAAACACGTTTTGATCGGTCAGAAATCCATCGAGAAACGGCCCCGAGATTAACAGGGTTGTCGCCTGGTAGGGAGAAGACTGGTAAAGGAGTTGGGTTGAAGAAACACTGAACTTCTTCTGGATTGTATTAGTCATCTACAGAAATTGGTTAAGGACACCAGTAGAGCATATCCAACAAAGTGAAAAATGCAATCAACTACTTCCCTAAAACCTTGAGAAGGATACAATCTGAGCAACGCATGTCGTTATGATGGCAAGAAAAGATAAAACTGAGCCTAGAGCATTGAGCTGCAGATCAGTCACTGTAGCAATTCCAACCCCGAGGAGGAGGACTGTGAGAGAAAGCTGAATACTCCTACTGTAAGAACAAAGAGAGTTTACAGTGTCAGCAAACTTCAATCAAACAGAATTAGAACAAAAAAGAGGTGAAAGAGGACTGGCCTGAATCTCTTTCCAAGAAAAAGGGTCTCCAAGATCACAGTGCAAGGAATGATTGCAAGCTTTGTCATCTGTTAGACAAAATTCTGAAGGAAAAGCTGAAGATACTAATTCCAAAACTTGCCAAGAGTTATCGAAAGTGAAAAGGAAATAGGAAATAGAAGATAGACCTGATAGAACCCAACAGAGTTAAACCCCAAGCTAAGATTCAAAAGTCCAATTGAGGTACCATTCAGAATGCCAAAGCCCATAACAACCTTCGGATCAAAGAGCTTGTTCTCAAAAAATTTCATTTTTAAAGCAACGTGAAGAGAACAAAAGGTGACAAGAAGATGCCAGCTTGTCAAAGTCGTGGCTGCATGAACAAGAGAATGAAGAAGATCTTTGTTACTTCCTACTACAAGTCGAACATAAACAAAGGGGGAGCTGTGCTGATGCCAACAGAATTAGATATTGAGGAAGCTTTGTCAAAATTTCGAGACTTCAAAGTAAACAAGTCAGGGTTTGACTGTATTCAGCTCGGCCGTTTTCGTATGCATTAACACATTAATACAAACTGATCCAAAAAGAAAAACAAGACGCAAGAACCCACTCAGAGGATTGGAATCATTCAATCACTAGCCTGTCAAATGTTTGAGATTGATACCTTAAAAGAACTGTTTTAGGCTGCTTTGAAAATCTGGGTGAATTGCCACTTTTGTGTGTGCAAACAACCCCTTCCACCCAAAACTAGTTTTAGGTGGTCCAAGACATTCGATTTTTTAAATTCTCATGACAGAATGGAGATTCACTCTTCCAATACCTTCATTTCATATGTGAAGTGTTGCCGACTAACGAAATAACATTCAGATTCATAAACCAAGAAACAACCAACGATGCGATACAATCAAGGAGGAAAAGGAAAGTATTTCCAAAAATCAAGACCCAAAAAGATGATACTCGTCGATTCCAGCTTCAGAACATGAATAAAGCAATTCTAAACAAATCCTTTACTGGCTGAAAGTAAGATAAAACAGACATAGATACATAATAATTGACGATAAGGAACGAGATAAAGTACCAAAAATGAAACCCAAGGTAGACATGAGCGCCTTATTGCAGATCACTATGGAAACAGACGAGACTACCGATAGCGTCAACGCCCCCACCGTTCCAAGTTGAAAACCCCCACCTTCGCCCCCCATGTCTCACTTACAGTCTGGCGACCAAATATTCACCAGGTAGTGGAACAAATCAAATAGCAAGATCTGGTAAGATATGCAAAAGGATGAACAAATAGAGAAAGTCTTTGACTTTTCAGTTTGGAGTGAAAGCTAAGTCAAGAGCATGTCGGGTAGTCGCTGAGAGCAATTGCTAACGATAATAATCGTCAATAAATTGGATTCTCCGCTGCAGAGAGAGAGAGAGAGAGAGAGAGTCAGAGAATGGGTCGTCTCGTCTTCTTTCTTCCTCGTAATACTTTGCTCCAGCTTTCCCCTTGTCCATGAGGCGGGTGTAAGAAACCGGACTACGCGCTCTCAAGCAACGTGTAAATGACGAGTCAGATGCTGTCACTGAGTCGGACCGAGTTATGAGTTGCTCAGGAATAAGGACGCTTCTACGACGTCGTTTTCGTGATATTATTCCGATTCGCCTTTCCTAAATGCGAAAACGTGATCCACGAAAGGGGAAAGAGGATCTTTGGCCGGCGATTCAGTCCTTTGATGAACACTAAAAGTACGACTCCAATATCTTCTTCTTAATTTCCATCACGCAGTCGGCGGCGTGGTTGGTGATGTTGAACATTTTTGCAAAGGAATGGCGGATGACTCGGAATTTGGCGGCGCAACGCAAAGAGCAACGGAAAAGAAGCAGCTTGGACTTAATCAGTCTATTGGAGGAGGAAAAGGTTTGACCTTTCTCTGTCGGACAAAGTTTGCTCAAATTCATTTCTGTCAGAAGCCAGGTTATTTTCTTAAGTCGAGTTTGGCTGTCAATTTCACACGGTTTTAGAAAGAAAAAATTCAATATTTATGCAAAGAGACGATGTTCGAGAATTTCTCGAAGCTTTTGGGGAGTCTACATTTATCATTCGTACTCTCTGTATCCATGGCCAATTCTCAGCACCTTCAATTATGATGTTAGTGATTGGGTTTAGAATCCATCTTTTTACATGATATTTATCCTTATTTTGGTCGTCCTATTGTTTATCCAAGTATGATCCACCCATCTCCTATTTTTCTTCGAATGTCATGCTCTTAGCATCCTAGCATTTGACGCTGATTTCAGTTTCTTCTTGGCCTTTAGATTGTGTTATCAACTTCTCGACAGAATGGCGGCGTCCATACTTTTTAAAACACGAACTGACCTTAGCCCAGAAACTTAAATTTTAAGAATGCAACTGTCATCATCATTCTTGGCCATCAATGGCGAACATGGTAAAGACAATTATAGATAGTGTAAAATCTCATACAAAAGTTTCCCGACTGGAGTTGACTTAATCTGTCACAGAAATGTTGCCTTGACTTGCAAATACGCACTCTAAATATAATGTATGATGTCTATTATATAAGACCTAGCGGGTGCCAATCGACCACCACAGCAATATACAGCCATGATAACAATATGGATCCATAATAATAATATGGCTTGGATCTCAGGTTCTTACCACTCTATTTTAATCTCTTCCACACCTGGTAAATGTCATAAAAGAAGGCCAGAATTTTTACTGTTTCCTCTTTAGGGGAGATGATAGACTAGAATTGACTTCCCTCAAAAGTTTGGCCGAACTGCCAACCAGCAGGCGCAGCGTTGAAGCTCGTGACAGGTGCGGCCATCGCTGGCTGGTGACTTGGAAAGAGAGGGCCTGACCATTGAGCACAGAGTTGCTCTGCCAGTTCTGACCCCAGTTCCTTGACATTGGCTGCCACCCTCCTCTTGATCCCTTGATTGACACTGAATGGATATCTCCTGCACCGCCTACGTTTGTCACCAGAACTAAGATGAAGAAAGAGTGTCCGTTAATGGTGAACCTTATTCCTCCTTTCTTCAAGCAGGGTACCCTGTTTCGACAGAAGAAAAAAAATTCGCCCTTTTAGTCCGATAAAATTCACAAGAAATGTAATTTTTTTTTGTGGATTTTTTATTCCGGTTTACCTTCTGTAGGATACTGGAACAATTCCAGCGCGATACTGAGCGATTTGGAGGAAAGCAGGCTCGGCCAAGTCGAAATGCGGGAGAGGAGGATTGCACCAGCCGCCATTGTCATTGGCCAAAGCGAAGTTAGGTGGGCAAAAGTTGGTAGCGGTGACGATAATAGAGCCAGGAAGGCACCATCTTGGATCGTTAGTGCAAGTGAGCTCGTAGCAGCTCCCGCAGCTTAGTCCGTTGCTGAACAGGGCGGTGCTCAACGCGGCAGTGTTGGTCCCATACCCTTGGCTATACAAGTTCCCATACCCACAAGCTCCTCCTGCAATACCATCCAACGAATTCACATACATAATCTATTCAAAGCAAATAACTTGAATTGGGGTCTGAATTTGAGACGTACCCATGGTGCCAGATGCATCGCCACCGCCGTAGAATGTGGCATGGCCGCTCTCCCACTGTCCATAAGTGGCGCCAAGGCTAAGGCTGAGGACTAGGAGTTTAATGCATAGAGAAGGGAAAGCAGCACCCTCCATTGACATGCTGTGAGTTGTGTGCAGAGAATGAAAAGAAAAGGAGAGAGGCGTTCTCAGTAGCTAGTGGTTGAAGAAGGAAAATATGGTCTACTTATATAGGCGACGAGGCAGTTGAAAGGGTCTGAAGTGAACGTGAGTTTGTACAGTTGAAGAAAAGGCAGGGGGGCAGGCAGAGAGAGAGAGAGCAAAGTTGATAAGTTGAGGAGGTTTATGAGATGAGAACAAAATCCACATGAAAATGTTCCAAAAAAACTAAACTGCTGACCGCGTTGGCCCTATCTGCACATGCACGTTTTCCTCATCCCAGCGTCATTCGTTTTTCTCATTTAAGTTCTTCGCATTTCAAACTGTTCGGTTCCTCTGTATTCTTCTCTGCTTTCGGCCTTGAATTACGGGAATTCGTCAGCAGCCTAGCCATTCGTCAAACTGCTCAGACTGCTACGAAAATGAGCAAAATTCTCTCTGATTGAGAAATTAGTGAATTCTTCGCAGAAATTACTGCCTTTTTCTTTGTCAAATGCAGAGACTGATATCCTCTAGAATTAGACTGATAGCCATCGCTCTGCTCTTTTCATTTATAATAAATATAATATAATATAACCCATTCCCATTCACCTTCCCTTTTCTTCTGGTTGTCACTATCCATGGAGCTAGAAATTATTCTTTGTTGCCATAGCACGATGATTAATCAATCAATGTAGTAAAAGCCATGAACGTAGCTTTTCTTGTTTTCCTAAAAGTGGTAGTTGAAAGACAACAATCCTGCTCTTGTTTTTGAAAGAAATAGGCGATTGGCTGGCATGTTATCAGCACATGGTAAGTCCCCCTTCTTCGCGGGCCCTCAAAACTATCAATTCTTTTCAGCCAAAATGAGCCTAATCTTGACAAACTTCCCCTGTTTCAAACATCATCCATCGCGACTTGGCCACTCTAGATATATATCTTCTCTTTTGACAATGACTTCTGTGGTTTCTTTTTTTTCCTGCGACGATCATTTGCTGCATTAAAACTCACAGGTCCTTGTGGAAATATTACCAAATCTTTATTACTATTGTGCTCGGTCCACTTTATCGTAGAAAGGGAGTGAACTATGACTTAGTTTTGAAAGTAATTCATCTGCTGTTCTGCAATTATGATGGGTTGGGTTGGATTTGGAGAATCGACAGTCTCTCATCGCATTCACCGTTTGTTCTTGACTTTTAGTATTTCGAGCTTTAATTTGTTCTGTGTAGAAAATGATGATGACGACGACGACTTAGCTTCATCTGCCCACACTAAATTTCGGTGCATAGTCGAGCTGTATGTTTTATTTTATTCACTGTCAATGTCAATGTCAATGGAGAGAAGAGATGGGTGCCTCTCGGATAGGATATTAAGATATGGAAGAAATTATAAATTTAGAAACTTTCCCCTCCCTCTTCGTTTCTGATAAGTGTGTATTTTACACTTTATTTGTGTTCTTTTATATTTGATTCGATAAGTTTTTCTCAAGTATTTAAAAGGATTTGACATTTTTTGTGTAAGTGTGCAGATAAATGAAATATAGCAGATTTGGAGCTTTAACAAAGGCAATTAAAGCTCAAGAATTGATTTCGGTAATTTATTTAAGGCGGTATTTGAAATAGTGAAAGATATAAACTCGAGAAGGTGCCAATTGATCTCCGCATCGGAGGAGATCAATCCCCTGTCTGAGCAGATTGATCGCCTACACAAGGGGATCAATCTCCTGTCTGAGCTAATTGATCGCTTACACAAGGGGATCAATCTCCTGTCTGAGCTAATTGATCGCTTACACAAGGGGATCAATCGCTTACACAAGGGGATCAATCTCCTGTCTGAGCTAATTGATCGCTTACACAAGGGGATCAATCTCCTGTCTGAGCTAATTGATCGCTTACACAAGGGGATCAATCTCCTGTCTGAGCTAATTGATCGCTTACACAAGGGGATCAATCTCCTGTCTGAGCTAATTGATCGCTTACACAAGGGGATCAATCTCCTGTCTGAGCTAATTGATCGCTTACACAAGGGGATCAATCTCCTGTCTGAGCTAATTGATCGCTTACACAAGGGGATCAATCTCCTGTCTGAGCTAATTGATCGCTTACACAAGGGGATCAATCTCCTGTCTGAGCTAATTGATCGCTTACACAAGGGGATCAATCTCCTGTCTGAGCTAATTGATCGCTTACACAAGGGGATCAATCTCCTGTCTGAGCTAATTGATCGCTTACACAAGGGGATCAATCTCCTGTCTGAGCTAATTGATCGCTTACACAAGGGGATCAATCTCCTGTCTGAGCTAATTGATCGCTTACACAAGGGGATCAATCTCCTGTCTGAGCTAATTGATCGCTTACACAAGGGGATCAATCTCCTGTCTGAGCTAATTGATCGCTTACACAAGGGGATCAATCTCCTGTCTGAGCTAATTGATCGCTTACACAAGGGGATCAATCTCCTGTCTGAGCTAATTGATCGCTTACACAAGGGGATCAATCTCCTGTCTGAGCTAATTGATCGCTTACACAAGGGGATCAATCTCCTGTCTGAGCTAATTGATCGCTTACACAAGGGGATCAATCTCCTGTCTGAGCTAATTGATCGCTTACACAAGGGGATCAATCTCCTGTCTGAGCTAATTGATCGCTTACACAAGGGGATCAATCTCCTGTCTGAGCTAATTGATCGCTTACACAAGGGGATCAATCTCCTGTCTGAGCTAATTGATCGCTTACACAAGGGGATCAATCTCCTGTCTGAGCTAATTGATCGCTTACACAAGGGGATCAATCTCCTGTCTGAGCTAATTGATCGCTTACACAAGGGGATCAATCTCCTGTCTGAGCTAATTGATCGCTTACACAAGGGGATCAATCTCCTGTCTGAGCTAATTGATCGCTTACACAAGGGGATCAATCTCCTGTCTGAGCTAATTGATCGCTTACACAAGGGGATCAATCTCCTGTCTGAGCTAATTGATCGCTTACACAAGGGGATCAATCTCCTGTCTGAGCTAATTGATCGCTTACACAAGGGGATCAATCTCCTGTCTGAGCTAATTGATCGCTTACACAAGGGGATCAATCTCCTGTCTGAGCTAATTGATCGCTTACACAAGGGGATCAATCTCCTGTCTGAGCTAATTGATCGCTTACACAAGGGGATCAATCTCCTGTCTGAGCTAATTGATCGCTTACACAAGGGGATCAATCTCCTGTCTGAGCTAATTGATCGCTTACACAAGGGGATCAATCTCCTGTCTGAGCTAATTGATCGCTTACACAAGGGGATCAATCTCCTGTCTGAGCTAATTGATCGCTTACACAAGGGGATCAATCTCCTGTCTGAGCTAATTGATCGCTTACACAAGGGGATCAATCTCCTGTCTGAGCTAATTGATCGCTTACACAAGGGGATCAATCTCCTGTCTGAGCTAATTGATCGCTTACACAAGGGGATCAATCTCCTGTCTGAGCTAATTGATCGCTTACACAAGGGGATCAATCTCCTGTCTGAGCTAATTGATCGCTTACACAAGGGGATCAATCTCCTGTCTGAGCTAATTGATCGCTTACACAAGGGGATCAATCTCCTGTCTGAGCTAATTGATCGCTTACACAAGGGGATCAATCTCCTGTCTGAGCTAATTGATCGCTTACACAAGGGGATCAATCTCCTGTCTGAGCTAATTGATCGCTTACACAAGGGGATCAATCTCCTGTCTGAGCTAATTGATCGCTTACACAAGGGGATCAATCTCCTGTCTGAGCTAATTGATCGCTTACACAAGGGGATCAATCTCCTGTCTGAGCTAATTGATCGCTTACACAAGGGGATCAATCTCCTGTCTGAGCTAATTGATCGCTTACACAAGGGGATCAATCTCCTGTCTGAGCTAATTGATCGCTTACACAAGGGGATCAATCTCCTGTCTGAGCTAATTGATCGCTTACACAAGGGGATCAATCTCCTGTCTGAGCTAATTGATCGCTTACACAAGGGGATCAATCTCCTGTCTGAGCTAATTGATCGCTTACACAAGGGGATCAATCTCCTGTCTGAGCTAATTGATCGCTTACACAAGGGGATCAATCTCCTGTCTGAGCTAATTGATCGCTTACACAAGGGGATCAATCTCCTGTCTGAGCTAATTGATCGCTTACACAAGGGGATCAATCTCCTGTCTGAGCTAATTGATCGCTTACACAAGGGGATCAATCTCCTGTCTGAGCTAATTGATCGCTTACACAAGGGGATCAATCTCCTGTCTGAGCTAATTGATCGCTTACACAAGGGGATCAATTAATTGATAGAGTTTGAGACTGATAGGTGATAATCCGTTAGTTGGATAAGCGTGTCATTAGACGAGAGAGATTGATATATACATATTTGTGAAATGGGGAACATGTATTAATAAATTGATTTTTCTCTCGTTAAATTCTATAACTTTATTTAATTTTAGTTTTATTTAATTAAATTCTCTTGTTATTATTATAATTCAAATTATCAAAGTTTTATGGTTCATCTATGAATAGAATTAAACTAGTTTAATAATTAGTAAAAATAATCCTCGTGAGTTCGACTCGTATTTATTCACTTTATTACTTTTGCGACACGTGCACTTGCGTTTGTATTTTTCGCAACAATGTCCTGCAAATAAATCAAACTCAAATTTCATACAAATCGATGACAAAAAAACAATAAAAACACAAATCGTGACGATTTTTCGACCCATTATAAACACGAACCATGCGTTTTACATCGATAAATCTTTACTGTATCTAAACAAAATACACCTATTTCAGTCAAGATTCCACAGTACAGTAAAAAGTATAAAAAGAAGTTGATTGAGAAGCATCTCATAAAGAACCAGCCCACGCGTGTGTTTCTTCCATAAATTCTGCTTCGGGATTGGATGAGCATATGAGAATTGACAATATATGGGAGAAATTGGGAAAAAGGGCATCAATCATGAAAGCAGAATAAGTTTAAAGTTCAGAGCTCTTCCGATCCAAAGAAAAAATCCAAAGATTTTTCATCGAGACAAGTTTGATCAAACTTGAAAGGAGATCCACGAAAAGGGCACGTGAGATTCTATCCAAATGTTGTCTGCTGAAGACACAATGACTTGTGACACTGCCCTTAACTGGGGACTGTCCAAGTAGGACTAGAATCAAGCGCCCACCTCATTTTCAGACCCTACCATGTGCATTTTAATGGCAGTTCGGACGAACTTGTAGGCAATCACTGACACTTGTGAGTCGGACAGTAGCAGCTGCGCTTGTGCTTCTAACCTTCTACGTCTACGTAGCTGTTGGCAGGACCATGTGCCTCGTAGTTATAAGGTTCACCTTTCTTCAACTACTGATGCATAAAGCCGTAACCTATTACATATTGATCTGGTTATTGGTGCCATCCTTGAGGGAAATTGAATCCTCTCTTCCTTTCCACAATTCTTCGTGTTTCCTTGTTTTTCCCTCTACACTGCCCACCCAATTTATTGCCGAGTTTAATGCTACCCTGCGAAGAAAATCAAGAAGGAAATGGATTAACATCAACAAATAGAGGTTCTATCAAAATAAAAGAAAATGGCAGGGATGAAACAAATGATGAACTAGGATCGCGAGTTCATCATGTGAAACTAATGAGATAGAGATACCGTCTAACTTCGGCTGTTTGATGCAACTTCAATTCACGACAACCAACTGGTTAGTGCTTTCTACACTAACATAAGAGAAAAACAAAGGGTTGTGTACACCTAAAACCTCTGTCACGAACTAAACTCAACCATACACATGGCTTCCGCTTTAGCTTGTAATGGCTGCATTTGATATTGTCTTCTGGGTTCCTAACTGTTCCTCGTGACTCTCACCTAACAGTAGAGAGTGGTTAGACTAGGACTAATAATGCTACCCAAAGCATCCTCTTTTTTTATGTTACCCAAAGCGTCTTGCTGTTGTAGGTGCAGGAAATTGGGTGGATGGAAATGTCACAAGTTCAAAATTTTACGAACGAGCTTGTTACAGAGACATTACTGGAAAGTTTGCTTTTTTCAGCTAAGACTAGGGATACCATTAAGGAGAGGAGACAGTAGCACATGCTTCTGATGACACTTAAATGGAGTTAGTCTATCCAGGTGGAGAGATGGGAAAATCTCAAGTGAATCTGGAGGGCCCAAAGCTTTGGTACCTACGTGAAATTTTGACCAGAAAAATGTTAACTTATCACTTTCGGCAGGGTTGGTAGCCATGAAAGACCTGCCCTGCCTACTTCGCCCCACAGGCCACATGACATGATCTCCATGTGCCACTCTTGTCCTTTCACAGTCATCGCCAGACTTAATCATCTAACAACTTCACTATGCAACCTCAAATCAAATGAACCTGTTTGCTAGAGCATTCTGAGTAAGGGAGAGTAAGTAAGATATGGTTCATAGGACAAGTATTTTCAATTAACAGCAAATCGCGTGATTGGATGGGATCAGATACCACTTTTGCTTCATGCTGAAGCTTTATTCAATTCTGTTAATGCTTCCCATTCCAATCAAAGAATTGAAAGACACCCAGAATGACCCATCCCTCCAATAAATATCTCAGAATCACCATTTCTCTACGGCAGGTCTCGTGAGTCCCATCAACTTGGTGATTCTTATTTGGCTTGTGGCATGTCCGAGAAAAGCAAAGGAAATATATAACTTCTGTGGAGGCCGATGTTAATGGAAGTGAAGTGATCATCAATCTCGATTAGTATTCAAGAACACTGTCTTTATCTTTGATGAAAACTAAAAGATGCTTAGGCTATTGCAAGTCTCTATCCTGCTGGAATATTGGGCAGAGAGAGAACCCTTATCTCCATTTCTCGTTAACTCATTATCTCTACTTTTGTACAAAGATCAAGGATACAAAGAAGCCAGCTATGTGCTAATACTTTTCATAGTTTTTTTTTTTTTTCAGCTTTTTTATCCCTAGGCATCACCGCCAACAAAATCTAGGCTCCAACTTCATTGAAAAAGGCCTTTACTAACTCGACTGTCGATGCAGCCAAGACAAAGGGCGGGGTGGAAGCTGAGACGGTAGAACCAGCAAGAGGAGACTTTTGGTTTGCTCAGCAAAAGAGCGAAATGAATTTCGTTCTCTCAACCTCTTTTGTGGTCCGAATTTCTGCTGAATTCCTAAGGAGCGACTTCATTTCCAGCTTATTTGAACCATATAATAGTTTTTAAGGGACACTGGCTCGAAATTCAAACCTTTCGTTCGTATTGATACCGTTCATATGCTGTGTCTAGGAGTAATGGTGGCCGATCATCTTCATCCTTCACATAGGCTAATCCTTGATAAAGATTCAACCAGTAATCCGGCTTCCAATGGCAGCAGGACGCGAAGTTCGTACAGCAGCGAAGCGAATTTCGATACTAACATGGTAATAATCCTAGCAGCCTTACTTTGCGCGTTGATTTGCGCCCTAGGGCTTAACTCAATCGTACGCTGCGCACTACGATGCAGCCGTAGATTAGCCTTCGAGACGGCGGAAGAGACCACGGCACGTCTAGCAGCGACAGGGCTAAAAAAGAGTGCACTTCGTCGAATTCCAGTGGGGGTGTACGGATCGGGGTTGAGTATCCCGGCGACGGATTGTCCGATATGCTTGGGGGAATTCAGGGAAGGGGAGAGAGTGAAGGTGCTACCAAAATGCAGACATGGGTTCCACGTGAAGTGCATAGACACATGGCTCGTCTCGCACTCGTCCTGTCCAACCTGTCGCCAGTCATTGCTCGAACAACCAACCCCCATTCCCGATTCTGCAGAAGCCGACCCGACTATTCGCCATCCCGGCGGACTAGACACCGTCGACGACATCCTCTAATATTCCCCTCTCCGCCGTTCCGGTTCTTGTTCCTTATAATTTCTCTAATTTTTAATATAACATTTTGATTAAATAGTTTATCAAAAGATTGCAATCCACGTATTTTCCCCAAGTCTTGAATTGGGCCCGGATTGGATCCAGGTCCAATTCTAACCCAATAAGCCCAATCGAAATGAATCTTAATACTGGTTACCTTAATTGAGAGATGAATCTTGTTTAGCATCCATAATCTGTGATTACCTAATTTGAATTTTCCGACGTGGAAGCGAGAGAAAAGGGAAAGCTGATGTGGCACAAGGCCGGTGATGACGTGGAGCACATAATTGATATAATTGGTTAAGCTTTACACAAAGCGGAAGGAAAGTGCGTGCTGGAGGTGAGACGCCATGCAAATGTCAGTGCGTTTAAACGTGTTGGTAAACGTTTTCTAAAATACCGTCAGTTTGTGAGTGGAGCCCACAGCTCAACCAACCTCTTATATATTAACTATATCCGTAAGGCCGACTGCCGGTCGTGAACGAGAAGCATTAGCAAGGAAACGTCCACCCAGATTCCTCTTCCGACGCGGAAGACTTCCACTGCAAGCGTTCTCGGAGAGGAGACTTTTTTAACTTGTCTTTTAGTTCTCTTTGGTTTCATTGCCTTCGTCGGCTGTTTCCAGATAGATGGCGTTCTCCGGTATCCGTTGCGGATCCGAAAACAATGTTTTTAATCGGGGACTTCCCTATCTTCCCAAACCTTGCATTCAGATTTCACGGCCGGCGTCTTTCAAGATCCAAAATAGAGGAAGCCGCGTAGGCGGTGGATCAAGAATATCGATGGCTACGACGGAGATGGAGCCGCGCCGGAAGCGTGCGAAGGGCATGATCGGCCGGGAGACGCTGGACCGATGGATGAGAGAGTCGGTGGTCGATGTCGTTAAGAATCTTCAAGAGTCGCCGCTCTTCTTGAACGTGTACTCATCGAATGACGGGGAATCGGCGAGGTTGGAAACAGAGAGCGCAGCGAAGAAGGAAGATTGGTTGACTGTGAAGGGAAGGTGGGAAAGCGGAGAGGCTCAGATGCCGGAGGGAATTATATTCGTGGAACAGATTGACGATTACGACGAAGAGGAACAGAATAACGACGGAGTGACGAGATCATGGGGAATAGTTGTACAGGGAAGAGGGGCGGAATGTGGAGGGCCGGCATGTTATCTGCTGAAGACGAGCAGGGTATCTGGTGGGCCGGGACTGGGATGTTGGTGTATTCACTTCTGTTTGGTGAAGGTGAAGAATTTCAGAGAGACGGCAAAGTCGCAGCTCAAAAACTGTTGGCTTTTGCAGTCAATTTTATGATAGAGAGATTACACTCTGTCAATTCAATCATCATTTGTAAAGGTTTAAACTTTTAACTCAATCAATATGAATACTGAATAGATACATGACTTTGTTCACCAAATTGTCTCGTCCTGATCTTGGGTTTTACGATATATCCCTGATTACTAAATTTTCTAGAATTTTATCTAGTTCATCGTAGCTGAAAATTGGCAGAGAACCCATTTGGAGAGTCTAGCTTATAATTGTTGCTTCAATTGTATAGCTTCAAACGATCTGGTTTACAATTGTTGACAGTCTGCTTAGATGTCGTCCATAGTTTGGTAGTTCAATTAGAGCATTGTTTCTTTGCGTTGCAATCCACCTCAAATGTTAGAACTAGGCAGATAGGATCGTTTTCAACAGAATCCTTCGCAGTCTATTAATTGAAAGAAAAAGAATCATTAATTGCTTTGATTGTACAAGTTCTCACTTGGATTAGAAATGTTGCTTTCGAGTTATAATTCTCACCAGGATTAGACATGAGTGGCAGATTCATTTATGCTGCCCATCAACTAAGAACTTTACCCCATCTGTCCATATTTCCGAGTGATTAATTCCTACCTTTGTTTGTCCACTGAATTCTATGCTTTCCCTTCTGTTTTTTTCTTGGTGGGTCTAACTTAATGTTCTGAAGATGATCAAAGTTCCTATTCAGACTCAATGACTATTGACTGGAGACTTCAGTCAAATATGTTGGACGCTTAGAATTGGTCAATCAATGATGAAATCAAAGGGTACTTTCGATGAAACAAAATAAATCAGCAATTCGTGTTGCTTCCGATTTAATATTTGATCAAATCTTTGAAATTACCAGGGTCATACTTGAATCACGATTTAGTTTTTATTTGATCAAAAAGCAAAAAACTCTCATAGTTATTTTTAAACGAATAAGGTTGTCAGGAAAGACGAGAACGAGGGAGCGTCTCCTTCCGGTTCTTTGTTTCTGTTTGAATTTGAAATCTTACCTCTTATAACTCCCCTCTCTCTCCCTCTCCCGCCGCCCGCTGCCACAAACCATACAAAGCTCTCTTTCCTATCTTCGCCAAATTCATACTTCAAAACAATCATACAGATTATAACCCCGGATCTGTGGCTCTTACCTTCAATTTCCAATCCAACACATCCTGCCTTCTTCTACTTCCCGTCCATTGACGCTCATGTAAACTAAATGGACGAACACTGACTGACATTTCTTTTTCCATAGCCTTTTTGTTCTCGTGAATTTGAAAACCCATCAGCAGAAGCTTTGATTCCGGTCAAAGGTTCAGCCTTGTCTTCCATTTTGATTGAGTTCATCAAATGGGGGGTCACTTTGATGTGGGAACCTTTGAGGGTCAATTTCATACCAAACGGAAGGCCAGTTTGTCTTCTCCGCGTAAATCGGACTCAAAGGTTCGCGCTTTTTCCTGTGCTCGCGTAAGATTTTATTTTTTGTCATGGGTTTAATGTTTATGTTGTTTTTTCTTGGTTTAGAGATCTGGCGAGAAGAGAAGCAGCATTGAATTTGAAGAAAGGCATGATTATGGGTATAAGCGGGCTAAAATGAGAGATCTCGAGTCAGTTTGCCGCTCGGAAGGTGATTTCTGATTTTTTTTTTTTCTTCCGATTTTTCAATTCGACATTTTAAATCATGTTTGCTTTGGTCTTCATGTTCCGTTTTGTTCTACTCGTGCTCGACAAATGTTGTTGCGCTTGCGCCATGAATTACACCGGACGAATCTCTTTTCTTTTCACTTCTTGTCTTTTCTCTCTATTTCTAAGAAGTTTGGACTTCTTCAAGCTGTTCATCTTTCCTTTGCTGCTCTTTTGTTTGATTTTTCAGAGCATGCATTATTTCCAGATCATGTTGGTTTATATTTTCATTTCCGTGGCAGAAATAAATAGAGATCAATCAAAAGATTTGAAAAAGAACGAAGACCACAATCGGTTTCATTATTCTGATGAAGAAATTTCCCAAGTAACAGAAGAACAGATAACATTGAATTTAGATACTTCTCTGGCTAAAAAATCAACGCAAAACACGTTCCCGTCTGTTATTAATAGACTGCCGGATCTCAATTCCGAGGCGTGTATTGCCCAATATTCAACCCCAATTGATTTTGATTTGCATTGTGCTGAGAATTCAGACGCAGGCAATGAATCCATTCTCAGCGAGAATCATATAAATTGTTTCTCCTCCACTGGAATTGGTCTCGATCTCAATGCATATGATGTTTCTAGCGCTGATGACCTCCGAACCAATTCTTCTTCTTCCGAAATTCATGACCACTCAAAATCTAGAGATATCTCGGAGAGTGGGAGTTCGGCAGGTCCGTTAGAAGAGAAAGATGCACTGAGACTTTGGAAAGAGATTAAGAAAAATGGTTATCTCTCATCAAATCATGGAGGAATACCAAGGCCGAAAAGTGTTAGAAAGAGTAAAAACTATTTGCTTGAGAGACAGATGGAGCTCGCGAAGAAGGAACAAGTTGACAGGTTTGCAAAGATTGCTGCACCTACTGGATTACTTAATGATTTGAACCCTGGGATTATAAACCATGTCAGAAATCGAAAACAAGTGCATTCGATCATAGAAGCACTGGTGAAGTCTGAAAATTTCGAAAATAACCACGCTGGAAAAAAACACGACACCAGTATGAAAAGTACAATCGAAGAAGACAATGTCAGAAAACATCTTGAGAATGTAAATGTGCTTAGCTCTCATGGATATGAGCATTCAAATTCTTCTTCAGGAAGCGGGCAGACAAGAGAATACACTATGCCAATGGCTAGATTTTATTCGATATCAGATGGTCAAGGAAGTGAAAGCGAAAACCTCGTATTAGAAAAACGTGCTTCGCTCTTGAATTCGGTGTGTGAGGAAGATGCACTTGCATTAAAATTGTCTTGGTCGAGTAAGGCGTCGAGGATTTCGAGTTCTCCGTCTCAGGAAAGCTCAGGAAGCTTCATCTGTGTTTCATCTCTATCTGTTAATGGTAAATCTTTTACTCTGCTCTTTAGGTAGTTTCAATGATTCAAATATGAAAAGGATAAGGAAAAAGAAGGATTTGATTGATGTCATTTTTTGTTTTTCAGCTGCTAATGTTGCTTCTCAATGGTTGGAACTACTTCATCTAGACATCAAAGGACGTCTTTCCGGTAATGCATCGGTAATCTAGTTTTTGTCAATAATCTTTGATGTTGATATTGGTTTTCTTCTTTGTTTAACCTATTCCAGCTGTATCTTTATGTACTGTGTTCTGGTTTTACAGCATTGAAACGAAGTAAGAAGAGAGTTCAGGCTGTAATTACTGTAGAACTGCCGTTTCTGATAAGAAAAGAACTTTCAGAAATTCATGACAATGGTTCTTGTTCTTTGGAAGATTTCTCTGATGGATTTTCAGACAACGCTGAGGGAAATTGGCATCAAGAAAGATGGACTAAATTGTTTTATCAGATGAGCACATCCCTATCCGAAGAAGAGGGACAACTGGTAAGTACGAGATTGTAGTGTTTATTCCTTGATCATTTGATTATGCTGATGAAACTGTTTCTTGGTAGCTTTAAATCTCACATGGAATCATTGACATAACTTCAGGAAAGTTGGTTGAATCGTGTAAAAGAAATGCAAACGCACTGCAACCAGGGTCTGCAGGAGGCACAATCAGGTGCAGCTCGTGGTCATCATCTCTTTGGAGGACCCGAAAACCACTCAAGGTAAAGCGCATTAACGGACATAAACAAATCATCCATTGTGTTGAAATGGCTGTAAAGATTAAAATTGTGCGTGTAGTTTCTTAAGTTGTCGATTGCTTGTTTTGCAGATCATCGAAAATGAATGGACCAGAGAGACGAGAATTAGCAGTGGGGGCGGCAGCAGCTTCCATATATTCAACGTGCAACTTTTTGATGGAGAACATGTCCTGTTTTTGCTCTTAACCCGACCACAGACCTCGGCTAACACACTGCATAATTATATTTGACGTTCTTCTCTTCTCTCCATGAATTCTAGATAAGTATATTGTATCCTAAACTTTGATCAAGTCTTTGATTCTGTAACACTAAAGAGTAGAGGCAGTCTCTTTTTTCAGAGATACTGCTTGTAGAATTGCTTAGAACTTAGAACTTCAATGGTAGAATTCTGATTGAGCAAGCAAGCTTTTTTTCCCCATTGTTGTTCATGAAAGCGTGTACGACAACGATTCTCAACTACGTTAACGTAGTATTGTGGAGCCGTTGAAGTCGAATGTGAGTGTTCTAGATTGGAAAAAAGGGCCTATAGTTTGAATTCACAGTAATAATAAACCATTTGTTCTGGTATTTGTCATTGCCATTATAGCTGTGTCCTCCGACCCAGACAGTGCTCTCTTAATTTTTTGAGCCACCCATCTTCTCCCCACGAAGACCCAAATGCACATGCCTACGAACAAGGTTCGTCCTTTTCCAGTTCGTAGCATAGTCTTCTAAGGCGTTTGGTCGTGGATTCCGACAGAATGCCTTGCATTGATCACCGTCGTCGGCGTGACGTTGGAGCACATTGGGTCTCAAATAGCCTCTCTTTTCCCACTGTGCTTGTCTATAGGCTTATTATTCTATTCATTTCTTGACATGACTTTGCTTGGGAGTCGGCGCTAAGAATCTTTCGGGTCTTCACTCTCTTGAGTCACCTTTTGACTCGCTGAACTGTCCTCCCCTCGATTTCAAAAAACAAACTTGCTGTCATTCGAAGCACATGGCTGGTTTGAATTTGACTTCATATTTTACTCCATTGATATTTTGAAATTTCAAAAGACAAGACCTGTTTCAGGTGGTCTCTGACAGTAATGGTTGCTAAAACTTGAATGGTACACATCCTTCTAGGTCTTTCGTAGTGCTTTTGTTTCTCGTTACACATGATGATTGCTTGTTAGAGAGGAAGAAATTAGTCTAGTCCAAAAAACAAATCTGAAAACGAGAGGATTGGAAAATTGGCCACCGATATTGTAAAAAAGGACCCAAATTGGAATCCGGAGACTAGGAATCCGGCAATACAGATCTAACAAACAAAATAAACCTAGCAAAGTTAGAATTTGAGAGAGAGCTTAGTACAACAGGTGAAATGAAACATAAAAATCTTCGAGCAATTTAATAATCTTCCACCTCCTCGAGGACCACGTGAAATATACCGGATTCTTCTTCTCCGTATAACTGTTATGAATCCATCAAACAGAATGATATTAGTCAGATTCATCCCGACTCCTCGTTACTCTCCGAAGGGCATCGAATCAGCTCCAATATATTTACTACCTCCCCCATATCCGGCCGGTTTGATGGCACTTGAGACGTGCAGATCAAGCCTAATTTTATGACGGGTATTGCTTCCTCGGATGGAAAGTTCCCCAAGAGCCTCCGGTCCACGCATTCTTCCACCCTGCCATCTTCCAATGCTCCTCTAACCATGTCACAGAGAATGACCACATCATCTTCCATATACTCGACCGGTCTTTTCCCAGCGACCACTTCCAGGACCAAAACCCCAAACCCGTAAACATCACATTTTTCAGTTATCTTCACTGTTTTGCAGGCGAATTCTGGTGCCATATAGCCAAGCGCGCTCTGAATCTTGCTGCTTAAAACATATCTGTCAAGCATTGGCAACAGCCTAGCTAGGCCAAAATCTCCAACCTTGGGCTCACCAGAGCTGTTAATCAGGACATTGCTTGACTTGATGTTGTAGTGGATTATGTTCACTTGGTGCAAGTAAGCCAAGCTTTTTGCTGTCCCTAGTATTATGTTGAATCTGTCATCCCATGAGAGGACGTTTCCATCCAATCCTTCGTGGAGATGCTTGTACAAGCTTCCTCCGGAGACAAATTCAGATATAAGGAGCTGCAATGATGGAGTCCAGTAATAACCTTGAAGGGTGACGAGATTTGGGTGCCGGACTTTCCCCAATTTTTTAACTTCCTTTTCAAATTCATCTTGGGATTTGACGAGACTAGAGACAGTGAGCTTCTTGATTGCAACTGCATACCCATCCCGAAGAAGAGTCTTGTAGACCGTCCCAAACCCTCCCCTCCCAAGTTCACAATCTTTGTTGAGGAGAGCATGAGCACCTGTACTGAAGTCTGGTTTGCCTGAAAACATGACGAGCTTGCCGGAATTGGCATCTGTAGTGGAGGAATGAAGAAAGTCATCCTGAGTCGATAAAGTGAGGGGTGCTGCAGACTGAGATGTGGATGTGCGAACACGGAGATTAAGGACAGTGATTGCTATTACGCCAATCACAATCAGAGCAGCTGCTCCAATGGCAATGAGGGCTGATATGCTGAGGATAGCTTTCTTGTGAGCAAGACCAGGAGGTAGAGGATTGGAGGTGGAGTCAGAAGAGGAGCCGGGGTCGAGAACAATAGGTTTGGGAAGGACGGCAGGGCAAGATTTTTTAACAACAGAGCCACATAGAGAAGGATTGCCAGAGACCGAGGTCGGGGAAATGGTGTTGAAAAAGCCACCTGCTGGCAGTTCACCATGGATGTTGTTGTGAGATATGTTAAACAAAAGTAGGTTGGGGAGATTCGCTAGCTGCTTCGGCAGTGTTCCGTTGATGTTGTTAAAAGACAAGTCGACGATTTGAAGATCAGTTAGTTTCCCCAATGATGAAGGTATCTGACCATTTAACTTGTTTTCCGATAAGATTCTGCAAAATCAAATCAAATAACGACGACAATTTAATCAAACGAATCATAAATAAAGAGGTGATTTTGCTCACACTGCCATTTTCTCTGCAGAAACAGAATCCAAATTGTAATAATAAAGTAAAATCTTTGATCCAGTTATTATCTCTGTGTATCTATTTAAGTGCAGATGAAAAATGGCACGATTCAGACAAGGATTCAAGCTGTAAAAAACTAGACAAGTTGACTACAAACAAAGCAAAGACAACTCACAATGTTTCTAGAGAAGAGCAATTGCCAATCGAATAAGGAATTGACCCACCAAGATAGTTCTTCTCTAGTCTAAGAACTTTCAACGACACTGCTCCACCAATTTCCTCCGGTATACTTCCGTTTAGCTGATTCCGACTCAAATCAAGGGTGTCCAGAGCTGTCATCCCTCCAACGGTTTCGGGAATATGGCCAGCGAGAGAATTTCTGGACAGGTTGAGGAACTGCAGACTACTGAAAATCATTATGTCAGGTGTAATAACACCAGAGAATCCATTGTGAGACAGATCCAAAACTTGAAGATTCGGAAGCAATTTGCCAGAAAAAGCAGATACTGGGCTAGAAATACTTTGCTTGCTCTCAGAAAAAGTGATGTTTTGTGAACGGAGTTTGAAAATCCAGGCAGATAGATCACCGGAGATGGAATTATGACTGAAATCTAAGACCATTAGGTTATGGCAATTATTCATAGAGTCCGGCAAGCTACCAGTGAAACCATTTCTCGAGAAATTCATTACTTTGAGAAATTGGAGATTTCCAACTGAATTGGGAATCTGACCAGAAAATGAGTTTGCTGAAAGATCCAACATCTCTAGACTTTTCATCTCTTCTATCCACTCAGGAACTTCGCCAACAAATGAATTCTTCTGCAACCTTAAGTTATTACACAGTGACAGTTGCCGGAATGCGTCCGGAAGATTACCGGAAAAAAGATTCTCGCTCAGGTCTATAGATCGCAAGAGCAAACAACTTCCAATTCCATCAAGAACCTGCCCGGAAAATAGATTCTTACTCAAGTTAATAACACGCAGATTATTCAAGCCTTGAATCTCCTTCTGAATGTTGCCCTCTAAAAGATTATTCGACAAATCAAGTGTGCGCAGGCCACTTAGGGACCAAATTCCAGAAGGTAACGAACCAGAGAACTGATTAGTTGACAAGTTAAGCGCAGCAAGACCGGCGCATGATGCTAAACTGTCAGGGATTTTTCCCGAAAATTTGTTCCCGGCCAAAGAAATAGCTCTCAGAGACCCACATTGATCAAAGAAATCGCTAGGTAAACTCCCAGAAAAACCGTTGTCCCCCAAATCGATCTCCCGGAGATTATCGATCCGTGCAATGTTAGGGCCTACCTTTCCAGTGAGATTGTTGTTTGAGAGCGATAGCTTCCGTAGAAACTGTAGCTGCAATAGCCCACGACCTAAACGACCGGAGAGAGAAAATCCGGCGAGGTCGAGCTCAATAACCCGGTTGGATCTCGGGTTGCATTTGACACCGGTCCAGCTACACGGCGTATAATCGTCTTCACTCCAAGAGGCAAGCTTCCCCTTTGGATCTTGAATGTCGGCCTTGAACACTATGAGCCCCAATACGTCATCGTTCAAAGAGAGATTCAGACTGCTCGCGAACACAGGAGCCAGCAGTAACAAGACGAGCACCTCGCCCAGGTTACGCATCATCAACAGGACGGCCTCAACAAACTGAAAGAGAATACAAAGCCATGAAACAAGAGCAACTTCAATCAATCACCATGAGCTTCAAGAGCTCAATCGAGACCAAAAAAATAAGTGCAGGAGCTAACTCGCTCTATAATATCCAAAACTTACGGTGAAAGAACACTCACAAAAAGACAACCTTTTTCCTCTCAAATGGCTACATTTGGAGAAGAAGAAACGAATCGAAGTGAAACTAAATGCTCTTACCCATTAGAAAGCAAAGAACTAATCTGTGGAAATCTCTGAAAACCGAAAATAGCTCGAAATACGTTACAAAGTAAAAAGTGTTGAAAAGGTAATATTTTGAGCCATGGAGTGTAGTGCGAACGGATATGTGAAGAGAGTCAGGACCGCTTTGATCTACCAACCTTCAAACTCAGAGCATAACATAGAAAGTTTCGCTGAAGAGTCGAAGCGGTCAGCCTGCTGAGATTTTCGGAAGAAAGAAGCTTGGAGGACAGCTAAGTTCCAGGACTGGAAAAGGTCGCCGACGGGAGACTTATTCACCAGAAAGTCACTTCGGGTCTAAGAAACGAGCTTATAAGTTATATAAGCTCAGTCTCTTTCCCTCTCGTGTTTCAAACAGCAGGTAGATGGGTTCAGCGTCTTATTTTGTTGGGTAGGCTCATGGCGAGAACAAATCGAGGTAAAGAGTCCGACGAGGGTGTCGACGTAGTCACTGTCACCGATACTTTTTCCGACATGGTATCCAAAGTGTACCCTGTGATTTTAATTTAAACTACACCTCGAAAGAGCAAAAATGAGAAAGGTAAATGGTGGCATACTAGTAAAGGAAGGAACATTACTGATCGAAACAACTAAACTGTTAAAGCTTTTGGCTATGGAGTCTATTTCCACCTGCAATCAAACACTACCAACTACAATCCACGTCTTTAATAAGAGTATGATGCCAGGTTGCTGTCATCTCATCTACTCAATGGAAAATGGCAGTTTGAGTAAATTGAAGGAGAAGAGAGGGCGAGAGCTTGAGAAGAATGTGGTGAGAGAGAAAGTAAGAGAGAGAAAAAGTAAAAGCAATAAAGATAGCCGATAGGTTGGTGGAGGTGGGTGGCGCAATGAAATAAAAGGCGAAGGAAGAGGAGGAGAGAGAGCAGAATGCAGAAAAAGGACTTGCAGGCAGGGAATTGTGGAGGGAAAATTACCTTTTCCTTCAAAGCAATCATCAATTCTAATTAAATCAACAATGGCGACTTCCCCACCATTCTTCAGCCTTTCTTATTATTATTCTCAGTTCTCGCGTTCAATTCTCTGCAAATTGTCAGGGAAACACTTAATGCAAATACCCATCATTCTATATTGTAAAGAAAGCTACGCAGAAAGATTAAACGTAGACAGATAAAAACAAGAAGAAGCTTTGATGGCTCCTTTTTATCTCAGGGTAAATGAATCTTTTTGGCGACTACAGACAATTACTTTAGACCCCTTCTGTGTGTCTCATGCTCCTGCAATTTCACTGTCATTTAGCAGAGAGAATTGTGTTGAGTTATGTAGCCTAATTTAGGTGGGGTAATTTGGTCATTAATTACCTGTTATTCTGTAACCCTAAATCGTCTATTATATAAAGACGTGTTTAGGTTATAGAGTTGGATCAACATAGAAAAGACAGAGTGTCTGAGTGTGTGAGGAACAACTGTTGTAACTCCGGTTTTTCATCTTAGTGAAATCTGTCAGCGGCCAGTGGACGTAGCTCTCGCGACGAGAGTGAACCACTATAAATCTGTGTGTTATTTCTTTTTCGTATTTCTTAAATCGTTCGTTACAGGAGGATTAGGGCGTCTAATCCTAACAACTGGTATCAGAGCTTCGAGGTTGAAGTGGTTTTTCGGAAAATCAAGGTTTGTTTTTCGAAGGGTATCGGGCGATTTAGGTTTTGCAATTTTGGTTTGTGAAATTGCAATATTTTGGAGAAAAGAAATTAGAAAAAAGGTAAAAGAAAAGGTTTTTTGGTTTTATCTTTGTTTGTGTTCTGTTCTTCACCACGAAGAACAGAGAAGCCAACGCCGAACAGAGAAGAGCCCGAGCCGCGCAAGGAGTCCGAGCACCGCCGCCGCGCCAGACCGCGCCGCCGCGCCCGCACAAGCACCGCCGACCTGCTCCGCCGCCCCGACCGGCGCAGACCACGAAGAACAGAACCTCGCCGCGCGAAGGAGAACCCGAGCCGCGAGGAAACAGAGACGCCGCGTGGAGATCGCCGTCCAGAACCCACGCCGACCGCGCAACAGAACCCACGCCGTCGCTGCCTTGCCGCACAGAACCCACCGCCGCGCTCTGTTCAGAATCGCCGCCCATTCTTCGACTCCGATCGTGCTTCGATCTGTGTCTGAACTTCAGTTTGGAGAAATAGTTTTGGTGCACTGTTTCTCACGTTGTTTTGGGGAATAATTTCTGGTTAATTGGTTGAAAATTCTGAATTGATTTTGGCTACTTAATTGTTCTGAAATTATTGGGTTTATTTTTGATTGGGAAATATCTGAAATTTGGGGCGGATATATTGGTTCTGATTTTTCAGGGCAGAATTATTTTGATTGTTTAAAAGGGAGATTTTGAACAATGGCAAGTG
The DNA here is from genome assembly GCA_022432975.1 of Begonia masoniana. Lineage (NCBI taxonomy): Eukaryota > Viridiplantae > Streptophyta > Magnoliopsida > Cucurbitales > Begoniaceae > Begonia > Begonia masoniana. The sequence continues at coordinate 1,493,731 of CM039504.1, forward strand.
ATGAAAGCAGTAGCCACGGTATTAGAAAATTCAATGGGACAGATTTTGCGTTTTGGAGAATGCAAATTGAAGACTATTTATACGGGAAAGATCTTGAACTTCCATTGAGTGCAAAACCAGAAAAGATGGACGACGTTGAATGGAATCGCCTTGACAGAAAAGTTTTGGGAGTCGTCAGATTGACGCTGACTCAAAGCGTTGCTCACAACGTGGCGAAGGAGACAACTACAGCGAGTCTGATGAAGGCTCTATCTGATATGTACGAGAAACCCTCTGCGAACAACAAAGTGCATTTGATGAAAAAATTGTTCAATCTGAAAATGGGTGAAGGTACTTCTGTAGCTGCACATCTTAATGAATTTAATACTGTTGTGAATCAATTATTATCTGTGAATATTGATTTTGGGGATGAGGTTCGAGCTCTAATTTTGTTGGCGTCGCTACCAAATAGCTGGGAGCCTATGAGGGCAGCAGTCAGTAATTCAGTCGGCAGTGCAAAATTGGTATTTATTGATGTGAGAGATCGTATTCTAGCTGAGGAAGTTAGAAGAATTGATTCTGGAGAAACATCAAAAGGCTTAGCTCTCAATGTTGAAAACAGAGGAAGAAATAATAACAGAAACTCCAACCGTGGTAGGGGCAGATCCAGATCCAATTCGAGAAATGGAAGGGGTCACTCTAAATCCGGGAAAAAATTTGAGTGTTGGAATTGTGGCAAGCAGGGTCACATGAAAAAGGATTGCAGAGCTCCGAAGAAGAACGATACTGAAAAAGGTGATGGAGCAAATACAGTAACAGAAGAGGTCACTGACGCATTGATTCTTTCAGTCGATAGCCCGATAGACTCATGGGTCTTGGACTCGGGAGCATCCTTTCATACCACAGCTCACAAAGAACTAATGGCAAATTATGTAGCTGGAAATCATGGGAAAGTCTATCTTGCAGATGGTGAGCCACTGGATATTGTGGGCATCGGGGACATTAAATTGAAGATGACAAACGGGTCAGTTTGGAGTATCAATAAAGTAAGACATGTTCCGGGTTTGATGCGTAATTTGATTTCAGTGGGGCAGCTTGATAGTGAGGGTTACCATGTTAGTTTCGGAACCAATGCGTGGAAGGTAACTAGAGGAGCGATGGTCGTCGCTCGAGGTCAGAAAACAGGAACCCTATACATGACTTCTACATGCAGAGACACAATTGCAGTTGTTGATAGCTCGAAGAACACAGAGTTGTGGCATTGCAGATTGGGCCACATGAGCGAGAAAGGAATGAAAATTCTTGTGAAGAATGGTCAGATTCCGGAGCTGAAGTCTGTTGAGCATCAGTTTTGTGAAAGTTGCATTTTTGGGAAACAGAAACGTGTCAGTTTTCTAAAGGTTGGCAAGGAGCTGAAGCAGAAAAAACTGGAATTAGTGCACACTGATGTGTGGGGACCCGCACCCGTTTCTTCTCTTGGTGGATCACACTACTACGTGACGTTCATAGATGATTCCACAAGAAAGGTTTGGGTCTACTTCATGAAGAACAAGTCTGATGTATTCAGTGTTTTCAAGAAGTGGAAGGCCTTGGTTGAGAATGAAACGAATCTGAAAGTGAAGTGTTTGAGGTCCGACAATGGAGGCGAGTACATCAATGCAGAGTTCACCGAGTATTGTGCTATGAATGGGATTAAGATGCAGAAGACCATTCCTCGAACGCCTCAAGAAAATGGAGTAGCTGAAAGGATGAACAGAACGCTGAATGAACGTGCAAGGAGCATGAGATTGCACGCCGGACTGCCTAAAACCTTTTGGGCAGATGCAGTCAGCACAGCAGCCTACCTGATAAATAGAGGACCATCTGTACCTCTAGAGTTCAAAGTTCCAGAAGAAGTTTGGAGCGGTAAAAAGGTAAACTTTTCTTTTCTGAAAGTTTTTGGCTGCTTATCATATGTTCACATTGATGATTCTGATAGAAGTAAACTTGATTCGAAATCTAATAAGTGTTTTCTTATTGGTTATGGTGACGCCGAGTTTGGTTATCGTTTCTGGGATAATCAAAATCGGAAGATCATTCGCAGCAGGAACGTCATCTTCAACGAACAAGTTCTTTACAAGGATGCTGTTGGTACGATTTCTGACAGTGGGAGTTCTGTATTGAAAGAGTCTACTGCGGTCAATTTCGGAGATTTTTCAGCTGATAATAGTCCGACTGTTGAAGAAAATCGGGGTATTGTTGAAGAAGAAGTTGATGAGAATGTGGCTCCAGAGGTAAATCCGCAAACGCCGATTGCAGAACCAAGAAGATCATCCAGAATCAGCAAACCAACTCAGAGATGGTCCCCGTCTCTTAATTACATTTTGCTTACTGACAGAGGTGAACCGGGATGTTATGAGGAAGCAGAACAGTCTGATGATTTGATTGAGTGGGAGGCAGCCATGAAAGATGAAATGGACTCACTGAAATCAAATGAAACTTGGACATTGACCAAGTTGCCGAAGGGAAAGACAGCGCTGCATAACAAGTGGGTTTACCGGATTAAAGAAGAACCTGATGGAAGCAAGCGATATAAAGCCAGATTGGTTGTCAAGGGTTTTCAGCAGAAAGAAGGCATTGACTACACCGATATTTTCTCACCAGTGGTGAAGCTGACAACGATCAGAACAGTTTTGAGTTTGGTTGTGAAAGAAGATCTTCATCTGCAGCAGATGGATGTGAAAACTGCTTTCCTTCACGGCAGTTTAGATGAAGAGATATACATGCGTCAGCCACAGGGTTTTGAGATGAGAGGAAAAGAGGAACTTGTATGTAAACTACAGAAGAGTTTGTACGGTTTGAAACAGGCTCCAAGGCAGTGGTACAAGAGATTTGACAGCTTCATGAAGAATAACAGTTTTGTGAGATGTGAAGCCGATCATTGTTGCTACATCAAAAGGTTTGATAATTCCTATATTATTCTGCTCCTTTACGTTGATGATATGTTGATTGCAGGAGCAAGCTTGCATGAGATTGACAGGCTGAAGAGGAAGTTATCTACAGAGTTTGCAATGAAGGATTTGGGTGCTGCAAAACAAATCCTTGGGATGAGGATATTCAGGGATAAGGATGTTCTCAAACTCTCACAAGAAGACTATGTGAAGAAGGTTCTTAGCAGGTTCCAAATGCAGGATGCGAAGCCAGTCACTACACCATTGGCTAGTCATTTCAAACTATCCAAAGATCAGTCACCCTCGACCGAGGAAGAGAGGAACTACATGGCCAAAGTTCCATATGCCTCAGCCGTTGGTAGTCTAATGTATGCGATGGTTTGTACACGACCAGATATTGCACATGCAGTGGGAGTTGTCAGCAAGTTTATGAGTAATCCAGGAAGAAAACATTGGGAAGCTGTAAAATGGATCTTGCGATACTTGAAGGGTAGTTCGGGATTCGCTTTATGTTTTCGAAAGTCAGATTTGGGCTTGGATGGATATGTTGATGCTGATAATGGTGGTGATATTGACAGTAGTAAGAGCAGGACTGGGTATGTCTACACTTTGGGTGGTACCGCAATCAGTTGGGTTTCGAGACTTCAAGATGTCGTCGCTCTTTCTAGCTGTGAAGCCGAGTATATTGCAGTGACAGAAGCTGCAAAGGAGATGATGTGGTTACAGCCTTTTCTACGTGAGTTAGGCCAAAACTACGATGGGAGTGTATTGCATTGTGACAGCCAGAGTGCCATTCATTTGGCAAAGAATCCAGTTTATCATGGCAAGACAAAGTATATACAGGTACGCTATCACTTTATCAGATCTGCTTTAGAAGATGGAGTATTAGCGCTTGAGAAGATCCCAGGGAGTCGGAATCCAGCTGACATGTTGACGAAAGCTGTGACAAGTGAGAAGCTGAAGTTGTGCGCAACTTCAGTTGGACTTCTTGGTTGAGACATTGAAGTGAAGCCGCTGAAGATGGAGGGATGATGTGATTAGTCTCCAAGTGGGAGATTGTTGAGTTATGTAGCCTAATTTAGGTGGGGGTAATTTGGTCATTAATTACCTGTTATTCTGTAACCCTAAATCGTCTATTATATAAAGACGTGTTTAGGTTATAGAGTTGGATCAACATAGAAAAGACAGAGTGTCTGAGTGTGTGAGGAACAACTGTTGTAACTCCGGTTTTTCATCTTAGTGAAATCTGTCAGCGGCCAGTGGACGTAGCTCTCGCGACGAGAGTGAACCACTATAAATCTGTGTGTTATTTCTTTTTCGTATTTCTTAAATCGTTCGTTACAGGAGGATTAGGGGCGTCTAATCCTAACAAATTGGACGTGATAACTGAGAAAAATAGTTAACAATCGAAAGAAGGGTGGTGATGAGCCCGTGAGGCAAAGGTGGCGGCACCTTTTGATTCTTGACTTTATGCTTGGCTGTATCTGGGTGAAATTTGGTAACAAAGAGAATCATCCGTTGTGCCAATAGGACCAGAAAAAGAGACACCCACCACATGGATTAGGTCCTCCCTGAGTATGATTTTCTTATGCATGATGGGCATTTGATCAGGAATTCAAATTGCTACCGGACGTGAGAATTAGGTGAAGCCACAGCCTGAGCCTACGCAGAGAAACGGCGAAATCAAAAGAAGAATATATAAAATAATAGGAAAGGGATCCAAGCAATGGTCATCTTCATCAATTGTCTAACTGCTGCAAGAGCGCAGACAGAAAGATGACAACTCACTCTCAGGACCCCCCATTCAAATACAAACGCAGTAAGTATGAAGACACAGGCAAGCATATTCTTCAAATCGCTGACTATTGAGCAGTTCTATGTCTTGGTCTTAGTTGTTTGCTGAATATGAAAGCATCCCCAAATCAAACTACCCCTCTTTCCGTTTCCAATTTGAAAAACCATGAGATTGTCGAGAGAAGGACTTGTGCAAAAATAGTTTGAATCTCATAAAACGCAGCTTCAACCTCCGTCTCGCGTACTATGTCCTTTGAAGAAAGGATATTCACATGATTGTATTTTGATTATATAAAAAAGGAAGCAGCTTTAGCTGTTTTCCTCAAAAGTAAAGAAGTACAGGCATGTAAAATCTACAAATTGATCAGGTGGAAAATGGCAAATTGAAGATCAATGGAAATGCTTGTGACGATGGTGGTGTCTGCAGTCATCCCATCCAAAGCACTGGATAACTGGGTAACAAGCAACGAAAGTGCACCTCCCAATTCCTCTGCAGACAGACGATACTGCTACGCGAGGACTACAACAACAGCCGCCTCTTCGTTTCCTCCTCCCTCTTCCTTTTGGGTGCTGCAGATGATGATGGTCTGGCCGATGCTTCTCCATCTACCGGTTTCTTTACCTGAAACCAACGACGACCACCCCAAGAACGATTATCTCTTGCAGCCAAGTTTCAATCAAAACTTAGCCGACAAACGATCCAAGAGAGGAATTCGAGACCTAATATTAACAGAAATATCTGCAAACATAAATACAAATTTGGGGAAAGAAGAGGGTTGAACCAAGTAATCATACCTTTTGTGCAGAAGGGACTAAAAAAGGTTCAGCTGATGAAGGAATTGGTTTCTTTTGTGTTGTGTTTATGAAGGAAAAAATGGTTATGATTTTGTCTTCAAATTTCAATGGAAGGTCGAGAGAGGAGAAGGGTAGCCCCGTCCAAGATTGCGCGTGGTTTGCGTGTTTGTTTGTATTACATCACCCATCACCCGTACCCAACTCTTCTTCTCCAACACGACAACATAGTATGCAACTTCCGATTCCTTTTCATCATCAGTTTCTACTGTTCAAACATGGCTTGCCCAGTCGCCGACACAGCCCATGGGCCTAGCTTGCTCCTCTTCTGTGAAACCCTGACACGGGAGACATTACAAGCCGTAGCATTAAATTCGAGTTTGTTTATTACAGATGCGAACTTTCTATGCAGTCTCCAACAAGTTTATTTGGAAGATTCTACTGAGTTTCGTATGACGTGACTCGTGAGGAGGAAGAGACCCCTTTTTCGTTACATGCAAACAGAGAACGTTATATTTCAACGAGACGAAGTCTTCCGGTGGACCAGATGGAAAAAGTTGATCCTCCGCTTACTTAGACCATGACGAAGTCATCTTTTTCCTCATTCAATTCCTTCTTTCTCTTGTCTATTTTTGTACCGTGTAGAACGCAGCTGCCTTCTTCTATCTCTGAGCCACCGGTATAGAACCCACCTCTTACAATTAAAAAGACCCTTCATTTAAATGTCCTCCCATGGCTGTGTCGTAAGGCGTTGAGCTGTACACACGTGTTCAGGAGAAGAGTAAAGGATCAAGAGCAGATCAGACAGTTCCAAACATCATGGAAGAGGAGACCGTTTCATTGATCCTCCAAGGTTGTAAGCTGGCTAATTATCTTGAAGCAAACATAGCCAGTCGACCAGATATCATACTTAGCTCTTGCGATGACATAATAAAGATTTTTACCTTGGCGAGGGAGAGGCTACGCAATCAAGGGCTTTGTTCATATCCCCAGGCTATTCAAATGATTGACTCAAATTTGCAGGAATGGTTAAGGTCGTCCACTAGCCCGCAAACGCAATCACAGGAGATGGATATAATTCAAAGCCAAAGCTCCACCAATTTCCATGTCCGAGGCTTGCTACCGGCCGATTCAGGCCAGGTAGTCGGAGTTAGAGGAGGCGAAGGTCATAGTGGATCGGATGTCTCCGATTCTGGAAACTCCATCTTGTCATCCCAGAAGTCGAGAAAAAGGTAAAACGCGTCGAATTATATCCGCCTTTTTGCTGCTTTTACTTTACGAATATACTTGATCATTTAATATCTACAAAGTGGAAGGAAATTTCATGAATTTTTCTTGGGAATACCCCATCCTAACTGTTTGATACACTAAGTTTATTCAACCAGAAAGGATGATATGGAGAAACTGGCGGTAACGGTAATGGTGGCAGCAGCTCCGATCATGGGCAATGCGGAGCTTCCTCCGGAAGATGGCTTCACGTGGAGAAAGTACGGCCAGAAAGAGATACTGGGCTCTAGATATCCCAGGTAATCAGTTTGATTAGAAAGAACATGCAAGATTTATGGAATCCGAAAACTTGTTGATTTGGTCTTCAGACTCAAACATTTGACGCCTTCAACGATTAATCACAACACAGCAAGTCTTTGAATGCGTTTGAAGAATTTAACTGTAGAAGAATCTGGAAAGCTCATGCATGCATAGTAAATTAGTAATGAAACCATAGATTTATGCAGCAAGAAAAAAAAAAAGAAGATAAAATAATGTTAAGAGTCAAGTTACAAATGTTAGTCGTCGCGTATATAAATCTCTCTAACATATTTTTCCTGTAAACTGCGATTAGGGGTTACTATAGATGCTCCCACCAAAAACTATACCAATGCCCGGCGAAGAAGCAAGTCCAACGATTGAACGACGATCCTTTCACATTCCAAGTGACATACAGGGGGGAGCATACGTGCCATAAGTCTTCCACTGCACCATTAGTTGCCCCTGTCCCAACGTTCGTGGCTGCCCAGAAGACGACGACTCAAGCTCTGAGCCCTCACTTTCTGCCTTCGTCTTCGCTTCCCATTGGGCAGCGGTGGCTCTCGATGGAGCTGGGCAGCAGCTCAAGCGTTACCATGGTTGGGGGTGGCGACACATCCACAGTCCAACATGATAGAGAACCTGAGCTGATGCCCGTGGCGGACATTGCTGACGTTATGTTCAATTCCGGCACTTGCAGTGGTAATAGCATGGAGTTAATATTCCCTTCCACGGAACCTAAATGGGAGCCTGATGACAACAAGAATTGATCAATGGCGTCGTCCCAATGTCTATTTTTTTGGGTAACATAGACTATTAGTCCCAATACTCCAATCTTTGTTTCAATCTAAGATTTTGTCATTTTTGTTTTATTTTTAAATGATCTTTCCAGTTTCCATCTATTTTTACTATTAATTTAACATAAAAGGCCACATGACCTTATTTGATAGAACTAAACAAGCAAGGCCTGTAATTTCCATCTCCATAAAGGATATATATCAGGTGAGTGTGGTTTGTGTTAAATTAAATGCAAATAGCAGGACTGAGTCAGCGCGTGATTGGAGGAACTTAATGTGTTGTTTCTCTGTCTTCCACGTAAGCATAGCTTTCTGGGACGGCGTTGACTGGTACGTCGAGCAATCAACCGGTTAGGTTGGACTGGACGGGCACAAAGCCGGTGGGGAGGTGAAGAGGTATGATGTGGATCTCGTTTAGGAGTAGGTGAAGAGGTATGACTATAAAAAGTAAATTCGAGGATATAAAACCAGGCATTAATGTCAACTCGAGCTTCTAATGTTCAATGACTGCCACATACAACAACTTGGTGCAGACAAGCCATTGCATTGTCAACGAAGGGTTGGCAAGAGATCCGCCATGGCAGTCTTCTCCCTCCATCTTTTACTGTTGAAGCACGACAGGTGGCTGGCAATCATTCTCCCAAGCAAGAAAACGAGATCAAACGTCGGAAGAATATAAAGGTTGTTCCTCTCGCAATTTTCATCTTCGCCTTCGCTCATCCTCTGCAACCCAAATAGCAACCACATAACCCTAATTTGCCTTGCTGCAGCAAGGAATCAAGCTGCAGACGAAGATCATTCGTTAAAATGACCAAAATATCCCCTTATACTGATTAATCAATAAAGATTGAACTAATCAGCAATTAAACACAGGTTTTAGATCGTAATGGAAAGTACAAATCTATCCCTGTTGAAACAATCTAATTCCTGAACAATCCAGACCGTAGGATTGAATCTGGACCGTTGAATGACCTACGATAATATTCGTCGTCAAATTATTATTGACGTAATTGGGGATTTAGGGTTCCAATCAGAGAGGAAGAGCGAACAGAATTGAGAATTGAGAATGGCAGGTGAAGCGGGTTTGTTCAAATTCATTACGCATAGGGTTCGTCTTCAGCCCATTGACGTCCAAGCCGCTGCCATGTGGGGCGTTGCTGCTGCCTCGACTGGTATTTGGATCGTACAGGCAATCCTATACCATTCCATCCTTTTTCTGTTCAAATTTTAAGCAGCAACCACAATTTTGTTTGATTTTCGATATATGGGTTGCGTCCTTTGTCACTGACGTGATTTAATTTGAGGGCGCCATCCGCTCACATCTCGAGCATCTTCTCTGTTTCTTTATAATCTTAAATTGTCGAAGAGTTTAATACTATTGGTTTTTTGTTTGTTTTGTTCAGCCATTTGATTGGTTCAAGAAGACATTTTTGGAGAAACAAGAACCAGAGAAATGATTTGACTTTTGAAGGCAAAAAAGCTTTTGAATATCTCCATTAGAGAAGAGTTGCTTTGAGTTGTTGAATTTTGTTGACATTGTAAGCTTGGGTTTAAGGTCTCTTTTGCACCAACACGAGATCAAGTTTATGTATTCCCCCTCTCTAAATTAATGGAGACTACTTCTTCTGCCATGTTCTCAACTTTTGCTTTAAAGCAAGGAATTCCATGTTTTTGGGCAGCCACTGCTCCCTGGATTCTAGTTTGCTTGTGGATGAATTCTCGAATATGCTCTACTGATTTCTGAAAATAGGATCAGCATGATGTTCTTGTCTTGCAGACGAGCAATTGAATATATTCCTCTAATGGGTGTATTGAGTAAAAAGAAGATTCAAGTATAACCCATGATTGCTATGTCGGATCTAATTGAGACTATGGAGAAGTTGAATGCCATTCGATAATCACAATCTAAGATAATCAGTTTAGCTTTTAATGAAATATATAACAAGGCTAACTTAAGAAATTGGAAAAAAGGTTCCTTTTTTTTCTTTTGGGGAAAACAAGATGATATTTTTGGATGAAGTCCTCGTCCAACACCGAGTCTGTCGACTGAACCAGGAAAGCCGGGTAAAATGGCCGTCTTAGTTGCCTATATCTTAGATCTACTAGTCGACGATGATGATATAGTACACGTGTATTTATGCAGGCCGTCAGATCCCTTGCCTCTGTTTTTTTAATTATTATTATTTTGTTTAATTTTCAATTCTTTAATAAAACGCTCAGCCAAATTTTGTGTCTCTCTCCGTTGATTTTTTCTCCGTCGTCATTCTGCCAAAACGGAGTTGGAGTTGCCGATTCACTTGCTTGCGCGGCATTAACGGCAATCGTATTGTGTTGGAGAAACAGGGGAAAAGCCTTTGATCTATGTGAGTTTAATCTTCTGGGTAGTCCCCGTTAGGTGGAAGTAATTGTCGGTTGATTGTATTATGTTTTCGTTTAGGGAAAAAGCGAAGGAGAAAGAGCTTGTGGAGCTGTTTGAAGTGGCGAAGAAGGCGGCTGACGCGGCTGCGGCCTCCTCGTCTGTTAACGATGGAGCAGATGAAAGTCGATGCCTTGATGCCTTAGAACAGCTTAAAAAATTTCCCGTCACTTATCAAGTTCTCGTCTCCACCCAGGTTTTTTTCTCTTTCAACGTTTCTCTAATGAATGTTTAGAAATTAGGTCAAATTCAATTCTTTGTTGTTTTTAATGGTTTTAGTTTTAACTTTTTAATTTTTGGTGTAATTCCTCTCTTTCTAGATTTCACGTTGGTTGTTTAGGTTTTCCCTCCGTGTGGAGAACAAAGTGTTGATTTTGCCTAATCTAATGTTGATGATGATAATGCAAAATTTATCTTTCTATCTTCAATCCATTTTCTTATTCCGGGGTGGAAGAGATCGGTTTATTTCATTAGTGCCCATGTTTTTATGTTGCTGAAGCTAGAAATCGTAGAACCTAATTTGCCGGGTGCTTTTCAGGTTGGCAAGCGACTTCGACCCCTCACAAAACATCCTACGAACAAAATCCAAGCTTTTGCTTCCAGCCTGATGGAGATGTGGAAGGATATAGTCATCAAAGAGACTAACAAAAAGAAGCAAGCAGGCAATCAGGATCGCGAAGATTCAGAAAGACTTCAATCATCTCCCTGTGCAGAGACTGGCAAGCCCAAAAAGCTTCAAAAATCATCGTCTATGAAAGTCGAGAAATTGGTCAAGAATGAATCTATTAAAGTCGAGAGAGTCCATCAGAATGGTATGCAAAGCTCTGTGAAAATTTCTAAAACAGAAACTGCAACTTCGGAAAGGAAGGTTCTGGATATGGGTGCTGTCAAGTCAGTGAGAAGTGATTCAATTGAGAATGTTAAGTTTGAGAAAATAATCAAAGAAGATAGGAAACCTTCTGATGCCAAGAAACCTTTGTTGAACCATGGTGCTTCTCCGAAACTAACATCTATGCTCAAATGTAATGATGCCATGCGAGACAAAATCCGGGAACTTCTCTATGAGGCTTTTTCAAAGGTTCCTGGTGAGGCTGATGACGAATATGCAGATGAACTCAACGCATGCGACCCCATTAGAGTTGCTGTCTCAGTGGAATCCGTGATGTTCGAAAAGTGGGGTGGTTCTACCGGGGCCCAAAAAGCCAAGTACAGATCTGTAATGTTTAATCTCAAGGACCAGAAGAACCCAGATTTCCGAAGAAAAGTTCTTCTCGGACAAATTAAGCCACAGATACTTGTGGACATGAACACTGCTGAAATGGCAAGTGATGAGAGGCAGCGAGAGAACCAAGAGATTAAACAGAAAGCTTTATTTGATTGTGAGCGGGCAGGTGCACCAAAAGCCACAACCTGATCAATTTAAGTGTGGCCGATGCGGTCAGCGCAAGTGCACCTACTACCAGATGCAAACGCGAAGTGCTGATGAGCCTATGACAACGTATGTGACCTGTGTAAACTGCAATAATCACTGGAAATTCTGCTAACTTATTCTTCCTTAGTTGCCTGCATTTAGTTAGTTTATTAGAATTAGAGCTGGCAGCGTCATTTTGGTTCAGCAATTTCACTAATTCCTTTCTCTACTAGAAGTAGAATTTTTCATTATGTCGAGTGCTGAAGAAATTTGTAGTGTATTACAGTCTTTTGATCATTTCATTTTGACATTATTTACTTCATGTTTCAAGGAATCTAATCTGTCCCCATTTCTTTCATCTCATCCATCTTCGTTTTCCATTCATATTTGTGGAATTAGATCGACTCGTCTTCTGGTGTAATCTGTTCTGATCGACTAAATTTAAGGGATCCCCGAAGATAATCGGAGATTGATACCGCCTCTTATATCGTAATCAGTTATCAAATCGTAGACAACATAATTGATCTCGTATTGATGATACAACAGAAAACAGTCGAATCATTATCTGTACTTTAAACAAACTTTTGGTATCTGATCGTCTTCTATGTGCTTAAAAAGAAAACGTATGGAGGAAAAATCTACAAATATCCAAACCCTGGAAACAATTTCTCAAACAGCACGCACCCACTTGGCTCTGTAGAGCAGAGCTTTGTTCTCCTCCGGTCACAAGCTAGCTTCCACCGATTTCCTTCATCATGGCATATTCGTCATCCTCTTTTTTGCATTCTTGTTTTGGATGGCCTTGATTCGTTTATAATTTGGCTGATTGAAGAATAACCCATGAGTCTATGTAGTGGTGAACCTGGTGCTGTTGGAGGCAGCCTATTCATCTCCCTGGAGAGTTTCTCTGCCTTGGGGTTACGATGTGGAGGCCCCCGGGACTGATAACTTTCGACAGGATTTTTGCTTGTTTTCTGAGACTGTTTGGAGCCAAACTCTCTTTTCTGATCACCATAGTATACAGGCTTTCTATCGATGTTTCTACTTCTATTCATATTATCTTGGAGGGAAGAAACGTTCGAAATAGTAGAAGGGGGAAGACCATAGTCGTCTGAGCGTGACATCGGATCGGCACCATATGATGCCGAAGCTCGGATGTGCTCATAAACATCATCACTAAATTCTTCATCTTCTTTTGGTGTGGAGTCCATGCATGGAACTATATGATTTCTTTCCCGGAGAAAAAACTCGAGAACCACCGAACAAGCACCACATCTCAGTCGATGGCGTCTCCTTTTGGAGAGAAGAAAATCCCCTGGTATCTGCAGCGGTTTGAAGCAGTTGTAACAAGTTATGAAAGGGGCTCCTCCAGCCATTGGCTTGAAGTGTCTCTTAGCCAAAGTATGTCTCTGTCTGGAGTGCTTATGCAGCTCATGGCTTCTATGCCCCTGCAGTTACAGGATACTGAGATGACAGATAATGTTGGGGGCTTGATGGACAGGAACTGTGAAAATTGAGATCATGGTTGAATCTGTATAGACCTGGATGTAAAGGCATCGATCGATGAATATCATGCCGATGAGGGTACAAATAGGGGGGCTGATCAATTTGCGATCCACTGCTGGATGCCCCTCCAGAGAGGGGTACTCGAGAGAACCTATGCTGTCGAGTTTCGTACCCGGCAGGGGTGTGTCGTCCTAGATTCTCCAAGTGATATGGACTGTATAACATTTCCTCAGGATGAGTCTTCCATGTCAAGGGGCCGGAAACAAATCCATTCGCATTTCTATTGAAGTTGCGGGATTTGTTAAGTTGGTCCTGCAATTCATGAACCAATCTAAACAAATTCATCTTCTCCTCTTCAGGGTCCAAAAATTGATCAGGGTCCAAAAATTGATCACTGCAGCTGTCATTCCACACTGGATATGGGATGTTATCATTTCCATTTTGAGAGCCCCTTACGTATAGAAGGCCCTGAGATAAATTTCTTTCTCTCCCAAACCTTGTCCGATTTCCAATTGGATCACGGTTGCTGCCTTTCATAATGTATTGATCGTTATTGGATAAATTTGACCGGGAACTCCTCTGTCTAAGCTCGGACTCCGACTCTCTAAGTTTTGAGATCATGTTTCTCACAAAGAATTCATCTCTTGCTCTTTCTTCCTCCGAGATGACATCGCTGGAAGCCTTGTGAATGTTGTGAGAGAAATTTAAACGCTGCTCAGGTAACTGATCAAGCTTTTCAACATCGGAAATTATACCGCCTTCCACCGGTAGACAATTTACCTCCGGATATTTGGTCGAGTGAAGTAACACATCGTTTATTTCCGAGGGATCCGGCTCCTTATCTACACAGCTCTTTTGGCGTGCAGAGCCCGGATGTTGATCATCACAAGGTTGCCCCAGTTTCACTGGAGAAGAAGAATGATGAATTTCAGAAGAAACGCCTTCATCATTTGCATCTCCTACCGGTAAACTCTCAACAAATATTTCTTCTTTGGCAACACCACCTTCTACGACTGTCGGCTCATTCTCAGAATGAATAGACTCAGTTCCATTCTTTAGCTCGCAATCAGAGTTCCCATTGACAGGCTCCCCTTGGTCATTATCATCAGATTTCATTTGCTCTGTGATGTTGTTTAGGTTCTGATGACTTTTGTAAGAGGACAGAGCGATGGCGTCATTACTTGAAAAACAAGGATCTTTATCGTCAGAAACATGATCAAATTCAGCTGTCTGAGCAGAGCCATTGCTCTGCACCCCTGACACCGAGTTTCCGGTTTTCTGACTTTTAGCTGCACACAGTATGAAAATCAAAACAAATCAAACGTTAAAAAGAAGTCAAAGAACAAAGAAAACAACATCAAATGCATAAAGTCAAGGAGAGAAGCAACGATCTCTGTCATTAATCACACATGTAAAACGATGATAGAGCTCCAAACAGAGGGATGTTGCTAGAGATTCTTGGTAAGTATTAGTGTTAGGCCTCCTCACGAACCTGACGTTTCTGTTAGGCCCCCTCCCGGATTGTGACAATTAGATTGTAAGAAGACTATGATTACCTTTAAGGATAGCATTGCATCCGCCACACTTATAGATAGTAAAATCGGGTAGCTCCGGAAGAAGGTGATGGCATCTCGGGCATCTCACTATTCTAACACGAGCAGTCACTTGGTCTCCACTTGTCATGGTTTACAAAAGTTGACGTAATCACCCACTAGAATTAAACAAGTCCAGCTTTTGAGAAACTGCAAGTGGAATTACATAAAATAGAGGTTGTGCGGGAAATCCATCAATAGAGAAGAAAATGTTAGAGTTCTTTACATCATAAGTAATTCTACGTCTACCTAAGGTACATTCAGTTATGGATAGAATGGTAATTACACATTCTTTGATGGGCAGAAGGGTAATTAGCCATCAAAGAAATTTAAGAGCTATGGCGACTTTTTTTTTAGTATTTTTTCACGTTTGGAGACGCCTTCAACTCTAGAGAGGAATTTTGTGAAGTAGTTGAGGAAAACGGTGAAGAACTAGGTATCCGATTTGCTACTCTTTGGATTTCGCTATTATTCTCTTGATTGTTTGAGATGGATAAAGGATTTTGAAATTAGGATTTCCGGTTTATGTATATAGAACTTAGCGATTTAAGTTGTAACGTTCGGAAAGTCAGTAGAAACAACAACAGACTGGCCGGAATAGAGATGGAAGAAACAAGAATTCTCAGGAAATGTGAATGAGCCGAAAAAGTTTATTAGATCAGATGAAAATGTTTGAAGAGAGTTAAAAAAAAAAGAGGAACTGAAAAAGGAGACAGCATACCTCCGAAAGTCGAAGCCAATGAAGCAAACTCCGCATGGGAAGAAGAAAAGCAGCAAAGCAAGAGGTGACAGCTAACAGGTCTTAGGCGCAGATTGGGAGGAAGAGGAACGAACTTCCATTAAAAGACTTTCTTTGTCTTATAGTCGATGATCTCGCTCTTTACGTCTCATTCTTCTAGTTCTAATCAGTGAAGAGAGAGAGAGAGAGAGAGAGTAAACGGGAGCTCCGTCGACTTGAATTTGGAAATAACGAGAGAGAGAGAGAGAGAGAGCACAACATACGAGTAGGGTCAACGATGGGCTACACAGGATTATTAAGCAAATAATAATGAGCCACTTGGCAGGTATTAATTGGCTATTGTGGCTGGTAATGGTGGCCATTATCAGATAATTATATTGTATTAGCCTATCAGGTAGTAAAGTCAATTGTTATTGAAAAATGCATCATCTTACAATTTCATTGTAGCTTATTGGCTATTATTCTTCATCTTACCAAACACATTTGAAAGTCAACTGCTGACCGTTGACTTGGACAAACAGGTATGCCAGCTGGACCTTGACACCTGTGTATGTCACTGTTTTCCATTTTCATTAAAATTAAAAGATAGTTGACTAAGTCATTCAACTATTGGGTTTTATGACTAAATCATTCATTTACCATTTTACCCTTCAAACAAAGTGAAGATGGCAGAGAATCCATCCCTCATATTTAATTATTCCTCATCCAAATCTAGACGTCAACCTTTCAAAACTCATTCCCGGAAGATAAAACTCAGCACCTTGGGCAGTTGTTCCAACTAAATAACGAAGGAATGATTAAGAATGGGAAAACAAACTATCAAAGCAACTGGTGTCGAGCATCAGCCATCTCTTTCCATTTTTTCAATCTCTTCAAGGCGCTTTCTCTCGGCCTCCTCTGATTCTCTTTTCGCATCTTCCTCTTCTTCGAGTTCAGTCGATGTTTTCAAATTCCTTGGTTGCCGTCATCGGCTTTTACCACAGGATCGCGTAACTCGGATATCAATCCACCGCCGATTTTATACTCATCTTCGTCCCCAATCAAGAACAAGCGCTGTTCAGGTCCTGATCCCATTGGAATGTCCACTGCCAGTAGCTTCATATCATACTGTATACAAATGATTACATAGTAAGAATTAGCATTCCCCACATGTATGTTTAAAAAAAGAAACATGCACGCAGACACACAAATCATTTCTCACTCGTAATCAAAGAGAAAATCTTATCTTCTACTGCCTTTTAATTCGCCAATCAGGTAGTTAAAAGTCTTTTTTTTTTTTTTGGAAAATATGGTCTTGGCATGGATTAAGCTGTTACTTCAGGGGAAGTCACTCGATTATATAGAAAAAATCCTACACTCAAGATGCATTGCATAAAATAACATAGGCAACCAGCATGCATAATATTAACCTGCCCTTTCTTTTTCCTGATTTCAACACTGACTAGACCCTTTCTCTCAGAGCCTCTGATGGGGAAGATGAGAAAGCATCGCTTGCTTCTAAGATTCGGCTTGAAATTCTTGAGTGTAAACCCACCCCCTGACATCACATATGCTCTTAAATCTGATCCAGTGAGAGGAGCGCCCATAACCTCAAGAATACCAGCAGACGTATTGAGCTTTCTCATGGCCATTCTATAAACTTTATCGGGATTGATTGTGAATCTAGAACGGAGATAGAGTCCCTTAGAGTAACAAAAGAGCAGACAATACTCAGAAATGATAAATCTATATAACAAGGTGAATTAAGAAGTAAAGGCAGCACTCAAGAAACAAATTTAACTTTCAAGAGGCACCAAGAGACCCCTGAAATTAGTGTATTCAGGAGAATAAATCTACAAAAGATAGGAAGGCGAAAATAGAAGAACCCTTGACATAAATAAATAGATGCGCCACGACTTCCATACAATTACTTGTCAAACTATTTCTTTGCAGTACATGATTTCCATACTAACGTTGGGAATTCTGCATTCACGTGACATTTTTTTTTTTTTTTACAATTTTGCAGCTAAACAAAAGAAGACACTCAATTGCCTCACAAGATAAAACAACAGAGATTTACTCGTATTTCTAAAATGCTAGACAACAGAGGAAAAAGCCTTCTTTCTCTTGTTTATGTCAAAGAAGATATGATCACCCAAATCCGCTGAATTTCTATTCATGGATTAGACATAAGAGATATCTGTAGCCATAATTAGATATCGTAAGCATGTCTTCATTTACATTTAAAAATAAATTCCAAAAATTCTCTTAAGGAGATGTATCAACTCAAGCGTTGGCGCAAGAACATAACCTAGAAAGGAAACTTGATTGCTCATGCAATTGTAAGCACAAACTAGATGTGAAATAATTAGAGAGAACTTACAGCAAAAGCAACAATAGCCGAGGAGAATGCAAGAAAACCGTATTTGGCCATTCCTTCGGAGATCCCAACGAAGGTGCTGGCGATCCCAAACATAATCCTCCATAGCAAGGCACACACAAGAACTCCCCCAGCTCCCAGAAGAAAAAGATAGTTGTTCCTCAAAAAAGCGTCGAATTGCAAACCAACCGCCCCTCGATACCGCGAGACGGCGGAACGTACTTTTTTGGTAACGTTTCCACTAATTTCAGCCCCATAATTCCGAGCACTAGACGAGAAAAATCTTAAACCCAAAGCAGAACAATTCTGATTCATTTTCAAAAATTGCAAGTCTTTCACTCTGAAAGAAAAATTTCCGGCAGTGGCGAGGGGATTATAATAAATTTGATACAAAATCCCCTTCGCCGGAGCGGATTGTGAAGGCAGCTTTGATTGGAATGAAGGAGTTCTATTAGATACAACTGTCGATAAATTTCTAACCAGAGGATCGCGAATTGAAGAGTAAGAAACGCCATCAGAGGGGCTAACAATATTACGATCGAAACGAAGTCTGAGAAGCCCTTGAATCACTCTTCGCGGAGCTTTAGACATTTTTGCAGAGTATCGACGCAGAGAGAACAGTGGAAACGTAAATCGCTTCAAGGAGACGACCGCCAAGTTCTAACCGGGGCCAACTTGGCCCATGAGAGTGGGTTCAAGCTCATTTTGTTGGGCTTCGCAATTTCGGCCCAATCAAATACAGACTAATACTACAAGCACGTTGCATGGTTAATGGTTATACTAAAATATTTGATTAGTCGTTAATCTACCAATTAGAAGAAGTTAATCTTACGAGGGTATTAGATAAGTATTGTCAATACAAGATTAATAGAGACATGCCTCCTGCGCCATGCATTGCTAGGGAATACACATATCATAAACAGCAAACTACAGTACACATCATCGTTCGTCCATGCAGAAGCAGAACATCGTTCGACTACTTCCCTAGAACTAGACATTGATATGGTAATGAAAGGGCCTTCCGAGCTACGAGGAGGTGGAGATCAGAAGGGCACGAGTTCACGGCCATTGGAGACACAGCTCGAAGCTGCAATGCTGTTGCGCTCAGAATGACATAGCTGACGGAGTTTGGTGGGGACATACCAAATTGCCAAACGTGGATGAGAGTTGAATATCGCGTCGATGTCCCACCCTTGGCGAGCGGCTACAGCAACCAGAGGTTTGTAGCACGCTTGTCGCCAAGCTCCCACGTTCTCACCCCTATCCTTGAAAGCCCTCCGCAGTGCATTCGAAGCTGCCTCGTCCAGACAGTGCAGGGCGTAGCAATGCACGTAGTGTCGCATTTTGGGCTTGTTGATGTAGCTCGCTCCGGCTTTCTTCGCGTATCTAAACACCTGATTCGTCACCTGCCAGTTCATGGTTAAATTGTCAAAAGCAGAGAATAATACAATGTGGCGTTTGAGGTTCAACAACTACAGTCATTTTCCGTAGACAGAATGAGCATAAGCTGTTCGTGCGTTGACTGAGGTGTCATAGTTTATCTGTAACAGCTCCTCTTTCGTCATCGGTTGTTTTGTTTCAGCTGGGTCTAGCAATTTTTCTTTAGTTATTATAATGATATTCATTAACGAGTTGATCACTGACAGCCATGGCTGTTGCTGTGTTATTATAGCATTAATTCAGCCAAAGATGAAGAAGGAGAAGACAGCGTTGTTACCTTGGTGGGGCATTTCTCGCCGTGGTCCTTGGCTATATTCTGCACCTGCATCAGAAATTCTCGGCACTGTTCGTAGAGATGAAAAAGGTAATCTAGGCCGTTCTTCTTCCCTCTGGCAACTTCTCCTGGTTCTGTTACAATGAACGGGTGTTCTCGTTGTCTGTCGTTCATTCCATTTCCACCATTAATGTCGTCGTCGTCTTCTTCATCCCACTTCGTTTCCGTCGTTATCGAAATCGACGAGTATTTTTCTCTGCCCCTTCCTACGCCGCTGTTTCTTCCTCTCTGAAGCCACAATTACTTCTCTCGTCCCTCCTCCACTCCCCACCACCTCCTTCTCCTGCTGCACATGCTCCTCTGACAATCCTGCAAATTAATGACGAAAACGATATCTAACCCAAGTTTATATGATCGAAAATGGAGATTATGTATACGAGGTTGCAGCTTAAAACCTTCCTGAGAAAGTGCATCAAGTGCGTTATTAGCAGTATCAGCGGAGAGTAAGTGGCGGCGCCGCGATTCCATTTCATCGTCCAATCGTCTTCGCTCGGCTCTTACGGCTGCTTTAATGCCGTACCTTTCTCCCACCAAGAGGTCCCACCGAAATATCTGCGAGAGGCTGTTCATCATCTCGTCCAGCTCCCCATCTTTCATGTCCAAAAGAGTGCTCACAGTGAACCCAAGCTCCGCTATCTTGGCAGCGGTGTAGTATCTAATGCCGTAAGCCTGAAACAAGTCCTCAAGGCCACCCAGATCCCTCGGTCGGACAGAGAAGGTCGTGGGGACTGGTGCAGCTCCGGTGGGTGGGGTAGCCACTTGGTCCAGTAAGCGGGTGGATGGTCCTCCAACCGCAGCCCGAGGGTCCCACTTGAATAAGCTGGCGGTGAAGGCGTCTGGATCCATTGAGAGAGAGCGCTTCAAAACTTCTGTGCCCACACACACAAGCTTAGCTTAGCTTTGAATAGATGCCTGTCTCTTTCTCGCTTTCCAGTCTCCCCTGCCACAAAGAGCTAGACCTGGTTTTTGTAGGAAGTCGTAGCTGTTGCATCCTATAAAGGCAATTACTTTTTCTGATTTCCCACATTGCCCTTCCACGAAAGAGACACTGACTGATAGTGCTAGTCATAGAACCCGGCAATAACACAGTACATCTCTCCCAAGAACCCAATGGACATGACGATGATGCTCCATTCAAACAAACTTCCCACTTCCCAGCAGAGCAAACCAGACCAGTTAGAATAAATGCCTCGGCCTTCGCTCCCGCCCCCCCTACCTCTCCACTCAGTCGACGGATTGGGCCCAAGCAACCATACAGCAAGGCCACCCTTCTCTGGGCCTGGACCGATTGCTCGAATTTGACCCTGTTTTGTCCATGACTAATTTAATAGAGTGGACCCATCATAGCCCCCTCTGATTTCATCATTATGGGCGTCACTATTTGACCCAAAATTGTCGGCACTTGAACGATCCCATCGCACAAATAATGATCCCGAATCCCGACCAACAACTGTACATTGTATAAGCCATTAATTCTAGAAATTCGAGCTCAACTTCGTAACAACCATGGTTTACAGGTTTGAGAGTTTACGGGACCATCCATTATTTTTCTACTCTTCAACACCAATGGATAATAAGCCCGTCTCCTTCCTACTCACATTAATTTATATTTATAAACATGTGTACGTTCTATTATTTTATACAGACGAAGCTTTCCCTCTATATGGGTACCAACGAAATAAAGTCTAACTTACAGGTCTCCCCTAGTGAAGGAGAAAGCAAAAGATAGGAGGAAAAATGGAGATCGACCATGTCCTGGGAATCGTATTTCCTGTTGCTCTTGCCGTAATTGTGAGCTTTTTAGTCTGTCTCTACACCAGAGTCTGGATACGGTGGATAAAGGTGAGGAGGGCGCTAGAAAGGCAAGACATAAAAGGGCCACGCCCTTCTTTTCTGATGGGGAATCTACCTGAGATGCAGAAGATCCAGTTGCAGGCAGCCATGAGGATTTCCAATCAGGGAAGTTACTGTGGAACCATCTCCCACGACTACACTTCCACCCTCTTCCCATATTTTGAGCACTGGAGAAAAGAATACGGTATGATTCAATCTCTTTTGTTCAATGAAAATCTCCTGTTCATCAGTTGTGGAGGTCAACCTTCTTCAACAATACAGTCTAGCTTGACATAGGTCAAAAAAAACCTAACACCTGCCATCTGGGTGGAGACAAACCATTAAAGTAGAACTCACCTGCTTAACTTTCCTCGTACTTAATTGAGTTCGGTGCAGATCACCGCTGTTAAATAATGCAAGCCGTAAACAGAGACAAACCTCCTAACTTAGCATCTTAGCAATGATTAAAGTATGGTAAATCTAGCTAGCTGGATTTGTCTGATTTGATGATGTGTGTGTTCCAAGAGACAATTATATTTCAACGTAGAAATAAAGTAAGGTTTTTGACATAAAAAATTAAGTTTATCCGAGTAGATATATACAAGTATTCAGCTTCTTTTAACAGCGTGAGATCGATAAAAAAGTGCAGGTCCAATATATACGTATTCAACAGGGATGAGACAGCATTTGTACATGAACCAGTTTGAGCTAGTGAAGGAATTAAACCAGAGCATTAGTTTAAGTTTAGGCAAACCTTCTTACGTCACAAAGAGACTTGCTCCCATGCTTGGCAATGGTATTTTGAGATCCAATGGTCTTACTTGGGCACACCAGCGAAAAATTATTGCCCCTGAGTTTTACATGGACAAAGTCAAGGTATCGTCTTTGGTACTTCAACACATAAAAGCTCGCAGGTTTGGCTATGAATTTTACTAAATGTGGCAATGGCAGGGCATGGTGGAGATGATGTCGGACTTGGCGCAGTCATTGCTGAGGAAATGGGGGGACGCCATTGAAGCTCAAGGTGGTACGGCAATTGAAATTAAGGTTGACGACGATCTAAGAACTGTTTCTGCAGACGTGATCTCAAGGACTTGTTTTGGAGCTTCTTCACACAAAGGCCAAGAGATTTTCACCAAGTTAAGGAGTCTTCAAAAAATCATTTCTCAACAAAGCTTCCTTTTCGGGGTTAATTTCGGGTATGTTTCTTTTACATTTCCTTCTCTCCTTCTTCATCTTTGACAGCATTTTTCAAGGCTATGCAAATGATCTTAAATCGATGATAATGTAGATCTCTTTCTTTCTGGCAACGGAGTCAGATCAGTTGCTTAGAAGGAGAAATAGAGTCAATGATTTGGAACGCAGTCAAAGAACGTGAAAAAGGATGCTCCAGCTCCAACTCATGTTCATCTGAAAATGATCTTATGCGGTTGATAATGGAAGGAGCTAGTAAAGATCAAAGCCTGAGCAAGTCCTCTTCCAAGCGCTTTATTGTTGATAATTGTAAAAGCATTTACTTTGCTGGCCATGAATCCACTGCAGTTGCTGCTTCCTGGTGCCTGATGTTACTAGCTTTACATCCGGAATGGCAAACTCGCGTTAGGACTGAGGTGGCTCAAGTTTGCCCTGACGGCCTTCCGAATACAAATTCAATCACACAGTTAAAAGTGGTATGCTGATTTCAACAAGAAAACTGGTTTCATAAAATTCCAGCAAGTACTAAAATTTTCACCATTAAAACAGGTAACAATGGTGATTCTTGAGGCTCTGCGTCTGTATTCTCCGGCAGCCTTCGTGTCAAGGGAGGCGCTTGAAGAAACCCAAATAGGAAACATTGTCATTCCAAAGGGTGTTTGCTTATGGACTCTAATACCAAATCTGCATCGGGATCCTGATAACTGGGGGCCGGATGCCAGTGATTTCAAGCCAGAGAGGTTCGCTAATGGCGTTTCCAAGGCCTGCAAGTCTCCGCAAGCTTATATCCCTTTCGGAGTGGGTCCTCGTTTGTGTTTGGGCAGAAACTTTGCGATGGTGCAATTGAAAGTCCTCCTCTCCCTCATCGTCTCCAAGTTTTCGTTTTCTCTTTCCCCCAATTATCGACATTCTCCTTCTTACAGAATGATTGTGGAGCCTGGACATGGTGTAAACATTCTCATCAAAAAGTCAGTTTGACTAAACTTAGACCACTTGAAATACGAATCTTCCCATGATGAATCTTTTTCGACAAACGATATGAATGACGCTTTGTGGATAAGATGCTTTCTCTACCCAAAAAGAATAATTATTTTCGCATTTTTTTATGGCTAACGTATTTCCATACATTTACTGACCCAAACGTACCATTCTTGAGCTCGCAATCTCCAATCCCATCCATTGATCAGCTGGATGGGTATGTGAGAAGAGAAGCTGGACATAGCGGCAGAAGAGATATGGAGGGGAGCGTCGTTCGAAATCCAATATCAGGGCCTCCGAGCATGGAATTGAGATGGGTAGCTCGCAGAAGGAGAGATGCGAAAGGGCCCCCGAAGTTGCCATTGCTCCTACAACCACCAGAAGTCGTCCCGCTCTATATATCGACGAATTTACAGCACGTAAACACACGTGCGCTGAGAGATCTCTATAGCTCCTGCAATCTGTCTTACTACCGAAACCCTAACTCTTCGAAACATAATAGTCCAGTCGAAGAGGTAGACATTAATAAGCTCCGGTTAGCTGTTTCCCGTAGCGCTATCGTCGTCTCAGTCTTCTGCAAATCTCACCACATACCCTCAGACTCAAATGAAGAGAAATCATCGAAAGAGGAGGCCGGGAGAATCACCGAACTGAGGGACATCTCCCAGAGAGTGATTCCAATTTCCCCGTTCAACGGTGAGTTGGTCGGATTTGGGCGAGCGGTTTCCGATCAAGTGCTGACTGCCTCAATTTATGATGTGATGGTACGTAAACCAATCAAGCCGAATCTATTGAGAAATTTACAAGTCGTCTTGGGCAAAAAAAACATACCCGAAATTATTTTAAATCTCCTGGGCAGGTAATTCCTTCTCTGCAAAGAATGGGAATTGGGCGGATGATAGTTGAAAAAATTGTAAGGTTTGTTGTTCAGATTAAGGAGCATTAATTTCTGGTCGTTGTATTCCTGCAATCGCGTTCTCTAAAACGAGTAAGCTTTGCAGAATGCTGACAAACAAAGGTGTTTATGATATATCAGCCCTTTGCACCCAGAAAGAGAGGTAAAGCTTTACCCCATTCTTTTCTTCTACTTACCTGCCGACTTCCATTGATGCGTTTTTTTGCTACGACAGATTGTTTTTCATGGCCTGTGGATTTGGAAATGACGTCTTGGGCTCCACTACCATGATGTATGCCAGATTTCGACCAACTCTGTAATGCTTTCGCAGCAGGCAGCGCGGTTGACCGTTGAGTTTCTTCAGCTAATAACTTTTTTGATATTGTAATCGGTCAATTAGAGAGCAGTAAAATGAATGATTTTTGGCAATCCGTGTTTTATTAGCTTATTATAGTAAATTGTTGAAGGATGAAGAAAAGAAATCTAACCAGTAACCAGCAGGTGTATCATATTTACAGATTATAATATGATCCCATTGTTTATCCAGATCGCCGGATTTTGTCGGACAATTGTTCCTATAGTTTACTGCTTTCTCCTACTAGAAGCAATAGTAATCCTCTGATCACTAAGCATGTTGAGATTGGGGGCCAATAGCCGGGTGTAACGGTCAAAGTAGAGAAGCTGCTTCACGAGTAGTGCAAACTCACGAGGAAATTTCAAACCATAAGACTCACTGACCCTGACCTGTTTGAACAGAGCCAAATGAGTAGTAGTTAGTACCCATGGGCGGCAATGGTAGACCCGACAACAACCATATATATCTAAAAATACTTTTGGAGCTTGAAAAGTAGTCATGAAAGATTACAGTAGATTCTACTTTTACTATCATGATAAGCCACTAACTCATCTGCAGACACTCCAATGTTTGTGCATCTTTTGTATGCAGAAACAGTATCCTGGAAATTCTTCACATTTGATTATAACAACAATGCTATTGCTTACCAAGTCGAGGAAAAGCGCATTCATTTGCCGCTCATCTACAATTACATTAGCAGCTACAGCAGTCGAATTTGTCCTTGCATCCCTACCTGTTGCAATGATTATTTCTGTATCTAAATCCTGCATGTCACAAAGGATGGTTCTATTTAGAATGGTTATGTCATGTCATATCAAATTTTTAAAATCAAAAAGTTCTTGAAATGTAGAATTATCTCTCAAAAAGACAAGACTCTTTCATGTTCTCTGTGTACAAGTCAGTGGGACGCATCCCCATCTCAAGACGCAGAGCGGAATATCTAGACCATGAATGCTTTCAAAACAAGCTCAAGTATAGCAAACAACTTGTGTTGAAATTTCCACACTTGCCTGTATTGACGAAAATAGTTTTTCCAAGTCTCTTGCAAAAGCTTCAACATCAATATTTTTGTCTGTAGCACCGAGTTCAATAAGAGCAGAAGCCATTGATTGATACTCTGCAGTTGCAATTGAGCTCAAAAACACGTCCATAGCAGTCCATGAGGTTGGAGATATGCGCCCAACAATCCCTGTCAATAATATTTCATATATGGTTAACACTAATTGCACAAAATAATTGCAATGTCAGGCGGAAACAAATTTGCAACTTATATACCATGAAGACTCAAAAACTAAAGCAAATTCAACGTCAAAAGTTTACATAATTACACACAAAACATATGGTGTGAGTGAGAGTTAGGTGAGGAAAAACATTCACATGTAGAAAAGTGAGCTAACCATTAAAAGTTATGTTACTAAGAACAAACTTGAAATCTGATGCTTTGAAAATTTTTGACGTATAAAATAGGATCATCTTGATCCATTAACAATGACCTACACTGTTATCAATGGCAATGAATCATATTAATCAATGCATGATCACCTTTTTGAATTTATTAATCAAGATATCCAAGATTTGCAGCCACCTCATATTAATGCAACAAACACTTCTTAATTAAAGGAAGGAAAGCTCATTTGATCCTAGGAGTATTGATAAAGAGAAAGAATGATAAAAACAGCAAAACCATTAGTTCAATATGCAGAAGATGACCGTACCAAAATCAAGAAATCCAATGCGGCCATCACGCAATAACCATAAGTTACCAGCATGCACAT
This sequence comes from Begonia masoniana, assembly GCA_022432975.1. NCBI lineage: Eukaryota > Viridiplantae > Streptophyta > Magnoliopsida > Cucurbitales > Begoniaceae > Begonia > Begonia masoniana. The sequence goes on from CM039504.1 coordinate 1,520,374, forward strand.
CAGCATGAAAAGTATCACAAGCAAGCAAACTACCAAACCTGTAAAAAACAACCCCTTAATTAGTTGACTGGCAATTTATAACCAATTTGAAGTGCATCAGAAATTTTTTTAATCCTACCACACATTAAGGGCATTAATGAGACTAGTCTCTGGACTATCAACAAGCGATCTTATGGACTCTAGATCCGTTAAAGGAACTCCATATAGCCTTTCCATAGTAAGAACTCGCCGAGTGCTGCACTGCTGATATACCTTGGGAGCTGTTGCCAGGCTGGTGAGTCCCATGGTTTGTAAATATTTCAAAAAGGACTCAATATTTGAGGCTTCCTTGTAAAAGTCAACTTCTTCAAGCATAGAATCTCGTATGTCTTTTACAATAGCAACCTACTACAGAAGTACATATATTACATCTCAAATATTTCTCCTCGTTTCCATTGTAGCATTTTCATCTTGAATTAAAATAGGAACTTGCACATGATTGTGCAAACATTATACCATTGATGTGCGACTGAGTTCAGGATTTAGAAACTCCAATATGCGAGCAACAACATATACGAAATTGAGATCTGCCATAAGTACATCTTCTATTCCTGGCTTCAAAACCTTAATGACCACATCATCTTGAGAGCCTTTGAGCCTTGCACCATGAACCTACACAATTTCTGTTATCAATATTAAGATTGATTTTAAAAACTCTGCATAATTCAACTCAATCCGATCAACAATAATCATAAACCTGAGCTATGGAGGCTGAAGCTATTGGCGTGGGGTCAATATATTCATAAATATCACCTATGGGACTCCTCAACTCCTCTTGGATAATTTTTTTTATTTCTTCAAAAGGAACTGCGGGAGCTCTATCAAAACATTTCTGAAATTCCTCAACGTATTCTGGTGGGAATAACGTAGGTGCTGATGCAATGAACTAAAAAATACAGAAAAGTTACTCATCAGCAGCTTTAAGTATAGCATACAAGCAATCAAATATTACACGCACTTAGATAGCACAAAGAATGATCAAGAAAATAATTGATCTTTCTTGAATTGTAAGTAAGATTAGAAAATGTAGTACTCTTTAGAAAGCCACATCATCACAGGACCATGATCGATTGCTGGTTTTTTCAATAGATAAACAAAAATCATCATAAAACATTTGGCATGGTAGTTGATAATTACTTACTTGACCTAATTTAATGTAGGTTGCCCCCATGCGTTCGAACAATTTCCTCAGATAAACTGGGGACAGCAAACCAAACTGGATTTGAGTGGGTAATCCAGTAGACGAGTTGGCAGACTACAAACATCGAGAAAATCATTAATAGATACATTTGACTTGATTCTCATCAGTAAAAAAATCATCCTTACAAAAAAGGAAGATATGACAGTTTTGCAAGCTGCAGTCATAAAAATAGACAACATATACCACATATACATATTGCAGTATGGATATGTTCTGGGTATAAATAAACATGGAATTGAATGTCTGCCGCACAATAATGTCTGGAAAAATCTTGATGATCAGTTGAAAAAACAGTTCCAGATATACAAAATTTTAAAAAAGTTATATAAAAAATGCATAGAAAATGATAGTTCAATCGTTTAAGAAAAAAGATCCAAAGAATTAAAGAAACTAACAATACAAAATTAAACTTTTGGAATGAAGCTGAAGTTTTTTAGTACCTTGGAGACATCTGTTAGCCACTCACCACCAACAGTGATAAATGCTTGAATACCTTGAGCTAGCCTTAGAGCACCACGTGGGCCAGTGTTTATAGATGTCTGAACAATATCTTCCACCAGTTTAGGCAGATTTTCTATACTAGCTGAATGTGAAAATACGTAAACTTCAACGTTGAAGGTCAACAAGATGAACAAATAAGGGTAAAGTGCAATTTGGCCCCTACAACTAGGTGAAATGGGCAATTTACACCGTAAACTTGGATAATGGGCAATTTGGCCCCTACAACTAGGGTAAAGTGTAATATGGCCCCTACTGTCACATTTTCCGTTAAAAAATCACATTTTTTGCACGTGTTCATTTTTTCTTCCAAAAATGCCCCTACTTACATTTTCTCCAACTCTCTTCCATCCGCCGTTTCTGGATGATTCTTCTAACATACAGCGGGCTCTCTGTTTTGGTTCATTTTCATAGTGAAGGAGAACAGAGCTCTAGACTCTCTCCGTGCAAAGAAGAAACGCCTTCGTCGACGAGAAAAGTGAAGCCAATCACTCGCCGCCGATAGCAAAAAGCAGATCGACCAACCCTTCGCCGCCGTTCTCTGTTCAGAACCATCGCGAAAACCCCTCTCTATTAAGAAGATGAGCGGCATTCAGAACGCTCAACGCAGAACCATCGTCCAGTTCGCCTCTCTCGTCTGAACTCAGTTCCGATCAAACAGGGACACATTTTTTGTGATATTTTTGGGGTACAAAAATATCAGATTTGTGGGTGTCCAGATTTTAGGATTTTGTTCGTGGAATTTTGGTATTTAAATTCTAGAAAATTGGTTGAAATTTCTGCGTTTTTGAAAGCTGATTTTCTAAATTGGTTTGGTAAGGCTTCGCATAGTGCTTGTTTGGCCGTGTGTATATCAAATTTCAAACGAAGAAAAACATAGCCAAATTGCTGGAAAACTGGAAGAAAAACATACCAAGTCTGTAACTAATGTTGGGTCTTCTTCAAATGAAGTTTCTCAAAGCACAACTGCGACGCCGACGCCGGAGCCGGAGCCAGAGCCGGAGCCTTTCAATTCACTTTTTATCTCCGATCAGTCATTTTCTATGGAAGAGGATGCAAATCTGACGCCTGAACCGGTCGACACTTATACACTGGTCGACACCTTCAAGATTGTAAATCTTCCTTCTGTAGAGTTTCAGAAAGAAGACCCAGCTGTAGTTAAGTGTGAGCATCGAACATCCTGCTGTTAAACTATGTTGAATTTCGTTAATCGTACTAGCAAAGACAAAACCCAACAGTCTCGCCCCACAACAATGGCAGACGAAGCAGCAGAGTAGCCATGTCGTTGGAGTTCGAATTCTAGATGGTCAGAAACCACTCTTTCCCACAGATGTCGTTGGAGTTCGAATTTGAGAGAGAAGATTCATCTCTTTTCCACGGCTTATATAATAAGTTTAAAAGCTAATGTAAAAAGTGTATTCTCCTGATATTATAGACCTTTGTCACTGTGAAAATGAACCAAAACAGAGAGCCCGCTGTATGTTAGAAGAATCATCCAGAAACGGCGGATGGAAGAGAGTTGGAGAAAATGTAAGTAGGGGCATTTTTGGAAGAAAAAATGAACACGTGCAAAAAATGTGATTTTTTAACGGAAAATGTGACGGTAGGGGCCATATTGCACTTTACCCTAGTTGTAGGGGCCAAATTGCCCATTATCCAAGTTTACGGTGTAAATTGCTCATTTCACCTAGTTGTAGGGGCCAAATTGCACTTTATCCAACAAATAAATGTAGAAAAGAAAAAAGGTAAACGCGTATAACTTGCATATTAGAAGGGTGGGGATCACCGTCCTAGCTGTTTTCTCAAAAGAAAGTAATTCTTTTCATGAAATCGACATAAGACTCTACAATGCTATGTAAAAAGAAACATGGAAGCAGAGAAGAACATCATGGGTCTTAATTTGCAAAGTCTTTATAGGCACTAAACATTCATCCATTTCAAGTGCTTAGGAAGTAAGTCAGAATATTAAAATAACAAAAATGAATAAGAAGAAAAAGCTTAGATCCTCACCCTGAAGGCGAGAAGCTGAAAAATCTTGGGCTTGCGAATAGCGGGCAAAAATCCCAAACCTCTTTGATTTTAAGGTATGGTGGAACTTTGTCGTAGATTTCATCGCCGATTGAAGCTGATGATGACAGAATAAAGGCAAGCAACTTCCTTTCAGAGCTGATATTGGAGCCATATCCACCCTCTAATCTTTGAGCCTGAGCTACTCACAGTTTTCTTGAAGAGCGTTTAGAGCCTAAACAAAAACACAAGTGAAGAACTACATACATCAGGTCCACATGTTAGGTTCTCATCTTCAATTCCCGCTTCTGGAAAATCTCCGATCAAAGGTTTTATAAATCAATAACATCAAGTTCAAACGTGATTTTACCCAAAGAAAAAACCGAAGCACTTCGTAATCAAAGAAACGGAAATCAAACGTAATTTCCAACATCACAGCTGGCTATACAACCGTCTCATTTTTCGTCTTTCCAGCAAGTAACTAACGAATGGCTGGAACTCACCCTAAACCAGATTAAGCAGAAAAAACGAGCAACAGCACTAGCGAATAAAGGCAAGCAACTTCCTTTCAGAGCTGATATTGGAGCCATATCCACCCTCTAATCTTTGAGCCTGAGCTACTCACAGTTTTCTTGAAGAGCGTTTAGAGCCTAAACAAAAACACAAGGGAAGAACTACATAAATCAGGTCCACATGTTAGGTTTTCATCTTCAATTCCCGCTTCTGGAAACTCTCCGATCAAAGGTTTTATAAATCAATAACATCAAGTTCAAACGTGATTTTACCCAAAGAAAAAACCGAAGCACTTCGTAATCAAAGAAAACGGAAATCAAACGTAATTTCCAAACATCACAGCCGGCTAATACAACCGTCTCATTTTTCGTCTTCCCAGCAAGTAACTAACGAATGGCTGGAACTCACCCTAAACCAGATTAAGCAGAAAAAACGGGCAACAGCACTAGCTAGTAGCTTAAGCGTAAACTACCAACAGAATATGATAGCGATGAGGAGCAACCATTCGAACTGCAAGCCAAAAACGAAGAAAAACCAAGGGAAGACACATACATCAGTAATATCTTAAGAAACGGAAATCACACAGTCAAATTTCCAAACATCATCAAGCCGGAAATACGTAATTTCCAACATCACTAATACCGTCTCATTTCGTCTTCCAGCAAGTAACTAACGAATGGCTGGAACTCACCCTAAACCAGATTAAGCAGAAAAAACGGGCAACAGCACTAACTAGTAGCTTAAGCGTAAACTATCGACAGAATATGATAGCGATGAGGAGCAACCATTCGAACTGCAAGCCAAAAACGAAGAAAAATAAGATAATGGAACGCTCACCTTTGATTAGGATGAAAAATGGCGTCACTCTCTCCCGAATTTTGAGCGTTGCTCATCGGAGATTCCTTCCCCCGCCATCTAATTTCGATTTATCATTTTTTTATATTGATTTTCCTCTAATTTTCTCCAATTTTAATTAATTAATTCACGCGACAAAAATTAATTGAAAAATCTAGCCACACTTACAACAAAGATTGGGGTCGTCGTTCGCTCAAATTGGCAAATTTAGACCGAGGACAACTAATAAAATGACATGAAAATATCCATCTTGGTAATTAGTAATAGCCATAAAGTTTACATTACTATTAGCCATCCAGAATCATTATCCAAATCGTGATCCTTCTCCTCGACGAGTATGTCGTCTTCTAATACCGGGCCGGGTCTCTCACCGCTCTCATTTGATGCTTGCTTTCGCAAGAGATGATTTGCATGCCCCACAGGATGTCATGAATGGTATTCCCTTGAACGTCGCCACCCCATTTTCGTCGGTGAAAAGATGCTGCAGCCACCAAACACTATATGAAGCATATTTGCTTGGATGGGCAAATGCTCGACCAAATAAATTAGACCAAGAAACACATACCGGAGTTATCTTCTCTAGCTGTTTCTTCTTGGGGTTAAGAACATCCTCTGGCTTTCCATCAATCCTACCCATTACATATAATAACATTGTAAAAGCAATGACACTAGGATGGATAAGCTAGGATGACAATTATGTGTGAGCTGCCCATATTAGTCTGGACCAAAAGTTCAATGGTTCAATCTTGGGTACTTCTGTTGAGTTAATAATTCGTAGACAACAACTCAACTACATCTTTATCTCAATGGGTTTCATGTTCATTGCATGAGTTTCTTTTTTGCCTTTTCCATGTTTCGTACTTAGACATTTTTTCTACTTCAATACAAACTTGACAAAAAAGTTGATTCAACAAGTTCTACACCATGTTTGAAGTCACAAACTGATTTCTAGAAGCTTACCCGAAAAATGAAATTGACTCCCCGATTTTGGATCCCTCTGGTGGGAGCAAAGGCTCCACCTTTGTGTGATCTTCATTAGAAGCACATAAAACCTGAAAAAGGGGCATTGAAAGTCCATACATGCAACCACATGTCAAAATCCTCGTATTGTTCATACACTCTTCCAAATGTGATCTATGGACATAAACTTTAAACCAAGAATCAAACTTCTGCCCACAAGAAAATCGATCACAATATTCCAAATGGGGGAAATTCAAAGGTAAAATAGATACCAGTCCCTCTGACATCACATCTCGCAATTTTCCAGGTTTTACATTTGTAATGAGCACGACAAGACGATTCTGCACAATAGAGAACAATCACAACAATGGCAACCAAGCATATAACATTTAAAAATAGTAATTTAAATTGTGAGAGTTGCACTTATACCACCAATGTATCTGGACTATAATATTTCGCCAAACCACTGACAACCTGTCGCAATTTTGCATCTCCCACGTCTATCTCCTCAACTAGCAAACTGCATTGATAATCTCAAAAAATTTGAGTGTAGATTTAAACACCACCATGCAACATAATTTATGACCCCAAATCCTCATAGAAATGGTATGCATGAAAAAATCAACAAAAACAGGCGATAGAGGTAAAATGAGTAAGAATCCAGCGAGTCATAGAATCTAGTTAGTCTTACCTATCAGCAGATGGGTGCTTCCAGGCTTTACGAATAAGGCCAACTTGTATTTTCAGTAAACTGACACTAAGTTCTTGGTCCTTCATGGCTGCTTCTTTTTCGGGCAATGTTTTCTTCTCATTACTAGCTTCTTTATCAGCTGTCACTTTTTTCTTTTTCCAAAAACAATAAAGCATATATTGACATGTGCCAAAAATTTGAAAAGAAAAATGATACAAAACTTTAACCACATAAATCCTAACCAATGTCCAAAAAAAATATCGTATTACAACGGTTAAGGCAATTTAATACTCCCATTCATAAAAGCCTAAAATCTACCATTTCATAATGAAGTAAAATGAACAAAAACCTAAGAACATCTACTTATACTTACAAATTCTAGGTACCTGAATTTAAATTAGTTCCTATTCCATTACTTGGATTTATGTGCATGGAATTTAGTTCTTGTGTGAGGTTGCTGTTAAATGGAATATAAAATTTTGCTTATAAATATATTGGGATCACATGAGCTATTTTATTTTATAAGAGGGTAACATCAACACCATCATAATTACAGACTGTTCTCCTGTCCATTATATGATAGCAGGTCATACCCCAGAATCATTTTTCTTAACATCCAGAGGTGCTTTGGCATTATCTTCAATTTTGGAGTTTTTGAGAGACAACTTAGAGTTGAAATCTGCATCCAGATCAGTCAGAATTTGGGTTCCCTGCAGCTGGCATCAATCAAAAAAAGTCAGGAATCGATATAGGATGTTTCAATAGAAGCATTATGTCTTCGGCAACAACAATAGTTCAAGTGAAAATGCCAACCTCTTGATAGCGAACAGTACAATATTGCATTTTGTTTAGTAAGTAATTTCATTGGCTGGCCAATATTTTAAACAGCTATTTGAGCTAGCAATTAACTTTAAACAGTTCGGGCATCTATCCGTCCACAGAATAGTACAAACAAATATAATTATGTAGTAAAATGGATAACTCCACCAACTTGAAGAACTATTAAGAGTAGTAAATAAAGTTGCTAGAAACAACTCACTTGAGCTAGAGGATCAAACTTAGGTTTCTCAAGCACGATTTTCTCAAATAAATCCCCGAAATTTTCTTTATTCTGAAAAACACACAAAACATTAGTAGCAATCTAAAATATCCACTGAAACAATTTAGGAAGCATAACTGGGGCGAGAAAAACCGAAACAAGACTATGGATTGCTTTATATATCTAATCTTTCAATAAAAAATTCATAATATAGGTAAATATCCACAAAATCAGTTGTTACGGTAGAGAAAATAGTTAACCATTCAACCAGTCACATTAAGTGCTTAATTCTGTGGTTTGTGGTTCTGCAATGCACAGATTACAAGAACCAAATGAATCTGATGCAGCAAATTTTCTTCCCACAATTCATGAAAGAACTTACAAGTAATCTTATACAAAAATATTGACCTACTTGAATATAATCCATCCATCTCATGAGATGTGGCAGCTTTTGTCTGTCTGTGATGGGAAGGCCAATCTAACAATAATCAAACAACAAAGAGTCAGTGTATCAAGTATAATTATCAGGCAGGCATGCACATAGGAACAAATGTATGTGTATATTTATGTGATGTGTTTCTATATGTATTTTGATCAATATAATTAAAGCTTGAAAATGCAATTGAAAAAGAAAAACCACTATTTCTGGAGCACAAAATATTGGAAAATAGAAAGATTGGTAAGAAATAGAATTTCTTACCACAGAAGAATGTACAACTGAAAAAACAACAACATCAGCTTCAGAAGGCTTCAATCCGTTTCCTGCAAGAACTGATTTTAGAACTAGTTCTTCATTTAGACGATTAAGAACTTCAAAGCCTGCAGGAGTGTCTACGGGAAAGCTATCTGCAAAAGTTATCCACTTCATCACCTGCATTATAAACTGGTCTATTTGACATAGAGAATTTGAGCTAGATTTTAAAAAACAACAAGAAGAAAGCAAAGTTGAAGTAGTTCAGAGATATAATACTGTATTAATCATTTCAACTAGCTGTTAACTAGTCAGACACGAAAAGTAAGTTGGTGAAATCATAACAACATATTGGTATTGAGCAAATTTTTATTATTTGTGTTGAAGTCAGAAACTTTCAGATATAAAATAACTAAATAGAAAGTTTTAGACTTCACTACATTGTTGTTATCCTTAGAAACTTCAGCTTTGATTCCGTTCAAAATGCTCAAGTAGCAGCTTTTGGCATCGCCTTCCGTATTCACCCGACCGGGGAATGTTTTCTGCACAATTAAATCCCCTAACTTCATCAGATCAATAAATTATTACGCATCGTAAAGACAAGGCTCGTTAGTAATTAAAATTGTAAGGAAGATACGGGTAGTGGCATGTTCGTAGATAAACTTGTCGTTGAAAAACAACAATGAAAATTCGAAGCCAGGGGAGCTTACAGGATCCAAGCCAAAATGTTTGAAGAGAGCCGATGCTATCAACTGATTTCTCTTCATGTTAGAGCCTCCACTCACACCTATTTCCCTGTTTTCTCTAAGCTCAGCGTCAGTGAGACACCATGCAGAGATCAGTCAGTAGGGTTTTCGCTGGTCCGTGAAATTTGCCCAACTGATTAAAATGGACCTCCGGTTTCTAACCATAGCCTTAAACAAGGCCCAGGGTTCGGCACCCAATCGCAAGTAATAAAAAACCTCTTTTTAACTTTCCTTCCGGCTTCCAATAAAGTGGAAGTGGAAAACAACACGTCGACCTTCGAAGGCGACGTGAGCTTTGAGTCTGGAAGATGGTGACGTTGATAAGCTAGAACAAGAAGTTTCAATTTTGGATCCATCTTCATCTACCCAAGCGCCTACTTTTATGTTACTGTTTCGGATTGTTGGATTGAGCAGAGGTTGGTGGATCGAGCGATGTGCGTGAGTCGGCTGGAGGGGGAGCTATGTGGTGGGCGTTTGTAAAGCGGTTTGGTAGGAGTCAAATGCTGGAAGATGAGGTAAATCACAAGCTTTTGCTGGCTCCCTCCACCACCTACCTTCCTTGGTCTAGAATGGAAGGCGGGCTTTATCTACACTTATGTTCCTCGGCCGCCCTCCTCTTGCACTCTTATTAAATATCGACTTACCCTTCCCTTTCTTACTTGCCATTTTCCAACTAGCTCCTGCAGTTTCGTTTCCTCCCTTCTTCTACTCTGCAAGCTTCTGCCGATCAGAATTAGTAAGCTTCATCTTCCTCTCTTTCTAATCAGCCATCTCATGTCGATCAATTTGGTTATCTTCTACGACCCTTTCTGTAAATTATTGCTCGTTTGAATGAATTTGCATATTAGGGTGCTTAAATATACACTGACCTACACGATTGTTTTACTGATAAAAGTGTTTTCGACTGAGTTTCCCGTATTTTTGTGCGCCCTGAGCAGTGGCTAGTGAAGTTGTTGTGGCGGATGAGATCTCGTTTCCGCACCAGATAGTAACCACTAAGCCCTTAACTTTGTTGGGTCATGGTAAGTTAAGATCCTCCATTTGCTATTTATATTTTGTGTCCTTTGCAGATCTTGTTGGATTCTTATATGGATTACTAATTAGCATTCGTTATTGGACAGGAATCACTGATATTGAGATACACTTTCTTCAAATTAAGTTTACTGCAATTGGAGTTTACTTGGAACCAAATGTTGTTGAACATTTACACAAGTGGAAAGGCAAAAAAGGAAGCGAGTTAGCTGAAGACGACGAGTTCTTTGAGGCTATAATAGCCGGTAAATGAATATAGATGCTCATGCTGCTTTTACCCTCATAGACATACTAATCTGGGATAGCTCATTTCTATTCCATTCGATAAATGCAGCTCCAGTAGATACGTTTTTGAGGATTGTCGTGATTAAGGAGATTAAAGGTTCCCAGTATGGAGTGCAGCTGGAGAGTGCTGTGAGGGATCGACTGGCAGCCTACGACAAATACGAAGAAGAAGAGGAAACAGAGCTTGAGAAAATTGTTGAATTTTTCCAATCCAAATACTTGAAGAAAAACTCCATTATAACGTACCATTTCCCAGCAGCTTCATGCACCGCCGAGGTACATACCGACCGATTGAAACAATTGGTCGATAATGAAAGTATGAGTTCTAATGTTATCTCTCCTCTGTTTCTGCAGATTGTGTTCTCAACCGAGGGGAAGGAAGACGCGAAGATTCAGGTGGGGAATGCAAATGTGGTTGAGGAGATAAAGAAATGGTATTTGGGCGGGACGAGAGGAGTATCTCAGACCACCATCTCCTCTTTGGCCGAAAATCTCTCTGCCAAGCTAGATTAGGCCATAATGCTTGCCTACTCTGCTCTGGCTTTCTCAAAGTTCGCTTCTGAAATATTGAACTGATATGTAATCTGAGTGTATTTTGTCTCGTGTTTGATTTGAATAAGAATTCAATTTGGCCTTATTTTCCTTTTGTTTTATTAAAACCTTGATGCTTGTGAGATTTGGTTATGAAAAAGCTTCCTACGTAAAAAATGAAGTGATTCCCAGTAAAGATTGTTAAACTCATGAACTCTTGGTCGGAGAAACAGAGAGATTACCCTTCTTTGCACAAACGATCGAATTACGAATGCTCAGATTGAAAAGCTTAAGCTTTTTAGGATCACTGGTTGGAGATGGTGACAGGTTTTGAAGAGTACTTGTGATGACTCTGTAATGGAGATCACGTTGCTCGTGTGATCCTTCCCGGCGGTGAAGATGCCTAAAGCAAATAATAGCAACCCATCTGTGTGTGCTAAGCGTTGATGGAAGATAACTGAAGCCACACGAGGAATTATTGCGGTCACCATTATCATGGTCTGACCTACTCTGTCTCGTCCACACGATCTCTCTCACTGGGTGGAAGAGATGAGGATGGATTCTGTTTATCCACAAGCAACGTTTGCAATATCGAATAACTGGTAAGCCCATATAGCACGAATGGCTCGTAGATTTCCAATAATGCTCATTGATCATTGGCCATGGCTCTTCTTTCCGCTCACATGCTGCCCTTTATTTTTCCCTTTTGGCTCGCGAATAAAATATTCATCCGTTGCCTCTTTCTCTCTCATGAAGGATTTTTTCATTCTGTTTCTTCGAACAAGGGAGGATGTACAGGAAAGTTAGGATGGTTTTGCCGAAAGCCCAGAATTTTGAGCTGAATTCCGGGCTCTTGAACACGATCGGCGAGTAGGAACATCGAATTCGGGAGGGAGATGTACGTTGTAAACGTTAGCTCTAACCAAATCCGACCTCTCAGTCTCTGTCTCACTGCCTGCCAATGAATCCGTCTTCAGCCCCAAACCTCCCCTTTCGCGGATCCTATCACCGACGTGCGCATTCCGAGGTGCATTTTCCTATACCCAACGATATCGATCTGGTTTCTGATTCAATCGATGGTCAATCTCCTCCCTTCGCCGACGAGGACGACCTATACACCGCGTTCATGGATATAGAGGCGTTGGGATCCAAACTCGATTATCACTCTTCCAAATCCGACAATGCCGGTGGTGCTGGGGCGTTTGCAACTGAGGAAGGAGAGAAAAGCCCGAGGCCGAGACACCGATATAGCCATTCAGTAGATGGCTTCTCAATTCTTGACACTATTGAGGCCAAGAAGGCTATGGCTCCGGAGAAGCTCGCTGAATTATGGGCCATTGATCCCAAACGAGCCAAAAGGTTCAAACTTTTTTTTCACAACTTGTGTTTCTTGTATTTTCAATAAGATATAGCATCGTCTGTGTCGTTTATGTGAAGAATGGAGATGAAGTTGAAATCAATAAGAAAATTATCGATCAGAATTATACATTTCAAATGCGCATCGAGCAAATCTGTCGCCGTCCATCTTAACTTGTTCAATGTCCGATTTGAAAATTGACCTGTTCTTTCCTAGATTGCAATGGCTCCTAAGTTCAAATGCATTGCTTACAGGGATTTGTGAAGCTACCATTGTCATTTTCAAAAGATTAGCTTTGCCAAGTTATATATTTGATGCAGGATTTTGGCAAATAGACAGTCTGCTGCCCGTTCAAAGGAGAGGAAAGCCCATTACATAATAGAGCTGGAGAGAAAGGTTCATACTCTTCAAACAGAAGCAACCACTCTTTCTGCTCAACTAACTCTATTCCAGGTCCTTCAACCTTTTCAACTGCAAATATTATGTTTACCCTTTTCTCGTTGTCATTCTTCTAGCTTTAACATAGGGACTGCTGTGTTTTCTTAAATTTGCTATTTCCGAAAAGATCACGTGTTCATCTCGGGATTGATCCGTGTGTACTTGGGCTCCTATGGATAGATGCTCTCTCTGCATTTGAATGTAAATTGCAATTTAGTTCTGAGCACTCTTTTGTTTTCACGAGCAGAGAGATACAACGGGCTTGTCGTCTGAAAACAAGGAGCTCAAGCTTCGCTTACAAGCCATGGAACAACAAGCTCAGCTGTGTGACGGTGCGAATCATACGCACTCTCTAGTTTCTAACTCTGCTGCATTTTTTATTCTTGTTCCTTTTCATGCAATTTGAACTTGAAAATTGTATTGATTCCATTTACACAGCCAATAATGCAGTATTATCTCAATTGTGCAATGTATCTGATTATGCCACGAACTGCTTGCTCTCGATTCTCTTTTACGTTAACCCTGTTTAGATCGGTGGTTTGTCGTATATCTATCCATATGTTCGACCAAGAAGTTTATGTGTGAAATGAAATGCATACAGGTTTAGCTAGAAACAGATACTTTAGTTGATCTTAATTATGCATGTTTTGTTTTCTTTCCATCAGTTTACCTTTGCAGGTGACATGGTGATTGTTTCCTAAAACTCAGATCTTAATGAACGCTGAAAAAGGAAGTCGAGCGGCTCAAGATCGTCACTAGCCAATCCATGACTCCGGCTGAACCGTCTCGTTTTGGAATACAGCAGATGCCATACACTCAATCAAGCTCTTCTGCACATCAATTCCCATCAGCCGAGCTTGGCTCGTGGATGTTTAATAAGATGCAGGTTCATGCATTAGAGTCGAATTTTTCAGCATCTCGTCCTCTGCTATCTGCATCGTTTTCGCAGGCCACTCCTGAAATGATGCAGCGAGATACCATGGGCCTATTTTAGTGCCTTGGTATTAGTGGCAGCTTTGTTTATATAAATGGAGCCTGAAAGTTCATTTCTTTCCTTCTGCGAGAGCAGCAACGTATTTTGACCAAAAACTCGCCTATCATACATTGAACTGGGAACCAGCCAAATGTACTGTTTGCTTATTTCAAATTCTTTGCATTCTACAAACATATTTTCTGCATTATTTACTGTCAACATGTTGTATTTTGCGGATTGGTATTTGTTCAAAATTCATTTGTTTACACACCCAATCTCTCTCTCTCTCTCTCTCTCTCTCTCTCTCTCTCATCTTAAATTTATGTGCACCAGAGAAAGAAGCGCAAGTGCCATTTTTCCAACAAATGTAATGGGTGCCCGTCAGCACTCTCAATCAGGCATTAAATGCACATGGTAGGGCCTGAACTCGGCAGCTATAATCTGCACAGAATTGAACTCTCATGTGCGTTCTGTTTGTGGCTGCTATAACTGAGATGTTGCTCACAATTACGGGAAAGAAACCTCTTGCCAATTGTCCATTTTTCATTAAATGTCTCCTGTTCTCCCAGGTCCATCAGCTGGCCTAGAATCATCTATGAGTTAATTAAAATGGTAAAAAATCAAGCAGAGACGTTGGAAAAATCTTTGTGGAACGTGGGAGGACATTAATTACTTCATCTTTCTCTCGCTTTCTTTGTCCCCGCGAATGCAATGTCAAGACAGAGAGAAGAAGTGAAAGCAGACAACAGGAGTGATGTAGTGCTGCTTGTCTCAAATATTTGCATTCTGTCTTCTTGCAATATCTTAGAAATAAGAGCTTTCACTGCAAGTAATGAAAAAATTGATCATGCAGAGGACAGGAAAGATCAACCCATGTGTTCTCTAAACATCCATGGTTGCCCTGCCGCTATCAACTTTGATAAATACTAGCTATAATTCTCAAGCCCACAAGCACCGAGATATTACTGGCTCCAATTGGTCTCTACGATGCCCCATTGCTTACCTTCATCGTCTATATAAGCAATGGAACCAGCATAAAAATAACTCACCATCATCACCTCTTTGGTTCATCTCTTCGCTTCCTTTCTACTACACCCAGTTATCAAATTCGAAGACTAAAAAATGGTTGCTGGGTCTTTTTCTGCTCTCTTCCTCCTCCTCCTCCTCGCTGTTCTCAATCTCTACGTTTGCCGCTCTTTTGCTGATTACGGAGGGTGGGAGAGCGCTCATGCCACATTCTATGGCGGTGGTGATGCATCCGGCACAATGGGTAAGTCTTAACTTAGAACATCAATAGAATTACTTGGATACTTGTGTGTTCAGATTATTCATATGTTGGTGTGGCAGGAGGTGCATGTGGGTATGGCAATTTATATGGCCAAGGATACGGGACTAATACAGCGGCACTGAGCACTGCTCTGTTCAACAATGGCTTGAGCTGCGGAGCCTGTTACGAAATAACCTGCCGAGATGACCCACAATATTGCACTGGGGGTACCATCACCGTCACAGCCACAAATTTCTGCCCTCCAAACAGTGCACTGGCTAATGATAATGGTGGCTGGTGTAATCCTCCGCTTCAGCACTTCGACTTGTCCGAGCCGGTTTTCTTGCAAATCGCTCAATATCGGGCCGGCATTGTTCCAGTCTCCTTTAGAAGGTAAAAATGATGGAATGTCTCTCTGAAATATACTCTTAAATGGAGAAACTCTTTTCACTAAGTCTAGTTTTGCTCAAAACAGAGTCCCCTGTACGAAGAAAGGAGGAATAAGGTTCACTGTGAACGGCCACTCTTACTTCAACCTGGTGTTGATCACAAACGTAGGAGGAGCAGGAGATGTTCATTCTGTATCAATCAAAGGCTCGAAAACTGGCTGGCAGAGCATGTCGAGAAACTGGGGTCAGAATTGGCAGAGCAACTCCAACCTCAACGGCCAGACTCTGTCCTTTCAAGTGACAACAAGCGACGGCCGGACTCTCACCAGCTACGACGTCTCGCCGGCTAACTGGCAATTCGGGCAAACATTTGAGGGAAGCCAATTTTAGATTCTTAAAGATTGGACCAGAAAACAATTGCCCATTGCTGTGGTGGCTGGATTGGCCCCCCGCTTGATCTTCACGCGAGATCTTTGTTCATATGAATGAATGTAATGATGATTGTGAGTATTAAGCAAGTTTAGGGGAAGAACTATTCCCGTCTTTGGATTCGAAAACAGTTGTTGAAATGAAATCCAAAACCCAGTTGCCAATTTCTTTTTCACTTCTGGTCTGTCGCTGTTGTAGTAACAAGCTAGTTAATCTTACGTGAACTGAAACATTATGATTAACATTTACTACAAAGTTTTAAGAAACATACCAAGATTTTATTAGTAATATCATATTTATACAAGTTAAAACATTTAATGTAAACAGAATTTACAAACAAAAAACATATGAAAATTGGAACTTTAATTAATATAATAAGATCATGATACGGTAGATGTTATCATGTTAACGTGTGCATTCACACAACAATAGTCTCAAGATCATTCCCATATGAGTCGGGTTGGACGGGTCAGTAGTTTCCGAGACCGAGTCGAGTTGAATCACTGCATTAACGAGCCGAGCTTTCCCACACACAGTACGGAGAAAATAAAGGCTTCCTAGGGGCTCGTGGACGGTGGTGAGTGGGGCTTGGATTAAGCAAGCAGTTCCTACCATTTTTATTTTTCTCTCTGATGATCAGTGCAGCGTTGTTTAATTCGAGAGGAGCGCGACTAGGTGCCCAGTTCCTTGGAGCTTCAAAAACCCTTACTTTTTGCCCAAGTTCTTATCTTGCACGACCAAAGGTACGATCTTGGGCATCTAAGATGTCTGGTGGAGGAGAAAACGATGGAGTTGTTCGCTTCCCGGTGTCTTCTCTGACCTCTCTCGTTATTCAAAAAGGCGACATCACTCGGTGGTTCGTCGACGGAAAATCCGACGCAATAGTTTGTTCTTCTTACTGTCTTTCTCTCCTGTTTCTCTAAGCTTTGTTTTCATGTACTTGTATGATTATTCGGCCATCTTTCCAAATTCTAACAATTTTAATCTAGTAATGACGGTTCTACATTACTGAACTTTGATTCCTTTAGTTTTACTGGCGAATGTTTGGCAAAGAGAGGAGCACATCGAATACATAATCTCAAAAAGCGAACTGCTCTCATTTCGTCAACCAAATGACTATATCACACATTTGATTAATTGTTAAGGCTGTATTGTTATTGTGGATTTTGATGTTGATTAATTTTCTTGTGTAGGTAAATCCAGCAAATGAGCAAATGCTTGGAGGCGGTGGCGCAGACGGAGGTACGATGAATTAATTTTTCTTTTCTAATTGTTTGACAGGCTTTGCATATTTTAGTGGGTGCCAACTTAAAGCTTAATTCCAGACTTTGTGTTGAATGTAGCTTTTCCTTGGCGACAACCTAGTTTATACGTTATGGAAGTTCTTGATGTTAGCTGGTTTCTCTCTCCCTCTCTGTCTCTCGTTTGGTTAAAAGAAGGCATTGCGAATTTTATTTATTTGTTCATTTTTGTAGCCATACATAGCGCTGCTGGTCCTGATCTTGTACAAGCATGCTATGCTGTCCCAGAAGTTTGGCCTGGTATCCGCTGCCCTACAGGAGAAGCAAGAATTACCTTGTAAATCACTTCCCACTTTGAGTAATTTCCGAGTATTTTACCCTCTTGAGTACTTTCTGAGATGGTCTGGTTTAAATATGCAGAGGTTTTAGGTTGCCTGCGGCTCATGTAATTCACACCTGTCGGACCCATATACTCTATTGATAAGAATCCTCCGGCCTCTCTGAGAAATGCATACAGGTTCTTCTAGTACATCTTGAGATATTTTCTTCAGCATTCCCCATTTCTTAGTTACTAACTTACTATGAAAATTGAATTCAGAAACTCCCTTGATGTCGCGAAGAAGAACGGCATTCAGTATGTCGCTTTTACTGCCATATCTTGCGGCGTATATGGGTGAGTTTTCGTGAAGGAGTTATTTTCTTGTTTTTCCTACCACTAATATGTAGGAACATAGACTTTTTTATAAGGTAGAATGTCTATTGCTTGATTATGAACCATATCAATGAAGCCAGGCCCAAACCAAAGGTTTGATCAAGTCTTTAGGGTGGATGGGTATCTTGTTGTCTTGCATTTTCTTTTTGCAAATGGCACTATCTGTTCCAATCTCCTAGTCTACTTCTTGTCTTGTTTGAGACTTCCCTCCTTGGTTGAAGAACGATTGAATCAATTGATGAGGAATTTCTTGTTGTTTGGATGATGGAAAAATCTACACTTGGTTAAATGGGAGGATGCGTGTAAGCTGAGATCTTCACAGGGGTGAGACCAAAGATTTTAATTGTTTTGAGAAAACCTGCTTGGAAAGTTTTGAAGTATTCAAGGAAACAAGTGAGGCTTTGGAAGAGGGTGGTGGAAGCCAAGATCAATGGTGAGAATCCTCGTTGGTATTCCAAGTCGATGCGATGCAGTTCCTTCTCTAGTATATTGCACAATATTCAGAAGGTCGGGATTATTCGGGTAATATGCTCGATAGACATTCCTCTCTCGACTAGGGGTCATCAATGCAACACTGAGGAGTGGTTCTGAAGATTCTATCTGAATGGGTTCCAATCAAATAAAAAAGGAGGTTCTCAGATAAATCATAGTTTGTGAGGGAGAGTAGATTGTGATGTGGAGGGCACTTTGCTTGATATAAGGTTGTTTGAACTATCTTCCTAACTCATGTTTTTTCCACTCTTTCTTCAGATATCCTCATGATAAAGCTGCTACAATTGCAATATCTGCTGTCAGAGAATTTGCTAATGAGTTCAAAGAGGTAAAACTTAGAACCTAATTCAAATCCAGTAAGTATCGTTGTTATAGAAGGCGTGTTTTTTGGTGTACGATCTCAAACCTCGATGAACATTTTATCACGCCAACGACGCGAGGATGAGACCAACTTTTTTAAGAAATTACTGATGTTGGTACATGCAATGCTTGCAGGTACACTTTGTTCTGTTTTCCTCTGATATTTACAATGTTTGGTTGAACAAGGCTGCTGAATTGCTGAACTAGTAGACGGAATGCTTGATGATTAAGCACCTTTTTTTTTGGAACGCACTTGCGATCGAGAGTTTACTCGAACAATGTCCGTCTTTTTTAACCAATATGAAGTTTCTCGACATATCTTTGAACGGAGTCGAGAAATTATACTTGATATTACTCGAAAAGTGTGTTTATCGATGATGTTTGGCCTGAATCATGAGCCCCACCAAATAACAATTAATAAGACATCAGCAAGCAAATAGATAATGTTGTGTTATTAAGAGAAGAGTCACTTTTACAAAAATCTAGAGAGAATGATCATTTGTAAAAATGACCTTTAAAGAAAAGTGAAAGAAATATGATTCTTTTGAAAACCGAATGTCGGAATTGCCCTTCTGCTTACCAACTGGTTCTGAGAAGTAGGGATTGCTTGGAGTTTCGATTAACTTGCTGCCGTCGAGATTAAGTCGGAATTTCACTCCTCTCTCGCCATCCTCATCTTCGTAATTGGTCATCTCCCGCCGGATTCCGGTGAAGGGAATTCTTGTCCTTCTCCATGGCTCTGTGTTCTGCTTTTGCTAGAAGGGCTCTGAGCTTTGAGTCTGTAGGGCTACGCCTCTCCCATTTTCGTGGATTGCAGACCGTTTCACTCCCCGATCTTCCCTACGACTATGGCGCGTTGGAGCCTGCAATTAGCGGCGAGATAATGCGCCTCCACCATCAGAAGCATCACCAGACCTACATCACCAACTATAACAAAGCCCTCGAGCAACTCCATGATGCCATTGCCAAAGCTGACACTGCTGCCGTCGTTAAACTGCAGAGTGCTATAAAGTTCAACGGCGGAGGTGTCGTATTTCGTATCCCGTTTCTTTCTCTTTCCCTCCATCGATTCTTCTTCCTAGTTTTATGTTTGTTTAAATGCAGCAGAGCTTTTCTATCATCAGATTGCGACTTTCTCTTGTAATTAATATCAATAGAACCATCGTTCCCTTGGATTGCCAAGAGGTTTCAATGTCTGTTCAATTATAATTTTGCAGACCTTTTAAGAATTTAGAGGAAAATTGTGGTGTGTAAAACGAGTTTTCGAAGGTTTATTGAGAAGAATATCTATTTGTGGATATTGTAAAGAACTTTTCCCTGCATACTTTTCTTACTTAAGTCATTGTTCTTTAAACTTGCTGTCGTCGTTGCCCGTTTAGAAGTTATCTTTACTTTTAGAGTTTACTAAAATTTCAATAGTACATCTCATGTTGGTAGTTACCGGTTTTCCTCTGTCATGTGTAACTATCTGATGCAAAATAAAATTTTTACTTTGCATGCAGGCCATGTCAATCACTCTATTTTCTGGAAAAATCTCACCCCGGTAAATGTATGTATGTTTACTTACCTATATGATATATGCTGTGTTTTAGTGGTCCGTTTTGCTGTAATAAGATGTAATTTTTGGCAGGAAGGAGGCGGTGAACCTCCGAAGGTCTCCCTTTTGAATGCTATAGACACACATTATGGATCTCTGAAAGGTTTGGAGCAAAAGATAAATACAGAGGGTGCAGGTTTGCAAGGTTCTGGATGGGTGGTAAGCCTTTCACTCATTAACTATCGTACAATTTTTATCAATAAATCTATTTTTTTTGTTTGTTTATTTTACACTACTATCTTTCCAGTGGCTAGGTCTCGACAAGGAGTTGAAGAAGCTTGTTGTAGAAACAACTGCAAATCAGGTATACATGTAAATAATATAAAAATCTGGGTTTCCTTGGTTCCAAAATAGATACTTAATTGTACAAGATTAAATTGGGTATCGATCAGTTCTTCATAGCATAAAGGATTCCATATTCTGCTTTTGACTAATGATTGCTCATATTGTTATTCACTCCCCTAACATGGGGAAAGAATATTAGACATTCTTTACTCATCTAAAAAGTCAAGGGGAAGAAGATGAGAGAAAAGATGGAAAGAAGAGGATAACGCAGCCAGATATGGTTAATGTGCTTGTATAAATGTGTATAAAAAAAAATTAAGTTATGATCTGTATAAATGTGTTGTGCAGGATCCACTCGTAACTAAAGGGCCAAATCTAGTGCCTTTGCTTGGTATAGATGTTTGGGAGCACGCTTACTACTTACAGGTGCTTTACTTTCTACCAGTTTGTCCAAATTTGAGTTTTGGTTGTCAACACCTTACTTTTCATAAAGCAGGACTGGATTTTACTTATTATAAAAAATACTTCACGCCTATGAACTCGTAATCTGCATTCTAACTTGTGGCTTTTTCTTCCTGAACATTGTTGCAGTACAAAAATGTGAGACCAGATTATCTGAAGAACATTTGGAAGGTTGTTAATTGGCAATATGTCAGCGAGGTGTATGAGAAAGAATGCTCCTGAATTTGATGAAGACGGTCTGAGAGGGACATCGTTTCCAGACTCGGAATTGAATAAATTAATTACTTTGGGAGAACTCTTTTCTGTTGAGGTGTTAATGACAGATTGAACACGCGTATGGATGTGAATAATTATGAGCAGATGCTACCTTCATTTTGAACAGATAAGTGTTTTTACTCATAAGCTAAATATTACTGAAACTGAAAAATGCAAAAAAGTGCATAAAATAATAGAAGTGAAAACTCAATTACAAGCTCTAATTATGAGACTCCAGTGCTTACGAAAATATTGGGTATGAAAGAGTATGAAACACAGGATTGAAACTCTTCCCAAACCTTGCATCTGACAACTTCCTGGGCTTAGCTTTATAACGATAGTCTGTACTTTGATTTCATCCCTTTTTCAAATGAAGGTTGAGATAAGCTATACGACCCGACTGCAAGAGCCGAATCTTCTGAGTTACATATCTCAAGGTATGAAAGAGTTGGATGTTTCTTCTTGACACAATTGGGGTATCTTGGACTTAGATCATCATATTTACGGTCTAACTATCTGGGACTGGAAGCGAATCATCCTTCCCAAACGGCTTCTTAAACATTGGAAACGCTGTTAAGAATAAAAATCAGCAGTGGCATTTAAGAAGCTTCATACAAGAAAAGGATGGCCCACGCTTATATGCCTGTTTTATTTCACCGATACTGTAGATTGATCACGTTTAATACATACATTGTGACCCAAGTTCTTCAATGACATTTGTACATAATAGTGGAGAATAACCATGATGTGAAACACACTTCAATTCCAAATTGGGAAGGATGGCAAAAAGTGTCACAGCCTGCTACTACATGAATGGTGGAAATCTATGAGCTTTGACACCAGCCCTCTCCCCCTTCTAGTCCGTCCAAACACAAAGATCGAACTAGATTTCAGCACGGGACACCATTTGGGGCGTGAAGATGTACATTTTACAGTCGTGCGAGTCAACCTGCGATCCAAATGATCCCATTGCATTTGCCGCAACTTCTTTGTGCTGCAAGCAGTTGACTTACGGTGTTACCCCAGAACAACATAGATTGTTTCGATAGTTTTATTCAAAGGCTTGAAACACCTTATTTGCAGACTATGTATTACCTGCCACAAATCTCTGACTGAAACGTTGGTGCTGGATTCAAGTCCAAGCGATTCCCAATTGGCAGTTATGGTCGTAGCTTTTGAGCAACGATTCCAAAGCACAACAGCCAAACGCATTCTACACAGAGGACCAGCCCAGACCTGAAGAAACAATAACATTTGGAAAAACAAATCTTCAATGTTATTCACCTAGAGCTTTGGATGTAATAACTTTTTATCTCACTCATGGTATTTTTCGGAACCGTGTTTCGCGGGACCTGTGGTTTTTCTATCTCCGTTTGTAAGTTATTTTGATCGTTTTATTTCAATGGAGTTGTTTAATGCTCAATTAGGGGCATAGTATGAGACCTGAAGGCAATCCTCTGTTCCTGAAACTTGAACTTTTCTTCCCTGAACACCAAGTGAATCTGAAAAAATTAATTCTTGCACAGTTTAGCAATACCAAAATCAGAGAGCATGCACTGTGTAAACGTACTAACAGACATTTTAGGCAGCTCAAACCAAAGATGGAATATTTACCTTGGTTAACTGCAATTACCTCCTCGTTGCTTAGAATTTCATAAGTTTCGGAAGTCATGTTTCTTACATCGCAACCAATTAAAAGAGGCGCCTGCACATATAAGTTTGCATTCTCTGAGTCTGTAAAGGCTTCAAAGAAACTTCATAACGTGGCGTATAACACGTGGAAGATGCAGTCTATAGTGCATGGCTTGTAACACTCGTCGAGTCTCAACTGGACTCGAACACAAATAAAAGAGATTAAAAAAAGTATAACCTTCATCAAAGCCCAAATGCTAAAATGAGCCCTGTATTCTTGATAAGTCATCCCACCATTACCAACTTCCAACATATCTGGATCTGTTGGAACAAAATGAAAAGAAGAAGAATATATCTAGGGAAGAAATAGTAGCATGTCATTCATACAAAGATTCAGATTTCTACCATTCCATCCACCAGGTCCAGCGTAGGCTGCCCACTTATTATTGATGTCAGCAATAGCCGTCATACTTGAGCACAAAAAACAAAAAATCAATAAGTAGTTAGTTGATTCTCAGGACCCTGGTCATGTGTTTAATCTCAGAAAGTACGCCAGCTTTACAACTTAGACAACAGATTAAGTGTAAGATCATGCAGTCAATAAGCATCAATAGATTATATTCTTCCAATCTATAATGCAGATCGAACCAATAGCCGTTCAAATTTAGGTGTCATCTTCTGAAAAAACTAGTTTTCATTCCTATGACATTGAAGTCTAAAGTTTCAGAATTTTGACCTTGCCCATGTGTCATTTATATCATCCGTTGTGCGCCAGCTGTTCCCAACTTTGCCTGCCCACAGTGCAGGGTCGTCAACACCCCTGTCGATGAGCAATGCAGCAACCTTCAGTATGACTAAGTTTTCGAAAGAAAATTATTCTTTAATCCAGTGTCCAACCAAGAAACAAAGTTACCATTCACAAATTGAATAGAATATTGAGTGTCCAGTTGCATTCAAAGCATCACGCATTGGAGGATATCTGGAAATAACCGAACAGGATCAAGTTGGATACTACAATTCTAACAATGATTAGATCAAAATGAAGTAAAAACCTTTCTTGTGGCTTTATTCCCAGATTGAAACAGTTGTCATACTTGAGATAATCAATGTCCTGTTTCAAGCAACATATAAATTAAGTCATAAAATAACCAGAATTCATAGTTACAAATCTCAGAAAAATACTATCCTATGATTTGCTACTTCCGAATATGAGATAGAATTCACTAACCCAAGAAGCAAACAGCTCCGCATCATTTTTTTCATGAAAAAGAGACCCAGGTCGCACTTGGCAAGTAAATATCCTATCAAATGCAGTTGAAACAATCAGAATGGAAGGTGAGGCACATAGAATCAACAATGTGTAAATATAAGGTTCGCGAGCACATGAGATGTTGATGTTTTAAATTCCAAAACTCTTAATGCTTAGTTGGCAGAGTGTCCTACCCAGCATCAGAATATATACCAAGCTTCAGCCCTTTTCCATGTACATAATCAGCTAGAGCTTTAATTCCAGAAGGGAAAGTTTTGGATTCGGAAACCATTTCACCCTACACAAATAACAATGCATTAACGAGTATTTCAGAATATATGGTTATTTTTCAAGACACCTTCCCTTAGTTTTTGGAGAAAAGAATGTTCGTGAGTGTGAGACGAGTTGTAACGAAGGAAAACAGTCAATGCTATCGTTATAAGAATATACTAGAAACTTTTCTAATGTGAAACAAAATCATCCTCCACTAATAGGAAATACTTTGATTTTAGAACTTCTAACAGGGCGAAGATGGTTTCCGTCATGGATGCAAACTTTTTCAACTCGTGGTTCAAATTGTAAATTAAGTTTTTTGAGTAAGGAGTTCGCATAGAAGATGTGCTTTCACCGACCTTATCATCACGATACGGTGAAGACCAGCAATCATCTGCAAGGGACAAACATAGGCAAGTTTAAAACAGTATCGAGCTGTTAGAAAAAGAGAACAAAATCGTATCAACAATTACCTATATTAACGTACACGTAACCCAAATCAGCCAAGCCAGTTGATACAAGTGCATCAGCTGTCAATAACAGATGCATAAGTACTTTGACTTATCTAGTTGATTAAGAATCAATGATACTTAAAAAACTGTTTGCTAAAAGAAGAGTTCAGATTAAGTTATATTCAAATATCCCATCTTACATCGTCGGGCAATCCTATATGACATACAAGCATCAAATTTCAATTAGAATGCTGAATGAAGGAAGAAGACTACAAGAGAAACGAAACAGAAAATTGGGCACTGATTCCCAAGATTTTCAGCTACTAGCCAGAGCTTTTGGTTCTTAGTAAGATTGACATATCCATTTCACTTGAATTTTGAATGACGAGAAGACATACCAGTTTCCTTGATGACTGTTTCGTTGATGTTGCAGGCAAAAAAATTCCAGCTATTCCACCTGCAGTTACGTTGCTTGAAATTAGACTCTTTTTAAGATTGGAAAACATAACATTGAAGAAAGATGCAGAGCCCCGAGAAAAAAAAACCCAATTTTGCGGGGAAACACAATCATAAAATCACGTAGAAAAATCAAAACTCGCGAAGCTGACAAGCCTGATGGCTTTGGTTAAAAGCTCGAAAAACTATTCGAGAAGTTCAGTAGTCGAATCGTTCAAGGAAAATCAGCATATTCTCGACGAACCACTAAGGTGGGCAGGGCAGCTGTTCATACCAATTGGGTTAAATTGCGATTTAGTTTTATTTGGAGAAAATACCACTATTGACATCCTCGTGAACTGAGTACTAGAGGGTACCCGTATACTCGATAATCTAGGGAGAGGGAGAGAGAACAGACCCCATCTGAGGCGTTTGAGCCATGCCGTTGTCGAGTTGTAAAAGTCCGTACTTGGATCTATCAAAAATGCGATTGAAAGTGGGTTTGAAGATGGGTTTCCCATCGTTACGAAAGAAGAGACCTCCTTCCCCAGGAACTAGCAACGAGACCGCAAACAGTGACAGAATCAACGGAAGAAGCTTTCCGATGATCTTTCGATTGGCCATGGATGAATGATGCTCTGTGAATGGATGGAGCGTTGTCCCACCTGTCCTTGCGAAATGAGCACATCAAAATGACGTAAATAACGCTATCTACTTTGCAAGACAAAATGAAGATTGGCCAAACATTGGAATATTCAAGTGCTGATCCCATCATTTTACTCCACGCCTCCACAAAATACTTCCGTGTCATATCTTTCAATTATGAATTACTTGTACGAGTATCGTTATCAAAAATAGTATCTTTAACTTTTCTAAATAAGCGTAGAACTGTTGGCCTATCCGACGACTAAACCATGATGGACAAATGGCAGCAGGGCAAACAAAACCAGGCCTTTTCATTGTTAGTTTCTTTCTAGTTTTGCATCTAAATTATACCAAACCACTTCCAGGCAGGGTGATTAATCCAGCCCGAAAAAAGGTGAAACTAAGTGGAAATACAGACCCATTTATCAACCCTTTTGACTGTGGAGCAGGATTGCTGGACGTCAATATAAAAAATTCAACTAACCACCAGTGGAAAGAAAAAGAAGTCTCACCAAACTGACATGGAAGGATTGAATCTTATTGGCCAAGTGCATTGGAATTGGATCGTGCTTTCCGGTAAATGTCAACAAAGGAAACATTAAAAGAAAGAAAATAGTCATAAAGACGTTAACAAAAGAAGCTTTCATGAGTTGAAGTAGACAAAAAGAACATGGGTCACCTTTCACCGCACACCTTCAATTCCTAAGATAGAGATTTCTCCATGGCTTTACTCCTCAACACTGTTCTCTTTGTGCTTTGTTACATGATTACGTGCATTGTGGCCCTAATTCTTATCGACTAAACAATGATGACCAATAATGATTTTCCGATAAACTATTCACAGTAGAAATCACTATATCTCTTTGAAATCTCGCCGTCTGTCGACGAGCAGTCTCGAGGGTCGGAAGAAATGGAAAGGAGAGAGTTGAAGATCATTCTTTTTCTATTGACTGTGGTGCTGTTCTTCCTTCTGCCCTTATTCCAGCAGAGGGAGGGAATCAACTTCAATTTTTCTTCTTGTGCTTCGGATTGCCAAATGGAGGAAACCGAGATGCAGAATCCTGCTGATATGCAAGAGGATCCGGGAAATGAAAGTATGTCTTACGAAGATTACGATCGATATAGGATGTATGGTGACGTTCCTAGCCCCGGCATCGGTCATTGAATTCAGTATATGAGCCATCAATCTTCAGTTACATACAGACATACATACCTGCACATGTATATAGATGATACATCAATGTTTGTGTACATTAAAATACATACATTTTCTCGTTTGAAAGTTTCTATGCTTGATTTGTTTGGGAGTAAAATAAACTGGTTCATAAACTCAAATTATATGTATCCGATCTTGAATGTGAAGACACTGCTTTTGAAGTTGGCCTGCTTCATTTTGCTTGATTTCAAAGTCTGCTTGATCGAGCTCGAAAGAAGCCTCAAAAGTGATACTCGGTCTTCATCAGCAGAAGAGCTTTATGGCCACCAAGATCAGAGTTCTTTAATTTCTGAGTACAATGGAAACGTGGGCACCCAGAATCAACTGCGAACATTCCGTGCAAGATTAGTAGAAATCTTCAGGTAAGGCATTAAATTGTCTGGCATCCTCGGATCTTCCTCTTCTGAGTTGAAGGATGAATTTTGTCTGATGTGATCATTACAATTAGAATACACGTCTGCTGGACGACCACTTTTGCAGATGGAACTCGTTAGGGAGGGTTGCTACAGAAGACGGTGGTCTGCAAGTCGCCGACGAGAATGATAGGTCCATCAACGTCTAGATTGGACATAGATGAAATCGGATGGAAGCTCAATGGCTCCGGCGTTCTGCTTACCCGTTCATCCCAGTACATCGAATCAACGTCCACAAAGTTTACAGCTTTCCCATCCCCACTACCGTATCACTCTGCCATTTTCTCCAAAATGACGGTGAAAAGATGATGGATTTTCGGGAATGGAATGCGAAGGAGCTGTTCGAACTTCATCAGATTGTTAAACGAGCAATTGATTCATCACCGCCGGAAAGGATAACGCTTGCTTCTCCTCATTCATTCCCGGCGATACACCCTAATTTTCTGTTTTCTCGGGGAATAGTAGCGTATCCTATGCGGATAATTCTAACAATATTAACAAAAATAAATGAAATAAAGAATATGGAACGTACAGTACAAGAAATGGCAAAGAAGGGGACACGACATTCGGGAATTGAGGAAGGAGACGAACCGGTTCTGCTTTCCTTGATTCGTCATCGCCGCCTTCGCCATTTTTGTTGAGGTGCAGTATCGCGAGACCTCTGCTCTGACCCACTTCTCATCCTACTTCTGAGCGCTTAATCATGTGCTGATTACAATGTTTACAGCTCAATTATCGCCCGCGTATGAAATGTTTACAGCTTAATTGAATTTATCTTTCCATTTTTCTATCTGAACTTTAGAGAAGCAGACCCAGATAACCAGAAGATGCCTGAAGGACAATCCATTGAATTGCAAAAATTTATCTTTTTTCCTGTCTCATCATTCTTCTACTTTCAGGCAGCATGAATTTCTGCAGCAGAACACGAATCCGGGTTTCGAAGGCAAGAAATAAAATCTGTATTTAAGAACTTAGTATTTTGCATGTTGAAAAGGTTATGTTTTTCAGCTACAAACTGGTAAGAGGATAGTTATCGTTTTCATCTTCATCTATTAACCCTGCCATTCATTCTCTTTTTCGATAATCTAGAGTGAAGCGATGAGGGAATAGAGGAAATGTTTAATAGAAAATGAGAAGGTAGAACTCACTTCAAAAGCTATTTCTTACCGCAGCTATTTATAGAGGTGTTTGTTCAAGGAGTAGGGGATGATACTAGACGGAAGAACATCTTCCCCATCATGCGCTGCCAATACATTTGAATCCGAAATCATTTGTTTCTTTTTCTTCTTCCGTTCTTGGTCGAAACAAAAACAATCATGTGCTGATTACAACGTAAAAAAAACTCATTGGCCTCTATCAATCCCGATTTCTCACTTATCATCTCGGTAGGGTAAGGATCCCGTTCCCCATCCGATTATTATTACATTGTGAGTTACTCTAGTAGTACTTACTCGAGTGAGTTATCAGGTGCCACGGAGGGTACGAACTCGTTCTTGAATCAAGTTTCTCTCCCAATCAGCAACATCCTTGAATGCATAATCTGGTAGATTCTCGAATGGCTCCTTCCACATATCATTCTTTGCGAGATCATAAGTAGCCCATCGTATGGCTCTTTTGTTGGGTCCACAAGGTCTCTTTGAAGTCAGCGTATCATAAGCTGTATTAAGCTGTCACACAACCAAAACCAACAATCTTATCCCAGTTTTAATCAAATCTAGGAGGCAAATAATGGTTAAGTGTGAAAGCAGTTGGAGGAAAAGAGAAGCTTTACACTCATTCCAGAAAACCAGAACATGTACGCAATTGCAACAGCAGGCGCCCTCCCAAGTCCAGCAGTGCAATGCACATAAACTTTTCCTCGTCCTTCACATATAGCCCATTCTAACGAAGAAACGGCTTTCGGCAATCCGCTTCTCAGGGAATCCGGGTCGAAATCTCTCGCCTACAAACAATAATAGTGATCAAACCTTCATCAATTACGTTGCAATAAGAATAAACCAATCATTTTGTCGCTTACAGGCCTCCTCATGTGGCGAATTCCAAGATCTCGACATCTTTTTATTATCTCCTGCAAGTCGATTCCCCAATACTCAACGTCCTTATCCTGCTGCAAATTGAGAATATACGCCACCTTCTCTTCTTTTTTCAGGTGATCTATATCTTCGGGTTTCTGAGGCTGAGATCCCACTATCACATTGTCCGCTATGAGGGTGTAGTTCATGCCTGGTCCACAAGTACTACAACTGATGAACAATTCGGATTTGCTGAAGTTAAATAGAGAGATTCTCACAATTTAAGTTGTTTTTTTTTTTTTTGTTATAGGTTCCTTTTCCAAATATAACCAGCTGCTTGTTTCTGTTTGCTGCTTCGTGAATCAAAGGGTAGCCTTATGGCTACAGTAGAAACCTCAGAAAGAAGTAAGCAAAACAAAGGGTAGGGCTGGCTTGTAAAGTGCTTAAAAAAGCGTTCTTTTCTTAATTTGGAAAAAGTTACTCTAAAAGAAGTAATTAACTAATAAGAATCTCGTTAATTCTTCCACTCAAAGTTGCATTTTCTCTCTCTCTCAATCATAAACAACAAAAGCCAGAAGCAGTAGTATCCAAACGAACCACCGATTTGTTTAAATTAAAAAAGATCAGCCTTTTCCTTTTCTGATAATATTTGCAGTAGAATAAGAAAATCGAAGATAAAAATTTAAGCTGGGAGAACCACCGAACGAGTTCCCTATCAGAACAAGTTCTATACTTAAAGAAATCAAGTTCAAATGAGCTGAAGAACTAGATGAAGCGAAAGGAACTGACCCAGATCGTGATGATACTCGTACGGATTCCGCATCATCTTCTTCATCGCTATATTGTACTCTTCCATTATGTTCCTGCTGTTCGAGGTTGTGGGCTTAGAGGGGAGTTTCTGAATCTCACTCCCAGTCTCAGATATCGAGCTGTAGATTCTGCTGAATCTGGAAAAGTTTGTGGAAATAATGAAGCAAGATGAAGCATGGCCGCCTTTGGTCTTTGTCCTCGAGAGCAAGTCCTTGTCGAGAGGAGATTTGAACGCTGAAGCGAAACCAGCGTTGCTCAAAGCTCCCATTTTTCCTCTGTTTTTTGCTTCGTCTTTCCTCTTGGCTGCTCTCTACCGTCCATAGCCATGGGTCACGTGCACTCACCGACAAGTAAAGCCATCAATCCAACGCCACGCAGGAAGAAGTTCTCATCTTTTCAATAATTGTAAGTTTGACGAGTGAGCGTTACAATGAAACAAGGCATGAACCGAGCTTTAATCAGACCCAACAGCGACACTGGATAACATGATCTCAAAGATGAAAGGCTTGGAGTGGATGATACTTCAAGTTTCAATGAGCATCAAGCCGGAACTGTAAAGCAATTAAACGTTACTTGCATGGAGTTGGACTGAGATTTATGGGCCAAAAAAGAGGCCACCTCCTACTTATAGGCCACTCTCAGCTTTGAATGCGTAGTCAGTGGACAAATGGGGTGAGCTGACACGGGGGCCCCCGCTCAGAGCGACCCTTTTGGACGCTTCTTCTTCGTGCCATTTCTCATATTAGAATACATTTTAACTCAACCAAACATGTCCTCTGGTGACCTAATTATTGAGCACTTGTTTTCAGCTCGCCACCAGACAAACTTGTCAATTCCCAACTGGGGTTTCAACTTAAAAAAGCCAGCTTTTTGGAAGAAAACCCAAGAAGCATACAGACAATAATGGAGGAAAACTCCTAATCAAATAGTATCCCCATCAAAATTAAAAAACATGGTATTTGTTGTAACGGTTCTATATAAATATGAGTAAAATTTACTCACTTTTTGAACTAATTTTTAAAGTGGGTTCTATCAGAATTCTATATATACATAAAATAACAAATGAGTAATCAAGATTGAATAGCATTCAGACTGTATGCATAATTTCCCTGATAAATTTAACTAATTATCGTTTAAATCGAAGGCAAATGTGTATCCACGACTAAACCTCTGCTTCTAATGCCTTGTGAGGACCATCTTCCTGGGGTTGACCGTGTGAACCATTGACTCTGCTACTGTTCAATATCCCAAACTTGACCAGTATGGCCTCCCCGCAGTCTGGCAGGTGAAGTACTATGAAAGTCCCGATCCCACCTATCAAGCCGTAAGCTATGGAATAGGTCAACGGCATCACAAGCAGCGTCACAAACGCCGGGATCGCCTGCCGCATGTCGTCCCAATCGATCTCCACCACTGCCCTCATCATCAAAACCCCCACCAATATCAAAGGCGGACCCACCGCCCAAGCCGGTATCGAAGCCAGCAGTGGCGTGAAGAAAAAGGCTAAGAAGAAATAGAAAGCTGCCGTCAGCGCCGTCACGCCCGTTCTTCCCCCCTCCCTTATTCCAGTCGAAGACTCTATAAACGCCGTTACCGGTGAGGTTCCGAGCAAAGACCCCACCACAATGGAGGAGGCGTCGGACATGAAGGCGAAGTATTGACCCTCGAAATCTCCGTTCTCGTCGACGAAGCCGGCGAAGCGAGCCATAGAGTACAGAGTTCCGGTGGTGTCTAAGATGTCGACATACAAGAAAGTGATGAGAGCTTCCCAGAAACGCCCTTTTCCTATGTCCTTAAAGCTCAGAGCTCCAGCGGTACTTTTAATGGTGTGAGTATCCACCACTTTCTTGAAGTACTGGAAGGCTGAATCTCCCGCAGCCGTGTCTGGAAACGCCGTCACCTCGGTGTGACGGAACCAGGATACGGCGGTGACGAAGACAATCCCGTAGATCATTGCGCCCTTGATATTTTTGACGAGGCAATAAGCTATGATTACGAAGCCCACCACTCCTAGCCACAAGGTGGGGCTCTCCATCCGCCCGTTCAGGCATAAAAGTCCGTCCGACACCGTTCCCCCCGGCATTAGGCTTATCGTCCCGTTTGCAGACGTTATAACGGGGGCTAGTGAGACCCTCGCCGAGGCCGGACATGCCCCGAGTGTCACTAGCGTAGAGGAGCTGTACCCAACGAGTCCGATTCCTTGATTGTTTTGTAATCCAATGAAGGCCAAGAAGAGACCTATTCCTGCCGACGAGCTGATTCTGACTGGTTTGGGTACGAGCTTGGCTAGCTTTGCGCGTAAACCAATAGCCGAAATCATCAGAAAGATTAAGCCTTCGATGAAAACGGCAGCCAGTGCGCTCTGGTACGAGATATTGCCGGAGCCGTGAAATCCAACGACGGTATAAGCGAAATAAGCGTTGGTGCCCATTCCCGGAGCCAAAGCTAAAGGCAGGTTTGCGAAAACGCCCATTATCACACACCCTACGAGGGAGGAAGCTACGGTCGCCACGATCAGATCTTTGCGCACTCTTTCGAGGCAGGCAGTGTAACCTGGATTTACCGGTTCGAACTTGCACGATACATCAGGTTGGACGACGCGGAGGTTTGCACCGGTGCAATTGGCGACGGCGATTGTTGGATCGGAGCAAAGAGGGACGCAGTCCGAGACGGAGCAGGTAGCACCGGAATCGGTGAGGATCGCAGCGTTTACAGCCAAGATATAAGCCATGGTGAGGAAGGTAGCGGTTCCCGCTCGTAACTCAGTCGTAAAGGTCGTCTTCCGCTCGCCCAACTTGAACCGCTTTCCGATCCAGTTGTTGGCGACTCTGTCATTAAGCCGATTCAGAGGCTTTGGTTTTGAGGGTCGCCGAGGCAAAGACGAGTGCGGCGGCGCTGTCTCTATCTCCATGGGTGGGGGGAATAGAGAATTCTTTGCTGAAATCAGAGACAACTTCGGTTGCCAAACCAAAGTTAGTTTATATATACAGAGAGAGAGAGAGAGAGAGAGAGAGAGAGACGGAGAATTTGAATGGGCATGAGCTGTAGAATCCGAAAAGGAGAATCAAAATTGCTTTTTTGCATCTCATACTACTTTCACATTCCGAAAAAGCCGACAACTGTTTCTGCTGCTGTTGCTGCTGCTTCGGCAATGGCCTAACATTAAACCTACCCTTTTCTCATCCAGAAAGCTGATCATATTTTCCCAACTCTGGGCCATGGCTCATGATTGCGTCTTTTTTAACGCAATGATTCGATGTAAACGGGGATTGGGTCATCGAATGACACCTGCAGGAATCACACAACTCAACAATGGCGAATCAGAAAGATACAAATGAAACCCACAGTCCACAGATTAGATGTCCACTACCTTCTAACACTTCCGAGTTGCTATAGATGCAAGCCAATCATCTTTACGCATTTAGGATTAGTTTGTCTTTCGAGGAATCAAACAACATAATTATAAAATCTTGAAAATAGCAGCTGGAACTCTAAATTCTTACCTATGACTTTAGACTTTTCAATAATCATCGTTCCCGTTGTCTCGTTTTCAATCAAACCCGGCGTGATTAATGTTCACACTGGGCAGCCATTCTACGCCTGCGTACTGAATTCCCCATCTACCTGCGTACTGAATTCCCCATCTACCTTCGTCCTACGATTTAATTGCTCTGAAAACTCTGAACATGGGAAGAAACCAACCCATTTCCACCTATTATTTTCTAGGTTCAGCTTTGGAAGCTGCTGACTGCATCATCTCCATAATAAGAACATGATGATGACATAGAGCGTCGAGTAAGTGGGGCTACTAATTTCAGTGCATAAATGGGAGTTGATGAGTAAATAAGTCAAGAGGTCTCGTTAATATAAAAACACCAAATGGTAAATCCCCATCATCACAAACCTTTGTCGAGGAACAGTTAAATTTGGGTAGAAGTACAGATTTGGTCGGATTGCTTGTTTCACTTTTGAGATCGCACAATGTCTGTCCGGACGTTGAATGATGTTTGTTTTTTACAGCAAGACAAACCTTCGTGTGTTAGGTGAAGATGCACTTACCATAAAAAATAATCCCACTGCCCACAAAAAGGTAGCTTTCTCATCAACTATTGAACACCAACTATGGTTGAATTTCATATTTAAAACTGTAGCTTACAAGAACCAGAGCTGCGTTATTGGCATCTCCTAACTCTACAACCATTGATTAACATGCAAAAAAAATTGTGGGCACAGAGGTATATAAAAGAATGGACAAGAAGTCGAGATGCGTAGTTACGGCCGGTCTAATCTAGAAGATGGTGTCTATGTAAAGCTTTCTCTTCGGAGGTGCTTTCTCTACGTTTTGCTTCTGCAAATCCATAAAGGTCGAACCCTTGTTAGCAAATAATCTCCGCAAGTTGATCACGGAAAGCTCGCTTAAGTTGGCAACTGCAAGATCAGCCTGCACGAGGTCATACCTGCATGTCAAAACAACGAATGATTTCAGCGATGAAGAATCAAATCAGGCCATAATACTTTATTTGAACGAGCACCAGTGACAGAAATGAAATGAGTTCAGTGCCATACGCAGGGTGAGAGCCAATCAATGCCACAGCCATCATCGTGCAATTGTGAGCCGCAGTAATTCCTCGAGGATCATCCTCAAACACTACACACTTGGATGGTTTTCGATCCAACTGAAAATGAAACAGGTCAACAAAAGGGTGATTGAATCCCTCATGGCAAGAAATACATTTAGGGGTTCTTACTTCCACTTCAGTCACTTCTCCTAGTCAGTCCAAAAATGTGGTCATCACATCATAGTCACTAGTTGAGCTCAAACAAAATTCAATATGCAAACTCAAAACCCATTTAGAGGCATTTCCTCTGGAGTTCAAGCAACATCCACCCTCCATATGTTTACTATTCTTAAATACATTTGAAGGCTCTTAAGAGAGATTCTCAATCTTAGATAAATACTACAACCCAACGCCTGCCTGATGATATAAAAATAAACTCCAATTTTCAATGGCAAGATTGATCTCAAAAAAACCATACCTTTAAAGCTGCAGATAGAAACCTATGGGCTATAGACTCCATTCCATCTTCCTCCGTAACGACTGACTGCCACCCAGAAATCATAACCAGTTAGGAATAAGTAACGTATTCAACACCTTTATTTTTAAGGATAGTATTTTTTTTTTCCCAAAAGCTATTGAATGTTCAAGAAAAATAAGAGGACAAGTTATGAACAATCAAAACTAAGAAGGAAAAATAGGGGATCAGATCACTTTACAGTTTACAATTATAGAGCCAACCTGGAAATACTTTTTCAGCCCCAACTGTTCTAGAACATCAATGATGTTTTTACGATCAAGGCTTGAAACAACAGCGCAGGGGATGCCGGCAGTGCAGACTGCATCCAACCATTCTTTGAGACCCTCCATGGGTTTTTTAAGCTGAACAGAGAAAACATTGTTCCGATTAACCACACAAACATAATCATATAAACCATATTAGGTGTGAAATCCTCACTTTGAGTAAACCATCATAGTATAACTCTGAAAACCTCAACTTCAATCTGTCCAGCTCAATTTCTGCTTCATCCCAGAGAAGAAGCTGAAAAGTTTAGTGGACTTGTCAGAAGCATTCAACACAGAAGGAAAATTAAGGCTAACTGAGAGTCAAATAGCATCTTTCCAAAAAAATAAAATAAAATAATCCATAGACTCTTGCATACAACTCCACCAATGACCATACAGTAAATTAGGAGACTACAAGAGGCAGAATTTCAGAATCTTTAGGTACACAACATCTAGCTCCCAGTCATGTGACATGACTCTCAACTTCTCTATTACTTCATCAACTATAATTAATAGGAGTAAACCAACTTCTTGACCAATACAATACCAAACTAACTTCAACCTTTTGTAAAATTCAGCACTATAGAGTTCATAAAAACCTTGTTACTGCCCTCAACCATCCACTGTAACAACCACAGGGGTAGTCCCTCCCTACACCACCATGAAATTTCGATATCTACTTCGATGTATCAGTCTTCCACCCAGAATAGTACTAAAATTTTCAAAGAGAAAGCACAAATGTATATTCATGTTTGTCAGACTGAACAAGATTCAGCTCCAATCATATCTTGGAAAGATAAACATAGGTTGAAGGGATTGGCTGCAACCCCGTATGGAACCTATATCATCATAAAATTAAGCAGTAGTATCTCTACAAAACTCTGAGACGCGGATGTATTTAGCTAAGAGTGAAAAGGTTTAAGTTTAAAACTCATTCTCGCTTATGTATCATATTAAAGGGAAAAAATGATTTTTTTTTTTTATAAATAATATGGCCTTAAGCACAAAAACTGACAGCTAAATTTATCCTACTTTTTCTGCACAATAAAATGGAGAAATATTGAACCACCCCAGCCCCAAACCAGAGTTCTGTGCGAGAATAAACAGGTGTTCATATCATCAACAGTCATGACTGATACCCAGAATAAGATGGAAATGACAATCCTGTAATAATTGTGAAGTCCCAAACCTTCTGTAACGCTTGGTCAGCACCAGCATAAAGCATCAATTTCTGCACATCAATATCTTTGGGGATCGATTTTCCTGCAGAGAAATAATATTTAACATAGTTTTCTATGGAAAACGACAAAACACTCGCCCCAAAAGATGCAAACAGGGAAAAATCATTACCAAGTGTTCATACCATCGATTTAAAATAAACAAGTAACGAAATGTCCAGTTAATCATGTCAGATAAAGAGGAGAGATGCAGAAAGTCCAACACTTATTCCAATTGACTGATGGTACAGACATGGTCATAATGAAATTGTTGTAAGCAAGCATATAACTCCATAAATTTAACCCACCATCTTCTATTTTTATGCTACTTGTTTAGATAATCTGTATGTACAAGGATTTAAGCAAATAAAAAGAGATTATTCGGGGGACCAGAATTATTGCATACCTTCTTCTTCAGCAAGCTGTTTCCATGCATTTAATTTCAAACTTTGGGTATCTACCTGAAATGCAAAAGATCAGAGGAAAAATATTTGAAGCTTAAGACTTGTGAAAACGAGAAGTAGCAACAATTAGCTGGAATTGTGCATAAAGTTCAAAACATATCGAAATTACCACGACATTATCCCAAGAGAAAATTAGGCCATATGCTTCATCTGGTTTCATAGCATATCGTATCCGCTGAAGAAAACCTTCCTGCAATCTATCGTTCAAAAAATCCTAATTGCAAAAAGAATCAACACAATTAGTGACAAATACACCATCACCAAGCAAAAAAACACCATACCTAGCAAATTTATGTAACCTACAAAAATTCCTTACCACATCAACCTTCATAGGGCCATCAGTTCTGAAAGTCTCGAAACCTTCTCCGTATTCAGCTCCAATTGCCTGAGATGAGAAGAACAGAAGGAATGTTTCCCAATTTGAAATGAAAGAATGATTGTTATAACCCAAGAAACGTATATCGTAATCACTTTAGCATCCGGAACATTGAAAATTAAGGGAATCAGCACTTTGGTACTTGAAACAACCATGCCATAAATCTTCAATCTTGACATTCATGAAACCCCAAGAAGGAAAAGAATAGAATACAGTACCTCCTGCATGAAAAGGGCGTTGGGCGCTAAGGGGTACTTATTAAGGAAGCCATTTTCGCCGGACCCAGAAACATTAGTGATCACCAAGTGGCGTTTAACCGAGTTTAAACCCTTGAATGTCTGGTAAATGCAATCAAATTACAACCAAAGCAAAGAGGCGGCGGCGGCGATGGAAAATAAAGCGGATGGAGAAAAGAAAACAAAAAATAGAAAAATAAAGGTAATCATACCCTGGGTGAAAGGGTTGAGAGGAGCAGAGAGTGAGGGAGATGAGAGGTGGGTTTCCATGGAAGGATTAAAGGGGAGCTTCTGAAATTTGTGCAACCGCAGTTCATCAGGAGTCTGAGAGGGATGGACAACTCGACGGGAGGCCTCAGGCTGAGGCTGTAGAAGCCAAAATTAACGTAAAAAAAGAAAATCAATTGTTGTATTTCGTATATTCTTCTGGATATGGTACCATTCTCCCACTCACGTGACCCTCGACAAAAACGAAATGGCTTGTAAAACGAGGGAGGAGACGTGCTGTAATTTGCAGGAAACGTGACAAAAGCTTGTAGGAGGAGAAGGAGATTTGGTTTTGTGTTGAGAACGGTAAACGTTAATCGGATAAGCTTCCTCAGTTTTGACCCATACTTCAAGTTCATTCTTGCTTCTCTTGGGACAACTTACACGTGCACAACTCTCTCTCTCTCTCTCTCTCTCTCTCTGATTGCTTCAACTGATGAACTCAAACACCTCCCCAACAGTATGATTTAGATAAAATTGAAAGAACCCGCATCTAGTTTTTGGCGAATACAGAGTTGAAGTCAGTGTTTTGCAGAACAAAACCATGCCTGTTCATAATCTCTGCAACTAACAAGAATCACATTTGCTAAAAGTGTTTCCTTTTTTTAATTAAAATTTACAGGTCAGAACAGAAGATCCACTAGTTAGAGCACAAAAAAGGGGTGTGACCTTCCAAATCTCACCACAGATTAATAATCAGCAGTAGGATAAAGATCCAGTTTGTTTCTCTTGCGCCAAAATCAATTCACCCTCGAACTACTTCCCTACAGCTGATGCCAATATTTACAGACACTGCTGAATTTGCTTCATCTTGAACCTACAATTCCCAGAAATGAAGTCAGTTCTCTTTCTGAAAATGCATTGCATACAATGCCCTGCAAGTTTAGAGCTAGTAAATAGCAAGAGGAAGCCACTGCGAACTAGGAAAAGAAGCAATGCAAAGCATCCAGATTAGAGAGCCAAAGACACAACAAAAGATGGACAATGAATCAAACTTCCAATCAAGTAAACAATGCATTTAACGTTGTCCTGCACCTCTTGGATGTAATTAATCTCATCAATCATGGTTTTCAAGTAAGCTGAATTCACCATTTCGGCTCCACAAACAAATGGCTTCCTCTCCTGCAAAATTATCAAGTTGTAAGTAGCAAACCATCAAAGATTACAAACTGGCACCTCCATCTATGAAGTTACCTCCTTTGACATGTTTTGCCAAACTTCAAATCCTTTTCTATCCATGTCTATTTGATCACCCCTTTCGCACGTCTTTAAAAAGCTTTCCCTGAATTACCCAATAAAAAATAAAACCTCTAGTTTATGATCAATCTGGAAATCAATTTTAGGAAGAAACTGGAATCCGCTACAGAGTATGAAGTTCATACGCGTATATGAAACATACATGAACATACGAAAAGGCGATCTGGGTTGGTCCAAAAAGCTCTGTTTTGCTATATTTTCACGCTCCAATACGCCTCTGAACCTCTTAAACAGCTGCTTAGAGTCGCACTCATGCATGTCGACCAAAGCAATCGCCACAAATCTGCAACATTTTATACTGAGAAAACTCGTATTAGATTGCTACACATCCCTTAATCGCTGTCTGAAATTTCTGATTACAGACGGAAAAAATATGATTTGTTTCAACCCTACCACTTCTGAAACGCACTACCATCTGGAGCACGGGGAGTCGCACAAACTCTTTTCCGGATCCTCGGCATGTTCGGCACAGATGTTTCCGATCAAGCGATACCCAGAAAAATTCCATCCTCCATTTCCATAGTTAAAAGTATTTCGCGAGCCATCTCCCGCCTACCTTATAGTGCCACTCGACTTTTGGCCTGCCAAAATACTCTATATATCGCGCCGCTACAGTAATCTCCCACACTGTCAGAAACTGTAAATGAAAAATGGCATTCCGATTTCTTTGAGTGACGAATATTGAAGTTTTATTTATAATTTAGCACATACTATTTGGCAGGCTGCACAGTGCACATCTCCTGAAAAGCGAGGGAAAATGAGGAACCCACCACTAGAGACAGGCTGTAGACGTGCAGTGTCTGGTTTGGTCTGGTTTTAAGGGATAATCGGACCGAACGAGAGAACCGTGAACAAGAGTTGATTCAGTTTCAAGAGGGAAGATTCACTCTATATAGTAGAATGCTTGGAGAGAAGAGAAATACAGAAAAAATAATTTTACTTCCTTACAAGAGCTTGAATTGACACTGCACAAGCATTAGTCTGGTCAGTAAGTCTGTACCCAGAACGAAACAATCACTCAAGAAAACTACAGAATCATTACAGTACAAAAAGAGAACCAATCGAAGTCCAAACATAGAGACTAGAGTAAACAAGGATTAAAAAACGCCATGATCTCATCATTTTCTCTGATCAATCAATGTTGTGTTGCAGTTTGCATCTTCTTCTTACTAAGCTTCGACAATGGAAGTGATACGTGAATGAATCCAAACTTCTTCCTCTGATCCGCCGCAAAGTGTCTTTGATCACCGCCGTCTTTCTCTCCTTTCGAAGAAAATTTCAGATCTTCCCTCACTGCCCGGAGCATTTGACTCAGAGCCACCTTCTGTCTGTCCTTTTGCACCTCTTCTTTTTCTGCATACAATTGAGGCAGCGCCTGCTTCCTGCTCAGTACATCTTTCATGGAAACTGAAGGCCTCAATACAGGTTTTGGATCATCATTAACTGAATCCGACTGATTAACTCTATCTAGAGGAGTGCCCTGATGAACTGGTGAATAATAATTTCGGGGAGGCGTAGAAAAATACACGGCTCGTTCGTTTTTGTCTGGCCGTGACGTCAATTTTCCCAAAGCCTCTTCCGCAATAAGCTGCTTTCTGTTTGCTAGTTGGACTTTATACAGAGCCTCTTCCAAGGCTTGTTTACTTAAATTAACTTCTTTTGTTGCTTCCATAAAATTCTCTACAACGGCCAATTTGGAAGTATTATCCATTACATCTTGCAAACTCTTCTCGGAAAGCCCCTCAGATTTGAAGTTCAGAAAAGATTGCTCTTTGAAATTCAAACTTGTTTTCTCTGGCTCTGTTGAGAAACCCCCTTCTGACCTCTCATTGCCTGATAAAGCTTCGATTTCTGCCAGAGCAACAGCTTCTGCTGCCTTTGCTGCTTCTTCCATCCTTTTGGCTGCCACCCACCTCAGTTCAGCTGTCTTTAAACTGGACTTGGTTTGTTCATTCCTTTTTCCTGATCTTGAAGCGTCAGGTTTTACATAATTAGCCGTAGTCTTAAAATGTCGACCTTCAGGATTCAACGGATAAATCTCTCTCGATAAACTAGTCGAACTCAAAAGATCACGTTTAATTCCTGCATCATTAGGCATCTTTGAGTTTAATCTTCCTCGTTCTGCATTATCCTTCTCCAAAACGGATGCCATTCTCTCTTGCCTCTTCTCCAAAAAGATCTTTTCTTTCCTCATTTTCCTGGTCAGATTTTCAACGTCAGTTTGAATCACCTCAAGATCATTCATGGTTTTACTAAGGTTTAGTTTTGCTTGTTTCAATTCCATTATGATTATATCTGGAATCTGCACAATATTGCTGTCGACATTATTACGACTTCCCTTGTCTATTTCTTTGATGGCAGGAGGAGTTAACTGTGGGTCGGGCAAAAGGCAATCTGAGGTGGTCGCAGCTTCAGTCTGTAGTTGCCGTTTTAGCTCCGCCACCATCGTCTTTGTTGCTCCCAGTTCTTCCAGAACATCAAGGGCCTGCAATTCCTTCACAATGATATCTTTCTCCAGCTCTTCAATGCCATTCTGCCTCGTCATAATTTTATGTAGTGTTTTCAGAAATTGACAAACAGAAACCGAAATTTAAGCCGAAGCAGAAAATGAAATTTAATCTACATTGAATCCACAGTTGAACGTGAAATGCAAATTACAACTATAAAATTAAGATATTTGAAAGAAAAGCAGGTAATCGAGAGTTTTTGCAGTAATCTGGCAGAATTTTCAACATTGAAATCACAGTTGAACATAGAATGAAAATCCCAACTCTAAGTTTAAGACAGGGTATGAAAACTGGCATTAATACTTTTAAAGGTATGATTTTTGGCGTAATTTGAAAAGAATGGTTGCTTACGTAAGAACCAAACTTGCAGAGAGGAACCCAAGATCCACTCCCACCAAAATGGGTTACTGCCTCTTTGACAGATCCAAAAGGTGGCGACGTATCGATTTCCGCTCTCAGATTCAACCTCCTAATCCCCGGACCCGGAGAACCACCGGCTTCATTCCCATAATGGATCTGTTCAGAACCCTTCTCTGCCTTAATGTCAGACATACAATGGGTCGGAATGGCCATTGAAGCAGAGTCGAATGCTTCCTCCATATCGAAGCATACTGAATTGTTGGAAAAAATCGATTTAAAGAACGGGGCTTGGAGTTTGGGAAAAAAGCAATGATATTAAAGCAATTCTGGAAACTTTTCTGCATGATCGAGGATGATGGGGAAGTGATGATGGTGTTGGAGAACCGAGTCACGACTCGGACGAAAAAGAAGGAAGGAAGTACGAGTCAGAGCACGAGTGAGAACAGAGGGTCCACTGCTGGAGATCATTTAGGTGAGATGGAGATCGTCCCATCGTCGTGTAGTCGCTGAAATGGAGCGTGAATTAAGGTGATGATCGACTTTTTTCTGGTGCCAATAGTTATTGCTGAGTTCTCTCTTTCTTCCCTCCTCTCTTTATTACTTTCCTCGAAAAGTTGCTTCTTTTCTGGGTTGGCTGCCTTTTGCTGCCTTCCTCTTCCTGAGTTTAACTTTTGGCTCTCTCTCTCTCTCTCTCTCTCCTCTGATTTTTGAATTTATTCAGAAAAGTTGCAACAAACAACTAGGAATCATTAAAGAACATGTCTGCATCATTAAGGAAATTGTTACCACTTATAATCAATCATACAATTAATGAACGCACCCATTATTCATTTCAATACACTTGTTTTCCTGATACATCTGCCTTTTCCTAATCTATTGCGTACGTCTGCAACTGGGTCCTTCGCATTCATGCTATGCATATTACTTAGACTACATCTAGTTAGATTGAACGATGATTTGTACAATGATGTATACATGATTTTGGCCTAGAATTTTAATATTATTTGATTCACTAGAGTTGATCAAATGTCCCATAAAAACCCTCTTGCAGATGACCGTGATTTCGGCTCCAGTTTGAGGCAAAAGGTGGAACGTGTTTGGTGATTCCAATACGCCATGTGATCATGTACATAACACTTGCCAAAACATCTGTTTTCTTCCAACGAGAATACTTTTTTTTTTTTAGGCCACTCACTCGTTTGGGAAGCACCTGTAAGTCGGTGGGTATTATGGATTTTTATATGTTCTCATTGGGAGTTACAATAATTCTAACACGTTTAATCGAATTAAATCTGCTTACACAGTTTGGGTGTGTTTTAAAAACACCTACTTTAATAAAGAAAGATATTTGTTTCATCTTTTAATCTCTGGTTTTAAATCTTGTTTCATGTGTGAGACAAATAAAATGCAGTTTAATGTGCCACCAAGATCAAGAAGAAGATTCAGAAAGTTAGGTAAGTAACATCTTATTCCTCACCAAAAACAATGGAGCATTGAATAAAAAAGTTAGTGAGTTGATCCAGGAAGCAGTGCGCATCTGCATAATTTAAAGCAGAGCATGAGCGTAAATCGTATCAGTCCTCATTCATTACGCCCATCCTCACCCATCACCTACATCCTTCAACTGCTTTTGGCTTCTCAATTATGCAGTCGATGGTTCTAGCTCAAGAACAGCATCAACTTATTTATGATTATTATTGAGAAAAGCATCTATCTTTAGTCTACTTTCTGTATGAATATACTACGTACTTGGAGTAAGTTATGCATCCATCTTTGATGATCTTGTCATCTTCATCCAGTTTCTGTGTATTTCAGGTTGCTCGAGCTAATAATATTCTGACCAATTTGTCAGCGTCGTATTTAATGTCGGATGCTTCTGTAGATTTTCAACTACTTATTTGTTTGAAGGGTTTATTTTCAATTTTCATCTGTCTTCGGATTTGATTGTAGAACTCTTGAAGTAACTTGGTTTCTTTTTACTTTGATCGATGTTGTATATATTGTCGGAGCAATTCAATGTACTGAAACCCGTCATTAACTAATGTTCAGTCCACCATTCAGGACAGGGAGTGTCAGGATAAAGTG
The DNA here is from genome assembly GCA_022432975.1 of Begonia masoniana. Lineage (NCBI taxonomy): Eukaryota > Viridiplantae > Streptophyta > Magnoliopsida > Cucurbitales > Begoniaceae > Begonia > Begonia masoniana. The sequence continues at coordinate 1,564,967 of CM039504.1, forward strand.
GTCATCTTCTGATCTGAAAACATTCAGATCTACTCAACAAAAAAGAATGCAAAGCCGTAGCGGCGAGCTGAAGCTTTCCCAGAAGTCGGTCAAAATGGCGGAGGATGAGAAGTTTTTCTCGAGAATTTCAACGAAGGAGGCTTCCACGACGCTGGCTAACTCTTTCAGAGTCTACTACGGAGGAGCACCGGCTGGGGTTCCATTCGGATGGGAGTCTCGACCAGGCACTCCAAAGCAAAAATTCTCAGACAACTCCATTCCTCCTCTTACGCCCCCTCCCTCTTACTATTTCACCAGCAAATCTCATAAATCTATGAACAAGAACAGAAACCCAAATGTGTTATGCTTGTTGTTCCCCAAGATCGGCACCAATCCTAAGAAGGTTTACATGATGTCTGAATCATCCTTTTACTCTGTATCGTCGTCCTCCTCCTCCTCAATGGTTTCATCGTGTCCGTTGCCCACAGCTTTGACAAACCCTGAATCTCTGAATTCGACATCATGTTTTGGTGTTTCCTGGAAACCTTCCTGTCGAGGTCGAATGGCGAATGTGAAGAATGCGCTGAGGTCCGTTCTAGGCCATGGCTCAGCCCAACGGACTGCTTAAAACCATTGCCCGGTTGATTCATAAGGTTTCTTTTTGCGATGTTTCTCCCCTTTTACTTCCAAACTGTTAATGCAGAGACGTAATTAATGATTCTATGGTTAATCTAGAATAATAGTTTCAATTATCGAGATGATATGGATATATCATATCATAAATAACGATTTCACGACATTGTTTGATATCCACACATGACATATTAGACCACTTTCCAGAATGTTGTTGGGTTTACTTCTTCGTTTTTCTGCCATTTTCGATCATCTTCCACCAATCTCTCTCTCTCTCTCTCTCTCTCTCTCTATTTCTCTTCGGTGCGTGGTTGTGTGTTTGATTAGTGGGTTACGTAAAGGCCGTCCATAATCAACCAAAAACGAAAGGTTGAGAATGAGAAAAGTCTTGCATCGGAGACTGCGCTGATAGTAAATACTGACAACTGAAAAGAGCACACGATCCCGCTCTTCCGGGCCGTTGTCAATTCGTTCATCCCCAGAAACTGAAAACGCCGATAATCGTGGACAGTCAACAGTGTATATATATGAAAATGCATAACAAATTAAACACTCATAAAATAATACCGAGTAATCGATTTGGCCCATTTGCATGGATGTGACTAGAGTCCTACGTTTTGACCTAATTTCACGTACGTAAAAAAGGTGAAGGAGGCTGGTATGGTCATGGGTTTTGGTGTAAATGAGAGCAGGAATAAGAAAAACGACGGAGAGAGTTGGGTTTGGGAAGAGTGAACAATGGCCTAGAAATAAGGGTCAAACAAGATGGCCCTTCAAATCTAAGCATGTTTTCACAGTGAGTATTATAATCTCCTGCCCCATTTTTCTTTACCCACTTCAAAAATATAGAGTCATCATTCCGATAATTTGTTAACTGTTATTTGGTTTTCAAATATTTATGTATTATATTATAAAGTATTACATTAAAATTTCAATTTTTTTAGTGAAAGAGCCAATGCCCATCTCCTTTGCAAGTGCGAAGCCAAGGAGAGAAAAGTGAGTTTGTTAAAATCATTCAAGTATAATGCTGAAAATGGGGGTACCGATTGGAAGTAGAAAATCAATGGAAGAATTGAGAGAATAATATCATTATGAATATCAAAATACAACTGCAGGTTTTGATACTCTAATTTATATGAATATATAGAAAAAATAAAATTTTAAATGAAATCTATAATATAAGTTCACTGAACTGACGCATATAAAATTTAGATCACATTAAACTCTAACAAACTTAAAAAAGAAGTGTACAAGAGATTCAAAAACAATACAAAAGATCTCTCAATCAACTCAATCTCCTTGAACTATAACTGTACAGCCACCTCTTTGAACAGCAGCACGTTGCTTATTTGTTATATCAAATAGCAAGTTTGCTCTTTGGATCAAGATTCTGCTTTGAGTTTGACGTTAAACTACCCTGACTAATTGCTGTTATCAACACCATTTTCATTAGTTTTCTACATTAATTAAACCACTAATAGGGTGATTAAGATAATTGTAAAGCATTTGCATACATTAAAAAAATACTACCATTGTGATCTCTCCTCCTAAACAAGCAAAAGACACATCCATTTTAATACTTAGATTCCAAAGGTCAATCAACTCATTTTTACAAGGGTAAAAACTATTTTGAACCTCAAAATATTAATTTTTTTTTTTTTTACTTTTAAACTATTAACTCTAACAAAACAAACTTCAAACTATCAAAAACTTAACAATAAACCCCTGCAGACGCCTCGATAGCCCTTCGTTTCGCATTTTACAAAAAGAAGGGGCGACCGTTCTCCAAGTACAGCCCCACCGTTTTGTTTGGGGGACGACGCGAGGGTGTAGAACCTTCATGCACGTGCGTTGCACGTGTAGAACAGGAGACCGATCTAAAAATAATAGCCCCCCGATTTGTCCGTCGACACGGGGATGTAGAACCCCCGCGCACGTGCGTTGCAGTTGAAAAAAAAAACACGAGGGGCCATACATTTTAGCTCGACCCCCCGTGTTAGAGAGTAATTTTAAAACAGGGGACCGTGCTTCAGGACGCGGCCCCCCATTCTCCCGCCCGTGATCAATTATTGATCATTGGTGCGTTGACGCGGGGGGCCGAGTTTGGAAAACGACCTCCCGTTCTCCGGCCCGTGATCATTAATTGATCATGGGCAGGAGAACGCGGAGGGTCGCTCTCCCGAGAACGTGGGCCCAATCTAAAATGAACATCTCATTGATCTTCAAAGACTCTCAGCCGCTAAAGTTGACAGTCTTCTCATAAATAATCGAGCGTATTAACATATTCCGCTTGAACTGCTGTTGACATTCCTGGTTTAGAAATTTCATCGACAAATAAACATGCGGCGATCGCGGCACTTGATCAGGAGCACCTTGTCATGAAGGTGCCCGGTTTGATGGGTCAACTTGTGTCAGGGGGAGTCTTTCGTTTCAAAATTTTTTTTAGAGTCATTGCAAATAGTAGAGTTTGGGATTTTCGGCAATTAGGAGGCTCGAGTTTCGCATTTTCGCCGATTGAGAGGCTCAATTTTAGATTTTTGACAGTGGAGGCCTCGGGTTTGAGTTTTTGACGATGAGGCTTCAAATTTTGAGATTTTGGGCGGCGAGGGCTGAGATTTGAGAATTTTCAGCAACAAAAATCACGGATTCAGCAATGTTTCTCTCAATTTCAGACGAATGAGAGTGCACAGGGGGCTGAACACCCCCCGTTATCAGCCCTAGGGTTGAACATGGCCCGCTGTGCCTTGAACACGGCCCCCCTTGTATTCAACATGTAGGGGGCCGTGCTTCAGGACAAGGCCCCCCATTTTAAAATTACTCTGTAACACGGGGGGTCGAGCGAAAATAAACGGCCCCCGTGTCGTTTCCATGTGCAACGTACGTGCATGAGGGACACCCCTACGTCGACCCCGAATAAAACGGGGGGCTGTTCTTTTTAGATCAATCTCCCATTCTACACTTGTGGTGAGCGTGGAATTAGACCCAGGACAAAACAGGGGGTCGTGCTTGGAGAACAGTCGCCCGTTCTCTTTGTAAATTGCGGAATAAGGGGCTATCGGGCGTCCATCGAAGTTTAGATTGTTATATAACGACCCTTTTTCTCAGTAAGATATTGTCCACTCTTGGGATTGGGCCGTAACCCAATATCCTCTCCTCAAGATTTTGTTTGGTGAGAACTTTCCAGTCGGTTATCCAACCTGGTACTACTCTCACCGAAGCACTTTTAACTTCGGAGTTCTTACGGGATCCGATACCAATTGTGCTCCAAAACGCGTCTTAATATCTTGGAAGGGTTTCTTTACATATGATTCATTTTCATATACTTTCCCAAGCGATGTTGGATTGTGATGACCATCTCTTTTACGACCTGTCACCTTCCGGTTCGCCTGTGCGGACGTACCGCCATTCGGGTTCCGGTTCGTGCAGCCGTCGTACACATACTTACATATCCGGGTCATCACATGTTAGGTTTTTGATAGTTTGAAGTTTGTTTTGTTAAGGTTAATACTTTAAGAGATTTAAAAGAGAAACAGATACTTTGATGTTAAAAATAGTGTTTACCCTTTTTACAACTCAATCACTAGTCTTTAAGCAATCTCTCTCTCTCTCTCTCTCTTCGTTTTGTTTTCCTTATTTTCCATATTCCATCTCAATGCTCAATATTTCATGAAATCCTCGTACATTAACCACATAGCCAATGCCGCATCACTCTTGCTTGAGAGAAAAACACCTCTTTTTAGGTGATTTGAGTGTCTAGCTACTGCTGTTTCTCTTTTCTTCTGGTTATTCTATTGAGAAATGTTTGAAATGAGGACCATTTTATTTGTATTTATTGCCTTTTAAATACACACTTTCTGTACTCTTTAGTTTCCTTTTCGTCCGCCTCTCCTTCTTCTTCTCTTTCTCTCCCTTGGCTCTATCATCTACATAGCGCCTGGTAGATAGTATGCCTGAATGTCTAAAGAAAGGTAACTTCTTGTTTCTTGTCGGATAATCAGCATATTTCTGCACTGCTCATAACCTAAATATCCGGACAGATCAATACCAAATATTGATCTTATCTGATTTCTTTTATCATACTACAGGGAGAGCTTCGAAGATATAGGAAAGAAAGTAAAGAGAAGTACAGATGCCTCTTCTCAAATCGGAATCAGAAGGCTCATTCCGGGCCGTCCTGGAGGCATCAACATCATCACACCATGTGCAGCATGTAAGCTGTTAAGACGAAGGTGTGCGCAAGAATGCCCTTTTTCTCCATATTTCTCTCCCCACGAACCCCACAAGTTTGCTTCTGTCCATAAAGTGTTTGGAGCCAGCAATGTCTCAAAGCTACTTATGGTAAAACCCGCCATTTTTTCCACCTTCATAGCAGTTATTTAGTTCCTTTAGCATACTGTACAATCTACCATTTACATCTTCTTCTTTCTTTTTTTGCTTTTCTGATGAAAAAATTCAGGAGGTGGATGAGGGCCAAAGAGCAGATGCTGCTAATAGTCTTGTGTACGAAGCCAACGTGAGGCTGAGAGACCCAGTCTACGGCTGCATGGGGGCTATCTTAAATTTGCAGCAGCAAGTTCAATCTTTGCAAGCAGAGCTCAACGCAATAAGGGAAGAGATACTGAAATACAATTACGGGGACCCTACTGTTACAATGCCATCTTCTCACGTCTCTTTGCTCACTTCTTGCGGGGCTGTTTCAGTCATCGTGCCACCTCTTCCACCGCCGCTTCTACCGACCCCAACACCACGGCCGCCACTTTTGTCTTCTGATTCCTCCTCTGGCAGCTACCCTCCACCGACCACTGCTGCAAACTACAGCTCCATTACAAGCGATCAAAACGTTACCTACTTTGAGTGAGTTCCTTGAATGTTTTATAATTCTTTCTTCAGTACCAATCAGCTCCGTTAAGTGGAATAAAGATGATGAAACTGTATCTGAAATTTGATCGAAATAATTTATAATTTATAATTTATTTAAGGATTTCAACTTTTCCTTCAATTTTGTGATCAAGAAATGCTCTTTTTTGACTCCTTAACACCTTTTATGCTCCAACCAAGAACAAAATATGAACTGTCTGGTTATAGATTAGTGTAAGTTCGTGTTATTTGTTGGATGGTCAATGGAAGTGACAGCTAGATTAGTACTGTCAATTGCTTTGTGTATTCCGTAGCGTGCGGATTTCCTACACTATCAATAGCTACGCACACCAAGAACCATGTCTATAATCAAAGTCTGTAAATAATTAAAATTGAAAGACTACAGCCCATCGTTCAAGTTTAGCAGGGACGGTTTGTTGACGTAGATGGGAGTTGGTCTGGTGTCGAGGTTGCTTAAGATTGTAGCATCGTTACTTTGTCTTTACATACCCACTCTTCTCTTCAGTTTTTCTTAATTGGAGTTTACCTTCAGTTTTATTTGGAGAAGAAATAGGGTGAGAATTCTTCCTGATAAACTGCAGCAATGTCTGTCCGATCGAAGAGTTGTTTAGAGCCTTGCTTGACTGACTCTAATTTCAACGTATTTAAATTTATTATTTATGTAAGTTGAAAAAGTGTACATCAAGTGATGAGTTCAGTCAGTGTATCAGTAATTATTATGGCTTTTTTTCGAATAAAAAGCTAATATTTAATTGTTTTATAGCTTTTCAAGTGGATGGAATTTGTAAGCAGAATTAGGAGACTTTAATGAAAATTATATAGTATTTAATGTTATTAAATTTATTATATATTCGTTAAATTATAGGTCTCTTTCTTGGGTTAATTTGATTGATCTCTATATATTATTATTTTTTAATTATATTTTAGGATAATTATCGATTTGAATCCCAAAATATAAGGTTAATTTGAAATATCTCCTAAATTAAAAACTCTAACAACTAATATATTAAACTATCCAAAATATAACAAATCAAACTTTAACGGAAGCCGATCACTCCTGGTTCTGAATTTACGCCGAAAATAATGGTCGATCACCCATGTTCTGTCTAGTGCTTACGTGGCACTAGACATATTGGTTCGGAGTCGATGAGAACGGTAGAGACCCCTCGTTCAATGTGCACTGCACGTGATTCGAGAATGAGAAGTCCTCATCCCAGAACGGTTTCTCGTTCCTTGCACCCCAAATTTATGGGTGCTCGAGAACGGGGGTCCCCTCCCCGGAACGACCTCACGTTCCCTGTCTTTCCCATTTCAGAGATTTTCGAGAACGGGAGGTCCCCTCTCCAAAACGGCCCCCGTCCTCTGCCTCTCTCATTTCAAGGGTTCTCAAGAACGAAGGGTCCTCGTTCCAAAACGGCCCCCAGTTTCTTGCCTCCCCATTTTAGAGGCTAGTTGGGCACAGGGGGTGCCAACTCCAGATTGGGGCCCCCTTCTCAAACGTTCTGTTTAAGAATGAGGGGCTGTTTTGGGGCGGAGACCTCCCATTCTGTGCCATAATTTTGAGAACAAGGGTCATTGCTCCGAAACGGAGGGCCGATCCTCGACAATGTATAAGAAAATGTCCCTCTATTATCATCCCTCGGCTCGCGAAAACCCTAAAACCTCTACTATACACTATTTTCTCTACTCTCTAACGAATTTTCTCTATATTAACGACGTCGATAGATTCTGATTCGAGTAGATCGGTTGATTTAGACGAGACAACAACTTGTGATATCAATATGGACTCATATTTTTACTCCACTCCCATATATGATGATCTTCAAGCATTTGATCACCTAGAAGGTAATAAAAAAATAGAAGTGCAATCGACCTCAAAAACTCTATACAATGAGCTTTAAACATCGATCGACTTGGAGGATGATGAGATGGAAAACATACTGGTAAGATAAAAATTTTTGATGAGATTTTATCTGGGAAAAAAATATATGTAATACCCAGCTTGTACGGATGTCAGATATATTATATTATATTGATATTTTATTATATAATGTCATTTTTGGTAAATATGTCGAATCAGGTCCGTTTCACGAAAAGAAAGCGTCATTACGATCCTAACGATTAATAGGAATTTTAAGGAAATTATGGGAATTTTTGGAGATTAAACACTATATTCCGAGTAAATACACCTCCCGTAATGTGGACGACGTTCTCGTAAAAATAGTAAACGAGATCCAAATTGCGAACGAACAGTTTTGTTAAATCCCAAATAACAAGTCGGACTTATTGGCGAAATATGAAAATTTGGAGAGCACGAATCGATGGACGATTAACGAAACGAAGGACGAAGTATGTGCTAAGGACATTTTGGTCTTTTGCCAAAGTAAATTTTATAATAAAAACAAAAACCCTTTTGTTTCTTCTCACCACTTAGCACAAATCGATTTTCTCTCTGTTTCTTTCTTTCTCTCTCGCAAACCCTCTCTGCCAGCCGCGGTTCCTCAACGATCCGAGCTCCAATTCGCGCTCCGATCGTTCTGTTTCCTTCACGTTTCTTCCTCCAATCGACGTTCTAGGTATGTCTCTATAGTTTTAGAACGTTAGATTTCGAGTTTTGTAACATTTAAACAATTAGGGTTTCGATTAGGGTTTTAATAAAAAATCGAGATTTAGAGCCCGAAATCAATAGGTTTATTGTGATTAAGTATGTATTAAACGTATTGGACGTTATTGGACGAAGTTAGATCAATTCGTGAAAAAGTTTAAAATCCGAGAATTTTAGGATTTTCAGAAAAATTCGTAATTCGAGAATTTAGGTGCCGAGCGTAAATTTCTTGAATAAATGGCTCGATAAAATGGATTAGAACTTTAGAAAGCCCTTTAGTTAAGGTTTTGACAATTTGGAAGTTTATTAACTTAAGCTTGTTTTAACGTCAATCCTTGCAAATTGCTTAGGTAAACAGTGCTCGTGGACGAGGCTTGGATTGCAGCGTGCATGAGGTAAGTTCTCGTGATTCTTCTCTGGCCGATTGGCCTACACCGTACGTCGAATGTCGTCTCGAGGAGTTTTGGAGATGCCTTTAGTTAGTTTTGCTCGGTTTGGGTAGCTAGGTCTTAGGAGTTTATAGTTTATGCTTTTACAGTCTTGATGGTCCATGTTATTGCTTGTTTACTTTATGATAGAGAACTGTCCACGCATCACTTGTTTTAAAGAAAAGCATGAAAATGAATTTCCGCACAGAGATTTAAAGAGAACGTAAAGCATAGCATTGGCCTTCGGGCATACAGGCCTTCGGGCATATAGGCCTTCGGGCATACAGTTTACAGGTCACGCGAGGTGGGGCTCAGGCACGACTGTACGTGTTGTAAGCGTGTACCCCCCTCTTCTAACTGGAAAGAGTAGTCCGCCCGCTGGATGAGCTCTTTCCGGTTAGAAGGTATAGGATCTCGGTGACACCTATAGTGCATTGCATAGTAAGATAAAGAAATAAAGCATGGTTTAATGAATTCATAGCACAGCATGCATCGCATTTACAAAGAGCTTACTGGGATGTTATCTCATAGTGTATATTGTATGGTGTAGGTGACATAGACTTCGAGATACCAGGTAAGGACGATGTCCCTCCACCTGAGGCATGATTCAGTTGACAGAGGATGGCTGCGGTGGTGTGCTGGCGCAGTCGAGGCTTAACCGACCCGTGGGAAGTATGTACAGAGTTTTGAGGGTTTTGGGATATTTTCGGATGTATTGGTTAACTTGTATAGAAATTATAGGATGCTTGGTTCTGATAGACGTTAGGTTTACTTACTGAAGTTTTTAAGGTTTTTATAAACTGATGGGTAAAACGTTTTGGTTTAAAGCTTTATTAACGTTATAGAAATGTTTTGATTGGTTACGGATAGGCTCGGTTTTTAGAACTATCCATGCAGTTGGATTTCGCAAAGTCCGCTGCAAATCGGTGAGTATATATTTAGGGTGTAAGTTGATTATGTTATTGAAGATAAATGGTGAGATATGTGAGATTTGTTCTCTGGAATCGGAATTCCAGAGAGTTGTGATGAAGCATGTTGCTCTCTGTAAGTTGATAAGTATAATTGATAAGTATAGAAAGTGTAGAGAGAAAGAAGCAGAAAAGATGAAGTCGCTGGAGGTGGGCCGCGATCAGGCGCTGCGCTTGGCAGCGATCGAGCGCTGCAAGCCAGCGCTTGCCAGCGACCGAGCGCTGCACGTAGCAGCGATCGGGCGCTGTCCTCGATCGCTGATGCAGCGATCGGGCGCTGCCCTCGATCGCTGATGCAGCGATCGGGCGCCGCCTCCTGTCTTCGGCAGAATTCCGATTTTGCCCTCCCCTTTCTTTATTTGCTTTAAATCAATTGTTTAAACGTTTTAATAAATTAGTTTATAGTTGTTTTAAATGGTTTTAACTTAGATTTCAATTCCGATTTCGATTCTGGTTTCGATTTCGGTTTAGATTCTGCCTAGAGTTTAATTAAAAAAAAAAAAATAGTACGGGAAATACGGGTACAGTTTTAGGGTCGTGACAATATAGTTCTTTAAAGACAATTGGAGAAGAAATAATAGAATATGCTTTAAATAATAGTTATAAGATCAAATTCATTAAAAGTGAATCTCAGCAACTGACGACAATGTGTGAAAACAAATGATGATTGACGACTACATGGTTCGAAGATGCAAAATGAACTTACATTTCAAATAAAAAGTTTCAATGATTCTCACATCTGTTCAAGGAAAATGGGTGGCAAATCATTATTTAGATAGGTTCAAAAGTCAACCTATGTGGAAAATTTCTTCCATTATCGAGACAGTGAGGAAAATTTTGAATGTTAACATTACATCAAGTTTTGACAGAAGAGCAAGAAGCGAAGCTCAAAAACTTAATGAAGTGAATGAGGACAAACAATACAAGTTATTGTGATCGTATGAAGAATAAATACGTAGATCAAATTCAAGTAACCCATTGGGCCTACAGACTCATTTGGTGGGCTCTGCCGATAATGAGTAATATATATTCGAAAGAATGTATATGTAAATAGCTGCTTGTAAGTAGAGGTGTACGTGGTCCGGTCCGATCCGATCTGGTTTTGAGAAAAATTAGGACCAGACCAATAACATTTGGTTTTCAATTTTTAGGACAAGTACCATCAAAATTTTTTTAAGGACCAGACCAGAACTGGACAATAATTTCTGTAGCGGCCCTAATACTGTACCCGATTTTCCCTTATTATTTTGTTTTATACTTAAAACTTTAAATCTATCGTTTGAGCGAAATTTAAAGCGGAAAACAGAACTTGTAAAACGTTCGAATCTATTTTGAACACCATTTAATAAAACCTTAAAACAATTAAAATAAAACAATCGGCAGAGGACAGGGGGCAGAAACGGGCAATCGCCCCAAAAATGAAGGGGCGATCGCTGGTTTTGCCAGCGATCGCCACACCAGGAGATCATAGATTGCGACGACCAATCGAGGGGCGATCGATCGCCCGTCTCCGGCGATCGATCGCCACACGCTCTGGAAATTTTTCCAGAGCGTGCGACCCTTGGGCGATCGATCCCCACCCATGGGTGATCGATCGCCATCTCCTTTGGCCACCTCTTTTCCTTCTTCCATTCTTTCTTCTCCTGCATAACACTTAACTTTTATAACATTTCCCAACTACATAATCCTAACTCTACATACACCTCAATTAATCGTTTTAACATCAAGTCTCTCGTTACTCCCACGTCCTCCATAATTTCACTCAAAACCGACTCAAAACGCATTTAACACGAAATACCTTTTTACGAAAGCAAATTGCGTGGATAGCTCCAAAACTCGAGCATAACCACGCATAACCTAAAACGTCTCCAAACATTTCTATAAAATCAAAATAAGACTTTAACAAAACGTTTTATAAAACGGTTATCAAAACGTTCAACACATCAGTACATTTATCTATCAATTAACCAGAACCAAACATCCTAATATGTTTTCTATACAATTTTATCCAACTAATCCATCATTAACCCAAAACACCCCAATATCCTCAAAATACATACGTACATCCCCACGGGTCAGGTTAAGTATCGACTGCGCCAACACACCACCATGAGCCATCCACCGCCAACTGCATCACTCCACGGGTGGAGGGACCTCATCCTCACCTATATCACGATCACCTACACCATACAGACACACTATGAGCTAAAGGCTCAGTAAGTTTCGTAAATGCAGATGTGTGATAACCCGAATGTGAACGTATGTGTACGACTGCGGGGCAAACCTCAGGTTGCGGGGGAAACCTCGGGACCTAAGCCGAGTGTAGGCGAATCCCGGACTCGAGTATAGGCGAATCCCGGGTCATAAAGAGGGGGTTGTCACAATCCCACATCGCTTGCGGAAGTACATGGAAATGAAATATATGTAAGAGATCCCTCCCAAGATAGTAAGACGCGTTTTGGAGCACAATTGGCAACGGATCCCATAAGAACTCCGAAGTTAAAAGTGCTTCGGCGAGAGCAATTCCAGGTTGGGTGACCTTCCGGGAAGTTCTCTCCAAACAAAGCCGTGAGGGGAGGATATTGGACTACGGCCCAATCCCCAGAGCGGACAATATCTTGCTGGGATATGGGGTCGTTACAAATGGTATCAGAGACTGTACCTAACCGGAAATGTGGCCAACGAGGACGTTGGGCCCCCGAGGAGGGGTGATTGTGATAACCCGAATGTGAACGTACCTGTACGACTGCGGGGCAAACCTCGGGTTGCGGGGCAAACCTCGGGACCTAAGCCGAGTGTAGGCGAATTCCGGACTCGAGTATAGGCGAATCCCGGGTCGTAAAGAGGGGGTTGTCACAATCCCATATCGCTTGGGGAAGTACATGGAAATGAAACATATGTAAGAGATCACTCCCAAGATAGTAAGACGCGTTTTGGAGCACAATTGACAACGGATCCCATTAGAACTCCGAAGTTAAAAGTTCTTCAGTGAGAGTAATTCCAGGTTGGGTGACCTTTTGGGAAGTTCTCGCCAAACAAAGCCGTGAGGGGAGGATATTGGGCTACAACCCAATCCCCAGAGCGGACAATATCTTGCTGGGAAACGGGGTCGTTATAAGATGCATACTATGCATATGAGTTTCGGGAATCATTCAGGCATGTTCTTTTTCATTACGTCACATACAGATTGTCACCGAGGTCTGAACCACCTCACCGTGACTAGATTACGTAGATTTGTTGGTTCATTTTACTTTTTAATTAGGTCGCAGACAGAATGTCACCGAGGTCTAAACCACCTCGCCGTGACCAGATAACAGATTACGTAGATTCATTTCGTTCGTTGGTTCATTTTACTTTTTAATTAGGTCGCAGACAGAATGTCACCGAGGGCTAAACCACCTCGCTGTGACCAGATAACAGATTACGTAGATTCATTTCGTTCTCTTAAACATATGCAGAAATTCGTTTTCATGCTATTTTTAAAAGACGTGATGCATGAGCAGTAAAATGCATAAAGTAAACATAAACAACGTGAATACCATCAAAACATCATACAAGCATAACCTATAAATAGCTAAGCCTAAACTACTCATCCAAAGCATATAAACACACATTGCACCAAATATCCTCAACGACCGAAATCGACGTATGGTGTAGGCCAATCGGTGAGAGTAAGTCACGAAAACTTACCTGTCGTCCGTAGCACACCGAGCTCCTCGTCTCGAGCTTGATCACCTAAATCAATTCATAGTGTTTTTTGTTAAAACCGAGATTAAACATAAAATTCCGGAAATTTACGAAACTCCTAACTAAAGAAAATTTCCTAAAACTTTAATTAACTTCACTCGGGCATTTCATCGAGCAATTTACGCTCGCCAATTACAAACCTCCATTAATGGAGGTTTCTAGAGCTCCAAAACTGATTTTTCAATTAAACGCTTAATACACCCAACCAATCCATCCAATAATGCTCAATAATCATCAATAAATGGATAAATAACCTATTTTAACAAAACCCGGCTATTTCTACGAAATCCCTACGAAACCCTAAACGTTTAAATCTCTAAAAGTCGAGAACTAAAGCCGGAAAACGCTAGAGACTTACCTAGAATTGCGAGGGGAAGAGAAAACGTGAAGAACGTTTGATGATCGGAGAGAAATCGGTGGAGAAACGGAGGAGAACCGCCGTTGGAAGCTTGGTCGCCAGAGAGAGGGGAAACAAATTCCTCTCCGGAATTTGCCAAGTGAGGGAGAAGAAGGGCTTTGCCCCTTTTTAATTAATTAAATTGTAAAAAGACAAGTTTGCTCCTCCATTGAACTTTTCGTTTATCCTGTTATTCGTCTATCGATTCGGTTTCTCTAAAAATTTTTTATTTCATCAATAATTCCAACTTATTCCTAGGGCTCTGATAAAATTTTCCGTTTGTCAAACGGATTTATTTTGCTATTTCTACGAATTAAATCTCTACAATGGCAAAAATGAAAACTTTACCGTTTCACCTTCGATTTGGATTTCAAAAATTCTCAACTTTCCCTTAAAATTCCTATAAATCATAAGGGTTCCATTAAAGGTCTCGATTCGCAAAACGAACATATTTCAATTATTTACGAAATTACCTCTTATAGCGGAAACCGAACACTTGGGCGTTATACTGTCAATTTGGATTTCTGAAATTTTCTTATTCTTCTAAAAATCCTCATTAATTACTAGGGCTCTAACGAAACTTCCCGCTCTAACGTAATTTGGACTATTTAGGGCTCTAATTTGGGAGATTTTTTTTATGCTATTTGAAGGAAACGATTTGAGATGGAGAAATCAACACGGTGGGGGCTTGAAATGATCGAATTTTAGGTTGGAATCATAAGGAGCCGAGAGAAAATTAATTTTTTCGAAAGAGGGGGGCAAATCGGGGGAGCAGTTTTTTTATATATATTGTCAGGGATTGTGATCTGTTGCACGGCAACGATCCCCGTTCTCAAAATTAAGGTTGAGAAAGAGTGGTCACCGCCACAGATCATGTCTATTTCTCAAGCGTAATGTTTAAGAACATTAGGTTATTTTGCGACGGGGTCCCGTTCTTAAAATTAAAACACAAAACAAGAAGTCATAGTCTCGAAACGACCCTCCATTCTTAAACATAACGCTTGAGAATGAGGCACTGATCTGGGGCAGAAACCTCTCGTTCACAACCATCCTCTAAAAATGGGGAGATAGGAAACAAGAAGTTGTTCCAAGGCAGCAGGGAACATGGAACCATTCTCTGTTCTCAAGCACCTCTAAAATTGAAGTGCAAGGAACAGGGGCCCATTTTGTGACCGGTTACCTTAACTCTCAAATCACATGTGATCCACGTTGAACGAGAGGGCTCCACCACCTTCATCGGCCCAACATGTCCAGTGTAACATAAGCAATGACCAAAACAGGGTGTCAGCGTAAATTCAAAACGGTGGTTATCGACCTTTTGCTGGGAAAAATTGGTTACATTTTGGATATGTGTTGGCAGAATCGACCCGGGACCGGAACATGCCGATCGATTTGGTCCGATTTTGGTCCGTTCTCAATGTTCCACGTTCCGGGATCGGTTCTAAATCAGGATTTCTTGCAGGATACGGCCAGGATAAAAAAAAACCAGAAAAACCGTGGAAAACCGACTTTAAGTAGAGGAAAACCGACTTGACCGTGGAAAACCCAAAACCAGTCGGCCGGTTTGCCCTTATGCGGCATATGAATCTCAGTCCAAACTAATCGTGAACTTTACGGGAAAATGAAAAGAGATCCAAAGGCTCGCAGAAAAACGAAGGGAGGAGGACGTTTACAAGTCTGGATCAGAAAGAGCACATCATTACCTAGTATGGAAAACAGAGGTGCGAGAAATTTCTCATTGCCAATTGATGGGGACTTCAATGAAAAGCCTGTGCTTGATTGGGAAAGGTGCCGGAGAAGGATTGGCATGACTCTGAAGAAGAAGAAGAACAACAAAGCTCTTAAGCCCCACTCCCCAAAAATATATCTCTCTTGGCCTCTTGCTTTTTTGCTGGTGCTGCGAACAGAAGAAGTCGATCTGGGAAAAAAGCAAACAGTGAGATATGTGGTGGGTTTTGGGGTTTGTAGCTGAAGAGAGAGAGCTCATCACTGATCCCTGGTTTTGGGGTTTATAGCAGAAGCGGGAGAGAGAGTTGCAAATGAATAATGGAGAAGATGGCAGGTAGATGTTGTCAGCTAGCTGGGCTGGGATTAGAGAGCGGAGAAAGTGAAGAGTCATCTCAAACTCAAAATCAGAAGGATCTGTTGGACAATGACTCAAAAGCAGGCATCATTCTCTGGATTTTCGGGAGTAACGGGTACCGATATCGGTTCTTTTTTAGGCTGAAATTAAAATCTCTGAGTGGCCGGTTCTGGCTCAAAACCGGATAGGCCCGGACCACGTACGTTCTTTTTTAGATAGTTTAAGATTTTAGTTTGTTTAATTTTTAGTTTAAGAATATTAAGTATTTATATACATAATTTATGAACTAGTGTGATATAAATTATATATTTTACAAGTAGTTTTCACTGACATAATATATTTTTTCTAATTATATTTTCAAAATATTGTTAGAGTACAATAAAACCTGAATTTTAATTGAGTCGGGTCGGACCTGTATAACAATATTAGAGTTTTATGTTTTCTCTATATACGAATAATTGTGTAACAAAATTCAGTTGTACATTAATTTTCGATACATTGAATTTCTCCTCTCCTTGAGAGAATTTTGTACGTAAATTTTGGTATTTCTGTTTTTCAGATTATCACCGTTCAATTTTCAAGGAATGCACTAACAGACATTTAAAGTAGTGAAAGATGACTCTTTCTGGTGTAAAGCGGCAGTAAAATTGAAATTCCAAATCTTAGTAAAGGTGACAAAATTCAAATGCTTCGTTCGGCGACAAACAAGCTTATTCGATGCAGCTCAAAATCGGAACATCCAATGAAATCCACACAGTTCTTAAAGGCCTTAGTTAGGTCTCCTGCAGTTCTTCCTGATCTCACCGTTTGATCCAGTAAGGGGGCTGATATCTCCCATCTTGATCATTGCAGAAGCAAAAGCAGAGAAGAAAGAGTTTTTACCGCCGCTGTAGCTACGCACCAAAGAGTCAGTGGAGCCACCGTTGAACAATTCTTGATCGGAGTGGAGGAGACCCTTCTTCTGGACGAGGTTTTGGAAGTATGCGTTGTCAAACGCAGTGGGAGTTTGAAGGTCGAGAGGAGCCAGATTGTTGTCCCCCGAGCCTGAAGCTCTCGGGCAGTTGGACTGTCTTGTCTGGGCGAAGGAAGGGTCGATGTTGGATTCGCTGTATATGTGCGTTCTGAAGGTTGTGCACCTCGCTAGTCCAATGGTGTGAGAACCTATTGCAACGAAGCTACGACGTTAGTTTAGGATATAAATTAGAATGGAAGACTTCTGGGTTGATATGGATGACGAACCAGACAAAGCGACCAAGTCTGTAGTAGAAAGGCCTAGAGCACTGAATCTTGACATGAGCTGGCTTAGACTAGAATTTGGAGCCGGGATGCCATTGTTGGCGGCAGATAAGCTTGCTGTCCTAGAGTCTCTTCTTCCAAGTTTTACGTTCCAGCTTGGGCCTTTCAGCTGCATATGCAAACCAAATTAATGTCATTTTCTTCGATTGATCCAAGTTAACTATGCGGTATTAAATGGAGGTAGGTAGCTCTTCCAGAGATAAACTTACGATGGCAACAGAGTCACGAGCGGAAATAGCCAGTACATCAGCGCATGAAACCACGCCGGGGCAAGCCTTCTCCACCGCCGATTTTATGTTGTCAATGACATCAAACCCCCGGGCCGAGTTTCGGTTCGGATTGGCAGTCTTCTCCCCAGTGAAGCTCGATGTGTCGTCCAGTAGGATTGACCCATCACACCCCTGCACATGCAAAATAATGCAGCTTGCTATAAGATTATGCAGTAAAGTTATGGTGAAGAAAAGAGAAAACGAAGATGGAACATGTATATACGTTGACAAAACAGTCATGGAAGAACAAACGCAGGATAGAAGCTCCCATTCGGGCCTCATTTGATATCGCAGATTGGACGTTGGATTTGACGATGGAGAGAAGATTTGGACAAGAACTGGAGTAAAAGTTTGCGGAAAGTTGAGCTCTGGAATATCCAGGAAAACCCACGAACAAAATCAGGAGAACTACAATGGCTGCCTTAGAAGCAGAACAAGTAAAAGAAGCAGCCATTGCTGTCGCTGAAGATGTAGTAGAAGTACGTAGAACTAAGAGAACGAAGATGGGTTTATATAGAAGAATTTCTCAAGTATTGTGTCAGAAGTGGGCAAGTAGGTAACCTAACACGTAGATAACTAACTGCATGGCAATATTTCAAAGTTCAAACATACAAAAACAAAATCCAGTTTCTCCTAATCTGCTTCTTCAACCTTAAGCCAAGTAAAACAAGCAAACAAATCAAAGATTTGGTTAAAAGAAGCAGACGCGTTCATGATTGTCAAAAACAGGAGAAAGAGCAGTGATTAGTTCGTTGTGAAGGGAATCAGAGTTGGTGAAGTGTTTGTCAAACGACAGGGTCCCATCTGTAAGTGTGAAAATCTTTCATCTTTTATGATGCTTAAAAGTGAGTGTTTGAAGTGAGTAAGACGATTAATTTGACTCGTTACTTCCAGTAAACATCGTGTAAAAGATTGACTCTTCAACTCAAAGCCATCTGCAAATAACAGAGAGGAAAGATTACTCTTGCAGAAGATAAATACACGAATAATCAAAAGGGGATCACTTTGTAATAAGACTTCTGTTTTCTCCATACGTCTCCATCATCAAAGAACACAATTCTACAAAAGTGGCTGCCTCTCTAACAAACCAATAGAATAATTAGTGATTAAAACAATAATTACCTTTGAAAACAAAAGGATAATATATTTCTCTTAATATAATAATCAGACAAGTACATCTCCATCGCCAAAGTCTGTTAAGTTCTCTGCAACTCGGTGATTATTATCTCAGCTTTAGTGGGTTTTCAAGAAAGATGCAGAGCAGTAAGAGAGAGAGAGAGAGAGCCCAAGACGAGCGTACTTCAAATGGAGAGATAAAAGGATAATAAAAACAATCACCTCTCGTCAAAAGTGATAATATATGATAAAAGATCAAACCCCTAAACGAATCTGTCAAAGACGATATTTCCAGAAGCCGACCGTAACAGCAGTTTTCCGAATCCATTTTCAACCATGGGTTTTAATAAACAAATCGCAGAGTTGAAAAGAGAGAACACAGTTGAAAGCTAAAAATGAAAGTCAGAGCACATGGTGAAATCGTTTGCAGGTGAGCCACAGCCACCTAATGGAAAATTGTTGACTTTTCAAAGTGCATATTTTTCTTGGCAAATTAATAATTACGATTCCGACCATGATTAGAGATCCACTGATCTTGCTTGGTAAGTATTTATTGTGTTTGCAAAATTCCAAGTCTTTGGGTGACTTCGCCTAACTTCATTTATGGTGATTTTTGCCATGCATTCACCTTTTCAACATCTTTAGTTATACGTCAGTTCACGATGATTTTGTTGTTCAATAGATTGCGACATAATTAGTTGAGCAATCCGGATTGGAGCTCAAAATTCCAAGGAACGTCACATCAATGTTATTCATACACAATTTACAGTACATTTGGCCCAGAAATCAGTTTAAACTTTGTCTTTGAGATGGTCTTCAAAGAGGTCACTAAAAAGGAAGAACATTATTTATTAAGAGCTTGAAAATCAAAGCCACCTTACACATCAAATGTAACGTAAAATGTTACAATAAAGTGTAAAATATAAAAAAAGCTCTTCCTTCAAACAGCAGCCTGCAACCCAAGAGGAGATGTGTCCATTGCTTTACCTTCAATTGGTGTTGTTTCTCTTTTGTAGATGTACATACTTGACGCCCAAAGAAACACTCCTAAATTGAGTGTAGACAGGACCAAAAGAAACCCGTAATAGTAATCCAAGTGACAGTCGTTCAAGTTCTTCCCGATCCAACTCTTTCCGTCATTCCGATTTGTTATTTTATCCACCATTGTTACCAGAAAGCTGTTCAAAAAGTTGCCAACTCCAATCCCACTCGTGAAGAATGTGGTTCCAAGACTCTGCATGTCTTCCGGGGACTGATCGTAGAAGAACTCCAACAACCCAATCGCGTTAAACACATCAGCTACGCCGAGGAGAATGTATTGGGGCAGTAGCCAAAATATACTCATTGGAACAATGTCTCGAGGTCCTACAATATGGTGCACCCTCGCTTCATGCATTCGGCGAACTTCCACAGCATAAGCAATGGCAATGGCTATTATTTGGATGACAAATCCAATACCAAGCCTTTGAAGTAGAGTTATTCCTCTTGGATTTCCAGTTCTTTGCCGCATAAATGGAACAAAATAGCAGTCGTACAATGGCACGGACAGGAGCATGGAGAGGGTCACAAAAGCTCCCAAGAGAAGCAGCTGGAATTTGAAAACTTTGGATCAGGCTTCTGTTTAAGGTTGTACCTTGTTTGACAAAGAGGGTATTAATTTGAGCCCAAATGGTGCTAGGTATTAAGGTTACCAACCAAATCAGGATCCATCCCCAAAATGAGCTTAGTTCCTTCCACCTGGGTCACCGTGCATGGTGGCTTTGCTGACCCAGCTATGCCCTCCACTTTTACAGCAGCCTTGTCCAAGAACCTGTGATTAGCCATCTTAGTTTGTAGTCGGTTACATTATTCACTAATAATACGATATTATAGCAAGATAGACAAATCAAAATAGATAATTATTCTTCGAACAATTCCCTACATATTTAAGCTTCCCATACAGAATCTGGTTATCTTGATCACGGATAAATGAAGGTACCCAACCAGTTTGAGCTTTGAAACATGCATTAACTTTGTAATGTCAGAAAATAATAGGTGGGGCCTTTTGCGTCATGGTTACACTAACTTCGTCTAATAAACGTCAGAAAGAGAGACAGAGGGAGAGAGGGATTGTGACCATTCATTACAAATTTTCGAGTATAACAAGGACGTGCACATGGAAAATTCATCATTATTTATTCTACGCTAAGGTTACCTGAAAATAGGGGTGTGATGAACCTGCCGCTTTCCGGTGCTGATGTAATGTTGGGGCTCAAACTCATGCAAATCTGTGGATCTATTAGGAAGCTGCAGGTTTCGATTTCTGAATGCTGTTATGAGCACTTGAATTAAGTCGTTTGTCGGGCTTTTCGTCCTCCTAACTTTGTGCCTGTAAATTGGAGTTCCTATGTAGAAAATAACCAAGGATAACAGCAGACCTACAGTAGGGATACCATACCCCAACCCCCATCCCAAATTCTCTTGAATGTAGACAAGGCCAGAGGTAGCACATAAGGCCCCAAAGAAGGTGCTGAACATCCACCAGTTGAAGAAGGAAACCTTTAGTGTTTTTTCAGACGGGTCAAAGTCGTCAAACTGATCTGCACCAAAAGTGGATATGTTGGGTTTTGTTCCACCCGCTCCAATAGCTATTATGTACAGAGACATGTAGAAGAAAGAAATCTGTAAACTGGTGGCCTTGTTGCAAACTCCATTTGTACATGTAGGCTTCAAGCTTTTAAGAGAAACTGCCATTGTTAGTAGGATCATCCCCTGTCAAGGATTTTAAGGTAGTTCTACGTAAGTCTGTAGTTATAAACAAATATTAAAAAGAAATGGAATCAAAGCATACAGAATATACATCATCTGAACATCAAGATAATTTTAGCTTTACTAAATTCCATTTTCAGTCAGCTGGCAAAGGGTACCGTGATGGGCACTCGCAATATTTTTTCGACTGAAATTTCTAATCTGATTTCAACCTTGTATTTGGACTAGTCTTTTATCAGTAATTCACAGCCAAGCAAGGAAATAGAGAAGATCCTCCACTATTACACGAGTTTACTTGCTCCTCTTCTAGATTATTTTACGAATCTTAATATACTAAAATGAAAACTAATAGTGGCCACTCAAATCAATGCAAAGTAGTTGGTCCCACAAACATATGGTCCAAACAGAGAGATCCCCTACAAAATTTGTAACAGCGTGATGATCATTCAAATAGTAGTATGGACTAAAATTCAGGCAATAAAGCAGGAATTATCAGGTGAAAATGAAACTTGGTAGTGGATAGGTAATGGTCATATATACCAGGACGTATATATTTGATGATACAGTGAAAGTCCAAAACCGACCAATGAATGAGTCTGATATATATGCACCGGCAATTGGTGTAATCCATATAGATCCCGACCAGTTGTTCACATTTCTGACCGATGAAACTGTGTCTTCGTGAAGTTGGGTAGTCAAGTAATTCACTAAATTGGAGGCTATTCCATAAAATGCCATCCTTTCAAATGCTTCATAACCTGACAAACTAAAAACTCTTAGCAAGCCGTGATAATAAATACAGTACTTTTCTAGAAAGGAAGCCAGAGACAGTGGCTCATTTCATAATAAAACTAGAATACCATTTATGAGGAGTAGCAGTACAAATTCCCAGGCATAGAGCATAGTTCAAAGGAAATCAAATATTGCAATTTCAGTACTGTTCATGAACTGTGGTTGAAATTTTTTTATCAAGCTGTAATTACAAAACTAGAACTAAAACCATATAAAATGGAAGATAATAGACTTACCAACAAGAAAGGCACAAGCTTTCCATTTCCCAGTCTTAGAAGCAAGCACGGGTCGCCCACGAATATCAACAGTTCCATCAAGAGTGAAACCTTTGGCTTCCATCTGAAAGAGGTAGAGAGATTGGAAAGAGAGCTTAACAATCTCCCAAACAAGGAAGTAGGAGTTTTCACGGTGGACAATCTCACTGTGGGGAGCCAGGAATTCCCAGACTAAATAGGCGCATTCATTAGCTCAACTTGTCCTTCTGAGTTAACCAAACCAACGGAGAGTTTGAGAGACTTAGAGCTGCCACCGTTCACTTTGTAAGCGTCTAGCTACTTTAAGCCGCTCAATGAAGTGGGAGATGCCTGAAGAAACCGTTGGAGTGGCTTTTATAGCAATACTTGGACCAAGCGAGTAGATCCATCTCGCACAGAAGCATACCCAGATTTTAAAATGAAGGTTCTAGTTATGGTTCATACTAGTAATGGACCCCCTTCCTTAGCCCCACCACAAAATCAAGTGGCAGCGAAGAAAATGCTGAATCCAAACTTGCAAGAGATATGCTGAATCACCCACTGATCAAAGTCAAATTGATCGTTGACTCAAGTCTCAAACTAACACTGTATGAAAATATAAAGCATACACTAAGAGAATCTGTTTTCATCTAAAAGTTCCCTCAGAAATCCCTGAAATGGGAAGAGGTTTTTTCGTTTTCTGAAGGAAAATCAAGATCTTCCTCCTAAGGTTTGAAACAGGTGGTGCCTTCATCCTCCAAAAAAGAGTGAGGAGCTCCATGTGGGTGGGCTAATTATGCCTGCCACTCGCGATCTTAACTGTATATTGACCAGTTTTCTCCCACATTTTTCAGTGCCAACTATCACTATCGCTTCCCTCCACTTTTTTCTTGCACCAGTACCATCATTTCCGTTGATGCATTACCTATTGGCTGAAAAACTTAGGCGTAGCCTAAATTATCTCTGGAGAAAAAAGCTAGTATAAATTCATGTAATATATTACAGAAGAACTATTCTCAGATTCTTCGAAACTTTTTATTGGATCATCCGAAAGTAAAAGCATGAGTTGAGGCTGAGCTACAATGATGCCAAATGTTGGTACGACAGCCCGAATTTATGCTGTGGAAGTTTAAGAGCGTTTGGATGAAAGTAAAAAATGAATGCCTCTTTCCTTTATTCCTGGCTTTAACTTTTGTACGAAATAGAAATTTACAGGGTATAAATGGTTGGTTTGTCTGAGCTAAACAAGGTTTGTACAACTCAACAAGTTATAACTTTCTCAAAATGGCTCTAAGGACCACTAAAACAACATATTGGCTGACTCAATTGCAGAAGGCATGGGCAAATGGTGACACTGTGTGAGATGCTGATCTTTTTGGAATCTTCAATTACAAAGAATCTTTTAGGTCAATGAAATGCTCATGCTGGTGATTTTCATGTGTACTACAATACTGCAGGTTTCTTTCTCAAACGCCAAGCACTACGTTTAATGAAATTACACTGAAAATTATCTCATCAAGAGAACATTGAATGAGAAAACTAAAGAGATTTGGATGAGAAAACTTCCTTAAACTACTAGAATCATCGACAACGAAAGCATATTCAATGTTGGTAGAATTAAATGCTCATAAAATTATGTGGTTGCTTGACAGAGAGGGCAAAGGCAAAATATATTCACAAAAACAACTAGGCCCCAACAAAAACCATGGGCACAGAACCTAACTGTGTTTCAATATGTTCTCCAACTCTCCAGTGTCAATGCATCTCTTTAACTACTATTGTGAAAAAAGTAGGAAATATATTAGAGCAATTAGTTAGAGGTAGAAGAACGCAGCTAAAACCTTAAGTATTTGTTTCTTGCTGCCCAAAGCGATGTAGTGGAATAAGTCAGTTTTTAGCAATAATTGGTGTCTTCCTCTCAAACCACAGAATTGAAAATTTATCTGTCAATTGAAGATGACAATGAACTGCCTTTTGGGTAGTACTGGAGGAAGAGACAGTCAACTGTCAGTGGCATAATATTGCTGAACCACAATATAAGCATATGTGGCGCAGTTGAGGACATAATATTCTAATTAGGAGCAAAAAGCAACGAAGGATGGTGATTGACATTTTCCTTCCTACAAACGAAAAGCAAGATGGACTCTGTAAGAGGATCGAAAAAGAAAATGAAGATAGCTTATCATAATAAACCTTTTACCAATAGCAAAAGCTGGCAGAACAATCAATCTACTTTTGCGATCCACTAGTTTAGTGCATGTTTTGTGAAAAGTATATCTTATCCCTTTAAACTGTAGTCAAGCACATTAATCCTTTTTTGTTAGTGACTGTTTAAGTCGTTTTTCCAAGATTAAATTAAGGTGTCAAAAAAACCGAGTGGTCTCGTACCATGGTTGTTCTAGTTCACAAAAGTTGGAGGGGAATTTATAAACATCACAAGTCAAAAAGTCTAGTCATTAACTCTATATGATTCGAAAAAGAAACCACTCAAGGCATAAATAGTGAGATTGACATAATGTTTAACTCTCATTCAAAACAGACAAGTATATAGAGGCTGTCCAAGGAAGAAAATTACTTGAATTAACGTGGATAATGAAGGAATTTTCTTCAGAGCTATCTAACTACATACTTCTTAAATTATTAAACCATACAAACAACATATAATGGTTTAGTTACCGTTCTGCTGCCTGTAAAACTAGCAACGTAGTTTCACTCAGTCCAACTCCAAAACTGATTCAATTTCTTCTTGAGGTAGTTCAAATGCATTAATCTCGGCTAAGTAAGCGTTGGATCAAGATGTAGCAAGACTACGGTTCTGCACGATAAGAGGAAGATCGTAAGCATTTGATTAACAATAATAGGTAAAATTATAGTTCCAAATTGCAGTAACAGTACATTTGGTAGAGCAAGAGCAGTAAGAAGTATGCTAAGGAAACAGTTGCGATCATTTTCAGTCAATGATAACATACAAAACTGAAAGTTTACCTTATCACGGGTGCTAACATAAAGCACTCTGGATGCTCGACAATAAAACTGATAACTAGGACATCAGTACTTATCTATTTAATTTCTTTTGAAATAAAATGGCGTTGACTAAGTAAACTTGCTGATGGTTTTACAAGAAAGAGCCAAAACTAGACTTATATATCATTCTTGTGATGATTATACAAAACACTCTTCACAGTTATGCACATCAGTTGATTTATTCACAATAGCTTTGTTAGGAATTTATTAGTTAAAGGGTAAATTAGGAAATACTCTTGTTAAGTGGTTAGAATTGGTTATGTGTTGGTTATTATTTAGTTATTTTGTTGGTTATTTAAGTGGGAAAGTGGGGAGAGGTTAAAGGGGGGAAAAGGAGTGGGAGAGTGCAGGGACTCTAGAATTTCTCTGTAAATTGGGAGAGAGTGAAGACTCTAGAATTTCTTCACATTTATGTTAGTGTGTGGTCCGATTGTTTTCTTGAATTACAATATATTTTAGTTGTTTGTGTGACAAAGTAACAGATACCCTAACATTGGTATCAGAGCACTACACGATGGCTGGGAAGAAGCAGTCAGGAATTGGGAAATCGGGTATGACAGAGGAGCAGTTTGATCCAAGTGAACTATGGCAAGAATTGGGAATGATCAAGGACAGCATCGCTCGGCTGCCAGATTTGGAGAGGAATTTGGCATTGTTGATGGCGAAGTTGGACTCTTTAGCCGAGACAGTGCATTCTGCACTACCACGACAGTGGGATAAAGGAAAGCCGCCGATTGACAATGACCCAGCAGAACAATCAAGTTATCAGGGAGAGTCTTTTCAGGGAAGAAATGGAGAAGAGGGATGTCGTGATGATTACCTGACTCGACGCTTGGAGATGCCGGTGGTCTCTGATGGGGATCCAGATGACTGGATATTCAGGGTGGAGCGTTTCTTTGCACTCCAACCTCTGTCGGAACAGGCGAAGCTTCATTGTGTGGCGGTACATTTGGAGGGGGAGGCGCTGGCTTGGTTCCAGTGGGAAGAGCGTCGCCGTCCATTCCGCGGTTGGATGGATTTCAGGTGCTTATTGGTCGAGCGTTTCCGATCATCCTTGGAGGGCACTCTATCTGAAAAATTTCTGCAATTGCAACAAGCCGGGTCCGTACGGGAGTATCGACAGCGATTTGAGCGGGCTGCATCCCATTTTTCCGATTTACCAGAACACCTGCTCGAGGCTCAGTTCGTGACGGGGCTACGACCGGAGATTCGTGCTGATCTTCTTGTGCTCCGACCGACGGGACTTAACCAGTTAATGCTCACTGCCCAGAGAGTTGAAGATAAACACTCCCTCCTGCATATAATTGGGTTCGGGTCAGGGGAGTTTGTATCAGATAATGGGCTACCCAGAATTGGGAGGGAAAATGGGCTAAACAGAATTGGGCCGCCTACCCAAGCGATACCCAATATCACTACAGGTCGCAGTACATCAGATAATCAGCCCAGAATATTGCAACCCACACCCAACTATGCCACTTTACCAGCTTCCAGCACCATGTCAATAATTCAGCCAGTTCGTAAAGCATCTTCATTTCGCCAGTTGTCTGATGCGGAGTTAGCACGAAAACGAGAGAGGGGACTTTGTTATCGGTGTGATGAGAAATTTTTCCCGGGGCATCGATGTAAAGCGAAAGATTTGTTGGTATTGGTTTGTCAAGAGGGAAACGTCGCGGCTGAGGAGGCACTGTGCAGAACGAAGGAGCCATTGGAAATAGTTGAACAATCCGGACTGCAGTCCGAGCTCGAACAGTTACCACTGAGTTCAAGCGAAGGGTGTTCGGCAAGGATCGCGAAGGGCAAGGAACTTGCTTGGGGATAGGGAGGTTCAATTTTTCAATTCCACCTTGAGGACAAGGTGAAACTTTAGGCGGCCGGTATTGTTAGGAATTTATTAGTTAAAGGGTAAATTAGGAAATACTCTTGTTAAGTGGTTAGAATTGGTTATGTGTTGATTATTATTTAGTTATTTTGTTGGTTATTTAAGTGGGAAAGTGGGGAGAGGTTAAAGGGGGGAAAAGGAGTGGGAGATGTTAGGGTATCTGTTACTTTGTCACACAAACAACTAAAATATATTGTAATTCAAGAAAACAATCGGACCACACACTAACATAAATGTGAAGAAATTCTAGAGTCTGCACTCTCTCCCAATTTACAGAGAAATTCTAGAGTCCCTGCACTCTCCCACTCCTTTTCCCCCCTTTAACCTCTCCCCACTTTCCCACTTAAATAACCAACAAAATAACTAAATAATAACCAACACATAACCAATTCTAACCACTTAACAAGAGTATTTCCTAATTTACCCTTTAACTAATAAATTCCTAACAAGCTTCAACCAAAGTCTGAAAAATTGAGCTCCATCAACTAATTGTACCAAAAGTTCAATTCCATAATGTCCAGAATACATAAATTTTGTACCAACCTTTTTATGCGGAACCGTGCATGCTCGAGGTTGATCATTGTATACATTCTTCAATCTACTCCTATTTGAAGATGAAGTCGCAAACAGCAGGGTATTATTGGATCATCGAAGTAAATGCAAAAAAATAGTGTTATCCTCAATTTTTGAAGCAGTATAGCAAATGGACCTCATATCAATTTTCTCCTCCATATGCTTCCTTTTACCCATGTTTCGGATTGGACAGTAAAGTGATAGAAGCTCAAGAAAATGATTGTCATCCTTTCCTAAAATCAGAAACGAAAACATTTAGGTCTAAGAAGAAATTGTTTGAAGAAATGAAAATAAACTAAAACTAACAATTAAAAAAATAAGTTTTGTCATGAGAAGTTCAAGATAATAATTGTTTTTGTTCCAAAAAGACAAGATAAACCTCTTGAGGATGAGTTAGAGGCAAACTTTGCGTTCGTAAAGGCGCCTTTTAAGATTTTCATTTTTGATCAACTGAAAGGGTTGATGAATCGTTGATTGTGTTGAACGAATATGAGTGATCGACAAGCAAGAGTCTGCAATGATTAGTCAACAGTTATAGAAGTCAATATGCAACTGGATAGTAATAAAATGTTGTGAGCCAGTCAGTAGACGTGAGTATAAACAACTAATAATTACTATCCAGATTGAGTGGTCAATATGGATCAAGAAAGAGGGCATGCAAGAAGATATATGTGTGTATGAGCGATCAGATTATTACAACACAAGAACAGAAGCAGTTTGAAAATTCAAAAAACAAATTTGCTTATTCCTTTTCTTCATTTGTCATACTTTTTGCAAACACAATACGTTGTTTTATCATTTGCAGTGATAAAACTAGGTGTTCTTAGGTTTTTGACATATATTGGTGTTCAAGTTGACATTATCTTTGCACAACTTAGTAGACTAAATATTTGTTGCCTCTTGGAGGCTTAATTATGGTACATGGGATCACATAACTGGTGGGGAAAATAAGCGCTTTAGAAAAAACCAGCAGTGAGCATACACTCAAGTGTTACCACTACGGTAACCGCTAAAAGGTCAGTATTCAGTTGGAGCTAAGTAATAAACTTACGAATAATTGCTAATAACTATCAAACACATTTCCTAAAGAAGTACTAGGGTAATTCCCCGATTAACATTTTTCAATATGTCCAAGAACGACACCGATTCCAATGACCAAACAGAAAATAACAATCGCAAATTGAAAATGGAACAATCACCTGGAAAATTCCCAACTCATAGCAGATGTCAATATTTTTAGAAATAGCTCAGAATTTCCAATCCTATTTCAAATCATTGGCGAAACAAAACATTAAAAAAATAGCGCAAATAGAGAAGAGGCAAATTACCATTATCAGGGCGCCTCTTCAACGACACTGTAGTAGTAGAAACAGCGATAGGTAATGGATTCGCACAGGGACTACACGAAAGTTCCGAATAATCGGTGCATATAGGTCCAGAGCTACAACGTAGAACCAAAACCAACTAGAGGTAGCGGGCGCTCTACTAGTACAATCAGAGAGGGGTTTTCTCGAATAGATCTGAATCTGGATTTCTTCTTGGCTTCCATTTCCAACACTTCCCATCTCACGATGATTTTCTTTTATATATGCAGGCGTTTGTTATAGAATAGACAGAGAGAGTTCTGGAGGAAGTTAACTGTGGTGGCGGGAAATTTGGATTGAGAGAGAAAGAAAGAACAAATGAGCTTATGGGCCTAATACAAGATGGGCCTACCTTCAGCGCCCATATTCAACTGGATTTGTTTTATCAACTTCAATATATTTACCTTAAAATATATTTTTTAATATTTTCACATAATATAATTAGTGAAAAAATTTTAAAAATAAAAAATAAATCAATTTCTCTAATTTTTTTCAATTCAAATTACAACATTAGATTTCATTTCGGGTGATAATTACTATATAAAAAATATTGGAAAAAATTCAATTTAGAGATGAAGACGTTCTTCTCCATCGGAACCGCCTCAGCTAGCCGACAAGAGAGAGAGAGGAGGGAGAGAAAGAAAAAAAAAAGAATAATTAGGTAATTTTAAAAGGCACATGTAGAGCAATTTTAACGACCTGCTTTACAGGAGGGTTTGAATCGTAAATGTTTTATACGATAAGATTTGATTGGGTCAAAAATAAATTTTAGGGGTCAAATGACCACTCACCTATAAGTTGGGGCTAAATTGAATTTTTTCTTAAAATATTTATTTTGGTCACGACCCTTCTAGTATTACTCTGAGCCTAATCTATGAAATTTAATTTTTCACGTCACCAGCAAATTTAATGTAAGGGTCTAAGGGAGTGTTTGGGAACTGCCATAAAAGTTGAATTTCAAAATCTGAGAAAGCACATCCTTGCGAAGGAATTTACAGAAACCAGCAAGAAATTCTTATTCCATGGTGGAAAATATGTTGGGAGGTTTCCTTCGTTTACTTTCTGACTCCATTAACAGTCCTCTTCCTTACGTTGGACTGCTCAGAAAAGGAAAGTTTACAGCTTTAAAACGATTGTCTAGTCTTGTTCGCCACCTTCACTCCAGCTCTTGATTGCTTCGACCACTACCTCCTTCAAAGCTTCGGCTTCAATGGCTTCCCCTTGTTCGTCATTCTGCAAAACAAAAAAAAAAAATACGATCTTTTTATTCGTCCATGTTATGTAACAGTTGAAATAGAGGATTCAATGGGGGATTCATCTTACTTCGCCTCCAAATGCTTGGAATCGGAATCTCTCAGTGCAGGAAACCCTAGCTTCTAGCACAGTGAGGCCCACCTCCTCAAAGGCTTCTAATATGCAGACAAGAAGACCTGGACAGCTCTTCTCCGAAAACACATTTACAAGGAACCCATTTTCTAGAGTTTCCACGGTAACCTAATCGCAAAATACCTAGCTCTCAATCAATAGATTCCATCAACTGAGGTAGAAATCAAAATATAAAAATGAGAATGTTACCAGAGGTAGTGCGTTTTGGTCGTCGCTCGAAGTTTGTCCCGTCGCTATATCTTGATTCAGTATTTGAATCTTCTCCTTCAGCTCTCCAATGTATCTCGACGCATCTTTTATGATGGAGATTCTGTTTAGCTGCCATGGTCAACCAAAAGTCAAGCTTCAGAATCAAAATATTAAACTAAGTTATATTTATGCTTTTTAAGCCTAAAGCCATGCATGAATATAAAATTACAGCATGAGAGCGAGTGATGGAACGAAGCGTCTGCAGATCCTCATGCAAAACCGCACCCTTCTTGCTTCCTGAAACCATGAGCTTCTCCCTCTTTCTCGCTTTACGGCTTCTTCTCTTGGTACGCTTTTATCTTTCTTCTGCAACGTCTTTAAGCTCTTCGTTTAGTCACGTATATATAAGCAAGCTCCCACACCTATGCACTAACTCCTGTCTGGAAGTAAACATATTTACTTTCAAGAATTACAGACAGTAAGTTCGAGACATGTCGTTGTACTTTAAAAGCTTTTCTTACGCAAATCAGAAAGCTGTAAAACTTAATGAAAACATAATTTCATGATCAAACTCTTCACCCTTTAATCTAAAGCATTTCTTTCTGTATCCACCGGCGTTCTTGCCTTTCAATCTTCTCTTTTTTGTTGGAGATACTTAGTGAACATTAATGAAGTGATTAAAAACGTCTGAGATAATGTTAATTTATTAAGACAAGTAGGTAAAAGTGAATAGGGGAACGTAGAGGTGCTAGAACCATAAGCTCGTGAAGTGAATGCTGCCTGCCCATCGAAACAAGTGAAGGCAGAAGCACAAACAAAAGAAGGATGAGGTTGTGATTTTTGAATGCCTCCAAACACTCCTCACGGGGGACTTTTTCTATTTTGTACACCTCTCTCTCTCTCTCTCTCTCTCCTCTTCCTCACGTGCCATTCTAGCATTCTGATCACCCCCCCTATTACAGCTTCTGAATTATAACGCATAATTGGCCGACTTGATAATGCTCTCGTCGTCCTTGCAAACTGGAATAAATATCCAGCGTGCTGCCTACCTGATCAGCTCATTTCTTTTCGCATTAAAGAATCACTAATGAATATGAAACTAAGTATATAAGAATTGAAATCGATCAAGTCCACAGTTCTAATACATTATATGTATTTAGAGAGAGAGAGAGAGAGACGATTCCATGCATATGCAGTACTGATATGGCGGCCAGAAACAGCTGGTCAGGGGAAATGAAAAATTACTCGCGAATTAACTTCTCTATTTCATTTGAAAATTATACAATATGAGAATATAGCAATTGTAATATTTACAGGCAGGGTTTTGAAGCTGCTACTTAAAATATACTGCAATGCTTCCCAACAACTGTCTACGTTGCTCAGAGACAAATCAACGTACCCACTCTACTCACATGTAGCCTGCTTTGCTTCAATCATCACAACAATACAATCTCTTCCCAACTCATACCACAACTAAACAAATTCCATCCCTCTTTCTTCCCTGGGGCTTGTTTTTCCTTCTAAATTGAACAAACTTTCCACTCTTCTTCCCATAAAGCTAAGCACGCTGCTTCCAACAGACTGCTACTTGCAGAAGATGCATTTCTGCCAGTGTAGCCGCGTTTTGTATGTTTGTGGATATTTAGTGTTCGAAATAGTGTCTCTATTATCTCACTTTTGGTCGTAGCAATTGCAATGAAAACAAAAACCATCTATAAATACGAGAATAAGTGTTTGATAAGGTTAAGCTTTCTTC
Organism: Begonia masoniana; assembly: GCA_022432975.1. Classification (NCBI taxonomy): domain Eukaryota; kingdom Viridiplantae; phylum Streptophyta; class Magnoliopsida; order Cucurbitales; family Begoniaceae; genus Begonia; species Begonia masoniana. The sequence goes on from CM039504.1 coordinate 1,597,310, forward strand.
TAAGCTCTTCTCTGTAATATTTTGACGTTCTAGCTGGTGAGTCAGCTGCATACAGCAGTGTCTTGCTGATCTCCATACGCGTTTTACATGTCCTTTTTATCCTGTCAAAGTCCAACATATATTTCGAGCTTCAAATCATGACAAATGAAAAACCAGTGATGCCAGAAGTGTTGCTCGTGACACTTGAACGTTAACAGAATAAATGAAGACAAAATATAAGTAAATATCACATGAGATGATAAGCAAACAAAGAAACGTATACTCTACATTGCCAGAGCAATTGTAGCAGAGAAAGGAGCTTTCTGAAGTGTCCATCGACCCGAAAATCAATTAAAAAACTCATTATTTTTAGTTTAAAAACATAGAACATACGATCCCATCAATGGTTCATGCAATGTTAGTCGTTAGTTGTCTTGGTCATTGTCCTTCTCAAACTTCCAAATAATAAGGCGGTCGTTGTCGGATTCCTCTGTTTTGCTAAAATCTCACGTGAGTTGCACTTCAGAAAAAATACAGTATTCACATGTTTACGTCGACAGAATACAGTATGATATAAATGTGACGCATTTAAGAAAACAGTGAGAGTTTATAGCTGAAATTTAATCTTAGCAGAGCTAAATGTTAAAACAACTGCTGAAACTGCATCGTTATTAACACTGATTTCTTGTCATTGGTTGTTTGTGACAGAGGGACGTGACTATTTTGGGTCACGGGGAGGCATAGAAAGGAATATATTACAAAAATAGTTGTAAGGGAGAATTGTTTCTTGTCTGATTCTTGTTCATCAGATGAATAGTAATAAGTAGGAAAGCCATGGACACAGCAAAATAATCCAGCACAAGAGACAACCCAACCAAATTGGAGGGAAATAGTGTTTTATTTAGGCAAATGACTACTGCAGCGGTTTCTGATTCCACGACTCAAATACAGATTACAGCAAATCCTTTGTCTCTGAACATAAATTAGAATACATAACATAGTTATCTGTAAGGCATTAGTTTTCAATGAAGCCGGAATGATGGCCAATCTTTGTGTTTCGCCCGATATACGATGATCGGCGATTGGGCCGCACATAACCTTCTATCTCCTACCAAGGGGAAATTAGGAGGAAAATAAAAGTTAAAAACTATAAGTGGAACACTCCCCAACCAGAAGCTGAAAATCAACTAACCTTCTACTCTTGGCTGTAGGGGCAATCAATCCTCTTTTCTCTAGGCTCTTAAACCTATCCTTAACTAGGGTGCAGCATCCCTTCATTCGTTCAGAAAAACAAAAGAAGTACTCTTTAGTTCAAATCCAAACGACAAAATATTAAGATGCTAACAGAACTTAAAAAAAAAAAAAAAAAAAGCATTCAGCAGACCTTTAGCTTGCGCAATGAACCAGTTATTTCTTCAGACAATAGAACTTGTACGGGAGCCGGTTCAAATCTGAAATGAAAACCACAGTTAGTTGCAAGTGAAATTAAATCTCAATGGAAGTTTTCACATCGATCAATGGCTTATGAATAATAATTTCATTACATGTGGCCAAGTTACACTCAGGACTCTACTCCGACAAGTTATGACAACAGTTAAAGCTCAAGGTGTTGCAGCACGAGACACCGTTTTATCCCAAGTGAATTCGAGCAGAAAATGGAAATGTTAACATAAACAACATACTTGTACTTTCCCAACCGTGATGGTCGCAACTTTAGTCTTTCTTGCTTGGCTATTGCACGCCGCGTGCGTTTCTTATTCTTCTCTTCATCCTCTTTGGCTATTTCATGCATAATTTGAGACACGCTGTAACAGACCGAATAACATTGTCAGAAATAACTCACTGATAACTCTTTGTGTATAATAAAACTACGATCTTACCTATCAATTTCTTTAGAAACTTGTTCCACCTTCTTTGCTTCTGCCTCCTTTCTTAGCTGTTCTTTCCTTCTAGCTCTCTTATTTAATTCCACTCTAGTCACTTTCTTTGTTTTAGAAGGCCTGCATCAATTTTAACGCAACTTATATTCTTAGGTTATTCAATCTCAACTTGCTAGACAAATATACATGTAATTATCCATAAGAAACAACTCATGAAATAAAACTAACAAAATGTCATTCAAACTGATAACTGAACACTACACTTGAGCAAAATTGATTACAGAAACTGCATGAAGCTTTAAGATTAGCAGTTGTATTCAAAACCTACATTTAATCTCAGAAAAATAATGGGGTGATGGAGAAACTATGTAACAATTTATTGATAAACCTTCTCTCAGAATCAGCATCCTCGTTCCCTTCCAAGCTCTCCTCTTTCATTGCATCATCAACTTCATCATCAGCATCAAGAAAATACATCTGCAAAGAATACATAATTATAGTCACTCCAATTACTGAAAACATATGGCAGTGATGAAAATAAAATTAATTGAAGGCACTCACATCTTCTTCATCAATAACTTTCCCATGAACAGTTAATGGAACAGGCTCAGGTCCCAGTTCATTTCGGTAAACTTTCTCCATTACTTCTGCCACTGCACAAGCTAAAGTATCCTGGATTGTGAAAGAAGTAACAGATAAAATAACGTTGCAGAAGGAACCAGAGAAGCATAAATAGGAATGTGAACATAATTCTCAGCAACAAACATTTTACCTGATGACTGTCAAATGAGGGATTAAATGAGCATCCAGGAGGCTCCACTTCTACTGCAGGAATCACTGATGGCTTAGGTTTCTGTAAAATTAACACCCACAAGTGTCTAGCAAAGTTTTCAAAAATTTTACACAAATATTGCCTAATGGGATACGATTTAAAAAAAATGCAAGCGCCTTGAAAATTAACACCCACAAGTGTCTAGCAAAGTTTTCAAAAATTTTCAGATGGGCTAAATTTTGTCATGGTCAAGAATTAAAGAGCTCCATTAAATCAGTGGTAACTGAGAAATACTAGGTATACTGGCAGAGTCTGTACCTTTCTGATCTTGGTGCTGTCTTCACCTGCAAGAGTAGTAAATTAATTTCTTGTATTTGTTAATAAAAAAATATTTGTATATGAGAGAAATATTATATATAAAATAAAGTTCAGATAAATACCTTTTTCATCCCATATGTCAACCATATCAGAGGCTGCTTGTGAATCGACCTAAAAAATTTCGAAAAACATAAAAACCATCTCCATATTCAAGTAAGGTGCATATACATATACTAATCTTCTTTACAATTCTCTAACCTTTGGAACATCTTTAACAGCTTCTTCTGCTTTTACAGATTTTATTTTTTTCTTTGTTTTCTTAGAAATTGAAGAAGGCACAGACTGAACAAATGGGTTTTTCTCCAGCACACTATCACAGTGGAGAACTTTGTCCCTGTGCTTTTCAATTTTACGCTTCACAGAAAGATCTGACTCAACAAAAATAACAAACTGTCATTTCGCATAAATAACTATAACAAGAACAGAAGAGGTCTACAGATACAAATCATCGCTGATCCAATAATTTACTTCTCATCATCCACATAGTTAAAATTACTTCATCGACAAATGTTAAACTAGGAACTTTGTTTATCTGTAAGGAAATAGAAGTTGTGACAAAAATATAAACTCAACTCCGTGCCCATGAACTCAACTCCGTGCACATACCAATGCTTCTTTCAGTTGTTAAATTAATCCAATGTATAGGTTTATTGTAATCAGCTTTCGATTTCTGTTTTCATAATTTAAACACCGATTACAATTGATCAAAATTCTGGAAGTTAGTGTCAAGCGGATTTTTTAGTACAAGAAAGATACCTTTCAATCAGCTGGCAAGCAACAGATCCATAAAATTAAGTTAAATACTGGAAAACACATTTACATTCACAAAATTGAAGGAGGGCATGTACAAAGATATACTCTAAAAGCATTAAATTCGTAAAAGTCAAACCTTCAAAAAAAGTAAGAGAATAAGGCTGTGCAAGGGAAATAAAATTATAAATCTTTTATCTAGAGAGCAAAGATGAAGTAAGAACTGGGAAATACAATTGAAAGGGGGGCAGATACCTCTCGACTTGTCAACGAAGAATAGGGAGTCGCTGGGAGCAGAGGCGAAAGAGCCACCGGAAAGAGCGTCCTTAGTTGACTTCTCATAGAAATCGTCTATGTCTTGTGTACTGATGTTTGCTCTCCATGCCTTCTTCCCTTTCCTCGAGCTCTTCGCTTTCCCCATCTCTCCCCGTCTCCCAACCTCTCTCTCTCCTTGACAGGCTTCCTATCAATCGAAAGACTCCAGACAAGTTTGGGGAACTTCAAATTAGGGTTTTTCTTTTCCAGTGTGAAACGATACAATAGGAGTGTTAGAAAAACAAATAGTTATTTACTTGGTTTAGTGTACTATTAAGAGTATAATTGGGCAAAATAGAGTTTTAGGGACGTCACGGTAATTATCACTAATAAAAGGCTACTGTTTATCAAACTACAAATGGAGTCTAGTTTTCATTAAATGAGCGAAGAGAGCTAAGTTTCAAAATTCAATGCCATCGTCTTCCCCTCCTCAGGCTCTTATTTTTGGCTGTAAAACAAAGGGGAAAACAGCAGAGAATTGAGCTTCAGGTGGCTTAGATTTTGCATCATGAGGATAATAGCATCGCAACTTGCCAATGTAAAATTTTTCCATTTTGTTTAATCATACCCTACTTCGAATTCCTCTGGGCTGTCTACTGAACTCTTAAACCCTAGTTTTTGACCAGGAATTCTATTTCTGATTTCTGAAAGTTAAAATATTTGCAGTTTATGTGCAGAGGAAAATCTGGAGGAATCGTCAGTGCTCGTGGTTTATCGTCTTTGAAAGAAAGAGGTCAAATCATTTCTTGATCATTTCCGCTTCCTACTCTTATCTCTTTTCTTGTTCATTAATCACGATGTTTAATGTGGATATTGGGGAGAAGGTTGGTACTTCCATAGTTGACGGAGCCTCATTTATCCATGCTCGAATTGCAGATCAACTCTCACTTGAAGATGAAGCAGAGAGAAAAATAGGATGGTTTTTGAAATTGCTTTTTGGTGGGACGGCAGTTTTTGTTGGTTACCAGTTCTTTCCATACCTGGGTATCTAAGTTTTGTTTTGCTTTTACCTGTTTAAGAATTCTAAGCATTCCTTTTACTCACATACTCTTCTTCTTTAGGAGATAATCTGATGCAACAATCTGTATCCCTCTTGCAAGTCAAGGATCCTTTGTTTAAGAGAATGGGAGCATCTAGACTAACCCGTTTTGCAATAGATGGTAAATTTAATTCCTTGTTTTTCCTTTTTCTAACTTCAATATCTGGTGCTATATCTCTTCAAATTGAATGGTAGGGGAACTAGAATTTAGTGAGCCAGATTGCTGTATTGATAGTAAAACTAAGATTGATCTTAGATGTTCAACAGACTCCTTTGTGTTTCCCATCATAGAGTTTGGTACTATTTTCTTAGAGTTCTTAGTTTTTTATTCATTTTATAGTCCGTTTACAACAAAATTTTCGTCGGGATGTCATATGTAAGGCTAGCTTTTGGTTTATGATAGATGAAAGAAGGATGAAAATAGTGGAAATAGGTGGTGCTCAAGAGCTCTTAACGATGTTGGAAGCTGCCAAGGATGACCGCACCAGAAAGGAAGCTTTGAAGGCTCTTGACGCTCTCTCACACTCAGGTATTGCATTTCATTATCTTTTCTTTTGTCTATTTTACACATTGTTGGTCTGTCACGCCTCAGATGCCGCTGCTGAAGCTTTACACAAAGCAGGAGCACTGTCGATCATCAGATCCACTCCGCAATCAATTGAGGATGCTGAAGTGGACAAGTACAAGTCAAGCTTGTTGAAGAGATTTCGAGATATGAGATTCGATATTTCCAAATGAAATGTATTTGACTGCATGTATAACTATGTGTCATCAATCACGTAGAGGATGAAAAGCAAAGGTGTCCAATGAACTGAATAATGGGTGAAGTAAACACTTGACTAGTAGTGTTCCTTTTTTATTCAAATTTGAGGAATTCAAACATATATTTCCTTATTACTTGCATTTGCTTGTTTTCTACCCCCTTTTGGTCGTGCAATGTTATTTAATGGTCTCCTCTTCTTTCGATTTCGTAGTTTGTTTGGTTTTTTAAGGTAATTCGTGTAGTTGTTCAAATTTTTTACCAATTTAATCCAACGAGTGGAAGAAGTATCTAGATTGAATGAAATGGTTGGTGGGTGTTGTTGAGTTCATGTTGCAACTGCACCAGAGATAGCTTATGGAGTTCCTTTGGTTAGTGTGATGGGGGACGGATTCTGCAGACATTTTCATCAAGAACAAGCGTTCTAAACTTGACGTGCTAGATTCTCATGGAAAACCCCTCCCCCAAGTTCATAGCTCTCTGTCGCCGATTCTTTAAGAAGATAAGATGGTCATCGGAGACACTGCCGGAATTCCAATCCTCACAATCACCGAAAACGTAAAATCCGTCCATCTCTGTTTGTTTCTCTCTCTGTCTAGCTTAGTTCTGATGATTTTCTTGTATTTGAACAGGTTTTTCCTCCTCGTCAATGGATGATTCAGAGAGGTGAAAGTTCAGAGCTCAGTGACGTTCTCTTCAAAGTTCAGCCATCTCACTGTCAGCATCTAAAACTTGCCGTACAACAATATCTCCCCACTTATCCCAGACTTTCGAATCGTTCATTCTCACGCCACTCATTCTTGTAGAGTTTATAAGGGTGACACCCTCATAGCAGAGGTTATTATGTACTTGGCCTTATATGTTGCCAGCTTCATCTGTTTCTAAAGCTTAAACCTTTATGGACAATTTCTAAACATTCCTAACATGAAATTACTTTTTGTTTATGACTTCAATGAGACAGGTGACTCGAGACTTCATTCGAGGAAGATGCAGAGCCAGAAAGAGCTGCAGAGTGCAAGTTTTTCCTGGGCTTGACTAGGCGTTCATCGTGGCTCTAATCGTTATTTTGTTCCAAAACATCCATTGTTTTCTTTGAAGTTTCATCGTTTCAGTTGTCATTTATTTGTTTTATGATGGTTTGTAATCTATAAGTTGTCAATAAAAGCACATCTGTCGTGTTTGCTTAACGAAAGAGTCTGCAATTTGACAAAAATTTTGATTGATTATATGATAAAACACCCGTAGAACTTATGAGTAAAATATTCTACCATACAATCACCTCGACTATAGCCTGGTGCTGTGAAGAAGTGGACGACAAATTTTATGAACTGATTCTGAATATGTTGGTGAAAATGGCAATCGCGCTGGTTGCCACTGCCAAGCCTACCATTGTCGCTGCCATTATTCTATCCCTTCGCGTAGCTATGCCATTGATATCCCTGCTATTGCAAAAGACTTGAGAGAGAGAGAGAGAGAGAGAGAGCGAGAGAGAGAGAGAGAGAGTACCTGAGAACAATAGCACCAGGGAAGATGAAGGCAAGGCAGACAGCTGAGGTAGAACCCAGAAACTGAAAGAGATACCATATGTCTGGGAAGGCAATGGCAGCCAAGTAAGAAAAGGCGAGCAGAAAAAATGTGAGTCCTATAAATCTTTTCCAATCAGAAGCCAGAAGGGTTTTCTTGGAAAAAAGCAGTTCGTCTATGTTGATCCTCAAAGAGAAGTTCAGGAGAGGGAAAACCAGCATCAAATGTAGAGCATAGCTCAAACGAACTACGTCATTTAGAAGAGCACCGGTTGTCGAGTCAGAGCTCCGATCAAAATTTACCAGTATATCCGCCATGATCGAATCTCCAAACAGCAAGAAACCGAATAGTCCAATGGAGAAATAAATTGCAGCACAGAGCACAAGAGAAATCCGTACTGCTGTTATCATATCACCACTTCTCCTCATCTCGAAACCAATCGGATGAACTGCACAAGCAGGCGTTTATTAGAAATACTGTCCAGCAAAAAGAAAGCCATTGAAGCTCTTATATTTTATTTCTACCATTGAAGTGGAATGTGAAGGCTGTTACTATAACTGGAACGACTGTGAAGAGGTCGAAGAAGGAGGTTTCTCCGTCCAGCTTGGGTAATAATCTGGCTCTCTTGGTTTTCCCTTCAAAGAAAGCATTAATTGCCAGAGCAGAGCTAATTCCCACAAAAATAACAGCTAGAAGAACTGATATGAAGGAGCTGAACCTCAGCGAGTCTGCAAAACATGAGTAAATCTTCTAAACCCATTTTCAAATACAGGGTCTAACTGTGAAAGAAAAAAAAAAGTCGAAGATGAAATTGTGCGTGCCTACAGTTCGTAACAGGACCAGTGGAAGCATGACGAAGACAACAATGACTAAAAGCGAAAATTCTCTCGAGTTCCACCATTGATTTCCAAACCATTCTTGCAGAACCCCCAAGTGGACTGCTCCTTCTGGCTTATTTCCAGACAGAACATCCCCTGAACAGAGACAGCCCTAAATTTAGTTCCGTACACCAAATGAAGATTCAACATCTCCCTGAGCTAGTCAATTTTTTATATCAGTGAGAATTAATTTGAGTGGTCTGAATAGTTCAGTCGGAGAATTAATCACGTCTGTTTGGGTGAGATCTTACCAATAATGATCAGGTACATGATCAAGCATCCAAAATTCGTAATAATCACACAAATTTGAGTAGCAATGGATCCAACCCGACCAAACGATTCATTCATGAGACCGGCGTACGTGCTGGACTCTCCGGAGCGAGTAAATCTAATCAGAAACTCCACTGAAACATCGGCGAGCAAAGCAACTATCACGATCAGTACAAAAGCCGGAATTACTCCGAGTACCTTGAGAGTTGCCGGTATTGACATGATTCCAGCGCCTATTATGCTGGTGGAGACGTTGAACACCGCTCCGGCGACTGACGGACCCCTCACCGTAGAAGAAGCCTCGTCGTGCTTAGGCAAGAGAGGCACGTGTGCACCGACAGCCAACGACATCCCGGTGAAAATGGCAAACAGCACAGGAACTGGAAATGAAATGGATTGTCTCGTTGTACATTACTGAGAAATTAAGAGCTAATAAGCTCGATGCACGAGGGTGGTGAGGTAGTAATTTACGGAAATGTCATTGGACGGGTGAAGCCTGAGAAACCAAAAAAAAGGGTATAAATGGAATTTAAATCTGATTCGTTGGTATTCTTTTTATGGCAACGAGACGAGACGGCTTTCTTTGAAACTCTATAATTGGAGGAACAGGAACGACGAAAGTGAATGTGGACCGTGACGCTAAAGATAAATTAGAGCAGTACATGTATCTGGACGTTAAACCAGCTAATGTTCTTCCAATTATATATACATAAAAATTCATAGAAATTTTGTCCCAAGCTTCACAACAATAATGATGGTCAACATGAACCGAGATAACAAAAGAACTTAACGAGACCGAATTTTGAAAAAATTTATTTCATCGACTCTAACGAGCTCATTGGATTGGGTTGGATTCCCAGACTAATTTGTTGGTGAGTTTACTTGTCCATTTTAGAATAATCTTGCGAGTCAATATATAGCCTCGATTTAATCCATCAACTTGAAATTGGACCTGGCTAGGCCATCAAATTATTATAGCGAGTTGAGCTGAGCTGAGTCGAGCCGAGCCGAGCCGAGCCGAGCTGAGCTGAGCTTAGGGTCAAATTGACCAACTAGCTCGCTTATAGGCTGAGTGACATCTATAATACATGGACACTAACTCAAACACATTGGACTTGCATGTGCATAATTATTAAAATAATTTGTTTTTTATAAAAACATAAAATATTTGAATTTTTTTTTTCCAAAAATGTTAGCAAAAAAATTGTCTTTTGGGCTTAATGGGCCTTTTTCAACTGAGCAAGACGAGTACGATGGCAGTTGCCAGCGAGAGCTTAAAACCAGGGGTAATGACGGCACAACGAAACCAGAACCAGGCTGACCGAGTCGGCCTTAATGGAAAAGTACATTTCTTAACCTTGACGATACTGATTTCATCGTCGGGGTTCGACTATTCTCTTCTCTCTGCATTTTTGGTCTCCTCCATTATTCTCAGAAACATTCAACGATGTCGGATCAGCTTGCCAAGGCGGAGGATTTCGACAGGAAGGCCGAGAAGAAACTCAACAGCTGGGGCTTGTTCGGTTCCAAATACGACGACGCCGCCGATCTCTTCGACAAGGCCGCGAATTCTTTTAAGCTTGCCAAGTCATGTATTAATCAAATCCTATTCTCTATTCTCCTTTTTTTTTTATACTGTTATATTTCCATTCTTTTTCCCTGAGATAATTACCGGAGGAACGAGTGCGACTGAGAATTTCCGATCTTGCGCTGCAATTGGGCTCGGATTTTAAGTTATTGCATGCAATTATTTTTCGCCGGTTATGAGTATTTTCCCGCTTTTATTGTTTTGGTTGGATTGACTTAGTCTTGGACTACTTTTTATCCTTGGTTGAACGAATTGAAGATTAAGGTTGTTCATATTTTTGATTTGATGGTCCAGGATATCATTAGTTGAATTTGGTGAAGACCCCGTTTGATTAATTCTTTACTTATTATGATAGGTTCGAACGTATTTTTGTTTCCTAGTTTTTAAAATTAGTTTGTTCATCGCAAACGGGGATTATACTTTACTTAGGTGCTTCAGATATTAATATTCTTTTTATCATGCCTGTGTATGTACAGTGTTCCATGTTCTTGTTGGTAATGTAGTTAAAGGACACATATGCAGTTGTAAATATATATTGACAGCAATTTCAGATAGTTTTTTCTTTGGCAGTTTTTGGGACTATTTTTTCCGTTATTGTTAGATATTTCTCGATTTTGATACTCGTAATTTCTATATATTATGCCTTTTGTTCTTTCAGGGGATAAAGCTGGTTCAACATATATAAAGTTGGCAAACTGTCATTTGAAGGTCAGTGCGTTTCTTGTTCTATTAGAATAAACATGCAATTTTTTTTATCAGTAAAAAGCTTAAACTCTGTCATTTTCTAACTCTTTTTCCTGAAACCTTTGTGATATGTGTGCATCGGTTTAAAGATGGAAAGTAAACATGAAGCAGCCCAATCTTACATTGATGCTGGAAATTGTTACAAGAAAACATCTACTAAAGGTATGATGCCTCATAACAGTTTACAGCAACACAATAGTTGGAATTTAACAACAACAAAATAAATCATTTAATGAAAGTAAATTCTATTTTCGTTCATTTAAAAACTTCCATAATCTTCTCAAACACGAATCTTTCCGTTCATTTGGTTCTTACTTCAATTACTTCCATTATTTATGAGAATTTTTCATTTAGGAGCCTGTTATCATTTTTCTTTCCTCTATTAATATCAAAGAACCAAACATATGATTTTGTCCATTTAACATTTGAGTTCTCAGGTTTATTTTTTCTATTGAGCATAATCCTGAGATTCTAATTTTCATTAACTGTTTTTATCTAATTGATGCAGAGGCTATAACTTGCATAGAGCAAGCAGTTAATCTGTTTTGTGATATTGGAAGGCTTAATATGGCTGCAAGATATTTGAAGGCATGATTTTGTGATGCTGCTACTACCTTACTGAAATCATTCTTCTTATGTGATTGCATCCCGTTAACTGAATCACCTTTTGATTTTGCAGGACATTGCTGAACTGTATGAGTCTGAACAGAATATTGAGAAGGCAATTAGTTATTTTGAGAAGGCTGCTGATTTTTTCCAAAACGAAGAAGTGACAACTTCTGCAAACCAGTGCAAGCTAAAAGTTGCGCAATTTTCTGCTCAATTAGAAAAGTAAGCCAGTCTCTTTTATGCAATGCAAGTATATGTGTGGATGATTCTTCTGAATTGCCCTATCACCTGATTTTTCTACGATGTTTGTTCAGATATCCCAGGGCAATTGAGATTTATGAAGAAATAGCACGGCATTCACTCAAGAATAACTTACTGAAGTATGGAGTGAAAGGACATCTCCTTAATGCTGGCCTTTGCCAACTTTGTAAGGGGGATCCTGTTGCCATTACCAATGCATTGGAGCGATATCAGGTTTTTTGTTTTATCATTACATTTTGACATCATATCTTAGGATTAAAAGTTTACACAGAAAGAAGTATGCTTATGCCTTTTGCTTTTCCAGGATTTGGATCCAACTTTCTCGGGGACACGCGAATGTCGATTTTTAGCTGTGGGTGGCTTATATTTTCAATGCTCACGATATGTTTTTATATACACTTTTCAGATGATTTTTTTTTTCTGCGAAATATTTGATACTGAGGAACATACTGTTATGTTTTGTGGCAGGATATTGCCACCACAATTGACGAGGAAGATGTCTCAAAATTTACAGACGTTGTCAAGGAATTTGATAGCATGACAACTTTGGTACGATATGCTCAAATTTGATAAGATTAATCATCAGCGTCTTTGGAGTTGTTCTGTTGTGATATTTTACTTGGAAATCCTTCAAGCTGTTTATATATTGTCCAAAATCGTGTCAACTTATTCCTTATAATGTTCAGCAGTGGGTAAACGTTATCTATTTTGCCAAGTCTCACAACTCTTGGTAGATATTTCTTTTCTATGACTAAAATCCATAGCACCTTGAGTTTGTCCTAGATTACTTAAAACAAGTCTCTTCCAAAGTTTCACATGGGCCGTAGCTCTTTGATGACCTTTAACCAGCTGGTGTGGTGTGGGTTACTGATGGGTGAATTACTCCTCACACGTCGAAGTCATTTGAAGGAGTGCTTGTTATTTGAGTTTGTATTGTTGAGTTTACTGAAGTACTCTATATTCCGGGCTCGTTCACTGATATTGAGTTTGTTTTCTCGTTCAGTAGATAATACATTAGTTTTGTTTGCTTTTCTATTAAAAAGACCCTACTGCAATACAAATTTCTTATAACGTAACTGCTTTACAGGATCCCTGGAAGACGACCCTCCTATTGAGGGTGAAGGACAAACTGAAAGCCAAAGAACTTGAAGAGGACGATCTTACTTGAATCTACATGGCCCGTTTCTTTGACGTGCGCACGGGATGGTTGTGGTGCAATATTTGTTCAGTCCAGTTTGAGTACGTTTGTTATGTCTGCCTGGGTACTAAAAATATGCTATGTAACTCAAAAGTGTGGAATGGATATGATTTCAATTTGTTTGGTTACTGCTTCTGTAATTGAGCCCTTGACTATCTTTCTTTGAGCAGAGAATTGAATCATTGATTGGCTCATGGCTGTCATTAGTTGTATTATCATAAATAAGCAGAGGGCATGGGCTTTAGTTGATTTCTGATTTGCATGCATGAATACATACATACGTTGAATTGCTTGAGGTTCAAAGTCAATGGAAATACATAATACATATATATAATAAAAAAATAATGCGACGTTTATTCTTTTAAAATAGTCGATGATTAGTCGAATAATGATTAGTGCAGTTGATATAATAAATTAAATATTTATAATTTATTATATTAATTTGTTGAATATTCCACATTAACATAGAAGAAAACAAAGGTCCAGTATACAATATTAGAAGATTTTCTTAATCATTAAATTAGTTATTTGAATGACTTATAGTCTTCTCATTCTGTCATGGTATCAGAACAACAAAAAAACTTTTTACGAGGTGAGAACTCCACACGACCTAACACGCTAAACGTGGAAGAAAAATCTACCACGCTAGACGTGTCGGCGAATGTTGAATATCTCATATCGACAGAGAAGAAAACAAAGATCCAGTATATAATATGAGGGGATTCCCTCGATCATTGAACTAACTTTTAGAATGAGTTTTACCCATATCATTCTGTTATAATTTAATTTAATTTTAATTATATAAATTATTGTAATTTAGAATAAAAAATAATATTTTAATTATTGATTAATACTAGTGTAGAAATATCTTCAGGTTGTGAAGAAAATAAATAAATATCTGAAAGTAAAATATCAATTTGGAAAGGGCAAACCCAGTGACAAAAAAGACCCAGTGATAATATCCTGCCCAGGCCAAACCTTCTGCGCCTGTTTGTTTTATGGGAAAGTCTCTACCTTCCTCGACTAAGCTCCAAGAATTCGCCAGAATTGCCTCGTCGGTCAAACTCCAAGCAGCGAAGCGATCTAAATCCATTACGCGAATCCGGGTTGCGACCCCGGAGACCTCAAAATCGGAGGGCGTGCGCTTTACGTCGGAGGTAGTGAAGCCGAAGAAGATGGAGGGTTTGGAGAAGCAGAGTCATCTTCCCCTTGCGCATGTCGTCTCCGATTGCGTAAAGCGGTGGTTTCAGGACACCCTTAAGGAGGCTAAAGCCGGTGATAGTGGCATGCAGGTCTTAGTTGGCCAGATGTACTATAGTGGCTATGGTATTCCTAGAGACGCCCAAAAGGTTCCTCTTTTTCACTATCGAAGTTCTAGCAAATCTTAAACTCTCTCTTTGGTAAATTGGATTGTTGAATATTGGATTAGTCTCTGGCTATATGCATATAATAAGAGTTGAAATCGTGTATAGAAGCTGCAGTTGAAGAAGAAGAAGAAGAAGAAGATGAAGACAATGAAGAAGGTGGCGGCGGCAGAGAAAGAAAACAGAGAGCAGTTTCTTTTCTTTCCTCTTTTCTTTTCATTCATATCATCTCGGTAAAACCAAGTTACATGTATATGCTGTAAGGCTCATGATGAGCATGGGAAATGACCAAATCAACTAAACTAAAAGACCAAACTGAACTAGAACTATACATATGCTAACATCCCCCCTCAAGATCAAGGGGAGTTGCCATAGGAGTAGGAGGAGGGGAGTGGCCATAGGAGGAGGAAATGGGGTGATGAGGTGATATCGAGGAACTGGCAGGGAGAGTTGAAAAAGGGGAAAAGGTATAGAGGAAATCGAAAATGAGAATGAGGATTTTGGAGGTGCGGACTTGGAGAATTAAAAAAAAAAGAAAGTTGGACTCATCAAAGTTTACATGTCGAAAAATGTAGATTTTATTGGATTGAGGATCTAAATTTATATAACCTTTGCGGTCGGAACTATGACTCAGAAAACACAAGGAAGAGAACAAGGTTGTAGTTTATGTTTGTTAAAAAGTCGAAGGAAAAGAAAACATAAACAGTCAAAGACACGCAATGATGAGTAATCTGAAATAGAGTTGAACAAATATTCAAATGGGGATTTGTGAGAGAGAAGAAGGGTAGGTAACAGGTTAATGAGAGCGGTAGCAGTGGCAAAAGCATAAGGCCAAAATTGTTGAGGAACTGAAAAATGGAAGAGTAGGCAAGACCTGTTTCAACAACATGGTGATTTTTACGCTCTACCCGACTATTTTGATTTGGAGTATAGAGACATGAGACACGGTGATGAATACCAAGAGACTTAAAAAGAGAGGAGAGAGATTGAAACTTTCCACCCCAGTCTGATTGGACAACTTTTATAGGAACACCAAATTGAGTATACACAAGTTGATGAAATTGCATAAAAGTTGCATGAACTTCACTTTTTAAGTTCAAAGGGAAAAACCAAGTAAATCGAGTGAAATCATCAACAAACAAGAGAAAATAGAGTGGACCAGTAATGGATTTAATAGGCGATGAACTCCAAATATCAGTATGTACAATTTCAAAAGGAAAACTAGCATGCGAATTCAAATTTTGAAAAGGCAAACGACGATTTTTGTTCATTTGACTGGAAGTACATAATTTAAGCATGTCATTTCTACTAAGAAGTATATTACAAGAGCCTAAAACATGCTGCAAAACAGGGAGAGATAGATGACCTAAACGGAAATGCCAAAGTTAGGATAGAGATGGAGCTGAAATCGACAACCAAGCAGACAGAGACCGAGGCTGATTGGGTGAGGTAAGTTGATACAGTTCATCATTGAGGGAACCCCAAAGAAAGGTTTGGTGAGAACCGTTTCTTGACAAAAAAAACAGTTTGCATAAAATTCGATAAAAACAGTATTTTCACGACATAGCTAAGTAACATTAAGCAGATTATGTGAGAGAAGTGGGGTGTGACAAACTGTGCTTAAACGAAGCGGATGGCTAAGTATCGGAAGGACAGCAGAATCAATTTGAGCAATTTTAACAGGCTTACCATCGACTGTCGTGACATAGGTGGAACCGGTGTAGGGCTGACACCGGTTGATCAGGACCGAGTCTGGTGTTAAATGATGGATTGCCCAGAATCCAGTAGCCATTTAGCGGTTGGAGCTGGGGAAGGAGACGTCGGTAAAATGCCGGCAGTGTGCGCTTGGGGAGAGGAGGAGAAATTGTCGGGAAAAGGGTAATTGTCTGAAAAGCTGAAGTGAATAGGCTGGGGGGCTGGGGTGTAATAGGCTTAGGCGGGTGGATTTACTGAGGATGGGCGTGCGTGTAGTAGGCTTGGGCGGGTGATTGGTATAGGGCTGGTGGGCTTGGTTTGTAGGAGGTGTTGAGCCGGTAGTAACAGGCTGGGGCTGAGTGGCCAAACTTGTTACAGATCTAGCACCTGAGTTTGGAGTGATGGTTTGGCCAGGTCGGTTTCCACGTGGTTGGTGCTGAAGTGTTTGACCCGAAGTTGCTTTGATGAACATGAGACGAAAAATTAGGGCGGAAGTAGCCATTTAGAAACGACCGAGGGCTCCATCCCAGTCGGAAAGGGCGCTGAACAGCGGCATTCGCTTGAATAATGTTCGGCATCGGAAGAGAGACAACGAAGTTTTGTTTTTTCAGTCGGAATTCGTAGCTCTAGAGAAGACTGTAAATTTCTTCCAGAGGAGGTTGATCCGAACGATTTACGATGGCGGTGACAAAGGCGTTGTACTCGCTACCCAGTCCTCCAAGGAAGTAGATTACCTGATCCCGGTAGGAGACTGATTCTCCAATGGCTGCCAGAGTATTGCAGAGAGATGCAATTTTTTTGATATAGTTTGCAACAGAGATTCCGTCTTTGGAGAGAGAGTGCAGTTGGCTGTGAAGGTTAGTAATTCGTGCTAAAGAAGAAGAGGCGAATCTGTTGGCTAGAGCTGTCCAGATTTCACTTGCAGTCGTGAAGGAAACAATTTGTGAAAGTAAGTCCTCTAAGAGTGAGGAGAAAATCCAGCTCATTAACAACCTGTTGTAACGCTGTCATATGGTGTATTTAGGATTTATTTGAGAAGAGAGAGTCCAGAATTTCTGGGGAAGATGAAAAGGAGCTATCAAGAATGTCATCGATGCCATTTGTGATAACAACATTAACAATTTGAGCTCCCCATACGAGGTAGTTAGTATTGTCCAGCTTAATGGCGAGTGTTTGATTTACAGATGGAAATGGTGGGAGGGGAGAAGAAAGAGGAGCTTAAGGGGATGAAGGAGAGGGAATGGTGGGAGAGGAAAAGAAAGAGGAGCTTAAGGGGATGAAGGAGATAGAATTGTTTAACTGGAGGATGCCATTTCTGGCTCTGATACCAAGTTGAAATCGTGTATAGAAACTGTAGTTGAAGAAGAAGATAAAGACGATGAAGAAGGCGGCGGCAGGGAAAGAAAACAGAGAGCAGTTTCTTTTCTTTTTCTTTTCATTCATATCATCTCGGTAAAAGTGGGTTACATGTATATGATGTAAGGCTCATGAGGAGCATAGGAAATGACTAAATCAACTAAACTAAAAGACCAAACTGAACTAGAACTATACATATGCTAACAATAAAGGTCATGAATTATTCTGTTAGAATGATTGCCGCTCAAGGGCCATGGAAAACGAAACAAGAGAACTTGGAAAAAATAAATCAATTTGCATTTCATTTAGGAGGAGACTATCGTTTCTGCAGTTATAATTTTGAAATCTTGAACGACTTTTTCCCGGCTTTAGATATTTGTATATGCAGTATGAACTCTAAACTAATATGGTATCAATCGTTGAATGCTGAATGACATTATGTGTTGTATGATAACTAAGGGGCATGCTTGGATTAGTAGGGCGTCCATGAGTCGAACATCAGTTTGGAAAGTTTGCAACAAACGTCCAGGTACTTGCTCTATTCCGCCCGTACTTTAGTCAAATTATCTTGGAAGTGCCTGCGTTAACTTTTTAATTGGTTTCTCTTAGGTTATAACGCAAGTGATTCTGATTCAGATGAAACAAAGAATGAAACTAAATAAGTTCAAATGCACTTCTACCCATGTAAGTCTGTCTTGTCTCTTATTTTTCTGGATTCTTAGATTAACCTCTCCAATGCTAGTAACTCGTTCTTCTGTAATGGTTATAAATTATTGTTTTTGATCAGTAGAGTAAGACAAGAAATTATCTTCACTGTAGTGTCTGTGTGCATCATAAACTCAAACACTTGGGGCTACTGCTATTCAGTAGAAAAGAGAATTAAGACAATCACGTATGTATTGGACTCGAAATTGCTGGTTTTTGATTCGGACCCATGAGGAGTGAATGAATGAACAAAATTATCAGTTTTGCTTGAACGTTGATTTAGTGATGTCTTTGTGATAATTATCTTTCATTATTGCGTAATATGTTGTTTGTCATACATTAATTCATGGAATGTCTAAATTTCAGCTAAAAGGTGCCTCCAAATTCTCCAGATTCCAACTACAGTCGAGAGGGTGACGTTTTCGCAAAATTGATTCTCTTTAATCTTACTTGGCTATCTCCTGTATAATGTTATTGTTCTTCCCATATCTATTTTTCCTCTGGGAAACTGTTTCACTTTGAGCTGAGACAATCCTCCTTTTAGATTGTGGAAGAAAACGCCTTTCTGTTCTTCTGTTCTCATTTTACAATCAATTGCGTTGACAATTCAAATTAACATTACCATAGTAGTTCTCTGAGTCAATTACAATCACAAGGCAACAACATAAATATGATCAATACATAAACACACAATTTCACTCGACTCGGGCTTTTGCAGGCTGAGGGGCGTGAATCTAATCTACAAGCGCCCTTCACGCTTGTTTTTCCTCCAATCCCACGGCTTCTCCGGGTTCGGGGAAGCCCACAGGCCGATTCTCTTTTTTCGAGCTTCTGCTTCCCACTGATAAAAATGCGCAGAAACTTGGACTGAATCCATATACTTTTCAGTTTTCATTGATAATCTAAGTAGTTGCTCACCTTTGCTAGTTCTATGCGCTGGTCATATGCTGTGTAATGCCAAGCCATCCCTTTCTTCAGCATTAATTTCTGTTTGAGAGAGATCAAATATTTGCTGATTCATTGGGTTCAAACCAAGCTGAGTTCTAAAAATAATTTTTGATTACCTGGACAAACGAGTTGTTGCAATAGATGTCTCCAACACTACGACCGTATTGATCTTCATTGTAAACAAGAACTCTCAAGCATTTCCCCTGTAAAATCTTTGTTAGTTCCTGTTTGGCCTCTTCCCCATATGGCATTTCGCATTCTGGGGCGTCGATTCCCCTGTTTGTTTTTACCCTGTTAGATCGATAGATGGAAACAGGTTCTTGGCAGTTGAAATCGAAAGAGGGAAGTAAATTTTACCGAAGACGGATTCTGTACTTTCTTGCTAAAACCTCCTCGTTCTCAATTTTCAGTACCCTGTAACAAAAAGGACATGAAATATGGTCTTGCATTAATCAATTATCCTAATGGGCAGTTTGAGAAATAAACCTATATCCAGCATCAACAATTATTTTATGAAGCTCATCAGCCCTCGCATAGTTTCTAGCAGCTCGAGCTGTTGATCTTTCAATGGCGGCTTCTAGTACATTGACGGGAACGTTGTATGATTCCCTGGGCTCAGTCGTACTTACATAAACCGTCACTGTATCGCCATCTGCAACAGCTTTTGGGTCAACCTAGTATCATTCAAAAGATTAGTTAATTTTGAGCAGACCGTTCTTTCCTATGTCAATTGAGTTGGAAGTTAGGTTGTTCTCACCGGTAGAGTGTTTAGTTCAAACTCAACTCCGTCTGGCAAGGATGTCGGGGCTGGAGCAGTGAGTTGAACCAGAGTGTGAAGAAGAGGGAGGCCGTAGTACGCTAGTAGGCTCTGTAGAAGAACAATTACTAGTAGTCTAGTTCGCCATTTTAAGCAACCTGTACCAAAAGGGTCCACCTCGTACCTCAACATCTTCCTTTGGATGTCTTCTGAGGGTCTGAAGGACGAGCCTGGATGCTTCCTCTGGTGTTTTGGGAGGTGGTTTAGCTTCTCTCCATGCATCTCCTAGCTTTCTGTACCTTCAAAAACAGGAAGAAAATCAATTTAAGCAAAGACACAGAAACCTCTCCTTTTTCATTTTCCCCCAGATTTCCTAGTTGGGCGTTGAATCGGGAAGTACCAGTTTGCCTGAGCTTTCTTGGAAGAACGGACTTGTTTGCTGAGGCCTTCGGGAACCTTAAATCCATTTGAAAAAAAAAAAAACAAAGAAAACTGAATCAGATATGCAAAGAGGTCAGAAGCTTGAGCAAGTTTCTTGAATGAAAGATGATCGCCATGGAAGTTAAAAAGAAAGAGTGGAACTGCATTTACTGCCGCAGATCGGATATTCACCTGAGATGTATTCTGGAAGTGGAAGATATCGTGGGCTAGAGCTAAAACACCAACAGCAGAGGCAGATAGGCCGTGGGATCCGAGCGAATCGGAGTCTTCACCTGTGGTTGGTTTGCAGCAATGGCGGTAAAGCAACCGGAGGACGTTCCCCATCTGTCAGATTTTCTGATGTGGCTGATTGGTATATGATAATCGGAGAGAAAACAAGACTCAAGTCAAGGAAGACGAAGACTTTTGCCACCAACAAGATAAAAAATCAATGGTTCAAATCAATTTTACCCTGTTATGTTAACTTGAAACCCATTAAACTAAAAATTTTAACCTATAAAATTTTAATCTATTCAAAATATAATAAATCAAATTTCACGTAGAGCCAATGATTTTCAATTTTGAATTTATATATTGTCAGAGATCAGTTTTCTGTTCCGGGGCAACGACTTCTCGTTCTCAAAATTAAGACTGAGCATGGGGTCTCGATTTGGGATGATGACTTCGTTCTCGGTCATAATTTTAAGAACATTATGCTTGAGAACATGACACCAATTTATATACTTTGTTACTCTTTATTCTTCAATGACTGTATCTTTAATTAGTTGCAGGAAAAATAAAAACGAGAAAATAAGAAGAAACATCAATGAATACATCTTTTATTCTGAGAGACAGATTTTAAGTACTAGATAGAACGGAGGTTGATTGACTCTATTCTCATCGTAAATTAAAAACTAGTGGTGATTAGTGATAAGTGTGTATTTTACACACTTATTATTACTTTTTACACTTGAATGGTTAAGTTTTTCTCAAGTATACGAACGAATTTGACGTAGTTTGCAAGTGTGCAGACAAATCATCTAAAACATAAGCTGAAAGAAGAAAGAAAGATCGGGTGGTGAAAACACAAAGGCAGCAAAACAATCGACAGCAAAACAATCGAAAATTATGCAAGAAAATAGAGAAGGTGGCTATCAATCGCCACAGTCCAGCGATCAATCACCACATGAATTCAAATATGGAAAGAGCAATTAATTCAATCTCCGTCAACTTGAGGAAGGAAAGAATCTCAACCACGGATCGATCTAATAGAGAAAGAAACATTAAATAAAAACCTAGCAAGCGAGAGGCGCTTTGGGCGATAAAAACTGAACAGCGCTCGGGTGTTCTGTGGAGATTGAGGGCTGCGTTCGGCGACTTTGAGGGCTGCAACTTTGAGAGCGCGGCAGCGGATTCGGCGACAGAGCTCTCGGCAGCGAGGTTGGGCGACTTTGAGAGAAGTCTCCGGCGATTCTGGTTCGGCGACTTGGACAGAACGAGGCCGGCGATTCTCGACTTTGAGAGAAGTCTCCGGCGATTCTGGTTCGGCGACTTTGAGGGCTGCAACTTTGAGAGCGCGGCAGCGGATTCGGCGACAGAGCTCTCGGCAGCGAGGTTGGGCGACTTTGAGAGAAGTCTCCGGCGATTCTGGTTCGGCGACTTTGAGGGCTGCAACTTTGAGAGCGCGGCAGCGGATTCGGCGACAGAGCTCTCGGCAGCGAGGTTGGGCGACTTTGAGAGAAGTCTCCGGCGATTCTGGTTCGGCGACTTGGACAGAACGAGGCCGGCGATTCTGGTTCGGCGACTTTGAGGGCTGCAACTTTGAGAGCGCGGCAGCGGATTCGGCGACAGAGCTCTCGGCAGCGAGGTTGGGCGACTTTGAGAGAAGTCTCCGGCGATTCTGGTTCGGCGACTTTGAGGGCTGCAACTTTGAGAGCGCGGCAGCGGATTCGGCGACAGAGCTCTCGGCAGCGAGGTTGGGCGACTTTGAGAGAAGTCTCCGGCGATTCTGGTGGCGAGCAAAGTCTTCGGCGTACTCTGGGTATTCGGCTGTCGGCGATTTTTACAGGCGCCGAATATGCGATTTTTTTGAGAAAGCAGAGGCGATTTGCTTTGACAGAGAAGCGATTTTCATTTTAGTTTTTGTTTTTTTTTTTTATTTTAATTTCTACAATTTAATTTGAATTCTATTGTTAGTTGTGTTTTTATTTTCTTTATCATGAACTAAGTTTTATTCTAGGGCTACGATGTAGCCTGACGATATTTATTTTATGTTCTTCGTCTGATTATATTTATTGAGTATTTCTTCCAATATTGTTGGCGCATTTAATTTCTGTTCTTAAAGCCTGTAAATTTCTGATCAATCTTTACTTGATTTTTGGGGTGTTTTGAGACCGAGAGGTGATAAACACCCGAGCACTGAGATTAATGTCATGAATATACGTAGGCTAGAGATAGTTACGGTATTTGTGTGATCACTGTGATTTCTTGATTTATTTGTATTTGATTAATGCAGGATTTGAGACTGAGAAGTGATAACCCATTAATCGAATAAACTACGCAATGCTCGAGAGAGATTGTGATAGAATTTAGTGAAATCGATTATGTAATTGCGAAGAACTGAAATAAATATTGTCTTGGTGAAATCGTAGTACCTAGGCTTTTATTAATTTGATTTAATCTCAGTTTATTTGTCTTGCTATTTTAATTTAGTTTATTTTTATTGTTTTAATTATTTTAGTTGTTTATTTTAGTTTTAATCTTTGAAAATCATAAAAACGTGTGTTCAATTTTAGAATTAAGAGTAGTTATTTCGATTATTAATTACAAGTCCTCGTGGGTTCGACACTCTATTTTATCACTATATTACTTGTTGCGACTCGTACACTTGCGAAATATTTTGCACAATAATTAATTTTGTTAGAGTTTAATTTGTTATATGTCAAGTTTTCGGGGAATCTAATGATATGACAAGTCACTGTTAAAGATGGCCAGCTGGTCGGAGAATACTATCAACGCGGCAAACATTCATTGGCTTATATGAGAAGCTTTATATGAGAAGCTGAGTAAACCCACCCTCGAGATACGCGCGTTTGTAGAAGTGGATAGGGAAATTTCATGACTTTGACTCGAAGGAAGCCATTGCTAATGCCAGGTGGCAGTAGAGAGGAGATCGTTATCTATATGGAGTTGCTAAAAATAGAAAGATCTTATCCAAGTGTAGTATGGCCGTCGACAGTCAATTTCCATTTTAGTGGTTCAGATCTGCGCATATAGAAACTGAAGAACACTTATGTTCGTTCGAAACGACAAAAAACCATTTACTTCTAACCACCTCGTTTAGACCACTAGGTTAACAACAAAATTTAGGAAACTCCAAAACAAAAGGTTGGCCACTACCATCTATCTCATTCTCTCTTTCTCTCTCTACCCTGTGACTTCTTTTGCAGAATTGCAGTTTCTTCTCCTCATTCTCTTCATCTTCTTCGTCAAGTTTTCCTTTTTATTTCTCTACCCAACAATGGCGCGGACAGTTGGAAGCGGAGATTTGGGCCAAGAGATAATTGTAATGCTTAATAACATCACATACGTCTGCCAGGATCCTCATGGGGTTGATTCCACCACCAAGGCTTCCTCGAGTTTCTTGCACAACCCTTTCCAAAACCATATTTCTCTTTTTATGCTGCAGCTCACCGCGATTTCCATCGTCTCTCAGATTATAGATATCTGTCTCAAACCTCTTGGACAATCCAGCATTGTGTCACAGATCTTTGTAAGATTTCTCTTCCTACCTTTTCAGTTCATCTGATAATATTTGCATGAAACTAAAGAAACCTACAGAAGATTGATCTTATCAGTAGTTCATTAATGGAAGCATTTTGTTCTATTGAGCAGACAGCATTTTAATAACTTACTTTTTCATGTAAAAGTGAAGGTGGTCAGACTAGATTGGATGTAGAAGTCTAAAAATCTGAGAAATATGAATTTCTTGCAGGGCGGAATGGTTCTCGGGCCATCGTTTCTCGGACACTCTAAAGAATTTGCATCTCTATTTTTCCCGATGCGTGGCTCGATGGTGCTTGAAACGGCTGCGACATTTGGCCTGATCTTCTTCCTCTTTGCCATTGGAGTGAAGATGGATCTTTCGACGATGATAAAGCCTGGAAAAAAGGCTATGGTTATCGGACTAACAACACTCGTATTCACATCGATAATTCCAATGCTGTTGGTTGTTCTTTTAAAAGAATTCGTCTCCATGGAACAAGACCTCGCAAGCGTCCTTCCACTTATATCAGCTTCTCAGGCATTAACCGGTTTTCCGGTCGTAGCTTGCCTTCTCACCGAGCTCAAAATTCTGAACACCGATATTGGCCGCCTTGCCCTCTCTTCGTCCATGTTCTGTGATGCCGTCGGTATTTCCATGACGGCAGTTGGATTGGCATTTACATCAGACAAGAGTGAAAGTATTGTAACACCATTTCTTGCGATAGCATCGACAGTAGGGCTTTTGGGTGTCATTCTGTACGTCTTTCAGCCGACAGTAAGGAGAATGCTCAAAAATTCGCAGCAGGGGAAATCCGTCAGCGAGGTGTACATCGTCAGCATTTTTGTTTTTGTGCTTCTGATTGCTTTTTTGAGTGAGGTTATTGGACAACATTATGTCTTGGGGCCGTTAATTATCGGCTTGTTCGTCCCCGATGGTCCGCCATTGGGCTCTACAATTGTGAATAAAGTGGAAGCTCTGATAAACGGAATTTTCTACCCCGTTTACCTTACTGTCAGTGGGCTGAAGACCAACGTCTTCGAAGTCAATTTCCAAGGTTGTTGGTTAGTTGGGGTTGTTGTTCTCTTTTGCTGCATTGTCAAGATCGGAGCCGTAATGATTCCGGCCAAATTTTTCAACATGCCGGCTCAAGAGGCTTTCGTGCTCGGCCTTATAATGAATGCCAAAGGCATCATTGAACTCATGGTTTATAATTTATGGAAGAGTGGCGACGTAAGTGCAGATTTATCGCTCTTCCTTTCGTTGCTAATCAAGCTTTTCATGTATTATAATGGCGTGTCCCACAATTGCAGATTCTGAAGGATCAAGAATTTACATTAGCCGTGATGGCGGTGATGGCGGTGACAGCCATTGTAACTCCATTGATAAAGCTCCTCTACGACCCTTCTAAGCAATATCAATATCTCACGAGAAGTACAATCCAACACTCGAAGCGGGAATCGGAATTCAGAATATTGGTTTGCCTCCACCACCAGGACAACGTCCCGACGGCCATGAATCTCCTGGAAGTATCGTATGCGTCTGAAGAGAGTCGTGTTGTGGTGATAGCGCTCATTCTCACCGAGCTTATCGGCCGAAGCACCCCTGTTCTTATAGCCCATCAAACCCATCGCCCCTTGCAGAGAACCACTTCCTCCACCGGCCAAATTCTTAATGCGCTGAGATATTACGAGCAGCACAATGAAGGCAGCACATTTGTTGAGTCCTTCACCTCCATCTCTCACTACGAGACCATGCACGAAGACATTTGCCGTGTAGCCCGCGATAAGAGAGCTACTATTGTTATACTTCCCTTCCATAAACAATGGGCTATCGATGGCTCAATAGGATCATCAAGCAGAGCCATCCAGGCCATGAACCTTAGTGTCCTCGAAGTTGCGCCTTGTTCGGTGGGAATCCTCGTAGACAGGGGAATTCGCAACGACCAACTCTCGGTCATAACTACCGGAGCGATATTTCATGTCGCAGTCCTCTTCATAGGCGGACAAGATGACGCAGAGTCACTCGCCTATGGTTCTCGGATGGCGAAACACCACCATGTTGATCTCACTGTCATCAGGTTCCTCCTCTTCGGAGCAGAAAACTCAAAGGATCGGAAGCGCGACACTGATTTGATCAACGAATATCGTGAAGCGAACTTGGGAAACGAGCACTTTGTAATCGTCGAAGAGGTGGTGAAAGATGGGGTGGGATTGTCCGCATCTATAAGAAAGATGGTCGACTGTTTCGATCTTATGATCGTGGGGAGACATCATCAGCAATCTCAAATTTTTTCTGGACTAGGAGAGTGGAGCGAGTGTCCTGAGCTTGGTATCATCGGCGATATGGTGGCTTCGTCGGATTTTGGAAGCTCCACGACCGTGCTGGTGGTGCAGCAGCAGAGAATAGGAGGGAGATTTGCCGGTCGGAATGTGAAGCAAACCGTCCACGACAAAGAACCGCTCATTCATGACGTTCCACAAAGTGCACCGTCAACCACATCCTGGTCTATTACGATGGATAGATAAGAGATTCTATGATATGGGATTCGGTCCATGGCTGTCTGTTTCCATCAATCTGTAATTTTTTTTCCTTTTCATTGCCATTGATTAATGGCCGATGTCCTGGTTTACCAGGGTATCCATTGTTTTGTTTATAAAGTGGCCTCCTCGTTTGGAAGGGAGCTGAAATAGAAGATTAAAGGGTTAAAACCAATTTTAAATAATCATTATACTATAAAATTTAACAACTAAAATCTTAAACTATCAAAAGTTAATAAATCAAACCCAATTGGAAGGTCTATCACCCTCCATTCTCAATTTATGCCGAGATCGGGGGGCCGATAATTCTAGATCGGCCCCTTGATCTGTCCAGTGCTTACGTGGCACTGGACATATTTAGTCGGGGGGTGGTAGAGACCTCTCGTTATACGTGCACAACACGTGATTTTAGAACGGGGGTCACCACCCCGGATCGACTATCCGTTTAAAAAATGAGGCATGAGAACGGGAGGTCATCACCCTTGATCGGCCCTTTGGTCTCAAACATCGAGTTTGAACACGGGGGGCCGATCCGGGGCGGTGACTGTGACGACCCCGACTCCGCGTCGGTGCCGCCACGACCTGTGCCGTGCAGGTGCATCCATACTACCCTCGCCCGCTCTCGTATAAATTTTTTTGCTTTTCCTTTTCATTTCGCTTTCAATTTCTTTCCTTTTCATTTGCTTATTCTTTAGAGAATGGACTCGGGCAATCTATCCACATCTATCTACATTTTTGCTCTAACTTAAAACATATTCAAAACCACCCTCTCTTAATTCTAAATCGCCGTCTAAGTTATTAGAAACCATATTAAAAACTAATTAAAAGGACATAAAAAAAACTAAAGAAAACTATGGAGTACAGGGTCGAGGGCAAAAACGCCCGAAACAACAAATTAGAGGGGGCGATCGATCGGCCCTTGGGTAGCCGATCGATAGGCTACCGTTCTGGAGAAATTTCTCTTTTTTTCTTAATTCCACGTTCGAACATCAACAGTTTGGCGTTCGATCGCATAACCCTCTGTTTTTTTCTTAAATTCTACGTTCGAACGCCAACAGTTTGACGTTCGATCGCATAACCCTCACATTCGAACACCAACAGTTTGGCGTTCGATCCCATAATCCTCTGTTTCTCTTTCTTTTTTCTTCCCTCGTTTCTTTCCTTCAACACTCCCTCACCCTTACACACCACACACTCACTCCATTCACCATTTTCACTCCACACTATCACCACTTCATTCTATTGCATATCGTAACATCATTTCAACATATCCACACTACTCTCCTCACACTATCACCATTCCATCATCACCCAAAAACCCACTCAAAACACGTTTGAAACGTGGTTAAACTTCGTAAAAACAAACTGCGTGGATACGTTTAAAAACTAAACGTTCCCCGTTATTTGAAAATATCAAAACACGACATAATACCATCAATCTTTTAAAACACTATACATCAACATCCTATCTATTTCATCGAAACCTACCTAAACATCAATATCAAACCAGTTTCGTCAAAATATCAACCTATCCATCTGTACGAGGCGGAAGCTAACAAATGTCATCAAAAGATCGTTCAATGCATTTGTTCACAACTTATCCAGATATCAAGCATCCTATAATGATTTCTATACATTTCATCCTAGCTAATCACCCATCCGCCCATATAAACCCAAAACCCCAAAACACATAACCTATGCTCCCACGGGTCGTGTACGCATTGACTACGCCGGCCGCACTCACGAACATCCTCCTTCAAGTTGTAGGCTCGTCAGGTGGAGGGACATCGTCCTTACCTTGCTCATAATCTCATACACCATAAAGACACCTATAAGATAAAAATCTCAGCAAGTTCTACGTAAATGTCTATGCATGATCATGTATGTTCAATGCTATGAAAACCGTCCATATCATTTCATATATCAATACGTGTCAGTCTATGGTTATCGGAAACGCTCGACAGATGGATAGGGCCCGTCAAGCGGTTAGACAGCCCACACTATCTGAAGGAAGAAAAATCTGCTCACCACAGAACGCTAGGTCTGAACCTCATCCCCAATAACCCCATGCCATGGTTGTTTACTATGATACTTTACTTGCCTTTACATGCGTTTTCTTTTCATAAAATCCATGCTTAAATTCGTTTTCATGACGTTTTGAAACCATGATGCATGAGCAGTTCAACATACAATAAACATACATAGCGAGTATACCATCAAAACCTCACAAATGCATCACAACAATTATCCTATAAAACAATCAAACCTAATCTACCCAACCAAAGCAAGTAAACAAGCATAACACCCAATAGTCTTCAACACAAATTCTGACTTATGGTGTAGGCCAATCGGCCAGAGTAAGTCACGAGAACTTACCTCGTGTTCGTTGCACACCGGGCTCCTCGTCACGAGCTTCGTCACCTAAATCAATCTATAGCGTCCTTTATTAAAGCCGAGCTTAAACATGAAATTTCAAAAATTTACGAAACTCCTAACTAAGGGAAATCTCCTAAAATTCTAATAAATATCTCTCTCGGGCATTTTGCCAAACAACATAAGCTCAAAATTCACAAATCTCCATTAATGGAGGTTTCCAAATACCCGGTTTTCAACCTAAGCATCCAATACACCTAATATTTCATCCAATAATCACTAATACGGCAATAACTAACCGTTTCTAGCATAACCCCACTATTTCAGACAAAACCCGACAAAATCCTAACCGTTGAACATTCCTTAAACTCGAGAATAAATGCTAGAAAATGCTAGAATCTCACATAGAATCGTGATGGGAGGAGAAAACGTGAAGAACCGAGTTGATCGGAGAAGAGACGGTGAAGGAATGGTGGAGAATCGCCGTTGGAGGAAGAAATCGTCGTTAGAGGAAAGGATTTGGGGGAAAATTATGTGAAGTGTTGAAGTAATGAGGGTTTATGTGATTTTTATGCATTTGACTTGTCAAATGACAAGTTTGCCCCTCCTTTGATTTTTTTCCGTTTATCCTATTGTTCGACTATCGGTTCGGTTTCTCCAAAATTTTCTTTTCACCAATAATTCCGACTTGTTACTAAGGCTCTAACAAAACTTTCTGTTCGTCAAACGGAATTAATTTACTATTTTTTAGGAATTAAATCTTCATAGGGTCAAAACCGGAAACTTAAGCATTATATCTCGGTTTGAATTCCTTAAATTCCCATAATACCTCGGGACGGACATAGAGATCTCGTGAGCTACATGAATCTCTATGTGATGGAGAAACTATACAACAGGAAGATGTTCGACAATGACTTTGTGATTTTAGGGTACATGCATGAGATCGGTCGAACTTGTAACAAGAATCTGTCGTACGGCACGTTGATACAGAAGATCGTCGAGCGAGTTTGGATTCAACTATTGATTGAAGAGCAGCTGAGAGCACACAGACCCTTTGATGTATTTGATAGATTTCATTTGATTCAGATGAGCTTAGTTTAAGTCAACGGGACTTGGGTGTTCAAGGGAGATCATGCCCAAGAAGATCAGCGGACCTCCATCTATGCAAACATTCCTATGGAGGACGCCCCTGCTCGGCCATTGTCCTCCCATACGGCTAGTAGGTGAGACATGATGAAGTAGAGAATGAAGTTTCTCATGGGCAAAGTCGAGAAGCTCATCGTGCAACAAAGAGAGCTAACTTGTAACGCCCAGAATTTTCGTTTACACAATTTTCAGTTTTTCGTGCTGTTAAACGGCGGTGTTGTAGTCAGAATCGAGAGCTGAAAATTTCTACCAGGAACTAAGAAATTATTTTGAGGCTAATGGAAAAGAGAAATTTATGAAAATCCGACTGAAAATAGACTAATTAACCGATTTGTTAAAAGATTAAAGATTGAGGGCGATATGGTAATTAAGTTTATTATTATTATTATTAAAATTTTATAAAAATGTAAATTCCCCCCGGTTTCTTCTTACTCCCCACGCAAAAAACCTCAGAGACCTCCCCCTCTCGCTCTCTGTTTTCATTCCTCACGCCGGCGATCGACGCAACGCCTATTCCTTATGTCTCTCTTCCTCCGTTTCAACAATTTGAATTAAGTTTAAATTGTTTATGAGATTGTTTTCGAGTTAGGGTTAGATTTTGAGGATAAATTGATGAATAACGATTTAGGATTTTAGGGTTTGAGTGTTTATTGGGTTTATTATTGATTGTTGTGGGTTATTGATGATAAATGGATAGAAATGGTAGGATTTTGATAGACATTTGACGATTAGTTGAAAATGGGATTTTTGGTGTTTAAAAATTTAGGAAAAACGCATAATTCGGGGAGGTTATGTTCGATTTTCTAGGGATTGACCTTAGAAACCTATATAGAACTTATCGGTGAATAGATAGGAGTTCGTAGCACTTCTAATCGTCAAAATCGGATAGGTATGGGATTTGATATGGATTTTTGAAGTTGGTCGAAAAAGAGGCCCTTTCGAGTTTGGCTAAAGTATGCTTTAAATTGTCAGTTCTCTTTAGAAATTTACGGATTGGAAGGAAAAGAGAGTTGATAAATGTGTTATTTTCTAGGTTCTCCAATTCTCTGATTTAGCGAGCGATCTACGGACGAGTGGCTAAGGAATCCAAGTAAGTTATGTACGTAGGTACATTTGCCTTCGGGGCTACATCATAGTTTAGTAGGTTTGTGTGCATGCGTGTTTTATGTTTTTTATGTATAGTAGAGCATGCATCATGATTTTACGATACGAGAACGAAACGAAAACGAGTTTCTATGTTTTTATGAAATGAAACAGTAGGATGTGAAACATGAGAACGAACAGTAAAATACGTAAGAAGATAATAAAGGTGGGGTTAAGTGGCCTTGTCCTGTGAGGTGGACCGCAAGATGCATCACTTCTTCCCCCGCTTTACGTGGTGGCCTTTTCCCGTGAGGTGGATTTGAGGTGTGTCACTTTTACTAGGTCGAGGTTGGCCTTGTCCTGTGAGGTGGACCGCGAAGTGTGCCGCCTTGACTTAGCACGTAAAGAAGAACCAGTAGTAAGATAAAGAAAGAGTACGAATGAGACGGAAACGAAAGTAGAAACGAAAGCAGAAACGACAGTAGAGACGAAACAGTAGAAATTGCATATGTTAGGATTTGTCTTCCGCCAGAATTCAAATTAGCCGCGCAGCTACAGTGACGTCGTTTTCAGCCATAACTCCAGAACATTAATGGCGACGAAGATTTGCAACTACAAACGGCAACGGCTACCTGAACTTGTACGAAAGCTGCTCCAACGGTAACTAAACTTCTATTATTGGATAAGAGCATTGAAGCCAAGCCGATTTGAAGACAGAGTATTTAAGTCGAGCTTAGAGGACGAAGGAACAACTTTTTGCAAATTTGAATACTGAGCCCTAAGCTGCGAAAGTGATAATACTCTGTATTTTCTCTACATCTCTCAATCCTAACTTGAGATTCAATTACTGTGAGAGTGTAGTCTGTACTTAAATTCACAAACTCAAATCATTTGTAAAGGCAGTGGATTGACGCCCGTGAAGTTCAATCCAGATCTGTAAAGGCAGTTGATCGGAGCCCGGAATCCCGATCTGTGTATTCTCGTGAGAAGAAGGGTAAGGATCTTCAAGGGGTGAGCCTTGGAGCGTGGACGTAGGCAGTTTGGCCGAACCACGTAAAAATACTGGTGTCGAATTTCTCTCTCTCTC
Organism: Begonia masoniana; assembly: GCA_022432975.1. Taxonomy (NCBI): domain Eukaryota; kingdom Viridiplantae; phylum Streptophyta; class Magnoliopsida; order Cucurbitales; family Begoniaceae; genus Begonia; species Begonia masoniana. The sequence continues at coordinate 1,629,492 of CM039504.1, forward strand.
TCTCTCTTTACATTATTTGATTACTTGTGTTAAATCCATAAGTTTAATCAAGGGAGAAATTAGGTTGACTCGTAATTAAAATTAAAAAGTCTAATTCACCCCCCTCTTAGACAATTCCGATCCTACAGAGCATGCATCATGATTTTACGATACGAGAACGAAACGAAAACGAGTTTCTATGTTTTTATGAAATGAAACAGTAGGATGTGAAACATGAGAACGAACAGTAAAATACGTAAGAAGATAATAAAGGTGGGGTTAAGTGGCCTTGTCCTGTGAGGTGGACCGCAAGATGCATCACTTTTTCCCCCGCTTTACGTGGTGGCCTTTTCCCGTGAGGTGGATTTGAGGTATGTCACTTTTACTAGGTCGAGGTTGGCCTTATCCCGTGAGGTGGACCGCGAGGTGTGCCGCCTTGACTTAGCACGTAAAGAAGAACCAGTAGTAAGATAAAGAAAGAGTACGAATGAGACGGAAACGAAAGTAGAAACGAAAGCATAAACGACAGTAGATACGAAACAGTAAAAATTGCATATGTTAGGATGTGTATGGTTTTCAGTATTTACTTTTATTATACACTCTTTACTTAACATTAGGCTAATAGATGAGTTCTATGATGTAGGTGACGAGGTGATACCCGGTGAGCACTCAGAGCATGCCCAAGACTAGGTGGTAGTTGGAGAGTGCGCTCGTGGGACGATCCGGCCGGCTGTTAGGGCGTTTTGATCATAGTGTGTGGGTGAACAGTTTAGAGTCATTTTGAGTCGTGTTGAGTCATTTTGGGTTATATAGTTGGATTTCAACTTTTAGTAGTTGATTTTGATGTATATAAATGCTTTTGGTACTGGATGATGATTTTATGGATAATAGTTTTGGTTGATTGATTTGAAAATAAAATTTGCAGGAGGTTTTGGTTTTCTAAGAGAATTAGGCGTTATGCCGCCCAAATTTTTAAAGAAAAGTCGTTTTGGATTTTATGAAGAGTGTTTACGTTTTGACTCGAAATTTTGGTTGGGAGGGTAGGTTTAGGCATTGATTTGTTAAAATGGTACGTAGTGTAGTTTTTGAGAGAGTTGAGGAGTTTTGAGTTAGGAGATTTGTGAGGAAGTGTCGACCACCGCTGATCGAGGTCTACCGAAGTTATTACTGTTCATCGCTTTAAAAATTTGAGATTTTATTAAGGTTAATTTTTCTACGAAAGTCTTCCGCTGCAACGTTTTAAATTGTTTTTATTAACGTGTTTAAACGATGATATTTAATGTGTGGAGTAAAGTTTTAAATTTTGCTCGAATTTTTACGGTACGGCTTAGTAGTGAGTAGTGAGTAGGCAGCGAACTGGGTCTGCAAGGTCCGGGGCGCTACATAACTGAATCCTATAGAGAGCTGCAGACATTCCTCAAGGATTGGGTGGAGCGAGACGACGACGATGTTCCACCATAGTTTAAACGATGATATTTAATGTGTGGAGTAAAGTTTTAAATTTTGCTCGAATTTTTACGGTACGGCTTAGTAGTGAGTAGTGAGTAGGCAGCGAACCGGGTCTGCAAGGTCCGGGGCGCTACATAACTGAATCCTATAGAGAGCTGCAGACATTCCTCAAGGATTGGGTGGAGCGAGACGACGACGATGTTCCACCATAGTTTAGTTTATGTACTTTATTTTATGTTTGTATTGAAAAGTTTTGGTTTGTAATTTTAATTTATGTTTGTAATTTAGTTTTTGTTTGTCATTTAGTTGTACTTTACTTAATGGTTTTACTCTATGTTTGTACTTAATTATCTGAATCTGACTTTGAGTTATACAATTGTGATTTGAATATACACGAATTGTTTGAAGTTAGCTATGAGGGAGTCATAAAATAAAGAAAACTTTGCCTAATTTTATAACTTTATCTCACTAAATTACACATTTTTAGAATTTTATCTCACTAAATTATACATTTGTACCAAAATTACAGCCTCAATAATCATACTTTTCTGCCTCTCTCGTGTATAGAAAATTTCTGCAAATATGTTTAACTATAATAGAAAATAATGAAAGATTACTTATGTGCGAAATGTGTTGAAATGTACCTGTGTCCTGTCAAATGTATAGAAACTCATAAATGTGTCTTGCGAAGCAGAAGCGGAAGCAGTGACTGAAATGAATCCTCTGTCATGACAAGTGCGACTATTATGCTTTTGATTCCAACATCTACCACACGACATCGTTGAGTTCTTACTAGTAATTGTAGAATTTGACTGCTCATCGACATCTCACACTCTTTTTTTCTTCGGCCTACTAGGTTGGCATTTTCTTTTGGGCGGAAGGATTTCATTCATATTTTGTATGGGTGGCCACATGTGTTGACCGCTAGTGGGATGAATGAAGTTTGAGTACATCTGTAGATAAGTTCCCAGTAATAGTATTGATGAGCATAATTTTTCGATGCTAGTCTAGTGAAATGAATGCAAAGAATGGAATGAGCACACAAGATTCTAGTAAGCTCCCACATGTAATAGTAGCACACACATGTAATTATATCGATAACATATTATTCGTTGCCATTGCTGACCTCAAATCGTGTTGCTCCCGCAAATATAGCACTCCAATTTCGAGCTGCACGTTCTAGCTTCACATGTTTTTTTTTGTTATCTAGGGACACAAGACGCCTGTTGACGAGGCCAACTTCTCGTTTTTTTTACCAATCTAGTTATCAAGCACTTTCGGATTATCTTGAATATGGTCAGAATCGGTTTGTCCATGATAAGTAGTAGAACTGCATTAAACGAATCGCATAAATTATTTAATCTCAGTTCACACTTGGGAATCGAAGAAAATGCATGACTAATCCAATATCTAGGGTCTGTGTCTCGAAGATATGCATGGACATCCGAGTTAATCTGATGTAAATTTATCATTTCTCTTTCGAAATGAAAAGTTGTGGTTGCCATGGCCGCATTCCACATCGCATCTCTGTATATTCTGTCCGAAATTGATTTTTGAAATTTGCTTACATATGCTGGAGACAGTAGCGGTGTTCGACTGACGATAATTCTTGCTGTATAGCGGGCAACAACCCCTGATATTTGAAAGAACAACATAAAACAATATAACTACCACAATGCCCTAATATTTGAAAGAATAATAAAAAATGCATTATATTTTTTGTCGATCCAAAACAAATGTCCATCCATATCCCGATTCAGTATTTAGGTCTTATTTTAATAATTTTAAAAACCATGTCCAGGAGTCCATACACTCTGATTTTGCATTGACAACAGTAACGAAATATATTACATCGTTGCCATTGTTGTGCAAAAATGACACTACGCAAGTGTACATATCGCAATTCAAGTAGTACAAAAGTATCGATCCCATGAAGACAAAATTTAATCAACCTTAAATTATTTATGGAAAAGTAATTTAAATTCAGAGAAATTAATATTCAAATATGAAAAATAATGGAAACTAAACCAAATTATGTAACTAGATAATTAGGAACGACTTCGATTTGATTTCCTTCACCAATTAATTTCTTACTACAAATATTGTAGGGAATGCTATAGTTTTATGTTAAATGACTATAATTTTCTCATTTTTGTATTATTCTTCAAACTTATGAAAAATCAATACAACTGAGAATCCTACTTAAGCATTATTCTATATATATCACATGATTTTAAGCAACCATTATGATAATACTTATATTTGATACTTGTCACATGCATCAATCATCCATGCAATTCAATACACGTCTCAATAACTATTTCATGGCGTCTAAAATAGCATCCTAGTATTTATTTATGTGGCGTGCATAAAATAAATTAATCAATAAAAATATATTGAATTGTTTAACATAAATCAATAACATTCCACAAGAAATCAATGGTTTAGTACTCTCTCATCTAGCCAAAAGAGAATTAGTTCATAAGAAATAAATAAATTAAACAATCCAGAGAATCATAAAACAAAATAAGAAAATGAAGGAGAAGAATAAAAATCAATGGAATTCTCCCTTGAAGACCGTTCCTCTCCTTGCCTTCATGAATCAATTCTCCTTGCTGAATGTCTTTTCTCCACCAGGTCTCTCGTTCCAGAAAATCCTCCTTTTTATTTTTGTTCTCCCTTTTTTTATGTGGTGTATCTTCTCTCTCCTCCATTCTGTGTGCCAAATGTCTACTGCTTTCAAAATCTCCTCTCCAGAGAATCTCTAATTTGTTTAATTTTCCTTGATTGTAGCCTCCTTTCTCTCTCTTCATAATCTTCAGCTTTTGAATTTGATTTTTCCCGCTAAGAGTTATCACTCTCTCCTGTGTTTCCATCTTTTAAATCTTTCACATCATCAGTAATCTGCAAATAAAAATAATTAGTGATAAATAACACGTATTTTTAATAATTGACAAAGATACTGATGCTGCAGTTGATGTTGTAGCATTCACTGTTAATATATATATATATTACTTTGATTTATCACTCAAATTTAAGCAATTTATAATTAAAAGCACTTGTAGAATAAGTCTTTTTCAAGACTTAACAGCCATCAATGCTGACGGCTATCAGTAATTGGCCGGGACAATAGCCCTTTAGATGACAACAATCCAAACATATAATAGGTCTAACACACTACATCATATTTGTCTTGCAAGTAGCCATACACATATACATTTTTTTGAATACACATGACTCATTATCGGCAGAGCCCACCAAGTAAGTTTGTAGGCATAATATACCCGAATTTGATTTACGAATTTCTTATGCGTACGACCACAATAGCTTGTATTGTTTGTCGCTCTTCCCTTCATTAAGTTTTTAAGCTTCGTTTCTTGCTCTTCTGGCAAGACTTGATGTAATATTGACATTCAAATTTTTTCCCACTGTCTTGATAATAGAAGGAATTTTCCACGTAGGTTGACTTTTGAACCTATCCAAATAATGATTTGCCACCTATTTTACAGTAGCATGTCGATTTTCAATTTTTCTTGAACAGTTTTGACAATCGTTGAATTTTTTTGTTTAAAATGTAAGCTCATTTTGCATCTTTGAAACATGCAGTCGCCAATCACATCCGTCTTCACACACTGCCATCCGTCGCCGGGATTCGATTTTAATGAATTTGATCCCATAACCATTATTCAAAACACATTCCACTATTTATTCTTTAATTGCTTTTAAAGAACTATATTTTTTCCCAGATAAAATCTCATCGAAATTTCTTCTTTTACCGGTATGTTTTTCACTTCATCATCCTCCTAGTCGACCGGTGTTTGAAACTCATCATCTAGAGTTTTTGACGTCGATTGCACCTCTATTTCTTCATTACCTTTAAGGTGATCAAATGCACGAAGTTCACCATATATGGGCATGAAGTACGAATATCAGTCCATATTGGTATCACAAGTTGTTTTCTCGTCTAAATCAACCTATTTACTCGAATCAGAATCCATCGACGTCGCTAATATAGAGAAAATTCGCCGGAGCAAGATTTAGGGCTCGAATATATGAGATTTTTTTGATGATATTTGAAGAAAATGATTAGGGATGGAGAAATCAACACGGTGCGGGCGTGAAATGGTCAGATTTTGGGTTGGAATTGCAGGGGTCCGACAGAAAATCGAGTTTTCTAGCAACGGGTTGAGAATGAGAGGTCGATTCCTTATATAGAGTCCGGGATTGACCCCCCGTTCCAGGACAGTGACCCTTCGTTATCGGTCCAAATTTTAAAAACAGGAGGCCGACACTGGGTGCGACCCCCCGTTCCTTACCGCGCTCTCTAAAGTGGGGAGGCAGAGAACGAGGGACCGATCTGGGGTGGTGACCTCTCGTTCCTGACCGCCCTCTACAATGGTGAGGCAGAGAACGAGGGGCCAAGCCGGGGCATTGACCCTCCATTCTCATGCTTCATTGTTGCGAAAAATCGTGATACGCAAGTGTACGTGTCGCAAAAGTAATAAAGTGTGTATAAGTACGAGTGTCGATCCCACGAGGAATAATTATGTTAAATATTGAATCTCTAATTTTCAGTTTAATTTGAAAAGAAATAATAATTGGTTTTTAGATTTTAAACTAAAATAATTCAGATAAAAATCAAATAACAATTTAAATAAAAGAGTTGAATGTAAAAGAGTAAGATTATATGATGAGAAAATCCAGGGTTCCGATTTCACTTAACTAATCCTATTTATTAAACCTAATTCAAGTAATCAATTCCTATTCCTTTGTGTTGATTTCAATTTCACGAAAATATTCATCAATCTCTCTCGAGCAAAGACAAACTTATTCAATTAACGAATTATCACCTCTCGGTCTCTAATCCTGAGAATTAATTGAATACATTAAGAACAAGAAATTATATTACCACTCAAACGCCCTAACTATCTCTAGCCTAAGATCCTTTTTGAGGCAATTTATTCAGTGCACGGTTAAATTCTCCGCTCTCGCATCCCGAACTAACCCTAAAGATTCTTAGTTTTGGTGATCAAGCAAACCTAAGTATTACGTTCAGAATAAATTACTCAACACAGAACAGGAACAGAAAATTAAATACTGAATTAAGAAAAATAAATAATCATAGCAAAGTTACGTCGAAACCCTAGAATAGAAGGCTTAGTTCATGATAAAAGATAAATAAACAATAATAATTCTAAAGAGTTGCATAATAAAACAGTGGAAGTAAAAAGAAAATAAAAATATTATGAAAATATAGCCTGATCGCTTCTCCTTGCCGAAAATCGCCTCGGTGTTGCTCTTTGTCGCCGCCTAATTGCCCCCGCCAAATTCAGAATGACCTCTATTAAATAGAGAAGGTCGTGTGCTTTAGGTTTAATTCATCCCTTCCTCTCGTATCAATGGTTAAGATTGAAAGTTCCCTAAGATTAATGGTGCAGATTAAAAGATAAAATCTTTTCAAAATTGTATGCGATCAGTCGCTGTAAGGTATAGCGATCAATCGCTGCTTCTCCTAACATGCATGGCGATCGATCTCTGACTTTTCTCTAAGTATATCGCGATCAATTGCTGAAAATGTATGGTGATCAATCACTACTTCTTTTGTGTCTTCAGCGATCGATTGTAAGATATTGTGGCTTGATAAGCGATCGATCTCTGTCATGTGTAGAGATCGATCGCTGCATCTTCAATTGTTTCTCTAACTTCATTGTTTTTCTTCCCTTCAGCTTCGCATTTTACTTATGTTCTTTGCTATTCCTGTTATAATTAAAATTCTGCACACCTCCACAAAATATATCAAATTCGTTCAAACACTTTAGACAAACTAATCAAATCAAGTATAAAAAGTATAAATAAGTGTGTAAAATACACACTTATCATTCATATTTAGAATAGAGGGTCGAGGTGGGGGGTGGAGATCTCTCGTTCCACGTGCACAACACGTGATTTTATAACGGAGGGTCACCACCCCTAACCAAATATGTCTAGTGACATGTAAGTATTAGACAGATCGGGTGGTCGACTTAAAATGATCGGCCCCCTGATCTCGTTGTGAGGATTTGATTTGTTAATTTTTGAATAATTTAATGTTTTAATTGTTGAAATTTTTAGTTTAAGGGTTATTTCAAATTAAACACGTACTGAGGTTCAAATAGATTTAAATGACAAATACTTGCGGTTAAATACATTCACCTATGGCTAATCTGGATCATAGTAGTAACCGGTAGGTTCAACCCAAACCCTTCGTTTATTCTTAAAACCCTAATGAAGCGAGCAGCTTTAGATCTGTCGCCACTCTCACCACATGCTCTTCCCTCAAGGACTTCCACAGTGCAACAATGTCCGCTTCACCTCCCTTTTTCTCTTCCCCTGCAAAATTAAAAATTGGGATCGTGGGCTTCGGTCCATTCGCACAGTTCTTGGCGAAGACAATGATCGATCAGGGCCACACTTTACGAGCAACTTCAAGAACTAATCACTCTGAGCTCTGTGAGCAAATGGGTGTATCTTTCTTCAGGTAATCTATCCGAAGCGATCGTTCGGCATAAACCATTTGGCTGGTGGATTAAGTGACCCATTTAATTTGGATGTTCAAACACAGTGATGCAGATTCATTTCTTGAAGCTGATAACGAAGTCATCCTAATATGCACATCAATCCTATCTCTGGTGGAGGTTCTTCAGTCAATGCCGTTGCACCGTCTCCGACCACACGTGGTCATCGTCGATGTACTATCTGTCAAAGAATTTCCAAGACAAATTCTACTTCAAGTATGCATCTGAGACAGTTTCCGTTCACCATCTATAAATCTGTCCCTAGAACTGTCGTTTTTCACGTTGCAATCTGTTTATGGACAAGGTATTGCCGGAGGAGGTTAACATTGTCTGCACTCACCCCATGTTTGGTCCAGAGAGTGGAAAAAATGGATGGAAAGGTCTGACCTTTGTGTATGAAAAGGTTCGGGTGAGAGATGAAGTTACGTGCTCAAAGTTTCTTCAGATTTTCAAAACTGAGGTAATAACCATAAAGCTCGAGTCTTGGCATCAATACTGTAGCTAAATCAAAATGAGCAGTTCTTGGTTTTTTTATTCTTTTATTACTATGTTCGTCCGTTTGAACTGAATTTTAGGGTTGCAAAATGGTGGAAATGAGCTGTCAAGAACACGACGAATTGGCTGCTAGAAGTCAATTTCTTACGCACACTATTGGCAGGTACGTTCATCACTTCTACTCCACCCTCAAAACAGTATTCTCTGGAGAAAATTGATCGGCGGCCCCTGTTTTTTTGCCAGAATTATGGCCGAAGCAGATTTGAAGTCCACAACCATTAACACAAAGGGCTACGAGACACTGCTTAATCTGGTATTTCTTGTTGGCAACTAATCACCAATCAAAACGGCAACAGGCCGCGAATAAGAAAGCTAACATTGAAATATTTTGCAGAGAGAGAGCACCATGAAAGATAGTTTTGATCTGTTCAGTGGGCTGTTTGTGAGGAACAGGTTTGCCAAGCAAGAGGTAGGAATTCTCTGGACTTCACTGCATTCTCTTCTGTATGTGCAAATTAATAGATGGAAAAGGGTTTGATTCATACTTCATTTGTGCAGCTGGAAAACCTTGAATATGCTTTTGGCAAGGTTAAACAGAAGCTCCTGGAGAAGCTGGAAGAAGAAGAACATCCAAATTCCAAACCAGTTTAAGGTCAAAAGTGCTATGATGTAATACGACATTCTTCAAAAAAATTTGAGATATTAATGTCACAATTCTTAACGTATAGCTTATATTATCAGAACAAGCTTGTTATTTTAACCATTTATTTATTTCATGTAAGCCTCCAAACCAGGAAGAACACCCTTCTGGCTAATCAATGGTAAGATGAAGTATATCTCTGAATTCCAACTTTCTAGTCTCAGAATAGAATGTTCTATACTTGTTCGGCCAATATGTTAACCATATCCACCCTTTGATTTCCCATTCCATCGTCTTCCCCATCGCACTTTTATCTAGCTTCCAGCAGATGCTCTCTCCGTACTCGTCTCCTGCAAACACCACCCCTCCTTGCCTCGTGAAGGGCCGATAAGCACTTGAATAGCGGTCTCTGTACCATGCCTTGGGATTGATCAATGACATTTTTGATGGTCTTGTAGAGACAACCTCTTTACCATCCCCACTATCGTGGAGGAACCAGTTCAAATTTGCGCTATAGCCGTAAATGGTCTGCTCGAATTTCCAAGGCTTCAAACTGAGAGTTACCGTCTCTCCAGCCGATACTCTCAGCCCCAAGTACGGATTTGGTGGGTCGAATCCGGCTTCTATGCTTTTTTCTAATCCAATCTCCCTCGTCGGGTTCTCGGAGGACCTGCTCACTGATACACTTATAATGTTAGTTTGCTGAATTGGAGTGAGTTGCAGTGAGATTCTTGATGGAAAATGTTTTTCAGCTGCTCCAACTCCTCGCTCGGACAAGAGAGTATCCCTTACTAACCCTACGATATCGCACCTGTAAAACATGACAGAAGCAAAAGTCAGTTCAGAATTTTTTCGTAAGTTGTCGATCAAACAGATCGATACCTTATGTTATCGATGTCGACCATCACATCGACCCATTTCTCTCGTTTGACAACTTTGTAGTTGAATTGGAGGACTCCTTCAAGTTGGTGATAATTTAGAGAGAATTGCAGCCTCTCATCAGCCAGTGGGCTGCTCGGATTTTCAACGTTCATGGCAATGACAGGACAATACAGCTGAACTTTCCATAGGCCGAGGGTGGAAAATGCATAGGAAAACAAAGGGGAGGGGGTCTTAAGGGTGTGACGAGTAGCTTGGATCTCCACAATCCAATTAGTTATGGCAAGATTAACAGACCTCATCCACTGCTCTTCAAGATTAGATCCCAGTTGTTTCATCAGCAACTTCGATGCTTGTCTTGACTGACACCCCGTCAAGTGCTGCTTAAGAGTAAGGAGACAATCCGAACGAAGGTCCGAGGGAGCTTCGTAGATGCAGACGAGAAACCAAAGAGTGAGAAATGCAAGATTGAAAATATCTTTGAAATTCGACATGTTTTCAAGCTTGAGAAATTTGAGGCATGAATGGCCGTTCTTGGTCGATGCATAGCGAAGGACGTCCTCGACGAAATTGACGAGGAGATTGGATAGATTTTCCTCGCTTAATAACAGCGTGGATTTGGAGTTGACGTTGAACGCCTTCGAGGTCCACAGAGAGATTGAAATATTGAAATCGGCAACGATGGAGAAGGAGATAACTGGGGAGAGAAGGTTTTTAGAAGCAGAAAAATGGAGAGATGGTTGGGAAGAGGTTGAAGAACACATGCAGACGGAAATGGAGGGCGTTTTCCACAGAGAAAGAGGCGGAAGGTTCTGAATCCACGAAAATACATCAGCAAAATTACAAGCGGCCATGGGAAGAAGCTTTGTTAAGCTGTGGAGACTGGAAATGTCGATATTTAAAAGCTGCCATGATCAAAGCACAGTTAAGATTCTCAGGGCATAAAAAGTCAAAAGAAAGCATCGAAGAACTTTAGAGGTACATTGATGAAGACCCGTAATGCATACCTAGCATATATTCTTCAAAGCTTACTTGAAGGACAATATATTGCATGGATAAGACTGAAGTTCGTCCAAGATTCTCGACCCACTCAGACTCGGGGAGAAAGAGGAGAGTATTGGAACGAGCAACTTCATAAAAAGGGAATGTTTTTAAGAAACAATCTTTGTTTTGAGCAGAGAATATGAAGTAAGATTAAGACACAAGGCAGTACCTCTTTTTCCTAAACACAACTTCTTAGTATAATCCAAGCAATAGGAGGTTGACATTTCATGTCTTTATCCATGATCTCAGAGATTAAATTTGCCACGTACTGCATATAACTTGGAAGAAAACACCTCCATTGCTGGTCCTAAATGACCTCGCATATATGTCACGTGGTCAATATCTAGTATGATGTAATTGTAACGCTTCCTCGGAAAATCTGTTTTAATTTTTTAAAATTAATTCAAAATGTACTAATTAAAATTCTACTCGTAAATCATATATTTTATTTACGAAATCGTGAAACTCCACGTGAAATAAACTCTATTGCCTTTACATAGCTAGATGTCACATTAATTAAGGGCAACCAATTTTTTAAAGATTAAATTTTGAGTAAAGAAGGATTAGATCTAGAGTTGTTTAACGGCTGGCTGGCCCGCTACTTGGCCTGTCTCGCTGCTACTGTATCGAGCCGAGCTGGCCTGGTTCCATAAAGCAGGCCGAGCCGATCCCAGGGGTTGGGCTCTCGAGCCCGCCAAGGACAGAGTCAGGCGTCCTCAAACGAGCCGACTAGCTGGCTCGGCGGGTAGTTGGCGGTCGAGGACAGCGGAGATAGCTCATGGACTAGAGAGTCGGGCTCGGTGAGGATGCGGGAGGGATCGGGGAGTTGGGGGAGGGAGGATACAGTACGAGAGAGAGTGATGTGGTCGGAGAGGGCAACAGCGTGGAGGACAGGGCTGTGGGAGCAGAGGACAGGGTTGAGGGACGGGGGAGAAGGAGAGGGCTTTGCCATCGTACACAGGAGGAAAGGACTGGAAGACGGTAATTTGGGAGGAGGAAGAAGAGTCCAGTTCACAAGGAGGAGTAAAGTAAAAGTGCGAGATTTTTTATGGGGAATTGGGAAAGAGGCACAAGTCACTCTGTCCTGTCCAGGCTCTACCACTGGGCACTGGCACTGTCTTTTCTTTTCCATGAAATGTGATGGGCCGCCCAGAGCCCACCCTCCCCTTTCCCCGTTCTTCATTGCGCACCAAATGCAGCTTCTTCCTAACACTCGTCTCTCAGACAGCATTTATCTCTTCCAAATTAAATCAATATTTATTTTACTTGTTTTTAGGAATAAAAAATTATTCCACTTCTTTAATAAATAAATTTAATATTTATTTTAAAATTTGTTATAAATTTTTTTGAGATGAGAATTTTGATATTTTATATCGATGAAAAAGACATTCTACCATATATTTTATTCTTTCTATAATGACACGTGATCTACTAACGCTTCACGTTTTTACTGTAGTATCGGAATCTGCTTTAGTGCAGGTGGATGTGTTTATGATAAGCGAAGAGGAAGACTTGCACCAAACATTGTAGAGGCGCTCATTTGTAACAAAGATTGGACTGACGACAAGACGAGAGATCAAACAACAAGATGATGAAATTCTTAAGGAGTTTACGACTTTGGATGTTGAAGACTAGCGATTTTTTTTATTGAATTTTTTTTGTAATTTGAAGTAATTTTGTTTCAAATTTGTAATTTTTTTTATATATCAAAATATTTTTAATGATATTTATGTTATACTTTTTATTTGATAGTCTCAAATAATTTTTTTATTAATACATTCAATTTTAAATTAAATGAGTAAATATCGTTGATATATAATTATTAATACTTATTATAATTTTAAATAATTTTTTTTAAAAAGCTTATATTATATTAATATAAGTTGAAAATATTTATATATAAGTTCGGCTCGTTAGGCTTAACTCGTTAAGACTCGTTGATCTGACTCGTTTAACTCATGACTCGCGAATCGACTCGGGTTGAAATTTTTTCAGATCAGCTCATTAGGCTCGACTCGTTAGGCTCAGTAGGCTAATGAGGTTCGGTTCATTTAACTTGCTAGACTCGATGAACCAGACTCTATCTGACTTGACTGAGCTCGGCCGATTTGTTTGTCATCTCTCATTAGATGTATTCTTTGAGAGAGAGTTTGGGGGCAAATCAAACGTTGTAAACGTTGGAGGAGAATCATTATTTGTTGGATTAACTGCGACCGTTGGATTGGGTAATAGTTCGGATGATCTCTTACAGACGCACCGACGACTCTGCGTTTCCCTGCCTGCATTCATATATATGTTCTTCACCGCCTCTTTCTTCCTCCTTTCCTCTCTTGACTGGGGACGAACACTTACGCTCTGCGCTGATAGCACGTGCTAGCGATGGCCTCGCCAGCGATTCTTCCGATATCTGGCAATCAATCGGGTGGGGGAACGCAGTCTCAGACAACCATCGCCACGCCCGCCTTCCGCGTGTTCGTATCCCGTCTCACAACGTCGATCCGTTATGGGTTCTCCCAACGCCGCCCGTGGTCGGAGCTTGTCGATCGGAGCTCTATGGCCCGACCACTTTCCCTCTCTGAAGCCTACTCTCGGGTTCGCAAGAATTTTACCTACTTCCGTGTCAATTACATAACTCTGCTCTCTCTTGTATTGGCTTTCTCCCTGCTCTCGCACCCGTTTTCTTTGGTCCTTCTGCTTGCCCTCTTCGCAGCCTGGATCTTTCTCTACTTCTTCCGGCCTTCGGATCAGCCTCTCGTTATCGCTGGCCGTACATTTTCTGATTTTGAAACCCTAATGGGATTGGGGATCTTGACGCTAGTCGTGGTTTTTCTAACCTAGTGTTGGATCCCTCTTGATCTCGGCCTTGATGATAGGATTTGCTATAATTTCTATACACGGTGCATTTAGAGTTCCCGATGATCTCTTCCTGGACGACCAAGAGCCAGCGAATGCTGGATTCCTCTCCTTCCTTGGCGGAGCCGCCTCTTCCGCTGCCGCTCCTCTTGTCTCTCGAGTATAAATAAATTTTTATCTGGAGCCAATCAAATTGATGGATCTTGGGGTTGATTTTGGTTAGGCTTATCTTGTTATACTTTTGAAATTCATTTGCTTCAAGGCAAATTTGTTTTTGTAGTTCTTCAGAAACAGTTGGGATTTTGGTTTCTTAAATGTAGATTGGATCTGAACTTTGCAATTGTAGATCTAGTTATGCTTGTTATCTGTGGTACCATTCTTCTTCCACTGTGACTCATGAATTCAAATTTCTGTACTTTGTTGGCTTGCATTTTCTATCTTTATAGATTCAAAATTGTCTTTGTATCAGTTACTTATAATGGGGCTTGTTTGGTTAGTGACTGAATGTCGATGGGCAGTAAGTGAAGTTAGTTTTCTTGTTTGGAACTATTGATAAGTGAATCTTTTAGGATACCTTTTTTATTTACCAATTATCTAGTGAACTTGTTGAGCGACTGGAGTAATCTTACCAACAATGAGGGAACTAGTTCGTCCCTAAGGAATTCTAATATATTTGGTTGTTGTCAATTCTCATAACTAAGATTTTGGAGGTCATTCAAAGTAAACATGCATATTAAGGTTGATGGGTATTGGCTTTTCCAGGGATGGTTCTATGTATGGCCTATGTTTGAACTTAGTTATGGTGTTGGATATTAGTTTCTTCAATGCCTTCTGATATTGACAAATATCAGATGGAATATCGGGTCATTGGTCTATGGCTAATCAAAAAAGGTCTTGATTCCTGATTTGTGTTTGTAGAATGTCTTAGGCTTTATCCTGGGATAAATTTTTAAGATGATGTTATTTTACAGTTAGTCAAGTTTTCACCTACGTAAGGGGATCATTTACTTTGCCTTGGTAATTACTTAAACTTGCTAAACAGAGATGCTCCGCTAACTTGGTAGTCCTGAATCCTGACTCAAATGTGCATTTTGGTGTTGCTCATTGAACTGCATATTTCATAGGTGATCAATTTTGTGGTTGTAACTAGTAAAGAATCCTCCCTGAGAGGATGAACATGGAAAGATCATAGTTTAAGAGGGCTCTTCGAGCCATTCTGATCCCCTGATGGCAAGACTGCGATGGTATTATGCAAAACAATTAGCGAACGCTAATCGCAGTTTTAGGGAATTATTTTTTCTCGAGGATTCTTCGTGTGTGGTTACTGGTTGGACTTCATTGGAGAATTGCAGATAAAAGGATGATGACATCCATTTCAAGTTTTCTTGAAATTTGGAAAATATTTAATCCCTTCTGACTTCATCATTGAATGACGAGGGGTCACCTCCATCTTCCCCATCAACCTTGACTCTAAATGGCAGGGGCAGGCAATGAAGAGCTTGTCCTAGAGAAGTCTGTCGTCTATTACTAATGGATGATGCCCCACAGGCCATAACTAGACCTGGCTTCGGCTTTTCGCGCTTATAAATTCTCATGTCCTCCAAGGTGTGTTTGTAATTCAGAGAGCTTAGGTGACGTAGGTGGAAAGAGAGAGCCGTTGTTGGAGGAGCGGGAATGGCAATAAAAGGCATCTCCTCTGACTGCAACTGAACTGAACCGAACCCACTCACGAGATCGAGGGAAATAATTTACGAATGGGTTATGAGTGGAATTGGCTAAAAATAAATAATTCAAGTAACTAGCCGTTGCGATTTGCTGGAGGAGAGCCTCTTCTTGGAACTGTTCATCGCCTGACATTTGTGTGAAGGCCCCTTCCCTCTACGTCTCTCTCTAAGAGATTCCTTTGCTTCTCTCTCTAATGTCTCTCAGGAGTTCACGTGCTCTTCCCGACAAATCCCGCCACCACTTTGATATTATCTTCTTCCCTACTACAATTACAACGCCTCCTTAATCCCTTTCACTTGATTTAGTATCCGGTTCATTTCTTTAAAGCCACTGCCATTTCTGTCGGAGAGCGAGTACAAGAAAAAACTTGAATATGGAGAGAACAGAGAACCCATTATTTACAGTTTGAATACATTCGTTCCTCTTCTTCTGCTGCTTCCTCCTGTTTCCTTTTCATGGCGGTAGAGATGAATATCCAGCTGCTCGCCAGCTACTGTGAATACCACCCAGCGGGCAAGCTTCAATTCGTGAAAAAGACAGCGTCTTGGCCGACTTCAACAATTTCAGATAAAAAGAAATGGAAGATTCAACCCGATTGTTGCTTCTTCTGGTCTCTTCTCTTGCTTGTTTATCTCATTCGACCAGTTTTAACCCAGGAGTGGGACGGTGTAATAGTAACACAAGCCGATTTCCAATCACTTCAAGCTTTCAAGCATGAATTAGTCGACCCTAAAGGGTTCCTCCGGAGCTGGAACGACAGCGGCTTTGGCGCTTGCTCCGGCAGCTGGATCGGAATTAAGTGTGCGCAGGGAGAAGTTATCGTCATCCAGCTCCCATGGAAAGGGCTGGGGGGTCGAATCTCAGAGAAAATAGGCCAACTTCAGGCACTTAGAAAGCTTAGCCTCCACGACAATCTTATCGAGGGTACGATCCCTTATTCTCTGGGCTTCCTTCCAAATCTCAGAGGAGTTCAGCTTTTCAACAACCGACTTTCCGGTTCAATTCCTTCTTCATTAGGCTCCTGTCCTTTGCTTCAGACACTTGACATAAGCAACAATTCTTTGTCTGGGTCTATCCCATTCAGTCTCGCCAACTCTACCAAGCTTTACTGGCTTAATCTCAGTTTCAATTCGTTTTCGGGTCCTATCCCAACTTCTCTCACGAACTCAATCTCCCTCACCTTCCTCTCTCTCCAGCACAATAATCTTTCATGGCCCCATTCCCGACGCTTGGGGATTTACCCAGAATAAAAATAGGCTCTTTCGTCTTAAAACCTTGATCCTTGATGATAACCTTCTCTCAGGAAGCATACCCGCGTCTCTGGGGAATCTAAGTGAGATTGAAGTTATTTCTGTTAGCCATAACAGCTTAGACGGAGCTATACCAAATGAATTAGGAAGTCTTTCTAGGCTTAGAACTCTTGATGCTTCGAATAACGCCATTAACGGCAGCTTGCCTGAAAGTCTATCGAATCTCTCTTCTCTTGTTTTGTTGAATCTGGAGAATAATAGTCTTCGCGATCAGATTCCTGAAGGTTTAGGCAACCTCCTTAATCTCTCTGTTCTTCATTTGGGTGGAAACCTCTTTAGTGGCCACATTCCTGTGACTTTAGGGAACATTTCAACGCTTACACAGCTTGATTTACGTCGAAATAAATTGAGTGGAGAAATCCCATCTTCCTTGGCTGATCTACCTTTTCTAAATTTGTTTAATGTTTCTTACAACAACCTATCTGGTTCTGTTCCTGCTGCTCTCTCAAAGAAATTTAACTCAAGTTCATTCGTCGGGAATGTCCGGCTCTGTGGGTATACTGGTTCAGCCCCATGCTCTTCCCTAGCTCCTTCTCAGATTGTCCCCTACCTCTCCAGAAAAACCCTCCCAACATCACCGGAAATTAAGCACCAAAGATGTTATACTGATTGCAGCAGGATCTCTCCTCATTGTCCTGTTTTTACTTTGTTGTATATTACTATGCTGCTTAATCAGGAAAAGAGCAGCATCGAAACGAAAGAATGGTGGGCCAGCGCAGGGAGCAGCTGCCAGAGCCGAAAAAGGGGTACCTCCAATTGCCGGCGAAGAGGAAGCCGGTGGGGATGTGGGTGGAAAGTTGGTTCATTTTGATGGGCCAATAATCTTCAGTGCAGATGATCTTTTGTGCGCCACAGCCGAAATTATGGGTAAAAGCACTTACGGGACAGTCTATAAGGCCACACTTGAAGGTGGAAGTCAAGTAGCAGTGAAGAGATTGAGGGAGAAGATAACCAGAGGCCAGAGGGAATTCGAAACAGAAGTGAATCTGCTAGGAAAAATCAGGCACCCAAATCTCTTGGCTCTACGGGCTTATTACTTGGGACCCAAAGGAGAGAAGCTTCTTGTTTTCGACTTCATGCCTAAGGGGCAGTCTATCAACTCTACTCCATGGTTAGATATACTCAAACTCGAAAGTAATTTCCATTCTAAATTTTGTGTTGAATGAGCAAACCAAGCTGATAAGCTTTCAAAATCCTTTAATTTACAGCTCGAGGGAATGACACGCCCATCGATTGGTCGACGAGGAATGAAAATAGCCCGGGGGATGACACAAGGATTGTTCTACCTCCACGCCCACGAGAGCATCATCCATGGAAATCTCACATCCAGTAATGTACTTCTCGATGAGCAGTCAAACGCTAAAATTGCAGATTTTGGACTGTCAAGGTTAATGACAGCAGCTGCCAATTCAAACGTGATTGCAACGGCAGGAGCGTTAGGCTACAGAGCACCAGAGCTGTCTAAGCTGAAGAAAGCCAACACAAAAACAGACGTATACAGCCTGGGCGTCATAATGCTTGAACTCTTAACCGGAAAGTCTCCGGGCGAAGCAGTGAATGGGGTGGATTTGCCGCAATGGGTTGCCTCCATTGTTAAAGAGGAGTGGACGAATGAAGTTTTCGACCCAGAGTTGATGAGGGACGCAGTCTGCCATTGGCGACGAGCTGCTCAACACACTGAAACTGGCTTTGCATTGTGTTGACCCTTCTCCATCTGCCAGACCAGAGGTCGAACAGGTTCTCCATCAATTAGAAGAGATCAGACCGGAGACCACTCCAAGTTCTGGAGATGACGGGGCCGGCGCTCCCTCGACGAGCAACTGAAAAAGGCATTAAATTTGTTGTAGTAGAAAGATGATAGCCAACTATTCTTTTATTTCATTCAAGTTTGTTGTCTCGATTGGGTGATTTTAGCGAAGAGATACAAGAAGGGGTGGTGTGTATTAATAAACATTAAACTCCAAATGAGTCAAGTTAAAAAGTTTTTCAAGTATAGTCGTGAAACTGTAAAGAGGGAAAAAATGAAAAAAAGAAAATCTTGAAATGTAATATTTACAGCCGAGCTGCATCAGCTGCTATCATTTGCATAAACGCTCGTGTCTTCTGCAAGCTTCTCCCACACATTTGCCATCTTCTCTGCATATCCCACCTGACAACATGAATATCTTTCATCAATATCTTTCATATGCTTCTTCAATTCCAGATTGCTGCTTACAACTAACTCAAGATTTTACCTGATTAAGGGCAAAACCTTTCAACATCCTTAAGAAGTCTTCCTGCATTTCATTATCCAATCTTTCCAGCTCGCTCTTGTTATTTTCCTGTGTAGACAGTGAGAAGACCAGGTATTAGACTGGATGGAGGTGCCATACAAATGGAGGTGCCATACAAATATAAAAATTGAATGCTTTTCAAAACCCCCCAAATGAATCTGTCGTCCAGCATAAACAATAGTTTCTGAACATTGTTGATATTCTTCCAACTTTTTACAAGAATGAGCATCCAAAATTTTTAGAGTAAAAGAAGAAGAGATCCAAACCAAGGAGCAACAACCAGGAAAAAGTCACATCCATAATCAAAATCAAAGTGATAATACATAATCCCCGTCATAGTTGTTAGCAAGATAGAACTTTTCTTTTCGTTTGTACCTCTACAAAATTTTGAGAAGATAGAAACAGAACGGAGAAAGTGAGAGGAGGTTTAAGGTTAATGAAGTAGCATGCTATCCCCTATTACCATATCATTCCAATTTCGATTTCACAGTCATCCTGTAATAAGGGATCTATAACATCATTACTTACTAAATTTCAGGTTCTAAATAGGATTAGTAGTTGGGGTGCGTTACCTTGATATGCTCATACTCTCTTACTGCACAATTTTTCGCATCCTCTGTAACTTTTGCAGTTTCTTTTAACTCCTCAATTTTGCGCAATCGGGTCCTATCTCCACCAAAAATTTTCGCTGAAGCAGCATCCAGCTTCTCAATTCTGGAATGCAAAGAAGCCAACTCCGTCGAGAGCGTTTGGAACTGTAAGTAAAGCACTTGTCCGCTCTGAAAACGCGCTGTTGACGGCCAACATAATCCCAAGATAATCATGAAGTTTATCCTGCAAAATGCAATTGCAAGTAAGAGTTGATGATTGAGAAAGTTCATTCTTCTCCAACCAATAGTTAGTAAGTTCATAATAATGCCCAAGGATTACCAAATGCTTCACCGTTTGTGAGTTTAACTCTCGATACAATCTACTAGCTTTGACAGCGGCCGTCGCCATATTTTTTGAGTCAGCAGCTCGTATTCTTTGAGATTCAAGCTTGGCTTTTTCTGTCTCAAACTTGGTCAGTTTTACAAATACTAACCCTAACTCTCCCATTGTCTCTCCTATGTCTTGCTGAGCCTTTACGAGAGATTCTGCCTAAAACATGCATCAATAACAACAATAAGATGGGAGCAAATCTATCCTCTATACAACAATAAATTATGGATGGACGATCCTAATATTCATCGTTGAACATAGCAAACAAAGTTCTTTGTCAACTAGAAATTACCAAAATCATGTGGAACAGAAAAAGATACAATCCAAATTGTTCATAACATCTAAAATAATTCTAATGCCGTCCATCCAGTTTCCATTCTGCAAAATAGAAAAACCACACCTGTTGGGACACATTGCTGAGTTGCTGCTCAAACTCCATCAACCTATCTTTCTTCTCCACAAACTCTTTATCTTCCTCCGCCACCAGTGGCTTAGCCCCTCCCCAATCATTTGCCACCGACTGCTTCAGCTCCTTGAAGATTCTCAACAAATTCCTGCCTCCTTTAGCCGCCTGCGCAACCTCGTTTACATCAACTGCCCCTGTTGATTCGCCAAATAGCTGTCTTGGAAGATTAACAGCTCCGTCCAGCATCCTGGAAGCCATATCGGTGCTTTTCATCAGTGGCAACTTGCCTTTAGCTTCTAAAAATAATATCAATTCATCACTCTTTCGAATCACGGGATGCTCTGCCAGTTTCTTCAAGTACTTCTCCAAAGCAACCCTCCTTTGTTCTACAAACTCTTGTTTTTGCATCATTTGGCTCTCTACCACACTCTTGTCTGGCCGTATCGGTATGAAAAACCCTCGATAAGACTCTGACAAGCGATCTGACAATGTGACTACATCCTTGAATCGCCTGCGAACACTGAATTCGGATCCAGGTCCTCCGTACTCGGGAAAATTTGTCCTCGTTGTGATCAAATAGGTGTAATAACTGGTTCCGCCAGGGACCAGAGAATTAGAAAGTTCTTCCACCCTTTGTGGATCTGAAACTGAAATATTGAGGTATTCGGAGCTGGGAGAGCTCGATTTGGACGAAATTTCGAAGCTTTCGTGGGCGTGGGACGAAGAATCGAAAGAACCGAAGATAGCTTCAGCATAAGAAGGAGGTTCGACGAAGGAATCAAATGGGGAATTAGGGTTTTGGGGGTCTAGGAAGGAAGAAGAAGACCTAAGCAATGGATCGTAGATCACGCCCACGGGCGCCGTCAGTTGATCGTCAGACACGCGGGGTTGACCACCGGATGAATCGTCGTCGAGAACGAGACTCTCCATCTCTTCCCGAGGAGCATGAAAATTGGCATCGTCGTGATCCTGGTTTTCAAATCTCATCATCGTAATTCGCACAGTTCCAACCAAAATTTTAAGAGGAAAGATAAACAAAAATTATCAGAAATACGTAAAATAATAACTCAAACAAACTCGAAGATAATCGTGAAATCTGTTGACTCACTCAGGAGAGACGAAGAGAAGGGGAGAGGAAGAATTGCAGAAGAAAAAGATAAAGCGGAAAGTGACAGACGAAGGCGGCAAGCGAGTGAGCCACTACGTGGAAAGAGGGACCTCGGGTGAGTCGACTCACCCTGGATCGTCGACTTGACTTGTCTTTAAGTTCTAAACGTTGACCTAATTAATGCGACGGTGCCACCTGCCAGCCGCTAAAATGCCGTCGGGAATAACAACTTTCTAATAACTATCGATTAGCCAAATCGGCCCGGCCCGGTCCGACCCAACCCAGTTTTTTTGGGTGCAGAATTTTCAAAGTCTCTAACAAACTTCACCAATTTTTACCAATTCCTTGTCGTTCAACCATCTAAGTCCTAACCTCTCCCTCCTCCTGCTCAGCCCCTCTTTTGACTTGACATGATTTCCAGGCCACCTGATAAAAAATTACGTAAACTGAGGCTAATTAATCAGCAACTAAACAGCTGTTAGAGACAATGAAATGTCCAAACGTGCGTTCTGTTGTTTTATTTCCCACCAAATAGCTGGTGGCTTTGCCTGGCTATTGCTATGTATCTGATTGACTGTGTTCTACCCTTTACTTTTGAGCTTTTTCTAGAGAGAGAGAAGAGAGATGTCTGCATGCAAAACTATGAGAGTGTCGATGATATAATGATAACAGATTTCACAAAAGACATGGAAGCAGACCACGTAAAGCTAAACTTAATGATGGGTTTTGGTGAAAGTTCAACTCAGAATGAAGCTTGTGAAGCAAGAAAATCGATTGGAAAAGGATCAACTTATAGGCCAGTTGGTACAACTACTCTTTGTTAGCGCTGGACTAAGATTTCCTTTCCTCTCTCGAGACTGACCCTTTCTTCCTTTATCAAAGTACCTAATTCACAAATCTTCTCCCTTTCACATCTCTATAAAACCAGACGGGCCATTTTCTACTAGCAGCAGCATTTCTAACATTCGTTAGCACTTAGCCATGGGTCGGTGTTCCTTCTTTGTCTCTGCCATTTTGCTGCTGTTTTATTCATCAATGTGCTTGGCAAATTCTGTGACTCACAAGCATCAGTTTGTTGTATGCTTCTCATTTCTCATCTCTCTGAAATAAGATTGGTCTATGTATGTCACATCACACCTATATATGTATATATATGCACTGATATATTGCATTGAATGAAACGATATAGATTCAAGCTACACCAGTGAAGAGGCTGTGCAAAACCCGAAATGCCATTACTGTAAATGGCCAATTCCCGGGTCCAACCTTGGAAATAAACAACGGTGATACTTTGATGGTCACCGTCATCAACAAGGCCAGATATAATGTCACCATTCACTGGTACTACTCTCGTTTTTAATAATCAATAAGATTGTCGTCTTAGAAATCATACATATAAACATCGCTTATATCATATTCGATTTGTTTTGCAGGCACGGCATTCGACAGATGAGAACGGGTTGGGCAGATGGGCCGGAGTTTGTGACTCAGTGTCCGATTAGACCGGGAGGAAGCTACGCTTACCGGTTCACTGTTGAAGGCCAAGAGGGCACTCTATGGTGGCATGCTCATAGCTCGTGGCTTCGAGCCACTGTTTATGGAGCTCTCATTATTCGTCCGAAACAAGGAACTTCCTACCCTTTCCAGAAGCCTGACCGAGAAACTCCTTTACTTCTCGGTAACCATCCCCTTTCGATCATAAATGTTAACGATAGGCAGCGATGATTAAATGGATAATTGTTCTTATAAGATGGTGATTAAATTAGGGGAATGGTGGAATGCAAACCCCATTGATGTTGTGAGGGAAGCTACAAGAACAGGAGCAGCTCCAAATATCTCAGATGCATACACTATCAATGCCCAACCTGGCGATCTTTACAACTGCTCCTCCAAAGGTTGTACACCCAAGCACGCACGCATGCATACATACATACACACGTTATATTATGTAAATATAATGTTTTTCTTTAATTTTGCAGGTACTGTTATAGTTCCTATTGACTCAGGGGAGACACACCTCCTTCGAGTCATCAACTCGGCCTTGAACCAACCGTTGTTCTTCAAGGTGGCTAACCACAGATTCACAGTGGTTGGAGCTGATGCCTCCTACACCAAACCCTTCACCACCTCAGTGCTCATGCTCGGGCCAGGCCAAACCACTGACGTTCTAATCACGGGTGATCAGCCGCCTGCTCGCTATTACATTGCAGCCCGAGCCTACCAAAGCGCCCAAAATGCACCATTTGACAACACTACCACCACAGCCATTTTAGAGTACAAGTCTGCTCCTTGCCCTGGCAAAAATTGTTTTCTATTCCAAATCAAACCTGTCATGCCTTCTCTTCCAGCTTACAACGATACGGCTACTGTCACTGCATTTAGCCAGAGCTTCAGAAGCCCGCAAAAAGTCCTGGTTCCGACCGATATCGACGAGAGCCTCTTCTTCACGATTGGCTTAGGACTCAACAACTGTCCAAAGAATTTCAGACCGAGAAGGTGTCAGGGTCCGAATGGGACTCGTTTTACTGCTAGCATGAACAATGTCTCATTCGTGCTTCCATCAAATATCTCCATTTTGCAGGCCTATCAACTGGGCATACCCGGAATCGTCACCCCTGATTTCCCAGCGAATCCTCCGGTGAAATTCGATTACACCGGCAACGTAAGCCAATCTCTTTTCCAACCAGTTCCGGGGACAAAAGGCTACAAGCTAAAGTTTGGATCAAGAGTTCAAGTTGTTCTCCAGGACACTAGCATTGTTACCCCTGAAAACCATCCAATCCATCTTCATGGCTACGATTTCTACATCATAGCAGAAGGTTTTGGAAATTTCAATCCAAAGAAAGACACTTCAAAGTTCAACCTTGTCGATCCACCTCTTAGAAACACAGTCGCCGTTCCAACAAATGGATGGGCAGTAATACGTTTCGTTGCCGACAATCCAGGTTTTTATTCAAATCTGAAAAAATTAAAATTCCATTTTCAAAACAATGGCTTACGTTCTAACTTCTTTGAACTGAATTAGGCGCCTGGCTGATGCACTGTCATTTGGATGTTCACATTACTTGGGGTTTGGCCATGGTGTTTTTGGTCGACAATGGAGTCGGAGAACTGGAGTCTATAGAGCCTCCGCCGGCAGACCTACCAGTTTGCTAATTCATCTGCAAAAGCAAAGAGCCCGACAATGGGATATATTTCAAATTTATATGATTAATGCACGAGTGAACTTCCCCTGCAATTGGGGAAGATTGCTCTATAGTTTATTTCAACCTTCTTTTTGATAGATAAAATCAAGTATAGCGACAGATGATGCCATAATTGCACCATCTGATTTTTTCGATTCTTAGATGGGTATTTGTTTTGGAGTTATCTGTTACGATTACAATTTGGAGTTTTGAAATAATATTAATGTTCTTCCTTCATCAGTTACCATTTGCAAGCAAATCTCCTGTGTACAATCTGAATTGCAGTTCATAACCTGAGATTCAAAATAACAGAACAAGCAGAGCAAATCTCCTGCCTTTTCTTTTATTGATGATTCAAACCAAGATTTAGGTCGGATTTTGAATCGGGGTTGCTCCAATTGACCGAATCTGTTCAAGAAAATCATCTAATTCGACATTAACCAGCTGCTTACAGAAAAAGGGATTACGGTAAGTAAAAGAGAGATTACTGGCAATAGCTTCATCAACCACAGATCTGTAGATTGAATTGAAATGAAGATGAAAATTGAGGTAAAAAATAAGATGGAATTGATTCATTCGTGTTGTATTTTTACAAGAAAAGAAAAAAAAAAAATGAAAGAGAAAGTCCCCTGCTTTCTCCACAACGCGATCATCCGCCATTGAAGCGCTGAAATTCTGAACCCTTCAAAGAGCTTCTGCTGTAGTCTGTTGGGTTGGAAAGATATTCCCCAACTATATCATCTCTACGGTGCATCACGAGCACCGGTGCTTCTCCTCCGCAAATATCAGATGAGGAAAGCATGTCACCGATCGCTCCAAGCTCTGCGTTCTCGATGAAATCTGACATTTCCTCGTCAATATTCAACGCATTTCCTCGCCGGCGGCCTACCATCACGAGATCGTAGTTTTTCTCCATAGTGACCAAGGAATCAATCACTTTTACTCCATCCTCCACCATGATTTCATTCACCACCACTCGGGGGTTTCTCACGTTCTTCAGCTTTGAATTCATCGACCAGAGTTTCATCAAACTTACTCTCTACGTCCTTAAGATTTTTTCCATTGCTGCGTAATATGATATGAAGAACGGTGATTCTCACCTCGGAATGGCCGGACATGCGAGCTGCTAAAGCTAGGGCTTCTCGATCATCAACACCCCCGATAAAAATAACGGCGATGTTGTACGAGAAATTTGCAGAACTCAAGTGGCACCTCAAATTCCTATCAACGAGAATCCCCACCGTGCAAGGTGCAGATACTTGTAGACTTGTATTAAAATGTCGTATCAGGCCAACCGTTTGGTTTCCGGAGAGGAAACTTTGATTTTCATGGAAAGGGATGATGATGAGGTGGATGAGATTTTCCTGCGCGAATCTGGAAATACAGTCGTGCATGCTTTTGTAGGGAGCATTCAAGACGAAGGGATGGACCGCCACCGGACCCCCTGAATTATTCGAGTAATTTTCGAACGCCCTCATAATATGTTCAGAATTCGCGGAATTCGCATCCTTCGATTTCCTTCTATGCTTTTTGTGTTGAACGAGAAGGGGTACGGCTCGGCCGACGAGCTCGACGAGGTGGATCACGTAGGCGAAGAGAGGGCTTGCTTCTGTCGGGTTGGATCCTTCGAGGAGGGTGATGATGCTGTGAACATTTTCTTGGCAGTGAACGCACGAAAGGATCCGAAATTCCGAGTTGTTTCCGAGTTCTTGGATTGATCTCTTCCCCTTAAGGCTCATCGACTGGGATTGGTTCAGTCGCATTTGAGGCTTGTAATGGATTTCGACCATCGGCGTTGCGATCATCGTTAAGGCCATCATCGACAGCACCAACTGAGTAAAAGATTGATCGTCAATCAACTGCAATAAAAAGAGAAAAACCTGATGAGGAAGAAATTGAAAATCAGTGCAGAGAAAAGAGAAAGAATCAAATCTGACATTATTGCGTAGCCATTTAGTGTAGGCTAAAAGGTCAAATATCCCTCTGATATTCATGATTAAGCTGAGCAAAACAGCGTTTTTCAGCTTGATTTTGGAGTAGAGTGCAGAAGTAATAATTCCGATTAGCCTCATGCAATACGCCGCGACGATGATGAACTGAAGTAAGAAGAAAGCCTTCCAATTTTTGATGGAGTATACGTTCGTTTCGTATCCGACCAAAACGAATATAAACGGCAAGAACACTTCGGAGACCAAAGTTTCGGCTTTCTCCGTCAAAGTCGATCCGAGAGGAGGTCCATCTGGTATGACTAATCCCAGAACAATAGCTCCATGAATCATCGCTGCTCCGATTATATTCGAAATCACTGCCATAACTGCAACTCCAATGAATATAGCAACTATACAAATCTCCTTCACCGGTTTCCCTACCGGAGTTCTCTTTATTATCATTAGGATTGCCGGCCTGATCACAAACACGGTGAATGCGACGAATGCGAGTATGGAAACCAGAGCTGCAATGGAGCTCATCATTTTTTCTTGACCGACAACAACAAACACAGCAATGAGGAGCAACTGGGAAACATCACTAATCGTTGCTAATGACAAGGCGAGCTGACCCAACTCGGAAGTAACGAGGTTGAGTTCATCCAAAGCATGAGCAATTACAGCAAAAAAACTAAACGATAGTCCACCGGCGACAGAAAGAAGGAAGTAGCCTTGGTGAAGTCCAGTTAGTTTGTGTTTTAGGGAGTAGAAGAGGGAGAAAACAGAGAGCATAGGAAAGAAGGTGCCTGCTATAGCAATATTCCACGCACTCCTACCAGTTCTTGTGATAATGGAGGTATCCATTTTCACGGCAATGAGGAAGACGAAGTACACTCCGCCAATTATAGATGTTACGTCCAATATGTGGAGCGCTTTGGGATCGAATATATGCTCGCTGAATTTCTTGTTGCGACCCAGACCAGAAGGCCCCAAGATAATCCCAGCCTACAAGAAGGAAAGACACAATAAATTATTGCAGAAGGAAAAACGAAGACGATGGAGAAAGAAGAAACACCATGAGATTGCAGACGAATCTGGGTTGTTTGAAGGGTCTGAGAAGCCAGTAAATTGTTCTAGAGAGAGAGAAGATTAAGACAATTTGGAGAAGCATGACTGGAAATCTAAAATCAAGGGGATTGTCCCCCAGCCATAAACCTCGAGAGTTCTGATGAAAGCAAGCTTCTTGGCCAAAATCTTTCCGAACAGCTAAAATGAAAGCACCCCTCAAAGGAAGAGGCACTGACGAATTTCCTCCTCTTGTGTCCATGATCCTTGCTCTAAGATGTTTTCAAAATCACGACAAGCTTGAATTCCCACTCCGCCGAAGGGTCATCATCAACTGCACGAACAACCGACGGCAGAACAGAAAGAGCTGCAATGAAAATGACAGTTTGGAAGAAACCCAGGAAAGCGACCGTACTAAATTTTGACTAAAAATAGCTCGAAGGAGGAACAGAACACACCTAAGATGGAATGCTAAAAGGAGTAAATAGCCAAGAATTCCTCTCTCTAATCTCTCGCGTTCAGTTCAACGTAGATTCAAATGTTTCAGATCTAGATGATCCAACAATTTGTCGTAGGAACCTGCCTGGCATTTTATCAGTTCACTTCACTCCTAGTAAGACGCCGTCGTTTACAGAGGGCTGTAATGTGTATGTACCCTCCCCAGTCCCCTCTTTTTCATCTTTTATTTTTTTATTTATTAAAAATAGACTCAATTAATAAAATGAATTATACACTTATTATTTATATTTTAAAAATGCATATTGATTTTGACAGAGTGCCTGGGAAAGAGAGATGGTAACACTCGAAATTTTATCGGTTAATTAATTACATATGATTAGTATCTAATCTATTAGATCATTTATGATTGTAGAAGAAAGAGTGGAGTGGACGTGGGGAGAAGCCTTTCAAGGTGAAGCAAATTGATGTGGAGTAAGTAAATAAATTGTGTTGAAAAGGTAACCTAAATATAGGTTAGTAAATAATTAAACAAAAATTAATAAGGGGAGGAAATGAGGAAGGACTCCCACGTGGGGTACTTTGAAGGGTGATTTGATGATTTAATTTAGTGATTTGAAGAGAGGTTAAGTTGAGGGTTATCAGGGTAAAATACCTTGCAATTACTTAAACATAAAATAAACGGGAATAAAAGAATTTGGAGTAGGTACGAATTGGGAGAAACAAGCCATCACCTGAAGCTTTTCTCCCTCCCGTGAGTTTTGCTCTCTGAAAACCTCCCTCCATCGCCCTCTCCTCTCTCATTTCGTGAAGATTACATGTGTCATTTCTTGAAGATTACATGTGAGAGTTTATGAGGTTTTTTTCTATGAGTTTTATTTCTTAGCTAGAGAGAAAGACAATGTTTGACTTAGTTGTGCATTTAGTAGGTTTAGTTTAGGGTTTTCTTGAATTTTAATAGATGCACGAAATTGATGATTCTATTGTTGGATTTTCCTTCTTTTGGATGTTATATTAATGTGGTGATGGTTTTATTTTGGAAAGGAATGAAGTATTGGTTGAAGGTTGTGAAAATTTTGGGGTTTAGGGTTAAAATATGGGAGTTTCTGTTCGGTTGGTGTTTCGACTGTGTAATTGATGTTGGATTGTTAAATGAATTTTTCTATGAGAAACTAGACATCCTAAGGATTTCGTAGCACTTCAAATCATAAAAAAATCGGATAAGTATCGGATTAGATATGAATTTTCAAAATTGGTTCAAAAGTGGTATAATTTGGATTTAGTTAGGTTTTGCTTCATTGTTGGTTTTCTCTTAGGAATTCTATGAATTGGTCGTGGAGGAGGTTGAAGTTGATGAAATATGTTATTGTTTTAGGTTCTTAAGTTTCCCAGTTTAGAGTACTATCGACAAAATCTGCTGAGGACGCCAGGTAAGTAGAGTATGTGTGTTGCCTTCAGGCCTACATCACAGAATAGTTGGGTATGTTGCATGTTTATTATATGTTTTTTATGTCATGCATCATGATTTGAAGGGATACGAAAATGAAACGAAAACGAGTTTTCATGTTTTTACGAAATGAAATGACACGAAAGAAACGAAAAAAGATGAGTAGATTCTTTAAGGGAAGTCATTCGCGCCTCAAATGAGCATGAGAATGTGATGATTTGGGAAAATTGATTTGCTTCTCATCTAGAGTGAGGATCAACTAAGTAGATTCTTTGAGGGAAGTAATTCGCCCCTCAAATGAGCATGAGAACGTGATGATTTGAGAAAACTGATCTGCTTTCTCATCTAGAGTGAGGATCAACTGAGTATATTCTTTGAGGGAAGTAATTCGCCCCTCAAATGAGTATGAGAATTGATGATTTGAGAAAATTGATCTACTTCCCATCTAGAGTGAGGATCAGAGTAGAAAATGAGAACGAAAACGAAAGCAAAAACGAGAACGAAAATGAAATGTGGATGTAGAAACTACATATAGACGGCTTTATGTATTGTTTTCATTTCATTATTACCTTACTTACTTAGCATTAGGCTAATAGATAAATTCTATGATGTAG
Organism: Begonia masoniana; assembly: GCA_022432975.1. Taxonomy (NCBI): domain Eukaryota; kingdom Viridiplantae; phylum Streptophyta; class Magnoliopsida; order Cucurbitales; family Begoniaceae; genus Begonia; species Begonia masoniana. Next base: position 1,659,880 of record CM039504.1, read on the forward strand.
GTGATGAGGAGTTAGTTGGTGAGTTTACAGACCATGCTCAGGACTAGGAGACAGTTGAAGGAGTATGCTCATGCGACGATTAGACCATCTGTTAGGGCGATTTAACCATGGAGCGTTTGTATAGGTTTTGAGGTATTTTGGGAATGTATCGTGGATAACGCATTTTAAACAATTAGGTTTTTTAAATGTTTTGAGGAATCTGTTTCATGTAAATAATATTTTGGAGTTGATTCAATTTGATGCAAATTATGCTTTTGGAATTGTTTTGGTATTTTATGAAATGAATTTATAGTTGTGGATAGTTGTTTTGATTCGTTTTTAAAATGCATGAAGTTTTGATATTAAAATATTTAAGTGTTATGCTGCACAAGTTTTTAGAAAAGAAAGAATGTTTAAAATAAAATAAAATAATATAGTATAGCTGATCGATCGGCTAGGAGTGCCGATCGATCGGCCCTTTAAAGAAAAAAAAAATTATTATTTTCAAATTTTACATTTCAATTCGTGGTTTTATTCAACAGATTGTTTTCACTCTTTATTAGTCTTCCACGGTGAGGTTTAAATATTTTAAACGATGTCATTTTAAGTCGATGAGTAAACTTTTAAATTCTACACGAATTTTCTAGTATGATTTAGGTAGTCAAGTACCAATTCGGGTTAAAATAACTCGGCTCAACACAGAGTTAGTAGTCAAAATAGCGAGTTGGGTTCAGATAACTCAGGGCGCTACAGAGATTATTGGCAATGACTATAGAACCACGTATAGTAAAAATTAAGATGCGAATTGATTCATTCGTGTCGTATCTTTACAAGAAAAGGAAAAAAAATACAAGAAGCAAAATGAAAGAGAAAAGTCCTCTGCTTTCTCCACAACACGATCATCCGCCATTGAAGCTTTGAAACTCAGAAACCTTTAAAGAGCTTCTGCTGTAGTCTGTTGGGTTGGAAAAGTTAGAAAAAGCAAACCAGAGAAAAACAATGAAGAAAGAAGAAGAAAATGAACAGTAAACTCTCTTTCATCAGTAAAACATTTACAGCCATAAAACGATATAGAGGAAATAACAAAATGTACATATGAAGACTAATCATTACATCTACGTAAACATTATTAATCCTAGAGAAGCCTATCCTAACATCCCCTCAAGAGAAAAGTCGTGAGCTAAAGATCTTGGAAGTAAAGTCGGAGAAGTTGGATGGTGGAAGAGGCTTGGTAAGAGCATCGACAACTTGATTGGTAGATGGAGTAAATCGAATCATCAATGATTTGTTTGCTACCTTTTCGCGAACGAAATGTAAATCAATTTCAACATGTTTAGACTTGGAGTGGAGTACCGAATTAGAGGTAAGGTACGTTGCACTCAAGTTGTCGCAAAAAATGATAGGCACAATAGGTGAAAGAATAACGATTTCTTTGAGAAGAGATTGTATCTAGAGAACTTCTGTTGCGCCATTAGTGATGCTACGATATTCAGATTTGGTGCTTGAGCGAGAGACAACCTTTTGCTTTGCAGAAGACCATGATATAAGATTTGGCTATAGAAAGATGCAGAAACCACTAGTACTTTTGTAATCGTCTGGGCACGATACCCAGTCAGCACCCATATAGCAAGTTAGATTCAAAGTCTTAGAGACTGAAAAAGAGATGCCTTGAGACAAGGTACCTCAAAGATAATGGAGAATGTGCTTGACAGTCTGCCAATGAATGTGAGTTAGTGTATGCATAAATTGAGAGATTTTGTTCACCGCAAAGGAAATATCAGGTCTTGTAAGGTAGCAATATTGTAGTCCACCAACAATGCTACGATAGAGAAAACCATTAGAAAATGAAGTACCTGAATGTTTTAAGAGGATTGGACCAGAAACCATAAGAGTAGGTATTGGCTTGTAGGAAAGCATGTTAGCTTTTTGTAGCAGGTCAGAGATATAGCGAGATTGAGAAAAATTTAGCCCAGTAGGTGATTTAGTAACCGAAATGCCAAGGAAATAAGATAAGGGGTCTAGGTCACGAACTGCAAATGTTGAGCTTAGATAAGTAAGAAACTGATTCAAGAGGGAAGTAGATTTACCAGTTAGAATGGTGTCATCAACATAGACCAACATGAGAATGATTGAGGAGTTTTTTCGATAAATGAATAGTGAGTATCAGACTTGAATGTTGAGAAACCCCAAGCCAACAGCGCATTGTATAATTTTGTGTACCAAGCCCAATGAGATTGTTTGAGACAACATAAAATGCCTTTTTTAATAAGCAGACAACATATGGGTAAGATGAGTCCACAAAACGGGGTGGTTGTTGCATGAAGACTGTGCCAGTGAGATCACCGTGGAGCATAGACATTGTTGATATCAAGTTGTCTAATCACCCAACCAAAGGAGAAGGTCAATGATAAAGTAGTGCGAACCGTTATGGATTTGACAACTAGATTGAAAGTTTCATGGTAGTCAATGTCCTCAGTCTAATCATACCCTTTGGCCACTAATTGGGCATTGTAGCGGCTGACGGAACCATTAGAATTTAGCTTGACCTTGAAGACTCACTTACATCCAATTATTTTAACACCTGGTGGTAGAGGAACGAGGTGTCATGTATTGTTCTTGTATAAAGCCAAGATTTCCTCGTTCATAGCGGCCAGTCAATGGGGACATTTTAAGGCTTGTAGAAAGGTTGTTGGTTCAACCAATGGTTCCATAAATAGATACTTTGGTTTGAAGATGCCAGCCTTGAATCTAGTCCTCATTGCATGATTATTTATGGTAAGGATTTGTCTGCTCACGTTGGTATTATTGTCGGTTGATATAGGAGGGGAGAGATTTTCAACCAGAGATATTTGAGTGGGAGAGGAAAAAGATGATGGGTAGGTGGTGAGCTGAGAGGGAAGAGGAGGGAATAAGGGGGTGACAATTGGAACAGAAAAAAATGGTTGTGGTAAGAGCAAGGATGAGACTAAAAAGAAAGAAAAAATGGATTCATCACAGGTAACATGACGAGGTAATGTAAATTTTATTTGAAATATGGTCTAGACAATAATAGCCTTTATGATGAGGACTATAATCTAAGAAAACACAAGCGAATGAGGTTGCAATTTATGACTGTTAAAAAGATGAAGAAGAGGAAAACATAGGCAACCAAAAACACGAATAGTGGAAAATGGAGGAAGAGGATGGAATAGGCATTCGAACGGAGATTTATTCTTCAAAATCAAGGTAGGTAAAAGATTTATTAAGGTAGTGGCAGTAACAAAGGCATTAAGCCAGAACTTTTGAGGAACAGGTGAATGAAAGAGAATAGCAAGACCAGTTTCGACAATATGGCAATTTTTTCGCTCTACTCGTCCATTTTGATTTGGAGTGTATGGACATAAGATTCAGTGATGAATTCCAAGAGATTTAAAAACATTTGAAAGAGGTTTGAATTCACCACCTTTATCAGATTGGACAGCTTTGATTTTTCGACCAAATTGAGTTTGAACGAGGTTATGAAATTGCACAAAAGTATTTGAACTTCACTCTTTACTTTTAAACAGTAAAGCCAGGTGAAATGAATAAACAAGACGAAATATCAAATACCAGAAATGGAATTAACAGGAGAAGGACCCCAAACATTTGTGTGTACAAGATCAAAAGGTGACATAGCTGTTGACTTAATTGATGTTTAAGTCTAAATATGTTTTTGATGATATGTTTATATGATAATATCATTTGATTATGTTTACTAAATGAGAATTATAAATTAGGCATATGATTTTAATCTGTTGGAAATGCCCTTGATAAGGGTATTTTAGTATCTAATGCATATGATTAAGTGTACAGGATTGAAATATATTAAATAAGTTAAATCACACTTCCAGTCACAAAACGACAAGAGCGGAGTCGTTTACAAGAATACTCTTCCGGTCACAAAACGACAAGAGCGGATAAGCGAAAATGAAGAAGTCCACCGCTCACTAAACGACAAAGGCAGAAGTGGAAATCTAGTTACACTACCGGCCACTAAACGACAAAGGCAGAAGTGGAAATCAAATTACACCACCGTTCACTAAACGACAAAGGCAGAAGTGGAAATCTAGTTACACTACCGGCCACTAAACGACAAAGGCAGAAGTGGAAATCAAATTACACTACCGGCCACTAAACGACAAAGGCAGAAGTGGAAATCAAATTACACTACCGGCCACTAAACGACAAAGGCGGAAGTGGAAATCAAGTTACACTACCGATCATCAAACGACAGCGTTTTTAAAGCTTCATCTTCCGGTGCCGGTTCAAGGGTTTTACAGCTTCATCATCCGATAGCGGTTCAGGACTAAATAAGCTTTGTCTTCCGCCAGAATTCAAATTAGCCGCGAAGCTACAGTGACGTCGTTTTCAGCCATAACTCCAGAACATTAATGGCGACGACGAATTGCAACTACAAACGGCAACGGCTACCTGAACTTGTACGAAAGTTGCTCCAACGGTAACTAAGCTTCTATTATTGGATAAGGAGCATTGAAGCCAAGCTTACTTTGCAGACAGAGTATTTAAGTTAAGGTTAGAGCTCGAAGAAAAAAACTTTTGCCAATTTGAATTCTGAGCCCTAGCTGCGAAAGATTAACTCTCTGTATTTTTTTTTCTACATCTCTCATTCGAAACTTGAGATTCATCCTGTGAGGTTGTAGAGTGAGCTTAAAAGTTTACAAACTCAAATCTGTGTAAGGCAGTGGATTGACGCCCGTGAAAGTTCAATCCAAAAGTGTAAAGGCATTTGATCGGAGCCCGGAATCCCGATCCGTTGATTCTCGTTGAGGAGAAGGGTAAGGATCTTCAAGGGGTGAGCCTTGAAGCGTGGACGTAGGCAGTTTGGCCGAACCACGTAAAAAGTACTGGTGTTAAATCTCTCTTACTCTCTCTTTATTTTTGATATTACCGTATTTGCTATTAGACAAATCAAGAGAGTAAAACTAATTGATTATTAGATTAAATTTTTAAAAGTCTAATTCACCCCCCTCTTAGACAATTCCGGTCCTACAATTGGTATCAGAGCAAGGTTTAATATTGTCTAAGTAGTTTATATTAAAATAGTGTGTTATCTGAAATGGCATTCAACACACACTCTACTCAAATGGAAGGTCAGTCTACCACTAGACCTCCATTCTTTGATGGAAATGACTATGTTTACTGGAAATCTAGAATGAGAATTTATGTTTAGGCTATGGACTATGACTTGTGGAATAATATAGAAAATGGTCCATACATAGCTGTTAAAACAGAGAATGGTATTAGAGTTCCTAAAGAGTCACATGAACTAAATGATACCGATAAGAGAAACTTGAGCCTGAATGCTAAAGCTATAAATACCCTGTACTGTGCTCTGAATAGAGATGAATTTAATAGAGTACAAGGGTGTGAAAGTGCACAGGAGATTTGGCACTTACTAGAGGTCACACATGAGGGCACAAACCAAGTAAAGGAGAGTAAACTTAATATGCTCATACATGAATATGAACTATTCTCCATGCCCAAAGATGAATCTGTCTCTTCCATGTTTACTAGATTTACTAACATAACTAATGGCTTGAAAGCTCTTGGTAAATCTTATTCTAGTGAAGAACAGGTTAGGAAGATCCTCAGATGTCTTCCAAGAAGCTGGCAGCCAAAGGTGACTGCCATACAGGAAGCAAAGGATCTCAAGGCTCTGAAACTTGAGGAACTCATTGGATCTCTTATGACACATGAGATCACAATGAGGTCAAACGAGAAGGAGGACCTCAAGGAGAAAGAGACTTCAAAAAGAAAAGACATTGCTATGAAAGCTTCTTCCAGTAAACAAGATATGTCTGAGGAGGAAGAAGAAGAAGAAGATGATGAGGATATAGCCCTCATTACAAGGAGGTTCAGCAAATTCCTCCAAAGAAAAAGAATGCAAGGTCGGAGATTTCCAAAGGGTGAGAAATCTCACAAGGAGAAGGAAATCACTTGCTTTGGATGTGGAAAGCCTGGCCACATGAAGGCAGATTGCCCACAGACAAAGAAGTATCCTAAGAAGTTCAAGAAGAAGGCTATGAAGGCCACTTGGGATGACAGTGAAGGTGATACCTCCTCTTCAGAAGATGAGGAAGTTGCAAATCTGTGCTTCATGGCACACGAGGAAAAGGTTAGTATTTCTTCCTCAAGTATTTTAAGTGATAGCGAAAGTGACAATGAAGATGGTGAATTAATAGATGCATTTAATGATTTGGTGAAACAATTTGGCATGTTAAAAACCAAATACAATGCTTTGAAAAAGGAAAATGCAAACATGGTAGAAATTCATGTCAAGGAAAATAATTTGCATGTCAAAGAGATTGATGAGCTTAAAAGTAAAAATGAAAATTTGAATAATATTCTTCTGAACTTCACTAAGGGCGAAAAATTATTTAAGATGGTAATAGGAGGACAGAGAGCAAATTTTGACAGAACAGGATTAGGTTATGACAAGCCTAATAAAAAGAAAGCTTTTAAGAATTTCTTTGTTAAATCGTCTACCTGTCATATATGCAATGAAGTTGGTCATAAATCATTTCTATGCCCATTAAAAACAAACAGTAAGAAACCAGGTAGCAATTTACAATGGGTTCCTAAGGGAACCAGGCCTAACACTAGGACCCAAAAGATTTGGGTACCTAAGAAGACAACCTGATCTCTGTTTTGCAGGTTGACTGTTCTCCTGGGAAAAATCAATGGTATCTCGACAGTGGATGTTCGAGGCATATGACAGGAGACTCAACCAAGTTTGCAGTTGTCAACAAGAAGAAAGGAAGTGTTACCTTTGGTGGAAACCAAAAGGGTAAAATTGTTGGCATTGGCAACATAGGTAACAGCTTTAATCCTATTATTGAGAATGTTTTATTAGTTGATGGATTAAAGCATAATCTGCTTAGTATTAGCCAATTATGTGATAAAGGATATGAGGTGATTTTTAAATCAACCTCATGTATAATTAAAGATGCATCTAATGACACAACTCTGTTCACTGGTTATAGGAAAGATAACATCTATACTATTGATTTAGATGATATTGCTGTATCAGATGAAAAATGCTTTGCTGTTAATTCTTCTCATGATGCTTGGATCTGGCATAGGAGATTAGGACACGTAGGAATGGATACCTTAGCTAAGATTACTAAGGATAATTTAGTTAGAGGTATTCCTAAGATATCTTTTGAAAATGATAAAGTCTGTGAAGCTTGTCAAATGGGCAAGCAAATCAAAAGCTCCTTTGCATCTAAGAATGCAATTTCTACTTCTAAGCCTCTCCAACTCCTTCATATGGACCTCTTTGGTCCTTCCAACATAGCCAGCCTAGGAGGAAAATTCTATGCTTTTGTCATTGTTGACGATTTCTCTAGATTCACTTGGGTTTACTTTCTGAAGTCAAAGGACGAGACCTTTGATACCTTCTCTAGTTTTAGGAAAAGAGTTCAGAATGAAAAGGAGCTCACCATAATTGCTATTCGTAGTGATCATGGTGGAGAATTTGAAAACGAAAGATTTGAACTCTTGTGTCTCAAACATGGGATTGAGCACAACTTCTCTTCTCCTAGGACCCCTCAGCAAAATGGTGTTGTTGAGAGGAAGAATAGATCTCTCCAAGAGCTTGCTAGGACTATGCTCAATGAAAATTCTCTTCCTAAGTATTTCTGGGCTGAGGCTGTTGCCACAGCATGCTATGTGCTTAATAGGGTCTCCATAAGACCTATCCTAGAGAAAACTCCCTATGAGCTCTGGAGTGGAAAAACTCCTTCTGTCAAGTATTTTAGAGCCTTTGGCAGTAAATGCTTCATTCTCAATACTAAGGATAACTTAGGAAAATTCGATTCCAAATCTGATATTGGAATTTTTCTGGGCTATTCCCTTTCCAGCAAAGCTTATAGAGTATTCAATAGAAGAACTCTTGTTGTAGAAGAATCTGTCCATGTTAACTTTGATGAGTCTCTTCAACCCACAATCAATGTGAATGAGGATGATACTTTGGATAATCAACTAGATTCCCTTTCTTTAGAAAAGCCTAGTGATCCTGCTCTTGTAGAAAAATCTCTAGAACCTTCTTCAACTTCTCTAGATATTATCCCTCTTAAGGATGAAAATCCTACTCTTCCTAGAGATTGGAAATATGTCCGAAACCATCCAATAGATGAAGTCTTAGGTGATCCTTCATTAGGAGTTAAGACTAGATCCTCTCTTAGGAATCTCTGTGCCAATGTGGCATTTATCTCTCAAGTAGAGCCTAAGAATTTTGAGGAGGCCGAGAGTGATGAAAACTGGATTTTAGCTATGCAAGAGGAGCTAAATCAATTTGAAAGAAGCAAGGTATGGGAACTTGTTCCACGGCCTAAGGATCATCCCATTATTGGAACCAAATGGGTTTATAAGAATAAATTGGATGAAAGTGGGATTGTTGTGAGAAACAAGGCTAGACTAGTTGCCAAGGGGTACTCTCAGGAAGAGGGAATTGATTTTGAGGAATCTTTTGCCCCTGTAGCTAGATTAGAGTCAATTAGGATGCTTCTTGCCTTTGCTTGCTACAAAAACTTCACACTCTTTCAAATGGATGTAAAGAGTGCATTCTTAAATGGTTATATTACAGAAGAGGTTTATGTAGAGCAACCTTTAGGTTTTGAAGCCTTTGATAAACTCGATCATGTCTACAAACTTAGGAAAGCTCTCTACGGTCTTAAGCAGGCTCCTAGAGCTTGGTATGATAGATTGAAGAATTTCCTTGAAGAAAGAAATTTCAAAAAGGGTAATTCTGATTCAACTCTATTTACCATGCAAAAGGATGCAGACATTCTGTTAGTTCAAATTTATGTCGATGACATTATTTTTGGATCAACTAATGTCAAAATGTGTAATGAGTTTTCTTCCCTCATGCAAAGTGAATTTGAAATGAGTATGATGGGGGAGTTAAAGTTTTTCTTAGGTTTCCAGATCTGTCAATCTCCTGATGGAATTTTCTTCTGTCAAGAAAAATACATTAAGGAACTCCTTAAGAAATTCGGATTAGAATCTGTCAAATCTTCTAAGACTCCCATGAGTACCACTACTAAATTGGATAAAGATGAAAAAGGAGTAAATGTAGATATCAAGAAGTATCGTGGTATGATTGGATCTCTGTTATATCTGACTGCAAGCAGGCCAGATATTCTTTTCAGTGTATGTCTTTGTGCTAGATTTCAGGCTGCCCCTAAGGAATCTCACTTAAGTGCTGTCAAAAGGATTTTTAAATATTTAAGTGGGACACCTGACTTAGGCTTATGGTATCCAAAAGGTACTTCTTTCAGTCTAATAGGATACTCAGATTCTGATTATGCAGGTAGTCTAGTGGATAGGAAAAGCACCAGTGGAACTTGTCAATTCCTTGGTGAATCTCTTGTTTCGTGGTATTCTAAGAAAAAAAATTCTGTTGCATTGTCAACTGCTGAAAGTGAATATATTGCTGCAGGCAGTTGTTGTGCACAAATGCTTTGGATGAAACAAACTTTGGAAGATTACAATCTGTTTTATGATAGGATTCCTATTCGGTGTGATAACACCAGTGCTATTAATATTTCCAAGAATCCAATTCAGCACTCTAGAACAAAACACATAGATGTCAGATATCACTTTATTAGAGATCATGTTCAAAGAGGTGATATTTCTTTAGAGTTTGTTAATTCAGTTGATCAATTGGCAGATATTTTCACAAAACCGTTGGATGAGAAAACCTTATGTGGTATTAGAATAAGATTAGGTCTTCTCAAGTATAAGAAAAGTTAAGGATTGTTATGGTTTTCCTATTTTTTTTCTGTTTTTGTTTTTCACCTTATCCGGTGTGTTTACTATTCACCGGAAGTGAAATACATCATCCACAGACCGGATGATATATTTTCTAATCTGCCGACACGTGTCTGCAATCAGGCACTATCTGTTTTACACGTGTGATTTCATTATGTCAGGCGTGGTTCTCTCTCGTTTAAACTCGATTTCTTCTCCCAGACGCTTCATCTTTCGCGCGCTCTCAGAGAAACCCTCGCCTTAAACCCTTTCGTTCTCTAGGTCATCTTCACAAAAAAAAATTCTCCAATGGACCAGACTTTCGATCACGATCATCTCGCTTCATCGTCTCGGGGTGATGCGGGACCTCCGAAAAAGAAAACCAAACCCAATACCAGTCCGGCCCGTGTGTTCCCTCGGGCAAACAGCTGGCCGTCTCTATACTTTATAGATGAGGATGCAGAAATCCGGTATCACGGTGATTACAAGGATAAGAAGGTTATTCCAGGCCGTGGTATGGTTCCTAACGAGCTTGTTCCTTTAAACATTGTCGACCCCTTAGTTGATATTGGTTTAATCGGGCTGTTTGAGGTTGAATCTTTCTATTTTCCCTCTGCCATTAGAATGTTCTATGCTAATCTCAGCCATACTTCTGACAATTCTCTTCTTTCAAGCTATGTGCATGGAAAACACATAGAACTTACTTCCAAATCCATCAATGAGATTTTGGGCTCTCCCCATTTGGATCAACGTCCCAAAATTTTTGCCATTGATCAAGAAATTCCTTTTCTCAGACTTCCTGATGGACAACAATTTTTAAGGGAAATTGCCTTAGATCCGCAAAATATACCCAATCCCTTAAAGAGCAAACACCTAACCATTCGTGCCCGTCTTTTTCATCAGATGATTTGCTATAATGTTCTTCCTAAGGGAGGTCATTATGATGACATTAGCACCATGGAGCTAGTCATCCTTTATGCCATCTATATGAAGGACCCGCTTGACATTGGTTATATCATTTTGAGACGAATGATTCAGAGTGTATCCTCAAGCCCTGCAACCTCTCTTCCCTATACCTTCTGCTGATGAGAATCTTTCAGCATTATATGGTTGAATTCCCTGAGGATGAGCATCCCACTTGTCTGAAAACCACCAGCTATTACTCAAAAGACAGCTTGACCAGGATGGGAATTAAGAGAACTCGTCAAGGGAAATTTGTTCTGGACCAGTCCAAGCAGAGGGTTGCTAAAGTCAAAGCTGCCCGTAAAGGCAAACAGGACGTTAGTTTGGATGAGGAATCATCTGTTCAAGAGAGTTGTGGTGATTCTGAGATCCCAGGCTTTGATTTTTCTCCTCCTAGTCCTCGGGTAACTCGCCCTAAACTTCCTCCACCAGTGCCCAAACTCCTTGCCCCTCCTCTCCGGCCTAGCCATCTTGCCTCTTTAGCTTCAGCAAATCCCTTTGAGGCTATTTCTGCCCCTCCTGTACCCAGCCCTCCTTCCCCTCCACCTTCTCTCCTCCTACCTTCTCCGCCTTCTCTTCCCTCCATCTCTCCGGTATTTCGTACCATTTCCTCTATACTCAACCATGGTACTCCACCTGCCTCCTCTGAGCCTCCTCTGCCTGCAGCCCTCGTGGACACTGCTCCGGCCGATGTTGTTCAAACGAGGAAACGCAAGCTTATCTTGCCAGAGGAGACTGATCAGGATGTTTGTGATGCCATCACCGTTCCTGAGCCTCCTCTGCTTCTTCCAATGCCTGTCTCTGCCCCTCTACCACCTCTCACAGTCCAACCTGTGTCTCCAACCATTCCCCTTGCTCCCATAGTCTCCCTACCTCTTACAGTTCCAATGCCCTCAACCATCCCAACTGCCACTCCTGCTGTAACACCCCTAATACTGTACCTATTTACCCGTACAAATTTTTCATTTTATACTTTTTACCTTTTTATGCTTTAAATAAAGTTTAATACGGAATCTAAACCGAAGTTGAAATCAGAACTGAAGTCGGAATTAAAACTGAACTTTAAAAACATTTAAAACAAAACCTTTTAATAAATAATTAAAACTAAAACATTTATTAAAACTTAAAATAAAACTATTAAAAGAAGGGAGGGCAGAATCGGAATTCTGCCCTCAGAAATGTAGCAGCGACCGGGCGCTGCAAATTGCAGCGCCCAAGCGCTGCATTCGCTGCATGTTGCAGCGACTGATCGCTGCAACATGCAGCGCCCAGTCGCTGCAAACATGCAGCGACTGGCGACTGTCGCTGCAAACATGCAGCGACTGGCGACTGTCGCTGCAACCTTGCAGCGACCCACCCTTCACTTCCTTCTTCACGATTCCAGAGAGCAGAATTTCACACCCTTCTTTGCCCATTCTCTCATTTTACCTCATAACACTTATGACTTAACTCAACCGACCCGCAGCAGACTTGCGAAGTCCAACTGCATGGGTAGCTCTAAAAACCGAGCATACCAATACCAAATCTAAAGTCAATCAAAACATTTTCAAACATTCATTAAACAGTTCAAAACAAAACGTTTTACATACATTTACCAAAATGTTATCTAATCCCTATCCAGAATCCAAGCAACCTAAAATGTCTATACATTCATAATTAACATTAATCCCCAAAATACGTACACAGACGATCCCCACGGGTCAAAAGCGCCTCGACTGCTCAGCGCACTTCCTTCTTCACTTCCTTCTTCACTTCCTTCTTCACTTCCTTCTTCACTTCCTTCTTCACTTCCTTCTTCACTTCCTTCTTCACTTCCTTCTTCACTTCCTTCTTCACTTCCTTCTTCACTTCCTTCTTCACTTCCTTCTTCACTTCCTTCTTCACTTCCTTCTTCACTTCCTTCTTCACTTCCTTCTTCACTTCCTTCTTCACTTCCTTCTTCACTTCCTTCTTCACTTCCTTCTTCACTTCCTTCTTCACTTCCTTCTTCACTTCCTTCTTCACTTCCTTCTTCACTTCCTTCTTCACTTCCTTCTTCACTTCCTTCTTCACTTCCTTCTTCACTTCCTTCTTCACTTCCTTCTTCACTTCCTTCTTCACTTCCTTCTTCACTTCCTTCTTCACTTCCTTCTTCACTTCCTTCTTCACTTCCTTCTTCACTTCCTTCTTCACTTCCTTCTTCACTTCCTTCTTCACTTCCTTCTTCACTTCCTTCTTCACTTCCTTCTTCACTTCCTTCTTCACTTCCTTCTTCACTTCCTTCTTCACTTCCTTCTTCACTTCCTTCTTCACTTCCTTCTTCACTTCCTTCTTCACTTCCTTCTTCACTTCCTTCTTCACTTCCTTCTTCACTTCCTTCTTCACTTCCTTCTTCACTTCCTTCTTCACTTCCTTCTTCACTTCCTTCTTCACTTCCTTCTTCACTTCCTTCTTCACTTCCTTCTTCACTTCCTTCTTCACTTCCTTCTTCACTTCCTTCTTCACTTCCTTCTTCACTTCCTTCTTCACTTCCTTCTTCACTTCCTTCTTCACTTCCTTCTTCACTTCCTTCTTCACTTCCTTCTTCACTTCCTTCTTCACTTCCTTCTTCACTTCCTTCTTCACTTCCTTCTTCACTTCCTTCTTCACTTCCTTCTTCACTTCCTTCTTCACTTCCTTCTTCACTTCCTTCTTCACTTCCTTCTTCACTTCCTTCTTCACTTCCTTCTTCACTTCCTTCTTCACTTCCTCTCAAGCTACGTAATGCAGATGCATGCGTGCGTATGCCATTCAGAAATCATGCTCAGATTCAGATTACAGATACAGAATTACAGATTACAGATTCATTTCATTCCTTTCAGATACAGCAACAGATACAGATACAGATTCAGATTACAGATGCAGAATTACAGATTACAGATTCATTTTCATTCCTTTCAGATACAGAAACAGATACAGATACAGATTCAGATTACAGATGCAGAATACAGATTACAGATTCATTTCATTCCTTTCAGATACAGAAAACAGATACAGATACAGATTCAGATTACAGATGCGAATTACAGATACAGATTCATTACGTCACAGACAGACAGAATTGTCACCGAAACCTCGATCCACTAACCCAAGGGGGCCCGTCCGGCGGTTGGACTACCCCGTGGGGTTAGAGAGGGGGGTACACGCTTGCAACACGCACAGCCGTGCTGAGCCCCATCTCGCATGACCAGAAACAGACAGATTACGTTTATTCATTCAGATTACGTTACAGATTTCATTTCAGATATACGTCCCATTCAGATTACAGATACAGAATTACAGATTACAGATTTATTACGTCACAGACAGACAGAATTGTCACCGAAACCTCGACCCACTAACCCAAGGGGGCCCGTCCGGCGGTTGGACTACCCCGTGGGGTTAGAGAGGGGGGGTACACGCTTGCAACACGCACAGCCGTGCCTGAGCCCCATCTCGCATGACCAGAAACAGACAGATTACGTTTATTTATTCAGATTTCGTTACAGATTTCCTTTCAGATATACGTTCCTTTTCTTAAAAATACGTGCAGAAATTCCTTTTCATGACTTTCGAAAACCGTGATGCATGAACAGTTCATATCAGCGGAAAGTAAACAAACAACGTGCATACATTCATGGCAGTAAAGCAGAACCTATAAACAACTAACCTAACTACCCAACCAGAGTAACATAAAACAAACAGTTCCTCGAGTATTCCCGAGATGACGACAGGGTATGGTGTAGACCTTTGGGTCAAAGTAAGTCACGAAAACTTACCTGGAGCGCACTGAATGGCTAGCTTCGTCCACGGGAGTCGCGTGTCTGAGGAAAACACGATATTTACCATTAAAACTAATTTAAACAATTAACGTCCAAATCTAAAAACTTAACTAAAGAATTTCTCCTAAATTCTTTATTTAGCCAATCAAAGCGTTTATAACGTTAATTAACGTTCGATAATTCGAAATCCCAATTAACGAGTTTTTCTTAAAAACTCGGAAAATAAACCAATTTTTAACTTTTTCGTAAATTGATTTTTCTTCGTCCAATAACGTCCAATACGTTCAATACGTACTTAATTAAAGCTAACCTATTAATTACGAGCCCTAATTCGCATTTTTTGTCAAAACCCTAATTGAAACCCTAAAGCTAAATCTCCGTAAAACTCGAAATAGAAGCTCTAAGATTGTAGGTACATACCGAGGGTAGCGAGAGGAGGAGAAACCGTGAAGAAATCGGAACGAACGGAGGTCGAACGGAGGTCGGACGTGCGTCGGCCGTGAGAAGCTTTCTTCTCTGGAAATCTCCCTGGCCGAGAGAAAATGAAGAAGCAGGAGGAGAAAAGAGAAAGTTTGTTTATTTATTAAAATTTGATTTGCAAATTACTATTTTGCCCTTCTTAAGCTTTTCTTCTTTCGTTTCGTTAATTGGCTAACAATCTGACTGTTCCAAATTTCCATATTTTGCCAATAACTCATTTTTGTTACTAGGGATTTATTAAAACTGTCCGTTCGCAATTCGGACCACATTTACTATTTTTACTGATACCTCCATTATATTACGAAAAGCGTATTTATTCGGAATATAGCGTTTAAGCTCCGAAAAATCCCGTAAATTCCTTAAAATTCTTATTAATCATTAGGATAGTAATGACGCTTTCCGTTTGCGAAACCGACCTGATTTGACATATCTACCAAAAATGCCATTAATCAATAACATATTAAAATAATATCTTATTTCCAAAGTCCGTACAAGCCGGTTATTACATCTGCCACTCCTATCCTTTATAAGAGGCGATCATCTATCAATGAGGAACAATACCTTGAGTTGAAGTCATCCATTGCCAACCTTAGCACAGCCATGGATGAAAAGATCTCACAACTCAAACTTGATCTGGCCTGTGAAGCTGCCTTAGACCGGGGTAAAATGGAACGTCAGATAGCAAAAGATAAAGTGTCTTTCTCCCGTGCTCTGAAGGCTCTTCAATCTAAAGTTGATGCTCTTGGCCCTGCACCATATTCTTCTTCCTGTCCAAGTGAGCCTCCTTTTGAAGACATCCACCTTCCTTTTCTCCGATCAGAGGTTGTTTCAGATTCTCGAGTGATGCCTTTGGATCTACAGGAGTCTGAACTGGCATTCTCTATACCTGCTGCTCCTTCTGTACTGGAGCCATCCTTCGAGCCCTCCAGTCCAATGGCTACATCTCTTGTTGCTCCTGTCGAGACTTCTCCAAGCCAAGATCTGGTGGCTTCTCCAGCACCCTCTCCTATTACTAATACCTGTAGGGACTTGGTGGTCTATCAGGCCCCTCTACCCTCTGATCCTGATGTACTTCAAGCTCTAGTGGATGCCTTTTTCAATCCTACCCTCACATTGCCTTCTTGGGCAATCCATGCTTTTTGGAAGAAGTTTTTAGAAACCTGTCATAAGAAATAAGTTTTTATCTATGAATTTTTTTTGTTGTTCTCGACATCTTCTGTTGAATGCAATGATTTCTGCTGTCTTTCTCTGCTTATTTTTTTTTATAATGTCAATGGGGGAGAAATCAGAATGTTCTGTGATTTAGCTATGGATATGCTCACTTCTGAATAAGATGCATATATTATGGGGAAGCTTAGATTATGGGGGAGTTATAAATAATCAAATATTAATAGGTTGTCATCATCAAAAAAGGGGGAGATTGTTGACTTAATTGATGTTTAAGTCTAAATATGTTTTTGATGATATGTTTATATGATAATATCATTTGATTATGTTTACTAAATGAGAATTATAAATTAGGCATATGATTTTAATCTGTTGGAAATGCCCTTGATAAGGGTATTTTAGTATCTAATGCATATGATTAAGTGTACAGGATTGAAATATATTAAATAAGTTAAATCACACTTCCGGTCACAAAACGACAAGAGCGGAGTCGTTTACAAGAATACTCTTCCGGTCACAAAACGACAAGAGCGGATAAGCGAAAATGAAGAAGTCCACCGCTCACTAAACGACAAAGGCAGAAGTGGAAATCTAGTTACACTACCGGCCACTAAACGACAAAGGCAGAAGTGGAAATCAAATTACACCACCGCTCACTAAACGACAAAGGCAGAAGTGGAAATCTAGTTACACTACCGGCCACTAAACGACAAAGGCAGAAGTGGAAATCAAATTACACTACCGGCCACTAAACGACAAAGGCAGAAGTGGAAATCAAATTACACTACCGGCCACTAAACGACAAAGGCGGAAGTGGAAATCAAGTTACACTACCGATCATCAAACGACAGCGTTTTTAAAGCTTCATCTTCCGGTGCCGGTTCAAGGGTTTTACAGCTTCATCATCCGATAGCGGTTCAGGACTAAATAAGCTTTGTCTTCCGCCAGAATTCAAATTAGCCGCGAAGCTACAGTGACGTCGTTTTCAGCCATAACTCCAGAACATTAATGGCGACGACGAATTGCAACTACAAACGGCAACGGCTACCTGAACTTGTACGAAAGTTGCTCCAACGGTAACTAAGCTTCTATTATTGGATAAGGAGCATTGAAGCCAAGCTTACTTTGCAGACAGAGTATTTAAGTTAAGGTTAGAGCTCGAAGAAAAAAAACTTTTGCCAATTTGAATTCTGAGCCCTAGCTGCGAAAGATTAACTCTCTGTATTTTTTTTTCTACATCTCTCATTCGAAACTTGAGATTCATCCTGTGAGGTTGTAGAGTGAGCTTAAAAGTTTACAAACTCAAATCTGTGTAAGGCAGTGGATTGACGCCCGTGAAAGTTCAATCCAAAAGTGTAAAGGCATTTGATCGGAGCCCGGAATCCCGATCCGTTGATTCTCGTTGAGGAAAAGGGTAAGGATCTTCAAGGGGTGAGCCTTGAAGCGTGGACGTAGGCAGTTTGGCCGAACCACGTAAAAAGTACTGGTGTTAAATCTCTCTTACTCTCTCTTTATTTTTGATATTACCGTATTTGCTATTAGACAAATCAAGAGAGTAAAACTAATTGATTATTAGATTAAATTTTTAAAAGTCTAATTCACCCCCCTCTTAGACAATTCTGGTCCTACAATAGCATGAGAATTTGAAACTTTAAAAAGCAATTGATGTTGCTTGTGTTAACTTAAAATGTGTTTAAGTATAACTATGTTTTTGATAATTGTGATTAATATAAATGATATACATACAAAATGAGTGTTAGAAATGAATGTTATTAATAGTTGTAGTATCTCTTTGGGAATGCCCTTTAAAAAATGTATTATATTGTTTTTGATAATGTCAAAGAGGAAGATGGATATTTAGTGATGAAGTTGACTGATTGCATACAGTATGGGGGAGTAGGGAGATTGTTGTGAGATTATTATGGGGGAGAATATACTTAATCACTTTATATTTGTCATCATCAAAAAGGGGGAGATTGTTAACTTAAAATGTGTTTAAGTATAACTATGTTTTTTATTATTGTGATTAATATGAATGCTATACATATAAAATGAGTGTTAGAAATGAATGTTATTAATAGTTGTAGTATCTGTTTGGGAATGCCCTTTAAAAAGGGTATTATGTTTTTTCTAACGATTTTGGTTAAGTGTTGGTAGTCGAGTCTGGTGTATGCAAAATGTTAAAGGAACATCGACCGATTTCAAAGCAGACTTAGGTCATCCGCTAGATATATCAATCGAACAGCAAAGTCGACCGATTGCGGAATCAATTACTTTGTCGTCCAGACTTAGAAGTCATCCGAAATCAATGTCGTCCAGATTCTAAAGTCGTCCAGATTCTAGAAGTCATCCGAAATCAATATCGTCCAGATTTAGAGTCTATCGAAATCATTGTCGTCCAAAAAAAATAAAGATGTCGAACGAACAACAAAGTCATCCGAACAAAGATTTCATCCGCTAGAAGAACATCTTCCAAAAGTGACTTCGACCGAATAAATCTTCTGCCGAAAGCAATTTTGATATAACATCTTCCAAATCACGAAGTCGTCCAATATGAAGATGTTTCTCAAGATCAATGTCATCCGAACAAAGTTTTCATCCACTAATATAACATCTTCCGAATCAAGAAGTCTTCCGCCGCGAGTGATAGCGACTCCAGAACTCAACGACTAGTTTTCTGCGTACGGACTCTTCACAACGGTCATATTTTTAGTACGGAAAACAAAGAGTCGTCTGAATGAGAAGCGGATTACAGTCACCAGTATAAAAGGAAGAACAGGAGCTCGAGAGAAACTTTTGCTGATTTGAAAAATTTTTCTCTCAACTCTCGCGAGCTCACACGTCTGTAATTTTCTTTTATTCTCTACACCTCTCTAGATCAAAACTTGAGATTTTACTTTTTGAGAGAGTGTAGTTCTGTGCTACATTGTTCATCTTGTAATCAAAGTGTAAAGACAGCGATTGACGCCCGTGAAGATCAATCGAAGTGTAAAAGGCAGTTAATTGGTGCCCGTGAAGTCCAATCAAGTTTTCTCGTGGAAGAGAAGTAGTGAATCTTCAAGCGGGTGGAATCCTTGAAGTGTGGACGTAGGCAAGGTTGGCCAAATCACGTAAAAATTATGGTGTTATTTTTTTTTCTCTCTCTTTCTCTGTTTATTTTGAATCAGAAAACAATATTTTAAGTAATTTATATTGTACTAAGCAAACTCGATTATGAGAGAAAAATCTAATTCACCTATCTCTTAGACAATAACGGTCCTACAGCTTGTTCATTTGACAAGTTGTACAAAATTTTGGTACACTGTTCTTAAAACATGTAATATTACAAGACTCCAAAATAATTTTCAAAATAGGGAAAGATGGATGGTCAAGACGACAATGGAACAATGGGAGGAACTCTCTGTTGGAGAGGCAGAAACTAAGGAGGAAACGGTAATGGACAGAGCTTGAGGAGTGGGAAGAGTCTGGTACAGCCCATTATGGAGGGAACCCCAGAGAACAACTTGGTGAGAACTCCAATCCTTAACAAGAAAGAAGTGTTAATGAAATTCAACATAAACTGAGTTCCCAAGACACAATTGATTGACAGAGAGTAAATTCTGAGTAAGATAAGGGGTATGAAAAACATTCTTTAAGAGAAGAGGGCGACTATAGGCAGGAAGAGTAACTGAGCCAAAATTATGAATAGGAACAGACTTACCATCGGCAGTGACAATGTAACACCTCTAATACTGTACTCATTTACCCGTATAAATTTTTCATTTTATTTCACACTTTAAGCGGAAACTGAATCGGAATTGAAGCCGTTAGTGTTGTTTGGAAAACCATTTAAAACAAACATAAAATTGTTAATAAAACAATTAAAACTATTTAATTAAAAACTAATTTTGATTAAAACAATCGGAAGGGCAAAACTGTCCGGCCCTAAAAACACAGGGGCAGCGACCAGTCGCTGCAGCATGCAGCGACTGATCGCTGCAGCATGCAGCGACTGATCGCTGCATATGCTGCAGCGTGCAGCGATCAGTCGCTGCAGCGACTGGTCGCTGCACAGCATGCAGCATGAAGCGATCGATCTCTGCATGCTGCAGAGATCGATCGCTGCACACCCTGTGCAGCGATTGTGCAGCATGCAGCGATCCATGTTCCTTCGATCGCTTTCCCTCATCACTTCTCTACTGCCATTTTTTTTTCAAGTGCTCTCTGGAAACTCCAGAAAGAAAAACCACAATCTGATCTGCTCTCTGGAATCCGATTCCAGAGAGAAACGGTTCCTCAAATAACACAATATTTTAAACGCGATAAAACTTCTTAAAAACAAACGGCGTGGATAGCTCTAAAACTCGAGCATATCCGTACCAACCTAAAACATTTCAAAACATTTTTAACAAAACATTTTACATACCGTTTACCAAAACATTTAAAATATCAAACGTAAATCTATCACCTATCCAGATTTCCCAAACATTCTATTAAGTTCGATCTATACATTTTATGCTCAAAACATCCCAAAATACCTACTTACGTCCCCACGGGTCAAAACGCACCGACTGCTCAGCACACTCCCACGGGCCATTCTCCGTCAACTGCCTCATACGTCCGAAGGAGGAACGTCGTCCTCACCTGGCTCAATGTCACCTATAACGTCACCTACACCATACAGACACCTATGAGCTAACAGGCTCAGGATCGTAGGTTCATACCTAGGGTAGCGAGAGGAGGAAGAATCACGAAGAACGGAAGTCGAACGGAGGAGAAACGGAGGTCGGATTGGCGGAATTCGTCGGTTGGCTGAGAGCTTTGCTCTCTGGTTTTTGCGCGGGCAGAGGAGAAATGAAGAAAGAACTTAGGTTTTTGTTATTTTTATAATTTAGTTTGGTAAATTACCGTTTTGCCTTTAGAACTTATTTCTATTTTGTTTCGTCCTTCGGTTAGTTAATCGTCCTACTATTCGGGTTCACCAAATTTCCGTATTTCACCAACAAGTCCAACTTAATATCTAGGATTTAATAAAACAGTCCGTTGGCAATTTGGACCTTGTTTGCTATTTTTACGAGAACATCTTTTACATTACGAGAATTGTATTTACTCGGAATGTAACGTTTAATCTCCGAAAATTCCCATAATTTCCTTAAAATTCCTATTAATCGTTAGGATCGTAATGCCGCTTTCCGTTTGCGAAACTGATTTGATTTGACATATTTACCAAAATGCTAGTATATAATAAAACATGAATATCATATATTAAATCAAAAATCCGTACAAGCCGGATATTACAGACAACTTGAGTGGAGCCGGTGTAAGGATTGTGATGATTCAACAGAGAAGAATGAAGAGTGAAATGTGAGTGGCTCCAGAGTCTAATGTCCACATCGCAGCTGGAGCAGAGGCGGGGAAGACCGGCCGTAGGAGCTTGAGCCGAAAGGGAGAAAGTTGTTAAGGAGTTGGGAAGGTGGGCTGCTGTATGAACCTGAGCCGAAGAGGGAAATTGGGTTTGGACCGAGTACTG
Source organism: Begonia masoniana (assembly GCA_022432975.1). Lineage (NCBI taxonomy): Eukaryota > Viridiplantae > Streptophyta > Magnoliopsida > Cucurbitales > Begoniaceae > Begonia > Begonia masoniana. The sequence goes on from CM039504.1 coordinate 1,681,549, forward strand.
AGGTCTGTAGGAGGTGTCCAGGCGGTGATAGCAAAAAGGGGCAGTGTGACCCATTTTATGGCAAATTTAACATCTGGTGTAATGCCCAGAATTTCCGTTTACACAATTTTCAGTTTTTTGTGCCGTTAAACGGCGGTGTTATAGTCAGAATCGAAAGCTGAAAATTTCTACCAGAAACTAAGAAATTATTTTGAGACTGATGAAAAAGAGAAATTTATGGAAATCCGACTGAAAACGGACTAATTAACCGATTTGTTAAAAAATTAAAGGTTGAGGGTGATATGGTAATTAGGTTTATTATTATTAAAATTTTATAAAAATGTAAGCCCTCTGTTTCTTCTTCCTCCCCATGCAAAACCCCCCTTCTCTGAAGAGAGACCTTTCCCCTCTCGCTCTCTGTTTTCCTTCCTCACGTCGGCGACGCAACGCCGATTCCTTTCATCTCTCTTCCTCCGTTTCAACGATTTGAAGTAAGTTTAAATTGTTTATGAGATTATTTTCGAGTTAGGGTTAGATTTTGAGGATAAATTGACGAATAGAGATTTAGGGTTTTAGGGTTTGAGTGTTTATTGGGTTTATTATTGATTGTTGTGGGTTATTGATGATAAATGGATAGAAATGGTAGGATTTTGATAGACTTTTGACGATTTGTTGAAAATGGGGTTTTTGGTGTTTAAAAATTTAGGAAAAACCTATAATTCGAGGAGGTTATGTCCGATTTTATAGGGATGAACCTTAGAAACCTAGATAGAACTTATCGGTGAATAGAAAGGAGTTCGTAGCACTTCGAATCGTCAAAATTGGATGAGTATCGAGGGAGATATGGATTTCCAAAGTTAATAAAAAAAAACTAGACAAATTTCGGGTTTAGCTTAATTAAGCTTTAAAATTGTTGGTTTTCTCTTTAGAAATTCATGAATTGGTTGGGAAGGAAGTTAAAGTTGATGGATTTATGTTATTTTTCTAGGTTCTCCAATTTTCCAATTTAGCATATGGTTTACGGTTGAGTGGCTAAGGAATCTAAGTAAGTAGTGTACGTAGGTACATTTGCCTTCGGGCCTACATCACAGTTCAGTAGTTTGTGTGCATGCGTGTTTTATGTTTTTTTATATATAGTAGAGCATGCATCATGGTTTTACGATACGAGAACGAAACGAAAACGAATTTCCATGTTTTTATGAAATGAAACAGTAGGATGTGAAACATAAGAACGAACAGTAAAATACGTAAGAAGATAATAAAGGTGAGGTTGAGTGGCCTTGTCCCATGAGATGGACCGCAAGGTGCGTCACTTCTTCCCCCACTTTACGTGGTGGCCTTGTCCCGTGAGGTGGACCGCGAGGTGTGCCGCCTTGACCTAGCACATAAAGAATAACCCAGTAGTAAGATAAAGAAAGAGTAAGAATGAGACGGAAACGAAAGTAGAAACGAAAGCAGAAACGACAGTAGAGATGAAACAATAGAAATTGCATATGTTAGGATGTATATGGTTTTCAATATTTACCTTTATTATGCACTCTTTACTTAGCATTAAATTAATAGATGAGTTCTGTGATGTAGGTGACAAGGTGATTCTCGGTGAGTACTCAGAGCATGCTCAGGACTAGGTGGCAGTTGGAGGAGTGCGCTCGTGGGACGATCCAGCCGGCTATTAAGGCGTTTTGACCATGGTGTGTAGGTGAACAGTTTGAAGTCATTTTGAGTTGTGTTGAGTCATTTTGGGTTATATAGTTGGATTTCAACTTTTAGTAGTTGATTTTAATGTATATAAATGTTTTTGGCATTGGATGAGGATTTTATGGATAATAGTTTTGGTTGATTGATTTGAAAATAAAGTTTGCAGGAGGTTTTGGTTTTCTAAAAGAATTAGGCGTTATGTCGCCCAAATTTTTAAAGGAAAGTCATTTTGGATTTTACGAAGAGTGTTTATATTTTGACTCAAAATTTTGGTTGGGATGGTAGGTTTAGGCATTGATTTGTTAAAATGGTATGTAGTGTAGTTTTTGGGAGAGTTGAGGAGTTTTAAGTTACGAGATTTGTGAGGAAGTGTCGACCACCACTGATCGGGGTCAACCGAAGTACTATTCATCGCTTTAAAAATTTGAAATTTTATTAAAGTTAATTTTTCTACGAAAGTCTTCCGCTGTAACGTTTTAAATTATTTTTTTTAACGTGTTTAAACGATGATATTTAATGGTGCAGTAAAGTTTTAAATTTTACGCGAATTTTTACGGTATGGCTTAGTAGTGAGTAGTGAGTAGGTAGCGAACCACGTCCGCAAGGTCCGGGGCACTACATCTGGGCCGAAGGTGAGTCTTGGGTCAGTTCGGTCGCAAGGCTGTAGGTGAGGGAGGAGCACTTCATGGCCCGAATGCATTTTCTGGACCGAAAGCATTATGATGCAGAACAGGGGTAGGGCGGATAGGAGAACTGTGGACCGGCCGTAGAGGACAGGGGAAGGACAGAAAGGTAGCATTTGCCTGAAGAGGGGTTGGAGTTGGAAGGGAGAGGGCGGCATTTTGCTTTTCCAACCAAAAGTCGTAACTCTGTAAAAGACTGTGAATCTCTTCAAGAGAGGGCTAATTTGAACGGTTTGTGATAGAAGTGACGATGACATTGTATTCACTCCTGAGGCCTCCAAAGAAATAGAGAACATGATCACGGTAGGAGACAAGCTCTCCAATGGCAAACAATGTGTTGCATAGGAAAGTAATTTTCTGAATGTAGACCTCGGCGGAGATCCCATCCTTAGATAGAGTATGGAGTTGGCTTCGGAGATCGATAATTTTTGCCAAGAATGTTGAGGCAAACATTCGGCTGAGAGCATGCCAAATTTCACTGGCAATGTTGCATTGAACGATCCGTGGGAGAAAACTGTCGAAGAGGGATGAAAAAAATTCAACTCATTAGAAGGCTAATTCAACTCATTAGAAGCCTATTGTAACTCATATGGACAATGAAGTCGGAATTAGGTTGAAGGGAGATGAAGTCAAGAAACTAAGGTGGGCTGGAATGAGATCCATCGCGAATACCCTCAATTCCACTGGCTATAACAACGTTGAGGATTTGAATCTTCCACACAAGATAATTGGTGGTGTCAAGTTTAATGGTCAGATTCTAGTTTAAAGAAGGGAAGTGAGGGAGGAAAGAAGAAGAAGAGTGGATAGAGGGAGAAGACAGGATCGTAGAGCTTGGCGAAACCATCTTCTGTTCTGATACCAAGTTAGAAAAAGCAAAATGAGGAAAGATATGAACAGTAAACTTTCTTTCATCAGTAAAACATTACATCTACTAAGACATTATTAAGCCTAGAGACGCCTATGCTAACAGGAAAGATATTCCCCAACTATATCATCTCCATGGTGGATCACGAGCACCGGTACTTCTCCTCCGCAAATATCAGATGAGGAAAGCGTGTCACCGATCGCTCCAAGTTCTGCGTTCTCGATGAAATCGGACATTTCCTCGTCAATATTCAACGCATTTCCTCGCCGGTGGCCTACCATTACGAGATCGTAATTTTTGTCTATAGTGACCAAGGAGTCTATCACTTTTATTCCATCCTCCACCATGATTTCTTTTACCACCACTCGAGGGTTTCTCACGTTCTTGAGCTGGAATTCATCGAGCACAGTTTCATCAACCTTCCTCTCCCTGTCCTTGAGACTTTTCTCGTTGCTGGGCAATATGATATGAAGAACAGTGATTCTCACCTCGGAATGGCCGGACATGCGAGCTGCTAAAGCTAGGGCTTCTCGATCATCAACACCGCCGATAAAAATAACGGCGATGTTGCACGAGAAATTTGCAGAACTTAAGCGGCACCTCAAATTCCTATCAACGAGAATCCCTACCGTGCAAGGCGCAGATGCTTGTAAACGTGTATTAAAATGTCGTATCGACCCAATCGTTTGTTTCCCGGCGAAGAGTCTTTGATTTTCATGGAAAGGGATGATGATGAAGGGGATGAGACTATCCAGCGAAAACCTGGAAATACAATCGTGCATACTTTTGTAGGGAGCATTCAAGACGAAGGGATGAACCGTCACCGAACCCCCTGAATTATTCGAGTAATTTTCAAATGCCCTCATGATATGTTCAGAATTCGCATCCTTCGATTTTCTTCTATGCTTGTTGTATTGAACCAGCAGGGGTACGGTTCGGCCGACGAGCTCGACAAGGTGGATCACGTAGGCAGAGAGCGGGCTTGCTTCCGTCGGGTTGGATCCTTCGAGGAGGGTGATGATGCCGTGAACATTATCTTGGCTGTGAACACACGAAAGGATCCGAAATTCCGAGTTGTTTCCGAGTTCTTGGATTGATCTCTTCCCCTTCCGTCTCATCGATGGGTTTCGATTCAGTCGCATATGAGGCTTGTAATGGATTTCGATCATCGGCGTTACGATCATCGTTAAGACCGTCAGCGACAGCACCAATTGAGTATAAGCTTGATCATCAATCAACTGCAATAAAAGGCGGAAACAAGATCAGAAAGAAAATAGAAAACCAGTAGAACGAAAAAAAAACAAGGAAAGAACAAATCTGACATCGAAGTGTAGCCATTTACGGTAGGCTAAAATGTCAACCATCCCTCTGATATTCATGATTAAGCTTAGCAAAATAGCATTTTTCATCTTGATTTTGGAGTAGAGGGCAGAAGTAAGAGTTCCCATTATCTTCGAGCAAAACGCAGCGAGGATGATGAACTGAACCAAGAAGAAAGCCTTCCAATTTTTGATGGAGTAAACGTTCGTTTCGTATCCGATGTGAAGGAACATGAACGGCAGAAACACTTCGGAGACCAAAGTTTCGGCTTTCTCCGTCAAAGTCGACCCGAGAGGAGGTCCGTCCGGGATGACTAATCCCAGAAGAATAGCTCCATGAATCATCGCTGCTCCAATTATATTTGAAATCGCCGCCATCACTGCAACTCCGATGAATATAGCAACTATATAAATCTCCTTCACCGGCTTCCCAGCTGGCGTCCTCTTTACGATCATAAGAACTGCCGGCCTGATCACAAACACAGTGAATGAGACTAAAGCTAGTATGACAACAAGAGCTTCGATGGAGCTCATCATTTTTTGTTGTCTGACAATGACGAACACAGCCACGAGTAGCAACTGGGAAACATCACTAATCGTTGCTAATGACAAGGCGAGCTGACCCAATTCGGAAGTCATGAGGTTGAGTTCATCCAAAGCATGGGCAATTACAGCGAAAAAACTAAACGATAGTCCACAAGCGACAGAAAGAAGGAAGTAGCCTTGGTGAAATGCAGTGAGCTTGTGTTTTAGGAAGTGTAAGAGAGAGAAAACAGTGAGCAGAGGTAAAAAGGTGCCTGCTATGGCAATATTCCATGTACTCCTGGTAGCTCTTGTGATCATCGAAGCATCCATTTTCACAGCAATGAGGAAGACGAAGTATATTGCGCCAAATACGGACATCGCGTTCAATATGTGGAGCGCTCTGGAATCAAACAGATGGTCGCTGAATTTCTTGTTGCTACCCAGAACAGAAGGCCCCAAGATAATCCCGGCCTGTAGTTTTCCGGTATGAAAAACAAAACAGATGAATAAAGAAGCTGATAACCTTTTTGCATAATTAATTCCAGATTAGAGGTGGAAACATGAATTTAGCAGGATACCATGATATTACAGACGAATCTGGGCTGTTTGAAGGGTCTGAGAAGCCAGTAAATTGTTCTGGAGAGAAAGAAGATTAAGATAAGTTGAAGAAGCATGACTGGAAGTCTAAAATCAAGGGGATTGTCTCCAAGCCATAAACCTCCAGAATTCTGATCATAGCAAGAGTATTGTCTAATAGAAGCATTCGTCAAAGGAATATTCGCCGTAGAATTTGCTCTTCTTACGTCCATGATCCTGGGTCTTGAATGTTTTCAAAATCTCCACAAGCTTGAATTCATACTCAACCAAAATCCATTAAAGGGTAATTGCAGGAAAAGTTGAGAGAAGAACACAAAAGGAGAGAGAGAGAGAGAGAGAGAGAGAGAGAGAGAGAGAGAGCTTTAGCACGTTCAAAATGACAGTAAACCTGAAAAGTGGGCTCGACTAAAAATGAATAAATACAAGCTGGAATGAGGAACAGAACCCACTCAAGATGGAATGCTAAATGGAGTAAAACGACATCGTCACCTTGACATGGTAACCCGTCTGGCATTTATCAATATAGCCCTAGTAAAACGGTGTCGTTAGAGTCTGAGAGAACCATCTGTAATCTGTATCTTCTCCGCTCTTTCTTCATCTTTTATTCATTTATTTTTCCTTCTATATTTAAAAAAAAAAAAGTGTACTGGTTTTGGTCGGCTGGAGCTCATGGGATTCGTTTATTTGATCGATGGTAGTCATCCTTTCTTGTCTTGAAGGAATGATAAGTAGTCTCTTTAGTTAGTAGAACTAAACCGAAGGAACTAGGAAGGTCGCTTTTAATTTAGCAAAAGATTGATTTTTAAGGATGTTTTTAGATTTCAAATAGCAACATAAAAATACCCAAAGCCTGTTTCGGTTGGACCGTGATTGCTGGTTCAGGGCTGGAATATTCAAACCAGTGAAGAAGAAGAAGAAGCAGAAGAAGAGTTTGATGAAAAGTAAGAAGTCTGAAAATAACTTGATTAACCTAAAAAAAAAAAAGGGTAAATTTTGAGCGAGATTGTTTATAAAATCGAAATGTAAGAAACTGATTAGGGAGCAAAGAGAGGCGAGAGCACAGCAGGATGATCAGCCGCCATTAAATTTCTGAACTTCAGAAGCCATTAAAGATTTTTCGCTGTCTTCTGAGGAGGTCACGGTCACTTGATGGTGACCATCTACCGGAAAAGCGTGCTGCATCACCAGGACCGACACCTCTCCTCCACAAATATCTGAGGAGGCAAGCATGTCGCCGATTACTCCCAGCTCTGCATTCTCTACAAATTCAGACATTTCCTCGTCAACCGTAAACGCATTTCCTCGCCGCCGCCCCACCATCATCAGGTCGTAACTGTTCTCTATAGACCGCAAGGAGTCGATCAATGTTTCCCTATTATCCGCGAGGATTATCCTCACCTCCACTCTAGGGTTGCTCCGGTTCTTCAGCTTGAATTCATCTATCAGAAATTCGTCTTGCTTCCTATCCTCGTCGTAATGCTTCTTTTCGTTCCCATAGAAGATAAACTGAATAATCGTGATATTCACCGTAGAATGGCCGGACATGCGAGCCGCAAATGCTAGGGCTTCTCGATCATCAACACCGCCGATGAAAATAACAGCGACGCGGTAAGAGAAAATTCCCGGTTTCAAATGGCAGTTCAAGCTCCTATCCACGAGAATCCCCACCGTGCAAGGTGCAAAAGCCTGCAAACTTGTATTGAAATGGCGCATCGAGGCCATCGCTTGATTGTCGACGACCAATCTTTGATTTTCATGGAAAGGGACGATGACGAAGGGGATGAGATTATCCTGTGCGAACCTGGAGATACAGTCGTGCATGCTTCTGTAAGGAGCAATCAAGACGAAGGGGTGGATTGCGACTGGGCCTCTCAAGTTCTTCGCGAAATTCTCAAACGCTCTCATTATGTAATCCGAATTAACCGCATTTCCATCCTTGGATCTCCTTCTCTGCTTATCGTGTCGAGCAAGAATGGGAGCTGTTCGACCGACAAGCTCTATCAGATGGATTACATATACAGAGAGTGGACTTGCTTCAGTTGGGTTGGATCCTTGGAGAAGAGAAATGATGCTCCGAACATTATCTTGGCAGTGGATACAAGAAATTACCCGAAATTCAGAGTCATTCCAGTTTCGTTGGATCGATCCAATCTCCTTTTGTCCAATCGCTTGGTGTTGATCGAGTCGCAAGTGGGGCTTGTAATATTTGTCGATTATCGGCGTTATGACCATAGTCGCTCCCAGCATTGACAGCACCAACTGAGTGAAAGTCTGATCATCGACGAACTGCGTTATGGGGAAGAAATCCAGATTGATACAAGTGGAGGAAGACAAGAGAAACATGAATTCAGTGCAACGAAGAAAGAAAAGTGAATCTAACCTTCGAGCTCAACCATCTGACGTAGACAAAAAGCTCGACTATCCCCTTGATGTTCATCATCAAGCTCAACAAGATGGCATTTTTCAACAATATGTTGGAGCGAAGCGAAGCCAGAAGAGTTCCCAGAAACTTTGAACCATACGCTGCGAAGATGATGATCTGAAATGCGAAGAACAGCTTCCAATCTTTGATGGAATACACGTTTGTTTCAAGCCCGACGTTAACGAAAAGAAACGGTAAGAACAATTCAGTGATTATAGTTTCAGCTTTGTCTATCAAAGTCGAGCCAAGAGGTGGCCCGTCTGGTATGGCTAAGCCTAAAACAACACCTCCATAAACTGGTGGTAATCCGATCATGTTTACAACCACAGACATAACTGCAACTACAGTGTAGATAGCAATAATGTAAATTTCCTTCACTGGCTTTCCTTTCGGTGTGTTCCTTATGATCATTAAAACGGCCGGCTTTATTACAAAGAGCGTGAAAGCTGTAAAGGCGATCAGAGAAGAGGCCATTCCAACGGAGTGCAGATATGTATCTTCGCTGATGATGGAGACCCCGATCACGACCAGAATGTTGATGGTGTCGTAAACTATTGCCAAGGACAAAGCAAGTTGACCCAACTCAGAAGTAATCAGGTTGAGTTCATGCAGAGCCTGAGCAACCACAATGAAATAAGTACACGAAAAAGAAGCAGCGGCATAAAATTTTAAGACGTGTCCGGGGAACTCCAATTTTAGTGCGTAAAGGAGGGTGGCAACAGTGAGGAAAGGAAAAGAAAAGCTTATTAGAGCAATATTCCATGAAGCCCTCGCAGTTTTTAAGATCATGGATGATTCTATTTTAACAGTAGTTAGGAAGACGTAGTATATTGCTCCTATCAGCCACAGCATGTACAACATGTAATTCCCTTTGGGTTGAAATATGAGCCCGTTGAATTTCTTGTGGTGACCGAGGACGGAAGGCCCCAGAATAATTCCAGCCTATTTCGCCAAAACGAAAACAAAGTTTAATCCTTTTTTTCAGAACTTCTGAAGGGAACGGGGAAAAGAAAGAGCTACTCTGTTTTGATGTAGAACTAGAGATGGTAAAAAATGAAAAGAGATGCGGCTGTACCAAGACGTTGCAGACGAATCTGGATTGTCTGAAGGGCCTGAGCAGCCATTGAAGTGTTGAGGAGAGGAGGAAGAGGAGGCTGATTTGGAGCATCATGAGTGGTAATTCGCAGTCCAGGGGATTTTCTCCATGCCAAATGCCTCGAGAAACACCGTGGTGACTGAAGCAAATCTCTCGTGTTACATTCTTTAATGGAGTTGGAATGGAAGTGTTCCTCGCGGGAACGATCATTGTTGTATTTCTAACGCCCACGATCCTCCAAAAGTGTTCTGCAATCTCCATTGTTGATCGCAGGCACAAGGGAGAGAAACAGAGGGCAGAAGAAGCGAGAGAGATTGACTCCATCAGTTGGCGAAAATGCAGATGTATCTGACGAATTCCAAGGGTTGTTTGAACAGAATACAAAAATAGATACGATGGGGAATCACCTGCCCTTCCAGAAGAAGTTGACAATCATCTTCTTTGAAAGCCTGTAACATCTGCGCACGCCTACTAGACAAGACAACCTCGTATGAGCAGAACTCACTTTTTTTTATTACTTTTCCTCTGTATTTCTTCACAAACCCATCATGATCACCTGATCCTTCATAGGAGAATGCTTATTTGAAGTGACGATTGATATGTCAAGAATGTATTTGTCTTCAGTTATTAGTTCAGGGTTGAATCTGAGGTGGAGAAGAAGAAGAAGATGATGATGATGATTTCGATGAAGCTCAAGAAAGTTAGAAGTCAAAAAAGAACTTCATTGACCTAAAAAGAAGGGTAAGTTTCAAGTGAAACTGGTTGTACAATTGAAAAATGTAAGAAATTGATCAGCCGCCATTAGATTTCTGAAGTTGAGGAGGCATTAAAGATTTTTCGCTGTCCTCTGAGAAGGTCACTTGATGGTCACCATCCGCCGGAAAAGCGTGCTGCATCACCAGGACCGACGCCTCTCCTCCACAAATATCTGAGGAGGTAAGCATGTCGCCTATTAATCCCAGCTCTGCAATCTCGACAAAACCCGACATTTCCTCGTCAACCCTCAACGACTTCCCTCACCTCCACTCTAGGGTTACTTCGGTTCTTCAGCTTGAATTCGTATATCAGAAATTCGTCTTGCTTCCTCTCCTCGTCATAATGCTTCTTTTCGTTTCCATGGGTGATAAATTGACTAACCGTGATGTTCACCGTAGAAAGGCCGGACATGTGAGATGCAAATGCTAGGGCTTCTCGGTCATCAACACCGCCGATCAAAATAACAGCAACGCGGTAAGACAAAATTGCCGGTTTCAAATGGCAACTCAAGCTCCTATCCACGAGAATCCCCACCGTGCACGGCGCTGATGATTGCTAACTTGTATTGAAATGGCGCATCTACGAAATCGCCTGTTTGTCGACAACCAATCTTTGATTTTCGTGGAAAGTGACGATGACGAAGGGGATGAGCTTATCCAGTGCGAACCTGGAGATACAGTCCTGTATGCTTCTGTAAGGAGCAATCAAGACGAAGGGGTGGATTGCAACTGTGCCACTCGAGTTCTTCAAGAAGTTCTCAAACGCTCGCATTATGTAATCGGAATTAACCGAATTTCCATTCTTGGATCTCCTGCTCTGCTTATCGTGCCGAACAAGAAGGGGAGCTGCTCGACCGACAAGCTCTATCAGATGGAATACATATACATAGAGTGGACTCGCTTCAGTTGGGTTGGAGCCTTGGAGAAGAGAAATGATGCTCCGAACGTTATCTTGGCTGTGGATACCTGAAATTATCCGAAACTCAGAGTCGTTACAGCATCGTTGTATCGATCTTATCCCTTTTTGTCCGATTGCTTGATGAGGCTTGTAACAGATGTCGATTATTGGCGTAACGATCATAATCGACCCAAGCATTAACAGCACCAACTGAGTGAAAGTCTGGTTATCGATGAAATGTATAATGGGGAAGAAATGTAGATTAATGTAAGTGCCAAGATGAATTCAGATCAAAGAAGAAAGAAAAATTGAATCTAACCTGCGAGTTCAACCATCTGCGGTAGACATAAAGCTCGATTATCCCCTTGAGGCTCATGATGAAGCTCAGCAGGATGGCTTTTTTCAAAAATATTTTGGAGTAAATCGCAGCCAAAAGAGTTCCCAAAAACTTGGCACAATATGCTGCAAAGATGACGAGCTGAAATGCAAAAAACGGCCTCCAATCTTTGACGGACTATATGTTTGTTTCACTCCCAATACTAACATACATAAGCGATAATAACACTTCAGAGATTATAGTTTCTGCTCTCTCTATCAAAGCTGAGCCAAGAGGAGGCCCATCTGGTATGGCAAATCCGAGAATAAGACCTCCATAAACTATTGGCAATCCAATCCAATTTGAAAACACTGCCATGACTGCAACAGCAACGTAGATAGCAACAATGTAAATTTCCTTCACGGGTCTTCCTTTTGGTGTGTTCCTTGTGATCATTAAAACGGCCGGCCTTATTACAAAAGCAAAGACAGCTACGAAGGCGATGACAGCAAAGAGAGTGCAGCAAAGCTTCTTCCCTGATGATGGTGACCCCGACAACCACCACAAGGTTGATGGCATCGCAGACTATTGCCAAGCACAAAGCAAGTTAACAATCCAACTCAGAAGTAATCAGGTTGAGTTCATGCAAAGGGTGTTGAATACAAGTAAGAAAATACTACACACATTTTATTGAATAAAAAAAAATACTACAAAAGCCACTCCCTTTCTCTATGTTATTTGAGATGAGATGCATAAATTGTTCTTACAGGTCTCTATTTATAGAGCCACATTTCTTAAAATAAGGAATATGAACATGCATAAGAGAGGCGCCGTGTTCTAAAAAAGAAAAATTTCTTATTTTTCTTCTTTTCATTTAATAGGTGGGGACGGCATTGAATATCAACACTCCCCCTCAATGTCAGCCATCATGTTGAGTTGTTTTCAGAATTTTTCAAATTTGTTGACATTCAAGAACAAATTTGCAATTTGATTGATTGTCTTCACATTGTGAATGCATCTCTATCTCTTCTTGTGAGACTTTTTCTCTAATAAAATGATAATCGGAAGGCCCCAGGATAATTCCAGCCTATTTTGCCAAAATGAAAACAAAAGTTCAATCCTTTTTTTCTCAGAACTTCTGGAGGAAAATGGGAAGAGAAAGAGCTACTCTGTTTAGGTGTAGAACTAGAGATGCTAAAAGATGAAAGGAAATACGACTGTACCAAGACGTTGCAGACGAATCTGGATTGTCTTAAGGGCCTGAGCAGCCATTGAAGTGTTGCGGAGAGGAGAAATAAAAGGATGATTTGGAGCATCATGAGCGGTAATTCGAAATCCAGGGGATTTTCTCCATGCCAAATGCCTAAATAGACAGTGTTCTGACGAAAGCAAATCTCTCGATTTTTTAATGGAGTTGGAATGGAAGTGTTCCTTAAAGGAATGATCATTGTCGTACTTCTAACTCCCATGATCCTCCTCAAGTGTTCTGAAATGTCCATAGTTGATTGCAGGCACAATGGAGAGAGAGACTGAATAAGAATGATTCTTATGAGTTGGCGAAAAGGAGGACATACGTAGGGCTGTTTGAACAAAATACAAAAATAGATACGTTGGGAAAAATAGGAAGGAGAAAACAGGGGGCAGAAGAAGAAAGATGCCTGCTATAGCAATATTCCAGGTACTCCTTGCCACTTCTTGAGATCATTGATTAACCATTATCACTGCAATGAGGAAGACCAAGTATACCGAGCCAAATATGGATATTACGTACAATATGTGGAGACTTTTGGGATCAAATATATGGTCCCTGAATTTCTTGTTGCTACCCGGAACATAAGCCCCAAGATAATCCCCCGCTATAATTTTCGATATAAAAAACTGTTAGAGTTTGATCTAACTTGAATTCTATTTGAGTTTCGCTGGTTGTACTCGTGAACTTGCGTTGTTAAATTCACGTATAGCAATATTCTATTTGTTAAATTTTGTTTTCCTATATAAATTCACGTGAGTTATATCCACAAAACTCGCATTTGCACTTTGATATTCACACAGAAGAAATCATCTTCATTTTTTCTCAAAAAGGTTAGTCTTTGTAAATATCAGTGTCTCAATTTTGGTAATTTATTTTTCGTAATTGTTCAATTTCTAACAAAAGAAAAATGAACACACAAGAAGATAAATTGTTTTCATAATGAATTCAAGTTTAGAGGTGGAAACAAGAATTCAGTAGGATACCGTGATATTGCAGACGAATCAGGGTTGGTTGAAGGTCTGAGAAGCCAACAAATAGTTGTGGAAAAAAAACAAGATTAAGACGATTGGGAGAAGCATGAGTTGAAATGTAAGATGAAGAGGAACAAACAGTCGCTGTAGAATTTCCTGCTCTCAAAATCACGACAAGCTTGAATTCCTGCTCAACCCAGATCCATCAAATTGCAGAAGAAGAGAATGAAGAGAGAGAGAGAGAGAGATTCTGCAACCTAAAAGTGGGAGCTTGGCATTTTGACTATAAATGAGTGAATACAAGCTGGAATGAGAAACCGAACCCACTTAAGATGGAATTGTAGAAGGAGCAAATAGCCAACAATTCCTGTCTCTGTCAACTCTCATCTTCATCGTAAACTCCAACGCTTAAGATCTTCAAGCTTATCCGACACCTTGTCGTACAAACCTGGCTGGAATCTGGATCAATAAACTCCTAGTAAAACGGTGTCGTTAAAGTCGTAGAGGAACTGCATTCATCACTCATTCTCTCTTTCTTTCCCTTTTATTTGTACATGAACAATGTTACCATTCATATATTTTTATGTAATTTGTATTAAAAAAATTATAATAAATTATACAAATTTTTTGAAATCACAAAATTTTATAGACTATATTCTCAGGATATGTCTGTTATGTAGTAAAATTTTTAAACTAATTCGATATCGTTTAGTATATTTTCTGCACTTTATGTTCGTTCTTCGAGAACGGGTGCCCATTCCCATATGTAGTCGAGATCGGTCGTCAGCCAGAAGTTAATATGTTGACAAAATCATACTATAAAACGAATTTGATAACAAAAAGACCTTAAAATCTAGTTTGTTAATCTTAGGGGTAAATTTTCCCAGGCAGAAAATGGTGTCTTTGTAGAGATAATAACTTTTAGGGTAAAGTGCAATTTGGCCCCTACAAATAAGTGAAATTGACAATTTACACCGTAAACTTGGATAATAGGCAAGAACAACCTTAATGTATTGATAATGGGCAATATGGCCCCTACCGTCATAATTTCCGTCAAAAAGTAACATTTTTTCATTTGTTCATTTTTTTTCCTGAAATGCCCCTCACTGGACTGAACCGGACCAGACCAGTTCGGCTAATTACACTGTGATTTTTTATTGTTTTTTTAATTCTATTCCTCTGTCTTCTCTTTTTAGAGAAATATGATTTAAAAAAAAAATAGAGTGGAATTAGCTGAACCGGCATGGTCTATTTCGGTCCAGTGAGGGGCATTTCGTGAAAAAAAAAATGAACAAGTGAAAAAATATTACTTTTTGATAGAAAATATGACGGTATGGGTCATATTGCTTATTATCAATACATTAAGGTTATTCTTGCCTATTATTCAAGCTTCCAGTGTAAATTATCCATTTCACCTAGTTGTAGTGGCAAATTGTACTTACTCTAACTTTTAATATAACAGTGCGATCAGTTGACATGGCTTTTTTAACGGAAATTTTGACGCACGGTGTGAAATTTGAGGGTCACTTGGACGAGCAACTTGACCCTGAATCATCCAACTTTAAAATTTGGATGCTTAGTTTGATTGTTAGTGGAGTAGAAGAAGTCTGAAAATCACTTGGTTAACCTAGAGAGAGGGGTAATTCTTAAGCGAATCAGAAAACTGATTTGCAAGCAAAGAGAGGCGCCATTAAATTTCTTAAATTCTGAAACCATTTAGGGTTTTTCGCCGCCGTCTGAGAAGATAACTGGATGATAATCATCTACAGGAAATGCGTGCTGCATTACCAGGACTGACGCCTCTCCTCCACAGATATCAGAGGATGCAAGCATGTCGCCTACTGCTCCCAGCTCTGCGTTCTCCACAAATTCAGACATTTCCTCCTCAACCGTCAGAGCATTTCCTCGCCGCCGCCCCACCATCATCAGGTTGTAACTGTTTTCCATACACCGCAAGGAGTCGATTAAATGTACTCCATCATTCACCACGATTTCCCTCACCTCCACTCTAGGGTTACTCCGGTTCTTCAGCTTGAATTCATCTATCAGAAATTCGTCTTGCTTCCTATCTTCGTCGTAATGCTTCTTTTCCTTCCCGTAGAAGATAAATTGAATAACCGTGATGTTCGCCGTCGAAAGGCCGGACATGCGGGTTGCAAATGCTAGGGCCTCTCGATCATCAACGCCGCCTATGAAAATAACAGCGACGCGGTAAGACAAAATTTCCGGTTTCAAATGGCAACTAAAGCTCCTATCCACGAGAATCCCCACCGTGCAAGGCGCAGATGCCTGCAAACTTGTATTGAAATGGCGCATCGATGCCATCGCTTGATTATCAACGACCAATTTTTGATTTTCGTGGAAAGGGACGATGACGAAGGGGATGAGATTATCCAGTGCGAACCTGGAGATACAGTCGTGTATGCTTCTGTAAGGAGCAATCAAGACGAAGGGGTGGATTGCAACTGGGCCACTCGTGTTCTTTGAGAAGTTCTCAAACGCTCGCATTATGTAATCGGAATTAACCGAATTTCCATTCTTGGATCTCCTTCTCTTCTTATCGTGCCGAACAAAAAGGGGAGCTGCTCGACCGACAAGCTCTATCAGATGGAATACATATACAGAGAGTGGACTTGCTTCAGTTGGGTTGGAGCCTTGGAGAAGAGAAATGATGCTCCGAACGTTATCTTGGCTGTGGATACATGAAATGATCCGAAACTCAGAGTCGTTACAGCATCGTTGGATCGATTGTATCCCCGTTTGTCCGATTGCTTCTCGATGATCGAGTTGCAATTGAGGCTTGCCACAGATGTCGATTATTGGCGTAACAATCATAATCAAGCCAAGCATTGACAGCACCAACTGAGTGAAAGTCTGGTTATCGATGAACTGCATTATGGGGAAGAAATGTCGATCAATATAAGTGCAAGGATGAATTCAGTTGAAAGAAGAAAGAAAAATTGAATCTAACCTGCGACTTCAACCATCTGCGGTAGACAAAAAGCTCGACTATCCCCTTGAGGCTCATGATGAAGCTCAGCAGGATGGCTTTTTTCAGCAATATGTTGGAGTAAACCGAAGCCAGAAGATTTCCCAAAAACTTGGCACAATATGCTGCAAAGATGATGAACTGAAATGCAAAAAACGTCCTCCAATCTTTGACGGAATATATGTTTGTTTCATGCCCAACGCTAACATAAAGAAGCGGTAAGAACACTTCGGAGATTATACTATCAGCTTTATCTGTCAAAGTTGAGCCAAGAGGGGGCCCGCCTGGTATGGCTAATCCTAAAATAAGACCTCCATAAACTATTGGTAATCCAATCATGTTTAAAACCACAGACATAACTGCAACTACAGTGTAGATACCAATAATGTAAATTTCCTTCACGGGTTTTCCTTTCGGGGTGTTCCTTATGATCATTAAAACGGCCGGCCTTATTACAAAAACAGAGACAGCTACAAAGGCAATGACAGAAACGAGCACTCCAATAGAGAGCAGCAAACCATCTTCATTGACAATGGTAACCCCGATGACGACCACAAGGTTTATGGCATCGCAAACTATTGCCCAGGACAAAGCAAGTTGACCCAGCTCAGAAGTAATTAGGTTGAGTTCATGCAAAGCGCTCGCAACCACGATGAAATGAGTGTGCGAAAGAGAAGCAGCTGCATAAACTGAGAAGAATCCTGCTTGGAATTTCAATTTCAGTGCGTAAAGGAGGGTGAAAACAGTGCAGAAAGGAAAAACAAAGGTTAATAGAGTAATATTCCATGAAGTCTTGGCAGTTTTTATGATCATGGATACTTCTGTTTTCACTGAAGTTAGGAAGGAAAAGTATATTGCCCCTATCAGCGACACCATGTGGATTATGTAATTCCCTTTGGGTTGAAATATGAGAGCGCTGAATTTCTGGTGGCGACCGAGGACGGAAGGCCCCAGAATAATTCCAGCCTATTTTGCCAAAATGAAAACAAAAGTTCAATCCTTTTTTTCTCAGAACTTCTGGAGGAAAATGGGAAGAGAAAGAGCTACTCTGTTTAGGTGTGGAACTAGAGATGCTAAAAGATGAAAGGAAATACGACTGTACCAAGACGTTGCAGACGAATCTGGATTGTCTGAAGGGCCTGAGCAGCCATTGAAGTGTTGCAGAGAGGAGGAAGAGGAGGATGATTTGGAGCATCATGAGTGGTAATTCGAAATCCAGGGGATTTTCTCCACGCCAAATGCCTCGATAGACAGTGTTCTGAAGAAAGCAAATCTCTCGATTTTTTAATGGAGTTGGAATGGAAGTGTTCCTTACAGGAATGATCATTGTTGTATTTCTAACACCCACGATCCTCCACAAGTGTTCTGCAATCTCCATTGTTGATTGCAGGAACAAGGGACAGAAACAGAAAGCTGAAGAAGAGAGAGACAGCAAGAGACAGACTGACGAAGAATGACTCCATTTGAGTTGGCGAAAGGGACATTCCTGACGAATTCCAAGGTTATCTTGAACAGAATACAAAAATAGATAAGACGGAGATAGAGAGAGAATTGTCTGTACTTCCTTTCTTAAGAAATGAATAGTACAGATACTGCTTTATTTAAGGAAGCAGCGAAAGGATAAAAATTGTCACAAACTTACTGGAATATACAGCACAGAATGCATGTAATGATCATGATGGCATCTGGTTATCAGTCGGGACACCTCTCCAGCCAGGATAAGTTCATCTGAAAATTGAACCATCGAAGAAGAAGTTGGCAATCATCTTCTTTAAAACTCTGTCACATCTGCATACCGCACAACCACGTGTGAGTAGAACTCACTTTTTATAATTTTTCCTCTCCGTATTTCTGTACAGACTCCATCATCATCATCACCTGATCTTACGTTTCAAATTTTGTGTATTACGATCAGTTAATTTTACACAGAGGTCTGATAATGGCGGACTAAGATAACTAGATCAGTTTTCTGCGATTGATTCTGTAATTTTAGGAGGCTGACATTATAATTTCATTCTGTTTATTTATGTAAAGTAAGAAAGCTTGCAGAGCTGATGCTCATTAGAATTTTCGCTGATTCTATTAACAACTGATAGAAGGAGAACACTTAACGAGTCTCTTGAGAGTATAATGCCTACATTGAACCTCAAACCAGGGCCTAATTTCTATAGCATTATTTCAGGACTCAGATTTGAAGCTACGAGGAAGACGACGGGAAGACATGAATGAAGCTCGGTAGCTTTCGAATTCTCGAGTGTAGCAATTTGAGTGGAAACTCCCACTGCTTTCTGGGCGAGATACTCTCATCCGCTACTGAATTTTTGAAGTTCGGAACCCTTTAATGACATCTGGCCATCATCACTGGAGTTGACGCTGCGGTCATCGTCTTCAGCATTTGCATGCTGCATCACCAGAATCGACACCTGTTCCCCACATATATCCGACGACGCAAACATGTCACCTATCACGCCAAGCTCTGGGATTTCGATGAAACGAGACATTTCCTCATCAACAATCACGAGGTTTCCTTGCCGGCGACCAACCATTATCAGATCGTATTCATTTTCTATACACCGTAAGGAATTGATCAAGTTTACTCCATCATCCACCACAATTTCCCTCACCACCATCTTAGGGTTTCTCGCGTTCTTCAGCTTGAATTCATCGACCATGAAGTCATCAACTTTCCACTCCTCGCCATCTCTCTTTTCATTCCCACGAATGATGAAGTGAAGAATGGTGATGCTTACCTCAGAATTTCCGGACATGCGATTTGCGAACGCCATGGCTTCTCTATCATCAGCACCACCGACAAAAATTACAGCAACCCTGCACGAGAAAAATACGGAGCTCAATTGGAGATTCAAGGTCCTATCCACGAGAATCCCCACCGTGCAAGGAGCAGATTCCTGTAAACTCGCACTGAAATGACGCATCGAGGCAATCGTTTGATTCTCCCCCTCGAATCTTCGATTTCGACAGAAAGGGACGATGATGAAGTGGACGAGATTGTCCCGCGCGAGCCTGCAAATAGAGTCGTGCATGGTTTTGTAGGGAGCAATGGAGATAAAGGGATAGACCGTTATCGGACCCTTCGAATTATAGGAGTAGTTCTCAAACGCACGCATGATGTTTTCAGAATTAGCTAAATTCGCATTCCTTGATATCCTTCTCTGTTTATCGTGCGGAATGAGAAGTGGAATATTCCGGCCAACAAACTCGACGAGGTGGATTACATACAGAGAGAGCGGATTTGCTTCAGACGGGTTGGAGCTTTCGAGGAGCGTGATGGTGCTGTGAACATTCTCCTGACTATGGATGCATGAAATGATTCGAAATTCAGGGCTTTTCGAGAATTCTGCTATTGATTTCACTTTGTCATGTCTCATTGACTTGGGTTTATCGATTCGGATTTGACGCTTGTAATAGACGTCGATAATTGGTGTCACGATCATCGTCAAGCTCACCATTGACAGCACCAACTGAGTGAAGATCTGGGAATCGATATACTGCAATGCCAGGAATCAAAAAATCCAGATGAAATACGCGACGAGGAAGAAGGAAACAGAAAATCAATACGAAGAAGAAAGGAGAATGAAATCTGACTTTGGACATCAGCCATTTGCGGTAATGGAAAACGTCAATGATCCCCCTGATGCTCATGATCAAGCTTAGCAAGATTGCATTTTTCAGCACTATTTTGCAGTGAAGTGCACCCAGAAAAGTGCCGATCAGCTTGGTCCCATATGCCGTCAGAATGATTAACTGGAATACGGCGAAAGCCTTCCAGTCTTTGATGGAGTATATGTTCGTTTTATATCCAACGTGAACAAAAACGAACGGTAGGAACACTTCGGAGATCAAGGTTTCAGCTTTCTCCGTCAAAGTTGAGCCAAGAGGAGGTCCATCTGGTATTGTTAATCCCAAAAGAATAGCTCCAACGAGCATCGTTACTCCGATCATATCTGTGATGGCTCCCATAACTGCAACTCCAGTGAATATCGCAACAACGTAAATTTGCTTACTGGTTTTCCTTTTGGCGTTCTTTTGATGATCGCTAAAATGGCCGGCTTGATTACAAACACGGTGAAAAACACCAAGGCGACCATAGAAACGACCACGTCCAGTAGACTGCAAGGTTGACTCTTGTTTGAGGGTAACGAGGGCCGCCACGATCATCAGGTTTATGGCGTCAGAAATCATCGACACAGACAGAGGCAAGCTGTCCCAGCTCGGAAGTAATGAGGTTTAGCTCATCCAAAGCATGAGCAATTACGGGGAAGTAAGTAAGTGATAGAATCGAAGAAAAGTAAAACGGGAAGAGGCCTTGTAGAAATTGAGATTCAGTCAGGTGGCGTTTGTAGGCGTGATGGACGAACAAAACAGTGAAGAGAGGGAAAATGTAGCTTGTTAGAGAAATAGTCCATGCAGTCCGGGCAGTTTTTAAGATGGATCCGTTCAGTTTTACAGCAGTGAGGAAGACGAAGTAACTTGAGCCCAATATGGATATGGCGTGCATTAAGTAAGTCCCTTTAGGATTGAATAGGAGCTCGCTGAATTTGTCGTTGCGACCCATAACAGACGGCCCCAGAATATCCCAGCCTGTGTTTCCAGAATGAAAACAGAAACAGTTGATTACCCATCTGGAAAGTTTGATCCTTTCTTCCCGACAAGAAACAGACGAATCTAAACCAAAAAGGGGAAAAGAAAGATGGCGAAGAAGGAAGAAAAAGAAGAATCATCGTACCAATATATTGCAGATGAATTTGGGTTGTTTGAATGGTCGGAGAAGCCAGTGAATTGTTCTGGAGATAGAGAAGATGAGGATCAATTGAAGCAGCATGACCGGAACTATGAAATCCATGGGATTATCTCCAAACCAGAAACCTATAGAGATAGTCTTCTGGTGAAAACAAATCTCTTGACGAATATTCTTCCATGAAGTTGAACTGGAAGCATTCATGATGCGGTTGTATTTCTACCGCCCACGCCCACGATCACGATCTTGCTACGAAACCTCCATTACAGAGCCCATCATTTGCAGGAACAAGTGAGAGAAGGAGAGAGACATGAGAAGAGAGAAGAAGAGGGAAGTTACCCTGGTAATACGGGTTAAAAAAAAGAGCATATAGTTGAGGAATTATGGAAGGGGGGGTTGTTTGGGAGCTTAATGTAAATATAGCAGAAGGGCAAACTGGTTCAAAGAAACGAACGAGACTTTACTGGAAGATCCCCTTTATAATGTTTCTTCTCTCTCTCAAACCGAACTTCGGTTTACTTCATACCCATAAAAACCTCTGTTTTCGTTTCAAGAGCATTCTCTGGCTGGCATCTCTTATTTTTAGATTCTGAGGTCTGATGATGCCTACATTGCGTTTGCTTGCTGTCATCACTTGAAGATATTTATTAGGGAAAAGTACCATTTAGACCCCAACGTATGGGGTCAGTGACCATTTGGTACCTAACGTTTTTTTTGTACCCAATCAAACCCTAACGTATAAAACGTTTACAATTTAAACCCTACCGTCAATTTTTCAATTAAATTTAACAGATTTTTTTCAAAATTCCTAAACTATCCCTCTCTCTCCTCTCTCTCTTCTCTCTCTCTGCGTAGAATTCTCTCTCTCTGCGTAGAACTCCAGAACCCCCTCCCCTTTCTCATTGAGAAAGGATGATGATCTTGATTCACCGTGGGAAGAATTGGGACCTATTGCCAGCACGAGCTTCAGAAGAAACAACGAAGAAAAGGTAGGAAGGAGAGGAGGAAAAGCGACCGAGAAATTATCACGGGTTGAATATGAGTCCCCCTTTTCAGATAATTATTTATCAGACTCTGAAGAAGAGAGTTTTTCAGCTCGCTCTGCAGAGAAGATGAAAGAAAGAGAAAAAGAAGAAAATAGCTCTTTGTTGCAAATTCTTGATTCGTGGTACAATCGCAAAGAAGGGCTGGATAAAAAAGAGGACAAGAGGGAGAATTCTGATGGAATGATTGACTGTTCTGTCAACAATTTCATGTCATCCAGTTCATCAGGCGACATAAATGAAACAAGTGCGGGAGTTAATGGAAACGGGAGGGAGAATTCTGATGGGATGATTGACTTTTCTGCGGATAATTTCAAGCCATCAGGAACAGGCAACATAAGTGAAACTAATAGAAGAAAGGAGAGGCCTCAAAAGAGCTACTCTTTTGTGTTAGACCCAGATGAGAATAACAAGGAGAAGCTCATTGATGGCATAATTGATAGCCTAAAGAAACCCAGATATGCTCCACTCTTCTTCTCCTCTTCGTTTCCGGGTCTGTCCACCATGATTGCACAGATTGATTGGAGGATTTGGTCGTCTTTATGACATGTCGATTCAGAGCAGAAGGATCCAGCTTCAATGGCGGATGGGACCCAGTCACGTACATCTTCTTCTCCCCGGCGATCGTGTTATTCTTCACCACCATGGCTGTGTTTCTACCACCTCCGACCTGGGTTTCCGCCATTGATGATGGGCCTGCTCTCTCTCTCTACGCCCTCGCCGATTTTAGCATTCCTAAAGAGGGGAGGGGTTCTTCTGAGTTTTACGCGCAGAGAGAGAGAGAGAGAGAGAGAGAGAGAGAGAGAGAGGAGAGAGAGAGAGAGAGAGAGAGAGAGAGAGAGAGAGAGAGAGAGAGAGAGAGAGGTAGTTTAGGAATTTTGAAAACAATCTGTTAAATTTAATTTAAAAATTGACGGTAGGGTTTAAATTGCAAACGTTTTATACGTTAGGGTTTGATTGGGTACAAAAAAAACGTTAGGTACCAAATGGTCACTGACCCCATACGTTGGGGTCTAAATGGTACTTTTCCCTATTTATTATTTTATTGTTCACTTCATTATGCATGCTTACATATTTGATGACTTGTCATTTCCTGTTTTCGTTGACTATTTGAATTCACGGAACCTTTTAATATTAAATTGTATCTATCATTTGTCAATCTACGTATGCAAATACGAAGTGAGCTTTTTTTGCTATTTAATATTTAAAATAATTAGTTAAAAACAATGATGGTGTTGAAAAAGCAAAGTTTTCTTGCTTTTATGTCCATTAGAACAAGTCTTGCATAGTTCAAAAGATGTCAATTTAAAAAGTAGCAAAATGACGTTTGGGATAGTTTGAAAGTCATTGGTCAGTGCCAATGGGCAATGGAATGGGCAATGGGTGGGCTAGCTGCTACCCCGTCGCCTTCAAGGAGCAGTGCGTCAGCGCCTACTCAATCGCCTGCGCGTATTTCACGTCATCCCTCACCTCTCTTTGACCCACTTATAATAAATGCCCCTTCAATCTGCCTCTTAAAATAAAAGTTTCTTTTTTAAATTAAGTAAACAAATTGAATTTCCACATTTTTCACTGTTAGCTATTCCAGTCAATTTCTATCAATATATATCATATTTCTCTTTTAATGAGATAATTAAATCTAATAATTTGTAGCTTAATTTTGATCTCTATCAATATTTTATTTAGCGATTTTGAACCATATAAATAGCGTGATAGAGTTAGAAATCAGGTTTAGAAATCACCCCGAGATAAAATATTTTGTTAAGTGAAAAATGTTGTATATATGTTTTGAATGTAGGGAATAAATTGACGATAATGTTCAAATATTTATCAGCTGAAAGATGGAACGTCGATTTATTCAAACAACATTAAAAGTGTTAAATTGCACTTTATTTTTAAATTAAAATTAAATATAAAATTATCGAAAATAATGTGAAGGTGAAATTATATTAAGTTTGTGAAGGTGAACCATTTGAAGAGATAAATTTGCTTAATTAGTTGTTAATCGTCTAGCTATCGTGCGATGTAGTGTATTTCGAATACCAGATGATGTAAGTATTGTTTTGTCGTCTAGCGATCGGGCGATTTAGTATATCGCTTAGTCACGTGATGTTTAATGAGTCACAAAAACGAGAGATGCACGGTTCCACCGGAAGATGTCTTCTATTGGGCAACGTATTAAGTCATGCAGAGTACACGTGCAATCGGAAGATGTTACCCTATCATCGATGCCATGCAAACCCATGCAGCCCGAGCAGAATGCAGTCGTGTGATCTGAGGGCATTTCTTTTTTACCCGATTATGTCATGGAACTGATAACCGAGCATAGTCGCTCGATTCTGCGAACTAAAGAGTTATTAGATTAATGAAAGAGTCGAGTTTTGGATGGTTTAGTTCTGTCAGATGATATGTTGTCCGCGAGTCAAGTTTTAAGTTCTAAGTTTTCTTTCAAAAAAAATAATAATAATAAAAATAATACTAATAATGAACATGATGCAGAAAGTAAGAATTAAATGATTAAGAAAGTCATAAATTATGACTCGGCCTTACTGGGGTCGTTACACGTCTTGTCGCCAAAGGTTATGATCAAACTAAAGGCATTGATTATGACGAGACCTTCAGCCCAGTGGTCAAACCTACTTCTGTTCGCCTTGTGCTCTCTTTAGTTGTGTCTTCTCAGTGGCCTATTAAACAACTTGACATCAGTAATGCTTTTCTCCACGGTGACCTAACTGAGAGGGTCTACATGCAACAACCTCTTGGGTTTGTTGATTCCTCCTCTCCGTCAGCTGTCTGCTTATTACATAAAGCTCTCTATGGCCTCAAGCAATCTCCGAGAGTCTGGTACACTAAACTTCACACTGCTTTAATCAATTGGGGTTTTTTCGCATCACGGTATGATTCATCTCTTTTTATACGACGGACATCATCTTCTGTTATCATTATGCTCGTGTATGTGAATGATATTATTTTGATAGGCGACTCCCCGCCCTTGTTAGAGGAGCTTCTACACTATCTGCATTCTCAGTTCCGTGTTCGGGATCTCGGGCCTCTATCGTATTTTCTGGGTATTTTTGTCACTCAGACCTCGGCTGCTATGCATCTTTCTCAGTCTCGATATATCATGGATCTTCTCCACCGAGCCAATATGGCCTCTTGCAAACCAGTTCCGACTCCCATGGTGGCTGGCCCAGTCCTCTCTTTACAGTCTGGCTCACCTCTCCCGGATGGTTTTCTTTACCGAGTATTGTTGGTGGTTTGCAATATTGCTGTCTCACACGTCCGGATATCGCCTTTGCGGTCAATAAAGTCTCACAGTTTATGCATGCCCTGTCTGATGCTCATTGGCAAGCCGTCAAGCGCATCTTGTGCTACCTTAAGAGTACACTCCCTCTCGGTATCTCTTTTAGGCCCTCTGCCACTGCTCACTTAACTTGCTATACTGATGCCAATTGGGCTTCTTACCCCGATGACCGCAAGAGCACCAGTGGGTTCTGTATCTTTCTCGGTACGAATCTCGTGTCCTGGTCCTCCACTAAACAGAAAGTTGTCTCTCGTTCCAGCACGGAATCAGAGTACCGTAGTGTTGCCAACGGTGCGGCCAAGATCCTCTGGATACAGTCACTCTTACAGGAACTAGGTATTACTCTCTCCGCTCCACCTCTCATCCTCTGTGACAATCTCAGCGCTACTTATCTGGCGTCTAATCGTGTCCTGCACTCCAAATCCAAACATGTAGAGATCGACTATCACTTCGTTCGCGAAAAGGTGCTTCAAAAGCGGTTGTTGGTCAAATTCACTCCTTCGGAAAATCAATTGGCCGACGCTCTCACCAAACCTTTACCTCCGGCCCTGTTCCACAGTTTTATCTTCAAGATCTTCGGCCGCCGGCCTTGATCTTGAGGGGGGTATTAGTATATATAGTTAGGATTAAACTATTTTAGTCAAATTGTAACTAATGTCTTTTCACTCTCTCATCATTACACCTTACTCTATACTTGTACAAATGTATCAGATGTTTTCAATTCATTATGGAAAAACTCTTTTTCATCTGCCGCCTTCTTCCCCTGCTTCCTGGTTCTTCTTCTCCTTCTTCTTGATTCTGTGTGCTTGTAGATCTGCAAGTTCAATATTCAACGTTAAGGGCCTGAGCAGCCATTGAAGTGTTGCGGAGAGGAGGAAGAAAAGGATGATTTGGAGCATCATGAGTGGTAATTCGAAATCCAGGGGATTTTCTCCATGCCAAATGCCTAAATAGACAGTGTTCTGATGAAAGCAAATCTCTCGATTTTTTAATGGAGTTGGAATGGAAGTGTTCCTTACAGGAATGATCATTGTCGTACTTCTAACTCCCACGATCCTCCTCAAGTGTTCTGAAATGTCCATAGTTGATTGCAGGCACAATGGAGAGAGACTGAATAAGAATGATTCTTATGAGTTGGCGAAAAGGGGGCATACGTAGGGCTGTTTGAACAAAATACAAAAATAGATACGTTGGGAAAAATAGGAAGGAGAAAACAGGGGGCAGAAGAAGAAAGATGCCTGCTATAGCAATATTCCAGGTACTCCTTGCCACTTCTTGAGAGCATTGATTAACCATTATCACTGCAATGAGGAAGACCAAGTATACCGAGCCAAATATGGATATTACATACAATATGTGGAGACTTTTAGGATCAAATATATGGTCGCTGAATTTCTTGTTGCTACCCGGAACATAAGCCCCAAGATAATCCCCCGCTATAATTTTCGATATAAAAAACTGTTAGAGTTTGATCTAACTTGAATTCTATTTGAGTTTCGCTGGTTGTACTCGTGAACTTGCGTTGTTAAATTCACGTATAGCAATATTCTATTTGTTAAATTTTGTTTTCCTATATAAATTCACGTGAGTTATATCCACAAAACTCGCATTTGCACTTTGATATTCACACAGAAGAAATCATCTTCATTTTTTCTCAAAAAGGTTAGTCTTTGTAAATGACAGTGTCTCAATTTTGGTAATTTATTTTTCGTAATTGTTCAATTTCTAACAAAAGAAAAATGAACACACAAGAAGATAAATTGTTTTCATAATGAATTCAAGTTTAGAGGTGGAAACAAGAATTCAGTAGGATACCGTGATATTGCAGACGAATCAGGGTTGGTTGAAGGTCTGAGAAGCCAACAAATAGTTGTGGAAAAAAAACAAGATTAAGACGATTGGGAGAAGCATGAGTTGAAATGTAAGATGAAGAGGAACAAACAGGCGCTGTAGAATTTCCTGCTCTCAAAATCACGACAAGCATGAATTCCTGCTCAACCCAGATCCATCAAATTGCAGAAGAAGAGAATGAAGAGAGAGAAAGAGAGAGAGATTCTGCAACCTAAAAGTGGGAGCTTGGCATTTTGACTATAAATGAGTGAATACAAGCTGGAATGAGAAACCGAACCCACTTAAGATGGAATTGTAGAAGGAGCAAATAGCCAACAATTCCTGTCTCTGTCAACTCTCATCTTCATCGTAAACGCCAACGCTTAAGATCTTCAAGCTTATCCAACATCTTGTCGTACAAACCTGGCTGGAATTTATCAATATACTCCTAGTAAAACGGTGTCGTTAAAGTCTGAGAGGAAGTGAGGAACTGCATTCATCACTCATTCTTTTCCTTTTAAACATGAACATTGAACAATGTGACTAAATTATACATTTTTTTTTAAATTACAAAATTTTACGGACTATATTCTCACGACATGTCTGTTATGTAGTAAAATTTTCAAACCAATCCGATATCGTTTAGTATATTTTCTGCACTGAACATTTGTTCTTCGAGAACGAGTATCCATTGCCAAATCTAGTCGAGATCGGTCATCAGCCAGAAGTTAATTTGTTAACAAAATCATACTATAAAGATGACTTGGATAACAAAAGGACCTTAAAGTCTAGTTTGTTAATCTTAGGGGTGAATTTGGCTGGGCGGAAAATGGTGTCTTTGTATAGACAATAACTTTTAATGTAACAGTGCGATCAGTTGACATGGCTTTTTTAATGGAAATTTTGACGCACGGTGTGAAATTTGAGGGTCACTTTGGAATTGGACGAGCAACTCAACTTGACCCTGAATCATCCAACTATAAAATTTGGATGCTTAGTTTGATTGTTAGTGGAGTAGAAGAAGTCTGAAAATCACTTGGTTAACCTAGAGAGAGGGGTAATTCTTAAGCGAAACAGAAAACTGATTTGCAAGCAAAGTGAGGCGCCATTAAATTTCTTAAATTCTGAAACCATTTAGGGTTTTTCGCCGCCGTCTGAGAAGATAACTGGATGATAACCATCTACAGGAAATGCGTGCTGCATTACCAGGACTGACGCCTCTCCTCCACAGATATCAGAGGATGCAAGCATGTCGCCTACTGCTCCCAGCTCTGCGTTCTCCACAAATTCAGACATTTCCTCCTCAACCGTCAGAGCATTTCCTCGCCGCCGCCCCACCATCATCAGGTTGTAACTGTTTTCCATACACCGCAAGGAGTCGATTAAATGTACTCCATCATTCACCACGATTTCCCTCACCTCCACTCTAGGGTTACTCCGGTTCTTCAGCTTGAATTCATCTATCAGAAATTCGTCTTGCTTCCTATCTTCGTCGTAATGCTTCTTTTCCTTCCCGTAGAAGATAAATTGAATAACCGTGATGTTCGCCGTCGAAAGGCCGGACATGCGGGTTGCAAATGCTAGGGCCTCTCGATCATCAACGCCGCCTATGAAAATAACAGCGACGCGGTAAGACAAAATTTCTGGTTTCAAATGGCAACTAAAGCTCCTATCCACGAGAATCCCCACCGTGCAAGGCGCAGATGCCTGCAAACTTGTATTGAAATGGCGCATCGATGCCATCGCTTGATTATCAACGACCAATCTTTGATTTTCGTGGAAAGGGACGATGACGAAGGGGATGAGATTATCCAGTGCGAACCTGGAGATACAGTCGTGTATGCTTCTGTAAGGAGCAATCAAGACGAAGGGGTGGATTGCAACTGGGCCACTCGTGTTCTTTGAGAAGTTCTCAAACGCTCGCATTATGTAATCGGAATTAACCGAATTTCCATTCTTGGATCTCCTTCTCTTCTTATCGTGCCGAACAAAAAGGGGAGCTGCTCGACCGACAAGCTCTATCAGATGGAATACATATACAGAGAGTGGACTTGCTTCAGTTGGGTTGGAGCCTTGGAGAAGAGAAATGATGCTCCGAACGTTATCTTGGCTGTGGATACATGAAATTATCCGAAACTCAGAGTCGTTACAGCATCGTTGGATCGATTGTATCCCCGTTTGTCCGATTGCTTCTCGATGATCGAGTCGCAATTGAGGCTTGCCACAGATGTCGATTATTGGGGTAACAATCATAATCAAGCCAAGCATTGACAGCACCAACTGAGTGAAAGTCTGGTTATCGATGAACTGCATTATGGGGAAGAAATGTCGATCAATATAAGTGCAAGGATGAATTCAGTTGAAAGAAGAAAGAAAAATTGAATCTAACCTGCGACTTCAACCATCTGCGGTAGACAAAAAGCTCGACTATCCCCTTGAGGCTCATGATGAAGCTCAGCAGGATGGCTTTTTTCAGCAATATGTTGGAGTAAACCGCAGCCAGAAGATTTCCCAAAAACTTGGCACAATATGCTGCAAAGATGATGAACTGAAATGCAAAAAACGTCCTCCAATCTTTGACGGAATATATGTTTGTTTCATGCCCAACGCTAACATAAAGAAGCGGTAAGAACACTTCGGAGATTATACTATCAGCTTTATCTGTCAAAGTTGAGCCAAGAGGGGGCCCGCCTGGTATGGCTAATCCTAAAATAAGACCTCCATAAACTATTGGTAATCCAATCATGTTTAAAACCACAGACATAACTGCAACTACAGTGTAGATACCAATGATGTAAATTTCCTTCACGGGTTTTCCTTTCGGGGTGTTCCTTATGATCATTAAAACGGCCGGCCTTATTACAAAAACAGAGACAGCTACAAAGGCAATGACAGAAACGAGCACTCCAATAGAGAGCAGCAAACCATCTTCATTGACGATGGTAACCCCGATGACGACCACAAGGTTAATGGCATCGCAAACTATTGACCAGGACAAAGCAAGTTGACCCAGCTCAGAAGTAATTAGGTTGAGTTCATGCAAAGCGCTCGCAACCACGATGAAATGAGTGTGCGAAAGAGAAGCAGCTGCATAAACTGAGAAGAATCCTGCTTGGAATTTCAATTTCAGTGCGTAAAGGAGGGTGAAAACAGTGCAGAAAGGAAAAACAAAGGTTAATAGAGTAATATTCCATGAAGTCTTGGCAGTTTTTATGATCATGGATGCTTCTGTTTTCACTGAAGTTAGGAAGGAAAAGTATATTGCCCCTATCAGCGACACCATGTGGATTATGTAATTCCCTTTGGGTTGAAATATGAGAGCGCTGAATTTCTGGTGGCGACCAAGGACGGAAGGCCCCAGAATAATTCCAGCCTATTTTGCCAAAATGAAAACAAAAGTTCAATCCTTTTTTTCTCAGAACTTCTGGAGGAAAATGGGAAGAGAAAGAGCTACTCTGTTTAGGTGTGGAACTAGAGATGCTAAAAGATGAAAGGAAATACGACTGTACCAAAACGTTGCAGACGAATCTGGATTGTCTGAAGGGCCTGAGCAGCCATTGAAGTGTTGCAGAGAGGAGGAAGAGGAGGATGATTTGGAGCATCATGAGTGGTAATTCGAAATCCAGGGGATTTTCTCCACGCCAAATGCCTCGATAGACAGTGTTCTGAAGAAAGCAAATCTCTCGATTTTTTAATGGAGTTGGAATGGAAGTGTTCCTTACAGGAATGATCATTGTTGTATTTCTAACACCCACGATCCTCCACAAGTGTTCTGCAATCTCCATTGTTGATTGCAGGAACAAGGGACAGAAACAGAAAGCTGAAGAAGAGAGAGACAGCAAGAGACAGACTGACGAAGAATGACTCCATTTGAGTTGTCGAAAGGGACATACCTGACGAATTCCAAGGTTATCTTGAACAGAATACAAAAATAGATAAAGACGGAGATAGAGAGAGAATTGTCTGTATTTCCTTTCTTAAGAAATGAATAGTACAAATGCTGCTTTATTTAAGGAAGCAGCGAAAGGATAAAATTGTCACAAACTCACTGGAATATACAGCACAGAATGCATGTAATGATCATGATGGCATCTGGTTATCAGTCGGGACACCTCTCCAGCCAGGATAAGTTCATCTGAAACTTGAACCATCGAAGAAGAAGTTGGCAATCATCTTCTTGAAAACTCTGTCACATCTGCATACCGCACAACCACGTGTGAGTAGAACTCACTTTTTATAATTTTTCCTCTCCGTATTTCTGTACAGACTCCATCATCATCATCACCTGATCTTACGTTTCAAATTTTGTGTATTACGATCAGTTAATTTTACACAGAGGTCTGATAATGGCGGACTAAGATAACTAGATCAGTTTTCTGCGATTGATTCTGTAATTTTAGGAGGCTGACATTATAATTTCATTCTGTTAATTTGTGTGAAGTAAGAAAGCTTGCAGAGCTGATGCTCATTAGAATTTTCGCTGATTCTATTAACAACTGATAGAAGGAGAACACTTAACGAGTCTCTTGAGAGTATAATGCCTACATTGAACCTCAAACCAGGGTCTAATTTCTATAGCATTATTTCAGGACTCAGATTTGAAGCTACGAGGAAGACGACGGGAAGACGTGAATGAAGCTCGGTAGCTTTCGAATTCTCGAGTGTAGCAATTTGAGTGGAAACTCTCACTGCTTTCTGGGCGAGATACTCTCATCCACTACTGAATTTTTGAAGTTCGGAACCCTTCAATGACATCTGACCGTCATCACTGGAGTTGACGCTACGGTCATCGTCTGTAGCATTTGCATGCTGCATCACCAGAATCGACACCTGTTCCCCACATATATCCGACGACGCAAACATGTCACCTATCACGCCAAGCTCTGGGATTTCGATGAAACGAGACATTTCCTCATCAACAATCACGAGGTTTCCTTGCCGGCGACCAACCATTATCAGATCGTATTCGTTTTCTATACACCGTAAGGAATTGATCAAGTTTACTCCATCATCCACCACAATTTCCCTCACCACCATCTTAGGGTTTCTCGCGTTCTTCAGCTTGAATTCATCGACCATGAAGTCATCAACTTTCCACTCCTCGCCATCTCTCTTTTCATTCCCACGAATGATGAAGTGAAGAATGGTGATGCTTACCTCAGAATTTCCGGACATGCGATTTGCGAACGCCATGGCTTCTCTATCATCAGCACCACCGACAAAAATTACAGCAACCCTGCACGAGAAAAATACGGAGCTCAATTGGAGATTCAAGGTCCTATCCACGAGAATCCCCACCGTGCAAGGAGCAGATTCCTGTAAACTCGCACTGAAATGACGCATCGAGGCAATCGTTTGATTCTCCCCCTCGAATCTTCGATTTCGACAGAAAGGGACGATGATGAAGTGGACGAGATTGTCCCGCGCGAGCCTGCAAATAGAGTCGTGCATGGTTTTGTAGGGAGCAATGGATATAAAGGGATAGACCGTTATCGGACCCTTCGAATTATAGGAGTAGTTCTCAAACGCACGCATGATGTTTTCAGAATTAGCTAAATTCGCATTCCTTGATATCCTTCTCTGTTTATCGTGCGGAATGAGAAGTGGAATATTCCGGCCAACAAACTCGACGAGGTGGATTACATACAGAGAGAGCGGATTTGCTTCAGACGGGTTGGAGCTTTCGAGGAGCGTGATGGTGCTGTGAACATTCTCCTGACTATGGATGCATGAAATGATTCGAAATTCAGGGCTTTTCGAGAATTCTGCTATTGATTTCACTTTGTCATGTCTCATTGACTTGGGTTTATCGATTCGGATTTGACGCTTGTAATAGACGTCGATAATTGGTGTCACGATCATCGTCAAGCTCACCATTGACAGCACCAACTGAGTGAAGACCTGGGAATCGATATACTGCAATGCCAGGAATCAAAAAATCCAGATGAAATACGCGACGAGGAAGAAGGAAACAGAAAATCAATACGAAGAAGAAAGGAGAATGAATCTGACTTTGGACATCAGCCATTTGCGGTAATGGAAAACGTCAATGATCCCCCTGATGCTCATGATCAAGCTTAGCAAGATTGCATTTTTCAGCACTATTTTGCAGTGAAGTGCACCCAGAAATGTGCCGATCAACTTGGTCCCATATGCCGTCAGAATGATTAACTGGAATACGGCGAAAGCCTTCCAATCTTTGATGGAGTATATGTTCGTTTTATATCCAACGTGAACAAAAACGAACGGTAGGAACACTTCGGAGATCAAGGTTTCAGCTTTCTCCGTCAAAGTTGAGCCAAGAGGAGGTCCATCTGGTATTGTTAATCCCAAAAGAATAGCTCCAACGAGCATCGTTACTCCGATCATATCTGTGATGGCTCCCATAACTGCAACTCCAGTGAATATCGCAACAACGTAAATTTGCTTTACTGGTTTTCCTTTTGGCGTTCTTTTGATGATCGCTAAAATGGCCGGCTTGATTACAAACACGGTGAAAAACACCAAGGCGACCATAGAAACGACCACTCCAGTAGACTGCAAGGT
Organism: Begonia masoniana; assembly: GCA_022432975.1. Classification (NCBI taxonomy): domain Eukaryota; kingdom Viridiplantae; phylum Streptophyta; class Magnoliopsida; order Cucurbitales; family Begoniaceae; genus Begonia; species Begonia masoniana. The sequence continues at coordinate 1,715,396 of CM039504.1, forward strand.
TGACTCTTGTTTGAGGGTAACGAGGGCCGCCACGATCAGCAGGTTTATGGCGTCAGAAATCATCGACACAGACAAGGCAAGCTGTCCCAGCTCGGAAGTAATGAGGTTTAGCTCATCCAAAGCATGAGCAATTACGGGGAAGTAAGTAAGTGATAGAATCGAAGAAAAGTAAAACGGGAAGAGGCCTTGTAGAAATTGAGATTCAGTCAGGTGGCGTTTTAGGGCGTGATGGACGAACAAAACAGTGAAGAGAGGGAAAATGTAGCTTGTTAGAGAAATAGTCCATGCAGTCCGGGCAGTTTTTAAGATGGATCCGTTCAGTTTTACAGCAGTGAGGAAGACGAAGTAACTTGAGCCCAATATGGATATGGCGTGCATTAAGTAAGTCCCTTTAGGATTGAATAGGAGCTCGCTGAATTTGTCGTTGCGACCCATAACAGACGGCCCCAGAATAATCCCAGCCTGTGTTTCCAGAATGAAAACAGAAACAGTTGATTACCCATCTGGAAAGTTTGATCCTTTCTTCCCGACAAGAAACAGACGAATCTAAACCAAAAAGGGGAAAAGAAAGATGGCGAAGAAGGAAGAAAAAGAAGAATCATCGTACCAATATATTGCAGATGAATTTGGGTTGTTTGAATGGTCGGAGAAGCCAGTGAATTGTTCTGGAGATAGAGAAGATGAGGATCAATTGAAGCAGCATGACCGGAACTATGAAATCCATGGGATTATCTCCAAACCAGAAACCTATAGAGATAGTCTTCTGGTGAAAACAAATCTCTTGACGAATATTCTTCCATGAAGTTGAAATGGAAGCATTCATGATGGCGGTTGTATTTCTACCGCCCACGCCCACGCCCACGCCCACGCCCACGATCACGATCTTGCTACGAAATCTCCATTACAGAGCCCATCATTTGCAGGAACAAGTGAGAGAAGGAGAGAAGGAGAGAGACATGAGAAGAGAGAAGAAGAGGGAAGTTACCCTGGTAATACGGGTTAAAAAAAGAGCATATAGTTGAGGAATTATGGAAGGGGGGGTTGTTTGGGAGCTTAATGTAAATATAGCAGAATGGCAAACTGGTTCAAAGAAACGAACAAGACTTTACTGGAAGATCCCCTTTATAATGTTTCAAAGAAGCAACAACTCTCTTCTCTCTCTCAAACCGAACTTCGGTTTACTTCATACCCATAAAAGCCTCTGTTTTCGTTTCAAGAGCTTTCTCTGGCTGGCATCTCTTATTTTTAGATTCTGAGGTCTGATGATGCCTACATTGCGTTTGCTTGCTGTCATCACTTGAAGATATTTATTATTTTATTGTTCACTTCATTATGCATGCTTACATATTTGATGACTTGTCATTTCCTGTTTTCGTTGACAATTTGAAAGCCGGAACCTTCTAATATTAAATTATATCTATCATTGGTCAATCTACGTATGCAAATACGAAGTGAGCTTTTTTGCTATTTAATATTTAAAATAATTAGTTAAAAATAATGATGGTGTTGAAAAAGCAAAGTTTTCTTGCTTTTATGTCCATTAGAACAAGTCTTGCATAGTTGAAAAGATGTCAATTTAAAAAGTAGCAAAATGACGTTTGGGATAGTTTGAAAGTCATTGGTCAGTGCCAATGGGCAATGGGTGGGCTAGTTGCTATACCTCGTCGCCTTCAAGGAGCAGTGCGTCAGCGCCTACTCAATCGCCTGCGCGTATTTCCCTCACCTCTCTTTGACCCACATATAATAAATGCCCCTTCAATCTGCCTCTTAAAATAAAAGTCTTTTTTTTAAATTAAGTAAACAAATTGAATTTCCACATTTTTCACTGTTAGCCATTCCGGTCAATTTCTATCATATTTCTCTTTTAATGAGATAATTTAATCTAATAATTTTTAACTTAATTTTGATCTCTATCAATATTTTATTTAGCAATTTTGAACTATATGAATAGCGTGATAGAGTTACAAATCAAGTTTAGAAATCGCCCCGAGATAAAATATTTTATTGAGTGAAAAATATTGTATATATGTTTTGGGTGTAGAGAGTAAATTGACGATAATGTTCAAATATTTGACAGCTGAAAGATGGAACGTCGATTTATCCAAACAAACGTTAAAAGTGTTAGTTAAATTGCACTTTATTTTTAAATTAAATATAAAATTATCGAAAATAATGTGAAGGTGAAATTATATTAAGTTTGTGAAGGTGAAACCATTTGAAGAGATAAATTAATGCTTAATTAGTTGTTAATCAACAGCTAATTAGTATTATTATTTTTTAATTAATAATCAGCGGCTAAAATTTGACCAACACGACTCAGGGTTGGTTACCTCACTAAATCGAGCTTCCCTTTCCGGGAAGCTGCTTCAGAAGGATAGACTTCGGACCAAAGATAACTGGCCTGGGCTGTGATCTGGTAATGGTTCAAGAAGCTTCTAGACTCGCGCGTCCAATTTGCGTTTTTGAAGCGCCACGTCTTCTATTTATTTATTTATTTTAAATATTGTGTGATACTCTTGAGAGTGCGATAAATACCTCCAGATTGTCTGCTGCGCTGGTGGACAGGGAAGAAGAAGAAGAAGAAGCTCAGAGAACATAGTTGGCGAATATACAATCGGAGACTTGAAAGTAGCTTGCTCGTTGAGAGAAATCGTTTCTTATTATAGCTGCTCGAAAAATCAAGAGTGTTAAAGAGTTGTTTGAAAGCGTTTGGAGATACATCGCATGTCAACAGAGATTAGGTTAGTAGGGTTCGGGCTTTTCTTTGTGAAAAATTAGGTTTTGATAGTTTCAATTCTCCAAATCCTCTTTCTTTTTCCGGTCGAGAATGGTGGGGGATTGGTTTGGGTGATTTCTATTTCTCGTTTTTAAGAGTAGTGATTTTGACTGCGTTTCAATACCTAGCGTATTCGATTTAACGACTTTCCTGGTCGACTTATTGGATTTCTCGCCCTACAAAATTTGATCTTTTATTTTTTTTCTTTCTGGGAACTCAGTTTATGTTGTCACTGAACAATATAAGGTAGATTAACCAGGTAGATATGTGCTAGAAGTTGGTTCCCTTTCGTTTATAGCTGTTGATTTTTACTGAAATGAAAGTGTTATGTAATCGTTTCTCATTGCATATTTGTAAAACAATTAGTTGAATAAGCGAAAAATTACAAAATCCATGACTTTTGATCAGCGTTTTAACGTGGATTATTGTATTTTCATTCTACACAGAAAGAGAAAGCAAAGAAGTAGACGAGACGGTTCCACAGTCGCGGATACTCTAGCCAAGTGGAAAGTTCATAACGACACTGACTCTTCCAATGATGGGATAAAGAAACCTGGTTATAGAGTTCCAGCAAAAGGATCAAAGAAAGGGTGCATGAAAGGTAAAGGAGGGCCAGAAAATTGGCGTTTCAAATACAGAGGTGTGCGACAGAGGACGTGGGGTAAGTGGGTTGCAGAAATCCGTGAACCCAACAGGGGAAGTAGGCTCTGGTTGGGTACTTATTCTACTGCCATGGAAGCCGCCATTGCTTATGATGCAGCTGCGAGGACCATGTACGGTACTGGGGCACGTTTGAATTTTCCTGGGGTGACAAGAGATAGAAATTTGATTGGAACTGTTGACGATGACACTTCTGTGTGCACTCAATCAAGCTTGCCTACAGCTGATTTCTACTCCACTGCAACATCAAATTTGTCTGAGGTTTTTACTGAAGACTCAAATCTTGTTTCAGATAATCATGAAAATTGGAGATTGAATGATTTGTCCCCTGCTGAGGAGAAAGTGGAAAACTTAGTGAACTCAGAAGCGAAGGACGAAGAGAAGAATCAAAATTTTGATGATTGGAAGAGGATGCCATTGGAAGAAATGTTTGACATGGAGGAAATGCTGAGGCTTATCAAGAATAACCCTCTTGAAGACCTGAACTTGTTAGAAGATTCGCCATGATTCCTGTAATATAAGGCCATATGAGTCATCCTTTCCCCACAATGAAAATACAGAGGCTCTACAGCGGGCTGCGAAGAATTATAACGAGGGATTTTTGATGGAGAGGCAAGAGTTCCAATAATATAGCAGATAGGATTGTGTTTCCTTGATCTTTGATTTGACGAGGTTGAGTGGTTTGTCTTTCTCTCCCTATTGAACAACCGATTCTCGTGTTAGGTGCTAGTTTCCAAATATTCTTTGAAATTCTTTTTGTTAGACAGCTCTGATTTTTACCCACTTCAATTTTTTTTTCCATACGGGCAACAGCTGCATGGATATAGGATGATTTCTTGCAGAAAGAATGTATTGAAGAGAAGTTGTTCGTGAAGTAATCACCCATATTTTGGATCATTTAGCTGTCTGATTCATTTAAACACGTTATTTGGAGTAGTTCAACCACTCTGTTCATCTTGAGGAAGAGAGATAAGAGGATGGAATTTCCTTCTAATTTACAAAATGATTACACTGATCTGCAACCATGTTTTGATGTATGATTAAACAGGCTCATTGACTCTCTAGCTAGTCTGCCGAGAGAGAGACGACATGGTTCTCTCTCTCTCTCATCTGTAGTCAAAGCCATAGCTCTTCAACAGTTCAACCATTTTTGGAAATTTTATTTACAAGTTGGTGAAGGCAGAAGCTTCCTTCAAATTAAAAACACCCACAGACCAAGTTGAATAGAAGAACACAAATTCCCTTCTCTCTTGAGTTCTAAAATCAGGTCTATGTTCATTGTCTCCTTCCTCTCATTTAATATTTTGACTGCTTCTCCCAACTTGACTTCTTTTAAATACTCCTAAAACTTTCTCAAACTTTTTCTACGCGTGAAGACAAATCAACTGGGAAGTCGAAAAATGGGAAACAAAACCAGAAATGGGTGAAGGTTAAGACAAGAACCCACCTTTAATTTCCCTCCTAAACAACTCTCTTTGATCATTTCCTCGGCATCTGATCTTGGTCAATGACCTAATTATCAGGACAATTGGATTTTGGTCAAACTTGAGATAATCCTTGAGTTGGCACAGAGTCATGCTAGAGCATTTCATATAAACCAAAATTAGATGATAATAATTCAGAGTATAAACCTAGAATAAAATATTTGAACGGGTAAAATTAGAATTGAATGCGTTAAAGTGATTAACATAAGAAGCTGTTTGTTGCAGGATGATTTCACAGTGCTTTTTTCTCAAGTTTGATGGGATGGCATGGTTTTGGCAGTTACTTAGAGCCTGCAGCTGGACCCTCTTATCTGACTCAAAGAGTACAGACTCCAGACACTGCCATTGCAGGGCCTCAGAAGAAACTCTTCGTCTTGTTCTCCCTCTCTCTCTCTATAATCTCTATCTTTTCATTAAAACTAGAATGCACAACATGACAAGTCATTCTTGTTATCTTTCGACAAGAAGATAAATTGCTCAGCGCTTCATCCACCAAAACTATAACCCTTTTTTTTTTTAACCAATTTTAACCCTAAATATAAATTTAATTTGAAACAAACTCTAAAAAAAAAATTCTAACCACTAAAATCTTGAAATATAAAAAATATAACAGATCAAACTCTGACGAGTGGTCGATCACCCCTCGTTCTGAATTAACGCCGAGAACGGGGAGCCAATCACCCCCCGTTCTGTCCAGTGCTTAAGTGACATTAGACGTATTGGGTCGGGAGGTCGATGTGGGAGGCAAAAACCATTCTTCCAACGTGCACCGCACGTGATTGAAGAACGGGGGGTCTCCACCTCCCGTTCATGCCTCCCCATTTTAGAGGTATTCAGGAACTGTGGGTCACCGCCCTGAAACGACCACTCGTTCCTTGCTTCTCCATTTTAAAAGGTGTTCGGGAACAAGAGGTCACTGTCCTAAAGATGCAAAATTAGTTTACGTTTCAAATAAAGAGTTTCAACGATTCTCACAGCTGTTTAAGAAAAATTGAGAATCAACACGCTATTGCAAAATGGGTGAAAAATCATTATCTGGATAAAGTCACAAGTCAACCTACGTGATGAATTCCGGGAAATAATTTGAATGTCAACATTACATCAAGTTTTGCAAGAAGAGCAAGAAGCGAGCGCGAAAACTTAATGAAGGGAAGAGCGACGAACAATATAAGTTATTGTGATCGTACGTAGAAGAAATACGTAGATCAAATCTAGATAACACATTGGACCTACAGACTTACGTAGTGGGCTCTGCCGATAATGAGTCATGTGTATTCGAAAGAATGTATATGTGTATGACTATTTACAAGGAAGGTTTATTGCAGTGTGGTAGACTTATTATCTATTTGGATGATTGTCATCTAAATGCCTCATGTTCCGACCAATTATTAACAGTCGTCAGTACATGGCAACGATGAAATATATCACGTTGCTATTGCCAATATAGAATCAGAGTGTATGGACTCATGGACGTGGTTTTTGAAATTATTGAAGGAAGACTTACAGTCTGAATCATGATACAGATGGACATTTGTTTCTGATAGACAAAAGGTATAATGCATTTTCAATTGTTCTTTTAAATATTGGGGCGTTGTGGTAGTTATATTATTTTATGTTGACTTTCTTATTCTTTTAAATACCAGGGATTGTTGTTGGCGGTGTAGCAAAAATTACCGTTAGCCCACCACCGCTACTGCCTCCGGCATATGTACGCAAATTTCAAAAACTAATTTCATGGTAGAGCATACAGAAATGCAATATGGAATGCGGTCAGGGCAATCACAACTTTTCATTTCAAGATAGAAATAAGGAACTTAAATCAGATTAACCCGGATGCCCACACATATCTTCAAGGCACAAACCCTAGATATTAGGCTAGTTATGCATTTTCTTCGATTTCCAAGTGTGAATTAGGATTAAACAATTTATGTGAGTCATTCAATGCAGTTCAATTACTTGTCATGGACAAACCGATTCTGACCATGTTCGAGATGATCCGAAAGTGCTTGATGACTAAGATTGTCAAAAAATATGAGAAGTTGACATCGTCAATAGACGTCTTGTATCCCCATATAAGAAAAAAGCTTGTAAAGCTAAAACGTGCAGCTCGAAATTAGAGTGCTATGTTTGCGGGAGTTATACGATTTGAGGTCAGCAACAACAACGAATAATATGTTGTCGACATTAATACGTGTATGTGCATCTATTACAGGTGGGAAATTACTGGAATCATGTATGTTCATTTCATTCCCTGCAGTCATTTCATGAGACTAACACCGAAAAATTACATTCAATACTATCATTGAGGAACTTATCTCCAGGTACTCATACTTCATTCATCCTATTAATGGCCAACACAGTGGCAGTCGTCGAGCTTAACATGGAGCACCTTGTGACGGCGGTCGGACCCCCTTGAAATGGTCCTCCTTGTGACATCTAGGGTCAGTTTGGCAAATGTCGTTCAGTAGGGCCACCTTGTGACAAACCTCCTTGTGACGGGGCAACTTTTTGTTTAATCGTCAAGTTTGGTGTCATTTGAGGAGAATTTGACGATTTAGGTTGAATTGGAGATTTGAGGATTTTAATGATTTAAGACTCGAATTTGTGAGATTTTTTTATGATATTTGGAAGGCAATGATTAGGGATTGAGAAATTAACACAGTAGGGGTGTGAAATGATCGAATTTTGTGTTGGAATCGCATTTGGGGCCGAAAAGAAATCAGATTTTTCAGCAATGAAGGGTGAAAGGCGGGGCGATTTTTTATATACTGTCAGGGATCCATCCTCTGTTCTGGGGCAATTACCTCAATTTCTCAGCCCTAATTTTAAGAACAGAGGTCATAACCCCCCGTTCTTCAGCCCTAATTTTGAGAACAGGATGTCGTTTCAGAACGGTGACTTCTCGTTCCCGAATACCTCTAAAATGAGGAGGCAGGAACGAGGGGCCGTTGAAGGGCGGGGACCCCCCGTCCAACGTGCACCGCATGTAATTAGAGGGCAGGGATCGGACATGGGGTTCCCACCCCCCACATCGACCCCCTGAACCAATACGTTCAATATCACATAAGCACTTGACAAAACAGGGAGGTGATCGGCCTCCCGTTCTCGGCATTAATTCAGAACTGGAGGTGATTGGCCCCCTGTTCTAAGTGTAAATTAAAAATGGGGGGTGATCGGCCACCCATCAAAATTTAATATGTTATATTTTTTTATAGTTTAAGATTTTAGTTGTTAGAGATTTTAATTTAGAGGGTGCTTCAAATTAAATCTATCCTTTGAGATTTAAATTGATTTTGACCATTTTTTTTTAAGGAGTTTTCATGTCCAAGGAGCCGAGCTTTCTAAAAATCTTTAGAAATAACCTTCATTAAATTCCAAGGTACAGACTACTGGACATAGAACATAAACTGAGCACATATGATATATGCTGTCCCATTCAAACATCATCAAATATCACAAATTAGAGGTTGAAAATAGGAGAAAATGAAGAAAAAAAAGGCCACTTGAAGAAATAGAAAAAAGGTGGGATTTAGTGGCAAGGGTGTAGTTTCAAATCAAGAAAGGGTTAAGTAATCTGAAAATATGTCCAAATCGCTTGCAACTTGATCATCCACTTGCCTTTCCTGCGTAATTTATGTTTCCATATTTTATTTTATTCAAACCCTGTCAACAATCTCTCTCTCTCTAGACTCTCTCTCTCTCTCTCTCTGGAGAATATATATTTCCATATGCTTTATCCATCGTCGTCTCCCCCTCCTGCGTTTCTCTGAAGAATCAGAGGCAGAATAGAGATAGAAAAGAGATGCCTTCCTCGCTTCAGCTCCATAGAATCAACCCCTGGAATCCCTCCTCCGCTGCTTCCACCTTGAACTGCGGCAAACAATCGCAATCTACGAGCCTTACGAGGCTCGTCATTCCGTTGACGCTCTCGATGCCGGTGCCTGACTCGGTGGCTCGATACCACGCGCACGAAGTGGGGCCGAACCAGTGCTGTTCTGCCGTGATGCAGACCATCAACGCACCCATCCCGACAGTCTGGTCCGTCGTCAGGAGATTCGACAACCCGCAAGCGTATAAACACTTCCTCAAGAGCTGCCAAGTCATCAACGGAGATGGCAACGTCGGGACACTCCGGGAGGTTCGAGTGGTTTCGGGACTGCCGGCTGCGTCGAGCACGGAGCGCCTCGAGATTCTAGACGACGAAAAACACGTTCTGAGCTTCAGTATCATCGGTGGGGACCATCGGTTGGCTAATTACAGATCCGTAACGACTCTTCATGCAACGGCGTCCGGAACGGGGACGGTGGTTGTGGAATCCTACGTTGTCGACGCACCGCAAGGTAATACTAAGGATGAGACTTGCGTTTTCGCCGATACCATCGTCCGATGCAATCTGCAATCACTTTCTCAGATAGCCGAGAACATGGCCAAGAACAGCAGATGAAGGCGAAAATCTCTTTTTGTTTTTTTTGTGTGGCGTGAGATCGGATTGTGAATATTGGATCATAACACTCACACCCATCTGGGAAATTTTCGTACTGTTTCCTCTGCGATCTCTTATCTCGCTCTCCCAGTTGGCCAATGGCGGAAGATGAATGTGATGGTATAATAATAATTTATATAACATACGATCAGTATGCAAATCCATTTCCATTGCTTTTGAACAATGCTACTTTATCTCTGTATAATTTCTTTTGATCGTGTCTGTATCTTTGTTTTTTAGGGTTGTTTATGTACAAAAATGGCGTTTGTCCGCCATTAAATGATAATGTTAGACTTCAGACACTCTTGAATCTCTTTCATCCTGTCTTTTATGATCCATCTCCCGAATATGTTCTTGATCAACCCTAGAAGTCCTCAGATTAGTTTCTCAAAAATAATATTATATCCCGAAGACAATTCCTGATTGAAAGATGCTTTCTTTGAAGATACCAAATACTTCAATTTTCTTTATTTGTTGGTTCATATAATTATTTATTAGTTGTGGTCATAGTTTAACTCAAATTCAAGAAAATAAATGCTAGTATTGTATCATTGATGATTATATAAGGTGCCCACGACGTTGGAAATACATTAACAGAATAAGAAAAGTGAAGACGCACCTGATAATCGCATTTAAGGTAGAAAATGATAAATTAATTAATCACTAATCATGTATTAGTAGGATTGGAGTTGCAGATGAGATGGTGCATTACAGCATGCGATCATCTTCTTAAAAAACAATTCATTGAGGCTTTCTGAAATAATATAATTAATTCATTTGTTTAATCACACTAGGAAAATATGTTATGTATTGAATAATGCATTGAAAATAGTGTATGCATCTGCAAGTTGGGGCCTCAACTTTTTAAGAAAACAAAGCCAAGTTGGTCCCTTTTATCTCCTCCCTCGTTTATTTTTATATAATATCCTCTCTCTCTCTCTCTCTCTCTCTCTCTCTCTATATATATATATATATATATATATATATATAATATAATAATCTATCTAAGCAATAAGCCTGCGTTTATATTACTTTGTGAGTTGGAAGCGGATAGACGTTCCAACTTGGTATAGCAAGTTGCCGAACCCCACTTCTCTCTACCCAATTTTCAATATAATCTCTCTAAATTCATCATTTACCAGCTACAATAATTTGACTGTTGCTTTAAGCCTACTGTTTAGTGTTAAACTTTTCAGCAAAGAAAGTTAACTTTCCAGTGATAATGTTTAATTGTGATAGCTTTGTAGATGGTACTAGGAAAAGTTTCAGTGGGCTCTTCTGGACATTGCATTCCAATAGGCGACAAATGAAGTGTAATAAATGGTCATGCATTAAAAAACAAAGCCTAGTAATTCTGGGTATTTGAAATTGAAACGTATAATCAATGTACCATCTCCTTTGTCCTGACTCTGATTTCATTTTTTTCTGGATTTATGAATTCAACCTCCTTGTCCATCTACTCCAACCTTATATCATGCAGATATCAGATATGTTTGTTCTTGGCGAGGAGTTAAGGATGAACATCAATAGACTCACCAGTTTAACTTTTAGTGCCAGTTTTTCTGTCGTCTTCTTTCTTAAATACTTCCCTATTTTGCAGAGTTTGTTTTGTTTGCATATCTCCCTCTTAACTTTCTTCTCAGGAGAGAGAGAGAGAGAGAGAGTAATGCTGTCAAAAAGATGATTCCATTTCCGTAAATTTCTTATCTTTAAGAAGTCAAATTTTATTTCACAGAAAAGCTGAAGTGGAGATGGAGGATGTCATTTTGGCTATAAAACTAAGGAAAGAATAGCTTTGTAAATAAGAGCTCATTCCAAGTATCTTGAAGACCAGGTAAGCACCAATGCACACAATCAGCGTAGCTCACTGGGTTGGCTAATTGCTCAGCTGTCAATGGACTCCACTGCTTCTTGTAGATCGAGGTGTGAGCATCTCTTCGATAACTCGATAGCTGAGTGATGTTGAGGAATGTAATCGGATACTTCGACTTGCTGAATACTTCTCCGATCACTTCCATTATACTTTTCCTAGAATCCGATCCCCAGTAATTCGGATCGTCGATCAGTGTCGTTTCCTTGTAGCAGTTCCCACCCTCTTTGCCTCCCCAGTCCACACTCCTGCCAATTTCTAATTTCAGCACAAAATTCTCCATTTTGAGGAAATTACAGAGCTTACTTACTTTCCATGAGAAGGAGACATGCTTGTGAAGAAGACCCTCGTTTTTGTCGCGTCCATGTTCTTCTTCACCCATCTCATCATACTTTTCATCGCCATTCGATATGCGTCCTCGGTCGACAACTTAGTTATATCCTTCACTTCATCATCGAAAGAGCCTTGCCTGAAAACTCAAAAGCTTTTAGTTTAAAAGGTGTCGAAGAATGACAGCATGTTTGCTTTGGGGGAGAAGAGAGCGTACAAGATTTTCATTTCCAAGCCAGTCATCCACCAGAGATAGGTGTTGAAGACCAGCACATCAACACCTTTCCAATACCGACCGTGCTTGTTGATCGAGCCTCTCCGCACAACCCTATCACTTATTCTATGAATTACAGCATTATCCGAGTTTGATTCCAGTAGAAATGGCGCCCAATAGAACTCAATCGTCGCATTGTATTCCTGCAAGAAAAATGCAGTACTTTCAAAATGAAAAGAACTCAAACGGGGGAAACGAGAAGGCGATGATAATGAAAAGAACTCAAACCTTGGCCCTGAAAATAGTGAGAGAATCAAAGGTTTCCATTGATTTGGCATCTTCGGGTAGAAGCGAGTGGAGAAGGCAAACCATGGAAACGTACTGTCCTCGATTGAGGGAGTCGCCCACGAACATCATCCGCTTCCCCCGAAGTGATTCGAGCATTAATGTAGCATTGAAACTGAAAATTATCCCAAAACACCATAACTCATTCTAGCAAAGCCTGAATCAAATCATCTCTTCAAAAACTTCAACTCAAACATAGAACATGACATGATCAAAGAAACAACACAGAACGTGCCTTTTCTTGCGTAAATTTGAGGAGAATAATCATAGTTGTTTGCATTCATGAACCGACAAGACCGATCCAATTGGCACCCAGTTTTTCTAACGCTGTTTAAGTAATTTTGAAAAAAAAAAAAGAAGCAAACTTTGCCACATAAAGATGCTATTGGACAACAACCACCAAAACTACAACTCATTGGGTGTCACAAATTGAAATGTTGACTTTGTTATGGACAACAAGAAGAAGGAAAGAAAAATACTAGTTTGTATGGTGGAATAGGCAAGAATTTAAGAATTTGGAAGGTGGGGTCGTCATGAGGGGAGACCAAACCTTTTTGTTCTGTCGTTTAGTCACTTGAAAAATTACTGCAATTACCAACAGACAACCTTAATTTAATTTAATTTGTTTCATTTTTCAAGAAGTAAAATTCCAACAGATAACATTAAATTTGATTTACTTGTTTCATTTTTCAAGAAATAAATTTATGTCCTTGTATGCTTTTGTTAAACTTCCTATTTTGCTTAACTTATTATTTAATTTGTTCTTATTTATTTAAGTTTCCTATTTGAATTACTTTTCTTTTTAATTAGGTTATCGATTTGTTAGTTTCTTTTAGTGATTATTTTATTTTATGTTATGATTCATAAAGTTCTATAAAAGCATATATTGCAATAGTTAGACAAAAAAAAAAAAAAAAAAAAAACTTTTGACAATTTATAATTATCCATATTTTGAAAATTATTTTTCTAATGGATAAAGATTGTTCTAATGTAAAACAAATCACTAATGACGAATGGTGATTCAGTAGAGTTAATCAATATTTTGACCACAAACTCGTTGCAACAAAAACAAAACTCTTGCAATCTCACGCAATTGTTACTATGTTTGTTGCTAAAAAAGAAATAAGTTATGAAATGACGCGTGACTATCATAAATTTTTAGTTGAACGATGACGAGAGCGAAGAAAATGATGGTCAATAAAAAATATATTGCGATTTGCGAAATCTTGATGTAGCGGACCACTACAAATTTTTGCCCACAGTTAAAACGACAAACCATCATTTTCAATTTGTGACGACGATCAACAACTTATATTCAGTCCGAAAAGACCCACCGAGCCACAAAATAAATCTGACCTATCGTTAGTTTTGTGATTCCAACATCGAATCATGAAATTCAAACTTTAAAATATGATTTTGTTCATTTACACACCTTCCAACCTAATGATCATTGCCTCCATCAAAAGTTTTTAGCCTACGATGATGTTAAGATAGTTAGGGTGTTGGACGAGACAACTGATGTTTCTGACAAACACGACTTCAAAAACAAATGTTTTCCCAACATCAAATCATCGTAGACGAGATTATGATTCTTCGAGTAATTTAAAGATTTAAACTTTATTATCATGTTTATGCTTTGTGATCAACTCGAAGGAGCTATTAAGGTCTCCACCTAAGTTAAAAAAAGTGCAGTATAGAATTCACCAAACTTAATATTTGATTTAGGAGTAGTTCATTTCAATCTACAAAACTTGAGGATGAGTTTACTCTAAAAGAGGAGATCTATGTAGTGGAAACCTTGATTTCTTACGTTTACTATTTTACTTAATTTTCTATTTTAATTAGTTTCTTATTTTATTTAAATTTCCTATTTATCTTATTTTTCTATTGATTATTTTCCAATCATGATTATTATTTTTAGGTTCCGAATAAAATAACTATATAAATTGTTTATGGCAATATTTAAATAATAATAATTAAAAAATTATTCTACTGAGCAGAATTATTTACTGCTGAATTTTTTTTAGTCTACCAATCACGTCTCCTCAATTTTCAGTGGGCCATGTATTCCAATTTCGCCGACTATAAAATCTCAAACCTACCCAAGTCCTTTAGCTTAGCCAGAGCTATATTCTGCCGGCCGGCCGGCCAACCAGCCCGGCAGATATCGCCAATTTTACAATAGAAAAAGACTGAAAATGTACGGCCAGTGGATGGCCTTAATAACAGTCTGCAAGGCATTCGTTGTTGTTTGTTTTTTTCTTGCCTTAGGCTGGAGGGGACAAGGTAATGGTTTTAGATGATACGAGGAACCAAAGTCACTGGAGACGTGATTGAAACAAAAAAAGAAACAGGAATTTTTACGACAAAAATTAAGAATTTAGATAAGACTGTTGAAAGAAGCGCCGATACCTGGGAAGGGAGCAACCGTGCGGTTGCCATCTCCAAAACTGGTAATCCTTGTCGGGCCGACCACGTCCCTGGCAAGTCAACTGGGGCTGAATATAAGGACACTCCGATTCCTCATAAAGTGGACGATTCAACTCGTCCCTGACCCAGCTTCCAGTGAAAATGTCGCAATCCTCCTCTGGTTTCGCGATAGCAAAGGGCAGCTTCTCCCACTTCTTCTCTAACCCAAAACAAAACCCGTCTCAGAAAATTAAAAATCGGGTTTTCACTAATATCAGATCGCTTAGCCAACTCACCGGTGATCAAAACGGACCCAGCCGGGTCGGAGTCAGCATCCAGCTGAAACTGCTGGCTAAAAACGCAGACAAAATCCTCGCCGTAGAGGATGACGACGAAGACTATAAAAGCGATTAAGGTGAAGAGGTAGGGCGAGACGCGATTCTTTCTGAGAACGGAGGAGGAAAAGGAAGGTGACTTCATGTGAACGTGGGTGTGGCTTTCAGTTAACGATGACTGAATCTGACAAGAAGCTACGTTCGTTCTGTTTGATTAATATAGTCATACAGAGAGTCTCGCAGGTTGGCATATCTGTTGGGTTTAATATTATTTTATGCTAACAAAACATGATTAATATGAAATTAGTTAATCTAATTATCCTTCCTTCCTGTTTGAATAAAAAAAGAAAAGCAATAAATGAATGAAATGGGTGCATCCCACGATGATTGGAAGGAGGAGGAGGTTAACTCAATCATGTTGCTTGGCTTCAAAGCGAAGGAAATCTTTAATTTAAATTCAATTTTCGAGCTGGGTTTTTGGTAACATATCTATGTCCGGTGGTTGCCATTCTTCCATTATTTTCATCTGCCATTGAAACAGCAGCTGTAATCCTCCTAAAACAGTGATTTATTAACTACATATGCTATTATATTTTAGGGTAATTATCGATTTGAACCCTGTACTATACACGTTTTTTCAATTCAGCCCCTGTACTAAAAAAACCGGCAAACCGAACCCTGTACTTTGATTCTGTTATCAGTTTTGACATTCTATCAACAATTTCATTAAACCCTCATTGAAAAAACTAACAAACGATCTTGGATTGAATTGAAATTTTTACCACCTGTTTACTACTTAATGAGAAGATAATCTGAAAAGTTTCGTGATTTTTTAACACATGTACTATTTATTGGAAATTTATTTTAGTCGTTTATAAAAATATTATAATAAATCATACAAATTTTAGAAAATCACGAAATTTTTTCTATTATCTACCCATGATGGGATGAACATGTGAAATTTTTTTCAAATAAATCAAATATTGTTTGGTATTTGTTTAAAAATTAAATTATAAAGTAAAGAAGAAACTAAGATTAATTTAAACAAATACCAAACGATATTGGATTTATTTGAAACTTTTTTCAGATGTTTACCATATTATGGGTAGATAATAGAAAAATTTGCGTAATTTTTTAAGACTTGTATGATTTATTATAATATGTTTAAAAAATACTAAAATAAAATTATAATAAATCGTAGATGTGTTAAAAAATCACGAAAATTCTCAGATTATCTTCTCATTAAGTAATGAACAAGTGGTAAAAATTTCAACTGAATCTAAGATCGTTTGGTAGTTTTTTCAATGAGGGTTTAATGAAATTGTTGATAGAAGGTCAAAATTGATAACAGAATCAAAGTACAAGGTTCGGTTTGCTGGTTTTTTTAGTACAGGGGCCGAATTGAAAAAACGTGTATAGTACAGGGTTCAAATCGATAATTTCCCTATATTTTATTTCCATGCACCTATTTTTCCAATGTTTAACTTCTTCCAAACCGCACTACATTTATATAGTCGCTGAGCTTAGTTGTTGAGCTCGAGAGCTCCTCCCGGACAGGCCGGACAAGCCGTGATCGAGTTGGCTTGTTAAGCTCGTGGCCCAGTCGGCATTTCCAACACTGCTGCTGCGACTGCAGGTTATTTTATTCACTAATCTATATTAAAAAAATTGACACTAAACAAACAAGACATGTCTCTTAGATTTGCTCTTTTCGGTCAACCTATATTTGTTCTTATTCTAGATATATAAAAGAAAATATTCACTTTCATAAGATCTATGGTGGGTGATTAATCTTGTTTATTATAGAAGACTAGCTCAACTGCAAAAATGCAATTTTGAAGTTTGCATAAAGAAATTCATACAACTTCCTCTACTGGGTAGTTTTGGGATTTACAATTCAAAGAAAGTGGTAAGTGCCAGTGGGGCAGTCTATTTCTCCAGACGGGGGCGTGGAAGAAGAAGAAGAAAAGGAGCCATTATTGAAGAAGCAAGCTTTATGGTAGATGCCTTGGCAGATTGATCGAACTTACCAACCGAACTCCCAAAAAAAAAACCTCAGAAGTTTACCGGGGAGTAAGAGTTCCGATGATTTTTTGTCGGTCCCCGCAATTTCTGGATCAGGGATGCTCCCAAACTCTGAGGATAAAGAGAATATTGAAGACTTGTAATTGTATCACATAACAAAACAATACGAGGAGAGTGAGAGAGCGAGATACTCGTGTTCTGTGAGGGACGGTGGTCCAAAAATCCAAATTTGGTACAACCTGAAACAAAGGAGACTAAGTCTTATTTCATGGCTCGGTGCCTAATATAGGTAACAAAGCAAAATTTTAATACTTTCTAATTAAACATAGCAAGAACGCATACTTGAATGCCGCGAACTTTAAGAACGAAATATCGGTAGACTGCCCCGGCCAGAAGATAGCCTCCGAAAAGGCATAACACCCTACAAATGGACAAATTATACAAATTTCCCTCAAAGCTAAGCAGGTAACTAAATCCAAAATGAAAAGTGAAGTAATGTAACGACGTACGTGATCATAAAGGTGCCAAACCAGCCCCAACCTCGTCCATGAAAAGGTGAAGTCTTAGCACACCCAGAAGGATGCTTCAATACAGTACCCTGTCAAAGCTTTTACGAACCACATCACTAACAGAGCGAGATAACCTCGTACGACACAATGAACATAACATTTGAACTTCAAAAATAGTTTCAGAGCATTGACTTAGAATGGATGGGATCTTTTAAAGAATTCAAGAAAGCCAGAAGTGTACAAATTACTCACGTAATCACAAGACCCTAATTTCTTCACTGAATATGGTACCTGTAAAGGAGAGCAATGGACTCAATACCAAAAGTTTATTCAATTTTACCTACGAAAGAGGGGAAAAAAAAAAAGAGATGTTGCAACTCTATGAAGTTCACCTGAACTCCCTTGGTATCACAAATGACAGACACAGAGAGTGAACAGTTGACCTTTGAGCCATTTCTTGACATCTTA
Source organism: Begonia masoniana (assembly GCA_022432975.1). Classification (NCBI taxonomy): domain Eukaryota; kingdom Viridiplantae; phylum Streptophyta; class Magnoliopsida; order Cucurbitales; family Begoniaceae; genus Begonia; species Begonia masoniana. The sequence goes on from CM039504.1 coordinate 1,733,304, forward strand.
ACAACAACACCAACCTGAGGATTTCTTTTGTCTACGATATTTATAAAAAGGAAAAAACGTTTAATCTTCTCCTCTTGAAACAAGAACAAGTAAACGCTGGATGCGCATTAAAAAGAGACTTAGGATATTTTCTTATGTATATAATGTCATAGCCAAGCTATACTATTGAGTGAGAATAAGAATAATATCCTATTTTAAAGTTGAATTTTCGAAGCAACAACGATTGTTGTTTTTTTGGTGATTAGAGACCAGAATTCAGCCAGGTCGACAGCTCCTCCAAATGTTGTTATGATATATATTAACAAAACAAAAAACAGGACAATAATGATAAAAACTCAAACTTACCAAATAGGCTAATATCATTGTCCGAGACATCACCAATACAAGTGCAGACATCATAACCTGCATTCCCGTGGGTCCACTTGAAAGAATAACCAATTTCTTTTCGAAGAAAAAACGATGTTTTAAAATAGATAAAATCCTTCCTCTTGGTAGGATTTTTCCAAGGAAAAATGAATATAGAACATTGAGAGATATTCTTTCAAGTTATTACTCCCCCATCCAACATGTTTTCAAAATTAAATTCCAAGAAACACTCCATGAAAATTTTTCTTTATGGCCACTAGAGAATGAGAAAAGGTTATTTACGAAGTATTTGTAGACATTTTTTAATGATTAATCGACTAAATTATGGTAAAATACAGTAAATTCAGAAACACATAAGCCACTTACTTTATCAAATCATTCTAAATGTTAATCTGACCATATATCCCGTACAATTGTCTAAATAGCTTACCAACAATTCCAAAAGATTAACATTGTGAATTGAGAATAATTTAATCATTTCATAACATTTTCATCACATGTAGGACATTTTTTTTTAATTATTCTTACACGTGGATTTTTTCAATGGGATTATTTTTTTTACTATATTGAGATTCTAACTTAGAATCTCTATCTTTAATAGTATGATAAATTACCAACAATGTTGAAGAATAATTTAATCATTCACACATTTTTTAACACTATCAACTTTGACTCTCATACTTATTCAATTTGAAATCAGTAGTTTTCTCTCCACATGTAACCAATAATGAGTCTAGTTCATGATATTTAATGACTAAATTTCAAGTACAGATATCATGAAACAATTACCTTCTATATTGTTTGCCACAAGTGCACTACAACCCATGCCACAATGTGATGAACCTCGAGAGTCCTACAATGTGGATGTTATAAGCCCATAAGAAGGAAATAGACATCTGCCATTACCTTATATTAAGATCAAGATAAGATGGTAACGAAAAACACACAAGTTCCACATGTTTTCTATCTTGATTTGAGGTAATTCGTGCCCTTTGACCAATCTAAACTATTTTGTGCTGAAGGGGAAAAGGAAGAGAGAAAAGATAATAAAAAATAGATACAAGAAACTGTAAGTGCCTACCAAACAGCCAACACATAGAGGCTGGTCGTGATTGAAGATCATTGCATCGCAAAGCTGAATCAAAGGACATAACAGAAAATATTAAAATGGAAAGAATTAGCTATATCTACCAGATAAATCTTGTAGTTCAGTTTAATATTACTGTTACTTGTGTGAAACCAAAAAAAAAAAAAAAAAAAAAGGTAGTCAACGTATAAAGCAAGTATTTCGATCACTATAACCTGATAAAGCCCTGCCTACCTGAAACCAAAGAACAGTTTCATTTACTTCCACTTTGTAGAACCTGTCAAAAGAAAGAATCTAACGATAACATTGAGTCATGAAAGTAGAACGATAAAGTTAATTCATTCATCCTCCAATAATAAAGCCCGCGAGATTCATTCTGAATTGGTAATATTCTTTCAGTTACAGTCCCATCTAATTTTCCCATGAAATTAATGCCACTTTCAGAACCCTTTTTCATATCATCCCCTAGATACACCCAACACCCTAATCTTCCACAAGTTTTTAGCCGCCGCCCATCAAATGCTTTAACATCGCGCTTATGAGAGATGGAGACTCTTGAGGGCATAGCAATGATGCAACTAAACAATACTGAAATATCAGAATAAAAAATGCAGTTCCAATTATTCTCTCATTAGAAATTCTAACAAGTTTAGAGCGGATTACAAAAACTCTCGGATGCATTAGAGACACCAAACCACTCTATCCCGAATGAAACAAAATAAAATCATCAAGAATTCGTAATAGCACAAAAGCAACTACTTCAAAACTCGTCCAAATCATAAGCATTTACATCACCAAACAGCACCGACAAGCAAAATAAAGTTCATCTATATCAAGAACAAGAAAGATGAGATTTGGGTTAACAGTGTCATGAATCAAATCAAACAGAAGCGCAAGAAGAAAGTACCCGTCTTCGCTCAGAGCTCCATGCGGGAATTTTGGGGTAGAAGATGCGAGGCTAAAGCTGTAGAGCTTGTTGTTGACAGGAACGCTGAGTTCGCACGAAGAAGAAACCAAATTCAGCGAAAAAATGCCGCGTATAAGCATTGAGAAAAAGATAATCCATTCATGGAAATCGCTTCTAACCATCATCGTTCTCCTCCTACAAAAATTTATCTCTCAGATTTCATTTTCACTCCCGTTTCCCGCACGGCAAAAATAGCAAGGATTAGCAGCACTGTTTCCAAGAAGATTTTCTTCGAATGACAGAAAAATCTCGCATTACAGAATTTCTTGTAGTTTATTATTTCTTTATCATGCGAGATTAAGTTAGTCTGATTGACGATGGAGGACCCGTTTAGAAATAAATAAATTTTAAGGGCCATTTTCGAGTTATCTAAAAGCTTAAGGATGAACTAACTATCAGAAGTAGCCAAATAGGTACGCCATCAAATTAATTAGCAAAAAGTAAAAGGATAAAAAGTAACTATCAGAAGTAAGTGTGACATTTTTTAATTAGCTAAAGGTATAGGGGTAGACAAGTAACTATCAGAAGTAAGTGTTTATTAATTAATTAGCATTAAGTATAGGGATGCAAAAGTAACTATCAGAAGTAAGCGTGACATTATTTAATTAGCCAAAAGTATAGGGATAAAGAGTAACTATCAGAAGTGTGCGTGCTAATATGTATCAATAACTCGAGCAGTTTCTTGACACACAAAGAAGCTATGGACGCCGACTTGCGGAATACCGATGGAGCTTTGACGGACACGCGCTTCTCCGATCTTCAACCGCAACTTTCCGAGCCTGTTCTGGAGGCGTTAGCCCTCGCCGGTTTCGAGTTCTGTACGCCTGTTCAAGCCGCTACGATTCCCTTGCTGTGTAGCTACAAGGACGTAGCAGTCGATGCCGCCACTGGCTCTGGAAAAACGCTTGCGTTTATAGTCCCGCTAATCGAGATCCTTCGCCGCACCTCTACTCTTCCGAAACCTCATGAGGTCCAGTTTCGCATGTTTCGATCGCGATTGTGTTTTTTTTTTTTTTCATTATAGCATAAGTAGTTGTATTAGATACTTTCCCCGGAATGGCTTTGAAATATTGGATTTTGTTTTCGTTTTTTTTTTTCCGATTCCGTTTTGTGATGAATCGACGATGGACTATGAGCAGGGAATGATATAGTCCTCTCGTTTATGCTGCTTAAGCTTCAAGCTTATATCAATTGTAAATAAATTTATGTTTCTAGTATAACTCACTCAGTTATCTTATTTGTTTACTCTATCACGTTTGTTTTACACCAACGTGCAAAGTCTTTTGCGTTCGGAGTGTTGACGAAAGTTTGTTTATGGTTCTATGTTGTTTGTTGAAAGTCTTAAGTTGCATCGTTTCAGGTGATGGGAATCATAATATCACCAACAAGGGAGCTTTCTTCTCAAATATACCATGTTGCACAGCCTTTTGTTTCAATTTTATCAAATTTTAAGTCTATGCTCCTTGTTGGAGGCGGGGAAGTGAAAGCAGATATGAAGAAAATAGAGGAAGACGGTGCAAACTTGTTAATTGGCACTCCTGGTAGGCTTTTTGACATAATGGATCGCATGGATGTCTTGGATTTCCGAAATCTCGAGGTAAAGTGCTGTAGTTTATGTAGACAATTAAGTCTATGAATTTAATCTAGAAATGACTGATGAAAACTATTAGATTAGTTCCTCATCAATGTCATCGGTGTTAGATTTTTGCAAATTACAGTTATCAATTCCTCCTTCAAGGATTCCGTTTCAACGAATATTACTGATCTTATACTTCTGCTTACATTGATATCATGCTTTTATGTGGCATGTAGCACAAGCTTCTTTTTTTTCGAAACAGTGATAGAAGTATATAGGTCTAATCTGTATTATGCATAAAAATTAATACTGCATAGAACATAGTTGTGACACTTGTTTATGATTTCATATTTTTTCTAGATTTTGATTTTAGATGAGGCGGATAGACTTTTGGATATGGGGTTCCAAAAGCAACTTAATTCCATTTTATCCCGTTTACCAAAGCTTCGTAGAACTGGTCTCTTCTCTGCCACTCAAACTGAGGCTGTGGAAGAGCTATCTAAGGCAGGGCTTAGAAATCCTGTGAGGGTTGAAGTAAAAGCAGAGCTTAAAGTGCTTGGTGATTCATCATCAGCAGCAAAACTCCCTGCATCTTCAAAAACACCTTCTAGTCTGCACATTGAGGTACGCAATTTGGATTTTTCAGTTTTTGTCATCATTTTAATTTTTTAAATTATGTATTTTTGTGTGCTTTAAACATGATAGTTCATACATTTTAAATTATTGAGGATGATAACGACACAAGTTCTTATCATAAGAAGATGCTGGAGTAAATCCCAGGGCCTTAAATTGTTGTCAACTTCATAAAGCAGTTAAAAGTAATTGTTGTAATTAAAGGGCTGTAGTTTAAGAATAATGTTGCATTTTGTTTACGCAGTATTTGGAATGTGATGCAGACAAGAAACCTTCACAGCTTGTTGAGCTCCTTATAAAGAACAATTCAAAGAAAATTATAGTGTAAGTTATTCTCATTAAAAATTTTCAATCTTTGATCCTTTCCTTTACTATTGAGGATGACATATTTCTTATGCAGATACTTTATGACATGTGCTTGTGTTGACTATTGGGGAGTTTTTTTACCGCGTCTAACTGTTATGAAGGGTATGGTTTTGGTTCCCCTTCATGGAAAGATGAAACAGGTGATTACTAGTTGTCGTTGTACTTGATTATACGAAACATTTGTTCACGAGTTGAACCATTGATTTCTGATGTAGTTAAATTTTTTTGCTTGATAGACTGTAAGGGAGAAAGCATTGGCTTCATTTACATCCCTTTCAAGTGGTGTTCTTCTATGCACAGATGTTGCTGCCCGTGGACTTGACATTCCAGGTGTTGATTGTATAGTGCAGGTAGGCCGCTAACTTGATAGTTCTCTTTCATAGACTGCATTTTCTCCGTGGCTGTTCTAATTTTTTAGTTTAGGTTTGGATATAATGAGTGATGTGTAAAATTACCATGTTTTAGTTTCTATGTGATGTGATGTTTATCCTTTCATCTAATATTTTGATGCAAAATGTTGATAAAAAATACTGAATGGATGAACAATGTCATATTTTGGTCACTTATACTTGATAAGTTAAGATGGTGAATCTAGATTTATTCTTGACCTATTTGCATACTTTTGTACTAAATTGAAGACATTTATTGAGATGTATGGATTTTTTTTTTTTTTTTTTTTTTTTTTGCAGTATGATCCCCCTCAAGATCCAAACGTTTTTATACATAGAGTTGGTCGAACTGCTCGGCTGGGTAGACAAGGACATGCCATTGTTTTTTTAATGCCAAAGGTTCACTTTTTTTTTAATCTTTACTTTCCTTCATTTTCAAATATTGTGAACTGTGGTATTGGTAGTAATCTCGCCTCCATCAGAAGTGTTGTTTTTGTTTCTTGTTATTTCTTTCCTTTCTTCATCATTCTGATTTTTTCGTCGAAATATTTTAGGAAGAAGCTTATGTAGAGTTCTTAAGCATTAGAAGGGTACCTCTTCAAGAGAGGGAGTGCTTTCACGACGCATCCGATGTTATTCCTCAGGCACGCTCATTTCTTTTTGCAAACATTTTCTTTCTGGCGCTTTTCTTCAAAATCACAAATGAGTTTCTTTGCTTTATTCACTGTGTTTAATTAAAAATGTTTAGATAAGAAATGCGGCAAAGAAGGACCGTGATGTTATGGAAAAGGGACTGAAGGCATTTGTTTCATACGTACGTGCTTACAAGGAGCACCTTTGTTCTTACATCTTCAGGTCTCTAAGCTCTTCTTCTGTTTATTTAATGTTATTAGTCGCTCTCTCCTTTGCTAAGACTGTCTTACAGATGGAAAGAACTGGAAATTGGAAAATTAGCCATGGGCTTTGGGCTGTTGCAACTCCCTTCAATGCCTGAAGTAAAGCATCACTCACTTTCTACGGAGGGTTTCGTACCAGTTGAAGATGTTAAGGTCGGGGATATAAAGTACAAGTAAGAACTCTTCATATTCTTTTCTTTTAAGAAAAAGATACATCTTGTGTGAAAGAAAAGGAAACATAAACATAAAGATGGAAAAGAGAAAGAAAAGGATGTGTAATCTTCTTATTAAATGATCTCCTGCACAAATATACTCATTGGAAATGGAAAGACATGAACTCGTTTTATCTTACAAGGCTAATAGATTTCTGGCTTATGAATGCGCTTAGTAAGATTTTAATTATTTGATATTCAAGTATTTTCCCCTTTGTAATTCAGGGATAAATCCCGTCAGAAACAACGACTGAAAAATTTGCAAGCGAAAAAGGAGGTAGCGCCTGCAGCAAAAATCAAAACCGCAAAAAGTCAACAAGAACCCACCTCCATGCACTGTCATGAGGAAGAAAACTGCCAGACAAAGACGTTCTATGCAGACAATTGAAGATGAGGATGAGTTAGCTCGGGAGTATCGACTGCTGAAAAAACTGAAAAAGGGTGCTATTGATGAAAATGAATTTGCAAAGTTAACCGGGACAGAAGATTTGCTATGAAGTTAATCTAACAACCATCTTTTGCCAACTCCAATATGGATGCTTTTTGTATCTTGAATTTAGTGCTCAAGATACCAAGAATTAATATTGTCACCACAAGTTCAAAGCAGGACTCAATTGTCGATTCAGCAGCTGATCATTCAGAGCTATCCATAGTGTTTGTCATCAAGGTCAAGTCTACTAACTTGTGGATCCAATATCCATCCTTTGCTAAAACAATTTTTCCGAGTGGTACTTAAGAACTAGGGTTTGTTTTTCTGTAAATTAGTTATTAGGTACTGGAGATCAATATTCTGAGTTATTTAATACATGTTGTACTATGAACAGATACTAAATTTGAGCGATAGTTCATTCTTAGCAACCCGTTTGTCTGTTAATTCTACTTGTAGCGTCTTTCCTTCCAGTGGTAAGTGGAGCACCACCTGGGCTGGATTCAATTCCACGTGAAAAGGGCAATTTTATTTTTAGGCTTAAAACTTGGAATTTAAGTGTGTTTTATTATGTTTTTATGACTTGACAAACAGATCATCCTTGTCTAACTTCCAAGAATTTTTTAATTCGAATCCAGAGAAGTTTGTGTTGTGATGAAGGGTGGTTTACCCTCCACGAATTTACCTATTCCGAAGAAGTTTAAACCTTGAATCCAGGCAATACTGCAGCAATCTACTCATCACTGAACTGACAATCCTGGATTTCGGTCAGCTCAAGTAATCACGAAGGTCGATAACAGATCAAGAATTATTTAAAGGCCCCACCATCACCATGTTGAGATTGAAAAGTTTACGTAAAACAAAGCAGAGGAGTTTTTAAGCAAGTCATCGAGATTGAGTGTGGAAGGCGAGAGGTAAAACGAGTCAATTCTCTCTCCTCTACCACCGATGCCACTTCCACTTCTTCGGAGATACATAAATCGTCAACTACTGGTTGGTCTCCAAAACCTTCTCGGCTACATACACGAAACCTTGGGAAACCTCTTTCTCTGCTTGACAATGTCTGAACCTAGCTCAGGCCCAGAAGTCACCGTCTGCAGACGAGCCTCCTCCTCCTTTTGATCCCACCGAACCATCCATACCCATCTCTTATCCCCTCAAGACCCTGGAAGAACTCAAGTCAAGGTCATATTTCCAGTCTTTTCACTACCCTTTTAACATAGCCAACGTTGGTCTTCGATCTGAGCCATTGCCTGATAGGCCTAGAATGCTCGTGTGCCACGATATGGCTGGCGGGTACGTCGATGATAAGTGGGTTCAGGGCGGGACTAACCCAGAGGCTTATTCTATTTGGCATTGGTCTTTGATCGATGTTTTTGTATACTTCTCGCATAGTTTGGTGACACTTCCACCTCCATGCTGGACTAATACAGCCCACCGGCACGGCGTTAAGGTATTTAGAGTTACCTTGTTTTCATCACAATTTTCAATAATCAGTTAGATTCAGTTACTAGTGAAGATTAATCAATCTGATTGCGGACTCTTTTTTACTTCACACCGAACTGTCAAAATTGATCCGAGTTGAAGCTAACATCTGAAAGTGAAAATGAAGATTGGGGAAAGCTTTTTCTATTCGTGCTGCTAGAAGTAAAATGTTGGATACTATCTTTGTATGTGTTTTCCTGATTTGTTCGGTTGTTAATTTGTCGTGTTTGGATTTTGGATTGAGGTTGGCTTGGTAGACTGTATATCTTCTTGGTGAAGTTTGATTATCTTAGACCTCTGTAATGATTGAAAGATGGTTACTTTTTTGTTATATAAAAAAGGGAGTTACTTTAGAAGACTTTACTTGGGCATAATTTAAAATGGACTCATTTTCTGTGAGTGCTGCTGACGTGCCATATTGCCCAATCCTCTGTCAAATTACCTAAATTTATTTGCTTTAATTCAACTCCGCAAACCCGAAAGATCATCCATTAGCAAAAAGAAAAAAGTCTGTCCTTTATTTACAATTCCGGGGTAATGCTACATTTTCAACCAGGTTATGATGCATTCAAAGCCATATTGAATTTTTTCTCCACTTACTACCGTTTCTTAACATTTTTAATCACGTTTATTCATTGTGATTATTGATTTACTTACCAATTGATATATTATTATCTATCAAAACTCTCTTTACTCTTATACAATAGCTTATACCATGACACATCAGTAATATTTCCAACGAGAGGTTTGTAATATTTGATAAGACTTAATGTGGGCCTTGAATAGATTTGTCTTTGTTTGAAATAAATTGCCGACGATTGCTTTTTGTAGATCCTTCGATGAGTATGTGTCTTTTAAGGTACTAGGAACTTTTATAACAGAATGGGACGAAGGAAGAGCTATTTGTGATGTATTACTTTCCACAAAAGAGTCTGCTCAAATGTATGCTGAACACCTCACCGAGCTTGCAGTTGCTTTGCGCTTTGATGGATGGCTGGTATATAGCTTATCAAGTATTTCTACTCTTTTAAAATTTCTATCTTAGCCTTACTCTATTTACTTCATGTTGATCATGATACAAGGGTAAAGCAATCTAAAAGAACATACAAGGTGACACTGTTTGGAAGAAAACTTTTAGTAAACCTTTTTCCTATGGTTCTGATCTTTTGGCCATAGAAACATCCTTAACAGACACTAGAAACATCTCTTTTCGTTGTGCACATATAGACACAATGCTAAAGGAAGGTTCCAATTGAGAAGGTTTTCTTTTGTTTCATGGTTGACATAGATTTTGTCACTTTCAGATTAATATGGAGGTCAATCTGGACTTGAAGCAAATCCCAAATTTGAAAGAATTTGTCAGTCATTTAGCCCAATCGATGCATTCTTTGATGCCAGGCTCTTTGGTTATATGGTGATTCAAGAAGGATTTCAAATTCTACATCACTGACTATCCCCATAACTCATAAGAATGTCGTTCTAATCTGCATCTAATTTATGACTGTTCACTTTGCAGGTATGATAGTGTTACAGTGGATGGTAAACTTAGTTGGCAAGATCAACTGAATGAACATAATAAACCATTCTTTGATATTTGTGATGGTATATTCATAAACTACACATGGAAGGTAAAGGGTTCTCTCTTCCATTAAAATTTTTATTCTTCTAAAATAGAGAAAAGGAAAAACTTAGCACCTAATCTGCCATGCAGGAGGATTATCCCAGAAAGTCAGCTGCTGTCTCTGGTGATCGAAAGTTTGATGTCTACATGGGCATAGATGTATTTGGGAGGAACACTTTCGGTGGTGGGCAGTGGAATGTATGTATTACAAAACCAGGGAATGTGTTCATACGTCCTGGTGATATGTTCGTAAACTTTATGTGAAAGAACCGTTGGAGGCTCTGCATTTAGTGCTTTGGGAGGAACTATTTTTTTTGGACTTTTTCATTCATTCTGAGAATTAAATTGTTCTCAAATATGATTTTTAGAAGTACTAAATTCTGAACTATTTGATACCAGACAAATGTTGCTTTGGATGTATTGAGGAAGGAAGATGTTTCAGCTGCCATATTTGCTCCTGGATGGGTCTATGAGACTGATCAACCACCCAACTTTCAGACTGCTCAAAATCGGTATAGATCAAATTTATTTATTGATTTATGATTTGATGATCTTGCTTTTGTTCTATGATTTTAGAAGCTCTGTTTCCAGAAGTTTGTATTTATTATTGCATAGCCAACCTTTGAACTTTCTAGGATCAATATTTTACAGGAAATTCTCTCTTTTTAATTACATTAGTCCTTTCCAATACTTATCAAGACCAAGTTGAATTTTCACATTCATGCACTGGGATCATCCAGTTAAATAAGTTAAGTTGGCTTCATTTCATTCCTTTGGTTCTGGCAGCTGGTGGACACTTGTGAAAAGATCTTGGGGAATATTGAGAAGTTATCCTCAATCACTGCCATTTTACTCTAATTTTGATCAGGCAGGTACCCTGTTTAAGTATTTGTTCCCTAGAAAGATGAACAAGCATCGAAAGAGACATCGTATCTTACTTCAGCAGCACCGTTTAATTGACTATCGAAAAGATGATACAATTCTATAATGCAATCAGAAGCCTCATTTTAAAAATGGGAGGGATTCAAATCAGCTTCAGTTTGGCAGCTCCATTTGCTGTTGATCTGTGATTTCAGCCCCATAATTTTAGTGAAGATATTGAAGTAGATATTTTATGGGTGTCAACAAAATTATTTAAAAAAGGCAGCAACGAGTTTTTAAGGAGTCTGTTCAACCTTTTATTTGCATGTAACTTCAATCAAAGGCCAAAGGGTGTAGTCTAAATATTTAGATTACCTTTTCCAAATTGGCGATTTACAATTCTTGAAGTTTCAGTGATTAGCTTCACTGGAAACATTGTTTTCTTAATGTTTCAGGGTCGTGGTTATCACGTTTTAATAGATGGGAAGAAAATATCGAATACGCCTTGGTTTAACATATCTTGTCAAGGGCTCCAGGTATGTGCTACACCTAGTGATTTCATTTTCTTTTCCGGATTTATGATTTTAAGATTTGGAGTTATTAGTTTAAATCTGTATTATGTTCTGAAAATCAATGTGATTGCTAATTTTGGCCATGATGTGTATGTCTTACTTCAACGTGGAATTCTTCTATTGTCTTTTTTTGTCACACATTTGAAGAAATGACTGATACTTCCTGTCACACGGTTAAATTCTTGCCCAAATTTTCACCGAGTGATGGCGCCAAGTCCTTGACTAGGCCAGCCCCTCCCCTCAATAATGCGGAATATAAAAGAGACAAAGTGTTTACGGGAGAATCCTCCCAACCCTCCTTGATTTCCGAAAACAAGAACTAGGAAACAATTTTTCTCCAAGGCATACCACAATGCTCAAAACACTCAACCTTGAAGTTGATGTCTTTGGCTTGGTTGCTCATGGCCTATTTATACACAAATGGCCAAGGCCATGTACATGAATCCTCATAAGTGCAAGCACTAACATAAATAAGCACTAACATAAATGAGAGCACTAACATGAATGAGAGCACTAACATAAATGAAGTACTAACATAAATAAGCACTAACATAAATGACCTTTTGCCTTCTCGCGTGGGCCTGCCCCATCAGCTCAACGCCAAATGTGGGCTGCGCCACTCCAAGTGATCCAGCCCGCATGCCTCAAGTGCCCACCAACACTTGGAATATTTTAGCACGCCTTGAGGAGTTTGCCAAGCTCCTCCTTCATCGGGCCCTTGGCCCGTGTCTTTATGCATCATGAGAAATGGGGCGTAACACTTCCTCAGACCCTGATGAGAAGGCTGTACCAGTAAATTTTGAAACTATTGGAATTAGTCAGTTTTTCAGCAATGCTGTTGAGTACCATAAAGAAAACAATACATTGACTTAATCATTTAAAAGTTCTACTCCATCATGCAATGCGGATGAATTCCTCAATTTGCATTTTCACTGTGGATACTGTCAGAGTTTTTAGTTTATGCCTAAAACAGATTTATGCGATACTGCCATTGATATCAAGCTCATTCGCGTATATGCATCGTTATAAATATATTCCATTTTTCTTAATCTAATTGAAAACCATTAAACTTTTGCAGCCTCTAATTGGATTTACCGACAGCTCAGTTTCAGATTCTATCAACTCTCGGATTGAGTGAGTTAGTATTTCACATATTATATGTTGCGATTTTATTGTGTCCCTGGGTTCTATACAGTCGAACTTGAATGGTTGTACACAAGATTAATGCTATTTTTCTACTTCTTAATGATGTACATCTTATTTTCAATTTAAACATGTAAAGTAATACTATGAATACTATATGATAGTTTTCTTTTATTTTCCAAAAAACTTTTCTATAATTTGCATCACTACCTGAGTTTGGTAGATTTGTCGAAGATGGCTATAGCGGAGGAGCATGCATCACGTTTGATGGAACCGTTACAGACAACTCATTTGTCAAAATAAAGCTTTTTCATGGAGAGATTTTTCTGGATGATTCTCCTCTCCACTTTATGTACTTTGTAAGCTATCTCCTTTCTTTGTTACTTGAAGCTGTAGACATACCTTTCTTTACATCTAATTGAAACATTAAATTCCCAATTATGCAGGTTAAATTAGGAGGAAATTCTCTACTAGGCCTTTCACTTGAGTTTTCTTCAACAACATATGGAAGAAAGTCCATCCTTCTCGCTCCTACGAAGACAGATGCATTCTGCAGTGATGTTGATGATGTCATTGAAACCAGACGACTTGAAAAGCCAAAAGCTTCCCAAGAATGGATCGTAGAAGAAGGCGGTATCCTAATGGCTGGATATAAGTTGACAGATATATATGCAGTTTGTTATAGGTCGATTCCCGAGACTAATGAGCTGATACAAGATTTCCAATTGGATTCTGAGCTTACTGCCAAATATTATGCAGTTCTTGGTAAAATTATATTAAAATCTTCGGCAAAGAAGTTGGGTTTTCCACTTCATACTTCTTGGTTGGTTGAGTCTCAGTATATCAGCTGGACTTCAGGTTTGGAAGGATCAAAAAGACTCAATCTTAAGATCACTTGGATTTTGAGAGATGATATCGGTTTAGCATTCCCAAGCTACAATATTTATGTTCAGAAACTGGCAAAGCAGGCGGATGGGAATTTGAATCGGATGGCCGAAGAAGTACAAGAGTATCTTGGCGTGGCTAATGTTGAAGCGTTTTACATTTCCGACCTTGAAATTCCTCCCAACACTTCAAATCTCAAGTTCACAATCCAAGTCTGTGGTGCGGATGGTAGCAGCCAGAAACTGGATGAATCTCCATTCCTCTTGTTAGATGCTGAAGGTCAGCAACCTTAAAGTAAGCTATTGTTGTATTTCTTCTGAGAAAATAACACGATGAAACATCCAATAAAACACGATTATTTATATTATCAATCGATCGCATGCTGGTGAATCTGTGTTAATGTTACTTTTTTCTCCAATAATCTGCACATTATTATCTGTTAATTCTTAAATCCTGTCTGTAAATTGCATACTCTCACCCAGAAACATTACTGTGTGTGAAATCACTTGAAGAAAATGTACTTATCATTAGGAAATCTGCCGGTTGGGAAAGACAAAATATAGGAATCCCAAATATAGAACTTTTAGTTTGATAGTTGACTAAAGTAGTGTTTTTCTCATTTTCAAGAAATGGATTATGAAATACTCTGCAACTATGAAAAGTTTTTCAAGCTATATCAAGTTGGAATCTTTTAGCACGTAGACGAATCAAGAAAGATATAGAACAGAGCGTCCATACCTTTTAAATTAATTCTAGACTAGTTGACAAATAGAAGATCTCTCCACTTATTTTAGAAACAAGAACAGGATTTAAGGGTTGCATAAAAATAATATCATGCCGATTAGAAAGCGAGGAATGGTCTCAAATACTATTCGAAGTCATGCAGTCTGTTGAAATTCAGAGGGTTTTGTTTTCTTCTGCTATGAAAGTCAAACCCTGTTGAGTTTGGGCTATTTTTAATACAGAACTAGGAATTAATCACTTGGGGAGTTTGATGACTTAAAAAAGAAGAAGAAATAGAAAGAAGTGAAGATACTGAAGGGATGAATGGAGGGTTGTTGGGATTATAAATTGTACTAAAAACAAAACCAGTCCACGGTTTTGGACTCTGATTCTCCTCGAGCCCTCAAAAGAAGGGCGCCCTTCCTTCTCCACTATCTCTTCCTTTGTCCCCATTAGGGGGCAAGAATTGAAGTTTAATGATATAAGAAGATCTTTTTGTCCTCTTTAGCCCATCAAACCTGATTGTGACTCTTCCTGAACTTACTCTATTAACCAACTTAAAGAGTTTCATGCACCAAACCACAATTTGTCCTAGCATCTGTCAGAAAATAACCACCAAGAAACCCTCGAGCAATTGCCCAAAACAAATCTTGCATTTGTGATTTTCTGTCAGCAGCCTGTTTTTTTGGGTAAATTAGAAACAAGTAAAGAAATGAACTTTAACTGGGAACTGGTGAGTGAGTAAACAGTAAACTTTCATTCAACGGGAACCTAGAGAATTCACACTGAAATCAAAATTTCTAGTCACTTCACTTGTCAGCAATCTCTTTCTTTGTAGCTCTCAATTCAACCTCTTTCTCTATTGTTTTTCGCCTAGCTGTAAATAGTTTGTTTGTGTTGATACAATTTGATTATGCACAAAAGATTGGTAGAATTTTGAAGTGTTGCGCAGTGACAGATTATTTCATAGACGTAAAGCTAGAAAACAGCTACAAAGTGAGCTACACTCAAAAAGGCAGATTTGATGGGGATAGAAGAAGAAAAAGCTTCTAATGTTTGTCTGTCAACGGCTTTCCACATTACATAAAAAAGGGTAAATGAGGAATCTTCTTAATGCAGTTGATGGGTTTTGTTTAAATAATACTCGTTTTGATTCGACGCATAATTGCAGAGAAGAGATGAACTTAGAAAATAAAGACTCCCGTTTGTCTTTACTTGTGTACTAACCATGAACTTTGATCAGCTCTGCACGTGAAGAAAAGAAGTTTTAAGACGTGACTCCCATTTGTGCTTTTATTGGAATGCTGGTGTGATTTTCATGTTGTTTATCCAATAATTGCTTGCTTGTTTGAAACTTCTTCCTAGAAAATCAAGTTAATTTTCATTGAAATCTTATAAAACAAAGCCACCAAGAATTGTTTATAGGGAAGATAAATGAAGTTTTCTTCAGCAGTATGAATTTCCTGTCATAGATTATTTTTGTTTATTATATTAGATAAGGCCCACCGACAGTGATTAGAATTAATGGAGAGATATGTTAAAGTTAGACAGAGAAAATTCTAGATCAAAACTATGGTTCTGTCTCACATGCTAACCTAAAGTTGACCCCCATCAACTTTACCCTTGTTTTAATGCTTCTTCATAATTATATAATCATCATCTGATTAGAGAACTTTTTTTTTCTGCTACTAAAAGTTCAAATCTCTCTCTCTCTCTCTCTCTCTCTCTCTCTCTCTCTCTCTCTCTCTCATCTTATAATCCTTGTGGAAAGATGAGTCTGATATCAGTTATTAGACAGAAAATGAAGAAAAAGCCTTGTATTGATTAACTAAGAAACCATGTCGTGGCTGAAAAGGCTCTCCCTTTTGAGAGAGTCGTGGATTACATTAGTGGAGGAAGCAAAATTGAGGTACTGGGGGAGATTATTGGGGAGAAAATTATAAGACTTGTCATCTGGGTTTAATGGCGACGTATTTGGCAACACAGCCATTGGCTCATGTTGCATTTGGATGCATAGAATCTCCGCCTGAGCCACGGCAAGTTCCATTTGAAGCTGAGAAACCTGGCTTTGAAGATAAGATATAGCTCCTACGCACCCATAGACTGGGTCTCTCATTCTTGCATTAGCTTCATAAACCAGACTGCTCACTGCATCTGCTCGCTGATGAATTGGAAGCTCCTGATAAACCATGAAAAAAATAAAAATAAAAACACCGACTATGTTGTCGAAGTTCGATTTATCTAGTTGTTTTCCTGTCTTTTGTCAGTCGGAAGAAAAAGGATGGTTTCTTTTTCTGTTAAGCAAAAAAGAACTCAAAAAAGACGAGACTGGGAATAGGAAAACCTGCAACATTTTGCTGATGTTGCTGGCTCCGAAAACCTTGTGAACAATGGCAAACTTATGAGGATCATCAGAAGGAAAATAAGGGGCGAAGATGCATTCCTTTGCACATCGTCTTCTCAAAAGCTTGCAGGAGGCACACGGTGAATTTCCACCCATTTTCGAAGATTTCAAGAAAGAAAGGAAGAAAAATGGAGGAATCGGATTTATCAGTAGCTGGAAAAAACCCAAGCTTTTCAGTGTTTGGACTTGAAGGAATTAGGTTGGAGGGTCTATTATTTATAATACCTGCGAACGTGGGGTGGGGTGCCTCTGTGTGTGTGTAGAACAATCATTAATTTAATTAGTGATAATTATTATTAAATTTGGTCTAATTAGAAGGTGGAGCTGGGCCAGTGCTCGATCAGAGGGGGATCTCAGAAGCATCTTCGCGTTACCAATCCAGTCAGATGTGATTGAATAGTATGTAGATCAAACCCATTACTAAGCAACATGTGTCAGTGCTGATTAGTCTCACCACTAATTTAAACACTTTCTACTCACTCTTAATTGTTCATCAACTAGTTTTTGGAGAAAAAGAAGAAGGCCTTCACTTTCTAGTTTCTCTTTTTATATTGAAACGTGCGATGGGTTATAAAAATTTCTGACTTTTTTCTTCAAAAGTTTTATATTGTTTGATTTTATCCAAGTTTTATACAGTTTTTTTGGTTTTTTCACTTCTGAAAACAGTTTTCTATGCTTGAAATTTATAATAAATAGCTTAAAAAATCAGCAAGAACTATCAAGATTATGGGTAGTATATGCTAAGAGTGTATTAAACCCTGCAAAACTTTGAAAATTTCACGAATTGCATTGCCATTGTTTCATGCCTCTCTCTTTAATAAAATTGAATAAAGCTTGAAGTTTGTCATTTTCTATATGTAAACCCCAGACTGCAACATAGAGCATGCTATTTGATTTCCAGCATAAAAAAGGGAGGTCTCCAGATTGACCCTTTGTTCAATTAAATAAGAGATAAAACTTTATTGGAAATGTAGAATTTAGGGCTAGCCATTAGTTTTTATGACCTAATATTAAGCTATTAAAGAAGCTCTTAAAGTAGGCAGTTTGCTATATTGATAGCTAACGAGTATGATATTTGTGGGTAATCTCTTAAATGGAATCATACAGATAAACGCAGAAATTAGGGTTGCTCTCTTCGAGTAGGTTTCTCGAGAGGGACGTGTAGTTGAGCAAAACCTAGCAGTTATGGTTGACCGCCGAACCCTTAATCCTTATATTGGGTCGGCAACTCTCTAAACTCTATGCTATCCACGTTCTCTTTCTCTCTCTAACAGTCACTGTCTGGAACTGTGCGAAGGGGTTGATACGAAAGAAAACATTTGTTAATATTGTCCAGAAACCCTAAGCGGAGAGACGACCATTAGAGAGAGACTCAACGTGAATGTTTTTCTTATAGACCCACAAACATTCACGTGAAATCAGTCTCCCCAAACGATTACTCTTCTTTAAGACGACCCATTATTTAACTCGACCAGCTTTCACTTCCCTATACCTGAATTTAATTTTTCACGGACATTTACATACATGCACACATTATATTATATATTATAGCTATATCTGTATGTATGCCATCATTTTGTAACGGGCAGTTCGTGTATGTTTGACTTACAGTCTTCTCAAAGAGGAAAACAACAACCCAGAATTGTTTTCTGATTTCCAAGAAGACTACTGGTTTGTAGGTTTTCTTTTTTTAAATAGCTGATACTTTCTACTTGTAAATGACAGATTTTTCTTAATTAAATATCATGGACGATCTCAGAATTATTGTACTGCAAATTTTTCTACCACCCTTTGGCATGGATGATTCCACATCACATGGCGTGCACAAGTTTATTGAACACTGCTTGATGATTCATAATATTAGAAAACCTAAAAACACACAACCCACCATCAATTTAATGAGATCCTGACATGATCAAGTTGATTGTGAGTGATATTAGTATTAAAAATGAAACCCATTTCGAGGGAGAGATTAATTATATAAATTGAAATTCGTATGACTTTGTAGAACCCTATGTCATATGCATTTATTACGCATCACATGATTCCAAGCTTTTATTTTTTTCTGCAAATTAAAACATGGCTTTTCTGTTCTCTTTCAGCGTTCACGTTTGTCTCTTCGGTGAGAATTAAGAATATATATATAATAAGGGGTGGTTTCGAGTGGAAGAAGGAAGACTTTTGTTTGGCACTCCTTCTCCTCTCTTGATGAAAATCACAAACCCTAGCTCCTATGCATCAATTCTGCAGAACAGTGGTGCACATGAGAACTAAAGCTCATGGTGAAAAATGGGAATTTTTATTATTTCTAAATCGTTTCATAGCAGATAAAGGAGGGAGAGGTTAATTAACGAGAAGATGATGGTAAAAGATGAAGACAGAGAAGCATATAGGGTTTATGCAGATAAACAAAAGATTGGATTGAGTGTCACAATTAATGATGGCTTTGCCATCACATTGTACGTGTTTAAAGACCCTATAAGCTCTAGAAAGAAGAAAACATATTAATTACGAAGAAAAAAAATGGAGGAAGAACCATGCTGTTTCTGTTTGGTTTCTGTGAAGAACATGTTTTGAAGTTTTGAAGAGAATAGATTATGGGGGAAAAACAGACATCTTCTCCACTTTAGAAGCAAAAATACGAGCCCTCCAATGCCAACATTAAATGTGCATCGTGGTTGTCAAGATTCATTTTCGAGATGCTTGGTTTTCTGTCATGATAATGCTCTTCATATTGATCTTAATTTATTTTGAGCTTTTTTATTTGTTCCAGTTAATCTCTCTCCCTAATGTTTCTCAATCTTCAATTCTATTATTTACAGAAATGTTTTTCCAGATCACGGGTGCCCTGTCAGATAAACAAAAATTCATAATCTCTCTCTCTCTGGGAGAATGGCCCACTCCTCAACTTCATTACTTGTAAGCTGTACTGATCCGGAGAAAATGGACTGAACCGAAGCCATTCAAAACTTCTTCAGGCCCAAGAAACTTAAGGAAGAAGATGGGTCTCTGACCAAATGTCCCAATGAGAAGATGTCGACAGAAGGATCCAGTAACGATGACTGTAACTATCGTCTGAATTTTAAATCCTTAGTTTGGAGATGTGGCGTTGGAGTTCTGGACGCAGGTACGCCACGCTTCCATGTCCATAATCTCAAATCCAGCATTACCGCGTGTAATCGAATCTAATGTTTCGCGTCTATCTTTTCCTTCCTTCATACTCTCTTTCTTCCATTTGCATTTCATCTTCCGACAGAAAGATTCAATCTTCGTGAAAGCTCTAGATTTTCTCCGTTCATACTCTGTTTTTTGTTTCTCTTTTGTTCCGTTTGTCCCTGTTTGGGTTTTCAATCATATGATTCTCTGGGCAGCTCCATCTCTTTCTCACGTGGGTGACAATCTGGGTCCTCTGGTTTCATCTCCTTCGCAAATAGCTACCTCCTTTTATTCGTTTTCCCCACTAAATGGATCACCTGTTTCATCGTCCTCAATTTTCGACTTTCCCCTGTTAAAAACAGAATAGGTTCAGTAGTCTGTGCGGCAAGTAACGCCAATAATCGCCCTCTTACTGGTGTTCTTTTCGAGCCATTTGAGGAGGTCAAGAAGGAGCTTGACCTCGTTCCTACCGTCCCCCAACTCTCAATTGCTCGCCATAAGTATTCTGAAGAGTGTGAAGCCGCTGTCAACGAACAGATTAAGTAGGTTCCTAATTTGCCTTCATTTTATTCACTTAAAATTTTGCAATCATTTGTCTTCTTGAATATTGATCTGCACTGTGAAATAATGCATCTTGACTATTGAAAGTACTGAATGAAAGTGCTTTGTGTTGTTGGTTGGGAAGAGTCTGATTGTATTTTGGAATACTAGTGTGGAGTACAATGTCTCATACGCATACCATGCCATGTTTGCATACTTTGATAGAGACAACGTTGCTCTCAAAGGTCTTGCTAAGTAAGTTCTGAAAGTTTCCAATTTGACATTCTCTAGCTATGCCTTCTTCTGGTTAAAATTATGCAAACCGTATAACTGTGAAGGTTATTTAAAGAATCAAGTGGTGAAGAGAGGAACCATGCTGAAAAATTGATGAAATACCAGGTGATTTGGAGATTTAATGATCATCCGCCTCTTTTTCCTTTTGGGTTGATACCTTAGCATTTAGAGATCTTTCATTTTACTCTGTCGGGAAACTTACAGAACAAACGCGGTGGGAAAGTGAAACTGCAGTCCATAGTGATGCCCCTGTCTGAGTTTGATCATCCTGAAAAGGAGATGCATTATACGGTTTGTTTAATGTCTCCTTCTATTTGCATTATACGAGTGGAAGCAACTGAGTGTTATTTCATTTGAATCCAGCGATGGAACTTGCATTGTCTCTCGAGAAGCTGACGAACGATAGATTGCTTAACTTACACGCGGTAAATCTTAGTTTTCTTTTTGTTACATACAATATCTATATGCTTTTTGTTGGAAGTGCTGGGCTGGTCTTGTTTTAAGACACAACTTCTTTATCATGTTTTATTAACATTATTTTCGAGCACTAGGTGGCTGATCGGAACGGAGATGTTCAGCTCTGTGAATTTGTCGAAAGCGAGTTCTTAACTATGCAGGTAAACAAGAGTTTGTTTCGTCGATGCCGACGAGCCCTCTAGATCGTGGCTTCTGACTTGACTTCACAAATCGTTAACATTGCAGGTGGAATCCATCAAGAAGATCTCAGAGTATGTTGCTCAGCTAAGGAGAGTGGGCAAAGGACATGGTAAGAACCAAAATATCTTTGTTGTTTCTTTCTTCTACATTCGACAATGGAAACTTAAAAGCTTCAAAAATGGCAGAGAATTAGAACTGTTTGTGGTGTGTTGAATTTGCAGGAGTCTGGCACTTTGATCAGATGCTGTTCCATGAGGAGGCAGCTGTTTAAGGTACTACAGCAACCAATTTCTGAGGGGCTGCAGTTACTTTTGGAGCATGTTTTTATGACTCAGAATCATATGCAGTTTTAGTTGGCTTACCTTTGCTTTTACGATGAAAATAAACAACTCTTTTGAAAATGTTGTCTGAGGTTGTCCGATTGTACCACAAACCACTTACCAATCGAAGGAGTTACATTTCATCTCATAATCAACTTACAAGTTCACCCAAACAGGACAAGATAGCTCTTGTGGTGATCTTAACGTAAATGTCCCTCGATCTTCCACAAACCACTTACCAATCGAAGGAGTTACATTTCATCTCATAATCAACTTACAAGTTCACCCAAAACAGGACAAGATAGCTCTTGTGGTGAAATAACAATACAAACTATGATTTAATAACTAAAAAAAACAAATTTTTGAAATTATGTCACCCGAATAACCCATTATATGTTACACGTGAGAATTTGGATGACACCTATACTATTGAAAATCAAATGCTAGTAATCGAAAAATGATAATAAATGTCGAAAAATACGATCACTGAGATTTACGTAAACAACTTTTTTAGATAAAATTATGCACATACGAGAAATTCACTAATAAAAAATTAAAGTACAATGAATTTGCGACTCAAACATTAATATGTAGAGAAAACATAAAATCTTAATATTGATATACGGTTCGACCCGATTCAACTAGAATTCGGGTAATTCGGGCCGCAACAATTATTAATATTTTATTAGAATTATGTCTCACTTAAACAAGGTTCTAAAAACTAAATTAAAAAAATTATTTTAATATTGTTATTTTCATATTCTATTAACGGCAGAGTGCCATGTGTCTTGGTCCGATTGCTTGCGAGAGTTGTGTGCCTCTTTTTCAGTTCATTAAAGTTTGGAGTTTCGCCCAGGCTCAGAGAAACAATGGAGAAGGTTCACGCTATGTCTATTTTTCTGCTATTCTTCTTATCTCTCTTCTCTCGTCCCAACGCTGAAGACCCTTTCGATGTTCGCCAACATCTGGCCACTGTCACCAGGTCCTCTCTCTTTCTCTTCTACTTTCGGGAAGTTTCTTTTATTTTTTATCGGATACAAATTAAGAATTTTTTTACTGATCTTTGTGGTGATTAAACTGTACAAGATCGGATATGTATTGGGATGTGCGAAACGGATCGCTTTAATTGCAATCCCTCGATTGACTGATGAGTAAATGAAGGAAACTTGACTGTAATTGAAAGTTATAATAAACGAGGAAAAGATTCATGATTAATTTACTCTTTTGAATTTTCTTATCTTCAGATACGGGGCAATTAAAGGTGAAACTGATGCCCTAAACACAGCGTCCGACATTCCTGATGGCTGTGCTCCTATTCACCTAAATCTTGTGGTAATTTTTTTTTTCTCCAGAAATAACTATGTTCAACCCGTTAAATAATTTGTCTTCTGCCTCCAATGGTGCATTCAACAATGTTCACAAAGAACCATGAGCATCAAATGCCATATTATTTTGTGAAATCTAGCAAATCATATTGGCAGCTTGATTACCGAATGCTTAGTTGTGCATTGTGTGAGAATTTGATCAGGCACGTTAGGAGTTGCTTGTCTGCGTGGATATGCTTGTCTTTTCTCATTATTGGAATTAGCTTATCAGGCATGTTAAGCCAATACATTGTGAGTCTAATGCATCTCCATGTAGCAATATGTGAAGCATTATTCTTGACCAATGTCAAGTACTTAGTCGATAAGATACTCGAAGTTATTGGAGAAAAAAAGTGTTGGAACTCCAAGTTTGAGAAAGAGTTCTAGGCCGATTAAAAGAAAAATCTGTTATTGAGTTATTGGCGGTTAAAGAGAACCCTTCGATCTCTGAGTATAGAAAACTCAATCCTGAATGAAATTTTTGCTTTCATTTTTATTCATTCGTAAATGTTTAAATATAACTTAAACAAATAACTACTGATGCAGAAATTCTAAAAGAATTATACGAAGTTAACTTCATTCAAACTACAACAATTGAAAATTAATATTATTTCAAACAATAATTCAAAATTCAAATTGGATAGCTCATCTCATTTTAAATCTTCAAATCAACTTTTTTATCCCACGAGAATAGTTGGATCACTTATCTCATTCGAATATTCAATCTAACTTCCTTATCCCACAAAAATAGCTGAATAACTTATCTTATTTCGAATTTTCAATCCAACTTTCTTATCCCACGAGAATAACATTTTCCAAAATACGGATCCGCTCTGACTGAATCTTCTTGATTTTGACTAGAATCCATAACAAAAAGCAACCTGATCTCCTGTTTTTGTTTTGTTTACATTTTATTATGCTTCACCAAATATACTCCATTTATAATTTTCTTTTTCTATTTTTTTTTCACACACACCAAGCAATTAAAAAGTAAACATAATGTGATTTTATATTTAGGCTAGGCATGGAACTCGTTCTCCAACAAAGAAGCGGATAAAAGAGTTAAACAATTTGGCAGATCGTTTGGAAGTGATTTTGGGAGTTGCAAAAGAACAGAAGTCATCTCTGCAGAAAGTTCCTGCCTGGTTATGGGGATGGAAATCCCCCTGGAAGGGAAACTAAACGGTGGAGAACTAGTCAGCAAAGGAGAGGAGGAATTGTATGGTCTTGGAATAAGGACTAGAAGAAAATTTCCAGACTTGTTTCGTGAGGATTATCACCCGGATGTATATACGATAAAAGCAACTCAGGTATTCATTTTAAAATGAAAATTCTCAATAAACTAACTAAATAGGTACAATTTGTGCCTAAATTGTCTTTCAATTGATTTTGATTTTTTTTTTTTTTGCTCATTTGCCTTCCATTCTTAATGAGATAGGTTACCCCGAGCATCCGCTAGTGCTGTGGCGTTTGGAATGGGACTATTTGGTGAAAAAGGAAACCTAGGACCTGGTCGTCATCGAGCTTTTGCCGTAACAAGTGAAAGTCGGGCAAGTGATATATCACTTAGGTTTTTTGACTCTTGCCAAAATTACAAGGTAATTCACCATCCTGGTTCTTTCCTTTGATACAAATTTTTAATTTCAGACAGAAGTATTGCACGTGTTATGAATTTGAAGTCGTGTTACTGTTATATTTTCTTCTGTTATTTTCTGGAAAGCTTCGTAGGGATACTTTGCTTTGATTTCTGGTCGCTTGAGATTGGTGAAATTTAATGCAGGACTTTAGGAAAAGTCAGGAACCTGCAGTTGAGAAGCTCAAGGAACCAATTTTTGACGAAATCACTTCTGCACTAACAAAACGCTATGAGCTGAATTTTACAAGGCAGGATATCTCTTCCCTCTGGTTTCTGTGCAAACAGGTAATTGTATTGCATTTATTTTCTAAGAGCCTCTTAAAGTAAAGAAATATCAAGATTTGTTTTTCTTGCAGGAGGCGTCATTATTGGATATAACAGATCAAGCCTGCAGTCTTTTTAGCCAGTCTGAGGTTATCTACTGTTATAACTTAAGTGTGCATAATTCTTTTGTTATGTCATTGGTTATTGAATTTATTTATAATAACAAATGCTATTAGAATTTGAAATGTAAAAAAAAAAAAATGATATGCTGATAAAAAACAAAAATCACATGATATGATTTTGTACCGTCTAATTAGAAAAGACCCAAAATTTCGTGAAATCTTTCCATGTATATGTCGATTTTGCAATGAGGAATGGAATATTATCTCATAAATTGCTATTATTTAGTGTCATCTCCTAAAAAAGGATTAATTTCTAATAGAACCAAATAACCCAAACTAATAACTAGAGTGAAATTTTTCTGAAGAATCTTCATTTTTTGTCACTCATCTCCAACCCAAAAATAAAATCTTGAAAACTTGTATTGGTTGGAAACATTAGTTACAAGTTGTCTTTAAGTCTTCAACTTTTAGTTCGAACATAAATTTTGATCTCCTGTGATGAACTTAAGATTGTAAAATTGTCGTTTTTTTCAAGCTATTTATTCATGAGTTGAAAGTGAATAAAGAAATACTGATTCTCCTATAAATTCATAGTAGTTCTATCTTTTTACAAGCAACGATGCTGCAAAAGCTTTTATGGTTAGAAGGAAATTACATTTAGTATGAATGCTTTTTTGTTCTATTATTTATTTGATTTCTTTTTTATTTGAGGAGTGCTGCAACTGCTATTTTATACATCTGTTCTTAGGTTGCTTTGCTGGAGTGGGCCGATGATGTGGAGGGCTTTGTGTTAAAGGGATATGGAAAATCAGTAAATTATCTCATGGGAGTGCCACTACTTGAAGATGTTGTACAATCCATAGAACAAGCGATTAAGGCTAATGAAGGTATGGCTTATTAGTATCATCGTTTTGTACTTTTGGAGTTGGATGACATTTCTTCTTCTGTTTGCCTGCATCAAAACTAATCAAAATTTTTGTTTCTAATTCCACTGCAGAGTTTTCTTTTTCCTGTTTCCTTTTTGACAAGTTTTTGAGACATCTGATTGCTAAGGATTCAAGTGAAAATTAGTTATTTTCATTTGAGTTTTCTTATTCACTGCTTTCAGAAAACCAAGCTCCGGGAAGTTACGAAAAGGCAAGACTTCGCTTTGCACATGCCGAAACTGTGGTGCCATTCTCATGTTTGCTTGGGCTTTTTCTTGAAGGGTCAGGTAAGTGCTCTCTCAATCGGGTAGATTTGATTGATTTTTCGATTATTGCTTGTTGGCTGTAAGATGAGATTTTAAGATTTTGTTGCAGTGATTATTTTCAGACTTTCAAAAGATACAAAGGGAAGAACCTTTGCAATATCCCCCAAAGCCTCCTCAGGAGAGAATTTGGAAGGGCAGCAATGTTGCGCCTTTTGCTGGGAATAACATGCTGGTTCTCTATTGCTGCCCAGCTAATTCCACAAACAAGTACTTCGTGCAGGTACTGCACAATGAAGTTCCCATGCCACTGCTGGTAAGCCACCGATTTTTTATGCTATTTAAGTGACTATTTCTTGTTTATACTGCATAGTATGTGTAATTATTTCGAAAGACAACTTAAAATTTGTGAAATTCCAGATAAACTTGAAAATGTTAAAATGTACATGAGTGGAAGTCTGATAGATTCTCTAATTCTTGAACTTAACGGAACAGGCCTGTGATGGCTCGGATTTCTGCCCGTTTGAAGTTTTCAAGGTACAATCATCTCCTTTATACATATACCAACTAAGATTAGAACCTCTTTCTGGTGTCTTATGTTAGATTATTGGTTTATTTCCTCAGGAAAGAATATTGGCTCCTCATCTGAAGAAGGACTACAACACAGTCTGTGCTGTGAAATTGGAAGCTCCACAGGAGAATCCAGGAACCAGTAAGTTTTTCTTGTTTCGTTGGCTCTCTTGGCTGTGGAATGATGATAAACGATCCGACAAAGATGAGTTTTAGTTGTTCATGTCTGTTCTTACACCATCTTTTTTCCTTGTGTTAGCCTTTCCTTCCTAAAGTTGGGATCTGGATTCACTTGAGTTTTCACACCCGCCATTTTTTGAGATGCGATCAAGAAATGTGAAGTGTAGATTCTATAAGTGACTACAAATATGATATTGGTTAATGAACTTGAGAAAGTATACTTTGTTTCTTGTCTCTTTGGCTTCATCTAATGGGAATTGGACTAATCTTGAGTTCAATTATTTCTTTCACGTATTAACGTAATTAATATCTTATTTTAACTTTTATAATTAATTTAAATTACTACACTAATATGTGAATGCTGGAGGTCAAAAATTATAGTGAAAATTTTATTTTATTTTTTTTAGCCTTTTGTTAATTTGATGTTTTTTTTTTTTTAATAATCTCTCCAAAGGGTTAAATATAAAATGAAGGGTAATTATCGATTTAAACTTTGTACTATACACTTTTTTTCAATTTGCCCCCTGTACTAAAAAAACGAGCAAACCAAACCCTGTACTTTGATTCTGTTATCAATTTTGACCTTCTATCAACAATTTTATTAAACTCTCATTTAAAAAATTACCAAACAATCTTAGATTCAGTTAAAATTTTTACCACATATTCACTATTTAATGAGAAGATAATCTGAAAATTTTTGTTAATTTTTAACACATGTACGATTTATTGTAATTTTATTTTAGTATTTTATAAAAATATTATAATAAATCATACAAATTTTAAAAAATCACGAAACGTTTTCTATTATCTACCCATGATAGGTTGAACATGTGAAAATTGTTTCAAATAAATCAAATATCGTTTGGTATTTTTTTAAATTAATCTCAATTTCTTATTTACTTTATAAATTAATTTTTAAAAAACTACCAAACGATATTTGATTTATTGGAAAAAAATTTACATGTTCAACCTATCATGGGTAGATAATAGAAAAATTTTCGTGATTTTTTAAAATTTGTATGATTTATTATAATAGTTTTATCAAATACTAAAATAAAATTACAATAAATCGTACATGTGTTAAAAAATAACGAAAATTTTCAGATTATCTCCTCATTAAGTAGTGAACATGTGGTAAAAATTTTAACTAAATCCAAGATCGTTTAGTAATTTTTTAAATGAGCGTTTAATGAAATTGTTGATAGAAGGTCAAAATTGATAACAGAATCAAGTACAGGATTCGGTTTTTCAGTTTTTTTAGCACAGGGGGCGAATTGAAAAAAAGTGTATAGTACAGGGTTCAAATTGATAATTACCCTAAAATGAAATTATAAGGATTTAAGAAAATAAATAATATTATAGTATTATAGAGAGTAGATAAAAACGAGTAACAAACTAGAAGGGTCAAAATGGTATTTTCCGTTAAAAAGTCTATTTTTTTTATTAATTATATAAACCCTAATTACTTCTAAATTTTTTCACTCTTCGGACGGGAAGCTCAACTCTCAATCAGAAGCATCTTCGCGTTTGCTCAAAATATCAGGTAACAGAGTCCGAATCATCGATAACCGATCAGAGCAAGGCGAAACAATCTAAATCTCTCTTTTTCGCTCTCGCAGTGGGAGACGTAACGGTTAAATCCTGTTCTTTGCACTCTGAGAATTTCGGTTGAAGAATTGACAACGATGGCTTCCCATGCCCCTAATTTGGAGTGCCGAATGTACGAGGCCAGGTATCCAGAGGTTGATATGGCCGTGATGATTCAGGTTAAAAACATTGCGGATATGGGAGCCTATGTCTCTCTCCTCGAGTACAATAACATCGAGGGTATGATTCTTTTCTCCGAGCTGTCTCGCCGTAGGATCCGTAGTGTTAGCAGTCTAATCAAGGTGGGTCGTATCGAGCCCGTCATGGTCCTCAGGGTCGACAGGGAGAAAGGATACATTGATCTGAGCAAGAGGAGAGTCTCTGAGGAAGATATCCAGGCTTGTGAAGAAAGGTATAACAAGAGCAAGCTCGTTCACTCTATTATGCGCCATGTTGCTGAGACGCTGAATATAGATTTAGAGGTAAGCGGTCCGTTATGGGGATTTAGATGTTTGATGTTGGTCGAATGCAATTGATATTTTTTTAGTTTGTGTAACTGAACGGAGTTTCGGTATTCTAGTATTTAAATTTTTTGGTTGAAAAGTATGGTTTTAGGGCTTATGTCGATAGTCGACCTGCAAACTGATTGCCTATAGCTAGACTATTTAGTGTATGGATTCAGGTGATTATCTCTTTTCCTCTTCATAAGTTAAAAAGAATTGTGAGATTAAGTGGATTTTGCTTTTTCATTCATGTTCCTATAGTGTAGTAGAACTGCCGAGTCCAGATGCTTTTGGCGAGACCTTTTTCTAGCAGCACTTTATTTGGAATAAAGAATCATATTTTGATGAATGCGAGTTCTAAATCTAATGCTTCTCGTTTTTTTTTTTCAATGACTGTCCACATTACTAATTTTTCAGTAAAACCTTGTTCTTGCTGTATTTTTCAAGTCAATTTTGTTAGTTCAAAAGTCTTTCAAATCTCCGTGTTAGTTATCCACGTCCTGTTGCATTATTTTAACTACACGTCTGTTGCATTATTGTTAATAAGATTGCTTGATTCCATAGATTTAAGCGTAAGTTCATTTTGTAAATCATACTTTTTATCAATTTCAGGACCTATATATCCACATTGGCTGGCCTTTGTACCGGAAATATGGTCATGCTTTTGAGGTGAGAATATATTTACAGCTTTTTATTGTCTTCTCTAGTGATAGTTGTGAATTTGAACTCTTCTGTGTAGGCCTTCAAGATAATTGTCACTGATCCTGATTCAGTTCTGAACTCACTCACTCGCGAAGTTAAGGAGACTGGTCCTGGTGGGCAGGAGGTATTCCCTTGAAATATTGGATGAAGTGCCTCTGAGTGCTGACTAAATCAATTTGCTTTCCTGTTCTATAGGTGACCAAGGTAATTCCTGCTATTACAGAGGAGGTCAAAGAAGCACTGGTAAAGAATATTAGGAGAAGAATGACTCCCCAACCTCAAAAAGTTCGAGCTGATATCGAGATGAAATGTTTTCAGTTTGACGGCGTCCTTCACATTAAGGTTGAATTACGGTTTTTGATAATCTTAATGTTCCGTTCGTGGATTTCTAGTAACTAGACAGTAGATATTATAACATATGCAGGAAGCAATGAGGAGGGCTGAAGCTGCTGGCAATGATGATTGTCCTGTTAAAATTAAGCTGGTTGCTCCTCCTCTATATGTTCTTACTACTCAAACTCTTGACAAGGTTAGTAAAGTCCCAGAAATTTTAATTGATGAAGCATAGTAAAAATATATAGTCCTATGTTATTTTTATGCTATGGATGTTAAATTGCAACTTTGCCAATGGAAACTTCTCCTGGATTTGGCAGGAACAAGGAATAACAGTCCTTAATAAAGCAATCATCGCTTGTACTGAGGCAATCGAAAAACACAAGGGAAAACTTGTGGTGAAGGAAGCACCTAGAGCTGTGAGTGCCATTTCATACAACGCTTTTTTCTCTTTTATGTTTAGTATTCCTTAAAACTGTTTTGAAGTATCTGATACAAAATTCTTGAAAAATTTTTATTTGATACACGATGATTTGGACCTCAGGTGAGCGAGCGGGATGATAAGTTACTTGCTGAACACATGGCGAAGCTCCGACAGGACAACGAGGAGATAAGTGGAGATGAAGATAGCGAAGAAGAAGACGACACCGGGATGGGAGAAGTTGATGTGGAAAATGCAGGTCCTGGGATAACGGAGTGAAGATCTAAAATAACAATTTATAAAATTTTGAACCTATGTTTTGAGATATACTTTTGGCAAAATGACCAAGTACCGTGTAGCCCTATTTTTTCCAAGTCTTTTCAATGTTCCAAGAGTCAATTAACTAAGGTAGAATCATGTGTTAATCTCTCCAATCAGCTAAAAGCAGCCGTATAGTCTGTGAAAAGACTACGTATAAAAGTATCCTTCCATTATTCAATACGTACAAAACCTCTGTAAATACAAAATGCAGTAAGCAGTGGACGGAAATCAGATGGGATATGCACAGGAGTATGTTGAATTGTCCAGGATGAGGCTGCCATCGACGGCAGGTGACAGTTCGACGGTAGCAGCCCAAGTCATCCTGGTAGCTCAAGGTTTGGTTCGTGAAGGCAGAACCAGAGAGAACGGAATGATCTTTCACTCTCATCCAGCCCCCTGATTCCTGACGATTTGTCTCAGAGCTCCAACAATACTCATCAGGAATTCTTCTCACTCAGTGCATGAGAAACGTTCGATACCTGCAAGTATGTATCGTCTACCAAACTCGGTATCGAAGTAAGCACGACCACGAGAGGGTATTTCCTCTTCAACTTTGAGTTAATAATCACAGTCCCTCCGTTTTCTGCAATTTTTATCTCTTTCTTTGACTTGATCTTCTGTTTAACTTTTTTGTGAGTTCCATTGTTTTCGAATTTTATCAGGTTCTTGAACTTGAAACTGTTGGAGAACACGGAAGTCAAGTTTCCTGCGCTTGATTTTACCCATCCCTCAATTCGCATTTTCCTCTCTGCTTTGATTCTGAATGAGCCATCAAGAAGTTCAAATTCTGAGTGCCGTTTTAATTTGAGCTCTGGAGTATGGTAGATGAAGGATTCTGCTTGGACCGCCGAGGATTCAAAGTCCAGCCACAGGTGAAGGTTTGCATCAACTAGCCAGTATGAAATGGCGTTACCTACTCCAATTCCAAAGCTGTGAACTTTCCCATCCAAAAGCTTTCCTAGAAATGGCGTCAGATCGAAATCATATGAAGGAAGATCAAATGCTCCAATCCCTACGACTGGCTCCCAAAACAACGGATTTATTCCACCAGTGAAGATGACGGGAAATGGTATCTCCGATCCCGCAAATTTACCATCAACGGTCACAAAAACTTCCCGGAAAGCTCCATTACCTCGCCCTGTAGTTAAGTTGTTTGTTTTGATGTAGGAATCAGGTGGGTTTGAGTACCAAAACTCATCGTTTCCATGAAATGAAACATACAATTCCAGAATGGCTCTGTGGGTATTATGTGGAATCTGAATTTTTTCGAAGGCAGATCCGATTCACTCTCAATCCAGAACCAAAATCCTTTATCGTCATTGCTCTGAGATATCGGAATTATCAAATCAGCCGGAATTTCATACACATCCTTCAGCCTTTTCCCCTTATTAGCGCTACCGCTACCGGCATGCTCTTCAGTTTCAGGTACAGAAATATCTCTTAATTTGGCGGAGTTAAAGCCTGATTTTTCCCATATAGATTCTAATATTCTGTTGGATCCTTTGACATTAAGAACCGAGGGAAATCTAACCATGTTATTATGTTTGTAGAAGAAGAAGACAACTTCAACGTGGTAAACGCCGGTGTAGACGTCGTTAACGATGTTTTCCAGCATCATCGTAACGTTGAGGTCGGATCGTGCAAGTAGAGATGAATACCTGGTGATGTCCTTCCGAACCTTCCAAAAAATTCCCGACTCCGTCGGCTCCGCCGTGCTGCTTCTGAGAATCTCTGCTCCACCGAGCCATATTCCGGCGATGCGATCGTATTGCTCGCCTTTACAAGCCACACGAAGCTCGAGAACGACGTGGGACCATGGGCCGGGGCAATCGGTCGGTGGAGAGTACGGGATCGAAAATGGTGGTCCATTAATGGTGTTTGCAAAAGAATGATTGAGAACTGAGTGGGAGCTTGATGGGGTGAGGGAATCGGTCTGCAAAGGACGAGTAATCTGGAAGTACTGCTGGTACGGGTTCCGGAGGAGAGATTTGGTGAAACGATCGGGATATGAAGACGGCGAGACGTGGTTTGCGCAGAGGAGAAACAGTAAGAGGAAGACAAAAGGGACCATTTCGTATTACAGGAAAACACGGCGATAAGAGGGATGACTATATACAAGATGATCCATCGAAGTAGGACCAGTAATAAATAGGGGAAATTCTGAAAATCTTGCACTATTTATTTGAAAAATCAAACCTCCGGTCGTGGGCAAAGCTGAGAATCTTGTAGGTCGAGTAACAACGAATGCCCATGAACCCAATTTCTGAAACTAATGAATAAATGGCAACTGAGGGTGGATGGAGGCTGGAAGAACTGGTTGAAAAATGGAGGAAGACGCCTACAAGTCAGATATGGACTCAATCCTATTTACTTGAACCAGCCTGTGTTAATGCATGTACAAGCACATTGTTTTGAATCTTTGATCATATTTAGTTTGGCAAAAGATTTCTACTTTAGCATTTCATAATCTCTCTGTCCAGTGATCAACGATCAGGACCAGCCACCCCTCTCTCTCTCTCTCTCTCCCATGTGAGCGCCATGGATGATATCTGTCACACGGTTAAATTCTTGCCCAAATTTTCACCGAGTGATGGCGCCAAGTCCTCGACTAGGCCAGCCCCTCCTCTCAATAGTACGGAATATAAAAGAGACAAAGTGTTTACGGGAGAATCCTCCCAACCCTCCTTGATTTCCGAAAACAAGAACTAGGAAACAATTTCTCTCCAAGGCACACCACAATGCTCAAGACACTCAAACTCGAAGTTGATGTCTTGGCTTGGTTGCTCATGGCCTATTTATACACAAATGGTCAAGGTCATGTACATGAATCCTCATAAGTGCAAGCACTAACATAAATAAGCACTAACATAAATGAGAGCACTAAAATGAGAGCATTAACATAAATGAAGCACTAACATGAATGAGAGCACTAACATAAATAAAGCACTAACATGAATGACCTTCTGCCTTCCCGCGTGGGCCTGCCCCATCGGCCCAACGCCAAATGTGGGCTGCGCCACTCCAAGTGATCCAGCCCGCGTGCCTCAAGTGCCCACCAACACTTAGAATATTTTAGCACGCCTTGAGGAGTTTGCCAAGCTCTTCCTTCATCGGGCCCTTGGCCCGTGTCTTTATGCATCGTGAGAAATGGGGCGTAACAATCCACCCCCACTAGATGAAGTTGACGGCCTCGTCGACACCCAAGCTAGGTAATCTTCGATTTGCTGCTCAAATTGCCATAGATCAACATCTTTCTCCCATGTGGCCTCTTCTTCATTCTCCCATTGCACAAGGAACTCCCGTCGTGTGTCCCTTTTGGTCCCCCTTAGGGTTCGATGGTCAAGGATCTTGGCCATCTTTTTAGTTAATTCCATGCGCACCCCGGGTGGTGCTCTAAGCACTTGCCTTCGATCTCCTTCGTAAAAAGGTTTGAGAAAGCTCACATGGAATGTAGGATGTAGTTTGAGCCTTTCGGGTAACTCCAATCGGTAAGCCACCGCTCCAATCCTTTTGAGTACCACAAATGGTCCATCGTACCTCGGAATAAGCCCTTTGTGGAACCGTCGATCCTTGACTTTCTTCCAAAGTTGTGGAGTAAGTTTCAAAAGAACCTTGTCCCCTACTTAGAACTCCACCATCCTTCTCTTCCCACCCACATACTTCTTCATCCGCCGTTGGGCTTTTGCAAGACTATCCCGAGCTTGTTCGTACAACTCAACCAGATCCTTGCCATATTGATAAACGGATGGACAAGCCCCTTGCCCATCGCCTCGTTGTGTCATCTCCAATGGCGTTGATGGTTGATAGCGGAGAACGAATTCCGCCGAACTCATCTCGGTTGATGAAGACTTGTGTAGATTATAGGAGAATTGCGCCGAGTCTAACAACTCTAGCCAATTCCTTTGTGTGGCTGTCATGAAATGCCTCAAATATTCCTCAAGAATAGCATTGATGCGCTCCGTTTGCCCATCGGTTTGAGGGTGATTCGCCGTTGAAAATTTGAGCTCCGTCCCCAACAATTTGAACAAAGTAGTCCAAAATTTTCCCGTGAATCTTGGATCCCGATCGCTAATGATCTCACGGGGGAGTCCAAAAATCTTCACAACTCCCTTTAGAAAATACCCCGCCGCATCATAAGCCGAGCATTCCTTCGGTACTCCCATAAATATCGCATATTTGGAGAACCGATCCACCACTACAAAGATAGCACTCATCCTTCTAATAAGTGGTAATCCCATGATAAAGTCCATAGACACCGATTCCCACGGTCTCTCTGGAATAGGTAGAGGTTGAAGTAATCCCGCTTCCTTCTTCCTCTCGGTCTTGTCTACTTGGCAAACTAGACAAGTCTTGACGTATAACTCTACGTCCTCCCTCATTTTAGGCCAAGTGTAGCTTCGGCCCAATAGTGCCATCATGCGCTCCACGCCCGGATGGCCCGCCCATTTGGTGTCGTGAGTCTCCCTCATGATTCGTTGGCGCAAACCGCCCAAACTAGGTACCATAATCCGATTGCCTCGGCCTCTCAAAAGACCATCCTCAAGCCAATACTTTCGGACTAAGCCCACCTCCACATGTTTTGAAGTCCGAATGTAGTCCATATCTTCCTTTGCGGCCGCCTTGATTTCCTCCAAAAAAGTTGATTGTACTTCGGTTAGAGAAGCTATGATCTCCTCACAATTCTTTCGGCTCAAGGCGTCGGCCACCCTATTCTCGGTGCCCGGTTTGTGTAGCCATGTAAAGTCGAACTCGGCTAGGAATTCTTGCCACCTTGCTTGCTTAGTCGACAATTTCTTTTGTGTACGAAAATAGGTGTTAGCAACGTTGTCCGTTACTACCACGAATGGAGTCTTTAAAAGATAGTGCCTCCAAGACATAAGACAATGAATTACCGCCACCATTTCCTTCTCATGGGCCGAATATCTCTCTTCCGCCCCCTTGAGTTTTCGACCCTCATAAGCCACGAGATGTCCATCTTGAGTGAGCATCCCACCAATAGCTCGATCCGATGCATCCGTGTGCACCTCAAATGGCACCGCAAAGTTAGGCAATCTCAACACCGGTTCGGAAGCCACGGCTTCCTTCAATTGATCAAACGCACCTTGACATGAGTCCGTCCATATCCAAGAGGGCTCCTTCCTTAGTAAATCCGTCAATGGACTTACTATCCTCGAATAGTCCATAATGAACCTCCGATAGTAATTAGCTAGGCCAAGGAATGACCTAAGCTCGGCTACTTTTGTGGGCGCCATCCATCCGTTGATAGCTTCCACCTTCTTTCCATCCATGCGAATCAAGCCCCGCTTGATGAAATGGCCTAGGAAGTTTATCTCCTCCGCGCCAAACTCGCATTTCTCCCTTTTAACATAGAGAGAGTGCCTCCACAACCTTTCGAATACCTCCTTCAAATGAATGACATGCTCCTCGAGCGATTCACTATAGACAACTATGTCATCCAAGTAGACGACAACATAACGATCTAGTAAATCATATAGCACTTCGGTCATAAGATTGCAAAATGTGGCCGGTGCATTGGTTAGACCAAACGGCATGACCAAGAACTCATACGAACCATAGCGTGAAACCATAGCAGTCTTTGCCTCATCTCCTTTTGCAATACGTACTTGCCAATACCCTGACCGAAGATCTAGTTTGGTGAAGTATGACGCCTTCGCCAATCGGTCAAATAAATCACTTGCATTTGGAATAGGGTATTTGTTTTTTATGGTTACCTTGTTTAGCGCCCGGTAGTCGACACACATACGCAATGTTCCATCCTTCTTGCGTTGAAATAATACCGGCGCCCCATAAGGTGCCTTGGACGGTTGAATGTAGCCCGCCTCCAACAACTCGTCCAATTGTTTCCTCAATTCCGCTAGTTCCGGTGGTGCCATACAGTATGGTGCTTGTGCGGGTGGAACCGCTCCCGGTTCAAGTTCAATTTTATGATCCACCCCTCGCCTTGGTGGTAGCATCTTTGGTAATTCTGGTGGCATCACGTCTTGGTACTCCTCGAGCACCTTATGTGACGACCCTAATACTGTACCCATATTTCCGTACTATATCCTAATATCCTTAACTAAACTCTAGGCGGGATCTAAACCGAAATTGAAACCAGAATCGAAATCGGAATTTAAAATCTAGGTTTAAAACCATTTAAAACAAACATAAAACTATTTAATAAAATAATTAAAAACTATAACACAATTAAATAAAACAAAACAAATAAAAGGGGAGGGCAAAACTGTCCAGCCCGTGACAAAAGGGAGCAGCGATCACGCTGCACATTGCAGCGCACGATCGCTGCATGTTGCAGCGATCAGTCGCTGCAATTGCAACGCACGATCGCTGCAATTTGCAGCGATCAGCCGCTGCAATTGCAGCGCACGATCGCTGCAAGTGCTCCTCGCGCAGCGCCCGATCGCCCTCAGCAATTTGTACTGCGATCGCAGCAGCTCTTTCTTCTCTTCTCTTTTAACACCAATACTCTCTGGAATACGTGATTCCAGAGAGCAATCCAGAGAGCAGAACACTTTAAAAAAATGTTCTCTGTAATCTAAATTCATACACTTCCATACATTCTCATATCCTCAACATTAAAGCACCGAAGCATACACTTCACTCCGTCTATCACTAAAAACCGACCCAAAACGTATTTAAAACCATATACATTTTCATGAAACCGAACTGCATGGATATGTTTAAAATCTAAACAAACCTACCTGTTTCAAAATCACTCAAAACAGTTCCAAAACGTTTGAAAGTGTTAAAACGTAATCCTATCAACTACCAGAATCAAGCATTCTATAATGTCCATACTACCAACAGCCCAAAATGTCCCAAAGCCTTCAAAATCTATACATACTGTCCCCACGGGTCAGATAAGCCTCAACTGCGCCAGCACACCACCACAGCCATCCTCCGTCAACTGGACTCAAGCATCAGGAGGAGGGACATCGTCCTCACCTGCCTCGATGTCTAAGTCACCTACACCATACAATACACTATGAGATGAAATCCCAGTAAGCTCTACGTAAATGCAATATATGTTGTGCATATGAGTTCATTAATCATGTATGTTTTCTTTACTATGCAATGCTCAATAGGTGTCACCGAGATCCTATCCCTCTAACCAGAGAGAGCTCATCCAGCGGGCGGACTACTCTTTCTAGCTAGAAGCGGGGGGTGCACGCTTACAACACGTACAGCCATGCCTGATACGTCTTTCGGCCAATACGCCTTTCGGCCAATAAGTCTTTCGGCCAATGCTATGCTTTACGTTATCTGTAAAACTCTGTGCGGAAATTCATTTTCATGTTTTTCTTTAAAACAAGTGATGCGTGAACAGTTCAATATCTTAAAGTAAACAAACAATAACGTGTACCATCAAGACTGTAAAGCGTAAACTATAAATTCCTAAAACCTAGCTACCCAAACCAAGTACAATTAAACAAATGCATCTCCAAAACTCCTCGAGACGACATTCGATGTACGGTGTAGGCCAATCGGCCAAAGAAGATCACGAGAACTTACCTCGTGTCCAAAGCAGCTCAAGCTCCGTCCACGAGCGTTGTTTGTCTGAAGCAAAACACAATATTCGCCGTTAAAACTAATTTAAGGTACTTAACGTCCAAATAAATAAAACCTTAACTAAAGAAATTTCCTATAACTTTAATTCAATTTATCGAGCTATTCTATTGGACAATACTCGCTCAGCACCTTAAATTCCAATTTACGAGTTTTTCCCCAAAATCTCGAAAATCCCTAATTTTTAACTTTCGTCCTAAATCAATCAAATTCGTCTAATAACGCTCAGTACGTCCAATATATACTTTATTACGGCAAACCTATTAATTATAAACCCTAAATCTCGTTTTTAATGGAAAACCTAACGAAAACCCTAAACGTAAAACTCTACGAAACTCGAAGTTTAACGCTCTAAAACTTTAGAATCATACCTAGAGCGTTGATTGGAGGAGAAAACGTGAAGGAAACGGAACGATCGGAGGTCGGATCGTCGAGAAACCCTCGCGGGCAGAGAGGAAGCCGAGAGAAAATCGAAGGAAAGAAGCTTCTGGCGTGAAAATTGAGAAAGAGAAAGAAGAAAAGGTTTTTAATATTAATTTGTCTTGACAAATTACCATTCTGCCCTTCTATAGTTTTTATATAAGTTTCGTCCTTTGTTTCGTTAATTAACTAGCTATACGATTCCACCAAATCTCCTTATTTCACCAATAAGTTCAACTTATTATTTGGGATTTATTAAAACTGTCCGTTCGTAAATCGGACCTCGTTTACTATTTTTTCTTAAACGTCTATTTCGTTACGAGAAGCGTATTTACTCGGAATACAGCGTTACTATTCCGAAAATTCCTTAAATTTCCTTAAAATTCCTATTAATCGTCAGGATCGTAATGATGCTTTCTTTTCGTGAAACGGACCTGATTTGACATATCTACAAAAATGCCATAATATATAATATAATATACAAATCCGTACAAACCGGGTATTACATCTTAAGAACATCCCTCGGCACCTCCCCCATACCATCGCTTTTGACTTCTCTCAACGTTGCCAAGAAAGTGGTCTCACCTCTCCTAAGGCCCGCTTTCAATTGAAGAGAAGATAGCATGTTGCACTTACCACGTGTTTCGCTCTTGACAACACATGGTGCGGATTCGTCTTGGATCATCATAACACCAAGTTGCGGCAAGATCATCGCCTTCGCTTGCCGGAAGAACTCGAGTCCTAGAATGAGTTCGAAATCATCAAGTGGGACCACCATGAGTGGGCATTCACCTTGCCACTCCCCCACATTTATCAAAGGTTGTGTCGTTCCCTTAACTGGCTGTGCACCCGAATTGACAGCCTTAATCATACTTTCACTCTTGGTCATCTCCAAACCAAGTTCTCTCGCCTTCATGCTTGAGATAAAGTTGTTGGTAGCTCCCGTATCCAACATGGCACACACCCTCCTCCCAAGGATGGTAACTTCGACATACATAAGGCCCTTTTGTGGAGACCCCGCCTTCACATTCGTAAGGGCATTCACAAGTTGTATAGGATTCACACGAGGCTTCTCCTCCTCGTTGGACCCCTCCTCCTTAATGTGCATCGTGGATAGTGACCCTTTGTTAGGACACTCTCGGGCAAAGTGAGAACCGCCACAAATAAAGCAACCCGACCCCTTCTTCTTTTGGGAGTGATCAAATCCCTTAGATTTAGAAGTACCTTGTGGTGCATTTCCTTTGTCTTTCCGCCGCCATTTGCCTTGCCTCCACGTTTATCCTCCTTGCTTTTCTTCTTTTCAACCGAGGGTGTAGATTTGTAGTCCACAAGCGCCTCGGCAATAGAAATAGCCGTTTGCACATCTTTTACTCCATGGCGTCTTAATTCCGCTTGGGCCCATGGTTGAAGGCCCGCCATAAAGTTGAACAACTTGTCATCTTCATGCATGGAAACAATGTCGAGTAGTAGTGAACTATAGTCACGAACATAGTCACGTACCGTGCCAGTTTGTCTAAGTCTCCTCAATGATTCCTTCGCGATCCATTCTGAATTTTGAGGAAGAAACCGATCTCTAAGTTCACTTTCTAGCGCTCCAAAAGTGTCAATAATCGGCTCCCTACTTTGGTTTTGCCTCCACCAAAGTTTCGCATCTCCACCCAAGTACATGCTTGCAATCATTACTTGGCTCTCTTCTTCGATGCTTGCGGCCATGAAGTATTGCTTCATGTCCCAAAGGAAATTCTCTAACTCCTTCGCGTTGCGGTTGCCACTATAAGTCTTAGGTTCGGGAACCTTATCATGGGTAGCCAAAGCACCTCGAATTTGGCTAGTGCTTCCAACCGACTTGGCAAGCTCTTTATCCACTTTGAGCATTGCCTCCAAAGCTTGTTGCTAAACAGCCACGATATCCATTCCAATCGAGGCTTGAAACTCCGCGAGTCCCTTCTTTACTAAACGAAGATCAACGATCAATGGTGTCCTCCGACGTAGCCATCGATACTCCCACCAAGCTTTCCAACCTCGTGAGTCTAGATAAGATCGCCTCCATGGATCTTGCTTCAAGAGTCTTGATGTAGTTGTTCGGAAGTTCGCAACGACCGAGCTCTGATACCAAGTTGTCACACGGTTAAATTCTTGCCCAAATTTTCACCGAGTGATGGCGCCAAGTCCTCGACTAGGCCAGCCCCTCCTCTCAATAATGCGGAATATAAAAGAGACAAAGTGTTTACGGGAGAATCCTCCCAACCCTCCTTGATTTCCGAAAACAAGAACTAGGAAACAATTTCTCTCCAAGGCACACCACAATGCTCAAGACACTCAAACTCGAAGTTGATGTCTTGGCTTGGTTGCTCATGGCCTATTTATACACAAATGGCCAAGGTCATGTACATGAATCCTCATAAGTGCAAGCACTAACATAAATAAGCACTAACATAAATGAGAGCACTAACATGAATGAGAGCACTAACATAAATGAAGCACTAACATAAATGTGAGCACTAACATGAATGAGAACACTAACATAAATGAAGCACTAATATGAATGACCTTCTGCCTTCCCGCGTTGGCCTGCCCCATCGGCCCAACGCCGAATGTGGGCTGCGCCACTCCAAGTGATCCAGCCCGCGTGCCTCAAGTGCCTACCAACACTTAGAATATTTTAGCATGCCTTGAGGAGTTTGCCAAGCTCCTCCTTCATCGGGCCCTTGGCCCGTGTCTTTATGTATCATGAGAAATGGGGCGTAACAATATCGATCTCCCAACAGAGTTCGCAGTCCAAGATCACGATCTCCAAACTTCTTCTGCTCTTCCTTCAAAGACATTAAAGACCTTTGCCTTGAAGAACAACGCCAGACATTGGGACAGAAGAACCTTATCCTGCCGAGAGTCTTCATCGGCGGGGAAATACATTGGTGGCACCGACCAAGTGAAAGAGCTCTACGAGGAAAACAGAGGGTGCTTGTGGTTTATGTGGAGGGCTCAGATATATTCTCTGCAACAAATGCAATGGAAGCCATAAGATCTACGTGGAGATTGAGCATTAATGGCATCAATTGGAGGGTAGTTGCAATTATTCAAATTGTGGGCCTCACTGTTCCTTTCAATCATATTTAAAGCAACATTACCATAATCATGTCACGCACTTATCAAACATTTACTAAATGAAGATCCGAAAAGTTAAACCAACTTCCATGAAGTTGATTAGGTCAATTAAAACCAATAACAAACTTGGTTTATGCCCAAGTTTCACTCCTAAAAAAAATATGAGTAACAGCTGTCAAACAAAGAAACAAGTCAATAAAATTGCATAAATTTGTTATAATCCATCGTGAAACATCAGGGAAACTGCGCAAAAATTATCATGATAATCTCAAGTATGTAGATATTAAAAAAATGGTAAAAATAGGCGGGTCAAATCAACGACTTTCAAAAAGTCGACGATATTTGTTATGACTTGATTACATTAAGGCCGTGTTTGGTTCTTCAGCTAGATCGACGCCGTCCCAAGTGTTGCCGATTCGAAAAATAAGCACTGCATCCAAACGCGTCTCTTATCCATCAATTCTCTCATTCTCACGTTGCAAGCCTTCGACGTGAGGCGTCGGCTTTGGACTCAGTCCACTCAGGCGTTTGGTCCAATAGGATCGGAGTTTTATGGAGCATTTCACTTTGAGCTTACTTTTGGTCTAGTGCATGCTGCTTTTAGCAAACGCGTTTTCAAAAAGGGTGATGTCTTTAACTTTGATTTTTAGTGCTAGAACATGGTTTTTGATCTCTACCCATTTTCTTGTTCCTCTTTAGTTCATTCAATACTGGTTTCTACTCTAGTTTCTAAGCTTTTTTGATGAACAGAGTCTGCCCGTTTCAGATCGTCGATAGCTCATCTGGGTTTCTCTTTCTGTGCTGCGGAGCAGCTTGATCGTAGCGAAAATGCGAGAAAATTGGAAGTTTCATCGGTTTAAGGATCGTAGTGGATTGTTTTGTTTGGTCGTCGTTTGTTTGAGCTTCGGTTTGTGTTGGTCACTGAACGATGAAGGTAATAAATTTGGTTTCGTGCTTGGATGCTCTAGATTTCCGATTTTCCTAATAGTTCTATGCCTGAAAATCGAGTGAAAATGCTCTAAAATGGGTTTCGCTCTCTGTGTGTAGGTTTGGCTCTGTTGAGCTTCAAGGAAAAAATAGTAAATGACCCGTCTAGTGCTTTATTGAGTTGGAGTGACGAAGATGGACGGATTGATCCGTGCTCCTGGTTTGGCGTTGAATGCGCGGATGGAAAAGTCGTATCTTTGTGAGTAATCTTTTCTCAATATTCTGTTATTTTTTGGTAATTTATAAATTTTTCCGATGCATTCATAGATTCATATTGGTATTTATTTGCCGAAACTCTATATATAATCACTGATTAATGGAAGTAAATTTTGATGCATGCGATGGGTAGAAACTTGATAGATCTGTGTCTGGAAGGAACTCTTACACCTGAACTTAAGCGCTTAGTCCACGTGAAATCGATGTAAGAAGTTAACTATTTCTGATTTATTCTTCTTTTAGTTTGTCATTTCTTAGTTATATGATTGTTACTCGGCCTCAGAATTCTTCGAAACAACTCATTTTCTGGGAAAATCCCCGAAGGAATTGGAAATTTGGAAGAATTAGAGATGCTAGATTTAGGACACAACTGCTTCTCCGGACCTCTACCATCTGATCTCGACTCCGATCTCTCTCGTGGAATCATGTATGTCTGTTTTATCTGGGAGAAAGTTGCCCTTTTCATCTTTTCTTATCATTTCTCTAATTAGGCAAGTTTTATTTTTTCTTTTGCAGTCTTTTGGATGAAAATAAGCTTCTTGGCATCTCATCTCCTGAAATCAGTGAGCTTCAGTTGCTTCAAGTGCATGAGAATAGATTATGGAGTTCAGCTCAAAGTCAAAGATCATCGTGCAACAAGAAATGTTACTCGAGGTGTGTTTTTCCCTCGGCTTGACCGAAATATATTGGTAAAGTTGTTTGAACTGATAGACAATGTATCTTTTCCGATGAGCTTCTCGGAGGATTTGAAAGGATATATCAAATGAAATAGCTTGCTAGTTTTGATGAGCTTTATTTATCTAAAATTGCCTGTCTTCTGCTTTTTTCTTTCTTTCTTATCAGATATGCTTCCCAAGCTGAAAATGTCAATCAGAGGAGACTGCTCCAGGAAAACACTCCGATGATCATGTTTGTATTTCCCCCCATTCGTTCAGATTTCCCACCAGCTTTACGATCACCTCCCCCTCCAGCATCTGCAATCTCTGCACCTCAACCTGATCAAACTCCAGTTCCTCCATCTTCTCCTCCTCCACCTCCACCTGCTCTTTCTCCACCAATATCTCCCCCTTCAAACAACTGGTCATCGGCGACTTCTGCTAGAAAGTCGTCTTCAATGCCTGCTGGAGTTTTAGTTGGGATCATTGGAGGCGCCTTAATTCTAATCGTTTTTGGTGTCTGCATGTACCTCTTCGTCTTCAAAAAGGTACCTGTTAGACCTTGGGCAATGGGATTAAGCGGACAGCTCCAGAAAGCTTTTGTTACTGGTACTTTTCTTTGCCAATATAAGACGATCCATGAAATAGTTACTGC
The DNA here is from genome assembly GCA_022432975.1 of Begonia masoniana. NCBI lineage: Eukaryota > Viridiplantae > Streptophyta > Magnoliopsida > Cucurbitales > Begoniaceae > Begonia > Begonia masoniana. Next base: position 1,777,702 of record CM039504.1, read on the forward strand.
TCGAAACAAACTGCTGCCTGCATTTTCGTTTTTTCCGCTCCATATAAACATATATCTCTTTCTTATCTCTGTAATTGACTAGCTTAGTATGTATTTTCAGGTGTTCCGAAACTCAAGAGATCCGAGCTTGAAACAGCTTGCGAAGATTTTAGTAATGTCATTGGGGTAACACCAATTGGAACAGTGTACAAAGGGACATTATCCAGTGGAGTTGAAATAGCTGTTGCCTGTCTTGCAGCCAAGTCTGTCAATGATTGGCCTAATACGCTCGAATTGCAGTTTAGGAAAAAGGTACCTGTTGAAACAAAATTCTATTCCCTTCCTTTTTAATCGCATTGGTTTCTACTTATATCTCGTGGTTGATAATTTTAGATTGACACGCTATCGAAAGTAAACCACAAGAATTTCGTCAACCTTATTGGCTACTGTGAGGACGAAGAGCCTTTTGCCAGAATGATGGTATTTGAATATGCTCCCAATGGAACACTATTCGAGCATTTACATAGTAAGTACGAAGTTGTTATTCATAACATAATTCTATAAAAAAAATCCTCGGTTCTTCTAGAATGATGGTATTTGAATATGGTTCTTCTAGAATGATGGTATTTGAATATGCTCCCAACGGAACAATGTTTGAGCATTTACATAGTAAATACTAGGATGTTATCTGTAACATAATTTCTATGTCAAATTTAAACTCTAAAATATGGTTGGTTTTGCAGTACAAGAATCCGAGCACTTGGATTGGGGAATGAGACTGAGAATAGCTGTAGGCATGGCTTCTTGCCTGGACCATATGCACCAACTGAATCCACCAATTATCCACAATAACCTCACTTCTTCTGCAGTAACTCTTACTGAAGACTACGCAGCCAAGCTTGCAGAGACGAGCTTTTGGAACGATACGGTAGCAACAGAGAGAGAGTCATCAAGCGTCAGTCTTGTAAAGACAGCCGTGGGAAGCTCTGAAAGTAATGTTTACAGCTTTGGAGTGATATTGTTTGAGATGATGACGGGCCGACTTCCTTATTCTGTGGATGACGATTCACTTGAAGATTGGGCATCGGATTACTTAAGAGGAGAGCAAACACTTAAAGAGATTGTGGATCCCACATTGAAAAAATTCAATCCAGAACAGCTAGAGCTGATTGGCCAAGTAATAAAATCGTGTAGTCATCCCGATTGGAGATTAAGGCCAGAGATGGCAGACGTGAGCATCAGATTGAGATCAATAGCGGGAATATCACTGGAAGAAGCCACTCCAAGACTCTCCCCCCTTTGGTGGGCAGAGCTAGAGATCATGTCAACTGAAGCTCAGTGAAAATTTTCTTGTTGATACTCTGTAATTATGCTTATTTATAGAGAGGCTGGTTTGGCTGTAAATTTGTAGATGACTTGGGCATTCTCTCTCTGCGCTTGCTCTATATGTTCCTCTTATGGGGGGTGCGCGTGCAAGAATGTGCACATCAAAAACCCATGTAATATGTATGCATCAACTTCATCCAAGATTTATTTGTTGGTGTAAAATTTTCTTCAGAGATCTAAAATCAATCATTAAAGAGATTGCTCTCTGTTACTGTAATATCGGAATAAACTGTGTTTGGATTGTACCCATAATTCATGAAATCTTTGCCATAAAGTTGTACTGCTTCAGTTGCTCTTCAAGGACTCTGTGATTCCATCTTCTTCTTTGATTTGTATGTTTACCATTTTCAAGATGACAAATATTGAACTTTATTTGCTTAGATTCCTCGAATATCACCTTCAAATTTATGTCATTCATCTGCCAGCTCAATGTTGATGAATTCTTGTGGGTAATAATGGTGCTCTGATTCTCGTCTTGCTCTGCTATCAATGCGATTCTTTCTCCATCTTACTGCCGTCTCCACCAACTACCCAGTAACTTAAAAACCTTTGATCGAGTTCAATGGGGAAGATTCAATGTAGACTGTAGAGAGATTTTAAGAGATCTTTCTATGGATTTCCTTCAACTCTCCTCTCTCTGTTTCTAGTTGAATTAGTGACGGCAGAATTATTTGTATAAAAATAAAAGAAGGTGGGCTTCACGTAAAACACCTAACTCTAAAGAGTTAGTAGCTCCCACGTCAACAGGCCAGAAGAATATCCATAAATAAACTTCCGCTCCCCAAACATTCCCTCATCGTTTACAAGCTTTCCTTCAATTTTCCATTATCTCAAACTTAGTCAAAATGGCAATCAGCAACACCATGATCATCTTTTCATTGCTCTTTCTCTCTTTAGCCTTGTCTTCTACAATGGCCTCAGAAGATAACAGTTCCACCGTTTCCAAACCAACTGGGAAGGATTTTGAAGTGGTGGTGGAAGGTCTAGTCTATTGCCAGAGCTGCGCACAAAAGGGAACATGGTCTTTGACCGATGCCAAACCAATCCAATCAGCTAAAGTGAGTGTGATTTGCAAAAGCTACACAAACCAAGTCAAATTCTACAAGGTTTTCGAAACAGACGCCAATGGCTATTTCTTCGCACAGCTTGAAGGCTACAAGATGATCAACCCCCTATTGGACCATCCTCTCCAATCCTGCAAAGTAAAACTTGTCTCTTCCCCTCTCAAAACTTGCAACCTTCTGAGCAACATTAATTACGGACTTTACGGTGCGCCTCTTCGTTTCGAAAACAAGATTGTTATCAAGAAGGACTATAAGGCTGTGATCTATGCTACCGGTCCCCTGGCTTTCCGTCCCAACGATTGCCGTCCAACCATTCAAGACTAAGCTTGCAATCCATTATACTTGACCTCCGACTTAATGATCTTCTTTATGATTGATTATTTAGCTTCTGCTCGGCAGCTGTGTTCATCTTCCAGTTTTGATGTGCATGTACCCAAACTCTTTTTCGTAAATAAACCGTGTTAATGCTATTGTGAGTTGGCATCCTGTTTTTGGCAACGTATTGATTTTGGTATGTTATGGAAATTATATTTTTTGGTAATTATATTCCTTTGGAATATATATCAATTTATCCTTATATTTTGGAGATGATAATTGACAGAATATTTCGTAAATTCAAATAAGATTTGCTGAAAAAGGAATCGTAACAAACTTGGTTCATATTCCTGATTATTTGGGATCCTATCTTAAAGTGTCATTAAAAGTGTCTCTGCGACAAGTTTGTTAGGCAGAGTTTCGGATCCTTAGGCTGACTTCGTGGGAAAGGATCTTTCGAATGTATAGACTGTTTCGAAAAGATATTCGTGATAGAAACAAATCTGCACCTTGGGTTTGATATAAAAGACTTTTCTTTTTATGTTGAAGGTGCCGACGCTATTATTTGTGTTCGTGGAATCTCTCTATTGATCTGAGCGTCTTTATTCTTCACCCACGTTTCTGTGTGGTGTATGTGTTTAATTGATTCAGTCTTGTCAAAGACTGGTTTGTTGAAGCCTGTTCTGGGTGATCCTATCCTAAGACATTGTCAAGCGTCATAGACAGTGTCATAGGAATTTATTCTTGTGATTGTTATTTTTATCGTGGGCAAGGGGAGCTTGCCATCTTCGACAAGGGAAGCTTGTCACATTTAAGTCGAGGGGAGCTCGCAAAACAGTTTCACTTGTGAAGGTTGAAGGAGGCGGCATCAAAGATAAGAGGGAGTCTTATTTTGTTTTAGTCCGAGTGTCTTGTAACCGTGTTGAACTTGTGAAATGTTTTCATATCTGGGCGTGGCCCCGCAGATGTAGGCTGATTGCCGAACTGCGTTAACAACCTCTTGTGTCGTTAATTTCCGCATTTTATTATTGTCCTATATCGTATTTATAACTGGTGTCACACGAAGTGTTACAACACTTTATAACATCAAGTCACTAACCTTGATCTTTCAATTGGTATCAGAGCAAGTCGTCTCTGTTTCTTAGACGAGATCCGCGGGACTTGATCTTGGTTTTGCTACAATGGACTCTATGAAAGAAGGAGGTTCAACAATGCGTCCACCTTTGCTAAATGGAAACAATTATGCTTACTGGAAAGCTCGAATGAGAGCTTTTATTAAGGCTATTGATGAGAAAGCCTGGAAATCTATTCTAACAGGCTGGGATTCACCAACGACTACAAGCGAAGCTGGAGTTGTATCTATTAAACCTGAAGAAAGCTGGTCTGTGACTGAAGATGCTCTAGCCAATAGTAACTCAAAAGCTCTTAATGCGATTTTCAATGGTGTTGATCCATCTCAATTCAAACTTATTTCTACATGTGTGTCTGCTAAAAAGGCTTGGGATATTCTTCAGACTACTTATGAAGGTACTTCAGCAGTAAAGCTATCAAAAATGCAGTTTTTAACAACTAAATTTGAAAACTTGAAGATGCATGATGCTGAAACCATTGCCGAGTTTAATGAAAGACTCTGTGACATTGCGAATGAAGCTTTTGCTCTTGGTGAAATTTTTTCTGAAGAGAAGCTTGTGAGAAAAACTCTAAGATCTCTGCCTCAACGTTTTGCTTATAAAGTTACTGCAATTGAAGAAGCAAAAGATATCACCATGATGAAATTAGATGAGCTGATGGGTTCCCTTAGAACATTTGAGATGAATCTCGACGAAAATATGGAAACAAAGAAAGGGAAAGGGTTGGCTTTAAAAGTTGAAATGCAGAACTCTGAAGAATGTAATGAAGATGATCTGGAAGAATCCATAGCATTGATATCGAGAAATTTCAGCAGAGTATTGAAGAAATTTGGTAGAAATAATCGCGGTGTCAGACAAAATGTCACTCACACCAAGAATGACTCTACAAGTTATAAGAAGCCCAAAGACGAAAGTCAACCTTCAGAAAAGGTATGGAATAACAGGGGAATTAAATGTAGAGAATGTGATGGCTATGGACATATTCAGGCTGAATGTGCAAATACCTTGAAGAAGAAAAAGACTTCTCTCAACACCACGTGGAGTGAGAGTGACTCAGAAAAAGAAGATGAAATCTCAAACCAAAATATGGCACTTGTTGCTAAAGCCAAAACAACAAGTTCTGATAATGTCACTCAAAATGTCTCTGACAGTATGTCTGAAAATAGCGATGATGATACAAAAGAAAATCTGATTGATGAATACAAGAAGCTTCATGAAAAATGGACAGAATTGGTCGAAATAAATCAACATCTTCGAAGACAGATTGGAAATCTGAAAAATGAAAATGGAAGTCTTCAAGATTGTGTTATTGATTTGAAAGCAAAACAGAAATCTAGCCAGAATGAGATAGAGCAGTTGACAAATGAACTAAATCACATGAAGAAGCATGTCAGAATGCTAAACTCAAGTTCCTCTATTCTTGATGATATTCTTATGGCCAGAAGATCTTGTGATGATATCTCTGGAATTGGTTACAAAGGAGAATGTTCAATGTCTCCAAAAGTGCAAAATATCGATGCTGAAAATAAAGGGAAGAAAGTTGCAATATCCATCAACAACACTGAACAGAAATCAAACCATAAAGACAGTTATCAGATGAAGTCCAATCTCCATATTTCTAAAGTTAAAGGTAACAAATTTATTCCAATCTGCCATTATTGTTTTCGTCAAGGTCATATTCGTCCTAGGTGCTTTGTTTATCTTAATGATTTGAGAAAAGGTGCTGCTGGATATATCTCCTCATACAGATCTCCCAAACAGAAATGGGTCCAGAAATCTTTTTTAAAATGTAATGTTACTCATACTTCTCTAAAGGCAGCATCTGTTGAAGCATGGTACTTTGACAGCGGATGTTCACGACATATGACAGGTGAAGAACGATTTTTAAAGAATATTACATCAGGAGGTTTGGGAAAAGTAACTTTTGGAAACGGCGTCACAGAAAATGTCATTGGAAAGGGAACATTAGACGTTCCTGGACTGCCTTCTCTGGAAAATGTTCTTCTTGTAAAAGGTTTGAAAGCGAATCTTATCAGCATAAGTCAGTTGTGTGATCAAGATCTGAAGGTGCATTTCACTCGCAACAAATGTGTTGTCTCGGATCATACAAATAAATGCATCATCGAAGGAATAAGGTCTTCTGATAATTGCTATCTCATTTCATCATCATCTACTTGTGCTCGATCAAGTATGGAAGACACTTTATTATGGCATCGCAAGCTGGGTCATGTCAATCTCAGAATGTTAAAGCAAATTATCTCAAAAGGAGCAGTACGTGGAGTCCCCATGATAAATGTTGATGAAGATAAAGTTTGTGGACCATGTCAAATTGGTAAACAAACTAAAGTGTCACATCAAATGTCTCAAACACCAGCAACTAAACGTGTTCTTGAATTATTACATATGGATCTTATGGGTCCTATGGCAGTTGAAAGCTTCGGAGGAAAACGTTATGCATATGTGGTGGTCGATGATTTTTCAAGATACACTTGGATAGAATTTCTTAGAGAGAAATCCGACACTTTTCGTGCCTTTAAAGCCTTATGTTTTCGACTTCAGCGAGAGAAGGATTGCATTATTGTGAAGATTGTTCGAATTCGAAGTGACCATGGAAAAGAATTTGAGAACTCTGTGTTTGAAGATTTCTGCAATCAACTTGGAATTTCTCATGAATTTTCTGCACCAAAAACTCCTCAGCAGAATGGAGTAGTTGAGCGAAAAAATAGAACAATAGCAGAAATGTCACGCGTAATGTTACATGAGAAAAATGTTCCACAGAAATTTTGGGCTGAAGCTATGAACACAGCTTGCTACACTATCAATCGGGTTTATCTACGTGGAGGAACGACAATGACTCCTTATGAATTGTGGAAAGGTAAAACTCCAAATCTCGGTTATTTTCATCCTTTTGGAAGTACGTGTTTTGTTCTTATTGACAGGGAGAATAGAGGAAAGATGGATCCCAAGAGTGATGAAGGTATATTTTTGGGATACGCTACAAATAGTCGTGCCTATCGTGTCTACAACAAGCGGACTCAGAAAGTTATTGAATCTGTGAATGTTCGGGTCGATGATTCTCTGAATTCAATTGATATTTCTATAAACGATTCCTCTCATAACTCTACTGAAGACCTCTCTAATGATTCAGATACTGTCTCCGAAACTGTTCCAGCAAATGTCACAGAAAATGTCACTGATCTGCTTGCACCAATCAACATGCATGATGAAGCTATTCCTGCTACTAGACAGCCATCTACACGTGTTCAAAAGAATCATTCTGCTGATGATGTTATTGGTGAACTTGATGATGGTATTCAAACTCGAGACAAGCCTAGAGTAAATTATCGGGATATGATTCAAATGGCATGTTACACTTCAACATTTGAGCCCAAAAATGTCACAGAAGCTCTTCTCGACGAACATTGGATTAATGCTATGCAAGAAGAACTAGAGCAATTCACTAGAAACCAGGTCTGGGACTTAGTTACTTGCCCTCCCGATACAAATGTTATTGGCACAAAATGGATCTACAAAAACAAAAGTGATGAGCATGGAAACATTATTCGCAACAAAGCTCGGCTGGTCGCTCAAGGTTACTTACAAATTGAAGGAGTTGATTTTGACGAGACATTCGCTCCGGTTGCTCGCCTTGAATCCATTCGACTTTTATTAGCCATTGCATGTGTCATGCATTTCAAACTTTACCAAATGGATGTTAAAAGTGCGTTCCTCAATGGTCTTCTCAATGAGGAAGTGTATGTTGCTCAACCTAAGGGTTTTGAAGACCCTCATCATCCGGATCATGTGTACAAGTTGAAGAAAGCGTTGTATGGACTTAAACAAGCTCCACGAGCATGGTATGAACGCCTTACTGTGTATTTATTATCCAAGGGATATGAGCGAGGGGGAGTAGACAAAACCCTGTTCATTCGCCACCATAAAGGTCAGATCTTAATTGCTCAAATTTACGTAGACGACATTGTCTTTGGCTCAGTGTCACAGAAAATGGTAGATGAATTTATTGACCAAATGAAGGGAGAATTCGAAATGAGCATGGTTGGCAATCTCAACTATTTTCTTGGACTCCAGATTCAACAAACACAAGAAGGTATCTTTATTACTCAAAGCAAATATGCCAAGAATATGTTGAAGAAATTTCAGTTAGAAAAAGTTCGTCCACGAAGAACTCCGATTGGAACAAATGAGAAACTGTCTAAAGATGATAAAGGAATTCCTGTTGACAGCCGTCTATACAGAAGCATGATTGGTAGTCTCCTATATCTTACAGCTAGCAGACCTGATATATGCTACAGTGTTGGTCTATGTGCTCGATATCAAGCAAATCCTAAAGCGTCACACCTAGCGTCAGTGAAACGTATTCTAAAATATATATGCGGAACAACCGATTATGGGATTTGGTATTCTTTTGACACTAACGCAAATCTTGTAGGATATTGTGATGCTGATTGGGCTGGAAGTGCTGATGATAGAAAGAGTACATCAGGTGGATGTTTTTATTTGGGAAATAATTTGGTTTCATGGTTTAGCAAGAAACAAAATTCGATATCTCTTTCAACCGCTGAGGCAGAATACATTGCCGCTGGTAGTAGTTGTACCCAGCTTCTCTGGATGAAGCAAATGCTGAAAGATTATGGTGTTACACAGAATGTCATGACACTTTATTGTGATAATATGAGTGCGATTAATATTTCGAAGAACCCAGTTCAGCATTCTCGTACAAAACATATCGACATCAGACATCACTTCATTCGATCACTTGTTGAAGACAAAACTATTATCTTGGAACATATGACAACAGAAAAGCAAACAGCAGATATTTTCACAAAAGCATTAGATAGCTTGAGATTTGAAGAACTAAGGTCAGCTCTGGGCCTTTGCATTATCTGAAGAAAGTACTTGTGAGTTTTATTTTTATTTTTTTGCATTTAAAAAAATATATAAAAAAAAAAATATATATATATGTTACTTATACATGGCGAATTCTTTGCTATTTCTGAGCTATTGGTCTTCAACATTCTGCATGACATATGTGACAAACTGAGCTTATTTTGTGAAAGGACTTATGGTTTATTTCCATAATATTTATGAAGATCTTTGCGGGAGTTCAGAAAATATGGAAATAAAAAATATTTATGGGATTCTGATGAAAATCTGTTGACATTTTGTTCTGGATATATATTTGGGTTTATTTCCCAAATTGGAACAGCATTGTTTTTGAAGAGAGTTTCTTGTGATATTTTCCCAAATCGGTGAAAACCCTTATTTTTACCATCTCACTGCTTCCGTTTTTCAAAATAGTGCTCACTCTCTCTTTGTCGCCGTCGTACTCTCTGTTCTTCTCAAGGATCTAATTCCGATCATCGATGGAAAATCTAGTGGGCTACAGTGATGATTCCTCTGATAGTGAGAATCTTTCTCACAAATCGTCTCACAAAACTGGTCAGTATTCTATTCCCTCAGCTCTGAATGTTATTGATGCAATTCCGATTAGACAGTACAAACCCTCCGACGAAGAGTGCAGTAATCGTCGTGATCCTCTTTCTCATCTGAAAGTCTCTTTTGGACCTCCAAGGGTTCACTCTAAGATGGTTTTACCCTCTAAAAGGAAAGCCTCTCCCTCTCTGATTGATCAAGCATCTTCCGATGATGAGTGGAACAGTGAAGTCGAAATCCACTCCTTATCTTCTGCTGAAGACAACAGTCTGAATGGCTCTAAGAAGAAAGGGTCCCTTCAGAGAAAAACCCCTGTTAGAAGTGCTGTTTCTTCTCCACGAAAATCTGTGAGACTAATGAATACTCCTACAAGAAAGACTACTCCTAAGCCAAGTCCTAAAAACAAAAGGAAATCAAAAGGCAAATCCCCAATGACCACGGCTACCAGCTCCAGATCCAAAGCGGGGTCACGAAAAGTGTCACGCAAAAAATCCAGTAAGTCCACTGTATCTCCTGAACAAACTGATATATTTAGAACACCCTTTAATGCTAGTCTGTGGAGCATTGTTTCTAAGAAAACTCTCTGGAGTGAGAGAAATATACACAATGTGGATTTTAAGGAGTGCAGAGATCTTGTCAATCTTCTTATTAGTCAAGGTCTCGGGAGAACTTTCAAAGGACTAAAACCCTTCTCTGCTCAATTGATTCATGAATTCTACTGCAACCTTACTCCATCCATCAATGACCGAGAACACTCTGATTATGGTCATGTATTTTTAAGAGGATCATTATTCGAATTCAGTCCATCCTCAATCAATACATATATTGGAAGCTTTTGGACTGATTCTGAAGCTTTTTCTCCAGACTATGATGAGATAATATCTAGTGTTACTGGAAATGTCAGAACAATTTGGCCACGGGCTAAAGATTTTCCTGCTTCCCAGCTTACTGCAAAATTTGCAATTCTCCACAAAATTGCCATTCGAAATTGGCTCCCATCCTCTCATGCTACTGGAGTCAACAAAAAAAATGGCTCGCTTACTATTTCAAATTGGCACTGGCATCCCGTTTGACATTGGTCAGTTCTTCTTTGACCAAATTGTGAAGCACATCAACGGGAAGCACTGCAGGTTTGCTCTACCATTTCCCTGCCTAATTTTTGGTATACTATGTTCTCAACAGATCTCTTTGACTGATTCCGATAGTCTTACTATGGATCGTGATGAAATCAGAATTAGCCATAAACTTCGTTCAGGAGACCATGTCGATGATATCCACAATGTAGCAGATTCTGGTAATGTTGTTGAGAACAGCCTTATTTCACGTACTATTAAGATTGTTAAAGATGAATTGCAGGCTCTCGACACTCGAAAGAAAGTTCTGTCAGATCTGCTTGATGAACTTCTTCAACATTCAACTGTGAAAACCTCTTCCATTCCTCCAGATCCAGGACATGCATCGGCAAAATCGCCTTCAGGCTCCACATCCTCACACAATGTTTCACCTAATGTCACTACTGACCAACCAGCTTCTGTTGAGCCGTCCGGTTAGATGACTGTTTTTGAGACTTATTACAGTATTTTGTATTAATGGCTCTTATACATCGATCTGTTTTTCTGGCGTTCTGCTCTATTTGACTGTATTTATTCCCTATTGTCTTTTTCTGGCAAAAAGGGGGAGTAATTTGTGATTTTGGAGATTGACTACTGTTATGCTGCTATGGATATCTCCTATTTTGGATCTATTATTTGAATTGACATTATAGTGTTTTGCCTGGTTCAAGAACTTCTCATTCAGGGGGAGTCTCGAGTTCTCTCCTTCAGGGGGAGTTATGTTTTGCCAAAAATGCCAAAGGGGGAGATTGTTAATGCTATTGTGAGTTGGCATCCTGTTTTTGGCAACGTATTGATTTTGGTATGTTATGGAAATTATATTTTTTGGTAATTATATTCCTTTGGAATATATATCAATTTATCCTTATATTTTGGAGATGATAATTGACAGAATATTTCGTAAATTCAAATAAGATTTGCTGAAAAAGGAATCGTAACAAACTTGGTTCATATTCCTGATTATTTGGGATCCTATCTTAAAGTGTCATTAAAAGTGTCTCTGCGACAAGTTTGTTAGGCAGAGTTTCGGATCCTTAGGCTGACTTCGTGGGAAAGGATCTTTCGAATGTATAGACTGTTTCGAAAAGATATTCGTGATAGAAACAAATCTGCACCTTGGGTTTGATATAAAAGACTTTTCTTTTTATGTTGAAGGTGCCGACGCTATTATTTGTGTTCGTGGAATCTCTCTATTGATCTGAGCGTCTTTATTCTTCACCCACGTTTCTGTGTGGTGTATGTGTTTAATTGATTCAGTCTTGTCAAAGACTGGTTTGTTGAAGCCTGTTCTGGGTGATCCTATCCTAAGACATTGTCAAGCGTCATAGACAGTGTCATAGGAATTTATTCTTGTGATTGTTATTTTTATCGTGGGCAAAGGGAGCTTGCCATCTTCGACAAGGGGAGCTTGTCACATTTAAGTCGAGGGGAGCTCGCAAAACAGTTTCACTTGTGAAGGTTGAAGGAGGCGGCATCAAAGATAAGAGGGAGTCTTATTTTGTTTTAGTCCGAGTGTCTTGTAACCGTGTTGAACTTGTGAAATGTTTTCATATCTGGGCGTGGCCCCGCAGATGTAGGCTGATTGCCGAACTGCGTTAACAACCTCTTGTGTCGTTAATTTCCGCATTTTATTATTGTCCTATATCGTATTTATAACTGGTGTCACACGAAGTGTTACAACACTTTATAACATCAAGTCACTAACCTTGATCTTTCAAACCGGACTGTTCCTGGGTCCAGATTTTCTATTCTGCTCTTGGTTGTGTCCATCTCATTCTCTTTCAGGCAATAATTGATAACAAACTAAAGCCTCAACAGATTAAAGGGAAGAAATTTTACATGATCATTCCAGCTCAAAAGCCACACATTCTCAGTACATAATGAGACATATCTCATGTTCAAAAATTACAACAATATAATTCCGGCTAATCCATTGCCATTCCAAACAACTTATTTATTTCATCCCCAGCCTCTTTCGTAAACATCGTGGGTTCAAACAAGCCCTCTTCATTTGATTTTTGTGACATCTTTATTGATGGTTGATCTGGCTGCTCCAAATCATCGTCAGGAAGTATAGAGAACCCACCAAAATCAATTTTCGATTCAGGTTGTTTTTCCTGCTTCCTTGACCTTCTGGACCTGACAAACTCCATTGGCTTTCCAAACATGTCATTGATGTCGTTCATAGCTTCCTTCAAGTTCACAGTCGGCTCTACTAAGCCATGGTGGCAAATATTTTCCACCTTTGGCTCATCTGTAATTGCAGACCCAACAAACCTACGGACAACTGTATCTTCCCTGAACCTGGTACGAGTTGAATCTTTTACTTTTGAATCACCAGAATTTTCTGAAGGATAATCATTTGGACATGGAAATACAAATGCGTTATCTCTTGAGAATGAGAAAGAGCCTTCTGCTAAATTTTGATCATTGCCCTGCTCAAAGCTTTCCTTTTCATCATCTATGATGTCACAACTCTCACTCTCTTCATCGTCCACAAATATTTGAAAAACTTCCGCTCTTCTCTGCAGTGGCAATAGAAAACCTTCCTCCTCTTTCTGCTTAGCTAGTTCTCTCTCTGTCTGCAAATTCTCATCAATAAACACCTTAAATTCACCGCTCACGCTGTCAATTTTTTTGAGATGGTCTTTGCGAGATCTCTGAGTTGCAGGAGCAGTCTGAAAAGGTTCACAAAACATGCTATTTATCACATTCATAGCTTCTTTCAAGTTTATTGTAGGTTCCACCAGACTATGATGACAAAGATCTTCTGATTCTGACTTTATCAAAATTGAAGTATCTAGAGACTTAGCCACAGATGAATCGCACACTGTTCCTACTTTTGATGGTTTTTTTAAGATGCCTTTTTTATTTGATTCAACAAAGAGCTCGGCACCCCGAGACCTTCCGTCTGCCCCATTATTCAGCTTTTCATCAGGAAGTGTATTGGATGAATATTTGTTTTCCATATTTCCTTTATCACTGACATTGAAGCTAGATGTATATTGTTCCTCTTGGTCTGCCCCATCACAGTTGGCAGCAATGCTCATAGACGATAGGGACTTGTTAGCATCTCTTACTTGCTGGCAAGTACTCCCAATGTATCTCTGCAATCAGATAACAAGCAATGGGCAGTTGTCAAAAAGTGACCTCGAGTCAAATGCAAAATCAATAAAAGCACCTTAATTCTCTTTTTATTGTGTCTTTTCATGCGATGAAGAAACTGCTCGTACGATTTTTGCAACTCATCCACAGGCTCCGCAAGCCTGATCAGCCATAGAAAGTGAGTATTTATTCAAATCTTTCCTCTTTTCTTATCATCTATATATGAAATCAGATATAATTTAATACAACACTATTGAGCTGATAATTGGGAATTCCACCATTATTTATACCAAAAAGACTCAAACAATGGAAGAGTCTAAGGTAACAACAACTTAGTATCATTTTAACACAGAAAATTGGCATCAACTTCGGATTAACTTAGTATTAATTCAAATGATCAGATTATATTTAATTTGAGCATGTTCATGTTTGTAGAAATTTCACCTCTGTACTCCCAAGTGATACATCTTATCAGCCTCATCAAATTTCTTAACCTTCTCATAATATAAAGCATAGGCCTGGTAGAACAGTGCCCGTGTTATTCCAATGCTTTTCTCCTCCATGGTTCTCAGCAACGCTCTTTGATCATCAACGTAGTCCATCTGTTCATCAAAAGTCTTACCTTTTGGAAATAGCAAGTATCAAAAATAAAATTTCAACGAACATAACAGAACTTTTGGCTAGGGTCCGAAATTTTGATTGTTGCTTATTTCGATTTTTCTCCATTACATCGAGTTTGAACAAGTATTTTCACCCCAGCCAAACAGCGGCCTGTAGGTAGAAAACATAAACCCCAAATATGAAAGAATAGGTCGATCAGTTACCAACTGTAGCCAAACGCGAAGATATCGCACGTCGTCTCTGTAACGGGGATCGGAGTCGAATGTCAGCGTGCATTTCTGTAAGAACCGAGGAAGCTTCTCGTTTACAACTTCAGAGGGCAGAGAGTCTTTTATCCTCCTGATTCCTCTGCAAAGAAAATTCAAAATAAGAATCAGAGACCACAAGAAACGGACAGACAAAGGGCCGCATTTCAGAACATACTTCAACCAAGGGAGGAGAGGGTCCTTCCCGGAGTAAGTCTTAATGTCTGAGATCGAGGAGGAGAAAAGGTCGTTGGTGGCCATGGCAGAGCAAGCTAGGATTGGAAATGGCAGTGTTAATAGCTAAACGAGGTTCTCCGCCATTCCAATTTTCTCCCGATTAGTTGGCGCTACTTCCAATTTGAAAAATCAGCCCTAGGTTAGCCCGACAGACGGAGCTCTTTGGGCCTCACCAAATTACCCAGATCGGGCTTTCCTCGTCAACAACATAAACCTGTCTGTACTTAATCTGAGAGTGTCAATTGATTGAAGCAAAAACAATAAAGTTAAAGTGAGAAAAAAAAAGCATGAAGTTTGTTCCAGATTTGGAAATCTACACTTTTTGACAAAGATCTCATCTCTACCAAAAGCAAAAGGCCGTGTTTTAGACTCACCCCATTGAATGAAGAGTGGAGGTACAAAAGGAAGATTTCTTCCTTTCATACAGCAAGATCTTTGGATCATGATGTATTTATCCTCTTGTTAGGAACTCTTCTGTAAATAGAAAGTTTCTCAAGAAAAAAAATGTATTCTAGCAACGAAAAGAAACTGATGAGAGTTTTTTCTGTAAAAATAGAGAGAAAATAAAGAGAGTTTGTGGGAGTGAAAATAAAAAAGACGAGAAAAATAAATGAGGTGTTTTTAAATACAGTGAGAATTTTAAGAATGATGATTTTTTTTAGTGAATATTTTCTATAATATTCGATATCTAAAAAAATATTGTAAATCTTATTTTTCTTAGCGAGATCTTTCTGGAATCGGTCCCCATGATTTTTTTCTCGATTTGGGTTTTCATGTAAAAATTTTCAGTATTCATTTTAGTCATTATTTTTCTTACTTTTTGGACGTTATATTTTTTCGGTGTAAAAAAATATTCCTGATATTTTGCATCTGCTATTGTTTCTCGTACTGCTTATTTAGTGATGTAATTGTATTGTGTAAGTGAGTTCTGTCTAGAATACTACATTTTAAGTGGGACTATTTGTGACCTCTTCAATCTTTTTTTAGAACTTATTTGGATATATAATTTTATCTAAGAGATTGTCCAGTACAGTCTTTCTTATAAATTATCATGATCATTATTCTCCACATTTCACATTCTACACATGCGACATTATTATTATTCCACCTATTATTATTTTCAACAATCATCTCAATCTTTAAGCCTTTTACATAGATAATCACCTTCGTTTTGGTCCTACTCATGTCATTCTACTCTCTCTCTTTCTCTTTGCAAGGAGAATGATATACTATGCACCAAAGGCTGAATAAAAAAGGCATGTTACAGGTTTGATGCAGATGCTCCTACTCCTACCACGCGTCCTAGATCTTATCGCTCCGTGTCTGGTTCCATGCATTCTTCAAATTCTGCCTCTTTGACCTTTTCCTTATTATTCCTAGTCTACCAAATACCCTTCCGGAGTAAATGTAAGAATAAACAAGTCTTTTGAGTTCCCTTTTATATAAAATACATAATCTTGCATTAAATAATGAAGAGCTGAGTTAATAACGTATTTCTTAACTTCACTATTTTTAGGAATTTTTTTTAAATCACAAAATATAAGGTTAGTAACAAAATAAACCTTAAATCATGTTTATTAACAACATAAATATTAAATTATTCTATGTTAACAAGTCAACCGTCCATAGACGCGGACGACCGCACGTACATCCGCGTGAAGTTGAGGTCGTCTATTCTTCGGTGCATGTTCCATTCATTTCAAGTGTGGACGATCGCAAATATTTGAATTGTAAACGATTAATAGTTTAAGATTTATTTTGTTAATAAAAATAGTTTAAAGAATTATTTATTAATGATCAAATAATTTAGAATTTTTATTGATATTTACCTTTGTTTTTATTTACATAATTCATCCGGCAACTACTCATGGTCAATAAAGTAAGTTTTTTTTTTTTTTTTTTTTAGGTTAATTACCAATTTGAATCCCAAAGTATGGATTAATTTGAAACACTCTCTAAACTAAAAACACTAACAACTAAAACTTTAAACTATCCAAAATGTAACAAATCAAATTCTAGCAGGGGCCGATGATAAGTGTGTATTTTACACACTTATTTATACTGTTTACACTTGATTTGATAAGTTTATTCTCAAGTGTGTGAAAGTATTTGATGAGTTTGGTGTAAGTGTGCAGAAAACGTATTTAAAACAGGGAAACTACGACTATAAAAAGGAGTAAAAGAAAAACAACATAGAGCCAAGGAGTGGCAAAACAGTGAATATGGTGATCGATCGCCACAATATCCAGCGATCGATCGCCACAAAAGCAACAGAAATTGGCGAATTTACACAAGAAAACAGAGGCTATCGATGATTACTAGCGATCGATCGCCATATGATTTCAATTTGGAAAGTTTATTTACTTTAATCAGAACCATTAATCGAAGGAAAGAGGCGCAAATTTGGAAAGCTGAATATTTTGAATCAGAACCATTAGCTGAAGAAAATGAGATATAACCAAAAACAGAGTTGGGCGATTTGGAGAGCGCGGCAGAGAAGGATTCTGATTTGGCGAGATTAGCAAGCAGAGGAGGATTAGGTGTTGAACCAAGTTGTACAGAACCAGGATCAGCTTAAACCAGAACCGGTTCAATATTCTGTTATAACAAAACAATCTACTGTTCTCTCTCTTCCATATTACTGCTTCTCTCTCTCTGTAATACCTAGTTTATAAAACGCTGCAGAAGCGTGTTTGTGAAGAAGATAATTGAATACATTTCTTTCAAAAGTTTTCTTCTATACTGTCTTCCTTTCGTAAATTCATCATGGTATCAGAGCAGTGATCCTCTCTGAACAATTTTTTTATGGCTTCCTCACAAAGCACTACAGATGCGCCGCCATCTTCCTTCTCTTCTCTTTCTTTCCTCCCGTTTCTTCCTTCTGCAAACCAGCCCTTGACTATCAAGCTTGATGAATCAAATTTTCTCATATGGAAAAATCAGCTACTCAATGTTGTTATAACAAATGGATTGGAAACTATTCTTACCGGAACTTACTCATGTCCCGCTCAATCACATGAATCCAGTACCCAGCTCCTCAACCCAGAATTTCTTTCATGGCAAAGGTATAATCGACTGATTATGAGTTGGATTTATGCCTCTGTTAATGAACAAATGCTTGGACAACTTGTCGGCTACTCAACGGCTTTCGAGATCTGGACAGCACTCGAACAAATTTACTCTGCCTCTTCCCTTGCCCGTATTGCAGAACTTCGCACGAGTCTTCAAGCATTTCGTAAAGATGGACTCAGTGCTCTGGCTTATGTTCAAAAATTCCGAAGTCTCTGCAACACCCTAGCTGCTGTTGGCGAAACTGTAAATCAGAAAGATCAACTTCTTTATTTCCTCAATATGTTAGGTACAGAATACAATCCCTTTGTTACTGCTATGACTGTTCGTGTCGATCGTCCATCTATGGAGGAATTGAACAACCTATTTTTGAGCTATGATGCTCGTTTGGAAAGGCTGAATGCTCCAACCTCGCTGAGCTCTCTTCAAGCCAACCATACTGCCCTTTCAGGCTCAAAAACCAAACCGAAATTTTCTACTCCACCTGGACCCCATTCTTTTTTTCCACCCTCCCGACCCCGTGGTTCTCGTCCACCTTCTTCCTCTCCCCCTCTGCTTCCTACTCCGACTTACCACCCCTCCTCTTCTTCCTTCAACTCCACTCGACCTCCATTTCGTCCCCGATGCCAAATTTGCCTCAAACCTGGTCACGTGGCTAATGTTTGTTACCACCGAACCAACCTTCAGTACCAACCTTCCCCACATCCTCCTCGAAATTTCTCGGCGATTCTCCCGGTCACTGATACCCAGTTGGCTACTTCCTCTACACCAATGGATTCTTCTTGGTACATGGATTCTGGAGCTTCGCACCATTTCACCCCCGACTTAAACATGCTTGACTCCGCCTCTCCATACTCAAGTGATGCTCAAATTACAGTTGGCAACGGTAAGCGTTCTCCCATTTCTCACATAGGACAGGCCACCATTTCTACTCCATCTTCCTCTTTGTTTTTAAAAAATGTCTATCGCTCTCCTTTTCTTCAGAAAAATCTTATCAGCGTCTCGCAATTATGTTCTGATAACAACGCTTATGTTGAATTTTTTCCCTCTTTCTTTGTCATCAAGGATCAGGCCACACACCGAATCATCCTCCAGGGTGTTCTGGATAATGGACTTTACCGAGTCGGCTCTTCCTCTTCCTGTCTGTCGCCTTCTGCTCAGCTTCTTTCTACTTCGGGGGATTCCTCAAATCTGTGGCATTTTTGCCTGGGTCATCCGTCTTCACCAGTCATCCATTCTGCTCTCTCGGCTAGCAACATTGTTGTTTCTTCTCGTCATTTAGATTTTTGTTCATCGTGTCAGTTAGCCAAGTCTCACCGTTTGTCGTTTCCTATTTCTCTTTCTCATGCTACTGTTCCCTTTGAATTAATTCATACCGATCTTTAGGGTCCTTCCCCGGTTTCATCCATTACCGGTGCCAAATATTTTTTACTTTATATCAATGATTTTTCTCTCTTCACATGGTTTTATCCCTTAACAACTAAAGATGAAACTTACACAAAATTCATTTTATTTCAACAAATGGTACACACTCAGTTTAATGGTACTATTAAACGTGTTCGATCAGACTGGGGTGGTGAATTCCGTTCTTTATCTACGTTTTTTACCTCTCGCGGCATTCTTCATGAACTTTCTTGTCCCTACACACCGCAACAAAATGGACGTGTCGAACGTAAAAATCGACACGTTGTTGAGACCGGTTTAACTCTTCTTGCTCATGCCTCTATGCCCTTATAATATTGGCCTTTTGCATTTGCTACTGCTGTCTACTTAATTAATCGGCTTCCGTCTCCACTTTATCTAACAAATCTCCCTTCCAAACACTGTACCACAAAGCTCCTACTTATCTCCATTTACGTATTTTTGGTTGTCAGTGTTTTCCGTTTTTACGTCCTTACAACACCCATAAACTTCAGTTTCGTTCAGCCCTCTGTATTTTTCTTGGTTACAGTAGTAACCATAAGGGATATTTGTGCCTTCAACCATCCAATGGTCGGATTTTAATTTCTAGACATGTCATCTTCAATGAACTTATCTTCCCTTTTTCTTCAATTATTTAACCACTATTTCCTCTCCAGCTAGCCCTGTCCCTGTCCTCACCACTTTACCTTTTTCCCCTCCCTCACCGCATCTTCCTTCTCTTTCTTCTACTTTCTCACCTGCCACTGAATCATGTTCATCCTCTTCCCGATTCCCTTCTCTCCATCTCCTACCTCTGCTTCGATTTCCTCTGCAACTGACATAATCGAACCTATCCCTATCCCGCCAACTGTCAATGAGCATCCCATGATAACGCGGTCCAAGTCCGGCATCTCCAAAAAGCGGGTCTTCTATAGTGTTGCCAATACTATTCTGTGCAAACCCTCCTCCTTCAACGAAGCTTCCCGCCTTCCTGAGTGGTGTGCTGCCATGAAACTTGAGTTTGACGCCCTTAAATCTCAGGGCACCTGGGCTCTGGTTCCTAAACCAACGAACACTTGAGTCATCTGCTCTAAATGGGTTTACCGCATTAAGCTTCGCCCGGATGGGTCTATTGACAGATTTAAGGCTCGCCTGGTTGCCAAGGGATTCCAACAAACTCAGGGTCTGGACTTTCATGAAACGTTCAGTCCTGTTATTAAGCCAACCACTATCCGATTAATTCTCAGTCTTGCAATCTCTCGGCATTGGCTCATCAGACAATTAGATGTCCAGAATGCATTTCTTCATGGGGATCTTCTAGAAGACGTCTATATGCATCAGCCTCAAGGCTTTATTGATCCTACTAGACCAGATCATGTTTGTAAACTCCATCGTTCCCTCTATGGTTTAAAGCAATCACCCCGGGCTTGGTTTCTCAAGTTAAGCACCGCTCTTCTACAGTGGGGTTTCACAGCATCTAAGGCGGACAGCTCTATGTTCATTTATCACATTGCCTCTAATATTCTGGTTGTTTTAGTATACGCTGATGATATTATTATCACAGGATCGTCATCAGCTCTGGTCTCTGATCTTATCCAGCATCTCTCTCACCTATTTGCCATCAAAGATCTTGGTGACTTGCATTTCTTCTTGGGTATTGAGGTTCACAGGAATTCTGCTGGGCTTCATTTAAGCCAAACCAAATACATTCGGGACTTACTACTTAAAACTGGTATGTTGGATTCTAAACCTCATTCCACTCCTCTGGCTCTTCTCCCTCTCTCTATACATGCTGGGCAACCATTATCTGATATCACTAAATATCGGAGCATCCTTGGTGCTCTTCAATACTGCACCATCACAAGACCGGACATCTCCTTCGCCGTCAATAAACTTTGTCAATTCATGCATTCTCCAACTGATCTTCATATGCTCTCTGTCAAGCGTGTCCTGCGTTATTTACAGGGTACTGCTCATCTTGGCCTCTTCCTTCAACACCACAGTGATCATACTCTCTTCTTCTACACTGATGCTGATTGGGCGTCATGTCCCGATGATCACCGAAGCACCAGCGGCTATTGTGTCTTTCTTGGTCACAACCTTATTTCTTGGTCATCGTCAAAACAAAAAGCTGTCTCCCGATCCAGCACTGAGTCTGAATACCGTGCTCTAGCAAACGGCGCTGCTGAGGTTTTGTGGATCCAGTCCTTACTAACAGAGCTACGTCTTCCTCCTCTTTTGCCTCCGATTCTGTATTGTGACAACATCAGCACGCTCAATCTTGCCTCTAACCCCGTTCTTCATTTTCGTTCCAAACACGTCGAAAAAGACAAACATTTTGTTCGGGAGAAGGTTAAGTCTGGGCATTTACGGCTCGCTTATGCCTCTTCAACTGATCAACTTGCTGACTGCCTCACCAAACCACTCGTCGCTGCCAGGTTCCAGGAACTTCGTACCAAACTGACCGTTCTTCCCAGACCATTCTGTTTGCGGGGGGTTGTTGAACCAAGTTGTACAGAACCAGGATCAGCTTAAACCAGAACCGGTTCAATATTCTGTTATAACAAAACAATCTACTGTTCTCTCTCTTCCATATTACTGCTTCTCTCTCTCTCTGTAATACCTAGCTTATAAAACGCTGCAGAAGCATTTTTGTGAAGAAGATAATTGAATACATTTCTTTCAAAAGTTTTCTTCTATACTGTCTTCCTTTCGTAAATTCATCATTAGGTGATTCTGGCGAGCAATTTTCTGCGAGAAAAGAGGCAAGCAACAGGAGGCGTTCTGGAGACCAACTTTTAGAGAGAGATTTACATCAGAAAAGGGGGCAATTTTCAGGAGGAGATTTTTACACATTAAAATAATTTTTCTCATCTCTTTTCTTGAATTTTAATTATGAATTTATTTATTATTTTTCTTTTCTTTTCTTTTAGCATGAACTAAACTTTTTATTCTAGGACTACGATGTAGCCAGACGATATTTGTTTTCAATTTCTTCGTTTAATTATATTTATTGAGTATTTCTTCCAATATTGTTGACGCATTTAATTTCTGTTCTTAATGCTTGTAAATTTCTGGCCAATATTTACTTGATTTTTGGGGTGTTTTGAGACCGAGAGGTGATAAATATTCGTGCACTGAAATTAATGTCATGAATATACGTAGGCTAGAGATAGTTAAGGTATTAGTGTGATCACTGTGATTTCTTGATTTATTTGTATTTGATTAATGCAGGATTTGAGACTGAGAAGTGATAACTCATTAATCAGATAAACTGCGCAATGCTCGAGAGAGATTGTACTAGAATTTAGTGAAATCGATCATCAACATAGGAAGAATATTTATGAATATAATTGCGAAGAACTGAAATATCTATTGTCTTGGTGAAATCATAGTTCCTAAGCTTTTATTAATTTGATTTAATCTCAGTTTATTTGTTTTGCTATTTTAATTTAGTTTATTTTAATTGTTTTAGTCATTTATTTTAACTGCAATTATTAAAAATCATAAAAACGTGTGTTCAATTTAGAATTAAAATTAGTTATTTCGATTATTAATTACAAGTCTTCGTGGGTTCGACACTCTCTTTATCACTATATTACTTGTTGCGACTCGTACACTTGCGAACATATTTTTCACAACAGCCGATCAACCCCCGTTCTGAATTTACGCCAAGAACGAGAGGTCCCATCCTCGGAATGGTCCCTCGTTCCCTATCTTTCCCATTTCAATGGGTTCTCAAGAACGAAAGGTCCTCGCCCTAGAACGACCCTCTGTTTCCTATCTCTCCATTTTAGAGGGTGGTCGAGAACGAGAGATCTCTGCCCCGTTCTCAAGCGTAATGTTTTAAGAACGGGGGGTTCCGTTAGGTGTCCTAATATTTCAGGGGTGAAAACTAGAGGTGGCCGCTCCATATTAGGGTCCCGTTCTCAAACGTAATGTTTAAAAACGGATGGTCACCGCCCCAAATCGGGGACCCGTTCTCTGCCCTAATTTTGAGAATGGAGAGTCGTTGCCCAAGAACGAGAGGCCGATCCCCGACAATATATAAATTCAGAACGTAGAGTGATCAGCTCCTCGTCAGGGTTTGATTGGTTACATTTTGAATAATTTAAGTATTTAGTTATTAGAATTTTTAGTTTATAAGAGATTTCAGATTAACAACATATTTTAGGGTTAAAATTGGTAATTGCTCTTTATTTGAGTACTTCAGTCACATGTGCAAAAGAGAAGCAAAATCAACCTGGTTCTACTAAAATGCATTGTTCATGGAATGTTTATATCTAATGTAGTGCTTACTTTTCTTCAAGAATTATGACTCATGATGAATGCTTACCAACCATGCTCCAATGGTTCCTGCTATGACTGCATCTATGTATTTTACAGTTATAATCAATCCATGATCTTTGATTAGACCCAAAAAAAAAAAAAAACAGGTGTCATTACTTCATTAGTAAAGAAAAAACACATTAAAATATCATATTTTCTGAGGATAAAGA
Organism: Begonia masoniana; assembly: GCA_022432975.1. Classification (NCBI taxonomy): domain Eukaryota; kingdom Viridiplantae; phylum Streptophyta; class Magnoliopsida; order Cucurbitales; family Begoniaceae; genus Begonia; species Begonia masoniana. The sequence goes on from CM039504.1 coordinate 1,801,319, forward strand.
CGATGCCCCCACTCCGATTCGAGATTGAAAGTGCTTTTAGATTAAGATCGTTCTTATAATTCAGATTGACACAAAATAAATAAAAAGAAAACATGCTCTAAGCAACTTGGTTCATTTCACAAAAAGATTCTCATACTTTCTCGAGATACATGCACGTGATATACGAAGACTGTAGTCTCATCTCATGTTCCTAAAACTTTCATGTGATTTTTGCGTACGGTTTTATGGCAGAATAGATGTTAAAAACCATATAACTTTGTAGTCCATATCTAGACGAGGAATAAAGGGAAACTTCAATCAAAGGTGCCGCTCCTTTTAAGAGCAGCCCCATACTACACCCAGCTGTCTCCTCAATAAATTAGAGCTAAGTTTGGACCCAAAGATTACTGGTCTTCTTTAAATATAAGCCTATGAAGTATTAAAAATTGATAGTCTGAGAATTTGGTCCTGAAAAGATGTGATATGGGTGTTGCCTATTCCTATCTACGTCAATAGGTTGATAAAGTATTTATGAGTTAAACTCGTTTTGCATGCAGTAACAACCATAATATATTCCGATCTTTTCCTAAAGATTGCACGTCCATCAAAGTTTTTTCTCTTGTTTTTTTTTCCCAAAGTTAACAAAAAGGTAAATCCGCCGAACAGACAGAAAGCAAACCTCGAGCTGTTCTTTTTTTTTTTTTTTAAGAAAAATGCTTTAAAAATGTTGGCAAAACGAATCTTAACTTATCTAACCAGTTACAGTCTTCCATGGGTCCATCTACTTCAACTTCTTCTTCCTGGTTTTTCACCATTTCTACTGCGGCCTTCCACTGTAACTAAATTGAAAATGAGCATCATCTGCATAAAAAATTGACTGCAGCCGTTAGATAGACGGGAGATTGGTTTCAAATATTGAAAGATTTGAGGGATAAAATAATAACATAGTAAAGGGTTTACTTTTACTCTTCTTTTAATATTCCTCCAATTTTTCTATAAAAAGTGACGCCTTGAGAATCTTAGCTCAAATCTTTCACTGTTAAACCCAGAAAAGAAGCACATGGGGGTTCTGGCTTTGCTTCTCTTTATCATCCAACCCTAAATCTTTAAAAGGAACGATTAAATCCTCTCGATTCCTCCATTTCTATCAGAAACTAGAGAGTAATATTTAAGGGTATTGGTTATCATGGAAAACTATGTGCATGTCAAAGAGGCTGTAATCGTCAAGCCATCTGAGCCAACCCCGGATTGTGTTCTCTCTCTTTCCGCCATTGATTCGCAGCTTTTCCTTCGTTTCAGCATTGAATACCTCTTAATTTACCCGCCTCGCCTTAACCAAGACGCAGGGGCCATTTCTGCACGTGTTAAGAATGCTTTGGCTAAGGCGTTGGTTCCCTATTTTCCTCTAGCTGGGAGGGTCAGATCCAATCCCGATGGCTCCAGCCTTGAGGTGCTGTGTCAAGCCGATGGTGCCTTGTTCATCGAGGCTGTTTCCGATTATTCGGTCTCCCAATTCGAGGCAGCTCCACGCTACGTAACTGAATGGAGAAACCTCTTGTCATTCAATGTGGTAGATGTTATTGGTGGCTACCCACCAGTAATTTTTCAGCTGACTTGGCTAAGAGATGGAGCCGCCGCCGTTGGTGTTGGCATCAACCACTGTATCTGCGACGGAATAGGAAGCGTTGAGTTTCTCAACTCATTTGCTGAGTTAGCTGCAGCGAAACACGAAGTCACCAAGTTCAATCCCAGACCAGTGTGGGATCGTCATCTTCTCGATGCTAAGCCACCCTTCAATAACTCAACTTTTTTACCCGAGTTTAACCGAGTTCCCGACACTTGTAATTTCATGAATCGGTTCTCCGGCGAACCACTGGTTCCTACCTCGATCACTTTCGAGAAAAAAGAACTTGATCGTCTGAATAATCTAGCTCGGTCAACATCTCATACGGGCGAGACATCCTACACATCGTTCGAAGTTCTCTCTGCCCACATTTGGAGGAGTTGGGCCAGAGCGTTGGAGCTACCATCAAACCAAATACTGAAGCTTCTCTTCAGCATCAACATCCGAGATCGAGTCAAACCAAGTCTACCGGCCGGTTACTATGGGAACGGCTTCGTACTTGGTTGCTCTCAAACCAGCGTCAAATTCTTAGAATCAAAGGGTTTAGGGTACGCTGCGAGATTGGTGAAGAGAGCAAAAGAGAGTGTTGGAGACAAATACGTGAAAAAAGTAATTGACTCGGTGAGTCAGAAGAAAACGAGCCCAGACCTTGTGGGTGCTCTAATATTGTCGCAGTGGTCAAGGCTGGGACTAGAGAGGATTGACTTTGGGATGGGAAGACCTGTCCATGTGGGCCCAATATGCACCGACAGATACTGCTTGTTGTTGCCGGTCTATCATGAGTCGGCTGCGGTGAAGGTGATGGTGGCGCTTCCAGCAAGCGCCGTCTACAAGTACGAGACTTTGCTAAGGTACCCAAACATTTGAGAATCAGAACTGATCCTCAAGTTTTTTTTGGCTGTAGTGGTCGTTCGAATTTGCTCGCAAAATTTAAAAGTCAACTCCAAAGCTTGATTCGAACTACCACGGTCCACGTAGACTCAACCTGGTTGACCATTTTATTTGGGCTTGGTGTTCCCATTTAATTTGTTAGAAAACATTTGTATTGCTTCGGGGATTGAAGTTATAAGTGATTAGTTCTATTCTTGAAAATCAATTTAACAGGTCAAACTCATGCCCATTCTCAATTTACGCTTAGAACGGGGTCAATCACACATCGTTCTGAATTAACGCCGCGAATGGGGGGTCTATCACCCCTCGTTATATCTAGTGCTTACGTGGCACTTGACGTATTGGGTCGGTGGATCAATGTGGGGGCGAAGACCCCGGTCCAACGTGCACCGCACGTGATTGGAGAATTGAGAGTCCCCGACCTCGTTCTTGTTTTCCTATTTTAAAGGAATTCAAGAACGGGGGGTCACCGCCTCGAAACGATCCCGCGTTCTCAAAAACAATGTTTAAGAAAGGGGAGTGATAGAGCATAGACTAGAGTTCCTTGTAGACAGAGTCGAGGAGCTCACAGTCACACAGAGAGAGTTGACAAAAACCCTCATGGACTGGATGGAGCAAGATGACGACGATGTCCCACCGTAGTTTAGTATATGTTTTGTATTTCATTTTATATATTTTACTTTATGTTTGTATTTTAGTTTATGCTATGAGTATTATGATTGTACTTTATTTTATATTTGTCATTTAGTTTATATTATGTGGTGTATGGTTGTATTTTACTTTAAGACTGTATTTGAGTGGTACTTTATTATCTGGAACTGGCTGTTGGTTATAAAATTGTTATTTGAATATGCAGAAATTGTTTGAAATTAGCTATGAGAGATTCATAAAACAAAGGAAACTCTGTCCAATTTTACTACTTTATTTCACTAAATTACACATTATAATAAATACACATATTACACAGTATAATAAATACATAAATTACAGCCCGAATAGTCATATATTTCTACCTCTGTCGTGTGTAGAAGACTCCTGCACATAATGAAAACTATATTAGACAATAATAAAAATGTGTTTATGAGCGAAATTTGTTAAAATGTACATGTGTCCCGTCAAATGTGTAGAAACTCATAAATGTGTCTTGCAAAGCAAAAGCGAAAGTAGAGCCTGAAGTGGATCTCCTGTCATAACAAGTGCGACTATTATGCCCCTAACGTTAACAAATAACACATGACATTGTTGAGTTCTTCCTAGTAATTGTTGAATTTTACGGCTCATTGACATCTCGCACTCTTTTCTTCTTTGGCCTATCATGTTTGCATTTTTTTATAGGCGGAATGATTTACTTCATATTTTGTACTAGCGGCCACATGTGTTGGCCACTAATAAGATAAATGAATTGTGAGTATATCTGGAGATAAGTTCCCCTGTGATAGTATTGATGAATGTAATTTTTCGGTGCTAGTCTCATGAAATGAATGCAAGAAATGGAATGGAGACACGGGATTTCAGTAAACTCTCACTTATAACATTTGCACACACACACACGTATTCATGTCGACGACATATTATTCGTTGTCGTTGTTGACCTAATATCGTATAGCTCCCGCAAACATAACACTCTAATTTCGAGCCGCACATTCTAGCTTTACAAACTTTTTTTCTTATATCGGGACACAAGACGTCTGTTGATGAGACAAACTTCTCATATTTTTTGACAATCTTAATCATCAAGTACTTTTAGAACATCTTGAACATGGCTAGAGTCGGTTTGTTACTGACAGTTAATAGAACAACATTGAATGATTCGCATAAATTGTTTAATCTCAATTCACACTTGAGAACCGAAAAAATGCATGACTAGTCCAATATCTAGGGGTTGTGCCTCGAAGATATACGTGGACATCCAGGTTAATCTGATGTAAGTTTCTCATTCTATCTTTGACCAGTTGTGAGAATCGTTGAAACTTTTTATTTAAAACGTAAACTCATTTTGCATCTTCAAACCATGAAGTCGCCAATCGCATCCGTCTTCACACACGGTCGTCAGTCGCCGAGATTCACTTTTAAGGAATTTGTTCCCATAACCATTATTTAAAGCCTATTATACTATTTCTTTTCTAATTGGCTTTAAAGAACTATATTTTTTCCTCATATAAAATCTCATTGAAATTTCTTCCCTTACCGGTACGCTTTCCACCGCATTATCCTCCTAATCGACCGGTGTTCGAAGCTCATCATCTAGAGTTTTCGATGTTGATTGCACTTATATTTCTTCATTACCTTCTAGATGATCGAATGCCCGAAGATCATCATATATGGGCGTAAAGTACGAATATCAGTCTATAATGGCATCACAAGTTGTTGTCTTGTCTAAATCAACTAATCTACTCGAATCAGAATCCATCGACGTCGCTAATATAGAAAAAATTCGTCTTAACAAGAAAATGGTGGAGAGGTTTTAGGATTTTTGTCAGTCAGGAGGTGAGAATGGAGAGCTATTTCTTTATATAGTGTCGGAGATCGGCCCATCGTTCCTGAGAACGGCCCCCCGTTCTCAAACAAAATAATTGAGATCAGAGGGGCGTTTCGGGCGGCCACCCTCGTTCTCAATCTTACTAAACAATATGGACAACAACGGGGGCCGTTTCAGGACCATGACCCCCGCTCCTGAACACCCTCTAATATGGAGAGGCAGGAAACTAAGGGTCGTTTCGGGGCAGTAATCCCCTGTTCCCGAATAGCTCTAAAATATGAAGGTAGGAACATGGGGTGAAAAATAGTTCGCAAGTGTACGAGTCGCAACAAATAATAAAGTGATAAGTAGAGTGTCGAACCCACGAAGACTTTTTAATTGATAATCAAACAAAGTTAGTTTCAGTCTAATTTGAATAACGATATTTTAGTGATTTTGACTTCAAAATAAAACAAGAGAAATTAATTAAATAACAGAAAATTAAACAAGTTTTAGAAAATGATGAGGAAGCTCCAGGGTTTCCGATTTCACCTAAATTAATCCTATTTAGTATTCCTAATTCAATTCATTAATTTCTATTTCTATGTGTTGGTGGCAATTTCACAAAATTATTTATCAATCTCTCTCGAGCAAAAATAAACTTATTCAACTAACGAATTATTACCTCTCGGTCTCTAATCTTGAGAATTAATTAAATACATTAAGAATGAGAAATTAAGATACCGCATGAACACATTAGCTATCTCTACTCTAACATCATTTTCATGGTAAATTATTCAGTGCTCGATTATTTATCACATCTTGGTATCAAAACAATCTTCCGAACATGTTTTTGGTGATCAAACAATCGCAAGCATTAAGAGTATAATAAAATACTCAACACAATATTGATATAGAAAATTAACAACTTGAATTGAATAAAATACTAAATATTCATAATCTGGCTACATCGTAGCCCTAGAAAATAAAATTACTTCATTCTAGAGTAAAGAGAAACAATAAAAATAATTAAGGTGTTCATGGTTCATTAGAGGAAGAGAAAGAAAAACTAGGGTTGTCGATCCGAAATCTCCTTTCTCCCTTGCTCTCACTTCGTTCCGTCTCCGTCTCTCTGCCTAAAATTATTAAAAAAAAAAAAAAAAAAAAAAAAAAAAAAAAAAAAAAAAAAAAAAAAAAAAAAAAAAAAAAAAAAAAAAAAAAAAAAAAAAAAAAAAAAAAAAAAAAAAAAAAAAAAAAAAAAAAAAAAAAAAAAAAAAAAAAAAAAAAAAAAAAAAAAAAAAAAAAAAAAAAAAAAAAAAAAAAAAAAAAAAAAAAAAAAAAAAAAAAAAAAAAAAAAAAAAAAAAAAAAAAAAAAAAAAAAAAAAAAAAAAAAAAAAAAAAAAAAAAAAAAAAAAAAAAAAAAAAAAAAAAAAAAAAAAAAAAAAAAAAAAAAAAAAAAAAAAAAAAAAAAAAAAAAAAAAAAAAAAAAAAAAAAAAAAAAAAAAAAAAAAAAAAAAAAAAAAAAAAAAAAAAAAAAAAAAAAAAAAAAAAAAAAAAAAAAAAAAAAAAAAAAAAAAAAAAAAAAAAAAAAAAAAAAAAAAAAAAAAAAAAAAAAAAAAAAAAAAAAAAAAAAAAAATCTAGATGATCGAATGCCCGAAGATCATCATATATGGGCGTAAAGTACGAATACCAGTCTATAATGGCATCACAAGTTGTTGTCTTGTCTAAATCAACTAATCTACTCGAATCAGAATCCATCGACGTCGCTAATACAGAAAAAATTCGTCTTAACAAGAAAATGGTGGAGAGGTTTTAGGATTTTTGTCAGTCGGGAGGTGAGAATGGAGAGCTATTTCTTTATATAGTGTCGGAGATCGGCCCCTCGTTCCTGAGAACGGCCCCCCGTTCTCAAACAAAATAATTGAGATCAGAGGGGCGTTTCGGGCGGCCACCCTCGTTCTCAATCTTACTAAACAATATGGACAACAACGGGGGCCGTTTCAGGACCGTGACCCCGCTCCTGAACACCCTCTAATATGGAGAGGCAGGAAATTAAGGGTAGTTTCTGGGCAGTAATCCCCTGTTCCCGAATAGCTCTAAAATATGAAGGTAGGAACATGGGGTGAAAAATAGTTGCAAGTGTACGAGTCGCAACAAAGTACTAAGTGATAAGTAGAGTGTCGAACCCACGAAGACTTTTTAATTGATAATCAAACAAAGTTAGTTTCAGTCTAATTTGAATACGATATTTTAGTGATTTGGACTTCAAATAAAACAAGAGAATTAATTAAATAACAGAAAATTAAACAAGTTTTAGAAACATGATGAGGAAGCTCAAGGGTTTCGATTTCACCTAAATTAATCTATTTAGTATTCCTAATCAATTCATTTAATTTCTATTTCTATGTGTTGGTGGCAATTTCACAAAATTATTTATCAATCTCTCTCGAGCAAAAATAAACTTATCAACTAACGAATTATTAACTCTCGGTCTCTAATCTTGAGAATTAATTAAATACATTAAGAATGAGAATTAAGATACGCTATGAACACATTAGCTATCTCTACCTAACATCATTTTCATGGTAAATATTCAGTGCTCGATTATTTATCACATCTTGGTATCAAAATACAATAATTAAGTTAACATGTAGATCCTCTATTCACCAATCTGTCGCCACCAACTAGCAATCAACGGTTGAGATTAAAACATATTACAATAATTAAAATAGCCGATCAGCTTCAACGGTCTAGATTAAAACAAGTTTCAGCCATTAAAACAGCCGATCGAGCGGTTGATATAGCTGATCGATCGACATACTTTTCGCTTTTCGTAAAACAACGCTTCAGCCGATCGATCGGCAAAATGACCGATTGATCGGCAACTCTTCTGTTTTCTTTTAAAATTCTTCATTTTGCCGATCGATCGCCTGGAAACAGCCGATCGATCGGCTAAGCTTCTGTTTTTCTCTTTTCATACTTCAGCCGATCAATCGCCTGGAATTGGCCGATCGATCGGCTACTTCTCTGCCAATTGAAGCTTCTTCTCTTCAGCTTCAGTTCCTCTGCATATTTTTTTGTCATTATTTTCTATCCCGAATCGAATTTGTAAAACCTGTAACTCTTTAATTTATCTACACACTTGCACTAAAATTATTAGAATCATTCACACACTTGAGTAAAACTTATCAAATCGAGTATAATAAAGTAAACTAAAGTGTGTAAAATACACACTTATCAGGGGCCGTTGGGGGGCGGGGATCCCCCGTTCTCCAATTACGTGCGGTGCAAGTTAGACGGGGGGTCTCCGCCCTCACATCGACCTCCCAACCAAATATGTCCCCCAGTTCTCGGCGTTAATTCAAAATGGGGGGTGATCGGGCTTAAATTGAAAACAAATTGTGATCGGCTACCTGCTAAAATTTGATCTGTTACATTTTTTATATTTTAAAGTTTTAATTGTTAGAATTTTTGTTTTGAGGGTTATTTAAATTTAAACTAACGAGGTTCAAAATTTAAGTTTCCAGACCAATTATATTCAAATTCAATTATTAACAATATATTCTCCCAAATTGGATTGATTAATGCACGTTTTAAATGTTGAAAAGAATATTTTCAAAAATCACGTATTTTTTTGCAAGTTTGTTCTTCAACACGCTTCGATCAAAGTTGTCTTCCACAGTATCTGATTAGCTAATCTCATCTCTTGAATTCTCAAGACTACAGAAAGTTACAGACTGTAATGGGGAAAAACTTTAGGTTGAAGAAAATAAATTGTCGGCGGGAGACAAGTTGCGAGGAGTGGAATCGAAGCTGTGTCAAGGCAATGGCTGTTTCTCTTTCGAAGTTTGAAAGCTGGTCCAATTTGTTTCAGTCTGTGGCTGCCTTTGAGAGTTCCAACGTACTGAACCAGTGGGCTCGGCTGGCCGTCACAGGCACATGCTTGATAATCATAAAAATGCTTCAAATAATGGATTTGACGCTTCTTTAGCCACGTTTCCTCTCCCATGCACCTGCTCTTTTACTTTCAATCGCCGTAGCTGGTTCCAACTGATCTGAATTACAGGCTTGCTCCGATTCTTCATCGTTTATAAGTTTGGATGATTACATCTTACTCCATGGAAGTAAGAAAGGAATCAAACGGGAAAGGTTTGTCTTCATAATCTCGTCGATAGATTCCTCACAAACCAGCTTGTTTAAAGTCAATTACATTAATTCAAAGCTCATTGGGAAATTTACTATTTATCGTGGAATATAAAATGGCTTTTGGGATGTGTAAAAATCAAAGGAATATTTAAAGAGATTGCTTATTTCCAAGGACGAAGCTTTCTAAGAGTCTTCTGTACTACAGGTCAAAACGAGAGATTGGATTTCAGGCTAGCTAATCAACTTATTTCTCTTTAAATTTTTGGCAATGGCGAGGAGGAGATGCGTCTGCATTAACGTGGAAACATTCAAAGAAACATTGAACTAAACTAACGAAAGTCGAATCTACATTTTGATCTTATGTGCTCTATTTATGAGATTGGATCTTGAGAATGTTCTTCTTATTGATTGTAAGAGTTGTTCTCTGGATTTTTTGATCCTCTTGGACCAGTTACTATGTCTGTTGTCATCAAAAAAAAGTGGCCAGTTGAAGATTCAGACACAAGAAAATTCATCGGTTGAAGGGTAGCAAATATTTCATCCCCAGGAAGAAATTATTAAGACAGAAGTAATACATATGACAATGTTCTGTCGTTCAGTCTGTTTCTTCGTAGAGCAGTAATCTCTCTCTTCATGTCTTCCACATAATATATAGTATAAATATGCCCACCACCGCCCTTATTCACCATTAACAGAGATGACATTTGAATCAAACTCCAGACCATTTTCTCTCAACTAATCAAGAACACTGAACGAGGCGGTTTCATTATTTCCTACAGTTTTTAAGCTCTCTCGCTCCTCCTATGGACGACAATTCACATTCTTTTCACCCTACCCAAGAAGAAACCCTCCAGCCTCCACCCAACCCTTCATCTCCTCCACAAAGCCCCATCTCTGCAACGACCACAAGCTCCGAAACAAACTGCGCTGTCTCTTCTCCGAGCAGTTCTGGCAGTAAAAAGTGCAAAAGCAAAGGTGGACCTGATAATAACAAGTTTAGGTATCGCGGAGTGAGGCAGCGTAGCTGGGGAAAATGGGTCGCGGAGATTCGAGAGCCGCGCAAGAGAACCCGAAAATGGCTCGGCACTTTTTCCACTGCCGAGGATGCTGCTCGAGCCTACGATCGAGCTGCTATTATTCTTTATGGATCTCGGGCTCAGCTTAACCTCCAGCCTTCTGCTTCTTCGTCGCAGTCTTCCTCTTCTCGTGGCTCTTCTTCTTCCTCTTCTTCTTCCTCTACGCAAACCCTAAGACCACTTCTTCCTCGTCCTTCTGGTTTTAACCTAGATTATTCTTCTATGGCTTCCCCGATCCCCGCGATGCCTCAAAATGTTCCATCGGCATACGTCCCCTATGGATTTTATCCATCTATTGCTAGTGGGTCGTCCGTACTATCCCCAAATACGGTACAATATCCTCAGCATCAGAACCCACTGTCTCATATAAATGCAGGCAACTTCATTGACCCCACCTTACTGTTTAACCCTAGTCATCAGCAACATCAAGCCGTTCATCAAAACTGTTTACAAAGTGATGCAAACTCCCTTCTGGGAACCGTCGGTTCGAGCATGGCTCTTTCATCTCAATCCGTAGTTGCACCGCTTGATCCAGATCCACTGGCAGCCGTGGCCCCTGGATCTTCTGCGGGATGGCCATCTTCAACGGATGAGCTTGAGTATTTGCAATCTATCTGGGATTACAATGACCCTTTCTTGTTTGATTTTTGAGGGTTTTTTCTCAAGCTCTACATGCGTTAGTGTTTGGCATCAAATCTAATCATTCATTTTTCATTGAAAGTGCTACATCTCAATGTTTGCATGCATCTGATTTTGGATCGGAGTTTAAGTTGCCGTTTGCTACAATGCCACCGCTTCCGATCTATGTCAATCATAATATATTCCCAATGTTTAGTGGGTGAAGCTATACTGTTACTGATAACCCAGTTTTCTTTATGCGAAAGATCTTTGTTGTGGTAGAATTTTAGTGAGATCTCATTGTATGTTTTTGGTGGTTATATCATTCTGAGGAACAAAAACCTTTGAAGTATTTAGGGGGATTTTCTAGAAAATTCTATACCATTAAATTCGGACCCAAATTTAGAGGAAATGACACTGAATTGACATGTTTGTGGTGGGTCTATAAACAGTGTGTTGCTTGTTTTACTTTCGTTCTGATTGCACAACACAATTATTGATACTTTTTGCATAGAATGAAAGTTCTAATCCATTCTAACTAGGTTCTTCTCATGCAAAAGAATTGTTTTGACTCTCATAAATGTTTTTATTTTTTGAAAAAAATGGGCTTTGAAGTGTTTTCTTATGAAGAGTCTTTTCATAGCATTTGAATATTCTGGGTAGATCTCTATAACATTCCATCTGTGGTCCAGAGTTTTCATCATCTTTTGGGTGCAGCTCAACTGTATAGAAATTCTCGCAAGTCATTTCCTTGGGCTGGTTTTCCTTGATCTTCCTTGTAACTGTTTGATAATTGGAGGAGGAAGAACCTTAAGTTACTCAAGATTTAAGCTGGATTGTCAACTTAAATCGAGGAGATTCACATAAATTCTTGATGATCATCTCGTGTTTATTTGGAAAAAATCCAACTTTTTCAGAATATGCGTTTTTATTATGTTCATCTGTTTTGTAGTACAGAAGTACGTAAAGCTTCCGCTACCATTTTTTCTTGATGTTCTGTACTGTCAAACTACGAGACAGTCAACGTTACATGTATTATGTGATCGTGCGCATAACACTGCCAGATTGGATTAATTAAAGACTTTAAACATGATTAGAGGATGGATCTTTTATGTATGTTTCAATGCGTCAGTCCACGTCGGATTCCATAACACTCAGAATGTCTGCATAATACTATTTTATCGGATAAGATGGCTACACTACAATCCCCAACAGAAGTCAACAATCATGTTCTCATTTCTTTCTCCTTTTTTTTGAATTTTTCCAATTTTAATTTTGTTAATATACAAAATCAATTTCAAAGTACTCGTTGTATATGTGATGACCCGAATGTGCACGTATGGTACGATGGCTGCACGAACCGGAACCCGGATGGCGGTACGTCCGCGCGGGCAAACCGGAAGGTGACAGGTCGTAAAAAGGGGGTCGTCACAATCCCACATCGCTTGGGGAAGTATGTGGGAATGAAACATATGTAAAGAGACTCTCCCATCATAGCAAGACGCGTTTTGGAGCACAATTGACAACGGATCCCATAAGAACTCCGAAGTTAAAAGTGCTTCGGCGAGAGCAATTCCAGGTTGGGTGACCTTCCGGGAAGTTCTCGCCAAACAAAGCCGTGAGGGGAGGATATTGGGCTGCGGCCCAATCCCCAGAGCGGACAATATCTTGCTGGGAAACCGGGTCGTTACAAATGGTATCAGAGCCTGTACCCAACCGGAAATGTGGCCAACGAGGACGTTGGGCCCCCGAGGGGGGGTGATTGTGATGACCCGAATGTGCACGTATGGTACGATGGCTGCACGAACCGGAACCCGGATGGCGGTACGTCCGCGCGGGCGAACCGGAAGGTGACAGGTCGTAAAAAGGGGGTCGTCACAATCCCACATCGCTTGGGGAAGTATGTGGAAATGAAACATATGTAAAGAGACTCTCCCATCATAGCAAGACGCGTTTTGGAGCACAATTGACAACGGATCCCATAAGAACTCCGAAGTTAAAAGTGCTTCGGCGAGAGCAATTCCAGGTTGGGTGACCTTCCGGGAAGTTCTCGCCAAACAAAGCCGTGAGGGGGGGATATTGGGCTGCGGCCCAATCCCCAGAGCGGACAATATCTTGCTGGGAAACCGGGTCGTTACAGTATAACCAAAAAAAAAAAAAAAAAATGAAAAAAAACCTTAAAATCATTGCGTAAACAACCTCTCCTTTGAAATATGAAAAACCTTACCAATCAACTCTTAACGGTTGTCCGTTCTCAGAGATCGACCTTCTAATCTCCCATAATTGTTCCAATGAGATTGGTGGAGGGTCAGGGGATGGTGACCCCGACACTTGGGGTCAACTCCCCGTTCTCGAGAGTGCACAAATCAACTCTCATAAACGTGGGGTGGCGACCCCTACACTGGGGCTGGTGAGTCTCCAATCTCATTTTAGTGACTACTTTGGAAAATATAACAAATAATATTAAATTTTCTTGGGAAAAATGCAAAATAGGGAATGATGTTTAGGAAATAGGCAAAAAAAGGAAACAACTTTAGTTTTAGGCAAAAAAATGAAAGATATTTGAAAAATAGGCAAAAAAAGAAAAATGCGGTGGTTTTTTAGTTCAGGGACGGCGAGAGGCCGGCTGGTCCGCAGACCAGCCGGCCTCTAATTTTTTTTTACTAAAAAACAAAGGAGAGGCCGGCTGGTCGTCAGACCAGCCGGCCTCTCCCTTTTTTATTAAAAAAATCTTAACAATTTTTTTTATTTTTTTTTAACATGGTGGATTAATTTTAAAAAAATAGCAAACGATATTTAATTTACTTGAAATTTTTACCACATGTTTACCACAATATGAAACGATAATCTGGAAAGTTTCGTGATTTTTTGACCATTGTACGATTTATTGTAATTTTATTTATTTATTTGATAAAACAATTATAATAAATCGTACAAAGGTTAAAAAATCACAAAAATTTTCACCTAATATTCCCCTAATGTGATGAACATGTGGTAAATATTTCAAGTATATCAAATATCGTTTACTATGTGTTTTGAAATTAATTTATAAAGTGAAGAAGATACAAAAATTAATTTTAAACAAATAGCAAACGATATTTAATATACTTGAAATGCTTATCACATGTTCATCACATTATGGGAATATTAGGTGAAAATTTTTGTGATTTTTTAACCTTTGTACGATTTATTATAATTGTTTTATCAAATAAATAAATAAAATTACAATAAATCGTACAATGGTCAAAAAATCACGAAACTTTCCAGATTATCGTTTCATATTGTGGTAAACATGTGGTAAAAATTTCAAGTAAATTAAATATCGTTTGCTATTTTTTTAAAATTAATCCACCATGTTAAAAAAAAATAAAAAAAATTGTTAAGATTTTTTTAATAAAAAAAGGGAGAGGCCGGCTGGTCTGACGACCAGCCGGCCTCTCCTTTGTTTTTTAGTAAAAAAAAATTAGAGGCCGGCTGGTCTGCGGACCAGCCGGCCTCTCGCCGTCCCTGAACCAAAAAACCACCGCATTTTCCTTTTTTTTCCTATTTTTCAAACATCTTTCCTTTTTTTTGCCTAAAACTAAAGTTGTTTCCTTTTTTTGCCTATTTCCTAAACATCATTCCCTATTTTGCATTTTTCCCAATTTTCTTTTGAAGGTGATATTGTTTATAAAATGATTTTTTTTGTTATGCATATCATAATTTAATATAATGATGATTTTTGAATATTACCTTTTAATTTATTTTCCACTCATTTAGAAAACAGTTGGCAAAAAGTAAATAAAGGTCAAGTGTAATGTCGACTATACGCATATGGTATTATTATAATGCTTGCCTCAGTTCTGTACATAAAGTTTCCACTTGCAATTTGCAATATTACCCCCTTTTTTTTTTATAAAAATCTGAAGATATTCAGCTTTGATGGCAATACGACGTCGTATTACTTCAACCAGCAAGCATAGAAGAGTCCGATTAGGTCTAAAAAAGTCGTAACTCAGTTCAAAAGAGGCAAGAGTTTGATAAGATAACTGGACTTGCTTTTTGAGATGGTATAGCCGACGAAGACTTGGTCCGACCAACTTGTCTCTCCAAAGTCATCGAGATAGGAATTAATATCTTTTTTTTATTTTGTAATAATTAATTAATCTTATTTATTAAGTAATTTTTACTATTTATAGTCATTTCTCGACATTTTTATCAAATAAACAAACGTGGTTCGGTTGTCTTAACCAAAAAGACAAAAAGGCATACAGTAATGCTGTTATGCTGGTTCTTATACAGAGGTTGTGCGTGGTTTTTATTCTGTGCTCCGCACTCCAGCTTAAGTACCCTGTAACTTCCCTTGTCACCGCTGATATTAAAAACGCGATTTTGAAAAGTAAAAAATGAAGGGCAATCATTGGCTGTTATTTTGATTTCAACTAGTACCCTATAAGCTAGGACGCGTGGGATGATGACAGACCTTTTAGTTTAATATCTGGTGCAGGTATGATCGATTCGTCTTATCGAAATATCTTCTCTGCTATCCTTCTTCTTCCTTCTTGCTTCTTTTTTCACTATGTCGATAATCTCGCCATGATTTACGCGGAAACATCAGATCAAAGGCTCTCTTCTTCTTCTTCTTCTTCTTCAACAATTTGAATTAAAGAACTAATTTTGTCTACTTGCTTTCGATGTCTTCCCAAGATTCTCAGTTTCCATTTCACTGGCACTCCGCCGAGCTCGACGATCGGAACTTCCAGATTCGAGGGCGGACACTCTTCTTCGTCGTGGTTCTCTTCACGATCATTCTTCTTACTACCTTTCTCTTCCTCTACGCTAGATGGGCGTGTCGTTTCCACCGCCTTACTTCTGTAGCAGCCTCCGTTTCCCAGGCGCCACGCCCTCCGGCTCATCTTCGTCGGCTACAAAGTCTGGACGATACGGCCATAAAAGGGCTTCCAATCACCTTATCCCAACGGTCTTCCTCCTCTTCTGATATGAATGGCTCCGGGGATACGGATACAGAGTGTTGCATATGCCTAAGCGTGTTTGAAGACGGAGAAAAGGTGAAGATTTTACCAGAGTGTCAGCATTGTTATCACTCGGAGTGCGTCGACGAGTGGCTCAGAACTCAGTCGAGTTGCCCGATATGTAGAATTTCTCTGCGGATTGACTCGGGGATTGAGTCTGCTCTTCCTCAAATCGTAGTGGAATAAAGTATGAGCCGTCCCTTTTGTACTTCCTTCTGGTTTTACTTGAGCTAATTGAGAGAAGTTTAAGGTTATGAAGTTAGAAATGGTCAACAGAGGATTTGATTATTACCATCTTCGTAAAAAGTCTCAAACTTGATCCGTTTTATCTGTAAAATCAATTGTTTAAGGGATGTGTATGAAAAAGCTCCATTAATTGAATGATCTTTATGGATGTGGTTTCTGTGTCTTCTAGAATTAATTCAGATAAGCGCCGCTGAGTACGGCGGCTGAATGTGGCTGGTGGGTGAGTGGCAGGGCCGGGGAGCAATTGCACCTCCGTCAGGCTGATTTATGTAATTGGGCCGACTTAGGCCCACTAAAAGATGGCCTGGCCCAATAAAATTCAACATCTCGCCAAGTATAAAATTTGAAGGCGTAATCGGAAGAACTTTTCGTCGTGAGAGCTAAGGTTGGCGCCTCTGTTCTCTTACCTCTTTCTTTCGATCGTTAGTTTGTATTTTTTTTTTTTTTTTTTTTTTTTCTGAATCAGATTTTTGGTGCTTTAACAGTGGAAGAAGAAGAGGACGAGGCGATTGAAGAGGGAGCGCCGAAAGATGAGGCAGAGATCCAAGTAGTTCCTTCTCGTGAAATCGATGCCGTTTTTTTTTTTTTTTTGAGATTTTCTTCTTTGTTTTTCCGTAGCTAGAGTCGAATCGCAGTTTTCTTACCGAATGTTGTTATGATCCAGAATGTCTAGATCGCATTCCAAAACTTCGAGCTCATTTAATGTTCAAGAAACTTTTATTCGATTTTCTTAGCTAATCGTAATGCTACTCGATTCGTTTGGCCTTTTGGTGAAATTTTGCTCTCAATGATCAATGAAACTGAAATCTTGCGGTTTGGCTGTGCCCGGAGTTACATATCGGCGGGGTTAAACGACAAATTAAATGTCGTCCTAGAGATTTAGTGGAAAGGAGTCAACTTTGAAGAAGTAGGTATGGCTAGCCTATTGGTAAAAGATTGATTTTAGAAAGAGCGACTCCATAGAGACAATCAGGTGATCATGGGGAAACATTATATAGAAGCCAAAATCTTATCAAATCTGAAAGTCTTTTGCCTATTATTAAAGTAGCCAGCCCGCCCGCTCGGCCCGCTACAGTAGCGAGCCGAGCCTGGCCCGGCTCGCTACTGTAGCGGGCCAGGTCTGGCCCGGGCTCGCTAGGCGGGCCGAGCCGAGCCCAGATTTTGGGCTCGCGAGCCCGCCAACGAGCGGGCCAAACGAGCCGGCCAACGGGCCAGCTCGTTGGCCCGGCGAGCCAGGCTCGCCTGGCTCGCCCCTCAGCTCGGAGTCGGGACAGACTCGCCCCGACGCCCACGGGCCACGCCCTGTCGCCCCCTTCTTCGCCCTTCCCAGATCGGAAAATCCCAGGGGACAGGGCTCGCCGCCTCGCCCCCTGGCCAGACCCGCGCCGGCGCCCCCCCTCTCCTCAAACAGTCGAACGTCGGCACTCGGAAGTCGGAGACTCGGAACTCAGCACTCGGCAGTCGGCAGAAATCAGAATGACGATGACCCATCTTCATCATCGCCGACGCCAGTTCGCCACTGCCCACGGGCCGGATGAGGTGATTTTCGAATGACCTTCCCAGATCGGCAAATCAGCACTCGGCAGTCGCTCTTCCCAGATCGGCTTTCTCTGTCATTGTGTATTCCGCGTGCCATTGACTCCCTTTCCGGCGCGATTGACCGTTCCAGGCAACGGTCAGATGACCGTTCCAGGCAACGGTCATATGACCGTTCCAGGCAACGGTCATATGACCGTTCCAGTGCTGAAGCCGTGAAGCGTGAAGCCTGAAACTCATCCCCCTCCTCTTCCTATAAATACAGCACTTGTTTCATTGTCTTTCACCAACAATTTTCTCTCAATCTCTCAATCTTCTCAATCTCTCAACTCAATTTCTCGATCTCCCCCTTTTTACAATTTGTTTTCGTGTTCAACAATCAGCTGAGTGCCGACGGCCAAGGTATATTTTTATTGTTTTAATATTTTAATAATTTTACATGTATGTAATATGTATTCATCCACATAATTTTTAATTATAATTTATTATATTAACAAAAGTATGTTTTGATGATTTTTTGTTTAGGTTTTGTATACGTGGAGTTGATAAATTCACACCACCTAAAATCTTCTGTTGGACATTAACGTTGTGGTATCAATTTATTATTCAAATTTTAATTTCATATTTAGTTTATTTAGTATGGATATTCGTGATTATATTATTGATGATAATGATGATGTAGAAGTAGAAGAGATTAGAGAATTTACTCCTACATTTTCTGTGGGACAATCATCATCTGCACAAGCATCCACTTCATCACCTCAAAGAAAAAGAAACAAAACGTCTGAAGTATGGAAACATTTTACAATGAAAGAAATTAAAATTGGTGGAAAAGTAGAATCTAGAGGTCAATGCAACTATTGTATTAAAAATTATTCATATATTTCTGGTAGTTCAACTAGCACGCTCCTTAGGCATTATAATAAATGTCACTTAAACGAGAAAGTTAGAGACCCTACACAAAGATTGTTGAATGCTAGTGGTAGTGGCACTTTTTTATATTCACAAAATAAAATGAGAGAAGGAATAGCAAAACTTGTATCACAATGTGAATTGCCTTTATCATTCACCGATAGTGATGAATTTGAAAATTTTATGAAAGAGTATGCTACTCCTAATTTTAAACGTGTGCCTAGAAGTACAACTAGAAATGATATTATTAAAATGTTTAATAATATGAAAAATGAACTAATTTCATTTTTTTCAAGCGCTCCTTCAATGTCTATTTGTATCACCTCTGATTTATGGAGTGCACGTAATTCTATAGGCTATATCGTTGTAACTTCTCATTTTATTGATAACTCTTGGCAATTAAACAAAAGAATTTTAGGATTTCGTAATTGTGAATATCCTCACACTGGTATTACTATTTATAAATATATTGTAACGATATTGCAAGAATATTCTATTCGAGAAAGAATATTTAGCCTAACACTTGATAATGCTAGTGCTAACGATGCTGCTGTTTATCATTTTAAAAATTATTTTCAATTAGATCCTACTCGCGATTCTCTTTTCCACATGAGATGTGTTTGTCATATTTTAAATTTAGTTGTTAAAGATGGTATGACATTTATTGCGCCTCATATTGAAATAATTAGATCCGCAATTTCTTATATAATTGGATCTAATTCGAGACAACAAGAATATAGAGATTATTGTAAAACTGCCCAACTTAAACCACGAAAATTAAAAACCGATGTAGATAATAGGTGGAATTCTACTTATTTAATGTTGGAAAATGCCAAGCCATATTGGCAAGTTATTTGTGCTTTTATTAATGAGAAATCACCAACTATTAATCTTGATAAATCTAGTTGTGATATAGCTAATATATTTCTTGAGTTTTTAAAACCATTTTATGATGCTACAAATGAGTGTTCGGGAATTTACTATCCCACTTCTCATCTTGTTCTCCCAATTTTTATAAATTTAACTAGTAGTTTTGCACAATATCGACAAATAAATGAATTTAGTCAAATACTTGATAAAATGGAAGCAAAATTTAAAAAATATTGGCTTGACATTCCTTCTATTTTTTTGTATGCATGTATAATGGATCCTAGATATAAGTTAAGAGGAGTATGTCTAATGATTAATAAAATCTCTAATAATTTACAAACTACTTCTTTATTTTCCATGGATCAAATAACACATGAAATTACTAGTTTATTTTCTTCTTATGAATCTAAATATTCTACTATTAGTCGTTCACGTGTTTCTTCACATGCTAGTTCTAGTGGTGGTGGAAATGTTGTAGGTTCACAATTGGGTGCTATTCATGATATTTGGAATCAATTAAATACGGATGTTTACTCTAGTTCTATACGAAATGAACTAGATATTTATTTTGACACTCGATATCAATTTTCTCGTGAAGAAAACTTTGATATTTTAGATTGGTGGAAAAAGTTTTCCACCACATATCCTATTCTTTCTATAATGGCACGTGATCTACTAACACCTCCGGTCTCTACCGTAGCATCGGAGTCTGCTTTTAGTGCAGGTGGACGTGTGTATGATGAACGCCGAGGACGACTTGCACCTGATCTTGTGGAGGCACTCATTTGCATGAAAGATTGGAACGACGCCATTACGAGGAACCAACAACGAGAGGACGAAATACTTGAAGACTTTAAAAATTTAGATGTTGAAGATTAGCATTGTAATCTTAATTTTGAAGTATTTTTTGAACTTGTAATTTTTTTTTGACATTTTGCACATGATTGACAATTAGATGGGTGCCAACCTAGTTGGGATGTGTCTAATTTGTAGTGATGCAAATGTCAAATTTATAATTAATGTTATATTTTTTATATTTTTTTCTCCCATTTTTTATAATTAAATGTCATTTTTATATTAATTAAAGATTTTTATTATTTACACGACTATATAAAATTATGTAAGATCGGCTCGTTAAGCTCGGCTCGTTAGGCTCGTTGGGCCGGCTCGGCTCGGCTCGTTAGGCTCGTGGCTCGTGAGCCGGCTCGGGTTGAAAAATTTTTAAGGTCAGCTCGTTAGGCTCGGCTCGTTGGGCTCGCCAGGCTCGTTGGGCTCGCCAGGCTCGTTAGGCTCGGCAGGCTCGGTGAGCCGGGCCTTTCTCGGCTCGGCTCGGCTCGGCTCGCTCGTTTAACACCTCTATATTAAAGGATAAAAATGCATGCTTTTCAATTTTTTGTGCAATCAACTGAAGGGTGTTGGTAAGAATAATTTGATAATTCTTGATTATTAATCTAGGGAGAATTGTAAAATGGAACAGAGGAGAGAATCTATGGACTCTTGGTTGCTGTTGCTCAAAATTATTCCTAATGCCATCATGAATCCTTAGACTTTCTATGTAAGTTTTGACCTCTTGAGCTATCATACGCTGCATGAGTGCCACCAAACTAGTCTTCTCTTCATCCACAGACGCTTCATCGACCATCTTCGTCATGTCCGGTTTCTGATCTCTCTCCTCCATTTTCATCGCCGGTTCCTCCTTTGCTATTACTACATCACACTTGCGTAACAGAGTCACGCTGTCTCCTGGTGGCGACAATGTCAATGACGTCTCTGGTCCTGCTATTCCAGAGGGTCTGCCGGAGCTGTTATGCTCAGGCGACAGACGGATGCACTGCCGCTTAAGGGTTGAGTCCGACTCGGAGGAGAATGCTCCAGAGGCTGAGACGTCGACACTTGTGCGCTTCATGAGGGAATTGGACTCGGAGGAGAACTCCACATCACGAGGGCGGCGCAGGGTGGAATTCCAGTGGTTCTTAATCGCATTGTCGGTGCGGCCAGGCAAGAGGCGAGCAATGGTGGCCCAGCGGTTACCATGAAGAGCATGAGCTTGGACTATGAGAGCGTCCTCGGCGGGGGTGAAAGGCCGGTGCTGCACCGTCGGACATAGCTGATTGCACCACCTCAGGCGACATGACTTGCCGGAGCGGCCTGGAATTCCGGTGCTTATCAAAGACCAGTTACGCGGGCCGTGTTGCTCCACCAGCTTGACGAGAGTGGCGTCTTCTTGCGGGCTCCACGACCCTTTAACACGATCAACCCCCTCGTTAACATCCACCCCCATTATCGAAAGGCTGAATCGATCCTCGTCTCTAAGTCTTGGTTTTGTTTGAGGGGAGGGTTTTCGTTAATTAAAAAACATCTGGGTAAGCATTCCAACCGTTTGATTTGAGGGGGTTGGTTGCGTGAACCGTAAAGCCGCTCCTTTACAGAACGACTCTCTCTCTCTCTCTCTCTCTCTCTCTCGTTGCGATCACCGCGTTTGTTTCTGTTTCTTCTTTCTTTATATTATTCTCACCTTCATCAACGTTTTGGCTTTATGCATGCATTCTCTCACTAGCTTAGAGAGAGAGAGAGAGAGATGATTTAATGAAGCAGGTTTATGAAACTCAGAAGCGTTTCGAGAAATTAGACGGCTCAGATTACAACTTGTTTCTGTTGACTTTCCACGGGAAGGAGGAGACGTGGACTACTTCATCAAAGAACTGAAAATTTGAAAGGATGTAACGACCGCCCGTTACTCTCAAATCCAACTGAAGACCGGAGGTTGCGGGAATTAGGTACAGGAAGAAGCAAAGTCGAGGAGTAACGTTGTCAATATAACGCCGTACTGTTTCTTGTCGGTTAAACGGGAGGCCAGTTTTCTTAACGTTCAATTATCTGCCATCTTGACCCTTAATTTTAAGCTGAAGGAATGACATAAAGGAGCACCCAGAGGGGAGATCTTCAGCGTTGCATAAGATGAGAATTCAGACTTAAAAATGCCACAGAAAATGAATAGCGGGGGCCTGTTTAGAAGCTGAAATCTACTTCAATCTATTTCAGCACCAGCTTTCCAGACAAGTTAAGCAGTAGCAAACATGAGAGTACTGATCAACACGAAAGGAGCGTTTTTGCCAAAACCAAGTTTCTCATTGGTAACCGAGTCTAACTATTCTCGAACGTGACGTCCCAAAGTAGGTGAATTGGCTTATCCTCGGAATGGAGGCTGCCATGGAAGAGGGAGGAATCATTTAAATGATAGATCAGAAAGAGATCTTACAACATATATTCATGACCAACGTTCGCATGAATTAGCGAACAAGTAATTAATATTATTCGTCAAAGCTTCAGAAAGAAGAGGGAAATGCAACATCATAACCTGACGATTTGGAAGCTGGAACTGCAGAAACTCAACATGCTAAGATAACGAGAATAAGTAGATTTGAATAACATGCCAACTAAAACAAAATCAACGAATGGGACAGATTGTTACCCTTTAGTGTGTGTATATATATATGCAGAGACTCGGCTGAGCTAATGCTTGAATGAATGGGTAAGAGGTTTCTGGTCTCGCATTTGAAAACAAAATGATTGTCTGACTATCTTTTTACTGTGTAACACTACATCAATCATCTACTTTTATCTTTTAATTTTTAAAATCATCATTGTTATTAATTAATACAATTAATAACTACAAATCTATAAAATAAATCATTAATCAATTCAACTATTGAGTGTAATTACATCAATTTATAACTATCACGTCATGAAATAAAAGAAGTGTGAAAATTCACAAGACAAT
Organism: Begonia masoniana; assembly: GCA_022432975.1. Lineage (NCBI taxonomy): Eukaryota > Viridiplantae > Streptophyta > Magnoliopsida > Cucurbitales > Begoniaceae > Begonia > Begonia masoniana. The sequence goes on from CM039504.1 coordinate 1,824,469, forward strand.
GACGGTCCAAATGTAAGGATCAACTCATACCAATAGAAGTGTATAATATTATATCGATTGAGAGAACAAAAAATATATAATTTATAAATACGATTTTCCTATTTACCTAATACAACTCGTTTTAAACTAATTCTAAGAACAAAATCACGTAAAATTCAACTCAAAGTAGATAATTTTATACTACAAGGATGGAAGACGCTACAAAAAATAGAAATTAAACACTATAATTACTCTTTTACTCTAGCTTCCTAATGAAATGACAATGTTAAATTATAAATTTCTAACTTTCAGTCTGTTAGTTACTAAAACAATTAATTACATTAGAAGCGGAAAAAGTTATTTATCAAAGCAGGACAAGATTTCTCATCTTGCTAATGCATTGCGACTAAAGGTATCAAACGGCAAAGATCTCACTAAATTAATCCGTGAACTACACAAAATTTTCCACTTATATTATTATAATAATAATTAAAAACTTAATTTTTCAAAGACGTAATATTTATATAAACCTTATTACATCATATAAATTTATATATACAAAGGGAAGACAAGTTCTTATCCCACATTAGGGTTAAAAAAAAACAAAAACAAATTAAAATGAAAGGAGCTTATAAGACGTAGGAGGAGAGGGGGACATTTCAATCCCTATATATATAAATATATAAGGAAAACGATGAGAAGAAGATGAGACTGAACGAGAAGACTGGATTAAGGAAAGGAGAACGCAGAAACAGAGAGGTTTAAAAAAGCACTTCCTACAGCATTGATTGATTGATTATGTGGCCAACAACTCCGAAACTGGAAAAGAAAGAATAATAATAATGATACACAGCATAGAAAAAATCCTCATCTTTTGAGCTCTTCCAAAAGCCAAACCAAAAAAGGGAAAAAAAAACCTGTGCTAAAAGAATATTACAGACCATATAATATCCACACATCTATTATGACCTTGACCCCCCTCCCCCCCAACAAAAAGGAAATTATTTAAGTACGAGTTTTACCACGTCACAGAAAATTAAGAAAGAATTAAAGGACAGCACTCACCTGAGAGATTATTTTCCCCAGAATTCACCTCAAAATGGGAAGTCCACTACCACCGTTTTCTAGGAAGCTACAATCAATTGATCAACTCTCGTGTTCAAATTTCTTCGCCGGTGAATTAGTAGCTGCTGCCCATTGGTGGCATGCCAAAGGGTGGCATAGGCGGCATCCCCATTCCACCCATTGGTGGTGGCGCATAACCTCCTCCCATTCCCGGCATGGGCGGTGCAGGCAACGCAAGAGGCAATAACTGAGCATACATGTTCTGCAATGGAAACGACCATTGACTTGTATAAAAAGTGTAAGGCATGCTAAGTAGATATACATACAATAGTGTGAATTTTTTATCAATTACCTGCTGGGCTATCACTTCCTTCTCTTCCTGTTCTTTACTCTTAATCTCTTTGAGAGCCTCGATCTTATCTTTCACAAGTTCATCAACTTTTCCTGTGTATTCACGGATGTACTGCACAACGAAAGAGAAAGGGATTACTGGTCCATTCATATGTTACCGTTCATATTTTCAACCAGTCCGTGCCCAATAACTTATAATTAAAATAAATTGACAACAAAAGGAAACGTTTTTCGATTTTTACCCTACAATGGATTACGATGTTTAACCAATGGAAACGTTCAAAATGCAACAGAAGTTAAAATTGCCAAGATAACAGTTTTTTCCTTCCAACTAAAATATGTCCTTGCAATTATATCATGAAATATAAAAAATACCTGTAAAAGATATGGGAAAGCAAAGTCAGTGATGTTGTTCATCCAGGCAAGTTCAAGAGCAATGTCTGCCCGTATTAAATCATAACAGACAAACAAACATGATGCAAAGCACTCCTTCTTTCCCTGATACAAAATTAAACATGATACAAAATTAAACTCACAGCAATATCATGTACAAAAAAGATCATTTAAGCAATATCTTATATTTAATGACCGTCAGAACAAGAAAATGGAAGTGAAAAAGGTCCTTCATAACCAATAGACAATCATTTTAAAAGATAATTCCCTGGGAAGAAACAAAAGCATAGAGACAATTTCAATGCAAAAGAAAAAATAAAGAAAATTTCTGTGAAATCAAAAAGGAATTTTTTATTTAAATTCATTCTAGAAGCATATTAGGTATTATGCTCAAAAGATAATAAACACAGTTTGTAACATCAATATACCTGTTCAATGAAATAAACAAGTAACTCTTCTGCAAGTTCACGGTCACCAGACTGTGATGCTGTCTCCATGGCATCTTTGTAAAGGTTGTCTTTCTTTGATAATGCAATGGATTGTTTCCAGCGTCCTGCTTTCTTGTAAATATATGCCGCAACTCGTCTCATTTCAAGTAACTCATGTTTCTCAATCTGTAACAAATCAATGTCGCCAGTGAAACCAGAGAAATTAATTACTATAAGAATAACTAGATCTTACCTTCTGTGCAAGGCCTATTTGATCAAAATTATCATGTAGATCAATCGATTCGCGTAATCTATCATAGTCTTCCTCTTCAACATATATTTCATTCAAAGCTTCATTCACAGCAGACACATTGTTGCTCTGAACTGCAACCATGTATGGCTTCACAAGATGCAGGTAACCAGCCTAATATCGCGTTTGACAAGTTAGAGCTGTAAATACTAAAATATATAATAAATGGTTGCCAAATAGTAAGCATGCATAATAATCACCTTTCGCATGATGTCAACGACACGGGTATGGTCCACACGCAGTGCAAGAACATGAAGAAGATCATTAATTAAATCAGGATGTTCTTGCAAGTAGAAGTGCACAGCCTTATAGTACAACTCCACATTAGCAACTTTAACTGCAACATCTTTGAACTGCATGTGGTCCCATGCTTCAGGGGAGTGATTCATGATGGTAGTTGCAGCATTATCAAACTCATCATACTGGATGTACAAATAGGTGAGTTCCTTCCAGTGTTGCTGTTCATCACAAGCTCGAATGAGTTTCGGAATATTGAGACGAGTTGAGAACAATTTGATATGCTCCATAAGCTTTTCCGGACGATATCTAGCATATAAAACTCCCAACTCAGTGAAGATGCCCATATGGGCACGTTCAAGCCCTAAACCACTCTCCATTAACGATATTAATTCATTGAAGCATCCTCTATTTTGATAATATTCACTGACTTCTTCTAAGTCATCCACCTGTTCAAAGCCAAAAAATGAATGAGAAATTTTAAGGGGGAAATTGAGTGTGAATAAACAAAAAGATAGAGCTTGGGAGCCCGCGCTGGTAGAAAAATGCATGAAGTACAACACAAGTTAATGTTGAGAATAACTTCTCTACGAGAGCTATTTTGATTAAAAAAAATTCCGTCAAAATGAAAACAGGATCTCCACTAAGGAAGAAACTACAAAGGAATAATAACCTGAATAATGATATTAAGGCCACAGATTTGAGCCAGGCGGAACTCTTCAGCATCAACACAAGCAAAACAAACTTCCTTCCATGTCTTTGCACTGTTAGCCTTTCTTGCGGCATCAACAGCTCCTTGGAATTGTTTGAGCTTAACAAGTGTAACAGCCAATTTGGCCCAGTTAGAAATAAAAGCAAATATAATCTTTGCAGCCTCATACAGTGCTTCATCATACAATCGATCACCAGCGTTTTGGAGATTAGCCACATTTGGCATGAGAATGAACTCCTCAATTTCAGCCAATCGATCAATTTTCGCATAAGCATATATAAGCTCACTATCGACCTTTGGCTCTTTCACCTTCTGTCTAACCATCAAAAGGTACTTCACCAAGTCATGGTAGACATCTGCATCCTCAGCAGCACGGATGACATCAAGAAATTGGGTTGCATCATCTGCACGAATAAACGACTCAATTGCATCACTGACAAGACCTTCCCTAAGTTGGGCCTTGGCCACCTGGCTCCAAACTGCATCTTCTTCAACACGGAATGCAAATTCTACAGCTCGTTCAATGCTTTGGATGTTATCTAATAAGACATTCACAGCTTGGACATTAAGATTGAACTTCTTGAAGATAGCAAAACCCTCTTCATATAATTGTGCCTCAACTGCAACATCACCAACTTGAGGACCATCAAAGTTATCTAGTCTGTTTATGTAATCCATAACTCTAGAGGGGTCGGCTTTGATGGCTGTCAAGATTAGTAGGTTTTGCAGATTGAAGTTCCCACTAAATGCAGAGTTTTGAAGCACTATCTTTTCAAGGAGCTCGATCAATTCATGTGGCAAATCAGCAGTCATGAACGCCTTAACAGCTGCAGAAACTTGTTCTGGGCTCTTGCTTTCAGGCAAAGCAGTAGATACAACTTGATCAATGAGCTGCCTTCTATATTCATTGTCGGGGTTAAGAACTTTCTCCCAAAGATCAGCATCCATCCTCTCAACCACATATCTGCAGTGAAAGGATAATGTTCAGTAAACCCAGACCAATGACTGGGATGGCGCAGAAGAAAGCAAAAATATTCATACATACCTTGCTTGCAGTTTAAACAAAGAATTTCTATTTGTTACGCTGATAAGTTCATCATCACACTGTCCACGTCGATAGGCCACAACAGCCAGAGTAGGATCCCGCTTTTCACAATATTTTCCCACGACACGGGAATCATAGTAAGGGTTGGTTGTGAGAAAGTGTTCTGGATTATTGTTGCTATCGATGATAATTTTACCAAGCGCATTGTGTACATGTACATCTTGGCTTCCTTCACTCACCAGATGCTCCAAAAACTGTGTAAGTAATCGAAGTCGATTCCTACATTTCATAGACGTAATTATTAGGATAACATATATTAAGTGGTAAGACAGTAACAAACAATAGCAGAAAAACTACACCACCTTTTTTCGCATTCTTCCACAAGAGGCTCCACAGGAAGCAAAGAGCGGACAGAGAGAATCAAGCCCTTAATGAAATCTTCAGGACACTCGTCATCTAGCAGCTGTCCTACAACTAAAGGAGCATTCCCTGGGTTGACCTATCAAAATGGAGACAAACTTTCTATTAAAAATCCATATTTAAACTTCACATAAGAGTTCATGATGGTTTCATGAAGAATTAATAACGGTATACCTTTTGGACATAGCCTTCAATGTATCGAAGCATGTTGTTTGTGTACAAGAAATGTGTAAGATCAGGAACAAATCCAAAGCGATCACAAACATTAATCAGAGGACGTGCATCAGGAAGCTTAGCCTCCATCAAAAAGTTTTTCGTCTTCTCAGGGTCATAGAAATTTGATTCTCTCGTCACACGTTCAACCTCCTTGATTTGCCCTGTTTTAGCAGCTGCCTCAATGTACTTAAAGTGGATGTCAGGATCCTCGCTGTCCAATATTAAAACAAAAACTAAATAAATAAATAACACGAGCAAAAAAATAAACAGTTTTCAACCCAGTCCGAGAATATCTATTGTGAAATTACCTTGAGCTCAGATATGATCCCAAGAAAAAGTATAAACCCTCATATGACTTAAATTGCTCGAAAAGCTTCATGCATGCATCAATGCCCAACTGTTCACAATATTCCTTGGCAACCTGCACAGATAGATACCAACTAGCATTAGCTCGGTAAATATTTTAAATTATTTTCTCTGCTCAAAAGACAAACGAGTACCTGAACAATTATCTGAAGATTGCCTCTGAGATTAACCAACAAAAGGTCCTTCATGCACTCCAGAGCCCATTCACGAGACAAAGTACCAAAAAACTCTACAAGGGACTGTAAAGAATCTCATGTCAGTCTTACATTGTGTTGTGGCATGTGATACCATTAATGAACTAGACGAACCTGAGGCTCAATAAGATGCGTGTTTACAATTATGCGTTTGATATCAGGCAACTCTGTGTAATGCTGCAACAAGAAAAAACAATTTTAGAAAAATGCACACAATATTTTCTAACCAGAAAAGCATGTAAAAGAGAGAATGAAGGAATCTCACTTGGAGAGCTCGCATATAAAGACCAGCTTTTTCACAAAGTTGGGCAACTCGGGGACGGTCATAGTGACTGAACATTCCATTGGCCAATATGGCATCAGCAACGTTTGGAAAGGACACCAAATTGATCTCCAGGACCTGAATAACAATGAAATTTATTCATGAACTTCAAAGGAAACCTTAATATACAGTGACATGGAACTTTGAAAAGAATGGACAAGACCTTTGTTTGAAGGAAACTATGTTCAGGAAGATTTGGCTTCAAAACATCTAACAGGAAGGCCGTTGCCTCACGAATCAAATTCCTCTGAATTACAACACAAGAAGACCATGACTAGGCTGCAAAATTTCTCTTTTACCATTTGCTACTTGTTCCATAATAACATGATCTCATTCCAAAAATTAAGATCATAACTTACTAAAAATTACTCTGTGAAGTATTATCAAGTTGAAGACCAAAGGCCAATTAGTCGTTAAAATTACTTACTGATAAAGAACGGTGATAAAGAACAGTTTATGAAGGAGGAAAATGAACCTGAAGGAAAAGATCTGTTATGGTGTTGTAGTCAACAGGACAACCTCCCTCCATTTGCGACATCATCAATGCAAAATTAACAGCTCCCTGGAAGCACAGTAAGATAGTTATGAGCAAGTTAAAAAATACTCTCCTACATCTTCTGCTCCACTCTACTAAGGGAAAAAATCAAGTTCAGCCCAACATAGAACCAAAACCATTGGATAAAGAAAAAAGAAACAATAAGGAGCACAGTTAGAGCCAGCATATTCAGATTAGCTTATATATAACAGTCAAAAAATACCTAAGACTTCAAGGATTTACTAGAAGGCAAACCCTACATCAAGATCAAGATATGATGCCTACCTGAGGATCTGTCCGAAGAATTGTTTGCAACAGGAACAAATAATCAGGTGTATAACCCACCTACAATCAAAAAAGAACACCGTGAATACAATCATAAATAGGAAGAAAACAATTATATAAAAAAATAATGATGATGAAAACACAAATTACTAGAGATATCAATGAAATTCTGTGATTTCAACCCTGATTTTATAAAATAAACTTGTGGACCAATATAAGAACCATGTCATCTCACCTGCTTTGAATAGATGAGAATCTTGTCAAACTCTCTCCTCTCGGCAAAAGCTGCAACAACTTTTGGAGTTGCTCTGGCTTTAATATAAATTTTCAATGCTAGGTCATTATCGACGGTCTATAAAAGAAAATTAGAATGATCCATCAGATAAAATATTTCCAAAATTCATGGTCATAGAAAATTCAGTTGCACTGCACTAAAGATTCAAAACTAAAAGGTAAAGAGACAAAAGAAAGCTTCCAATTGGAGGAGATAGTCAAAATTCCTATCAATACACAAAGAAAAAAATAGGTAACTACATAGTCGCAGAACCTTGATTAAGGAACAATAATTGAAAATCATTTCAACTAAAGAAGGATGAAATAATAATTATCTTTTATTTGGAAACAAACCTTCACAAGATCTCCCAACTCCTCACTGCATTCCAGCTTGTCTTCAGCCAACCAATTTTCCAAAAGATTTTTCTTGTTCTGATTCACAACAAGACGTGATAATTCCAATGACTCAAAAGCATTAAGCTTTCCCCTTGTTAATAGTGTTCCGAAGTACTGCAAGAGCGGTGGCGTTTGCCCAGTTTGAACAGGGACACTCTGCACAAAATTAGCGAGAGTTTCGTTCGATGTTACAACAAACAATTATGTGACTTGAGTAATTGATCTTAATTCTAGGTAATTCAAGACCAAGATTGACACAATTGGGAGATGCATATTAAGGCTTAGTTTGAGCGTCATTTTGAGAACTTAAAAGTGATTATCTTTTAATTGTACATTGCAAACTCGTTTGATTAACATAAACATGTGGACCAATATAAGAACCATCTTTTAATTTCACATTCAAACTGATTAACAATGTTTATAAAACCAATATATCCAGAAGCACAGCAAATTTGAGAAATTAAATTCTCCAGCATTAATGAAAACTTTTTTGCTTAATTGTTCAATAAAGTAAATGATGTTCATTTTTCGTAAATGAAAACTAATACAGCAGTTACGCGATACAATTTACCAATTATTTTATTGTTAAAGCATTTTTAAAGGTAAACTTTACCTAATGTTCATAACTAAGCCCAAGGTCGAGAAACATTTAAAGAAATGCATGCTTGTAAAAACCTGAAATTTGGCAACAGTGTCTGGCGTGCGAAGAAGACCTTGAGGAGACTCTGCAGCAAGTTCAGCAGCTTCTTTGTACTTCGTTTGAGCAAAAAGTTCTTGAAAACGTTGAACAACCTGAGAAAGTCCAGTGAGGGTACTATTAATTCCACCAAGAAAAGGAAGGGATCTAGATGGGACACCATTCAATAGACCATTTAGTGTAAAGCAAACAATCAATATCAGGCACAACAAAATACCAAAAAAAAAAAAAAACCAAATTTAATTAACTTTTTTTCTTAGTGGATAAGTTTACTGAATTTTAAATTCGTCCCAGCCTAATTTGATTTTAAGATCCATAAGAGAGGGAAAAAAAGAAGAAGAAGCCTGATTAAGTTTACATGCAATGTCATATGTCCGGAAGATTAAGGTAGAGAAATAAGCCAAGTAGTGACTTGAAAATGCACACTGTTAACTGCAGGGTTATGAGAGCCATAAGAGCAGGGTTTTTGTTAAGTGATATCACTCCCATGCCTATAACAATGAAATTTAGCAAACAACTCACTAAAAGGATGAATTTGATGATCCTAATTGGCTCTAATTGTCAAGCGTCATTTAACTATTAAACTACAATGTAGAACTGGGTATAATTAATTGAATCCAAGTTCCATATCAACTCGTGTAATAAACAAGGGATTGGCCATGACTACTATGGTGGGTTATTGCCATGCTCGTCTTAGAAAACATACAACATGCTCTGTCATGTTATGGTTATGTTTGCATTTACAAATCACAGATGTATTACGGATCTAAATGCATATCAACAAACTTTCGTGTTTTCAGGTATCCTCATAAGGTGCTACAATATCACTATCAATGTCAAATATCAATATCAAGTTACCAAATTCTCGGCACCAGGAAGGTTTCCTCGTTTAGCAAGACTAACAGCAAGCTCTAAATTATTCAGCTGCAAAGACAATTTAATAAAATCAACAAATAACTCAGATATAATCGACAAATATATAAAAACAAGGCCAAAAAGGAAAAAACATTATTTATGAACATACTTGACCGCTGACAAAGGGAACAATTGTTTGCTCATTTACTGTAGCCAATAACACCTGGCCCCGCCTATTTATGGCATAAAATCCTCCGGCCGTTGAAGCTTCAGTTGTCAAAAAGATAGGATCCGGACTAATTCTATTTCTGTATACTGCAGCTGCAGTTTCCAGATCATAAACGAAGAGAAGCCCAAGCTTGGTAATCACATAAATCAAGCTATACTTGTGGGATATCTGCCAATTAAAATTCATCAATCATCACTGACAAGATTTGTAGACGATTTATAAAAGTAATTAACTCCTACCTGCATAGCAACTGGGAAATCATCAGCAAAATCAGGGGGAAAGAATAGATCTGCTTGTTTCTTCGTAAAAGATGGCTTCCCTGCAAATAAATTAAAAGTTTAGAAGAGATGACTAATAATAACAGTAGCATAACTTTACATTTCACAGTGCAGGACTTCCTTAATACAATTACAACCTCCATTGATTTGATTCAGATATGACTTCATTCATGTTGTTGAAAATCTATTCAATAGAAATAAAGTAAAAAAAATAAAACTCGACATTGCATTTTTTTCAGTCACCTTGAGCAACTCTAAAAAGACAAATAAAATAAGCCTTAACCACAACCAATGCTCCAAATATGGCCCCTTCCACTCCAGATACCAATCCATTGAAAATTATAACATAGAAAAACCCATGACGAGAAAATGTCACAAATGCAAAAGGATGGTACATTATCACAAACAAAAATATCAATAGCCTATAAAGTATGCTTTTTGAAGAAAAGACCTTAAAAGAGTCCAAACTACAACCAATCCTCCAACTTATCGCCATCTCAACATAGAAAGACACGTGTAAGACAAAATGCCACATATGCCAAAAAACATGGTAAATTATCACAAATAAACAAATTTCAAAGGCTATATGGAAATGTATAGAAAAAAAAGGACCTGGCTGGGCACCAAGTTCGATAACATGAAGCTTCGAAGTTATTTGTCCAGCATTGAGCGTTTTAGTAGCAAACGAAATTAAAGTTGAAGGATTTTCATTCCCTAGAACCTGTTCAAAGAAAATAAAAGCCGAGTGGATTAATCATTACAGAAACATAAAAAATAAATTCTAAGGAGAAGTGTTAAGCAAGCCTCTCACTTTAAATTGGGCAAATGCAGCTGCGTGTGCTTCAAGAGCCTGACTTCGCTGTTGATCTACCGAAAAAAGTTGCATATTTCCTTTCACCAACTGTGGCCTCTAGATATACCAATCAGACAAGAAAAATAAAGTCAACAAACCGTCAAGTTGCATTAAATGCATTAGTCTCTAAGAGGGGGATTAAGTGAAATTTCATGTCAATCAAAAACCAATATTATAAATTTAACAAGTAAATGTGCCGCCACTAAATAAAATTACTTTATAAACAGGAGATATTGAACACATAATTCAGAGACAAAAATGATTTGTTCCTCGAAGAGATATTTCAATATTTAGCACCTGAAAGAACTTGTTGTCATCACACCAATTGACATATTATTTGTCTTATAGATTGTGCAACATAGATCTACCCCAGTTAATATATAGTTAAATCATTTACACCACTACAGCCATCTTATACTAGATTTCTTTTTGTTGAAAATGATCTGCCACTGACCTTTTCCCGTAATAAATGTAATATTTTTTACATAAATGCATGATTGCAACTAGATAAACGTCGATTCCCGTTTCATAGATTTTTTTCCTCATTCATGCAATACTTTGATTGGTGAAAACAAAATCTGAATCATAGTTTTGGTAGGCAAAGAGAAATAACAGAATACCTCGGGAGCTCCAGGAGCAATTCCTATCAAAACCAACCACTTTTCCAAAGGATCACATCGATAGTTTATTATCTGATTGTTAACTAAATTAGCCGTTCTCTCAAACATCTTTACTGGCTCAGACTCGCCTGCATGACACATACAAGTGAACAATTGACATTGTTCCAGAAGAACAAATTGATGGAAGAAATATCAGAAGTATCTGTGACATCAAAAGGAAAAGAAAAGGTATATCTTACCTTCAATCGACCAATGATACACCGCACTCTGAGTGACCAGGCCAAGCATCTTGGGGGAAATCCACTTCCAAAACACGACCTATTCATGAGGTTTTCATTAGCTAAGGTCCCCAAATCACAATGAAACAAACAAGCACAACAAAATTGTGTAACGAAGCAGATGGAAGTCTATAAAACATATGGTTCTCACTTGCTCAGTCATCAAATGTGACTTCATTTTTGCTTTCATCTCAATGTTGAATATTTGTAAGTGATCCTGAGTAGTTCCTTGAACTTGAGCTACAAGAGATGAACAATTTTTCAGGAAAAGGCATAAATAACAATAAGTCTGAGGTATTACGCGAACCAGTTTGAATTTAAGACATTCATAAAGAAACACATCTAGGAAAATTCAATCTTGATCACATCTAGCTTTTAATAGTGAACTTAGCACTCCAACCATATCATGTATTATGCGGACAGATTGGGGGAAAAAACTTGTAACAGATGGAAATTCAGTAGTGATCATGTAAGTAAGACTAATAAATAAACTTCGGAACGTTACTACCATGCCCCCCATTCATAATCTGAATGATGCGAAAAAAAAATCTTCCAATGGGAAATCATGTACGCTGAACCTAGAGAATTTTGAAAACCAACAAGGACAAACTATGTGTTGCGTGCCAAAGTATCATAGGACAAGAGAAAAGATTTCTATAAAATAAATTTCCTCACTGATTGGTCACAGATCCCATTAAACAAAATGAGGAGAATCTGTTGCACAAAAACATCAAGGGAGAAGCTGATTAAATAAAATAAATGGAGAAGCAACTAGTTTTAGATGACATTATGCAAGATTCAAAAAATAAACTGTATGTTAGTTTAGGAGTTAGCTTTGAACAAAGTGAAGGAGGCAGTGGTAAATCCCTGATGCCATAAATATTTAACCCAGCCAGGTAAACCAGCCGGATATATTGGTATACACTACAACTTCATCCTACCTTTTAAAGCCAGTATTCTCGAATTTGGATTCATAAGTGCAGAATCTGCAGTAATTGGTCTCCTCAAAGGTTGATTTGGCATGCTCATGTCGATAATAACAACACTATTCTGGGGAGCAGTCTCGCGCACACATATATACTTATCAGACTCCATTGTAACGTGGGTGAAAGTGATAAATTGAGGATTGATCCCAATGCTTGGCAGCTGAAATAACATCAGATAACAGCAAATAATCAGACAAAACTCAAAACATATCATTTGTACGTATAGCTATTGTGTTATCATAAATTCGAAACAAGTCTAATACGTCTAGATAGATCTGGTCAGAGGTCCGAATTGTCAGATCTGGGGCCAAGTCCGACGCCAGGTAAATAAAAAAAACAAAGTAAACATCTCAATTAAAGCTCTATCCGGAATTACACATAAGAAACAATACAATAACTAAGCAGCAACGCTACTAAACCCGATCAATAATTAAAAAATTACTATATTTAAGGAGCTCAAACGAAACAAAATTGTCAAATTGACCTAGATAGGCATCGAATCGAAGCAAAAAAGTGAGCCGACACTAACCGTTATGGCTTCCCTCATGGCGATCGGAGCCGTAGCAGCCGCCATGGTCGCTGAGATTGACGGTTCGAAACTGAAGAATCAGATCTTGACAAGCGGAGAAAAGAGAATAGAGCTACGAAACCTCAACGTAGGATTCGAATCGCTGCGAGATCTGAAGCAGCGATGAAACCTTTTGGACCCTCAAGAAGAAATGAGGGATTGAAGAGATCTGCTGCGAGAAAGTGAGAAGTGAGGAAAGGAGAACGGAATAGAAATGCTTAATATATATATATATAATTTTTTTTTGTTAAGAGAATTTCATTTTCTCCTGCTTTCTCGTTTCTTTTCTTAATTTCATGTAATCAAGCCCACCATTAAAATCATTTTCACTTCATTTATACTCGCATTATCTTCTCACTTTATTCAATTTATTATATTATAATTTTACTTCATTAAAATACTCTAACAAATATTAACAGTGTAGAAACTATTTTGGTCCATACCCTTTGAAATTAAACTAATCCCTCCGAAATTATTAAAAAAACAAATGAGATGGGTTAATTTGGCTTTTGAATATACCTAGGAAGACTAATCAAATTACCAATTAATTTATTGACAACAACAATAGACTAATAATAATAAAGAATCTGCCCTGTGGGAGACGTGTCGGAGTCTTTGCTTTTGTGAGCTGTGCTGAGCGCACTTTCAGCACTGGATCCAATTCGGGCTTTCCAGATAATTGACCCGAATTAATTGTTTTTTCAAGGTTCATAAAAGCCCACGACCTGTCATGCGTTCGGCCTCCTAATTGGCCAGTTCCCAACTATGCTTTCTTAATAATAATAATAATAATGATAACAACGTTGATTGAGTTATTCTCGTTTTTTTATTTACTCTCGCCTCGGCGGAAGTTGGACCCAACAATCTTAATTTTCGCTAATCTGAATAGTTGGACTGTTACTGTATTATCATCTGACAAAGCCTAGAGATTCATAACTGTCTTGTCCAAAAAATTGCTAAATTAAGTTCTAAATGCTACTTTCCATCAATCATTTTATAGTTAATTCGATCTTAAAATTCTCCAAAAACATGTTACTAAAAATATTAAAGTAAACATAGATGAATGTAGACTCGTTTTAATAATTTTTTTGAACTATATTTATGTATTAACGAAGAAGGTTGAGATTTAAACATTACAGCTCTATTCTACATGTGAGTATTTTATTAAAAATCAGGACTTGCAGTAGAAGCAAGATTCTGTTACCTAATCTGAATGTCTACTCTCCAACTAAAAGAAGCTACTCAATTTGATGATCATCACGCTAATATCGTCAGCTGAGCCTCTCGCCATTGATAACGCAGCTATCTTCTTGCAAGCAGAGAGGAGTTTCGGCTCTTCAATACCCACGCATAGAGGACGGACTAGGTTTACTGCTTCCTCGTCACTAACCTGGCAAAAAAATGAATTTCAATTTGTCTGAGAAAATACTCTTAGATCAAACAAAGGTGTCGGATGGAGAGCTGAGTTTACCTTGTCCCAAAGTACCATCAGAAGCGAGGATTAAGAACTCGCAATCATGGCTGATCTCGATGACTGTAGTCTCTGGCTCTGATATGACCCACTGCTTGAGGTGACTATCGCCGATCCCTCTCGACACTGCGAGTGATCCTTGCACTCTCCAGACGCCATTCCGGCAATCTACATAACCACCCTGGAAAGAAGAGATTACAGTCGCTAACGAACGATGGGCACAAAGGGCAAACATTTTCGTTACTTAGTTTGTGTTTTTTTTTCTAGTTCGTACCAGGTTTTCAATTCTCTTTTTTTCGTCGTCCCTCGATGGTCTGTGATCGGAACTGAGGGCCTCTGCTATTCCTTTTCTACTCAAAACAGGCACGACAGTCGCCAACGTTGGAGACTGCCAGATCGCCGTCTCGTATCAATGCAGTTACGCAACAAGTACCGCCGCTCCCACCCTCTTCCGAGAACTGTTTGTCTGTAATTAAGTAGCATTCTTTAATTGCTTGCTCGAGTTCTTTTTCGCTTTTTCTAGCTGCTCGAGATAGGATGTTCTTGCCTATTTCCTTTGCAGCAAATTCTGCAGCTTTTGTTCCTCCATGGCCGTCAAAAACACCAAAGAAGGAAGCCTGAAATTCATAGTTTTTCTATCAAGGTTTTGAAAATGTCAACCTCGTAACGATCAACCAATTATTAAAAACTCACAACCGTCGGTCTTCCTGATTAGTTATTTTGCGACCACAACGAGGTACCAGTCAAAATACCTGTCCAGAATCTTCCCGCTTATTGACTACGGCGGAGTATCGATCCTCCATTGTAGTTCTTGATCCTCCCTTCTTACAATAAACGGAGTACCCTAACTCTTCCACCTCTACCAGATCGAATCTCTCGTCAATAAGATCATCATCGCCTCCGAAATCCACAGAAACAACCGGCACCGCTATCCTCGCAGGCCTCTTCCTGGAAAGAATAGTACTTGGGGCGTCTCTCATCTGCTTCGTTCGCCGCAGTGGCATCGGAAAGGCCGAAGACGTCGACACCGATCCAGATGGCGATGATTCATAGACGTTGTTCCCCGGAGAATTAGAAGAAGCGGAGGATGAGTCGTACAAAAAAGAAGAAGAAATCTTGGAAGGTGAAAACAGAGAAGAGTTTGGTGCCGCAACTGCACGGGACATTTCGTCGGGTTCTCGTTTTCCTAGTTTCATGAAAATTAAACTCTGACCTTCTTCTCTCAGACCATAATATCTGTAAAATACAATCTTCGTGACTTGTATTAGTTTGTCTGGTCAACCACGTTCAAAGCGCTTTTGGTTCAGTCTACTCCCTCGTTTTCCTTCCACCTCTCTTTTATAATAATAAGGGTAAAAATCAATTTACACTCTAAAATATGGATTTAATTTGAAATAATAATTAAACTAAAAATTTAACAACTAAAAATTTTAAACTATTCAAAATAAAACAAATTAAACCGTGGTGGGTGGCCGATCATCCCTCATTCTCAATTTATGCCGAGATCAGAGAGCCGATCTAAATTGAACCGCCCCCCGATTTGTCCAGTACTTACGTAACACTTGACATATTGGGTCTGAGGGTCGATGTGGGGGGTGAAGATCATTCGTTCAACGTGCACCGCACGTGACTCGAGACCGAGGGGACATTGCCCCGGAATCGGCCCCTCGCTCCCAACCTCTTCATTTTCAAGGTTCTCAGGAACATAGGAGTCATCGTCCCGGATTGGCCTCCGTTCTCAAAATGAGGTATGAGAACGGGAGTCACCACCCCAGGCACAGTGCCCCGTTGTTGGCCCTATAAGATTGAAAACGGGGGGTCACCGCCCCGAAATGACACCTTAATCTCAATTATTTTGCCTGAAAACATAGGGCCGTTCTCAGGAACGAGAGGTCGATCTCCAACACTATATAAGAAAACACCCCATTCTCACCTCGTGCTGGCAAAATCAATATTGGTAAATTTTCTCTATATGAGCGACGTCGATGGATTCTGATTAAGTAAATCGGTTGATTTAGACGAGACAACAACTTGTGATGCTAATATAGACTGATATTCGTACTTCACGCCCATATATGGTGGTTTTCGGGCATTCGATCACCTTGAAGGTAATAAAAAAATAGAGGTGTAATCGACGTCGAAAACTCTAGACAATGAGCTTCGAACACCGGTTGACTCAGAGGATGATGAAGTGAAAACATACTGGTAAGAGAATAAATTTCGATTAGAATTTTATCTGGAAAAAAATATAGTTCTTTAAAGGCAATTAGATAAACAATAGTATAATATGTTTTGAATAATGGTTATGAGATCAAATTCATTAAAAGTGAATCTCGGCGATTGACACCAGTATGTAAAGATGGATGTGATTGACGACTGCATGGTTCGAATATGCAAAATGAGTTTACATTTCAAATAAAAAGTTTCAACGATTATCACAACTGTTCAAGAAAAATTGAGAATCAACATGTTACTAAAAAATAGGTAGCAAATCATTATTTTGATAGGTTCAAAAGTCAACTTACATGGAAAATTTAGTCCATCATCGAGACAGTAAGTAAGGATATGAATGTCAACATTACACAAAGTCTTGCCAAAAGAGCAAGAAGTGAATCTTGAAAACTTAAGGAAGGGAAGAGCGATGTAAAATACAAACTATTATGGTTGTACGCAGAAAAAATTCGTAGATCAAATCCGGATAGCACATTGGGCTTATAAATTTACTTGGTAGGTTCTGCTGATAATAAGTCGTGTATATTTGAAATAATGTATATGTGCATGACTGCTTGTAATGTAGGTTTGCTGCAGTGTGATAGACCTATTATATGTTTGGATGGTTGTCATTTAAAGGGTTCATGTCCCGGCTAATTACTGACAGCCGTCAGCATTGATGACAACGATGAAATATATCTCGTTGTTGTTGCCAATGTGGAATCAGAGTATGTATAGGCTCATAGACGTGGTTTTTGAAATTATTGAAGGAAGACATACAGACTGAATTGAGATACAGATGAACAATTGTTTCAGATCGACAAAAGGTATAATGCATTTCCAATTGTTCTTTCAATTATTACGGCGTTGTAGTAGTTATATTGTTTTATGTTGACTATGTTATTCTTTCAAATATCAGGGGTTCTTGTCAGCTATGCAGCAAGAATTATCGTTAGGCGAACACCTCTACTGACTCCGACATATGTACGTAAATTTCAAAAACCAATTACAGAGCAGAGTATACAGAGATGCAACGTGGAATGCGGCCAAAACAACCAAAACTTTTCATTTCGAGAAAGAAATGAGAAACTCATATCAGATTAACTCGGATACTCACGCATATCTTCGAAGCACGAATCCTAGATATTTAGCTAGTTATGCATTTTTTTTTTTTTTTATTATCAAGTGTGAACTGAGATTAAATAATTTATGTAAATTATTTAATGTAATTCTATTACCTGCCAGAGACAAACCGATTATGACAATGTTTGAGATGATCCGAAAGTGCTTAAAGACTATGATTGTAAAAAAATATGAAAAGTTTGCCTCGTCAATTAGTTGTTAGAGTTTTTAGTTTAAAAGGCGTTTCAAATTAACTTTGTACTTTGGGATCAAAATTTATTTTAACCCTAATAACTATTTATCCAATTTTATTTTTACATAAAAAATAATTTTTTTTTATATAATAGTAGAACACGGCTCATGTTGTTTGATATCTTGGCATGATAATTTTATTTTTGGCAAAAATATTTACTTTTAAAAATAATAATTCATAGCTTCCTGCTCAAGTATTATCAGGCACCGCCTATTTCTGTCCACGTCGGTGGGAAAGGGTTCAGCCAACCGCGGGACTTTGTCGGCGTCAGCATGTGAAAATGAATGGAAAAGTCAATATTCTTCGACGTCGTTTTAATGTATGATCCTCCCTTTATGCGGTCTAAAGTTCAGTTGGTAGGAATGGTATCCCATTTCACAGATTGCAGCTCGTGATGACTTGGTCAGTCACTTGTAGGAGAAGGAGGCTCGCCGTATCAAAGCTCGCTGTTTGGACCATATCAGATATCTCCACCCCCACTTGCCATCGTTGAAAATTATGCATGTATCCGCTATAATCATCAGACGGAAAGAGAGATTTATGCATTATTCGTCATTTCGAGTCTTTCTAATTTTTTATTTGGACGGTCCATGCATTAGACGGCCGGAGAAACGATCTTTCAAAGTTAAAAATCATCTGATGAAGATGACTGGAGAAAAGGGAACGTGGATTGAATAAGATTGTATTAGTTTTGTAGTTTAGCAAGAGAAACAAACTAAATGTTTGCGGCTTACACGTGAAGAACAGGAGAGGAGGAAAAAGAACAATACACGACTCACAATAAAAAGATATTTGGGTATGGTAGATAATAAATTTAGGTAACGTTAGTTTTATTTGTAATTATCTGCTATAACGTTATTTATCGACGTAACGTTTACACGTCACTCGTTAACTAGTACAAAAATTAAGACGAATTACAAATAATTACGAAAAGACATTAATTACTCAAATAAATGAAATGACTAAAAGTAAGATAATAGTGTAAAATTAGAAGGTAAATTTAAAATTACAAAATAAATTTAACATTCTTTTCTAAAAATATGATTAATAAATTTAAAATTATGTTAGATTTATCCTGTAATTATACATTATAATCTGTTGCTCATTTATTGGTAGAATTAATATTTTAATTAGTTATAATTTATTTTAATTAATGAGCGACACATTAATTTGACAAAAAAAAAGATTATAGTACATAATTAAATGGTATAATTTGCATTATCTTAAAATTTTAATCGAGTTTAAAATATTAATTGGGATGTATTTTACCAAAATTAAAGGTAAATGTCGAATGGCCTTTTTTGACCTCTTCCACGTAAGTAAACGCCGTTCTGTCTTACCGTTTATGGTTCGAATAAACGTCAGCGAAGCAAACAGAGTAATTCCACCGCACAACGGCGGAAAGGTTTTACGTTAACGGCTCGCTAGGGTTTTTAAAACGTTAACTGGCAAATAAAAAGTGCGGGAGATGCTGGTGGGAAAAGTTAATCTTCCTCATTTCAGTGAGCTCAGAGGTTCAGCTTCATATCTCTCCTGATCGACCGGGAGAATTACTAGTTCCAACAATGTCTTCTACTGTTCGCAAGCTCTCGGTACTCGGAACCTTCAAGCCTTTCGGTCTGGTTGCCGAAGCTCTTGATGGAAAGCCCATCGACGACGTCCCTGATAAGTACGATTACTTCCTCTTTGATCCAGAAGCTGCTAGAGAACGAGATGAACATGATGATTTTTGTACGTCGGGCTCCAGCCTAAGTGATCGCAGCGACCACGAGCTTTTCGTAAGAGGAAATCGGTAAAATTTCTAATTCTGTTCAGGTGCTTTGGAAAATGCATTACGATAGCAATGTGTAGAGTGAAGTGTATAGTCGCGAGATGTTACATTCAACATTATCAAATAGAATGTAATTATGCCTGACATCTAATGTGGTTTTCTTAGTTGAATTATCTTGGGGATAAAATAGTTTACGTTTTCATTTGTTCGTATCAGGATCATTTGGTCAACTGGTGCCCGAGTGTTTAAGAGATTTACACTGTCATCCCCAGTCATCAAGGTACCGTTTGAAACTGTCATATGTTCCTGTTGCAGGTGTGCACGTGTCAATTAAGATTCCAAAGGGATATTTTATCTGTACGATTTCTTAAATCTAGTTTGTCTCGTGTGTTGCTTACCCCTTATAACATACCAATTTCCTTATTTACATGTACTTTTAATATTCAGTAACTTTACTTCCTTTTGATTCCGATGACAACTGCTCTATGAATTTCAGGTTTGCTGGTGTCGTCTGGGTGATATGGCTGAAGCTCTTCTTTGTATTTTACAAATTTCATCTTTAACAATTTACAACATTTCAGGTAAAGAGACTTGGATAATTATACATTGATATTGTAACTCGAAGATAACTTATATTGTTAAACAAAATTCTAAACCGTGCTAAGGTTTAAAAGTAGTTTTAATTACAAAGTTTCTTAATGCATACCAAATTGTCAAAGACGACGACAGTTTCATGTGGTCACGTTTCTTAATAATGAAAATAAAATGGAGAAACTCTTCAAGAAATAAAGTTCTGATTAATTGCACGCGAAGTGGTTGTTTTTGTTCCATTTTGACAGTCAGTCATATCATGCTGAAACCAATTAGTCTTGAACTTCACGTTTCTTGAGGGAAGAACAACCTCTATTACTTATTTCACTTTCATTCACATAGTGAAGAATTCAATCCATATATTATACAACGCTTGATACTTCACCTTATGTTTTCATCTCTCTCTTTTTCTATCGATAGCTTGATGTTTATTTGACGAAACTCATACATTTCTTTGGGGAATAGTTATAGTTTGATGTTTATTTGATGAAACTAAGTGAGCAGCCACTTTATTTTAGGGAAATTGCTATGAACTAAGTGTTTCTCCTTGCTCTCTTTTGAGAATGGTTCTCCCTCGCTCGTCTTTATAATTTTCTCCTGTTATTCAAAAAATAGTGAGCAGCCACTTTTGTTTAATAGGTGAAGTGGTGTCGATACCTCTCTCTCGTAATGTCTTATCAATATGGCCTCTCCCATTTGGTTTATTGATTCAGCAAGCAACTGAACCAAATTCATCAGCACATATTTCCTTTCCCTCCTCAAGCCCACCCCTAGGTGTGTGTGAAATAACTCGGCCCAGAAGAGACCCTGGACATAGTTTGCAGAAAAATTTCAGTTTTTTTAGTGGACCTGATCATATATTTAAAGGAGACTCTTATTCAATGCCGTCACATTTGATCCTGAAGGATGTCTTAGAAGAACCAGAGGTATGTTTAGATTCTATCATCTCATAGCTTATAATTGTGTGTTTTTTTATTATTTTTTATATGGCGGTGTTAAACTCTATTGTCGTTCTTACTTCTGATTGTCTTGTTCAATATTTTTTCATTTTTAAAATGTTTTTTTTTTCTAATGAATTTGTCATTAGCTTCATCCATAATTTTTTTTGAAACTTGTAGTCGGCTTTTATTGAGGAAAGAGGGGAAATAAACATAATGAAAGAATATGATGACAGAACGATTTGGACTAGCGATCGGGTACCGCTCATGGCATCATACAATAAAGGTCCTTTTACATCTTAAATTATTAAATACGAGTTTCTTTCCCTTGTCTACTTGTTATCACCTCACATTGGTCCTATTTTGCATTGTTGGTTGTGCAGGAAAGATGCAACATTCTTTATGGGTTGCCGAAAGTCACTCCAATCTTGAAGTGGCAAATTCTAGGGGGATAGATACAGTTCCTTTGAGTGTGTTGACAAAACATTATTTCTTTCGAAGAATTTGGCAGGGGAAGGGTGCGCAAATAGCTGCTTGTAAGGTGCCACGGTACTTTTTGTTCGTTAGTGACTGTTTGATTTGATACATTAGTTATGGTATATGTGTTCATGGTTATTCATATCAGTATTAACATTTTGGTGCTTTTTACCTCATGCCTAATTTGTTTGATTTTATTTATTTATTTTTGTTTTACTCTTTTTTTCGTATATCTCTGTTCATTTTTCCAATCATGCATAATTTTTACCAGGTTTTTTTAGCAACGGACGACGATTCAACTCCTACAATTTGTTTTCTTCACGAAGAACAAAAAAAGCTATTGTCTGTAAGGCTCCAGAGTGTTGAAATAAATAACGAGATTATATTTGATGTTAAATCTGACTCGAGCTGGAGTATATCAGCTATTGCAGCATTACCTGTGATTGTAACACGTCCTCGGTAGAGACACTACTTTAAATTGTTTTCTACATATTGCGTTATCATCATTTGAACATGACACTCTCTATTTTTTTCTGTTTCAGAGTAAGAGTTGGTTTACTTCCATATTCAGATATCATTATTTTGGCCCCTGACAATGTTGTTTTACTATATGTAAGTTGTATACATCGGAATCCCAACTGATATAATTGTGTACATTGTTTTTTGTTAAAATAGTGTAAATAAGCAAAAAAGAGTGAACAAAGTTATCGTTTAAGAGTTTCCTGTGCCATTTAATTTGAAATGACCAAAAAGAAAAAAAAGGTCGAATTGTGTGGCGGAATATGTCCAGTTTCCTGAGGGATCTAGCATTGTCCTTCCAAGGCTAATTATTCAGCTTGCAACCTCAATGTGATCGAATTACATCAAAGCTATATAACATAAGAAGTTCGTAGAATTCTACTTCTCTAAAGAATCATAATTCTCTCATTCCATTCCCCGCATTGAGAGCATAATTCAAATGAGTAAAGACGGTGATAGCCAAAGTCTTCCAAACTTTGAGAAGAGCCGGATCCTACTATCTCACTATGTGATTATTAATTTGTCAAATCTCTTGCAAAAAGGACCATAATTTGATGAAAGTGCAATAGGTTGCTCTGTTGGATTTGATGTATAACTCTATTTTGTCAAGTTCCTATAGAAAACTTGTACTATAGTCGAAAGCCAAGGATTGAGAAAAGGATTTAAAGAGAACATGATCTAATTTGAGGCAATGCATGTCCATGAATCTTGAATTCTTAACCTCAAGGAGAAAGAGGAGATAATTTTGTAAATGTTTCGTAGTTCAGTTAACACCAAATGAGTTGATTATTTGAAGGAGGTTTTAAAATTAGAATCTTGTTTGATTGGGCCTACAAAAGGATGCAATTACTACATCTTTTAGTCAAGTGATAATTTAAAGCTACGATGGAATTAGCAAGAACGGAGTGTTGCCAATCTGTTTATTTTCTCAAACATAAACCAAGTCATGAAGGGATACAACAGAAGGATTTTTGTTGTCTGAAAATTGGTATATATAATAGTGTTGGAGACAAAGAGTGTCACTGAGAAATCTATCTTCTGAAAAACGAACCAAATAGCTATTTTCTTACCTTATATGCACTTCAGTATTCTGATATTGCAAGGCAATGAGAAATGGAATGTTCTGCAGACATTTCTTCTCCTTTTTCTTTTTGTGTGTGTGTAGTTCCTGCATAAATTTTCTGTAATTGCCTAATGAAATGTGTCTCATCTGCACATCTGCAGTCAGGAAAGCAATGCTTGTGTAGGTACCAGCTGCCTACTTTTCTAAGTAAAGGACCAATAACTCAAAGTACAGAGTCTGCGGATTCAACATCTATGTTTTATGAATTAAAGATCATTGGACTGGCAGATGCTGTTGAGGGGCGTCTAAACATAATAGTGAATAACAATCAGGTACTTAGCATATTGATTTTTTTTTTTTATGTCTTTAAAACCTGTTCAAATTGTAAATTATTTTTACTAATTACGACTAAATAACACTGTGCAGTGTTGTTTTGAATTTATGGATTCTATCATAATAATTACTTTTATTAAGGTTTAGACCAATTTTTTTTTCTTGGTCAGATTTTTCGATGCGAATTACGAAGAACACCTTCATGTTTATTGGCGAATGATTGCATCACAGCAATGTCCGAGGGACTCACTTCTGCTTTCTATAATCATTTTCTTGGTCTTCTTTGGGGAGAGGGAGATTCTGCTTACTTATCAGGAGCAGACTCCAGTGAAAACTTAGAATGGAATTCTTTCTGTAATGTTATTGTTAAAATGTGTAAAATGTTTAATGTCAACAAGCTTTCAGTGCCTCGTTCATCGTGGGAGTTTCTTATTTGCAGTAAATTTCACAAGAACTTCCTGGAACACAACTTCATTTATGGAATTTCTCCTAAAATATCATTTCATGCGGAAGAGTCAAAATCTTCTACAGTTAGTTCATACAGTGATCAGAGATCTGAGATACCATTTTATTCAGAGCTATTGACAACAAGTTTAGAATGCTTGCATGCAGTGTATGAGAATCTGAAACTGGATAAGCTTCGAAAGCGGTATAATTGATTTCTTATGTCTCTGTTATTGCTCGCCTCCTTGTTCTTCTATTCAATCAAATGGTGCTTTAAAAGTTTTAGCTTTATATGTTGAGAAAGCTTCTTTATAAATTTCATAATCTTGATTTGTGTTATTTGGAATTTTTTTTTAAATATATTCTTGAATGATATGGCTATGCTTTGTATCGATACACTTCTTGGTGAATTAGCACACACTGATTTATAGTATGTGATTATATTATTTTTTTCTTTATAATTAGCAAGTGCAATCTTTTGTGATGATATAAATGTAAAGTAAATATAATGCAATATGACATTAGACTGAATCATTGAATTTTATAAGATTGAAACTTTACTATAACTATTTAACTAAAATGCCACATGCCTAAAGAATCTTTATCTCTATTTGCTGTTTATATGTGGGTGTGTGCATAGCTGCACATGTTTATGTCTTAAGTGAATGCAAAATTATTTACTGTTTGTCCGATATTTTTGTAGAATTTAGATTCTTACCTTCATAAATGATGCATTTGTTCATGCATGTTCAATTTTCAATTTCTGTTCATTTTCCTCTTTGACTTGGTTGGTTTTGTACATAAAAATATTTCCTTATAGGGATTTGGAGCTTCTATCCATTCTATTATGCAAAATTGCATGGTTTCTGAGAGAAGAAGGTTATTTGGACCATTACATTCGTGATTTTCCTGGTCTTTCTAACCAAGTTGGAGCATGTGAAGCATCCTTGTCTCATAGAACGCCTCCTAGTTTATTCAGATGGCTTTCAAATTGTTTGTTACATGGGTGTAATTCTGCTAATTCTAGTGATCTTCCAGCTTTAATCATTAAATTTGACAATTCAGCTGTGAGTTGGGCACGTAAGATTGTTGCATTCTACAGTTTATTAGCTGGTTCTAAACAGACAGAGACAGGGAAGAAGCTTTCAACTGGTATTTATTGTAACATTGCCCCGGGATCATATTGCACGAATGAGGAACTTACTGTTTTGGCTATGGTTGGGGAGAAGTTTGGACAGCAACAGCTTGACCTACTGCCTTCTGGGGTATCTCTTCCTTTGAGACATGTGAGTTGATAGCATTGTGGGCCGGAACTTTGGATTCAGATGGGATCTTCATTATAATGCTTTGATCTTTAATAGAATATAAAACCAGTTTTTCTAAGTTCAAGTATCGCAAGCTAGAAGATACCAAATCATTTCTATAGGGTAAAACGTCGACTATTATTATGGCCTATGAGGAACTTTGTCACTGTGTTGTTAGATTTGAGCTACATCATTTTCCATTTGATGTAATATAATCTTGACTCTTGAAGTATGTAGGAAGAATTGTTTCCACCATTTCACCATCCTTTTTCGGTCAGGTTTTGTTACAATAATAGGTTTTTTCTCTCTGATATTTTTGTGCTCCACAGGCACTGGATAAATGCCGGGAATCTCCTCCCAATGACTGGCCTGCAGCTGCTTATGTACTTCTTGGTCGAGAAGATTTAGCTTTGTCTCGATTAGCACGCTTTTCCAAATCCAAAGAACTTGAGACACAAACAAATGTGAATTTGATATCTATGTCCACACCTTACATGCTACATTTACATCCAGTAGCAATCCCTTCAGCCATTTCTGATTCAACTGGGTTAGACAGTACTTCGATTGAAGATGCAGACTCTGTTGATGGGACTACGACAGATGGTATGGAACATATTTTGAACTCTGGAACACAATTGCGATATGGTCGTGACTTACGATTAAATGAGGTATGTTTTAGTCATTACGTTGTATAAATTAATCTAAGTGGTGGGGATTCAATTTGTTGATCAAATAAAGTATGCTTCAGTTCCTCACACTTCCATGCATAACATTACTAGTGCATGTTTAACATGATTTGTTGCTGGTTTTGTATTTGTTGTTGTCAATTTGCATTCCATTTCGATGCTTTAGGTATATAAACAAACAATATCTTTGTTTCGGCAGCTTTCTTCAATGTATTTGTGGTCTGAATAAATAATAGTTTTATCAAACCAACTGGTTGCTTGATGTGCCTTTCCTCATGCTAGGTCAGAAGACTTCTGTGCTCTGCGAGACCTGTAGCAATACAAACATCTGCCAACCTGAGTACCTCAGATCAAGACTTTCAACAGGTTTTCATCTTAAAAATATTTAAGTGATCAACTATTTGTTCAAGTGCCTCCTGTTTTAAGGACTCCAAAATGGCCTGTAGTTTCCACCCAATTAAATTTGTTTTAATCCTCACAAGAAACTGGCTGCCTTTATGATTTCTCTTGATTCCACCAATAGATTTTTTTAGTACTTGACTCTTCTAACCTGCTGGATCATATCTTATGGTGGAATCGCAACCTTGCTATTCCTGGACTCTTTGGCTAGAGATTAAAAGTAGAAGTTTTCAGGATAAAGTTTTGGATTGTGTGACTTAGTGGGATAAAATTTGTTTCTTCATAAAGTGAGCATTTTCTGGATAAAGTTGTTTAGGAAGTTCTCCTTCTGAATATGTCTTGTTCTCCTTCTTTATATTTTTCTTTATTATTTAATGAACATCTTGTTTCTAATATAAAGAAAAGGTTTCAGCTTAAATATTACTGATCAATAATGGACTTTTATCATATCAAATTTGTAAATTCCCTAATTTCCGCCTTCAATATACTGTTCATGAAGGCCCAGTTGTGGCAGCTTGCACAAAGGACCACTGCTTTTCCTCTTGGCCGGGGTGCATTTACTCTTGCAACTATATACACTCTTTTAACAGAGGTAAAGCCCACTTTTAGCATTCTTTCCTTTTTGTAAAGTTTTTCTCGTACTGTCTTCATCTATTGGGAAAAGCTCTTCAAAAAGTTTTGTTGTCTTGTAGGCTTTTGTCGTCCCAAAGCTTGTATTGGCGGGTCGGTTACCAGCTCAGCATAATGCAACTGTATGTTAGTCTCATGTGCTACAGTATTTTTATTGCCTTGTCACTTATTTGATTACCTACTTTAGGAATGCAGTTCTGCAGAAACCAGCTTGTTTTACTTTTTTCCATTTGCTTATTCACTTACTTTGATATTTATTTCACTTAGTATCTATTTTGTCATGGCGTTAAAATTTTCATTGATAATAACTTTTCTTCCTTCTACTTCTTCTTGTATAATGTGAAGGCTTTCAAATAATTCTTCGATAAATGTTGCAAACGCCTTGAATAGGTTAATCTGGATCCAAACATAAGGAATGTACAAGAACTTAAATCATGGCCTGAGTTTCATAACTCTGTTGCTGCTGGACTAAGGCTGGCTCCTCTCCAGGTTGATTTGTATTTATTTAATAAAGCAATCACTCATTATTTTTCTTAGTTTTATTGCATCTTAAAGCATTCCAAGTATAACTTTAGGGTATCTCATCATGTTGAATTCTGAGAAATTAATTGTGTATTTTATTTTTTTGGGGCGAACATATGTTTCTACTATTTCTCCATTCACTAATTTTACTATGAACTTATCTCATTCTAATATGTACGCAGCCTAACTTCAATTCTTCCTATTCTTGTAATCTTTCCAGGGAAAGATGTCAAGGACATGGATTATTTATAACAGACCAGAAGAGCCAAGTTCTATTCATGCTGGCCTTCTTCTTGCTCTAGGATTGCATGGATATTTGCGAGTTTTAACCATTACTGATATTTACCAGTATTATGCCAAGGTATTGAATACCATGACTCTTATGCATTCAATTTTTGTTGATTTGCTGGTACTTCCTAACCTCTGTTTGTTCTCGTCCAGCAAGCAAGCCATTGCTGCAAATTTTCAGTTATGAGAACTACAGTCTTCAATATAAACCGTTTCCACCGAAATAATATTTTGAATAAGGAAAAATATGTAATATATTAGAGTCCTCTGCGAACTAAGGTAGTGCGGTACAAATGAAGTGTATATAAAGACATATCTCAAGAGCTTATGATAAGTTTTTAAATTAGTTGTTGATTTGAAAGTTCTTGAGTTTTAACTATTCTATTGCTTTCTTGACTTCTCCTTTTAAAGGAACATGAAAGCACTACTGTTGGACTGATGCTTGGCCTGGCAGCTTCTTATAAGGGAACTATGCAACCTTCAATATCAAAGGTAAAGTATGTATGGTTGTTTAGTTTGTCTTTCACAGTCACGGTGATGTTTTTATTGCTAATCTTTATCAACAAAAATTGTGCATGCATTTTATGTGTTTTTATTGTAAGACAAGATAATTTCAATGTTTTTTTTTTTTTTTTTTTTTCTGATTGTAAAAACAAATTGGAATTATCTTGTCTCTTTATCAGCACAAACTGTGCATGCATTTTATGCGTTCTCACATTTCCATTTATAGTTTCATCAAGGCTTCTCTGACTCATGGTATTGCCTTTTACCTTGATTATTGTCTCTTTGTAGTCTTCGCTTTCTAAATGCACTTATTTTGTAGTCTTTAATATTTTTTTTCATGGGAAACAATTTGTAATAATAAGAAATATAATGTACAAGAGAGACGAGTAGGGTCAGAAATCTTCCTGAGCAAAGTGCTAAAGGATACAATCAAATGTACTACAATGTTCCTCCAACTAGAAATTTTCTTTTGTCGTAATTAGATATTTTAAATTTAGCAAGAGTACCTATCTTGAATGCCTTCAAAAACCCTTTTTTTACCAACCCAAAACTTAATATTAAAATATGTAGATTAATATTTAATTAATATTTTTTTTATAAGAAACTAAAATTGGATTAAACCATTTTTGAAGTTTCTCATTTTCTGTTTTATGGTTTTATAGGGGTATAAGGTACTATTCACTAAACCTTAACCTTACTTTATGGCAGTCTCTTTATGTGCACATTCCTGCTAGACATTCATTGTCCTATCCGGAGTTGGAGTTACCAACCCTTCTGCAGGTACTTGCAGTTATCTTGTGATGTTGCTTTGCATGCTTTCTAGTTTGTGTATTTGCAACTAATTTACTAGTTTTTAGCATAGTCCACTTATATACGCATACATTATCATTTTGACTTCCTAATCTCGTAGACATCTTTTTCCTTAAACACTAGTATGGCTCTTTTTCAATGAACTTTTTTTCTACTTTTTTTTTTTGGTTCCAGTCAGCAGCTTTAGTGTCAATCGGGCTTCTTTATGAAGGTTCAGCACACCCACAAACAATGCAGATTCTTTTGGTAATTCTTGGATTGCAGCAATTTAATATTAAGTGCAATATTTGACAGCGAGTCTAAGATTTGTTTGCTGATATTTTGATGCTTTTTAAACAATGTATTCTGAACCACTTTTTTATTAGTGGCGGTTAGCTGCCTTTTGATAGGGCTGTAGCCTTGTGCCATTGTTATTAGTGTTATAAATTACCACTAATCTGAAAAGTTTAGGTTTTTTTCTTTCTTTTTTTGGATTAGTGGGGATTTGACACGCTGATGGCTCCAGGACACATTGTTGTCAGACTAACTATTCTATTTTTCTCATTGAACATTCCATATTATTCTACAGGGTGAAATAGGAAGACGAAGTGGAGGTGATAATGTGCTTGAAAGGGAGGGTTATGCTGTTTCAGCAGGATTTTCATTGGGCCTTGTTGCATTAGGCATGGCAATTAGACATATTTAAAGCATTGTGACACTTGATCTTGACTAACGTTTCGTTGTCAAATTCAGGTCGAGGTGAAGATCCAGTTGGTTACATGGACTCAATGATTGATCGTTTGTTCAACTATGTTGGTGGTAGAGAAATCCAAATCCGTAAGGTTGTATAGAATCCTGATTTGTTAGTCTTTCATGGTTGATTCTAATGAATGAGTGGAGTGGTCATCTTGACCTGGCAAAGATATTTGTATTAAAATGCAAATGAAGTCCTAAAGCAATAGCAAAAAAATATGCTGCATACAAGAAAATCAAAAAATGAGGAAGTGCTCAATCTTCTTCCCAAATCTTTTAAATGCTTTAAAAGCTTCATTAGATTGAATAGTTAATCTTCAAAAAGGCTCTGTGATTGAAGTAATAATCTAATTAAATCTGTCATTTATTGCATCTGAACTTCCAGTTTTCTTTTCAAATCAGGATAGGTCTCTTTTCTCAACAGAAGAGTACAACCGCTCCGGAGCACAGGTTTCAATTAAAATTTCTCTTCTCCTTGAGTTCTAATTTGGTTCAACTGTTTATAAATAAATTTTTTCGTCATCTTTTTTGCTTATGACATATTTGCTGTTGTGTTTATCTCATAGATGGTAGATGGAGCTCTGGTCAACGTTGATGTCACTGCACCTGGAGCTATTGTTGCGCTTGCATTGATGTTTTTAAAAGTAATTCTTAGAGAAGAATCCCAAAGCTTCCATGAAAGAAAATTTGAATGGTTTGCGTGTTTATGTAGAGTAATATATATTCTATGTTTGATTTTACAGACTGAATCGGTGGCAGTTGTTTCTAAGCTCTCTATTCCTAGGACACATTTTGACTTGCAATATGTGAGGCCTGACTTTATTATGCTTCGAGTCATTGCTCGGAATTTGATAATGTGGGGGAGGTAATTTCTTTTACACAAAAATTATGATGGTTTATTTTATAGTTTTTATATTCTACTTATTTTATTTGTGAATTGTATTCTTATTACTTTAGAATACATCCTTCGAGATACTGGATACAGTCCCAGATACCTGAAATCATCAGCCACAGTGTTGAGGGTCTCAGGGAGGAGGATAGTGATTTTGAGGAGATGGATGCTGAAGCCTTTGTGCAGGCATATGTCAACATAGTGGTTGGAGCATGTATTTCGCTTGGTGAGACATAATTTTTGAATCGTTATTACACTGTATCATGGAGCTTGGCCTCTGTCATAGAGGAGTGATCACACAGTCACGAACGATCACAAACACAGACTGTTGTGACTATAAAAGTTATTTTGAGATGGATATATGGATTGGGTTTACCGATGCCTGATCTTCTTTTCATGGATTTGCGCATAACGGAAATATGAAGTATTATGGGTAGCATTATCTTTAGTCTTTACATTTGAGCTTTGGCATGATAAAATTGAAACAATTTTGTACGTGAAATATGTGAGCCGATTGAAGATTTAGGCTCAGTTCTTTCAATATTATATCCTCCCTGGGGGGTTTATTGAGTAATATACTGCTTACAGAAAAAAAAAGATTATATCTAATGCCAGAGGACCTGGATTAAATTGCTCTGTTCTCTGATAAAAGTCTGTTCTTTGGACCTTTATTGAAGTTGACCACATTGTCTCACAACTTAACTGAAAAACAATTTCATCTTATGAAATTTTAGCTAATCATGTTGTTCGGTCCATTCTTATGGATATAATGAAAACAATTCACTTAATGGTCCAATGGAACTTATTTTTATTCACATTTAAATTTTCTTGGTGTAACTTTCATGCATTATCCTCGTAAACTATAATTTAATCATGATTATTTCCTGGACAGGGTTGAGATTTGCTGGTTCAAAGAATGGAGATGCTCAGGAATTACTATACAACCTCGCAGTCTACTTTTTAAATGAGGCATGTATCTGAATTGAATGCTGTAAGACTTGATCCTTTTTAGTGATATATCTAATGATTTAGTTTATATATTTGCAGATAAAACCTGTCTCTAGTGATAATGAAAATTCTTTCCCCAAGGGACTATCTCGCCATGTTGATCGGGGCACGTTGGAGTTATGCCTACATTTGATTGTTCTTTCTTTATCAGTGGTATGCTAAATCTTCCCAGCACTTTATAGCAGTTATCTCTTTGAATAGGGACTAACACTCAAAAATTTGGGGTAGAACAGGTCATGGCTGGTTCTGGAAATTTACAAACTTTTCGCCTTTTGAGATTTCTACGCAGCAGAAATTCTTCAGATGTTCATGCAAATTATGGCATTCAGATGGCTGTAAGTTTTTCTCAAGTTATGCAAGCTGGCCTTCGTTCTGTTGAAATACTTAATACCTTCATGTAGTTTATATCTACTATGTTGCAAATCAAAATGATTACTTTAATCTAAAGGCAGCGCTTGTAATATGTATTTCTTCTATTACCTAGAATTTACATTAAGAAAAAGGAATATCTTATGAGTGCCAGCTTTTATTTTGCTAAATTCTGGCCTAGGGTTCCTTGAAGATGACTTTTGAACGTATGTCAACGTATTTTAAGGCTTTTTCCGTGAAAATGTTCTGTTTTTTTTTCTTGTTACTTAGTTTTTACTTAAATCTTTTTAAAGTTATTTTGCTGTCATCAGGTAAGCTTAGCCATTGGGTTCTTGTTTCTTGGGGGAGGGTCAAGGACATTTTCAACTTGTAATAGCTCTATTGCAGCCTTGCTAATTACTCTCTACCCGCGCCTACCTACTGGGCCAAATGATAATCGATGTCACCTTCAGGTGAATTTCAATGTCAGATTATGGAGCCATCTTACTTTTTAAGTGCAAAAATCTTTGAACAATGAGTCAGTAAGGACTTGAGACAAAATTTTATTGGTTGACTCAATCTTCAAATGCTACAAGCTCTAAGTTTTTTAACTGTTTTAGTTTCTTCAGGTTTTTCCATTAAATGGAAGTGCTCAACCAGGATTACTAGTACCATGTTGTTTAAGTATTGTCTTGTATAGTTTTCTTACCAAAATATTTGAATTATTTAGGCATTCCGACATCTATATGTGCTTGCTACTGAAGCTCGCTGGATTCACACAGTTGATGTTGACTCTGGCCTACCAGTGTATGCTCCTCTTGAAATTACTACTAAAGAAACTGAACATTATGCAGAAACAAGTTTTTGTGAGGTGACTCCTTGTCTTCTACCAGAACGAGTTAATGTAAGTTCTGCATATTCTCCAAAACTTCCATTTTTCGTTTTTGAAACTCTCTGTAATGGTAAAGAATTTTGAGTTAAAGGATTACTTCTCTTTCTTTCTGCAGTTGAAGACTATTCGCCTTTGCAGTCCTCGATACTGGCCTCAACTAATTGAGCTTATCCCTGAAGGTAGTTAGTGACTCTTTACTTATCTTTGTTTTTCAAGGTTCTTAATTTGATTCATTTGAATTTTGGGAAGAGATTTAAACTTGATGGCTGCATTTAACAGATAAATCTTGGTGGACATTAGGAGATCTTAATAACCCATTCAATTCTGGTGTTCTGTATGTCAAACGGAAAGTTGGAGCTTGTTCATATGTTGATGACCCTGTAGGCTGTCAGTCTCTGTTGTCACGAGCAATGCACAAGGTTGCTTAGAGTTGTATTTGTTGCTAGCATATCTCTTAGTTTTTATTTGATTAAACTGTTGTTAGCATTTTGCTCTCATTCTAGGTCTTTGGTTTGACTGGTTGGACATCTAGCAATACTTGTAATGGTCGTCCCAGTGAAGCTGGTTCTGTTACTATAGATCAGTTGGTTGGGACATTTTCTTCTGATCCTAGCTTGATTGCTTTTGCACAACTTTGTTGTGATCCTTCTTGGAACAGCAGGTAAGTGCTTTAGCCCTTGGCTTATATATTCAAATCTACTTTTTGAAAGGACAGTTTTCTTTTTTCCTATCAAACTGAAACATCTTATTATCATCACTACTTACCAAAAATTCGTGCAGGCCTGATCTTGATTTCCGGGAATTTTGCTTGCAAGTGTTATTTGAATGTGTGAGCAAGGACAGACCAGCCCTTTTGCAGGTAAAGTAAAATAGTTAATGAAAAGTTAATTTCAATAAAAGCTGTCAGATTAAACATTAGTAATTTCTTATTTTGAACGGTCCAAAAGGCGAGACATACACAATTTCTAAGAATTGTTTTTGTTAGAAATAATGAGCAGATCTTGTATATGATTTTCTGTTTATCATTAAATTAAATCGCTTATTTTCACTATCTTTTTAGTCTTGACAGATTATTATCTGTTTATTCATACATGTTGACCATTATGCAGGTCTATTTGTCATTGTACACAACAATTGCTACAATGGTTGATCAGGTTAAGAGTGGTGCAGTTGTTTTAGGTGATTCTGTGTCAATATGTGATCTAAAGGTAAATTTCTTAATACTGAAACTTTGTTTTACATGTTGAACTTCGCCTATTTCTTCGGCTTAAACTATCAAGGCATTTGACTGGCCTTATAGACCCTTCTTCTATTGACGAACACCAATGGTAAAATCTAGCCCATTAAAATTTGAACATTTTTTTTACACGGTGATATTCTAGTAGTTCTTACCATAACCAGTTACATGGAAAGATTATAAACACCATCTGCTTTATTTTCCACCATCCTTGCAGCTTGCACTAGCTTACAGTGAGGCTCTGTTGAGTGGAAGATTGACCACTTCGAGAGGCGGTATTGTGCAGTCTACTTTTATAGGATCACTGAGGAAGCGAGTGGAAGAACTCTTAAATTATGAAGAATTAAAGGATGATTTCTGCACTTATTTGACTTTAGGTAGATGGCCAAATGTGGAACCTGAGGAAAAGAAAAATCTGTTTCTTCTTTCGTGGTACCTCCAGTGGTTTGGCGTGCCTTCTCCATCTGTAGTCAAGACAGCTGTGAGCAATATCAAACCAAAGTTTTCTTCATCATCTTTGGTCCCCCTCTTGCATTTGCTATTTCCAAGCACTCAGATGGCAGCTATTTATGACATCGATCGTGCACTCAGATGAGGGAAGCTCTACCCATGAATGGTTTATGCCGTTCGGTAAAGGTTTGCTTCGGAAGATCATGATTACATGGGTACATATCTTAGCTTCAAGCCAATCAGTTCAGGCAAGTTTTGTTAATTAAGCAAGATGTCATTTCATTTCAAACTCTTTCAATTCCAATGTGAAAACCATAATGTGTATCCAAAATTTTTCAAACATAAGTTCATGTAAATGAGAGATCAAATTCAGATGCGATATCTGTCGAGTGGGTCCTTGAAGAAAAAACGTTCATGATAGGCTCTCCACGCGTAATCCTCAAAGGAAAAGCATTGAAATCTTGTGCCTTCTTCTATCTCATCTACTTCGTCACTGTCAATTCCTTCAACTGTTGGCTTAGAAACAGGCAAGGGAGAGACTGTACTATCAACAGGAAGCGTCACCAACAATGATATCCATATGCAATGCGAGTTCTGGCTCTCACCTGAAACCGCCACTGGCCTTCCCCTTACTTTCTTCAACTTTCCATTGCCCCAAACCTATCATTGGCTCGTCCAAACACACAAGGAAAAAACTAAGTAGCATATCTAAACTGTTCTATAATGTTTATGTATTCTTTGAGCTTCGTATTATGACTTACTTGAGCGATGTCACCAATGGTTACCAATACAGAATCCACTTTCGGTAAAACAGTAACTAAACCCGAATCCGCTAGCAATGAATACTTCTGAGGCCTTATTTGATACTGTAGCCCGACAATATACGGGTAAAACCCGCCTGCCACTGTTGGGTTATTAGTATTACCACGTAAACCTTCAGTAATCCACGTTAAGGAACACACACGGGTCGATTCTTCTCCTACCGGATTGTCAAACCCAACTGTATCGGACAGTGCCTGAATGATCTTCAACCCAAGCTTCTCCATAGCGCCAGCGAACTCGCGTAAAGAAGACAGAGATAACTCGGTTGAGTCGGTTAAGTTTGATGACTCCAAACAGAATGACTCTCCGATTCCTCCTCCATTTGAGGGATCTTCATCGCGGGGTTGGAAACCGACTGGCCAGTTTTTAGGGAAAAACACTTCTTTCTTCTCTCGAGGGAGCTCGAAGAGTGCGAGCGATTCTGACTCGGCGGATTTAGCGAGTCCAGGTGGGAGGTCATGGTCGGTGAGTTGGAAGAAACCGAGTTGGACAGCGGGGGAGAGGAGAGCAGGGTTGGCTTGATGATGATCAGAGAGATAGATTGAAGGGGGACATGTCACCGGAGAAGAGCGGCGAGTAGGGAGAGAGAGACTCGGCGGAAGGCGGTGGAATAACATGGAAAGAGCGTCGGCAGCATCTGACGTGGATAAATGATTGGGTTGAGCTGATGGGGTTGGCGGTGGAGCTGCGGTGGCGCCACCACTCAGATTGTTGGGTAGTTCTGACGATGCCATGAATATGATGCGAGAAATATTGACGATGCGTGTGTTGAAATAGAAGCATAAATATAAGGGAAATTACCAAAAACAACCACAAACTACGCACGTTTTCCAAAAACAACCACAAACAAAAAATTTTCCCGATTCAAACCATCAACTATTCAAAAACTGCCAATTATGACCACTCCGGACGGACGGACGTCGTTTGCGTCCGTCCGGGCGTATTTTGGACCCCACCCGGACGGACGAGAAATTATTCCGTCCGTCCCCAATTTTTGGTTCAATCAACATCTGCCACGTGTCCCGTTCGGACGCGTTAATTACCCGTCCGTCCGGGTTAACTTACAAAATACCCCGGACGGACGGGATAATTTCCCGTCCGTCCGGGCGATTGATTATAATCGTTTTAGAAAGGGAAAATCGCCGGGAACTCAACAGTGGCCGGAATTCGTTTTCTCTCGACGCTCTCCAAATTTCTTGTGCGATTCTCAAGCGAAAAACGCATCAGGTAATATCTTACTCCTTTTGTAGTGGATTAGTTAAAATTTTTACGTTTAGAACGCAAAAATCCGAGCCCTAGGTCAAAATCGCCTTTTTTTGAATAACCCGGACGGACGCGATTTTAATCCGTCCGTCCGGGGGATCATAGCAATACCCCGGACGGACGGAAAATTATTGCGTCCGTCCGGGTTAAGGCTGTTTTGGCCGATTTTGACCGGGCTCTGATTTTCGCCACGGTTTGAGTTATTGTTGCTAATATTGGAGACTTTCCAATTTGCAGACTTTACGAAAATGGCAGATAAACTTGCTTATAAACGAAAGAAGGATTCGACGTCACAAGGTGGACCTTCAAAGCGGCCAACGATGTCACAGCCATCTCCACTGCCCTCACAGCCTCCTCCAACTCCACGGGCCTTACAGCCACGTCCACCGGCCCCACAGTCAGTTTCACGGGTCTCAGAGCCACATCCACGTGCTCCACAGGCACCTCCAAGGGCCTCACAGCCACCGCCCAGCTCCTCGGCTCCCAGTTCCTCACAGCCAGCTTCATCGACCTCACAATCGAAGGAATTTCGCAGTGAACATTGTCGAGAGCAATATCGGCTGGATATAGTACACCGAAAGGTGTCGTTGACGAAGATGGTGGACTTTACAGGTTGAGTCAATTATTCTTACAAATTGTTTCGACAATATTTAGTTGAACTAGTCTCATGTATTTGTTATTAAAAATTTTCAGGATGGGAGTCCTTGGAGATAAAAGAAATGTTTGACAGGATCGGACTTCAAGGACTCTACACCATTCGGGGAGTCAGCTGTGAAAAGATGGTTCGCCTATTCTATGCTAACATGAGATTTTCAGGGAGGTCGGGAGTTATAAAGACCTACATACTGGGTGAGGAGTATGAAGTGACGCCACGGGTTGTGAATGAGGTGCTTGGCTTTCACGCAGAAGGGGCAGAAAAGTACTACCATTCTCAGAAAAAATTGCCCATGCTTGCCACAGCGGAGGGAACAGCGTTCATTAGACAGATTCATCGGAACGCTGATCTTGTGGACATCGTGAAGCCAGGAGCAAAAGATTTGAATGTCAAAGCTCGCGTCATCCATAACCTTATAGCACACACCATTCTACCGCGCGTTGGACATAGAGATCATGTTAGCTACATGTGTCTCTATGTCATGGAGAAATTGTATAGCGGTAACTTCTTCGACCCCGGCTTTGTGATTCTGAGTCACATTGGTGAGATCTCACGCACGCGGACCAAGAACCTCGCGTACACTGTCTTGATTCAGAAGATTATTGAGCATTTTCAGATTCAGTTACCGCGAGTGGCACAGACTATACCACAGCGGCCCGCGGATGCGTTCGGCAGGCTACATTTGGTGAAGATGGGGCTGCGTGAGGTCGACGGACAGTGGACGGAGGGGAATGATGTTCGGCCCCCTCCTGTGCTGCAACACCCTCGTCGAGGGCAACTCCCCCCTCAGATCGTGCCTCCCACAGATATGGCTTCTATTTTGGCGCTGATAGAGAATGTTCGAAGTGAGGTGGCGTCCGTTCGAACGGAGGTGCAGACTGTTCAATCTAGTCAAGCAACCATGATGCAGTACCTCAGAGATATGATGGAGTACCACAGAGAGACTAGACGGATCTGCCAGGATTGGATAGATGCCCATTCCTTTGATCCCGACGATCTTGGGAGAGATGGTGCTGTTAGTGCTGATGGTGACGATGATGAGGTACTCCTGACCGGTGATGGAGATGACGAGGTTGTGCTGCCGAGGGATGGAAATGACGAGGGTGTGCTGCCGGGGGATGGTGACGACGAGGGTGTGCTGCCGGGGACTGGAGATGACGACGCTGCCCAAGCTTAGGTATATTTGAACATATTTTTCTCATTATTAATTACATTTCAACTCATTATTAATTACATTTCAACTCATTATAATCTAACTTTCTTTTATTACGTACAGAGAGGGGACGACCGAGGGCGATGCACAGAGACTGAGAGTTTTTTTTGTAAACTTTGATGATGTACTGTATTTGGATGATGAAAATTTGTAGTAATTGTAGTTGGATATTCATTAATTTGATGTTCATTAGTTATATTTATTTTTGTTGGATGCAATTGATGTTTGAAGCAAAATACTGGAACTGTTTGGATATTCAAATATGCAGGATGATACTAGCTGTGGGGGAGACTAAAAACAAAGGAAACTCTGCCAAAATTTCTAATTTTTTTCCCACTTTAATTATCAAAGGGACATTACAAATTCTGCGATTTTCCCTCTTATTTCACTCTGCATTTCTCAATCTGTGGAAGTTTCTTTTCTGTTAGATGCTTCATAGAAATGGTTTTAAATTTTGTTACTCATACTGGTTTGATAACTTCAACGTAGGAACGGTATAATTTCTCATTATAAAATACAATTTGATGTACAAACTATAAGATACATCAAATATGCATAAAATGAAGATGATCCGCTCTCCACCATCTGTATGTCATCGTCTTCCATCATTCTCTCTCATGTGCGTGTTTCTCCAAAAGGCTCTGAGCCTTCCAAGAAGACCGGGATATGGTACCGTGGGCAAAAAGATAGTTGTCGGAGCGAATCATTTTCTCGTGGAAGTTTCGGACAAAGATATCCATCATTCTCTCTCAGATTCCTGCACGTATTGAGAGTTATATTAGAACATAATAGCGAACTTTTGTCGAGAATAATAGTAAAAATGTACCTGCGTCCCGCCAACGGTTCAGAAACCCATAAATGTGTCACGCGAAGCATAAGCACGCGAAGTGTGTATCCCCTCTCAGAACATGTGCGTGTTTCTTCAAAAGGCTCTGAGCCTTCCAAGAAGACCGGGATATGGTACCGTGGGCAAAAAGATAGTTGTCCGAGCGAATCATTTTCTCGTGGAAGTTTCGGACAAAGATATCCATCAGTCTCTCTCAGATTCCTGCACGTATTGAGAGTTATATTAGAACATAATAGCGAACTTTTGTCGAGAATAATAGTAAAAATGTACCTGCGTCCCGCCAACGGTTCAAAAACCCATAAATGTGTCACGCGAAGCATAAGCACGCGAAGTGTGTATCCCCTCTCAGAACATGTGCGTGTTTCTTCAAAAGGCTCTGAGCCTTCCAAGAAGACCGGGATATGGTACCGTGGGCAAAAAGATAGTTGTCCGAGCGAATCATTTTCTCGTGGAAGTTTCGGACAAAGATATCCATCAGTCTCTCTCAGATTCCTGCACGTATTGAGAGTTATATTAGAACATAATAGCGAACTTTTGTCGAGAATAATAGTAAAAATGTACCTGCGTCCCGCCAACGGTTCAAAAACCCATAAATGTGTCACGCGAAGCATAAGCACGCGAAGTGTGTATCCCCTCTCAGAACATGTGCGTGTTTCTTCAAAAGGCTCTGAGCCTTCCAAGAAGACCGGGATATGGTACCGTGGGCAAAAAGATAGTTGTCCGAGCGAATCATTTTCTCGTGGAAGTTTCGGACAAAGATATCCATCAGTCTCTCTCAGATTCCTGCACGTATTGAGAGTTATATTAGAACATAATAGCGAACTTTTGTCGAGAATAATAGTAAAAATGTACCTGCGTCCCGCCAACGGTTCAAAAACCCATAAATGTGTCACGCGAAGCATAAGCACGCGAAGTGTGTATCCCCTCTCAGAACATGTGCGTGTTTCTTCAAAAGGCTCTGAGCCTTCCAAGAAGACCGGGATATGGTACCGTGGGCAAAAAGATAGTTGTCCGAGCGAATCATTTTCTCGTGGAAGTTTCGGACAAAGATATCCATCATTCTCTCTCATGGCCGCTTTCCTGATTGCCTGTAGTAGATTCCTGCACGAGTGGGCAAAAAGATAGTTGTCCGAGCGAATCATTTTCTCGTGGAAGTTCGGACAAAGATATCCATCAGTCTCTCTCAGATTCCTGCACGTATTGAGAGTTATATTAGAACATAATAGCGAACTTTTGTCGAGAATAATAGTAAAATGTACCTGCGTCCCGCCAACGGTTCAAAAACCCATAAATGTGTCACGCGAAGCATAAGCACGCGAAGTGTGTATCCCCTCTCAGAACATGTGCGTGTTTCTTCAAAAGGCTCTGAGCCTTCCAAGAAGACCGGGATATGGTACCGTGGGCAAAAAGATAGTTGTCCGAGCGAATCATTTTCTCGTGGAAGTTCGGACAAAGATATCCATCAGTCTCTCTCAGATTCCTGCACGTATTGAGAGTTATATTAGAACATAATAGCGAACTTTTGTCGAGAATAATAGTAAAATGTACCTGCGTCCCGCCAACGGTTCAAAAACCCATAAATGTGTCACGCGAAGCATAAGCACGCGAAGTGTGTATCCCCTCTCAGAACATGTGCGTGTTTCTTCAAAAGGCTCTGAGCCTTCCAAGAAGACCGGGATATGGTACCGTGGGCAAAAAGATAGTTGTCCGAGCGAATCATTTTCTCGTGGAAGTTCGGACAAAGATATCCATCAGTCTCTCTCAGATTCCTGCACGTATTGAGAGTTATATTAGAACATAATAGCGAACTTTTGTCGAGAATAATAGTAAAATGTACCTGCGTCCCGCCAACGGTTCAAAAACCCATAAATGTGTCACGCGAAGCATAAGCACGCGAAGTGTGTATCCCCTCTCAGAACATGTGCGTGTTTCTTCAAAAGGCTCTGAGCCTTCCAAGAAGACCGGGATATGGTACCGTGGGCAAAAAGATAGTTGTCCGAGCGAATCATTTTCTCGTGGAAGTTTCGGACAAAGATATCCATCAGTCTCTCTCAGATTCCTGCACGTATTGAGAGTTATATTAGAACATAATAGCGAACTTTTGTCGAGAATAATAGTAAAATGTACCTGCGTCCCGCCAACGGTTCAAAAACCCATAAATGTGTCACGCGAAGCATAAGCACGCGA
Organism: Begonia masoniana; assembly: GCA_022432975.1. NCBI lineage: Eukaryota > Viridiplantae > Streptophyta > Magnoliopsida > Cucurbitales > Begoniaceae > Begonia > Begonia masoniana. The sequence continues at coordinate 1,866,242 of CM039504.1, forward strand.
AGTGTGTATCCCCTCTCAGAACATGTGCGTGTTTCTTCAAAAGGCTCTGAGCCTTCCAAGAAGACCGGGATATGGTACCGTGGGCAAAAAGATAGTTGTCCGAGCGAATCATTTTCTCGTGGAAGTTTCGGACAAAGATATCCATCAGTCTCTCTCAGATTCCTGCACGTATTGAGAGTTATATTAGAACATAATAGCGAACTTTTGTCGAGAATAATAGTAAAATGTACCTGCGTCCCGCCAACGGTTCAAAAACCCATAAATGTGTCACGCGAAGCATAAGCACGCGAAGTGTGTATCCCCTCTCAGAACATGTGCGTGTTTCTTCAAAAGGCTCTGAGCCTTCCAAGAAGACCGGGATATGGTACCGTGGGCAAAAAGATAGTTGTCCGAGCGAATCATTTTCTCGTGGAAGTTCGGACATTATGGGACGAATGAAGTGCGAATACATCTCCAGATATGTGTCCCGATGATAATATATATGAACATAATCTTCCATCGGCTTTCTCATCAAATTGATGCATGCAACGGCGTGAACACAAGGGATGCCAGAAATCTCCACACCCTCGACATGCGCACTGGCCTTCATTGAGGTCAACGATATATTGTTCGTCTCCGTTGCTAACCTGAAACAGTGCATAAACAAACTCAGTATGAACAAGTAGAACAAACTAGATGAACATATCAGTATGAACAAGTTGAACAAACCTGAAACAGTGCATTTCCCGCTAACTCAGCCCTCCAATCGTAAGCTGTCCCTTTCAGCCTCTCTAGCTTCTTCCTAATCTTAGGACACAGAACATCTTCTACCTTGAGCATCTCCTCGTGTTTTTTGACAATGCGTGTCATCAGGGTCTTTCGAATCATCTCGAACATCGTCAAAATCGGCATGTTCCGGGATGGCAAAAGAACTGCATTGAAAGACTCACATAAATTATTCAAGCCCAAGTCACACTTGGGAATTGTCGAAAATGCATGACTGGCCCAAAATCTAGGTGGTGTTCGTCGAAGCCATAAATGAGCATCCTTATTGAGCTCATATACTTTCCTCATTGCTAGCTCAAAATATTCCCTTGTGGTTGCCCTTGCTGCATTCCACATCACATCTTTATACGCTAGGCCCGGAAATTTTCCTTTGTAGTTTGCATACATATGCCTCTGGCAGAAACGGTGTTCGGCTAAACCAAATATCTCGTCCACTGCATTCAACAATCCCTGCAATTTTAAAGAAAAACAGGCTCAGATTAAAACAATAACTCTGCCGATCCAAATAATAATAGTAATAACATTATATACCTTCTGTCGATCCGACACAAATGTCCATCCTCGGCCTTCGTGAATGCCTAAGTCGTTTCGCAATATCTCCAAAAACCACGTCCACGAGACTTGAGATTCTGATTCCACGTTGGCAACAGCTATGGGATACATACCATTGTTGCCATCAATACTCACGGCCGTGAGTAATTGGCCGGGGCAGGCTCCCTTCAGATGACATCCATCTAAACAAATAAGAGGTCTGCCCATATCCAACAAAGCTGCTTTGCATGCAGCCATACACATGTACATTCTTTTAAACATCATCTTCTCATTTCTATCCTGAACGACCAGGTCACCATCTATTACCAGTGTGCTACCTGGATTTGATCTTAATATTTCAGCTCCATAGGAACGAAGTATCTTCAGTTGTTCTTCGTTCCTCCCGAAATTAGCTTCTTTTGCTTGGGTTCTTCCTCTTCTCGCAAGGCTTGGCTTAATGTTAACTTTGTGTTCCCGCCTCACTGTCTCGATAATATCATTAATGGGCCAGTCAGGTTGACTTTTAAACCTATCTGAATAAGTTGTTGCCAACCACTTTGCTGTAGCGTGCCGATTATCAAATACCCTTACGCAATTGTGATCATCACAGTATGACTTTATTTGGAAGGTGGCCTCATTTTGCATGGTCGACGCATGCAGATGCCATTGACAATCAACTCCTTTGCATTTTGCCGTCAATCTGTTCCTCCCACTTTTAACGATCTTGATATCATATCCTTTTTTCAAAGAATAGTCTCGTATTTCATTTCTAATGGCCTGCAAAGATACATATTTTCTACTCAAAGCAAAATCACCAGAATCTGCAGCCCTTGTTTGTCTGCTTTGCACCTCGTCATCCTCAGAATTGAATGGTGTTCGTAGCTCATCGTCTAAGGTTTTTGAAATTGAACACACTTGTATTTCTCCATCACCCTCTAAGTGGTCAAATGCTTGAATATCACCGTACATGGGAGCGTCCTCCTCCATATACCAGTTTATGTTCGCAGACTCAGTTACATCATCCAATCTCTCAGCCATTTGCGACAATTATCTGAAAAAAAATCAAAATGTTATTCAATTGACACAATATCCTATAAATTGAATACAAAATAGTTTTGACATTAATATAATTTCACATACACCCATTAAACGAACAGAAAAATTGAAAAGACAAAAAAAAAAAAATCAAATTTTAGAATATTTGGTCTCGGCCGGACGGACGCACTATTACGCGTCCGTCCGGGTTTCATTAAATGAAGTACCCCGGACGGACGCCTTTATACGCGTCCGTCCGGGTTTAATTAAATGCCGTTCCCCGGACGGACGCCTTTTAACGCGTCCGTCCGTGGGTAAAACCCGGACGGACTCTACATTTCCCCGTCCGTCCTCGTTTCACAATTTTCCCCTTTGAAATTAGGGCTCGGTTTTTTTCGTTATTTAGATTAAAACTTGAAGTAAATAAATCAGAATTGATAAAGAAATTACCACAGACGCTTTTTTTTCGCTAATCTACGAAAAATTTCAAAGCTTCGAGTGAAAAGTAGTTTCGTCGCCTCGAGATTTTTTTCTCCGGTGAAAAATCCAAAAACCCGGCTTCGCTGGATTATAATCAATCGCCCGGACGGACGGGAAATTATCCCGTCCGTCCGGGGTATTTTGTAAGTTAACCCGGACGGACGGGTAATTAACGCGTCCGAACGGGACACGTGGCAGATGTTGATTGAACCAAAAATTGGGGACGGACGGAATAATTTCTCGTCCGTCCGGGTGGGGTCCAAAATACGCCCGGACGGACGCAAACGACGTCCGTCCGTCCGGAGTGGTCATAATTGGCAGTTTTTGAATAGTTGATGGTTTGAATCGGGAAAATTTTTTGTTTGTGGTTGTTTTTGGAAAACGTGCGTAGTTTGTGGTTGTTTTTGGTAATTTCCCTAAATATAAATACGAAAGTCATCTTTATTTTTCATTAAATATTTTCATATTAATAAATTATTATGAGACAAGTGACTGTGCAAGCGGGGTTAGGAAGAAACGAAGACAAAAATGATTTGGATCACAGCTAAGTTTCAGACAGCCAACGAGAAATGCCAAATTAATCTGACTTTTAATTATTATATTATTATTTGCCATCACACCCAGTATTTTGATGTCTCCCTAACTTCCATTACAGTGGAGACAGTACGTACACTCGAGCTTATCCCACCAAAATTCAATCAAATAAACAAATGTCATTCTCCTGCCCTTCCATTTCAGACACACAGCTTCATTTTAAACAATCGTTTTGTGCTTTACTACTCGTCGTTTCGACACTTTCTTTGCAGAATTGATGGGCATTCAACGTTACCCTTCTCATAAAATACTATAATTGTCACTAAACACGACATGGTCAAAACTTTGGTTAATTAACACTATATTTTTTTTGGATCACGGGTCGTTTACTTGGTCACAAGATCATCACACAAATACCCTCAAACCAACTGGCTAAAGGACAAACTCAATTTCACCAACTCCACCTCAAATTAATTTGATACTAATAATTTCATTCTTACTTTCTTATCACATTTTTGGGAGGTGGAAGCATTTGATTGGTGAAAACAACTACTAACAAAAGTCTTTAAATGTAATGATTGAAATTTAGGAGCTTCTCGCGGGTCCCGTCCAATCTTTTTCAGTCCAAGGATCACCTAACAATCAAACGGTGTGTCGAGCACCCAAATCAGCCAGCCGTTTTCCGCAATTCCATCACCACCGCATCACCGTCGAGTCTATGGCGCTTCCTTCTTCTCCTCCTCACCGTACCTGAAAACTGTAGGAGAAGGAGAGAACCCGACCTTGTTTCGCTGAGATTGTGGTTTTCTTTTTCTGGATTCATCATGTTTGCCAAGTTATTTCAGAATCATGTAAAGGGAAATTCATCGCCTACATCACAAGTACTTAACTTCTTTCTTTACTTTATTGCTTCTAAATCTCAAGCATCAAATAATCACTTCAAATTGTATTTCATTTTGTCAGCAATTTGTGGTTTTGTTGTCTGATGTTCTTGTTAATGGACTCCGTTGAATTACGATCCAATTTGAGCTGTTTTATCTGATTCGTCTTTTGCATTTTCAATTTGGAAAAGACGTTGGAATTAAATATATAATCAATACTAGGTTCCGGTCCATTTAAGCTTAAGATATCATTTATATTGACTACAGCTTCTTAGAAGCTCAACAATTAGAAAATGATATTTTTCTCTCATTAGATGAAGCTTTTGAGATTGCATTTTGTTAGATACGTTAGTTGAAGAATGAAGAGTCTTACAGTATAAGGAATTCAGTGCCAATTTTCTAGTAAATCTTTTTTGTGTTGGTGGAAGAAACGACCGTACGGGTAGACAAGCAATTTATTGTTTGATAATGTCTCCACTTATTCGTTTTTTTTTACTGTGAAGTGACATATTTCACTCGTTTTCCATTTCAGAATGCACGGAAGGGTCTTTTGAAGTCATCTGACTTTGACCTGCGTGTTACACTTCACTATGGGATCCCATCTACAGCATCTATTCTTGCCTTTGATCCCATCCAATCCCTTCTTGCAGTAGGAACTTTGTAAGTCAATACATTGTTTTTGGTATGGTCATGCTAGTTTGGGGATCATTTATTTAAGATCTTTGGTCAACTTTCATTCATTGATATCTCTTAATTGAAATTTTAAACTTCTTCTATTCTCTTGGCAAAGGGATGGTCGAATCAAAGTGATTGGCGGTGATAACATTGAAGGGCTTTTAATTTCTCCACAACGGCTGCCTTTTAAATATTTAGAGGTTTGCATTTACAGAAGAAATTTTTAATTTCTCTCTTTCTTTTTTTCTCCCCTACATTTTGATTCTATTTGAGTGTATTATTCTCGATTGACTGAAATTATCAGCACAATAAAAATATCGATTTCTTTGTTAAGTGAATGATGTTCTTACATCATTTTGCTTTGTTTTGTTTGTCTTTTTCCTCTCTTTTTTTCGACATTCACAGTTCTTATGCAATCAAGGATTTCTAGTGGGAGTCTCAAATGACAACAAAATTCAGGTAGATTGTTGCTCAAAATCAAAATTAGTTGTAATATACTTCTAGGAAAAATCAATTCTTCGCATTTACATTTTTTCAAAAAAAAAAAAAACTCAACCTCATATAAAGTCCCTCATTAATAGCTTATTGATGACTTTCATAGGTTATTGATGTGTGCAGGTTTGGAATTTGGAACACAGGCGAGTAGCTGCTACTTTACAGTGGGAGTCAAATATAACTGCCTTCTCCGTTACCTATGGCTCAAGTTACATGTACAAAACTTGCAATAATGACCTATTTCTCATCTTTTTTTAGATGTATGGTTGCAGATATCTGCGAATAGTAATAACGCTACCGAAGCCATTATTCTCTTGTCACTTTATTCAGGTACATTGGAAGTGAACATGCTATGGTAGCTATATTGAAGTTCGATGAGGAGAATGAAATAATTGTACAAACCCCATACTCTATTTTTGCAAATGTCATTGCCGGTATTGGTTATTTCTTCTACACATTAATAGTTGTATATGAATTCATCTGTACAGATCATGTGGAGAGGTAGGGAGTAGTTTATGGTGTGCACACTCTAATATACTAGGCGGATGCAATTTGCATTTCACTTTGATAACTGGTTTATAGATTGCGACCTTGACCTCAAAGAGAAAATTCATAATGGTCTAGGTTGGTTTATTAACAGTTCTCCACAATTCAGTGAACACATTAATTAGGCCAACTTTGCTCCATTTTGTTGTAAACAAAGACATCAAGTAATCATCTTATAGACGAGAAAGTAGAAACTAGTAAACAAGAGAAGTTTTGAGATCAAATTATTTGAATACTCGTCTTGCTTTACTTTTGTCTGCTAATTTTGCTTTGTGATTTTTCGATCAAGTTTGTTCATATATGTTGGAACAGTTTTGTTTCTGTGAAATGAAACCTAAAAGTAAAATCTTATCCTAATTATTTTGTTTAATTTTTCAGAAGAAATTGGAGTAGAAGTGCCTAATAATCTTTCGGTTGTTGGAGTTCTCCATCAAACTTGTTCAGGAAACAGGTTAAGTAATATGTGAACAATATTTCTGCCTGCTTTTTGTTTCTAATTTTGACTAATTGATCCTTTGTTGTGTTTGTGGTGGTTTTCCATTTAGAAGCGTTTAATAACAGCGTAGTGATAAGTATTATTTAGTGTGATAGGTTGGTAGTCTTTTATTTGTCTGTTAAATTAATTTGGCAATAAACTGGACATAATAACAAACTTGTATTTTTTTCAGTATCAATTTGTAATTTTGAGCCTCGCCGATACGAACCAACAATATTCCTATCCTGTTTGAGGGACAAGAAACGATCATAAGTCGAGCCATCTCTTGAGTGACTTCTTCAAATCTTTCCATTGATAGAAAAGTCTTCCATTAAAAAATTTGTGCATTTAACGGATGTACTTGCTTCATCCATAGCAGTCAACGTTTGACGAAAATCATCGTGATGAGCTCTTGAATTTGAAGGTGGCAAACTGATGAGGACATCATCGACGTTTTTATTATTTATGTGATTTTATTATTTATTTCAGTTATTGTTATTTTTCGTGTTTTAGGGTTATTATGGGCCCGTTAGGGTTAGCCCAAATTTAGTCTATTTAAACACTTTTATTGTAGTGTGTTAAGTAGTTGATGATTATTGAATGAAATGGTTTCTTGAAACCCTATTTTCCAATCCCCTATTCTCTCTCGAGCTTCTCCTCCCCTTTCTCCTCTTATTGACTATACTCTTTCCCCCTTATTTTCCTCTTCTTCTCCCTTCTGAAGCTATACTTCTTTCTTAATATTTTTCGCTGCATCAAATTGGTATCAGAGAAGGTTTTATTGTTTTCTCAAACAATAAAATCTTTGTGCCCTAGTTTTTCGTGTTCGGTTACTGTTCATCGGGCGGCGACACTGTTCATCGGCGTACTATTCATTAATCGGGTACTGTTCATCAGCGGTGACACTGTTCATCGCCGGTCACTGTTCATCGCCGGTCACTGTTCATCTAGAAAATTTTGAAACTTTGCTGGATTTGTTCTATTTTTGGTTCTCCAATGCGAAAGGAGTAAAATTGATCCAAATTGTTATCCAAGCTCCGATCTTTGTGATGAATTAGTCACTGTTATTTTATGCAATTTATTTGGCCGATATGAGGATAAGGAGTGATGCTCAAAATAATCAATATCCAGAGGATAAGTGGCATAAAACTTCAATTGACCATTTTGATAAGGTAAAACCTTATACTATTTCGTTGCCTATTTTTAGTGGTCATTCATATGGTGTTGAAATCTTTGATTGGTTAGAAAGGGTAAAGGTATTATTTGAATGTGATAATTATTCAGAGAGAAGAAAAATCCTACTAGCTTCTTGGAGTTTCGACGGGTATGCTAAATCGTGGTGGGACAAACTTACAAGAAAAAGAAAATTAGATGGCAAGGGCGAAATTCGTACATGGGAGTTAATGAAGTGTCTAATACAAACGGAGTTTTCCTCAAGACACTATAAACGGAGGCATGACTCTCGACAAGTTTCAGGGTCACAAAACACATGGAAGTCACCACCCTCTTTAGCACATGCATGTAATGAATTTGTTGAAGAGTCTGAAAAGAAAGATAAACTTGAGCAATTGGGTCTTAAGATTCAACAAGATCTTGAAAGGATTATCGAAACATGGAGGGAGTTCACTGATGAGCAATTGCGAAAGGAAGCAGCAGCTTTAAGAATTCAGAAGCATTTCAGACAATATCGAGCAAGAAAATCTTACCTAAGTCTACGGTCATCTGCAATCACTTTGCAAACAAGATTAAGCACAATGATGGCTCGTGATTTTAATGTCGATGACCTGGTAGCTTATAAATGCCATTTTACACCATATGTTGATCTTTTTCTTCCTCCATCTATTGATTTTGCTCCTACTAACACTGTTTGCCTAACATGTCCTATCACAACACATGAGGATAAAATTGAGGCTATTTTAGATGAACAGATAGTATTTACTCATGAAGGTAAGGTCCAGCACTTTCTTGTCTGTTGGATGGATCGACAAAACAGTGATTGTATGTGGATTTACAAAGAGACACTTCAGCATTTGGATCCAGACCTATTTGAGTTCTCTCATAGTCATATGGATATTTCTTTACCGGATTCGAGGCCAGTTAGAAAGATTTTTGACCCAGGCATCTGGTCGCACAAGTTGATGGACGTCAAAGAAGGTTACTCAGCCACTTAACTCGTGGTTGAGTGAATGATCAACTTGCTGCCTGGTAGTTCCGTCAACTTGACTGGATGATTCTTCTACCCCGGGAGAGTTGATGAGGACATCATCGACGTTTTTATTATTTATGTGATTTTATTATTTATTTCAGTTATTGTTATTTTTCGTGTTTTAGGGTTATTATGGGCCCGTTAGGGTTAGCCCAAATTTAGTCTATTTAAACACTTTTATTGTAGTGTGTTAAGTAGTTGATGATTATTGAATGAAATGGTTTCTTGAAACCCTATCTTCCAATCCCCTATTCTCTCTCGAGCTTCTCCTCCCCTTTCTCCTCTTATTGACTATACTCTTTCCCCCATATTTTCCTCTTCTTCTCCCTTCTGAAGCTATACTTCTTTCTTAATATTTTTCGCTGCATCACAAACCTTCATCGAGTTTCTCCATAATTTTTGCCGACTGATCTCTGAAAAACGCTATGTTCTACTCGATTATCGGACTTCTTCCAATCTGCTCTTTCATTGCCGGCAAATTTCTGAATTTCTTCCTTAAGCCCAGCAACCTCCCTTTGCCACTCCATAGCTGCTTCTTTTTGTGAATCTGAACGAATTAGCACCATAGACCGAAAGCTCTGATACCAAATTGACAGGAACCAATAAGATTCCTATCTATTTTTCCTCAATATACCTTTTTTTTACTGTAGGAATAAACAATTTTACAACCAACCTTCAGAATTTGAGAGTCTGAAGTCTCTCCACAGTTCTCTACTAATTCTTTTCGCACCTTCCCTGACTCATTTCCCTTACATTTATGAGCTGGATTTTCCGTCCCCAAATAACTGTTTTTAAACAGTTATTTCCAGCTATACAACTAACAATGAAAACCACACAACTCCCTTACTCTTTTTATGCCTACTATACGTAAACTAAGTCTTTGGCCTATCACTCTCATTTTTGTCAAGATGAGTGAATGGTCAATTAATTGTTTGACCTGGAAAGAACTGCATAAATCAGTAAAGGAAATTCTATAATGATAAGTGAATTTAAGGAAATGATTTGTTCTGCAGAGTGCTTATTGCGTATGAGAATGGATTAATCATTCTCTGGGATGCTCATGAAGATCGAGTTGCTTTAGTTAGAGGCCACGAGTACCTTCAATTAAAGGATGTACCTGCAAATAAGTCACCAAAAGACACAGAGCAAGAGTTTTTCGATGAGGTATCGGACTCTCAAGACATGGAGAAAGAGATAAGCTCGCTTTGTCTGGTAAGTAGTGATGGATCTGTTCTTGCTGTTGGGTACGTAGATGGAGATATATTATTTTGGAACTTGTCAACCTCTACCAGAGATCAGAAAGCTAATAAACTGCCAAGTAATGTTGTGAAGCTACAATTATCATCTGGCAACAGAAGACTTCCAGTCATTGTTTTGCATTGGTCAGCAAGTGAAACACAAGATCACGAAGGAAAGCTCTTTGTTTATGGTGGTGATGAGATTGGATCTATAGAAGTTCTAACGGTATGGTTTTAACTTAATTATTGTACGGACGCATGTACGTTATAGTCGCATACTTAAAAGATTGCCTATGTAAATGACTTGAGATAACTTCAACAATGTGAAACATGACCACGGCTTCATAATGTGTACAGAAAATTGTAGAATCACAACCCAATTTGGTGCGAAATGATATAAATATTTTATTACCCAACTTCATATATTGAACTGATAATTATTATCTCTAACAACAGATTCTAAGCCTCAATTTTTCTTCTGGAATAGAAGCCCTGAAGTGTGTAGGTCGAATTGACATTACACTTAATGGTACTTTTGCGGATATGGTTTTATCACCTGCTGTTGGTACAGTGAAGAGTAGTGGCACTTTGTTGTTTGTCTTGACAAATCCAGGACAGTTGGATGTTTATCAAGATTCTTACTTGTCTTCCTTGATTTCTCAACAAGAGAAAACGTGTTACGTTTCTACGTTACAATATACTATGGTAGTACCCAATGTTGAACCGTGTATCACGGTGGTAAAGCTTGGTTTGATACAAGATAGTGAATTTTCAAGAGCTTTGGCAGAGGTAAGCGGTACATTTTTTGCAAAGATGTAGATTAAGAGTCTTTGAGAAAGTAGAAAGCGATGTTTTGTTCATACAACTTCGTGGTTTCTAGGGTTAAACATTATTGTTTCATATGCAACAATTAATTAGAACTGGTAAATTTCTTTTCAGATATTATTATCTTCAAAACTTCAAGCTCCTCACTCTGAGACGTTGGAAGATAAAAAGTGGCCATTAACGGGTGGTTTACCCTCTGAGCTTTATAATGCCGACAATTATCGGGTTGAGAGGTTGTATATAGCTGGTTATCAAGATGGTTCTATTCGAATATGGGATGCCACATATCCAGCCCTATCACTAATTTTTCATCTGGATTCGGAGGTTGGTATCCCACTATACTGACTAGCATCTTGATTCTGCGTCTAAAAGAACAACGTTTCTCATTTAGCCAGATGACATTAGTTTTTCAGTTTTGTGGGGAAGAATATTTTTTCTATGATATATGACTCGTGATGAACAGGTGAAGGGTGTAGAAGTTGCTGCCTCAAGTACATCAGTGTCAGCTTTGGATGTTTGCTCAGTGACTTTAAGATTAGCTGTTGGCAATCAATATGGTTTGGTAATGTAAATTGTTTTTTATACACCTATTTGATATGATTGAAGCTTCTATATTTAGATGACTATATTTACATTGTAGGTTCGTCTGTATGAACTAGTTGGAAGTTCACATACTGCTAGTTCTCATTTCATGACAGAATCTGGCACTGAAGGTTTGACATTGTAATACAGATTATGTTTGATCGTTAAATTTACTGATTACAATTATGTTTAAATAGTTGTATAACTTGTCCACAGTTCATAAACCACATAGAGGAGAAATGCCGCAATGTGCAGGTGTTTTTGATCTTCTAAATTCGTCTGTGGTAACCTTGCAGTTTGGCAATTTTGGAGCTATACTTGCTGTAGGATTTGAATGTGGCAGGGTTAGAATATTTTTCTCTTTTATTATTTTTATTTTCTCCCTAGTTTGAAGTACTTGATGATTTTGTGTTGACTACCTCTCTTCTCTCTTTGTTTTTTAGGAAAAGAAATTTCCTGTGTTGTTTCTCTGAAATATCAGCAGAATTAATTCCAAAACGAAATTCTTTGGTTTATCACAGGTTGCAATGATAGATGTGAACACACAATCTCCTTTATTTGTCACCGGTGACTTGTCCAACTTAAGTCCCGTAATTTCTTTGGCGATTATATCGTTACCAGATAGTTGTAGCTTAGTGACAACTCCAGGGAAGCATTTGTTGTTTATTTTGACTAGGGACTCAAAAGTTTCCATCATTGACATTACCACTGGAAATGTGATTAGCACTCCATCGATCTTCCCTGAAAAGGAGTCAACTGCAATTTCTATGTACATTATTGGTAAATTATTCATTTGTGAGAGAGATAAGGTAGAGTCTTTGCTCTCTGTTTGAGGTTTACTCATTGCATCATTTGTGCAGGAGGTGAAGATAAGGAATCTGGATCATCCGGTGGAAAAAGTTCATTTAATGTTCCTCAAGTCAGTAAAGAACAAAATGAATCTTTACCAACCGATGTTTTCTCAGAAGATACAACATCTGAACTCCAAAGATCAATGAAAGACACATTGCTGAAACACTTTTTCATTTTAGTTTGTTGTGAGACAACGCTTTATTTATACTCCTTGATGTCAGTGATTGAGGTGCATTCCTGACTCTTGTTCTTACTTAGTTTCCTTACAATCTTTATATTCATTCACCAATATGTCAAAGTGCCTTAACTAGGGTGAAAGTAAGTCCGTGTATAGGGTGAATCTCTTAAAACCATGTTGTTGGACCACAACATTCAAGAAAGATGGGAAAGAATGTGGTCTAGTTGTACTGTACCCAAGCGGTGACATTGAGATAAGGTGAAGAGATCAAACTCTTCCTATTTTGCGTGCTTATACTATAATAATCTAAGGTTATTTATGATTATTCTTAGAAGAAGAGCTTCAGTGATGATCTATTGACAGTTAGTTGATGGATGTTGATGAACAGGTCTTTGCCCAGCTTTGAAGTGGTAGAAGAAAGCTCACTGATGTCAATTTTAAGGTGGAACTTCAAGGCTAATATGGACAAGATGATATGTTCTTCAGATAATGGGCAAATAACACTGGTTAGTTTTTTCCTCTTCAAGTTTAATTTGGGCTCAAAGTTGTCTTTATGTTATCAGTACCGTCATTATTTCAAATTTTTTTGGGTAATTAATTTTTATTTCTTACGGTCTGCCTTTGGTGGTATTAGATTTATGATCAAATCACATTATCTCTGATTTACTCCATGAATAAAGATACCGTGCTTTTGTTTCTATGTTTTGACCCTAGTTATGCTGCTCGAGGTTGACGCTCGCATAGACCGCACATTTGTCTACATTGACATGTGTATTTAATGAATGCAAAAATTGAAATGTGCAGTCCTTATATGCCATAAAAGAATGCACCCATGTACTTCTCATCTGCCAGATTTTCCTCGAGTTCCTTACCAATCAAAAATGGGTTCCACAAAAGATGGCTAGAATGAAGAGTTTATAACAGATTTTACTTTGTACTCATTTGATTACATAATGTGATCCAGAGCTTTTTCTTAATTTATTAGTCATACTTTTTCTTGGAGAAAAAAACTGTTCTTTCATGATAATTACAACAGCTTTCAGGTTCTTTTATGTCTAGGATTTCTCTTAAAATAAACGTTGTTTTTGTTTGCATTATTTTGCAGTTGAATGGGAGTGAGTTTGCTGTCATGTCTCTTTTGGCCCAGGAAAATGACCTCAGGTTTTTCTCTCTCCCATTCATAAACATCTGAGTTTGATGGACACGATACTAAGAGAATATTTATTCTATTTAGACTTCCTGAGTCACTGCCTTGTCTATATGATAAGGTCCTTGCTGCTGCTGTGTCAGATGCCTCCATCAACTTATCTCCTCAAAATAAAAGACAGGCAATAAGTCTTAAGTTTCATGCTCTTTAGGTACTTATTATTTGAGAATTGTATTGAATAACTTTTAGATGCCACAGAGTGCTGGCATTGGAATTTTAGATGGTGTCATCAAAGGCTTGAAAGGTCATCTTGGTGGCAACGATCATAACATTGGTGGAAATTATCAGGCTCATCTAGATTGCTTGTTTTCGAGTCCTCCATTCTTGAAGACTTCAAAAGAATTAGCTGACCAAAATCCTTTGGAGCTTGATATAGGTTCTTTGCATTTTACTTAAAAATTCTCTGTTGGCACCTCCATTTTTTTATTTGAATGGTTGAGTGAACTTTTTGCAGATGACTTAAAAGTTGATGAACCTGTAGCAGTATCAATTTCATCTAAGATAAGCAAAAATGAAAAGAAAGGTACATCAATTTCTCTTTGAAGTTTTTCAGTTCTCTCGGAATTTATAATGGTCTTTTAGCAGCAGAAGGAACGGAGAGGGAAAGGTTATTTGAAGGAGCAAGCTCTGATACAAAGCCTAAACTAAGAACAGCGGAAGAAATTAAGGCCAAGTACAGGCATGCTGGGGTACATTCACATGATGACTGGTGCTTTGTTTTATAGTTGATGTTTGTCATTCTAATGGGATTAGTGGTTTCAGGATGCCTCTGCTGCAGCTGCACAGGCAAGGAATAAGCTCATGGAACGTGGGGAAAAACTAGAAGTAAGTTGTTTTAGTATCTCATATTTTTTTGTATAGTTTACTCTTCTTTTGTAGAAAGGGACGCTGAGATTATTTCATGAACATATTCATCTCTCTGTGGTTGATGTCCCCATTCATATGATCATGAATTTGGTACCTATTATCAAGTAGGTAGTTCTGTATATTTTCTGTTTCCCAAATGACTGTTCATTGATTATGAATGGAAGCTCATGGAGGTGAGGTTGTGAGACACTTAACATAATTAAGGTAGCAGGGGCCTCCTGATACTCTTTGATCATAGACAGAAGTGATTCATTAGTTTACATACTCATTTTCATTTTGTTTCTCATTCGATTTCATCAGAAGCTCAGCCAACGTACAGAAGATTTGAGGAATGGAGCTGAGAACTTCGCAGACATGGCAAAGGAGCTGGCCAAATCAATGGAAAACCGAAAATGGTGGCAGATTTGATTGGAAGCTCATCAGATCATGCTCCAGGTAGCTGACTTGTCTTCTTCAAGAAAAATAATAATCCAAAAATTGATCCATTCCCAATACTGATCTTTTTTATTTACCCTGGATGTATATTTCTGTATAAATGACGTCTAATCTTTATTAGTTTTCTTTAAAAAAAAAACCCCCACGTCATGTATACCAAATTCATATTTATTGCAATAAAATTTTGGATTCCCTGTAACTTCTTGGAATTTGCCTATGTTTGACTACTTTCCAAACTGAAAGCTTTTGGGTGTGAATCTGTCTAAACTTCTGCCGGAAACTGATTAATTATATATAGGCAAATGGGAAATTGAAAGTTGGACTCATTTTTCAAAGTTTGTCGTGGTCAACTTTTTAATCCCATTCCCATGACTTTCTCATGGGGTTTGATCCTTAATCAAGAGAGTGGTTGTTTAACACGAATTGAACAAGGATGTTCCAAATTGAAATTCTACTTTTTTGGTGGTCGGTCAATTCCACAGAGAGAGACGTAGAGTCATTGAATTATTGTCAATTATTTTCGCATTTAAGATCAGGATCATGTGTTGCACATTGAACAAGTTTACATATATCGCTCGCATTTCAATAATTAATTTGCCTGTTTGGTTAATTATTTGGTACGATGAATGATACTTGTCCATTCATTTAATCTCTCATAAAAAATGAAACAAATAATTAAATACAGAGAAAATAAGGTTAGTGTCAAGTCATGAAGTCTGTTGTCAAGCCACCGTTTCTTACTGTTCTTCATCACAGATACTAGAAAACAACCTCGGCGAAACTCGACCAGAAAGACTTGATCTTAAATCTCTTTTCCTCAATACTCGAATCAAATTTCACCACGTCATCTCCTTCTCCCGACCACTTTGTCGACGACTGTCGACGACACCAGTGGTCAGAATTGTTTCTGGTATTCCCGTTCAACACAGCCCACCAATCTACTCGAAGTCGTACAAAAACTGAGTCAGCTTGCAGATGTGAAAAACTCAAATTTAAAAATTTTATCTTTCGTTGTTAGTCTAATTTTGATCAAGGTAACCGCGTAGGTCAGAGATTAGAGTCATGGTTAGTTATAAATAGAAAGAGAGGAGAGACGTCAATCAACCATAGGAAGTGGAGGAGAGAGCGCCAAGTTTTATCTTCTCTCTTCCTCCCTTTGTATCTTTCATTTTCGTTTTGTTTTAGGGTTCTTCATATTGTACTTCTATTAGCTCGCGTTACGCGGCACAGAGACCCAGAAACTTAAATTTCTGTTTTTTACTTGTTTGGGTCTTCAATGGCGAGGTTGGTCATATCAGAATGCGGCCTAAAGCCTCTCCCTAAAATCTATTCTCGACCCAGAAGTGGATTAGCTCCAACAGCTTCTTTGCTTTCGGAGAAACGGCGTTTTCCGGCCTCTAAAACCAGCATTCTCGGTCATTCCTTGAGCCTCTCGTCTGGGATTAGAAGAAAAAACTGGACGCTTAATGTGAGTGCTCCATTTCTGGTAGCGCCGGTAGAGGAGGAAAATGAAGAGCGAGAAGGCGTTAATGGAGTTCACGGTCTTGGAGACGATGGTGAATTCGACCCTGCTGTTCCTCCTCCGTTTCGATTATCTGATTTGAAAGCCGTCATTCCGAAGCATTGTTGGGTCAAGGATCCTTGGAAATCTATGAGCTATGTTGTGAGAGATGTGGTGGTTGTGGCTGGACTGGCGGCTGTTGCCGCTTACTTCAACAATTGGGCGGTTTGGCCTCTCTACTGGCTCGCTCAAGGAACCATGTTTTGGGCTCTTTTCGTTCTTGGCCATGACTGGTATCACAAATTGCTCTCCATCATCAAATTTCATAATTTTCTTTGAGTTCTTCAACAATCTCAACACTCCCATATTAGTTCTGTTACGCCAATTTTTGATAAAATCACTTTTGCCTCTGTTTGGACTCTCAATTCTTGCATTTTTGTGTGTATGTGCAGTGGTCATGGGAGTTTCTCAAACAACTCAAAGTTGAATAGCGTTATGGGTCATCTTCTTCATTCTTCAATTTTAGTTCCATACCATGGATGGTCAGTACCTGAAATTTCAGTTTATTCCTTCCTATCATCCCAGTTGAAAAGCTTTTGATTACATTATCCTCATATCTAATGTCCTTGTAATTAATGCCAATTTTAGGAGAATAAGCCATAGAACTCACCATCAGAACCATGGACATGTCGAAAATGATGAATCCTGGCACCCAGTAAGAATGTTTCCTAATTCTAAACTCTATATCTTATTTCAAAGATGCTTTATCTAATAGCTTATTTTGCAGTTATCCGAGAAGTTATACAAGAGTTTGGATACTGTAACGCGTCTGCTAAGATTCACCTTGCCTTTTCCATTGCTTGCGTACCCTCTCTATCTGGTGAATGTTGGCTGTCATTATATTTATGATAGCTCTTTCTCTGTCAGTTCATTATGCTGATAAACTTCTCAAATTACAGTGGGGTCGAAGCCCTGGAAAGCAGGGATCTCATTTTGATCCGAACTGTGATTTGTTCGGCCCAAATGAGAGAAAAGATATCATCACTTCCACTGCCTGTTGGACAACCATGGCTGCACTTCTTGTTTATCTTTCCTGCACTATTGGTCCAGGCCAAATGCTTAAACTCTATGGCATTCCCTACGCGGTGGGTTAATCATCCAAATGCTCCATATACTTTCTGTCACCAA
Organism: Begonia masoniana; assembly: GCA_022432975.1. Taxonomy (NCBI): domain Eukaryota; kingdom Viridiplantae; phylum Streptophyta; class Magnoliopsida; order Cucurbitales; family Begoniaceae; genus Begonia; species Begonia masoniana. Next base: position 1,883,738 of record CM039504.1, read on the forward strand.
ATTGAAAATTTTCTAGTTCAACTCATTTTGTTTTTTGTTTGAGCGTAGATTTTTGTAATGTGGTTGGATTTCGTCACGTACCTGCACCATCACGGCCATGATGAGAAACTCCCTTGGTATCGTGGCAAGGTATGCAATCAAATCTTTTCGAAGTAATTTTTCTATAAATTGAAGAAAAAAGTATTGTTTGAGACTCTAGAAAATATGTCAATTTGTTTTTCTTGTGTTGGACAGGCATGGAGTTATTTGAGGGGAGGATTAACTACTCTCGATCGGGATTATGGATGGATTAATAACATCCATCACGATATCGGAACCCATGTCATACATCATCTTTTTCCTCAAATTCCTCATTACCATTTAATAGAAGCTGTGAGTTTTACAGTTCTGCAGAATGAATTTTCATTTAAGAAATTAGAGCTAGTTCTTATGGAATGCATAATTATTTGACAGACTGAGGCAGCCAAGCCAGTTCTTGGGAAATATTATCGCGAACCTGAGCAATCAGGGCCCATCCCATTTCACTTGCTCGGAAATCTTGTAAAAAGCATGCAGGAAGATCACTTTGTGAGTGACTCCGGCGATATTGTATACTATCAAACCAACTCCAACAGCACTGGATCCAAGGCATCACATTGAAAGTTAACTTTACTGATGGTCATTATGATTTATTACCGGCTGAAGTTCTCCCCAGCCGGAATGATAATTCTTTCGCCATTTTTTCACTCAATCTTCTAGTACATGTTAGTCATGCTGTGCTTAATATTCGAGAATATTACTTCGTCGATTATTGAATAGAAATCTTCGTTAATTTCGCTCGTGTATATGGCATTACTGATTGTGTTCAGAATCACATTAAACTCTCCTCAAAAAACTCTAGCTCGGTATAATCTGATTTATACAGCTAAAACCCAGCAAGAAAAAGAGGTTCCATTCCATCTTCCACAAGCTGGAGCGAAAGCTTAGAATTGATTTTTGCAGTGAGCCCAGATAGCCCAACCCATTTCCTCTAATAAAATATCTTCTCCAAGAGCATCAATCATCCACTCAATTCTTCAACTTAGCAGAGGAAGTGGGATTCTCAGAAGTGATTCCACCTCAAATGCCCACACCTTTCACCGCCCCACCAATCCACCACCACCCAACAGCAAAAGCAAATAAAGAAGAATGAAATTGAATGACGAGAAGCTTGAAAGAAACGTGTCAAAAGGAATGGTGCTGTGATCGACTCGTGGGCGGCTCAAAAAATTCCAAACTTTGAAGGTTCAACTAACATTTTCTATCTGCTTTTTCTAAAATCATGGCCTCGAAATTTTTAACGTTGTTCTATTAAAAACCCACTACGCAACAGCATGCTTCATTTGACAATGAATAATCTACACACCTTTAGAAAGCTAATTCTTTTCATCTGCAATAACATCTGGGATTTGACAAGAAAATCCAAAGAGCATGATCACAGTGAAAAGTTGCAGTAGATTATAGAGGAACACAGAGAAAATGTTTACTTCGATAAGAAAGGAAAAGGGTTGAGTAAAACAATAGCAATAGAATTCAATGAAAAAATTTGACATCACTAGATTCTGAATAACCTGGCTGAAACTCGGTTTCAGCTTGTTTTCTATTTTTCTCGAACTGAATGTCTATCTGTAACCATTTCCCTCCCTAGAATTGCTAATCTCTATTACACAATTGAACTCTTAAGAATATCAACTAGTAAGTTAGAACAAATGGGGCTAAATTTTGGTTTATGCCACTACTTGCTCATGCTCTATGTACAGCTGCTCCGCCCAAGAAGGTAGTGCCTCGTGAATCCCTTCATCGAGGTTGAATTGCCGATTCTCAGGAGGTACGTCTTTCACCAAAGTATTAACCCACGAGACATCAGGCTCATAAGCCGAGGCAGTGGTCAAGGTGGCATTGGTTATTCCTGCAGTAGAGTTTCTCATCCCAAAAGAGGCAGACTTCTTCAACTTGTTGAGTTCGTCTCCTTTAACAGCCCAATTCAATTTTCCATCAGGTGAACCCCAACCAGAAAGATTGGAAGATACATTAGCCGCAGAAATAGAAGCACCCGAAAAGTCAGGAAGACGAGTGATGGCTGATCGATCAATGAAACTCTGACTACGCTTAGCAAAAGCAGCGGACCTTGAACTCATAACTGCCGCCGATGAACCTGAGTCAAGGCCAAAAGATGAGGGCTTCCTCATTGATGGAGATGTGAGATTGGTTGGGTAATTCGAACGAAGTTGGTTCAAATTTTGATGCATATGAAGCCCCGTGGATGAGTGTAATGGAGAAGGGGACAACGGATTCAGTGGAAGGCCCTCAAATTGAGACAACAAGCACGATTCTAACGAACCATATACATCATCGAGGTTAGTTGGTTTCAGATCTCCAATTCTGCCCCGATCTTTACTCCAATATGTAGGAGAGGAAAGCCGAGATATCTCATCAATTAACTGCTGATTCTGTTGTTGGCTGGAAGTTTTAATCCCGAGCAATTCCATCTCTAAATTAAGATCTCGAGCACTCGTAGCTGTTTTCAAGCGACTGCCAGGAAGCTGAAGAACAGGAGGTGTGAGATTAAATTTGTTCTGCCACAAAATCCCATTTTTGGGCGATGAAGCAGCTGACAATGGCGACAATGGTGGGGTTGAAGTGGCAGGCAATGGCAAAGATGAAGCGCCAAGAGTCGATGGGCTCAGCATGGCCATATCGATTGCACTGGCTGAAAGAGGCCGGTGAGAGGGCATGGCCGAGCCGGTAGAGGCATACACAGGTCGTAATTCTTCAGGTTTGTGAGCAAAAAAGCAGACCTTCCTTGCACATCCAGTCTCGTCCTTGCAAAGACGGGTTCGATATTGAGCAGGGTGAAGCCATGATTCAAACACGCCATGTGCATATTCACATGAATCACCTTTCTCACAATTTCCTTTACGAAAATCTGGGCAGGGAACACAGCTATACGGATACTTACGGGGATCTCTCCGGCGAGCGTTTTCACCAGGATGAACAAAAGGGCACTCTGTCCAATCATGAGAGTATGCCCTTGAACAAGGCTTCACCTTGAAAGTATACATCCTAAAATCATCAGTACCATATAGTCCAAAGTTCATATCTGGCAGCGATATGTCAATAGGAAATTCTTTCTTCTCAAATCCTTTTGATAATTGGGGCATTGTTATCTTCAGCTTGTCTGCTTCTAGTTTGAGGCTCAATTCACCTTCTTCCAAATCATCACCTTTCAGCAACATCTCCAACACCTTCCTTCTTGAATTTATTGGCGATTTAAGATCCATGCAGATTAAATCGATTGGTTTCAGTCCGTAGGCGTTGAGTCGATCAACATCGGAAGATGCACTGAGTAAGAGTTTAACAGTGTCCACAGAAGAAACTGAGCCACCAGATATAGCACAGTGAAGAGCAGTGACTCCATCGGAACCACAAGCTCGATTAACATCGGCTTTTCCAGTTTCGATTATGTAATTCACAACCTTAGCGTTTCCAAACATGGCCGCAATCATAAGCGGAGTCCGCTCATCAAGTCCCATTCTTTTTGGTCCAATCACTCTTCCGTACCAAAAGCTTGGTTCGTCAACATCGAAACCCCTTTCTTCTACTTCTTTTCTGAAGGATTCTACATCATCCGAGGCCGCTAATTCAAGCAAAAGAGAGCATTCGGAGGAAACATACTTCTGAAACTTACCTTCCATGACCGAACTCAAAGAACCAAGTTTATTCTTGGAATCTCTACACATACCCAGCTCCTGCACGATGAAAACCATAGGAGATTAAGAACCCAGGACTCTAAAAACTGGCAGATTTGAAGCGAATTTTTTTATAAATAAATGTATAAAAGGTATTATGTCCCATCCTGATACATAGATTACTCAAAAGGCTTAAACCCAAAATCAGAAAAATCAGTGCAGTAAATTGAGATATGCATAAGGTAAATTATCCGCCCATCACTGACAATTCAATTCCAAAATTTTGAAAAAATAAACAAACTATAATACGAAATAAAGATAATCCGGAACCCCATCTTTAAACACGTTATCTACACAAGTCAAGAGCGAAATTTACGATTTTCACCTAAACTTGGAAAATAAAAAGAAAAAACCAGAACTTTTCACACCTTAATGCACTCTGCGGAGGAGCAGCAGTTCAATAAAAGGGAAACTGAAAGATGGCAGATAGTTTTCCGCAAAGAAAAACCTAGAAAATGGAAGGAAGACGAGGAAGGAGAGAAGGAAAGTGTGACCTTTTTATCAGATTGTTTCAAGGAAATGGATTGGGGAAGAAGAAAGAGGAGGAAAGTGTGACTTTTCTTCGTCGCCCCTAGGCCCCTTCTCAGTGGTCAAAGTCAAAGCTTCAAAGACAGAATATGGAGGAGAAGAAGAGCGTCCCTCGAGCCCACCTATGCTTACCAACGCTCCCTTAACTTTCCTACTAAATGGAACCCAAATGAAATGAAAACCCAAATGAAATGAAACTCAAATTTAACCTTTTTCTTCTTTACCCACTTCTAGGTTTAGGCAGTGACTCTGCAGTCTGAACGACAAAGTGGAAAAGGTTGGACTTTTCGTTCTCTCAGTGTCTCTTCTCTCTGTCGTTTTCTTGGCGCAAAGTGGCTGTCTCTGACTCAGCATCAACCAAGGGGCAAGAACCGGATCTTCTTTGGCGTTTGGCCCGTCACTTTTATATTAAATATTTATTTTACAAATTCTTTAATTTCAATTGCAATATGATTTCGTCAAAGTCTTTTATTGAAAATAACTAGTCAACAAATAGTCCAATTTTTTTTTTCTAAATTGAAAATTCAATTATCAAAAATAAAAATCTTACTAGTCTAAAAGAGTACTGTTACGTATATTTATTATTTTACTATCTTAAAATACTTTCAAACAACAACCAGAAAAAAAAAGTTCAAGCTAATGGAACTCCCTCCACTCTTGTTCTGGTTCTACACCATACGAGACCACTTGCCGCTATAAGGCAAGAACAATCTAGTAGTAAGGGAGAGTTGGACTTTTGGCCACTTTTAGTCCCAAGGCCTTCCAACTAGAGCCATCTTTGTGGGTACTCCTAAGATCAATCTAGTATAGAGTCTTTTTAGAAGTCTTTCTATCCTTCCCTCATAATCATAAATAGAACTATCTTTTTTTAAATAGCCCAATCAGTTGTAATAGATAGCTCTAGTATAAATAGTTAATTTATTATTTTAATTGTACTAATTATTATTTGACACGTCAGAGAGATTTTAAAAGAGTAAACATAGAATTATTTCTTATTTAAATACCAAATTTAAAAAAAAAAAAACCTTAAAAATTAGTCCACAAACTCTAAAATCATTATTTGATTTGCCAACTTTCCACTTTAAATAAAAAAAACTAAGTATTGTGAGACATTCTAGTAGTTCAAAGAGAAAATAAAATATCTGTAACCAAAGTCACAATTAGACTCCATTTTTTTCTAGTAATATTTTGTCCTAAACAACAATTTTATCATAATCTTTGTTTCTTAACAAAATAATATATTGAAGTTCACTAATTTCACAATTATGTAAAGCACAAGTATAGGATCATATGAACTTATATAAATTTCTTAGTGTAATGGGTAAATGAAAATTAAGTTGGGCTAGAAGTAACAACATGAATGTCCATGTAAGATTCATAGTTTAGGCCCATGGGCCATAACATAGAGTGAGCAGTTAATCATTAAAAAAAAAAAAAACAAGTTTTGTTACGTCATGGTCGGGCCAAGTGATTATCCCCGGTTATAGTCTATTCCCGTGATTGTTGTATTCAATTGTTTCTTTGACATATCGAAGAATTGTTTTTACTACTCGTGCTGCTCGTGCATGAATAATCTTGATTTTCGGATTTCTCCCTTCCTTTTTGGGGTTGAAATTCCTCAAGCAAACATTTGCCAAAACTAAATACATCCATATATTAGTAAAGTTCATTGAAAACAATGATGTCATCTTCAATAATCAAACAAGCTCTTTGTATGGATTTATTAGGCGCGAGCTACACAAGTTGGTAGTCTCTTCACATTATTATATTCCATAGAAAGAACTAGAAGAAGAGAATAATAGAGGGAACAACCAAAGAAAATAATTGATGTCAACTGGATTTGAGATTTTTATGAATTTTTTTCTTGGAGTTTATCCAAAACGTGTCTTATTAGTTCAAGCTCTGAAGAGATAACTTCACTCATGAACTGGTATCTTCTACATTTAAAAAACGATGTGAAAATTGTACAACTCTTTTGTACTTCATTAGGTCGTTGTCGTTCTTGTTCTTAAAAGATGGGATTAGCACAAAACAAATTGCGGAAGAAAAAGACCAAAAGACAAGTAGGAACAAACATATTAAAGTATTAGATCGTTAGATATGAAGCATTTATGTTTATCTAGATTGGTAGAATCACGTTGACCCTTGCTTTTAAATGGGCAACACAAATTGAAACGTGTTCATAGATGACTCCTACTACTTGTTTAGATCTCACTACATCACCGAATTATTTTCATCTTTATATTTATTGAAAATTAGTCAACGCGTGACAATTGGATGTATAGTATAAGAAATTAAAAGAACAACCAAGACTAATGTGTGCATGTATTGTAAATGTTTATACTTCAATAATTTATCCATTCTATTATTTATATTGTTTTTTTTTTTTGTAGTAATTGTTATATTTTTGTGGGCTTAAATGACATTAAATAATAATTAGAGAAGCAATCTTTGAATTATGAAGCAAAAACTAGACCAAAAATGACAAAAATATAAAGGAGTAATCAAATCGAATTGGAGTTTAGATTGAAACCGATTGATCAATCAATGAAAACGAAGAATATTTGTCACTACACGACAATTTTTGTTTGTTTATTGATTTTAATTTTTATGTTTTAAAAACACAGACGTGATTTTTTTTTTTATGTTAAATAAATTATTATACGTAAATATAAATTTTTATTTTTTAAACGAACGATATAAAAGAATTCAACCACGGAAAATAAAAATTAACTTACATTTTCGTCAAGAATCTTAAACTAAACATGTTGAAGAAGACGAAATCAAGTGAGTCGAATTTAGTTGAAAGTGAATTTTAATTAAAACTGATTGGTTGATATGATAATTAAAGATGTAAATTAAATAAAAGTAAAAAAAGGAAGATTGATTAGAAGAAGATAAGGATGAATAGAAAAGAGAACGGCGCCGTATTGAATGATCACGCACCTGCCTGAGGACAGATACCTCGATGGATTGTCGGCCTATCAATTTCTTGCAAGGCGACAGGTTTTTTTGTTTATTAAAGTCACGCACACTCTAGTGCTGTCACACAAGGAAGGTTCATAGCTGATTTGCAGATCCTAAACATTCTTCTTTCCGACCCTGTCCTGCAACTATTTTTTCGAAAATTAATTATCTTTTTCTGGGTTCTTACTTTTGGGTTTCTTGGATTATTACCACAATCCGAATTCCAACATCAGAAACATCATGAATTGTCCGAGCGATTGGCCGGAGCCGATCGTCCGAGTTCAATCATTATCGGAAAGTTGCTCCTCCTCCATCCCAACCCGCTACATCAAACCCGCGCTAGATAGACCGACAGTGGAAGGCGATGATAAGGAGGCGAATATTCCGGTCATCGACCTCGAAGGACTTTACGGAGAAGACGACAGCCGAAGAACCACCGTTCTTAGCCAGGTTTCGGAAGCCTGCAGAGAATGGGGATTTTTTCAGGTACTCAACCATGGGGTTTCTCACCAGCTGTTGGATAGAGTTAGAGAGATGTGGCGTGAGTTTTTTCACTTGCCTATGGAGATGAAACAGGTTTATGCTAACTCTCCTAAAACTTACGAAGGATATGGCAGTAGACTTGGCGTTCAGAAGGGTGCTATTCTTGATTGGAGCGACTACTATTATCTTCACTATCTCCCAATTTGTCTAAAGGATTTTAAGAAATGGCCTTCTGCCCCAGACTACGCCAGGTTTGAAGATCAAACGGCCCTCTCTTTCAGAAATTTCTTAAGATTATACTAGTGTTTCTTTTAACTAATATAAGACGATGAATCTCAACTAGGTTGCACCATTACTGTAGTGAAAAAATAGGTTTTCGTGTCAGTTCCATCGTGGGTGATGTTTATTCTTGTATCTCCAGTGAAAGGAGTTAAAGCATAAAATCTGGGTTTTGTATTTTTGGGTTGCAGGGAAGTGTTGGAGGAGTATGGTAAAGAACTGGTGAAATTAGGAGGAAGATTACTGAAACTTCTGTCGCTAAACCTTGGATTAAAGGAAGAGTTTCTGCAAAATGCATTTGGAGAAGAAGACGTAGGGGCTTGCCTGAGAGTGAATTTCTATCCAAAGTGCCCGCAGCCAGAGCTGACCCTGGGCCTCTCCTCGCACTCGGACCCTGGAGGAATGACTCTGCTGCTGCCGGATGAGCATGTCACTGGCCTTCAAGTTCGTAAAAATGGCAACTGGATTACTGTTAAACCAGCTCGCCATGCTTTCATCGTCAATATTGGAGACCAAATTCAGGTTTTTTTAATATTATTATAGTAAATACTTGTTTATATAACATTAATATTGGACAGATTTTCCAAATGAAACAATTTTGCACATGGAGGGGTCATGTTCTTGATGGATCATCCCATTCTAATGACGACCAAACGTATACCTAGATCCTTTTTAATCTTTTTTTTTTTTCCTTTTTTTGTAAGTTTTATTTTTTATTTTCACGGGTTGGCTTAATTTGAGGTCTCATTTCCATATAAATATATGAATAAGATAATGTTTTTACAAGGCTTTGAACCATTTAATTTTTAGAAAAAAAAAATATTTATTTTTAAAATATAGAATGATAAAAGCATTAAGCATGCAATAAAAGACACTCGTAATGAATTTAATACCTTAGTGGGCACTGTTTGTCACCTCTCGAATATCTGATTTTATATTCATTCAGTCCTTTTCAATCTAGTCATGCTTACAAAAAAAAATAGTTGTAATTACTCTTCCTAAAATTACTATTTTTTTTTTATACAAAATATTCTCGTCCTAACAAATTATTTTTAAAAATATTGGAAAAAAAAGACTTGTTAAACCATGCATGGCTTTTGGCATTTTAGGTCATGAGCAATGGGATATACAAAAGCGTGGAGCATAGAGTGATGGTAAACTCATCGAAAGAAAGAATCTCTCTCGCCTTCTTTTATAATCCGAAGAGCGATATTCCTATCGAACCAGCCAAAGAGCTCGTCATGCCCGATAAACCAGCTCTTTACGAGCCCATGACGTTCGATCAATATCGAATTTACATAAGAATGAGAGGTCCTCAGGGAAAATCTCAAGTTGAATCGTTAAAATCGCCTCGATAACAAAATATTATATTTGTTCTTACATTGTAAATCACGTTCAAGAGAACAAAATCAACCTTTCACAACTTGTAATTGTAATCCTGATAGTGATAATATAAGATTCACTCATTTATTTTACGGGAGTCGATGTTTAATTAATTGCGCATAGTTACGAATAATTATAATAATTACTTGTAATACATGTTAGGACAAATAATTTTACCAAATATATCAATGTTCTAAGCATGCAGTAATATAGTATTAATTACAATCAAGTGCTTAGTCACCTCCAAACGCTCAATCAAACACTTGGCTAAAGAATAGGTTAAGACGTTGATTTTGCTCAGCAATCAATTATGTTCTGAAAGTCAAAAGCGAACAACTATCATAACATTAATCAACACGTGCGTAACTGTACATCATTTAGTTTTTTATAATATGAAAAATAAAAAATGAAACTTTGAATGGAAAAGGCCACCAAAAATATCGGCATGACAATGCTTTTTGAATAGAAAATGAATGTCACGATCCATGGATTAGTTTAATTGAGACGATATTGAACATACAGAATGGTGGTCTAGCAATCACTCACCGTAAAACACCGATCGAACGGCTCGAATTGATAACTAGAACTACACGTGTGTATTTTTTATTTAAACAACTTGCGTGATAATTTGAATAGAATTTAATCCTTCAACAACTGCTTCACAAACGCAGTGAAAACAGACCTTAGAACCTTATTGTATGAGATTTGATAATGATCACATTAAAAGACAAATCAATTTATTCAATAATATTATAATTATGCGCGACCCCTTGGCATGTTTCAAGTGTAGCCACTAAATTGCAAAGAGTCGTAATCATAATGATCCAATCAAGGAAAAACAACGGGGCCTTGATTATATCCATTCAACTACGCTAAGCAGTTTGAATTTAATTTAGATTGCAAGTATAAAATAATCATAACCACGTTTATTATAGACAAAGGGCATAAGAGTAGGCCCCACCCCATTGAAAAAATATTAAATTTAATAAATGGGTCAGGGACTGTAGAAACGTGTCATATGATAAGAGGTTGGACAAGGGAGATGAATGGCACGTGCGCAGAATATAAGCACGTTTTTAATATTGTCTGAAGCACAGTTTTAATAACTGTGGATATGTCATCACATCCCCACTTGCTCCATTTGCATGTTCATCTAGAAAGTGCGACCAAGATTCTTATGACAAATTTGACAAAAGATTGGCTTCAAATCTACCAGTACAAGCAGTTAGAAAATCAAACTATAACTGAGAACAAAAAAATGACGTGAGATATTAAATTTACCTGAATTTAAAAAAAAAATCATTGACAGAGAAACTAAATATATTATGAAGATTAAAATACAATTATAAATTTTACGATTCTAGATTTAGATAAAACAAAACCCTAATAAGATTCGTAACATGGGTCTAACCAACGTACTCCATATAGAATTTATGTCACCCCGAAATCTAACAAAATCATTATATAATGACCTTAATTCTGTCTTATAAAGAGAATTATACAAAGGAGAGGGAGAGAGATGGCGCTAGGAGTGAGAACTCCTGATTTAGCAGCGTCGATCTATCTGTCTATATTGGCGAAACACGCATGAAAGAAAAAGAAACAATTTAGAGTTAAAAATCAAGTCTATGCCGCTTAGTGATTGATCGAGCGATCGAGGGTCGAACCCACAAAAAGATCAGCAACGAGTCCAAGGCCATCCTCCCTTCTTTGTGCTTGCACGAGGGACATTTGAACTGAGTTGAATCCCACATCGATTACATAGAATTACTTGAACTAGTATATATGTTGGATCTCTTGCTCGCGATTTGTGGTGGAGGTAGAGATTTCTCGTTACCTACTGTATCCCTCTTCAACCGGTTATGTGTCCGTCTTCCACTCTCTCAATCACAAACAGAACAAACCCAGCAAACCGAGGAGGAACGAACCCAGAACTAACTTCTCTGTTGTTGTTCATCGCACCTCTGACCGCCACTGTTCGTCGATCCCGTTTGCCGCCAAACCCAGCCGGCCATCACTATTTTGTTGCTACTCGTCGCGCCTCAGACAATAGTTGTTTGTCGTTCCTGTTCGCCGCCAAACAGTAGTCGGTCGTCTCTATTTCGTTGTTTGTAGCCGGTCGCCTCTGTTTGATCAGATTTTTTGTTGTGATAGCGTTGTCCACTGTGCGTCGGCTGCTGTTTTGCGACTCCGCTTCTGTGTGTCGGTTGCTGTTCTGCAACTCCTCACTGTTCTTCGCCAAGTTCGTTGTCGTGCTCACTGCTCCTCTATTCTTTGCCAAGTTTCAGTGGACATTTGAATTATTTAATAATTGGTTCGCTACTGGATTTTGTGTTGGTTGTTAAACACGAGTATTTGGCTCACTGCTGGATTTCTTGGTGTGCTGGTTGGTCTCCGAAGGATTTCTATTATTAAATCGGGGGAAAAATGCAAAAAAGAGAAACAAGTTTAGGAAATAGGAAAAAAAAGATAAACAAGTTTGGTTTTAGGCAAAAAAAAATGAGAAAGATGTTTGAGAAATAGGTAAAAAAAAGAAAAACAGACGGTTTTTTGTTTTAGGAACGGCAAGAGGCCGGCTGGTCCGACGACCAACCGGCCTCTCGGAATATTTTAATAAAAAAAAAAGTTAACTCTCCGTTATTTTTACTGCCGTTTCCGATATGTTAACAAGTTAACTCTCTGAAAAAGTTAACAAGTTAACTTTCTGAAATAATCACTGCCGTTTCCGATATGTTAACTCTACGCAGCCACCGTGAAAAGAAAAACAAAGGCGATGACAAACCTGCTGTCATTGCCATGGATTATTTCAGAGGTAAAAGCGATAACTTTTACTTTAATTTTAGCCAGAAAGTGACTAAAAATGTATTAAATATTCCAAGGTTATCTGATTCCAAGTGGGTGGAAAGTGCTGCCGGTGATAGCAGCCGTGCATTTGGACCATCTGCCTTTTGACCAACCTCACCACTTCAATCCATGGCGACGGCAGCAGGTCTGTAACTGCCTTTGTTTTTCTTTTCACGGTGGCTACGTAGAGTTAACATATTGGAAACGGCAGTCTGAATAGGAGTCAGAAGTAGACTGTTGTCTACGTAGGAGAACACATCGGAGACGTTAAAACTGTTGAGAGTCGGTGTGAGGATATTTGGTTGAGGAGGAAGAAGTGTACGGAGGAAGAGTGGGCCTCTTTTTTTTATTATTATTAAAATATTCCGAGAGGCCTGCTGGTCGTCGGACCAGCTGGCCTCTCGCCGTGCCTAAAACAAAAACCCGCCCGTTTTTTCTTTTTTTACCTATTTCTCAAACATCTTTCCCTTTTTTGCCTAAAAACAAACTTGTTTATATTTTTTGCCTATTTCCTAAACTTGTTTCTCTTTTTTGCATTTTTCCCTTAAATCTGCTATATTCGACTAAATTCAACAAATTCAGAGAATTCTCGGTACCAATCTTTTATTAGTTTTTCAATAGTGATATTTCTAAAGTATGCTTTGATTTTGATTTACCCATACCCATTGTAACACTCGAGAATTTGTTTCCTCAATGTGTACTGCTTTAGATTTAATTGGGAAAAAAAAAATTGGAGATTTATAGTTGTTTTACTTAATTAAATGAAAAGTAATAAATTTGGTGGAACTAAATGGGTTCTTGATTTAGGTTCGGGTATTTCCAGTAAAATTAAGCCGTGGGTTATAATTTAAGAGCGGGATTTAACGGAATTTTTGAAAGGACAAAATGGTAATGTTAGTTTATTATTATTATTATTATTATTATTATTATTATTATTATTATTATTATTATTATTATTATTATTATTATTATTATTATTATTATTATTATTATTATTATTATTATTATTATTATTATTATTATTATTATTATTATTATTATTATTATTATTATTATTATTATTATTATTATTATTATTATTATTATTATTATTATTATTATTATTATTATTATTATTATTATTATTATTATTATTATTATTATTATTATTATTATTATTATTATTATTATTATTATTATTATTATTATTATTATTATTATTATTATTATTATTATTATTATTATTATTATTATTATTATTATTATTATTATTATTATTATTATTATTATTATTATTATTATTATTATTATTATTATTATTATTATTATTATTATTATTATTATTATTATTATTATTATTATTATTATTATTATTATTATTATTATTATTATTATTATTATTATTATTATTATTATTATTATTATTATTATTATTATTATTATTATTATTATTATTATTATTATTATTATTATTATTATTATTATTATTATTATTATTATTATTATTATTATTATTATTATTATTATTATTATTATTATTATTATTATTATTATTATTATTATTATTATTATTATTATTATTATTATTATTATTATTATTATTATTATTATTATTATTATTATTATTATTATTATTATTATTATTATTATTATTATTATTATTATTATTATTATTATTATTATTATTATTATTATTATTATTATTATTATTATTATTATTATTATTATTATTATTATTATTATTATTATTATTATTATTATTATTATTATTATTATTATTATTATTATTATTATTATTATTATTATTATTATTATTATTATTATTATTATTATTATTATTATTATTATTATTATTATTATTATTATTATTATTATTATTATTATTATTATTATTATTATTATTATTATTATTATTATTATCCTGGCCGTGAGAGCCCGTTTGGGCCAAAAATCAGAAAGCTCGATTTGGGCAATTCGAGTTTTGTTGTGTGTAGCCTCGGAATTTGTTAGATTATGTTAATTAGGTATGAGGGTGGTTGATTGTGAGGAAATGAGTGAGAATTTATTGAAAACCAGAAAAAGGAATTTTCGGTTTAAGGGGCAGTTTGGGTTTTGCCAGTTTTGACCTAGCTAGGGTTATTTGTTTTACATTTCCTTTTTGGCCGGTTAAACTAGGTTATTAGAGGAGTACGTGGCCGCTAGAATCGTTCGATTCTGATATCCGACGCGAAAGTTATGCATGTTTGAAGTTTCGGGTCGGTTTTTACCGAACCCAAATTAGTGGCCCGTTTAGTTAGGTTTTAGTTGGATTAGGCTAGAAATAGTAGTTTGGGAGTAATTGTTGAATGTAGGCTTGATATAATGAAGTTTGAATATTTGTCGTAGGTCGAGCTGTAATTGGGCAGGGAACCGAGTATCCTTAGCGAGCTAGGACGCCAGGTAAGTAATGGATTGTGTGTTTTGTCGCCTTCGGGCCTACACCACAGAACGGTAGGATTTATTGTTTGATAGTGTATTGTTTGGTGTTGAGTATTGTTTGATGAATGCTGGGTTGTTATGTTCGTGTTTGAGTATTGTTGATAAATTGCTGGGTTGTTGTTATTTGGTGTTTGAGTGTTGTGTGATGAAATTTTTGGTTGTTGTTTGGTGATTGAATATGGTGTGTTTTGCATGCGTAATGTTTAAGCTACAAAAATAAGTTTTTGGGGCATGATGTGAATGGTGAGCGTGAGGTGAATGGTGAGCATGGAACGTGTAACAAGTAGCACTAGAGGGTTGAATGCCTCGTCGTTAAATTCTGCTGTGTCTGATTTTTTTGTAAATTATTGGGGTTAGAGTGAGTCAAGTAGCGCACCGAGCCAGGGTGGATTCGGGAGCGTTACACCCATTGCTCATATGCATATCAATCTGTCCATTTGCACATCAATCATTATGGTTTGTCACTGTATTACATCTGATTACTTGACCCATCTTATTCTCATTCAATTCCTTGAATACAAAGAACAACTCTAATGCGATATCATTCTTATGGATGTCAATTTTGTCATCATCGATCAAACTCTTGTTCTTTTGCATTCTAGGGAAAGAAAATCCACCTTAATCCTCTGCCCTCAAATCCAAAATCATTGGAGACTCTTCAAGCGAGAAAAAATTATTGAACACACAAAATTAAATATTATTAATCGACTCCCCACCACCCATATCGCATATAGCTCTGTGAACCGATCTAGAGGTATGAGTCCTTTTAAAGTTGTTCATATTTCTAAACCTAAGAAGCCTTTAGACTTCGTCCTTGTGTCATTGCATGCTAGTGTGCCAATGTTGGCCAAAAATTTTACACAATATCTTCATGATTTGCATGCATCATATAAATTACGAGTTAATAAACAAATAGAGATTATGTTATGGGTCGATAAACAATAAACAAATAGAAGCTAGTAATGCATCATATAAATTACGAGTTGATTCACACAAAAGATACGTTGAATTTAATATTAGAGATTATGTTATGGGTCGAGTTCGCCCTTAACGACGTCCATCCGGAATCTGGTTCTAAATCGCAAGCTCGTAGTATTGGTCCTTTTAAAATTCTAAAGCGAATTGATGAAAATGCATATGTTGTTGATCTCCCACCTAATTTTGGTTATCATTCTACTTTTAATGTTGAAGACTTGATTGCTTATAAAGGCTTTTTCTTCTATTTGCTGACCCTTTTCTACCTTTATCTATTCATTTTGAGCCTACATCTGCTAACTTTGCTTTCCCAACATCTCATGTCACAACACATAGGATAAAATTGAAGCTACTTTAGATGAACAAATTGTATTTACTAAAGAATGTGAGGTTCAACGATTCCTGGTTCGTTGGGTAGATCGACCAAATAGTGATTATACGTGAATTTTCAGAGAGACACTTCAGCACTTAGATCCAGATCTTATAGAGTTCTTTCAGAGTCATCAATATCTTCCTTTACTGGATTCCAGAGCAGTTCAGAAAGATTCTCGATCCAGCCCTCCAGTTGCACATAGGGGTTAGCAAAAACCAGTCCGATCCGGTTTTAAGGAAGATTGGAACCAAAATAATAAAATTCGGTTTTTAATTTTTAGGACCAGGACTGTTTTTATTTTTTTAAAGACCGGATTAGAACCGGACCCAAATTTCGGTTCCGGTTCTAATCCGGTTCCGGTTTTCCCACTTTTTTTAAAACAAAAAATGCTTATTCTTTTTTATTTTTAGACTTATACACTGTTAAACTCATTATAAGCATTGGAAATGACTAAAACAATTTGAAGCTTCTGAATTTCCTCATTTTATAAAGAACTGTGTATTTCTCTCCTGGTCTATTTGTGGAGCAGAGCATAGAACGTGTAAAATGTTTGGACTTACTCATTTGCGTTTTATGGAAATAAAATTTTTTTTTGCAATTCAACCAGACAACTACAACAGTTTTAAGAAATCAACTAATGCATATTGCACACAATATCAACCAGACAACCACAACAGTTTTAAGAAAGTAGAGCAAGAAAAAAACCTTCGTGAAAGGCCGAAGTACCCAATTCCCCCTCTGAATCCAATCTGTATTTTGACGTTATCTTCAATTACCTGTGAATGAAGATCGTAAATCAGAGAAGTGAAGTTGGAGGAGTAATGCTATATTCTAATTTAGCCCCAAGTCCAACGGCCAACAGCTTACAGTAAGTTGCTTACCTTCGTCGTCGGTGACTTCGTCGAAGTCGGAAGTCAGAAGCTTTGTCGAAGTCAGAAGTCGGAAGTCGAGGTCGGAAGTCGGCGACTGTGGTTTGGCGTCGAGCGATTGCGAGTGCGAACTGCGAGTGCGAGCAGAGAGAGACAGAGACTGAGTGGTTCGGCGTCGGCGACAACGAATGGCGATTGCGCGAGCAGCGAGAGACAGCCAGTCGAGCGATCTGATTTCTGAAGAGCTTGGGAGCGAACTGCGCGAGCGAAGTGAGAGGCAGGAGCACTGGAGCAGAGCCTTCAGCCTAGGGTAGTGATTAAATCCGGTTCTGAGATTTTTCGGTTTTCCATCATTAAACCCGAAAACTGAACCGTATTTTTTCGGTTCTACTTAAAAAAAACCGAATTTTTATTATTTAAGTTGCAAAACAGACCAGAACTGGACCAAATTTTCGGTTCCTGTCCGGTTCTTCGGTCCAATCCGGTTTTTGTTTACCTCTAGTTGCACAAATTTATGGATGTCGAAAGAAGATTGTTCAACCGCTTAGCTTATGGTTAGGTCATTGATCAGCTCACTATCTTGTGGTTCCGTCAACTTGATTAGGAGATTCTCCTACCCCGAGAGTAGGGGTGGACACGGTCCGTGTCGGTCAAATTCTGAGCACAGACCGAAGTTTCGGTATTTTTTTCCTGAATCCCATAACCGACCATGGGAGGGAAGGTTCCGAACTAGGAATGGACATAAAATTTTAGTCCAATCCCGATTTCTCCCACCAATATTCTATTTTTTTTATTACATTAAATTACTTACACCAGCAATCACAACTTGCAAGGGTTTTCCCGGACACGATGAAGTGCGAAATGAGGAAGATAAGTAAGCAACTTCAAGAAACTTGATTGTATTATCTATCTCTGGTCTTGGATAGTCCTCAAAAACTACCTGTTATAAGAGAATCGTCAATCAAATTTCATTTTTAGAATTTAATTATTTTTTATGTATCTAACCTAACCTGTAAAGGGCCAACACTCTTGGGATTGCCCTTGCCCTGAATGCTAATTCATTAATTTTGTCAAAACCTACATTAAAATTGCATCTTGAAGTAGAATGTTGGGATATTACTTTGCTAGTTCAAATTCAGAGCAGAGTCGTAGATGTGCATCGTCATTTCACCTGAACGAGCCAACCCAAATGAGAGTTTAGCACAAATTTTTTTTGGTAAAATCAATTCTTTAAAGAGCCTGCAAAAATATACTCATTAAAACACGAGATCATTTTTATGAATACACGATAGCTATCAAACCAATTATAATGTTCATTCGAAACAATAACCTAAGATCAGAAAATTCAAGACAGCACGGTAAAAGATACCTACTTCCCAACATACAACTAAGATGCAAAGGGAAATAATCAAATCAACACTTTCCACTCGATCAAGACGTGAATTAAAGTATAGCATTCATCAAACAAACAACAACAATGACCATCGACAACGGAAAGAACAAAAAAATCAAAATACATCTGTAATTTTGCATAGCTTTGCAAGATGATGTGTAACACCTGACATTTTTGCCATGTAAATATTCTCGGAATTTTGTTAGCGGGATAAATGATTACATTAATATAATTAATGTTTTAATGAGTTTATCGGAGTGTTTAATGGAAAAACCGAATTGATTAACTAAATTAACAAATTAGTTGGAAATCAATGGAAGGGCAAATTAGGAAGCCAATTAAGGTTGGTGGGAGGAAGCCAATGGTTGAGTGACACCTGACAACTTGTTGAAGAAGCCATGTTCTTTTTCTCTTCCCTCCTACGTGAAACCCTCATTTCTCATCTGCTTCTTTCCACTCCCCCTCTGTTTTCTCTTTTCCTGGCGACTGTAACCTTTCCAAAACTTCCTTTCCTCCATTTTCTCCAGTGAAGGTAATTATCTACTAAAGTTAATGAGTTTGGACAAGTTAAAAATGTGAGTTTTGTTGAAGTTAGGGTTAAGGTATTATAGAGAAAATTCACTGTTTTTGGATGAAAACACGTTGGTTTGTTTTCTAAAAGTTTGAAAAGAGTTGAAGCATATTCTACCAAGTTGTTTGTTAGCATTTGCAGTTTTGCTCATTTTCTTTAAGTGCATGTTATAGGTTCGTGCATCACCGAGACGTTCAGGACTATCAACTCTACAGCAAACAGGTAAGTTCATATCCGTAGGTTTGCCCTACATCACGGAGATACTAGGTATTTCTTATGTCGGGTGGTTTCGAGTAGAGAAAGTTAGAGTTAAGTTCTAACTTATCTGTGTCTCTCATTATGTTCTGTTGTATTATTTCTGTTGCCTACCATTTTATGTTTAAGCACTGAAAAAGTTTATGCATACACGTTTTCCCCGAAAGTTCATGCAAAATGTTTTCTGTACACGGTTTGAAGTTAAGAAAGATAAAATCTGAATGTAATGTATTGGTTAAGTGCGGGACGAGGACTGGCCTACTGTTTCTGTTCTGTTCTGTTTCTATTATGTAAATCTGTTATGTGCCTGTCGTGCACTTGTCAGTTCCCCTATAAGCCCCACTTATACCCCTCTGCTAGTGAAACGTAATGTACTGTACTGTCACCGTATTCTGAAAGTTCATGCATAGCATATGCATCACTGCATTTTTATATGTTCTTACTGAGTTTTAGACTCATAGGTAAACTCCCTGATGTAGGTACTGAACCCGTGGGTGAGGACTTTGTGCCTCAAGATGATGATTTGATGTAGTTGGCTGATCAAGCTCATGGGGTTTGGTTGTGGTAGCTTGACATATTCCTGACCAGAGAGAATGAGGTTTTAAAGTTTTGTGTTATGTTTTAAAAACTTCTGTTATAGTGAATTCTGGAAATGCATACCAAGTTCTGTACTGTATCTGACATTGTAAAACGATGTATGGTATCTGTATTGATGTTTAAAACCTCTGTATTTGACAGTTGAGCTTTCTGTTCTAAAGTATTCTGAATTGTTTGAAATATTTTCTCTTTTAGGGTGTGCATGGATTATCTCTGATTTTAGAGTCATCCATGCAATCTGTTTCCTTAAATTTCTGTCGTGTTTCCTGATATGTCCAAAATCATATTTTGAATTTTTTTATGAAGTTTGAAGTTTTCATACTTTCTGTTTTCATGACTTCTATTTTTATGTAATCCTGTTAAAAGTTGTCAACTTTGTCTTTAAACTTTACATCCACCGCTGCCCTTTTAAATCACATCCACCGGTGAACTCATTTCTGTCTGTAGTTCACATCCACCGGTGAACTCATTTCTGTCTGTAGTTCACATCCACCGGTGAACTCATTTCTGTCTGTAGTTCACATCCACCGGTGAACTCATTTCTGTCTGTAGTTCACATCCACCGGTGAACTCATTTCTGTCTGTAGTTCACATCCACCGGTGAACTCATTTCTGTCTGTAGTTCACATCCACCGGTGAACTCATTTCTGTCTGTAGTTCACATCCACCGGTGAACTCATTTCTGTCTGTAGTTCACATCCACCGGTGAACTCATTTCTGTCTGTAGTTCACATCCACCGGTGAACTCATTTCTGTCTGTAGTTCACATCCACCGGTGAACTCATTTCTGTCTGTAGTTCACATCCACCGGTGAACTCATTTCTGTCTGTAGTTCACATCCACCGGTGAACTCATTTCTGTCTGTAGTTCACATCCACCGGTGAACTCATTTCTGTCTGTAGTTCACATCCACCGGTGAACTCATTTCTGTCTGTAGTTCACATCCACCGGTGAACTCATTTCTGTCTGTAGTTCACATCCACCGGTGAACTCATTTCTGTCTGTAGTTCACATCCACCGGTGAACTCATTTCTGTCTGTAGTTCACATCCACCGGTGAACTCATTTCTGTCTGTAGTTCACATCCACCGGTGAACTCATTTCTGTCTGTAGTTCACATCCACCGGTGAACTCATTTCTGTCTGTAGTTCACATCCACCGGTGAACTCATTTCTGTCTGTAGTTCACATCCACCGGTGAACTCATTTCTGTCTGTAGTTCACATCCACCGGTGAACTCATTTCTGTCTGTAGTTCACATCCACCGGTGAACTCATTTCTGTCTGTAGTTCACATCCACCGGTGAACTCATTTCTGTCTGTAGTTCACATCCACCGGTGAACTCATTTCTGTCTGTAGTTCACATCCACCGGTGAACTCATTTCTGTCTGTAGTTCACATCCACCGGTGAACTCATTTCTGTCTGTAGTTCACATCCACCGGTGAACTCATTTCTGTCTGTAGTTCACATCCACCGGTGAACTCATTTCTGTCTGTAGTTCACATCCACCGGTGAACTCATTTCTGTCTGTAGTTCACATCCACCGGTGAACTCATTTCTGTCTGTAGTTCACATCCACCGGTGAACTCATTTCTGTCTGTAGTTCACATCCACCGGTGAACTCATTTCTGTCTGTAGTTCACATCCACCGGTGAACTCATTTCTGTCTGTAGTTCACATCCACCGGTGAACTCATTTCTGTCTGTAGTTCACATCCACCGGTGAACTCATTTCTGTCTGTAGTTCACATCCACCGGTGAACTCATTTCTGTCTGTAGTTCACATCCACCGGTGAACTCATTTCTGTCTGTAGTTCACATCCACCGGTGAACTCATTTCTGTCTGTAGTTCACATCCACCGGTGAACTCATTTCTGTCTGTAGTTCACATCCACCGGTGAACTCATTTCTGTCTGTAGTTCACATCCACCGGTGAACTCATTTCTGTCTGTAGTTCACATCCACCGGTGAACTCATTTCTGTCTGTAGTTCACATCCACCGGTGAACTCATTTCTGTCTGTAGTTCACATCCACCGGTGAACTCATTTCTGTCTGTAGTTCACATCCACCGGTGAACTCATTTCTGTCTGTAGTTCACATCCACCGGTGAACTCATTTCTGTCTGTAGTTCACATCCACCGGTGAACTCATTTCTGTCTGTAGTTCACATCCACCGGTGAACTCATTTCTGTCTGTAGTTCACATCCACCGGTGAACTCATTTCTGTCTGTAGTTCACATCCACCGGTGAACTCATTTCTGTCTGTAGTTCACATCCACCGGTGAACTCATTTCTGTCTGTAGTTCACATCCACCGGTGAACTCATTTCTGTCTGTAGTTCACATCCACCGGTGAACTCATTTCTGTCTGTAGTTCACATCCACCGGTGAACTCATTTCTGTCTGTAGTTCACATCCACCGGTGAACTCATTTCTGTCTGTAGTTCACATCCACCGGTGAACTCATTTCTGTCTGTAGTTCACATCCACCGGTGAACTCATTTCTGTCTGTAGTTCACATCCACCGGTGAACTCATTTCTGTCTGTAGTTCACATCCACCGGTGAACTCATTTCTGTCTGTAGTTCACATCCACCGGTGAACTCATTTCTGTCTGTAGTTCACATCCACCGGTGAACTCATTTCTGTCTGTAGTTCACATCCACCGGTGAACTCATTTCTGTCTGTAGTTCACATCCACCGGTGAACTCATTTCTGTCTGTAGTTCACATCCACCGGTGAACTCATTTCTGTCTGTAGTTCACATCCACCGGTGAACTCATTTCTGTCTGTAGTTCACATCCACCGGTGAACTCATTTCTGTCTGTAGTTCACATCCACCGGTGAACTCATTTCTGTCTGTAGTTCACATCCACCGGTGAACTGTTCTCCTTCGTCCCTGCTCCGGCCTTCCTAGGCTTTTCACTATGTCATTGGAGTTCTGCATTTGATTTTTTACTGGATTTTCAACCGTTTTTATTTCAATAATTCCAGCGAATAGTTCAGTCTACTGAATTCCAGCTCAGGTTAGTGGAGGTAGAAGGAACGATCTAAGTTTTAAACATAATAGTTCAGGCGAGCACGAGGCTGAACAGGGACTGGGTGTAACGCCCCTGAACCCGCCTCGGCTCGGTGCGCTACTTTGCTAAGCTAATCCGCGTTTAAAACAGTGTTTTAAAAAAAAAAATTCGGAAAATGTCGGGTTAAAATATTTTGAAAATAGGAAAAAATTAAAAAAAAAATGACTCAAAATAGTCATTGAAATCATATAGCAAAACAACCCGACGTTATTGACTTTTTAACAAAAAACCGACAATATAACGCCTAAGTTTCTAATCCAAAACCTGAAAAACAAACAACATTTAAGCCACAATTCACAGCCAATTTACTCCAGAATAAATCCACAATTATCTACACTAAACAACTCTCACAAAATCAACCATAAAATCTCAAAATCTCAACCATAAACCACACCAGTATCACCCAATTCTATATATACCAATCCAGCTTAACCAACTAACAAAAACATCTCCAACTACAAAACAAAATATACACAAACTAACCACCAAATATCCAATCCCAACAACCACACACCCCAAGAATCAGGTCGAAGCGCCCCGACAAATGGCCTGCACCGGCGAGCTCGTGGATCTCCGACTGCCCCTAGTCCTGTTTCTCGCTCTCAAGCTCACCAGCAAATGCTCCGTCACCTACACCACAGAACACACACACACACACACACACACACACACACACACACACACACGTAAGCTTACGCTTAGCAAGTAGGGATAACAAAGGCAGTATAAAAACCATGCACTATGCACAACAACACTCACACACAACCCTAACACATGCGGTTATTAGCACTTAACATCGAAGCGTTCGCGGAACCTTCTGCTTAACATCGAAGCGTTTACGGAACCTTCTGCTTAACATCGAAGCGTTCATAGAACCTTCTGCTTAACATCGAAGCATTCCCGAAACCTTCTGCTTAACATCGAAGCGTTCACGGAACCTTTCTGCTACACAAACTAACCACCAAATATCCAATCCCAACAACCACACACCCCCAAGAATCAGGTCGAAGCGCCCCGACAAATGGCCTGCACCGGCGAGCTCCGTGGATCTCCAACTGCCCCTAGTCCTGTTTCTCGCTCTCAAGCTCACCAGCAAATGCTCCGTCACCTACATCACAGAACACACACACACACACACACGTAAGCTTACGCTTAGCAAGTAGGGATAACAAAGGCAGTATAAAAACCATGCACTATGCACAACAACACTCACACAAAACTTTAACACATGCGGTTATTAGCACTTAACATCGAAGCGTTCGCGAACCTTTGCTTAACATCGAAGCATTCACGGAACTACTAACATCGAGTTCACGGAACCTTCTGCTTAACATCAAAGCGTTCACAAAACCTTCTGCTTAACATCGAAGCGTTCACGGAACCTTCTGCTTAACATCGAAGCGTTCCCGGAACCTTCTGCTTAACATCGAAGCGTTCACGGAACCTTCTGCTTAACATCGAAGCGTTCACGGAACCTTCTGCTTAACTCGAAGCGTTCACGGAACCTTCTGCTTAACATCGAAGCGTTCACGGAACCTTCTGCTTAACATCGAAGCGTTCACAAAACCTTCTGCTTACATCGAAGCGTTCACAAAACCTTCTGCTTAACATCGAAGCGTTCACAAAACCTTCTGCTTAACATCGAAGCGTTCACAAAACCTTCTGCTTACATCGAAGCGTTCACAAAACCTTCTGCTTAACATCGAAGCGTTCACGGAACCTTCTGCTTACATCGAAGCGTTCACAAAACCTTCTGCTTAACATCGAAGCGTTCACGGAACCTTCTGCTTACATCGAAGCGTTCACGGAACCTTCTGCTTACATCGAAGCGTTCACGGAACCTTCTGCTTACATCGAAGCGTTCACGGAACCTTCTGCTTACATCGAAGCGTTCACAAAACCTTCTGCTTAACATCGAAGCGTTCACGGAACCTTCTGCTTAACATCGAAGCGTTCACGGAACCTTCTGCTTACATCGAAGCGTTCACAAAACCTTCTGCTTAACATCGAAGCGTTCACGGAACCTTCTGCTTAACATCGAAGCGTTCACAAAACCTTCTGCTTACATCGAAGCGTTCACGGAACCTTCTGCTTAACATCGAAGCGTTCACAAAACCTTCTGCTTACATCGAAGCGTTCACGGAACCTTCTGCTTAACATCGAAGCGTTCACA
Source organism: Begonia masoniana (assembly GCA_022432975.1). NCBI lineage: Eukaryota > Viridiplantae > Streptophyta > Magnoliopsida > Cucurbitales > Begoniaceae > Begonia > Begonia masoniana. The sequence continues at coordinate 1,908,729 of CM039504.1, forward strand.
AAACCTTCTGCTTACATCGAAGCGTTCACGGAACCTTCTGCTTACATCGAAGCGTTCACGGAACCTTCTGCTTACATCGAAGCGTTCACGGAACCTTCTGCTTACATCGAAGCGTTCACGGAACCTTCTGCTTACATCGAAGCGTTCACAAAACCTTCTGCTTAACATCGAAGCGTTCACAAAACCTTCTGCTTAACATCGAAGCGTTCACGGAACCTTCTGCTTACATCGAAGCGTTCACGGAACCTTCTGCTTAACATCGAAGCGTTCACAAAACCTTCTGCTTACATCGAAGCGTTCACGGAACCTTCTGCTTAACATCGAAGCGTTCACAAAACCTTCTGCTTAACATCGAAGCGTTCACGGAACCTTCTGCTTAACATCGAAGCGTTCACGGAACCTTCTGCTTACATCGAAGCGTTCACGGAACCTTCTGCTTAACATCGAAGCGTTCACAAAACCTTCTGCTTACATCGAAGCGTTCACAAAACCTTCTGCTTAACATCGAAGCGTTCACAAAACCTTCTGCTTAACATCGAAGCGTTCACAAAACCTTCTGCTTACATCGAAGCGTTCACAAAACCTTCTGCTTAACATCGAAGCGTTCACGGAACCTTCTGCTTAACATCGAAGCGTTCACAAAACCTTCTGCTTAACATCGAAGCGTTCACGGAACCTTCTGCTTACATCGAAGCGTTCACGGAACCTTCTGCTTACATCGAAGCGTTCACGGAACCTTCTGCTTAACATCGAAGCGTTCACGGAACCTTCTGCTTAACATCGAAGCGTTCACGGAACCTTCTGCTTACATCGAAGCGTTCACGGAACCTTCTGCTTACATCGAAGCGTTCACGGAACCTTCTGCTTACATCGAAGCGTTCACAAAACCTTCTGCTTAACATCGAAGCGTTCACAAAACCTTCTGCTTACATCGAAGCGTTCACGGAACCTTCTGCTTAACATCGAAGCGTTCACAAAACCTTCTGCTTACATCGAAGCGTTCACAAAACCTTCTGCTTACATCGAAGCGTTCACAAAACCTTCTGCTTACATCGAAGCGTTCACAAAACCTTCTGCTTAACATCGAAGCGTTCACAAAACCTTCTGCTTAACATCGAAGCGTTCACGGAACCTTCTCACTCGTTCAACGACCTAAATAACGGAAACTTAGCTTGATAAGTCACCATAAAGTCTAAGTGATTTTCTAACTAAAACTAAACAATACTTAAAACACATTTCACTCTCAAAACACAAAATCCGATTTTTACCCAAAAATTGACTGTCCAACTTCAAACGATCATAACTTCCTCGTTTTTCAACGGATTTCGACGTGCCACCCTAATCCGTAAACTTCTACACGTCTACTATCCATTGAAATACTCAAATCCACCAAACAACTCACTTGGCCAACCCAAAATTGCAGAACCAGAATCGGGCACCCTAGTGTTCCAACCCGATTTTTGTATAACACTCCTCCAATCTTTAATCTAATCACTCCATTAACCTAAACTAACATATCTAAGGCTTAAATAATCAAAAGAGGAAGAAAACCCCCAAGGAGAACCAAATTTTCGGACTCCTCCAACTAGGGTTTTCAAACCCTCACCAAAACCTCTCAAAACACTTCAAAATCATCAACAAACTTCACCTATACATACACAAACCAAAACCCAATTGATTTTACCTTAGAATGCCTTGACAAATTGAAGCAAAGAAGGGGAAGAACTTCGGTGGAAGGGATGGTTCGTGGGAGAGAAGAAAAGAGGAAGAAGATGAAGATAAATCTCACTTTTTTTGCATTTTAACTTCCCCACTTTTTCTACTTTTGATTTCATCCCAAAATCTCTTTAAATTTACAATTACACCCACCTTTTTCCTCCATTAAAAACCCACGTGAAAGCCTCCTACAATCATCACATTTTCATTAAATTTTTACTAAATTTTGATTTCTTTAAATTGTTAATTTCCTATTGGTTAAATAACTTTTTGACTTTTCAACTCTTCTTTTTGGGTTTGAATTGTCAATATCCATTCTTTTTTTTTTTTCTTTGCTAATAATAAACCCTTCATCACTTGAATGTCAACGTGCATCACTTTATCAAAGCACCACTTTCTATGTTTTTCATTAAATTCCTATTGATTAATGCATTTTGAATGCATCTGGACTTTTCAAACAAAAATTTTCAACCTACCACAATTTGACTTTTCCACATTTTCATTTCTTCTCTTTGCCTTATTCATAATCCTTCATTCCTAAACATTAACCCACTAACCGTGTAACCCTAAACCTATACACGTTATAAGAAATTCTCTGGTGTTACACTGGGAGCAGAGCAGTTGAGCACGATTTGGGAAGATTGCTGACAAGATTCAGCCCTAAGTTTTAATTTTTTTTTATTCTCGGTCTGGTCCCCGTTTTTTGGGATTTTGACATATGGACCGTGAACTAGACCGAAACCACAGTAGATTTAGTGGGAGGACCGAGAACCGAACCTACAACCATGGACTCCCGACTGAAACCAGACCAAAACTGATGATTCGGTCCGGTTCTTGGGTGTCAGTCTGATTCTCGAGAGTCGGTCCGGTCCTGTGAAACCCACCAACCAATTTGGGGGAGAAAACGGATGAGGACAAAAAGGTAATCTTCTTTTCCCTATATTAACTTGCCACCTATATAATTCTTCTCCTCCTACTTAAAACCTCCTTATGTTATTTCCCCAGAAACCCTCCTGTTGAAGGCGCCGCGCACCAGAGGAGAACGAAGGAAACATAGAGAGAGAAAGTTTCCTACGTTTCTGCTTGTGATCGTTGTGTGCATCAGAGCTGTTTAATTCTCTGAAGCTTTCTCCCTTTCTTCTCGAACTTGTTGATTTCTTTATTGCTGAGTTTTTGAAGATCAAAGGAGATTATCCAAACTCTAGGTGATTATTGGTGCAGCCTAGGTGAATTTGTGGTTGATATAGCACTTGAGGAGTTGTCGGCCGTACCGAATTAAAATGTGGACTCAGTAACTTGGATTCTTGGAATTATCGGGTTTTGATCTGTTGTAAGTTCACTCGAGGTAGAGGTTTATTTTATTTTTGGTTAAGCATTATTTTAATTCATTTATTTATCATAAAATGTTTATTTAAATTTTGTGTTATTATATTATTCACACATTTATCAACTGCATATCTTATCATTGATAAAAATTGTGTGGTTTTAACTAGAAGTAATAAAACAGCTGAAGAGCCGTGTCCTTGGGCGCGAAACCCTAAACCTGATCAGGGTAATTATGGCATGCGACCGCCTCATATCGACGTTTTGGCCTATGGCCCAGTGTGCTCGGGGTCCATGAGAGACTCCATTTTCACCGAACATCTATTTAAATTATATAACTGTATTTTTATTAAATCTATGCATAATATTATATGACTGCTGGAAATAAACTCTACCCCTATTGAGTTTAGTCTACTCACCCCAAACGACTACTATTTTTCAGGATTCAGTAAAGGAGAATTTAATTATCGACACGGGAACAATCACTTTGGAGAATTCTCTATTTTAATAAATTTTTCTTGATGATGTATCTTATATTTTTAAAGTGAGACACTATTGTAGATGTGTAAGGTTTGTCTATTTAATTTACCATGTTATTTTATTGGACATACATTATTATATCATCTGGTGTCACTTGTTGGACCTGCTTATTTATCTGCCTGGGCTCTGGCTTATATTAATTGGTTAATATTTCGCTGCGTTTGGTGAAATTTGGTGTTAAGGGTCGGACGATCTAGTCTTTTTTGGACCGAGTCGTTTCTCGTTCTGTTGCGGGTCCCCTTTGGGGCGTGATAGGTCCTACCCACCTCTACCCAAGAAAGTTGATGAGAACATCTTTGACATTTTAATTTTATTATTTATTATATATTTTATTTATTTATTTTGGTCAAAGTTGACTTTTTATATTTTAGGGTTAACCTTAATTTTGCTTATTTAAGTTCTAGTATTGCAATTTGAAAAAACATATTAGGATGATTATTGAATAAATGAAATGGTTTCTATTTTCCATCCTACTTTTCTCTCTAGAATTCTCATTCTCATTCTCCTCCTTCCTCCTCCTCCTCCCATGGCTTCTCTCTCTTTTCCTCTTTTCTCTCTTTTTTTCCCAATCAACGGCTTCCTTCTCCGCTGCCTACATCAGTACTGTTTAATACTTTCGGCCTTGGCTGGTGTTATCTTCACACATTTTCTGTGAAACCACCTCTCGCAGATGTCGCACCCGATCCAAAACTCGTCTCCGCTACAATTTCCCCCACAGCTTCCGCAAAGAGTATCGTTGTGCTCGTCTTCTTAGTTTCCGTAATTTTCATCGATTATCTATTATGGTTCTTGTCCTGCTATAAATGAAACAACAAACCAACACCAGAAACAGACCAATCCAACAGGTAATGCTAAAGTTTTCAAATACCAAAGGAAATCCAAATTCACAATGATCAAAGATAAATGTAGAAGAGTTTTAGAGCTCCTACTCTCTCCCCTTTACTCAATCCCTCTCCCCCCCTTCTCCTCCCCCTCCCCCTCCCCCAGCCAAATATACTCCCTCTAACAGAATTACAATCCATCTCCCGCTTTTGCCCCTAACATCCTTCTATAATCAACATAATACCCCTCCTTCCAACACACTTTAAAAGATAAACGATACTAAAATTGTAAACAAAGTATAAGAAAACATAGCTATGTCTCCCGAGCCTCCTTCCTCCTCCTTGAGTATGTAAATAACACTGGTGGTCTCCTATCATTATCTTAGAATTGCTGCTTCTTGCCTGTCCATCAATTGATCTCTGCAAGAATCAAACTGGTTTACTACTCAAACAGTAAGCAAAAGGGAAGGAAGGAAAGAAAGAAGGTGATGAAGTTCACCTTTGTGGTGTTCCTGGATTTGCTTCCACTATCCATACCAAGCTTTTCTTTTAAAGGCTTCCTTCCAGTAACAACTTCAAAAACAGTAGGCAGGTCGTTGATCAAACTAAACAGGCGCTTCCTGAGGAAAGAAAAGAATTTAGAAACATTTCCGAATTTTCAGTAAATAGAAGATAGAAGACAAACAGCTCGTTTGAAATATCTAAAACCAGTTTATTTAGCGATCTACAGTTGTTCAACACAAATGATTTAAATGATTCTTTTCGCGCACAACGGTTGACTCCCAAAAGTGAAAGGTCAATAATCTATTGAAGCAAATGTGTGAAATTGATGTACATATTATTTCGATGTTCAAACTTCTCCCTCTCCCGTCCTCCATTTGGGGATGAAATGATTTTAAGGAACGCGGTGAGTCGTAGCAGATTTCAAGGTGATATGTAGAGAACCGTAAGAACAACAACGAGTCTAGCAACAACGCTAAGAACTTGAAAAATTGGATCTTAATTATGGGGAATTGAGCACCAAATGCTCCACTTCATATGTAGATTAGATAATTTTTCTGGAAGTCCAAAACACAAAACAACAAAGAAATATATTGATTCAGTTTATCTTACAAACATTCAACTACTCAGAAAAAAACTTATTTTCAAAGTAAAAAGGCCAAAAATAGCCATCAAATCACAGAAAAAAATAGCACTTGAGAGGCTACTCAGCATCAACCTCCACAGATTCAAACAACGTAAGAGAAGATAATCAAATTAGAACACCTTGCTTCTCAAATTTTGCTCACACACATTAGAGATCTCTACTTATTAAGCCTAACGTCTTATCCTTCCTATACCACTTAAGCCACACTCATGTAAAATCACCAATAAAGGAGCATTACAGAGAGTGTGGCCAACATCAGATTCATCAAAGGTTCTTGAGTCCAACATACATTACGAAAAAAACTACCCGACCAAAAGGAAGCGTGACAAAGAAATTTCAAGATTCTCTACATCCAAAATGTAGTTTCCTATCAAATATATCACAAAGGGGAAAGGCATTTAATTCTGCAATAGCAAAACACATTCTTCGTCAATATTATTGAGTGGTAAATTTAAACATCAGATCACCAGCAATTTAATGTCCAAATGCATACCTTTCATTGCGGTTCAATCGAGCACCAAAGTAGAAAGCAACCGAGAGCAACCAACAATCGCTGTGGACAGCCACTAATGAAAGCCAGCGCTTTCGCTTCATCCCGTCTCTTGCAAAATTAATGCCCAACGCTGGTTCAGGAAGCTCTGGAGGAACTTCCTCGGCAGGGAGGGTCAACTCCCAATTCCCATGCCTCGTTTGGGTGTCCATACAAGCACAAGTTTTCCTTTTCTGAATTTGAAAAGCAATACTATTTTCATTATTTGTATAATTTTTCGAAGAAACAAAGTTTTCTTGATTAACCAAGGACAAATTCTCCACCCAATCATTCCTCTTTCATTCACAATAATGATATATATATATTACACAAAATTGACCAGAATCCTTGCTCTTCAAAGTTCAGTTGATCTTCTAAAAACTTTCTAATCACAAAGATATATTTACCTGAAATACAAAGGCTAAATTAAGAAAATATATTTCGGAAAAATATTCCTCAAAAGATATGCACAATAACCTCCTATTTTAGACACAATAATATCGTAATACCCCCCCTCAAGTTGGAGCGTGAAGATCTCGAACGCCCAACTTGCAGAGTAGAGACTCAAATTTTGCTTTCCCCAATGCTTTTGTAAAGATGTCTGCTAATTGAACATTGGTGGAAACGTATGACGGACAAATCATCCCTTCAGTCACCGCATCTCGAACAAAATGGCAGTCAACCTCTATATGCTTCGTTCTTTCGTGAAAAACTAGATTTTGAGCAATGTACAACGCCGACTGACTATCACAATACAACTTCATACCTTTCGGATGTCGCACACCGAAGTCTCCTAAAAGTTGTTTAAGCCACTTTAATTCACACACTGTTGCTGACATTGATCTATACTCGGCCTCTGCAGATGACCTAGACACTGTTTATTGCTTCTTGGTTTTCCACGACACAGGAGAACAATCAAATAACACGAACCATCCTGTCAAGGAATGCCGCGTAAGTGGACAACTAGCCCAATCTGAATCACACCACCCATCTAGACTTAGGTCACTATCCGCAAATCAAACTTGTAGACAAATCAAACTTCGTCCTCAAAAAAACTTCTCTCTTTCGAAAATCTCGAATAAAAAATAAATCACATTTCCGATTTCGTCGGTTTCATGCACACCCAAACAAAAATTTAAGTGAAGAGATAAAATTCACCTGGATCACAGAGCGAGTAAAACTCATCCACATCTGCAGGAGAAAAAGAACCAAACCCGAAATGAAACTTAACATCCCCACGATAAACATCAAACTAAGAAGCAGAGTGAGACAGAGAGGGAGATTACCGTAGGTGAAAGCGCGAACAAGGCCGGAATGTCGAGCACTGTAATCCTCGAAAATATCTTTAACAGTGCGAGGACTGGTAGAGATGGAAGCCATAACACCATGAAAAGAAACAAACAGCCGAAACCAGAGAGAGGGGATCGCGTGGTCAGGAACCGGAACCAGTTCAGTAACGGAGATATCGACTCTCAGCTGGCTCCATCGTTCTCTGTAGGTAGTCTTCAACGCCATCTGTCGTGATATTACTCAATTTCCCACCCTTCCTTCCTCTTTCTGTCTTTCTTTTTCAGTAAACAATATATAAAAATAACATTTTTATAATCTTTTCATGCATGGAAAATCAAAAACATAATTATTAACTCCTACTATAAATCTTTTACACCAAATTTCAAATAATTTAGTGAATTGGTATGAATTTTTTAAAAATGCTACTTTTTCAATGTATAGCTTATTTCAGAATATTTAAAGCTTTGTTTTTTTTTTTTTCTATAAAACTGATTTTTTATTTTTATGAAAATTTTACTTTATTCTAATTAAGGATTCTTGTAGTTCCAGAGGATCCAACTACAGGAGAACCAGGAACCGAGAACTTTCTCCTCTTTTTCACCCGCCTCTTTGGTTTTAAGAATATTGGTTTTAAGAATAAGTGATTGTCTTTCTCCGATTTTTACTGTACAATCGAAGAGCGGACAGCTAATGCGTTTCACTTATTGAACAAAGTTCTATGGTCGGTCCATGACCCTTGGATACCGAAGGCGTCCTTGGGGTGATCTCGTAGTTCCTATGAGGTAGAGACGAGGGGGTCGGTTCATAAATTTTTCTTCTTTTTGGCGCATTTCACTCAAAGGGTTGAAGGAAGATAGTGCATCAAGCTTTTCGCAAAGGTCAACTTGATCCTCTTCCGAGAGATCCCAGATGAGGGAACCCTAAGAGAGCCGCCGACTCCAACTACCGTCCATGTACGATCCATACTAGATTTGACCAACTGCCCATCCTTCCTCCTCTACGTTCTTGACCGTCCATCTTTGTCTCACTAGAGTCTTTCAGTTACATGTCTCGGTTCTCTTCTCTGTTACTTAGAAAAAGTGAAGACTATTATATCAAGATTTAATGATTCCTTTTCATTATTAGAAATTTTCCTTGAAGCCTAGACCCAATGATTTATAGCATTTTATTTTAGAAAACCAATTCCGGATGCTTCAAATTACCAAATAAAAAGAGTCATTTTCTTCCACTTGCTTCTACTGGAAAAAAAAATGCAAGTTATATTAATAAAGTAAAGAGAGAATTTCAATTCTTTTTTTGATGAGACGACACCCGGATTTGAACCGGGGAAAAAGGATTTACAGTCCCCCGCCTTACCGCTCAGCCATGCCGCCAAAACGATACAAAATATATGAGAATAGTCCTCGTTTTTTTTTTAATGTGTATCTGCAATCTTGTTTTCCTTTTTTTTTTTATTCAAAAACCAAATATGTATTTTCAGTCACAAAAGAAAAAATTCAGGAGAAGTGGGAACAACTATTGATTGTAAATTGATGAACGATTATTGCATTTTAATTGCAAATTGAGAAAAACAAATAAATAAATAAGAAGGAATTCAACGCAGTACACTGCCATTGCCATTGCCCATTCAAGGTTAGGAAAGAACAGTGGCAAAAACAAAGAGGATTTACAAGCACACTAGCAATAAAATTATCATATACAACACCTACAAGCATTCTTATTTTACATTTAATCACATGAATAAGCCTTCACTTTTGAAATAATATTAACTGATAATTATTCTACGTGGAAGGCAAACTCCACTGGCTTCCTCTTCCAACAAATCATCGTCTTCCTCGTAAGAACCAAGTTTCACAGTAGAATCAGTAGTGAGGCTATGCCTTCTTCTTGCTTCTGTGAATCCTTTGCTCAGAACTTGCTCCACCCAATCCTCCACCTCTCTCTTCCCATACGACATGTATTCAGCTGCGAGTATTTGCTCCATTACGTTCCGGTCTATGTCCAACATGCATTCCAACCCGAAAATCTCGTGGAAGTTCTTCTTTATCTGGTTTGTCATTTTCTCTTCAAGTGCTTTGAAATCGAACGGTTTGAAGATTACTGTTTCATCGACGCGATCGCAGAAATCTTGGAACCAAGCTTTGGAGTCTTCAGAGATTTGCTCGTTGTCAGAATATCCATCCTCAGTTTCTTCGGTTTCTTTCTCGGAAGCAGGGAGGTTTAGATCAAGGAACATATTTGATGTCTTCTGAGCCTTTTTTGCCATCTCAGAGGTTTCTTGACGATTGGACAGTTGGCCGACAACTCTAAGCTTCCTTTTGTTCACCAACAAGGTGTTGGAGATGTCCTTCGGCTCTGTTTCGATATTCTTACTTGTTCTTCTCTCAACGATAGCATTTCCGATTGTTATATGCATCGGTCGGAGTTTTGCTCTCAAAATTCTTTCTTCCGAAAACTTGGAGGTTTCCGCCACTGGGTAGAGATTCGTTTTATCTTCTGAAAATGACGAGCTCGTTATGAAAATGGCGCTATTGATGCTCACTTCCTTTCCATGGGAATTGGAGAATTTACCGCTCCAAATACCCTGCGATAAACTATTTTGAACCAGCAGATCGGATTTATCGACATTTTCGAGGAAGACGACGGCCAGAGGTATCTTGCTTAGTTCATCAGCTAGAAAATCAACAACAGTTTTACCTCTGTACTTCTGATCATAACCGTTCAATTCTCGACTGTAAAAGCATATGTTTGAACCCATCGTACCATCTTGTGGGCTCAGATCGACACCTATGAAGTGATCTCCATTCCCATATAATATTTCAGCTACGGCAATTGCAACTTTCTTCTTTCCAACCCTGTCGGGACCGATGAAATTCAGCCATATATCCCCCCTCGAACTAGCTCTCTGTTGATTTTTGTCGCTTGTTCGCCAACAGGATATTGTTTGGCTTAAAATGCTGACAGCATCATCTTGCCAACTGACTCTTTCGGACAGGGCTCTTTTGAGTGCCTTCACGTCTCTAATATCGAGCGTCCCTGTACAATCAGAACTCGAACAAGAGGAAACTCTAATGGAAGTAGTAGACGTATTTCCATTTACTAAATCTGGAATTGTAGAACAGCTTTTACTTGTCCTCTTTAACTGATAACTTGAATGTGGGGAGCGCATTCCCAATCCAAAATCTATCGTCAAAGAAGCTGTAGATGCAGGAGATTTCATACCACCCTCACCCGTGTTTGAATTTGAAAAACTGCACGAAGAACGACGGCCATCTAGCTCAAGTTCACGATTTCCTGAAGTTTGACAGTATAGTTTGGGTAACAAACTGCCATTCTTCACGTTCGTAAATGAAGGAAAACTGTTCTTACTCTCTTCATTTTTCTCTTTGTCTTGGGCAAGTTGAAACCCCACCAGTGTCGGGAACGTGGTGGCCTCCCGGACAACTTGATTGTGATGAAGCTGCCGACATATGTCGTCCCATTTCTTCTGTACTTCCTTAAATTTGGCGCTTAATACCAAGAAATCTCCTCCAATCTGCACTGAAGAGACAAACCTTTGTTTACGCAAAATTATGCAGAAAACTTAACATCACACTTTGAAATTCTGAAGACTAGTCTCCTTGTGGAAGAAGTCCATACCTTCATATCCAATCCTTTATTCGTTCCAACTTCTGCCATATGCAACAAAGAAGGCAAGCTATATTGAGACTCGTCTGCTTCTGAACCAGAAAAACCACCCTTTGATTGGGCCAATATTTCTTCTTCACACTTTTCATTGCATAAATGACAGCGTGATTTACGATTATACGATCCGTTCGATACAATCTTAAGGTCTGAAGGAGTTGAAAAGAACCCACCAAACGGAACAAATGACTCCATTAAGCTGAATGGAGATAACAAGAGTAAATTCAAAACTACTAACATCTCCACAATTTCGGGAAAATATCAAAATCTAATATATTACTTGCACAAGATGATCCACGAATGAAAACTAGATCCCACTAAACAAAATTTCTAATCATTGTCTCAGAGATAGATCTATTGTAATCTAACTGAGACTGACTAATTCTTTGTTATTTGAATTCGTAAACGAAGATTAATTACCTGGACTTGGGATATGATTCGGACAAGGCAGGCTTAAAGGACGTGATGGGAAAAGGTTGCAAATCCAAGTCTTTCTCAATTGACGGAAATTTACCGATGAATTTCAAGTATGTCTCGTAACTAGCTGCAGCCCCAATGAGCCACAATTTTCCAGGCATGAATGTTTATCAAGCTTGTTAATTGGCAGAGAACGTGGTTAACGGAATCAGCAGCTAAGGGGTAATCTCCTGTAATATTCTTCAAATCCCCAAAATTCAGAATCAATCCAGGTCCCAAACAATGCTCCACAATCCGACCCAGCTCTTCAAACCGTAAATTCATTGCCCCTTCATCGAAATTTCCAGAAATGAACCTCAAAACGTCGTTTTGTATGGAAATTAGCTTCAACCCAGATAATTCCAGAGGTAAAATACTGTCATTTCCTTTCTCTACAGCCTCGCTGAAGCTTCTGAGAGCATCACTTGAGCATACACCCACTAGAAGAGGATTTTTTCCCTGCTTTCTACCCAGAACCTCTCCAATTCCTCCGGCTATTCTCGTCTCCGTCGATGAACCAGGGAAAACTAATTTCTCGGCGACCGGAAGTCGAGTAGTCATTCAGATTACAAAGAAATAGAGGGCCATTAGGACCGGCGCGAACATCTGACAATTTGAGGATAAGGGCGTAAAATAGCAAGTTTAATTTCCGAGCTTCGGAAACCGGCTTCGCCGAAAACCTTACTCACGAGGGGATCATCAAGAATCGAGAGAAGCAAATGCTGGAGTTCGACTTTCACGCATGCAACCGACGACTGCTGGGAAAGCTGGTGGTACAAATGAAAGTTCTCCGGCTGCCGTCGCTGGTTCGCTTGCGACCGCTTAATGGCAGCCATGAGCGAGTTCGAAACTGGTGGGTCATCATTGAGTTGGGTCGAAGGGACTCGGTCCAGTGAGACACTGAGACAAAGCTCCAGAGCTCTGAACTGTAGCCGCGGCGAGTAAGCTATGTTACGCGCACGCGCGCAGGCGTCTCGAAGGGCCGACGACGGGAGAGAGAGGAGCGCGGAAACGGCGTGGAGAGACGTCGTCTGGACGTGCCCGCGACGTCGCGCGACAGCCACGGCCTCGTCGAAAGCTACGGCTGCTTCTGGAGTCAAGCATTGCCTGGCCAAACTCATCGGCGTAGGCATCGCCGGCGAGAACAAACAAATCAAACTATAACACTATTAAAAAAAGAAAAGAAAAATCCCTTCTTTATTCACCAAGAAATAATCTTTTGCGAAAATTAAAAAAAATAATAAGGAAACGAAATTCGCGTAGGAAAGTTTGAGCATTAAATGTACAATTTCTTGTAAAGAGCTTTTAATTATTTATCGAGCAGAGAAGAAGGGAGGCGAGAAAGGCAGCGTGACGTGGGACGGGGAATGGCAGTGGTAGTGTTGGGTAGGGTCCACCAAAAGAGCGTGGGGTCTACTGTGGGGAGAGTGGGACCCATCGAGAAGGTAATACTGAGGAACAGGTGGGTGAGCATAGATTCCCTAAATCGAAGATTTTTGGGTGCGTTTTGAGCATCATCACAATCATCATCGTCAATCATAAATCATGCTTTTTTAGAGGGAGAGAGATGCTGCGTCCACTCACTTCTCCTGGGCCCCTCCTTCCACAGTCAACGTCACCATCTCCTCACACATAATCTCTCCTAATTATATCTTAATTCAAACTTTGGAAACACACAAAAAATAATTCAAAATTACAAATTTGTCACATTTTCAATCTCGAATCATGTTAGGACACGAAAGATGGAAATCAAGACCCCATTTGTTAATCGGGAGAGAGTCTAAGCTTAATTCAAGTAAAGTTTGAAATTTTATTATAAACTTTTGTGACCCAAATTGGTGTAAGTAATAAAAAGAGAGTATAACTCATCTCCAAAAGCTAACTCAAGAGCAGAAAGAATTTTCCTTACATATATACAAATTATATGTTCATCTAATAGACGATGTAGAACAAATATAATTATCAATATCCGCCCTCACGCATAGCATGCATGGACCGGGTCATGTTAACATATGTGAAAAGGTAGAACTCATACCCAAAAATTAACTCAAGAGTAAAAAAAATCTTCTCGCATGTATACAAATCACAAGCAAACACGATCATCAATAAAAACATTAACTTCGTGAGAAAGAAAATTGTATGTATATAATATGTTATATAATTGCATGTAATTGTCAGACCCAAATTAATGTGTAAAAAGAGGGGAAAGTGACTGAAAAAGAATGAACACTGCAACCACCGCGAATACACACATCATAATTGATCATCATAATAAATAAGAGTCTTTGGAATGTATCAAAAGACTGCTTTTTTGAGAGGTTGGAGCCTCCTTCCCTTCTGAATTCTGGGTCCCATTTTCCTTCTCTACTCTTCTTACAAGCCTCTTCTTCTCCCTCTTACTACAGCTTCTTCTTCTCTCTCTAGACCTCCTCGCTATTCTAGAGGGAGAGGGAGAATAAAAAAGGCATTTGATTTTGATGGGATCTTCTTGCTAACCCTTTCATCTGCATGTTTTAAAACAAAACAAAATGGTCTTCTCTGATATGACATCTCTCCAACTTATCAATTAACTTCCCTCGGTTAAAACTCCCTTTTGACTGCTTAAACTGTCTTACATTCTCTTCCTTGTTCAGTCTTTGATGATGCCTGTATCTGATCGAGAGATGGAAAAGAGTCTAGATGAGTTTGATGGTGTCTGAACATTGTTGGTCGAGAAAGCTTCAGACCCAAAAGAAAAACACGAAGAAAATGGAAATTAAATAACAAAAAAATAGAAAAGGATGGATGTTTTACAAGTAATAATTATAATATGGTTTTATAGGAGTGTCATATTCGTATACAACAATAATGTTGTCCTCTCGCGGGTCAAAGAGACACATTCTTTGTCCCACCAAAGGTTTATATTCCAATCTTTTTGTCAAATTAAATCCTTTTTTTTTTGTGATTAATAATAATAACATAAAAAAGGGAATCTGGACTTGGAACTTGGAAGATCCCTTTTTATTCTTTCTTAAATAATACTTAAATAAACTGAAACTTCAGTCTACTTCCTCCGAAAATTACTTCGATTAATATAAGTTTAATGATATGGTTAGAAAAACCCTAACTTTTCACTCAGCTAGGGTTCTAATCTTACTTTCTGAAGCTCTAATAGCCATCCTCGACCGTCTCTTTATAGAGAAAGTGCTAGTTGACGTGATTTTTGTTATTTTTTTATTAATAAAGTAGGATTCCGTTTGTGCACTTGTCGATGATTTTGACGTCTAAATTTAAGTTCAGTTATATTTAATAATTACTTTTAATTATAGACGTTACATTACATTTCTGACCTTGAACTGTCAATTAGCTAGATTCTTTGATTTTTTAGACACCAATATTTTGCTCCTTGGAAATCTTTTTTGATTCCAAAGATATTGGAAGAAGGCTATTTCTGAGACATCTGGAGAACATCCACGTTAAGTTTTTAATAATGTTTGCACTTTCTGTAGTTCTGCTGTCGCCTGTGATTTGGCTTAATTATCAACACTTAAAGTAGAGTTGATTTTCCTACTCTCTCTCTCTCTCTTTCTCTCTAACAAAAGTCCAGTAAGAAGAGGCTTTCAGACTTCAGCTCAAGCTTAATGATGAGTCTAATTACGATTAATATCTAATACAGTCTTCAGGTTACGCTAATGGTGGTTTTAGTTAATAGTTATGGCTAATCATTCTACGATGCACAACATCATTAACAAGCACATCATAGTATTCTCAGAAAATATTTGGAAAAAAAGGTGAAAATATTTGGAAAAAATGGTGAAAATATGAACAGGTTGATTAGTTTCAATGCTACAGTTGTTATCATTTAAAAAGTAAAAAAAAAAAAATCAATAAATCTCCTCTCAATTTGTAGTCGAAAAAGGGAACACTGCCTTTGCGCCATTGCTGATTCAGGTAAGCTTTTCTGGTTAAAGTTTGATGAGATTTGACTTCATCTTCTTCATGGCCCATCTCCTAATAATTCTGCAAATGCGCATGTATTTTCTTCCTTTTTCTTATTCCTTTTTTTTTTTTTTTGCTTTGGCCTCACTTTTCTAGCTAGTGGGCGTTCCTGTTAGTCAATGGGACTATTCCTTTCTTAGCTACAGGTGTTTATGTGTAACATGAAAAATGAAGGTTGGAATATGATTGTATATAGTGGGTATCTTGCATAATTGGAGATGAATTATTATGTATTCGTACTTATCAAGGCATCTACCCAAAAAATGTGATCTTCACTCTATTTTTCTTGCAGTTTAACTTCATATACAAGTTTAATTGATAGTTATAATGTAATTATGACATTGAGTGGTGAATTAGAATCGTTTCTGTGTGTTCCAAAGGACAATGTTTTTTTTTTCGAATAAACCAATTCATTTGGGATTCTAGATCCACCTTTTTTCATGTTCAAACATTAGTCTTTTGTCTGTGTTTCGTATCGATAATTTGTTTTGCAGAAAAAGAGTTATCAAAGAGGCTTCTTACTTCCCAAAGGGAGCTTCCTACATCTTTATATTGACGCAGGTTCATCAAGATTGCGCGAGAGAAACACTTTTGATCATTGATACATCACCTGAGAGAGAGAGAGAGAGAGAGAGAGAGAGCACTCTAGATTAATCCACAATTAGCAGATAATTTCATTAGGAATAGTTGTTGGTCCCCAAATGGACCGACCTTTATCATCTCTGTATCTTCTTCTCCTCCATCACCTTTGAAAACTCAATCGCCACCCATGACACAACAATGCATGTCTCTTAAATGGTCGAGAGATGTGACTTCACTCTCTCTCTCTCTCTCAGATAAAAGTTGAAACTTTGAGGTTAGCTGCAATGGAAAATGGAAGCACTGTTGATGAGAAGAGTGCAATTTGAGCAACAAAAATCCACCACCACTATCAAAGATACCAATTTAGACAAGACACCAATAATAATTATGGCCTTCAAAGCAACTTTAGACGAAGCCACCACCACCGCCCACTTGCCCAATCCACCATAACTCTCTACAAAATGAGCTTCTTCTCTTCTCTTTCCTCCCAACCTAAATGAATTTCTTGATCTTGAGGAAATTATCTACATTTATCTACTGTTAAATCCGCGATATACGTATGTATTAACAGAAAAATGATGAATTTCTTCCAACCCATATGAATTAACGAGGCATTGATCAGAAAAAGTGAAGCAAAAAACAGAAACGACAGAAACTATCCGGGCGTTACATATGTGGGGAAGGCTGTGACTCAGATGTGAAAGCATATGAAGTGATCCATAAACTGTGGAAGGAGTTGATCTTTTCCAGAAAAAGAAGATGAAAAAAGTAAGGCCAGAATATGAAGAATTCAAATAATAAATAAAGCAAAAGAGGTGGACTACTTTCTGCAATTCGTGATGCCTTGGATTTTACTATAAATAGGAATCAATTATCAACTGTGTTTGTGCTTGGTCTCAATCGTCGGGAACCTACCTTCTTTTCCTTCCATTTGTCTCTCAATTTGCTTGTTTTTCTTCCTTGTTAGTTTCATTTTGGTCCCCACTCATTCATTAGCTACCCACCCCCCTTTCTTCATCTCTTTTTAATCAAAGACAACCCCCTATAGCCTATTCAACAATTTCTTGTCCAAATTTTAGATGGAAATACTCCGTTTTTAGAAAGAACTTAGACATTTCTAGTCATTTTAGTACAATTTTGTGTGTTTTGGACTGAAATTTGCACGGTTTTATTATTGGGATTAGTATAAAATGTGTTGTACTAGGTAAAAAAAAGAATTCTATCTACAAACTATTCATTTTTTAACTCTTCCAAACTGATGTAAGATTGTACACACTCACTGATATGAACTGAGCACCCACACTGGATTCTTCTTGCCTTTACATGACCAATTGTCACAATGACTTAATCAAATAATCAATATATACATATTAAATATTACTTTGAAAAACTCCATTATTAAAATCCCAAATTAAGTGACAAAAATTATTTTGCTATAAATATACAAAACGTGAATGTGAGTCCATGACTCAAAACACATTGCACAAAGCGTGGGCTGGCCATTGCAGAAAGACAGGGGGTGTGAAGCCCAGCCCAAGTGTCTGGCCTTCAACTATGTGGATAGAGTTGAAATTTATTTAATTTTTTAATTATTAATACACCGAATAAAAGGGTTAGGGATCATCACCTTTCATTTTTTTCTCATTCTCTAAACAACTTCTATTTTAATTATAGGCATCAAACATTTAAGGTCGTGTCACCTTTCTTTCGATCTCAATTAGGTGTTGCGATTTTAATTATTAGATCTAACAAATACTTATAATACGAATCCCAACTAAATAAACACAACTTAAATTTATTGAACTACTGTAATGTACTTTTCATCTACGTTGAATCAAATAACAAAACTTAATAACTTAACCCAAGAGTTGGGTTGGAGGCTGCAATAAATGGAAGGGTTGTCTCCGCAGTCTTCAATTGAAGATATTAAGAAGATAAATACGATTTTAACTAGGGTGGGCATGGTCCGAGCAAGAACCGGACTGGACCGGCTACTTCGGGATTTTTGATTCGGCCCCGAGATGGCACCGGTTCCTCCCAACATTTTTTAATATTCTTTTAATTTCAAAACAATAAGAAATAAATCGAAAGAATGAAAAATAAAAATCGCATACATTAATCCAACTATCTATAATTAAAATTAAATCTAACAAACTCAATCCAATGTCTATAATAAATGCAATACTTTAAAATCTAAATTAAATAGTAAATTAACTATCAAACATTCATATTAAATCCAACGAACTCAACCAAATTATCGAACATCCAAAACAAATAAAATAATCTAACATTAAAATGAAAATTAAGAAACTAAAGTCAACTATCCAACATTAAAATGAAATCTAAGAAACTAAATCCAACCTCCAAAATAAATCCAACTATCTAACTTACAAACTAAATCCAACTATCTAACATTAAAATGAAATCCAAGATCCAAAATTAATTCAACTACTTTAAAAATACAAACTAAATAGTCAATTTCATTCAAAACAATCAATTCCATTCAAAGCAATAAATTCAAATCATAATTGCACGAATTACAAATTGTAAGTCTATAATTGCAACCATATCAAATCATCGATGTGTCATATTGTCAAGCCCCGGCCCTTTTCATCGTGACACCGGTTTTAACCCAGCCCTTTTCACAGTTACACTGGGTGGCCCAACTCACAGAACTTCCCTCTCCCTGCAGAGGAATTTTACCTTCCTCCCCACTCGAACCCAAGACCTCAGGGTAAGTACTTGGGCTACAAGAGAGGAGTACCACTTGAGCTAGTGGCCACCCAGTGTAACTGTGAAAAGGGCTGGGTTAAAACCGGTGTCACGATGAAAAGGGCCGGGGCTTGACACATATTCTTTAAACTTTTAATCGGTAGCGAAATCTGCAAAATGAAAATATTGAAGACATTAGTTAATCATTAGAGTTAAACATGTAAAATAAATAAATATTAAAATGTTCAAATTTTCTTCAATAGTCGTGATAGTACTATCATTGAAATCATTTCAACAATTATGGGGTTAGAGAACTACGAAAGGCATCAAGAACACGACCACCACAATTAAAAACAAATTCTAACGCCACCGTAGAAATTGAAATGATCAATATATCTTTCGTAATTGCACTCAAAACTGGATATTTATCGGAGTTCCTCTTCCATCCAAAATAATATGCCAACACTCTCTAAAAAATACTATAATTTCTCAAACAAATATTGAGCAATCTCTGACATATTACTCTCATAATTTCTCAGAAGAATTTCCAGATATATAAAACAAAGAGTATACTGCAGTTGAACGAGTTTGCACTAAAGAACTCATTGACTTTTGAGACCTTTGTTGACTATCATTGTCACATGGTCTTCATTGGTTGTATCACCTTTATATTCAGGTATGCAACTTTTCAATTACATCATCCACCTGCTTTAAGTATTGTGCAACTCTTTCACTACCAAATAAAATTGCTAAACAGTGTCGTAAAATTCTTGTTTTGCAACTTGAATCAAGAACAACAACATATATAAGCATGTTTATTTACCCCAAATATTTATCAAACTTGTTTTGCATCTCGATGACTATTCTTCTTAGCGTCACATTATCACCGTTAGCATATGTCTCAATAGCAATCTTCAAATTACAGACTTCACTTACGTACATGTTCGATGTAATATGCAGAGAAGCAGAAATATTAAGTGTCATAGTATGAAATGTCTATAAGAATTTTATGTATTCTCTAAATACATGACCAATCTTCAATTGTGGGTGGACTTTCTCTTCTCATTTCAAGCAATAAAGAGTTATCATTCTTTGCTAATTTTTCAAAAGTCGTTTCATACTTCTTAGCGCTTGCCAACATCAAATACGTAGTGTTCCAACGAATAAGAACGTCGAGCGAAAAATTACTTTTGCAGGTAATTTTAATTGCATCAATGCTATAACAACCCATTTTCCCAGTAAGATATTGTCCCCTCACAGGCTTTGTTTGGCGAGGACTTCCCAGTTGGTCATCTAACCTGGTACTACTCTCGCCAAAGCACTTTTAACTTTGGAGTTCTTATGGGATCCATTGCAAATTGTGCTCCAAAACGCGTCTTACTATTTTAGGATGGTTTCCTTACATATGTTTCATTTCCATATATTTCTCCAAGCGATGTGGGATTGTGCTGACCTCCTCTTTATGACCCGGGATTCGCCTATACTTGAGTCCGAGATCCACCCCGCAACACGAGGTTTGCCCCGCAGGTCGTACTCATGCGTACACATCTTTGTCATCACAATCACCCCCTCTCGGGGAGCCCAACGTCCACGTTGGCCACATTTTCGGATGGGTACAGGTTCTGATACAATTTGTAACAATCCTTTTTCCCAGTAAGATATTATTCGCTCTGGGGATTAGGCCGTAACCCAATATCCTCCCCTCACGGCTTTGTTTGGCGAGGACTTCCCCAAGTCGGTCACCCAACCTGGTACTACTCTCGCCGAAACACTTTTAACTTTGGAGTTCTTATGAGATCTGTTACCAATTGTGCTCCAAAACGCGTCTTACTATCTTGGGAGGGTTTCTTACATATGTTTCATTTCCATATACTTTCTCAAGCGATGTGGGATTGTGACGACCTCCTCTTTACTACCTGAGATTCGCCTATACTCGAGTCCGGGATCTACCCCGCAACACGAGGTTTGCCCCGCAGTCGTACTCATACGTACACATCTGGGTCATCACAAATGCAGGCTTTGAACTCTTGCAATCTTGCCGGGGAAAACCTTACGTACTTAATAACTTTTTGTACTCTCGCTATGGACTCGTGATGTTCTTTCAAACCATAAGAAACGATCAATTTAGGACACATGCAAAACATCTCATGTGCATATGATCGCCATTTAAAATCAATCACTTCCAATTTCTAACTATCTTTGTCAAATAAGAAATAATAACGTTGTTGGAAAATACATTGTCAACGATTACAGGTTGTAACATTTTCAATCTCTCAATTAAGCAAACATTTCTCAACTTCCTTACTAATAGATTCACCCTTATAGTTCGGAATCAAATAAAAATTTAATATTTTCTTTTGCACATTCCACTATTGATCAATATAATAATATGTCAGCACCATGTAATTCAAATTTTGAATAAATATTCATGTGTCAGTAGTCAAACATACTCTCTGTGATGTTGTAAAAAAATACTCTTTCAACTTGTTTCATTCTTTCTGAAATATCTTGCAAATATCTCTTGCAACCATTGTTTTAGATGACATAATAAACTTGGGATTCAGACATATACAAAATGTTCTAAAACCAATTCTTTCAACCACTTTCCGTGCCAATTCGTCCAAGATGATCATCTTAGCGATAAATTCTCGAGCAGCCATTGTAGTAAATATGAGTACACTAGCAATCTTGCTCTCATTAGGTCTAAAGATAAAAGTCTTTTGTTTAATGTCTAAATTTCGTGGAAACTTTTGGCATACTTCAATATGTTTTATTAAACTTTAAATCTCATTTTTCGTCGGGTATGCTGCATAAATTTACCCACAATAATTATATTTAGCTAAATCAGTGTTTGGTACTCTATTGTAGTGATTTCAAGCTAGAAACTTAATTCTTTTTGAGTTCACATGTGAATTTTTACCATAAGAAAAATTCATCATACCGTCGCACCATGAACAAAAATCTGTTTTATACGAATACATATGCTTTGGGTCACCAATGTGAAGTATGATGCATATTATTTTTCAAGAAACAAATCTGTAATAAGCTTTGACAACAAACACAAATTTATGCCAAAAAAAAGAAAACACAACTACAAATATAATATTGAGAATACGAAATTACAAATATTATATTATGGATTCGAGCATGATATCAATGAGAAAAAAGAGAGATTGTAATGCAACACATTTTACTTTCAAAAAACAATATCCCAATGAAAGAATAACAAGTTAGTAAAACTTGAAAACTTGATGTACAATTAAAAATTCCCAACCTCCTATGATTTATTAGAAATTCATCTACTGGATTAACATCTGTTGGTCCAGTCCCGGACCAGTTCTGCCCATCCTTAATTTTAACAACAAAATAATTGAAGGTACAAGTCCAAACCATATAATTTAATAATAATACCAGTAACATCACTACCCTTTCTTGTTTAACGTATCGTATACGTAGGATCCAATTTTACCATTTTCTATTTTATTTTGCCCTAAGCTTTCACAATATCCATAATTAGTATTATTATTGTTTTAATAATTATTATATATTATGTTTTCGTGACTGAGATTTGTCGTGTTCTTAGTATTTTATAAATTTGAGGTATTTTAATTAAAATATTTTGTGCAAATTATCATTATTTATTAATTTCTTATCGAATGATTTTATTTGTAACCTGCGTCAATCGACGGACAAGATGCTTTAAGAAGAGGGTTCAAGGTATCTTGGATGTATCGTAATATTCTCTCTCGACTACATCCACGTCATCTTTACTACGTCTAATAATTAGCAAGTCTTTGGTTTGAAAGTCCAGAAAATTTGTCTTGTCCTGATTGGCTCATTCTCTCAAATCCTTCTCTCCGCTCAAGTTTCGACCTTTCTTATCCCACGCTCCTCTCTAGCGCGTGTTTCTCAACCCTTCCTTTCCTCTTCTTTTTCATTCCCGACCCCACTGCGTGTCCTCAGTTTCTTCTGTCATTCTTTCTCCGCTTTTCTCTGAAACCCAGATAGGGAGAGAAGGCTACAGTTCTGATGTTCGATTTTTTTATGTCCATTAACGAACATATCAAGGCAAGATGATTATTTTGGTTATTCATTCGCGGTGATTTTGAGGTCGAAGTTCTCGAGTTTGTGCGAGGAGAAGACTCCTGTATTTGTTATTTTAATGGATGAGTTGACTCCGACGGAGATGTTCTCGCCAAGGACTCTGCAAGTGTGGAAGACGCTGTTGAACTGGTTTTCTGCCTTCTTCCAAATCTTCATTCACATCCTCAGAGCTATCGGGCCCCATCCTCTGCTCTCTTCTTCGTCTTCGTCACCTTCTTTCAAGCCCTTGCCTGTCCTTGAGCTCGCTGACCAGGACTCGCAGCTCGTATCGACTGTTGACATCTCCGCGGGTGATGACGAAGGCTCCGATGAGCATATGGAGAAGCTTAAGGTATGGTTTTCGTAGTTGCGTGACGCACTGGTGGAAGTTATTCCACCGATGGCGTGATAAAATTTTACCTAAGGTTAACATTTTGCATGTAACTTAGCTTGGTACTTATATAGAATACTAATTTGTGGAATCGATTTAATGGCTGCAAATTACTTGGTTTAGGATCCCAATAGTTTTCTAATGGAGTTTGTGATTCAGAGCACTGCTTATGCTTTTTGACAAAAGGCTTAGAATTCATTGAAGAGGAGGAAGCAGCTTCTGAATCAAAACATTAGAAAGTTAGCTTTTGCTTTTACTTCTATTATATAATAGCTGAATCTATCTCCGCTTCTTTTATTGCAATGAATACAGGGTAACAACAAGAAAGGCATTTTTTATCCACAAGTTCACGTAGACAGTTAGAAATTAATAGTAGATACAAATGAGTGCAAAACGTAGAAGATTGAAATGAGTTATCTGGTTTATCGGACAATGTAAAGCACCTCTGATTGGAGACTGTAGGTGGACCGTTTCTTATTAAAGCAAAAACGTATGCATCATTAGCGCTTGAAAAGTACTTCTTTTAGGTTCGAATTGTGGAGTTCACGTAAGAAAAAGATGGAGAAACTCTTCTACTTCAAGTTTATTACTACCTGTGTTTTATCTATTCAGAGGATCATAGAAAATGTTCAAATTTGGAAATTTGGCTTTCTCTTGGCCATGTAGCATGCAATTAGATTCGAATGGACCTATTACATTGCAGGTTGTTCTTGATCTCGATGAAACTCTGATATGTGCGTATGAAAGATCGAGTTTGTCAACAGCTCTTCGAAATCAAGCGACTGAGGCGGGTCTGAAGTCATTTGAACTTGAATGCATATCGTCAGACAAGGTGTGTTGTATAATGATAGTCTCTATTGCAATGATAGTCTGCAATAGTTTTGAAAAATAATATCTTTAGTTGACAAATCAATTTTGTTTGAAGGAAAATGAGGGAAAGCCAAAGGTCAACTATATTACTGTTTTTGAGCGTCCAGGTTTGCATGAATTCCTGAAACAGCTTAGTACATTTGCTGATCTTGTTCTTTTCACTGCTGGTCTTGAAGGTTTGCTCACTCTTCCCTCCCGTGCACTTTTCCGTTTCTGTCTGTTTGGCAACTGTTATGAGCATGTGGAATAACCCACAGGTTATGCCAGTCCTCTTGTTGACAAAATCGACACAGAAAACTTGTTTAGTCTTCGACTGTATCGGCCTCACTTTACACGTTAATGGATGAGTTGACTCCGACGGAGATGTTCTCGCCAAGGACTCTGCAAGTGTGGAAGACGCTGTTGAACTGGTTTTCTGCCTTCTTCCAAATCTTCATTCACATCCTCAGAGCTATCGGGCCCCATCCTCTGCTCTCTTCTTCGTCTTCGTCACCTTCTTTCAAGCCCTTGCCTGTCCTTGAGCTCGCTGACCAGGACTCGCAGCTCGTATCGACTGTTGACATCTCCGCGGGTGATGACGAAGGCTCCGATGAGCATATGGAGAAGCTTAAGGTATGGTTTTCGTAGTTGCGTGACGCACTGGTGGAAGTTATTCCACCGATGGCGTGATAAAATTTTACCTAAGGTTAACATTTTGCATGTAACTTAGCTTGGTACTTATATAGAATACTAATTTGTGGAATCGATTTAATGGCTGCAAATTACTTGGTTTAGGATCCCAATAGTTTTCTAATGGAGTTTGTGATTCAGAGCACTGCTTATGCTTTTTGACAAAAGGCTTAGAATTCATTGAAGAGGAGGAAGCAGCTTCTGAATCAAAACATTAGAAAGTTAGCTTTTGCTTTTACTTCTATTATATAATAGCTGAATCTATCTCCGCTTCTTTTATTGCAATGAATACAGGGTAACAACAAGAAAGGCATTTTTTATCCACAAGTTCACGTAGACAGTTAGAAATTAATAGTAGATACAAATGAGTGCAAAACGTAGAAGATTGAAATGAGTTATCTGGTTTATCGGACAATGTAAAGCACCTCTGATTGGAGACTGTAGGTGGACCGTTTCTTATTAAAGCAAAAACGTATGCATCATTAGCGCTTGAAAAGTACTTCTTTTAGGTTCGAATTGTGGAGTTCACGTAAGAAAAAGATGGAGAAACTCTTCTACTTCAAGTTTATTACTACCTGTGTTTTATCTATTCAGAGGATCATAGAAAATGTTCAAATTTGGAAATTTGGCTTTCTCTTGGCCATGTAGCATGCAATTAGATTCGAATGGACCTATTACATTGCAGGTAGTTCTTGATCTGGATGAAACTCTGATATGTGCGTACGAGAGATCGAGTTTGTCAACAGCTCTTCGAAATCAAGCGACTGAGGCGGGTCTGAAGTCATTTGAACTTGAATGCATATCGTCAGACAAGGTGTGTTGTATAATGAAAATCTCTATTGCAATGATAGTCTGCAATAGTTTTGAAAAATAATATCTTTAGTTGACAAATCGATTTTGTTTGAAGGAAAATGAGGGAAAGCCAAAGGTCAACTATATTACTGTTTTTGAGCGTCCAGGTTTGCATGAATTCCTGAAACAGCTTAGTACATTTGCTGATCTTGTTCTTTTCACTGCTGGTCTTGAAGGTTTGCTCATCTCTTCCCTCCCGTGCACTTTTCCGTTTCTGTCTGTTTGGCAACTGTTATGAGCATGTGGAATAACCCACAGGTTATGCCAGTCCTCTTGTTGACAAAATCGACACAGAAAACTTGTTTAGTCTTCGACTGTATCGGCCCTCAACGATTAGCACGTAATTTTCTCTCCCTTCTCTCTAATCAAAGCGTGCTTCAATTATTTTTTTATATTTATTTATGTCATTAGCTCTGCTTCAGGTTGGGCTTTTTTCTTTCAGAAAGTTATACTAAACTACATTAATTCACTTTTGTCTAAACTTAAAAATTAACAGAGAGCATCGGGAGCACGTCAAGGATCTCTCGGGCCTATCAAAAGATCTACGACGAATTGTTATAGTGGACAACAATCCTTTCAGCTTTCTTCTGCAGCCGCTTAATGGAATCCATGCCTTCCGTTTTCTGCAGGGCAACCACATGATACTCAGGTAGAAAGGCTTAAACCCCCTTTGCCGAAAAAATTTCCATTTCTAGTTAACAATATGGCATACAATATAATTATATCATCATTGTTAAGATTAACTCACCTAATTTATTCATTCTTCCAATGTGGTCAGCTTCTGGATGTTCTTCTTCCACTCCTAAAGCTCCTGTCTGTGAAAAAAGATGTGAGACCTGTGCTTCACCAGAAGTTTCACATGCCTGAGTGGTTTCAAAATCATCGAATTCTCGCTGCAGTTTGAACAATATACTGAAAATGTTGTGCAATAAAGTCCCGGAGTGAATAAACCCATGACAGTGAACTCAATCCATGAAGAGATACCCATCATAAGTTCAACTAAAGAAATTACTCTCCCGATCAACTCAGTAAACTCCATCTTCATCTAAAAGCTTTGAACTCTCAGGAATCTGCCCGTATGAAGTGCAAGAAATAGCTCTGATTTATAGATGTAAGTAGCTTTGTTTTTTATTGATATTTGATGTTCATTTTCCAAGCAATTTGTAAAATAAGTCAATTACAGTCTTCTATTTATCTGCTCCCTTTCTGGTTGGTTGCTTAAACACCGTCTTAAAATGCATGATAGGCTGTCCAAATACTAAAGTCAATAAGAATGTCTCCGCAGAAAATAGAGAAAAGCCAAAGAATAAAAAAACAGAGAGAGGGTCTTTGCTTATTCTAGTAATCTGATTGAAAGACAGGTTAGTGGATGAGAAAGAAGATTGGTAGAAGGTGTAAAGGAGCCAAAAGAAGAATCATCTTTAGACTTTTCCGGCATTGTCATGGCAAGAAATAGCTCTGATTTATAGATGTAAGTAGCTTTGTTTTTTATTGATATTTGATGTTCATTTTCCAAGCAATTTGTAAAATAAGTCAATTACAGTCTTCTATTTATCTGCTCCCTTTCTGGGTTGGTTGCTTAAACACCGTCAGACATGTGTTCTTGGCATGTACTGGTTTATGCAATTCGGATTCTGAGAAAACAATGAGTGATAATCTTTGTTTGGTTGGAGGGGAGATTTAAAATGCATGATAGGCTGTCCAAATACTAAAGTCAATAAGAATGTCTCCGCAGAAAATAGAGAAAAGCCAAAGAATAAAAAAACAGAGAGAGGGTCTTTGCTTATTCTAGTAATCTGATTGAAAGACAGGTTAGTGGATGAGAAAGAAGATTGGTAGAAGGTGTAAAGGAGCCAAAAGAAGAATCATCTTTAGACTTTTCCGGCATTGTCATGGCAAGGAAATAGTTTAGCTTATCTAAAAACATGGTTGTATTTGGCATGTATTTGCAATGTTATGTCCTTGGGTAGCAGCCATGATTGCTCCTACAAGCTCTTGTTCAGTCTTCTTTTCTTCTTCTACTTTTACAGTCATTTAACCCTTGTGGCTTGTGCTGGTAGAGTTGTTTAATCAAAATTTGATATTGTAATTTATTTTAGTCTCAATTATTTATCACGAGATTAGATTCCTTTAAACTATTTTTGGAAGATTTTTCCTATCTTTTGCTCGCTGTCTTGTATATAATTGCATGATTAGTTGGATTAATTACTTTCTCAAGTCAATGTGTTCACACTACGCAGTGAATCCACCTTATATAACGTGGAAGACTATATCTTATTTGAAATATTTCAAATGAAAACTAATTAAAGTTCAAAGTGTTCATTTTGACGAAAGAATCAGCCTTGATTTTTAGAAAGTTTATTTCTTTAATCGTGGGTTCAACTTGTCAAACGTCATCGTCGACTCTAACAAATGATTCATTCAACCTCGAATATCATTTCATTGACTGCAAGTGAAAAATTGGAGTCATTCAACGCCCAAAAATGCAGATTATTTATCAGATAAGTAAATAATTAATTATCCGCTCCTGTGACCGTGGCTGTAAATGTGAAACCTCTGTTATTAACGTGCGCATGTTCTTCACCGTCCTGCCGCGTAATTTACAGAGTGAGAATCGTCAAGCATAGTCTGCGGCGGCGGCGGCGACACCCCAATCTCTTGTACTGTTTTGCTTTAACACCTGTTCAATGTGGGCATTCACCAACGGGCTGTTTGGTTTTGAAACTCCGAGATTTCAATATCTGAACTTTCAATTTCCGCCATGAAAATGAAAGATAAGAAATTTTTGAAAAGGATCCTATCTTCATGTCGAGATTCCAAATCTTTGGTAAATCAGAGCAATATTTTTCTGAGATTTCAAATTTTTTGTTTTTTAAATTGTTACCAAACACGGTCTTAACTTCCTTTTTCGCAGTTTCCATAACTGAAGCAGTGAGAGAAACAAAACAAAAAACGCCTCCTCTTCTCCAATCTCTCCTCCCATGAAATTTCCATCCTCATTTTCCTTACCCTACTAACCTAAGCCATGACTTCTCTCTTTCTCTTTTTTTCTTAGCTTTCTCTTTCTCTTTCTTCCTCTCTCTAATGGCTAGGATTCCCGATGAGCCAAACCATACGGCGACCAAACAAACCCGGCGTAAAAGCTCGCTCTTTTCCTTTAGATGACGAAACCACCGTCCTCTATCTCCGCCGTTTCCGTCGCCGTCGCTGTCATTATCACCGTCTTATCAAATTTCGTCTACCCAATTCATGCCCTTGGATCCGGCTCTACCCTGGCAGTTAGCTATGGCTCCGGCACAGTTTGCGGCATCGTCGCCGAGCAGGCAAGGCAGCGTATAGAGTGCTACCATAACGGCCAAACCATTTTTATCGAGCCCAATATCTCTTTCTCCTCCATTTCCGGTGGACGAAACTTCTTTTGTGGCCTAAGAACAGGAGGCTACAGTCTGCACTGCTGGGACTACAACGTTTCCGATTCCACCTTTTCCCGAAAAAGAATTTACTTCAGCGACACTGTTTTATTGGATGATATTGCTATCGGAGACAGCCAAATTTGCGCTACGGTAGTGGATACCGGCAGTCTAATTTGCTGGCGAGAAAGTAACGCGTCGATCGAATTTCCATCTGATCAATTCGCTTCAATCTCATCTGGGTTTGGTTTTTCTTGTGGGATTTTGAGGAATGGGTCTGTTCGTTGTTGGGGAAGCAATTCGATTGCCAATCAGATTGAGAATGGGTTCAGGAACATGTCCATGTTGAACATTGTAGCGGGAGGCTCTCATGCCTGCGGAGTTGATATTTCGGGGATTTTGATTTGCAGAGGAAATAACGATACTGGGCAATTGAATACTCCTTCGAATTCAGAAATGGATTTCACTGAATTGGCTCTCGGAGAGAGCCACAGTTGTGGAATTCGACGACAGAATCGATCGGTTGTTTGTTGGGGAGGCGGAGGACAGTTTTCTTCCGATGAATTGGACGAATTTCGTTCGAACGAATTGTTTCTGGCTCGAATTTCTCTTGTGGGCTGACGACCCGTAATTTCTCCGTTATGTGTTGGGGACCAGGATGGCGGAATAGCTCCGGTGCTAATTTGGCTCCGGAGCTTCCATTACCGAAAATTCTTCCCGGTCCCTGTGTTCTTTCTTCCTGTTCTGAATGCGGAATATTTCCTCTTTCTCAAACTCTCTGTTCTGGTTCTGGAAATGTGTGTCAACGTTGCGTGTCTCAATTTTCAATTCCGCCGCCGCCGTTGCCGCCCATTTCACCTCCTTCATCTTCATCTCCGTCCAGTTCTTTATCAAAAGGTTTGCTTGCTTTCGCCATTGTCGGTTCAGTCGGAGCTTTTGCCGGTATCTGCACTGTGGTTTACTGCTTGTGGACCGGCGTTTGTTTTGGGCATAAGAAAATACACAATTCAGTTCAACCCAGAATAACACGAGAGGCGAGCTCTAATGGCCGAGTGACGTCAAACACCAACAACAGCCCTCCCTCGAGGTCGTCAACGATTAAACGGCAAGGCTCTAGAATCATGAGACGTCAAAGAAGCGGAACATCATCCAAACACGCAGAAAGATCAGAGGAATTTTCATTTGCAGAGCTCGCAACAGCAACCAACGGCTTCTCCATGGAAAACAAGCTCGGGGCGGGAAGCTTCGGCGTCGTGTACAGAGGCAAGTTACCAGACGGGAGAGAGGTCGCCATTAAAAGAGGCGAAACTGGGACGAAAAAGAAGAAATTCCAAGAGAAAGAAAGCGCATTTGATTCAGAATTAGCCTTCTTATCGCGCCTCCATCATAAACACTTGGTTAGGCTAGTCGGGTACTGCGAGGAGAAAGACGAGAGACTCTTGGTTTATGATTACATGAAAAACGGAGCTCTTTACGATCATCTTCACGACAAGAACAACACAGAGAAGAGCAGCAGCGCGGTAAATTCGTGGAAAATGAGGATCAAAATTGCTTTAGATGCTGCTAGAGGAATCGAGTATCTTCACAATTACGCAGTCCCCCCCATAATTCACAGGGACATAAAATCCTCCAATATTTTGCTCGACGCCACTTGGACAGCCCGAGTGTCGGATTTCGGACTATCATTAATGAGTCCCGAATCGGTACATGACTACCAGCCGATGAAAGCAGCCGGAACAGTGGGCTACATTGATCCAGAGTACTATGGTCTAAATGTGTTGACAGCAAAGAGTGACGTCTATGGACTTGGAGTAGTTCTGTTAGAGCTTTTAACGGGGAAGCGAGCTATATTCAAAAACGGAGAAAATGGAGGAACGCCGGTGAGTTTGGTGGATTTTGCCGTACCGGCGATCATGATGGGTGAAATGTCGAAGGTGCTAGACCCAAGAGTTGGATCACCGGAGCTAAACGAATCGGAAGCGGTGGAGCTTATGGGTTATACAGCAATGCATTGCGTTAACTTGGAAGGGAAAGAGAGACCGAGTATGACTGACATTGTGGCCAATTTGGAGCGCGCACTGGCTCTTTGTGATGAGAGCCACGGTAACATTTCCAGCGACGGGATTTCCATTGTTTCAGAGTAGGTTTCTGCATCGGAAAAACAGAGATGATTCATGGAGAAAAAAAAAAGTGATTTTTGTTACCAAAATCTCATTATTATTTCGTTTGTTCATACGGGTATTACTTCATCTAACTTTTGAGTTCTAGGATTTGGAAATTTTCTTCAACAGCTCTCATTTTCTCGTTTGACCATGTCAATGGGATAAACTAAACTCACTATACTCCGGCACCGGACTTAGAAAACTCGAATAGACTAAGTCTCCGTCCCAAAACATTGTATACGAAATGCGAAAACAATTAAAGAAAAAAAGATATTCTAGAATGAACTTTTAATATGTAAAATCGTCTGCCTGACAATGATCGATGAGCGTGGACGGGGTCATAAAAGCGGAGATGGTCCATCCAGGGGCCGTTGAGCATGGACTTTCCGCTGGTCAAAAGTTGACTTTGAAAATCAATACAGGCGGTTCTGATGGTGAGGTTCGTGTGGCAAATAAGAGCGGAATACGTGTACGGTTCGATTCGGCATCATAAATAGACGTCGAGCCGTTGAGATATTAAAAAATCCATTGAATCTAACGGTGGGCTTTAAATCACAATATTGAATGCACGAAAATACAATAATTAATTATGACGTATGAAAATAAAACAGTAAATGCAGAGGAATCTGAAGTAGGAAGGGGCGGCCCCCTCCCCTACATGTTTGTTCACATTGTTTAAAATGTTTGGTAGTAGCTACCTTCCCAATTTCAATATTTAAATGCATTCAATATGTCCCTTTTTTTTACATCGCTATGATTGAAATATGATCATAAAACCAGATTCTCAGTTTACACAAGCTTATTCAACAGAGGCAGCCATGTCCATGGAGACTGCTAACTGTACAGAGGATGGGACTGGAGCTGACTCTAAAACATCACACGAATTCAAATCCAATTAGGAGCTTTACGGACTTGTACTCATCCCCCTTTTGGCTGCAGAGAGGCACAGCACGAATGCCTTGTCGGAGCTCAGAGACAGGAAGGCATGTTTGGCCGCCGAAGTCGTCCTTCTCAGACACGTCGTGTTCGTGTACTTCAATGCGGAGAAGAGCTATTTGTGGAACCGTCAGAGGAAACTCAAACTCTTGGTTCCATGCAGGAACCCAGTTGTCTTCTAAAGTATTTGTTTTCTTCATCACCGAGTCTGCTGGAACTCCGGCTATTCCCACCTGCAATTAACAATCGGCGATTAAAACCTGCAGCAACTCCGAAAAAGATTATGAACTCTCGAGAAATCTAATTTACCCTCGCGTAAAAATCCGGCGGGGAGTAAGCGTCAAAGTGAGTGTGGCGGAAATCGGAGTACCATCCTTCCCCCATATAGACAGTAACCTTCTCGATAGCAAAATAAATAATAATAAGCCAATAACAGCTACAGAGAAGATGAACATAAACTTACACAATAGATGGAAACTTACTTTTAAAGTGGTTTTCACCGGTAACGTCGCTTTGAGATCGAAGAACTCGTCTTCCGGTCCACCGGGCAGCAGAAAATCTGGTTTTTTGACATAACCACACCCACCATTAGCTTTGAACATCCCGTGCATCAACCAAAGTGATCTCCCATGTCCCTGTCAGATGAATTTCAGTGTTTTCTTCGAGTATATATAACACCTTTCCCGACGTTGAATTCTGGAAACGCATTCGTATAAACAGAGAGGAGAAGATAGAAAAACCTGCATATTAAATGCAACCATTTGAGCTCCATGCATCCACCCAATCATTGGATTGTAGTTTGATGAATCGATCCTAGTTCCCTTCGGATAAACCCGCAGAAAATTCCGTTGCGTAAACCTGAACCAAGTTAACAATATTTCCGGTCATTTCAACCAGAACAAGTTCCGATAAAGTTTCAAACCATTGCCATAGCTTTGACAAGTACCTGACAAAATCTCTTCCACGAGTAAGCACGGCCTTTTCCACCTTTTGCTCGCCCAAGCTAATTCGTCGAACTTTATCAGGATCCACCTTGAGACATTCATCCAATCCACCTTTCGGCCTTCCTGAATGAATGGCGATTATACGCCTATATTCAGATGATGTATTGTCCTTCAACTTTACATCTGTTTCTGCAACGTCGTCCTCATCATGGATATATTCTTCTTCGTCCAAAACATTCTCCTAAAAGTAGAAGCCATGCTAGAACTAAGAACTAGTTCAGAAATTACCAACCATCCAAAAACTTTAACGTGTAATAACAAACCACCTGTTGATCTGTTACAAAATCGGTTCTCGGGATCGACACCTCCTTTCCCCAAGCCGACTGCTCGCCGGATGACTTCCCTTTCAGGGAATCACCCTCTTTTGATTTAAGGTACTCTTTAGGAGGTTTCGTCGATACAATGATCTTTCTCTTTAGTGCCTCCGGAGAGGGAAATTCCTTGAAGCAATCCGAACCGGGATAAAACAGTAAATCTCCGAAAATTTCAGCTGCCATCTAAAACACATCGTAGAACAGTAAGCTTTGGGCTAATGAGGAAGAAAAATCCTCCCCAATAAAACTGCACATTCTCCTACCTCAGCAACTTTGGCCTGAAGATCAGGAGTGAGATGGTCTTCAAGAGTCAATATTATAGGATATTCAGAAGCAGTAAAGCAATGCTCCTTAATAGACTTCAAACATTTGATAAGTGTCACAGGAGTAGTCAGTGTTCTACATCAAAATAAAATCATACCCATCATTAAAAATTCAAACTTTACTGTTTCTGAACTATCACGAGTTGTGTTTGCTGAAAATGTAAGATCAAAACACCTTCCGTGAACAACATCTATATCATCTTTTGTTGAATTTGGCCACATATCCAATTCAATCACTCTCACTCCTCTATTCAGCGCTTCGATAATCGGCACGTCACTACAGTCGCTGCTGATTTGATTACCGGTTAGGTACGAGTTATGACCTGTATAAATATAGTAATGAGACAAAGGAGCAGTCATATCTTGATGCACCTGAAACGAAAGAACAAGATCCAATAAAAGTTTGCCATATAAGGTAAGAAACATGGAATTTCAGAGCTAATAAAATAGAGAATATAAGCCTAATTTCCACCATCGTTGACAATCAGAGCTCATAAATGTTCAGACAACAAAACCAGACAGTTAATTTCTAAATCAGTTCGGTAGGATTTCAGTTGCCATGGGAAGAGGAACAGAAAGTTACCCCAAGTGGAGACAGGGGAGGATTGAAGTCGCTAAAGAGGTACTTAAAAAAGGCTTCCAGATTAAGAACTTTCCGATGAAAGATACTCAAGTGCTTGAACTCGTGCAGACTCTTTTCAATTATGGCCTGAGCTTCCTCCTTCGTCACATTGTCCTCTTTCTGGACCTCTATCAAGAACCTCTGGAGGTGATCGGCGGTCATGCTTCCATTCTCCGAATACTGCTCGAACAACGTCTTGATCTGCTCCGGCGCCTCCGTTATCGCCATCTTGAACATCCGCCGGAAGCAGAAACAAACTCTGTACGTCTGTTTCGACATGGTTACAAGGTGAAAATCAAAGAAAGTGAAGAATCAGGAGTGTGAGTTGCTTAAAATTGTTCGAGAACGTCTGGAGCTGAAGAGTTGCAGGGAAACATAAGTGACGGATGACAATTTGGAGAAAGGTAGTTGTATCCGGCCATTAAAGTTGGCTTTGACTGCTTGCATCCATCTGGATATCCTAGGATCCTCCCATAATTGGCTTCTCTTTTACAGCTAGAAATATTACTGGGTATGATAAATTTATGAATCAGAAGCAGTTTTTAAGTAAGAAACAAAGTTGACTAAGATGATCAACAAGTTTCTTTCAGACAAATTATTGATTGATCCCCGGAATTAAAAATAGACAGATGAACACCGGCCATCTTATCCGGCACGTGGGATTTCAAATACTCATGCGGTCGGAGATCAACGGTAGGGATAACGCAATCGTGGAGGTAGTGGGTCCCATATGTGACGGTAGTGGTTTCGCAAGTCCGCTGTGGGCCATCACCATCCAACGGCCTAGAACTCTTGACCCGGTTTCGGATAAACCGTTAGCCTCGCTTGACGAGGACGAGAAAAGAAGACAAGATTTGTCGAAACTGAACGAGCGAAGATGAACGCGAAAAGAAAGTTGGTATCAGTGGCTCTTTTCTGGGTATTGTTACTGTTCACCACCCTCGCTCTCTTCCTGGTAAACGTTCACACTTTCAACTTTTTTTGTGTGTTTATTTGCTTGCCCTAGTTACCAACATTTCACAAGTTTGCTTGTCAATCATCTTTGTTTATTGTGTTTTCCAGATCCAGTTAGGTGATGGGGGTGTCTCGTCTGAGCGAAAGGTTAGGTTTATTTTTTCCTGATTAATTGACGAACTTTCCTTGCTGTCCAAGCTGTACCTCATTCCCTTTATCTGATCATTTCCAGATGATTCAATCGAAGGAGAATTTAGATTCGGGTTCGGAAGAAGTTACCCACAAAGTCTATTTCGACATTGAAATTGGAGGAAAACCTTCAGGTTATACCTTTTCTACTTCGCTTTCTTCAATTCAGTGCGAACTCGAATGATATAAATTAAACTTCGATATTGAACGTAATACTTAGTTAGAAAAATGGATATTGAATAAGCATCTGAGGAAATTTTCTTCACAAATGGTTGGAATGAAAGATTTCCGTTCATGTGATGATATATTATATTGTGCTGTAATTGGATGGGTTGTTTCCGGAGACGGTAAAGAATAGGTTTTTAAGCAAAGTTTACACATTGTGGAGCATTAGCAATCTGATGTACGAATCATTCTTGTGCATTGTTAGCTGTTATATAGACTTCAGTATTCATAATTCTTACTAACATCATAAGAGTAGTAACCAGGGGTTGAAATCGCCTTTCTAGCCACAAACTGTCACCTTGAGCACCATCCAGCAACTAGTTCTAGACATCTTCATTGGGTTTGAAATCCTCACCTGATAACTCGTCACCTACATTATAAGGTTTAAACTATAAGTCTAATGCTTAATAAGGAGTGCAATGCTAACATGTATGCATGAATGCACAGTTGAAAAGAACACATTATCATAATCATTCCTCGTCACATTCTTGTTCATATTCTTGATCATGTTCTTGTTCATTGTTTACATCGTGTGGATTAAGGGAGGATTTGTGCCGAAAAGGGGGTTGACAGTAAAAGTGTACATAGTCCATTGCTGGCCGTATTCATGGTCCTTCTTTTGGACAGTGACATACGCCAAACCGCCCCCAACCCTCTCTTAATCCTTGTTACATAAGTTTCATGTTCATATTTTGATCGTGATGGAAAAACATGCACTTAAAACATTTTCATATGCTTGAAAAGGAAACAATCATGAAGCATGAGTATGAATACACTTATTTCATCGGACTAGAAGAACAGATCAATCATTCAACAATAAATTATGTTGCTAACTCACATATCATAACCCTACAGACAATATCATAAACAACTTTCGAACATCATAATCAATTTTAACTTAGTACCCTCGTGATGTAGGGCCCTAAAAGCCAGGAATCATACTCACTCACTTACCTGGTTTTCTTAGCAAACTTGAGCACTTCTCTTCAGACTTCTTCACCTAGAAACATTTCACATGACAGTGTTAAATCAAAATCCTAAAGTTCTAACCAAAGTCATCCTAAAATCTAGCATATATGTATATACTTCTAAATCTTTTTAGTCGAGCACCTAGTGTGCGCAGATTAACTTACAGAACCTAAAAATAACCAGATTCAACCTAGTAACTAACCACAGATTACAAATGTCACTACTATTACTTGGCCATAGAAGAATCTGAAACTTCAAGTCCTAGCTGAAAACAGACCTCTAAGTAACTAATCAGCAACTACATTGTCTAAGTCTTACCTAGAGCGTGGGTCGTCAGGGTGGAGACTGAAGAATCGATCGTCGATGGAGGAGTAGCTGGCCGAGAGAGAGAGAGAGCTCTGAAGAAGAAGGGAAAATCGCCAAAAGAGGTATGTCGGCTACAGTGAGGTTTTAATGAGGTTTAAGGATTTCCATTTTCTATATATACTAAATAAAATCCTCCTTTATTACGGTTCTGCCACCACACAAATAGAAATTGAATAAGCTTTGGCATTTAATTCTAAATCGAAAAGATCAATAATAGAGGTGACAGTTAAATCAGATAAGAAAATCACCTGGCCGAAATTGTCGGGTGTTACATCCACCCCTCCTTAAACAAAATTTTCATCCTCGAAAATTTTCATGTTACATAAGTTTCATCCTCTCTTAATCCTTGTTACATAAGTTTCATGTTCATATTTTGATCGTGATGGAAAAACATGCACTTAAAACATTTTTATATGCTTGAAAAGGAAACAATCATGAAGCATGAGTATGAATACACTTATTTCATCGGACATGTTTTCCATATTCCTCAAATTTCTCATAATCTTCTTAGCATAAATCAATTTTGTAGTGACAATTCAGTTTCCATAGAATTTCACTCAAACTGTTTTCTTATCAAGTATCGGAGGTCCCACCAGATCCTACTCCGGGGCTCTCTCACTAACGGGCTCTACAAAACTCCATCGGTCCCTCAAGCACTGTCTGCACAAGTCTCTCCGTCGACCTCCCATCAAACAAGCCTACTGTCCAAGTTGTGGCATCTACGTTAAGGACATTCATCTCACTCCATTTTAAATTATGTTTTGCACTCTTGTAATGTTTCAATTTCAAAGTTTTTTCTTTGCAAACTATGTACTGCTTGCCAATTACGTAAGAATCACCGTTTACCATAATTCTCGTGCGTTTCTTCCATTTGATTTAGTACACACTGATGTTTGGGGCCCTTCTCCTGCTAATTCTTTCAGTGGTGCACGATTCTTCTTGTTTGTTGATGATTGCACAAGATTCATGTGGCTTTACTGTTTAAAACTAAAGAGTGAGGTTCACAATTTCTTCCTGGAATTTTATAAAATGGTTCAAAATCAATTTGGTTTCAGCATTAAATCTATCCAATCTGATTGGGGTGGTGAATTTGGTTCTCTCTCAAATGTTTTTAAATCACTTGGAATTCACCACCGCATCTCGTGCTCGTACACTCCAAATCAAAATGGCCGTGTAGAACGTAAAAATCGTTATGTGGTTGAAACCGGTTTAACTCTACTCTTTCATTCTTCAGGTCCACAACAATTTTGGCTTTATGCCTTTACTACTGCCACTACTCTGATAAACTTTTTGCTCACTCTGATCCTAGAAAACAAATCACCTTATGAATGTCTTTTTAATTCGGTTCCTCCCTATTCATCTCTACGTGTCTTTGGCTGTCTTTATTTTCCTTTCCTCCATCCTTTCAACGATCACAAGTTACAACCTCGCTCCGCTTCATGTGTTTTCTTAGGATATAGCCCCAATCATACATGATATCTATGTCTCAACCACATGTCTAATAAAGTTTATATCACTTGTCACGTGACATTTGATGAATTATCCTTTCTGTTTTCCTCTCACTCTCCTCAGCCATCAACATCAACTCCCCTTTCTCTTCATATTACAACCTTACCTTTCCTCCATTTTCCAACATGAGTACTAGATCACCTACCGTCAACCATCATTCTATGACAACCAGATCTAAA
The DNA here is from genome assembly GCA_022432975.1 of Begonia masoniana. Lineage (NCBI taxonomy): Eukaryota > Viridiplantae > Streptophyta > Magnoliopsida > Cucurbitales > Begoniaceae > Begonia > Begonia masoniana. The sequence goes on from CM039504.1 coordinate 1,947,534, forward strand.
GATGGTATTTACAAACCAAATGCTCTTCTTACACAATTCGATTTACCCTTGGAACCGAGAACCTTTCAGCAAGCCTCCAAATCTCAACATTAGTTACTTGCAATGAAAGATGAAATTTCAGCCCTTCACAAGAACAATACGTGGCAGTAGTTTCCTTACCAAGAGATGCGAAGCTTATTGGTTGCAAGTAGATTTTCAAAGTCATACTCAATTATGATGGTTCCATAAGCCGTTATAAGGCTCGACTAGTAGCAAAAGGCTATGATCAAACGGAATGTATTGATTACCATGAAACCTTCAGTCCGGTAGTCAAACCAACAACTATCCGTACAGCTTGATATCGGTAATATTTTTCTCCATGGCGATCTAACGGACACAGTATTTAAGCAACAACCTCTTGGTTTCGTTGATCCATCAAACCCATTTGTTGTCTTGTCTCTTACGGAAATCACTGTATGACCTCAAACAATCTCCTAGAGCTTGGTACACCAAGCTGTACACTGCTATTCTTGCATGGGGCTTCACAGCATCAAAGTCTGACACTTCCATGTTCATCTATCGGAAGAACTCCTCCATCATCATTATGCTAGTATATGTCGATGACATAATTCTTTCGAGTAATTCTCTGTCGTTATTGGACCAGTTTCTTGCTTATCTGCACCTTCAGTTTGTGGTTCGTAACCTAGACCCTCTCTCATATTTCCTCGGTATATCGGTTACTCATACTCCTACTGGAATGCATTTTTCTCAATCTCGTTATATAATTGAGCTGTTACACAAGACTAAGATGGGTTCGTGCAAACCCGTTCCCACACCAATGGTTTCGGGCCCAATTCTCTCACAACATTCAAGTACACCCTTACTTGATGGCTTCCTTTATAGGAGTATTGTGTTAGGAATATTTTAGGGAGGAGTAATATTTTAGTTATTTAAGGGTATTTGGGGTATTTAGCTTGATAATTCAGTTAGGATTTTATTAGTATTTGGTTATTTGTTTGTTATATAAGTGGGAAGGAGGTGAATGAGAGAGGGGAGGAAAAAGATTGGGAAATGTGGGAGAGGGGTAGAGACTCTCGAAATCCTCTACAAATTGGGAGAGAGTGAAGACTCTATAATTCGTCCACATTTGTGTTAGTGGTGGGTGGTCCGATTAGGGGTGTCTTGCTGTAGTTCAATTTCTGGAATTGCAATATATTTGGTTGTTTGTTTGATAAGCACAGAGGTACTAACATATTGTCGGAGGTCTTCAATATTGCTGCCTTACAAGACCAGATGTAGCCTTTGCGGTAAACAAAGTTTGTCAATTTATGCATGCCCCTTCTGACGTACATTGACAGTCCGTCAAGAGAATTTTACGATATCTTCAAGGGACATTATGTAACAACCCCAGTTGGAGTCGCCACGTAATTCATAACTTAACCTCTTAATCAATCGGTTCTTACTTCATGCACCTTATTCATTATTAGTGTTATATATTTTTTTTTCTTCACAAACATCTCCTAAACTGCATCTACCGATAGAGTCATAGACTCACATCGACCGATGGTCACGTGCCCGCCACGCGACACATCTATTTTCAAACATCTCTTAAACTGCATCTGCCGATAGAGTCATAAACTCACGTCGACCGATGGTCACGAGCGTCTCACGTGATTCGCAGACATCATCCGGCAGAAGACTTATTCACTTCTGCCGATTGCTAGGCGACAAAGAGTATCACTTACATCGACCGGTAGCAAACGACAAATATTATGTTACTTCTACCGATGGTAAAACATCTACCGGTCACTAGACGACAACACAACACTTACATCATCCGGTATTTGAGATACACAGCATCTACCGATAGACATGTGCAATCCACGTGCTCTTTTAAGACATCTTCCGATAGGGGATATCTATCGGTGGATGCAAGCTCATACATCTTCCGATAGGGGATATCTATCGGTTGATGCAAACTCATACATCTTCCGATAGGGGATATCTATCGGTTGATGCAAACTCATACATCTTCCGATAGGGGATATCTATCGGTTGATGCAAACTCATACATCTTCCGATAGGGGATATCTATCGGTTGATGCAAACTCATACATCTTCCGATAGGGGATATCTATCGGTTGATGCAAACTCATACATCTTCCGATAGGGGATATCTATCGGTTGATGCAAACTCATACATCTTCCGATAGGGGATATCTATCGGTTGATGCAAACTCATACATCTTCCGATAGGGGATATCTATCGGTTGATGCAAACTCATACATCTTCCGATAGGGGATATCTATCGGTTGATGCAAACTCATACATCTTCCGATAGGGGATATCTATCGGTTGATGCAAACTCATACATCTTCCGATAGGGGATATCTATCGGTTGATGCAAACTCATACATCTTCCGATAGGGGATATCTATCGGTTGATGCAAACTCATACATCTTCCGATAGGGGATATCTATCGGTTGATGCAAACTCATACATCTTCCGATAGGGGATATCTATCGGTTGATGCAAACTCATACATCTTCCGATAGGGGATATCTATCGGTTGATGCAAACTCATACATCTTCCGATAGGGGATATCTATCGGTTGATGCAAACTCATACATCTTCCGATAGGGGATATCTATCGGTTGATGCAAACTCATACATCTTCCGATAGGGGATATCTATCGGTTGATGCAAACTCATACATCTTCCGATAGGGGATATCTATCGGTTGATGCAAACTCATACATCTTCCGATAGGGGATATCTATCGGTTGATGCAAACTCATACATCTTCCGATAGGGGATATCTATCGGTTGATGCAAACTCATACATCTTCCGATAGGGGATATCTATCGGTTGATGCAAACTCATACATCTTCCGATAGGGGATATCTATCGGTTGATGCAAACTCATACATCTTCCGATAGGGGATATCTATCGGTTGATGCAAACTCATACATCTTCCGATAGGGGATATCTATCGGTTGATGCAAACTCATACATCTTCCGATAGGGGATATCTATCGGTTGATGCAAACTCATACATCTTCCGATAGGGGATATCTATCGGTTGATGCAAACTCATACATCTTCCGATAGGGGATATCTATCGGTTGATGCAAACTCATACATCTTCCGATAGGGGATATCTATCGGTTGATGCAAACTCATACATCTTCCGATAGGGGATATCTATCGGTTGATGCAAACTCATACATCTTCCGATAGGGGATATCTATCGGTTGATGCAAACTCATACATCTTCCGATAGGGGATATCTATCGGTTGATGCAAACTCATACATCTTCCGATAGGGGATATCTATCGGTTGATGCAAACTCATACATCTTCCGATAGGGGATATCTATCGGTTGATGCAAACTCATACATCTTCCGATAGGGGATATCTATCGGTTGATGCAAACTCATACATCTTCCGATAGGGGATATCTATCGGTTGATGCAAACTCATACATCTTCCGATAGGGGATATCTATCGGTTGATGCAAACTAGTACAGCTATCGGTGGACATAGATATGCACAGACTTCTAACTTCATTGACTAATCACTCTTATAAATGAAAATCTGAGACTCATCCAAAATACATATAGCGGAAGACTTAAGAACAGATCATTTAATAATCCTTATAATCATTCCCAGACTCAGTAGTCAACCAGACAATTTCAAAACTCAATGTTATAAAAATAAACTCATCCTGCTTGAACTACCATATTCTTAATCATAACAAAATCATAGAGCATTAACCAGAGGTCTCAATCGCCATCCAGCCACAAAATTGCACCTTATCACCTTCCAGCAACCAGACTTAGACATCTTCATTAGCTTTGGAATCCTCACCTGATATCTCGTCACCTACATCATAAGGTTTAAACTATAAGCCTAATGCTTAGTAAGGAATGCAATACTAACATGTATACGTGAATGCGTAGTTACAAGAAAATCATAATCATGATCATGTTTGTTTCATGCTCTTTTCTTGTTCTTATTCGTGTTCTTGTTCATCACTTTCATCATATGGATTAAGGGAGGATTTGTGCCGTAAAGGGGGGATGACAGTGCAAGTGTACATAGTCCCTTTCAGGCCGTATTCATGGTCCTTCTCTTTGGACAGTGACATACGCCAAACCGCCCCCAACCCTCACTTAATCCGGTTGCATAAGTTTCATATTCATTCTCATATCTTGCTCATGGGGAAAAACATGCTCATAAATCATTTTCATATGCTTAAGAAGTAAATCATGATGTATGACATGAATGCTCTTAATAATCAAGCTATGAAAATTATCATTCTAGACAGTTGATTTCATAGCCTCAACAGAACATCACATTATATAGTTCTCAAACATCCGTAAATCATCCAAGTACAACCATCTTACTAACTTAAAACAAACATCAAGCACATAACTAATTTAGTACTCTTAAGATGTAGGGCCCTAGTGGCCGGAAGTTTTAATACATTTATATACCTGGTGTATTTTGCAAATGGAATACTCCTTTCAAATTTTCTTCACCTAAATCATTTCACATTACCACGTTAAAATAAAATCCTAATAGTGCTAACCAAAAATCATCATAATGCTTAACCTACTTGTATTTCTATATTCTTCTGCCGAGCACCTTGTGTGCGTTGATTAAATTTCTACAATCTAAATAACCAAATTCAGCCCAGTAATTAATCGCATACAGCTATCTAAATGTTCAGAATCAACTCGGAAATGCCTTTACCAAACGCATAATAGAAATGATCCTATTATTACTCTGCCATTAAAGAATCTGAAACCTCGGGTTCTAACTGAAAACAGAGCTCAAAGTATCTACCAGTAACTACATTCATTAAGTCTTACCTGGTAAGCTGAGTATCGGCGAGAACGAAAGAGAATCGGTTGTTGATGAAGAAGGCTACCTGCTGCGAGAGAGAGAGTTCTGGGAGGATGAGAATCGCCGAGAGAGAAAGTCGGCTACAGTGGGGTTTTTTGTGAGGTTTAAGAGTTTCCATTTTCTATTTATACCAAATAAGTTCCTCCTTAATTACAATTCTGCCACTACAGTAGAAATCCAATAAGCTTTGACATATAATTATTAAATAAAAGGTCAAATAAAGAAGTGACCGTTAATTCCGTTAAGAAAATCACCTGACTGAGAATGTCGGGTGTTATACATTATCTCTCGTTATTACATTCTCCACTTCATCATGCTTTAACCTTACTTGTTACATTGATGCCGACTGGGCCTCGTGTCCGGATGACCGTAAAAGCACTAGTGGTTATTGCATATTTTTGGGTCTAAATCTCTCATTTCTTGATCTTTTGCGAAACAAAAGACTTTATCTCGCTCTAGCACTGAGTCTGAATATAGGAGCATCACTAACGGCGCTGCAGAGATCATTTGGCTTCAATCCCTACTAAAGGAAATTGGTATTATCTCAACCGACATTCTTATTATTTTTTGTGGTATTCTGAGTGCCACGTATTTAGCTTCCAACCCGGTGCTCCACTCTAAATCAAAGCATGTTGAAATTGATTTTCATTTTGATCGAGATAAGGTCTTCACAAAAACATTAATGGTAAAGTTTACTCCTTCAGAGAATCAACTAGTCGATGCTCTCACCAAGTCTCTCCCTTCTTTGAGTTTTTCAAATTTTACCTCCAAAATTTTCGTCCTACGATCTTGCTCTTGAGAGAGGATGTTAGCTGTTATATATATTCTCAAATATTAAATTATAGTCAATTAGCCTTTAATTACGTTTTATCTTTTTTTTTTTTTTTTTTTTTTTTTTTTTTTTTTTTTTTTTTTTTTTTTTTTTTTTTTTTTTTTTTTTTTTTTTTTTTTTTTTTTTTTTTTTTTTTTTTTTTTTTTTTTTTTTTTTTTTTTTTTTTTTTTTTTTTTTTTTTTTTTTTTTTTTTTTTTTTTTTTTTTTTTTTTTTTTTTTTTTTTTTTTTTTTTTTTTTTTTTTTTTTTTTTTTTTTTTTTTTTTTTTTTTTTTTTTTTTTTTTTTTTTTTTTTTTTTTTTTTTTTTTTTTTTTTTTTTTTTTTTTTTTTTTTTTTTTTTTTTTTTTTTTTTTTTTTTTTTTTTTTTTTTTTTTTTTTTTTTTTTTTTTTTTTTTTTTTTTTTTTTTTTGTTTTTTTTTTTTTTGTTTTTTTTTTTTTGTTTTTTTTTTTTTTTTTTGTTTTTTTTTTTTTTGTTTTTTTTTTTTGTTTTTTTTTTTTTTTGTTTTTTTTTTTTTTTTGTTTTTTTTTTTTTGTTTTTTTTTTCTTATAATTAATTACTCCAGACTTCAGCCATTTTTGGAAATTTGGGATTTCAATCATTGTTACGTATGAAAGATAATGATACTAACCTAAATTTGAATTTTTCATGCATCATAAATCATCAAATTCAGGTTTTTGTTTGAAATGCTGAAGCTAATATCCCAAATTAATTAGGTTGGAGTTTCTTGCCTAACTAATTATTGTTAATATTTGGATTCTTATGAAAATGATCAGTTCCGATTCTACTACCTCGCACAAAGGTATTTGTAACTAACGATTCCTGCTTCAGGTCGCGTTGTCTTAGGTCTGTTTGGAAAAACGGTTCCCAAAACAGTAGGTACAATATCAAAACCTCGTGGCCACTTTAATTCTGTAATCAAAGTTCATGACCATTACCAAATGTTAATCATGTCCAACTGTTTGTTCATGCAGAAAACTTTCGAGCTCTGTGCACTGGTAGACAAGTAAATTTTGTTCTTGTCCTTATATCAATCAGTGCAAGCTGCAAAAAATTTTCTGCGTTATTTTCCATATTTCTTTTTTAGGAGAGAAAGGGTTGGGGAAAAGTAAGAAGCCTCTTCATTACAAGGGGAGTGCATTCCACAGAATTATTCCTGGCTTCATGATACAGGGAGGTGATTTTACGGTAGGAAATGGACAAGGAGGAGAGTCGATTTATGGCGAGCGGTTTGCCGATGAAAACTTCATATTGAAGCACACTGGTCCTGGTAAAATTTTGTGCTTTACTTGTTCATCGTACAGAGTTTAGTAATTGTGAAGAGTATTTGCTTACGAGACCTAAGTATTTTCTGTTTTGAATTTGTTTGATTGTGAAAAACATTTCGTGTTTTGTCAGGAATTCTTTCAATGGCCAATGCTGGGGAGGATACAAATGGATCACAATTCTTCATCACCACTGTGAAAACTAGCTGGTAACTGTTTTATAAAAGTTTTCACAACTGGTTGAGAGGATTTTCTTAATTTTTTTTTTTTTTTTTTTTTTTTGAAAGGTTAGATGGCCACCATGTTGTTTTCGGGAAAGTGGTTTCTGGAATGGATGTAGTGTTCAAGATCGAAGGTGAAGGAAGACAAAGTGGACAGCCAAAAACAAACATTGTCGTTTCAGACAGTGGTGAACTTCCTATGTAAGTCGTCCCCAGTCCAAGAACAGACCCACCTTCTGTAATTTGAAATGGGAAATTGGTTAAACATTGGATGCTTTTGATTTACACATTTTTCGAGAAGGGTATTCAAATATTGCTAGAGTTTTATCATATGCATCGACAACACCATGTTGGCAAATCAAGCAAAACTGTCCTGAGAACGTACATAGTAATTATGTTTCATTGAAAGAGATTTTTCTGTAGCGAACATGTGCATTCTCAGTATGTCCTTCCCGGCATTTATTTTCCCGGCCCTACTACTCTGTCCAGGCTATTGATTCGATTTCCTTGACATTAGATGCTTGATTTGACAACGGTAGAGAAGATGGAGAAAGATAACAAGAAAGAGAAACGATCTATTGCTGGCAAGCCACAACTGGTGATTATTGCTTACTTGATGAATCAAAACTCCGGCTAAAGTTTTCTCAGACCTCATCCTCAACCTGGGTGGCTGGATGCCATGGCGGAGTTGGTAGTGGTGGCAGGAAGGGGCAGTCGGAGCTTTGGTGGGATCAGACTACAATCAGCCATAGTGAGTTGGATTTAGCTGAGGATGTTTATGGCACGAGAATGCAGAGCACTAAACAGGGGAAGACGAGAGGTGAAGTTTAACGAGGATACGATGACACGAAATCACAGAGGGCCTGTAGCTTGAACAAAGAATGGATCAATAAACCAAAAGGAAATCGAACGGTGTATGTTTCAATACAAATCTATGTTCGAGCAAATTGAAATGGATATAGTAAATGGAATGTTTCAAACGGCCGACGTCATTTGAAAATACATATGCATTTCATCTCTAAATCTCCACTGCACACGAGTTTGTTCGAACTAAACGAGATGGGGGTGTAATTACCTCCTCCAACTTGCCAGAATACATTCAAAAAAATATCTAATCCTCAAAATCTGAACCAAAATTTTGATAATCAGATAGTGTAAGTAGAGAGCGATGTTAACAATTTTACAGGTACTTAGTCCCATTGAATCTCCCTGTGAAATGTCCATTCCGTGGCGTTCAATGTCGTTATTCCGTCGGCTGCAACAAGATCATAGGGTGAGTCCTCGGAAAATTCGGATGGCATGGCTTTCCAGTGTAGACACGGCTTCCACTCTGCATACTTTAGCACCTTCAATATCTCCTCCACCACTATTTTGCTTCCATCTTCAGATAAATGAACCCCATCTCTGCAAGAATCAAGAACATGATGGAACTCACTAAACATCTGCTATTCAGAAATTTCGTTGTTTCAATTCACATCTCTCCCAGTTTTATGGTTTTTTCTTTCAAAACAGGACGGATAATGTCAGTTATCGTCGTAGAAAAATCGATCCAGAAACAAATTCTGATTTGAATATAGTGATGGAATTGCTCCAACAATTTTCCCAATTATTGGCAAGGAGAGAGATAATATTCTGATGCAAATGATCTACATATCATTGACAAAATGATCTGTTTATAGAACTCTTTACTAAACGTATAGCAAAAATTTTGTGCTAACAGGGACAAGTTTTCCATTTTCAGATCTAAAAGACGTCTCATAAGTTTGTTTGCTGTAAATAAATAGCAGGAAAAAAGACATAATGTTCTTGAAGTTCCAAGTCAGTAGAACATGGAAAGAAAGATTGAAGGAATAGACTCACGTAAAACAAGTATTCATCCAATTATCTCTTTTCTGGATGGCGTTAAACAGGTCAACGACTTTCACTCCCATTTCCTGGCACAGCTCTATACAAGCTTCTGAGTACTTTTTACATAGCTCATTTGTCCTCACTAGTTCACTAAAAGCTTTACTGCTCAATGAAAAAAACAAACAATTAAGACAAGGCAGAGGAATCAAAAGGTGAGCTATAAAAAATAAAATAAAAAAATTTATAGAAATTCATTGAAGAACCTGGTGTTACTACGAACTTTGGCTTCGTTCAAGGGAGGGCAACTTAAAAAGACTATGCGTGTTTTTTCTGAAAGGCTCTGTTACACAAATTTCCATAGAAAAATTATGAAAAAATATAGATCTCAACAATATTTAGCTGAAACATAGTATAATAACTCAACCATCTATGTCATACAAAAAAAACTAATAAATATATGCAATTTCCTCATAGTTTCACAGCATTGAAAATGAGTCGGTCTAAAATTTTCAACGAACTAACATCACAAACATGTCTAAGCTGTTGTCATCTGATATGCAGAATTTTTCACCTATCGTATGCGGAGATTTGAAAGGTGTTGTAGAATCTGTTTATTCGACAAGTTTGAGACAAAAACTATTCTTTAGTCATAGTCTGCAACATACAAAAAGAATACAATTCACAACACATTTGACGTCCATTGAGTTTTTTTTTAAATACCTGGAGATGACTCGCAATCTTTTTCATGTTGTCACAATATTCTGGAAGTGGTACATGAGGACCAAGGCCAGATGAGTGATGCCCCATTGAATCATTACCGCCAAAATAGACAATCACTAAAGAAGGTTGAACAAGAGAATCCTGCAAGAAAACAAACATCATGCTGAGAGTTATACAGTTAGACAGACTCATTACATTGTATAAAATCTGAAAATACCAGTACAAAATCTAACTTCCTGCATAACTTAGTCTCAGCTACATTATATTGGTTTAAGACAATTCTACTCTTCCACCCAAGAAGGAAAGAAAGAAAGATCTAAATTGTTTGGCAGATTTTAGCTTGTGTCCGGGCACCCATGTTTATAATTATTCTCTAGTCTTTTTATGTTGTATTTAGCGTAATTTGCATCAGACATTCCCTGTGGTTGGTTTAGAAGTTTAAAGTATATTCTTGAAGGTGTACACTTCTCTTCAAGGTACTAGATTAAAAACCTCTAAACTCAAATTTTGGAGGTTATACATTAGTTTAGTAACATACTGGTAATACATACAACCGTGCAGGAATAATTTTAAAGACATACTGCATTGGTTTCTTGAGATTAGTCCAGCTGTATGTAAACTGATTTAGGACTCAAGACTACCAAAAGGGTAAAAAAAAAAAAAATTGTTATATGACACGGGAAGGGTGATGATAATCCACAAATGATTGTAAATTTTGTTTATAGATGTCAAATCATGTTAGTTGTTATCAACCCATGAAGATGAGGTAGATTAAATACACAAGAAAGAAACGCATGTGGGTATAATAAGGGAAAGGAATATTGATGGGCATGTTTTTGGGGATTAGTGAAAAACTTTTCCAACCACCCTCTTTTGGCTTTCATGCACTGTTTGTTTAATTTTTTTTTTTTCCAGCAGCCTTCCTCTCCAGTTCGTCATAAAATGGGGAAATATTCAGTTCTCATAATATCATCGTTTTGAACTCAGTTCTCTTGTTTTCTTCCCAATGATTCAGTGTCATTTCAATATACATCACTTTTCTGACTCAGTTTGTTTTGTTGTAAATAGATTTGGAAAACAAATTATCCGACCCTTTTTGTTGCCAGTATTCTTCATAGTTTATTTTTCCTACCAAATCATTTAAAAATCTCTCGTTGTAATTGAAAATAAAAAAGATGGAGCTTTTTCATAAAGTGGGTCTGACATTCCATTGCCATCAGACAATGACATTTGAATAACTTTTTAATTAGCTTCTATAAACTATGGTAAAAATGTTCCCGGCCCAATTTAGAAATGAAAAAAAAGTGACCGTATTCAAAAGTGTGCGAATATAGAAAAGTATGTTCTTTGATGTCAACATCTTGCAGACATAATTACTAAAATACCTTTGGAAAAACTTTGTCCAGGACCTGCACAGCTCGTCTTGAGTTCCACCCACTGTAACCTCGCAACATTATATCTGCCTGAACCAAACAACACTCAACATTAGAAAAGAGCTTTGTAAACATAAATAGCAGAACAGCAAAAAACACCTTTACGGCGGATATCGGAACTTGGACATGCCTTTCTTACTACATCATTGATTGTATGAGAGATGAAAGATTAGAGTAATAAATTTTCATTTAATGCAGTTATTTCAAAGGCAATGCCGCATTAGATCACTAAGCATAAACGAAAAAGAAAGAAAAGAATGCATACATCGGAGCATAGAGGGAAGAAAAAGAGATTCATCAACTTTCACACAAATAAAACAAAAGGCAAGATGCATTAGCCTTGGAGGTGGACCTTCTGTTTTATCTGTATAATAGTAATTAAAAAAATTATAAAGGGAGAAAAAGGATCATTTTGCGTTCGAAGTTCAACTTTTAAATTTAACAAGGATAGCAACACGACAAGAAACTTTATTGCACCCCATCACACATGGGCTTCCCTCTTTCGCTTCATTTATGCGAAAAGAGTGTGGAAGTTTTCTGTTAAATCAATAATAATAACAACAATGATAAAATCAAGGGAATGGACATAACGAAGAAATCCCATATGAATCTTCATAAGCACCCAGAGATTTTTCCTCAACCATAGAAAAAGAAACCGATAGATAGAGAAATTACTTTACGTGCGTAAATATCAGCGAGGATAGAGCCCCAACCGCCATTACTGAAGCTAAGCTGAACAATGGAGGAGCCAAAGAGCACAAATTGAGGCCTGGAAGGTCCCACCATCTCTTCCGATTTCCAAGAGATGAAGGAAATTGTGTATTCACCTGCGGAAGTAAGCAGAAACAGCCGAGCAGCCGGGTTCCATTCAGTTCTCCTTCCTCGTCCCCTTCCCACGAAACGGAAGCCACAGAACGCTCACTCTTCAGGGTGTATAATCCCATTTATAATATCTGAGAGCCAAAAAGTACGATTCAGCTTCTCCACTCTCTCGTGTACAAAACAGATCCATACTCGCTCTATTACATTGCCACGTGAAACTCTTGATCCTCGTCCTACTTCTTATACATTAAAAAAAAAATAACTCACCTAAGAGTTGTCACTTTAAGTGCAACGCATTTTTCATTCATTTAAATAATAAATGAAAAAAATGAAGTAAATTAAAAGAAATGGGTTAGGGACAGGGTGTGGCAGCGAGTAGTCAAAACCTCTGTGACAGTCTTAAATGGTGGGGACATGAGTGGGCCCGGTTCTCTAATAAACACCCACCAAACGTTTTCAATATAACCAACCTTCTCCAACATCGCTTTAATGCTCATCTTAGCCCTTGCCCTAACCACTTCAGCCCACTATTAATCCTCCACCGTCTGATTAGAGACCTTCCCTCCCCCCTCTACTTTTATCTCGTTTTGGCAAGACAACAACCAAACAGATTTCAATTTCTTATGACTTGACTAACCGCTTTTTTTTGCGTCTGAAACTCAAAGACTTGGCTACGTTGGGCCTGTTCTTGCAGCCATGGATGGCGGGCCGCTTCCCTTCGTTCTTCTTCTCACAACCCAATGGATTTTGGGTCTTAAACTTGATACTCCTCTCCTGCTGCTATATCATTCGCCGACTTCCTATTGGTTTTCCCTCGTGTTCTTGAAGATGTCGGAGAAGAAAGAGCGAATTTTGTTTCTATTCTCCGGCCCCCCCTTCTCCTCTAATTGAAGTGATTGAGCTTATATTTTGTTCTTTTTTGGTGGCAAATGCTGCTTGTTTTTGGTCATAGATGTCTGATACGCTTATCTCACTGAGCATTCAAATGTATTTACTGCGATATCTCTATTGATTTTGCTTTTTTTCGGTAGAAGAGGAGTGTGCCAGTGAGAGAAAACGGGCTCTACTCGAAGTTCATAGCCCAAATTAAAGCGAGCAAAGTGAGAGTAGTGAAGACGAGGGTCAATGGAGTGCGTGGTTCAGGGGATTATAGAGACGCAGGTATCTTCCTTTTTCGTCGCCGCACTGTACGTTTAGGAATCTGGTTAAAGTTTTAGCTTTTACGTAATTTCTTTTGGCTGCATCCTGGTTTTAGGGGTTTAGATCTTGCTTTAAACGTTACTATGCCATTATTTCTAGCAACCCATTTCATCTCCTGATTGATTGACACTTTCCAGCATGTTGAGGCCCTTGAGATTCTTCTTCAAGGTCTTTGTGGTGTTCGCAAGGAAAGATTAAGGATCCACGAGATATGCCTCAAAAGTGGGCCAAATTTAGGTAAGGCTGATCTTTCTTTACTTTGAAACATTTCACGTTCTTTTACACTCTTTAACGTGTCTTATATGATAACCCACAAACTTTAAACTCAGTTAACACAGACTTTGATCATAGAGCTTTTGATACTCGATGAAGATTTATGGCACGTAGTAAGTGAGCTTTGGGAAAATTGCTTTTTATTTAGCTTAATTGTCCCAAAAATGGCTACTATTATGGATGACACAATCAATCAACTATAGTCATACGAAGAAAGCCGCAAGATTTCTTGTGTAAGATGGAAGGTTAAGATGATTTTCTTATTACAGTCTGGCTCTGTAGAAGGAACAGCTTTCTGATTATTATTATTATTAGTGTTTAGGATTTCTGTCCTGCTGCAAATGAACTTTGTCTTTTCCCTTTATAAAATGCTTACTTTTACTTTATTCTTAGGAGCTGTAGCTTCAGAAGTTCGACTCTTATGTGATCTCGAGCCAGCTGAATCAACATGGTACCAATGGAATTTTAACCACAACATAGTCAATAAAGCACATTCAAATTGCATTGTAGGACTGTTAGAATTTTTCAATTTTGTAGGACTGTTAAACACATTGGAGGGGCAATGAGGGGAGCGGGTGCTGAGCAAATTTCGGTCCTGGTTAGGACGATGGTCGAAAGCAAAGCAAGCAAAAATGTTTTACGCTTGTTTTACGGCCTCGGCTACAAGTTAGACCATGAGCTGCTTAGGGTGGGATGCACCTTTCGATTTCAAAGAGTTGCACAGATAACTGTGACAGTTTCCTCGGTTAATAAGATGTTGAATTTGCATGCAACTGATGAGGCAGTCCCAGTCACACCCGGCATCCAGTTAGTCGAAGTTACTGCCCCTGCATCGCCTGAAAACTATTCTGAAGTTGTTGCGGCTATGTCATCTTTCTGTGAACATCTTGCTCCGTAAGCTTTCCTTATCTTCTGAAAATGAATCCTCCTACTTTGAAGAGATTTCCTTGTATTGTTGCGTGAAAAAAAAAGGGGAGTTGCAATGTGTTTGATTGCTTAACTAGTTTCACTGGACCCTTAATTCTACATTTCTTGTCTAGAACATGACCTGATGGCACAAATTAGGGGTTTTCCTGTTTGTCTATGATTGACTAGGAGACCTTCTACCCTCGATTCGGAGCATTGTGCTTAAAAGTACTTTCCTTTCTGATCCGACTTTCAGAAGGGATGTCGGAAGAACTTGAATCTCGAGGATAAAGAATTCGGGTTATGTTGTTTCATAGTTGTGCTGAGGACTATTTTTGTTTGACTATGCAAGTAATGAACTTTTTGGCTGAGCATAGTTTTGTAAATGTAGTTAACCTTCTGTTAATTTGTCACAGGCTCTTACATCTGTCTAAACCAGGCATATCTACTGGGGTTGTGGCAACGGCTGCTGCCGCCGCCGCTTCTCTTTTATCGGACGGTGGAGGAACGACTTTATGACATTGATGTTGTCCACTCCAAGATTTTTTTCAAGGGAGAAAATGAGAGACTTGTTGGAGAGAGAATATCGGTTATCTGATTCAAATGGACAAACCAGCAGCAAATAATAGCCATGTTCTCATCCTCACCGCCAGATTCTAACGAATCAAACGACCCTTTAAAGTGTGACATGCCCGACAAAGACAACCATTTTGGCGAAGGATGCTTTATGTATGAGCTATTGAGCTAGTTGATTTTAAACAAACTAGATCAGACATTTCAGTTATGTATCATGTGCACTTGATTCGTTAAATAAAGTGAGTGTGGAGCCCTTGGATAAGGGAATATCTGCCGACTAAAATAATTGTTCTTTTACTTGGTTTTATCATTTGTCACCTAAACCTTACGAGCCATAGTTGATCAATTCAAACACCATTATAATATCTTACTACCAACTATGTAATATGGTTTAACTAATATAATAATGTCCAGAGATTAGATTAAGTAATCCCAGATTATTATTAATTAATTCACAGTAAAACAAAATTGTGTATCCTAATCCATGTTATCCCACATGATCCAAGTCATTGTGTTCCACCATAGGTGCTTGATTGAAAGCTTAATGATTTTCCAAACATGGAAGAGAGAGAGAGAGAGACAGATGCTTTGACTAAACTTGTCCATCTTAATGGCGAAGACTTGAAGCTCTCTCTCTCTCTCTCTCTCTCTCTCTCTCTCTCTCTCTCTCTCTCTCTCTCTCTCTAACCTTCTCACTCTTATAGCAGAATCTTGCTTCCATTTCCCTGGCGGAAGAAATCTAAAACCAGGGAGAAGTAGGAGGGATGGGTTTGTCGTCAAAGGAAGAGAAATCAAGAAGAATATGGAGAGGTTTGAAAACCATCTTCTTCCTGATCACCATGTTAATCTCTTTTCTCTTTTTCTCTGCTCCTGTTCTTCTCGTACTTGCTGATTTCCTTCTCCCCTCTGCCATTTTTTCTGCTTCTCTCTATCCTTCTTCTCTCCATTTGCTGTTTTTGTCTTTGCTTCACAGGTTTTTACAGCTTGTGTGGTGGGCCGAGACTTTTTCGAGGGCCCTATCTGGGTATCACCACCCTTTGTTCCGTTCTATCATCAGGGTTCGTTTCATTGAAAGCTTCCTTTGTCTTCTCTGGTTCGGCAATGACCGGAGGAGTGTACGAAAACGCCATGGACATATCTTTGTTCATCTGCTCTTTCAGTTTAGCCATTGGACACATCTTCGTGGCATATAGAACGAGTTGCAGAGAAAGAAGAAAGCTTTTAATCTACAAAATTGACATCGAAGCTGTAAGTTTTGGCTTTCTGACAGTCTGCCTCGCTTCTATACAGAAAAGAACGATAGAAATTTCACAAGTCAACTAAATAAACCCATCTTCTCTCTCTCTCCTCTCTCTCTCTCTCTCTCCTCTCTCTCTCTCTCCTCTCTCTCTCTCTCTCTCTCTCTCTCCTCTCTCTCTCTCTCTCTCCTCTCTCTCTCTCTCTCTCTCTCTCCTCTCTCTCTCTCTCTCTCTCTCCTCTCTCTCTCTCCTCTCTCTCTCTCTCTCTCTCCTCTCTCTCTCTCTCCTCTCTCTCTCTCTCTCTCCTCTCTCTCTCTCCTCTCTCTCTCTCCTCTCTCTCTCTCTCTCTCTCCTCTCTCTCTCTCCTCTCTCTCTCTCTCTCTCTCTCTCTCTCTCCTCTCTCTCTCTCTCTCCTCTCTCTCTCTCCTCTCTCTCTCTCTCCTCTCTCTCTCTCCTCTCTCTCTCTCCTCTCTCTCTCTCTCCTCTCTCTCTCTCTCTCTCTCTCTCTCCTCTCTCTCTCTCCTCTCTCTCTCTCCTCTCTCTCTCTCTCCTCTCTCTCTCTCCTCTCTCTCTCTCCTCTCTCTCTCTCTCTCTCTCAGGAGTGTACGAAAACGCCTATGGACATATCTTGTTCATCTGCTCTTTCAGTTTAGCCATGGACACATCTTCGTGGCAATAGAACGAGTTGCAGAGAAAGAAGAAAAGCTTTTAATCTACAAAATTGACATCGAAGCTGTAATGTTTTGGCTTTCTGACAGTCTACCTCGCTTCTATACAGAAAAGAACGATAGAAATTTCACAAGTCAACTAAATAAAACCCATCTACAAAGGTATTTTATAGAAATAATTTCTAGGTTTTGATTCTCATTATATAATCATACGTAATGGCCAACATGATCAACCTCAACCCGACCACTAAATTCGGGGTGGAAATGGACGCTTACTGGCTCCATACCTTCCACTCTCTTACCCACTTGTTAGACTTAAACAAGCACTAAAGGTGATTACCAATTTAACCCTTTAAACTATCAAAAAGTTAACTAATCAAACCTGGCTGGACCGATCACACCTTCATGCATTTATATATTGTCGCACCTTTCTAAATTTATATATTGTCAGAGATCGGTTCCCAGTTATGGGGCAACTACCTCCAGTTCTTAAACATTACGCTTGAGAACGAGCCACGATCTGGGAGTGGTCTCGTTCTCACCTCCTTAAAATTAAGGCACAGAGCGGGGAGTTCGTCCCGAAACAACTCCTGTTCTTAAAACATTACGCTTGAAAACGAGATCCCGATTCAGGGCAGAGACCATTCGTTCCGGACCACCCTCTAAAATGAGGAGGCAAGAAACAAGGAACCGTTTCGAGGCGGGGACATTCTGTTCCCAATACCCCTCTCAAATAGGAAAGGCGGGGAATGGGGCCCCGTTCTGGAGAGGAGACCCTCCATTCTCGGCGTAAATACAGAAAAGGGTTTTCGGCTCCGCAGGAGTTTGATTTGTTACATTTTGGATAATTTAAAGTTTTAGTTGTTAGAATTTTTAATTTAGGGAGTGTTTCAAATTAACCTCGTACTTTGGAGTGCAGCCGATACTAAATAATAATCAATTTTCGTCAACGGCCTGTGTTGCGCATATGCATTTTACTTCATTCTGGAAGATTGCTTAAAAATGCAGAATATTAAAGAGCCAAGTCAAAGACGTATATAACACAAAAAAAAAAGTGTAGATTATTTGCTAATAATATTCTGTATTCCAGGTTTTTTCGTGGAAACACTATCCTAGGAGTTGATTTCCGAGTGAAAGGAATCCTTATAAAGAAAAAGTCGTCTAATTTGGTGGCCATTTGGCTGTAGTTTTCGCCCCACATTTTGACATATTCTTCTGTCACTGAGCTGAGGATTTTTACAGCCATTTGAATACTTAATTTGGGTTAGAGAATGAATGATGATTAATTAGTGCTTGGTCTTTCTCGCAGGTTACAGCTTACAAGAACAAGTTTGGAAGGTATCACCAGATTCTTCCACTGGAACGAGTGAAGTGAATATTACCCGAAAAACAAAGTCTCCTAATCCGCAAGTTTTACGTTGACCACAGGGCTAAGATTAACGCTAATATCTACTAATTTTTCAACCAAAAGATTGAAGATGATAAATGCTAACATCAGTGGTCTGTGATAATATAGGGTACAAGATAGAGCCTGTAACTTTTTCAGTCTGTGTATATCTGTCTTGTCCAATGAAAATTATGAATATACTTGAGACGAATTTTGTAGATTTTATCTTGAAGAGTTGCTTATTACTCGTTGAAACTAAAATTGAATAATGATTAACTGTGCTATTGGCTATTATTAATAAGATTATGCGATGAATACAACTAAATTATCACATTTGCTCTTTACAATTAACACAAGCACTCCCATTTTGATTCCTGCGGAAAACGTTGATCGGATAGCGTTTCTGTGTCCGGGTCGTCGGGAAAAATACTAACTTATCTTCTTCGGCCGGAACCCAACTGCCGGAAGAATTGAAAAGGATTAAAATCTGGTTAGGGTGAAGATAGTGCATTAAATTTACGAGTAAGTTTGTGAGATTACCTGAATCTGGTGACCAAGTGATGGAGAAAAACAGAGAGTTGGACTCTACCAAGCTCATAACCAGGGCATAGCCTTGGACCCCCTCCAAATGGCATAAACACATTGGCTGATCCTCCCGAGTTGCTCTCCTCGTTCTTTTCAACACACATTTCACGTACTTTAGAGAGAGAGAAACTAGAGAGATGGGAATGGGAAGAGAGGCATGGTTTGTTTTACCTTCCATCTCCATGGATTGAAAGTTCGAGCATCCTTAAAATGATCGTGATCCAGATGCACCGCTCGGAACGAAGCGAAAACCTTCCATCCCTTCGGAATTGTATGTCCTGCTTCAATTCAGTCCACATCTTATAACAATCTTCCAAATATCGTCCAATCGACTACATCAATTAACTAGTGCGACAAATAAAAGTATCAAGTGTATTAACCTTTGATATGAACGTCTGTCATGGCTCGCCTGAACACCCCACTGATTATATTAGCAACCCTTAACGTCTCTTTAACAACCTAATAATTGATTGCCATAAAAACAATTAAGGTCGATAATTAGTTTACTAAACCTGATTAATTGAACGTGACCATCAATTTACTTTACTCACACATTCGGTGAATGGCATTGACTTATAATCACTCCATTGGAGTTGTCCTTCTGAGCCGCCCTTCCTGGCCTCGATCAGTTCGTGCTCCTCCTGAAAAATCAAAATCAAAATTCGATCCCACGATGAGTATATAATCACCGTCTGATTTTACAGACCTCGAAATCAACGTCACGCGACTCCCGAGAGTCCAGGAGCAAAATGGTCATTTCAAAAAAAGTACACGGTCAAGACACAGAAGCGTGCTAGGTTCTGACACGTCAGGGTCTGTCTCGACACATGACGCGTGCGGTTTCTAAATTCCACTCTTTTGTCCGTCGGTTTCTTCTCTTCGGAAAGTTTTTGACTTTCCCTGCTGTAGTTCCGTACTTTCTATTGACTGTTTTTTTACTCCCATTGGGAATTTTTAATTAGATAAATCTTTCTACTGTGTCGTTGTAAGGTTGAAACGCCGTAAACTTCGTTCAATTTACAGTGAGTTATGTCAATGGAAGAAGGATTATGATGCACAGGAAGAGAGAGAGAGAGAGAGAGAAACCTTGAGTTGAGACAATGCGAGAGGGGTCTCTGTGAGGAACTTAACGGCGAGAGTCATAATCGTAGAAGTGGTTTCGTAGCCAGCGACGAGAAGGGCAAGCAAGAAATCGACGATTTGCTCGTCGGTGAAGCCGTCGTTTCCGGCCAACAAAGCATCAAGCATGTCATTCTTCACCTTTCCTTCTTCTCTCTCTTTCCTCCTTTCCCTCACTATCAGACCCAATGCCTCTGCGACCTTTCCCCTCGCCTTCAATGTCAGAAACAGGGCCAATAAAACTAGGAAGAGAGAGAAAGAGAAATATGCAAAGCCACGGAAATGTAGAGAGAGAGAGAGAGACTTTACTTTGATGGCTCTGCGGTAAGTGGTGGACAATAGCGGCAAAGGAACAGTGAAGAATCCTTCAATAACAAGGACGTATTCTTTCATCAGATTCTCCGTCCATTCGCCAGGATCAAAGCTCATTAACTGCTTCACTGCTACCTCAAACGTTATCTACGCAAAACCCATAAATAAAATTCACATTAAATTCACTTGAAACTGAGATTTCTTCCCAACCGAACTTACAATAATCAAGGAAGAGAGAATATTAGAGAATGACAGACCAGACATGCATGCATACAAGCTACTTCTTCAACACGTGTTATCTAGAACTCCGCGAAAGAACCAAAAAGAGAGGAAGAAATTGAACTTTTTAAACAGGCAATTGAACAGTGTAATCGATGAATCGTCACCTTCTTTGCCTCCTCCATGAGAAAGACCCGGTCTTTCCAAGACTCCAAATTGAGGCGAATCAACCGGTCTATGTCTGCAAGAAGATGATCTCGAATGATGGTCGAGTTGGCAAAGCTCATCGTGAGCGAATGCATTCTCCTATGAAGAACTCCTTTCATCAGCAGCAACGAATGCCTCCCCAACAAATTAGAAATCGAGGCCGGGTAGCTACACTCGAACAATCTCCCTTCATTTTGGAGGATGAAACGGTTCGTTTCCGGATCGGTGGAGAACACAGTCGGCTCGCCGAAGATATGGGTCGTGAATATGGAACCGAACCGCTTCACCCTCTGGTCGATGAACGGTTCTGGATTCTCGGTCTTGTAAGCAGAAATAAGTTGCAGAGTTTCACCGACAAAGGGCAGGCCGAGATTTCCCGGCGGAAGAGCGGATCGCCGCAATCTCCAGGCCCGGAAAAAGAGGAAGAAATATGAAACAACAGTGGAAATGAAAAGAGTGGAAAGAAGAAGAAGAAGAAAACCCGCCATGAAAGAGCTAAGTTGGAAGAAGTGATCAATCAGCGTATAAGTAGACAGAGAGGGCCAAAGATGGGAGGGGAATTAATGGAGGAAGAGGAGGATGAATGAGGCGTAGCACACGAGGGGTGTACAGTAATGGAATGGAGGGAGAAAAAGGAGAGGAAATAAATGTCGGATATTTTTTTCCATATCTGACAGCTTTGTTTTCCCTTCAAAAACTTTTCATTTTTTCTGTCCCTGTGGATAAGACTATTAAGACTGTTGGTTGAGGAAGAGAGAAGAGAGAAAGGCTTGGAATTGTCTATTATTTAAACTCAATTTCTACAACCATTTGTTCTGAACAAATCTGGTCGTTATTAGCTCGAAATTAGAGAATAAATTGGAAGAAAAATAAAAGAGAGGAAATTGAGAGGCCCTCAAAGCCCAAGCTTTATAGCTTTCTTTTGTTGTCAAAAGCAGCTTATACTCACGTTTTGACAAGTCATGATTTCTGGTTTTTGAGAAGATGAATGCTGATGATGGTTAATGGTTTGCAATTTGCATGTTCCAACCACATGTTCCAAGCACATGTACCATTTTTTTATATTATTTTTCTTTATAATTATAACTTCACGTACTCATTTTAGACTACAGGCTTCCATGGGAGGAGTTCATCAATTGAATTGGCGTTGCATAATTTAATTTCAACAGTATTTAATTAATATCCATTACACAATTTAATGTTAGCAAAGTTAATTGTTTTAAATGTAATGCTATGTAAGAAGGAGACGCGACCTATGTACAGACCCCAATCCCATAGGGCCGCCATGGGACTTGCCGTGATATACTGGACTTGCCGTGACATACTCTTCGTTTATTGACATAAAAAATTTCATTTTTCCTTTAACACTTAAAAAAAAAGAACTTGGACATTCGAACCTCTTTTATTAACATTGAAAGTCTAACTTAAAACGTATTTAAAAATACTAGTTTAAGGTCGGAAAAACATAGTTTAAAACTTGGGACCCAAAAACATAGAGGGGACATACATGGGGCACGCCCACGTGTGCATCGATCAGTGTTCACTCTGCTGAATGCCTGGGGAGGAAGGCATTTGCCGATCGATCGCGCTCTGCGGCGCCAATCGATCGGCTGAGCAGGGCTGCGCGCACATCGCGTGCCTTGCGCACGCCTTCTGTGCGCCCAGCACCCTCCCCTACCTTCTTCTCCTTTCCTTTGGATTTTCTCCAACTTTTCACCTACAAAACTTCAACCAATACATATTTCTCAAATAACTCATCTATCTCCACCTATTTACAACACCATTTCCGTGCAAACCTACTTCAACAAATCATCAAATCAATCAGACACTTAATCTATTTCACCAACATAAAACGTGCAGTGGAAACTTTATAAAATGATATACGGGAAACCCAATCATAAAAACCTATCCAAAAGTGACAATATCTCCAAGCTATCACCTAATCATCCACAACAAAATTCATTTACATATACACCTAGTACATTTACGTGAATTTACCCAAAAGTTCAGAGCACCACCCACGAGTCAAAATAGTTATGCCCAACACCACCTGCTCACTACGAGCACCATCCAGGCCATCCTTGAAGGATCAGAATTGTCTAAGAGGGGGGGTGAATTAGACTTTTAAAAAATTAATCTAATAATCAATTAGTGTTACTCTCTTAATTAGTTTAATGGCAAATAAGGTAATATCAAAAATAAAGAGAAAGTAAGAGAGATTCAACACCAGTACTTTTTACGTGGTTCGGCCAAACTGCCTACGTCCACGCTCCAAGGCTCACCCCTTGAAGATCCTTACCCTTCTCCTCACGAGAAATAACAGATCGGGATTCCGGGCTCCGATCAACTGCCTTTACAGATTTGGATTGAACTTCACGGGCGTCAATCCACTGCCGTTACAAGTTTGAGTTTGTAAAATATTAAGCTCAGACTACAATCTCACAAAAATGAATCTCAAGTTAGGATTGAGAGATGTAGAGAAGAATACAGAGTGTGAAATTAACTTTCGCAGTTAGGGCTCAGAATTCAAATTGGCAAAAGTTAGTCTTCGAGCCTTTTCTTCTGCTTATATACTCTGTATAAAATTGCTTCAGAGAATTGAATGCTTCTTTCTTCAAATGATAAAATGTTACCGTTGGGAAGCATCCGTACTGAAGCAGCTATCCGTTGCTTCTGAAAATGTTGTTCGTCGTCGCCATTAAAGGTCTGGAGTTAATGCTGAAAACGACGTCACTGTAGCTTCGCGGCTAACTTTGAATTATGGCTGAAGTTCACCGGCAGATGCAACTTATGAGCAGAGACACGTCATCGGTGGATGCAGCTTGAAATGCCATCGGCAGATGTATCCTAAAGATCCATCGGCAGGTGTATACTTGAATTCCATCAGCAGAAGCATCTTCAACTTTTATCGGCAGAAGCAGCTTTAAACTCCATCGGCAGGAGCATTGTCAAACGTGATCGGTAGGTGCAAGCTTTAGTCAACATCTCCTTTTGTCGTTTAGTCAATCGGCAGGAGCTGCTTAAAAACATCATCGGTATGAGTAGCGTCAAATGCTATCGGCAGATCCATCTTGACACGTCATCGGCATATATCTTCAAAAACGCTTCGGCAGATGAAACATATAAGCACTGACCACGTCATCGGTAGATGCTCGCTTAGAGCTTCATGGGCAGATGAGACTTGTAAATGTTATCGGCATATGCACCTCAACACGTCATGAACCGGCATCAGCAGGAGTAGCTTCAACAGCTATCGGCAAATGCACCTTGACATGACATCGGCAGATGTCTTCAAAAAACGCTATCGGCAGATGCATCATTTCTTTGTCGTGTAGCGATCGGTATATGCAAGCCTGTTTTGCTATTTAATTCTGTATACTCAAACCGATTTATTAGACAACTAAAATACCCTTTTCAAGGGTATTTCCAAATAAACTCATATTCATTATTCTCTTTAAATACACATAATCAAATTGTACACTAATTATACAATACATAATCAAAAACAAATTATGACTTAAACAATCTATAAGTCAACAATCCTATGCATTGACTTCAGGAAGACGTTTCTCACTTCCAACTTCTTCACCTACATCATAAGATTTAAACTATAAATCTAATGCTTAGTAAGGGGTGCACTAAAGATAAACATATCCATAAATGCATGATTTCGTAAAACATGTTCGTTTCATTTCTTAACGTTACATAACATGGAAAAATGGGGATTTACGCAAGAGTATATAATTATACATCACCCCGTAGACCACATAACTTGCCAGTGAGTTACCATTTATCGGGTGCCCTTTACTTGTCAATGAGTTGCCATTTACATGCCATGTGCCTACTCATCCACTACCCACGCTTAATCATTACTTACATTTCATCTTTTTACTTCTCTTTACTTGAAAACATGAGTGTAAAACATTTGGGTATGCCATTGTTTAAGACACACGATGCACGAGGAAGAATGTACATAACACAATATCACTATACAATGACAATTTCATGGACGTACATAACTCAAAGACAAACGTAACACTTAACGAATATTTGACATCCTATCGCTACCCAACTCATTAAAAACCCCACAATTCATCAAACCGTCATTACAACTTTAACATCATAGCCTCGTTACAATGTAGAGCCTTAAGGGCCGGAAACCTAACACCCACTTACCTGGCGTCCTTAGCAAGCCGTGTACTTCACCTTAAGCCTTCTCCATCTAAGACATTTCACATCTCAGTATTAAAATCAATCCTAAACAAATCAAAACTTAGCAATGCATCACAAAAATTTCAGTCTTGCACATGGATTTTGGCTAAACTTCAACTATCCAAAACTTAATCTCCACTTAACCAAATCCAATGATTCAAAAGCACAAATTTAACTTAAAGGGCCTATTTCAACATGGTGAAACTCATTTGCTAAGAAATTAACTTAGTTAATAACAGAAATTCGAAAATCATAATTACCTCCAAAATTTCGGTTTACATCATTCAAGCATTTCATCGAATACCTAGGAGTTCATAATTATCTCTACAAATCATCAATAACATTTATACTCTACAACAACCAAAATTTCCAACCAATCATTCAATTTCCAATCCAATTACTAACCTATCCACAACTCTATCATTTATAGCCATTAATAGTCATTAATACTTCAAACCCAACAATTTCTAACATTACCTTATAATTTCAAAATCCTAGAATCTCAAACCCTAATTGATCTCAACCCAAAACCGAAAATTTAATGTATAAACCGCTTAGATCTTACCTAGAACTTTAAATCTTTAAGAAAAACGGAAGAGCAAATCGACGTGGAGGAACAATCGTTCAACGGCGAGAAGAATCACCTGGGAGAAGAGAAAATCGCCAAAGAGGAAAGGGGGTATTCTGAAGAAACCATGGAGGGAGAGAGGAGGATTTTATAAATTTTGAATCCTAAATTACCATTTTGCCCCTTTAGCCTAATTCTCTAACGAAATCGTTACGTAGTCCGTCGGTTTAGATTCTTCGTAAATTCTTTATTCCATTTAACCTCCCAATTTAATTCTTAAAGTTCCAATAAAATTTCTCTGTTTCTGAGCATATAGTAAGAAATCATAACACCGAAAATCTCGGGTGTTACAACCTACCTATGAGAAATATAGATCAGATGACTTGTGAGGATAAGTTTATGAATTATGGATCCAAAATTGATTTTCAGTTCAAAAGCTTGAAATATATGGATAAACTTCACCATATGTATGTTTGGTTCGGTTATTCTTAAACAAAAATGACATTCAGATGTACTATTTAATAACTGACATATTTCAGTTCGGTCCCCATTGTAAAAGATCCATGGACGGAACCAAAAAAATTGACTAAAAAATGAGAACTAAATTTAAAACAATATCATTTCCATTCAAAACCCAAATAATAAAAAAAATGTTACATTCAAATTTTAATTTTATACTCTAATTTTACATCATGAGATGGTGATTACATGTTATTAGCTCATTTAAAATAATAAATTATACTAATCAATGAGTTGATGACACGTAATTGTTACATCATGGTATGAGATTAAAGCGTAAGCATAACTTTACTAGAAAGAAATCATGAAAATGGAATCAATATTTGATTTTAAATTTTAAATTATTTTGCTTGAAAACTAATTTAATTAAATTGCTTAAGAGGTGACAATTGACTGAATTGTAAAAATTAAATTGTTAATAATTAAATTATTATCAAATTAATAATTGAAATATTAAATTTCTACTTTATTTTAAATTTTCATTATTATATTATCATGATGTAACTATTGAATCGATGCATCAATTCCAAAATTTTTCGTTCTTTATTTGTTTATTAATATTTCTAAATTTGTTAGCCGCAAACTTTTTAATTTTACCAAGAGTCGGACATTTGAATCATACTTAAAGATCGTATCATTCTCCATTTTCATCGCAACCGTGACAGTCGCGCTTATAGAGCAAGTTCAAAGAAATTATTGAGTTTATGATAGAGAACATTCTTTTTAATCAGGGGAAAAGGAGGGGAAATCTTTTTGGCGTTTATTTTATTTTCGACCAATATAGGCTGTGGAGAGTTGATGAAAGAGGAATTAAAAACATATAATTCATAATCGTGACAACTTGATGTGAAAACAGAAAAAAAGAAAAAGGAAGCGATACCCATGATTCAAAGGATGCAGTTTCGTACAGATCCGTGCTGATAGAGGAGGACCCCACCCATCCGACGACTGTGAATTGATTGAGAAAGATGATCAGTCAACTCGAAAGAAACTAATCACATTTTTTAAAAATTAAATAAATAAAAAGAAATTCGACCCACATAATTTACTACTCCTCAAGTCCCGTCCAATCCAGATCATACATTTTTCTTCCTCCCTAATATTGGATTATTAATTAATTACTGTTATTATCAGTGATTAAATAAGATGGTTATCTTCGCTTTCATCGAGTTTTCGTTAATCAAAATCTAATTTCTATTATTTAATTTAGAAAATAAAAAACGCGTCGTCGAGTTGTATGGAAGTGAATTGAATAGGAAGGAGAAAAGAAGAGATATAGATAGATTTTGTGGTGCCAAAGAGTGCAGCTGTGACTTAGGAGAAGAACATTAAAAAAGAAGAAAGGACCACTCTGATCTCATCCATTTAAGCCGGGACCAATCTGAATTCACACTATTCAATTTCCAACCCCTAAAACCATAAAAAAAAAATTTAATTAATTAATTAATTAATTAATTCAGAAGAACATTCTCACTGCGAGGGTGGTTTTTTTTTTTTAATTAAAGTGTAGTTAGGAGGATGATTATGTAATTTTTGGGGAATTATTAGAGAGAGGAAGAGATAATTGAAGTAAATTATTTATAAGGTGTGGGTCCAATATTTCAATAATTTGATGCAAATATTGGAAGAAAGGACCCCATCTTTGATACTTTGAGTTGTCAATTTTATTTTTCCATTAATTCAAGTCTTGCCCATTCCCCCCACAGTAAATGTTCATCCCAACTCCTATTTTTTTTAATTATTAAAAACTATATGATAAGTTGAATAGTCACTCCATATAAATTATGGAGGAAGGTGGGACATGAGTGACGTCGTTTGGAGGTGGGGCCAACAATCACTCCAAACAGGGTCTGAAATAGACTGGTACGAGACGCGAGGCGAGGTCTGCGCCACACGTGTGTTTTCTCTTTAATTTTCCCAGAAATTAAAATCTTTATAATTGGATATTTGGGCTCCATTTGGGCCTTCTAGTTGGGTCTATATGGGCATTGGATTTACATTAATCTACTAGGTCGTATAATGGGCTTGAGGCCCATTACATGACTATTGGTTGGGCCTGTTTCTTAGGTAGTAGGTTTAGCCGTAATCACTATCTTCCATTGTCCTGTTTCTTATTTGTTGAAGGAACAATAATTCAAACGACTAAATTGAAGATCGAAATTTGTATTTGATAATCTTTTTAATATAAAAAAACGCCATTATGGCTAATATAAAATATGAAAGTGTAGATTAAAGAGGAAAAAGTCAGTTTTCACGTCTTACCAGGTTCACTTTGGGGAAGGGAGGAGTATTGTAATGGCGAATTTTGATTAACTCTACTTGCACCGCAATTCCTGAGATTGCTGAAGTATTCAACACGGCATAAGAGAGGTAATATTCACTTAGATTCTCTTTCTAGCATCTTCTGCTCTTGCTTGCATTGCTCCCCTATTCTTTCCTGCATTAATTAATTAATTAATTAATTAATTAATTAATTAATTAATTAATTAATTAATTAATTAATTAATTAATTAATTAATTAATTAATTAATTAATTAATTAATTAATTAATTAATTAATTAATTAATTAATTAATTAATTAATTAATTAATTAATTAATTAATTAATTAATTAATTAATTAATTAATTAATTAATTAATTAATTAATTAATTAATTAATTAATTAATTAATTAATTAATTAATTAATTAATTAATTAATTAATTAATTAATTAATTAATTAATTAATTAATTAATTAATTAATTAATTAATTAATTAATTAATTAATTAATTAATTAATTAATTAATTAATTAATTAATTAATTAATTAATTAATTAATTAATTAATTAATTAATTAATTAATTAATTAATTAATTAATTAATTAATTAATTAATTAATTAATTAATTAATTAATTAATTAATTAATTAATTAATTAATTAATTAATTAATTAATTAATTAATTAATTAATTAATTAATTAATTAATTAATTAATTAATTAATTAATTAATTAATTAATTAATTAATTAATTAATTAATTAATTAATTAATTAATTAATTAATTAATTAATTAATTAATTAATTAATTAATTAATTAATTAATTAATTAATTAATTAATTAATTAATTAATTAATTAATTAATTAATTAATTAATTAATTAATTAATTAATTAATTAATTAATTAATTAATTAATTAATTAATTAATTAATTAATTAATTAATTAATTAATTAATTAATTAATTAATTAATTAATTAATTAATTAATTAATTAATTAATTAATTAATTAATTAATTAATTAATTAATTAATTAATTAATTAATTAATTAATTAATTAATTAATTAATTAATTAATTAATTAATTAATTAATTAATTAATTAATTAATTAATTAATTAATTAATTAATTAATTAATTAATTAATTAATTAATTAATTAATTAATTAATTAATTAATTAATTAATTAATTAATTAATTAATTAATTAATTAATTAATTAATTAATTAATTAATTAATTAATTAATTAATTAATTAATTAATTAATTAATTAATTAATTAATTAATTAATTAATTAATTAATTAATTAATTAATTAATTAATTAATTAATTAATTAATTAATTAATTAATTAATTAATTAATTAATTAATTAATTAATTAATTAATTAATTAATTAATTAATTAATTAATTAATTAATTAATTAATTAATTAATTAATTAATTAATTAATTAATTAATTAATTAATTAATTAATTAATTAATTAATTAATTAATTAATTAATTAATTAATTAATTAATTAATTAATTAATTAATTAATTAATTAATTAATTAATTAATTAATTAATTAATTAATTAATTAATTAATTAATTAATTAATTAATTAATTAATTAATTAATTAATTAATTAATTAATTAATTAATTAATTAATTAATTAATTAATTAATTAATTAATTAATTAATTATCTCTTCTAGCACTTTGCTCTGTGAATTTTGACTGTCTGCATTCCTTTTTCTTCGATCGTCAAGTTTTCACTTTTCGACCATATCCTCCCTTTTCCCTTCTGTTTATCGACTACCCACTTTCTGAATCTTGTTTTATTTTTTCAATTTTGGCTTGGATTTTTTTTTTTCTGTCGTAGAGTTGTGGGCTTTGGCCGGAGAGATGGGCAGATTGTTTGTGCTGAGTCTGGAGGGGAAGATCTACAGCTGCAAGCACTGCCGGACTCATCTCGCTCTGTACGACGACGTTGTTTCCAAGGTTTGGATTTATCACAAGCTTTTGATTGCCTTTAATTCAGAAATCGTTTCTGGTTATTGAAAATTCTGATGTTATATTTTATTGAGGGATTATACACATGTTTTTGCAAACTGATTGTACCAGACGTTTTATGCAATCTGCTCTCTGTGTATGTTGTTTTCCGTGATTTTCTTCTGGTCTATTGTCCATTTAAGGCAAATTAAGGAAACTCTTATTTTATAAACAGAAAACTGGCGTGATGATATTGTTTTGACTTGTAAGTTTCGAACCTGGTTAAGTAAGAGGAGACTTTTGCTCCTAAAATTGCAATCGAGGCGTGGATTTCTGACATAAGATTCCATTTTAGCATGTTAATTCAATTTTTATTATAGCTGTGATCCAAATGCACCTTCAAAATCATCGGGAAACCAAATTTCACTGATTTGTTTTAACATATTTTGCAACCTCACCTATATTATTTGACAACTAAATATGACAATTGCTTCCTTTTCCAACTACATTACTGCTGATAAGTTGGTTTCATATATCCTCATTCTGATTTTTAAAAATATCTAGTTTTCTTAATTCACAAAGGATAGTTTGAGGGTGAGTTCTTCATGTGCTTCAATTCATGGTCTATTCATGGGTGTTCGTGTTATTACTCACAATCTCGAGCGATATGTATGCGTTGTGAATTTGCTATTAATGATCATCTAGTTTAAATGTAATGCTTGGATAAGGTGTCTTTTCTCTTCTTCTTTTCACGCTAATTGTTTTACATTATTTCCATAGAGTTTTACTGATGCTGATTAGAATTTTCTAGACACCACGTTTTATGTGTGGCTATGTTCTATGCAGGCTTTCCATTGCAGGCATGGGAAAGCTTACCTCTTCAATAAAGTGTGAGTTTTTCTAGATTTTTGGGGACGCCATTAATACCCCTTCAATAAGGTGTAAGCTTTGGAATTTTATTTTCGTGTATTGTCCTGCGAGATTAAACAGCACTTGCTTCGATGTTTTTCAGAACTAACTGGAATTTTACTATTGCCTTTGCCTCATCAAATTCTTCTATTCAAACTCATCAAAAGAACTAGAGTCCAATTAGATTCTGTTTGTTGAAGGTAATAATTGTTTTCCCTTCGGCAGAGTGAATATATATATTGGAGAGAAAGAAGATAGGCTAATGATGACAGGGCTGCATACTGTTGCCGATATATTCTGCGTTGGATGTGGATCGATAGTGGGTTGGACATATGTAAGATCGAGATGCATAGATTTCAAAATTCTCTCTTTCTTTGAGTTAAGAAAACTTGGTAATTTCAATTGGTTTTCCAGGAGACTGCTCATGAAAAGAATCAAAAGTACAAGGAAGGAAAATCCGTGCTTGAGCGGTCAGTAGTAGATAAGTCGCTATTACTCGAGAATCGTCACTGATCTGATTAAATGAGATTTTATTGCACAGATTCAAAGTGTTGGGTTCTGATGAAATCAATTACTGGGCAAGTAATGAAGCACAAGTTGGTGGAAGTGATGCAGATGATGCTTGAGCGATCAACATAATCTTGAAATAAAGAATTGTACATTCTATTAACCCTCAAATGCTATATTCTAATTCAATTGTGAAGCCTGGAGCTTGACATTTGCTTTTAGATTCAGTTCATATTTTCTTGTTCTGTCCTTTCGACATCAAAGATTTAAGTGCTTGTATGCTCTCAGACTTGGTCTTTAGAACTACAAGCTTCTAATCAATGTCAGTTTGCTCAAAACCTGCTCCTGCTTCTATTTCCATGAGACGTGGACTGACTATTAGAAAGAGTTTAGGATCTAAATCTTAGTGATAAATATCATGAATATGATCATTGCTGGGTATAAGATTTGTATGCTTAGCTAATACATTATCAAGCAAGAAGTAACTCATGATCTGATATGCACTTGCAGATGCATCTTGTGTTATAGGCATTTTCTGATATGCACTAGTCTATATGATCTGTTCTCTCAAAGGTCTACCGTTCTGTATATGTTTTGTGGGATTACTCAGATCACAAAGCTGGTGTAATTAACACTGAAGATTTCAAGTGTGTAATATACTCAAATCAACTGAAGCAACAATAAATTTGGGGGCAGAGAGCCATGTCTGAAACACAATTATCTAGCACAAAACGTACGAGGATCTAAGCTTCTTCATAATGAAAATCATACTAACTGATAATGGAGGAAAAATACTACAAATTGAAAATACTAAGTGACAACTACTGCTTGAGGAGTTAACGAAACTGTAGCATTCGATGGAGGATCAGCTGATGCAGGATCCTTCTCGGCGAGTGCGGGAGGAGGCGTAGGCTTCAAGTGGGGGGGTGTGTTGTGCTTCAATTTCAGGAGAATTTGTCGCATCCTTGAAAGGTCAGTTGGCTTCCCTGGTTTTGGACCTTGAACGACATTGATAGATGGCTTCTTTTCTTGATCTTTCTTCCCTCTCCTTTTTTCAATGGCGGGCACTTCATTTGGAAGGAGCTCAGCAATTGCCTTCCACCGGTTCTTGTCAGCCTCAGAATGGAATTTCCCCTGGTTGGCTTGGTATACCTTTACAGACACAATTGGGTAAGAAATAAACAACCATGGAAGCTGAAAAAACATTAAGATGGAGAGGAACAGCAAGAAACTAAGCAAACTTCTGTGGAATTGCTTAAATTCTGCTATTTCAGACCAACCAATGTATTGATGGTACCTTCTCTCTTTCCCTGTTAGTGATTTTATTGTTTTCGCAAGTAATTATCCTTTTCCTGTAAAATTGAACTTTGTATTCATCAGCTTCGTCAATGATCTGATTCAACAGCTCCTTTTCTCTCTTCTCTTTCTCCTCTAGACGTATTGCGTTTTTCCTGAGAACCGGCCAAACATTTCATGACTTTAATCAAAATCAATAGAACACGGGAGAA
This sequence comes from Begonia masoniana, assembly GCA_022432975.1. Taxonomy (NCBI): domain Eukaryota; kingdom Viridiplantae; phylum Streptophyta; class Magnoliopsida; order Cucurbitales; family Begoniaceae; genus Begonia; species Begonia masoniana. The sequence goes on from CM039504.1 coordinate 1,980,709, forward strand.
CCTTGATCCTGAAAGTGCTTGCAGAAGAACTAAACAAAAAGATAAATAATTTGAGCTCATAACTACCTAAGCCAAAGCCAAAAAACCACATCCTTCTTCGTCATCCTATAATTTTAAAAAATGGGCATGGCGAAAAATAGAGGAATGTGGATGCAATTTTTGCGCACGAATTACCCAAAAAAAAAATCAGAATATTCCATAAGGATCTGTTTAAATGTGATGAAAATTGAGAAAATTACCTTCTCCATTCTCTGAGAGCATATCCTTCATCAGGCCCCATCTCCGTCGGAGGTGGCAAAATCGGACCGTTCGACCCTTCAAACGCCCCATCGAAGCCAGTCCCATCAGCCTCAGCATAGATCGTCGATTGATATTGAGCGCGGGGAGCTGGGTTCTGTCGGAACACCTCTTCTTCGGCAGAGTAAGGGGAAGCCGGGTCATTGAAGATCGGGGAATCAGTCGCCGAGTTCAAATCAAAGGAATCAAATTGCTGAGAGGGAACGTGAGATTCATAGCCTACAAAAGCATCATGATCAAAGGGATGAGTCAAGACAGGAGAGGGGATTGAATCTTCGCCGGAATAATCGAACGAGGACATGGTTCAGCGGTCAGGAAAGGGGAGAGGAGTGGGGATCAGCGTGGAGAGCTTAAGGAGATGAAGATGATGAGAAATAAGTGGTTCAGGCAAATCGTCGGCCCAAAGGTGAAGCCCATGATTTCAGATCATTTTGGTTGGGTGGTTCGGGCAATGGATTTGACAAGTCTACGAGGAGATGCTTGGTCATGGGAAAGTGCTTGGTGATTCACCCTCCATTATTTTGGCCACCACCACCGCCATTGCCATCCAGACCACAACGCAGGGTGCTTTCTGGCAGTGACACCCACTTGCCATGGGTCAGAATGATCCTCTGAGAGCTTAATCAGGATAGTTAAAGATAACAATCTCTTAAAGGGCTATTAATGTAGATTTTATTTATTGCATATTTTTTATATAAAAATCTTTAATTTTCTTATGTCAGAAAGCGATTCGGCCAGCTTTCTCTTCTCCTGTTCGCCTTTAACTTGCCTTCAACGCTTCCGATACGAACCTGACTTGTGCCTTCCAATGGCGAATCTATGGCGCGCGGCGACGGGTCAGGCAGAGAAGCCCGAAGACTACGACGGCGTGGAGTTCTGGTCCAGCCCGGAGCGGACAGGATGGCTAACCAAGCAGGGCGAGTACATCAAAACATGGCGACGCCGCTGGTTCGTGCTCAAGCGAGGGAAGCTATTCTGGTTCAAGGGGTCAACCGTCAGTCGAACTTCTCGACCGAGAGGCGTCATTCCTGTGGCTAGATGTTTGACAGTGAAGAGTGCGGAAGACTGGCTCGCCAAGCAGTACGCATTGGAGCTCTCGACCGGGTCCGACACCATGTACTTCATCGCCGACTCTGAGAAAGAGAAGGAGGACTGGATCAACTCGATCGGACGATCCATAGTGCAGCATTCTAGGTCTGTAACTGATTTCGAGATCGTTGATTACGATAGCAATGTCCACAGAAGCAAGGAAGACAATTGATGATGTTACTTAGATGAATACATGAACATAGCATTGTAAAGCATCATATACATTGCATTTGTAATTCAAAAATATTAGTTAGAGTTCATCTGTACAATGGCATTCCGAGCTCTGCTCGATCAGCAAAATATGAAATCGGTAAATTTAAGGCCTACTTATTCCATGGATGAATAAAAAATAATCAAGATCATACCTTCATCAAAACTTTGCGTTGACTTTCAAGCTTTTTTATTCAGGCCATGAAAAAAATAAAGACCATTAGAAAAAATAAATTATCCCAAATATTTTGATCATAAGCCACCTATTAGACGATATTCGGTTGAGATGCCTTAATAGAGAGCTGCGAGCACCTTCAACATTAGCCAACGATTCATCCATGTTATCGTCAATCCTGCAAAATACAGAAGTCATACCATATCTGATTTTGAAGTTTAAGTTTGACGAGTCTTATGGATAGCTACTCTTTAGATTTATCAGCACTATCATCATTGTCAAGTTAATTGGATAGAAAGAAAATACCTGATAGCCAGTTCCCCTTGATGAGCAACCATTGTCGCCAAATGCGTAAAGATTCCACTGAGTTCTGAAATCGTAGACTCAACATTATGAAGAGCAATCCCACGACTTTCTGAATAAATTTCCTGTCTTGGAACCACCTGCTGTAACATTGACATTTCCATATGCTGAGATGGAGTGTTTTCGACAGCTAACCTTCTCCTATATTAGCAAGGCGGGATGTATGTGGTTAGAAAAGAATTCCTTTGCTTGCAGAATCCGAGGCTAATTTTCATAGACAAGCTTCATTTTATTAACAATCCTAAATTTAGCAATATTGAGGAAAAATCTCGAATTTTGTTATTTTATATTTTCCAACAACTTGCAGTATAGTTGGAAGATTGCCTTAGGCCAACATTGTGTTTAGGATTTAAACTCATGTATCATCGTCATTAAGATGTCGGCAAAAAAATGGAGATCCTCTAGTTATGATGTAGATAAGGCAGAATGGACAGTGGCCAATTCTCCTCCAGTTTTTTCAGAAAATAGCTATATTTCTGTTTCTACTGCTTGTGAAATGTAATCAGAACTCATAGTCCAATTGAATCAATTATTGAGCTGTTAAAAGGGATTGGCATAAATCATACCTCAGTTGACTACCAACTTGGGCTCCATTTACTGGCAATCTATAGAGAGAGAGAGAGATTAGTAAATTACAGTGTTCCACATTAAAAAAAAAAAAATTAGACAGCTTGGTGGATTTGCTTACGTTGGTGGTTGAGAACTCTCAGATGTATTTGATGAAATTAACCACGGTGGTGGCTGAGACACTGTCTTTGCATGATTTTGAGAAGCATTTTCTTTAGTTACAGTTGCGGAGAATATCTGCTTCCTACTCTCATTTGCTTTTATGTTCTATAAGGGAAAGAGCATAACTAAAAAATGAAAAAACAAGGATAACAAGAACAGTAATCAAGTCAGTGAGAACCTCTGTTCTTGTTGTTAACACATTTTTAAGATGTTTAGTGACCCCCATGAGTCTGTTTTTCAAGTCATCACAAACAGCTGTTGAGTGAACAACTTTATCCTCAGAATAGCTCCCATCGGCCATTTCCATGTTTTGAATAGTTTGTAGATCAGAGAGAGCTACATTCAAAGCTGTTATATCGTTCTTTATGAAAACGGTCAATTCCTGTATTTCCACAATTGGGTCATCAAACATTGATGATCTTTTTGCCACTGTATAACAAGGGAGGTAAAATGAAAGCTGAAATTAGTGCAAAAATTTTACATAACTATTGCAACTATTTTGAGGTTTACAAGGAGAAATGACTAATAACTTCCACAGCATGATAGTTTAAAGTCAGGTTATTGATTCAGAAGATATCTTAGAGATTGCAATCAGTAACTTGACGCATGTTAGAGCGTGTAGATCAACAGAATAGAAATCTTACTACATGAATGCAAGGATCTTTCAGCTAAATATTTCTCAAAATAAAGCCTGCTACGCAATATACAAAATAATTATGGTGGAACATACATAAAATGAATCATATATTTGCATCCTGTGAAAGATAGTGATCAAATTGAATTTTTCGTGTGGTTCAATTCAATGGTCATATCTCATAATCATCATTTTTTTCAAGCATGAACTGTCATTGATAACAACGAAAAATAAATAAAAAAGAATCTCGTAATGCCAATGACAGCACTATCTCTCCACATGTCACAGGTTCTAGTTGGAAACTAGGCTTCTGTTCGAGTTGAGCTTCTCATTTTTAAATTGAAATGAGAATACACTGAAGAAAATAGCCAAGCAAACAAGCTCGAAATTATATATATATAAAGGTTTCCATATGTTTTTGGAAATATCATATATCCTGTAAATGATCAATTCGATCAACAAGAACGTTAAGAAACCAAGATCCAGCCAAATTCGCATCAATTCAGGTATTCCGAATCTCAGAAGAACCAAACCCGAAAACCGTAAATAAATTGATGAAACGTGCGCAATTAAGGCGCTGAGGAGCAAACATACATTGCGCAAGTCGAGTAATCTTATGAGAGGTCTCATGCATTCCAAAAGAAATTTGCGCAGCCTTCCTGTTGAATTCTGACTTGGAAGAGACAGGTCGGGAAGGTTTAGAAAGAGAGGTCTCGTTTTCAGCTTGACTAACTATTTTGATTGGTCCGATCTTCTTCAACGTCTCAGATAAAGATAGAAACTCCGTCGTCCGATCTCGATAAGTAGTTGCCATGGCCAATATATACCGGAAAATCAAGTCATCGGATGAAAATGGAGGAAGATTGTGGGATCAGACAATCGCCTCGATGATGCCTTTAGAGCGCGGGTGAATAGAATTAACAGTTTCTCCTGCTCCCTCTTACTATGATAGTTCGGGGCTCCATCTCACCACGAGAGTTCGGGTCCGGGTTAGAAAATTGTAAACTTTTAACCATATATACGCAAACAATAAAATATAAGGTATTTTCAATTAACACTTTTAACTTTTAATTTCGTCAATCTAGATCTTATAGTTGTTTAAGACATTAGTAACAGACATCATACTGTTAATGTTCGTTGGCCGTTAAACCAAGTTAAATCTCGCTCAATCAGGGTTTTATTTTTTTCAGTCTATAACGACGAAGATTGAATTTTTGAAAAAAAAAAAAATATTTTTTCATTTTAATTGACATAATATAAATAATATTTCAATTTGGTGTATGGAATATCTGCCATGAAATCCAATTTTAATTGTCAAACATTCGATGGAATTACAAATGAACATAATATTAATGAAAGCGTGTGTACAGAAAAAATGATGACAAGGGTGTTTTTTCAGGATCAAGAAGAATTGCAGCCAATTGTAGTGGGAGCTGAATAAGCAACTAATTCTATTCCCTCTAAAGAAGCTTAAGAGAAGGCTTAGTAAACATGGTCTCTAAAGATTAACACTACACGTCTCACCAAAACCATATGTTACGGCTATCTACTGCCTTCACTGTTGTAAATACGAGAGGCATTCTTCCATAGTCTGCAGCAAATCTATTCACACATTGACTTCTTCTTTCACTGTGTCCTCCCAAGCTACTGATTCCCGTCGATCCGATTTCAAATATCTTACCTGATTAGAAATCACAAGCCAGAAAATCATAATATGAAACATGCTTTCTTTATTAGTAGAAACCCCTTGAATCTTAATATCCATGAAGAAAAATTACACAAAAATTAGACACCCACACATTTAGAACTAAATTCTCATTTATTCGAATAAGGAAATCGTTCCAGTACCATTAGCGAAGGAGATTCGATAACAAAATCATTATCATATACCTTTTACCCATATAGGTGGGGCACCAGTTGCATTTGCAACGAGAAACGACATAGCAATATCCTCACAGTTCCTGAAAAACATTCCAGGGTTTGATCAAATATTTCAATTAATGCTCCAAATCTCAAAGGATGCAAGCAGACTGAGATGAATGGAAATGATAAATTTATTACCTGTTCTTGGTTATGAACTCTCTGATTGATGCAGGCATCTCATTAGTGTAAAGACTTAAATACTTTCTATGGAAGAATGCTGCCTTTGAGAGCACCATACTGTACTTACCAGTCCACCAAACAGACCACCATCCTCCATATATGTACTCAGACACTTTGTCCTTCTGCATTACAAGCAACAAATAAATAATTCAGGAAAAAATTAATTTTAACCTAGATAATTCATCCACTATAAAAAGAAATGTTTCAGACAAAAAGAAAAAGAAGTAGCTAATTAACTCATATCAAGTTCCTAGAGGTGAATTTACACTCAACAATATAAAATAGTAATTTATTCTCAGCCCCAGTGGCAATGATGTCTCTGGTGGATGAAGACACCGACTTACGGTAAACATTAGAACCTAGAGATTTTGACATCGACAAAGGGTTACATCCAACGATGCTTTTTTGAAGAAGCAACTGATTATCTTCTATAGTTCTTCAACCTAATGTCACCGTAAAAACTCTTTATCAAGATCAAAGGACAGTATATAATTATGCATATAAGCCAAGATAGTGCAAACAACATCTAAGGTGCTCACATCAGTGAGATAAAACTTGGAGTTGATAAGCAGGATAAAGATCAATAAAAATTTCTAAAACACACAAGCTTTCAACGTTGGCTCTGTAAGGGATCAAAGCCAAAGTAGAGTGTTGCATGGCAAAATCAAGTCTACATAAAGTACAGGATTTCGATTTAAGATATTATAAGTTTTCCAGAAAAGTTGACAGTAGGTATACCGATTGATCAACCCAATGCATGCGGGGCACGAATCCCACCATTGTATCAGGTGCACTTTGCCAAACAGTAAAAGCAAACTCCACTGAAGAGCATGGAAAAATCACATCATCATCAATAGAAAAAATGGCATCAGTCTGCAAATCCGCGGCTTCTTTAAATCTGTTGTTCAAACTGTCTTCTTTATTGATATCAAATTTCAATCCAACTTGTTTCTCAGCTTTAGAATTTCCTTTAACAAACTGGTTAAGGTACTTTATCAGCGAGTCTGACGGAGGATCAGGTTCACTCCACACAATATGAATAGACTCGAGACCAGGACATGATGTGTAGTGAGAAATTGACTGCTTCAAAAGATCATACCTCTTCCATGTATTCATTACAATGGTATATCCTTTCCTGATTGCAAAGACAACATGTGGCAGTATGATCAGAAAAATTAGAATACCTTAGCATGAGAAAAGACTCCGTCTATGAAGAATGTAATATAAACGAGTTCTAGTTAGTCCAAAAATAAAGGTACAACAAATCAAAATGAGGCAGGATCAGAAAAATAAGATCCTTGTCATGAGAAAAGACTCCATCCATGAACAACGTGACATAAATGAGTTTGAGTTAGTCTAAGAATACACGTACTACTTCATTACTGGAAAATCAACGATTTAAACAAGAATAATGCTATCAGCAGAGAACTATCTTTCTCAATCAGTGCACACTTCAATGACCTTGATGAAGGGGATGTGATAGTGTAAAATTCAACTACAATCTTCAAATGTGTATTCTAAAATGCACATACAACTTCCTTACTAAGAAATCACAACTAAAAGAAGAACTATGCTTTTAGCAGAGAACTATCTTTGTTTATCACGAGATCCACACTTTATTATTGCATAACAACGTTGATATGATTGGTGGAAAAGGTCCACTTGAATCTTCAAATGTGTATTCTACCTATCATAGTTGTGAAGCCAAAAAACAACCATGGAGATAATATTTCCCTTCTCTTCTTCTCCAACCATGAAGAAAGTCTGAAATGTTTATAGAACATGATTGAACACATTTATGAAGTTCTGTGTAGAAAAATAGATGTAAACGTGAAATCCAAGTAAAACCTCCAGAAGAAATCCTTATCATTTCTCTACTGCACTGATATAGAAACTCTCTATGCGTACCAAATTTTAAATAGAGTTTCCACAGGATAAGGAACTTAGTTGAAAAAATTTTCATTATTCCAAAATAGTTCGCGTGCTAGGAAATCACCAACGTTTCTCTTATATTTATTTCTTTATGAAAGAGAGGTTGCAATCCTACTTATGACTGTGACTTCTGACCTTTTCTCTCAATCAAATGCTACCAGAAATTTATTATTAGTTGAGTTTTATCTGAAGCAGAGTATTCCTTACAAGAAGTTATTAATCTCAGTCTGACCCATTCCTCATATGCAGTCCAACCCCAAAAAAAATGCTTGTGAGGAGCAAGAGATATTCCTGGATTATTTTAATAAAAATTAGGTTTTAAACTAGTATAAATAATGGAACAATTGGACGAAAACAATAAATTGAAATACGTTATTAGAGGCAACAAACTGTAATTCTTGGAATCTTAGCCAAAAAAAGAAGTCCCAACTTGCCAATTTAACAAATTTTCACTCTTATTAAGTCAAAGATATAACCAAACTCTTCGGTGACATAAAAGCACTTTTAAAGAGTGAGACAGACAGCACGAACCGTGGTGGAGAAAACTGGTCCAAGGTAGAAGTCGGATACGTTCTCCATCCCATAGAATTAGAGGTGCGGCTCGCGAAGGCGATGAAAGTGAAGAAGATGCAACAACCGAGAAGAATTTCGATCTTAACGGATCCCACGAGTGAGATGGCTAGCTGCCGCAGCCTTTGAACCAAACGACGGTGAAACAAGCTCAACCTCATCATAAACTCAAGAAGGAATCGGCCCCCCACTCCCGCCGATCCCTCCGATTATGAATCTGTTCTGAGAAACTTCGAAGACCAATCAGAACACCAAACGAGCCACCGGCCCATCATCGGAAAAGAGAGAAGAGCGCGAGACTATAACGTTGGCGGAGAATGCGCCAGCGAGGTATGATCGACAGCGAAGTAGATGAAGGTAATGGAGGTGCTCGATTCCCGTATCCGAAATTTGCTTCTGCAAAAACTATTATGGTCCGGATTGTCAAAATAGGTAACTCTTAAACCCCTGAACCGTCTGTCTCTCTCTCTCAGGCCGTTCATTTGACCGCACCAGTTTTCAAACTCCAACGTCGTCGTTTAATTTTTTTAATAAAAACTGATTTCGAGTAATTCCCACGTTGTCATTTTGTCTAATTCTGACTAATCAATAAAATGTTCATTTGAAATTTGAATCAATTTTGGAAAAATCGTCCTTTATTTTAGAAAGGATTTGGTTTAATTCTTAATATTTTTTAGTAAACTTTAATGATTAAAATAAGAGTTAATGTTACATTTATAGTCAAAATTTGAAATAATGCTTTCGTGAATTGAATATCAAACATTTAAAAACAATTTTTTCCATTTTTCTCATCGTTTTTGTTGATTTATTTGAAATTATATGATGACTTTAATTTATTTTTTGTATCATAACTCAAGTCACTGGTCACGTGTTTCCAAGGGTATTATTTATATAATATTATTTCATTAAATATGGATAAACTCAGCATGTCTCGTGTTGACTACTCCTATTTGCTTATGTTTATATTTTATATAAAATGTACCGATTAAAAATATTGAGGTCCATGAATGTAAATGTAAGATAACTATTGATTCTTTCCTTTTTGAGTGAATCTTTTAACAACCGGAATTCATTTAAATTTATTCTTGAAGTACAAAACGTTCCATTTGTTGGGAATTATGTGCTCAAACAAGCAAATGTAATAGAACAGTTATATTATTTAAATTGATTAATATTATGCTTGCATTTAAAGATCATGCTTTATAAAATTCAGATAAATTTCCTTGGTTATTTGTGCAAACTTTATATTGACATATATATTGTATATATGAGAGATATAATATAAAAAGTAATAATTAAAACAAGTTCATGACTTATATTTGAAGTATGGAATCTTCAAATAAATCATAGTCATAAAGTTAGTTTATCTCATTAAGAATGTATAGTTATATCCCGACTATATATGTAGTGACATAAGGTAAATAAGTTTTATATAATATGATTATATAGGACTGGACCAGATAAAATTATATTGTTCTTATAATTTCCGTTAAACCTATAACAAATAACTTTATCATAATGATGGTCATATGTGTATAAGCTTAATTCATTGTATTTAACAAACTCCTATTTTATTTTAATTTATTCTTTAATTTACTTGGTAAAGTTTTGTATGAGTTATAATTCACACACCTCGTATATTGGGAATAAATTAAAATGAATAGCTGAGAATATTAATATCGATACAATGAAATCCATTTTATTGGATTCCCTTTTTTGTTAGTTAAAAGATCGAATAATTAGCGCGCAAATTCATAAATCGTTATGAATTAATTATTCAATCAATGACTAATGGTAGTTAATGATAAAGATGTAATATGAGAGGTTAACGGATTATGAACCTAGCTCTATTACGAATCTAAATGGAGGGTTAGTACATATGTAATGACTATATCAATGGACATTACTTTGAGTAAACATAATCTATATTTTTAAGAGTGTAACTCTAAGTATTTAGTGGACTTACTTTAAAGTTAATAATTACGATTAATTGATATAAAGATTTTATATTAATTAACGGAAAAATTATTGAAGCTTAAAATTATAGGTCCATCGGTCCCTTTATCACCTTCTATCATTATTCAAATAATAGAAAAATGAACAAAGAAGATTAAATAATTAACTATGAGTTAATTATTTAATACACTCAATAATAAGTTTATTATATTTCATTAGATGAAATAGTTGAATAATCAACTTATAAGACACATGACAAAGGTTGTCATAATTAATATGTTTGTTATGTTTCATCAAAATAAATAATTGAATTGTTCAATTAATTAACAAACATAAAGTTGTTTTTGAAAATAGTTTTTTAAAATGAATTTTGTCAAATCATGGTGCCAAGTGTAAGGCCATGATGAGAAGTTGTTTTGATTTCCATAACATCTTTTGTTATAAATGTTATTAAGAAATCAATTCTAACTTAATGGTAAATTAAATTTTGTAACTTTTGTTTTAAATGTTATGATAATTGTTACAAAATTCTTACACTATAAATAGAGGTTAAGACCTCATTTGCAAAGTGTGTGAAGAGAATTCATTTTAAGAACTAATATATTTTAAGAGCATTTTCGTGGTGGTTTGGAGAATTGTTCTCTATATCCATATAGATCGTCTCATGTGTTGAGAAAACGATTTATCACAAAATTGAGTGTGATTTTTTATGTTCATCACGCCCACACGTCCTTATTCGAGGTGAGAAAGATTGATAAAGAAGATCGAAGACTATTCAATATTAAGAAATTGTTCTTCAAAGATAATTTCTTTAAATCTAACTTATTTGTTTTTATTGCATATAATTATTCATATATCATAAATGACGATCCTATTATTATTGTGAAAAATCGTTTTTCATAATATTTAAGTAGCGCACGTATGAGTGTTATGAACACCATTAATTCCGCCGTGTGAGGGAACTTAAATTCCAACACCATTTGTTTCTAAATCGCTTCTTCAAAAATAACTTATGTTTCATAATTGAATGTCTTAGATTTTTAACTTTTTAAGTGAGTTCATAACTTAAAAATAAATTTCTTTACGAGTCCAATTTCTAATTAATCAAGATAATCACTTGTTTCGATATAAACAGTGTCTTGTTTTATATTTTTCGATGTAGCCCAGTAAATCATTTGTATTATTGTACAATTATTTATGAAAATAATAAAATTGTTAAAATGAACTGAATTATTATGATATTGTTTTTCTTTAATTTCAATAACTAAATTTGAATTTTGAGAAAAATATACTTCGATTTTAGTTTTTACCTATTTACAATAAATGCTTTTTTTTTCTGTTATATATCACACAACGACAGACTATAGTAGAATCTTTTGTATATGATAAGTTATGTCTTTTATTTTATTAATATTTATTTGACACGTGTGTTTAAATAACAAATTAATATAGTATATTTTTAGAATATAAAATAAAATTTCTTTTAAATTTTATAAAACTTTCCTGAATAAATATGAGTAAATATAAACGTTACATCATCAACTAAACTTCCACAACTTTCGTCTTTCAATATAGAGGCCAGCAGTAGCACTAAATATTTTTAGAATATAAAAATTAGTGAATTATTTACCATAAAAAGTAATTAAAAAGTAAATAAATAAATGGGCAAAAATGATGAGGCTTATCCTGTACAAGTGGAGTGCAAACACAAAACATAATAAAAAAAAGAAGTAAAAGTAATACGATGACTGGCTATGATTGCCAGGTCTGCCAGTAGCAAATTAATCAATGGCCTGAAAACTCCAGGCGGTGGTTTGTTAGTGAATAATTAGTTCCTTACGTAATGATTAATTATCCCTTAATTTTTTTATTAGTGGGTTAGGTTAATTATTTTAAAATATACGTCATTAACATTAATCATAATTATCTAGATGTCAACCTTGTTATTTTGTCCATAATTTATTCAACTTTAACTCTTAATTACGTAATTGACTTGTAAAATTGTCCTAATTATTAAATTTGACCTTATATTCTGTAAAATTAACTCTCCTTGTTTTTTAGTGCGGAAAAACACACGTGTCATGAAACGATTGGATATGCCTTCCACCACGTGTTCATAGTAACTCCCTATTCCTTATGATGTGCTCATGGAAAATAAAACAGGACCCCACCGACGAAATTCTCACACCAGCTAAATCGCCGTTCAAATCTGATCACACGGTGTCGTTGTCATTCGCATGCTATTCTATAAACATTGGACGGTGGACTTAGCGGGCTGCGCCACCGTCATTTTTTTCAGCGGACAAGATTGCGCCACGTGTTAACCAAATTGAAGTCATTTCCAACGTATAAAACACAACGGGTCAATTTATTTTATTTTATATTATTTCTTAATCTCTAAAAAATAACAATACAATTCACGACTAAAATTGGTCGGCAATAGGTTGTGTGAATAATTCCAATCATAAAGAGTCACTGGGTCCTACCACTACTGTTCCTCACTTCATCAGCTTTGAGCCTTGGATCGAATAATGAATGCTATATAATAACCCGATTACACCCACTTTCTTCTTCACTACCATCGCCGAATATTCAGGTTCGCAGTGACTGGCTAACAAGTTGCAGACTTTGTGACTCAGATAAGGAAGGAATGGAGGGTAAGGAAGAAGACGTGAGATTGGGAGCCAATAAGTTCCCAGAGAGGCAACCCATAGGGACGGCCGCGCAGAGCCAAGATGATACCAAGGACTACAAGGAGCCACCACCGGCGCCGCTTTTTGAGCCCGGCGAGCTAACGTCGTGGTCTTTTTACAGAGCTGGAATAGCAGAGTTCATTGCCACTTTTTTGTTTTTGTACGTCACGATTCTAACCGTGATGGGCGTCGTTCGAACGAAGCAAACTACAGGCAACTTGTGCGGAACTGTCGGAATTCAGGGAATCGCGTGGGCTTTCGGCGGCATGATCTTCGCCCTCGTCTACTGCACAGCCGGAATATCAGGTTCTTCCACCGAGAAACCATAAGAATGAGAGATTCTTTTTTTTTTTTTTTATGTTTGTTAATCGAGTGCCTGATCCTACTACTACAGGTGGTCATATAAATCCGGCGGTGACGTTCGGGCTGTTTCTGGCGAGGAAGCTTTCGTTAACTCGGGCGATATTCTACATGGTGATGCAGTGTCTTGGAGCGATTTGTGGTGCTGGCGTAGTGAAGGGGTTTCAGCCGAAGTTCTACGGGAATTTGAATGGTGGAGTCAACTACGTAAGCGCTGGCTACACTAAAGGCGACGGCCTTGGCGCAGAGATTGTCGGAACTTTTGTTCTTGTTTACACTGTCTTCTCCGCCACCGATGCCAAACGAAGCGCCAGAGACTCCCATGTTCCTGTAAGCTCCCTCTTTCATCTTACTCACTGTCTGTCTTTCTATCTCTTTCTTTCCTCTCTTCTGCTCAGAGTCTTTGATAATTCCCTTTCACAGATTTTGGCTCCTCTGCCAATTGGATTTGCTGTGTTCTTGGTGCACTTAGCAACAATTCCCATAACAGGCACGGGCATAAATCCAGCCAGGAGTTTAGGCGCATCTATAATCTTTAACAAAGAGCTAGGCTGGCGTGACCATGTATGCTCGTTGATTAGGTTTCATTTATATTTCCTTGAATTTTCTGAATATGATCATTTACATGTTAATTTCTTGATTGCAGTGGATTTTCTGGGTGGGACCCTTCATTGGTGCTGCACTTGCAGCTCTTTACCATCAGGTGGTGATCAGAGCCATGCCTTTTAAATCTAAGTGACGAAGAAGACGATCTTAATGTCAATGGTTCTTTAAGTCATGGCTTGTTTTCTGTTGTCAAAGATAAATCTGTAGTCTGTCGTCAATTTCCCTGTTTCTCTTTGTGTATTTGTGCTCAACGAAGCGTTAAATCACAAGCAGTTTGCCTTCGCAGTCTCTCTCTATCTCTCTATGACACTCTGGACAATTGTTGTTTAACGTGTGGCTGTGAAAATATGCATCCAGATTCAGAATTAAAACAGATCAAAAATTCTACTGCCTGGCAACGTGTTATCATTCTTTACATGTCTTTTCGTTCTCTCTTTTTCACCAAAATTAAGAAGAGTGGTTTTTTTTTCCAAAGAGAGATAAGTCTTAGGAACGACTTAGAGCTTCTGTAGATTGCGACGTTGCTTTGGCTGTGGTCCTCAAACAATAGGGGATTCGGCAGCGCATACGTAATTTAGAGAATAGGCTGCTATGGCAGCTTTATTTGACTTTTGAAATAAATTGCACCTAAGCACTAGGGTTGGTTCTATAATTCTCCATTCTTTTCTCACCAGTTCTCCAAGTCAAAGTGAGAAAAACCGACGAACGGAGGTTTCTCTGTTGCAGAATTAGTGTAGAAACGGCAGCCATCGTTCTCCCAAAGTTGATCGGCGTGAGCTAAGGGAACCAGCTCTAGATGATCATAGGATAATCTATGTCAAAGATAAGATAAAGATAATCTCCTGCTCCACTAAGCTGGATGAAGACAAACTTTTAAGCACAAAACAGAAGGCTTGCCTAATCGTCAGCTACGTCTGCAAACCATTTGCCCGATTATTTTAACCCCATTTGACCATTATTTTAATAACATTGGTGATAAGATTGCTCTCCTATTATAATTTCTTAAATAATTCTTTTACGTATCACACGATCATTAGTGTAATTAAAATATAAATTGCAGCCATGATTATTTAATTCAACACAATCAAAGCATATAACAAGTACTCTAAATGAGGCTTATTTATTTTACATTTGATTATTAATTATTAACGTTAAAATCATTGTTTGATGTAAATAATGACTTATCTTAATTATTTATTAAGGTAAAGTGCAATTTGGTCCATACAACTAGATGAAATGAGCAATTTATGCAGTAAACTTGAATAATAGGTAAGAACAAAATTAATCTATTAATAATGGGCAATATGACCTCTACCGTCATATTTTCCATCAAAAAGTAACATTTTTTCACTTGTTCATTTTTTTTTCTTGAAATGCCCCTCACTGAATCGAACCGGACCAGATCGGTTCGGCTAATTCCACTCTGATTTTTTTTTTTAATTCTATTTATTGGAAAAGAGAAGACAGAGGAATATAATTAAAAATAAAATAAAAAACTAAAATGTAATTAGCTGAACCGGTCCGGTTCTGTCCAGTGAGGGGCATTTTAGGAAAAAAAATAAACAAGTGAAAAAACATTATTTTTTAACAGAAATTATGACGATAGAGGCCATATTGCCTATTATTAATATATTAAGGTTGTTCTTGCCTATTATCCAAGTTTACGGTGTAAATTGTCCATTTCACCTAGTTGTAGGGGCCAAATTGTAATTTATCCTATTTATTATATTAAACAATGAATACAATGAGTAACTCTAATTTAGAGGATAGGAATTATCCTTAATAAAATTAATTTATTTTTGCATTAATTTATTAAATTCCAATAATGGGCCGGATATAATGAATCCGGCCCATAAACTCATATACTGTTTGTCTTGACGTAGAACAAAGTGTTAAATCTCTGGTGAAAAGCCCTAAACGGCTGTTTCTTCTTTCTGTCTTCGCTAGCCCTAACGATCCAGATCGCAGCTGCTCAACAATGGCGCCAAGCGAAAGCACAGTTTTGCAATTTACCCCTTCTTCGACAAGCTTGTCAGCGAAGGTTCATCCTTTGGTTATTTTCAACATCTGTGACTGTTACGTTCGACGCCCTGACCAAGCTGAGCGGGTAATCGGAACTCTTCTTGGATCTGTTTTACCCGACGGTACCGTCGATATCCGAAATTCGTATGCCGTTCCTCACAACGAGTCCTCCGATCAGGTCCTCTTCTCTCTCAACTTACGTCCCTTAAAATTTATCAGCTTTCTGGTACTGATGTGCTTGAAAATTCTCAAGTAATGTTGCTGTCTTTTTTGAGTTTTCATTTTCTTCTGTAAGTACTTGTTTCTACTCTTTTAACCGCTTTTTCAGAATTCGTGATTTTGTTTTTGTTTCATAAGTTTGAAAACATGAATTTTGGCTCCCATTTTATGACTATGTAATTGTGGGTTAGTTTATCTATTTGATTTCCCTTAATGTTCCATGGACTACGTTAGACTGGGATGAAGGACGATTCTATCCCACTTCTTAGTTATTGAGAAAACCCATACTAAACGTGTGTAATTTTTTCATTGATCAGTTCAAAACTTTTACGTGCCTCTCTAATACTTGCTTTGGTGTCGTGTTCAGATAATCTAAACGGAGGTTGAGATTGAGTTCGTTTGAAGAAATTTTATGGTTTTCATTTCATCTGCTTTTTCTTGATTCTGCAGTGTACCGACTAATCATGTCCAGTATCAATGATTTATGGTCTTATCTTCCGGTCTTCTTTACCCTGTCTCATGTTAACTGTTTATTTGGTTGCAGGTTGCCTTGGATATCGATTATCACCATAATATGTTAATTTCCCACCAAAAAGTGAACCCAAAGGAAGCCATTGTTGGATGGTATGTCTCTTGCATTGGAATATTTTAGTTATTTGTATTGCAATTCATAGCTGTCATATTTGATTGATGGGTGATACTGCAATAACCATGCACTGTCTTGTGTTTTCTAAGAACGTCCCTATGTGAATGTAAAAGGTACTCAACTGGCCTGGGAGTTACTGCTGGCAGTTCGTTGATTCATGATTTCTATTCAAGAGAAGTTCCCAACCCTATTCATTTGACTGTTGACACCGGCTTCAGGAATGGTGAGGGTACCATCAAAGCTTATGTCAAGGTCAATTTGTCTTTGGGAGACAGACAGCTTGCAGCCCAATTTCAAGAAATTCCTCTAGATCATCGTATGGTTGAAGCTGAGCGAGTTGGATGTATGATTACACTTCTCTCTCTCTCTCTCTCTCTCTCTCTCTCTCTCTCTCTCTCTCTCTCTCTCTCTCTCCCTTTCTCTGCCTTTGCATAGATGGTACACATCCAAACCTTTATCTATCACTGTTTTCATTTGTCTTGGCATTTCATCCTAGAGAGCGACTCTCCACTTTAGGTGAAGTTCTGATGCAATGCACGGCACACATCTTAAAAAAATACGATCCCAATTTTTTTTCCATTTCAGAGTGGGGGTACGTCGTTGTACACTTCCAGACATGTATTGAAAAATAACCGGAAAACTTGCTATGCATAGTTTTAATATCACTTTTACGCATAAATGTGTCCATGATACTTTGTATATATGTATAGTTGTTAATTATGTGTCCTGCTGTGCTGTCTGCGCCATGTCTGTGCCCGTGGTTTTGTTTCTGTGTTTTTTTTTTTCTCTCTGATGTTTTATCAATTTGATAATCTTGATTATAAATCAGATTTCATGATGTAGATGATATTCTTAAGTCAACAATGGTTGAAAAACTACCCAATGATTTGGAAGGGATGGAAGTCTCAATGGAACGTCTACTATGTCTAATTGATGATATCTACAAATACGTGGACAATGCTGTGGTTAGTAATATAATAAATACAATTTTCTAATCTTTCTGAACGGTATCGATATCATTTTTGTCACACGATTCTGCGTTGTAGGAAGGTCATGTTGTACCCGACAACAGCATAGGAAGATTTATAGCGGATACAGTTGCATCCCTGCCAAAAATGTCGCCATCATCTTTTGATAAACTAATGAATGATAACCTTCAGGTAAGATGCCTTTAGTCTCTCTTGTTATGAAATGATAAGGGATTGTAAATGGATCAAATCCTCTGGTTTATTGAAGTCTTCACTGAGATTTCATCTCATGTCTCCTACAGGATCATTTGGTGTTGCTTTATTTGTCAAGTATCACCAGGACGCAGCTTAGCTTGGCTGAAAAGTTGAATACAGCAGCTCAGAACCTGTAATTTTGATTCTCTCGAGGATGACATGCCTAGAGGAGTCTAGATTTTTCACCCCCCCTCCCGATGTTCGACCCATTTCCTAGTCCCATGTTATACTAATGCTACGTGGGTTTCTAGGAACTTCATTTTGACATCTTATCAATCATATCAAACTTTGCGTGTGAGATTCTATTTGTTGTCGTCAAACTTCGCTTTTTGCCTTTTGGTGATATATTACTTAAATCAGATCAACGCTAATCACGCGACATCTTATGTGACACGACCTCAAAAGCTTGTCTTGACTTTCATATTTTTTTTCTGTAAATACTGAGTGTGTTTCTATGTTCCATCTTGATTGGCATCCCATTTCAAATTTCAAATTTTGAAATAAACCATCGATATAATTCACATTTACGGGGAGTAGGGTATATCAAAGTTGAGAGTACCTCAAATCCAAATGTAACAACAGACAGTAACATCGTATACGATATTGTATCAGACACTATCCCATCTGATGATGACCTCCCCGCTACTCGAATCGTTTCCGAGCCCAATCCAGGATTTTTGCTTCGTTTTTACTTTACTTTGACGATACGTACTGCATGAATTCCGAATCGGACTCCAGTCCCGCCATTGTTTCCGGTGACAGAACAATTTCCAGATCAACGCTTCCTCCCCCTTCTCTCCCCGGAAACGCCGAGATTTTACCGTCGAACTTGTTCGCCCTCCCACTCCGAACGGCCAGTGGACGGCCCCATCCAAAGTCGTTATCGTACATAGGGAATCTCGGGGAGCTACCCATCGTAATTGATGCACCATCCGTGTTCCCCAGAGGAAACACTTTAGGGTTGCTCTCCCAATCTTCTACATACTTTCGCACGGTGCTGTTACTGTGAGCTCTCACGTTCTTGTTCAGCTGCTCCGCACACCAGCGAAGATCATGGGACGAAACATCTCCTGCGGCGGCGTAGGTTGGAATGCTTTGAATTGCGTTGCCGAAGTAGTAAGGGTTAAGCTTCGGTTCTAGCCTGTGCCGGCAATTTACCGCCATTCGGAACGTCGTCGTTTTAGTCGGGGGTAACTTCCTTGCTCGCGTAACGCACCGCCAAAGCATCGCGCATAACGACTGAAACGAAGAAATCTCTGTCGCTTCTTTTCTCGTTTCCGGTTCTGTTGGTCGCGGTATCGAAACGGCGTTCTCGAACCAATTCCCGAGGATTTCCATTGCCGTCGCCTTCTCGTCTCTGTTAAAATATTTATCGTTCCGCTGCTTTCCCAATATTTCAACAGCGTTAAATTCGGCGCCACCAGTCCATTTTCTGTTGTTGGTTCTATCTTTCAGCTTCAGAATTGCTTCTCTACTAAAACTGAAAATTCGTTCTCGCAATGGAGCATCGCCGAAAAATGTGACTGTGGGACCTCCTTCCGGCAACCTAAGAACCGCGTGTGAGTTCAAAACTGACTCCCTGCTAAAATCCGGAACACGAATAATCCTCCTCGCTTCGCGGCAAATGTCAGCGAATGTATTGAAGAAGTTCCAGAACGATGTGCCGTCTGTTACAGCGTGATTCACTGTACAACCGATGAAAACGCCGTCTGCAAGTTCGGTAACCTGCACCGCCATGATAGGATTGAAGTGTCCATTAAAGCTCACACTCCGATCAAAAGCAAAGAACTCCTTCACGCACTCGGGAACATCGGTAGGAGCCAGAATATCTCTAGCAAACAAACTACGAGCATTTGCGAGAATAAAATCGACGCCTTCGTCGTTGCAGGTGACGTAAACATGGCCGTCGGAGTCAGTCGCCAATCTCCCAGCAAGAGGTGGGAATTGAGATAGTGTCTGCGACAACCCGCTCTTCAGAACAGAGACAATGGAGTTAATATTAACTTGAGGGCGAGAAAAGAGACAACCCTTCTGAATATAGTGGCAGGATAGCATGGGGAGGTCGGAGACGGAGAGCTTAAGGTCTCCAAGAACTGATTTTTGGTCAGGCCCGACGGTACATTTCGAAACCAGAGTTACAAACGAAGGTGAAGAAGGCATTTTAAACTCGATCTTAGACACACGCCCGTTTCAGGATTACAATGAAGAGTGAGGTGGATTCAGAGAGCCGAAACTGGTAAGGTATATATAGAGAGAGAATTGGAGAGAGAGAGAGAGAGAGAGACAATTGCAGAGAGATGGGTCATGAATTATGGGTTCATGCATGAACCTGCAGACGTTGGTTTTGCTGCTGTAAGTAGCCATTATTTTAGTGATTTGGTTGTGTCAAGGTTTTGTTTAATGCCTTTGATTTTAGTTTTTGGACGAGAGTGGAGTGATGACAGGCTGTGACTTTCGAACACGTGTGCGTAGACATTTACTACAAGCAAACCCAGGTCTACACGTGGATGCAGTAAACCACCTCTTTATCCAGTTTCAGAAACTCACCATGACTCTTAATTTCTTCTGGTGGATTAACGTTGCAGTGTTTGAGATTTGGAGTTAAAATAATAAAATAAAGATTAGGGTTCAATCTGGATTTGGGTATTTGATAAAATAGAGGAGAGATATCAGATATCTTTCTCCAAATTCCAAGAGAATCCAAGATCTTGTTCTTCCAATTCCAGAACACCCAAGATCCATCTGCTCCCAAATCACAACTCAAATCTATTTCAGATTTCAGTTCCTGTGTTTCAGACACTCTCACACATCCCAACAGATTTGCTTCTCTTTTGTATCTTTCCCTAATCAAATTACTCAATCTCGTGACATTATTGCTATGTTACTGTTCGTGACAATCGGGATCTACAACACGATAGTTGACCACTTAATCATGTTGTTCAATCTCTAAAGTTTTAATTTTTAAGAGTATAGTTAGCATTTTATGAGTTGGTTGTCAATTCCTAGAATCTAAACTGTAAAATTAGGTTATATTAGTTGGCTTGTGTATTGAATTGCAGCTTAATTTATGTTTGATAATCAAACAGTTGGTGTGGTCGGTTAATTAAGTTTTAATAATGGGAATATGCTCGAAACCGCCATTTTCTGAGTAAACGTGGGTGTAATTATGCCAATAAGATTAATTAATTATTTGACTTGCAACGACTTATTACTTATTTGTGCTAATATTGATTGAATCTCAATCTGCTAGGTGTTGACAGGCCTTTCTCAATCGAGACTGTTGCAGTTGCAGTGAATCTCCACTTAATGACAGTTCAAGACCAGCCATGAATGAGAGAAGTGAACTTGGTCCATATTTCCCCCATTAATCTTTACCCTTCTTACCATTTTCCACGACTTTGATCTTAATGTTTTATTTTATTTTTGTGTCGGATAATTTTACGCGTTACATTGATATTTTTTTTTTTGTAAATTATACTTTAATATGAGTTGATGATGAAAATGTTAAAGTAGTGACGATATGATCACGATGCTTCAATAAATTAAAAAATTATTGTACAATAACAAATATTTTTGACAGATCAAATATTTAAGTCTTTTTTGTGTTTTGATGATGACGGATAAATATGTCGATTAAGATAATTGTTTTGTTTTACTTTGTTTTTTTTTCCAATAAATTAAAATCATATTGATGTTCTGTAGTGGTGACGTCGGAATTTTTTCAACGAATAAAAATGAGATAATGTAATAAATAATTTAAATTCGTTGAAAAATCTATGCGTTTGTCATTACACAAATGATTCATATAATTATAATGATTTTGGATCTTCCTTTGTCACGCCTATGAAATATTAATATAATTAATTGACAATAACAATCTTTTTTTTATCAATTATAGATTTAATCATTTGGGTTCAATGTATAATTCATAAAAACAACTTCGTATTAATTTCTTTAAAAAAATCTAAACATAGTAAATGGGCAATCAATGTTGCGAAAACAGATATTTGTCTGTCACAAAATAAATAAAAATTATTTAATAGAAAATTTCATCATTTCTCTTTCGTTAATTATATTAAATATTTTGAGTAAATTTGTGACGTAAATAATATTTAACTTTGTTTTTCTTAATTATGCTGTTGACGACTAATTTAATATGTTTCTCATTATAAAAACAAAATCACAAGTGTGTGAATTACATTGAATTAGAGGGAGAAGACGTGTGTACTTGTATTCAACTATAGTTTTTTCAGTCAAACAATAAATTAATCGTGACCTAATTTGTAACACCACTTTAAATTAATGTATAGAACTCAAATAAATGCATAATGCATCTTTCTAACGCGAGATTTATCGATACCCAACATATTTTAATGTCAATATAGACAAGTAGTAGCTAATATTTTCATTCGTCAAAATGGTTAGTTAGTGTTGTGGAATTCGTCTAATTAAGAAGAGTTCTTAAAGGAATAATCGAGCAAAGACTATTAATACTTAAATAGTCACTACAAAACTTTCGTTAGGAGGATTGCATATACTAATGTGCAATTATGGACCCAAATAACAAGAAGTGAAGATAAGATGAATGATTTGACACCACAAAACAAAAACCTGACGAATATGTCACGTAGCAAACGTTAGAAAATATTAAAAATATTATAACAAAACAAGAAGATGACAAGTATCCTTACATGTTTTAGTTTTTATAGAGAAAAAAAAGGGTAGATTTGACGTAGTTTTACATCTCGAGCAGTTTTCTTTGAGCTAATAAAATACAAATGAATAAGTAATTATATTTCAAATTCTTTAATCAAGATAAATTCAGACTGAAAAAGAAAAACTAGGGTTCTCGATGATGACATGGATGAAACAATGAACCTTCATCAAAATCAAAGAAGAAGATAGGTCATTCATGGTATCTTCTTATTTTTTCTCTGCGAAAGCGAGAGATGGACGTCTTGCGATCAAATCGTCTGCAGTCTGCAACTTTTAGGGTTTTTTTAAGGGTTAGGGTTCATGCATTTCTTCTTGTTTTGCATGGATTCGGTTTGATGTTCTTTGGTTAGACAGACCCCTTCGACTCTCTAAGAGCCTATTTTACATATTTGTTTTTCTCTTATCACAACAACAATTATACCTAGCAGCTCTTTTGTCATACCCAGAAACTATTTTTGTCTGAGTTTTTTTTTTTCTATTCAAGTCAAAGAAATTATTTTAAATCCAAGAACCTGGTGGTGGACTGAACTTAGACATTTCCAGTCGTGACTCGAGTCACCTCAGCAACTCACCAGAAACGTTGAATACATGCATATCACCAGAGACTTCTCATACGCTAATGACAAAAAGACAATCAACGAAACTAACGATCAAAGTCATTTGAATTCATAAGCCATCGCAGCTTGATTTTGTGATAGGCTGCATGAATGAATCAATATTTTGTTGATTCTGAATGATCGACCCATACTAGTGAGAGTGCGGATTTCGACTCAAAGCAGACAAAATTATACTGGAAACGCCGACGTAGTCCACAAATTTTGAGGAAGTATTGGACCATGTTCTCCTCTTATGAGAAGTATCCAACAAGAGTCAAACCCAGCATTTAATTAAGATTTAATATTGTTTATTAAAATGTTAATTAATTTGTGGATAAATGTGGCTACTCCTTTCTTTTCCAGGATTATACAGATGGGCCTTTTGATTGGGCTCAGTGGCCGTTTTAATTGGGCCCAAGTGACGCTAAAAATGGGCTTTTGGAAATTGAAGCCCAAACTAATGGAGCTGACAATCATCTTTTGCTTTCGGTAGTCACACGTTCTAATGCAGTTTCTTGACGAAGAGGGTAGAAAGGTAATTTCAGAACAGCAGCGTGGTGGCCCAGTGAGCCAGTTTCAACAACGTCATTTGGGTTTATATGCAAACGATCAGCGAGGACTCGCTGAGATAGCGTGTAGGCCAACTATCAGAGTAATTTCATTGTGTTTAGCCTTTACCGAAAGTCAGGGATCACCATTTCTGACTCTGTCTGGACTTGAGGTCTGAGATCTCTTTGTTGGCTTGTCTGTGGTAATCTACGTTTTCCCCGGGAAAAAGGTCCGGCGAGGATTTTTTTTCTTCCGGGAAAATATGTCAGATGCTTTGATCAATGGGCTGGCAGGCGCTGGAGGAGGGATCATAGCGCAGCTCATCACCTACCCTCTTCAAACAGTACGACTTCAACACCTTTTTCTGTCTCTCCTCCCTTTTTGAGCTACTCATCGATCTTTTATGTAATGTTTAGTTTATAACGATGGGCTTGGTCTGCAGGTGAATACTCGTCAGCAAACAGAGCGGGATCTGAAGAAGGAAAAGAGGAAACTTGGAACGACTGAGCTAATGTGTCAGGTTTTCTTCTCCTAATTTCGTTTCTGATTTTCTCTTTTGTTTTCGGCTCTTTCAGGGTCTCTCTAGCTTTCCTTTCATAGAGTTTTCGTGGTTGGTCTGCAGGTTGTGAAACACGAAGGATGGGGACGGTTGTACGGAGGCTTGATGCCATCGCTGGTGGGTACATCCGCTTCCCAGGTAAAAGCCCATCTCTGCTATGATGGTAATTGTGTATCGCAACATATTCTGTGTCATCATGCTTATAAATAATGTTTGACATTTACAGAAGACTGAAACTTAACAATCGAATTGAGTTGTTGATTTTGCGATTCTAAACTCTTCTTCGATTACTAATGGAAGAAAGAACTGCAAACTTGAGTTTCAAGAGTGTTGTACTTTTCTTGTTCTTGTATAATAGCTTTATTTTGGCTTCATTATATTCCCCGTGAAATCTTTCAATTACCTTGGTAAATTAGATCACTTTTTTGGGCTCAAAGAAAAAGGATTTGTATTAATAAATATCACATAAGTCTGCAGATTGTTTATTTAGATTTTCAGCTTCTTATATGTCTACAAATTTTTATGGAACAGGGAGTTTACTATTATTTCTATCAACTATTCAGGAATAAGGCCGAGGCTGATGCTCTTTTAAAAATGACGAAAGGGATTGGTGATGGATCAATTGGGATGCTCTCGTCACTTACGGTGGCTGCATTAGCTGGGTGATTTTTAGTCTATGGATGATGGATGCTGTCTAAATTCTTGCTTATTTTCTCTATCAACACACCATGCACCATTCATTCTACACCGCCAACTATTTTAATCTGTTTTCAGAATTTATTTTCCAGGTGTGTGAACGTGCTGCTGACAAACCCAATATGGGTTGTTGTCACTCGCATGCAGGTATTTAGCCATTCAGACGGTAGTTAATTTGATATAAACAATAAGTTGGACAGAATTTTTTTTATGAAAGTTTTACTAAAAGTTATCGTTGAAGTTATAGCTACTAGGTCCTAGAAGCAAGCATGAAACTTTAAAGTTACATGCACGAGTGATGTTTTTTTTTTTTTGTTTTTTTGCTCAGACTCATTCAAAGGTCTCAAAGAAAACCCAACATGGTCATGAACAATCAATTACTGCAGACCAACCCATTGTCCCTGCAATTGAGCCTCCTCCCTATGGAACAACAAATGCAGTATGTACAACTGCTATGTTATTACTGTATCTAACTAGATTTGTATCGAAATACTACATCACTTGGTTTCAATAGTATTGCTATTGCATGACTGCAAGTATTGAATTATGATCCTGTACATTTTCTTAGTATTTTGTGCCATTGATTCCTATCTGGAAACTATCATGTATGATGTATACATGCACGATCATTCCAAATAGATCATAAAAAGTGAATTCCACATTCGAAAGAAACGGGGTCGGAATGGGAGTAGTCATTGTTTTACTGATAGTGTCACTGGTTGTTGATTCTTAGATGCAGTTTCAAAGAGAATGATTTAATGATTGTCAGAGTAAAGGCCAGTCTTAGATTCTTCTTTTAAGAGGGTGGTGGGAAGACACAGGACGATTTCTTGAGGAATTATTTGTTGAATGTCTTGTGCTGCAAATGATTTCAAGTAACACTTATCTGCATCTTTTGAATAAATATTGTGGTGATCTATGTATGGACTCAGATCAATGAAGTTTATGGTGAAGCTGGAGTTTTTGGTTTCTGGAAAGGTTTATTTCCGACGTTAATTATGGTGAGTACGAAGAAGCTTTGATTCTCCTTGTCTAAGGGAGAGGTGACTGATTTTTCCTGCTCTTATCACAGGTCAGCAATCCGGCTTTACAGTTCATGCTCTATGAAACCATGTTGAAAAAATTGAAGAAACGCCGTGGTTTGAATAAGAAGCTAAGTGACGGTGTTACAGCCTTAGAGGTGCATTTATAATTTTAAAAATATGGAAGTTTTCTTCGTGGCCATCCTTTCGTTCTTACCGTCTTTAAGTTCCTTGCATTGATTTCTGGCCTTCATTGCTAGATATTCTTACTTGGAGCTTTGGCCAAACTCGGGGCGACTGTTGTTACTTATCCTCTTTTAGTTGTTAAGGTAATTTATTAACTTTTCCATAGAATTTTTCTGTAACAACACGATGTCATCCCAATTGGAACATTTTGAAAAGATTCAACTGGGTTGGACTGTAGAAAAGGAAAAAGTACTATGGTAGTGCAGATTGAAGACATGACTATCCATCACCATTCTCCCTGAATCTGATTGTTTTTAGTTCTTCTTTTGTATTTTCTGAGCAACTTGCTTAACTATTGCAGTCAAGACTTCAGGCAAAGCAAGTCATGAGTGGAGACAAAAGACATCATTATAAAGGTTTGGATTATGATTTTAATGACTCGTCCCTTTAAAAATACATTAAGACCCAAACGACAATACAATATTTGTCTTCTAAATGTGCTGGTTAATGTTCAGTTTGTAATATTCTCAATGGTTACTGCGAATTCAGGCACGGTTGATGCCGTTTTGAAGATGATTCGATACGAAGGATTCAATGGTTTTTACAAGGGAATGAGCACAAAAATAGTACAAAGTGTTCTTGCAGCTGCAGTCTTATTCATGGTGAAGGAAGAACTTGTTAGAGGGGCTCGATTCTTGCTCACTAATGGTGGCTCTGATGCAATGAAATCTAAGCCCCCATGATCCTCCCTCCCATCTTAATGGAGCATCACTAATGGTGGCTCTGACGCAATGAAATCTAAGCCCCCCATGATCCTCCCTCCCATCTTAATGGAGCATATTCTTGGCTAGCAAACTTGTAGCTTGAAATTAATGGGATTACAGATACTGTGATCGTAAATAATATATTATAATTTGGTGATTAATAAATTAATCATCTTTGCAAGTTGCCTTGATTTCTGTGTATTTTCTGATGTTGATTTTCTGCAAATATCGTCCATACACTCCAACTAGTCTCTACTCTTCATCTATCAAAAGAGTTATTAATTTTTTCTCTTTCCATGCAATAATTTAGATTAATGAATCAAGATCGAAATTATTGGTCATCAAGACAGTGAGATGACGGTTGACCTATCTCTACATATCACTTTCAATTTTGCTTCAAATTCAAGATTTCCCTCAATTTGCTTAATCAGTTTCATAATTAATCAATAATTCAAAATTAAGCAAATAATGGAGCAGTCTGCAAAGTTTCTAATACATGAAATAGACAAAACCCTTGGTCCATTAACGTAGTATCCTGTCAAATGTGACATTCATCAAAACAATGACAAAATAGCGAAGCACAGAGGCAGAGCCAGCGCCAGAAAACAAACTAGCCATTTCAGCAACAGTTGGGGGGTGCGTGTTTCTATTATGGATGACGCTGACATGATTGTACTGCCTGCACCCTGTTTCAACTCTAGCCTCCAGCTATCCCTGCTTCCAACTTCCAACTTCCAACTATGTTTTGTTTTGATTAATACACGTTCCAAGCTCTCCCCGTCAGAACTAACTATGTCACTTCTTGGCAAAGAATCACTCTTACTTTCTTGGTCCGTGATTTTTACGTGTAGTTCTTGATACAATATTGTTCGTTTTGCGTTGAAATATATACTGATTTATTTTTGAGGTTAGCCTCAAACACGTTGTATTAGGTAAGAAAAGAAACTATACTCAGTATAATTTTCATTATCTCAATCGATATGATATTGTGTACTTTCACTGGTATGTGCTAGAACTTCACAATCAAAAGAATTTTAAGTTGTTATTGTCTTTACATGGCAGGTTGCCACTAATCATACCCATAAACTCTCACTTT
Source organism: Begonia masoniana (assembly GCA_022432975.1). Classification (NCBI taxonomy): domain Eukaryota; kingdom Viridiplantae; phylum Streptophyta; class Magnoliopsida; order Cucurbitales; family Begoniaceae; genus Begonia; species Begonia masoniana. The sequence goes on from CM039504.1 coordinate 2,008,720, forward strand.
CTTGGTTAGATGGTTAAAATGTTTATCTGCAATGACTCGAAACATGTCTTGTTTTGTGATATACATAAGTAGGATCTTATATCAAATTATTTTTATATTTTTTGGGTCGAAACCCAACAACATAGCTATGCAAACTTAAACCCAAAATCAATAATATTATATTATTTAATAGCAATTAAATTTTTCTAAATACAAAATATATTTAACTAAGTTGATAGAAGAACATTACTTATAAACGACTCAATTCTATTTTTTTTAAAACAATTTGAAAACTTGCAACTCGCGTTATATAAGTGGAGCCCGCATGATATTCGTCTCATTCTTAGCACCGACTGCAACAAAAGCAAAACATCCTCGTGTTTTTTGAGTCGCATTCCATAGTTAGATTCTTCAAAGGAGTGAAATTTAAGAAAAACCAAGCTTTTCTTTCCCCTTTCATTGTCGTCCTAATATGCTCATCGAAAACTTGCCATATTTCTCTATTTTCTTCGTATTTTTAACATAAATGATTGAAGCGTGACAACAAAATTGCATTATTCTAATAATATAACGATTCGCAGATGAAATGACGTTAATTGATGTGGCCAACATGATTTATAGTGCGGATGGAGTGCTTAAACCCACCCTCACACCCAACAAATCTTGCCACACCATTAAATAAATAGAAACATTATTACTCATCAAAATGGTGCCCAATTATTGTGGCCCATGTACTAAAGTTTGTCTCTCCCAATTAAGCCAAGTCGTGGCCACTACTCCTACAAAAGGGTTCAAAAACAATAATTAAAAAAACTCATTACACATTTTCAATTATTTAGAAAATATTAACCTAGCCCTCTTTATTTGATGTCAATACTTTTTAAGCCCGAAATTAGATTCCCGACAAAACAGATAAAAACAAACGAAAAACTATTTATCTATAAAAATTATCAAATAAACTTTACTGTTTTCAAAAGCAGCGTTTTCTTAAAAAAACAAACTAATATTTGATTTGGTTTGTGATTCTTATCATTCTCATAAAATCGACTATCTGTTTAATTTAATTAAACACGTCTAATGCGATTTTGTTGAAAGAGATTAAACGGAGATCAGTTTTAGTTAATACCATAATTACCGTAATTCAGGAGAGGAATTGAAATAAACTATAAAGCAGGACAGCTGTAAAATCAGAAGTAAACGAACAGATACAGTGATTGGAACAGTGCCACGTGGCCATTAACTTTTCTGACAGCTTTTTAGTGCTTAAATTCGTTTTTTTATTTTTAATATATTTGTCTAACTATTTTAAACAGCCCTAACGTGTAAACAAACACTGAGGAAATGGACTTCTGTTTTGGAAATTACTCTTTATATATTTAGAAATTAATTCTGGATAAGGCTTCGCTTTAACTTAGGCTTCTTCGCTTTAAAACTTATTATTTTTTTTATTTTTAATATATTTGTCTAACTATTTTAAACAGCCCTAACGTGTAAACAAACACTGAGGAAATGGACTTCTGTTTTGGAAATTACTCTTTATATATTTAGAATAATTAATTCTGGATAAGGCTTCTTCGCTTTAAAACTTATTATTTTTTTTATTTTTAATATATTTGTCTAACTATTTTAAACAGCCCTAACGTGTAAACAAACACTGAGGAAATGGACTTCTGTTTGGAAATTACTCTTTATATATTTAGAATAATTAATTCTGGATAAGGCTTCTTCGCTTTAAAACTTATTATTTTTTTTATTTTTAATATATTTGTCTAACTATTTTAAACAGCCCTAACGTGTAAACAAACACTGAGGAAATGGACTTCTGTTTTGGAAATTACTCTTTATATATTTAGAATAATTAATTCTGGATAAGGCTTCTTCGCTTTAAAACTTATTATTTTTTTTATTTTAACTTTAAATACCCAACAACGTGGGCGGAATCAGCTGAAATGAGGTGTAGAGTAGGGAGCGAACCGAAAGACGCCACGTCTTGACGTGAGCAAGGTGACCTGATTTTGCCGAATTTGGATTGCTCTGATTGGTTATGTTTATGTTATTGTCGTTTTTGTCCTTCCGTTTTTTTTTTTTTGAGGTGCTTATTAGACCCTCTAAAGCTGGCACCCTAGGGGATCTAATCCAAAAACTGTCCAACTCTCGCCGTCCGATTCTTGTTCCCCGTAGATCTCTGCCGTCCGTTCTCCCTTAGCCATCTCTCTCCTCTCCACCAGTGACCAGTAATCAGGCTCTGAATTCTTTTTCTGACCATGAGTTGTGCTCACTCGCCTGCTGGCCATTCTGTCATAGGTCGATTCACGATTGGTCTTCCGACGGCGAGTTCGTCATCCCTTCGTCTACTTTTCTGTTGCTTCAATTTCTCCAGTAGCTCATCGTAGATCGTGCTTTTAACGGGCGTTTTTGTTTCCGATGGTTTCTAGTCGATCTTCGGTGAAAGTGACTAGCTGAGCTGCTGGGAGTAAAACTTTTTGTGGCTGACGGAAGTTTTCGTCTTCGATACTGCTATGGAGGAACAAAGTGTTAGGAGGGTAAATCCTGACACGTCAGTTCTTAGCTTGGTGCTGCCCTATCTTGACGACCCCAAAGACCGTGACGCTGTTTCGCTTGTTTGCCGGCGATGGTACGAGATCGACGCTCTTTCTCGCAAGCACGTCACTATCGCTCTCTGTTACACAACTACCCCCGATCGGCTCCGTACGCGATTCCAGCACCTCGAATCCCTGAAATTAAAAGGTAAGCCGAGAGCTGCTATGTTCAATTTAATTCCGGAAGATTGGGGCGGATCTGTGACCCCATGGGTTAAAGAGATTGCTAAGTCTTTCAACTGCTTAAAATCGATCCACTTCCGCCGCATGATTGTAAGAGATTCGGATCTGAAGCTCCTTCTTCAATCTCGTGGTTGGGCGCTACTAACGCTTAAGCTAGACAAGTGCTCAGAATTCTCCACTGATGGACTTTTGGAAATCGGTCGGTACTGCAGGTAATAAAATTAAGATGATCTGAGGTAATAAAATTTAGGTGACCTGACTTAGTTCAGATGTTATCATTATCTGATTGGGATGTTTCGTTCTGAATGGATGGGGCTAATATCAATTGAAAAAATATATTGCCAAGCTTTAGATTGAAATCCGCTGCTTTTACCCCCTCCTTTGCAGCGATCTAATATCTAATTTGTGTTGCTAATTTGTGTTATTCAAGTACTATAGTTTTCTTTTACTTGCTATTCAAGTTGCACTTTGATTTGCTCAAATCTCGTCGACGAAGTTGTATCGGGTGGATCTCTACGCTGCAGCATCATTGAAGTGTAATTATAAATCAGTTACTATCTTCGAATTTGATTAACTCTCTCGTTTAAAACTGACATTAGCTCTTGGAAAGGGCGCATTAGATTTTCATTTATGAGGTTTTTTAAGAGTCTATTCCCAATGAGGTACGTTCATGTCAAATGATAGCTTCTGTTTTGGTGGATTAACAAATCTTATCTGCTCTAAAATAATTTGAATCGTTTTACCCTTAGATCATGCTAAATCTTGTCATGCAAGCTGACTTATTTCTTAGTTAATGATTTGACTTTCAGTGTCTTTGTGTAAAAATTTTCATAGTTTCATTGTACTTTGTGGACATTTCTGTTGTTCTTTTAAACAATCGGGCTGCTATGTTATGAAAGAAATGTCATTTAGCTACTCTAACCTCTCTGATAAGAGAGGTATTCTTATGCTTTTTGGTAACATATATTTGTATAAATTGGGATCACTCACTCTTTATCAAGACCTCATTTCTAAAGTTATTTGTGCATTCTTCACCTTTTCCTTTTCTTTGATTGCCAGAAATATGTTAATTGTTTGACGTTGCCTTTATATTCAGAAACTTAAAACATTTGCTTTTGGAGGAGAGCACCATCGATGAGAGAGATGGTGAGTGGCTACATGAACTTGCCATGAACAACACGGTATTAGAATCGCTAAACTTTTACATGACAGATCTTGTACAAGTCAGAGTCGAAGATCTTGAACTCATAGCAAGAAATTGCCGATCTTTATCATCTGTTAAAATCAGTGACCGTGAAATCTTGGATCTGGTGGGTTTTTTTCGAGCAGCAGCCGGTTTGGAGGAATTTTGTGGTGGCTCCGTCAATGTTGAACCAGAAAAGTATTGTTCCATACCATTGCCACAAAAATTGTGTAAATTGGGCCTTACATACATGGGGAAGAATGAAATGCCTATAGTGTTCCCATTTGCTTCCCAACTAAAAAAATTGGATCTTCTGTATGCCTTGCTTGACACAGACGATCATTGCACCTTGATACAAAGATGCCCCAACTTAGAATTTCTTGAGGTAAACTTGCAAATCATATCCTTTATTTTTCCGCTCCCATTTACTTGCTCTACCAGTTTTTTTCTTTCAGTTTCCTATAGAGCTAGGATCCCATCTCTTATGTATATATTTTTTCTCATATTTGTTCCTTGAACTCCTTTATTTTTATATTTTTTCATTCGTTTATTTTGTCTTTCATACTGGTTTGGTGCTGTCATTGTTCAACTAGTTCCAATTTACTCAAATTTTATTATTAATTAAATTATCGATTCCACTGTCAGTTTTCATTTTATTTTGTCATCAAAGGTATTTTGTTACTGCCATCATACAATTCTGAAGTGCTTTACTCGAGTCAGATAGACATTTAACCACTTTCAAATCAAAAACTATTTTTTTTTTGTTGACAGACAAGAAATGTTATTGGAGATAGAGGATTAGAAGTTCTTGGCCGGACATGTAAGAAACTAAAAAGGCTTAGGATTGAGCGAGGTGCTGATGAGCAAGGAATGGAGGACGAAGGGGGGCTTGTCTCTCAGAGAGGATTAATTGCTTTAGCTCAGGGCTGCCTTGATTTGGAATACTTGGCGGTCTATGTTTCGGATATAACAAATGAAGCTCTGGAATCTATGGGCACTTTCTCTAAAAATCTTTGTGATTTTCGCCTTGTCTTGCTTGACCAAGAAGAGCATATAACTGATTTGCCTCTTGACAATGGAGTTCGAGCTCTGTTGAGGGGTTGTGAGAAGCTTAGAAGATTTGCTTTATATCTCCGGCCTGGGGGTTTGACTGATGTTGGTCTTGGGTATATCGGGAGATACAGTCCAAAGGTAAGGTGGATGCTTTTGGGTTGTGTCGGCGATTCTGATGCTGGACTTTTGGAGTTTTCTAGAGGGTGTCCTAGCATGCAAAAACTTGAAATGAGAGGGTGTTGCTTCACTGAGCATGGACTGTCTATTGCTGTATTGCAACTTACTTCTTTGAGGTATTTATGGGTTCAAGGGTATATAGGTTCTGAAGCAGGTCGTGATCTTTTGGCAATGGCTCGCCCATTTTGGAATATTGAACTACTCCCTGCCAGACGAGTTAGTGTGTCTAATCGGCTTGGTGAAACTGTAATGGTTGAAAATCCAGCCCATATTCTTGCATATTATTCCCTTGCCGGTCGGCGAACAGACTTTCCAGATACAGTCAAGCCCTTGATACCTTATCATTGATTTCTTCACAGAACTGTACATAAAATCATCTTCAAGAGAGAAGACTTCAGTGTACCCATATTCTACAGCAGGAGGGTGTCAATTTCAATTGTCATTTGTTTTCTGATTTCTAGACTGTAGTTCTGTAATAATGCTTTGTTGACTCATGTAATATTGAAGAAACTAGACTTGCTATATATGACTGGAAAAAGAAAACTCATTTTCCCTGAGTTGTAGTTCAACTCGGGTGACCTTTCTGTAGTAATGTTGTAGCCTTTATATAGTCATGTTGGAAGTTAAATTCCATCCTGTATTGTTACTTATTGGGTAGAGAAGTTGTTTGGAAGGATTGTGAAAGAATGAAGAGTTATATTTGCTTACAATTGGTGATCTATCATGCATGCTGTTACTTGTAGACTGGATGAAATTTGATGAAGTTTTGCATATTTTCAGTCTAGGTGGTAGCGGATGGTGCTTTTTGTCTGCCATTTTGCCTTGACAGAAAAGCTGGACAAGGGAAGAAGGCTAATAATTTAGCCTACAAAATGAAATGGGGTGGGAAGAGTAGGCTTTTTAGGCATAGTTGGAGCAATGATGTTTTGGTGGAGTAAATAGGGAATGCTTTAAGAGTGATCATCATCATCACTTTCCATTAAATTAGTTCAACTTGCTGCTTCTGGGATCCTCCACTTCCTAGCATTCAGCGACGCTATTATTTTCCAGATTCTGTTACTTTGAGTAGTCAAGTTCAGAAAGCTATTCGTGGGTATTAATGGAAGAAAAAGGTCGAAGAAGATGAAACGGACTGTGATCTTGATTACGAGGATGTTCTAAGCATGAGATGCTAATGTAGTGGAATGCCGACTAAGCTCGTCTCAATTGATTGTGATTTAATTTGGATGACGGAGACTGTTTCAAGAGCCTAAGTTTATAATTTTCTTCTTCCATCTTACAGTTCTGACATTTAAGTTAATACCTATAATATTTAGTGTACACAGTATATTGGACAACCTCGTATTTCTTGCAGCAGATGATTTGATCTGTAAAATCAACATGGAATTGAATGGGTTTGTGCAAGAATTGAACATCAGAAGTAATCTCATATGAAGAATGGCATCGAATCTTCCATCCTCAGATCGATTCCAATGCACAGACTGTTGAGAATTAAGGTGTGATGAAATCTGAGAAGAACGACCCGGTTGAGAAAGCTGATCAACCGATTGTCTTTGATTTTGAGGTTGTAATGTCCTGAATGCTTGGTCTCCTTTTATCCTCACCCCCTGAAAGCTTCCTTATTTAAGTATTTCTGGGCATGGATTTCACAAAAATAGCCAATGAAATAGTTCAGAAGAGTATGATCAGAAATATTTTAACAATTACTCTTCGTTGCATTTATTACGGTTGTTTATTCAGGATCAGGAGTATTACGTTTAACTCAGCAGACATCAAAATATTACTCACAATATCGAGCAGCAAAGTTCGACAATTGAAATTGCGAATCCTTTTTTTCCACTATCTATGAGCTCACCTTCAATATTGATGTCCACTCATTACTTAGCTGATGCAGTACTACCCAATAACAGCTTAAGCGTTAGAGGGTAAATCTATGAACATGATTTCAGAGTGACTTGACAGAGAGAGAGAGTGGAGGCATTGAAGTTTCACATTGACATAACTCAGCTGGGTTTCTAGAGGCCGAAAAATTATTTAAATGGGTTTGTTCGAGGGGAAGAAAGATTGAAGGAGAGTGGAAATATATCAATGGCGTTTTGTATGCCGAAGGAAGATCGTTTAGAAGACGATGCGTGAAGGAATAAATTTATAATGTATAGAGAACGAATTACTTCTTTTTCAAAGAAGCGCCTGTAGCTCAGTGGATAGAGCGTCTGTTTCCTAAGCTGAAGGTCGTAGGTTCGATCCCTACCTGGCGCGTTTTTTTAATATTTAAAATTTTAAAGTCAAATTTCTTCAACTTTATCGCACAAGACTTGGATAGAATTTCAAGATAAATTACGGTGAACTCACATCTTTATGCGCTCCTTTTCTCTTAAAACTATCCAAGTTCTCCTTAGAAATTTGTCAATATTTTACAAGCTTCTCTACTGAATGACTTGGAAGTCTTGCTTTGAGCAAACAAAAAAACAATCAGAATTTAGAAAACATTATCTGTTCAGGCGACGGCAGGGACTCCCTTGATCCGGGATGAGCCGTACAGAGTTTCTTCAAATCTAACAATCTCCTCCTTGGATCCGTAAGCGACTTGGGTCCTGTCATCGAGATTAATGATCACCTTGTCTAACACAGATCGACATCCATCACTACTATAACCTCCAGCTTTCTCAACCAAAAATCCCAGCGGAGCCACCTCAAACAACAGCCTCAGCTTGGCTTTCGAGGTTGGGGATATCACATTTGTGAAAACACCCTTCTCTTTCACAATGATCTGCATGTCAAATAATAATCAGTCTCTCTCTTTCTTACATTTGATGAATCATGGCAAGAAAAAAAAGTTAAAGGAGTACCTGGTTCACATCTGGAACCATTCCTCCTGTGTATCTCAACGTGTATTTCTCTTTCAGATAGAAATTAATCAACTACAGGAGAGGAACAAAGGAATTGGTATGAGACAGAATACAAAATTATAGCATTTCCGCCGTCGAATCAAAACGGAGATCGAGCGAACCTTGTTGTAATCCGGGTTGTCAAACGTGGCTCTCAAATTTCCAGGGGAGAATAGTTTTCCTTCCCCAATCTCTGTCGTCTCTTTAACATGTTGCCATTTTCCTATCACATCACCACGACTAGATTGAAGAGAAGACAGCATAAATTGGATTAAAAAGTTCGAATCTCAGAACAACATAAACCTTCGTCGAGAAGAAGGAACTCGTGAGTTCCTGGATAGTCTTTGAGAGCAAGAACATATGTGGTTCTGGGACCATAAACGCCCATGGCGGCAGCAACTTGTTCTGCTCCTGTTACACCGGTTAACTTATCGCCTGGCCATACCCCAAAGATGGTGCCAACACTGAAGTTTGTGTCAACTATGCTTGACCCGTCAAGCGGATCAAAAGCAACACTGAAACCACCTGCTCAAACCAGATTGAAACTTCCTATTTTAGAATACTGCAAATCATGTTCACTATAAGCTGGAATGGACGTGCTGACCTTCGACTGGACCACCCATGTCTTTGAGCTCGGGTTCTTCTTCAGAGCAAGCATATTTGCAGAAATGTGAGTAGGTCAAAGCCTGTTTAGCAGAGCATCAGAGGGATTAGATCATTGTAGATTGGGAACAAAATCTCTATTTCAAGAATGAAACTGCAAACGATCCATTCTGATCTCTCGAAAAGGATGATTTTAGTCTATCTTACCTCAAATAAAAGCTTGTTGGCAAGCATATCGACAGCAAGTTGCTCATCTCCAAAGGAGTTTACACAAGCTGTTCCTCCACAAGAAGCTGTTCTCACTTTAAACGAAATGGTCCTGATTGCCTCTCCCATGCACATCATCAGCCTGATCAGTCCCTTATCTGGTGTTGCTTTCGTAAGAAACTCATCCTAATACAAAAATTGATTTTAAGTTGGTTCGTTTTCAAAGTAAAAACTACAAATTCTCATCAATGCTCTATCTACTTCCCTTGATATATAATATGAATCTAAGCTGATGCATACTCACCAAGCTATCACCTATCTCGCATCTTGTCGTAGAGGAGAAGCTCCTTGGATTGGAAGCCTTCACAGACGCTTTCGGCAGTTGCCGTAGTGACTCCCCAAATAGCGAGGTCGATTTCAGGCTCTGAAAATAATGGCATAGACCATTAATCATCTTATTATCTATGAAGACTAGAATGGATAAAAGCTAGTAATGGGTTTAGAAAGAGAAGATAACGTACTCTGGAGGGACAGATGGAAGGAGGATACACCAATGGAGTTGAATGCTGGGAAGAAAGTGAAGGAAAAAAGGTCCCACGAGCGCAGAAAGCAACGCCAGTCTCCATATCAAAATATACAGCAAAAAACAGAAGCAGAGGAGAATCGAAATCAATCACCAAAAAGAAAAGATCTTTAGCTTTTAATGGCTGCCTCTGTTCTGATCTGTTCTTCTATGAGCTCTGATTCACGGTCTGAGTGATGGGCATGAAGGAGAAGCTGAGCATGGAGTGAGATAGCAGATAAGCAGTTAATGGCGTTAAGCCAAGTGGCAGATGACTGGCATCATATGTAATGGAAAAGAGCAGTCTTTAGCATCGTTAATATACATGTGGTTCTCATATATTCTTGGGGAAAGAGATATGGTAGAGACCATTTCTTGTTTAAACACCTTCTCCCACGTTCAAATTGTATCAAGATGTTACCTTTCAAACCCAATTGCTAATTAGTTTCTTGATTTCAATCTATCAACAGTAATGTTACGTTTACTCTCTAATTTTACAATTGAGTAGTACAATTAATATAATAAATTATAAATAAATCATTAATTATATCAATAAATGTTTGTGACGTGGTGTGAGGTTAACATCGTTTAACATTTAAGCGAGAGAACAAGCCCAAGAGTTGAGTAGAAGAACCAAGAGTTGAGTAGAAGTTCTTCGAAGGCCAATCGGAAGTGTCGACCGAACCAGAAAAAGTAGACCTTTGAGGCTGTATCAATGGAGTTTGGATCTTCGTCGACAAAACCCACCAACTACGTCGCTTCGGCTCTTTTTCCAGAAATTCTCAAAACGTCAACAGAAGACACTCAATTGCTAGACCACACAAAAAGAAGTGGCCCAGGAACAGAAATAGGGGACTCTCTGATACGACCTCAATCATCGTAATCCACCTTCAGTTTTACTGGGCTTTCATTTTCTAGTCCTACAGTTTCAATAATAACCTTTGTGTCTTACAGTGCAGTGAAATTGGCTGTACGAGTGACTTGCTTCGTCCTCCAATAAACACTAAACAGGACCGACAGATGAAATCCTGTGTTTGGCTTACTGGGTACTGAGTAGCATTGATAAATCATTCTTAGTCTCCACACTCAAACAGAATGCTCACCATTGATTTCCCCCGCGTTTCCTCTTAAAGCTGCAGCAAGCGCTACCAAATTTGTATCATCCTTGTGCTTGCTCCAAGCTGTTTCGAATTGCAGCCCTCTGCTTCTGCAATTAAGAAACTGTCAGTTCCTGAAAAAATAGTGATCAAATGTAAAGATTTCGAATAAATTCTTACTGCTGCAGAATCTCAAGTGTTTGAAGAACAAGTTTCTTAATTTCTTCACCGGAGCTTCTCGTTTCCGCCTTCTTGTACAAATCGCACAACATATCAACCAATCTGGACATAATCAACTCAACTAGATGAGTAGACTAGAAAACATAAAAATTTTCAGCAAATTAGAGACACCAAGCCGAGCACTACCAAGAACAGATAAAAAACTTGATTTTAATGTTCATCTTAAAGTATAAAATAACTTGGCTCATTCCTAGTATCTACTTATTCATTATGATGACTGAGCTAATGACACGCTGTATGTCACCATGTCGAAACCCGGCAACTTTGAGAGGTCACAGAAATTAAAACTTCTTACAGGAAAAAAGTCGAAAACTCCATTAACCTTTCAACAAATGGTGTATTCCTTATCCATGTTAACCTTAGAACTGGCTGTACCCGTTGTAGAACCTACAAGGTGATTGTAACATAAACATTAGATAAAAGTCACAGGATATAAAATCAGTCGGACTTGGCTGTTTTATTTAGAAAACGTGACCAAAATAATAAAGTTGTCTTACTAGTAGAACAGTCTCGTCATCATCAGCATTCATCCATTTGAAGAAAAGAGGGAATATTCGTCTCGTATGAGCTAATAATACTAGACCAACACAATTTAAAAGTGGCTCAATATTTCGAAGCCATACAACACGTCGCTCTATATTTCTAGGTTGACGCTCCAAATGACTAAGCATCTCATTCAGCATTCTCTCAAACCTATGAAACAAGTGAAGTAAAATTTAGAAGGACAATGAAAAACTTACAACAGAGAGATAAAAGGAAGGTGTTTTCTTACCACGGGCTACGGGGATTACTTTGCAGGATACAAGTCGAAAGACTGACTGACATCTCAACTAAGTGGCACCAAATATCGTCACTGGATGCAATATTTTGACAGCAAGCATCAAGAATCACATCTTCATACCCACCAAGATCACCAGAAATCACATTTTTTGCAAGATGTACAAAGCTAATCATGCCCTGTCCCTGAAAATAATTAGAACAAAAGGAAAGAAATTAACCACTGACCTTAAAATCTGCTATCTCTCTCTCTCTAAACAATTGAAAGTGCCAGCTTCTCAAGAAGAAAATATGACGCTGAGGGGAGAGAATGATTCTATTTTGCGGTACTCGGCAAGAGAGTCAACAATTTGCTTCCACTTTTTGACATAAATCATTTAATCAGAAAAGAATTAAGCTAAATAACAACACCAAAACAGAGAGATTGAATTTGTTAAGCCAAGACCGATGATAATTTGCTTCCAGATTTTGACATAATCGTTTAATCGCACACTAATTGAGCTAAATAACAACACTAAAACAGAGAGATTGAATTTGTTAAGCCAAATTCATCATCAAATTTCAACTAATAATGATTAGTAAACGCTATATCCGAACAAGTAGACTTGCAACAAAATATAGAAGAATAAAAGAAAAACGAACACATACCTTCACTTCAGGTGACCAATGATCCAGACAAGTCAGTGCACAAGGAATCAGAAAAGAGCACAACTTCACCAAATGAGGATAATCCATCTGCAAACAAAACTATCACCAAAATCTGAAACTGAGTAGCCAATTCACAACTCTTTGGCGCAAACTATTAACAGCCAGACCTGATTAGCAAACCATCTGAACTGGTAAGCAGATACAATGGCAAACCCGACCGGCAACCTCGATGATGCGGCTGACATTTCGTCCACTTCGTCAGACTTATCTATGGAGCTCTCCCGAATCCTATCTCTCAGCAATGGTAATACTTCAGGCATCAACTCCAGCAACAATCTCTTCTCTTCAGGAACCAAACTACATTTTAAACCTAAATCACCGATTCTCGTCGAATTTCTGCGGCCGAGAGCAGTATTTACATATGCCTTCGAGAAGGTTTCATACGCCAGCTGCGCGACAGTAGAAAGGTCTGTTGAAATCCATGCTAGAAGGTCGTGCGATGAAGAACGAGAGGAAGATAATAAGGCACACGCTAAAGTTAAGTCTTTAATGGATGCCCATATTTGGTCCTCAGAGATTGGCGCTGATTGCTTTCGAGAAAGAAGTGGTTCGAGTAGAGCTTTGACGGAGATGTTTGATCCCTCCGGGGGTGTATACTGGGCTTGGGCGAGAGTCTCTAGTACTTGCTCCGAGACACTAAGATAACAGACCCAAAAAATTCAGAGAAATCCGAGAGAGAGAAATTGAACACACACACACACACAGAATCGATTAACCCCACCATGTATTATCCGCGAGAGAGAGAGAGAGAGAGAGAGAGAGAGAGAGAGCGTACTGAGTAAGGAGGTCGTGGAGAACTAAGAACGATTCTGACATTCCCGTCTCTGTTTAGATAGGTCACCTCTTTCACAGGCTTGAGAAACGATTCTTCCTTCCAGCGAACTGGAAGACAGTAAAAGAGAAAAAGAGGGTCGTTCGAACGAAGCATAAAATCGTTCGAACGGAAAAAAATAATTGGAGCGAGATCATATAAATAATCTTAGAAAACAATATTTCCATATAATTTGAAACTTCCTTTAAGTTTGATATTCGTATCGTCATTTATTTTTCATTCTCTGAAGAGATGATCATCATCATCTCCCTCTTCCATTGTACATCTGAACCGCATGCTATGTGTTTGTGATAATGCCTCAACTAAGAGTTTCCCATTTATGACAGCAACTCTTCCTCGTTTATGCCTATAATCTTGTAGATATACATTCAACCGTCGACCGTAAATTTGGAGTCAATATGTTGTGCGGGTATCAAACCCAGAGCATGAAAAATATCATCAATGCTGGAGATCTTATGACAGATTACTGTTCGCCTAGCACTTTCACGTCACCATGTCTTTTTTCATCGACAATCAATGCATGACGGGATATTAGTTGGCTAATTAAAATTCATATCTTTGCAGAGCTCTTCAAATCTCTCATTCTGGTCATCTAACCCATCAAAAAAATTCCTTTTTTTTTTGGGTCCTAAAACTGTTCTAGTCATACAGATGTATCCTGCATTGTGTTTGTTCTAATCTTTGTGGAAGCAGTAAGGGTGTGGCCCTCAACAGAAAAGGACTAAAAAAAGGTGTCAAGGGGAATTGGGAGCCGTTGAAAGGAGACAAAAATAAAGTGGAGCCGAAGTGTTTCCAGCACATACGCCTCTGCTTTTCTTGCTTTTACAATCCTTAAAATAATAAACAATTATTTACTTCTCTCTGCAATCAATTTCATCAGCTTCCACTTCTTCGCATGCGCTCCTGGAAAGAGACGGGCCCTTCCTCTTCCGCTTCCTCTCGCTGACCATTATTTGTTTCTCGCTCGAGGGTCTTTGGTATTCTGGCTTTAGATTAATTGACCGGTCGAGCTCGAGATCCCCTTTATTTGCACGGACCGCAGTTGCAGGTTTTCATCTCTTTTAATTCTTCCAACTTTATTCGGATTTCGCCATCTTTAATCGAGATCTTCGTCGGCTTGAATTTTTGTGTGGTTTTATCGCTTGGGTCGATCCAGTTCTTAATATCTAGACGAAAAAATTTATCTTTGCGCCTGTCAATGTATGCGACGAATGACAGATCAAAATCGGTAAAGGCATAGAAAAATTTTAGTTTATAAGGGATGTTTCTCTATCTTTTAGATTTCTCAAGTTTCGAGATTAAGATTAGTTTTTGGTCGTGTTTATTGAAAGGCAAAATAACCCGGAAGAGAAAGAGAGGGCTGTTCAATCTAGCTGATTTGGTGAGATTTAATTTGGAGGAGAATCCTCAGATCTGATCTAAGGTTGGAGCCATGTCTTTCATTGGCACGCAACAAAAGTGCAAAGCTTGTGGAAAAACTGTATACCCTGTGGATCAGCTTTCCGCCGATGGGGTTTCTTACCACAAGGCATGCTTCAAATGCAGCCACTGTAAAGGAACTTTGAAGGTAAACCTCCATCTATCTCTCTGGTTCATTAGATTGTCGTCATTTTTCTTCCTCTTTAATTCGTTCAATGTCTGTAATATGCTTTCAGCTCAGCAATTATTCCTCCATGGAGGGTGTTCTTTACTGTAAGCCTCATTTCGAACAGCTCTTCAAGGAGACAGGCAACTTCAACAAAAACTTCCAGTCGCGTATGTCGTTTCTTTCACAGATTTAGGTTCTATTTGTTTATTTCAATCTAACTTGAATCGTTGATTTGGAATTTACTGTGAATTGTTCTTCCAACAGCTGCCAAGTCAGCTGAGAAGCTTACTCCTGAGCTGGTAAATTTTCACCAACCCCTTTGATGTTTCTATTTCTCTATTTTTTACAAATATTAAGGAAATGGATAACAATGCTGAATTATTAGACAAGGTCGCCGAGCAAAGCTGCCAGTTTGTTTTCTGGGACGCAAGAGAAATGCGCTACATGTGGCAAAACGGCTTATCCACTTGAAAGGGTATGCCAAAAAGATTTCACATAAACATTAAGTAGAACAACACATAAAAATGGTTGAATAAATTGAAATAGAAGTTACTCAGTGTCCCAACTCTTGCAGCTTGATTACATCGTTTTGCTTGTATCAACACTTCATTGCAGGTGACGGTCGAAAGCCAGGCCTATCACAAGTCGTGTTTTAAGTGTTCTCATGGAGGGTGTCCTATAACCCCCTCAAATTATGCAGCACTTGAAGGCATTTTGTATTGCAAACACCATTTTGCTCAGCTTTTCAAGGAGAAGGGAAGCTACAACCATCTGATTAAGTCTGCTTCGATGAAACGTGCCCCAGCCGCTGTTCCGGATGCTGACTCTGTCTAATCTTGTTTCAAACGTGGTCAGAGACCATCCCATTTATGGCTTTTTCAAGTGTGTTTATTTTCCTGGGAGCGTGGTTGTGTTTCAAATCTTCAGTCTTATCACTCAGAAAGACGCTGCTTCATGATATCTAAATAAAAACTGACGTATTTTGTTTAAGTCGTGCCTTTATATTGATCGAAGAAGAAAATGATTTGAGTTTGGATTTATCGGTTGAAGTTTCTGAATTCGGAAAGTTTTTCGTTTTCCAGAGAAAGATATCTCGGATACTACTGTTAGTCATTTTGCGCGTAATTAAGCAACTTTCTAAAAGGAATGACTCTTCTTTGCAGATTTGATATTAGTTTGTGATTAGATACTAATGCAATGAATAATGGCGTCTTACTTGCAAACCTTAGCGAAAAAAGAAGCTTCTTTCCTCGGTTAACAGCTGAGGAAGTCACAGTTTTCTCTGTTTGTTTGGAGAAGTATAGGGAGAGAAAATGTCAGAACTGAGGCTGGCCGAGGGTGGCCATCTAAATAAGGTTTTGGACCTTGTCAATGATGATGCATCGATCCAAGCCAATCGACAGTGAAGCCTAAACCGGAGACAAACTCGACACTGTAAATAAGTCTTTGCCACAAACCAAGGTCAAAGTAATGGACATAGAAATTCAGGTTTAGAGATGATCGATGCTTGATTTTGGTGTTCATAACTTCATTCATATCATATCGGTAAAACAGAGTATATAAATACACGAGAAAAGGAAGTTCAAGAGGCTAAGAATGTTTCTCATTTATAATCCAAATAAGACATGTCAACGACATGAACTGTAACTGTGTGGTGACAAACCTCTACAGCTCTATCATGATACAACAGAAGGTATTCCTCCAAAATTCAAGCTAAAAGTGACAAAGATGTATCCTATCAATTTTGAATTTCTACTTGGAACTAATCTTAAACTGTAATTAAGACAAATATAAACCAATATACTAAATCTTTTAGAGTAGAATCTAGAGACAAATCTATGGCATTATTTGATTCCACCATCCGACACTGGTTTGTAATGGAAGTTTGCCTGTGTTGCATTTGGAAAACCATAAGCAGAGAAATTGCTGCTCTCTGTTTATAGATTTTATTTGCTTCTTTTCTTGGCTTCACTGTAGAGGATAACTCCGATTACTGTGAGAGCGTATCCAAACATCCCCGTCACGGAGACGGGATTTCTAAAAATTAAAATTGAAATTACGACAGCCACGGCCCCTTTTGCATTTCCCAGCACCTGAGAGAGCAAAAAACGAAAGGATATAATCATGGCAAACACAATATATGACAACCTCAAAAAACCCAACATAAACTTGTTCTCAGCTCGTGAGCTTGAATCATTCAATTTAACGTTGAATCGTTCGAGTCTCTTTGAATGAACTATCATAGAGAAAGCCAATCAAGAATTGACAGACGCAGTGTTAAGATTGATGTCAGAAAATTAAACTGTTATGTGCAGGCTACAAGATGAGCTTGTTTTAATCAGGAGCACTGCCTCCAACTTTCAAAACATAACTGGAAGAAATAGCGAGTGATCAATCAAAAAGAAAATAGTTTTTGGGGATCTTATGCTTAGTAGTTAGAGAAAAGTGGAATTAGATTAGACCATTTTTGATGGAATTGAATTTTTGAATTGAAGAACATGAATATACATGAAACTGCAGTCATACCTGGAGAGTCAATGCACTGGTGTGTTTAGTAACCAAAAAATTGGTTAGATTTACGAAATAGGCGAGGGCTGAGTTGAACAGAAGATACCAAATGATCTTTCTGTCATCTCTAGCAAGTGCTAGAGTGATACCGACCACATTCTCTTCCATAATAAGTGTTGCTGGAAGCAGAAAAACAACAGCAACAGGAGCCATGTAAAGGAGAAGGTTCATGGAATTCAGCTTCTCTCTAGAAAATAGAACATTGATAAGAAGAATTAGTGACTTACTCATTCATTTACAGTACATCAAATGTTAAGAGTAACAAAATCCATTACCCTTCAGAAGAAAGCAGAATCCCTTGCACAACTGACTTAAGTGCCCTAGCAGCCGTCGCTGAAACACATACTATAAACCCAAACAAATGGAAGCTTGGCTCACCCTGACACAGAAACAAATGAAGACAGAAATGAGAATTGGGATGTGAAGTTCAAATGTCGTTGCATAAATTTTATAATTATTATAACCCACATGCCCTTTCAACGGAAAAATCAGGATAAAAATCCTGTCCAATAAAAAGTTTGATTCATGGATGACACCCGACCATTTATCCTTTAACGCGAAAAAACCACGGCCAAAAATGTCACGAATCATTGAATCCCAACCTGAATATACATTAAGCTTATTTCCCCCACCCAATTGCACGCAAAATTTTCCAAGGAATTCAATCACAAACTAAGAGAAAAGGTCGCAAATACAATGGCATTTGAATTCAGTTTGCCTATGAATTGATAAATTATGTTATATGAAGCTAATAATAGCACTTTGACAGTTTAATGTATTTTTCAATACAACTCATTGATCGAATACGAAATAGCTCATACCCCGCTTGCAATAATGACTCCAAGAACAACAGGAATGAGGGTAATGTAAGTGAGCCAAGCCTCCCTCTTCATGGTCATAAAGTATGCGAAAACCGCAGTGAAAAATGGGGTAGTGGCCCCGATTGCTTGATTGAATGAGACCGGCAAATACCGAAGCGAAATATTACCAAAAACAACAGAAACGCAGAAAATGAGGCTGAGAGCCGAGATCTTAAAGAATTGAACCCTGGAGCGAATTGTCTGCATAGGTACCATCTTCAACCAAGCAATTGCAATGTAGCTGAGCAAAGAGCAGGCCGTCATGTGGCACATGGTGAGGAAGATCGGATACTTGAACCCATAATTACTGAGCAAATACTTGTTGAGTAAGAGAACGCCGATGTTAGAGGAGTACCAGGACGCTACGAGCCCGATCGTAAAGAAACGACTCGAGCCCTTCATTTAATGAGGAGGGCGTCGATCAGGCAGCTGAGAATTTCACAAAAAAAAAAAAAAAAAAAAGCAGGAGACAGATGTCAGGCGAGCTGCGATGTAATAGAATCAAATGGATCTGTCAATTTGTGGAAGAAAGGGATCTGGGCATTGGCGTCAAGGAATGCGAGAAAGAAAGAAATGAAAAGGAAACAAAGATCAGGCCCCAAACGAGACGAAGACAGAGGAAGAGAATTGCAGAAATAGAGGAATGAAGAACAGAAGTCAGAGGATTGTGTGTAATGGAGACAAGGTGAAATTTGCAGGACGGCCGACGAGGAACACGCCTGGGCAGACAAGGTAAGCGCGTCGATAATGGGTTCGCATCGCATTAGCTTGCCTTCCACTTACTCGTCTTGCTTAGAATTATCTTACTTTCCATAATTCCTACTAATCAAATATTAAATCTTTGCATTAACAATAATACTCGAATGCTATTGGTGCTCTGCTAATCACGATACAAAACAAACCCACTTTACAAATTAGGCCCATTTAACGTTTTGCATTATATTAAAAGTCGCCTGCAGGTCTAATCTTCGAGCCAGACAAATAAGCGGTCTAACATTTCAACCAAACAATAGCACATAAATTTTGAATACTTCAGTTATTTTAGTGCACTAGAGGACATGCAATTACATTTATATTTACTTGGTGATGATTAAAAATAAAAGATTTAGCCCAAATTATAGTGACTCCAATGTTCTCGGGTGCAAATGAACAAGCGGTTTGATCTTTTCCAATGAATACCAGACCTAATCAACATAGTACAAGAAGTTGATTGTTGAGTTAAAGCCTATCTTATGAAAGCTCTTGACCTTCTTCTTCCATATGCCAGGGTAATCTCTGCCCTCACTTAGCAAGTAAAAGATCTATCCATAGTGCGAAAATGCAAGTCTCGAATCTGATGAGAAATCAATCCATTCAAAATAGTGAATCCAGTTACATTGTCTAAGAAATGATAACCTTAGTCTATTCATCCGGCGAACAAATAATAATGTTTTAGCACCAAAAACTTAATGGAATCTCATATAAACTACCCATTGCAAAATTACGCTTCGTCTTGATAACCTTAAAGAGTACCATTTCGGTAAACAAGTTCCAGTTCAGGAAAAATGAAAACAAACAAAACTCTAAACAGAGCTCACTCGCACGCAGGAGTAAATTTCCTAGAGCAAACCATATTCAATCATTCTCTCTTCATGCCCTTCTGAAAATTGGCAATAAAACAAAAAGGAGAAAAATGTTAGTCTAAGGACGGAAGCTTTCAGCAACAAAGATATATAAACTAATCAACAAGTTCAATACAACCAAAACCATCAAAACCAAAGCCATTCACATGCAAAGATAAGAATATCATATACAACAAAGAGTCAACTCCAAACATATATCATTATAGAAAATATTAACAGAGTCACAGACAAGTGAGCACGGAAAAAATTATTAGTCAAGGATGTAAACGATAATATACCATTCCTATCCTATGCTTCATTAAGTACTATTATGGCGCAATGACTTTCAATGACTTTATCAACCTTCAAGCTGAATTTTGTGAAGTTGTGTTTAGTTTCAATTGCGTCTTATCGATTACTTTTAGACCTTCCAAAAACCAAAAAATAAAAAAATGGAAAAATAATACTAATTTTTTGAAGTTAACAGTGGCAAGTTTACATATTTAACGATCTTCTCCTAGTAGAAAACAAGCATCAAAGATGCCAAACATCTACATAATGCATAGGAACTGGAAACAAATTCAATTGAAGTGATAAAAAAGTTCTAAGAAAAAAAAAAGCAGTTAAGTACAATAGGATGAATCTAAAGCGTACAAAGTCAAAAATAACTAATCATAACATTAGAAATATTATGAATAGAATGGACATTACCTTAGATGTTACTTGGATACATAAATACCCTAACTCTGTCACCCTGCAATGTTTCAGAAACTGAATAAAAAAAAAACTCTAAAACCAACATATGTATAAACTGTACAGTGAAGATCCATAGATAAATTATACCATTGATTTTGGTGGCAAGTTTGACTTGAACTTGGCGCGAACAACACCACTGTTACCATGTGGCC
Source organism: Begonia masoniana (assembly GCA_022432975.1). NCBI lineage: Eukaryota > Viridiplantae > Streptophyta > Magnoliopsida > Cucurbitales > Begoniaceae > Begonia > Begonia masoniana. The sequence continues at coordinate 2,029,334 of CM039504.1, forward strand.
TGGCAACTTTCCCCCAAATGCAGCGATAGTGGGATCCATTCTTCTTCACCTTTGCCTTGTAGATATATGCCATTCTTTTGCCTGCGTACCAGGCCACCTCCTCCTTAGTGTTGACACCCTCAATCTGGATAAGGGAAGTGTTTGGGTACTGATTCGACTTTGACCTAATCATTATTTCAATTAAAAACTACTCAATATCCTTGGTGCATTATTCAATCAAACCTTCGATTACCCCAGTATTCCCAACATGTAAACTAAATTTATCAAAATAATAATTAAGACGTTACTACAAAGTGGTTAAACCCTAAGATAAAAACTTTAGAACATATTGAAATTGGCTTATTTTTCTTTTCTTTCCGACGAAAAAGTAAGTTCACAATCATCAAACGAAGAAATTTATAGCAGGTAAAGTTAAGTTACCGCTTGTAACCGAGAATAGTTCCTCTGACGTAGAGTCTGCATCAACAAAAATATATGAGAAGCAGGAAACAGAAAAAGTAGAATACGCTTCGATAAAAACAATCATATATATACTAAGACTCAGTACAAATCACATACCTAACCCTCTCCCCCTGTCTTCCTTTCACCATTTTCGCTTCGGAATCGCTCTGATTCGACCTCAGCAAATGAACGGCAGAGACGCAGACTCCGTGCGACGAAGATGAAAACCCTAGGTTTTAGTATTTATGAGAGAAATGCGCTTCTTTTGGGCTTAAAAAACACAACCTCCGGCCCACATACTCGGGCAGTAGTTTATCTCCATATTGGGCCACAAAAAAGTACATTTGAAGTGAATTTTAATTGGCATTTGTTTTAAGTTAATTAATTCCATTTCTTTTGCCTAATTTTGAAATTCCGATAATTATAATGTAACGACCTACACCTTCACCGGTCTTTTTTCCTCGCAGATGCACCGCCATCCGAGTCCGGATCCAGTATACTACTAGTTGTCACTCGTGACATTCTCCTCCCTAAAAAATGAGTTTTTGTCTCTTCAGTGATTTGAATCATGGCCTCCAGTTTATAACCAAGAGTTCCCTGATAATAAATCAACGATACGTCACTTTGAAAATTTGTTGATTTAAAATTTGTTGATTATAAGTGGGAGATTTTGGCTATGTATTTCACACAATTTAAGAACAGTTAGTACACATGTCCCTCTAAAATTTATAAATCTAAGTATCTAATATTGATTAGGGCTTATGCAAAGCTAGCTAACTAGGCTTAGGGCCATGTGATTAAAGGAGATTAATGTGAAGAGAGGCATAGGATCATGTGCTTGAGGCTATGTTCGCAGAAAACCCTATTTTTTTCCAATGTCACAGCATTTGTCGAAGGACACTTTTTAAGGTCTATCACATGTATACGATTCCCTTTTCCTTCAGAAAACTGAAAATGCAGCTTATAACTAAATAAAGAAAGAAATTCCAGCCTATTTCAACACGTGAGTTGCTGTTTTGATTTTGCGAAGAAGATTTTTTGCTGATGCAGAAATGATTAAAACGCAGAAAGATTTTCAAAAGGGTTATTGTCTTTAATCTATACGAAACTGTTTCATTCAACAATGGCGGTCGTAGCTAGCTTCCATGATGTCTGTTAATGATTACTCAGCGCCATCAATTATTTCCTCAGATAAGAGGAAACGATTTCTACAGATTGGCATTTTGTTGAAAAGCTGAGAAGAAGAAGCTTCATCGTTTTCTTGCCTCCACGTCATTGATGGATTTTTCTTTAGTTAAAAACTTAAATTAAGAGAAACTTAATTAGATTAGTTAGATAGGGGATAAGAATAAATAAGATTTTGCGGAAAAAAAGGAGAAAGAATTCAAGAAGAGATTCGTGAGACTCTGGTAGAAGAGTGGAGAGCGATTCTTGTATCTGGAGGCAATGCTACGCATTATATTGCAACATTGCGGAAAATTTCTATTAATTGATTATAGAATAAAACTTCGTTGTTGTAGTCTTGTGTCGTTGGCGTAAAACGGTTTGGTCCAAACCGTTTAAATTCTCGTGTCTTGATTTATTCTCTAACTCTTCTTCATTATTTCTCGTGATTTGTGTGATTGGTTAATAAAATTTCAACATGATTGTTATCCGACAATCTACTTTCAATGTAGACATGAACCCTTAAATTTTTTTTTCTTGGGTTAGATTTTTTAACTAAACACGTTTAAAGTTAATAGTAGTACACTCTTTCATAAATTTTTCAAATTCATCACTATCGGTGAACGTTAAAGGCAACTCACATTGTATTACAAATTCTGTTATTCCTTCTCTCATTTTATTTTATGAATATAAAAAAGTGTTATTACCATTAGCATTCAATAATACTTGTGTAGGGTCCTTTATTTGCTCGTTTAAATAACATTTTTTTATAATGCCTATCAAGTGTGCTAGTTGAACTATAATTTTTAATACAATAGTTGCATTAAACTCTAAATTCTACTTTTCTACCAATTTTAATTTATTTTATTACAAATGTTTTCATACGTCATACGTTTTTTTTCATTTTTTTAGGTGAAGAAGTGGATGTTTGTGTACATGATTATCCTGTTGAAAATGCATGGTTTAATTCTCTAATTTCTTAAATATCATTATCAATATTCTCAATATTATAATTACGTAGATCCATAATTATTAAAAATAAATATTTAAAATAAATTTTAAAAAAAGAAATTGATACCATAAATCCAATTTATGAACAATAGTTTGTTGGTGGTATGAATTTGTAATCACCTCTTCGTATACGAAATCTACAAAAATTCACAAAAAATATTAAATCATACAGTTAAAATTAACAACAATATAAAAATTTATTAAATAAATAAATTGTAATATATATCTTGTTCAATGAATAGAAAGAATATGAAAATAGGTAAGAACAAGCAAGATTGATTGAGCACTAAAATTTGGAAGTACGAGAAGTAGAAAGGATTGTATTTATCTTCTTTTATGTTTATCACAAGATTGTAGGTCTAGGGGTTACATGAACACCATAATTTTAGATTTTTTTTTTTTATCATTTCTATGGTAAAAAAATAAATTTAATGTCGAAAATATTTGAATCATTAAAAAAATAATAATAATTACATTAATTACGGCTAAATTTTATAGATGTTGTGTCAAGCCTTTTAAGGCGCCTTCAATCAGATAACTTGGGCACTCCTTAGCTACATCACAAATTCAATTTGTTTAGATGTGATAGTGAGATGTATTATACATGTAAGATTTTATATGCAACTGATACAAAATTTTTTGTACTAAAAATCAAGAATAAAGTTGTACGAAACTCAATATAAAGTGAACAATATGCTGGGTTCAAACCTAGCAGGATGAACTGGGCTGGCCTGGACTTGACAAATCTGGGCTGGGTCGGTGTGGGTAGATGGGCAGGGCTTGGTATAGTCATGGCCTCGACGAAATTTGATAAAAATTACAGGGATGAGGTATTCAATATGAATCAAAACGCACATGCCAATTTCATACAAGTGTGCTATGTTAATCTCAACTGGATGGAGGAACAACACTCACCAAAGCAGAAGCTAAAAGGCAGTGACTTCAATATATCAGCATAGAATTTATGTATTTATAATCAAATCTTCTTTCTTCCTCGAAATTACCCATTCGGAGGTGGCCTGAATATCCATCGCCATGATCCATTCGAGCTCTTCCTCCCCTTCGTCATCGCACCCTTGTCGCTCACTGTGATTCTGCAGGACCCCCCACGGGTGACTTGATCATCTCCCACCGTTGTCGCCATTGCCTCGCCTCCCCTTGTTGCAGACAATTCTGGGTGTAGCTCCGATCCGAAATCGAGTTTGAAGTCGATGAATTCAGATTCTTCATTGAAATCGGTTTCTTTGAGTGAAAAGATTCTTTTGTCGGCCAGACTGCGATACTGATCGTGATCCAATGTACTGCCCTTTTCTCCCTCTAATCCACTCTTTCTTGGCTCTGTTTCACTGAACCCACTTCTTCTTCCCGAATCATATACCATCCCGCCATTAACGCTCGAAGTTCGAGCTCCAGATGTTGGGTGTTTCTGTTTGGCAGAAAACCCCGTCGACCGCTAACAGGACGTCGACCGATTTCATGCAGCAACATCGTCGACCGATTGCAGGACGTCGACTTCTGAGGGTTTCTGTTCGGCAGAAACATCATCGACCGATTGGGTATTTCTGTTCGGCAGAGATATTATCGACCGATTGCCCCTAAGGCTTTCGCATCTCTACCTTATTGATCGCCTTTATGTTCTCTGGCTGTTCTGCGAAAGTTCTTCCACGAAGACTAAATTTTGAAAAACCAACCGTCACATAAAGAAACAACCACGTGATGTGGCTCTATTTGTCCAAATCCTATTGATGCAAAAAAAATTTTATTTAAGTTGATGTAACTTGATATTAATGTAATAAAGGAAAGCTGAAGTTAATCCTCTCTCCAACCCAACCGAACAGAGCAATGTTTTTCCATCAAAACCTGCATTTAAGGGGTTAAGAGAGAAGATCAAAACTTTTTCAAACATCTAAGTTATGGATCAAGGTAAGTGATACATATCTCTTAACTAAGAGTTGTGAAAGATCTATTGTTCAAGATCCTGTTATTTCTCTGGAATGTATAGAGAAACTTAAGCTATAATAATTGAGCCTACATCAGAAACAGAGCTTCTTCCCCCAGAAAACACCGTCTCACCACCGTCCTCCAATCCAAATGTTCCACCATTTCCTTTGAAATTGCATAACGATCGAGATCTTGACATGTGCATTTGATCGAACATCCACCAATCGCTTCTCTCGCGCCTCCGTTACTGATCCTCCAACCTAGATATTTGTTCCGGTTCTGGTAGGTTTTAAGAAAAAATTGAACCGAAATACCTAGGTCGGTTATCAGTTTTGATGACAACAAACCAAGAAATCGACCCGGACCAGTAGCAATCTGGCAGTCGGCAGAAAGCAATCCTAATAATGTGCTCTGAGTCTCAACTCTCAAATCTCACATCTTCTCAAATCGCAGTCCGTAGTCTCTCGCCCTTGCCGTCGCTCAGTGCTCACCCTCAGTTTTTCGCCCTCATCATCGCTCAGTGCTCACTCTCAGTCTGTCGCCCTTGCCGTCGCTCACCCTTTGTCGCACACTTTTTGTTTCTTCACTTATTGTTTCTTCGATTACAGGTTAGCATTAGAGGTTTCATATGTTTTTTAACCTGTTTTTAGGATACTTCATTCTGGATTTTGGGGTACTCTCTCGGCTTAACCGAAAGAGTATCGACCCTCTCCTTTTGTCTCTTGCTCTGTTTTGATAGATTTTTTTGAAATTAAAATTGATGAATAGTGAGGAGCAACTGTCGTTCTTATTGGAGACTCTTATGATGTTGATATTTATTCTTTTTTGTTGGAGAAACTGGTTTCTTGGCTAGACTAAACTTGCTTGTTATTTCTGTAATTTTTCGTTTGCGGAAAGTAGGAATGGACATTAAGAGCATCGATTGGAGAGTGGCAATTTGAAATTAAATGGTTTAATCCCAGAGAATGGTTTACTTTTTTGTTTAAAGCAGAATTGATTCTGCTTTACAAAAAATAAAATAAAATAAAAATAATCTAAAGTGGAAGGACCAGAACCGGACTAGAATCGAGATCATATTTCTGGTCCGGTTCTGGGAAAAAAATTATGCTTATTAGTGCAAAAATTTAAAAACCGAGTTTAGTGGTCGGGTTTCATTTTTTCCAAAAACAGAATCGACCCGGACCACGACCACCCCTACCTGCCACGTGGCTCAACACAGTAGGAATAAACAGATGTGGATAGCGTGGTGTGGCTCGGCTCAGATATTTATGTGATTAATATTTTTGTTTTTTTAGTTTTTATTTAAAGTATTGTATTATTTAAATAAATAAATAATAAATGACACTTAGCTTTAGTAATAGTGACACAAATTCAAAGCTAAGATTATTCTTTAGAATTCTACTTTAATCTATAAATTCGTGTATTCGTTTTTTTACATAATATTATAGATAATTAATTAATTATCAATACGCTGTCTGATAAAAGATAAAATTGAACTGAAAATGTTGAGACAAGAGTAATAAATGTATGGAGAGCCCCTTTAACGTACATGATATTGGTCTTGGTACATTATAATATATAATGATGGGAGTTATATTTGTACATGATATTGTTTGGTGAATTAAAAGAAGAGCGGCACCGACGGAAGAGGAAGACGATTCTGGTGTATTTACAGCTGGTCTTTAAAGGGAATTGAAATAGTTTATAAAATTATGTGCCTGCTTCTTGACCCTTTGACTTTAATGTTTGCATGCTTTAAAGAAACCAGCTCCGAATGAAAAAAAAAATCTAAACATTAATGAAAAGGTGTTCTACACAAAATATGTGCAACCCAAAATTCCAATTGATGTACAAAACAGTGAGACGAAGGAACCAAATTTTCTCTGAGAAGATTCAGTTAATTTTTGGCTAATCTATTGAAAGATTAGTTTGGTTTTTACCCAACAAACATGAAGGTATGATAGTTAACGAAGTACGACAAGCCGGCAATAATCTAAGGCTCCGATTTTGTAAGGTCTTCGACAGAGTTCCTATACTCCACAGTCAGATCCCTGTGAATCAAAATTAAAAAAGAAATCGCAGATTAATGCAATCATTTCTAGAATGACGAATCGAAGGTAATCCACCTCCATTTCGCTACCTTCGTTGATTCATTCAGTAGTTGCTCATTTTCTTCAATTTTTTATTTTGTCCTTCTACTGTCTGCAAGGATAACCAATAAAGTTAATAAAGAAATATTCATATCAGGAAAATCAAATAGCAGCTGCCTTCACTTGATCCAATCAATGTTCAAAAACAGAAGAATATCCTATCATTGAAAACTCTCTGGGTAACTTTAATGGCAGATTAGCAATATCAAAATCTGACATGCCTCGGGTTACATTCAAAAGGAAAATTGGCAAAGTCTCAAACTTTATATCTTCTCTCTATTTATTGCGTGTTTTTCTCTTGTAGGTATAATTCTTGGAAGGAATGCATATGGAGCACTTGGAGGAAGTCACCAACTAGGCCGATGGGAATTTGTCTTCCCGGGCCCCTATCTTTGTAATTTTTTTATTTTTGAACTTATTTGGCATACATTCACCTTTATTGTATGTATTATATAATTGCATCATGCATTAGATTGTGTGGTTAAAGTTAGATGTATGTTGGTGGATTATGGGTTGAAGAAATTTAACCAATTATTCAAAGAAAAAAAGGCCTTCACAAGATCAAGTCCAAAGGAAGTCATGGCCCAAAGAAAAGCCCACATTTAAAGGTATGATTTTGCAGGTAGAAGAGTTAGTGGCAACATAGATTGATGATGTGACAAGATTTCCTCCATTGATCCATTTAGGCATGACATTCATCTCCTCCCTAGGATGTATGCTTGTTTGCCTTGATCTTGGCCATCCATCATTTTTCATCCAAGGGCCATCACTCATTCATCTTTATGGAAACCCTAATCCACCCTAGGAACTCTATAAAAGCATAGCATTGTTGAATGTTTTACAACTTTTGCTCATTTATAAAATTTTTATTTCTCTACTCCAAGGTGGTTAGCCTTAGGTGTTTTTCCTTGGTTCTTTAAACCAAGTGGAGTAGCTCTCTATTATTAACTTAGCTTGGGTTGCTAAGTTAATTCTTACTTTTCCCTCGCCTCTTCATTGGGAGTAGGAGTTGAGGACGAAAATCTCCACCTACGGTGGTCGTTTTTCCTCCGGAAAAATCGTTCACTCGAGAGCTTAAACCATAAGATCGCTCTACGAGTCCGCTAAGGGTATTTCCTTTACTTTCTTGCCATCACTTTTCACACACACTCACCTCTAAATTTCGGCCACACATTCCACACACATTCACCTTACTTTATTGCTATTTTTTTCTTCATTTTTATTGCATTTATTCTCCTCAGCCATATCTTCTTCTCTTCATCTGTTTTCCTTTATTTTTCTTCATGTTTCATACACTCATTCAGCACACATCCCTCGGCCCTCACTAGCACTCACTTGCACCTCATTTCATTCTTGCATTTATTGACATATTTCTTCTCTTTTTCGGCCCTTTTCACAAACACACACCCGAGCACTCTTCTTGAATATTTTGTGGGTTTGAACACAACCCTTTTCTAAGGGATTTTGTGTCAAAATCCATGCAAAAACTGAAAATTAATTCATAGATTTAGAAGGAAAGAATATAGGATAATGGACTCTTGAATGACTCGCCATAAAAACAAAGAACTTTTTTTATACAATTCATATGACATGTTATTTTGATGTTATGTCTTTAGTTATTTTCATGCATCTTATTATTCGAAGTCGTCAAACTGTAAAGGATTTGATTTTTGACATAGAGTAGAAATGAAAAAAGAAGTATAATACAATACTAGAGTGTTGCCAATGTCAGATAAAGCTTTTCTTCTAGCCTCGATAGGCTTGTCAGCTAATGCACTTTGAGGTAACATTGCTCCATGCGAAGCAAGACACTGGTTTCTATCTGTTTCATCAATTTCAGAACCATTTCCATTTTCTTCAACTTGCATCTGAAATTGCACATCCTGCTCACTTTTCCCATCTCGATTTCTACATTGAGAGACTATGCAAGCACATGACGATCTGCAACAACCTTCGTTAGCTCTGCACTTGCATTTGGTTGTCATGCAAAATGACACTTCGCTGCATGTGCAGGAGCATAATCCAGAGCTATTCCCACTAGTCGTACTTGAACAACCTCTATTACCTTTACTATTTTTTCTCACTGGTGGGACCCAATCATTATCATTTGAATCATCATTGTCTGAACATTCAGATTCTGACATATCCATGTCCTCCGACAAGGTGACAGACGAGCAAATTTCCTAGTTGTAGCAGTAATTTGATAGAAAAGACAATTAAGAACTGATGTATAACAACTGCCATTCTAACACCAAACCTTATTTTTCACAAATTTCCAAATAAGGTTTTCTTTTTTATCAGTTCGAAACAACTTGCAGGGTAACAGATGAAATGCATACTTGCTTCTGTGACTCACACTTAAATTTCTATTTTTTGGGAAATTTTATTAACCTATTCACGGAGTAATTATTTAAACTTGAATTCTGAACCAAAACATTAAATCAAACGGGTTTTCATTAATCTGATCTAAGACATTAGTTAATGAAAGAAAATAAAACATGAATACTATCCACCATTTTCTCTTAAAAAAAATGTTGTTAAGTGAAAAAACTTATAACGTCACAACAATTCATCCTAACAATGTTTTAGCTAGATGATGAATTAGATTATTTCCTTATGAATGATATGACCACTTTTGGCCGATTAAAATTGATAAGAACTATCAATAGAAAATCTTCATATCAATGGCTACTATACTTCAAAATTAAAATGCATTACCTTTATTGATAAAATGTTTGTATGCATGACAGATTACCAAATTATTATCAAATAAAGTGAGCACCTGGAGCACTTCTTTTTCTAATTAAGCCTTCCATAACCGAAATTGCTCATACTCTTCCTTAATCGAATGTTGTAGTAGAACCTAAAGTGAAGAAATTACATTGTTACCAACGAATAACTATAAGCAACATTCTAGAAAATCACTTTCCATCAAGGATATAATCAAACCTTTTGAGATTTTATTAATTGGATCTCATCTAGCAATCTCTTTGCAACTTCATTAATCTTTTGCTTTTGTCTCACTAATTGAGATTGAGCATCTTCCTTCTTTTTCAATTCAGAAATATAAGCAGCAAACTAATGAGACCACAATATAAAAACAATTTTATCTCTGTCAACATATGAAAAGTTCACCTGCGCTTCAAGTACATTCAATTTTTGAAGATATTCTTCCTCCAACTTAGAAGATATATTTGCAATATTACATCTAAGTACCTCGATTTCTCGATGCAAATCACATAAAAATTAATATTCGAAAGTCCTTCAATCAAAAAAGAATTTTGGCATCAATTTTACCTGTAAAGTCTGTTTCTCTATTTCCAACTCTTGAACTTTTTTCTCGTAAGATGCATCGCCACCAGCAAGCCGCTTCATTTCAGCATTCAATAAAGTAAAGAGAGAAATTAAGTAAGACAAACCGCATATGGTAATAAACCTGAAGTTCCTCATATGGTGCACCTACGTCATGACGATACAATTCAAGCTCAGATTGCAATTGTTCAATTTCACTCTTCATTTTTTTAGTTTGAGTTGCCGCAGGATTACTGTTAGCCTGTAGAATAAAATTTAAAATAGTGAAGACATTAAGAGAAAACACATAATTTTATAAAACAAAACATATTGGACAAAATTTCTTACAATTGCCTTGTTTTGAATATTCCGAGCACGATTTGCATATTCCAAAGTACTCAACGTCTCCTTAGCTTTTGTGTTAGCAGGACTAACACATGCTATAATATGTAAATAACATCAATAGTTGATAAAAAAGAATGAAAGAAAAAATTTATTGTTGAAGATTATGAAATTGTACCAATCATGAAGGTTTTACTGTCTCCCCCCAAAGAATCCTAGACAAAAACAACGAAATTATCAAATTAAAAGCAATCACCACTAACATACAAAATAAACATATTGAAAACACTTCTCAAAAAAAAGTTTGGTGCTTCAATTATAATTTTTCATCATATTGAAGTCATAATTATATGCATTCGATACCATAATTTACTAAAATTCTTCCATAAAACAGAATTGCAAAAAAAAAAAATCTCAGCATTGATCAATCATTTCTATTAACATTGCTGAGCATAAGTATTACTTATTGATGAGAATAAATAAAATCTCTTCAAAATGCACATATATGAAAGCCGAACAAGTAATTTAAATAACAAAAAATCAAAGAGTTCCATAATTTTAAGTAGGCATCATGCCTGTAATAAACGAGTTAGCTTGCTATCTCGATAAGGTACATGGCCTCCTTTTTCTGCTCATCTCCCATGCACTTATAACATTGCCAAGGGCCAACAAACTCTTGTTGATACAAATTCCTAAGGCAATAACAAAAAATGTGCAAGTACATTTTAAAATTCGATACATCATAAGAATAATTTTTTAAAAATACAAATCGTTCTTTAAACATGAACTAAATGTAAAAATGGTCAACTTTACCTTCTTTATAACGCAAGTCATTAGCACCTGTTTGTTTTGGTTGTTCTGAACCAGTTAGATCCACCAAATGGAGTTTTGCACATAGGCTGCCAACGCTTTTCTTTTGCTCCATGCTAATTGTAAATATAGCATGTGATCGGCTGTAAAGCACATAAACACGTTTCTCAATCAAATGTCAAAACAAAAAAACTCAATCATAATACAAGGTGCTCACTATGAATAACAGAAGTTGACTACAAATTCAATGATTCTAAATCTTATAATACCACTCGAACAAAGAAAAGGCAACAAAAAACAACAAAAAGCGTGTAATCCAAACCTTGACTGACTATTCATGTTGGTACTCGCTGTTGCGCGAGATAAAGAACCTTGCGACAAGTATGAGGCCATCTCTTCTTTGGTTCTAACTTCAGCCTCAGTAACACTTGCTAGTTTTACCTCTCCATTAATAGTTTTTGTTATTAGAAGAGGAGCTCTCACGGGCACAAAGGGTTTACGAAGAGCCCCTTCACCTTTGGATATAACTGATGTATTTGAATTAAGTAAATCAAATATTTTATCCTTCAACATCTGTCATTTAGAATTTTCCATGAGAAATGTTGTGGGTAAAAGAGAAAATAAAGCATATAATAAGTCATGAGAACATTTTGTTACCTCGATAAATGATACTTTGATCAAAAACTCCTCTGAATTTCTCATTGTCTCGACTCTTTTATATATATCATCAAATACTTTTGGGATAATTCCATACTTGCTATTATCTTCATCGTAATTGGTACTCATCATGTGATTTTTTCCAGAACCAGTCTAGTGCAACAATTTTCATGATATTAAGTGCAGGAATGAAGACAAAGAAATGCAAGATATAGAGGAAAAGAGAAAATAAAATTTAAGAAAAATTAAATCATCATCTACCTGGCTATAAGCAATAACGGTTGCATTATAGCCTTGGAAAAAAAGTATCAACAAGGGAAGCAACACAATCTTCATAAATGGTTGAGGGAGCTGATCCGGTGTTACCGTACACGTAATCATAAGTGAATGTTTGAGAGCCAATAACCACCTATTGTTAATGCCAATAACAAAAACAGTTAAAGCAAATATGATGTCCTCTCAATTGAAAACTTTTAACATATTAAACAATTAATTTTAGTATTTTATTGAATAAACACACTATTCTACATAATAATAAATTGTATTAAATAAAAAATATTATTTAATAGTAGAATTGATGTTTTGAAGCATCATAATAGGGCAAATTTTTTCAAGACCAATTCTTGAAGCATAAACCAGAAGGCATCACTTCACCGAAAAAATCATCAGCAACAATAGTGCACGTGAATCTATAATTTCACCGAAGTTGTAATAGTGGACTATATCATCTTAAAAAATGAGTAATTAAATTATTATTTAATACATCCATATTTATTTTTTAGAGTCAAAACAGACAAGATAATCATAAATTCTATTTAACTGTAATATGTTGTAACACTAAGGAATACAAAATCCAATAATTGAGAAAGTGATTTGTTGTCATCAACATATAGGATTGTAACACACAGACGACAATGACATGTAAATTTGGGAATCCATATCTTAGGTACCACTTCCTGGTCACAACAATAAATTAGAGAATGCTATAAATCATAGGAGGCCCACGTGCTTATGCCTCTATAATTTCATTTTTAGTATCTCTAGGGACCACAAGAAGAATTTGTCAGAAATCACCTAACAAGTTTAATTCGAAAAGGTTAAATTAAAAATAGGTTTATTTCATTTTAGTGATACAGTTTAATTTTCTCATAAACCTCGTTTGTTTTGATTTTATTTTTTAAATATTACTTTAATTTAGTTTTGTTATTAAATTCAATAAAAATAAATCATCTAACAAGTTCTTATTCACGCAATCTATTCATATCATTCAAATTATGTAGTTATAGTAAACTGAACTTACATGAGGTTCTCCCTCAACAATGGTGATGCAGTCCCTACATCCATTGAGAAGCTCCCGTGCTATCAAAGGTCGAACATTAACAGCTACCTGGGCCGACTGCGACTCCATCTCAATAAAAGCAACCAATTGAAATAATACCCAGACGATTTGTGCCACCTTTTTCGTATATAAGAAGAAGGAAAGATTATCAAATCCAATAAAATAAACGTCAATTATCAATCCCTTAAAAAGAACACAAAAGCCAAGACATGTGAGTGCCTATTTTTAAGCTAATGAAAATGCCATTACACATTACCTGGAGCGAGACCGAGGAAGATAATCAGAGGAAGAGATCGGAAATGGCCTCGGAGCGAGAAAGAGAGAGAAACAGAAACAAAGATGGAAACGTTGGGCGAAAGAGAGGGATGCACGGTGAATATAAAATCTGAAAGTAAACACAGAATGACGTTAGAAGTAATTAAATATAGCAATTAATAATTTTTTGTAACTGCTATACTTTATACGGGGTGTGACGGTGTGTTGATTATACAGAGTTCACCATGGGAGAGTCCCCTCTTGACGAATTCAAGAGCAGCATAGCCAGCTGCTACTCCTCCTGCAAGAATCACATAAGCAAATGCCCTCCCCATCTCCCTCTCTCCCGGGACTCCCTTTGGGATTTCAGAAGCAACAGAGCTTGCTTGCTCTCAGCAGAATCAAACCCCAAGAAGAAAGAAGCTTGCTTGCTCTCAGCAGAATCAAACCCCAAGATGAAAGACGCTGTAGCGAAATTACTTAAACTTGGACTTTGACCAAACAATCAATCGTGACCGTCAATAAAAATCCAATCAGCGGGGCCCTCTCTTTTGCTCACCACGTGGCCTTTGATCTCGCTGCAAAGAAGAGGATAACAAATTATCATTGGGAGTGGCAATGATTTTACTTCAATTAATATTACTACTTAATATTAAAGTTAATTATCGATTTGAACCCTGTACTATACACGTTTTTTCAATTCGTCCCTGTACTAAAAAAATCGTCAAATCGAACCTTGTACTTTGATTTTGTTATCAGTTTAGACCTTCTATCAACATATTCATTAAACCCTCATTTAAAAAATTACTAAACGATCTTGGATTCAGTTGAAACTTTTAACCACATGTTCACTACTTAATGAGAAGATAATCTGAAACTTTTCGTGATTTTTTAACACATGTACGATTTATTGTAATTTTATTTTAGTATTTTATAAAAATATTATAATAAATCATACAACTTTTAAAACATTACGAAATTTTTGCTATTATCTACCCATAACGTGTTGAATATGTGGAAAAAGTTTCAAATATATCCAATATCTTTTGGTATTTTTTTAAATTAATCTCAGTTTCATCTTTACTTTATAAATTAATTTTTAAAAAAATACCAAACGATATTTGATTTATTTGAAACATTTTTCGCATGTTCAACATATTATGGGTAGATAATAGAAAACGTTTCATGATTTTCTAAAATTTGTATGATTTATTATAATAGTTTTATAAAATACTAAAATAAAATTACTATAAATGGTACATGTGTTAAAAAATTACATAACTTTCTAGATTATCTTCTCATTAAGTAGTAAACACGCGGTAAAAATTTCAACTGAATCCAATATTGTTTGGTAATTTTTTTAATGACTGTTTAATGAAATTGTTGATAAAAGATCTAAACTGATAACAAAATCAAAGTGCAGGATTCGATTGGACGATTTTTTTAGTACAGGGGCGAATTGAAAAAACGTGTACAGTACAAGGTTCAAATCAATAATTACCCTAATATTAATTACTAGTAATTAATTCCCTGACTGGGGAGGTATATCAATTTTGCAAATTCTATTTCGTTTTATTTTTTACTTAATGATTTTCCATGTTTAGAAGGAATCAGATTTAATTATGGTTAGAATTTGATTTGTATTATTGACAAGTTTCAAAATTATATACGAAGTTTTAAGATTTATTAAATAAATATATTAGAGAGTTGAGAAATTATAAGACACTACTTTTGGTAGGAGGGGAAATGATGATCTTGCCCTTGGTGAAGCATGAAAAGGAGTGAATATTAATAAATTTAATGTTGAAGCCAGGCATCTAGCAATGTTGTGTCAAAAATAATAAATAGTACGTAAATATTAATTTTATATTATTATGTGTCATTTATTTATATAATTACATAAGTTATACAGATTAATTATTCTTTTATTTATTAAGTTTAAATTTTAATTAATATTTTTATTTTGCGGCAGTCTGATCAAATCTTCATCTCTCTGATTCCCATCAAATCAAGCCCCCATTGTTTAAATATTTTTAATTAATTTTAATTTTAATTTTAATTAATCCTTCGAATCAGATTTACCAAGACGTAATAATAAGTGTGCTGCAATGTATTTAAAATTTGTAATTTATTTTTTCACTTTGTAATAAAAGAAATTGTTTTAAATATTAATTATTTAATTACTAAGTTTGATATCCTAAATTCTAACTAAAAAAAATTCATAATATAATTTTTTTAAAGAATTGAATATTTTCGAAGATTTATTATAGTAACTTAAGACCTAAAGACTTGGATATATTTTGTTACTGAAAGATTACGATTAGTTATGCGGTGTCACACAGGGTGTTACTGGTGACACCAATAATGAATGCAATGATTGACAATATAAAAACACGGAAATAAATGACACAGGAGGTTGGTAATGCAGTTCGGCAACCAGCCTACGTCTGCGGGGCCACGTCCAGATATAAAAGCATTTCTTTGAGTTCACGAAATTACAAGACAATCGGACTTATATAAATAAAGACTTCATCTTATCTTTGTGGCCGCCTCTAGCTAACTTCCCCAAGGAAACTGTTTTTGCGAGATCTCCTCGACTTTAGAACGACCTCTCCCGAGATCTAGATAACAACAAGATCCCCTCGTTGTTGGTTCCTCCCGAAACCCGTGTTATAGCAAGATCTCCTCGCCCACGATCAAGAACGACAAGCTCCATTTGTCTAAGAAACAGAACTCCTCCCAAGTTCGGATACAGCCTCCTCCCGAGACTGAGCTTCAATGAAGAACAAAAAGTATTGCCTCCTGAGACACCTCCTGGAACACCAGATCGAAGTCTTCGGATGCAATAATCAACACACTCAATAAAACGATGAAATCCACAGATTAGGTCGAGTGTGTAAAACAATTACAAACTCATACGCAGAAACGTATGGAGTGAAAGAAAAACGACGGCTTGGAAAAACGAAGAAAACCTCATCACGCGTAAAATCAAAACTCCGTCGTCAATTGGTTTTCACAGAAAACGAAAACCTTAAATAGCCTTGGTAACTTCCATATCTTCAATTCGTTCAGTTACCAAATCGGATTTAACGTCGCAAGAAATAAGGAAAACAAATATTAACTAATTCGGTCGTGTGACATTCCGTGTGACACTTTATGAAAGTTTCTGTAACAACTCAGATATTCATCCAAAAATTCAGGAAAGCATCCCATTAATCATGGGAACTCGAAGCCCAGCAAATCGTACCAAATCTTCATCAAAACTGCTTTCCAAATAAAAGTTTTCAAAAAATTAAGTGCATATACCTTTTTCAATAACTTTCATAATATTATTGTTTCCTTATTTTTCTCTTCCACAGAATCATCATGATTGCTCATATAATATCATCTCATAAACTGAATAAGCTATTTCTTGAGCGCCAAGCAATAAATCATCAATTTGAAAAATTACAGAATAAAATATTATTTTCATAATATATTGTCAAAAAATCAAATGACAACACATGCAAATCTTTGCATTTACAATTACTGTTAAAGAAACTTTCAAAAACTTACCCTTGCCCTTGCGGGCTTGCCAATATTTGTAGCTCAGTCTCCATCCATCCAAAGATGCAAGAAGAAACGACCATGCATATATTGCATCATTCAGCAAATCAATAGGATATTTACTATTACCCAACTGAAAAAAAAAAATAAATATATATATATATATATATATATATATATATATATATATATATATATATATATATATATATATATATATATATATATATATATATATATATATATATATATATATATATATATATATATATATATATATATATATATATATATATATATATATATATATATATATATATATATATATATATATATATATATATATATATATATATATATATATATATATATATATATATATATATATATATATATATATATATATATATATATATATATATATATATATATATATATATATATATATATATATATATATATATATATATATATATATATATATATATATATATATATATATATATATATATATATATATATATATATATATATATATATATATATATATATATATATATATATATATATATATATATATATATATATATATATATATATATATATATATATATATATATATATATATATATATATATATATATATATATATATATATATATATATATATATATATATATATATATATATATATATATATATATATATATATATATATATATATATATATATATATATATATATATATATATATATATATATATATATATATATATATATATATATATATATATATATATATATATATATATATATATATATATATATATATATATATATATATATATATATATATATATATATATATATATATATATATATATATATATATATATATATATATATATATATATATATATATATATATATATATATATATATATATATATATATATATATATATATATATATATATATATATATATATATATATATATATATATATATATATATATATATATATATATATATATATATATATATATATATATATATATATATATATATATATATATATATATATATATATATATATATATATATATATATATATATATATATATATATATATATATATATATATATATATATATATATATATGCTTCACAGGGTTCCCATCCCACTAGTTGCTTATTATTCGCTCGGTTAGTCTCCAAGCTGGACCCACCTCTGCCATCGAATTTATTAAATAAATATCTTCTACTTAACTAAATTTAATCTAATTAATAAACTAATTTAGTCAAATTAATTGATAATTATCAACTTTTTGTAACTCTACCTTGATGAATGATAGGTTTACATTAATAATTGATATAATTATTATATTAATTACAATAATCACTGTTTGATACTTCAATATTTTAATAGAGTAAAATATGAAAACATTATCCTTCTATGAATGACGCACATTTCTCTCTCAATTTAATAGAATATAATGAAATTTTTTTTAAAAAATAGATATAACATTACTATTGTGACAAAATGGAAAGTGTACTCTTATAACAAACTCTCTTCTTTTCTATCACAAAAACCAAATGTTGAATCGTAAGTGTTTTCTCTTTCCTCTCCTTTCTTTGGTAAATAAAACATTATCCATCAAGCTCGATTCAAATCCTAATATTAGCATTGTTATTTTTATTGGGTGATTAATAAAATTTAGTATAACTAATGATTTGTGAAGCTTTAGGTTGACCTTAAAAACATCCTAGAACCAATCATCTTGGAGCTTAGAAGCTTCAAATATTCATGTCTGTGTTTTTCCTCGATCAGCAGCGTCTTAATATCTGTTGAGCTCGAAAAGAAGAAAAGAACAATCTGAAAACAGGACCAAATTAATGAAATATCATCTCTGTGTTTTAGAATTCAGAAGAAGTGTCTATGAAGAAGTAATATCTGCTGTTTGATCACAAGTGGGGGGATACGATCAAAACTCACTCCATAAATCATCCATCCAACACTTCATGATCATCAAATTTTGTTTGGTGCTAGGTCTTGTCCAGACCATTGAAACACCAACGGACCCACAAAGGCCAACAGCTCACGCTTTTGTATGGGTGCCATTTAGGCCCCACCATTATATATTTTTATATACTCTCTCTCCCTCTCTCGGATAATACATGGTGGGGTTAGTGTTGATTGGCTTTACTTGTTGCAATGAGATGTGAAAGCCCAGTTTTGTCCAATTTTAGATGCCTTCTGTTGCTGGTTTTTCACAACAATGGCGTTAATATTATTTGCTTTCAGGGTCCACTTCTTCCCACATTTGCGACAGACTGAGCGCGAGAGAGAGAGATGGTAAAGCTAAAACCCTTCAAACTTCCATTACGTTAACGATGTGTCGCCTTAACTGCAAATTTTAGCACAGATGGTCCTACGGCTCTTAAGTTTGAAGAAGAATAGGTTTACAGACTGCAAATAACAATATATCTAAGGATCTCTTTGCAAATTGCTTCATTAAACATTTTTTATTCTAAATAAATTTTGGTCAATTACAGTCATTTAAATGTGGGCCTGCTTGAGCCCATTACTTGATTGGGCCGAAAGTAGCCCATTTATGTCTTGGGCTTCTTAAGGAGTTCCAATCTTTTCAACGTCTTTGAAAGTCAAAGCCGTTTCTTTGGGTCCCAGCCCGTCATTCCTTTGGTCCGAGTCTGAAACAAACGACGCCGTAATGAATAGAAAGGGACACGGCCGTCATTAAAAAGCAACCGCCTGGCAAAATCGTACGAAACGAGCAAAAACAGTTCGGTCTCCTCCATTAAATAAAAACCCTCTTTTTCGCTGGGGGGCAGAAGTTGCAGTTAGGAAAGTGGGTAACCATACCAAACGAACAAACTAAACCGACACCACCTCCCTCGACCGGCGCCGTCATGGGCGACGAATGCATCTTCTCGTCGCCGGATTTTGCGGTCGGCGAGCCGGGAAACGGAGGCAGTGAGATGGAGGTGGTGATGGAGAACGGAGAGGGATGTAGAGGTGGTGGAGTGCGAAGTGGGAGAGTGAAAGGACCTTGGTCTCCCGAGGAGGATGCAGTGCTTAGTGAGCTCGTTGGAAACTTCGGACGGAGAAATTGGAGCATGATCGCCCGAGGAATTCCTGGTCGGTCTGGAAAGTCTTGCCGTCTCAGATGGTGTAATCAGCTCGACCCTAGTGTCAAGCGCAAACCTTTTACTGGTAATCATGCTTAATAGAAATGTATTGATTTTTCCAGTTCTTTTGATTATGGGTAGCTTCTGATTTCGAGTGAATATTTGCAAGAATTTGATGGTTAGGCTTTTAATTGATTTTCAGAGCTGAAATAAGTTGTTTCTTTTTTTGAAATATACTTCGATTACTCGTTTAGTGAATTGACTAATCACCTTTCAAACTATATTTATAATTTTCTTGATAGGGTCTTGACTAAGAACTCATGAACCTGTCATTGTAGTTCTTATTTCATTTTCTCCGGCTTTACACAGAGGAAATTAATTAGCTAAGTAGTAGACTGATGGTGAAGGGAATGATCAATGAACAACAATGAGCATTGAGAAGTTTTTTTAATCCACTGGAAAATACGTATGGAACCTTGTACTTGTTTTGGAACTTTTGGCTTGGGGATTCCGAGTCTTTGAAATATATAGTTTGGTCGAAATTTCTCATAATAAAATCTCTTTCTCTTGGATGAATGAGTGATTCTTAATCTGCTGATTTATTCTTTTGAATGAGATATTTTCGGGAAAATAGGGGAAAAACAATCTTGTAATACCATAGATTTGGTACCATCCCATTTTCGGGAGAAATGGTAAAGACCAAATTAAAGAAGAGCAGTTTAGTCATCTATTACATTTGAAAAAGAGAAATCGTCAATCGAATTGTGTCACTTCCGTATACTCTGACAATGAATAGATCTTTACACACCCTCAGGCCTCATTGAGGATATCACTCTATTGAATGCATTGAACCTTGAAAATTCTTTGGCATAAAGCTTAGAAGATGATTAAGATTGTGAGAGTACATTTCTTTCTTGAGCCAAAGTACATGGAGCAGAAGAGAGCAAATACTTTCTATTCATGGGTTATGACATCATAACTCAAATACTTAATATTATCATTTAGTAATCACGTCTCACTGAAGATGATGATAGAGCTCCTCTGTTTTATCTCATGCTGTTAATGATATGGTTGCACAGTTCAAATGATGTTTAAACAATTCTCTTCAATACCCATTAATTATCCTTCACAGATATTTTTTATCTGACCATTGTATTGTTAGAATCTGCTTGCGATCTAGTTTACTTAATGGACTGTAAATTCCATAAATGTTATTCCTAAATGTAAAGATCAATGGAACTTGATTTTTTGCAGATGAAGAAGATGAGCTTATAGTTTCAGCTCATGCAATCCATGGAAACAAGTGGGCGGCAATATCGAGGATATTGCCTGGAAGGACGGATAATGCAATCAAGAACCATTGGAATTCTACTCTGAAGCGTAGGTGCATGAACAAAGGAAAGTCTAAATTAGAACTCTCTAACACAACCGTAGGTGTACATCTAGAAAGAACAAATGCATCCTCTGAGATGGCTGATATCAATCAATTGGAGGCTTCACGAGAAAGAGACATAACAATGGAGGACATGAACAGCCAAATAAAGGAAGATCACGTCCGAATTGATGAATCAAGAGAAAATTGCTCTACTCTTTCTCGACCAGTGGCCCGTATAAGTGCATTTAATGTTTACAATTGCTCAACGAGTGGATTCTTGTTTTCGAGGTCTGTCCCAACTGAAGTTTCGTTCGTTCAAGCTTCAAAACCAGATGCTGATGTCTTCAAATTTCTTGAAGATTTTAAATCCGATTCTGTCGTTCCATCGAAATGCGGCCATGGTTGTTGTGCAGAAACGTGTGGAGATGATGCTCCTGTCTCACTGCTTGGTCCTGAGTTTTTTGAATATGAAGAAACTCCCTCTTTCTCAAGTCACGAACTTTTATCCATAGCTACTGATTTGAACAATATCGCATGGATCAAAAGCGGACTCGAGAACAGTTATGCTAGAAAACCAGACATCGAAGAAAGACGAAAAGCAAGTGAAGGGAATAATTTCTTACAAACAGGGATGTTCGAAGAGGATAAGTATAATAATACTCATAATTTTCGTTTCGAAGAAGGAAGGAACAGATTAATGGGGATGGTTGCTCAAGTCCTTTCTACCCAATTGCCCGGCCGGAGTTATGCTCATCCGGGAGAAGTTGAGAGGCTAAGGTAAACTTAGAGAAATTGTGTATCTTTGTGTATTACAAACCCGGAAAACAGTTCACTAACGAATTGCAACAGTTTTTTCTCGAGTCGTAGGGGCAGGACCTCGATTTTCCGAAGAAATGCTGCTCATTTTAGTAAAAAATGAAAAGATAATTACCCTTGTGTTATATCTCAATGTTCAACAGCATTAGTATTCCACAATTAGTAGCAATTCATCGAGATGAGCAGTGTTGAGACAAATATAAAATGTCCATCCAAAAGTGGGCTATTTATACGCATGTTGTCCTCCTACATAAGATAGAAAGTCAAAATTAATGTCGAACAATTTGGTCTATCCTTTTGCTTCTAATTAGATTCAATAAAGTAAGGCTGTTTGTGTTGATCAAGTGTAACAAGATGCCTGCAAACTGCTTTGTCTGGTGGCAGTTGTGTCGTACAATAATGCAAACTGGTCTTTTGATCTTGACAGAAGAGCTTGTTCCCATGCATAAAGTTATTAACACCTTTCGTTTGTCCCGTACATTTGTTATAATGTTACTTTACATTCATCTCGTCCAAATTACTATTCTGAGTATTCTCCTACAAATTCTACCACTGCTGAAGCAGAGGGGAGACATCTGACTTTTCACTGATAAAAGTAAGTGGGTAGAATCAATGCATTATGTAAGTACTAGCAGGCTGAATAAAGCAAGCTAAGAAGGGAAAGCAAAGTTCGCTCTTTTTTTCTTTGACATAGTTTCTCGTTTCCATAATGTTGAGGATTAGCTTTGAAACTGAATGTGTGCTTCCAGTGGGATTTAAAGTTTAAATTTTGGCTCTTTTTTCTTCTCTTTTGCTAATTCATTTACAAGGGTATGAAAGATCAGCCTATAAACGTGAACTTTTTACCTCCGTCCTCTTTTACCTACTCTACAATGGGTCAGAAAAGGTTGCAAAGCAAGGAGGCGGGGAGCAGCCTTACATGGCTTCTCTCGCTTACTGTAAAAAGTGTCGACTTTTTTAGCTGTATATTAAGATTTCCTTGATTCTTGTTTCTCTTACAGCCTCTGTTAACTTCAGAGAGACTGAACACGAAGAAAGATATCACCTACCGCGGTCTCTATTTCAAGGTTGGAAAGAGCTAGCAAGTGTGGTAGAGGTCTCTTTATCCTTTTTGGGTACTCTGTTTCACAGAGTCATTTCATGAAGCACTCTTTGGGTCTCTCCAATGGAAGCCATACCCCAATCCCACGTCATTCAGGTGGAAGAAGGGTCCCCTCGGGGATCTGTCATCGTCTCCGGCCCCGGTGACGTTTCAGGTAATATGGAACACAGGCGTTCGAGGGAGATCGAGATCGAGATTGTTGGAGGGGTGCTGAACAAAGGGAGGGGATCTTCTGCGTCGGATTGTTCAGTGGAGGTGGATCCGGATCTGGATTGGCCTGTGCCGGAGACCAGGTTACACTTGGGAAAAGTGGAGAGGGACTGTAGGATTTGCCATCTGAGTTTAAATGCAAGCCACCCTGAATCTGGAATTCCAATGGAATTGGGGTGCTCTTGTAAGAATGATTTAGCTGCTGCCCACAAACACTGCGCGGAGGCTTGGTTCAAAATCAAGGGTAACAAGTTAGTACTCTGATAACCCATAGAAACTACGTTCTTCTTTTTGTTTGATTATCATCCAATTTTTCTCTCGTCAACTTCAATAATTTGATATAGCTTTCGCTGGTATCGTGTAAATCTGGTGTAATCTGTGTTTGTTTCTCTTGTGGAGTTCTATTTTTCTGGGGGAAAGACATACTGCATTTGAATGAGTTCTTACGAGACAAGAATAGCATGTTTGAAATTGGGTAGTATTCAACTGTTCATAAACTATCATATTTTATAGGCGGCTTTTCTGAAAGATTAATGCACCACAATCCTTCGCCTATAATTTTTTCTTCAATCTGTTCATTCATGTTTCGGGTAGAACTTGTTCTATCGATCTTAATTTCAGGCAACGCACTGTTCCTCCTGTTGCTTCTGCATGCTTGCCTCTGGAATTTCTTCATTTAGAGAGAATTGTAGATTTTAACATTCCAAATTTAACTGCTAATCGCCATCTTTCCAGAATCTGTGAAATCTGTGGTTCGATTGCCAGGAATGTGTCGGAAGCTAATGCACCAGACTTGACACTGCATCAGAACGTTGCAAACGAAAATGCAACAATGGTGGCCGTGGCTCCTGCAGGACAGGTGCGGCGCTTCTGGCATGGCCATAGGTTCCTGAACATTCTCCTAGCCACCATGGTCTTCGCCTTCGTCATCTCCTGGCTCTTCCACTTCAACGTTCCCTCGTGATCCAACACTCCCTAGTAATATTATGGCTTCATATTTCATTTTTATAAGCAGAGAATCCTACATGAAGTATTATCATGAGCCAGCAAATGACTTTACATTAAGACTTCTTATTTCACATATTATCACGTTTACGACAGGAAATTATCACGACCATACACTTACAACATAGAACATAACCGAAATAGAACGATTCAGACATGCACAGAGGCAACTGGAGAGGCTTTAACCAGATATTTCAATGGCCTTCACTTCTGGCTGTTTCTTCTCTTTAGGAACTTAAACGGAGAGAACCCCATCTACCATGGTCGCCTTAATCTGATCGACTTTAGCATTTTCAGGCAACCTGAACCTCCTCAGGAACTTTCCGCTGCTCCTCTCAACTCTATGCCATTTGTCGTTCTTCTCTTCATATTCTTTGCTCTTCGCCACTTATTTGCGAAATTTTCCCCTCTTCGATTTCAACTTTCAGTTTTCACCTCCTCTTTTCTCAGACCCGGAAGATCAGCCTTGAAGACGTGAGCCTCGGGAGTTTCTTTCCAGTCTATACGAGTGTTGGCGAAAGCAGTTGTGTCCCGAGCAGATGACGTAAGGTCAGCTATGGCGGTGGAGAAAGAAAATCCGTCAAATGGGTCCCAAACATCGAGAGAGAAAGGATCGTAGACGCTGCCGCTTCTTCCCTTGAAAATCATTGGAATCATGGCCATCGTTTTAGTCTTCTTCTTCGCTTCTCGCTGCACCGTTTATAGGGAGGAGGAGACGATTCTCGCGTGTTCAGTTTTCGAGAGCGTGTCTATAACTTTCTACGACCTTCGTTTGAATCATTGTCAAGAAATTTGCCAAGAATGTAGATGGGCAGGGCCTTTCTTGCTCAGTCAATCCATTATGAACTTAATTATAATTTTATATATTTGAGTAAATAATCAATTAATCGTCTGTTGGGAAAACGTGGTATATAATGATTAAGGCAAGCCAGGTCACTGTGAGACAATTATAACCGGCCAGAGCACATGTTAACTAATTAGTATTATGGTCAATAATTAAATGTTACTGAACCATCACCTGCTCTAATAATTTTGCAGTAAGCATTACATTAAGACGGTTGGTTGATCAACTATAATTGCAGACAGCAAACTATTGAAATCATTGACTTGATGGGCCACCGCACTTTTCTTGCTATACTTGGAAATATAAATAAATAAATTAATTTGAAGAGGAAGAAGCGGGAATTGGATAATACCAATCGTGGGTGTAACTCAACTGCTTCCAAAATTGCAGGAAAAAGAAAGAAGAAAAACAGCCTTTTCTATTGACAGGAAATCAACAAAGCGTAAACAGAAGAAGAGACAAGCCTACTAATAATTGTTTATTTGGACAGCAAAACAGCACACCGATCAATGGTTTGGTTTCTTATCTATACTGACCTAACATTACAGTAGTCTTCGCTTATTGCGGCCATTCCTTCTTGACCCACAAACAGACTTTATAACCTTTTTTTTTTTTTTTCCAGTCTATGCGATTAATAATTCTCATACCCGGATTTGATATACCTATCTGAACAATTTACCATCGGTTGTTCTAGTGCGCAAAAGAAGCTTGGTGGGTCAGTACGTCCACTCTTGGGGAAGAACGATTTCACGGTTAAGCGGATCTGCAAAAGATTGAATACAAAAAATGTTAATAAAGTAAAAGGAAGAAAAGCAAGATTATGTAGCTTACCTTTTGAAGATGATAAAACGCCGTGGAGTTGTGCGCGAACTGGGTTTTTCATCATATCACCACTCATGTTAATTGCCCGAATGACTTCCGTTGAAAGAGCTGGTGGACAAGCTAAAAGTTAAAGTTGATATCATAAGAAACGTTGATGAAACAAAATTGCATAATCCCATTTCTAATTTTGTCCTCCAAATACCAGATTTCTTGGGAGGCGGAACGGGATTTCCATATCCACGAGGCAAGAAGACACCAGTGCCAGAACTTTCCCTCTTAACATTAGATGTGCCTTGGGAAGACAAAGAGGAAGCTGGACAATTAAACAGAGGGGGATGATTCAGACGTCGACAATGCAGAGGAACTTGTGACGTTTGGGGAGAACTCAACGGACGTTCGGCTCTCAAAATCCCATACTCGATGCCTCTCTGTAGCTGTTGAATCTGTTCTTTTCGCTGCTCCAAATTTGACCAGTATAGTTTCTCCTGTCTTACAAATTCATTAATTCTTTGCGACTCATATGGCAGGTGACGTGCTGCTTGCTGATGCTGCGAGCACAGAGAAATAGACAACGATAAGAAAAAGAGTTGAGCTAGATGGGACAAACTTTCTCTCGATTCTGAACCATAAAGGAAAGGGTTACCTGAGCTATGGATGAGTAAATCTGCTGAATAAACCGGTTCGGGTGAAGCGTAACGTTTGGTTGCACCGGAGACAAAATCAGATTAGGCCTTTGAAGAGGGGATAGATAGCCTCTACTGCACTTATTAAGGTTATTTACCGCGTAATTGCTTTGGCCGTGTTTAGTGGCCTCGGAGTTCATTTTCAACCTGGCCACTTGCCCTGCAACTTCATAAATTAGGTCCAATGTGTTATTATCGGCAAAACATGGAATCGTCGGAGGCGAAGGGAAGTGTGAATGGCCGGTTGGGCTTTCATTGCTGGACATAAAACTTCGACCAGACCAAACTCCTAATCCACCGATAATCGACTGAGGCGAGCCAGCTGCCTTTATCTGAATCAATATAAAGGAAAATAATCGTAAAGGAATTAGGTTCCATTAAAGAATAAGACAGAAATGGGAAGTTAAGAGTAGAAATCGTGCCTCTGGTAAGTCCATGGTGGAGTGAGAAACACGGATGGCCCGAGAATCGTGAACCTGAGTTAAACCAGCGAAAAACTCATCCCCATCGCTGCTTTCGGCCTCATTCGCACTACTCGTGGATTCCACAGGCGAGTTGAGAGCATAGTCTGGAGTAAACGACTCAAACTCGTACGGGAACTCATCTGGAAAGTTGACGTCATGTTCGTAAAGGGTCTCGTCAAGGGGAGAGAGGAAAGTAGGAGGAAGCCACAAGTTCATCTCTTTCGTAGCCATAGCAGACAAAAGGAGAGGGAGAAAGAGAAGAGATGGGCGGAGAAAGGAGAATAGCTGCGGGAAACTTGGATTATTAACGAGGGCAGCGAATTTCCTGGGGATGTGGGGAGAGGCCAAGGGACGGGGAACCAAATGAAAAAAGGAAAAGAAGCAGAGCGAGAAGATGAGGAAGAGAATGTTGAAGACAAGCTGCTTTTATTAAGGATGGTTACTGACCATGTTCAAATTGCAGAGAGAGAGAGAGAGAGAGAGAGGTTTTTGGTAGCGAGTGGGTCCGGCTAATCCTCTTTCCCGCTTCCAATTCTTCCCTTCTTCAACAAAATAATTACTAATTATAATCAAGGATTAATAATTATTTTCTAAAATTACAGTTGCTTAACCTTAATATAAAAAAAACGTGACAGAAGTTTAATGCGTAGTTACCGCTCGTTCACCGTCCCAGGTGCTAGAGAAGATCTGGACACGTGGCAGCTTAACTGTCATCCGCAAAATGCAAATACACTAACGTCAGTGTCACTACCTTCAACGTTCAACTAATTCGTGGTTAAACCGCCGTTTGTTCTCGGACGCCAAACCCATTTATCTTCTAGATTTAATACAGTTTCCCGCCGTCGCACCATTGAAAAATAAATATTTGTTTAATTGAAAAAAAAAAAAAATACCCGTCGGAATGGCGGAAGTGGATCTAAACTTTATATTTTTTTTCTAATTTCAAGGATATTAATTGAAATAATTTAATTTGGATTTGATTAAATTTATAAAACTAAACATATAATAATGTTAAATATAGAAAAGAGAGATTAATTAGGAGAAGGGGATAAATACGAGAGTGCCCTTGAACATCCCGCAAAAATAGATTTGAAAATCCCGCCAAATGGGACAGCTGCCCCATGCATCTGTCCCTCTCGGCTTTTTTTTTTTTAATTTCGAATTTGAATCCAACGGTCACAATTGCACTTGATGGCAGCTATTTCCCACCAAGGTTAATTTCATTTTTGAAAAAAAGGAAATTAGAATTAATTAAAGAGTATTGTGTGGGGTCCAGTCACGTCCGAACGCAGGATACGGCTCTTATATGTATATCCTGTGGCGGTTTTTCTGTTTGTAGGGTTTAATTTTGGAGACGTTTCCAAATTTTTGATCTGTGGAAACGGCTTGCAGAACTGGGAACGATCCCAGCCCTTGGTTCTGGCTACCTTACTACACTGATCTGATCTGATTTGACTACGAGATGAATGTTGAATGTGACACGTCAAATCAGAACGACGTGGTTTTTCTGTCTTATTATTTTAATCAACTGGTATTTTTCATCGAACATTGTTGGACTGTGGAGGCGGCACTTCCGTACTAAGGCCCACTGCAGATTGGGCAAATTGGGTCGACCACCAAACCCAGGATTCCTTGTTCGGGTTCTGTTGCGAATAAAAACTAATAAAAAAAAGGGGGCATTCCGAGAATTGAACTCGGGACCTCTCGCACCCTAAGCGAGAATCATACCACTAGACCAAATGCCCATCCACGCAAACTGATTTTGAAATTATTTTTCAAACCTTAAATGGATGTTGATTTATTTTCAATTTATTCTGGCGTAAGGTTGGCGATGGATCGTCTTCTTTTCTCTCTCAGTTCGCGAATCGCGATAATGTATTTTATTCTTTTCCCACACCATTTTCGAAAGAAAGTCTAGACGCGATGCTTGCTTACGGTATTATCACTCCTCTTTTCCATTTGCTTTTCCGCTTTTGCTAAAGTTTGCGACTTTTGTTCCGTCTATTCCACTCCAGAAACTTCCCGACCGTCTGTTACTGGCTCCGACTATGCGGTCCGGCACCACCATCCACATCGCTGCCCTCGACGGCATCGTGACCACCAACTCGCTTTTCACCTTCGCCGTCTTCATTGGCTTAGCTTGGAATCCTTACGACACCAACAACAGTCTGATAGTCGAACCCGCCTGTTATCCTCCCCCGTCCATCGTTGAGGACCTCGTCTCTTTCCATGTCTACTCCTTCAGCTCCTTCCTTTTCTCTAGCCTACTCGCTTTGGGTCTCAAGCAGATGGTTTACATCTATAGAAGGTCCCATTTCCACTCCCACGATTTCATCTATCGAATCAATAAATCGATTTTTCGAGCCGGGTTGTTGGTATCCTAGCGCTGGTTCTGTTTGTGGGTGTGGCTTCTTGACGAGGGCGCTCGTCAATGTTGTCCAAATCAAGCTCGGTACTTTAGCTTGTGGGAGCTTTCATACCTATGGCGCTGTTGTTCCGCTCTTAATTTTTGTTCCCCTTGCCCTCTTGTTTTATATTGGCATCATTATGTACGCTTTTTTCGGATAGATTTTTACAATATTAATATATGTAATTGAATCTCTGTTTTTCTCTTCAAAATATATCTTTCGAACTGAATGCTGTGATTAGATCTTTCATTTTCGAATATCGAGTATTATCAGTTATTACTAACAGAGACCCCAAAAGATGTTCCAGCAATTGTGTTTTGACTGTGAGATACTTGGCTCTGTCTTAATTATGGTCAACTTATTATGCTTATTTGCTAAGACTGAGGGAAGCTTGGTGTTGGGTCGAGCTTCTAGGAGATCCTTAAATTGGTAGATGTGCTTGTTCTAATTGTTTTCTCTCTTATATGATCTATCATACTCACAACATGAATATGTTGTCTGCGAAGTAGAACTTGGGCATGAATAGGTTGGAAAATGTGTACATCTTAGATCAAGAGCAATGGAAAGTTTGAAATGCGTTTTAGGGAATAGACTTTTTTACATAGTTTAGAAGAGATAAGGGTGTGAAATGCTCTAGAAAAGGTCTATTGTTCCTCCTTATTTTAGAGATTAAGCAATGGTACTGATGGTAGCGAGAAATAAGCCCACTAAACCTGACGTAATTCCGAAGCCAGTAATGGAAGAGTAGGTGATACACTAAACAATTACATTTGCTCAAGTGCTTCCTCCACTCTACCTTGCGAGTGTCAGGCGTGGACTCATCTTAAAGCTGCTTTCTTTAACTATAAAACCAGAGCCTTGAATTACTAACAGATCACACCCTGAAAAAATGGAAGCGCCATTGAAATACTTTTGTCTACTAACACTTCTTTCAGCTCTGTGCTTGAGCATTATCATTAATGGAGCCCAAGCTCGTGGTGAATGCGGAAGAGCTTCCCCCGAAACAGAGGCCTTCAAGTTGGCTCCTTGTGCATCGGCTTCTCAGATGGAGGAGGCTCAGGTCTCGGGACGGTGTTGCAGTCAGGTGAAGAAGTTGGGTCAGAAACCAAGCTGCCTTTGTGCTGTTATGCTTTCAAATACGGCTAAGAGTGCAGGAGTGAAGCCGGAGGTTGCCATAACCATTCCCAAACGCTGCAATATCCCCGATCGTCCAATTGGCTACAATTGTGGAGGTTTTTCATTTGAATATAAACTGCTAAATTAATGTTGTATTCTTTTTGCTGATATGAACTTGATCTTTTTGCTTGTAGGATACACGCTGCCATGAAAATGAGGGATCTTGATCGTTTGTTTTGTCGTACTATCAGTGCTCAAAAGTAGTTTTATCCTTGTAGCTTCTTCAGTTAGCTACAGGGGTTACTTACGGTGACAACTTTGGTCACTTGAATAAGAATTGGACTTGTAACCTCTATCGTTGCAATCAATATCAGTGTCTTAGTATGTTTATGCACAAATTTGGGTAGAGAGAGAGAGACAGATATATATCATTACATTACTGAAATTGAGACATGCCTATTTTAGCATCAGCTGAGATTAAAAAGAACTCAGACAGGTTTTACAAGCTCTATCTGTGATGGCAAGCCATCACTGACTAAGCTTCTTCATTTTACCAAATCTGGCACCGCCATTACAACCTGCTCCAAAAACGTAATACCATGAGCTCGAATGGCTATGGAGGCCAAGTAAAAAAACCCCATCAGGACTTTCCTGAGAAGAAAATTCTAATTACCTTTATGGGTGAAAGAGCGTGCATTGATTGGACAATTCTGGCTAGTAATACAGTGAACCTGCAAAAGTTTTTCAGAGATTTAGAAGAAAAAACCAGCACTAAGCAACCAAAAACCCTCTTCATTTTTGCTTTGTTTACTTATTTTGACCAGGTTTTTGGTTCATACCCTGCCACCAGTTTCCTCTTGAAGCACAGTTTGAATCTCTTCCATTTGAATCCTCTTCTTTCGTTTCTTTCTTCGACTGTTAAGCAGCAATGAAAAGCTTCAGTTCTGGTGATGAGAATACGAATCGATGAATAATAGTACAAACACAGTTAAATTGCTTACGGTATGGTGGGATTCGGTGGGTTTGGTTCTCGGAGAATAATTTTCTTGGCCGCCATAGTAGATGGACGAACTGAAATAGCTTGATTCTGCAATTTCATCCATTTCAAATTAAATTTTAACTACAAAAAATATGAAATTATAGTTAAGGAAGACGAGAATCATGGACAGTAAGCAGTCCTGAGTTAACAAACCTGCAGGATTTGCATATTTTCCGCCACCCCCTTGATTTTGAAACTTCCTCTCTCGCTCTGCCACCTGCAACAAGAAAAAACAAAGACAAAAAAATTAAAAACCAGAACTTGTTTAATAATCGAATCTTAATAGCAGGACATACAGGTAACGTAGCCATGCATTGTTCACCTTGGTATGTTAAATCAGAAAATAAAAAAACAACATCCAAAGCTCGAAAATAAAAAGGAACGATTCAGGGTAAATTCTGAAGTATGGAAGGAAAAATGACTTACCGGAGGAGGTGGAGGGAAAATTGAACCAAATAAACCAGTCGTGGAAGAGGAAGAGGATTCTTTTGGGCCGAAAAGATGATCTAAACTCGTGGATGAAGAAGACGACGAGCCGAACGCCTGCTTCTTGTTCTCCATCGTTAGAAAAGCTTTGACGGTTTTCGCCACACCCAACAAATTACAGAAAAAAAAAACTAATCTTTGTTGGTTAATTCAGTAAGCAGTCAAAGAGCAAGCGAGACCCAGAAGAGAGAGTAAGGATAAGATTTGCAGAGAAGAAAATTGAAGTGATCACGTGAAGCTTTGCAGACGATTAGATGAGACTGACTCGAGACTCATTTATAAGCTTTGAAAATCAAAGATATGGAAGCATGGTGGCTTCTCACGTTGTTCATTGAACGAAGAAAATTCTCTTTTTTTGCTTGTTCTATTTTTACAGATAGGAGCTTCACTTTGACCCAAGTGGACATATTGCCAGCTCCAATAAGTTCCGCCACGAATTTCCCACAAAAATACTAAGCTTATCACAATAAATCGTCTTCCTCGTTAGAAAAACAGTGAAGTTTTTAGAGAAATGACAACCATCTGACTGTTTTTGCAGGAAATAACTTGATGATTACAGCAAAAGCTCTTAGAAATGGTGATTTTTTTTTTTTTGCGTAATAATTAAATATCAAAAAAGAGGGAGATGGCGGTGGGTGTAGATATTGTCGTGTCCCACTATGAGGATAGATTGGATAAGGTTTACGAGGCAACTTGGAGTTATCTTCAACATGGGATATGCTTTGTTTCGCCAAAGTGGTTTACTTGATGTTTTGGTTCGATTGACAAAATCCTTTCCATTTTCTCTTCTTTATTCAACAAGATACCACACACTTTGAAGATGCCGTCAAAGATGATAAAATGTCCCCCAAGCAAACCCCTTTTAAATCGAATATATGATCTTCACGTGGCAATGCCCCTCCATCTTGACTCTATTTATGTCACGCATTTACCATATTTTAAATGCATATATATTTTATATTGGAGGCCGTCAGAGATACGTAGAGATAGATTTTGTGGAATGTATGTGCAAATTGTAGAGAGAATATTACATTTTCTGATTTTGTTTTCCTTTTTATTGTTTAACACATTTTTTAAATACAAACTATATAATATGTGCTTATTTAGTCAAATGAATATGAAAAATAGTAAAAGCGTGACAAGTATCATATTGTAATATTACGTCATGAAGTGATCCTAAAGGAATTCGATGACTGGATGAGGCCCATTGTTCGCGTTCCACGCCACCACATTTGCTTGAACCGTCGCGATCAATCTCTTCTCCCCCTCCTCCTAGCTAAAAGGCAAGATTTTCTTGGTCGAATGACAACCTGGAGCTCGGGTTCCGACGGCGAATGCTCCGAGTGATGGGATTCTGGGTCGGAGAGAAGAGGGCCAAATTGTTCCATTGGTCGATGTAGAGCAACCGCTATTTCCTCCGGCAATATTTCGCAGCAAGCTTTATTCATGGCGGGGTTAATCGATTTTCTCGGGTTCAAATGGCCTGCTCCTATGCAAATTCTGCGTCCAAGTACAATTCCAGCGGTCACCGGAAGATCTGCGACGACAAAGAAATCAAAATTAGGAAGAGAAAATTCCACCTTTTCCAGTTTTTTCTAGGTTTCTATTTCTCTGTGCCAGTTAGAAGGTTGACGATCGTAAACTTCTTCTGAACGTTTTTCATTTGGAATCCGCATTCGACGTTCTTCGTCGAAAAGGCAGCGACCATGGACTTAAACCTGCGAGAGACTCTGCTTACTCTCCGGGGCCCATTGGAATGATAATCTCCGACTAAGCCATGGCCGGAGCGAATTGCCTTTCTCATGGCAGCACTTCCAAAAATGAGTTATTATTATTATTCACATAAATAAATATAAGACGAATAAATAAACTATACATTAAATTATAAAATTATAATATAATTCTTTCGACAAAAAAGTAATGTTTACTAGACTCCCAATTGGACACGTAGATTGTGTCGGCCGGTGGTCATCCTCGTGAAATTCGTGGCCTTAAACGACGTGGCAGTATCTTATTGGAAGTGAAAAAGAACCACGTTTCTTTAAACGACGGCGTTTAGCTCTATGGGTCAAGGTCTCTCCTACCACCAAAAGTAATATTCGACGACGAATAAATCAGATTCCGAGAGATAGGAATTACCCTCTGCATCAACTCCCATTGTATGATCGTGCGTCATAGTAGACCAGCAAGCTGATTTGTGGTATTGTCTTGCTTTCTTGGACTTGCCCGCACAGGAACAACTTTAGGTATTACGTAAAACGCCGTCGTTCTAGTCGAAGTTGCTTTTGTTCTTGGCTCTTCGTTCAAGTTACGGGGAGCCGTTCGTCAAAGCTGTGAAGGAGGGGAGGAAAGAATATACTACCTCAGGATTCCTGGTTGGAGGAGTCGTTGCTACGGATTTTTGGAATTAGGTTTTCCTAATTTTCCCTCACTCGGAACGATTTTTTCTGTTTTGTTTCATTGTTTGTCTTCATAAAGGCAGCAGATTCCTTATCGTTGATCGCTTTTTTGGGAAAATTCAGTGGACTTTGCGGCTCTACAGTGTTGGGTATTATTGTGTGAGGGAGAGAGATAGAGAGAGACTGAGACAGAGTCAGAGAGGAAAGGAAAAAATATGCAAACGGAGGCTAGGGTTGGTGTGGTGATGGAAGGACGGCAGAAAGCTTTCCATACTGATCATGTAGGAACTGGAGGAACGGGTGGAGGAGTTTCTGTCGATGGAGGTTCCAGGAAGTTCGCTCATATTAAGCAACAGTCTATGCAGCAGCAGTCTCAGATTGGAACGGTGCCGCAGCTTCTCGCCGGAGGCGTTGCTGGGGCCCTTAGTAAGACTTGCACGGCGCCGCTTGCTCGGCTTACCATTCTATTTCAGGTTAATTTTGTTAATATTGCTCTTATGAGTTCGTCGATGTTATGCAGTGCTTACCTTTTGATTAAGTTTATATCGAATGTGGTCAATTATTATTCTTCTGATGATATTGATGTCCGTGTGGTTAACTGCGTTCATGGTTTCCAGGATTAGCTAAAACTTTTGCTCTGTTTCTTTTAGCTGAATATGAAAATTACTTGAGACAGAAGGCTGTATATCCCATCGGATCAGTGCAAAAAGTTAGTTCCTTGACTTTTCAGTATAGAGACTTGTGGTAAAATTATGGTGTAATCAAAAGAGGAACACTATGTTCATTTCATTCTACGACCTTTGTTGTTGATGAGAGCTTCCTATATGTTAGATTTAAAAAAAAAAAAAAAAAAAATTACTTCAATTGTCATTGGGCTTTGTTACCTATCAGCTTATCACCTGGGTATATTGAGTGGTTGTGAACTTCATACGTTGTATTAGCTCCTGATTGGTTTCAGCATTGTCTTGTTATTTCTTCAGGTTCAAGGTATGCACTCCGACATTGCAACACTGAAAAAGGCTAGCATATGGCGCGAGGCATCACGAATTGTTGGTGAAGAAGGAGTTAGAGCTTTCTGGAAAGGGAATCTTGTCACTATTGCTCATCGTCTGCCTTATTCTTCTGTAAATTTTTATGCGTATGAACACTATAAAAAGGTTTGTAATCAATGAGTTACAGTCTGAAAACAATTACTTAGAAAGTAAAAGTATATGTGGATCTCAAATGATATATACATTCCATCTGAATGGGGCATCTACCTAACATGATCTCAAATGACTACTTTTCATCTGCTTTTTTATTTCTCATTGTTCATTAAAAACTGATGTCATCATTAAGGAAGTACCTTCACGCACCCCCAATTCCGCTGTGGCATGAGAGACAGTAGCCCTACCCTAGTTTTATCAAAAACTTCTCTTTCTATGTTTTTTTTTTTCATGACAGTTTATCTTAATCAGTTTTTTTTTTATTCATTGCAGTTATTACACATGATTCCAGGCTTAGAAAGTCGGAGAGCCAATATGAGTGCTGATCTTTTTGTGCACTTTGTCGGTGGTGGCTTGGCAGGAATAACTTCTGCGACAGCTACATATCCATTGGATCTTGTGAGGACGCGCCTTGCTGCCCAGGTATATTGTATGTGCTGGTTATCATTTTGAGTGGTTCCAGTTACACCAAATACACGATAGTTTAGCTATAATGATCATAAGTTGTTTCGATGACTCTAATCACAAGGCTTTCATTTTTTTTCCTTCTCAATGGGATTTTTGTCTCTTCCTCACTGAACAAGTCACGATTATATAAGTAACTTAGTCAATATCTACTTATGGAAGTGGTCCTTTACTGGTGCTACTAATTAATCATGTGGTACTAGAGCATTTGTTTTTACTAAATTAACTTGTTTGAACCAATGTAGACAAAGGTGATGTATTACAAAGGTATTGGGCACACATTACAAACAATTTGTAGAGATGAAGGTTTAAGAGGTCTTTATAAAGGGCTTGGAGCAACACTCTTGGTATGTTCTTTGTTGTCACCTGGAAAATGTTTGAAATGCTTCTGCTTTGAAGTTGACTGTTACTTCCCAATGCAGGGTGTTGGTCCCAACATAGCTATCAGCTTTTCAGTCTACGAGACATTGAGAACCTTTTGGCAGTCTCATAGGTCTGTCACATGAGCTCTCGCCTGCCGTGCTTCTTTTTTAAACTCTTCCACACGACTGATACATACTATATATTTTAGGCCTCATGACTCAGCTGTCTTGGTCAGTTTGGCTTGTGGAAGTCTTTCAGGGATCGCATCTTCTACAGGTGAGTGATTTTAAACCTTTTTAAAGCTCAAAAGAGATTAGATTCTTTCATTTGATTTGATTTGAATTGGTGGGTGATTTTTGTTTAAGTAATTACACCTCACATTACTGTTGAAACTGATAAAAAAAGGTTCTAGTTAATTTCAATAACGCTGACCAATGTCCTTTTTTGGCAATAGTTCATTTTTAATTTCTTTCTTGTGTTACTCTTTACTTGTGGTGGTATTTGTTACTTTACTCCCGCTGTTACTAATTGGCTGTATTATTAGTCTTGAATGAATGTTTTTCTTGAACTTATTTTATAATATCATTCAACAAGAAAAATCTAACTAATTTTACTATTTCATTTAACACTTAAAATCCAGCAAACGACCTAATACATGTAGTGTTATGCTTTTAATACAGATAAATAAGCTGCGGTGCAGGACGTGCACCGAGTATGTAACCAGATTGAACCTTGGAACCAGAAACTACACGGGGTTTGCTTGGGTGGTGTTTTAAAATTTTTTAAAAGAAAGCAAACAAGAAATTTGCATCCTATCACCTAACTACTTTTCTTTTTACATGCATAAGATGTTCACACTGCTTGGCTTTGAATCAGCTTTCCAACAATCTTTTATAACAGTTATTCTTAAGGATTGCAGTGAGTTTTATTAAATGTTGGAACTCCTGTCAGGTCGAA
Source organism: Begonia masoniana (assembly GCA_022432975.1). Taxonomy (NCBI): domain Eukaryota; kingdom Viridiplantae; phylum Streptophyta; class Magnoliopsida; order Cucurbitales; family Begoniaceae; genus Begonia; species Begonia masoniana. The sequence continues at coordinate 2,067,190 of CM039504.1, forward strand.
GTTCCAAGATGGAACTTAAATCTTCTCTTACAGAAGGGAGAGGTGTGCTCTATGAGGTATGCTTCTCACTTGGGCTACCTCTCCCAATTGCTAATGCGGCAGTGGAATCCTTCTAGCCTCACCAGCATGTTTTAAGATTGAGGACTACCTTTTAGTACCACAAGAGGTGGTCCTGTGTTATTTTTAAACGTCATTCAATTTAGGAATGATGAAGCAACCATCAGAGGTCATTCTTTTTTTGCTTCCTAGTTTAGTTGTCTGCTAGGTGCCTTGGGACTAAAGAAAAAACCACTGAAAACAGATCCTAATTCTTGTAAAGCTTGGAAGTCTTGCAGATTATTAACTAATTCATAGATCATTAATTAATTCGATCACCAAAATCATGGATTTGGCTTGATTAGCATAAATGTGAAGTCGGGTATCATTTTTTTTTTTGTGCATAGCATTTGTAGTCCAAAGTGGAAATGGTTTCATTTAGGAAAAAGGTATATCTAAATGGAAGTTATGAGAGTGATCATTAATTTCACCATCATAGCCCATCTTTACTCAGGAGGTTGTTGATTACTTTTTTCTTTGATTCTTAGAAAGTACAAATCTTTCATGTATGATTTGTCCAGAAAGGGGTAACGTAATAATTTGTTGTTCCATGAAAATTATAAACTTGAGCTTTTTGTCTGCATAAATTTTAGCTTTGTACTTAATTCTTATGATCAATGGCCGAGGAATTACCCTGAATCCTCTTAATTTATAAAATATTTTTTATTACTCATTGTGTTCATCTTTTTTGAACTCACCCCGTTCAATTTGTATTTGAACTACTCACATCCTGTGACAAACACAATTAGTGTCTGAAAGTGGAGTTTGAAATTATTTCATAATGCCCAGGTCTGATTATATAGTTGTGGAATATAATATGCAGCAACATTTCCTTTGGATCTGGTGAGGAGACGAAAGCAACTGGAAGGAGCAGGTGGTCGGGCACATGTCTACACAACAAGCCTTCTCGGTACATTTCGTCACATACTCCGAACAGAAGGCTACACCGGGCTGTACCGCGGGATATTGCCAGAATATTACAAGGTGGTGCCTGGTGTGGGTATTTGCTTCATGACCTACGAGACGATGAAATCGGTATTAGCAGATACAAGTGCCAGGTTATAGTGCCCGCATGTGGTTACTTTCTTATGCCAGAAATACATTCATTTCAAGTCCAGACAGAGATCTCTAGATTACGCCTAGTTGCAGCATACTTCCAACAAAACTTAACCGTGAAAATTTTGTTTTGTTTTTTTTTTTTGGATCATTTGGTCTGCCATTATTTCAAGTGGAAGACTAATTGATTACCAAATTCGAGTTTCGTGTAGAATCTGTATACGTGTTGTATCGAAGAAAGCATTAGGTTGTTCTTTTTTATCTGCATTCATTCGTTGACCCAGCTCTTTGTATTGCTCGAACACAGAAGGTCGCAATTTTTGGGTTGCTCACAAATTAGAGGTAATCTGATTGTTTATTTCAGTTTTCTATCTGTGAATCGCAAAACATCATCGAACATATCCATGTATGCATGCAAATCATTAGATTGAAGAAGTCATTTTTGGACCCCATGAAAATAAAGGGGAAGGTAGATAGTGTTCTGTTTTGTCTGGGTAGTGACATAATGGAAAGAAGAGCAATATAGGAAATTGTAACAAAATCCTTGTATTACAAAGGGAAGTTTCCAGTCAGACGAATGTGGTCAAGAGTTCGACGTAAACCATACTTATTCACAGCTGCGTTAGCAGCTCTGAACCCTTCTCCATATGCCGGAGACGCATCGTTTGTAATTTGGTGCATGAAAAACTCGCCCAGTCTATTCTCAGCATTTGATTTGCTGCCTTTTTTAGTCGAAGTTATCGAAGAAGAGGACGACGGCGCTGATGTGGACGGCTTGCTCATGAATCCCGGGAGAACTTCTGATTCGAGCCACATATAAGAGAGAACTTGGCAGATACCTTCTTCTATTTCCGGATTCAAATTCCGGTACCCTGCGAAATACACCCGAATTGTGGAAGAAATACGTCGTTTATGCTTGAAAAGATTGTGGATTGATTACCTTTAAGGCGTAGCCAGCCATGCATCAGTTCATGTGCAAGAATAGCTCCCGTTAATAATCTGCAAACTCATAGAATATCACAGAAGCTAAGTATATACGATTTCTAAAATCAAAATCAGCTTTTCATGCGAAGTTCACCTTGGTAGGCCATATAGAACAAGAATGGCCGTGACTTCGCATTTTCGAGTCAGCTTCTGAGGTTGTGTTCTTATTCCGACGACCCCAATTTTCGGCCTCTTGTGAACCTGATTGAAAAACAGGAATATAAGATGCGAGAAAATAGATGAATGATTCTGAGTTGGTATGTGCTCTTACACTGGTGACCGTTTGTTCTTCAGACAGGCATAAACCCCTCGTCTCCGGCATGTGATGGGAGCCCTGCAAAAACCCAAGTTCATAATCGGAGGATTTGCGCTGAATTAGATGGAAAATCGAAAGAGGAGGTTTTTTACTTTCTTTTCTCCGACAATAGCATCGTTTAGCGCGTGCCTTTCGACCAGAAGCATTGGAATTTGCTGATCGATTTTCATGTTCATTCCTCGTAATAATCTCTGATTGTATGGTACAGAGGTTGGCAATCGCCGGTGTCCATGATCGCCGATTCCATACACTCCAAGCATAAGCTCCTTCCATCTCCTAATGATACGTATCTTACATTCCAAGACTGCACAAGCCAAACCCCTAAAAATAGTTCCGAAAACAAGAAATCTCAAAACAGAGACTGCCAAAACAGAGATTTTACCTCGAAACGCTCGCAGCTGCAGCAACGAGCTGTGTTGTCGTGTTCGTGGGACGGACAGTACTTCTGCGACCAAAATGTGTGGCATCTGTACTCAATCAAACCAGCTCTGTTTGTAGGGATCTGGTGATTTGGAATGAAATGAAGTGAAGAATATGAATACTAAACAAAATATCAATATGGTCGATGGAAATCGCACTCACGAATTGGTGGCAGACTTCACACTTGGGATGGTTAAGCTCTTTGAAACATGACTTGTGATATGGATCCCTCCCTGACAATGAAACCTTGGATCAACAGAGAAAAACTAGTGAGATCTTGATGGAAGAAAGTGAAAATGAAACTTATGCTTAAAAGGGTAACTTCTAATAAGCTCATATTTTGTTCCAACTCTATTTTTACGACCAATTAAAGGACGTACCTCATTCTCTGTAATTGGGTAGCCACAAGAACGACAGCAAAAGCATTCTGGATGAAAAAAGGTTCCCATGCATCCAAGATAGTTCCCATAGCCTATATCACGGTTGCAGCCTCCGCATATTCTGAAGTTTTCAAGCCACAAACTCAAGTTTTGATCTTCTGTAATTTCTCTGATGAGAGAGAGAGAGAGACAGAGAGTCAGGGAGAGAGATGGTACCTAGAGTAACTACTAGGAAAATACTGTGGAGGGTGAAAAGGGGGATATGGAGGAGGCGTGGGATTATCTTGGAGTGCTCTAGAAGCTCTTTCATCGTCTTCCATACGCCATTTGTATCCTGGAACAATCCCTATTCGTATTTCTCTTTTATTTTTTTCATAGACAATACTGAAAATTAAAATTCTGTTCAGTTCAGAAAAATACCATTTGGTTTTTTCAAATCTTCAGCTAGGGACAGTGCAATTGCATGGTCAAGTTCTTCTTTCTCCTTCTGAGATCTGGAGCTAGAGCGATCGCCCTGGTCAAACGAAAACTTATCTAAGAATTCATAGACTTCTTTTCTACCCTGTTTTACATAGACTTCTTTTAAGATGGCAATAACAACAGTTAACTATAATTACAATCATAATCGGAGAAAAGATTTGAAAGTACCCAAGATCTTGCTGGCGCTCGCAGAACCATGTTTTCCTCTCCGAGAAGCTGAGGATGGCGACCTCCATCTCCGTGGCTAGAACCAGTCTTGAAGAGCTTACTAAGCCATTTCATCAATCTAGATTTTCTCTCTGTGCACGAAGAAACAAGTTGGCCTGCTTGTCAACATAAGTGCCACAAATACGCACCCCCCACCACAACACACCACACCCAGCAAAGAACAATCAAATACACGAAGATTTATGAGGACCTGAAACTCTAATCCCAAATTCTAACCCGAATGGAAAGATTCAAAGATGGTATTCGATATTGAGCAAGTGCATGAGAAATGAGCATAGATAAGAAAATTGGCAAAAAAAGTGTGGAGAAAACATACCGTAGATGCAAGGCTGCGACGAATGGTTGACACCCGAAGCAGCCATTGCATAGATGTCGCCGGAATATAGTCCTGGCAAAAAGGAAGCACGAAACGAAAAGGAGGAGAGGGAGAAATGGAAAGAATGGCGTGAAAATAAAGGAGTCGAGGAGCAATGCATTAGGCATCTGATAAAAGAACAGCAGAGAGAGAAAGAGAATCTCTGAGAGGGAAAGGAAGAGATTGGCAGAGAGATTCTTGGCTTGAGAAAGCAAAGAAGAGAAAGTTGCAGAAAGATGTATGGGAATCTGATGAGGAGGAGAAACACTAAAGCAGCGGCGGGAAGGTCTCAGAATCAATGTCTTACACAAAGCTTTTCCCTTTCTTTTCTAGAGAGAGAGAGAGATGAACAATGTCTGCACGCATCCATTGAAGCTCGCAGAATTTTCTCTCTTCTCCACCATTTCTTCTTCCTCCATTTTCCTTCTCAGTTCTCGCCGAACAGCCATGTTGGTGGCCTTGCATGCAGTTCATCCTCCTACGTAAATTACCCTCCATTTTTTTTCATCAAATCTGCAAACCTTGATTATACAACAACATCTCAAAGTTTGGATGCGACGGGACAATGTTTACTTTCCAATTACTTAAATTATTCACGATTATAGAATGTAATTAAGAATAAAGATCATTTTGGACACGGATTCAAGGTGTAAAGTTGATGTTTTAACGTGTAAAGTTATTAATTAACCACAACTTTCGAAAAGAACAATCTTTTCCAAATATAGGTATGAGATGGAGGAATTCACTTTACTTTGCAGATTAAATTTCTATGAACATTGCGAAACAGCATCACAAAGGAATAATTCTTTTTATCACTTTTTAAGAAAAAAAAAAAGAAAAGAAATTGTTCTTTAAACCAACAAAAAGCAAATGAATAATAATAAAAAAATTATGAGAAAAAAATTCTGAAAATTAATTAATTTCATGTTTTAAATCATCTACGACAAATCGTTGTTTGATGACGGAGTACGACGTATCGATACAAGGACAGTCGGAGTTGATGTAACCCGACCCAATCGGTCCGGACCTTACACTAATTCTGCGAGATGGAGCCGTCTGCTTCCTCTCAAGTTTTCTGATTCTCAGCATAGTTTTCATTCTGGGAAAGTTATGTTTTTAATAAAGTCGACCCATCAAAAGAGGCGACCGATGGGGAGGGAGTAAAGGCCTTGAGGAAGGCACGGCAAGAAAAGGGAAAGGGGTAGAGGGGTCGAAAGAGAGAGAGAGAGAGAGAGAATCTACGAAGATTTTGAAATTCTTCTTCTTTCCCTTTTGGGTTTAGAAGGAGAGGGAGGGGGATCTGAAATCGCTGACCCAATGGCTTCAAATGGGCAGGGAACGATGGACTCTGTCGTACTGGATGATATAATCAGACGTCTCACCGAGGTTCGATTAGGGAAACCTGGGAAGCAGGTCCAGCTTTCCGAGAACGAGATCAAGCAACTCTGTGCAGTTTCCAAAGAGATTTTCATCCATCAGCCGAATTTGCTTGAGCTTGAAGCTCCTATTAAGATATGCGGTCCGATTTTTTCTCTCTGTTTTTTTTTTTTTTTTTTGAGAATAGTTAGATTTTTTGCCTTTCTGCTCTGAAATTTTCATTTGTGTAAGTTGAAACATCCTTTCGTTTATAATTATCCAAAAGTGAATCCCTGACTAAATGATACTTGTGCCTGCTACAGTACTTCGGGGCTCATTCTTAGTAATCCTATGTAATTGGATTTGGGTTGATGTTAGTGTTGCTTTTGTGAAGAAATTTTTTGGACAGCGAGTCCATGCTTCCCTCCTTTCCCGTGCATAATTGCAGAATGTAAAATGCCAATTCGAATGCTGGGAATGCTTTTTTCTATAGTGTGTTTTCACAAACTCGCTGTCTTCTGTTAATTCCCTCATTCTTGATGAGCATACCGACTAGGTCATTCCTTACAAAAACCAGGTCTGATTAATACTCTACCAAATTCAGTGAGGTTAAACTATTGAGTTTTCACAGGTCTGATTAACAGTCTTTACCAAAGCCAGCGAGGTTATGTTAAGGCAGCATTTCCTCATTCGTATCTAGCCTTATGCGTGTCTTAGCACAAGTTGTTATTGGGGTTTGTCTAGTCTTGTACTGCCAAGTGGCAAGGAATATCCTCTATATATATATACTGCAATAGAATACAGAAAACATATAATAGTAAAAACAATTCTTCTTCCTTATCTACCTTTCCTCCAACTTTTGTAACTGGTTAAAACGATTGAGATTTCTCCACTTCTGACTTTGTGGTAACTTGACGGGCAATAGATCTTTTTTCTTTTTTGTTCTCACAACACAATACTTCTGTTTCTTTGTTGTTTTTTTTTTTTTTTTGTTTTTGGTAACGGATTAGTGAGTTCTTTCAAATTGTAATATTCTATGACCCTATTTACCCAGAACTACTCATGAATAAGTAGAAAATTGAGCATTTGTTCTTAACTGGAGGAGTTGATGCATCGTGACCTCTAGTAGTTGGTTGAAAGCTTGCATGAGCCTGACCAACATGTTGTCTAGTGTTCATATTAGAGTTCGTTGACGTATGATATGTGATATCACTTTTGTTTTCTTAGTTTGCGGAGCTCATCTTCTGATATCGATGATTATTCTATACAAAATTGTCAGGTGATATTCATGGACAATACAGTGATTTACTAAGGCTTTTTGAATATGGCGGTTTCCCTCCTTATGCAAATTATCTCTTTTTAGGAGACTACGTAGACCGTGGGAAGCAAAGTTTAGAAACAATATGCCTTTTGCTTGCCTACAAAATCAAGTATCCAGAAAACTTCTTCCTTCTTAGAGGGAATCATGAATGTGCTTCTATCAATAGGATATACGGGTTTTATGATGAATGTAAGCGTCGCTTTAACGTGAGACTTTGGAAAGCATTTACTGAATGTTTTAACTACCTTCCTGTGGCGGCTATAGTTGACGACAAGATATTATGTATGCATGGTGGCCTTTCTCCTGATCTGTCAAACTTGGACCAAATTAGAAACTTACCTCGCCCGACTGCTATTCCCGACACTGGCTTGCTTTGCGACTTGCTTTGGTCGGATCCTTGTAAAGATGTTAAAGGATGGGGAATGAATGATAGAGGAGTCTCTTACACCTTTGGTCCTGATAAGGTGGGGGAGTTCTTGGCGAAACATGACTTGGATCTTGTTTGCCGCGCTCATCAGGTCATCGGCTCTACACTCGTTTCTTTCTTCTCCCATTTTTGGTTGCTCGGTTTTAAGTGCTGATATTTGTTTTTATTTTCTAGGTTGTGGAAGACGGGTACGAATTCTTTGCAGATAGGCAGCTTGTCACGATCTTTTCGGCTCCGAACTACTGCGATGAATTTGATAATGCTGGTGCCATGATGAGCGTTGATGCGAACTTGATGTGCTCTTTTCAAATTCTTAAGCCCGCCGAGAAGAAACCTAAGAATTTATGATGCTAGACAAAAAACTATATGGTAAGATTTCTGTATATGTTTTGGTTATTTAAGGAAATAATAAACTCCATCCTCTGAGATCACCTCTCTGTCTCTAGGATTACCACGTTACAAACTCGAGAACCCGTGATGGGCATATCGTTGGATCCTGGGTGGAGGCTTCTATTCCAGGTGAAGCAGACGAAGTCTTTAAAAAGTTCATGTTTTTCTGTTGTACTCAATTCAATCTTGGACTCGTTTATGTAAACAGAGTTGTTGGCCTTTGGGTTTCCTTGTTCACTTTTACAAACATTTGTTACTCCATTATCCTAATCTACCTCTTAATTTCACCACCTCTTGCCTAACATCTAAAACGACGTAGTATTGATGATTCCTCGTGCTAATTTCTGTTTTGTGGGTAACATTTATCTTTCATCAATCTTATAACATAACAACATTATTGTTGATTTATTTTCAAGAAATTGGCCCCACGGACAAGGTTACTCGACCATATGTAGCAGTCAGTATCATCCAGTGCGACACTATATGATCCATTATTGTAATAGGGGGATGTCGGCCCGGCATTCTGTATCCTACAGATATCTTTTCACTTTATTTGTGCGTATCGGATGGTATGCCGTCTTAGCCAAAGCTGATACATCAACGTGTTAAATGAATCCAATTGTTCTGGTGGTTCGTTCCACATAAAATGCGGTGCCGCCGTCACACCCAATCTCCTCATTCTCTCACGCGCCTCCTCTTCCGTACGATCCAACGCGCGCTTTACTTCTCTAGCTCCTCCTTTGCTACCCACAAATAATACGATGTCCTGCCACTTCAGCACGTCCATGAAAGGCAGATCGTGAATCGGACCGCCTGTGATTATCACCGGTATGCACCCTGAACGCAAAGACTCGCCGATACCGGAGACCTCCCGGCTGCCGTATTCAAACAAACAGAAGCTGCTAACCGGCGAGTCGCTCTGCGTAAGCCAGATCATCGGACGGTTCTGATTCTATCAAAAATTGAGGATCCTTAGCCAACTCTTCGACAAACGTGGAATCTCTCACCCAACCGTACTTGACATAACCAAGAATTCTCTTCGGAAGCGGCGCGTGAAGGACCTGAGATTTTACCAACGGAGGTAAAGTAATATCCTTGTGAGGAATAAACTTATCCCCGGCGGTGGGGAAGCAGGAAATCTGAACCGAATTTTTCTTTAACTCCACGATATTACGATCCGATATATAACTGATACCAGCGCAAGACAAGTAGAAATGGTCAGCTCCGAGTGTCCGGTTCCAGTAAGGAAGTTGAGTTCGGAGGTCTCGAACTAGACGAGCAAGCGATCGGGAGGAGGTATCGGAAGGGGAAGGGAAGAAGAAGAGGTGAGCTTCTTCTGGGTCGTTTGTAACGAAGGGGCTGTTTAGAAGCGCAGAGTAGAAGGAAGATTCAGCTGGAGAGCTGTAAGTGAAGGGTTTATTCCGTTTATATACGAAAATTCTGAAAGTCCGGAGCATTTTCTGGTAGTTGGGGAAAATTATAGAAGGAGAGAGGTAAGGTGAAGTAAAGTCATCAGTGGAATTGGTGGGAATGAAAGTGAATACACAGAGACAAAGGAGGAGGAGGAGGAAGGAGTTGACAGACATCTGGAACTGGAAGACGATGATCGGAGGAGATGAGAAAAGTCAAAGTTGGACAATCTAGACTTAAAACCAGGCTTAAAACAAGGAAAGGGTGGTGGTCACTATTCTATGACTAATACAGAAGTCTAGGTTTTTGTTGAATATTCTCTTCATCTCTTGCTTGTCCTAAACGCTGTCGTAAATGTCGGCTTTGCCTTTGATTGTAGGTAGCCCATCGCCGGGGAAAGCGTGAAAATGGACAGCAATGCGACCATGCGGAAGTGACCTCCAACCTGTCCATTCATCTCCCATTTGATTTCACATGCCAACCTCCAGATGACGTTAAATAATCACTAATCTTTGCCATTATTGAACACGCTCTCGATTCATTCCAACGCTTCTTGTTTTCATCATATTATAATTCATATTCTGATCTGATGTGATCTATCATTTTATTTAACTACAAATATTAAAAAAAATTGCCACGTTTAGTCAACTCACAGTACTCTATTTAAATATGTAAAGATCGAATAGTTGTCATAAAAGTCTGGGTGGTGTAGTTGGTTATCACGCTAGTCTCACACACTAGAGGTCCCCGGTTCGAACCCGGGCTCAGACATAATTTTTTAATAATATCTTTCATAACAAAATGTGCTGATTTTGGTGTGCATCAACTCATGTGATGATTGAAATTTTGCACTCGGAAGACTGCGAGCGCTCTGCTAGCAGGCACTGTTGTGCTACTTTTTGATCAGCGCGTCCACATCATTGCTGCTTTGGTATTGAGTGTGTTACTTTTTTATAATGGCTATGGTTTTAATTTGCAGATTAAGGAACTAAAAAACTCTCAGGGATACGAGGTTATTAAGGTATCATCTGGTGCTGTAGGCCTTGTTCATCAAAAGCTTCGCCTGAGATTCCTTTTTCAGACAATGAAGGAGCTGGACATCTATTGATGAATTATCAATATATAGTGATACGAACTCCCCGACGAAACAAGATGAGAATCACGAACGTTCTAAGACACACCCGAATGGAAAAACCGCGACCCATTACTTATACGGAGGTGGGAACCTCGATATGAAGATGACGTCACAATGGACTATGAGCTGAACAATTGATAAGTCAGATGGAACGCTCGGATGAAATCCGTAGTGTTGTGAAAGTTCAAGAAAATCCTGAAGAGGAATTCTTCCTTGCACGAAAAAAAATGTTTCTCTCTTTAAAAAAATCCCTAATTCAATTAAAAAAGGAAGTCTTTCATAGGCTGTTACACATGGGCAGAGAAAAGAAAAGAAACAAAGAGCCCCTATCAATGGGCTTCCTTGAATGGTACACATTGGTTTAGTGGAACACATGGGCTTCCACGGATCACCAAGAATAAGGCTGTGGATCGGATACTTTTAGGGTTTGGTCAGATTGATACACATGTGATAAATATAGGCTTCCCTTAATGGGTTTCCAAGAATTTTCTTGAGTCCGTAATTCTTGAATCAGCCGTTAAGTGCCTATTTGACTTTTCTCGCTCGAGCTTAGGTATCTGATCCCACGGGCACCTGAATTTGCACCCTTCTTTGATTTGCATCATTCCATGATTTGCGTCATATAGGACACCGAGAGAGTCTCATTCCCAATTGAGGTAGGCCTCAGTTCAATTCTGTCCAGAACTGATGGGTTCAAGAGTATATTCCAGCATTCCAAGCGATTTTCAGACTGGCAGTGCCTAGTCTTTATAGATACTACATTAAGGAGTTTTGATTCAGTAGATTTACTTGGTGCAGGATCATGGGTTTATTGGCAAACTCGACCATTGGCTTCAGGATATTGATAACTCTCGAAAAAAATTTATTTATTTCATGAGTATTGTTAGGTGCACTCTTTTAAAAAATTAGTTGACGTATCAAATAATTATTGGTACAATTAATGTAATAAATTATAAAAAATAAATAATTACATTAATTTCATCAATCATTATTTGACATGTCATCGATATTTTTAAGAGAGTAATTCTAGCATTATTCATATTTTATATATAACTTGGCTCTAAATCGATGATTTAATAAACGAAAATAACAATTTTGCCACAAAATATTACAACATTTAAGTATTGGGTTTACTTATAAAGAAAATCTGCTTTAATTGTAGTAAATAAATTATTTAGTAAGAAAAATCAATTCAAAGTCAGTCTTCTACCGTCGATTCTTTTCTTTGAATTGTTTGTGCTATAGTTTATTATTTCAATTTTTATTTAATTTATCTATCTTAAAATTTTATCACAGAATAATTGACTTGTTTTATAGTAATTTAAATTTCGATAATTTTTATTATCGTGAGATCGATTTTTATTTATCACTTTTTTTGCTTACGTAGCATGCATTTATTTACGTAGTGTACTATTTGCACAACAGACACTCAGCCTTGAAGGCCTCAATCGCGTTCCTAATCCTCCAACAAGAATAAGTGCCTTCATGATGGTAAAGTTATAAGTTCATCTGTTCATGGACCATAATTTCTCACGTCATTTTAAAAACTCTAGATCTTAAGCATGCATGGCGCTTAATAGAAGAGCTAGTACGACTAAAATCGAGTTTAAGAAAAACAGACATGAGGAAGACAAATAGAAAAATTCACTCAATCAGGATATTCATCTGAAGCCACCATGTTTAATGAATCAGAGCTTCTATCGAGTATGGTGGAAAGACGTAATATTTCATTTAGCGGTGATTTTTAAGACTCAGCAGAACCAATACGTATGATAAACGATCACAATAGGAGTATATTCGGCGCGAGAAGAAAGCGAAAACTCAAAAATCAGAGCTTGAAGAACTGACAATAAGTAGGAATAATCTACCTTGCTTCGCGAAAGAGCAAAGGAGATTTTGGATGGTGAAGATTGGTAGCAGCTGTTTTATGCATTCGTGGATCGAGTAATGGGATTGGGGAAAGGAAGAGAGAGAGAGAGAGAGAGAGAGAGAGAGAGAGAGAGAGAGATAGAGAGCTTGTTCAATAAGATTACGGCGAAGAATGGAAAGATAAAACAACCCATAAAGTAGAGAGCTTTTGGCCGAAGGAAAACGAAATACTTGTCAATGCCAATGCCACCATCGTAGGACTGCACGAGGAAGAAAGCTTCGCAAAGCAGCATTTACTTTATATTTAAATATATCTACTATGTTTCAGTGTGATTCAAAAGCTAGTCTTTCGGTGAACATTAATTAAACTCGTAATCATTTATTTAACCGACGAGTGTCAACCTGAGATCTCTCTTGATGACGTCAAAAACCCACCATTAACGGTAGAACATGGCCATGTATTAGACATCCATAATCAACAAGATCAGACAAGGGGAAATCATTATTGGAAAATGAAAGATATTACATCTATGGATTGATCAAAACCCCAACTTCTGCCATCATCTACATAACTTTTTTGCTGAGAAGAGGATCGTCGCCATTGAAGCCACAGCGACGGAGATCAGAAGAAGGGTTAGAACGATCTCGGCCAAACGAAGGCCAGAGAAAGGCCCCCATCGCAAACTCTCTCTTGTAATCCAAGTCGCCATTGGCGGGCAACCCATACTGCGCGAGAAGCTGATCCAACCGCCACTCCGGCATTTCCTCGTACTCTTTCACTGTGTATTTCGGGTAGTGCAGAGGCATCTGAAAGACGCTGAAACTCTTCGTCTTCTGGCCCTCCATCTCTTGGATTTCTTTCGATCTTGCTCAGTTTTCTGCAGATTATGAGTTTTTATAGAGCAATTTCGCAGAGTTATTCAAGCGAAAGAGGCAAGCTCTAAAGGCATGTTAAGGTGTCACAAGGATTAGTTGGCTTACCTTCTTCTTCAGGCACTACTCTACGTGATACCCATATGTTTATGCACACGTGTATCAAACTCACCCCCCCCTCCCCCTTTAATAACTTTACTTCTTTAGGTGTAAAATCTTTATTGATTAAACGATGAATAATCTCACACGTTACAACTTTATTTAATACCATTATGAATATTCATAGTTAATTATGCACGCTCTAAAAATATCTACTTGTGTGTGTCTGTGTTACATTCAATTATTTGATGTGCTAACCAAAGAATCGCTTGATCAAAATGGGCCCCTCCATCCCAGATATGAAGGGTCCTGATATGATCTTATGACCTCCTCTGATCCTTCAAGTTGTGGTAGTACAAATCCCGTATACCAGGAACCGCACGACGGGTAGGCCCACCAGATGATTGTGGGGTAGGGACGACGAACCGTAATCATCACTTCAGACGTGTCTTTACGATCAATCACCTAACCTATACCATCTGACCGTATCCACCGCCTCAGAATGACCACTCAATCGTGGGACCGGCCACCCTCAATAATTGTGCCTTCGTCTGAACCACTCGATGAATTGGCAGAGCATCGCATCGTTGGCAGGACGACACGTTGATGATGGACCCATTTTCATACACTTTTGGGCATTTCAGTTTTGAGGCCCAAATTTGACGATTGCCTGCTACGTACCCTAATCATTCGAGTGGTCTCTGTTCTCTCTTGGGCCTCACCCACTAATTATATTTCTATTTTTATATATTTCTCTTGCAATTTTATATACTGTTATTAAATATCTACCTCAATTTTTTGAAATTATAAATATTTAATACAATTATAAGTAAATAAAATATATTAAAAACCAAGTGACACGTGTCGGTAGTTGCCGGGAAAAATATCAATTCGAAAAAAAAAAAATCTAAATACCTTTTTTAAAACTGTGTTAGGAGCTGAACGGGAGAGACAGAGTCCAGTAAGAAGACAACACGTGTCGATAGTATGAACCGACACGGAAGAGCTACGCCATAGCCTGTGGAGATTGGAGAAAGTCTCGGAGACTTGACCTTCGAGAAACTTCCTAACAACTCGTGGCTGTCGCTTAGTGATGATCTAATGGCTGTTGTTTCGCCACGTATTTAGACGTTCACGTGAGCATCCTACGTGGCAGCCTCGTTCCCTCGAAAATGATACGCACTACCTTTTGTGCACCGGAAAAGATTTAGGGCACTTTCCAAAGTCCAGAGTCGAAGAACTTTTTCCTCACTTTCTTACATTCCGTCTTCCCAACTGCGACCCGCGAGAGAGAATCTGAAGGAGGATAGGAACTAGGAAGGATCAGCCGCATTACTTTCTTGTTTTCCGCCTCTTGTTTATCATATCCAGCGCTATGAATGGCGGAGGCAAAGGAGGAGACGAACAGATGAAAATGGAGGATGATGCTATCCAGAGAGTGGTGTATATGTGGGGATACCTTCCCGGAGCTTTGCCGCAGAGGTCTCCGCTGTTATCCCCGGCGCTCGTAAGGATTCCGGACGCGGCTGGTGGTTCTTGGAAGGACGTATGTGGTGGTGGCTGTGGATTCGCCATGGCCATTTCTGGTGCTTTTCTTCAATCTGTTTGACTTTTTCCTCCATCCTTTCGCCTTTGCCTTCTTTTTGTTAATTCTTTGAAAAAGTTTTTTTTTTTTTTCTCTCTTGGATTTCTGCTCATTCTGGATTTGATAAATGTACGGCTAATGAGATCGCGTCGCGTGCGTTTTCCTCTGTTTTTCGACGAGATGGTTTGAGTAACATGAACGCAGAGAATGAGTTAGATTTACTTTTCTCGTCTCTTTTGGGGGTGATTTCCAGGATGTGAATGAAAAAAGTTGGCTTTCGAATTCCCTTCACATTGTGATTGCGACTCTCTCCGCTCTCGCTCCTGTTTTCATGTTTTACGACTTCTTCCCTTTTGAAGATATAACTACTTATTTTCTGTGACTTCCCCGTAATCATAAACTGTCTACCATTTTATTGCATTTCACTTGCCAAAAAAAATTGTTAAATCATTTTTGTGAAATTGAATTCGAATTCAGATCGTTTTATGGGTCAAGACAAGCCTGCTCATGGTAGTCCATTTATGGATTTTCTTAAAATTCGTCTGGCTGATTGGTCTAAAAACAATTAAAAGGTATCAAACTGCGTTTTCAGTTATAGTTTCACCTTGTCAGAAACTGTTGGCCGTTTTATCATTGATGTGGAATTCGGTTGGTGCTCGGTTTTCCTTTTATTTCTTCTTAACTTGTCATGCATCTGCGTTTCATTTAATTTTATTTTCCATATCAGGACTAGGAAAACTCATTACGTGGGGTTCAACAGATGATCTAGGTCAAAGCTATGTAACATCTGGGAAACACGGAGTAATATCATGAATCTTTTATCAGTTCAACGTGGATTTCAAGTGTAATTTTTAGTGAAACTAACTTAGTTTATTATATCACTTTCCTTCTGAAGGAAACTCCAGAGCCATTCCCTCTTCCGACAGATGCTCCTATTGCAGAGGCAGTAGCGGGATGGGCCCACTGTGTTGCCGTTACAGGTAATTTTATTAGGTGAAGACATTCATAATCTTTTAATTTAGTTATATACAGGGACACCAAATCATTCACGAATATGGATAAGTAATTCTTTAAAGATCTGTAAGTAGTTCTTTTAAAGGAATCAATTTGCACATGTTTATGGTAAGTACTTAAAGCATGGAATTTAACGTGGTCTGCATGTGTTAAACTGCTGTGCGATTACATTCTTCTGTAAAGAAGAGTTGACATCTGTCTTGTCTGCTTGAAATGCAGAAAGTGGTGAAGTGTATACATGGGGATGGAAAGAATGTATTCCCTCTGGAAAAGTCTTTGGAGATTTATCTTCAGGGACTGGCTTTGAAAAGAATGCATCAGAGAGACAGAATTCTTTTGTTACAGAACAAGGTACTTCTAGTCTCTTTGTCATGATCTGTTTCCATGATGCTTTTAGTTGCTTTCTTACCCAGACTGGCCTTATTTTCTGTGACAGTCAGTTCTCACTCTCAAGGTTCACACTCTGCGGGTGTGACTGTATCTAACCTGGACACAAGAGGAGTTGAAAGTACAAAACGTAAGAGGGTCAACACGGCCAAGCAAGCAGCTGAAAGTTCATCATCTCCCGATGAAGGTCTCTCGGCTTTTCCCTGTCTAGTAACACTAAGCCCAGGGATAAGAATAGCAACTGTTGCTGCTGGGGGTCGCCATACTCTAGCATTATCTGGTAAATTCAACGAATATAGTATCATCTCTTTTTTTTGTTTTTTTTTTGGTGACAGTCAGTTCTCACTCTCAAGGTTCACACTCTGCGGGTGTGACTGTATCTAACTTTTTTTTTTTTGTTGCAGGTCATCGGCTAACAAATTTCGTGAAGTAATTTAAATATAAAGAAGCAAATTTCTGTTAAGAGATCTCACCTCCTACTATTTCAAGTTTCAGATATGGGACAGGTCTGGGGTTGGGGCTATGGAGGTGAAGGACAGCTAGGTTTGGGTTCTCGAATACGCATGGTGTCCTCCCCTCATCTCATCCCTTGCATCGAGTCTTCTTCTTATGGGAAAGATAGAGTCCGAGGGAGCATGAGTTCAGAAGGTCAAGGTTTCAGAGTTCCAGGAAACTATGTTAAAGGAATTGCTTGTGGTGGGCGTCACAGTGCAGTAGTCACAGGTTCATAAACAATGTCCTTTGTAGCTTTATAACACAAACAATATGATATAAATCGAACCTGGAAAATTTATTATATTTAATAGTAATGATTCAGTTAAATACAATATAAATATACATGCACTTGAAAAATTTTATGCATGATAATTTGAATCATCAAATCGCTATACAATATGGCCGTGAGCATAACCTAGAACAATTTGGTGTTTGATAAGTGTGTCAGATTTCCTCCCCGACCCCACTCTTACTTTGAATACACATGTATGCCTTTTTCTTGTGTAACAGATGCAGGCTCGTTACTAACTTTTGGTTGGGGGCTTTATGGACAGGTGAACTTGTCAAAAAATTTCAGCATTTTTTTTATTGTATATTATTCTTCTTAATATTACGATGACTGTAGGCTTGCTTTTTGCTGGATAGGTGGGTGAGTTTGAAATGTGTTAATTGTTGATCAAACCTGATCAGCAATAGTGGTTTGGGATGTAGAAGCAAATTTTCCATTTTCATTTTTCCTGACTTTGCATCAACCATCACTTCATTAGTTATGGACTTGATAGATCCTGGTATGAATCACAATTTGCATGCCGGAATTGGAATTTAACATTAAAATATTTTATTGATGCAACTGGTATTCATCATACTTAATAAAATTGCTAGGTCACATGAGTTTGCTTAATCATTCAAGAGTCTCTTCCTGTGATCAAAACTCATAAGCTTTGGTTTTTTTCCTGGGCATCTGGCAATTGTATAGTACCTACCCTCAACTTTCATTTGGTACAGTTTAGCACTCCGCCAAAGAACCTTTCCATTTCAATGATAAGTTGCTTGTTCGAGAATTTTCTTTCATCCAGTTTATGTACTTCACTCCATCAGTATTGTTGTTACATTTTATGTTATCAGATGATATGAAGGACGATGCAATGAGAAAAATTAGTCAATATATCATCTGATTCTGTTTACATTATTCGTGACTCTACAAAGTTACATCATTTTTTATGTTTTTTGTCAAACTCTACGAAGTAGACAGTTGACCCGACTTCCTATTCTACCACTTCAATGGATTTTGAAATACTTATCCTTGTACTCACCTCTGACACTGATTGAAGTATCTGTAACCCTGTATTAACCGTTCTTCAGGATCTATACGTAGGAAGAGTAGAAAATGGTGGAGAAAAAGCAATGTAGATGTCAAGATGAAGTTCACTAAAGAAGGGATCATCATATCCGTTCCTTTTTATTAGTTTACATTTATTTCTTTATGTGTGGATGTGTTATGTTTGGATTATAACAATGAAGTTACTTAATCCTTTTCCGTTTCTGGTGTGCTATAGTGTGGGCAAGGGAGTACTGATGATGAGTTGAGTCCAACGTGTGTATCTTCGTTGCTAGGAATTCAAATAAAAGGTGTTAGCTGCTGGACTTTGGCACACAGTCTGTATATCTGCTGATGGTGATGTATACTCATTTGGGGGCAATCAGTTTGGGCAGTTGGGAACAGGTGCTGACCAAGCTGAGGTATGTTTCTATATCATTTTCTTTCTGTGGGCTTTCCCTGCTACTTCCAAATATGAAAAATGTTTAGCGTGTTGTTATGGAGTTCCAAGAGAAGCATATTGTATAAATTGGTAAGAAAACAATGATTGATATGATAACAATTTGGTCTAACCAAAAGGTGATTGATATGATAACATAACAGCTTGGAAGCTCGAGGAATGAGTTGAGAGAGGATCGATTCTTTTTTCCATTGACTTGCAAAATATAATTTGCGGAGCATTTCAAATCTCGTGTTGTGACTACTACTTATTAAAGGCTCTAGGTTCACTGTTGCGTTCATTTGGTCTTTCAAAAACTATTCACATTTTCAATTGTTGTTCAGATTCTTCCTAGACTTTTAGAAGCTCCAAGTTTGGAAAATTTACATGCAAAGATTGTATCTTGTGGAGCTCGTCACAGTGCCATAATAACAGGTATTTTTTTATTACTCGCACAAGACTCCATGTTCCTACTTTATGCTAAGCAAAGTTTCACCTAGAAATCTTGGACTGTTTCGTGAAATTGAAATCTTAAATATTTCACACAACTTTAGTAAGCGGTCTACTCGAATACAGTAAATGTGCCAAAATCATTACTCTGTTCTGGATGGTTTGCAGGAGAAACAATAAAATACTGGACCATTGAATGATTATCAATTGTTATTGATTATTCCTCGTCTTTTCTACTGCTAATTACTTAGAATTTGAGCTTTTTCTCATTAAGGGAGGTGAGTTGCATCATTTATTCTTGGTGATCTTCTGCTCTTCCTCTCTCTAAACTTTAATCCTTGTGTTCGTACTTAATGCCATGGTCACGATGACTGTGAAGTGTTATGTTCTGACAACCATCAGGAATTCATGAGAATCACCTTAGATTTTATGAGTTTAGGAGGAGTACAATGTCAATCTTATTGCATTATATGCAGAGTGAAGGAACTCCATCACATACTCAAAGCAACAATAATTTTTCACTACACTGAACCAATAAATTACACTTTTCATGGCCCTAAAATTTATATATTTTAAAGATTTGCAGACCTAGCTTGTGTTGTGCCGTTATAATACGAAAGTTTATTGATTTTATATTCATTTGTAGTTGACGCATTCAATGGACGACTTTTGGAAGCTTCTGACATTTTTACTGCTGATGTATGTAGATGAAAATAAAATTTTCTGCTGGGGATGGAACAAATATGGCCAGGTAATGTAAATCTTCCTTCTCTTTCGTGTATGCCTGCATTATTTATTTTTTTTATCTTTTGATGAGGAAACCTTTTTGAGAAAACATGCTTGCTGGAAATGCAAAGTTTGACTACATTCTCACATAAAGACGTTTCAGTTTGAGAGGCTATGACTTGCACTATTTTCATTCCCTCCAACAAGTCATACAACTAAATTTGGTAACATCTCTCTTTACGCCATCCAGCTAGGCTTAGGAGATGTAATCGATCGGAGTCTTCCCACCCAAGTTACCATCAGCAACTGTATCCCGAAAAATGTTGCTTGTGGGTGGTGGCATACGCTGCTTCTGGCTGAATCACCTTCTTGAATTTCCAAGACCCTTGGTAACTCTTGACACAGTTTTGATAGTTAGCAGTTATTTCAGTTGGGTAGAAGTATGTGTATGTGGTGTATATGTATATGTATGTATGTGCGTATGTATCTGTATGTGTATGTATATGTGTATGTGTATACAGTAGTTTATTCATATACATATATTTATCATGTACACATTCTTTCTAAGTCAGTAGTTTCTCAGATGCTCTTTCTGGGGGGACCTCCAAGTCCACAATGTACAACTTTGTAGCCTATAGTAATCGATTTTATGTAATAATCATTTCCTTCAAATGAATTATGCTCTTGCTTCTAGTACCCTGCTCGATAATGTCGAGCTCCCAAGGTTCTGGCAGTAAATAAGTTATTAACTAGAACCCAAAATAACATGTAAACTGATAGACAGGAACACATGATGTTGAACAGGCAAATTGGACTAGGTATGGCAGCAATCAATTTTTAAATCTTCTTCTGTTGTGTAGTTCTCTCTGTGGCAAGTTCAGAGAAAAATCAAACGACGGAGCCTTGTCCGTCGTTGACTCTTATGCAAGACCCGGAAGTGGAAATCAAGAAGCTTTTTCTTCGTCAAGATGGCAATAGCTAGATCCTATTAAGTTGTCATCTTGATCAGGAGAAAGCTTCTTGGTCTTCAGCCCGGGATCTTGCGGACAAGTTGAGGAAGGCGGTGAAGGGCAGCGTCTTTTTTCCAGGTTGAAAGAAAAGGCATCACATTTGCAGCTGCAAGAGGACAGTAGACTCATATTCACATTCTAAACTGGCGGCAAAAGGCAGAGGTGTATTCTCATATCCAGCAAAGCTGCCCCATTAATCCAAATCAGCAGAGATGAACAAAGACAAAAACAAAGTATGATAAAACAGTGAAGTGTCTCTCTTTAAGGAGATGGGACAGCGTTTGATCGTCAATCCAATCTCATGCTAGGTTGAAACCCATTGGCAGTCATTCCTCCATCAACAGGAATTGTCTGTCCAGTGATGTAAGAAGCAGCTGGTAAGCAGAGAAAAGCCACTAGAGATGACACCTCGTTTGCTTCTGCTATTCGCCTTAATGGAGTATTAGCCACAATTTCCTCCACAAACTCCTTTTTCTCCATTAACTATTTAAACACAAAAAAAACCAGCAAGGCAAAGTTCATAAATTTAAGCATTCTCTGTTTAATCTCCAACGTTATTTATAAACTAACATATGATCATACTTCCATCAGCTTCAATATGACAGTAAGATCGCCAATATATCTTTCCAAATTTCAGATAAAAGCGTACCATATCCAATCCAATCAATCAAAAATTTCACTCTTTTAGACCAAAAACTAAGTCTTAAGGGATTCAGGTCAATGTGGAAAAGAGCTCAGATAATACGATTGAATTTAATGCTAGTATGATATTGACAACCAACTTGGCTATTATTAGTGCGCATTATTTTACAGCCATTTTTTCAATTATACGTGGATATACCTATATATATATTCTCAAATCTTCTCAAGAACTAAGAAAGATAATTGCCAAATTTCTGACAAGAATAGGTACGAGTATTACATGTTCGACAAGCGAGGTTCGAGTATACCATGGAGCCACGCAATTAGTCCTGATGTTGTCCTTAGCCCATTCACAGCCGAGATTTTTGGTGAGCTGATTGATTGCAGCTGAGAATAGACAATAGAAGTTCATCATCATAGCCACTGCGTTAATTTATAGTATTAAAGGGAAAAAAAGCATAAGAACTCACCTTTATGAGCTGCATAAATGGACCCAGATCCTACTGACACAATCCCTGCAACAGAAGAAATGAACACAATACTTCCCATTCCTGAGGCCTTGAGAAGTGGATGCGCAACTTGGCAAAAATGGTATGCAGATTCGAAATTGGTGACAGTAAGGGATGAAAATTCTTCAGCTGTGTATTCTATAGTTGGTTTTCTGATATTTGTTCCAATATTGTTTACCTGAGAACAATAACTTGTCATAACATTGGAACCACCCATTTTTCCACGAAGAAAATCTTTAATTACTCCAAGATATTCCACCAACACCACAGGAAGTCTAACAATGTCCGATGAAATAATAAAGATAGACAAATTCTTCACATGGTTAAGGATGTTTTCAGTATATATTTAAATTGTTCTCAATTTGTTCAGAGAGGGTACGTCACAGCTTATTTTACCCCACATAAGTCAACTAGACTACTGTAAGTTTTAACCGATGTTAAAAAGAGGCAATCAATCTCTTGCTTCAACCACAAGTAACATAAACTGTTCTATCATTTTTACAAACAACATCAATCTGAGAATAATTTAACCATTCGGCATAGAAGGAAAAGGCGTGGATTAAAGACGAAGCAGATACTTACAAGAATATTGAGCTTGCCTTTGAAAATCGAAGACACTTCCTCCATCAACTTCTCTCTCTCAACTCTTAAAGAAGCATCGCAAACTGACCCAGTAACCACAAATCCCTTCCCTTCCCATTCTTTCAAGCACTTCTTCAGCTCAGCTTCGTTCCTAGAACACGTATGGACGGCTGCGCCTAGGCCTGATAGTTCTTCCACCACGGCATTACTGGAAAGTGGAAACACCAAGTAACTCGTCAGATAACGCAATTCAACCAAAAGGGTTCAATTCGATTTCGACCCGAAATTAAATCAAAAGAAAGAACACAGAGTGAGAGAGAAGACCCAATCCCGCGAGTGCCACCGGTGACAAGAGCCGTCATGCCGTTGAGAGACCATCGGGGAGTAGCGCGGCCACTTTCCGGCTTAGCCATTCTTCTCAGTGCGCTCGTTTCTCTGTCAGGCGGAGATCTAAGAGATAAAGTACATCAAAATCATTAGCGTGAGTCATGGCCCAGCTATGAAATATGGCCAAAGTGGGGCTGGCTCACATTTCCCTAGTTCACTCCTAGGTTGTTTTCCTACTTCATAATTCTTATATTTTTTTTATAATATTAATTAATTATTACAATTAATATAATTAAAATAAATTATTAATTACATAAATTAATTAATCACATTGACCTTCAATAATTTGCAATACATTTGACAATTATTGCACTCAAGAGAATTTCAAGATCAGATTCAAGGTTTTTCGAAATAGTTTAGACCGATTCGAGCTGAAGCCGGGAAAATGTTGTAGCCGGGAAGTAGGCGGGATTTTTAGTTGAAAAATCAGAGTTAGAACGTCAGATTTCAGAAAAACTGAGAGAAATGAATTTATGAGTGTTTCTAAGTAGTGAATATTTCAAGGGGGGCCTAAAAATGGAAAGCATCCAAAAAAAAAAAAAAGGTGATAAATTCTACATTCTCATTCTCTGCAGAAATTGCCGTAAGAAAGAAGAAGGAAGATTAAAGAAGGAGCACACTATGTCCATGTGCACCTCTGGATTCTACTGCATCTTCTTCTTAAATCCTCACTCAGACTCGCACCCAGAGACTCAGACGCGACAGAAAGCCTTCCAACTAACGCTCTTAAACCCTTTCCTTGCACTAAAACAGCTACTTTCATGGATTCCGAAGCCTTTCACCTCAGTTTCCTTCTTCTCTAATCTAAAACCCCACGTAGAAACTCTGACCATGACCTTTTCTAAATTCATGAAAATTATCAAAATGGACCTTTTTTCTTAACCTATTCGTTTTGGGTATCCTCAATTTCCTTCTACATACGGCAATCTCTCTCTCAACAAACTAGTTTCTGCGAGAAACCTTGATCGAAAAGTTTAAAAATTATTCTTAATCAAGTCCAACAAATCCATTTCTGTAGCAGAAGCTGTCCCGATTAGGACAGATGAAGATGTGGATAAGTACGATAATTTCATGATTTTTCAAAGCTGAAACGTTAAGCTCTGTCATTTACAGAACTAGAACAACAGCTTCCTAGAGGTTGAATTGAAGTATGCATTATCGCCGAAAGAGTAGTAACTAGTAAGGATAAATGACGTCTGGATAAGTGCATCTGATTGGGTTCCAGTTTAAGAGCATGTAGCCATCATATTACACCCATCAACTCAAAAGCGATGTTTCATCAGTTTTCCTTAAAAAGCAGATGTTGAAATATTCATTTTCTTTAAAGTAAAACAAGGCTGAGATCTCTAGCTCCGTGTACTATGGAGGAACCGTCGGTGTCAAGGGGTGGCTACCACTGTGCTGCAACTCTAGTATAACCAGAGGGAGGGACAATAGGGTTGAGCTTTTTACTTTTTTTTTTTTTTCAAATTTTTCTATTTGCTAGCTAGGGTTTAGTTCTGTGGTCGTTGAGAGTCGTAATGGCTCAGAAAATAGCATAGTACCAAAAGTAAAACAAAAAGAAGGCGTAAATAGTGGCAATGATGTGACTTTCTTTCTCCATACACACTCCATAATTAATAGTTTCCTAGTCTTATAATACATAGTTTAGTAGCAAAGTATTATTTGTTGTTGTTGTCGTCATCATCATCACATCCGAGAGTGACTTTTGAGCTGGTTTACCATACCATTTACTTCTGTCGGTTCAGTTTTCATTACCCTTTTGAAAAATCTCAGGCGAATTGAAATTCTCTCCTACTTTCTTCTTTTGAACTCGAGTTTAGGTGATATGGCTAGCTGTTTGGAAACAAAACCTCTCAAAATATTCAGTCTTTTAATGGTTTGTCCTAGCATGCAGAAATGTTATTCTCTGTATCGATCTAAACTTTCTATGAAGCAAAAGTCTTTGATCAATGATATAGAAATGTGCCCTTTGTTCGTTCGTTTGTTTCTTATCTTCTTCCCTTTGTCTGCATCTTAGAAGTATATCTCCACTGTTTCTAGTTTGTGATCTGTTAAAAGCAGCAGACTAGAAAGAGAAGTAGAACAAATAATGATCTTCTTTGGGAACAGAGACTAAAATTCTCCATGCAATTGAAATTTAAAAAGCTTTTCGCTGAATTAGAGTTTCAGTAATGTTTGCAAACGAGAGTACTGAATGCCTTAATACATATTTGCACTCCATAATAGCGTAAGAAAATAGATAATTAGCTTTCTACTTCAGTGGGATTTTCAGCTTTTCTCTACTTCGCCTAATTGAAATTGGCCGGAGGATCACCGAGCCTGAGCTCAAGATCTAAAACTTCAGTGGAGTTACAGTTAGCATCGAGAGAGCCTATTACCTGATCATTTCGCTGGCCGTGAATATCATCTGCCATTTTTAGTCTTTTACAGCTGATTGCTTCATTCCCGAAAGACCCAGTTGACCTGCTTTGACCAAGCTGAAATGAATCAGACACAACAATCTTCTCCTCGTCATTTCTAAAACACAGAGAATGATCTTCTTCTTTTCTGCTCTTCTCCGCTGCAAACCCTAGATAGTCTCCCCATGACACTGTACTCTTCTTATCTTCTCTGACCAAATTATAGTCAACAAAATTCTCTTTACTAGATAAATCAGCTGAAACCCTAGAAGGCGAAATAGAAGACGGGATAATTTCGTCGAGGGTTTCGGTTTCGCCATTAGAGGTCGAGAGAGATTGCTTGAGCCGAGCTCTATCTCGTCTATGGACATTCATATGACCTCCAAGAGCCTGAGCAGACCTAAATTCTCTGGTGCAAAAGCTACACGAATAAGATCTGGGAGGCCATATGCAACCTCCAAGAAGACCAGAAGCATCTTCTGCAAAAACCACCTCTTCCCACGAACTGTGAAATTGTGATCTCCATACTTGCCTCCAACACGATTGAGCTGTTTTCTCCATAGAAAAATAAAAAGAGAGAAGCTCCAAGAGCTGGGTCGGTTCAGACGGTGAGTTTCTTCAGAAAATGCGATGTATATAAAAAGAAAGGAAAGAGAGAGAGAATCTATGGAGGAGAGAGAAAGGGTTTCTTCAACGAAGCTTCTTCTGTCCGTTGGTTTTTTTTAGCTCGTTGGCTAAACAGTCATTGTAAATAAGTTCAGTTTGGGAAATCAGCGTAGGGGTGCTTCGTCTCTCTCAATCAAACCCTGCAACTGTCATTCATTTGGTCCCACTCTTTGCCGGAACCCACCCTCCAACTGATCTTCACTAATCATCATCCCGCACGCAATCATCCTACGGTCACCGTTCTCCTCTGCATGGTTTTATATTTATTGCTTTCCCTGCATGACCTAATCAATCAACAACGACGACAAAATACTTAAGGTACCGGATAAACTATATTAACTATGTATTTTCTGTCACATCCTGGACATTCCTCCCAATACAATATTATTCGTTTTGAACTGATATCTGCGTGAATTTGTTATTGAATTTACTCCAAATTATATTGTACCATGTATCAATAAAAACTTTACTTATAACAATTATAACAATGTATTTTTTATTCTAAATCACGTAAAGTTGTGCACTTTACTGTAAATTTTTTATTTTACATAAACAGGTTGTCCCAAGTACAATGAGTAGCCTTGACCAAGAAACTACGTGCTTAAAACCCACAGGTTTTATATATTTTGTTCTTATATTTACAGACACTGCTCACTGCACCGATCTACCGATCTAGAGAGAGAGAGACTCGAAACAGCAAACAACAACCAGCAAATAGTAAACACAAACAAGACAGTACTCCCAACAGTGCCAGTGCCAGTTGTGATGGCTGAGGGTCAAATGTAAGGCGAGACCCACCTGTGTATGATTGTGGAATTAGTGATCGTGATGTTAGTTAATCTCTCTTTAATTAATTACTCTAATTGTACTGCTAATTAAGAACGGAGAATCTATTAGTTCTTCAACGTCATGGAAGATTCTAGATACTATAATTCTCTCAGTTATTAAACTGAAAATATGAGGCCCACACCATTTTGGGCTTCTTTAACGCCACTCTACAATTGGATGGGCTTTCTCATTTAGTCATCAGCTGCTAAGTCGGTCAAAGCCTCCTTACGTTTCTAAGGCTTCAATTGTACGTTTTTGATGTCTAGTTTGTTAACCGATCTAAGTGACACTTACAAATGAATAACTTGTACATGATAATGAGATTGTGACATAAAATGTCACGCTACCTAAAATTGAAATAAATTATAAATTCTAAAATACGGGGATTTCATCCTAATGTATTGTTTTATTTTGAGATTAGATCTTATAATTGTAATAATTAGAGACGGAGAGGAGAGAGAAGCGAGGCACATGAACGAGGAAGGGAGGAGGAAGGAGGAAGGACGAGGAAGAGTTTTACGGGCAATTTTGACTGCATCGCTCTCTTCTCTTTGTAAAGATCATACGCTCTGTCTCCTCCTCCTGTGATGGCTCTGGATTTTTTATTATCCTCCTCATTTCCATCGCACTTCTTGCTTTCATCGACTTGAAGAAGAAGACGAGCAACGGGAGGACTAACGTCGTTGACTGGTGTAGAGGAATTGCCTTTTCTGTCCGATGCATATTTATGGATTTGCATTTCTCTACCAGGTATTTTATGAATTTTCGTGAATTTTTCGCAGTTGCTGAATCCTTCGGGATTTTTATAGGTTTTTCGAGATCCTAATATGCGAAGCAGCAGATTTGTATTTGTTTGGCCAAACCAACGTTGATCCCTTTCCGAATACATCTGTCAAATATAATTGCTGTATTCGTTTCTTTTTTTTCTCAGCTTGCCACTTTTTAATTTGGGCAAGAAGGGTGATTCAGATCTCAATTATCATTCTGTGTCACTCCGCCACTTTATTTACTTTATTTGCATTTCATAACCCATTGACATAGTTTCTTCAGCACAGAAACAACTTCATGCCCTAGAGTTCATCTTTAGGCAGTATTTCATCATTTTTTTTTTCCACTGCGCATTTGTGCAGATAATGTCTTCTGTCGAAACTTTAAATTTAGCTTTGTCTGGATGTCACAATGTTAAAAACTATAATAAATCATTTCAATTGAAGAAATTGGATTATATTTGGAATTCTCTGATTTGTTTATGGGCTTTCTTCTTTGTTGCATTAATCAAAATTCCTCTTCGTTGGTATCTTATAAATGTTTTGTAATTGAGGGTCACTCGGCGTCAGGGATAAATCATTTAGCATCGATAAAAATGTTGTTAAAAAGTTATCTGATGTGTCATAATGTCATTGTTTGAGTAAATTAACGTCAGCAGGTATGATATAAGGTGGTTGGCATATTTTTATGAAATCTCACAAAGAAAGCTTTGCTGCAGTATGTGGACATATTGACGTGATTTATATACATTTCTATTATCTGTTTCATTTTATCAACACGTTAATGAAACCACTGAATAACCTAATGATAGCTTTTTGGGATGTATCTAATATGCTTTTGAGGTGTAAGCTGTATTTCATGCATTAATTTTTTTGCTAATAATCACGGAATCTTTGCATGCCTCGTGTTTAACATGGCTTTTTCTATTGTCCATGTCACAGTAACTAGGTTTTTTTGAGGTTTCTGCTTACGCTCTCCACAATACTTCACAAAAGACAAGTGGAACTTGGATTCCAGAGCGCTATAAAAATGGGCCGTTTAAAGCTGCCAACTGGTATCAATGCGATTGAGGAAGAGCCTGAGGAGTGGGATGTCATGAATTCCAGTAAAAATACCTTAGCTTGCATGATTAATTCAGAAGTGGGTGCTGTATTGGCAGTCATGCGAAGAAATGTAAGGTGGGGTGGCCGTTTTATGTCTGGTGATGATCAGCTGGAGCACTCTTTGATTCAGTCACTGAAAGCTTTAAGGAAACAAATATTTTCATGGCAGCATCCATGGCATACAATTAACCCCGCTGTGTATCTACAACCATTTCTTGATGTGATTCGATCCGATGAAACTGGTGCACCAATCACTGGTGTTGCTTTGTCTTCAGTTTATAAGATCTTGACCCTCGATATGATTGATCAAAACACATCTAATGTAGGAGATGCTGTGCAATTGGTTGTTGATGCTGTTACTAGCTGTAGATTTCAAGTGACAGATGCTGGATCTGAAGAAATGGTGTTGATGAAGATACTGCAGGTTCTTTTGGCTTGTATGAAAAACAAAGCATCTGTTATGTTGAGTAACCAGCATGTATGCACTATTGTAAACACTTGTTTCCGAATAGTTCATCAAGCTGGAAATAAAGGCGAGTTATTGCAACGAGTAGCTCGTCACACAGTGCAGGAGATTGTTAGGTGTATTTTTTCACATCTTGCAGATATTGAAAATACAGAACATGCACTGGTAAATGGCACCAGCACCATATCGCAAGAGGTATGAAACTTCAAGGCACTTTGCTTATTGCTGCTCTCTAAAAGACCTTTTTTCTTGTAACTCTATTGGTTGGTGCCTTGCTTGAATTGCAACGAGTGAAAAAGAAAAGAGATTGTCTGAAAGGAAAAGTAGAGTGGACATTTGACATAGTAAATTGTCCTTAATTATTGAATAAATATCGGTTATCTATCAAATTCTTAGGAGGATTGTCATTGGTGAATCACTTAATTCAAACATTTCTGGTTCTGGTATTTTTTTTACTTTTTCCTTTCAAAACTTTGTTGGAAGTTTACTTCGCTCAAGCTAAAATGACCTGAGAAAAGCATTTGTTGGCTTAGATCTAAATACATTGGTTATTAAAAAGTTTATTGCCAAGCATTGCATTGTTTATCACAAACTTTATGTGGGACTTATATTGTGGAATGAATAAAGTCTGAGATCTGTACTCTAAAGTGTCGTTTAGGCTCTGTTTGATTATTGTGAAGAATGTGTTTTGTTTGCAATTAAGACATATTAGTAAGCTGCTTGACATGTTTTATAAGTTGCAGTAATAGATCGTAGCGCAACCAATGAGACTTAGACCAAGTAGAATGTTCTATTTCTTATGAATGTACAGATCTTTTCTATTCCTCTTTTGCAGATCGGTGGCCAAAACAATGATTATGCTTTGGGGAATAGACAACTGGAAAATGGCAACACAGGTGCTGACTTTGATGGACCACCATCATCCAACAATATTTCTTCTAATATTTCAACAGACTTGGTGTCTTCTATGATGGATGAAAATGCACTAGGGGGTGGTGGGAAGGAGGGAGTTCCATTTGACTTGCATCTCACGACAGAACCGTATGGAGTCCCCTGCATGGTGGAGATATTCCGATTCTTGTGTTCATTGTTGAATGTTGTTGAGCATATGGAGGAAATGGGTCCAAGGTCAAATACTATGGCATTTGATGAAGATGTACCTCTTTTTGCTTTGGGTTTGATCAATTCCGCAATAGAATTGGGCGGGTCTTCCTTTTCCCATCATCCAAGGTTATTAAGTTTGATACAAGATGAGTTGTTCCGGAATCTAATGCAATTTGGTTTGTCAATGAGTCCTCTTATCCTTTCAACTGTCTGCAGCATTGTTCTCAACCTATATCATCATCTGCGCTCTGAGCTTAAATTGCAGCTTGAGGCTTTTTTTTCTTGTGTAATTTTGAGACTTGCGCAGAGCAGATATGGATCTTCATACCAGCAGCAGGAAGTTGCCATGGAAGCCCTCGTTGACTTCTGCAGACAGAAAACATTTATGGTAGAGATGTATGCTAATTTAGATTGTGACATCACTTGTACCAATGTCTTTGAGGACCTTGCCAATCTTCTTTCTAAGAGTGCATTTCCTGTCAACTGCCCTTTGTCTTCAATGCACATTCTCGCATTAGATGGTCTCATTGCTGTTATTCAGGGTATGGCAGAAAGAATTGGTAATGGGATGGTTGGTTTGGAATGCCATCCTGTGCATCTTGAGGAGTTTACTCCATTCTGGATGGTGAAATGCGATAATTATAGTGATCCCAATAACTGGGTTCCATTTGTCCGTCGTAGGAAATACATCAAGAGGAGGTTGATGATTGGAGCTGATCATTTCAATCGTGATCCCAAAAAAGGGCTAGAGTTTCTTCAAGGAACTCATCTCTTACCTGACAAACTTGATCCCCAAAGCGTGGCATGTTTTTTCAGATACACTGCTGGTTTGGATAAGAATCTTGTGGGGGATTTTTTAGGTAATCATGATGAATTTTGTGTTCAGGTACTTCATGAATTTGCTGGTACATTTGATTTCCAAGACATGAATTTGGATACTGCATTACGGCTTTTTTTAGAAACATTTAGGCTTCCAGGAGAATCGCAAAAGATACAAAGGGTGCTCGAGGCATTTTCAGAAAGATATTATGAACAGTCACCTCAGGTTCTTGCAAACAAGGATGCTGCTCTGCTGTTATCTTATTCTATAATAATGCTCAATACAGATCAGCACAATGTCCAAGTGAAGAAAAAGATGACAGAAGAAGATTTCATTAGAAATAGCAGGCACATAAACGGAGGCAATGATCTCCCTCGTGAGTTCTTATCTGAATTGTATCACTCCATTTGTAAGAATGAGATACGCACCACCCCTGAACAAGGTATTGGTTTTCCTGAAATGACCCCAAGCCGTTGGATCGATTTGATGCACAAGTCCAAGAAAACTGCCCCATTCATTGTTTCAGATTCTAGAGCCTACCTTGATCATGATATGTTTGCTATAATGTCAGGGCCAACAATTGCTGCTATATCTGTGGTGTTTGATCATGCAGAACATGAAGAGGTTTACCAAACATGTATTGATGGATTTTTAGCTGTTGCAAAGATCTCCGCTTGTCATCATCTGGAAGATGTGCTTGATGATCTTGTTGTATCCCTCTGTAAGTTCACAACGCTCTTGAATCCATCATCTGTTGAAGAACCTGTACTAGCTTTTGGTGATGATACGAAAGCAAGAATGGCTACTGTGACGGTTTTCACAATTGCAAATAGGTACGGTGACTACATTCGTACTGGTTGGAGAAATATATTAGATTGCATATTGAGATTACACAAGCTTGGCCTGCTTCCAGCTCGTGTGGCCAGTGATGCTGCTGAAGAATCTGAACTTTGTGCAGACACAAGCCAGGGAAAGCCTATTACAAGTTCTTTATCTGCAGCTCATATGCAATCAATCGGTACTCCTAGGAGATCCTCTGGATTAATGGGCCGATTCAGTCAGCTATTATCTCTCGACACGGAGGAGCCAAGATCGCAACCCACCGAACAGCAACTTGCTGCTCATCAGCGAACCCTGCAGACTATTCAAAAGTGCCATATTGACAGCATATTCACTGAGAGCAAATTTTTGCAAGCAGAATCTCTACTGCATTTAGCACGAGCCCTCATATGGGCAGCAGGGCGGCCCCAAAAGGGAGGCAGCTCTCCTGAGGACGAAGATACTGCAGTCTTCTGTCTAGAGTTGCTTATTGCAATTACACTGAATAACAGGGACAGGATCGTGCTTCTTTGGCAAGGTGTTTATGAGCACATATCAAACATTGTGCAGTCAACAGTCATGCCCTGTGCCCTGGTAGAGAAGGCTGTTTTTGGACTCCTTAGGATTTGCCAGCGGTTACTTCCATATAAAGAAAACCTTGCTGATGAGCTTTTGAGGTCACTACAACTTGTCTTAAAGCTTGATGCCCGAGTAGCGGATGCATATTGTGAGCAAATTACACAGGAAGTTAGTCGACTTGTTAAAGCAAATGCCTCACACATTAAATCACCATCAGGGTGGCGCACAATATCAGCCTTGCTTTCTATAACGGCTCGGCACCCTGAAGCTTCTGAGGCAGGATTTGATGCATTGTCTTTTATCATGTCGGATGGACTCCACTTGTTGCCAGCCAATTATGTTCTGTGTGTAGATGCCGCAAGACAGTTTGCCGAGTCTCGTGTTGGACAGGCAGAGCGTTCCTTACGTGCACTGGATCTTATGGGTGGGTCTATTGACTGTTTAGCACGTTGGGCATTGGATGGTAAGGAAGCAGTGGGCGAGGAAGAGGCTGTTAAAATTTCTCATGATATTGGCGAGATGTGGTTCAGGCTTGTACAGGGTCTGAGAAAGGTTTGTTTGGACCAGAGAGAAGAGGTCAGAAATCACGCTCTTATATCCTTGCAAAAGTGCTTGACTGGTGTTTACCATGTCCACCTTCCACACAGTTTCTGGTTACAGTGTTTTGACCTAGTTATCTTCACTATGCTTGATGACTTGCTTGAGATTGCTCAGGCTCAGAAGGATTTTAGGAACATGGAAGGAACACTGATCCTTGCAATTAAACTCTTGTCTCGAGTGTTCGTACAGCTACTCCAGGATCTTTCGCAGTTAACTACTTTCTGCAAACTATGGCTTGGCGTTCTATCCCGAATGGAAAAATACATAAAGGCCAAAGTTAGAGGAAAGAAAAGCGAGAGGCTTCTTGAGATGGTACCGGAGCTTCTTAAGAATATGTTGATCCTTATGAAGACCAAGGGCTTGTTAGTTCAAAGAAGTGCGCTAGGTGGAGATAGTTTGTGGGAACTCACATGGCTCCACGTCAACACCATTTCCCCATCATTGCAATCTGAGGTTTTCCCTGATCAAGATTCAGACCCATCGGAGCATAAACAACAAGAAACAGTTGAGGATCCTGCTTCCGATGATTTGAAATCTGACCCCCCACGTGAAGTGGTGGGTTCTGAAGGTGTTGAATCTGGGGGATAGGTTTTTTGAGTTACAAAGTAAGTAATGTTTGTTAATGCATGTTTAGAAGCACGAAATATGGTCCATCGCCATTGCCAGAACTTCTGATATAGCATAGCAGTCTTAAATTGGGTTGGGATTTCTGTATGCATTGTTGAATGATGAATAGAATCCTTGTTTGGAGACACAACCATCCTCTTCAGTCTTCTCCCTTGTGTGTTCTTGCAGCGTACTTTACAGGTATAGCAATTGTTTTTATGGACGCCATTATAGATTTCGAAAGTCCTTGTGAGAGTTTTATGTTTTGGAGGGGCAGAAATATTCATCCAAATTTGCCTATTTCTTTTCATATAAATTTGCATTAGCCTGTTGCTTCTGAGTGGTTCTTCTCCACCAAATTGAGTCATGATGCTCTCTTCCGACATCTCTTGGTTTATTCCACTACCCACAGCATCTTCTAAACTGCATAAACCATTGTCATGTGCAGCTGTAGTTTGATCGAAGAAATGAAAGATCGAAATTGGCAAAATGGGTAAAATAATGAAAAATGTTACTTTTATTTTCTAAAATATTTTGATGTGTTAAATAATTATTGATGAAATTAATGTATAATTTTATAATAAATTAACTATTTATAAAAAAAGAAAAATGTTAAATACGAGAAAACGCAGCGTTACGGATCGTTCTTCTTGTTTCTGATTTCCGTCAGTCAAGTCTTCGAATTCATTCACGGAGAGAAATGGAATCTTGCTCCCTGTAAAAGACGGGACATCTCCTCTTTCTTGTAATTACTGTTCCCTTGATCCTTCCTCCTTGCACATTTATTATTCTTTCTGTTCGATCCTTGATTTTCGATCTGCAAGTTTTCGTGAGAATCGTATCAAAGGGTTTTTTACGGGTTCGGTCGGGCGAAATGAGCGAGGTATTCGAAGGCTATGAACGCCAGTACTGCGAGCTCTCTGCTGGAATTTCTCTCAAATGTAACTCCTGCTCGGCCGCTGATCCAGGTATTAGATCATTAATATTAGAACTTCTTCTTCTGTTTCGTTTGCTTGCTGAGATTTCTGGGGTACCATCAAGATGAAAGCAAGCCGCTTTGCAGTTTTATCTTCAAACTTTGACAATCTATAGTGTCTATTTATTAATTTATCTGTTTGAGTGATACCCTGCATGAAATTTTTTATGTGTATTTTTGTTTTAGATTTCGGGTCATGAATTTACATTGTGCTAAAGGCCTATCAATGCTTACGTTGACAATCCATGGTGTCTATCTATTAATTTATCTATTTGGGTGACACATGCTGCACGAAATTTGTATGTGTAGTATTGTTTTGGATTGTGGTTATGAATTTGCATTGTGCCAGAGATGTATCAATGCTTATTTTGCGAGAGATTATACTTCTCAACGTTCTTTATTAAGTTATAGACTAATGGAATTGCGAATTTGGTACCTTTTTTTGGTTGAATATAATTGCAGGGCAGAAGGAGAAATTAGTTTCTGAGATTAAGGCTGGGTTAGGTGATGGTGATATTTTGGTACGCGTTTAACATTTTATTTTTCGGTGAGAAGGAGAAGTTGTACAGTTTTATTTTTTTTGGCAATGTTTTTAGTATGATCTTTTTGGTTTGGTCAGATTCGTAAAATGGATCTTGAGGCTAGAAGTTTGCAGCCAAGTACAAAGGCTATGCTTCTTGCTAAGTTAAGAGAATACAAAGTTGATCTCAACAACTTAAAAAAGGAATTTAAGAGATTGACATCACCGAATGCCGATCAAGCTGCTCGGGAAGAATTGTTGAAATCTGCAGCAACAGATGCACATCTGGTTAGTCTTGATCACACATCTACTGTCGTTAATGAAATTTCTCCGCTTGCTTAATGGAGATTTTATTAGCATATTTTTCTGTGTTGTAAGTGTCTATTAAGGGAAAGATTAATTAGAAAAGAGAGTGAACTATTAAAGATTTACCTAGGGAGAAACTATAAAGCAAATTAATTCATCCATCACCACCAAGTTGGAACACGAAAAACATTGCTGCGTGTAAGGTTTCGCGTGAAGGTTATAATTTTTGTCTATATTGATCTTGCATATAATTATCCTGCATTTCTGGTAATTAATTCTTTCTGCTTTTGAATTTATGTAATGGTCTTTTGGTCTATATACTTGGAATTCAAATCTGAAGATGGCATCAGAACCAATCTGATCCGAGTATTTGTTGATATTAGAATATTTCGCACTCTCTCTAGTTATTGCTTATTTGCTAGTCTCTTTCGTTAATTAGTAAAATTCAATATAAATTCAGGCCTCTTCCGAACAAAGAGAAAGAATGGCGATGTCTATAGAAAGAATAAATCAGTCAAGTGACAGAATAATGGAGAGTAGAAGAACTATGCTGGAGACCGAAGAGCTCGGTGTGTCAATCCTTCAAGACTTGCATCAGCAGCGAGAAACTCTCCTGCATTCCCATAATAAAGTATGTTCTTAACAAGTTTCTTCCCTGCCTGACCCGCATTTGTGTCCAAATAATTCATGTAATGGACGTTGGCTAAAACTCTTTTCTTTGTTCCAGCTCCATGGGGTAGATGACGCCATTGATAAAAGCAAAAAGGTTCTGACAACCATGTCCCGGAGAATTTCCCAAAATAAAATGATTATCGGGGCGATAATCGGAGCTCTGGTATTTGCAATTATCGTTGTTCTATATATTAAGATTGCCCATTGATGGATAAATTTCTGGTTGGATCATCCTTTACAGACTCCCTCTTGTTCTACTTGATTGTATAAATGGTCATTGATCATGTATATTTGTGTCGCCTACCATATTAGTGTACTTGCTCAATCAGACATTATCTCCTGAATATCTGTTTGTGATGATTTTCGCATTTATGAAACAAAATTAATGATCAAACAGGTCTCTAGACCGCCCTTATTTGATTTATCTGCAAATAACTTGATCTTGGAAGGAACAGAAGAAACCAAACCTGTGGTACAGACCTGTCCCACCCAATGGGTAATGATTGATTGATTACCCACGAGTCATTGTTGTTGAAAATGTTTTAAAAATGGTTTGCAATGTTT
Source organism: Begonia masoniana (assembly GCA_022432975.1). Lineage (NCBI taxonomy): Eukaryota > Viridiplantae > Streptophyta > Magnoliopsida > Cucurbitales > Begoniaceae > Begonia > Begonia masoniana. Next base: position 2,103,728 of record CM039504.1, read on the forward strand.
GAATTGAACAAAAAGTTGAATGTTGGAAATAGTTTTAAAGTTGGTTTGAAATGTTACGAGTATTCAATAAGACATTAAAAGCTCTGGATTTCACACCAAAAATGTGCGCTGGATTGAAGATGACGGAGACCAATACAGTTTTCCCGGCCAACTCTCACAAATTCGATTACCAGCCTAACATCCAGACCTTAAGTGGGCATTGGTAATACCAATAGCTTCTGTTCTAGAGAGAGAAAGTTGGACGTTTTCCATTTCTAGAGAGAGAAAGCCCACTCCTCCGTGTGCACGTTACCCAATGTTCACACCACACCCAGTCTCTCTCCTCATTTTAGAGAGAGAGAAGTGTTCCCACTCCTCCGTGTGCACGTTACCCAATGTTCACACCACACCCAGTCTCTCTCCTCATTTTAGAGAGAGAAAGTAGACAAATCCTAGAGGTGTTACGGCCCGGTTTTTGGTGTCATGTCTCAGACCTTGGCATTCGATAACTTGTCGGCTTGTGCAGATGGTGAAGTGTTCCCACTCCTCCGTGTGCACGTTACCCAATGTTCACACCACACCCAGTCTCTCTCCTCATTTTAGAGAGAGAAAGTAGACAAATCCTAGAGGTGTTACGGCCCGGTTTTTGGTGTCATGTCTCAGACCTTGGCATTCGATAACTTGTCGGCTTGTGCAGATGGTGAAGTGTTCCCACTCCTCCGTGTGCACGTTACCCAATGTTCACACCACACCCAGTCTCTCTCCTCATTTTAGAGAGAGAAAGTAGACAAATCCTAGAGGTGTTACGGCCCGGTTTTTGGTGTCATGTCTCAGACCTTGGCATTCGATAACTTGTCGGCCTATAAACTGGTTGAAGGTTTACCGGTTGATAACAATGGCGGGTTTTATGCATTTCAGAGGTCTTTCAAAGAGAGAATGATATATCGAGGGTCGAAGTGCTCACCCACTTGGAATTGCAGCTCGAAACTCGTGCTTCGCTCTGATAAACCGTTTTAATTTTGCAGGGAAGACCAAAAAAAGGTTCGCTGTACTTCTGCAAAACTTGCTTCAGAAAATTTGGCAGCAGTGCTCTTTCGTTTTTATATTACGCCAGATTGTCCTCGAGTCCGTTATCGTACGCCGCAGAGACTGTTGATATGTAAGTTCAGAAGACAAGCTTTGTACGAGAAGGAAGACGAGAAGGAAGAGACGCAGAAACACTTGCCATTCTTGTACTTTCTGACTGTGAAAGTAATAATAGAGAGCATAATTAAAGTTAAAGTTGTAACTTTGTCCAACCGGGGAGATTCGCGTTGTTAGGTATAGCAGCAAGAAGTCCTGGCAAAGAACTTCCAGATGCTTTTCCCAAGCTTCCGTTTGCTGGACTTGATTTGGCGAATTTTGATATTTTGATGTCACTTTCACTCTTTGAAGTTGGTTTTCTCCGTCTGTGTTACTGGAAATTTCCTGGATCTGATGCACTCTTAGTGTTTACTGAAGTATTAGGGTTTTTTGTTTCAAGAAACAAAGATCCTATTGTTTTAGGTCAGCTGGTTTAGTCGGTTAGATTGAAAGAGATAAGGTGTTGGATTGTTTCGACGGACTAGATCTCAATCTTCGAGCGGCGAGATAAAAGGGGGTAAGAACAGGAAGAAGAAGATAATATTGACCATCGAGAGAATTCCCTGTTTTTGGTTTTTACCAGCAGCTGGCTTGCCTTCTAGCTCTCAATAGAATTGTCTTGTCATTACTCAATCATCATACAAGGACGAAGTGAAAGAAGTAGAGTCAAGATCAGAGAAGCTTCATTCGAAGAAGGGTTTACTCATACATCTCAGATTTCCTCCGAAGAAAAATCTTTTTTTTTTTTTATACAGTGAAAATATTGGAAGAATAATGGCGAATCGATGGTGGACGGGTAACGTAGCCATGAGAGGCGTGAACCCCATGTCTTCATCTCCTTCGTTTCAGATGAGAAACGCCGAAGAAGAGAGTGGAGGACTGAACAGGTTTGCACCGAGGAGAGAGCAAGAGCTATTCATGGATTCTCACACCAACTCAACCACTACGAACAGTAGCACGAGCAACCCCAACTCCACGCCTCGTAAACAATGCCTCCAGGACGAAGTTAGCCGGGAAAATTATCGGGAAACTGAAGAACCAATCTCTGGCGGCGTTGAGATCGTCGAACTAGGTAGTACCAGTGGCAATCGCCGGCCTCGCGGGCGACCTCCAGGGTCCAAAAACAAGCCAAAACCACCAATCGTTGTCACTAAAGAAAGCCCAAATGCTCTCCGAAGCCACGTCTTGGAAATCAGCACGGGCAGTGACATTGTCGAGAGCATCTCCACCTTCGCCCAACGCCGCCACCGAGGAGTCTCCGTTCTAAGCGGCAGTGGCATTGTCACAAACGTCTCTTTCGGACAACCTGCTGCACCAAACGGAGTCATCACTCTCCCTGGCAGATTTGAGATTTTGTCTCTATCTGGTGCGTTTTTACCTGCCCCGGCTCCTCCTGGAGCCACTGGACTGACGGTGTATTTAGCCGGAGGGCAAGGTCAGGTGGTGGGTGGAACAGTGGTGGGTTCGCTCATTGCTTCTGGTCCAGTTATGGTGATCGCAGCCACGTTTACTAATGCCACTTATGAGCGATTGCCAATCGAAGATGAGCAGCCAAATGATGATCAGGCAGCCCAATTACAGACGCGATCAGTGTCTCAAAGCATGGGCGATCAACCTCTAATGGCCACCTACAATATGCCGCCTCATTTGATACCAAATGGGCAGATGCCTTCTGATGTTTTCTGGGTTTCTCCTCCTCGCCCCCCTCCCTCTTACTGACTAAAGAGTGAGAGATCGATGTTAATCTTTCTTTTTAAGACTTTACGTTGTAACCATAGGAATCTGGCAGTTGTTTATATCCAATGCTCGTTGACTGTCTGATTTCTACATCCAAATATTGTGTGACATGGACAGATTATCGACAGTTTCATATGATTTTCTGTTTTCTAATCTTCTGCTGTGTTTGATTAATTAAGATTGTTTATGATGCTGTATCAAGCGAGGATTCAAGAATGGCGGTTCTCAAAGCCGGTGGTTTTCAAAGTTTTTCAGGTACACAGCTTACAAAAACTTGTCTAAGTTGTGAAAATCTTATGATGTGAATGTTCTCTTTTGCATCCTATGTTTTAGGCTCTGGCCATTTCTAAATATTTTAGGGAAATAACGTTTCTGGAGAGACATTAGATTCAAAAATATTTGAATTGTTCCTGCAGAGTGGTTTTTGCTGAAATTTAGGGTCCCTCGCACACGGTGGAATTACCGGTGTCCATAACACCAATAACGTGTGAAACTTATGTATCATAAAAATCTATAGAGTATATTTACTCAAAATAATATCCATTGATATAGTCATTACATATGTATTAATCATCCATTTAGATTTGTAATAGAAATAGGTTTATAATCTGTTATTATCTCAAATTACAGTTTTATCCTTGACTACTATTAGTTCTTGATCGAATAATTAATTCATAACGATTTTGAATTGCGCGCTAATTATTTGATCTCTGAACTAACAAACAAGGAAATCTATATAAATAGATTTAATTGTATCGATGTTAACATTCTCAGCTATTCATTTTAATTCATTTTCAAAATGTAAGGTTTATGAATAGTAATTCATACAAAATTTTACTAAGTAAATCAAACAATAAATTAAAACAAAATAAGAGTCTGTTAAATACAACGAATTAATATCATATATATATATGACCATCATTACGATAAAATTAATTGTTCTATATTTAATGGAAATTATCAGAACAATATAATTTTATCTAATTCGGTCTCATTAAAACATATTTATCTTATGTCATCACATATATAGTCGGAATATGACTATACATTTTTCATAAGATAAATTATGTTTATGACTATAAATTATTTGAAGACTGGATACTTCAAATATTAGTCATGGACTTATTTTGGTTATTACTCTTCATATTTTATCTCACATATATACAATATATATGTTAATATAAAACTTGCATAAATAATTAAGGAATTTTCTATAAATTTTATATAGCGTAATCTAAAATGTAATCATAATATTGATAAATATAAATTTATTCATATGTTTAATTACATTTACTTGTTTGACACGTAATTTCCAATAGTTTTTTTGTGTGGGATTTTCTAGAATTAGCTGTTTTTCAACGGAATGGTTGAAAATTATTTGGGTGTTCTTGCTGTGTACTGGAGTTGTTCATTTTCAAAGTTTGAAACTAGTTTGTCTTATCAGGTCCTATTATTATTCATGAATCTGGACACTAAGGTTGTTCTTTTTGGGGTTAGGACAACAATCTTTGACTATATCTTGTTTTGATTTTAAGACAGCTATTTCTTCTTTTGACTATATCTTGTTTTAATTTACTTCTGTGTTTAGTTATTATCAAGTTCGTGTGCTGATAAACTAGGAGAAGCTATGAACAGGTGGAATATAGGCTTCTTTATTACCCCATGAAAGTTTTGTTCTTATCCTTAATGCAACTCACTTGCTAAACAAATGAGTCAAGGATAAGAGCTTCTCAACTTGGAAAAAGATTATTCTATCAACCTACTAGCAACGGGGGAGAAAACATAAAGCTTGATTCGAGGCGTTCTAGGCTTTTGTCTTGCCGGATTCTAATTCCCACCTGCTAGGGAGTGATGATAACATTGAAATCAGCTTACTAGGTTATGTTTTTGTGGCCAATAATCTGCTCTTTAGGTTTGACGCTGAATACAATGAGGTTTAGAAGATGATGGTGGCCACAGATGTTAGTTGAGTGATGAACTTCTCTTAACTTGATTAGTGAGTTTTTAGAATTCATGGTATAGTTTTGACGATAATCCTAATCCAGGGGTAGTTTCGTTTACTTTGTGAGTTGATGAATATTTGTCTTGGCAGCATTCCGAGTAAGTCCTCAACCGGAAGTTCTACTTGAGGAAGCCGGGGCCGCTGTAGTTGCTGAATCTTCTGCATTACTACGATGTCAGCTTAATCGATGTTTCAGCGTTCCAATCTCCATGGCAGCCATTGACGGCAGCCTTGGCTGTGGAATCGCAGCCTGCAAGGTTGATTTGACTCAGTACTGCCCATTTCCGCTGGTTCTGAAAAGAGAAGGGAGCGTGGTGGGCTGTAAAAGAGCTTGTTTGGCTGCAAAATCGGATAAATTTTGCTGCAGAGGCGACTTTGCCAATCCTTAAAGCTGCAAGCCTACACTTTTCAGCCTTATTTTTAAGACCATATGTCCTAAAGCTTACAGTTTTCTGTTTGATGAGCATACAGGGTCTTAAGACTTGTAGGGCAGCCAGTTATATGTTATTACATTTAGCCCCTCTTTGTCAAATTGATCATTCATCTTACTGTATGTTAATAGTGCAATTAAGCAATGCTAATTAAGCTGTAGTATGATCTTCCATCTTCTTGTCTGTGTTTAATCTTTCAGAATGATGGTAGTGCAACCTTAATTGCTTTCATTTTGCTTCGCGATTTTTTGTAATTCAGCGTTTATGAGCTCAGTTCACGAGCGAATCTCTGTTTTCTTGGTCGGAATCTTCCTCCTCGGGAATTAATTGTCGGAGCTAATGATGACAATTGAATTCCGATTTTTATATAAAACCTTGGAAGGAGAATCATCCATTAGCAATATGCAACGAAGCGTGATCTCCAATGGGGAAGATCAAGCTTTTCCATGGAAGGCTAGTTAAGAACAAGAGCTAAATTCCAAGAGGCATAAAGGGTATCTTATAGAAAGATAATCAATTTGATTCCATTTTGTTCCTGCTATATATATGTGTACACATAACATCTTTAGAGGTTAATTTCTGTACTGATATATGCTTAAAAATGGATGTTTTAATGGAAGAAAAAGTCTCCCCTCACAATAATGCTCTTGACTGGGGGAAAAGTCTACCTGTGCCAAGTGTGCAAGAGATGGTAAGGAAACACTCTCTTGGTGTTCCTGAGAGGTACATTCAAGAACTCGAGAACAGGCCTCGACCTGGTGTCCTACACGCTTCGTCGGAAATTCCTATTATTGATTTCTCGATGCTGGCCAATGGTGATCGAGATGAACGAAACAAGTTAGATTTTGCTTGCCAAGAGTGGGGATTTTTTCAGGTACCTTCCCCATAAACTACAATGATATATCATCAAATTCTTAACCTTTGTTCATTTTCTTCTTGTAGATAATCAATCATGGGGTGAAAGAACAAGTACTGCAGAAAATGATTGCAGCTGAGACGGCATTTTTTGATCTTCCTTTGGAAGAGAAAAAGAAGTATGCAATACCCGAAAATGATTTTCAAGGATACGGGCAGGCCTTCGTGGTTTCCGATCAGCAAAAACTCGATTGGAACGACCTGATGATACTAGTAACCCGTCCCTCCGAGTATAGAAACATGAAGTATTGGCCTACAACCATCACAGGCTTCGAGTATGTAACTATTCGACGACCAGTAAACATCCTCCCGACGAAGAATTACGCTTGAATTGAATTTGAATTCTCTTATTACAATTGCAGGGAAGCAGTTGATGAGTTTTCAAAAGAGATAGAGAGGGTAAGTGAAGAGATATTATCAAGTCTTTCAGTGTTGATGGGAATGGGAAAAGAAGGGCTAAAAGAAGTCCATGGAAGGAGAAGGAGCGCCATAAGAATGAATTATTATCCTTGTTGCTCAAAGCCTGATCTTGTTCTTGGGATTAGTCCACATTCTGATAGTGGCACCATTACCTTGCTTCGTCAAGACGATCTCGTCACTGGTCTTCAGATTAAGCATGGGGGAGATTGGGTTCCAGTTAATCCTATTCCCAACGCCTTGGTCGTTAATATCGGTGATTTGATTCAGGTACTGCTTCATACACCATAAACTAATCTCTTGATATGTAAAATCTAATAGAGAGTTAGATCGTTTCTCCTTCTAGCATAGACCCTCTTTTGGGTTGTGGAGTAGAATCTAAACCCGCTAGTGCAATATTGACCGAATCAATGTGACATTATGTACTTTCATGCTTTTAGATAGACCTATTGGGAATATAAAAAAAAAAATAGTGGGAACAATAATAACAATGACGCCACTGTAATACGCAGAGAATACTGATTATGAAAATTTTTAAGAAATACTGTACTAGACAATTTTCTAGACATAATTACCTTACCAAGTAAGTTTTCAGGAAAGGCTAGAGGGGTCTCAAACGGTCTCACTTAAAATCCAGTCTCCTAGACAGAATTCACTTAAACAGTACAATTACACCACTAAATAAGTGGTACACGAAATGATAGCAGATGTGATCCGAAAAATACTAGAATATTTTCTCACACTGTAAAAATATAACAGCCAAGAAGTACGATAAATAATGGCTAAAATGAACACCGAAAATTTTTATATGGAAACTCAAATCGAGAAAAAATCATGAGGACCGAGTCAAGAAATATCTCACTATGAAAAATAAGATTTATAATAATTTTCTAGATATCAAATATTCTAGAAAATTTTCACTAAGAGAAATCATCACTCTTAGAATTCTCACTGTACTCAAAAGTACCTCACCTATTTTTCTTTTCTCTCTTCTCACACAAGAAATTCTCTTTGGATCTACCTTTCTTCTTCTCCATGACTCTCTATTTATAGGGAGAGAGTTCTGCAAGAAGACATCATACTGCAAGATCCAAAAATCTTACAGTATGGAGAGATGCAGAAGGAAGAGATTTCTTCCTTCTGCTTCTCCCATTTTCATTTAAAGAAATGGGTCCCTCATCATAATGGAGGGACCCCACAAATCTCTCAATTCTGACTTATAATGAGGTATCTCCAATGTTGATGAGCTTTTACAGAATTCATATATTTTTTTTTTGCAAGATCTTTGTCATCATGTCTGAGCCATTATCATCTGTGTGAATTTTCTCAAAATATATTTGCTTAGTGTTCAACACATCGCGTATCCAATGATACCTGATATCTATGTGTTTCGATTTCGAATGAAAGCTCGGATTCTTGCTCAAATGAATAGCACTTTGACTATCACAATACAATATATACTTATTTTATTTATGACTCAATTGTGTTAGATATTTTTGCATCCACAATATTTCTTTGCATGCTTTTGTAGTCGCAATAAACTCAACTTCTACTGTAGATAGTGCAATTGACTTTGTCCGTTTAGATTGCCATGATACAACTCCCCCTCCAAATGTAATCATATACCTTGATGTTGATCTTCTGGAGTCAATATCTCCAGCCATGTCTGCATCAGTATAGTTTACTAACGAAGACTCTTTACTTCCAAAACACAAACTGAATTCAGAAGTACTTTTAAGATACTTAAGAATCTATTTCACTGTATTCCAATGTTCTCTGCCTGGATTTGTTAAAAATCAGCTGACTACTCCAACATAATATGAAATATCAGGTCTCGTAGAAACCATGACATACATCAAGCTGCTAACTGTTGAGGCATACAGAATTCTTTGCATTTCTGTTTTTCCTTCTTCAATGGAAGAACTTTGTTCAGAAGTAAGTTTGAAATGTTTAGCAAGAGGAGTACTGACCGGCTTCGCTTTATCCATATAGAATCGGCTGAGAACTTTCATGATATATTTCTCCTGTGATAGCTATAATTTTCTATTCTTCCTATCACGAGTGATTCTCATCCCAAGCATATGTTTCGCTGGTTCTAAGTCTTTCATGGCTAAAAACTTGTTAAGTTCATTCTTTAACTTAACAATTTTTTCTCTGTCTAGGCCCACAATCAACATGTCATCAATATAAAGTAGAAAAATTATAAATGTACCACCCATGAACTTTTTCACGAACACACAATGGTCTGAGAAAGTTTTCATGTATTATTGATTTCCCATAAAGAAATCAAAGTTCATGTACTATTGTCTTGCGGCTTGCTTTAATCCATACAGACTCTTCTTCAATCTACATACCAGATGTTCTTTTCCCTTGACAACGAACTCTTATGTCTGTTCCATGTAAATCTCTTCTTCTAATTCACCATGCAAGAAGATTGTCTTCACATCGAGTTGCTTGATCTCCAAATTGAGACATGAGGCTAATCCAAGTATCACTCGTATGGATGACACTTTCACGACATGTGAAATTTTTTTCTTAAATTCAACCCCCTTCTTCTGACCAAAGCCTTTCACGACCAGGCGTGCCTTATACTTTGGTCGTGAATTTTTGTCTTTGAGTCTGTATACCCTTTTGTTCTTCGGTGCTTTTCTCTAATTTGAAAGCATAACCAACTCATAAGTATAGTTTTCATGTATTCTTGATTTCCCATAAAGAAATCAAAGTTCTTGTACCATTGTCTTGCGGCTTGCTTTAATCCATACAGACTCTTCTTCAATCTACATACCAGATGTTCCCTTCCCTTGACAACGAACTCTTATGTCTGTTCCATGTAACTTTAATCCATAAGTATAGTTCTCATGAAATGATCTTATCTCATCTTTCATTGCATCTTTATAGCACTCAGGTTCATCGCCATCAGTGATCATCACATACTAATTTACAGAGTACTTTCTCAATGGTCGATGATCTCTTGTTGACCTTTTTAACTTTGGTTCTGCAACTGGTTTAGGAGAAGTCTCAGTTTCTCCGTGGTCAACATCAACATTTGCTTGATCATTGGTTTTGCTAGCATCTTCCCTATTAAAAGTTGATTTCACTTGATCAACTTTTACTAGATGATCATCAGTGATCTCCATATTTTTCTTCTTATCTTCAATAGTATGATCTTCAAAGAAGACAACATCTCAACTTTTGACAATCTTCTGGTCAATCAGATCCCAAAGCCTATATATGAATGCATCTCTTTAGTATCCGAGGAATATGCATTCCTTAGCTTTGTTGTTTAGCTTGGACATCTCATCTTTAGGAATATGAACGAATGTTCTGTATCCAAACATGTTTAGATGTTTATAAGAGACGTCATTTCCTATCTATAGTCTATTTGACAGTTCTCCACTCATAGGTGCTGATTGAGACAAGTTGATGACATTTACTACAGTATTCATTGTTTCTCCTCATAATGTTTTGAGAAGTTTTGAATGTGATAACATGCACCTTATCTTTTCCATGATAGTTCTATTCATTCTTTTTGCAACGTCATTTTGTTGATGAGTCTTTGGAACATATCTTTCATGTCTGATCCCATATATTCACCTTCATTGTCTATGTAAATGCATTTTAACTTCTTTCTAGTTTTCACTCTGTGAGAGCATGAAATTGTTTGAAAACGTTAAACACCTTATCTTCGGTCTTGAGTACATAAGTCCAAACTTTCCTTGAAGGATTATCAATAAATGTGAACATGTATTGGATACCTCATAACGTTTTCGTTGATATGGGATCACAAACATTTGAATAAATAACTTCTAACACGTCTGATTTTTTTGATGCAGAATTCTTCTAAAAGGAAACATTGTGTTGTTTTCCCACTAAACAATGAATACAACTTGACAGAGGTTCAATTCTGAGATGTGACAAACAATCTCTTTTGTCAAACAATTGAAGTTCTTTTTCACTCATGTGACCAAGTTGTTTGTGTCATAACTCAATTAACTCAATGGATGAGTCATCTTGTTCAGCATTTACTGATTCTTCCTTCACATTCACTTGAGTCACATACAAACTAGATTCTTTGATTTCTTTTGCTATGATTAGCGAGTCTTTCCTGAGCTCCCATTTTTCGCCAGCAAATTTGCTCTTGTAGCCAGCCTCATCAACAACATCGACTTATATTATATTTATTCTAATATCTGGAACATATCTGGTATCTTTAAGCACCAACTCACATCCTGTGTTGGTCTGGATATAGATGTCTCTTTTTCCAATTATTCTTGAAATATGATTGTTATCCATTTTAACAATGTGAAAATCACCGCTGGTGTATGTTGTATATTCTTTACGTTCTTATTCTCTGTTTAAATCCTCTTTACTTTTCTATCAAACCAGACAACGAAAATCAGAAAAACATACACACAATCAACACAATGATTTTTATTGTGGTTCACCGATAAATTCGACTACATCCACGTTGAGCTCCACAGGAGGAACTCGTGCACTATAATATGATAATTGTACAAAACAAACACAGAAGAACAACAAAGATTAAGAAACACGAAACCTAACCGGATGCTCGAACTCAACCTGGTTCGAGCCCTAGAGATCTTCCTGCCTCTAGCAATCAAGATGATCGCCCACCGAATCCAAGGCTCGCCTCCTCATTTGTCGTCGCCGTCGTCTGTGGAACCGAGAGCACCCGGGAGCCAAGAAATCGCTTCGTCTTTCTGCCCTCGCACGCTCTCTGATTTTCTATTTTTCTTCTCTGGAACTAACTCACCTTCTCTGGAACTTAACTTCCCAGAACACCCCCTTTATTTTAATACAACAAATGACTTAAAAAAGTAATGGGCTTGGGCTTGAGATATATAGGTTAAGATGGGCTTCATACAACAATCTCCACCTTAAAGTCCAATCTAACCCACTAACCGTCAACTCATAGTGCACGAACTCCTACAACTGCTTCGCAGCTTGGACCGATGAAGGTCAGTTAACAAATGACAAATTCAAGCAATGCTTGAACTTGGTATTTGAAACAATCTTTGTACCCATGTCTGCAGGATTGTCCTCCATTGGTACCTTCAACAAATTCACAACATTAGTAGAAATCAAATCTCTAATAAAATGATATCTAACATTAATATGTTTAGTTCTTTCATGATATACAGGATTTCTACTAAGATGTATCGCACTCTGATTATCACAATAAATAACAGAAATAGAGTTTAGCAACTTAGCTTCCTTTAGTAGACCTTGCAACCACACAGCTTCCTTCATAGCATCTGCAATTGCTATATACTCCGCCTCCGTAGTGGACAACGCTACCATGGGTTTTAATTGTGACTTCCACACAATACAATTCATTCCCAACGTGAAATAGTAAGCTGTAGTTGAGTTCCTCTCATCCCTGTTACCTGCAAAATCAGCATCTACAAATTCCACAAGATCAAATGCAGCATTTCTATTATCATAGCACAGACCAACATCTATTGTACTATTTATGTATGTTACAACCCACTTCAAGGCTACCCAATGATCATACCCAAGATTTGACATAAACCTAAACAATAAAGATATAGCAAATGACAAATCTGGCCTAGTACTGATCATAGCATACATGACTGATCCTATCACATTAGAGTAAGGAATATTCTTCATCTTAATCAGCTCCCAAGTCTTGTTGACATCTAAGGAATTCATCTCCTCCTTCATGGCACCCAGCCATTTGTCAGAATCAGTAGAACTAATAGCTTCTTGATAGCTATTCGGTTCACTTTGTCTAACTTCCAAAGAAGCAACAAGAGCTGCATATCCAAGCTCAGCATAAGAGAACCTACAGTTAGGAATAACCTCTCTCTTACTCCTATAACGGGTGAGCTGATAGTTAGACAGATCTTTATGGACCGATCTGGTCAACTGCTCGCCTCAACTAGAGAATCATTTTCAGATTGATCTCCAGTTTGATCATCAACTTGATCATCAACGCCTATTACAGGCTCATCAGAGCCACTTATAGGCTCCACCTCAAACTGCATATTCCGATGCACTAGAGTGGTCTCACTAGACTCTTCACTAGAATTAGTAGGAGTCTTACAAGGGAAAGAGTTCTCATCAAATATGACATCTCTACTCACAATGATCTTAATCCTTCTAGACTCATTGTCCCATAACCTATAGCCTTTACTACCATACTGCTGCTGATAACCTAAGAAGACACACTTAAGAGATCTAGGGTCCAACTTACCCTCTTTATTATGAGCATAAGCAGAACATCCAAATATTCTAAGGTGTTCTAAACTAGGCTTCCTATTACTCCATACTTCCATAGGACACTTCATCTCTAGAGACCTATGAGAACTCCTATTGACGAGATAAGCAGCAGTAAATAAAGCTTCCCCCCAGAAGGGCTTAGGCAACCCAGACGTGAAGGGAAGACTTCTGACCTTTTCCAACAAGGTCCTATTCATCCTCTCAGCAACACCATTTTGCTGAGGTGTATTACGAACAGTTTCATGCCTTAGGATACAAGAAGCCTTACAATATTCATCGAATTTTGAATTGCAGAACTCTAGCCCATTATCAGTTCTAAGGGCCTTTCGCTTGGTACCTAATTGGTTTTATTCTAAAACCCTCCAATCCTTAAACCTAAGGAAAGCTTCATCCTTGGTTTTCAAAAGAAACACCCAGACTCTCCTAAAAAAGTCATAAACAATGGATAAGAAATATTTGTTGCCTCCATGTGTGTCACATTTCTCCGGACCCCACAAATCGACATGGACATAGTCAAGTTTGGCTTTGGATAAATGCAAAGCAGTCTTGAAACTTAACCTATGTTGCTTCCCTAGAACACAAGGTTCACAGAAGCTCAGATCACAAATTTTATCATTTCCAAATATCCCTTGTTTGTTAAATGAGTCAAGTCTCCCTTGACTCATATGTCTTAATCCCAGATGTCTTTTCTCAGTAGCAGCAAAACTAGGATTAACTGACACCGTATTCAAAGAACTAGACTTACATGAGCCATCAAGAATATATAACCCGCCAACTTTCCTACCAGTCAGAACAATTTTCTTATTCTTGACGACTCGCATACACTCATTGCTAGTCCTACTCTCACATCCCAAATCATCTAAGGCTCCTAGAGAAATCAAATTTCTCTTAAGTCCAGGTATATACCTCACCTTAGTCAACTTGATTCTTTTTCAGAATCCAAGTCCAGAATGATACTGCCCATACCGACAACATCACAAGTGTTGTCATTTCCCATGAACACCGTTTCATTCATAACTTCCTGGAAATCGACAAACCAGTCCTTATGAGGACTCATGTGAAAGCTACACCCGGAGTCAAGCACCCAAGTATCAGAGCACTTTAAATCAGTGATATTAAACACCTCAAAGGGGTCATCCTGATTATTCTCACAGGCAAGGTTTGATTCATTATTCTCCTGTTTATTCTTCTTAATCCAATCGAAGCAATTTTTCTTCAAGTGACCAACATTGCCACAGTGGAAACACTTCTTAGACTCATTATTACCCTTGCCAACATTTTCACTTTTAGGCTTATTCCCTTTATTCTTTTCTTTGAATCTATTTGTGGCATTATTATTACTTTGTTCGGGTCTATTCTTCACAAAGAGATTCGAACCAGATCTCTTTTGTTTCAGTAGTTCTAATTCTCTGGTTTTTAAACCAGAAGAAATCAGATCTACACTGGGGACGACACCGACATACTGGTAAGCGTCTTTGACAATTTGGTAAGACTCAGGGATAGAATTTAATAGAATCATAGACTTACTAGTTTCATCTAAGGCCTGATCAGTACCTTTTAATCTAAGAGTCAATTTTAGAAATTCCTCTAAATTTTCATCTATAGACTTACCAATGTCCATTTTCCAGGAGAACAATGAGCCTTTAAAGAATGCGAGATTAGGGGCAGTTTGAATCGAATAAATCGATTCAAGCTTACCCCAAATCTCTAGTGGAGTATCGGCTCCATCAACCTTTCTCAGGACATTGTCCGAAAGGTTTAAAATCAAGAGGTTGTACGCCTCTTCGTCTATCTCCTCCTTTCTTTTTTTCTGCTCATCAGACCATTTATCTTGGTCTTTCTCTAGGGCAATGGCGACTTTGTTGTGAGAAAGAAGTGCACGGATCTTCTTTACACCGAGATTTCAAGTCTTGTTGAAAACATCCTCTCTCCCCCAAACAAATTGAATAGAAAAATAAAACCGAAAGCCCAGAGTTAAAAACAACAAAAACAACTTAATTATTTTGTCATTAACTCTAAGTGCAGGGAACCTAACTAAAAATGGCACAGTAACAATCAATTAAATTAAATCACAAGAAAATAATTTACTTTGAATAATAGCACATAACAGTCTCTCTGTTTTAATTCTAAGCACATCCAAACAATTTATTAATATGTTGACTAACGTAGTAAACAACTTCTTAATCCAGCCAAATTAACCTGTGAATTAAATCACAGACTCAGCAGGAACCGATATTCAAAACAGATGCAAGACTGTAAGATACTTAATTCAAGAAAAGAAAGAAAAAACAACTAAAAAATACCAAAGTCTTTTGCCAAGATAACAATCTCATATAAAAATAAACAATCAATCAGCAGACTATTCTTGACATAACGAATCAAGAAAAGCAGGAGCAAAAATTTGTCTCAAGAACCAATCAAGCTCTGATACCACTGTTGTATATTCTTTATGTTCTTATTCTCTGTTTAATTCCTCTTTACTTTTCTATGAAGCCAGACAACGAAAATCAGAAAAACATACACACAATCAACACAATGATTTTTACCGTGGTTCACCGATAAATCTGACTACATCCACGTTGAGCTCCACAGGAGGAACTCATGAACTATAATATGATGATTGTACAAAACAAACACAGAAGAACAACAAAGATTAAGAAACACGAAACCTAACCGGATGCTCGAACTCAACCTGGTTCGAGCCCTAGAGATCTTCCTACCTCTAGCAATCAAGACGATTGCCCTAGAGATCTTTCAAGCTGGTTTGAAAACAGTTTATAGGCTGATTTTAAAATTTAAATTTGACCTCTCCAAAAACCGATTCTTCAATTGATTCCTTCTGGGAAAAGTTTCCTTGAAGTCTTAAATTTAGTGACGTTGCAAAATTTATTGCTGATTAATGAAAAGATTTTGTCGGAATTCAAATTGTACAAAATCCGGTCATAAATGAGTTTCAGAAAACTGATTTGAATTCAATTTTGGAGTCCGATTTTGAATCTTTTAAAATCCGATTTTTCAATTAATTTCTTCAGCAAAAAGTTCAATTCGAGTCTTAATAACAACAATGTGGCAGAGTTATAATTTGTGTAATGAAAATTTTAGTCGGAATTAAATGTGCATAAAAAACTGGTTCTGGAATGCTCCTAAAAACAGATATGTTTGATAATCTTAAATCAAGCAAGCATACCCAAAACTTTCAAATGACGACCAAAATAACTTATCCAGGGTTAATAACAATGCACTAGCAAAGATTAATATGCAAAGAAACTAACTAATATGTTAAGAAAAATAAAGAGAAAAACGTGCATGAAACAGAAAGTAAAAGCAGAAAATAAAAACAGAACCAATCGGTAATTAGGTTGTCGACTCTCAAAATGGCAGCAAAGATAAATTATCCAAATTAAAGATAATGTTATTCTAACCAAAATAAGCTAAAAATAACAGAGATTTGATGCTTAAAATCGTATGGCAATAAAATTTACAGCAAGCAAAATAGATATAGATTTAAAAAAAAAAAATAAGAACTTGTCACCCGAATTTTGCAGCAAAGTTTTGGGGTTTAGAATCAACCAAATAAGCTTAGTGGAAGCGTAACCTCGCTCTGATACCACTTGACACGAGGCGACCTAGAAAGGAAGCACGTGTTAAACCCACAAAACCCAAAAATAGAGTGAAGTGTGTGAAGAGTGAATCGATCGAGAATGAAAATGACAATAATGAAGGAAATTGAAATGTGCTTTGCGTGACGTGAAGAAGAGATGGAAGAGAAGAATAATGTAGTCCTTTGAACGGACTTGTGAACTATCTTACGTGAGGTTCACAAGTTCTAGATTTCCGTAGAAATCTACCGTTCGTAGGCAATGGTTCGACTTCTCCTCGCTCAAACTCCCGAATGGAAGTTTGAAAAAGAGAAGTTTACGAGTTAGCTCAAGCACCACGAGCTCGCTAACAAGGAGGTCCTCTACCTCGTTCACGGATCCAGAAATCCGAGGCAAACTCTCAAAGAGCACTTTCTCACAAAGGAGAAGAAAATGTCTACTTCTTTTATTAATTTGGCAAAAAAGGTTCTCAATGCTACTAATCCATGCCTTTAACTAGACCTAGGGTGATGGATGCTAGGGTTTATGTTGTGTTTGTTGGAGAAGATTGAAGCCGTTGATGACGTTGATCCAATGGTCTAAGATGTGTGCTTGTTGATGAAGATTTGGAGCCTTTGGATGAGATATATCAATGGTCCTAAGGCTTGATCCTTGTCTTCCTCCTTTGTCCAATCAAGTGCCTCCCTTGATTCCTACTTCATGCTTCCTTAGTTGGATTGGGCCTTCCCCTCCTTGGGCTTGACCATAGCTTGCTTTCTTGGTCTTCAACCCATAACAATCCATGACCATCTAACCTAACCAACAATCTAAATGCATGCATTGAGTAAGGCTTATAAATAATCCTTACCCTCACAAAAAGGGCTGAATGTTTGCCGAATAAAAAGATAAAAAGACACTAAAGGTGTTCATGAAATCAAAATAAAGAAAAGGAAATAAAGTGCATAATATTAAAAGGCTACACGTTTGGGATGCCGGGAAGACAAATTCCCGTCTGATGATGCTCACAACTCTCACGTGCGTCCCAAGTTAATACATGCACGGGCTGCTCCTGATCCATTGGGACAATATCCCAAATGGAACCATCCTCGAAGCTAAGACCTGCAAAAGAAACAAGATCGTCAGTGAATTGATTAAGTAAAGCTAAAGATCTTGTCTGTGATCCTGTAACAGGCCTCCCAGGTATGTCACGCCTTCATTTTTAATTTTCACAGTGAGAGATTATTTCCGTTGAATTTTTCAATTTCAATCTTTCTCGTCATAATCACGAGGCTCTGATACTACTTAGTGGGAATAAAAAAAATTGGTGAAAATAATAATAATAATATCGCCACTGTAATACGTAGAGAATACTGATCAAGATAATTCGTAAGAAAGACTGTACTAGACAATCTTATAGACAAAATTACATTTCCAAGTTCCCAGGAAAGGCTGAAAGGGTTACAAATGGTCCCACTTAAAATTCAGTCTCTTAGACAGAACTCACTTACACATAACAATTACACCACTAAATAAGTGGTACGAGAAATGATAGCTGATGCGATTTAAAAAATACCAGGAATATTTTTTCACACCATAAAAATATAACGGGTAAGAAGTACGAGAAATAATAGCTAAAATGAATACCGAGAATTTTTACGTGGAAACCTAAATTGAAAAAAAAAAAACTACAGGGACCAAGTCCAGAAAGATCTCACTATTGAAAATGAGATTTACAATAATTTTCTAGATATCAAATATTCTAGAAAATTTTCACTAACAGAAATCACCACTCTTAGAATTCTCGCTGTATTCAAAAGTAGCTCACTCATTTTTCCTCTCTCTTGTCACAGAAGAAACTCTTTTCGGATCTATCTTTCATCTTCGCCATGACTCTCTATTTATAGGGAGAAAGTCCTGCAAGAAGACATCATATTGCAAGATCCAAAAAACTCATTCTGATCTTACAATATTATTAATCTCGGGTTTTACCGAGAGTGCGTCGCACTAGTCTAGTGAGCACTCTTAATTATCAATCGTTCACCTCAACCGTACCTAAAAGATTGATCACCCCATGCTCTGGGCTAGCCCCTGCAGTTTACCATGATCATTCTAAACCCATAACAAGCCATGACGCCACATATACTATATTTCCTCTTGATTTCTTAATTTCTTTTTTTAGAAAACTCTGTTCCACTGCACTTGTTATGTCTTTAATTATTCATTTTTATAGGTTTGGAGTAACGAAAAATACAAAAGCGTTGAGCATAGAGCCATTACTAATGCCATGACAACAAGAAAATCAGTTGCGACCTTCGTTTTCCCAGAGGACGAAGTAGAGATTGAGCCATTAGAGTCGATGCTTCTCGAAAATCCACGAATTTACAGGAAGTTCAATATGGGAGACTTCGCTAAGCGTCGCTTCTCGTCAAAGCTAGCCGGAAAAAATCACCTTGATTTTTTCAAGTTTGAAGTGAATAACTGATGTATTGCTGTTATATTTGTCTTCAAAACTAAAGATTGCAAACTTGTCGGTAGCCTCAAAATCTGTTTTGTTAACAATAAAACATCCTAGTACAAATGATCTGGTCTTTTTTATTTTATTTATTTTATTTTTCCATAAATAATTAATTCATTTTTATCTCTAGCATGGATTTTAGATTTAAAACATACTATCTAAACATTCACAAAATTACCTCATATGCTGATTTGAGTAATTATTTTTTGAACATTAAATGTGGAGTCCCCGGTGCTCCTAATATAATATTGTCCGTATTAGAGAAAATAACTCTTTTTATAAACCATTCATTTTCTACTTTTACAAACAATATGGAATTGTGCACTCTCACTGGTATGAACTAGGTCTTCTGAATCAATAAAATTTTAGGTCGTCCTTACCTTCATAGGTCGAACTGCCACATTAATCATTTGAAATATATGTCAGCATAATAATATTTACGTACTTCTACGATATGCTTACGTACTTCTACGCTATCTCAGACATTTTTAATCTTTAGTAATCAAGTAATTGCTATTATTCAAGATTCTACGCAAGACGCCACAAACCAACCTGATCCTATAATCCACAATGGACTTGTGATTAATTTATAGAATTATTTTATGTGTGTCGGTTTTGCATTTTCTAAACAACTTCACCTAACTCTGAACAGACAGTAAAGGGTTATCCTAAAATGCATAGGAAAAGATAAGAAGGTTGAGCTACTTGGCTACTTTACGTCTTTTTGGCAAAGCTTCTCTCTAAATATATTAATCAGAGAAAATATGAAGCAAATGATCGTTCCTGCGCCGGCATTGTTTGATAGGTCGAACCCATACAAGTTCTGAAAATTTTATTACAAGCCCGCAGTTATTAGTCAGTTTTGTTTACTAAATCGTTAATCAGTAATTAATCTTCAATTAGTCAATATAAGACTGCTTGTCGGAGAGGGTTTCGGTGAGAAATAAATTTCAGATGGGACGCTGACTTTATGCGAACTTCCAAAGATTAACCAATTTGTGGCAGTTACGTAATCAAAGTATATATTTTTCGTGGCGTATAATCCATTTTTCCATTCTTTGCAGATATATCTACCTAAGTTAGAGAGAGAGAAAGAGGTGAAAGTAGAAAAGACTACAGAAAGTGGTAGTTGTATACTGATAAACTGCCACGCCACCTTTGAAACTTGCTAAAATGAAAGCCCTAATCCAAAAATTTTATACAACCGCATACAACTTTTTCTTAGCGACCACGAGAGCTTTTGTAGCATTTCTCAACACAAATATATAACACCTTCTCATCCTAAAGAGCGAAACAAAAAAACCCAGAAAGAGAAATGAAGAAAACTCCAATGCAGTCAGTTGTTGCAGAGCTAGAAGGCACGCTTCTGAAAGACCCAGACACATTCTCCTACTTCATGTTGATGGCATTTGAAGCGTCTGGTTTGATCAGATTCGCATTGTTGCTTATGCTGTGGCCAATAATACGCTTGCTTGAAACTCTGTCAATGGAGGAAACGGGTCTAAAGTTAATGATCTTCGTCTCCCTTTCTGGACTCCCTGAATCAGAAATAGATTCAGTAGCGAGAGCTGTTCTGCCTAAGTTTTTCATGGACGATTTGGACATGGAAGCTTGGAGAGTATTTAGCGTACATGAAAAAAAGGTTGTGGTTACGAAGATGCCTAGAGTTATGGTGGAGAGATTTGTGAAAGAACATTTACAAGCGGATGAGATTCTGGGAAGTGAGCTTGCTTTTAACCGATTTGGTCGAACCACTGGGTTCACTGAAACTCAGACTGGATCAGTCTCTCAACGAATTTCCAAGCTTTTTGTGGATGAAAGGCCTGCTCTTGGATTGGCGTGGTCCCCAAAAGAAGCTTCATTTTTACATTTGTGCAAGGTAAATTGTTAATTGATAAATTTCTCGTTCCGTGAATTTTCTTGAATGATCAGATCATTTAGCCATCAGTATAAATAAATGTCAGGAATCAATAAATTCGGTAATATGTATCATGCATGAAACGTTACATGTCATTTTTTTAGCTAATATTTATATAAATTTAGTATGAAATTACAATCAGTTGGTCAAGTCTTGGAAGATATTTTAATCAAGTCCTTGTTTGTTGAAAAATCGAACCATAAATAAAAATAAAAATAAATTGCAAAATAACATATTTACGTGAAAAACACTTTCGAAGAAAAACTATAGGCAGAGGAACGAATTTACTATAAAGATCAAAGATACAACTATAGATTTTGCTGCTCTAGCTTACAAGTATTTATAAGAAACAAAACCTAATGAGATTATGGACTCAACCCAGCCTAACTAGAATTTGGGTCACCTAAATTCTAACGTTGGATTAGGTTGGACCCATAATCTCATTAAGTTTTGTTCCTCTATAAATACTCGTAAGCTAGAGGAGTAAAACCTGCAGTTGTATCTTCGATCTTTCTAGTAAATACGTTCCTCTGCCCATGGTTTTTTTCTAAAATAATTTTCCGCGTAAATACGGTGTTTCACAGTTTATCTTCTTTTTCTATTTATCTTTTGATTTTTCAACTGTCCTGAGGTTTAATTGTTATTTTCAATATGAAACAATTGTATAATGTTGATGGGAAGAGATGTTAAACAGGAACAAATGAAAAGACAAGTCCCTGGCGACCAGACCTCTGATGGCCATTTTCCCATGCCGATTCCGGTCATCTTCCATGATGGCCGCCTGGTGAAGCGGCCAACGGCTTGCACTGCTCTGTTAATCCTCCTATGGATTCCAGTCGGCATACTCCTTGCATTCATTCGTATTGTACTTGGCTTAGTACTGCCAATGAGTGCTATTCCCCACGTTTCTCGTCTCTTCGGCGGGAAAGTAATCGTCAAGGGGAAACCCCCTCCACCGTTTTCGGGAGGAAACTCTACCGGCGTACTATTTGTTTGCACCCACAGAACCTTGATGGACCCGGTCGTCCTCTCCTCCGTTCTCCAGCGCAGAATCCCTGCGGTCACGTACTCCATCTCTCGCTTATCTGAGATTCTATCTCCCATCCCCACCGTTAGACTGACAAGAAACAGAAATATCGACTCAGAGAGAATCAAGCAAGAGCTATCAAAAGGAGACTTGGTCGTTTGCCCGGAAGGAACCACATGTCGTGAACCGTTTCTTCTGCGGTTCAGCGCTCTGTTCGCCGAGTTAACGGATAAAATTGTTCCGGTGGCTATGAATTACAGGGTAGGGCTCTTTCACGCAACGACGGCAAGAGGGTGGAAAGGACTGGATTCCGTCTTCTTCTTCATGAATCCTCTGCCGGTTTACGAGGTAACGTTCTTGAACCAGCTGCCGGCCGAAGCAACTTGTTCATCCGGGAAAAATCCTCACGAGGTAGCGAATTATGTGCAGAGGATACTGGGAGCGACGCTAGGGTTTGAGTGCACGAACTATACGAGGAAGGACAAGTATAGAGTACTGGCGGGCAATGATGGAACGGTATCGTATATATCTCTGGTGGATCAGATTAAGAAGGTTGTAAAAACCTTCAAGCCATTTATCAAGTAGTCTTCGTTATTTTTGAGTGTGCCTAAAACATTTGTAAAGATGGGTGAATCTTTTTAAATATTAATTGACATTTAAGTTTTCACGTAGAAATTTAATTCAGTAATGTCGGGCAAGAGGAAGCTAGTTAATATCTTGCTGCGGAATGTGATGCCTAAAATTTGCACCGGCTTTTCAAAATGAAGCAAAAGCTGCCGCTTTAGAAGCTGACCATCCAAACTGTTCACTAAATCAACACTAATCAGCCAGTGCCACGTGTCTCGTTAACAAAACCGTTGGGAGTTAAGCTAACTAAGTCTGCGCGGTTTTGCCGTATTTGCCGCGCTTGGTTAGCCGTGAATCTTTGCCTACGTGATACTGCAACTGCAACAGAGTTAATCGCACTTTCTCTATTTAATTCTGTTTAATCCCATCCTGCTTCTAATTCAAGATTGTTAAAGGCGGCGTTTTTGGTTTTGTTTCGTCTGAGATTCTTAGATTTCTTCTATGTCGTCGTTGTCGCACTGGTGCTACAGGTGCAACCGATTCGTCAGGATTCGGGATGAAGGTGTTTGTCACGATTGCGAAACTGCATTCGTCGAACATGTCGATGACGCGTCGCGGTTCATTGACGAGGAGGCTATCTACCAGAGATTTCCTTCGGAGGCTACGGATGTTAATCAGCAGTTGAATTCCGAACAGAACATGGGTCCTTTTCTTCCAAGAGAGCGAAGGAATGGAGGCCGTGGCTCCTATTATCATCCGTTGATCGTGCTACGCGAACCGCCTGATGGTTTGGACGGAGAAGAAGGCCGTGGACTGCGACTCTATTACGACTACGGCGGTAGTGTTGGAATCAGACCTTTCTCACCTAACTTGACGGAGATTTTGTTCGATTCAAATTTTGGTAGGTTGTTCAGGCGGGTTTCTCAGGCTGTAGCGAACAGATTTGCGCAATCAGAAAACCCACCGGCTTCAAAAGCTGCAATCGAAGCAATGCCCACCATTGAAATCGGGAGCAATGATTTGGAAAAGGAGTTTGAATGTGTTGTTTGCAGTGAGGCATTCAAATTAGGAGACGAAGCTCGCAAGATGCCTTGCGATCACATATACCATTCAGATTGCATTCTTCCATGGCTGTCGATTCGCAATTCGTGCCCAGTTTGTCGCCACGAACTGCCCCCTGATTCTAACGAACCAAGCGATCCATCGAGGGGGGAAGTTTTGATATTACCATCCGCAAACGGGGAAGGAAATGTGGGCGTGACGATTTGGAGGCTACCCGGCGGGGGCTTTGCCGTGGAGAGGCTTCCGATGACAAGCAGCGACGAGAATGAATATCCTCCGATGTACACAGTGTTAGCCAATCGGTTCGACAATGAAAGTCAGCCGAGGAGAAGCTCAACGACTTCAACAGAAAGAAGAAATAGAGGGAGAAGTCGTTGGAGACGTACTTTTGGCAGCATTTTCGCTTGGTTTGGTGACTCATGGAGGTCTTTATCAAATGGTTCAGGTTCATGGTCATGTTAGTTATATTATTTTATTAGTGCCTAAAGACATTTTAGTCTATTTACTTTTTATTGTAAACTTTTACTATATAAATTTATTATGATTGATAAGTTGATCTAATAAGAAACTTTATTCCCTTTTTCTCTATGTTATCATGGTATTAGAGGAAGACGATGGTGGAAATTGGACCCGGCCCAGACACGCTATGCGTGAGGGCAGGTATTGATAATTGTGTTTGTCTCACATCGTCTATTGGATGAGTCTGCGCTTTGTATATATGTGATGAAGATTCTCTCTCCCCTCGAGCTAGCTTTTGGGGATGAGTTCTACCTTCTCACATGTGTTAATATGGTATCAGAGCCAGGTTATTTGTCAAGCGTACAACGGCAGGTCGTATTCTATTACCCTTGTATGATGATAACATGATAATTATTGGTGATAATTGTGATGGTATTGAGTCTTTGAAGTCTTAATTGGCACGTTGCTTCGCTATGAAAGACTTGGGTATGATACGTTACTTTTTGAGAATCGAGGTTACCTATTCTCCAAAAGGCTATCTCTTATCTCAATCAAAGTATATTGCTGATTTGTTTAAGCGTGCTCGACTCACTGACAACAGGACTGTTGATACTCCCCTTGAGACTAATGCTAGATACTCTTCGTGGGCTGTCACTTTTTTGACAGATTCCAGTCTTTATCGTACCATTGTAAGCAGTTTGGTTTATCTTACTGTGACTCGCTTCGACATTGCGCATGTTGTTCATGTGGTTAGTCAGTTTGTCACTGCTCCTACTACAGTTCATTGGGTTGTCGTTCTTCATATTCTCAGGTCCTTTCGGGACACTCAGTTTCATAGTTTCTTGTTTCGTTCTACGTCTTCGTTAGAGCTGCGTGCTTATTCTGATGCGGATTGAGCTGGTGATTCTACGGATCGCAAATTGACCACTGGATTTTGTATTTGCCTCGGTGACTCGCTTATTTCATAGAAGAGCAAGAAACAAGATCTCATTTCTCGCTCTTCTACATAAGCAGAGTATCGTGCCATGGCCTCGACTACCTGTGAAATTGTTTGGTTACGCCAATTGCTTGCTGATATGAGTATTCCTCTTTATCACCCTACTCTGTTACATTGTGATAATCAGAGTGCTATTCAAATTGCACGCAATTCAGTTTTTCATGAACGAACCAAGCATATCGAGATTAATTGTCATGTCACTTGCCACCACCTACAGATCGGCATCATCACATTGTCATTGCTAATATGTTTACAAAAGCATACTAGACTTCGCGCTTCCGTTTCTTGTCTGACAAACTCTCAATGCTTATTGCTGTAGCATCGCAAGTTTGAGAGAGATTATTAGATATATTATTTTATTAGTGTCTAAGGAGATTTTAGTTTATTTACTTTATAAACTCTTTAGGTGTATTATGATTGATAAGTTGATTTAATAAAAAATCATATTTTCTTTTTCTCTATGTTATCAAGTCAAACTCAAATTCTCTGGAGGAGGAGGCCTTAGGTCTATGAAACCCCCGTATAACCAGTTGGTAAAATTTAGTAGGTTTTTGAGAAATCCTACACATTATCCTATCCAGTGAAGCAATCTTTGGTTGCTGTAGATAGTTCATATCTTCTGGTTTTAGGGTAGGAAATCTCCATGAGAGCTCTCAGCTGTTTCAGTTCCAGGGGAGGACCTCAAGAAATAAAATGACGACACTGTTTAAAATAGGCTGTCATTTACTCAATAATTTGATGAACTCTTCAGCCATCTTCTCTATGACTGTTCTTTCCAAAGCTTTATTTTTCATTGACCATGTTCTTGGGTTATTCTTCGTTTTCAGTAGTAATTGAGATAATGTGTTGGGATGGATTAGTAGTAGAAGTATAGACTACATTTGTCGGTCTACATGACTCCTACTGTAACGCATGCTTTCATCATATAATAATGTCTGATCCCAGTAATTCCAGCTAAAATTAGCATGCTAGCTTGCTTTTTCTATCACGCCACGCCTATGTCCTCGCCATTTATATTTAGCCACGTTTGATCCATGTGTTCATCATGCATTAACACAGGCGTGTCTTGGATGCGACCGTTGACCGAACAACGACCGTTAGATGCCTGAGATTAGGTGTGGTGCCCACCTCAGATTGAATTTTTGGACTCTTAAGTGGGGCCCAAGTTGTAATTAAGACTCTTGGATGAGGGATGGGGTGTTCACTTCATTGTTCAACCTGTGATCTTATATTATATCCTGACGTGACATCATTAAAAGGGTGGTTTAATGTATCAATTTAGTCAAAGGAAGATGAATTTTCGCACCGGATCTCCCTTTATTTTAGTCTGAACTAAATCCAATCATTAAATCCACTCATCCTATGATTTTAATCTTTGATTTTTCTTAAATCTATTGCCGAGAAGAAATCATCTTTAGAAAAAGTAAGATTTCAAATGAATACAAATAGTATAAAAGTTATTCTAATTTTATAATATAAAACAATAGTTTATTTAAATTGTTAATGATTCCGAAAAAATTCAAATCGAGAAAATTGAAAAAATCAGTTCAAAATTTATTTTTCTAATATTCAAAAAATTATAAAAAAAAAAATCTATCACTGTTCTTCAATAAGTTCTTCTACTTTTAATTTTTGTAGAACGGCCCGGTCTGCTTTCTATTCACGTCGACCGTTAATATCAATACAAATGTTTCATTTTTACTAAGAAAGACAGAAGAATAAAATTAAAAAAAAATAAAAAATTAAAGTGCAATTAGCCGAATTGGTCTAGTCTGGTTCGGTCCAGTGAGGGACATTTCGGAAAAAAAAAATGAACAAATGAAAAAACGTTACTTTTTGACGAAAATTATAACAGTAGGGACCATATTGTCCATTATCAATAAATTAAGATTGTTCTTGCCTATTATGCAAGTTTACGGTATAAATTGCTTATTTCACCTAATCGTAGGAATCAAATTGCACTTTACCCAAATTAAAATTATTAGAATAAATCTTAAATTCGTAAGCAAAAAAATCATTAAACATGGATGATTACTAAAAATGGAAGTCAGGGCAGAGCAAACTGGAGTTGGCCTTTGGTCATGGAGACTCTCTCCGCGTTTCTGACTAAAACAGCCATATTTTAAGCCAATCTCTCTTCTTTAAATTAATTCTGAAAATAATTAAAATAATTATTTCTGTCAGACAAGCACCTCTCCGGATCCACGAATGACAACTCTTCTGCACCCTGCAGTAGTAGTTGAACGGGACGGAGTCTTCTCTCCAGCTCGAAGAAAGAGGGAGAGAGCAGTGAAAACCCAACAGTTTATCATAGATCAGATAGAGTACTCAGAAGAGTTGCAGAGAAATAAATGATAAATGACAGAAGAAGAAGAAGAAGAACCAAAAGCAATTGGAAAGGTTTTTCAAAGTATTCAACTCTCTGGGAATCTCAATACAGAATGAAAACACTGAGATCGAGGTTTTAAGATCCATCAATGGAAAAATCTGATTCCTAGATAAACTGGAAGAACGAGTGATTTTGATTATATTTACAAGTTTCTACACCTTTCTGTTTCCTCAGCCGGACAATAAACAAAATCCGAACTTCAACAATGGAGCTGACCCATTGAGAGTAAAAAGAGGTAAAAAAAATCAGAACCCAAAAAGGAAGTTTATTACTACAAATTCTCTCTCTAACTCGTCATGAATCGGAGTAGTCGCGCCAGCAGATGAGCATGACGACGCAGCGGCGCATGATGTAGAATCGAGCTCTCTGTTCCTCCACTAAGGTGGCGCATTTTCTGGTGAAAGAACATCTTCTCCGGGAGGAGCTCTTCGTGAAAGGACAACTAGATGATCGGCTTCTCGAAAACCCACCATCTTTCTTCGAAAGCTTCCACTTCTCATCGAAGTAAATCGACGGAGCAATTTCAGAATTTACAGCAGTAGCCATAGATATAGCCGACTCAATAAAGAACCGTCTCTCTCTCTCTCTCTCTCTGGTTTTTGTTAGGAGAGCGAGTGGTTTTCAGTGTGGGATGATGCTGAGTCTGTGAGGAACTGGAATGGGGCGTTAGGTTTAATATTTATAGGAGGTTGAAGAAGGTGGGTCTTGCAGATGAAAGTGACAGTGGGCATCACCACCTGGGTCTCTCTCCCTCGAAAAACCAACAAAAATTTATATTTTTTAAATAAAAAGTACATATTATTTTAATCTTAATTATTGAATCTCTCTTTTTTAAAATCAATTCAATAGAATTGGTTTCAAAGCCAACGTCAATCGTCATGGCACATTGGCACTACTAATTAAATACTTAATTTGATAAAACTAAGAAAATCATAATTAAAAACTATATTATGACACTATTTTGTGACTTAGTGTATTATTTATGAAATAAGTTTGATTAGTACTTAGTACCAAACCATACAACTTTTTACGATCCAATGTATGAAGACTCGATAAACATATATCAGAATATCATTTGTGATTTGACAGCAATAAATAAAACTCGAAGAATTAAGAGGTGCCTTCAATATGCATGTGTCTGTGGCCAGGATGGTACATAATTGATTAATTTAATACTTCTAATATTAATTCTGATTTGACTGCTTGATTTAACATAATATTTTATCTCTAATGATTTTTGTTTGAGGGAAGATCCCAGTCCAAAATGGAGCAACTGAATCTAGAATTCCCAAGGAGTTTTCATGGCAATCCCGAA
Organism: Begonia masoniana; assembly: GCA_022432975.1. NCBI lineage: Eukaryota > Viridiplantae > Streptophyta > Magnoliopsida > Cucurbitales > Begoniaceae > Begonia > Begonia masoniana. The sequence continues at coordinate 2,132,422 of CM039504.1, forward strand.
CATTACCATGGAGAGTCTGATCAGTCTTCTTTTCACTTTCCTGGTTCTACTTCTGGCTTTGATCTCTCTCTCTCTCTCTCTTTACAGTGGTGATGTGATGACTTCTGGATGTGACCCTACATTAGTAGTAAGTAAATTTGGACTTCAAATGGTGGTTGGGATCCCTACGATCGCCATGATTGACCTATCAGACGGTTCCATCAATCTTCTATGACTGAGCTCCTTATCCAGCCGTTGATGTCTATCTGGATATGGAAATTCGAATATATCTTCATATGTGATTCTTGTTCAATGCTAATATGATTTGAGTAAACTATCAATAACTTAATTTTTACAGACACAGACGAAGCAAAGCATATAATATGATTCATCTCCCTTGTATGAACATTTATTTCTACATTGAATAAAACTTTCTGTCATAAATTAGATGCACTTTCTAATCTTTCTTGGCCCAATAAATAGAGTGAAAATTACTCTAATTAATCACCTTTTAATCGTAATTAATGCATAACCCATTTTAGTCAAGACTGACACATATTACAATCTTTCTTCGATGAAGCGTTGCGTGAGTGAACTTTAAGTCTACACTTAGCATTCCTTTTAGTTGTAATTACAGCTTTACAATCTTAATTAGGCTTGTACGACATCCCTTAAACATGCAGTTTCAATGATCGATCATGGCTCATCTAAACATTGAATACAAAGCGCTTACTTGAGATTGTCATAAAAGATTGTACACTTTAAAACAATCATCTACTGACTCATCAAAGGTTCGATCGGCCAATTTATTTGACAAAATCGAATCTTTGAATGACAACCCAATAACCAAGAAGACACGGCAAGCCAAACGATATAACCAGTCTTTAAAAAGGATATTGAGTCAAAGCAACGCTAACCTAAAGCTGAGATTTTTTCCCCTTGGCCGTATTCCATCCCACCACGATTTCTTTTTCAAATTTTAGCACATTTTTTTTTTCTTTTACATTTTTAAAACTCAAAAGAACTTATTTAAAGGAACTCAAATAAACACATAAGAGACGGGGTTAAGATCGTGACAGAAATATAAATGTTCTTCTCGAGAAATTTTTGTAAAGTCCAAGTTTAAAAGGTGAGCAATCGACCATTTTTTCTAGTTAAAATCAAGTGTTGACGTTGTGGGATTTGTGTTTTAAGCTTCAAAAAACATGTCACATGCACACAACAATCACACACACACACAAATTACGTACATAAAAAAACATATACGTAAGTCATATCTACATCATACATGTATATTATAGTATAGTAAGTCAGAGGAGACATTCAAAATCAAAACCCATATCGATGTTTGAACAGAAGAATATCTCGTATTTCTTTCCATTTCTTTATTTTAATTGTGTGGGCTGAAAAATTGAATTGTAATATTCTTCTATTTCTATATACACCAAATAATATAATTCCACTTGGACGAATCAAATTAATAAATAATATAAATATATAATATTATTATTAACGTATCAAAAGCTCCAAGAAGAGGAGCATCCTCGCGTTGATTACGCCATGTTCTTAGGACTGTAGACAAAAAATATAAAAAAAAAAAAGAAAAAGAAAAAAGGGATTTTTAAAATTAATTTAAATGAATTCCTGTTTAGAAAATAATAATATTTACTAATTTATTAAATAAGGCTCACTCAAAAATAAACACAAAAAGTTAAAATAAAATACACTTAAGTAAGAGAAAATATTGACTTATAAAGCATCTTGGATCATGGGGCAGTTAATCGGTCCATTTAACTACTACATGGATTCTTTTAAGCCATTCTTGTCCTATTCTTTGGATCAAACAATAAGTTCAACCAAAGTTTTAACTATATCCTAAAATCTAACGCAACACATTTTATTTCAACTACTTCATTGCACAAACTAAATTAACTTCGGATTCATGAAATTGAACATGATAATGTATCACTCTAAAGTTGAACCGATAACAGTGTTATGTCGTGTGATGGTGAGTTTCACTCTAGAGGCTCTTAAGCTGGCTCGAATCAATGGCTCGATGTCCATTTGATCGGAGCTGTGTCGAACCCATGTTTAATGATTATGATTTTTATTTTTTGGATATTCTATATATATTTGGTTGAATCGCAAAACTCAACCACACAGTGATTTTTCTAGTACTGGATTTTCCTTCTACCCATTAGGGTTTTTGCATGTTAAATCCCAGTTTCTATTTTAGTATTTCTCTTATTCAAAATTATTGTTCAATTTTAGCATAGCTAAATTTCAAATGAGTTGTTGAAAAAGAAGAATAGAAAAGTGGGAAGGAGAACGGTCTTGCATTTTAGGTGTTTACAATCGAATTTGTGCCTGTGTTCATGATCATTTTTTTCGTTAAATCTTGGTGTCCAATTCTCGTTTTCAATATTATTATTAGATTTTAACACTTCCGACAAAAATTTAGATGAATTATCGGGAAAAAAAATGTGGGTAGGAGAAGGGTGTTGTATTTGAGCTGGTGAAAGTAGAGTGGGGTAGTTGCTTCATTCCCTGAATCTAATAGGATTGGAATCTCACATGACTGCATGTGATGATAGGAGACAGAAGGCATCCTTCTTGATATCTATGAGTGGTTGAGTAAAGCCCATGAGTTTTGTTTCTTAGTTTTATGATTTGTCTCACTAATAATAATGTTGGACCAAAATCTGATTTGAAGCTGCTACAATATGTCCATATCCATTATCCACACCCTAAATCTTTCTAATCCCATCATTTGATTGAGGAACATGTGATTTCAAAGAGATGGGAGGGGGCTTTCAATTGGTCAATCATATTGTTAGATTTCGGTGTAACCCGAATTCTATCAAGGTCAACCCGGTTAGGTCCACGTTGAGAATTTCATTAGAGTTTTGTTTTCTCTATAAATTTATGTAAGCTAGAAATTCAAAACTAACAGTTGTATTTCAATCTTAATAGTAGATTTATTATTTTGTGTTCGATTTTTTTCTTGAAAGTGTTTTTTACGTAAATTTTAGTGTCTTTGTTTTTCTACGTTTATTTTTCTTTTTCTGATTATTAGCTATCGATTTGCAACAATTGGTATCATGATTTTCTATTTATCATTATTTATTGACAACTAAAGTATAATTTATACACGAATAAAGATACATACAACTTATTTTTACCTTCTAAAAGTCATATTATAATGAAAAATACATTAGATGCTAACTAGATAAGAAAAGATAACAAATTACAAATTTAAACGGTCGAGTTTCAGGAAAGAACAAGCTGGGAAGCATTAGCTTCGTCTCATAAATAGAAACATAATGTCATGGACAGGGCCCCCACAACGGACTACGAAGCTGGGCCACCAAGAAAAGGCGTAGTAAACCGCAGCGAGCCCAGGCCCAAGCCCAGTTGATAGAACCAGAGGACGTTGAGTAATAACTGGTTGGCCAGCGTATCCATGCCGTTGGGAGAAAGGGCATTATAAGCAGAAGAAGAGATGCGAGGAGAGTGTGAATTGTCTGTTATCATTTCTGTTAGTTCGTCCTTATTTTCATTTCCTGCAATTTCCCTTCCTTTTTTCCTTCTGTAAGACATTATTGTGAGAATATATCTGAGCATCTCCATCCACTCCTAGCATTCTCACAACAGTGGTATCAGAGCGAGCGATCAGGACTATGGCGGAAACTCGAGCGAAAGCAACTGAAGACTCGCTGAAGAAACTGGCCGGAGGCCATCAGGAGCTGCAGAAGGTAGTCTCGGAACTTACCACCCGCATAGATGTGATTGAGCAAAATGTCCAGGGCATCCAAACCGAGCTCAACCTTTTCCGACAAGAATACACCGCGAATCAAGGCGCCATGATGTCCTTACTGACCAAGATGTCTCAAAACAATTCAGGTGACGGACAGAAGCAGCCAATGGCAACGGATACCTGGCAAAATCAACCACAGGCAAAAAGAGATCCTACTGGTCCATCTTCGAGTAACTCGCCCTTGACTATCGATTCCTCCCTACCTACTCACCAGAATAATTTCAACAATCCCTCTCCTCCACAGAAGCCTTGGAATCCTTGGCCACATCCACCGGAGAGGCTGCCATGCTACTCACCACCGACAATAGAGCTCCCACGCTGCGATCCTCAGTTACTCCGATTCCCTAAACTCGAACTCCCATATTTCATGGGCGACAATCCTCAAGAATGGGTAAGGAAAGCGGATAGGTTTTTCGATCTACACCGCACAGCTGACAACCAGAAACTGGAGATAGCAGAGCTCTTCTTACGTGAGAAAGCAGACGTGTGGTATCACGGGTGGGTGGCGACGAAACCCGTGGTTACCTGGAAACTTTTTACAGCTGCGTTATGTCAACAATTTTCAGACAGTCCCGGCGAGGACGTATTTGAGACACTCTGCAAAGTCACGCAGACAGGGACAGTTGCTGACTACCTGGAAAATTTTGAGGAATTAAAGTCCCAAGCTCAACTACGTTTGCCAGCGATGCCAGAATCGTTTTGGGTCGCAAGCTTCACCAGTGGGCTGAAAGCAGAGATACGAGCCATGGTTAAAATCACCCGCTCGACGTCCCTGGAACAAGCAATAGAAGTCGCTGTTCTTCACGAATCCGCACTGGGTGAGCTGAGTAGAGGGTGGAAAACAGCTCGGCAAATCCCTAGCTCAAAGTGGCCAGACTAAAAAAGAAACCACCACCAGGAGAACGAAACATCAAAGCCACCCCCCAGAGTACAGAAAATTCCACAAGCAGATCTACAACTTAAACGAAAACTGGGCCTCTGTTTTAAATGTGATGACAAATATTTTGCGGGCCACGTTTGTAAGAATCGAGCACTGAATGCCCTCATTGTGGATCCAGAAGAAGAAGAAAAGCACAGCTCCTCCAGTGACGACGAGTCAGATAAACCCACTGAAACCACTCCCTTAGCAATTTCCCTCCATGCTCTCACAGGTCAATCAACGAATGAAATAGTACGAATCGCCGGGCAAATGGGCCAGCAACGGATCTTCATTCTGATTGACAGTGGCAGTACTAATAGCTTCATCGAAAAACGGTTGGCGGCACATTTCCGGCTTTTACCAGTGGTGGGAAAGTTTGCTACGGTCACAGTTGCCAATGGTGAGAAACTGGTGAGTCGCGAATTGCCAGATCCGGTGACCTGGAGAATGGCCGGCATCCAGTTCACTTTTCCGTTGCGAACTCTGCCATTCGGGGGCAGTGACGTAATATTGGGCATCGACTGGATCGCCAAATACAACCCACTGACGTTCGATCCTCCACGTCGACAATTGCTGATCCAGTATGACGGGGGCCCAGTAACCATACCGTATGCCGACCCGAAAGCCGTTGGTACGCTCTCCAGCCCAAAATCAATAACCAACCATTGGAAGACACATCCCAATGGGTTTCTGGCACAACTCAGTATCTCCGACACAGCACCGGCCCAGCCAGAACCAGACTTCATTAAAGCAATCCTTCAGGATTTCAGAGATGTCTTCATCCATCGGCCGAGTTTACCACCAGAACGTAGCCACGTCCACCGGATTCCGTTACAGCCAGAGGCAAAACCCTTTCGCATTCCACCTTATAGGTGCCCATTTTCCCAAAAGTCAGAGATCGAAAAACTGGTTCAGGAGATGCTGGAGGAAGGTATTATTGTCCCCAGCAACAGTTCATTCGCATCGCCTGTTCTGCTGGTACGGAAAAAAGATGGGCAATGGAGGTTCTGCGTGGACTATAGGCAGCTGAATGCCATTACCATTAAGGACAAATTTCCGATGCCTATCATAGATGAATTGCTGGACGAGCTGCATGGTTCTACTATCTTCTCAAAAATTGACCTACGTGCTGGCTATCACCAGATTCGAATGAGGGAGGTGGATTGCCATAAAACAGCATTCAAAACTCATCAAGGACTTTATGAATTTTGGGTCATGCCCTTCGGCCTCACCAATGCTCCGGCAACATTTCAGGCACTCATGAACTCCATTTTCTGCCCCTATTTGCGTAAGTTCGTCCTCGTCTTCTTCGACGATATACTGATTTAAACCTCCTCAGTGGAAAACCATAGTGTGCACTTGCAAACGGTTTTACACTTACTGCGACAACATCATTTGGTGGCCAAGGAATCTGAATGCTCATTTGGTCAGTCCGAAGTAGGTTACCTGGGTCATGTGTTTCCCGAGAGGGCGTCAAGGCAGATCCAGCTAAAATAGCAGCCATGGTGCGTTGGCCATCTCCCACCAATATCAAACAACTGTGGGGATTCTTGGGCTTAACTGGCTACTACCGAAAATTTATCCGGGGTTATGGAATTTTCACGAAGCCACTTACTGCTCTTTTGAAGAAGAATGCCTTCGTTTGGGATTCGAGGGCAGAAGATGCTTTCCAGTTTCTTAAAAAAGCTATGTGCGAACCTCCTGTTTTAACCCTACCAGATTTCTCACAACCTTTCATTATACAGACTGATGCTTGTCAGGGGGGCATGGGAGCTGTTTTGATGCAGAATCACCGAGCTATAGCTTTCATGAGTAAGCCATTCACTCTGAAGAACATGGGGCTTTCCATTTACGAGAAGGAACTACTAGCTCTGGTGACCGGGGTTCAACTCTGGCGCCACTATTTAGAGGGCAACCACTTTATCATACAGACCGACCACCAATCGCTTAAGTATTTACTAGAGCAGCGCATCACCACCCCACTACAACAAAAATGGCTCTCAAAATTACTGGGTCTGGACTATCAGATAGAGTATCGGCAAGGAAAACATAACCTGGTGGCGGATGCTCTCTCCCGACAACCACACCCTCTGTCGCCGACGAGTCCGCAGTGCCACAGCATTTCTCTCAAAACCCCTCAATGGATACAGGAAGTTCTATCTAGTTATGACGGTGATGCCTGGGTCGCCGACTTGATCACCAAGTTGGCCGTAGATTCCACCACTGACTCTTCCTTCTCTATTTCTAATGGCATTATTCGTTTCCAAGGCAAACTGGTTTTGGGTCAAGGGAATACTATTCGGTCCAAGGTTCTTAAAACGCTTCACGATTCGGTGGAAGGGGGCCACTCCGGCATCCAGGCTACACTTCATCGAGCGAAGTCACTCTTCTGGTGGCCTGGCCTTCCTACCAACGTTCGCACTTACGTCAAGAATTGTGACACCTGTCAGCGGTGCAAGCATGAACATGTACCCTACCCCGGCCTGCTCCAACCACTTCCCCTTCCCTTCCACCCCTGGACCCACATCGCGATGGATTTTATAGAAGGTTTGCCCAGCTCCCTTCACTCCAACTGCATCTTGGTGGTCGTTGATCGATTCACCAAGTATGCTCACTTTCTGACCCTTCATCACCCGTTTACTGCGATTCAGGTTGCTAACCTCTTCATGGACAATATCTTCAAGTTGCATGGTATTCCCCAGTCCATGGTCTCCGACCGGGACCTGATTTTCCTCTCCGCATTTTGGCAGTCGATTTTTACCTCTTTGGGAGCGGAATTAGACACGGCCACCACGTACCACCCGGAGTCTGATGGTCAGACTGAACGTCTGAATCAATGTCTCGAGATGTATCTCCTATGTATGACATTCCGGAAACCTTCAGCATGGCGGCAATGGCTTCCCCTGGCCGAATGGTGGTATAATACCACTTTCCAAACGGCCATCAAACTGTCGCCTTTTGAAGCTCTGTATGGGCAGCCCCCTCATCGTCTAGCACTTGGCCCTTATTTACAGTCTTCCTCCGCCGCCGCGGATTGCTACTTCCGTGATCGTCATGCCATGGATGTTTTACTGAAGGAGAACATTTCGCAAGCTCAACAGCGAATGAAACTCTATGCCGATCGCCACCGAACCGAACGGAGTTTTCAAGTTGCCGATTGGGTATTTCTCCGGCTCCAGTCGTATCGCCAACGGTCTGTCGCTGCCAGACCTGTTCACAAGCTCGCGCCGAAATACTTTGGTCCATTCCAGATTCTGTCGTGAGTCGGCCAGGTCGCCTACAAATTGGCTCTACCAGCTGACGCTCGTATCCACCCAATTTTCCACGTGTTATTGCTGAAAAAAACTATTGGCAGCCAGGCCGTCTCCTCCCCGATTCTGCCTCCTGATATATACGCCGATAACTCACCCGAAACCCCGCTCCACCTCCTGCAAACCCGCGTCGTCAAGCGCGGCAATTTTCCGGTCACTTAGTGGTTGATCCAATGGCAGGAGCGCCCTATTTCCGATGCTACTTGGGTCGACTCCGACGTGATCACTGCCCGTTACCCTGACTTCCGACCTTGGGGACAAGGTCTGTCTGAGGGGGAGGACTGTCATGGACAGGGCCCCCACAAGGGACTACGAAGCTGGGCCACCAAGAAAAGGCGTAGTAAACCGCAGCGAGCCCAGGCCCAAGCCCAGTTGATAGAACCAGAGGACGTTGAGTAATAACTGGTTGGCCAGCGTGTCCATGCCGTTGGGAGAAAGGGCATTATAAGCAGAAGAAGAGATGCGAGGAGAGTGTGAATTGTCTGTTATCATTTCTGTTAGTTCGTCCTTATTTTCATTTCCTGAAATTTCTGTTCCTTTTTTTCTTCGGTAAGACATTATTGTGAGAATATATCTGAGCATCTCCATCCACTCCTAGCATTCTCACAACACATAAAACAGATCGATTTGCCAAAGATTGGATGCTACAAGTTCTTAAAAAAATAGACTTTGTTTTCATCAAGAAAGTGGTGCAAACACACCTGAAATCGTGGTGGGACAGCACCAAAGGAATCTGAAAAGTTCGGAGAACTACTTTAAAAAGAACATAATTTGAGCAGAAGATTAAACGTTTCTGTTTTCCTATTTATTTTCCATTTATCGATCCATTAAACCTAACGAGAAACACCCTTCTGTTTCATGTTTTTGGTTTAAAAGACAAGTTTGTTCCTCGTTACCCTGATATTATGCTAACCAAACTCCTCGAGTTCTTGTAGAAAGCTATTCTATTAGTTAACTTTTCTTAAAACAGATTATATTAGCTTAATTAATCAAATCCAACAGTAGTCAGGGTGATAGCCTAAGATTTATCATAGCAGAAACAGACATAAATAAATGAAAAGATCACCTTTAGTTTACCGGTGTATTCTTGGATGAAAGAGGTGCAAAGTGGAGGCAACTGCAAACACAGGTTGATCAAAAAGTCCTTAACCATTTATTGCCGCTGCAGCATCATCAAGATTCCCATTTTCTGGGCTACCCGTCGTGAAGAAATAGGCGTAGCCTCCAAAAGCTCGTGAACCTTGATGATGCTCCACCCGCAAACAGTGGCTGACTCCATTTCTCTACCTAAAAGAAAACTTTCAATCTACGTTGAGAAAACTGCAGAATACAGGAACCGATCCAGCAAAGTACAGAACAAGAAACGGAGAAAACTAGGTAGATTCTGTAAGTATGGCCGCTTCATGTTGTGTTGCTCTGTATTCAAAGAAGAGAAGAAAAGAAAACTAGGGTTTTCAAGAATGGGTATGAGGGTTTAGGCTACACTAATATATAGAACTTCACATAGTGGGATTGCTAGAGAGAGAGAGAGAGAGAGAGAGAGAGAAAACTCTAACAAAGTGATACGATGAAACATGGAAGATGAGTAGAAAACTCTTATGATTCACCAATAAAATTATAGAATAATCACAAAATAAACAAGGCTCGAGCTGATGAACCCTTCCACTACTATTATGGATCTCCGTGAAAAATCAATAATTTAGTTGAATTATGATTAATCAGTTGATTAACCCAGAGCGAATGAAACAGAAAGCTATAGAAAATGAACACGTTTGTACTTGCCTTTCTCTTTATCGATACACTCAATTAAAGTTTAAGTTGCATTTTAATGTTTTAGGATTAAATACATTTTCACCACTCCAAAGTATAAGCATGTTTGTTTGTTTTTTTTTTTTTTTTTTTTTTTTTTTTAATGTTCAAAGTATTAACTCTAATAAAATAAACTTTAAACTATCAAAAACCTAATAAAAAAACTCTTGACGGTTGACCGATATCCCCCGTTTTGTATTTTACACATAGAACGGGAGGAGGGGTGCAAATGTCACGTGGATTATCTTCTTCACTTTATAAATTAATTAAAAAAATATCAAATGATATTCAATTTACTTAAAAATTTTATCACATGTTCATCACATCATGAGAAGATAATATGAAAATGTTTGTGATTTTATAACACTTGTATGATTTATTCTATTTTTATAAAATAATTGACTAAAATTATAATATATCGTATAAGTATTATAAAATCACGAAAATTTTCAGATTATATTTTCATGATGTAGTGAACATGTGGAGAAAATTGTAAGTAAATTGAATATCATTTGATATTTTTTAAAATTAATTTATAAAGGTTCCCTTTTATTTTATAATGGTTTCCCTTCACTTTATAAATTAATTTAAAAAATATCAAACGATATTCAATTTACTTGAAAATTTTACCACATGTTCACCACATTATGAGAATATAATTTGAAAATTTTCGTGATTTTATAACACTTGTACGATATATTGTAATTTTAATTAATTATTTTATAAAACAATTATAATAAATCATACAATTGTTATAAAATTACAAAAAAAAAATTTATATTATCTTCCCATGATGATGTGGTGAACATGTGGTAAAAATGTCAAGTAAATTAAATATCTTTTAATATTTTTTAAAATTAATTTATAAAGTGAAAAATGTAATTCACATGACATTTGTCTCCTTTAGAATAAAGGATCGTTATAAAAAGAACGGTCGCATGTTCTATGTATAAAATACAGAACGGGGGATATCAGTCAACCATTAGGAATTTTTTTGTTATGTTTTTAATAATTTAAGCTTTATTTTGTTAAGAATTATACAAATCATACTTTTGAGCTAACCCATGTTTTTAATTATGATAATTAATAAAAAAAAAAAGAGCAAAAAGATGGAACAAGAATCTATTAAAGGATAGGTCAGATTAATAGACTAAGTAGGACCCCCGCCGGCCCGCCCACTCAGCCATTATTACAAAACACTAGGATGCTTTTCTGCCATGGCTAATGGGTATGTGTGTAATGATGGTGATTAAGATAAGATTAAACTAATATCAATCTTATCTAATCAAAATTATATTTTACTTAGAGCCAACCTCACCTGATCACCAATTAACAACACTGGGAAACAAGATTATGGGTTATGATTTAGATTAAGATCACTAATATTAAACTCAATCTAAGAAGACAGATTCAACTGAGTTTGCACTTGTGAGTATCCTCGTACGAACTTTTTCTATTTAATTAAAATATTATTATTTTATTTAATTAACTTTATTAAGTAAATTCATTAATTGAGATGGAAGTCTGAGTCCCTTTTGCGGTGGCGGTGGTTGCTTTTACGGTGGACCCAACTGTAAGATGATGCCACGTGTAAAGCAGATCAACATTTTCTTTTCGGGATCGGCCCATGGCCCACCAAAAGGGTAAGAAAGCCCGTACACGCGGGCTAAGATTATTGTAAGCCGGGCCCACTTGTTTGGTTCAGATAAACCACCGGCTTTCGATGAACCGGCCAGCCCCGATTGGCTTGGGTTGCCGCGCCCGCGCGCTTCACTGCGATTGATTGTATCAGGAGGAGACCTCCACTTCGAAAGCCCTAATCTTCTGCTTCTTCATCATCTTCTTCTTCTTCGGCAATGCCTTTCATATCGAAAATACAGAGGCAATCTGATTATGACTCGTTCCCTCCCTCCACTCCCATCGTCATTGACAATGGAGCATCTTACTTCCGCATTGGGTACCTGATGGAAATCTGCTTCTTACCATTTTATTAGCTATGATAATTCTCTGATTTTCTTCTGAATTCAGCTCCTGTTTCTTATTTTTTATGATTCTTTTAGGTGGGCTGGTGAGTCTGAACCTCGCATTATTTTTCGCAACATTGTTCAGAGGCCTCGTCACAAAACCACTGGTACATTTACTTGGCTATTTGTTTTGTCTAATACTTTGGTGCTGTCCGGTTTGTCAGAAACCGCCGGAAAATATGATCATCTAATCCTCTGGCGTTTTTTCTTTCCACGAAAATATAGTTAACTAAGCTTACCTTGCTGGAATGAGTTAAACTCCTGGTCTCCCTCCGGCTTCTGTAATTTTCTATATTTATTTTTGTGCATCGTATGGTATTTCATTCTTTATGGTAATAATGAATGAAACTCAGGCACGTTTTTAAATGAGTTATATGGTTGTTGGACATCTGAAGTTAATTGGATTTTACTACATAGGTGAAACCGTTACTATGGTTGGTGACCAAGATCCTGGATTGATGAAATATTTTGACTGCACACGCTCTGGACCTCGCTCGGCTTTTGACAGCAATGTTGTATTTCAGTTCGAGATTATGGAATATGTAAGTTGGGTCCAAAAAGTTATTATTTTTTTTTTGTGTGTGTGAAATTCTAACTTCTTACGCCCTTTTTGATCTTATTGATTGCTTCAACATCGTTTTTGGAAGTACTGAAAACTAAAGCTTAAATTTTCTGATGAAAATTGAAGGGAAACTTGGCAAGAAGGATTAACATATACTTAGATAACACAAATTTACAAATAATGTTGTGCAGTTGTTTTTACTACTTGTCTGTAATTTTTAATGTCAAGTATTGGCTCATTCAATGTTTCCATTCTTCTCTAGATTCTTGACTTTGGGTTTGACCGCCTTGGAGCAAATGGATCACAGGTAACGACCAGATTTTGCATGATTAATATTCTCTTTGATCTATTATTTCACGTCACCATCAGAAGACTCTGAAAATTTGGTGATTTTTCTGACATGATTTGGCATTACTGAGTTGCTAGTTGTAACTGAATACGACACATATATATTTAGACCAGTCTAATTATTTTTTTCCTCTGGTAGCAATATTTCTGATTTGCACTTTCACTAACTAGTTGTTTGGATCTTACTAAACATTCTATTTTGTAGTTATGTATGAATGTGTGTTTTTGTTTGTGTTTACAAATTGTTTTCTTGATTTCATTGCTTTTGAGGCAGGACAGATTGATCACCCCATACTGATCACAGAATGCGTGTGCAACCCAGTTCAGTCTCGTAGTAAAATGGCAGAACTTCTGTTTGAAACATATGGAGTGCCTTCAGTTGGTATAAACTCCCTCTAACATTTCTTCATAGCAATGATTATCTTTGATTGTCATTCTCTTTGGGTAAATTCTTTAGATTTTTTATTATTTCTGAACAATTCCTTCGCTCTGTGATTTTAATTAAAAAACTTCTTTTTTTCCGAATAATTTTCTAGACTACGTCTGTTCTGTTGTTTACTACTTACTGTTCTGAGTTCATGATATCTTCCTCTTTCTTTTTATTACAGCATTTGGTGTTGATGCTGCATTCAGCTATAAGTATAATGAAAAACTTGGAGTTTGTGATAAAGATGGTCTTGCTATCTGTCCTGGATTTACAACGACTCATGTGATTCCTGTATGCTCCTTTACCTCTTACATTAAAGAAGTTGGGAATCTCTTCCAATATTTCTGATGTTTTACTTTCACTGCCTACTGTTTGGAGCGTACTAAACATTCTATTTTGTAGTTAGTTAATGTAACTTTTAAATTGAATGGCCATTAGATATCATTCTGGAGAAATGTGGAAGTCTAGTTAGTCTGCAATGCTAGCTTTGTGATGTGGAAGTTGCATATGTAATCTTCAATCCATTATCATCTATCTTTACTTGTGCTATTTGCCCGACAACTTATGTATTAGGTATTTTGAGCGATATATATATCTGTGTTTACAAATTATTTTCTTCATTTTTCCTTGGTAGATATATGTACATACAAGAAATCCTTAGAGCCATATCCTGTCATACGTCATAATAAACTCATTTCCAATTAGTGACTTTTATCCCATTCAAGTGTTTTGTGTTGATTTTTGGCTCTAAAGTTTATTGAAGGAGAGCCTGTATATAGTGGATGCTCCAGAACTAATATTGGCGGCTATCATGTCACTGATTATATGAAGCAACTGTATTCACTAAAATATCCTCATCACGCGTGAGTAAATTTTTTTGCCTTATCTTAAGTGAATTCTTCATCGTTCCTAATTTTATTTTTCAAAAGACAATAGGGCCAGGTTTACGTGGGAGAAGGTTGAAGATCTGAAGATTGAACATTGTTATGTTGCTCCTGATTATTTTTCAGAAACTCAACTATTTCAGGTAATAAAAGTCCGACATTCTATAGTTCTTTTCTTTTCTTTTCTTCTGAGGATTATATTGGGAAATTTGAATAGAAAGGGACGAAGGAAGCTGAAGAGAAGACTAGGTGTTGGCAGCTCCCATGGATTCCACCTCCCATTGAAGAGCCGCCTTCGGAAGAGGAAATTGCAAGAAAGGCTGCAATTAGGGAGAAACAAGGTCAAAGACTGCGAGAAATGGCTGAGGCAAAGAGAACTTCCAAGATCAATGAACTCGAAAATGAATTGCGTGGCTTGGAATTTCTTTTGCAACAGCTTCAGCAAGTAGCAGAGAACAACATTCCTTCCTTTTTGTCAGACACTGGTTATGTCTCTAGGCAGGAAATCGAATCTGCTCTTGCCAAAACTACACAATCATTGCGAAAAGCAAAAGGTGAAACAAAGAGTGATCAAATTGAAAATGAGGAGAAGCTAGATCCTGCTGCTGATGAGAAGTTCTCTCTCATCCATGTAGCCGACAACATGTTGACTCCTGAGCAGGTAAATACTGAGATGATTTTCCTTCGTTTATGAAATATGCATGTTTTTGGCAGAAGAAAATCCATAGAAGTCATGGCGTCAATAGGCAAAGCATTGACCAAATGTCATAAGTTTATGTAATGCAGTATAAGCATGCATAAAGTTCTTGAATTTTAGACTCAATGTTCTCTTTTCAAAATAAAACCAAATGTCTAATACTTACAATGAATTATAGAGTAGATTCCTGTGTCTTCTTTTAAGCAGGTAATCTAAAATTATAACAAACATAACAAGATTTCTCCTATTTATTTTTTTCTTGATTTTACGACAGCTGAAGGAGAAGAAGAGGCAGTTGTTCCTTAAAACCACTTCTGAAGGACGGCAGCGAGCTAAGCAGAAACGCTATGAAGAGCAACTAGAACAGGAAAGGAAAAATCAGTTAGATGAAGAAAAGCGATTGTATGTTCCAATTGACTATATATTTTGTTAAGTTTTAGCATTGAAGGTTGCATTATCTTACCTGCCAGAAATGTTAGTTCAAAAGAAAATATATTGTCTGAAATTTTATTAAATATGATGGATATGGCTAAAAATAATTCTTTTTTTTTTTAATTTAATTAGATTTTGATGGATATGGCTGAAATCCATTATATAGCTGACAATATGCTTAAGAAAGTGAGCATTATTAAGCTTAGGATCAGACTTCTGCGAGTTTATTATTGTATCTAAACTTAGTTCTCGATTTAGTCATTTATTCTATTGTTTCTATTTCATTTAACTCAGGGCAAATCCAGAGCTTTATTTGGAGCAATTACGTGGCAAATATAAGGAGCTCTCAGAAAAAGTAGAACAGCGCAAGAGACTCAAAACTAATGGATCCCACACAAATGGAAATAACAATTTGTCTGGAGGGGTTGGTCGAGGTGAGAGACTGAATGCTGCCCAGAGAGAAAGAATGCGCCTATTAACAACAGCAGCCTTTGATAGAGGAAAGGGTGAGGATACGTTTGGTGCCAAAGATGAGGATTGGCAACTTTACAAACTTATGAGCAGAGACAATGACGACGACGACGAAGGACCAGATGAAGATGAAGCTGAACTTGCCCGTGTTGCTTCCAAGCTCCAGGTACTTCATAATGTTCTAATTGATCGTCTAAACATAATGCCATCTCTATATTTGGACCTTTTTTTATCCACTTGTATATAAATGAGCTTATTGACCACTCGGGCAGGATGTAGATCCCACTTTTGTTCCAAGATCAGATCTTGGAACTGCCTTACCTATTGATGTGCCAAAGTTTCGTCCATCAACAAAGGAAGATTTCCAAATCATTTTTGGGGTCGAAAGATTTCGGTGCCCAGAAATTCTCTTCCGACCTAATTGGATTGGCATAGATCAAGCAGGATTAGATGAGATGGCAGGGGTGTCAATGAGGAGGCTGCCATTGAAAGGCCGAGGCGCGGAAGGGAGATTGACTAATTCAATTTTCATCACGGGCGGGAGCTGTCTTTTTCCCGGCATGGGCGAGAGATTGGAAGCTGGAATCCGAATGATTAGACCATGTGGGTCCCCTATAAAAGTCGTCCGAGCACTGGACCCAGTTCTTGACGCCTGGCGTGGGGCCTCTGTTTATGCTTCTTCCTCCCTTTTCTCAACACACACTTTCAGTAGAAAGGATTATTACGAGAAGGGCGAAGATTGGCTTCGTCGGTATCAATTGCAGTACAACTTATAATATTCTTCTCAGGAGCAGACCGAGATAAGTTGAATAGTTATAGAAACTTGGCATGCTCTGCTGATTGCTATACAATCCACAAACTGCGCTAAGTGCAATGAAAAACAGAATCACTATTCACTTTGATTTTGAAACTCTACACGAGTCTGTGAAATTGAAGAAACTGAATGTATGTTAGAAGGCCTTTATTACATCAATAATTTACAAAAAAAGCAGTTCCTTTTCGCAAAGGAAAGTTGAGCAAAGAATAGAGTATGAAGATAAATCATATGTACAGAATTGTTGAGCTTTTCACAGTTTCTGTCAACAACTCCATCACAGATGGATTCCTTCCACAAAGCTCTCAGCTTCGATTTCCATGGCCTTGAGAGCCACCCCTTGTTTCCCGGGCTGCTTAGCCTGATGCTGAGACCAGAAAGCCTGGGCTGCCAACACCCGGTTCAACAGCTCTTGAGGAACCGGCTCCCCCCGTCGCTGCTGAGGAGCTATTCTTGCAGTGTGAACCAATGTTTTCCATTTATCCTGAATCCATCCCCATTCCAATATTGCTATTAAACCATAGTTTTGGTTTGATTATTTCTTCTACGGAAACAAGAATTTACCTTCAAGTCGACGTAGGTTCGATGATCAGCATTCTCAAAGGCTCGTAACTTAACATCGCGCCATCTGCGGAATGCAACTTCGTGAGAATCGTGATTTTTAAACATATTTAGTGTTTACAGACAATGAATGATATAATTTAGAGAAGAGACCTTCCAGTTCCGAGATCCTCCACTGCCTTAACGAGGGATTCTACTTCCGAAACAGAAAAAGGCCTCCTAGTTCGACGCTGTACAGGCTCTGTACGCTTAGGTTTTGCCGGAACTACTGCTAATGGGTCCATTGTGAAATCAGGAACAACTACAAGAGCTTTGGAATCTGGTGAAGCTTCATCAGTTAACATGTCAGTTTGAGATGAAATCAATTCATGGTTATTTTCATCTTGGTTAACACATTTCATCATCGGAGCTGCAGGATGATCGTCGAAAAGTGCTTGATCTAAAACAGGACTCCCCGGCAACCTGGAAGATGGCCATTGTTTATGAAGAAAGAACCCATTTTCAATAAATCTCTTAAACAAACATGGAGAGCAACCAATTAATTATACCTGGTTAGAAGATCAGAGGTATCGCAAGCCAGAAAAGGAGGAGAATGAGCTGCAATTTGATCAGGTTCCAACGTGAAATTAAGCATATCTATGTTGTCTTTACAAGAAAGCCCCGTCTGCAATAGTGTCTTATTATCATCCCGAACCTTCTTTCCATGATGAATCACACCCACGCGCAATTCACCTCCAAGAATTGCAGTCAATGCCTCCATAACTGACCTCTGGTGAAATACAAAATAGATAGATCTATAAAATTGACACCCTCTAATATCGAGCCCAGAGAAGAAGCTATTGATAAAACTATCACCCATAAAGAAAACTAAATCAACAGTTGAATATCATTATTCACCTTCAGTGAACCAACAGTTGCATTTTCTGGTACCTCAATCAAAAGCTCCGGTACTTTGAAGGAATTGATGCTAAACTTCACTGCAAGACATTGACTTTCAGTACCCTTTAGAAGTATAATCGTATCAACGACGAAGATCAATCAATCTTTCAAAATTATTTTACCGTGGGAATCCTCAGACGGGAAGGAAGATTGATGACTCGAACCCAAAGGACCTCCATGTAAATTCAAGTTCTTCTCAGGTGAGTTAGAAACACTTTCACTGCTCAACCCTCCATCGGATGTTACGACCGAATGATGGTCAGGAAATCTTCTCCTCTTATACAAAGCTCCTCGATAATATCTTTCGCGGTTGGAGTAGCTCTTCCTCTTCCGGTAAAATGGTTTTCTTACCCCATTTGCCATTGCTGAAATTGGATCTAATGAGAATACCACAAACCAAAATTATGATTACAACAATCAGTAAAATTGCTCACCAGCTGTGACAGCCTCACAATCCCTTAATTTCGGAGCTGCCTTCCAGTATTTTGAATTCAGTAATTTCCTAATTCTTCGATCAGCAATGCGTGACGGAAGCCTAAAATGGTTCGACTTGGCATCCAATTTATCGCGCCTAGTAAAATTTTCGTCATCATCTCTACTACCTAACTTAATATTATTTCTAGGACTGTAAAAAGATGAACTGGGAATGGTTTTCCTCAGCAAGGAAGTTTCAATTTTCCGGCCGGAATTGACCACTGCAAGCGATTTCACATACAATTCCGCTTGATCCATTGCCCTTCGCCTTTTTTCAATTCTGTTCTTGTCATTGCACGGCTTCTTCGTATGTGAAGGGTCGACATCATTGCAGGTTTGATCAGAGAAGTAAATATTATTTTGACAGCTTCGGCCATCATCGCCTGCTTCAGATAGTTTATATCCATCTGGGTTTTCTCGTTTGATGTGATCTTCGTCGATCCGATTATAAGCTTCAGATCCATTGCTAGAGGCTGAACTCTCACTCTCCTTCAGTAACTCTCCTGCTAGAGAAGCCAGCAATTCAAATGCACAAATTTGACCATCATCGTTCTTCTTCCGAGGACCCCACTTCTGCAATCAATATTAACATTTTTTGAAGTAAGATTGCAATTCAGAGAGAGAGACAGAGATGTTGGAAATAAGAGTTAAGCTCACTCTAGCAGATCGAGGGCCTCTAGGTACAGCAGAGACCAAGAAGCCTCGAAATTCATTATCCAGTTTCTTCTTCAACAGCATATCTTAGGCATAGATGGTAATAAGGATTCATCAAATATAGAGAGGTATCATCGTTTTCACTGTAATAAATTTGAAAGTTAAGTCAATGTGATAATAAATTCAGATCGCAAGCAATTCCTTATTAAGAAAAGATCGACCCCAATAAAATAAGGACCATGCAAGTCTAGAAATAGAAATTAAAAATCCAAGAATTTGAAGAACTCTCTCAAATTCTTACCGAATACAGATTGTTGTCGTCAAACAGGAGAAATTCAATGAGAGAAAATTGAAACTTTGAAATCAAAATGCCGAAGAGGAGAGATTATGGAGGAGAAATCAACATCCGATCAGTTTGTTTAAACAAAAAGCTCAAGAAAATTTCCATATTATCTGAGAAATTTGCGTAGAATTTCGAATTGAGCTCAAATCAGCTCTGAAAGTCATTCGATAATAACAACCCAGTTATAATTCAACGTTTTATGCAATTTTTATTACGAATTTGAAGGTATCGTAAATTCCAAATCTCCAAGATTGGCGAAAAAATATTTTAACATAAAAGATTCAGAATTTAAAAAAAAAAAAAAAATCATTTTTCGAAAACCAATAAAGGGCCTTCGCTCTCCGGAATTCACGATTAGATCTTCATCAAGACAAGAGTTCAAAGTCCCAGAGAATTCAAAAGATCCGATTGCACAAAACTCTCACCGGGCATTACACAGACTCACTCGATCAGAAACAATAAACCCATCGGAAATCAGCGTAATTCAAAAGCAATTCATGAAAATTTCAAAAGTTTCATGGACATCCTGACGCCATGATCGCATTTAAACACCTGCATTTCCATCCCGAAGCAAATAAAAAACATAGAAACACCATAAACCCACCTCTTCAAATCCGATCTGGGACTGAAACACAATCTATTTCCCGGAAAGTTTCGGGCTTTTCAGAAAAACCTCAATTCCCACGACTCAGAAACCCAAATAATTCGCAAAACTAGCCGACGGTTTTCTAAAAGTCAGAGAAGTGTCGTACAATGCAAGAGATCCAAGCAATTGAACGGATATCCAATTCCGCGAAGGTACACTCATAAAATAGAACTCCTCTCTCTCTCTCTCCCCTCCTAAACAAATCCTTGTGGGGATGGACAGGACAAAAACCATGGCATCCACAGCGCCTAAAACCCCCTATACTCCGGTTTCTGACCACGAAACCGGATTACCGGCTACAGCCTCTTTTCCATTCTCGAAGAACTTCCACGTGGAGCTCGGTAACTGGCCAAATGGTTTTATCTACTGACCTTTTTACGTCATCTTATGGCGAAATCTCAATTGTTGTTAAAATGGTTTGGTTTAATTACAATATACGAATCCAACATTAAAACTCAATATTCAAACATTTAATTACATCTTATTAATTAATATATTAATTTATTTTTGCATTTAAGATTAGCCCACTTTGATACTAATTGATTCAGGAAGATAATATAATTAAGTATATCGATTTTGGAATAATGTATCGTTTTAAAGATAAGATGATTATTTCGATATTACAAGATACTAAGTCAGATTGGGAAGAGACATCATCATTGACTATGCAATTAATAATATTCTTAACCCTTTTTTAATTACAAAAAAATAAATTATTCTTGACTTTTTATTTGACCGCTTAACTACCAAAAAGGCTAAAACAAAATGCTTAAATGTAATTAAGTTTTAATTTAAAAAATAAGAGTAATTTTTGTTTTATTCTCTAAATATATTTATAGATATAATTAATATAATAAATAAATAAATAAATTTATAAAAAAAAGAAAAAAGAAAAAGACGTGGTTGGGAGAGAATGTAAGAAGGTGGTAGGAGAAGAGAGGAGTGGCCATGACCGGATTGCGTGCAACCGGCAACCCTCTTCCTCCTCTCTTCTCACAAAGGATTAGGATCAGGATAAGCCATCTGTCTCTTACCCTCCTCCAGCACTTCCCCCTTTCCTCTTTACACGTGTCCATCAGTTTTCGTCTATTTTTCAAAATTAAGTATTAATTTTTTTTTTAAACAGGCAGATAAAGCTACTTCTGCAAATCCAAGATGAAGATGCATCTGACAGACGGATACAGACGCTACTCTTTTTTGATTTAATTGAATATTTTGTGGGGGGTAGATCAGGAAATGATGATGCATGTGATGTTGTTTTGTAAAATAAGCAACTTAAATTACATACTGAGATCCCAACTAGCTGTATTGCACAGGGTAGCTTAGCTTGCCAGGATTATTCTTTTTTATTCTATTGTCTTTTCTTACAAGTCATCATATTATTCGAAGGATAACGTGACACATATTAAAGTGCTGTTATTCCACAAGCTTCATAATCTTAAATTAATCCAGTCTTGATGATTTTTTAAGATCAACAAATGGGACAAAAGTTGTTCGTTTGCTTTAAATTCATGAAATTACAGAGAGTTTCTCTCAACAACTTCTTCCATGTGGTTGAGGTCTCTTCATATTCTAAAATCTCCATTGATTTGCTCAATCTTTCCTTACCTATATTATCTTCAAATATTCAATTGGTGCCTGGTGGGTTGAGCCACACACATTGTAATAATTTGGATTGCTGAATAAGTCACTTTTTGATATACTCTTGGGGACATGAGTTTGGCAACTAAATTATCATATTCCAATGCCACGATTCTAAAAAGTTAACATCAAGGAGGCATCGGGTTTTACAATCAATGGCTTCAATTACTTAAACTTGCTCTGACATCCTACCGGAGACATCGCTGAGGGATACCGTCAATGGGTCCAAACTCCGGGCGGACGGTGATGAACCGGAATTTAGAGATGTTCAATCTTTCAGTCAGTCGATAAGCCAACCAACTTCATTATGAATTGATTAATCACAGTACATCGATGCAATCGGAATTGGTGATAATTAACTAGTCTATTGATCTTATAAATCCAAACGAAAAACAAAATGTGAGATGGAATCAGTAGATGAAATGGGATGAACACCCATAATCTGTGGATACCATCTCTACGGTTGTCTGGCCGCTGCTTGATTCCTCCTCTCTTGAACTTACCGGAAACATTTTCTCCGTGGAAAATCTGTAGCCGGAAAGCAGAGAAGACGAACCAGGCTTTCTCTGTTCGCACCGTTGCCTCAGCGAGAACAAACAGCAAACAGCTTGTGTTCTCACTTCAAACACAACAAATGCCCAAAACTCAGAAATCAAAAGGGAAATCGAAAACAAATTGATGGCTCATATCAAGTGTAAATTATTGGAAAAGTCCGTCATGGAGAGGGGAAAACTCGAATCCGAAACCAAGCAAAAGAAGGAAAAAGGAGAGATTTCTCAGACGCCAAAACCCTGGTTTTCAACCTAAAAAGGCGGCATCTTCAACTGAAAACCCTTCTCCTTCCATCTCTTTCACTCGAAGATCGAATTGGGTTTTCTAGAAAGACCCCCCTCTCAAGCCTCTCTCTTTATAATCACAGCCATAGCCAACAATAACATTAAAGAGTAAAACACAATCTACAAATCTAGCAGCCTGCAGATCCAGAAACAGGAGAGACGAGGGTTTCTTTCTTGCATCATGTCAAGTAAGGTTGAAGGGCGAGCGACTCGGTATTTAAACTAGGTCTTAGGAGAAGAGGGTGGGTACTAGGGTTTTCTGAAATTAAATAAAAAAATATTAATTAATATTTCCACAAAAAAAAAAAGCATTCTTGTTCTTAAGAAAATTACTAAAAGTAACACATAACATATTGTGTATCATGTTTTTAGCACCGTAATAAATAACAATTATATGATAACAGTGTTTGGGCGTGGAAAATACACAATTGTAAGCTACGTTTTCCACCATACTTTATAAATAAATTAATAAATGACATGTTAAAAATTCGAACTTGAATATAGATAAACGAAAGAGAGTGATATTTTCATCAACAAAATTAATAGATAAAAATCCTACTAAATAATTTAAGATTAATTCTCTAAATTATGAACATTAAGATGCACAGGTGTTGGTTAAAATATTTAGAGACGAGCTAAAACGAAGTGTACAAAGTCATACAGATGCAAGCAGCAGTTCAGGAGTCTAATAATTAGCCGCATTGGCGATTAACGGCAAGTTGTCTCAATGGAGTGCCAATTATGTAGAATTTCATGATACACAGGTCATTGGTACCTTTAAAAACACAAAAACTCGTTCCGATTCTGGCTTCCGGCGACACTTCTTCCTGTTTTCAAAGACCTTTGCTCCCAATCCACATAGGTTGTGTAAATTCCTGAAAGAAATGTCAAACAGAGTAATGGCTAGGCAGTAATTTTAATTTTATGCAACACAAAGCGAAATGACAAGCTTAAAGTACATATTGGAGGACTCTCATTACAAATTATGTATGAAGATGCCAGTATATTGAATAAAATGTAGGCCGACAAACAGCTATCGAAATAACTTTGGTCACTACCGAGTATCTATCCCGAATTTTATGTTGTTCCAGTCAACTGTCAATATATTTCACTAAAAAAAAATAAATTCAACAAAGGTTGTTGATGAGCCACCAAAGGAAAAAAAAAAAACAATTGAATTGCATTTAAGTACAGGTTATTTATCCTTCATTATTATTTTCTAACCAGAAGCATTGAGATGATCAATTAACCATTGATACTGACCTTCAAATTGTCAATTGTCTTTTTTTTCTGTAGACTTTTAAACTTTTCCAATAGAACTGCAACTCCCTCTTTCATGGTAGCCTTGTGATTCTCTCTGTTGTTCCATAACTCGGTTATTATGTACCCTCCACTTGGATTGTACTCGTTTATCTCCATTAAAGCAGTTGTTACAGCATCATATACTTCCTCACCCATCTCCTTTCTCAGATCTTTCAACTTTTCATCTTCTTCATTGATGATTACCTAAAAGAAGCATCATGAAAAGTGATCACCATATATATAATCTCAGATTTTTACGCATAGGGTAGCATTATGGACCCTTGCATATTTTCTAAAAACCACATGAAAACCCAGATTTTATCGTGGTTATAACCAAGAAAAACTAATCTGCCACCATATAGATAGCCAACTCCATTATCAAAGAAATAAGAAAAGTGAGACAGTGCCATACTGGAAACAAAAAAGCCCTTATTCGAATTCGAACCGATTAAGGCCAGCTAATAATAACTCGAAAGTTGTGGTAAACATAGGTCTGCTCTATAACCAAGCAACTAGTGAGCCATCCGTCAGTTAGCCAGCTAGGCATGCATGCTAGAAAGATATTATATGAATAAAGGTATGAGCAATAATAATGAGATCTGCAAAAGTAATACCTGGTTTTGCCCTTCAATCCTAGTGAAAGGATGCCAGTTTGGATCCTTGAGATATTCAACCCACAATGAGCAGAGCTCTGTAGCCCTTTCTTCTGCATCATCTTGCTTATATTTTTTCTTCATTACTTCATAGAATGGTTTACTGTCAAGCTCACCCATTCTCTTAACGCCAATATGTGAACGAATTTCTCTGAAGACCTACAAAATGATATAAACAAAATTGGCTCATGGGAAGAGGTAGCCATAAATCATAACTTAAACATAAGAAGCAGAAATCTGGTAGGGGAGAAACTTTTCAGAAGTTAATTAACAGAGTGGAGAAAGAAACTAGTCCTAATGAGAAGCATTTTGTCCATAAACAAAGCCCGACTCTTAAACGAACCAAAACAAGAGGCACATTAACCAATCATCAATCCTTCTTTGGCACCACAAGAAAACAAATATAGACAAATGACTCTTCACCTCAATCTTTACATTCAACTTTTAATAAACAATAATTGTGCTTTGTCTCAGTCAAGTACAAGTGGCATATGAGCTAAAAATGGGAGAAAAAGGTAAAGAAGAGAAACCAAAAACCGCACTTCGTGAGAGCTTGGATACAATAGTGATGTCTTCTAAGAAATTGGCAGAGAATTTCGTGCAAGTTAAAAGAAAATCTTACATGAGTTAACTCTTTACGAGCTTCCTGAAGCTCATAATTGCTCTTCCGCTCCTGTACAATCAAAGTCTGATTCAGAGCTTCTTCAACTTCAAGCTGTTCTTCTTTCTCCTTCAAGTCTTTGAACATGTACTCCATCTTTTGCAGGACTTCCACATCTCCATCACCCGCCATGTGTTGCATCACATTTAAATTTCCTCTCAACTGCTCAATTTCCAACTCTAGTGCTTGTTTGGCATCCAGTTGTTTTTCCAGTTGGATTATTCTATTATGGAGTTCCGCCCTTGCTTTCTGCTTGCAATTAAGAAACAAATTTGAGCAACTTACTATTCTCTGATATATAACAATAAAATGATCAGATAATTTTCTGGACCTAGAAAGATAACAAACCTTCTGATCTTCAGCTAATTTCAAAACATTTTCATCAGCTTTCTCTTGCTCCAAAGAAGCCAATTGAAGAGAACTGTTTCTCATCTCATTCTAATAAAAACAGCAAAATCAATGAGACCAATAATCAATTACTTTCTCAAGAAACTTGAGTCCTTATCTAAGATTATGTATCCAGTGATACAGTTGAAACAAAGTAGAGCAAACTATAATATACTGATCAATGTTCAATCTATTCATTAACATTGTTCATATTTTTAATGATGTTTTGATCCATAAGCTATCTTATATAAACAAGAATGTGAATAAACTCTGAGAAAAATGTGGATAATGAAGTGAAAAATAAAGTACCTTCTTAATTTCCTCAGCTAGCTTTTTTCTTTCATGTTCATTTTGTGTCTCACGCTTTTCCAAGTCAGCTACTCGCGACTCTAGTTCCTTTTTATGAGATTCGAGTTGCAACTTAAGCTTCTCATGGTCATTGAAAATCTTCTGATAGTGATCCCGTGCACTTGTCTGTATTTTTCTTATCTCTGCAAAAGGCAAACAGACATTATATGGAATGTCAACGTCATTATACCTCCATGAAAGATGGTGATACCTGCCGAAAGAGCAGCAATGATCATACAATGAAATTATTTTTTGGTTTTGGTAGGTAAAAGAGCAACTTAAGCTCTCAGAATATCAAATACCTTCATTATAAGCTTGCAGCAGTTTATCCCTCTCACTAATTGACTTATTAAGAGACTCTGACGTCTCACTACATCTTTCCTCCATCTCTTTCAGGTATTGGCTCTTCACCTGAATAATATTAGTAAGATTTGACACAAGTTTTTCTTGCTTCCGAGCTTCTTCCTCCATAATTTGAGATATGGTCTTAAGATCTCCAATCTTTCTAAGGTGTTCCCCAACTATATTGGTAGAGTTATAATCATCTCCACGGGCCACCCAAGCATATATACCAGATTTTTCATTTCCACTAGCCTGCCAGTCCTTTTTCCCATGATGATCTGCCTCATAAGCCCTCTCAAAGGAAATAGCATTATGTAAACCAGGCCAATCTTTGTTAAATTCCACAGCAGCACAGCCTGAATGACCTCGAAAATTCCACAAAGGGTGGACTCTATTGGGATTGAATCCTCTCGCTCTTAACTCATCCCTAAACTTTGATCCACTTCCTCCAACATATCGACCATCCTGTGCAAGCGTGGTTGGAATGTTGACAATAATTCCCGTCCAGGGCCACACAAATTTCTCATCGTGATCACAGTTAATGAGAGGACCATTCTCGCTAGTAGGCTTTGGTTGCTCGACAGGCACAAGATCTTTTTCTAAATATTCCGCCAATGCAAGGTGATTAGCCTTCACTTTTGCAGTCCTTTTATCTGACCTGCTCTTTCCCACTCCAGAAGCATGTTGTAGGAGATCCTTATATGAGTAATTACTTTTTTTCTTCGTAGGGCAGTATGGACAAGCAAACGTCTCCTCTGAGGTTTTAAAGTCGTAAGCTCCATTTTTCAATTCCTCGTAGGATATCTCTTGATGCTCTTCCATTTCGGATTTACTAATATCTGAATCCATTTGTGACTCGCCATCCATTAGACTTGCAACAAAATTTACTAGAGAAGCTGAAAATCATTTCAATTGTTATGTATAATCTTTTAAAAACAAAGAAAATGTAAGCAATCTCCTTCCCTCAATAAAAAAAAATGAATAGAATTGCACGGACCACTAAAAAGAACAATGTAAACCATCTGCACAGATGACAAAGAAGAAGAATACACACGGTGAAAACTGAGCTGAATCCACTCATTAAAAGCCCCAGTGAATCTAAGTCTTAGAAAAAACATTATGATCTAAAAATACAGTAGTCACAAAACAAAAATCTAGGATGTGCAGGCTGCACCTCCTAAATTTAGCTCAAAACGGAAATGCATGGCGAACGAACAAAAAAAAACCCAAGAAAATGAACTCCGTCGAGATAATGAAAGAAATAAGCTAAAATGCGAATCGAAACAGACTCGATTACCTTTAAAATTGAGGATCACTGAGGTCAAAGACTTAGATTACAGTTAGCAAATCAATCCTGAAGCTTTCTGAAAAACTATGAGCCAGCGGACTTGATGAAAGTATAGAGATTAGAAACAGAACTAGGGTTCAGCACAGTGAGTATAAGACACCGGTACAAGACAGATATCTGTTTTTGAGGGTTTCTCCCAAAAATGATTGACAGTGTAGTAGCGTACGCGTTATACAGCGCGTTCTGGAGAAGGACCGAGCACGGTAAACCATTGATGCCCCCGAGAGGAAATGCAGGCCTTTCTGCAGGAGGACAAATGAGTAATTGCACATAAAATTAAAAATAATAATTTTTCCCAGTATAAATACACTTGCGGTTTTTTCTATTAAAAAATAATTAACTAATTAAGGATAAAAAACTGACATCGTCTTCCTTCTCAGCTTCCCGGGAAAGACCCTCCATGGATGCAGTATTAACGAACTTTGGTATCTGCCATCCAGAGATGCAGAAAAACTTCCCGATCGCAACTCGGTTCGTTTTCTGATTGCTGTGCGCATTATTTATACGATCCCTGATTTCCTCACTTCGGATCCAAAGGCCGATACGCTGAGCAGGGCATGAACGATGGTGTTTCGGATGATCACCTCTACGATGAGCCTGAAGATTTCAACATTGCTCCTCTCCTTGATAACGAGTTCGACTCCGAGAAGTGCGAAGCTCTTAAGCGCTTGCTTGATTGCTCTTATTGCGCAGGGTTTCGATGTGTTTGTAAATCTTTCTTGTTTCGTTATAAGTTTTTTTTTTTTTTATGGTTTACCGATATAGAACGAGATTGTTGAATAAAATGGAATTTTGTCAGCTGATTCCAAACCCTTAATGCTGGATTCAAGATCTCCCTCTCCTGCAACTTATTGGATATTATTGTACGAACAGATCCACCTTCATTGACCATATTGAGAAGCTCAGGGAGGACGGAATTGATGGGAGTTTGTTGTGATCTGCAAGAGTGTGGCATTGGAGATGCTTAGCAATGGAAATCTGTTCCTTGTTTGTGTGGATCGACCAGTGTCTACCAGTCTGGACGATGTTGAAGGAAAATGCATGGATACACAAAATTGTATGAAACCGGACTTCATGCATATCTACTAGCAATAGCATCATAGATGCTGCTTTAGAAGAGTTTTAAAAATGTGTCGCCGTCTGTGGGGATCGAACCCACGACCACGTGGTTAAAAGCCACGCGCTCTACCACTGAGCTAAGACGGCTTTGCATTATCAGGTTAGTCTAAATAGTTTTTAATCTTTAATTAGGTTTTATCGAGAGGAAGCCAAGCACACCGTACGGCCACTTGGAAAAAGAATGCGGATGACTAATAATGCTACCACATATAATGTGACAACTTTAATTCAACCTTATGATACAATGTGGTTAATTAATTCGTTAAATAATTATTTTAAATATCTATTTTATACTACAACAATCCAAAAATATGAAATTAAAATACAAAATTAAATCAAAGATCAAGTATTGATAACTTGCAGCAGTTTAATATGTAAGCACTACCTCAATGCCCAAAACATTGTACGAGTTGGGGACATGGACATCATACATCAACACACTCTAAAAGCAGCAATATATGGCCAGCAGAAAAATGCTTCCTCGGTGCAATCAAGTATCCACCATCCAAAACATGCAAATATCTTTCAAATTTGTCCACAGTTCCTGAGACTGCAATTTCAACCATCAACAACTGCCAGGCAGTTCAAGTACTGAAAACACCTCATATGCATACAAAAACACATATAACGAATAAGCGCAGAAGATGAGATGGAAAAACTAGTGATAACATTGCTGCTAGAGATCAAACATTCTGCTCGACAGGTAATAAAATAGTATTGAAAACAAAGGAGGGTCCATTTTCCAAAACAATGCCCGAGTCCAAACAACAACAGCGGCTTACTCGCGATGACCATTGTCGTTCTCATCTCGACCAACATCATTGCCAGTAACCAAGAGAGTCAGAGGGTACCTCGTTGCGGTCACTGCCTGCCTCACGAGGAGGGCCTCTTGGTGATACGGGATGGTCTGGATGCCTTCTACCAGGAGAAACAGAGTCTTCACCTTGCCGTCTTGGTTGAGGAGAGTAGGACCTATGAGAGTCAATTTTCATGTTTTTACATGCTTCTTTATGCAGCAGTAAAGATATTGATGGTTCACATATTAACAAGTTACCTTGATTGCATTAGGGATGGCAAGGAACGCCCGTAAACGTGTATAAAGTTTGATAAAAACCCTCTTACAGCAATAACTTAAAAAATTTTATCTTTCTTTATTGTTAAACTCGTTCTAACAGATGTGCATCACCTTAATGCAAAACCCACTCCAATTCTCTCTCTTTTTAGTTTTATTTCAAAAGTAGAAATCAGCCGAAAACAATTAACAGAAGTAGAAAGGGTGAATCTATCATCTAGAATAACTTACACGTTCAGCGTTATAGAATTGATGCATAAAAAAGAAAACTGTTCTTTCCAGGCTAAATAATAAAAGAATTCCCCATAAAAAAAATATAAAAGAGGCCCGAGTCAAGCAATGAAAAGATATTCCAATTTCGTCTCCGAGATCGACCGGGCAGTTTTTAAGGTTTTCATTAGGGCAATCAGAAACCACGAAAGACTAGCGAAAATACCTGTAAGATTGCCCCTAAAACAACCCACAAAGAGCTTCTTTGAATCAATAACAAAACGGCACGAACCCTTTTCTAATGTCACAATTCTGGGAGTCCACGTTGGGTTTCAGACAAAACCAACTCCTGGGTTACTGAGAAGACCAAGCACGCAGTTGTTCGATATTCTGCACCTCGGTCAATTTTTTCGAGTTCAACAAGAGGGACGAGGATAAAGTTTTGATTTTTTTGATTTGTTCATTTATTAATAGAGTCTAAATAAGAGGAGCATATAATAAAAATCAAAAATTTATTAATGGAGTCATTGTAAATATTTGAGCTTCTCATCGTTTTGCCTTTCTTCTGCTTGGTGAAAAATGGCGACACCACCGGTGGCAGCTCCTCCGATGAACGCGAGCTTCGACGGAGGACCCCCACCAGCGCCGCAGCAGCCCCCGGGCACGGACATGACTGGAATGTGCTTTAGGGACCAGCTCTGGCTCAATACCTACCCACTTGATCGGAACCTGGTGTTTGATTACTTCGCTCTGTCCCCTTTCTACGATTGGACCTGTAACAATGAGCAGCTCAGATCGCGTTCTATTCATCCACTTGATCTTTCTAACCTTTCGTATGATTCCCCTTATCTCCGTTTTCTGTATCCATTTATTTGATTTTAGGCAAGGGATTTGTGTTCGAGTGATTGAGCTCTTTAAATTATGAGTAGCTAAACTAGGAATACCAGTTGGAGAGATAAACATAATGATCGCCATATGATTTTCTCTACAGGAAGATGACGGGTACTGAATACATGCTGAAGCGAAGTTATGGAGCCTCACCTCTTTGTCATCCGCAAACAAAAGAGGGACAGTCCTGAGAAAGTTACGCCCATGCTTACTTATTATGTCTTGGATGGTTCAATTTATCAAGCGCCTCATCTTTCCAATGTTTTTGCTGCTCGAATTGTTAGTCTCTTGTTCATTTTGCCTTCCTTGTTATCACTCTTTTTACTAGGAAATCAGCATGAATACAGACTTCTGAATCATAATCCTTAGTAGCTTTAATGTTGAACATTATTCTTGATTTTTACCGTAAACTTCCTTAATTTGGAAATCTTAGATCGTCTGTGGAGGAAGCTTGATCCGTTTGTCGACGGAATAGTATTTGTTTAGTTTTTATTTGAAGGGAGTTTAGAGAACTGGAAGCAGAATAGGAATAATGTATGGCATTCACAGATTAAAAGGAGACAAGGTTGCTTTATACTGTTGTTGGATGCTCTATTTTAGCCGAGGACTTAGATTTACTCATCAATGCGCCGCTGTGATGCAGGGACGGGCTCTTCACTACATATCAAATGCTTTTACAACTGCTTCCTCAAAGTTGGAGAAGACGACTTATGGTAATGATCATCTTTTTCCTTATGCTATAGATAATACAAGAACAGGAGATGCATGCTTATGACTTTGGTAATTTTTGTCATTTCTGGTGCAGTTGATTCTGAAAATGAGATTCTAGAGCCAAAGTCTGGAAAGGAGACAATTGACATTAAAGAAATAAAACGAATCGATCATATTCTTGCATCCATACAGCGGAAGGTAACAACAGGACAATCGAAACATATTTACTTAATCATTCTTTCATTGAAGAGAAGATACTACATGTCACAAAACCATGCAGTGATTTAGATCTCAGAATAAAGGTATAACCCATGACTTATGTGGGCGAGTGCAGCAGGAAGAGGGTTATTTGAACTGCTCCATCATTGCCCTTTCTTCTAATCATATATCATCCTTCAAAGTTCTTTTGAATGTGTTAAACTCTGGGATGGTTTGATTTATTATTCACTTGAGCAATTGCTTGCTTTGCTTTTATGCAGCTGCCTCCTGCACCGCCACCAGTTTCCGGAAGGTTACATTCCGCCACCAACTTCGGAAGCAGAAAAAGGACTTGAAACACAGGCTGGAGGAGAATTGCAGCCGCCGTCTGTAGATCCCATTATCGATCAAGGCCCGGCTAAAAGAATGAAACTTTAAAGATTGGTTGTATTCTCTTTTATCGGTAACTTGTAACCAAAGTCGATTACATTAGATATTTCGGTTTAGTTATCATAACTATTGATAATCTACTGATCTTTTCTCATTTTACCAAATTCCCCATGGAAACTTGAGCTTTTTAGGACTCCTGCAATTGTAAAAGTTATGTCGTTTTTAAAATGCAGAGTGCTAAAATGACCCAGTAATAACTCGTTTTCTGTCTCTCACACAAGCCTAATATAGCAAACTTCATGTTGTCTATTTCTACAAAGTGCCCATAAAAATGTATATAAAAAAACAAACGTAATAATGGGTAATGTTATTCATAGCGCAAATTGTGATTCGAACATCACACATGTTTGGGTTTTCATAGCTAAGAGACCACGTCAAATAGCATAATTGTTTATTTTGTCAAAAACAAATCTCCAACACTGTTCCAAATTAAACAAAAACTTCAATTTCGCACGTGTTAATTCCTCGGCGCAAGCTCAACCAGTTATCTTCACCTCGGCAGACTTGATAATGTCGATGAACTCCGGCTACAGAATAAATGAACCAATCTCAGAGAAGATGCAAAGATGAAGTTGGATTAGAGAAGGTTAATAGAATAGAGTACCTTAAGAGAAGCTCCGCCGACCAAAAAACCATCAACATCAGGCTGAGCTGCCAATTCCTTACAGTTAGCACCACTCACTGAGCCTGAAAAGGTGTGGAATAAAAAAGATTGTCAGGCAGAAATGGGCCAAAAAAAACTGATCTAACGCTTTAATAAGATTTCCATTACTTCAAGTTCTTTGTCTTAAGGCATAACAGGAGCAATGGGCCAAGTAGTTAAGAAATCAGTATAGATGAGTGCAAAAAAAATAAAATTCTCCGCTCGAGAAGAATAAAATCTGGCATACTTGACCAAGATTAACTTATGAACCAGTAATAATTACTAGAGATCCATTCGGTTCGAGTAAATTATATAAATAACTAATCACTCTGGAGGTCCTAGGAAGGCTCTAAGAAATTTCCTTCGCTCGAGAATGAGCTCCTCCTCCAGTTTGAGTCCAATGCGGGTATCGTGTTACCTCGGTGATCTTTTACCAGGATTGCTATTTCTTTTTACTTGGTTGGGGTTTTCCACGGGAGATATTTTAACGTCACAAGCAGAAAAATTGAAAGCATTAGGAGTCGTGTCAGAAGGTACCCCCATAAATTATGCGGACGGATTTAGCAACTTCAGGACTGGTGTTATCATGCAGCCATTTCCTCAGCTCACAATGCACCTGTCAAAATAAACACAAAACTGTAATTAGCCTAGTGGAAAATCAGCCCAACACTTGAGATGCCACGCAACAAAATTTCAATGATTTACAATCAAATCGCCTACGAAAATTGGCATAGCCAATCATTAGGAGAGATTCTGAAGGACATGACAAAATGTACACAGAAAAGGACTTTCCAATATATATGCCGAACTCAAAGTGAAGACATCTATCAATGGTACAGGAATTGGAATTCTGCAAACTGCACATACTCTAAAGTAAAACTTACATCTTGTGCTTGAGCTGGGGTAGCAACCTTTCCGGTTCCAATAGCCCACACAGGTTCATAGGCCAAAACAATTTTGTCCCAATTTGTCACCCGTTCTGTAGTAGAAACAATATCACAGAGAAACTAAGGAAACTACTAAGGTATGTAATATGACAATAAACGCCATAAACAAATTAAGCTTAAAAGAAAAGTACACATTCTTTGTCCAAGTGCATAACCATCTCAGTTTGATTAAATGGGTGGGTACAAATCTCATCATATGAAATATTGGAACACAATTCATCAAGAGAAATTCATCCACAGAAAAATCAATCTGTCACTGAGGCCATTAGACTACTTTGAATAATGGTTCAATCTCGCTGAATGGAACCAGAAACTACACACCTGCAATTGCCTTAGTCTGAGCAGCAACAACATCAATAGTAGATCCGGACTCTCGTTGCTCAAGAGTCTCACCAACACAGGCTATCACCTTTAGTCCTTTAGAAAGTGCATAAGCAACCTTGTCTCCCACAAACTTGAAGAAAGTACGATGTAAATTTAAGTTCTTTCCTAAGCTAATGAAAAAAGACAGGTCATTATTTAACTAGCACCTATTAGAAAAAGTTTGTTTTCTGAAAGGTACCTGTGCTAATAGAAAAGCCATAATGTCAAAACAATATTTACCTCGTTTGATTCATTTAAAATCAGTCTTCTTTCAGAATGACCAATAATGACCCAAGGGATCTCTAAATTGACAAGCATCTCTGCACTGCAAGCAGAATATAGGTCAAGTAAACACACTGCCTAATTGCGATAATGTCAAACCACTAATTCCACATAGATGTCAGACCAGTCCAAGAACTCAAACATACCTGATCTCACCGGTGAATGCTCCTCCTTTCTTAACCCAGCAATTTTGAGCAGCCACAGTGAAAGTCAGGCCTCAGCAAACCTTTTGTTAATGGAAGAAAAACAAATGGGGGGCTCACGACAACCTCTGCAAAACAAACAAGTTTTTAGCTCATCGTCTGTTTAATAATGGTCTTGCAGCATCTCAACCGAAAGTATTATACAAAGAACTTCCAAAATTAGTGTTTGAACAGACACAAAAATGGTTATTACAGATGTACTTCACGTCAAATAACCAAAAACATTGACTTACCCACTACATCTGAGGATGGAACTTGACCTTCATTAAGTGTGCTCACGATCTTCTTCACCTCTTCGGAGGTTCCATTCTGAGTAACAAAATTTTCATAAAAACATTAAGCATATCAACAGAAACACGGTCACACACAAAAATCTCTTGTTCCCCGATGCAAACATCTAGAAAAAACGCATCTATCTATCCCCTCGATTTGAATACAGAAGATAACAATCGACGAACAACAAGAAATGACTTTTCTGCTTTAAAGAACATAAATCTAAACATAATAAATCTTAATAACAAAAATACGATATAACAGAGAGAGATCCATTGCAATCCAGATGGGGAAAAGTTCCGAGTTTCAAACTTAACTGCGCATTCCAATTATTTTCCTCGGCAAACCAAGCAGAAACAGAAAACGATTAAGAGAATACAGTAGAACACTCACGCATTTCCAGTTACCGCCGACGAAAAACTTCCTTCCCATCTTTCTCAGAATCGTCGAACTGAAAGAGGCGCACTAACTCCCAGAACTGTGATTTGGTTTTCCGTGGGTTTTTTTTGTATCTGCTTTTTATGGATTTTTTTTATTTACTGCCAAAAACCAATGGCTCTGGTCATCCATGCGAGACAATTACTTATTTAACCCCAAACAACTACTTTGTTATTGGAAGTATGAGGGACAGTTTTTGGTCAAATAATTAAGCTAAAAATAAACGATGGTTAATTATAGGATTTAGGAAATAATGACCTAGTTACCTAATTATTAAATAAAATTAAAAATGGTTTACACAAACCAAGAAGCATCTTCTGATTATTAATCTATTGAAAATTCTATTTATTTTCATTTAAATTACTTTTTATTCCTCAACAAAGATAAAAGAAAAATTAGTTAAAAATAATTTTTTTTTCAAAAATAAATACATTAATAATTTTTTTTTTTTTTTTTTGTGTAAAGCTTACAAAGAGATTTCAAATAGACTAGTAACTAATAACTTAAAGGAAATAATTATTTAAAGAAATAAGTAAACACAAAAAAATAGTTAATTGATAAATTAATATAAATAGAAAACTTAACATAATAGGAAACTAATAAAATAGAAAATTAAGTAAAATATAAAACTTAATAGAATTATGGCTTGTATTGCATTATTTCTCTTAAAGAAAATTTATCCTTTTTTAGATGTAAAAGATTTCATTCTATATCGAATATGAATTTGGCGTTCGTTACCTTGAAAATGAAGTTTGTTGAATACGATTATGCCCGTTATTTAAACTTTGTCGGAAACCTTAATAATTGCTTCAAATTGATCAATAAACACGAATGCAGTAAAGTTTGATGTTGTGATTGCTCCAATAGTTCTAACCTTGTTTCGACACATTCTTCATTTATGATGTTTTTGTGTTGAAAAAGTATCTGGTTTTGAGGTAGACAAAATTAGTCGTATTTATCGAAAATGATACTTGTTTTTCTCCACTCAATCTCATTCAAAAAATCATTACCGGTCTTAAATTCAACATCCCCATAAAAAGTCCTAGTTGGAAGGCGAAGAATAAAAAGTAAAAATTCCTAGTAGAAGGCGAGGAATGGCGCAGATCGCATTTTAGTGTTTTGTGGCACATGATTGTCTAATTGTTAGATAAAATTCACAATTATACGTCGCATTAGGTTTTCTCAAAGTGCAATATATTTTAGATTGATCATCATGTTATTTGCATTGATCAAATGTGTTTTGTAGGTTTGTGTTATACTTCAATAACTTAATAGGAAGGTAATAAAAAAAATAAAATAAGTAAAATAAAAAATCCTCCTTTGTTTTTTCATCGATATCATAACTATTAAAATTAAAAAGAAATAATCTTAGAAACTTCAAAAAAAAAAAAAAAAAAAAAAAAAAAAAAAAAAAAAAAAAAAAAAAAAAAAAAAAAAAAAAAAAAAAAAAAAAAAAAAAAAAAAAAAAAAAAAAAAAAAAAAAAAAAAAAAAAAAAAAAAAAAAAAAAAAAAAAAAAAAAAAAAAAAAAAAAAAAAAAAAAAAAAAAAAAAAAAAAAAAAAGTAATAATTTGAAGCATAATTGCAATAATATATATTCTAAAGTGATTTGCCATTCACGATTGAAAAAAAATAAACAAAAAAGCGTACATAACATGTAGCATTACTTGCACTGTCATCAAATATTCGATTCCACCTAAGATGATGAGTTTTAACATTATTTGACAAATGTAATTAAATAATAATTAAAATTCGTTAACATCACACCAACATATTCAATTTGATTTAATAAATGTAAATAGCATATGTCAACAAGAGACAAATAATAAAATGCAATGCATCAAATAATTTTATAGGTGACAGATAACAGATAGCAGAAACAATTATTTGAACAATTGGGTTTGTAACGTTGGCAAATCTACTTTTGCAATCATGCTTTTATCGTGAAATTATCTTCGGACCATGTTATACTTTAGTCTAAATTTGTATACATGGACATTGTTAGGTATACATATAGTGGAGGGAAAAGGTGTTAAAAGAGGACCACTTAATTTGAATAGGAGGAAAAAAGAAAGGATGAGATTCTTTATGTTCCCATTGGCCAATGGCCCACCAATGAATGAATAGCATGTGGTGGGTCAACCACAACCGTGATTTCTGATTGGATGCCCATTTCTTCGCCCTGCCGCGTCCGCTCTTTAATTCTAATTTTTGTAATTTATTTCAAATTAAAAAAGATTAAATAAAAAAAGGAAAAGCAGGGTTCACGGGTCACTAAATGCGATTAGCGTTAATAGTTGTAACTAATGGTAAGTGGTTGACGTAAGAGCGAGGGGTCCGTGACGCTTACGTCACCTCCAATTCTTTCATTTCTGACTTGGTCTCCAAGCCCACCCCCTTCCTCAAATTACCATTCTACCCATTCATTTTTCATTTTATTATAATCTAACACCTACGAGATTAGGTAAAAAAAAAGCTATTTTTATTCTCGATCAACTCACGTGTTTAGTATGACATTAAACTCACAACTTATACCCAACTATTTTTATTTACATGACACGTCGTAATTTGAATGATAAAAATCGTAATTTATAAGTAATTAAAATTCGAATAAATAATATTTATATGTTACTTTGGAGCACAATGGGCAAGTTTCGTTGCTAACGAGGCCTACCAAATTGTCTTATTTAATTTAATTAATTTCATTATTGCCATCCATGTGTTGAAATATTCTTTTCCTACATAATTTTTTAATATTAAATAATTATTGCGTCAAAGACGTATACCTACTATTTCTCTACTCGGAATATAAATATTTGAATTTACAACATTATATTATAAATTAAAATAAAAAAAAGAAAGAAAGAGGGAATTAACCTGAATTTACGTCTACGTTCATACTTCATGTTAACCTTATCCGAAGTGTGGTCATTTTTGGTTAACGAGGAGCTTAGCTTACTTGATCGTCAAGGTAAGAGAAAGTCGAGGGTAGTTTGGTCATTTCGGTAGCATCCATTCCCTTTATATGAGGTTCTTTTCCCCGTCCTTTTCGGTTTCTTTCATTCTGTTTTTTGGTTTCTTCACCGGAGCTCTTGGTATTGTTCTTCTTCCCCTTGGGATTAGAAGTGCGATGACAGAGACTCTCTGAAATTTAATCATCCCGATATTGATTTATGTGCGAATTTGAAATTATATTGCATGGTTCATAATCTCCTTGGTTTCGTTTCCAGATTGAATTAAGTATTTTGAGTTTTGTAAGGATTTGAGCACTGCACATTCGGAATAGGGTTTGGAGTCTTAAAAATATTTATTTGATTAATTATGAGGATGATGATGGATTCGATCAATAGTGGGAGAGAGGGAGAACTGTTGTATGATCTTGATCCGCCTGGGGCTAGGAAGCTGGAGAATTGTGCTGC
The DNA here is from genome assembly GCA_022432975.1 of Begonia masoniana. Classification (NCBI taxonomy): domain Eukaryota; kingdom Viridiplantae; phylum Streptophyta; class Magnoliopsida; order Cucurbitales; family Begoniaceae; genus Begonia; species Begonia masoniana. The sequence goes on from CM039504.1 coordinate 2,171,265, forward strand.
TGAGAACAGCGTCGTGTTTGGTGAGGAAATGGATTGTTGCGTGGCGGGTGGGAATTTTTGGGTGATGGTAGGAGGCGGAGGTGGAAGTGGAGGACTTGGACAGATCGGAGGGATTAGCCATGAAAGCGAGCACGATTTAGCTCTGATGGTGAGCGATTTTTTGGAAAATGGGAGTGCTGGAGCTGAGTCTTGGTGCAGCAGTGACAGCGATTCGGGTCTATCTGATCTTGCTCAAGTAGCCGAGAAGATTTCGGTAAGTCATTAAACTGCCTGTCTTTCTTTACCTGCCCTCAATTTTAATTTCCGTGTAGCTATTGGCTGCGGAGAAACCTTAAGTCTTGTAATTTGAGGCAATTTTGAAATTAACGATTTCAATTTTCAGGCTACACACCTTGTTTCGCTGTAGCTAATTAAGCTGTGATATTAGGAAATTTACCTATTCAACCCATAAGCTGGTTACTAGGTCCCTTTTCTTCTTGCTGGGTCCTTATCTTATGAATATAAAACTTACTGTTTCATTTCTGCTAAATTTTTTAGCAACATCTGTTTTTTAGTATCAAGTGATTGCTATAATTCTTGTTCAAAACAGAACCTATGCACAACCAAGCATGTGATACTGGGCTTAAGTTTTAGTATTTCCCTGGTTGTGCAAATTGAAGTTAAATTCAAAGGTATTTCCTATTTGATTTAACAAGAAAATACATAATTTGATTCTGGTTTTAGTTTCATTCTCATAAGGACTTTGCTATGGTAATTCACCAATTTTTTTCCTCCAATAGAACTAGAAAGTCTGAAACAATTTTCTTATTTTGCTTTGGCTTTTATTGTAATGTGTTGTGACAGTGTTATAAGTACGCGGTTTCTCAATATGAAAGTCATTTGCTGTCTGTGGCTCATTCTCTCTTACTCTCTATGGACTGAGAACGACCTTTACTTTGTCAAGTATGGCACATGCAATGCAAGCTGCATTAGGTTTTCTCTGGTTAAACTTCTGAGACTCTCTGGTTATGATGCTGCTGTATGTGCTTCCAGATGGCAGGGTAGTGGCAAGGTCCCAGGAGGTATTTTTTCTTTCTTCAAGCATGATTTTTTTTTTTCCTCGAGGAACCATTTAGTATGCGTTTGATCTCAGAAATGAGAATGAGTAAAAGGATGAGAAAGTGTAAAATAAAGAGGAAGGAAGGTGGTGGAAATTGCTATTATTCTCTGCTATATTATATGCTTCCCATGTATTTCTGTTAGAATATCTACCATGATTTTATCTCTAAAAAGTTCTCGTTTCTTCTTTCATTGTTTTATCTCCTATATAATTTTTCCATTCCTTCCTTATTTAAATGTACAAAAGGATAGTGTTAATTTTCAGAACTACAAAAACACAAATCATTCCCCTTGACTTTAAGCAGAAACAAGTGAAAATAATGCATATCATCCTGGTTGTCTGAATTGCTTGTTCATGGAGATGGTCCAAATTAATATTATTCACTTAATCATGTAACTGGTCAAGTTTTTATCCATGTTAATTTTTGTGTTGTCAAATGAACTTAAACATACAGTAACTGGATCTATGATGTTAAAATATCGTTGGAGAGAATGAAGCATAGCCATTTTTTCATCCTTGTAACAATTTATGGTTTATTTGTTGCAGGGGATCATGAGTACGTGGAGGTGATCAACCATAATAGCTCTGGAAGCTCGGAGCGTTTGATCATTGATATCGATTTCAGAAGCCACTTTGAAATAGCTAGAGCTGTTGATTCATACGATAAAATATTAAATTCATTGCCTGTAACATACGTAGGATCATTGACAAGGTTGAAGCAATTTCTTCAAGCCATGGTTGAAGCTGCTAGGTCTTCTCTTAAGCAGAACTCTATGCCCCTCCCCCCTTGGAGATCACTTGCTTACTTGCAAGCTAAGTGGCAATCACCCCACCAAAGAATGATTAGTCCTGATGAACAACAAATGAGCAGCACCAAAACTTTGAATCACGAGCAGTGCATTGGCCATTTAAGGAGACTAAAATCTTTACTTCAATCTGAAGTGAAAGTGGATCGATATTTTAAGTCAATAAACGGAGATGATAATCGGAGGTTGAAGCCTGAGAGGCGGAAGCACTCGCTGCTGCGAAACTTGTGATGAGATTTTTGCTGGTACACCATTCTTAAATAAAATTTACCATAACAAACATTGAGTATCTGTGAATCGTTGAAAGAAAAGATTCACAAAAGCCAATTTTAGCTGGAATAAGCCATATACGGGTGGAAATTTTCAAGTTTTTTGCGAAAGAGCACAGGAAATCGACACCCAAAGGCAGAAACATTATAGATTGCTTTTGCGTATTCATTCTTTTGTTCTTATCTTTATTTCCTTTGGTCTCTGATGTTATTATCTCTTGCCTGTTGTTTTTGTAGGCGAGGGAAATTTTGTCATTGTCTTGTTTCTTACTAGGTGTAGATTTTTATACCTCTTTGTCTGGCAATTACAATGTTTCTTTCCTACACTTGAAAACATTTTTACTATAATCATAATGAACATTTATTTCTATTTGTTTCCCTGGCGTTGAAGAAACCAGTGCAATTAAATTTGGAAGCTAAAATACTGCAGAAGTTGTTGAATTACATCTCGGTGTTTCCCTACTTCTTCAGCAACTGCGAAAGATGTTGCTAATTTTTTGTACTGGTTTAACGGTGAGATTGGTACGCAGTTGTCTGTCATTACCTACTGTGATTCAGCTCAAAGTTGTGTAATTTTTCTGCCTATTCGTGCTTATTACTGTAAATTACAAATTATTTAGTAGACCCGACTATCAAATACGACATTGCATCTTGGATTGCTAAGTTCAACAGTGTCGTGCGAGCGATAATATCACCTGCTAGAGACTGTGGCTTCTTCAACCGCTATCTAAAAAGTTCATCATGCATGTGGTGTGGTTGGTAACACATGATGAAATACTCATTAGTGACAGATTTATATAAAAAAAAATGAACATGAATTATGAGGAGCTTATTTTTGATTCTTTGCTTAAGCGAAGATGGCTATTATGCAATGCAAGGTAACAATCCATTAATAATAAATTAATCAATAAACTTGGATGTTTTTGATATACTTAAAAACACGAGGCTGAAATAAAAATTCATAAAAACATTTCGCCCACCGTGGGGCTCGAACCCACGACCACAAGGTTAAGAGCCTTGCGCTCTACCAACTGAGCTAGACGGGCTTTTGACGTTCACGTCAAACCGTACATACTTCACTAGATAGCTTTCTATTTCATTATGTCTGCCATTACGAATTAGGAAGTTAAGAGGGTAGTGAGAGAGGTGGGCACTAGCACCACCTGCCTAGTCATCTCAATCGCAAGATCGAGGAAGACGAAAATGGTGATTCGTTGGGATTTGATTGAGGTCTTAATCCTCTTCTTCTTGATGGCACTCGCAGGTTTAGCCTCTGCTATCATCCTCGAAGCTTATAAAAGAAGACTTGATAATACGTACGTATATCCACCGAATTCATCATTTCTTTTCTTCTTTTAATATTTGTCTGTCTTTGATTGTGTTTTGATGAAAGAAATCTCTTTTCTGTATGATTCGTTTTCTTTTTACAATTGAAAGCCACGTTGAAGCGCCTGTGATTTTCGAGGATCTGATTTCGTTGAAACAGGTAATGTCTGGCCTTTCCTCTTTTTTTGCTTGAAATAGTGTACAGTACTAATAAATATTGAATAACAAAGGTTTCTTTGAAATTATGCTTAATATTTCAAGTCAACTCTGTTGTTTCGATTGCTAAAGATTATATTTGTAGTTTGATCTTAAGTCTATGTCATATATTTTAGTTTTCAAAACTTTATATTTTCAGAATGAGCTCAAATTCTCATGGACCTCTTGTTATTCTTGTAACTTTGTTGCAGTGATCCATCGTGGTGTAATGTTTATTAAATTTATGGTTCAATCAATTGGTATTTGAAATGGTGTTTTGGATGAAACTAAAATTCTCAACGCATTTGTTTTAGGTTCCATGTCCTTCTATTTACGATCCAGCCGAGAAGTATATATCTTTGATTATTCCGGCGTTTAATGAAGAGAAAAGACTTCCAGAAGCTCTGGAAGAGACTATGGAGTAAGTAGGAGTGCAAAATATTGTATTGTTTTGTATGCACACGTTCTATTTCTTTTTATATATATTTATATATTTTGTTTAGCTAAATGCGCATTAGGGACTTGCTTTTTTAAACATTCACCTTATCTAATTTTATTATTATTTGATAACAATTAAATATTCATGCACTTCGTAAAGTTTCAAAGTGGTGCAATTGTGAAATTAATTCAGTGAGGTGAGAGTGAGAATGTCTAAGTTTAATACCTTTACTTTGTTATAGCATCTGGGTCTTTTATCTAGTGTTGCACCATGAAGGAAAGGGGAGTCTTCAGAGTGGCATGCCTAATATTATAAGATTTTGTGAAAATATATCAATAGATTTACACCATAATGACACTTGAATATATTGTTTTGTAGTTATCTTCAACAACGTGTGGCTAAAGATAATTCATTTTCCTATGAGGTATTTTTTTAATGCATTACCCTTAGAAATGTCTTTTGAGATTAGTTTTTACTTGCATGAATTTCCTAAATGAAAGGTATACTAACTATTATATTAGCGTATTCTGTAATTCTACTATTAGGAATGAAATTACCATTCTTCTCCACAATAATCATGGTACTTATTATTTCTTTTCTCAATATCACTTGTCAATAATGATAAAATCTTAGTCTCCTTGGCACCATGGTACCTACTGAAAATATTCGTCTCATTTGCACAAAGTGCTTTATCCCTGTGTGGAGCTCTCTCTTTAATCGCCAAATATTTGGTGGAATATAGAGATATTTCTGTTTTTGTGCTAGGTTAAATATTTTCTGTGAAATGACCAGTTGTTTAAGTGAAATTTTAATTTTGATATGCAGTTCTTCATGCAAGAATGCATGGTCAACTGACTAAGAGTGAAGTGTTAATTATATTAATTATTTTTATTATTTCTCTCAGTTTTTTTTTTTTGGTTTTGTATTCCTCAAAAGGTGGTAATTATTGATGATGGAAGTGCTGATGGAACAAAGCAAGTAGCTTTTGATTTTGTGAAGAAATATAAAGTAGACAACGTGAGGGTTATCCTTCTAGGCAGGAATTGTGGGAAGGGTGAAGCCGTTAGAAAAGTAAGTTAATTCATTGTCTAGTCACTACTATTTATGAAGTGTTTTTTAGTTCTTGAAAAGGTTTTTGTTTTCTCTCCAATGTGCGGAGACAATTGATTGAGGTTTTTACCTTTGTAAAAGAATTGTGAAACAGGGAATGCTTCATTCGCGCGGTGAGCTACTGCTAATGTTGGATGCTGATGGAGCAACAAAGATTATGGACCTTGAAAAACTTGAAAACCAGGTTTGCATCCAATAGACAACTTTAGCATGACATTTTCTGAATAATTACAGTGAATTACTTACTTTTAGGTCTTCAACTACAATCATTAGTTGCTAAAGACAATTTTTTTTTCCGGCTAGATACACACAGCTGCAAGAAAGAAATCAGCCTCGAATGATTCAAGTTTTAGAATAGCAGATGTTCCAATTTCAGCATTTGGTTCTCGTGCTCATTTGGAAGAAAAAGCTCTAGCAACAGTTTAGTTTGTGAATGATGCTTTCTGTTGTATCTTCCGGCCTCGACTGAGTTTGCTTTTTCTATTTCTTAAATCAGTTCACTATTGTTACAGAGAAAGTGGTACAGGAACTTCTTGATGAAGGGTTTCCATCTTGTCGTTCTTCTGGCGGCAGGTCCTGGAATCCGAGATACCCAAGTACTTTCTTCATTTTGTATATGAGCTGCATGCTTTGCCAACTTTTAGTCAGAATCAATAGTGGGCATGCTGTTGATTATTGCCATTTTACTGAATTGAAGCTAAAATGAACTTTATTCTGATCTCGTCACCTTCATGTTTTACAGTGTGGTTTTAAGATGTTTACCAGATCGGCTGCAAGAAAGCTTTTCACAAACATCCGCCTAAAAAGGTACTTGAAAATTCGAAAATGTTCTTTCACTTTCTGAAAGAAACTCTTGCTGGTTGTCATTTTAAATGTGATATGTAAGACGTTGGTACAAGCTTAGAAGATTACTCTACCTGAATATTCATGTATGAAATAAATAATTGAAATTCAATGTAAGAGATAACTGAGTTAGCAAAAGTGAACTCTGCGCAGGTGGTGCTTCGATGTTGAGGTAGTTTTCCTTTGCAAGTGGTTTGGGATCCCCATGATTGAAACATCTGTGTACTGGTCAGAAATTCCAGGATCCAAGGTGGGAACATGGAGCATTCCCAATATGCTTTGGGAACTGGCACTCATGTCTGCAGGTTATAGGACTCGTATGTGGAAAATTTGCAAGTTGATTGCCTTTTTGGCCGGATTTAACACTAGCATCATGACCGTCGATAGTTGAATTATTCAACTGTAATGATTTTAAAGAAACTAGACAGTAGGTTAGGCAGTGGCGAACGATACATAAATTTATAGTTGTGTTTTTTTGAACATTTTAATGGGACTGGATAGTTTTCGAGTTTCTTAACATTTTCGAACTGGCCATGATTTATATACAGCCATTTACTCACTCGAAGTTAATAAAATTACTCTGTACTCTTGAATACTGGTTCTTTTGTGTTTGTTGAGCTGTGATTGATTGATTTCCTGAGAATACTTTTGTTTCTTCTTTTGAGTTATATTATGATCAAGGCTCGGATATTGTATAGTTTAACAGAAACTTGGTAATTTAGAGTCTCAACTAAAGCACTTGTCAAACATTTGGAATGTTTTATTATCTTCTCCATTATGCTAATTCAGAAACAGTACTGCTTTTGTCTTCACATCGAACTCATTTACATAGATATTGCTTGGCTTGTCCTGAGTTAGAAGGGGAGTAATGAACTGATGTAGCTGTTCATAGTGAAGTTAGAATATTGCATGGTTGACATATCTATGAGTAAATTGTGCATCGTAAGCTAATATGTCACGATAGCTACTCAACAGACTCTTTTCGTCATGCGTACACAAGCAAAGATGAAGAAAATCAACAGATGTAAAGGATCTTATTATAAAAAAGAAAAAAAAAATGTTGATTTTGAACTTCGTTTTGTCTTTAGGACAACTTTCTCGGAGAGATTGAACTTGAAGACAAAGAAGTTTAACCAAATACTCGTTGAAATGTCTCTGTAAACATCACCATTTCTTTACCATTTGCTTTCTCAGAACTTCATCGTTCTAATTTACATATTTTATGTACTTTCTCTTTTGAGGAGTTGTTGGTGTTTGTTTAGTTAATGGAGCAGTTGCTCTTCTTACGTACCATGTAATGGAGCTTTCGAAGAACACCGAAATGCTCTGCAAAATTTTCAAATCATTTTGGTAATAATATCAATCAAGCATATTCTGATGAACACGCGCAGAAAGAAGATGCTTATGGATAGCCCTTCGTTCAAGGATCTCAAGAAGCAAGCCTCTTTCTTCTTCAAAGAGAAGATCAAAACTGCGAGGCTGGTGTTGACTGATGTAACGCCTGCTCAACTGTTAGTAAAGAATGATAATTTTCACCCAACTTTTACTTCTTCTGGATTAACTTTACAAGAAATGCTTGTAGAATTTGTGTTTTTTGTATGGGGTTTGATATTTCGTTCTTGGGTTTATCTGTTAAAAGAATGACAGAAGAAGCTACAGATGGGAATCCATGGCCGCCCAGCACACCGACCATGGCGACGATAGCTCGAGCAGCTTTTGATATTGATGATTATTGGAGAATCGTGGATATTCTTCACAAAAGGTTTCTGGGTTCTTGTAACAAATTTGTTCCAAGTAGAAAAATTCAACAAATTTTAGTAAAAATGATGGAAATTTCAGGCTGTCGAAGTTTGAAGTGAAGGATTGGAGGGTGTCTTACAAAGCTCTGATATTATTAGAGCACCTTCTAACACATGGACCAAAGAGCTTTTCCGACGAGTTTCAGGATAACAAGGAGATTATCAAAGACATGTCAAGCTTTCAACACATTGATGAAAAAAGGCAGGAGTTAAATAACCACTCCCTCTAAATAATGAAAAATTGTTCTTCCATAAGATCTTATTTAAGAATATAAAACCTCAATCTATCTTTGAGCTAGGAAATCTTAACAACAATGATCGATTGTCGAGAGGCAAATATTAAAATTACTCTATCACCATACTTTAGCTCAATTTTCATATTTTATTTCTTCTAATCTTATTCCTCTTTGACAAAGCAGGTTTGACTTGGGGTCTAAGAGTGAGAAACTTATCTGAGAGAGTTTTGAAGCTTCTTGAAAACTCAATGTTTCTTAGGGAAGAGAGGAGTAGGGCCAGAAAGCTGACTCGTGGGATTGAAGGGTTTGGAAGCTTTAGCCAGCTTTGCTACTTTGAAGAAGAGGAAGGCTGGAAGGACTCATCTTTTAAAATCTATGGAAGATCCCAATCTGAGTGTAAAAGTAATCAAACTTGTTCAGGAACATTTTCTGCAAATGAGATTATGTCAAGCCAAGGAGCAGTTAAAGTAGCAGGAAATGAGAAGGAAAATCACAAGAACGTCAAACTGGAAAACTCAAAGCAAGAATCTGGATCTCATTATAGCTGTGGAGAAATATATGGCAGAGAGGATCACCCATTTTGTGAGCATGAGCTTCAGACTACTACTGAATCACTTCTTTTTTCGGTAGAGTAAATATTTTAAAGGGAAAGGATTATCAATATGTGGGTAATTTTGTACAAATCTAGGAAGAATTTGCATAGGAATTTTATATTGGAAGTTTCTTATTTCAGTAAGCTTGACGAAGAAGAGACTAATGATTCATATATTACTTCGGTTTGTTCTGCAGGCAAATGCAGAAGTTTTTCTCTTTTGCTGAAGTAAGAAATTTCCAATCTTCACAGACATTAATGGAAGAATTGGGAAACCATTTCGAAGACGAACTATTCAAGTTGATTAGGATAATAAAGAAAGGATAATATAAAGCAACAAAAAAAGTTGCAGGGACAATTTCCAATCTGAGGCATAAAAGGTACCACGAGTTTTCAACACTCTTCTTGAGAATTTAAAAGCATTTCCGGTGCACAATTGATGGGCCAGATTCATCGTATTCTGCCTTTGCAATCCACATCTGTCCTCAGGGAAAAAAAAAACGAAGATTACGGATCAGAGATGAATCCAGTTTGAAAAAAAAAATAAAACAAGGAGAAGCAAAAAGCCAAGAGGTATCTAGCACAACCTGTTGGAAGGTGCTCAGTGATGCCAAAATGGAGCCTCCGATCCAGACACTGTACTTTCTTTCTGGTGGGGCCACCACCTTTATCTTCATGCTGCTTGGAGCAAGCGCAGAAATTTCCTTGCTCATTCTATCAGCAATTCCTGGAAACATGGTCGAACCACCTGAGAGAACTATGTTTCCATACAGATCCTTCCTGATATCTACATCACACTTCATGATAGAGTTATATGTCGTCTCATGAATGCCTGCTGCTTCCATTCCGATCATCGAGGGCTGGAAAAGAACCTCTGGGCATCGGAAACGCTCAGCACCGATGGTAATAACTTGGCCATCAGGCAATTCATAGCTCTTCTCAACAGAAGAGCTGGTCCTGGAAGTTTCCATCTCCTGTTCATAGTCAAGGGTAATATATGCTAATTTCTCCTTCATGTCTCTCACGATTTCCCTCTCAGCTGTTGTAGTAAATGAGTACCCACGCTCTGTGAGAATTTTCATCAAGTGATCAGTGAGATCACGGCCAGCCAAGTCGAGACGAAGGATAGCATGTGGAAGAGCATATCCCTCATATATAGGGACAGTATGGCTAACACCATCACCAGAGTCCAACACAATACCTGTATAACAAAAATAAATAAACGTCCATAAACCAAGGTTGTGGAACTGCACGGGAATAACAGAAACATTTTCAACTCCAAGCAGCTAACACATCGACCTTAGTGCATCAAACAAAAAGGTCCAGATGGAATAACTAACACCTAGTAATCCCATCTCAGTAAAAATCCATCGCGATTAAAGGGAAGGAAGTTATGAAAATACAAAACCTATGAAATAAAAAAGAGCCTTGTGGGCCACTTCACATGAGAAGACAAAAATAAACTAAAGAAACTCTACGTCTATGAAAAGATATGATCAAAAGGCTCATTAATTAAGTAACCAATAAATCGCTTACCAGTTGTACGACCACTTGCGTATAGCGATAGAACAGCTTGAATTGCTACATACATAGCAGGAGCGTTGAAGGTCTCAAACATGATTTGGGTCATTTTTTCGCGGTTGGCTTTTGGGTTAAGAGGAGCCTCTGTAAGGAGAACAGGATGCTCCTCAGGGGAAACACGAAGCTCATTGTAGAAGGTGTGATGCCATATCTTTTCCATGTCATCCCAGTTACTCACTATTCCATGCTCAATTGGGTACTTCAATGTTAAAATACCACGCTTTGACTGAGCCTCATCGCCAACATAAGCATCTTTTTGGCCCATACCAACCATGACACCAGTGTGGCGTGGACGGCCTACAATGCTTGGGAACACAGCTCTGGGGGCGTCATCTCCAGCAAATCCAGCCTAAAACAGAGGTAGCATTACATCATTTTCCAGAAGTAAATTTCTTATCCAGCAGGTAGGTAATTTTCAGTCTAGACTTTGCTGAAAAACAACTACACAGAAAATGCAGATCATTCAACAATACCTTAACCATTCCTGTTCCATTATCACAAACGAGAGGCTGAATGTCTTCCCCATCTGCCATCCTCTAACACCTAAACATGAAAATTAAATTTAGAAAGATTCTAGACCGAACTCCAAACTCGAAGCTGCCCTCAAATCGATGCACAATCCACGACTTTGAGCATAAATAGCACAAAAAATATGAGATAAAATTTCAGACAGCCAACAAACTTTACACAAGGAGACTTTTCTGCATGAAAACTTTTATGGAACTGCAGCAGGCTACATCACAAAAATAAATGAAGAAAGAAACTACATTTTATCCTAAAAGTTACACTAGAATTTGAGAAACGCATTATAAGCTCAACATATATCATAATTGAATAAAGAATGGTTGAATCTGGTCAATGAGATCAATGTAATTATATTAATTATCAAGATAAGCATAAAATCAAGGTATTTTCCAGCTATAAGCAAAATGATGGAAAAAAATACTCAAAATACAGCTCCAAGGGTAGGTTACATGCAAGTTATATATTTCTTGTCCGTGAATGTTCTCAAAGCTCATTGATTAAAATTAATGATCTAAATATAGAACATTACAATATTTAACAAAATAGAAGTCGATTCAAACGGTCATCATCAGGTCCAATGAAAACATAAAAAGATTCATAATTCGTCCACTCAGAACAACAGTAAGAGGTGTTAAACTCATGATCAAAACAAACGCCAACTAAAAGGTTCAAAAGGTAGAAATTGATCGAAACGAGAAGAATTTAGACGATAATCAGGTAAAAGATCAACAACAAAACAGCAAGCTTAAAAAAAAAGAAGAAGAAATATCAGAAACACTTGCAAACCTTTGGGACGAGGATATGAAGGCGAAAGAGGAGTAGAGGGAGACAGACAAGAGGGAATGGGAGAGATAAAGAGAGAGATCGAAGAAGACCTGAAGAGATGGAAATGGAGGAGAGGAGCGAGTCTATCGGGCAGGATTTCCTAATCTGTGAGGCTATTATGCCTGCTCTCAACAGCTTGCTTCCGCCTTTCCTGTCCTTTTCCCACCGGGTGGACGGTTTTACCCTTGCCTACTTCAGTTTTCCAAACCATTCCTTCATAAAATGCATAGTTATAGATAAGCAACCCAAGAGCAAAGATACCATTTTTAGTAAATAAAGCTGGGAACTTTGATGAACCCTCTCCTGTTGATTGAATTGGAAAATGAAGTTTGCCTTGAAAAATCGGTTTGGTTGGAAGATGAGGTGGAATTAAGACACAAGGACAAAAGGGTACCATTCAAAATCTATGATAATAATGGGAAGGTGTAATTCAGGCATGGACAGCTACAGATCCAGATCCAGTTTGATCACAGTTGGATTCGATGCCTGAAATGATTATATCTATGTCTATGTCTGATTGATTACATTTAGAAACTGTGTAATGGGTCAAGAAATTACTAGTATCGAACTTCACAGAAGCTCCTGTTTTCAATCCACAGCAATCGAGCTTTAAGAAATCACACCACTCCAAGAACATACAAAAGAAAATCGAATTGACTAGTCCACATTTGCAAACATGGTTTCTTTTCACCAAATTTTCCAGATTGTTCCTCAGATCAGATCTCAAAAACAATACACAATCAGTAATGACATGGGAATACATTGAGAATTTTGCTGAATTCATACCAACAAGTTTCAATCAGACTCACAAGATAACTTTACAAATATCTTCATAGTCAACGGCATTTAGAACTCTGCCATCATAGACGCCTTTCTCTATCTGCACCTTCGCACAGAACCTATCCATATTGACTGCCAATAACTTTGCATTTGAACCGCGGTATGCTCCATTTACTATTCTCACAAGACCGCCGATTTGTGGAATCACAGTCTCAAGCTCTTCTTGATCTACTCTTAGAACATGCTTATTATCAAGAATTTCGATTTCTCCAACATATTTGTCAACCACTTTCTTCACGACACCTTTCTGTTTATAGTATCCCTTCTCTGCCAATGCTTTGCTCATGATCTTAACAATTATCCCTTCACACAACCAGTAATCTTTCCTGTTAATTTTCTCCTTTTTCTTTTCTTCCTCTCTCATCAACTCCTCCAATGCTGATCGACCACCACCGCTGCTGCCATGCTTATGTGAATTTTCACCATTTTTACTTCTTCCACTTCCCTCGTTCTCCGCTTCATTGAATATCAACTTCGAACTCTCTGTCTTTTCCTTTAATTTAGAGGAAGACCCAAGTGCAAATCCAATCTTAACCCCAGTTTCTAACTTTAGTTCCCTTACGTCTTCTGGCTCTAGAGGCTGAGAAGTCTCATCAGATAATGGGATCATCTGCTCAGCCCTCTCAATCTGCTTCTTTATCTCCCTCTCTTGCTTCTCTTCCTCTGCTAAATCGGCTCGAATCCTCTTATTCTTCATCTTTTCCTTAAAAAGAGTCTCAGAATCTCTATCTATATACGTAATAAACCAACCTTTAGGGGTCTCCTCCACCTTACATTTCCCAGTTCGACCCAAATACTTGACGAACTCAGTGAGCGTAGCCCACTGCGTCGAATTCATATGAACATGATGCCTATCATTGATATATTCGTTGTACACAACCGTAGCGGCGATGCGGCTAAACCTGTGGCTACGTTTCATAGTGCTCCATAAAAGTGCTCTCGAACTCTTCCGAATATCCATCAACGATTCGAGAGGGGTTTTGACCAAAGATTTGCATTTGGCGCTGGTGACTCTCGCTCATACAGTGGCATTTAAAGCCGTTTTCATCTCGGCATTGCTTCTGACACATCTGGCAGTACCATCTGAGCTTCTGAAGACCTTTGGCCTTGATTCTGTTCGCAATCGCTTTAGGCGTGAGAAATTCATTCTTCCCCATGGCTTCCCCAATAAATAAATTTCACTGAAGATTCGAAGAGAAGCGGACGGGGGAAATCTGTACGCGAGAGCTGAGGGCAAGATCTGGGAAAATTCTGCGTGTTTGGAATGTCTTCGGTATCGGCAATGTGAAATCGAAGCCCTAATCTATTGGCTAACTAAGCGAAGAGGAACGAAGAATAAAAACGCCCTAGCACATAATTAGGTAGGCGATGAAAAGTATTTATAGTTAGGCCTAAGGCCCATTATGAATGTTGGGCCTTATATTAAAAAAAAGGGAAATTACCGGTTTCGACCTCGAAGTAACCGGTTTTTTCGATTCAAACCTTAAAGTAAAATTTTTCACGATTCAAACCTTGAAGTATGGAAAAAGTTACAAAACAAACCTCGGCGGACGTCCTATTGACCGTCCTCTGTTAATTTTGCCACAGAACGGATGGTCTCTTGAAACAAGAGACAGTCCGTTCTCTAATTTTGCCTAGAACGGACTGTCTCTTGAAACAAGAGACAGTCCGTTCTCTATTTTTGCCTAGAACGGACACACCTTCCACCGTCCTCTCTTTATAAATTAATTTTAAAAAATTATCAAACAACATTGGATTTAATCGAAAATTTTATCACATGTTCATTATAATATGAAAACATAATCGGAAAATTTTCATGATTTTATAACATTTGTATGATTTATTATAATTATTTTACGTATAATTTAAAAAATAATTCACTAAAATTACAATAATTCGTACAAGTGTTAGAAAATCACGAAACTTTTCAGATTATCTTCTCATTATGTATTAATAAATCCAATATCGTTTAGTATCGTTCATTAAAAGATCTTTCATTTACTTAAAATTTTTACCACATATTCACCACATAATGAGAAGATAATCTGAAAATTGAGAATTTAAGGAGGCAAATAATTTTTACCACATATTCAGTTATTTTGCTACGTTTACTCTCTTATTCTATCATCTTAAAATACTTGTTGAGCGTGTTAAACAATAATTTGTAGATTTAAGGTGCAATTAATGTAGTAAATTATAAATGGTTAATTTATTAAATTAAATGTATCAATAATTATTTGACAGTATTTTAAAATAGTAGAATACGAGGGTAAACACAACGTTACTCTTGTACTAATAATTGAGTCAAGCAAGAATCACCTCAAAAAGTCAAATTATGATACAAAATTAGATAACAAAAAATAACATTACCCCTTTAAATCATATCAAAAAATGTTATGGCTTAATATTAGAATATGCTTATAGAATTTATTGTTAGAAAAATACATGTTATATAACTAAAAAAATGTAATTATTACATTTTTTATTATTTTTGTTAAACTGGCATGGTCATATGATAATGAATACACTGAAAAACCGATCGACAAAACCGAGGTCTGAATCACCTCCATCGTTACAGAACAAATTCAGGATCTGACAAACTGAAAAAAAGAACACAAGCCTTCGAATTTGATTTATATGACAACACATTCAGATACTCTTGGGAAGAGCAAAGGAAGAGATGATTGACAAAGCAGCAGCGCAGACAAACGCGAGGAGAAGAAGACTTGCCGAGGCATTTGATTTCGCGAAGAATGCGTCCACCTTTATGCCCAGTGAATCAAACGTTACCTTCCCATCAACTGTCGCGCCGAACCCGGCTGCCGCTCCGGTGACTAGTAAATATGACACAAACTGAACCAAGAACGTCTCTTCGTCAAGCTTATTACCCATAAACTATGTTCATTTTATCATTCCCAGTGACTAAAACTACAGTTTGATAGATCAGGACCAGTCATTTGATTTTTAAAGGTCTAGATCTTCATGAAAACATTCCCATATGGACAGATGAAACGCATTACAGTTTCTTCACTTGATAATTAGGGTTATGTGTAAAGACGAAGAAAGAAGACGAAGGTTTGACTGTACCTTATCACCATAGAAGTCAAGTAACAGAAGGCCATCGCTCTTCATCGTCATGTTGTAAATAGACAGTGCAGTCTGCAGGAGCATATAGACAATGCCAATGACAATAACTGAAAGCATGTACCTGTAGAAGTAGAAGATATTTACTATTTAAACACGTATTGCCTTCCAAGGTAACTTCAGATTCAAAGTCCAAGTCTATGAAGCGGAGATAACTAGATCTATTTATCCACAATCGGATTATATTTGTTTGATCCACTGTTGTCAATATGAATGTGAATAGTGAAAAACGAATACAATGGAGAACACAAAAGAATAAAAAAAAAAAAAAATAGAAATAACAATTTCAATTGAAGTCGGTTCCCCCGAGAGCGCATTTTGGCTAATTATAGAAGAGGAAATGGAAGACTTCTACTAAATGATATAGGTAAAATCCATTTTTGGATCACTTTTTTCGGGGTTAATCCGACCCTCTTTCCCATGCATTTCTTAGGGCTTTCGGGTATCTGTTTTAATACTCAAAAGACCACTTACTGGTAGGATTTAACATTGACGAACTCAAATTTTAGCTCAAATTCGCCGTTTGACCATGTTTCTACATTGGTACAAAGGACGATGAGAGAAATAAGCAGGAGGATGTTGGCGAAGACCCTCAATGCAACAGACGCAACTCTTGAACCTGCAGTGGCTGCCATTTGAACCCTGTGATAATCGACACAAACTATACCTTGCTGCGTTTCTTCAACTTACTTGCCTTTAAATAGCAAACTCTTTGCCTCTTTAAGTTCCCAATTTTCAGACATTTGAAGGAATATAAAATCAAAAGTCAGCGAGATTCCAACAGAGCAAGAACGTGCTTGACTTGTCGATAACAACGTGCAGCCAAAATAAACAAGTTATCAAAGCTGGGCTGGCCTATATTTTGCATCCGTTGACAAATAAATTTGTTTGGCATTGACAACAAGAGAATACTAAGAAATGGGTAGAACTACATGAGGGGGTTCTTGTCGATTCAATCAACGACTTGAAAAAACATCGTAAACCCAGAACTCTCGAGTTTATAAATCCTCGACTGGAGTTCGCAAAGTTGGAAGTCTAGCAAATCTGTCACAGAAAGTCATAGAAAACCAAACAAAAATAAGAAAATATGTGAAATCTCTCTTTGAGTTGTTGGCCATGTTCGTGTTCGTGGTAGTCAACCGGCGTTGACACTTCATAGTTGGCAGCGAATTTCGGTGGTGACGATGAAATTAAGGCCACAGAATTTCACTAAAGTCATTACTAGTTATCGAATTCTACGCAATTTAATACTATCCACCTGCTTACATTTTATTTCATAGGATTTTAAAATATAAATTCTTATACTTCTACTTCTATCGTCGTCTAGCATGACATATTGGGTTTCGCTGTCAATCAATATAAGAAATTAAAGCTGCAGTCTGCAGATAAAGATGATATTTTTTTCTTTTTTCATCTCTGACAGATGACATAATTTAGGCGTAATTAGATGACGTTATACTTCTATCATTGTACTTTTAAGAATTATCAGACAAATGGCTGGTGAACATTTGAAGCATACCAACTTGGCAACTTGAAGCCTTTTTAGTCTTGATTCTAGCCATGTCTATACCAGAGTGAGAACTCGTTTTTCCCTACCCAACAATTTTTTTTTCTTGATCGATTTAAGGAAAGGTACAAGTATTTTCGCTGGGTTTGGAACCTGAACCGGAATGTTCAATGTGTAGAACCGAAGCCGGCCCAACTTTTAATGGTTTAAATTTTGACCAAGGTAATTAATTGGTAACGGTAAATAATACAACAATAATTATTAATTTTGGTGTTATCATTTGATTTCATTACTTAAAATTTGATTAATTAGACAATGAAGAACTGAACGACTTGACTCTTCGCATTAAACCCAATTAAATTCAGACCTGATGCAGGTTGTTGGGCAATAGTCCATGACCAAAAATTATAATAATGTTTTTTTTAAATAAAATAAAATAAAACAGAACAAACAAGAAATTAAAATGGATTGGAAGAGCCGAAGTGGAATTGGTAAAAGCATTTCAATAATATTTTATTATAGTTTCGTCAATTTTCATTTATTTTTCCAATAATTCAAACGAATTGACTAAGTCAATTGAATTATTCTTCTGTACTTTTTAGAATAAGAAGAAATTAGCTTAGAATATTAACATACGACTTGACCCTTCATTGTATAATCACTAATTCCTCATATTTTTGTTTTTAAATGACAGTATTCAAACACAAAATATATAAATATTCATAATTTAGAAAAGGACATCTAATTATCATTTCACTAAAAAAAATCCAAAAATAATTTGAAAAAAAAAACCATGTTACAGAGAACAAACATACGATACGATGTGGTCTGATTGAACAAAGATGAATCAAAGGGACCTGGGAAGAGCATAAGAAGAGAAAACTGAAGAAACGGCAGTGCAGATAGCTGCAAACAAAAGGAGGCTTGCTGAAGCATCAACCTTTGCAAAATAAGTAGAGAATAAGACGCCGTCTGGATCTAATACTTTTTTCAAATCAATTGAAGCTCCAAACCCTGCACCAGCTGCACTTGCTAGTAGAAAAGTAATTACCTGCATAATCATTTTTAATTAAAACCATATTTTAAAAAATAATTATAAATATGGTTCTTTTTCTGACCTTGTCGCCGTAGAAATCAAGCAGAAGGAGGCCCTCCTCTTTGGTTTTAAGATGGAGAATGAATAGAGCAATTTGCATGAGCGTATACACAATACCTATGATGATTGCTGAAAGCAAGTACCTGTTTTTTTTTTTTTTTTCCAATACCCATTAATAATCGATCGTATAATTATTGGAATCGAACGAAAAGAATGAAATATTCGAGCCCATACCTAAACGAATTAAAGTATGTGAAACTATACTTAATAGAACCTTCAGGTCCCTTAATGGTTGCTGAAACTGTGACAAGAATTATGAGCGAAATCAAAAGGACGACAGAGGTGACGATCCTCGGGACCAGAGAGACAATCTTGGAGGATTCAAAACCTGCCATTTTTTTCTTCTTCTTCTTCTGAAGGATGGTTGCAGCAATGGTTTCTCTTGGTGTTTTATAAAGAATCTAGGGTTGAGTCAATCATATACGAGGTCTGCATGATTCTCATGGATGATGTATGCAGAGTTTACTTTCAGGGTCTTATAAAACTTTGAATACACAGATATGAAAGATTATGCAATTAACAAATATATTGATTGCTTACCCATTCATCGAATGATCGTCTCAAATGGGAAGATAAGATTGATGGTCGTTTTTTTCCAATTTAACGAGTCAACGACGCTTAACAAAACTAGTTGAATCAATTCAAATTTTTCTGTGTTATTTTTTGTGAAAAATGTAAATAATTGATCGACGAGGCAAGAGATAATCTCAAAACCAATTTATTTTTCACAACAGTTGATGATCTCTTATTGACTGCTCTAATAAAATGGTGATATAGCAGACCGTCGGCTGGCCCAAACTATGTTTTAATTAATTAATTAAAATGATACACCAATAGCTTTACTTTTCCTAAAGCAAATAAACATGTGCAACAAAGCACCGAGATTGCATCTCGGGTGATGTGCCCAGACAGGACAAGTGAGAAAGATAGAGTTTAGGAAATTTTGTGATCTTTTTTTTGAACCATTTTCAAATTTCATAGATTATAACTTAGATTCCATTTAGGGCTGGGCACGGTCCGGTTCGGGCCGGTTCTGGGTTGGAACCGGACCGGACCGTGGGTTTCGGGAAATAAATTCCCGAAACCGGAACCGGTCATTAGCGGAACCGGTACCGAACCGGAACCGGACCGCAAATTCGGTACCGGTTCCGGTTCGGTACCGGTTCCCTCCCATACATTTTAATTTTTTTTTTTTTTAATTTAAAAAATCTGAACAGCAAAACCAAAAACTTACATCGGTGTTCAACTACCGATGAAAGCTTGAGAAATTGTTATGCTTAAAGTACTTTGGAAGCAAATCTCTGGCAAAAACTGTAGGATTCCACGCGATGAACGTCGATCCATCCTCGTTCCACGAAATCACACCGTTTATTTCATTATCGTCGACGAGCTTATAGGTTTTCGTCAAAAACGGCATCGGCATCACCTTTTCCCCAGCCGCCGACCATGTATGTGAAATCGATAGAGAAGTAAGCAAGAGGGACTCGGCAGAGGGGGACTCAGAGGGGGACTCGGCAGAGGGGGACTCGGCAGAGGGGGACTCGGCAGAGGGGGACTCGGCAGAGGGGGACTCGGCAGAGGGGGACTCGGCAGAGGGGGACTCGGCAGAGGGGGACTCGGCAGAGGGGGACTCGGCAGAGGGGGACTCGGCAGAGGGGGACTCGGCAGAGGGGGACTCGGCAGAGGGGGACTCGGCAGAGGGGGACTCGGCAGAGGGGGACTCGGCAGAGGGGGACTCGGCAGAGGGGGACTCGGCAGAGGGGGACTCGGCAGAGGGGGACTCGGCAGAGGGGGACTCGGCAGAGGGGGACTCGGCAGAGGGGGACTCGGCAGAGGGGGACTCGGCAGAGGGGGACTCGGCAGAGGGGGACTCGGCAGAGGGGGACTCGGCAGAGGGGGACTCGGCAGAGGGGGACTCGGCAGAGGGGGACTCGGCAGAGGGGGACTCGGCAGAGGGGGACTCGGCAGAGGGGGACTCGGCAGAGGGGGACTCGGCAGAGGGGGACTCGGCAGAGGGGGACTCGGCAGAGGGGGACTCGGCAGAGGGGGACTCGGCAGAGGGGGACTCGGCAGAGGGGGACTCGGCAGAGGGGGACTCGGCAGAGGGGGACTCGGCAGAGGGGGACTCGGCAGAGGGGGACTCGGCAGAGGGGGACTCGGCAGAGGGGGACTCGGCAGAGGGGGACTCGGCAGAGGGGGACTCGGCAGAGGGGGACTCGGCAGAGGGGGACTCGGCAGAGGGGGACTCGGCAGAGGGGGACTCGGCAGAGGGGGACTCGGCAGAGGGGGACTCGGCAGAGGGGGACTCGGCAGAGGGGGACTCGGCAGAGGGGGACTCGGCAGAGGGGGACTCGGCAGAGGGGGACTCGGCAGAGGGGGACTCGGCAGAGGGGGACTCGGCAGAGGGGGACTCGGCAGAGGGGGACTCGGCAGAGGGGGACTCGGCAGAGGGGGACTCGGCAGAGGGGGACTCGGCAGAGGGGGACTCGGCAGAGGGGGACTCGGCAGAGGGGGACTCGGCAGAGGGGGACTCGGCAGAGGGGGACTCGGCAGAGGGGGACTCGGCAGAGGGGGACTCGGCAGAGGGGGACTCGGCAGAGGGGGACTCGGCAGAGGGGGACTCGGCAGAGGGGGACTCGGCAGAGGGGGACTCGGCAGAGGGGGACTCGGCAGAGGGGGACTCGGCAGAGGGGGACTCGGCAGAGGGGGACTCGGCAGAGGGGGACTCGGCAGAGGGGGACTCGGCAGAGGGGGACTCGGCAGAGGGGGACTCGGCAGAGGGGGACTCGGCAGAGGGGGACTCGGCAGAGGGGGACTCGGCAGAGGGGGACTCGGCAGAGGGGGACTCGGCAGAGGGGGACTCGGCAGAGGGGGACTCGGCAGAGGGGGACTCGGCAGAGGGGGACTCGGCAGAGGGGGACTCGGCAGAGGGGGACTCGGCAGAGGGGGACTCGGCAGAGGGGGACTCGGCAGAGGGGGACTCGGCAGAGGGGGACTCGGCAGAGGGGGACTCGGCAGAGGGGGACTCGGCAGAGGGGGACTCGGCAGAGGGGGACTCGGCAGAGGGGGACTCGGCAGAGGGGGACTCGGCAGAGGGGGACTCGGCAGAGGGGGACTCGGCAGAGGGGGACTCGGCAGAGGGGGACTCGGCAGAGGGGGACTCGGCAGAGGGGGACTCGGCAGAGGGGGACTCGGCAGAGGGGGACTCGGCAGAGGGGGACTCGGCAGAGGGGGACTCGGCAGAGGGGGACTCGGCAGAGGGGGACTCGGCAGAGGGGGACTCGGCAGAGGGGGACTCGGCAGAGGGGGACTCGGCAGAGGGGGACTCGGCAGAGGGGGACTCGGCAGAGGGGGACTCGGCAGAGGGGGACTCGGCAGAGGGGGACTCGGCAGAGGGGGACTCGGCAGAGGGGGACTCGGCAGAGGGGGACTCGGCAGAGGGGGACTCGGCAGAGGGGGACTCGGCAGAGGGGGACTCGGCAGAGGGGGACTCGGCAGAGGATAAATCATTTACATTTCTCTTTTGCAAACTCTTACAAACGATGTGGAGTCGTATATCACCCTGATATGGATTATTGGACGTTTTTGCTTTAACTGGATAAAATGTCGTAATTATCTAATATTTTTATTGGAAAATTATATTTTCTAAGTTTTTTTTTTCATTACAAATTGAAAGATTTTCAAATTAAATTTAGTATTTTATACTTTTGTGTCACATCTGTACTTATTCCTTCACTGGATGATGTATTCCTAAAGTAATACATGCTTAACTTTTCTTCAGTAGTCTAGGCCAAGCAGGAGCTGATTGCCAAGCAATAAAAAAGGCAGAATTAACCCACCTGGAGAGAGTAGTACACATTGTCGTCCTACGCGCCTTCTTTATCCGAAATTTTGAAATTGTAAAAGCTTCTACTATCAAACGATGATCTATAAAACAGTAGTACACATTTCAAATTACTTTTTAACTGCATTTTTCATGCTTATTTGATCTTAAAAAAGTAGCCCCAAGACCCACTTTTTTTTTATCTTTAGACAGGTTGTTCGTTCTCTAATTCTTTAGTAAAACAGTAGGGCGAATCTGGGAATCTACTTTTACTTTTCTCGAGCTGTGTGATGATTTTGTTGTGGCTTCCTATAACATCATGAGATCAGTTCGTTTATTAAATTCTCCCACGTCTCGACTCAAATTAAAGCTCAGAAATTCATATGATTCGGAACAAACAGCTGACTCCGAGTTAAAAAGCTGGAAAATGGTGAAGAAAAGATATGGATAGCGATTTGAAAGGGCCGTCGCGGCGCAGTTCAAAAGCACGGCGAGCCACGAAAGAAGACAGATGAGAGAAGCCATGGATCTCTTTCTTGAATCTTAAAGATCAAACATGACTGCACTTACCCACTGAATGCTCGCTAAATATGGAACTTACTTTTGGCTTCTGTCTTTGGCTAGGGGAAAAAGAAAAGAAGAGTTGAAAAAAACTACTTGAAATGGCGAGGAGAGAGAGAGTTTCAGCCTTGGAGGAATGGGGTAAGGCCAAGATGAAGCTGAAATGAGCTTGCATTAGAGCATAAATCAAAACGAAACTAAATGTTCATCTCCTGGATCTGCGAAAAACAGTTTAAAACTAGACTACTGACGGAGTCTTAGGATCATAAAGATTAACGACTGTTCAAAATAACAACAATCACTAAACATTAATGATAACGAAAATGAATGCATATGACAATACGAAATCTAAGAATAGATGATAATACCTAAAGTTCTTAGGAGACCTAGATCCTTAAAAATTGATGGTTTTACTGATGGATTAGGCTAACTCCCCGTTGATCTCTTCCTAAAGTTGAGTAACATAAGCACTGGACAAATGTTGGAATATGGATACATGATAATGGAACTTTTATTAGTAAGATTAAGTATGCAATAAAGCCCTTGATCATGTTTTAAGTTTGAATCCCAACAAAATAAAAGAAAAAAGCTAGCACTGGTACAAAGAGACGCGTTACAAAGCCAAATAAATTGGGAAAAAAGCTTCTTAATTACCATTTCTAAGTTACTCAGCAGATAACGAATCTGGACGAGTAGTTCTTTGCCAGTCGTTCAGGATTTTTCTTCCTGATTTCTTGCCATGTCGTAGGATCTAGCAGAGTTATGGAATCCCACTTTCGATATGTAGTTAAGTTGACGGTCATTTCTGTTCAACTGAAGCAAGTATTAAACAATTGAAGAAGAAAAGGAAAAGAAAGCAGAAAAGAAGCATTAGAGATGGCTGGTGGATGACGAACTGAAACCAGAAAGGTCATTCCAGGCATTGTTTCCTCCCCAGAATTGATCATTTCCTTGAACACCCAGAAAGTTTCTCGGAAAATTAAACCCTTGATTTTCCTCCATTTTCTCTGTAACCAAACGTGAAACCCCAGAAGCCAAGGGCTTCGAAAAGCGATGAAGCTGATAATTGGGTCGTTCTGCGCCACCTTCATTATAACACCCCAACGCATATAACCCATTTGAATTTTCCATATTTGATAGAAAAGGAAATTGCTGAACTTGTTGTAATCTCCAATTTTCAGTAATTGCACAGGAAAACATTGGATCACCACTGCCGCCGGCGGAACCACCTGAATCAGTAGCGATCGGAAATCTAACACTATCTTCGCCAACAGTAGGTGGTTGGATTCCGGCGAAACTCATGCCGACATTCCCGATACTATAATCACTCAAATGATGATATGGAAAAAGTTGCAGCTGCGATGATTCTGGAGGGATCAAATGGCCAACCATATCAGAAGTGCAGCTACTTGAAGAGACTGTAGCAGTAGAGCTTGACGCAGTTTTCTTCTCCATCAATGGAGATTTCGATCCATTTCCGGCTTTGCTTCTTTTGTTCCTTCTGCTACCACCCCCAACCGGGACGTTCCTCAGGGCACCTCCTCTCGTCCAGTATCGCCTGCAGCTCTTGCAAAAATGGCGAGGTTGAGAAGAGTTGTAATTATTGTAGTAACAAAACTTCGTGTTTGTGGATTCGCATCTTGGGCACTTTAGGGCAGCCTCCGGCTGTGGCATCTTGGCTAGACGGGCACGATCAGCCATCGAACTCGGCCTGATCGAACCGGATCCACCTCCAGTAACAGGTAAAGGTGGTGGTAAAGGTGGCGGCGGAGTGTTTTCACAGCCAACTCCAGATTGATGATTTGTTTGCTGAAGAATAAAGCCAGAAAACACATCAAATAGATGGTATATTCATGAAGAGATGATAAAAGAGCACGAATAATTACATCAAATGTTTTGGAGAATCCTGAAATATTTAGAAGAAATTCGTCTACCTGTTGCCAGTTTGGTGGATCCAAATAGACTGGTATTGGTGAGAAAACCATGGCTATGATCCCTTGATGAGCTTTCTCTTTTTGTAAAGGTTTGAATATGGTGGAGAATCAAATCGACAAGAACGAAAGGTTGCAGAGAGAGCTGGAAGACGAGATGGAGAGATAAAGGTGGGGAGTCTGTGTTTATGGTCATTTTTTTTAATATAATTACAGTGATATAAAGAAAGTTATTGACCATGCATGGTGAAATACAGTGAAACCCTAAAGCTGAAATTCTTGTTCATTCTTCGAGAGCCATACAATGTTAATAATGTATGATAAAAAATACAAAAAGCTGGTTCTTTGATACGTGTTGCTTTAAGTGGAAGAGTCACTATCGAATATGCATTTTTTATTTTTCATTTTTATTTTTGCATGGTAACGTGTAAATGCATTACGTATTTTCTTATAATTTTGTATTCGATTAATTAAAAGTAAGTTTTAGGAAATTAGTCTAGACAGGGAACATTAGTGGGAAAGATAGGTAGAATTAGAAACTAGAAAGTGAGTTGACTTGGACTTGACCATACTTCAAAATCCTATGAAAATTTCTACTTAATAATAAATTAATTTTAAAAACTAATCATTTTTCACGCTATTTGTGGCAAAATATGTTTGATTAAATTATATTAAATGATATAAAATGCCAACGAACGCTAGTGTATTCCCTTTTGGCGGCGATGGCCAATCTCGCAGCTTGATTCTGCCACGTCGGCCATATACGTACATCTTTTATGTAGTAGCTAGCTTGATGATATTGGAGACTGGTCCATCGTCCTTACCATTTAAATGAAAAATTAAAAAAAAAAAAGGATGGTTTGGTTGGATCAGACAAGGATGATGCATGGGAATAGGGGGGACCTTCTGATTCATTGTACAATGCTTTTAACAACCAAGTAATATTATTTTATGTAAATGTGGGGGCAGGTCCATCCTCTTGGATGGCTCCAGATCAAGGGTTGCTTTAATCAGCTTCTTTTTCTTTCTTTGATGGCTGATTATTCATCTTTTTTTTTTGGACACCACATGTCCTCATTCTAAGCTTGCCCTCTCTCCTTTCCTTTCTTCTAAATATCAGAGAGAGAGAGAAAGAGAGATCCGTAATGGGTTAATTCAACTGAGCCTGCTTCTCTGCTTTGGGCCAGTACCAACTGAACCAATTCTCTGTTGAATTGTTGAGAGAGAGAGAGAGGTGTCTTTCTAGTTTCTTTGACCAGTGTCTGTGATTCTCTGAGTTTTGTTATGCTTTGATCTTCTATTTCCAGTCCACGTGCTTCTTACAGTGCTTTCCAACAGTCATTTTTTAAAAAGCATGGTCAAAGAAGCCAACAAAAAGACAATATTTGGAAAAAGGAAATGCACCCAAAAATAAAAAAATAAAACCAGAAGAGAGAGAGTTTTGAGTACATTTTTCTATAAAATTTTATCAGCAGGAACATCATTTTCCACATTGAACAAAGAAAATCCATCTAACCTTTGCTATTCTAAGGTGTAACATTAGGTTTTGAGTACATTTTTCTATAAAATTTTATCAGCAGGAACATCATTTTCCACATTGAACAAAGAAAATCCATCTAACTTTGCTATTCTAAGGTGTAACATTAGAGAGCAGACTAGTTGGTTTTGTTGGTTGTCATTAATTTTGAAAGTGAGTAAAACAAGGCTGATGATTGAATTCCTTCTGATCCTTCACCATGACAGCAGGACAAGACCCATCTTCCTCAACAGCCCCTCTCTCAACTTCTTCCATTAATTTTCTCTTGTGCTTCTCTTCTGCGTCCTGCAAGAACTTAAACTTTGGAGGTGGTGATGTTCTTATGTTGTTGAATTCTGCATCTGACAGTGATTCACGAAGAGGGTTGAACCCATTTTGTTTGTAGGATTCAGTATAAGTGAGAGGAGTCAAAAGAGAGGGGGAGCTCAAAGGAGAAAAAAATGGAGTTTCCACCACAAAAATCACTTCATCAGACTCTAAATCCTCCTTTGTTTCTTCTGCTATGGTGAAAAGAAATCTCGACGGCACTTGCAGCCTCATAGCTTCTAAGTCATCATCTTCTTCTTCAAAGGGTTTCACCAAAAACTCTTCTTTCGATGGCAGGACTTGAAGCTGAGTTTCTGGTTCGTGAGCCTTTATGTCTTCTATTTCATGGAGATTTCGAGGTTTTTGAGAGAAAGAAGATGACATTTTCTTACAAAAGACGAAGAAGAGTTGTCTCTCGGCTCTCCCATGGCAGTTTTCAGCTTTATTTTTGGAAAATCTCTTTTTCCACCATAAATAGTAAAGCTCAGCAACAGAAACAAAGAACAAGCAAGCAAAAACAACACTCAAACCGAGCCCCAAACTACTCAAAGATCTCATCTTTATCTCCAAATCATAACAGAAACGCCGCCTGGTTGAAATCAACCGAAACCCACTTCAAGAACAGCTTACTAGAATCTTCTGAAGAAGCCCAAGAAACCAGACGACAGATTATGTCCACGACGAAGAGAAAAGGCTCATACTTTGAAAAGAAGCGGAAGCAAAAATGGCATAAAACATTGATCACAAACGAATTCCCATCCTTCGAGAGGGAAGCTCAGCTCACATGTGAGCATAAACAAATGAACGTGAAATGTCATTCTCCATAATTAATGGAAAGAAAGAATAAGATACGTTGTTGCGTATTTATTGATGCAGTTAATTATTATAAAAATTAAGAAAATAATTTCATTATAAACTATCTTAGGGACAATTTGTTTTCCAACTTGTCGATTTTGAATCTCGACGTGAAGTTATTATCAATTGTCAAGACAGAGGTTGCCGACGCGTAGTTCCTTACTATGCGCTTCTATTAAAACGATCAGTCGAGGATAGATTCGGATAAGAAATGTCGTGCGCAGAAAACGACACGAATCTTTACTCGAATGACTTGTCGGTAACCCTAATACGGCATGTCGACGAAATCATCTGCCCCGGCTGCGGAGCCTCTCGCCTCCTCCCACTGAGATTCGCGGAAAAATTCTCGAGTTTTGATGTTGAATTCATCATCCAAATCTGATTTTTTAAGAAGTATGATGCATTATGATCCCCATTATTCGTGGTTTTGAAGTTTCAAATCTGCAAGATTTATATCAGCCATTTATTATTTTCAGCTTTCTCTAATTGTTTCATCGTTGTTCTGTTGCATGCCGGATCGTGTTTAGTTAGAAGAAGCAATATCTTGGGTAGAATTAGGATTTCGGGCTTAGACGGAGACGTTGAGTCGGCGACCGAATCTGGTGAAAAGTAACAAGTTTTTCTCTTCTTTTCTGCAATTGAACTCATATTCTGTTTATTTTTATTTTATTTACTCATGAACAAGTTTCATGAAATTTTGTACTAGGTATTGTGGAATCATGCTATATCTATAAACAATTTTCAGGTGGTTTTGCATTGTCAGTTGTCGCTGACCTTGAGGAAGTTGTAATAATCATGGAAATTGAAGGTTAGTAGTCGTTATTGAAAACCAAAATCTGATGTTTTTCTTTTTTGTCTCTGAATTTTTTTCAGGTAACATGTTTTTATTTCATAATAATTATTAATATTTAATTAAAAAAATGCATAGTCAACTATTGGGTATTTCTGCTGCGGATGATGCGTCAATGGTGAAACATGCCCGGTTCAAGCATTGAGCTTCATGTAGTCTTCTATCTATTTCTAGACTACATGAAGCTCCCATTGACTAATGATGGTTTCATTTTCTTCTTTGTTTTTTCTCTAAATATTCTGTTCGTGGACTACTGATTGAGGAATATTGCTCATTGAACTATGATATCACTTTTTCTTTATCTACTCCCAAGATTTGTAATTCATTCAATTTGTGGTCTCCATTTTTATTGGCCCGAAACAGCAGATTTTTAAAAAATAATTCACTTTTTTGTAGATGCTGATAAACTGGAGTTGATACAAAATACATGCAAGAAGATTGTGGAGTGCACAAACCAATATTCATTCGCAAACTTGGATGATCAACAAGTCTATTCCCTGATGAAGCTTCGAGAAATAGCTCATCGCGTCATTACCGATCAGGATACTAGGGTATGAGAAAAGTGATGAAATATAGAATTTATTTACGTTGTTTTTTGGTGGGTATGATGAAATTCTCTTTCAAATTTTAGCAGGTGACAGAGAATGAGCTTACAAGTGCAATGTGCTATTATATTAACAGAATGGTAATATCAATTATTTCATCAGTGGATTAGATAAAATTTTCTGTTGATGGATAGAAATGATCTTGTCTAGGCGGACAGGTGTAAGGAGATTGTCAAGGTTGTAGATAGAATTCTATCAGCAAGCTTGGATGACCAACAGCTGCACTTACTGCTTAGAGTGAAAGAACTTTTATGTGGGATTATCAGAGGAGCGAAAGATGTAGAAATTGAACCTTCTAATTACAGCTATCTTGTGAGGAAAACAATTATTAGTGACTAAATTTCCTCTGATTAACCATTTATGTTCAGTATTTTTATGGGATTTTGAAAATCTGGAATAAATACGTAGGTCGGAGAAAATGATTTAAGCATTGTAGAGAGCATAGAGGCATTAACCCCCACTAAGGAGGACATGCAGATACGAGTGGCTCAGAGTATGATGGACATGATAGTGGAAGATGAGTCATTCCAAATTGAATCTGGGTTAGGAAGTAAAGATGTGGACGAGTTACACAAGATCAATTGGCCTGCAAATGGCTCCATAACCTTAGAGTGGGTTGTGGACATGATGAGCACCCTCGAGAAGTCTTCATGGAAAAACTTGCCTTCAGAATTTCGACATGTTGTATCAGTTGACTTGGTGGATGAGTTACTCGATAAAGTTGGAAGAATTCTTCACGAGGAACCAAACTGCGTGGAAATTGAATTACCAGAAGAGGGTTCGAGAGTTGTTGTTATAGGTGACATTCAAGGGCAGTATCATGATTTACTTCATTTACTAGTACTTGCAAACTTTGCTTCAAGGAACCAGTTTTATGTCTGCTGTGGGGATTATGTTGGTAGAGGTGCATGGGGATTAGAGGTGTTTTTGATCTTGTCGGCATGGAAGGCAAGTTAAACTTTCCTTTTTTTTTTTTGGTTTTAGTTTTTTTTAGTCTCTGCCATGACTTGGGATAAAAGGAAGTTAGAATACTTAGTCAGAAAATATGCTTCTCTTTTCTTTCACATTGGTTCAACCTTGCATATTATTATTGGACTGAACTAATCTCTGATGAGGTATTGATTTCAGATTTTGATGCCTGATAGAGTTTTTTTGCTGCGCGGAAATCACGAGTCCAGACATTGTGCCTCAGCCTGTGGTTTTGAGGAGGAAGTAAGGATCAAATACGGGGAGCAAGGTGAGAAGGTTTATGACAGATGCTTGGAAACCTTTAAAGAGCTTCCTTTGGCCACAATTATAGCTGGTAGAGTATATGTAACTCATGGAGGGATATTTCGCAAGGGATCCACAAAGTCTCCTCTAATGCTTGAGGAGACATTTGAGAAAATAGTCCAGGAAACATCTGAGCAAACGTTTGAGGTGTCTGAGAAGATATCTGAGATAGTGTCTAACCAGTTGTCCGAGCAAATGCTTGAGCAATTATCTGAACAATCGCCCGAGAAAACATCCAACCAGATGTCTGAAGAAAGGTCTGAGATGTTGTCCGAACCAACACATGAGAAAGTATCTGACCAATTATCGGAACAAATGCCTCAGGACTTGTCTGAACAAATGTCGGAAGCATTGTTTGAGGAAATGCCCGAGTCATCATCCGACCAAATGTCTCAACAATTATTAGATCAAGCGTCTGAGGCAATGGCCTGAGCAAAGGTCTGAGCTAATATCATTTTCTGAGCAAATGTCTGTTCAAATGTCAGAGAAAACATCTGAGCAAAATTCTAATCTATTGGCTGGGAAAGGTCCGACCTAATTTCTGAGCAGATTCCTGATAGAATGTCCAAGTCAATATCAGTTCAAGTACCTGACCCAAGGTTAGAGCAAATGGACGATTGTTTGTCTGAGCAATTGCTTGAGCAAGCAGAACATAGTTCCGAGCAGCTTACCAATCAATGTCCCAAGCCATTGCTTGAGCAAACATCCAAGGAAGTTTTTGAGCGATTGTCTGACCCATTGCTCAACCAAGAAAATAACTTAGAGCTTGAAGTTGGTTCATTAGAAGAATTGTTTAGAATTGATAGGTATCTGATAGATGCCCCTAGTGCAGATGAAGATCCAAATATAATATTGACCGATGTGTTATGGTCTGATCCATCAAAGGAAGAGGGGCTTAAGACAAATAGAGGTCGAGGCTTAGGTCTGCAATGGGGTCCTGATTGCACTGAAGCATTTCTGAAACAAAACAACTTAAAGGTAACGTTAATCTCCTATTCAGTAAATGTTCTTACATTGAATATGTTGCAAATGGTAAAAAGTTTGTATGTATGTTCTGAAAATATTTTTTTACTAAATAATGAACAAAATACTTTTGTCACAGATATTCAGAACATGCATAAACAAAATTACTACTCAAAACAAAATTTTTGAAAGTTACTTCTTCTATGGAGTTAATTATGTGCAGACTCTACACATCAAACCAAATACTTCTGCAAGAGTTTTATACTGTTAATTGACATGCATTGTCAAGCATGCAATGCTTTTCCGTGTCTATTTTCTCTCCTCTCTTTCTTTTCCTTCTCTCTTTCCGTTTGCTTTTGAAAACTTAAATGTGTTTTTCTTGCGATTCCTCTTGGTTTTTTAGTTGGATGGAGCATATCAATGTTCATTTCATAAGCTTTCTGAACTTGAAATTTGTTTGAGATAGGAATATCACTTTAATTTTGTTGTTCTAGGCTATTATAAGATCGCATGAAGGCCCTTACGAAAGGGATGGTCAACACTGATTTTGGTGATATGTTGAATGGATGTAGCATAGATCATGATGGAGAATCAGGAAAGCTGTATACGCTATTCAGTGCTCCAGATTACCCTCAGGTGTTGCTCCCTTTGCTCGTTAACATTTCTTTAACCCATATCACTATATTTGTAAGCAACTGTCGTAATTTTTCATTCTTTTAGGGGGCTTTGCAGGTATAACATTCATGACGCCGGCCATTTTAGATGTAGATTAGTGTGATAGAATACATTTGTTGATTGAATCCTAGGTCTTAATTGTGAGGATC
Source organism: Begonia masoniana (assembly GCA_022432975.1). Lineage (NCBI taxonomy): Eukaryota > Viridiplantae > Streptophyta > Magnoliopsida > Cucurbitales > Begoniaceae > Begonia > Begonia masoniana. Next base: position 2,203,084 of record CM039504.1, read on the forward strand.
GTCTAATTTTAGAAGGATTAAGAAAAAAAAAAGGAACTTTGAGTTCTCCTCTCCATATGTAAAATGGGTTAGATTTGTTTGTTGGTTTAATTTTCTTAAATGAAATGAGCATTTGTATCTGACATCAGATCGACCAAATGATCTCGTATGTTGGCTAAGCTTCCTCATCATCCCCATCCCATCCCAACACCCCCAAAAAAAGAAAGAAAAGAAAGAAGATCATCTGCCTAAGCAATTGAGCTCTAATATGTTTGTTTATTTGCAGCTTGGTAAGAAAAGCTTTCACAATGAAGGAGCTTATGCTGTGTTGGAGCCACCTAATATAGAAACTTCCTACTTTCCACACGTTTAAAGCTGTAGATAGACCAAAGGTATAAACGAGTTGAGTGTGATAGGCTCTTTCTATCCATTAGTGAAAGATGTTGCTGAGTTCTTTGGGCTTTTCTGAAGTCGGCCTGATTGTATCGAATTATAAATGATGCTATGAGTTTTCTGGTCTTTGAAAAGTCGGAAAATCTTGTTTTTTTGCCTTCGACTATTACATGACCTGCTTATCTGTAGGCAAAAGAGAAGTTTGTGTATTTCTTCTCTGACATTTTGATAATTGTTTAAATTTATTACGCAGGTAGATGCTTACTTTGTTAGTGAGAAAGAAGTTGAAAATGGTCAGGACCTAACATTATTGGTAGGTCAACGTTTCTTGCCATTTAGTTCCTGATTTTGATCACTTTCTTCTACTTCTTACCAAGCCAAGAATTGCCATTGCCATTGCCGTTTCTGTTCTACGATTCTCCAGTTCTTATTCACCATTCTTCAAACACATTCTAAAATTGTATCAAATGCATGAGAAACAGGCCTTGACTGATGGTACCCCTTTGGATATATCATATCCAGCCAGTACAAGTTCTGGCGTTAATTTTGCGGCATTGGGTATCTTGAATCCACCTCAGTGGAGTGTTACGTTAAGTGACGACGAAGCCGGCTCTCAGAACGTTGAAGTTCCAAAAGCTCCGGTAGTAGAAGGACTTCCTCTACCATCAAATCTTGAGGTCAGTGACACTCTTTGAGACCACAGTTTATTGCACTGCATTTCATGTGAGACCTAAACTGCACTACCGCCATTTATAGAACCCCCACAGGGCTGCTTACGAGTACTTCTTGGAGCTCATCGCTGGACTGAAGCTTATGGTTCAGAAAACGGTGAGTTGAAGTTCATTTTTTCATGATCAAGAAAAAAAAAAAAAGAACATCCTTTGAAACTTAGATCATTTTTCTGAAGCAGGGGAGCAAGACCAAGGATCATTCTCCTTTACACAAGAAGAGGAAATTCTCTTAGATTTAGCTGAGGACTCGAGATTCAAATTTGTCTTGGCGAAACTTGGGACTGAAATGGGAAAAACTCAATACGAGCGTAAAACACGCGAAAGACAGGTGTTCGACCTGTCTGTCTTGTCCTTGAATCAACCTCTCTGCTTTGTAGCCGACACTGCTTGGCGAGGAGATTCGAAGACGAATTCGAAGCACAGAAAAATTCGAGGACAGATGATTTGAAAATAACGTAGGCCTCCAAGATTGTCATTGTGTGGCTGACATGATTTCGATCAGTTCTTAAATAAATCAATTTGATGTTCTAGAGATTCTGAGAGTTCTTATTTCCCTTCCATGTTCATCCTCTTTTTAGCTTACTGAATTTCCTATCCTATCGTTTCTTTTTCTTCGTCACGATGAATATTTGAATGTATACTATGAATTATTATGATTGTGATCAAAGAAAATTAAACTTCACTCGTTCTTTTCATGAACAAACAGTGGAATCAAACCAAGTTTCACCATCACATCCTAGCAGATTGGACAACAACAGACTGGGGAATAATACCAGAATCCTGAAGCATACCATATTCACTCGAGTGGAATCCGGGGGCATTCCTGCACATGAAAGGGGCCGGCGAGGCTTCGGCCCGACAGATGGGGCAACTCGAGTGAGAACACAACCATGTATCTACGCACTGGGCATGAAACGTGTGCATACACACCGGCAGAGTCCGTAGCCTATCACCATCCTCGAACTCGGACAAGCAGACTGAGCAAGTTCCTTCTTCTCCGACAAACCCCTCACCCTTGTCATACACTCGCCCAGGAATCATCTCATCGACTAAGCAGAGGGCGTGTGACGGATTTGTGGCTGTTTGAGGATCGGCATCGGGTGGTCCATTGATGGCCTCCCGGCGACTGCAACAGCAAGCTGTGATGCAGTGGTAGATTGTGACGACCACGCAGGCTGAGCCTACGGCTATCAGAATGTAGTTTATTTTGGGCATATTAACAAGGGCATCATTGTTTGCCATGAGAGGAAGAGAGAGATAGGAGAGAACGTTGAGATAGAGAGAGAGAGAGAGACCATCTTGTAACCTTGGGATTAAGAAAGACAAACTAAGCCAGAGAGAGTCATACCGTATGACATTGACGGTGTTTACTAGATTAGCAATTGTCTCGTCTGCGTCTTTTCTTGTCCAAGTGCCAGTAATGAAAACTCCAACATTCTTCTGCGCTGAATCAACTTCACTTCAAACAAAAACTAAAAACAGAGACCTGATAAAGATCAAATTTTAGCCCAAGAATCTAAAAGAACCGACCCAGAAACACAATTAAGATGGATTGGATAGAAGTGATGAAGAGAGTGTAGACAGCAAAGGTGGACCAGAATTCTGACATGTCTGTGATTTGTTTATTCGGGCGAAATTATGATGATGTTTGAATAAAGATGATTAGTTTGGAAAAGTATTCCACCAATCACATGCACTGTCACTTCCTTTTTTCATATTCCTTCCATGATTTTTTGATTTTCCTTTTTTTTTGGCTCTTTCTCTCTCTATATCTCTCTTTCTCTCTACAGGAGTTGAATAGATTGGACTGAAGAAGTAAACTTTATTTATCTTGCCTTCAATGCCGTAGCTAAAGCTTGCGTTTTTTTGGCCTCTCCAGAAACCCCTCCTTTTTTCCTTTCCCTTCTCCTTCCTTTTCCCACGCACTTTTCCCAGTTTTCCCTCTCATTTTCGATTTTCCTCGCATCCCATCTCATGGAAATCATGCTCTGTCTCGTGACGACTCCTCCCTCTCTCTCTCCTCCATTCTCGACCCCAAAAAGTTTCTTTCTTTATGTCCCCAAGTTATCTCCCCTCAAAACCTAATAAATATGAAGCGAGGTGCAGTTTTTTCCTCCGTTTTGTTTGAATCTTATGAATTTAACCAATTCTGACCAGCGGCGGCAGCAACTAGAACATTACAACAGCCATGCGATCTCCTCACTCACAGCGCGACGGTGGGCCGACCTCGCCGCGCCTGCGCATCCCGGCCCCTCAGTTTCACTCTACCGTCTCGTTGCAGAAGCTCAAGCGATTCAACTCTCTAATCCTTGCGTTCCGTTTGGCTTCCTTTTGCTTTTCCTTGGCTTCCTCTGTTTTTATGCTCACAAACTCTCGTGGCTCCGAATTTCCTCATTGGTCTGATTTCGACGCCTTCAGGTACGCCGTTTTTCTGAGTTCTTTCATTACTCTTAAAAATTCATCATGTTTTCTTCTTTAAGTTTCATTTCTCCTTTCACCTACTCAGCCTCTTGAAGGAGTTTTCAAAACTCTGTCAACTCATTAATTTCGGCTCACACAGCCGCAGAAGAAGCTCAATTCTTCTGCTTCTAACTAATTAAACAGGTCTCTATCTAGCAATTCAGTTTAATTGTTGAAATTGATTGAAAAACCACGGGCGCAGATTCGTTTTCGCCGCGAACGCAATAGTAGCGGTGTACTCACTCTTCGAAATGGTAGCCTCCATTTGGGAAATCTCGAGAGGAGCCACTATCTTCCCGGAAATGTTGCAGGTCTGGTTCGACTTCGGCCATGACCAGGTTTCAAAAACTTAAAATCTCTCCCCTTTCCTCTTCTTCTGCAAGCTTTTGAATCTCATTTCGGTTTCCATTCTGTAGGTGTTCGCTTACCTTCTTCTGTCTGCGGACTCAGCAGGAACGGCGCTGGCGAGGACTCTACGAGGAACAGCCACGTGTACGGCCTCAAAAGCGTTCTGCATCCAATCGGACATCGCGATCTCCTTGGGATTTGCAGGGTTTCTCTTCTTAGGGTTGTCGTCTTTGCTCTCTGGCTTCCGAGTCGCTTGTTTCATAATCAACGGCTCTCGTTTCCACATTCAATCTTAAGAAAACATCAGGGCCGTCCATTCTTTCTCTTCCATAATTCATTTGTTTTTTTTCTTATTTGTGTGCATTATTAGAAAACACTTGTCATGATCTTTTATTATTGGTTGATTAATAAGCCACTAGTAACATTTGATAGTGACCCAATGAGCTTTAGGTAATCAAAAAACTCCATGGATAGAGCAAAACAAGTTCCTTCCATGTAAGGATTTCATCGTCAGCCTTTCTTCACATTATTGTTGAATACTAATCCCCTCTTTTTTGTTCGAAAAGTGAAGCTTATAATGACCAATGGGGTATGTTAGAATTTAGAAGATCTTTTGTCTTTTTCAAACTTAAAGATTACCAGTGTGAGAATGTGACAGAAAATGGTGACTTGGTGAATTGCCATAATTATTTCCCAACACAATCATTTTCGACAAAATCCGTGGCGATCATGTTTTTTCGTCTGATCATTATTATTTTCAGCAATTTCAACACGTCTTATCCAATGACACTATACCCCATATTTTTAATTCTTAATTAATTAATGCAGAAAAAATAAAAACTTGTCAAAGCTTCATAATTGAAACTCAGAAAAAGAAGATTGACTTTCTGAGGTGATGCATATCAAACTTTGGTGAGACGACTAAGAATGATAACACAGCTGGTCCCCGATGAAACTTATCGGTGCATGGGAAGAAGGAAGTAATGGCAGCTTCCTTCCTGCATCTTTTGATCGACAACGGTATGAATATTTGTGAACAGCAGAGATAACATCAATGCCATTCAACAGACAGTAAAAGAGCCAATTTTTTTGATTGATCGTTGTAGCTACAGGAGCAGGAAGGGTACTCCCATGGCGGAATTGAAACCTATGAGAGATTTATCAGGTGAAGCAGCCTTTTATACCTGTCATTTGCAACTTAGATGGCGAAACAATAGCTTCAACTATTGTTCCTTTTGAGCGTATCCCTATATCATCTCTACAAGGAGGCCATAAAGCTGATGTAATCTTGCCGACGACCAAAACTCAAATCCCAAGTGAAAAAAACAAAGGAGCCTTCACAGACAGCCAAAAAAATAGAATAAAAAGTGTGGCTGCTGGGATTCGAGCCCAGGTCTCCACGGCCACAACGTGGAATTCTAACCACTAAACTACAGCCACATTATGCATTGGTTTAAGACAAGTAACAATTAATCCAATGGTATAATAACTAACGCCTGCGCAAGCTCAAAAAATTTGAACTTTTAGTTGAAAATGATCTTCGTTTAACGAAATGACACGGCTTCTAAATTAATAACTTTTACCCGCGATTTTCGGTTATTAGTACTTATGTACACCGGAAGATGCGTTGGCATTTCGCATTTTTAATCGTATTGGCGGTCCAAGAACCTTAAATTCTCCACTTCAGTTCCGGGAAAGTTTGGATTTTGATATTGTCGGGTAACAATATCATACTTTGCACCAGTTTTGCTTTCCTTTATTCCTGTCATTTTGCGTTTTCGTTGTTTTTTCCCTTCCGAATTCATTAGTTTTGTCGACAGATAGTATTAGATCTGAAAGTTTTAGGTGGCTGTTAACTTTCGTTGCAGAGAAGCTTTGTTTACTTTCTAGTTTTCGTCATTTTGAAGGTTTCTCTCTCTCTCTCTGGTCGCGTCCTGTTCTTTATTATATGCAATTTGACACAGCATAACCAAAGTTAGCATTTCTGGAACTGTAACTTGATTTCCCATTCCGGAAACAAGAAAACAAACGATATTTTCGATTTGTAATTCTATTTCTTTATGTAATTTCAGTAAATGGGCCAGTTTGACATTGTCGATTTGATAGTACATTTTGAAACTTTTATAGTTTTTTCATATTCTTCTTCTCCTCCATTTGAATTTGGTAATATGTTGCTTATTTATTGTTTATGTCTGTAAAACTTAGGGCTTTTCGTCTTGGATTATATGGTGAAGTGACAATTTTCACTATTTTGGAATTTCAGAAAGCTGTAGAAGAAAACTGAACAATGGCAAAGGAAGCTTCAAATGGAGATGCTTATGCATCTACAAAACCACCACCAACTCCATCTCCTTTGAGGAGTGCCAAATTTTTTCAGGTAACTTCTCTCCCATTTTCTGCTTTGTCATCATGTTTCTTATTAGATCTCCTACTTTACTGTTTATGGCTTGGTTGAGATATTGGTTTGAAGTTTGATCTTCTCTTGGATTAGACATAATCGCGTTGATACAAGATATTTTGATCATTCATTGTCATGTTTTATTTTGTTTTTGGATCTATAGATGTTTATGAAGCCTAAACGCAATTTTTTTAATTTATTTAAAATCGAAAACTGTAAACTGACTCATTTTGAAGGTTGTCTTGGTTGTTCAAACTTTGTTGATAATGTGTTGTGGCGGCAGGCTAACATGCGAATTCTGGTCACCGGAGGAGCTGGATTCATCGGCTCTCACCTTGTCGACAAATTAATGGAAAATGAAAAGAACGAGGTAAGAAATCGTTTTTTCATTTGAATTGGAAGATCCATTTATATGTAAATTTTCGATCTTCATTTCTCTTGGTAGGTTATTGTTGTGGATAACTACTTCACTGGATCCAAGGACAACCTTAAAAAATGGATTGGTCATCCTCGATTCGAGCTCATCCGTCATGGTATTTCTTCGATTATCGTTATTTATTTTATTTTCTTCCAAATTTCTTTTATATTTTATCGCATGATACTACAGATGTCACAGAGACATTGCTTGTTGAGGTTGATCAAATATACCATCTGGCCTGCCCTGCTTCTCCGATATTCTACAAATATAACCCCGTAAAAGTATGTATCTACAAATCGTAACAAAATGGAGTATGGTTTTTTTTTTTTTTTGAACAAATCGTTGAGCTTTTAACAGACAATAAAGACGAATGTGATTGGCACATTGAATATGTTGGGGCTTGCCAAGCGAGTTGGAGCCAGGTTTTGAAGTTTGAATGATGCCAAATCTTTATATCGATGGAAAAATCTAAAATTGTTTGTTATATTTATTATTTGCCGATGAATTGTAGGATTTTGCTTACATCGACTTCGGAGGTGTACGGAGATCCACTGGTGCACCCTCAGACCGAGAGCTATTGGGGGAACGTCAACCCCATTGGTAAGCTTGCTGCCTTTCTGGTCTAGTTGATGAACTTACCCTCTGGTTTTTGTAGTTTGAGACGGCTTTTGATGGATTATTCTGCAGGGGTTAGAAGTTGCTACGATGAGGGGAAGCGAGTGGCTGAAACACTGATGTTCGATTATCATAGGCAGCACGGGATAGGTAGATAAATTTTGGTGCTTTGTCTAAAATTCAATTTTTGTTTTCTCTCAACATAATTGCTAATTGATGGTATAATTATTGTTCTATCAGAGATAAGAATTGCTCGAATTTTCAACACATACGGACCCCGCATGAACATCGACGATGGCCGTGTCGTTAGCAATTTTATCGCTCAAGCAATCCGGTCAGTGTTTGTCTTCGAATATCTTTTATTCGCCGAGTACTCGAATGACATTTACTCGAATGCACAGCGGTGAGTCTTTGACGGTTCAATCTCCGGGAACCCAAACACGAAGCTTCTGTTACGTCTCTGACATGGTATGAACAAGTTAATTTTCTTGCATTAAGGTAATAAACGGGTATAATTGTTAGTTTTGCAACTTTGACTTCTTTTTAAAACCGAAGGTTGATGGACTTATCCGGCTTATGGAAGGAGATAATACCGGGCCGATTAACATAGGAAATCCAGGTTAATATTCATAATTTGCACATTTGATACATATACTTACACAAATACCATATTCACGTCGATACATCTGATGGAATTCCAACCTGCATGAGAACCAGCAATTGACGCCATTTTGTCCGAAATTTAATACTTTTTTGTTCCAGGGGAATTTACAATGCTTGAATTGGCAGAGACAATTAAGGAGGTAAATTCTTGTTTTTATATTTGTTTATATGGGAAACTCAAAACTGGAGCAAAAATGGGAAAAACAAAGGACAAATATTTTGTCTGCAGCTGATAAATCCCGAGGTGGAGATCACAATGGTGGAAAACACGCCGGATGATCCTCGGCAGAGGAAGCCGGATATTACAAAAGCAAAGGAAGTGCTTGGATGGGAGCCGAAGATCAAGCTCCGGGATGGACTTCCGCTCATGGAAGACGATTTCCGGGCAAGACTCGCCGTCCCTCAGAAGAAATCAACTTGAGATTACTCTATAGCATTGTGAAGAAGTGTAATGAGTTGTCGTTTGGAGATTGGCTGAAAAATAAAGGTGTGTAATGAGTATGTGAGTCACGATGACCTGATTTAATTTATAAGTTACGGACTAAACTTAAAGGGTACATCCATCCGAGGAGAAAATACAACTATGGTGATGATTGTTAATGATGTCACGATTAGGGTTTTAGTGGGATAAATTTAGCCCGCCCACCACCAAATACCAAAAGAATCTTATAATTATTTTATGATACAAATGCTTCAATTATTAGATAACGCCACTCTCAAATAATATTTAAAGTTAGAAAATACGTAAAAAATTATATTTCGTACAATTAATATGATGCAAACAAAGGAGATTAATTAGTGTGCGACTGAAAAAACGTGGTCGAATATGCTTCCACCATGGATTCTGACGTGGAGATGACCCACTTGTTGAGTGGGGCCCTCGTATCCGACAACCTTCGTTTTCTTTTTGTGGAGTACAAACACTGAATCTAATCGCCTTAGCGTCACAGAAGAACCACGCAGAGGTTGGCCAATGGTCATGGCGAAGGTGAAGGGGAGCTAATGAATTCTTCCATAGGGTTTCGCACCTCTTGAAGGGCTGTTCGGTCATTTTTTACCGTATGAGGAATGGGCATTCCGTGCGACGACGTTGTCCAGATTCAACACGGCAAGTTTCCCGGCGACCCGGTGGTCGTCACGGTGAATTGCCCCGATAAGGCCGGTCTGGGATGCGATTTGTGTAGAATTATCCTCCAATTCGGTCTTCACGTCACAAAAGGAGGTATCTATTTTCATTTTAGATCGCCCTCCCAACCGAGAAGTGGAAAATTTAGCTGCTCAACTTCTTTTTGTTTGTTTTCTATTGGGAATTATGCTGATTTGCGTACTATCATTATTTCTGCTTCTAATTTCAAAGCAAAATCTCGAGGGTGCATTAGTTTTAGTTTTTTTTTTTTATTCATTTGTATATTTTGTAGTTAGCTTCTCGTTTTAGTGTTCTTGGCTTTCTTCTAAGTTGTGTTTCATTGTAGGTCTGAAAATTATATGTTGAAGATATGAAAATTTATTACACTCCAACTTTTTTGGTTCAGATTTTTCTACCGATGGAAGATGGTGTTACATAGTTTTGTGGGTTGTTCCCTATCCTCAATCACTCACTGTGGACTGGGAAAGCTTGAAAAGTCATCTTCTAGCGGAATGCCCTTCCTCTTTGTTTTCATATTATTTCAACCAGAAGAATAGTGGTCCATCCTCTTCATCGTTATATTTGTTAAAAGTCTGGTGCCTTGACCAAAAAGGAATATTACATGGTAACTATAAAAATTGCATCTTTATCATTATCTATTTCTTTTCATGGATCTGAACATATCTGCTTTGGAGATTTCTACAGATGTCACTAAAGTTCTTTGTAAGCTTGAACTTACAATTCAAAGAGTGAAAGTGATGCCCACCCCAGATGGCAGAGCCTTGGACCTTTTCTTCATCACTGATGGACTGTAAGTTTTGTTTATAAGCTTAAAAGTAGTCAAATAATACCTCCTGACTGCTAATTTGATTAATATATAGTGACATCTTTTGCATAAAGGTTGAAACTTGTCTGCCGATGTTATGGCTGGCCCTACTCTGAAAGAGTAAATGGAAGGAAAAGATGAGAGTTGACTCTTAAAAGTTTGAAAACAAATGATTTACTCTCATTGTTCAAACCCATATCGTCGAGAGATAGACCTTTATTTCTCATTCTCACTCACTCCTCTCTCTTCCCCTCCTTTTTTGACTGGGAATAACCACTTCTGAGGAATGACACTATTCACTTTATTGCTGGAATAGATCTTCACTGAAAGAATCTTAATGTATCGATAATTAATGAGAATCTTAGAAAGTCTGCAACAACAGTCATTTTGTCGTGCATGTTTGACATTGTTTTATGAAGAGAATTGACTTTGACATTGTTTTAATTCTATTCGAGTTCAGGGAGCTATTACATACTAAACAGAGGCGAGATGATATATGTCAACATCTAGAAGGCGTTCTAGGGAAGTGCTGTATAACGTGTGACCTTCAGTTGGCGGGGCCTGAATATGAACGCCTCCAGGGATGTTCTTCTCTTTCCCCGGCCATCGCAGAAGAGTTATTCAGTCGCGAGACCTTAGACAAGGATAATAAATTAGTAGTATCCTCGGATCAGAAAGTCACAATTGTGGTTGATAATTTATTGAGCTCAGTGCACACCTTGCTTCAAATCAAGTGTGTTGATCAAAAGGGCCTGCTATATGACATTATGCGGACTTCAAAAGACTGTAATATTCAGGTACATTTTCTTGTTGCCCTCCACTGTGTTTTTAATTCATTTCCCCAGAAATTATACATTTTGATGATATCAGCTGGATAGTTTATATGCTGATTAAAAAGAAAAAGGCTGGATAGTAATGATCGTTTTGACCCACTAATGCTGAATGTTTATGGAGTAAGACTGAGATTGTTGCGTCGTTTTAGGTTGCTCATGGTAGGTTCTCTTCACGTATAGAAGGGTCTAGAAATATAGACCTACTAATCCAGCAAAGTGATGGGAAAAAAATAGTGGATCTTGAGAAGCAAGCTGTTTTTTGTTCCCGACTAAAGGAAGAAATCCTTCGTTCTTTGAGAGTGACCATTGTTAATAGAGGCCCTGACATGGAGCTCTTGGTGGCCAATCCGGTTGAGCTATCGGGAAAAGGAAGGCCTCGTGTTTTCTATGATGTCACATTGGCGTTGAAAATGTTGGGAGTATGCATTTTCTCGGTGAGCATTGATACCACCATCTCTCTCTCTCTCTCTGATTTAATCGGTCAGCATTTGTATAATCTCTCACTCTGAAAAATTCGTCTTTGTGGTGGATTATAGGCCGAAATTATGAGGCATTCAACATCAGACCGCCAATGGGAAGTTTACAGATTTCTTTTGGCAGAAGGTCGAGAATTATCATTAGCCCGTAACATGGCACGGTGCAAGATCATAGATAGAGTTAGAAAAATCTTGATGGGATGGTGAAACGATCTACAGGCGTTGTCTCATGCAAGGGATGCAGGATCTTCATCCGATGAGCTGCAACTTATGAAGCTATAGAGCAATGGTTTCGCAAAATGAAGAAATTACGGGTAGTGAATTTGGTAGATTCACCAGAAGCGCGGGAATTGTTTAAAAGCAAAGGTTTTTGGTTGTGATCTTATGTTGTCATCTTTGTTGTTTTAATGTTATTTTCCAAAATTAAGTTCAAATGATGTCCTTTCTCGGAAGCATCTTGTAATATAGTTTTGAATTTTGATGTGTATCCTTGTCCGGCTTGCGTCCTACGTGTCTATTTATCGACAGAGAATTGTATTATTGTACGGAGACTCAAATTTTACACTCTGATCGTGTTGTTCATTCGTTAAAAGATGACTTATACTAACGAATAAATGACTAATAGAAGATATTTAGGTAAAAAAAAATACTACAAAGGTGCAATTAATTATGATTTTTTCAGACTTTTAAAGTACCTATCTCCACCCTCTCTCAACTGTAAATTAGGTTTTATGATTATACAAAGGTATGAGATTGAATCCAGGAGCCATGCATGCTTTAAGAGATACACGTGTGCAATCTGGATAGGATTCTTCAATCTCAAAGACTGTATTAAAAAAATCTAGTCCATCAGCGAATACTGATCGGACGGTGCGAAAGTGAGATGGACAGGTGTATTGTAGGATTTACGTGTACCTAATCTGTAAACGTTAGCTTAGCCTATTTGGCCAGTTTGGGTTGGTGTTTGAGTTGAAAAATTATTTTAATGGGCCGGGCTTTTACCTGTTGAACGGGAATTTTAATTAATCCAGTAATTAGGATTAGAAAGTGAGATTAAGTTAATGCGTGATTAGGAGTTGTATTACCTACCCTTAAACGTCATTTTATAAAGAGAAATTCTAAGCCGATGATTGCCAGCTAATAAAACCTCATGAAACTACGCCAGTACGGACAGCTAATATTCCTAAATTAATATTTCTTCCCTCTTTTTTTCTTAATCTCTCTCTCTCTCTCTCTCTGCCTTTTGCACTTGAAGTTCAGTTTGATTCGGTTTCCAATGTAGAAGTGGTACTCAGAGGCGTCGAGCTCGCTCCGATTCTTTTGCTGGTTCGTGATTTTGCTTTCATTTTCGCCGTGCCATGTCTTCGAGCTATAATAGTCCGTCTCGGAGCCCTGGGAGTTCGAGGCTTCAGCAGTTCGGTGGGGCCGGTAGTGTTTCTAGGCTGAGATCTTCATCGCTTAAGAAGCCTCCGGAGCCGTTGAGAAAAGCAGTCGCTGATTGTCTTTCTTCTTCTGGTTTTGGCTCGCACCATGGGGGCCCCTCTTCTTCCGTGATCGTATCCGAAGCGTCGAGGACTCTTCGAGTGAGTAATTGTCCTTGGATCTTGTAACGAACGAGTTTTATGACTATGAGTTATGTAAATTTCGCTTCACTCTTTTTTCTTGATAATGCGTTTTGCTTTATTTGATGCGAATTTCTAATACAAAAAGAAAAATCCACAGAAATGGAAAATTAGGAGAATTGAGGTCTAAATTTTGCAGTTTCAGTGGGAAAAAGTTTGTGGATGTTGGTCAGATATCTTTTTTGAATTGGATATGCATTCTAAGATATTGGCTTGTTATCCTGTTACGAAACAAATTCGTTTTTGGCTAGGCCGATGAATATAAAAATGAATGATGAATGTATTCTCCATCCCAGTACAAGGCAGAAAATTTTAACATTTCATTTCTTTAGAAGATTTCTTTGGCTCAGTAGTTCGGAAGAGAGCATGGGATTACTTACTAGTCAGTCCACCGCATTGTTTATATGGCATCTCTTTTCATATTTGGTCGACATTTATATTATCAAATTGTTCCTGCCTCTCCTTTCTTTTGTTTTATTTTTGTTCGGCAACCTTCGCCTCAAAATATATGGTCATTTGGTTTAATTGATCCCATGGGTTGTTAATAACATCCATAAAGGTAGAACTATAATGTTTTGATTCTGAGGAACTAAATCTCGATTAATCTGGCTTGTGGGAGAGATTGATATTTGACCTGTTATTTTAGTCACAATTATATCGTGCTGTTTTTACTTATACCTTTTTTTGTTTCTTATAGAAATAACTTATTTTTACTTATTTTTTCATCACGAGGAAAAAGTTTTTTTGTGCATTCTTGTGTATTGGAGAGCAGTTTCTTATGAAAAATAATTAGATGAGAGCTGTGGGTTTAAAGTTAAATCCTATTTGATTTGAATTTTGGGCTTTGTTTAACTTAATTAGTGTGTTTGGCTTGATGTAGTGTGCTTCTGTGTTGTCTTTCAAGTTCTTGACATTGCAAGAGAAGGAAAAGACCTAACTTAACCAGTTTGCTTGACAATAGCGTGCGTGCTGTTGCCCGGTAGTATATAATATTGCTAGATATCCCAAAGAAACAGTATAACCCTCTTCTCATTTATGACTATCAACAGCCTTTGTGCAACTTATTGTTGTTTCAAAAGTATCATGCTATTAATTCGTTATCATAATAGTCAATGAATTTTTGAAATCTCAATTTACATCTACAAAATAACAGGACTATTTGGCAGCTCCCACCACAATGGATCTAGCTTACAGTATGATTTTGGAACATACAATTTCAGAGAGGGAGCGTAGGTAACTATAGCATGTGTATTCTTTTTAGTTATGTATGCTTTATGGCTCTTTTCTAACGAATGTGCATGTCATGTGGCCCAGCCCAGCAGTAGTTGCTAGGTGTGTAGCACTGTTGAAACGATACCTTTTAAGGTTAGTTCCCTGGATGACCAATTTCTTTTTTTTTTTTGGTGAGGGATTAAATCTATTGAATATTCTTCTTTGCTAATTTTACTGAATTACCTTCTTTTTTTGGTTACATTTTGTTTGAAATATTTCAATTTTTTCAACTATCTTTGTATGAAAGGTTTAAGATGTGTTTCCTTTTCTTTTCCCTTTTTTCATACGTCAACAATGTTATCATGAATTGATATGTTTTCTTATGATACTTAGAGTTGAAGATTAAAAAAAAATGCCCAAAGGGATGCAGAGCTGTCTAGAGTGAAACTTTGTCCCAAAAAGAACAATTCTACATAATAAGAACAAACTCTCAATTACATCTACAGTGTCTCTTTAAGTTAATATTCAAAATAGAGTTTCATTGGCACTGGTCAATTTGTTTCAGTTCCATTTGCTGTAAAACAATATTCAAATTCAACGTATCTGCCCATCTTCTGTCCACTGGAATGGATACTCGATTCTTTTTTACCCTTTTTTTAAGAGAGGTCCCGGGGTGTTTGGGTCGTGTTGGACGCGTTGGCACATTTTTTGTTCCTGATTATTGAACTTTTATTCAATCTTGGAAATAGAAGAAAGCTAATGAAAGCAAAGGTCAAGAATATCTTGGTTTAACAGAAGTTAGTCAAAAGATTGCTAGATGACATTCCAAGCTAAGCTCCTTAATAGAATTCCTATCGAACGGGAATTAGAAGTAGTGCTAGTGAGGGTATGGAGAAGAAATTCATCGAGTCTTTCAAGAAGTTATATAAATGAGATTGGCGCCCTAGACTTTGCGTTGGCACATATTTTGTTCATGATTATCGAACTTTTATTCTAGCATTGCTTCATTTATTGAAATATTTTTTTTCTGTTATGACTTTCAAGTTCCATGTTTTCATTTATGTATATTAGTGATTTACGATGACAAATTGGGGAGTGGTTTAGAGTGAAAAATTCTTATGCTAAATTAAGAGAATATTTGGCTAGACCATCATATCTAGATTACTTCTAAAGTTTCAATGATGACCTATTGATTACTTTGCTTGATATTCATATTTTTAGGCCTCAAATGTTATGTGAATGATCTGTTTCTTCTTTTCTGTGGGAGTTTGTCTCTTGAATAATTTTGCAGCGTGGCCTTCTCTTATGGTCTTTATTCAACTGCTTTCTTTTCTTGTGATTTTATTAAATGAGCGTGTTCTTATGAGAAATTTCTCTGGATGCTCCATGATATTACTATTTTACTTATCTTTGGAGTTAAAGAGTCGAGTGGTCTTTTCTTCCCTGTACATGTTATGCTTGACGGCTGAAAATATCTTCCTTCTATAAAATTCTTTTTTTTAAGTTGTTTCCCATACTTTACAGGCTCATGGTTTACTTTACGCTTGCAGATATAAGCCAACTGAAGAAACCTTATTGCAAATTGATCGATTTTGTGTGAACACCATAGCCGAGTGTAGTGTTACTCAAAATCAACATTTGTCTCCAAAGTCTGGTGCGTCAGTTGCTTCTACAACAACTTCTTTGCCGGTGTCTAGTTTCGCTTTAGGGCCACTTGTAAAATCATTGAAATATGTTCGTTCCCTCGTATCTCAACATATTCCAAAGCGATCATTCCAACCAGCTGCTTTTACTGGTGTGCCTTCTGCTTCAAGACTTCCTTCATTGTCGTCTTTTTTGAGTAGATCCTTCAATTCCCAATTAAGTCCTGCAAGTAGTGGAGAATCTTCAGAGAAAAAAGATGCTACAATTTTACCTGTTTCAAACTTATCAAATGTCGAAGAAGCTGGTGGGATTAAACATCTTGAGTACATTGCACTTGATGTTTTAAAATGGCGTTGGCTGGGGGAGTCTCAGTCCTCGCCTTTACCTGGTGTTGGGTAATAGTTTCATTAATCTTTTCAAACGTATTTTCTCAGCTTGACGGTCTGTTTATAGTTTTGGTTGCTTGTATAACTTTCAAATTGAGCAATGAATTGTGTAATGATGCAGCAATCAATCTGTGAATCCCCATGACATAGGAATACACAATCTTTTAGAAATAGGTGCAGCATCTCTTCTAATAGGAGAAGCTAAAATGAAGGGAAAACCTTGGACATGTTTTGGAACTGCCGATATGCCTTATCTTGATCAACTATTGCAGCCTTCTCCAGTGACAACCGTTACAAACTCTGCCTCTGATCGTCCCCATTTAAGAGCAATAACTGCATCTAAGCGCACAAAACTTGATTCTCATCGGATCTGGTATGTTATTTTCTTCACTTATTTTCTCAATTATGATTATAATGTAGCTCCTTCCTTGTAGATCACTTGTACAGTGAAGTCTTTTTACGGTGAATATTTTTTTCCTTTGGTTGAGAAGACAAGGTCAGCAAGAAATTGATCATACAAAGTCTCTTTATTGCTCTTAGAAATAATAATGAAGCAGCATTTTGACAGTAGAGCTCACATCTTTGTGGAGAAGAAATAATTTAGGAAAGGAAGAAACGAAGTAAAATATCTTAAACTAGTTTGAGTAAATTGGTCTAGCTAATCACATAATTGATTAAATTAAAATACCTTAAAAAACATCTATTATGGTTTATGAAAAGCTAATTAAACCTGGAATTATGATCCAAATTTATTTCTATTTTCGAACATGCTTGTGGATTAATAAAAAAGTCAAGAAGGATGTGTATGTTTTTATAGACAAAGGGTGATTCATAATCACTCTTTTACTGAATTCTTTCACAGCTAAACTTTTGTTCCCTTATATATGTGATTTCAATTGATCAAGATGCACCAATGTAAATGTGAGGTGCTTGTCTTGGTGTTTTTGGTGCCATCCCTGATCTGAGTTACAAGATAGATTTAGTAGTGGGATGCAACTCTGTAACTTAGTAAAACAATGAAAATATTTGAATGAGGAATTACTGTTTCTTCGTGCCATCTCTAATCTGACGAGATTGATTGGATACTGTAGTATGTTAATAAAATATCGTCAGAATTTAAGCCTTCATTAGTTAAGAATTAAGAACTCCAAATTGAGATTGATTGGTCTTCTTATTTTGATGATGCTGTTGGGCTTAAATAATTTAATGATGATAACAATAGTTAATACCGTCAAAAAATTAAACCACAGGCTGTTGGAAAAAGAATGCAACTCGAGGAGCTCTTTATTTTACCTGCTAAAGCGAATTGCTTTTGATGTTTTGATGACCAATACAATATATATGAAAGAAATAAAATCAAGTCCTGACCCCCTGTTCCTCCCAACACTCCGGATATGTATGCATTTATTTCGAATGCACTGATGTTTCTCGAGTAAGTTACTTCTTCTGTTGGCTAAGAAAGTTTGATATGTAAATATTGTTCTGAATACTGCACTCAGGAAGGATTCACCTGTGACTACATTCCGTCCTCGTGCTCGACAATTGTTCCAATATCGTCACTACAGGTATCCTCTATTTTATCAATCTTATGTAGTGATATATAACAATATGTATCCTGGGCGTACCAAGGGCTTTGAAAGTAATTGTATATGTTTGCTCGTACTGTTTAAAAAATAGGATAAGCTACAGAGAAAGATGCCTAAAGTTTGTGCACGCTGCATTTTTTTTTTTTTTACTTTTGTTGTATTTAGAAAAAAATTAATATCATGAAGATTGTGTTGAACAGTGGGAGTTTGTCATATTAAATTTTCATCAGTTTTTTTTTTTTTTTTTTGGTATACAAGTCTTTTCTTATTAGGTTGATAGCAATGCCTTGTTTCTGACAGTAAGCCTCCATTTTTCCTTTAAATTTTTTTGTTAAAAAACTTTTTCGCACTCCTTTTGGTGCGCCCATTGATATTAATACTTTTATCATTACTTCAGCCACCGCTACTCTTGTACAAGTACTCTTGTACAAGTACTCTTGTACAAGTGATTTCCTTGGATCAAGCAGTGTGTTTATGAATTGAAACACCAGAAATTGTGAAAGTTAAAGTTCTCGTCTTTGAATTCTTGAAGCTGTCGAAAATATTTTCTCTTTTCTTATGTTGTTAAAACATTAAATTCGATTCATTTATCAACTTTTAGGCTTTGATCATAACAGTATAGAAATATGTAGTTGTTTATTCATTTGATTTCATAAGTAATGCATTAAGTCTCTAGGATCTTATTAATTCAAATTAAACCTTCCTTTTCTCACATTCTCTCTCTGACATAATGCTTTCATGTGTATTAGCGAGCAACAACCTTTGAGATTGAATCCTGCTGAGGTATGTGAGGTCATTGCTGTTGTTTGCTCAGAAGCATCTTCACCAAATGCTATTCTATCAACACTATCATCTAGATTAACTACTAACGATGGCAAGCCATCCATGGATGTAGCTGTGAGCGTTTTGATAAAATTAGTCATTGACATGTATGTGTTGTTTGATCCTTGTCTAGAATGTCATATATTACCCCATCTTCCTTTTTTCTTACTGATTGAGCATGTTTAGATCTCTACTCTCAGGTGTAACCAAATCTGACTTAACATAATGTACTATAAAAGTAATTATAATTGCAATGTCCGAGCCATGTAAATTTACGAAATTTATTCATCCTTTGCTAGTAGCTAATTATATTAGTGGTTGAATCTCCAGACAGCCTGCTAATACTAGAAAAGGATCAGTAGTTTATGCACACTTAACGAAGAGTTTTGCTTCTAAAACACTGGCATTATTGATTAAATCAATCTCATTGTTGTGTCGAATTATCTAGGCAGAGGTTATTTTTTTTTATTTTTTTTGCATATATCCTGTAATAATTCATCATCATTGGTCATCAATCATCATTTGAGTAGACTGGGAAGGATGTTATAAGTAGGAACACTGGGATCCATGAACTTTTGAAGATAGCCATGGAATTCATTTCTTCTATATGTTAATGTAAATGGAAGATGGAATGAAATCATTGAACATTTTATCTTGTAGGTATGTGTTGGATTCCTGGACTGCTGCTCCTCTCACTTTAGTCATGCTTGAGGTGGGTCATACTGATTATGAATTGAACTTCAAGTATGGTATTTATCAAAATGACATTACTCAATTTAATTTGCATTAAATTAATTTATTTCAGGAAATGCTCAGTTCTCAAAAATCAGCTTGTAGGGTTCGTGCTTTTGATTTAATTTTGAACCTTGGTGTTCATGCACATCTATTAGAGCCAATTTTGATTGATGATGCTCCTCCGATTGAAGAAGAGTATCCTACAGAATATAACCTTGACAATGATGCTCAATTGACATCTCGTCTAAGGAAAAAATCAGATGTATACAAAAATCAGGATGCAGCCTCTGCTATTGAGAATTTTGAATCATGGATTCTTAACATTTTGTACGAGACTCTTCTACTTCTTGTCCAGGTATTGATACCATAGTCAGTGGAGGAATAGGTTGGAAAATAAGGAATAGCTTAGAAAATGTTGGTTTGGGATCTGGGGGACAAGTTGAGATATTTTTGCTGAAAGGAATTTTGTTTCGTTTTAATTAATTTAACCAAACTGCGGTTTCACTGTATTGTTTTTTATTTGTTGGAAATTATATGTTATTTAATATATAACATCACGGTGATTTTCACTTCGGCATCTCAAGGGGATACTTTGTGATTTCAGATAGAAGAGATGGAAGAATGTGTCTGGGCATCTGCTTTGAGCTGTTTACTTTATTTTGTCTGTGATAGAGGAAAAATAAGGAGAAGTCGATTAAGAGGTCTTGACATAAGGGTGAGTTGATTTACTTGTTGCTCAACAAATGTTTAAGCTTGTATTTTGAAAAAAAAAATGTAACCTTTTTTTTTCCTGTGAGGAAGACCAGGGGGAGAATTACAACCTTCTTTCATAATATTTTGAATGGAGAAGCCTTTCCACTTCTCATCTCTCTCTCTCTCTCTCACTCTCTCTCTCTCTCTTGTCAAATATAGATATAATGTATGTATCCCCCTTTATCTTTTCCCTACTTGGAGAGAAGTAACCCGGGAATGGCCTGAGGAGGGGGAGGGAAGTTTCATTCTTTTGAATCTGAGAATTTCTCCGCCTCTCTTATTTCTTGCCTTTTCTTTCATAGAGTAAGAAGGTAACGGGTAAGGTTCAAATGGAAGGGCAGGGAAGCTTAATTCTTAAAGAATTTGAATTGTTCTCTCTTCTCTATCTCTCTTCCTATCTATGTTATATCTTCTCTTGATAAGAACTGAAGTGGGAAATGTGCCTAATATATGTTCTTAAATGAGTAATATTACTGTGAAACTTTAAGCTAATATTAAGTGAGCAGCAGGTCATTAGTTTGATATTTTTGACTTTTGGTTTATATTTTCTACAAATTTTTTATACATTTCATCTTTTATAGTATCATTTTAGTAATACTCATTAGAAATGAAACTTCCTTGAAGCGACTGTTGGGGTATTGTCTTATTAACCTTTTAGTGGTACAGTTCAAGTGTGCAATATTCAAATACTTGAGTAGTGTTGCCAGTAATCGATTTTTGTGTTATTGAAAGTCAATTCTTAATATGGCTCTGGAAATTTGTGAGTTGATCTTCTGCTATTTTCAATCGGTTTACGTCCTGTGCTACTGATTCTATGGAAAGGCATGTGCCACCACTGATTACTCACATGTGATTTAATGCCTTTTCTTTCAATACAATGTAAAAAGTAATTTTGGGACACCACAAAGTTTCTATTGAAGGTCTGCGAACTCTAGAAACATCAAAGACAAATATTGTGGTGTGCTTTCTAAAAGATTCAGCCATGAATTAAGAATCGAGTATCATTACAAATATGATCAAGTTTTGCTATTATTTTCCTTTAATGCGCTGGGAACTTAGTTTTTTCACTTGTCAGTGCCACACTTTTGCTAATTGCCATGTTTTTTATTCAGGTTATCAAGGCATTTTTAGAAGCCAGCAGAAAGAACTCGTGGGCAGAATTAGTTCATAGCAGGCTTATTGGCTTGTTAACAAACATGTTTTATCAGGTGAATGATGATCCTACAGAGGCTGCTTTGAACTCCTCAATCTTTCTGTTAGAGCAGGTAGATCTGGTTGGAGGTACCGAATTTATCTTTGTTGAGGTAAGGTAATTATTTATCATGGAATTTTAGGGAGTTTTTTGGGCTGTCTCGACTTACATCTGAATAACAAGGAGAGAAAAATACAAACAAATTCCTGATGTTTTGCGTGCTTGTGAATTTAGTTCGACCCTCTTCATCTAGTTATACGTAAAGTAGTTCAGTATTACCTGTTTTTTCTTTAGTTCATCTCAGAGTACATTTTATTCTTCTTGATGCAAGCTTTACCTGAGTAACTAAGATCAGGGTAACGTGGGCAAGATAAAAACAAACAAAACTGGATATTCTCGTACAGTCATGTACTCAAGAACTTGGGCCTAAAGCTAATGGGACTAGCTAATATTTTATTTCCTTGATTAATGTCTTTATTTGTTGTGAATCCTCATTGTGATCACATTTAAAACTAATAAAGTGCTGCTGTCGGTGAAAAGGAGGAGAGTGAGAATGTTAATTGTAGTATTCTTTTTGCAATGCAGTATTCCCTTGCAAACTCGAGAGAGGAAAGGAGAAATCTATTTCTGGTGCTTTTTGATTATGTTTTGCATCAGATTAATCAAGTATGCATAGCTACTGGAGTTATGGAATATAGTGATGATGAGATAAGACCTCTTGCTGCACTCTTCGCTCTTGCTGATGCCCCTGAGGCTTTCTACATATCAGTCAAGCTTGGTGTTGAAGGTATTGGGGAAATCTTGAGATCATCTATCTCTGACACGTTATGTAGATATCCTAATGGCGAACGACTAAATATGGTAATGTTTTGGCACTCCACTTAGAAATACAATTTGTTTGCTGTAGGTTGGGTTGGTCACGATGTTTTTGGATTTTGTGCTAGTTACTTTTCTCCACTGTGACAATTCTTTTTTCTTATGAAGGACCCAAAAATTAACAAGGCATCTTGATTTTGTTTAATAGGGATCTTTTGATAAAGTACACATGGACTAATTAAAAAGAAACCATGAGTCTACTTAGTTTCTTAATGATAATCTTAGTTAAAATCAAATAAGAAAATAAAAATCCTCGTCATTTTGTAAAAAATTGATTTTTGACAATGTAATAATGATAAATTCTGGACAACTTAAAAAACTTAAACTATTGGATTGAAACTTGTATAATTATTTATATATTTCTTAAAATAAAACTATTTCTTTTATTTGTCATAATTGTGAATAATTTAATTTCAGAAGGAGGTAATTTTAAGAGACAGATTTGAACTTAGGATTTCTTGTTTTGATATCATGATAAGTTACTAAGTTGTTAGGATGAAATTAATTGTAAATCAATTTTATTTTTTTATGTTGGTTAACCATTTATTAGCTGTAGATATTGAAGTATTTATAAATAATGTACCTCTATTTCCCACCAAATATTGACAATATAAGTATCCATTGTTTGAAGATAATATCTGGCACCATATATATTCTTTCTGTTACAGCTGCATGTAAACTTTTGGTCATACTTGCTGTTGCCTAATTTTTTATTTTATTTGCAGCTCTTGGATAATTTAATGGAGAAATTAAATTCAATTATTAGTGCATTTACACATTTGGACAAAGAGTTTTCTGATATGATACAGATAACCAAATCTTTCAAGCTTTTGGACAATATTAATGGGGGTTTACTAAGAAATGGTGTTAGCTCAAAATCAAAGATCTCGTGGGCCACTTTGCATTCACTTATTCATTCTGAGAGGATGGCGTACCGCCAGAATGGGTATGCCTGGTTAGGCGATCTGCTTATTGCAGAAATAAGTGAGGAAAAGGATGTTAGTGTGTGGTCAAACATTCAAAAGTTACAGCTGAGAATTGCTCAGGCTGGAGTTCTTGATTCATCAGTTACATCAGACATTCCGCTGCCTATTTTGCTTATGTGTGGACTTTTGAAGTCAAAACACAATTTCATTCGGTGGGGCTTTCTATTTGTATTAGAAAGGCTTTTGATGAGATGCAAATTTTTATTAGATGAGAATGAAATGCGGAACTCAGTGAACAGTGATAATGAGAATATACACAAGGATATCTGTCTTGAGAAAGCTAATGCTGTTATTGACATTATGAGCAGTGCTTTGTACTTGGTGTTTCAGATAAATGAAACAGATCGGGTCAATATTTTAAAGGTAAGTTCGTACTAAACTTGCACTTGTGTTGATGGAATAATGCTGATGATTGGTGAAAACCAAATAATGCTTGGTTACAAAGCTCATGTTGGTTGTTGTAACAATCTCACTTGGTGAGGGAATCTTGGTAGTTTTTTTGCTCAGTGTTCTCTCTCTCTTTTTTTTTTTTTTTGAGGTTGTTGCGTCTTTTTATCTCTCTCCCTTAAGTTGTACACTTTGCACATTAACATAAAATTTTACTTACCGATAAAGAAAAGTTCACGAGATTTCTGAGCTAGGAGGGACAGTATTCTTCTGTAGCAGTTGATAAACTTATGTTTAATGGACATTACATTACTCTTGCAATTGTGAAAAGATTTATGTTACTTGTTTTCTTCCATTGACGTAAAATTTTATTTACCAATAAAAAGAAGTTCACGAGATTTCCATGAGCAAGGAGGGACAGTTTTCTTCTGTAACAGTTGATAAACATATGTTTATTGGACATTACAGTATTCTAGCAATTGTGAAAAGATTTATGTTACTGGTTTTCTTCCACTTGTTTGTGAACGGTGTTATATTGAAATTATTATATAAAACCAGATATATCTTTCCTTTGGTCATTTTTGGTTTCTATGGCATAAATTTAATTAGAATGCAGATGAAACAAGCTCATCTAACCAAATTTGATATTTGCATGGATATGATAATGCACGTCTGCATGGAAGATCTATAACCTTAAAACCTTTATGTATACACGTCGTTATTGATGTGTCCATTGATAAATGTGCATTAATAGCAAAGACATTTATCCTTGGTGGCTTTTTCTGACATTTTCTTTTGGTTTTGCCACCAGATGTGCGACATATTATTCTCTCAACTGTCTTTGAGAGTTTCTTCTGCAGCTAGGATGCCACGTGGAGATGCAATGCACCCAGACTTAAATTTAGGGTACATTGGTGAAAGTAAAAGGATTAATATTGCTGAATATTTTCCTCCACCTGAGAACTATTACTCAGATGAATTGAAGGAAGCAGCTGATAGCAGATATTGTACCAGTAGAAATATTCCTACTGATCACGAGATAGTTTCAATGGCAGCTCTGCTTCTCCGTGGACAAGCTATTGTCCCTATGCAACTAGTATCTCGTGTTCCAGCTGCTTTGTTTTATTGGCCACTGATTCAGCTTGCTGGAGCAGCTACGGACAATATTGCATTAGGTGTAGCTGTTGGAAGCAAAGGAAGAGGCAACCACCCTGGTTCAATGTCAGATATCCGGGCAAGCCTACTGTTACTTCTAATTGCTAAGTGCACTTCAGATCCTGCTGCCTTCCAAGAAGTTGATGGAGAACAATTTTTCAGGTAAGTCACTAATTTGCCTTTTCCTTTATGGTAATATGCCAAACATCCCTATGTTTATAATTGGCTTTTGGCAGAGAGCTTCTAGATGACACAGATTCAAGGGTTGCTTATTATTCTTCAACTTTTCTTTTAAAGGTAAATTGCATACTAAAACTGTGGATGAATTGCTACCCTCGGTTTTTTTCCTTATCCATTTTATTTTACGAATTTTCAGCGCATGATGACAGAAAAACCTGAAAAATACCAACACATCCTTCAGAATCTTGTTGTTAAAGCTCAGCAGGTGATTTGTCCAGTCTTTTTGTTGAAACTGCATTCTTAAAAATGGCTAAACTACAATTTTGGAACTAGTAATGTTAATATTAATATTTTTCTTTCTTAATAGATATGCATGTGTTCACATGATTGGTAAATTGTCAAGTCGCTTGAAAAATAACTGTGAAGATTTATTAGATAAACTGTTGCACTGCCAAAAAGATTTAATAAAAAGTAGTTTTTATCTTCAAGGATTTTTGGCTATTGACACTGATCCAAGATTTCCAGTAGTAAATTTAAAGATGTTGGAATGATGGCTCTCAAAAGTAATTCGTCGCAAAGAAATATTCAGATTCTTGCTTTCACGACTCTTTTAATCTCAAACGAACATCACTAATTCAATCCATCGGAGTAAAGATGGTCCATTTGTCACCATCTAACTTTGACAATGGATTTGTCTTTCCTTACAAGATTATCTGTAGACAATATTTTGTTTTGTGGTACAAGGCCAGAATTAGTTACTGAGATAGAAATTTTGGGGTTAGTTGTCTCCCTTTTTTTTTCCACGAAAATGCAATTGTAGGGTGAATACAATCACTTTTTTTTTCCTGTACAAAACCTTTTCTAATTCCCTTAAAATTTCCGTTAAACAGCTTTTTTATTTTATTTTTGTTTTCTCTTGTTCACTCTCTCCTTAGTAATTTTACTCCATATAGGAGAGATGGATGTTGCTAACATTTTTTCCGTTTGTTCTTGCATTACAGAGCAACAATGAGAAGCTGTTGGAAAATCCTTACCTTCAGATGCGTGGCATACTTAAGTTGGCAAATGATCTTGGAACTAACTTATAAAATCCTATGGCTACTTGTGTTAGAAATCTACTCATTATGGCATGGCTTGCGTGGTGTTCAGTTTCTTGCTAGTCTTTCAAGGTTCAAACACCCAGAACGCATCATGCTCTGTTTTATAGGCGTGTATGATATAGTTTGAGGACTGTTTAGGAAATATTTATCAAAATCAGATTGAGTGAAGACATGGATCTACAATATGAAGTGAGCTAGATGATGGGGAGTTTAGTTCTATTTTTCAGCTGTGATATTCATTCTTTGGCCTAGCTGTGCCTGTTGAGCTGCATTTTTGTTCATTCGTCTCCAGTCGTTCATACAACTGCTGAATGAAATTACTTATTTGATGATAGCACTTCTGCTATCCAGGTTTTAGAGAGGTTTATTTAGCTCTACAGATGGTGCTTTCAAGCAAAACCTTCTATTATTCTAATTGATTATTGCTGCGTGCCTGAAATTCATCATGGATTGTTGCAGAAGAATGTCTTGGTACTTTCATCAGGTACTTATCTAAGTTCCATGCATAGAAATATACAAGTTCTTCCACTTTTGTTTTCGACTGGGCTGAGTTGAAAATTTTTCTTGTAGGTTCAAGCATTTTTTGGTTTGCATCTCTTGAATACATCTGGCAAACTTGAGCAGATCGATTTCTCTGTACAGAGCCAGTTTCTTCCAAGCCTTCTGTTTTTGCCATCCTTGAAGGCCATCTTGAGTGTCTATATAAAGAGCATTTTTAGCTTGAGTTTGTAAACTCGAGGATCTTGTATCATTTACTTGCTGGACATGTCAAAGGTAGATTCAATCTCATTGTTTAGCAGTTACTTTTTTTCTGGTGTCGCAGATGTATATTTTTCATGGCATCGTAGCGTGCACGGCTAGCCTACTTGGCAGCGATTCTGGATTCCTTCAGAACTACTGTAAATATTCAAGTTGTCACCCTTCTACACCGCACCCATCAATTTTGCCCGGCCCTTGATTAGATGTACTTGTTGTAAAATGACCAGATAACTTTCTTTTCTCGAATGAGTTTTCCCAGTATAAAACTGCTGATGATAATATTTTTACAATTTCTCTAGTTTATGAATATAGTTGTGTTCTTTTATTTGCTCACTATTCATTTATGTAGATTATCTGCTTCATGACAAACTAACCCAAATACGTTCTATAGGTGATCATTTTGAGATTTGTACAGATCACCGGATGTTTTGAAAAGAGAAATGTTCATAGTAGGATGGCTAACTTGAAAAGTGTCCAGTGGGAAACAACTAAAACTATGAATGGACGTCAAGTAACTTCAATCAACTTGCATAGCTTGTTGGCGGTACTTCTCCAAGTCAGCATCAAGATCTTCAGCAGTTACACAGACCTTGAAATGGTCATCTTTTTTGCATACCCCCTTCCCAAGCTCTCGACCACCTTCAACCCTGTCCAACAAGTAACATAAAGAACATTATCTTTTGCAGGGTGTGTTAAAAAGGACACTCATGATTTGAGCACTAAATGAGCGAATAAGAGACAAATTGGAGGGATTCGCTTTTGGGTCCCATACTTGGGAGGAACAGCTCTCTACAAATTTAATATATTCTTCCCAGAATACTTCCATGCAGCTGAGTTTGATTCAAGAAGTATAAAAGATTCCTTAGACATGGAAGATTAACTTGCGAAATCATAGTCATCACGACTGCAAACGGGAGAAAGTAAATTAGTTAGAGCATCATGTTTTTCCACTATATACCCAAAGTTTTGATGCATTTCGGTATCTCGACTGAAGAGCCAGGAAACATGTTATTATTGGACCTCTAGAACACAGTGATTTACAAATTGTATCGTCGAACAAAGTCTTAGTGCATCATGTGGTCCTTATTTCATTCCAAGCTTAAGGCATCTAAAACGAAATTCAAAAAGTAAAATAAAGTATAAAAAAGAAGACAACAACAACGTTGAAGTACATGTTACTGCTCAGAACTCCATACCTACTGAAATCAATTGGTGGTTTTCCAAATGCTTCATTTGAATTTGCAGTCAGAGGCACAGAGGCAGGAGTAATAAAATTCATCCCAACAAAGTTAATACTTATTGGCTTTCCATCAAGCACACAATTGTTATATCTCTTCATAGCTTCTATGGCATCTGACTGGCGAACATACACAACTTCTGCAGTACCCTTGTGAGCATTTGATTTCAATACGTTAGCTATCAAACTTTTTTTTTTTTTAATGAATTTTAATTTAAACAAGTTTGATCAATTCTGAAACATTTAATAATACCTTTGATCTTCCACTCTTGTCATGATGGATTGAGTGCCTTCTCAAGTCACCAACCTCAGAGAAGAGAATCTGTAAAGATATCTTTTAACTTCTCAAGGCACAGAAACAGTAAAAGAAAATGAAAGCTATAACAATTCAAAACACCATTATTTCTAAATCCCAAATGGCATGAACAGCTATAACTGGAGCAAGGTATCATGAAATACGCAATACTAGAAGACAAGAGATTGTTTGATTACCTCAATATCATTATCAGAAACTCCATAATCCAAATTTGAAACATATAGCTTTGTGCCTTCCTCTGGATCTGATACGACATTTGATGACATTGTTTCCGGCAACAATGGTTTCAGGACTTGCATTTGCTGCATTGCGTACTGAAACTTCACAGAAACACTTGGTCTTATTTCATATTTGTTCACAAAATTATCAAGCCGGAAGAGGTAAAAAAAAAAGACAGCTCTCTATACGCAGATAAAACCTTGATTATGTCTTGAAAATATCCAGTGGAAACCGTAGCAAAGTGGAAAAATCAAAATCATATCTTATATTAGGATTTTAATGAGAGAGTACGAAACTAAATTTTCTTCTCATCTTTCATCTATTCCTTTTTTTCCTCGGCAGCAAACCAAAAAGAACTCAACATCAAATGCCGAAGAAGAAATCTCGAACTAACCGGCGAAATGACGGCATTGCGGATAAGCAACCTACGGTCTGGGCCAATGCCAAACTCTCTGCTTCTTCCGCTGCCTCTGCTACTGTAACTGGAATGTCCATCATACCTTCCCCGCCGCTTGCTTTCACTGATGATGTCTTCTAGCGGCATATCCAGATTTCCAGCCATTTTCGGCAGTCACAGCTTGAGCAAAGGCTCAGAAAATCGGAGGCGGGTCTGTATTTTGCAGTGGCGCCATTGAAACTGACGGAACGCGTCTGTAAGGAGGCGAGCTTATTTCATCCACGGTCCAACCTTCTGGAACTTGACACATGGCTCTCCTTAATATTAGCAAGTGCATTTATGTAATTTCATAAAATAAGAAACGATCATTCCCGCCATCAAGTGTATTTCTGTAATTTCTCGGTGCATTTCCGCCTCTATGCGTCAGACGGTTTCTTAGTGAAGGAGAGTTGTTCGTAGAGAGAGAAAAGCTCCGGAGACAGATATGGAGGAAACCCATGAGCTCCAGCTCAAAGCGGGTGGGTTTACTTCTGCCTCTGAATCTGCACCTGAAGTTATGACTAGCAAGGACTCCAATATTAGAGAGGAAGGTGAGCTATCTTCTTCAGAAAAGGACGACGACGGCGACAATGACGAAGTATTCTCTTGTTCGCATTCTACTTTTTCTTATTCTTTTCCTTCTTGTTTTTTATCCTCTTTCTAGTTCTTTTGCTTGAAATATGTTCTTTCCTGATCGTTGTTTGGAATGAGTTTGGATGCTCGGAAAAAAAAGAAGGAAAGGTCGATTGACCGGAATTTGGAGTGAGTGCAACTTTCTTGTTTCTTTTCTCCTCTAAAGGTTCAACTATTTGAAATTCTGGTGATGTCCCTGTTGGTTAGAGCCTCATTTTCTGCTTTATTTGAGTCTTGTTTTGTCATTTTCATCTTTGATGTTATTTAAGGTTTAACGCTTTTGTTTTGTCTGCAGTCTCAATATCTTCGTTGCCAGTTTCCTTCCTGTCGCTTTGAGATTAATGTCCGGTTGCTTGGAGGAATGGATCATTTAACTGTCTTTTATTTGTTGACCGGGCCTTAATTGTTAATACTTCTATATGTGGCAAATTACTTTTGTGCTTAGTGACAGCTCCATTGTTCACTTCCTAGTTGCAATTTTTTTGTCTTCTCGAGACAACTTTGGCCATGGATTTTTATCAAATATACAGTATGCTTCAACCGTTGACACTAAGTCGTACTTGATTGGATCCTCGGTGTTTGGGCTTTTGTTTCTTTTGGTTTAATGCAAATTATCATGTTTAATATGGATTTTCTTTTATCTTTAGAAACATGCTGTTTACACTTATGCATCCACTGCCAAGGTGATGGAGCCGATTTCACTTCCTCATGAAAACAGAAGCAGCTCTAGGATTGAAGTTGGTGAGTCTTACTATATTATTGTAGTTATTTCTATGTCATCACATTGATTCTCACTGCCATGTTCAGGACCATTGTTAGTTACTAGTGTTGTGGTAAGTCCAACTACCTTCTGTCTCTATGTGAAATTATGTAGAGTGGATCAATGCTGAATAAATCACGTGGTGAACAGAAATTTTGAGTGTTATTGATTTTAAGGACTGGTTTATGAGTGTTTCAATGCTTCATTGCGTTTATTATAGACAATCTTATTGATGAAATTGCTTTTCTTGCAATGATTTTATTTTGTTATTTACGACAATATGAGGTTGAAATTTAGAATTTGTGCTTCTATTCTTCCTTTACATCGTCCTTTTATGTTGATCTCAACTACCTATTTCTCCAAAAGTAAATGGGAATTGAATCAAACTAAATTGCAGTATTCTGTGTATAGGCATGGTTTAATGGTTTTCTTTTAGTCTCTACTAGGCGAGGCTGTTCATATGAATAATACTCAGAGCTCTGTTGATATTCAGTCACAGATGTCCACACTACCTGATATTATAGAGAGCTTTGATAAGCGTCAAGTTTTGCCTTCTACTAGAGCAGTAGGCTGGGAACCTTCCTTTAGTGCCAATTCAAATCTGGTGATATGCTTTTCCGACAATGACAGTGGTAGTGACACTGAGGAATGCATAAAAGAAAAGGTTTCAAAACCCCAGAATAATCTTGTTAAAAATAGAAGACCACCTACATCGTTGCAAGCAAAGTCCAATAAGAGTAGCCAAACTTCCACAAATGCAAACAAAGTAATTCCCAAGAAATTACCTTTAAGTGGCTCGTTTGTATCTTCAATGGGAAAAAACCGTGAAAATAATTTCATGGCTGCTGGACCATCACTCTTTGAGCAGGGATCTCGACCAAAAAGTTTCAATACCCTCAACCGAAGTTTACTGAATCGAGAGACTGAATTCGATCCAGGCACAAGTTTGAGCGATAGCAAATTCAAGGATCTACGGGAGCAGATAGCATTTCGTGAAAGTGAACTCAAGCTCAAGTCTGTACTGCTAAATAAAGAATTAGCATCTATATCAACCAGCGATCAAAATGTCCTGAATCAGAAAGATGCTATCTGTTGTAAAAGCAGGTGCTATTGCTGGCCAATTTACACTAGTGGAACCAAAAGAGCTAGATAAGAAACGTCTGAAAGTTAGTGGATCATATTCTACTCAGTATTGTTCAAGTGGCCCACAAGAATTACCTACTGCAACGGGCAGAAAGTTAAGTTCACCAGTGTTAGGAGAAGAAAACAGTCATTTTCATAACTTGGCCAATTCTAAACATATCAAGAAAGATAATTTAATGGGAAGACCACCAACAAGTTTGGCCAAACGGAAGAAGCATGATAGTATGCAGCTTGGTAGTTCACCTGAAAATATCCCCAGACTACAAGATGGTAAAATAATTTGTTTCTGTTATTAAACCTTAACATTACTTGGCGCTATTCCCTCACTATGTGGTAATTATGACTGCAGGTTCTCTCATAAGTACCCATTTTGATCATTCTGAGGATGCTAGGCTGAAAAATTTAGTAAGTTACTGTGTCATTTTAATTTAGTAAGATAACAAGTTTAATTACAATACTTAGTTAACATTCATAAAGAATATCTGGTGAATTATGAGTTCAAAATATCTTTATCAGTGGCAAGGTAAGCATTCTTTGCTCATTATCACATAATCGCTCATTCAGAAACCTCGTGCGGGGTTCCCCCTATATTTCATGGATTATTCAGTCCTATGTGTTGGTCTCCTAATACCCATTTTCAATTTAACAGAACATGATGGAGTCAAATCATCAGAGCAATATTGATGTCTCATTTACCTCCACCTTAAATCCAACAACTAAAGAGAAATTAGTTAGGACTGAGTTTACTGAAGTAATATCCAACCACAAAACACCAGATCAATTGAAGAGCGCATACCAGGTTAGTCAGGTTTGTCTCAATGCTTCATGGTAGTTTCCTGCTTTCCATTTTTGCATGCTGATTTTTATTGTTTTTTATGTATAGAAGGCACGTACACCTAGTATCAACAAAAACTTCTGGGAGAATGTTGGGAGGACCAATGTCTTGGGCAATCACTATATAGATGTAAAGTCAACAGTTGAAATTGAGGAATCCTTTGACAAAGATCTGGAAGAAGCACAAGAGCACAGGCATAGATGTGAAATCCAAGAAAGAAATGCTTTTAGAGGTTATTATAAAGCACAAAGAGATTTGGCTGAGGCTAATGCTCGGTGTGTTGATCTTTATTGTGAAAGAGAACTATATTCAGCTCATGTGCGATCTGTAATGATTGAAAATTCCAGTTCAATTTTCTCATCAAAGAAGCACAATGGAATCAGTGCTAACCTTGATAAAGTGAATGAAAATAATCAACTACATACAGCAGACCTTCCGATACAACCAGAAATTAGTGGCTTTGTTCTGCCACAAAATGATTCTAATATTCAGCTCGCCAACTCTGACATCCATACATCAAATCAGGAAGAAGTCGAGCATGCTATGGATTCTGAACTGTGTATTGAACCCATGAGATCAGAGAAACTGTCCCATGATGGTAAGAATTCTGCAGGGGGATTTTACTGCTCATCCGATCATATCAACATGTCAGATGAAGATTTCTCCTATCCCTTTAACAACAGTAGATCAATTGAACCTTCTACTAGATGTCATGTTAAAGAGAGAGACGCTGAAGGACAAAGTGGCACACCTAATGAAGAGGAGGATAATTATTTTGGTGAGAACGTCAAGGATTCCTTACTTCTTGAAGCAAGATTAAGGTCTAAACTATTTCAGAAGCTTGCAAAAAGAAATTTGATAAAGAATAGCGGCTCATGCCACAACTTGGAGCCTGCAAGGGAACGATGGTCTCAAGGTGATGAAAAAACTCAAAATTTCCTTCTTAATGATAACAAGCCTTGTGTCGACGAAGGGTTTGCGGGCAATATAAGATGTGACAAAAACCAAATAAGCAACGTGAGTGCTCCATTTTCAGACACAAAAGAAAACCAAAGCCATGATTTGAGAGGTAATTAAAGAATCATATTTGAACCTCTTAAGCCAAATATGCAGAAAATGCTATTTTTGTTCAGTTTTCTTCACCCAAAGTCAGTATTCATTATATTTATTTATTTGACATGAATTTATGATGTATGCACTTCGTGATTTAGTCACATATTTCTTCATTCATCTTATTAATTATGGATTTCTGATTTGGGGCTTTCTCATCAAATAGGAAATTAGAAAATGCTTTTTTCGAGTTTCATGACAATTGCTGCATCTAGAAATTTCCTCTATGACTTGCTTAGAGCCATTCGACATTCAAATTCCCATCAGATAGATGTATTGTTTGGCTATATTAATCTCTCTCTTTATGTTATTACAGAATAATCTTTCTGAAGCTCGCATAGCCATCAACAATGCACTGAAGGCAGCAGATACTCCTGAAACTTACAAACATTGCTTGAAAGGGTATGCCATGTTCTTACTCGCTGATGCATCGCGGCTGAGAGAGTTTGCTTCTATTGGTGGCATGATGAGCATTTTTGAAGGTTATATAACCAGTGTTCGTGCTTTGTCTGCTTTTAAACCATTATCTAGAAATTTCATAACGAGCATCAAGAAGCCAAGAGTGCAACAACTTGTCAATAATCTACTGAATTCATTTTCACCCAGCATTTATGCGATGAATTCTGTTCGGCCCACATCTTCTGCCTCTGGATTTTAAAGAGCCAAAAGACCTGGTTGGTTTTGTTGAAACCATCTTGGAGATACTTCCATCAAACTATCAGCTCGCGATATCTGTCTGCAAGCTCTTTCGTACTACTGATGGGTCTTCAAAACCTTACCTTCCCAGTTTTCTCTTCTGGGCGAGCTCTAATTTGGTAAGTGCAATCTTTCATGCAATTCCAATACCACCAGAGTTTGTGTGGGTAGAAGCTTCAAGTATTTTAAATGGTGTTATGGGCATGGAGGCCATCACAGATAAGTTCTATAAAAGAGGCTTATTAGCACATCCATTCTCTGCCAAACGGAAATCATATTAAAACCTATGTAAAACTAGAGGAGATGCAAGTTGTGTTATACAAGCTGCAAAGGAGAGGGGAATTAAATTGGGTTGACAAGTTTCTGTTCATATATTGTAGGTTTAAAATGTTGGGAAAAACAACAAAACTAGAGGAAATTTTTTCAGCCGGTAGTGAAAATGTCATCTATATAAGTGGTACTTGGATTAGCCTCAAGTCTTGATTTGGAGATAGAGTAACTCGATGTGAAGACTGCTTTCTTGCATGGTGAATCAGGAGAAGAGATTTACATGGAACAACAAGAATGGTTCGTTGTCAAAGGAAATGAACATCTGGTGTGTCAATTGAAGAAGAGTCTGTATGGATTAAAGCAAGCCTCAAGACAATGGTACAAGAAGTTTGATTTCTTTACGGGAAATCAAGGATACAAGAAAACTTCCTTAGACCATTGTGTGTTCGTAAAAAAGTTTACAGATGGTACATTTATAATCCTCCTACGTTATGTCGATGACATGCTGATTGTGGGTCTAGACAGAGAAAAAATTGTTAAGTTGAAGAATGAACTTAACAAATCTTTTGTCATGAAAGACTTAGGACCGGCAAAACAAATACTAGGTATGAAAATCACTCGTGATAGGAAGAATGAAAAATTATGGCTATCACAAGAGAAGTATATCAAGAAAGTTCTTAGTCAATTCTATATGGATAAGGCAAAGCAAGTCAACACTTCTCTTTCTAAACAATTTAAACTTACTTCCGAACAAAGTCCTTCCACTGAAGAAGGAAAAACAGAAATGCAGAGAATTCCATATGCCTCAGCAGTTGGCAACTTGATGTATGTCATGGTTTGTACGAGACCTGATATTTCACATTCTGTTAGAGTAGTCAGCCAATTTTTAACAAATCCAGGACAGAGAGCATTGGAATGCGATGAAGTAGATTCTTAGGTATTTTAAAGGTACTTCAAAATTCAGTCTGTGTTTTGGAAGTGAGAAACCTTTGTTTGTAGGCTATACATGGCTGGAGACATTAACTCTAGAAAATCAACGTCAGGGTATTTGGTTACTTTTGGAGGGGGAGCTGTGTCATGGCAATCTAAGAGACAAGGTTCAGTTGCATTGTCTACGACAGAAGTTGAATTTATGGCGGCTACAAAAGTCTGTAAGAAAATTTTATGGATGCAAAAATTTCTTACAGAATTGGGTCATAAACAAGATAAGTATATCTTGTATTGCGACAGTCAAAATGCTATTCATTTAAACAAGTACCCGAGCTTTCATTCGAAGTCAAAACACATAGATATCAAGTATCATTGGATACGAGATGTGTTGGACAACAAGCAAGTGCATCTTAAGAAGATTCACACAGATGATAATGACTCAGACATGATGACAAAGACTTTACAAAGGAATAAACACAAATTCTGTATAAGCTCAGCTGAATTATAGATTCCTCATCATAAGTCGGAGAGAAGAGATTTGTAGGGGTCCTTCCATTATGATGAGAGGCCCATCAAATTAAATGTTGAAGAAAAAAAAGGAGGGAAAGAAGAAAGAACTTCTTTCTTCTTGCAGGCGCCCACCTTCCTTTAAGGAAGGTGTCCCCTTGAAGCCTCTATAAATAGAGGCTTCAAGCAAACACTTCAAGCACTCGAAAACATTTGAAGAAGTGAAATCTTCTATCGAAGAGAGAATGAGAAAATCACTTCTAAGTGAAGAGGAAAAGAAATATAGTGAAGATTATTTTGAAGGAGAGAAAAGAATGAGTCTGAGAGAAAAATAGGTATGGTGCTTTTGTGCACATTGAGAGTTCTAAGAGTGGTGATTTCTCTTAGTGAATATTTTCTAGAATATTCGATATCTAGAAAAATATTGTAAATTCTATTTTTCATAGTAAGATCTTTCTGGACTCGATCCCTTTTGATTTTTTTCCGATTTGGGTTTCCACGTAAAATTCTCGGTGTTGGTTTTAGCTATTATTTCTCTTACTTCTTGGTCGTTATAATTTTACGACAGTGGAAACTATTCATGGTATTTTTCGGATCGCATCTGCTATCGTTTCTCGTATCGCTTGGTTAGTGGTGTAATTGTACTGTGTAAGTAAGTTCTGTCTAGAAGACTGAAATTTAAGTGGACCGTTTCTGACCTTCCAGTCTTTTTAGGAACTTACTTGGAAAAGTAATTATGTCTAAGGAGATTGCCAAGAGCATTCTTTCCTGAAAATTATCCTCATCAATATTTTTCACGTTTTACGTTACGGCGGTGTTATTTTTATCATCGTTCTGCTGCAAAATTTTGTTGTTTTTTCCCAACAAGTTGGCTGACTACTCGAACATAAAATTCACTACCATAAAGTTCCAGGTCAGTTTTGTGACTAATGGAAGAGGCAGATTCATATTGCTTTCGATTGCGTGATTCTGGAAAGTCTGTATCAAACCAAGAGGTATAGAAACTGCTCCAAAGAGAGAACTGGACGGGATTCAGATTGAGTTACAAGCTACGGATCCTACCAAGATGGCCATTGATGTTATCCGAAGCCGCTCTAACTAAGTTCTTCGGCATCCATAGATTGAGACACTTCTCCATCATTTCTATGCAGACTTGTTTATGGTTAAGTGGAAACTTTGCTTTTAACACTGGTTATAGTTTCACCAGAGAAAAACATTTAGAACAATGTTTTGTTAAGAATTTTCTTTTAGGCACCGGAGGATATGACAACAAAACATACACCAATCGCATACGCCTGATTTGGTCACCACGTTGCATAAATGTCAATTTGAGTCAAGTGAGTAGATTTAAAACCACCCATAGACAGAGTGGTAAGTATCATAAGATTAACTAATATTATATTACAAGAAATGCAACAATGTATTTAATAGTTATATCATATATACAGTCGCCCTCTGGAATTTCAAGGTTAAGAATAGCAAGGATTCTTGTATCGAAAGAATATCATCTTATAATTATCTAGAAATTGTTCGTTTGAAAATTTTCCGAAAAGTTAATCATAGGTTTTTCTCTCGAGCTCAAATTCTCTAAGCTACTGCCCCACTCCAAATGTATTTATTTTACATTATGAGACCATAAAACCTTGAGAACTTTGGATCTGAAAAGCTTAGCTTAATAGATTAAGAACCGTTACTTAGTTATTTCAGTAAATATAAGATTGAAATATGAATACGTAGTAGTATCAGTTATCAGTTATCACTTATCAGGTTAAAGTTGTGTTATTTTGTTTAAATTTGATATAAAAAATTGAATAATAATAATAATAATGGGAAGTAACGACAATACGATTACGAGCAGAGCTCCAGCTTTCAAATGATCGCAGAAGGCGACCAGCTTCAAGTCTCTCTGCTTTGTTGTCTACATGAAGAATGCTGTTCTTGCCGCGCGTCCTAGACGCTTCCATAACAGCGATGAAGCTTGCACTGCTCAGACCCTTCCATGGAGTTGCGTCATCAGCGTGTGAAGTTCAGTCCTTGCCGATTAACTCTCTCAGATTTTGTTCTCAGAACCTTCGCCTTCTCCTTTCTTCCTGCGAAGATTGCAAGTCTCTGCTCCGAATCCACGGCTATTTGGTAGTTTCAGGATTGGAACAACATCAAACCGTAGCGCCCCATCTCATAAATTCTTATTCTTTGTTTAGGGAGTGTGATTTGACTCGCTTTGTGTTTAATTCTGGTCGAACCCCAAGTGTTTGCGTTTACAATTCCGTCATTAGAGCTTATACTAGACTAAAAAGGTACGAAGAAGCTCTTGAAATTTACCTTTACATGTTGGATATAAGTTTGGAGCCGGATAAATATACCTTTACCTTTGCTCTGAAAGCTTGTACTGCTACCTTGAACGTACAAGAGGGTGCATCGATTCGGCGTGAAATTTCTGGTAGAAAGCTAGACTATGATGTGTTTATCGGAACTGGTCTGATTGATATGTATTCCAAAATGGGTGACCGAAGGAATGCAATGAATGTGTTTGAGAATATGCCTAACCGGGATGTTGCGGCTTGGAATGCCATAATTGGATGTCTATCACAATGCTGTAACCCTGGGGAGGCCATGGAATTTTTTCGAATGATGCAAATGGAGCGTGTGGAACCCGATTTAGTGACCTTATCGAACTTGGTTCCAGCGGTCTCGAAATTGGCAAATGTTGATTTTTGTAGGACTATTCATGCTTACGTGGTTAGAAGAGCCTTTTGCTCTGAATTTTCAAATGGCCTGATTGATATGTACTCCAAGTGTGGGGATATAAAGGCTGCTCGACTGGTTTTCAACCTGATGCCTGTTCGGAATGATGTCTCATGGGGAACAATGATGGCAGGGTATGTATATAACGGATTTTTCCTCGAGGTTTTGTGTTTATTTAATCATA
This sequence comes from Begonia masoniana, assembly GCA_022432975.1. Classification (NCBI taxonomy): domain Eukaryota; kingdom Viridiplantae; phylum Streptophyta; class Magnoliopsida; order Cucurbitales; family Begoniaceae; genus Begonia; species Begonia masoniana. The sequence continues at coordinate 2,241,766 of CM039504.1, forward strand.
TGAAGAAGAATAATCTTAGGTTGAATAAAATCTCTACTATCAACTCAATTCTGGCGGCTGGAGAGATGATAGATTTGGACACAGGAAGGAAGATTCATGATTGTGCTAAACAACAAGGTATCGATAAGGATATAACTATTGCCACTTCCGTTGTAGTAATGTATTTAAAGTGTGGAGAGCCTCAAAAAGCTAAAACATTATTTGAGAAACTTGAAGAGAAAGATGCAGTTGCCTGGTCTGCATTTGTTTCTGCTTGTGTTCAGTCTGGATATTATGAAGAGGCATTGTCACTGTTTCAAGATTTGCAAAATCAAAAACTGAAAATAGATTTAGCGACTCTGAAGAGTATCCTTTTGATATGTGCAGAGCTAAACCTTTTGCACATTGGCAAGGCCGTCCATTGCTTCTACATCAAGGCTTTTATTGACTCTGATGTTTCGACAGAAACAGCCATGGTGTCCATGTATGTTAAATGTAGATGCCTCTCTTTCGCGACAAATCTATTCAATAGCATCCTTTGTAAAGATGTTGTAACTTGGAATGCTTTGATAAAGGCCATACTCAGGCTGGTGACATATACTCTACAGTGATGATTATGCAAAATTTACTGCTGTCTAAAATCTGCCCAGATGAAGGAACAATGGTGGCTTTTCTTTCAGTTTGTTCTCCATTAAATGACCATCTATGCTCCTGCATTCATGGACAAATCATAAAGCTTGGTTTTGAATCAGATAATAGCGTAAACAGTGCTCTCACACGTGCATATTCCAAATGCGGGAAACTATCATCAGCCGAAAATTTGTTTGGAAGTACTAATTTTGTCAAGGACGCAACATCTTGGAATGCACTAATTGCAAGTTATATGCATAATGCTCTATCCGTGGAAGCTATTTCTACATTTTTCCAAATGAAAAGAGAGAAGTTTCAGCCAAATTTAGTTACATTTCTAACCATCCTTCCAGCTGCAGCTTGTTTGGCAGCTTTGCGACTGGGCATGGCTCTTCATGCCTGCATTATACGGACAGGCTTTCTGTCTAATATACAAATAGGGAATAGCCTCATTGATATGTATGCTAAATGTGGAAGGCTAGAAAATTCAGAGAAATGCTTTAATGAGATGGAAAACAAGAATACTGTTTCTTGCAATGCAATGCTTGCCGGATATGCTAGACACGGCCAAGGTGACTCGGCTGTTGAACTTTTTTCGCTTATGCAAGAGAGTCGAGTCAATTTAGATTCTATATCCTTCTTGTGTGTTTTATCTGCATGTAGACATGCTGGCTTGATAAAAGAAGGAAAGCAAATTTTTCAAACCATGTCGAAAAAGCATCATATTCAACCGGAAGTGGAGCATTTCGCGTGCATGGTCGATCTTCTGGGTCGTGCCAGTTTGTTCGAAGAAGCTTTATCTCTCATCGACACAATGACTATGAAACCCAATGCCAGCGTTTGGGGAGCTTTGTTGGGTGCATGTAGAATGCATTCGAACGTAAAGCTAGGGGAAGTTGCATTGGACCATCTTGTTAAACTCGAACCGAGAAACCCGACCAACTCTATAGTTTTGGCAGGGTTATACGCTGAATCTGGAAAACAAGTTGTAAAGACGAGATCATGGATCAGCTCTGCCTCGAAGAAAATCCCTGGATGTAGCTGGGTTGAAGTGAAAAACAGAGTCCTAAAATCAGAGTTTTCTGTTACTTGAGAACACATTTTTTGTAAATACTAACACATACTGGATGAAGATGATAGAAATTGCCACAAATCAAACAAAAGCTTGAGTTTATCATATCATAAACCAGCCATTAGTGCATATATACTACTGATTGAGATTGTACGTCCTCTTCATAATTGACAGAACTTCGGCTTTATTTGATGTATGAAGCTTGATTTTATTAAATTATAGTCTGCGTTGAGATTACTAATTGAACTTTGGCCTTCTGGAGACTGGAGGTATTCGATAAAAGATTTAATGAATAATACCACAGGACGAAAATAGTGTTAATTTTCAGAAATTAAAATGAGAAGGGTAAAAGAGGAATTATGCATCTACGTTTCTTTAGCTCTTTTTATTATTATTATCAATTTTGAAAAATCTATTGGATGTAAAATCACGACACTTTTATGGTCGGCGCTCCTTCCTTGTTCGACGATCGTTTCGCCGTTGCTGCTCTGCGATTAGGTTTCTTAGTTTTTTTCTTTTTTTCTCTCTTAATTTCTGCTATTCCTCCTTCTTTCTTAAAATAGGATTTTCATTTCTCTTTTGATTTTTGGTTTCTCTTTGACTGGACTGCTGAATTAAGGTAGATTTTTTTTTCGGATTTTAATGAACCGATTTCTGTTTATTTTTTCCTTTAAGATTGCTTGAAGTATTTCTTCACATTATCTACTTTCATCGCGTTGATTTGCGTCATGTGTATTGGTTCTTTTTGTGATCCACCCGATGAAATTGTTTCTCCGTGCTCTCTTTTCCAATGAAAATGGAACATTGAGTTTAGCTTTTTGCTAACTTTTCCAACTTCAAATTTAGGTAGTAATTTTTTTTATTGCGGTTCCATTGATTCATCCTGGCGCTGTATTTTATTTCCCGTCATTATTTTCGGCAGAAGTTTGTGAACTCAATATATCGATTTGAATTTCCTTTTGGGATGATTGAAGCATCTGACAGAATATTTCTTTATAAAAAAAAATTTATTGAGAATGAAATGAAATAAATGATCCTACGGGTCCAATTCCAGTTCCTTTTTTTTTACGTTATTAATTTGAAATTTTGTCATTTGCTCTTACAAGCCTATATTGAGTGCTTTAAACCCGTACGTGGCACGATATGAAATTCTCCCTTTTCCCTCTCAGATTACCTGATCGTGGATACTTTTAGCTGGACATTGAAGCTTGGGAGTGTAACAGTTCAGCTCAGTTTGTTTACTAGTCATTGAAACCAATGGCATGGTTCAGGACTAGTTCTGCCATAGCAAAGCTTGCCATTAAGAGAACCTTAGCCCAGGGAGGATCCTATGTCACTAGATCAAGGATCATCCAGTCTCACAATCGATGTTTTCACACCACAGTCTTTAAGTCAAAGGCACAAGCAGCTCCAGTCCCTCGCCCAGTGCCCCTTTCTAGGCTTACTGATAGCTTCTTAGATGGGACAAGCAGTGTCTACCTAGAAGAACTTCAAAGGGCATGGGAAGAGGACCCTAATAGTGTTGATGAGTCATGGGACAATTTCTTTAGAAATTTTGTCGGGCAGGCTGCAACATCACCTGGCATTTCAGGCCAAACAATTCAAGAGAGCATGCGGTTGCTGTTGTTTGTTAGGGCATATCAAGTCAATGGCCACATGAAAGCAAATTTGGACCCTTTGGGCTTAGAGGAACGCCAAATCCCTGATGATTTGGATCCTGCTCTTTATGGATTCACAGATGCTGATCTTGATAGGGAGTTCTTTTTAGGGGTGTGGAGGATGTCTGGGTTTTTGTCTGAGAACCGCCCAGTACAGACACTAAGATCCATATTAACTCGCCTTGAGCAGGCATACTGTGGGAGCATCGGATTTGAATACATGCACATCGCAGATCGAGATAAATGTAACTGGTTGAGGGACAAGATTGAAACCCCTACACCTATGCAATACAATCGTCAACGTCGAGAGGTTATTCTTGATCGTCTTATATGGAGTACACAGTTTGAAAATTTCTTAGCCACAAAATGGACAACAGCAAAAAGGTTTGGGCTTGAAGGTGGAGAGACATTAATTCCGGGCATGAAGGAAATGTTTGATAGGTCTGCAGATCTTGGAGTTGAGAACATTGTTATTGGAATGCCTCATCGAGGAAGGCTAAATGTTTTGGGAAATGTTGTTCGAAAGCCTCTGCGTCAAATTTTTAGTGAGTTTAGCAGTGGTACAAAACCTGTGGATGAAGTTGGGCTCTATACTGGAACTGGGGATGTCAAGTACCACTTGGGTACTTCATATGATAGGCCAACTAGAGGCGGCAAGAGAATACATCTCTCTCTGGTTGCAAATCCAAGTCACTTGGAAGCTGTCGATCCGGTTGTTGTGGGGAAAACTAGGGCAAAACAATACTACTCAAATGACTTGAATAGGACAAAAAATATGGGTATTTTGATACATGGAGATGGTAGCTTTGCCGGACAAGGTGTTGTATATGAAACTCTTCATCTTAGCGCTCTTCCAAACTACACCACTGGTGGAACTATTCATATTGTGGTGAACAATCAAGTGGCCTTCACAACTGATCCAATGTCAGGGAGATCTTCACAGTACTGCACAGATGTTGCTAAAGCATTGGATGCCCCAATATTTCATGTAAATGGGGATGATATGGAGGCAGTTGTTCACGTCTGTGAGCTTGCTGCTGAGTGGAGGCAGACATTTCATTCAGATGTTGTTGTTGATTTGGTCTGCTATCGTCGATTTGGGCACAATGAGATCGATGAGCCATCGTTCACTCAGCCCAAGATGTATAAGGTAAGCTTTTTTTCTTTGTTTTTTCAATGCCTTGGAATCCAGTTTCTGTTGATTTCAAATCTATGGTCTCCACTTCCTTCCATCTTGCTTTTATTGCATCCGAAAGTTTTTTGAGAGTAACCGCTCCATCTTATATTTTTTCCTTGCTACTCAGATTTGTTATTTCAGATATCTGACTTCATTAATTGATAAAAGGTCATTAGGAATCATCCTTCAGCTCTTCAAATCTACCAAAAGAAGCTCTTGGAGTCTGGGCAGGTGACCCAAGAGGATATTGATAGGATACAGAATAAGGTCAATGCAATCCTGAACGAAGAATTCTTGGCCAGCAAAGATTATGTCCCCAAAAGAAGGGACTGGCTTTCAGCCTATTGGTCTGGATTTAAGTCACCCGAACAGCTTTCACGAGTTCGAAATACGGGGTAGATTATCAAATGAGATTCACTTGATCTCACTTGTAATATTGCAAATTTCACTGAAATTTAGGTAAATAATGCAGGGTTAAACCAGAGATCTTGAAGAATGTGGGCAAAGCAATTACGGTACTTCCAGATACTTTTAAGCCTCACAGAGCAGTAAAAAAGGTTTATGAACAGAGAGCCCAAATGATTGAATCAGGGGAGGGGATTGATTGGGCAGTTGGAGAGGCACTTGCTTTTGCCACTTTACTAGTGGAAGGTAATCATGTTAGATTGAGTGGTCAGGATGTTGAAAGAGGTACATTTAGTCATCGGCATTCTGTTATTCACGATCAAGAAACAGGGGAGAAATATTGTCCTCTAGATCATGTAATCATGAATCAAGACGAGGAAATGTTTACTGTTAGCAACAGGTGATACACTGTACCACTGTCCTTTCATGTAATTTTTTATCCCCGTGTTTTCTCTTGTTTGTCTTGTCTTCTATGTTAAATATTCCTCTAAGATCGACTGTTTTCACTATTATCACTATCTGTCGAGTAAAATGACGCTATGCTTTGAGAAATTATGTCAGATTTACCTGACACTATTTTTTATCTGTGTTAAGAGGAGCTCAAAAAAGGTTTGTTGCTTGGTGTCAAAGTGATACAAGTAGGTTCTTCTAGTTCTGAGGCACAGCAAAATGGTTTTTGCATGTTTTGTCAAGGATATCTCCTGTTGACACTGATAAAAAAATGACGTCTCTTGTGGACTTTATAAGTTGTAAAAATGTGGTTGTCAAATGTTGCATTATCCCTTGGTCTTAGTTGGATCAATTTTAAATGGGTTACGGACAAAATTTTGGTCGTCTTTAAATTTAAATCTGTTTGATTATGCTAGGCACTCTCTGGCTTGCACGACTTAAGTCGTGAATTTGGTATTCATTTTAGTTATTGAATCCCAGCCGACCTATAAAGAGACTTTGTCGGAGTAGATTCTCTCTCTCTCTCTCTTCTCTCGTAGCACTTTTACTTTCCAAAATGCTCTCCATGCAAAATATTTACTATTTGGTTTCATAGTAAATAGTGCACGTCCTTTGTAGAGTCAAAATGGACTTCAATCAAAGCTTGTATAACATTGAAGGATTTTTTTTTCTTTCTTTTCCTCCAATATCTTTGTTATCTACTACTTATATGTGCTCTATCTTCAGTTCACTCTCGGAGTTTGGTGTTCTTGGATTTGAATTGGGTTACTCAATGGAAAATCCAAATTCATTGGTAATTTGGGAAGCTCAGTTTGGCGATTTTGCAAATGGGGCACAAGTTATATTTGATCAGTTCGTGTGCAGTGGGGAATCAAAGTGGTTGCGACAGACTGGGCTTGTCGTTTTGCTTCCACATGGTTATGATGGGCAGGGCCCTGAACATTCCAGTGCGCGATTGGAGCGTTTTCTTCAGGTATTCCAAAGAATTATTATTGTGAATGCTGATGACTCCATCTATTTTTTGCTCTCTACGTTGTTTCATTGCGGGATAACTACTCTTTATCTTTATATATATATATATTATTGTGAATGCGGAACCTGACTCCATCTATTTTTTGCTCTCTAAGTTGTTTCATTGCTGGACAACTACTTTTTTACATGTGTGTGTGTATATATATATATATATAAGAAATAAAATATATTAAGAAAAGATTGTAAGAGATGGGAGGAAAATGAATCGCTCTGACAAGGCTTCTAATAATTTAAAAAAATAATTTTCTTTCTATTGAAGAGAATTACACTAAAAGGGAAAACTACTCTTAATTGATTCTTTTCCCTTTCTCTTAATTGATTCTCTTTCTGAACAACTGCTCTGAACTGATTCTTTGTCTGTAATGGTTCATTCAATTATACAAATACAAAAAATATAATTTCCATTTTTCTGTGTCATATAAAACACCAGCGCACACTTTGCATTAAAAATGTCCGTTTAAAAAAATATTTATTTTTCTTCTTAATCTGGCAGACAAGTATTTTGCTTTTTAAAACTGTGGTTTTATATCTTTTTCTTATATCCTAGTCTACATAGTTTACTAGATTCTTGGTTAATATAGATTTTACAAATACATGGCAGATGAGTGACGACAATCCTTTTGTTATCCCCGAGATGGAGCCAACTCTTAGGAAGCAAATTCAGGAATCCAACTGGCAAGTTGTGAATGTTACAACTCCCGCAAACTATTTCCATGTCTTGCGACGTCAGGTTTGTGCGGATAATTGGGCTATTTAATCAGACTCTAATTATTGTTTTGGTTTTTCTTTTCCGCGCATCCATTTAGTACTATGATTATTTCTCCAGATACACAGAGAATTTCGAAAGCCTTTAATTGTGATGGCTCCCAAAAACCTGTTGCGTCACAAGGATTGTAGATCAAATCTATCTGAGTTTGATGACGTCGAAGGGCACCCAGGTTTTGACAAACAAGGAACCAGATTTAAACGTCTCATCAAGGATCAGAATTATCATTCTGATCGCGAAGAGGGCATCAGACGTTTAATACTCTGCTCTGGAAAGGTGATTACACTAGTAGGCTTTGTTTCGATTTCAGTGCCTTAATATACCATGGGTATTTTTTTCTTAATTTTCTAGGCACGTAAAATATATTTTTTTCAGTTGGTCTTATTTTAGTTTAAGTATTATTTAAACATTTCTGATGCAGATTTATTATGAGCTTGATGACGAGAGGAAAAAGGTTGATGGAAAGGACATTGCAATATGCAGGGTCGAACAGCTTTGTCCCTTCCCGTATGATCTCATCCAAAGAGAGCTAAATCGATATCCAAGTATGTAGCTTAAATCTGCTTCTAGAGAGTGTTCATAATTTTTAAATACTTTTTCATCCACTCTTGAACCATTCATGCTTTCACTGTTTAGTCCGGGAATCCGTTGTTGTGAAAGGATGGTTCCCTCCTCTTGGATCTTTAATTTGTCTTCATTGAGATTCCCACCACCCTTGCAAAATAAGAGAATATATAACTTAGATCGTTGTATGTGAGGACAATATACAACTTATTTGGTTGTCCATCGAAGAGAAGCGAGAAAAAGTTTTTCATTTAGTTATCTTTATTCGAATATTGACTAGGAGCATAAATAGGCCAAGCTCATATGAAAACATAAAGATTTCTTAGTCATGAAATACACATTATTTGGATTAGAGAAGTTTAAGCGGTTGCTAGGAAACAAAATTTGTATTAAAAAGAAGAGTTCAAGATATGCGTAGGATAAGGCGTCCTCTCTACCCCAGACAGCAAAAATACAACTCTAGAAAATTGCTTGAATGATCATCTTATGTTTGATGTAGACGACATCATATTCTATTTGGGTTATAATATAATGTTTAGGCGATGGTATATACCCATGGTAGTCACTGTTCTTGTTGAAATTTTGGTTTGGAGGCTAATCTTTTTATAGATTTTTAATCATGACAATATTCATTTTATTATCCTAGATGCCGAGGTTGTTTGGTGCCAAGAAGAGCCAATGAACATGGGAGCTTATAGCTATATCTATCCTCGGCTAGGCACGGCCATGAAAGCACTAGGCAGAGGAACAATAGAAGACGTGAAGTACATTGGCCGTGCTCCATCAGCCGCTACTGCTACTGGTTTCTATCAAGCTCATGTCAAAGAACAAACTGAGCTTGTGCAGAAAGCATTGCAGGCTGAGCCAATCAACTATCCCCAGTGAAGCCTCCCTCTCCACCCCTCTACCCACGGCACTAATCAATGTTTGTCTCTTGTCCCACTCGGTATTAGATTTTCCTCCCAAAATACATATTAACTTGATTTTTGCTTCACCTTATGAGCGTGGTTTCTCACGAGATATCCTATTCAAGTGCATATTTTTGCACTGCAGAAAGTGTAGTTCGTTGGCTGTAATAATGTTCATCTGCCTCCTACTCTTGACTCATCTACCAGTTGAGGCTATACACGCTGTTACTTCAAATGAATTTATGATGCTACTTTTATACATATAATGTGTCGTATTGTTGTATTTGAAATTGATTTAGATAATAAAGTTGTCATTAAAGAAAATCAGCATTTCCCAATTTGGTCCATTTCAACAGATGAATGCTCTCTCTCTTAGAAACTGAATTCTGCACTAGATTACTTGAATCTGAAAGACTTCAATTTTAATTTCACCATGAAAGTGAATCATCACATGTGAGCTTTGCATGTCGAACTGAGATGCTCTTGGTGGAGGACAGTTTCTAGTTGCTGCTACGCCTTGCTTATGACAAAATTCAGACCAAACTCTACTACTAACTTCAGATATTTTAGCACAGATTAAGGTTAGGTTGACAACTTTGCTAACTTTCAGTTCGTCCTAGAATACATTTTTAGTTAAGACGGCCACTAATCTTTGAATGATGATGCAATAGCATTGTTCCCCACTAAATGATATTAAAAGAAAAGAAAGGTAATTAGTGGGAGAAATTACCATTAAACAAAACCCAACCATCCTAGATTTTGTGGCCTAAATGAAGTTGTTATTAAAAAAATACTAATAAACAACGGAATTCTAGGTCGAACTGTGGACAATCTACTGATAACTCAATTTAGATTGTGAAGTATGGGATGGATTGCATTTTAGCAAACATACAATAGAAAATTACCCCACTGTGACCCATCAAGTTGACTTGATTAGATGTACCATTAACGAGAGTTGACTTGATTAATGTACCATCAAGCACTTAAAACATGATGACCCTCTATTTATGCTTCAGCTTTCTCTGTCACACTGAAATGATTCCAATATTTACCGTAGGTGGTCAGATTCTTTAATGGTGGATAGCATTGTGATATTCTCTCCAAGCAAGCGCACTCTTGATCGACATGTTATGCGAGAACCCTGAAAAGCTTTGAAGAAGGATTCCATCTTTAAAAGCTTATCCATTTCCCTCTTAGCATATGCGAATTTTCCATAACAGGCGACACAACCAAGCACACTCATTGTTGGGATCTACCTTTGTATCGACAATTTACTGTTCTGGAAATCTTTTTTTATTAACAACTCTTTGTTCTGCCCACTAAAATTGCCGTTAGATTTGAGTAATGCTTTGTTTGGCAATTTGATTACTGATAAGATGGCAATATACATACTTTTTTCTGTCATTCAGTGGGGTATCTATTGGAGGAGATGAATCAGCCATTTGTGGATGCTCGAATGAGGACAGAGTGCTTGATATTCTCTCCCATACAACTCCTGAAATCTTTTACATAAAGTCTTTGATTTCTTCTACGTAAACTGTTAAATGTAGAAAGATTAATGAATTGAATTTTAGAAATTTAAGGAAATAATTAGATAGATAATATGATCATCACTCATGCAAAAGAATTCACGTAAAAGACAAGTTGTTGCTTTCATTGCATCCGTTTGAGTAAGATAATCACCAACTTCAGTTGGAGAGTCGAACAACAACTAACATTTCCTCTCTTGTAGAAACAAAGAAGCATCAAAAACAGAAAATATGAAAAGAAGACAGCATACATTCTCAAAAATAAGAGATTTAGCTTTAATTTCAGGTTCTAATTAATGACCAATGAAGAATATTTACTGCTACAGAAGCTTCTGTAGCAGATGTCTTACCCCATAGCTATTGCCTATAGTGCCAGATGTCTTATCCCATAGTTGCGGAGAATAATGTAAGCTTTTCTCTTCTTCTTTCTTGAGATCATTTTATAAACTTTTCTTTGAACATGCACCAGATTTGATATGATTCCACAAATCTTTTGGTGGACGTTATTTACGTCCATTTCTCATCTACTCATCTGCACTGTAGAAGGCAGTGCTATGTATTTTTTAAGGGGGAAAAAAGACGCAGTCACGCAGCTTGTTTTGATTCTTTAACAGATTTCATCTGAAGTGGAGCGGAGACCCTAGACTTTAACAAAGGTAAAACCATTTTGAACCATAAATTATGGATTTTTTAAAAATATTTTAAACTAATAACCTTAACAAATCTAACTTTCAACTATCATAAACTTAACAATTTAACTCATAGCGACCCTTCGATCGCCCCTCATTCTGCATGTTTTTCCTAGAACGGGGGCCGATTTAAAACAAACGGCCCCCCGTTCTGTCGGGGGCACATGAAACGGAGGGCCGATCTAAAAACAACGGGTCCTCGTTCAGTTGAGGGATCATTGTGGGCGGTGGAGGCCCCCCGTTCAGTCGGGGGGTCGTTGTGGTGGTGGAGGTCCCCGTTCCACGTGCGGTGCGTGGAACTGGAACGGGGGGCCGTTCTCCCTAGTCGACCTCCCGTTCTCAAGAGCTTTTATAATGAGAGGTCGGTTCGGGAGAACGGGCCCCCGTTATCAATTATTGGACTCCAGAATGAGGGGCCGTTCTCCAAAACGGACCCTATTATATATTTATCATAATTCGTAATTTATGTATTTATTGTAATGTGTAATTTTGAATTTATAATAACGAGGGGCCATTCGTTTTAGATCGGCCCCCGTTCTAGGAAAAAAATACAGAACGGGGGGTGATCGGTGGGGCCGCGATGAGTTAAATTATTAGGTTTATGATAGTTGAAGGTTGAATTTGTCAGGGTTGTTAATGTAAGGAGGTTTTAAAAAAATATTCCGAGTATAGATGTTAAAATAGTTTTTAACCCTTTAACAATGACGTGACGAGATTGCTGACAAAATACTCATTAAAAATTTGAGTATAAATGATGGTCTGAGTTGTCTATGTTGTTCATATTAAAACTTCTTCACTGAAGAGGAAGAAGAGAAAGCTCGAGAATGATGTCAATGGAGGTGTTGGTAAAAGTGTTTAATGAAGGGAAGCCATTTCTGGCTGTGATTTTGTTGCAGTTTGGGTTTGCAGGAATGTCCATTATTTGTAAGTGTGCTTTAAACCAAGGAATGAGTCAACATGTCTTGGTCGTTTATCGTAACGCCGTTGCCACCTTTGTGTTTGCTCCTTTCGCCCTTGTACTTGAAAGGTCTCTCTCTCTCTCTCTCTCTCTCCCCATTTCATGCGGGCATGCACGTCAAAAAATGAAGGCTAAATTTATAGCCTTATTCTGCTTTAAACTTGTTTAGCTGAAGAAAAATAAAATGGTTTATAATTGACAGGAAAATAAGGCCAAAGATGACGTATTCCATCCTTTTGAAGATCTTGTTGCTGGGTTTGTTGGAGTAAGAATTTCTTATCCTTAAATCTCTTTTAATCTTTAATTGTCTTGGCATAGTTCTTCATGGAGTATTAAGCTTCGTCAACTCAAATGAAAACAGGCCAGTGATCGATCAGAATTTGTATTACACTGGTATGAAGTATACAACAGCAACTTTCACAGCTGCCATGACCAATGTTCTTCCTGCTTTTGCATTCTTAATGGCTTGGGCTTTGAGGTAATGAATCTCATTCAAATTCATGTATCTTAGATTACTCATTTTCTGCAAGATTGTCTGTTTAACAGCATAAATAAACCCTTAAAATGGTGTAAAAATGTGTTATTTTCATCTCCAGGCTTGAGAAGGTTGACATAAGGAGGCTTCACAGCCAGGCAAAGATAATAGGAACTGTAGTGACAGTAGGAGGAGCGATGCTTATGACTTCAATCAGAGGGCCTAATTTGAATCTTCCATGGACAAAGCAAGATCAAAACAATCATAATAACACTTCTAGCGTACCCAACAATCAAGATCCTATCAAAGGTGCTTTAATGATCTCAGCTGGCTGTATTTCCTGGTCTGGTTTTATCATTCTCCAAGTAAGTTTCCCAGAATCAACACCATTTCTCAACATACTAAACTTCAAAACATCATTCGACAAGTTCGATTTCTGTTTTCATAGGCAATTACGCTAAAATCGTACCCGGCAGTGCTTTCATTAACATCCTGGATTTGCTTAATGGGTATGATAGAAGGATCAGTGCTGGCTTTGGCAATCGAATGGAAGAATCCTGCAGCTTGGTCAATACACTTGAACACTACACTTTTAACAGCTCTCTACGGCGTAAGACTGAAATATCGATCCTCTAATCCAATTAAGAACCAAAATGATAGCTAAAAAGAAAATTCTGAGGGTAGTTTCATGGGTTATGCAGGGGATAGTATGTTCAGGAATTGCATACTATGTCCAAGGAGTGGTAATGAAGAAAAGAGGACCTGTTTTTGTGACAGCCTTCAGCCCACTTTCCATGGTTATTGTTGCAGTAATGGGCTCTTTCATTTTGTCTGAGATAGTATACTTGGGAAGGTAATCACTCTCTCCACTTCCTAAATACCCTTTCTTTGAATTTAAACACACTAAATGTTAAAATATTATTGGAGTAAAAATAATAATCTGGATTGTTGGTTTGGTGAAGGGCAATTGGAGCAATTGTGATAGTGTTTGGATTGTATCTCGTTTTGTGGGGAAAGAGCAAGGATCACCTTCCTTCCAACACTGGAAGCGAAAGAGTAAGACCGTCGGATCAAGAAATGGGCGATCCGGATGAATCGGAGAAGGCTTCGAATCAAGAATTTGTAGCCGTTGATGTTGGTAGTGCTGGAAGAGTTTGAGATTTAGAATGACTCAGAATCATATTCCATGCAAAACGAAATCCCATCTTTTTTCTTTTAACTGAATCATCAATAAACTAAGATTTTGTTTCTTCTCCTGGGAAAAATTATTAGGTGGTATGAAAACCGAACCGGAATTTATTTCCTACACCACTAAAATATAACAAATAAAAGCGATAAACACAGTAATAAACCAAGAATTCTACGTTGAACCATTGTAACACCCCAAGTTTCATTGAACAGTACAATATTGTCTGTCTTATCTCAAAACGTGTTGTACTACTTAGACATGAAATGTTGCCTATAAAGAAAACCGCAATAACATAATTTTCCAATGCAGAATAATAATCACATCATTTGGTCTCGAGATCCGTTCTCACAAGAACGAGTCACCGCAAACATAAATAAAGAAAACCATGCGACATGTGTAGAAAAATAACACTACTAATATGAAGACCCAGGCCGTTACGCATCGCCATCAGCCCGGCCCGCGGAAGTACCGTCATCGACCGTTGGGTCTCACTCATGACCTTTTTCTCCTTGGAAAAAGCGTTTTTGTCTTTCCCATCATTCGAACCCAGAACCTCCAGGATATAATCTATGGAATACAAATGATGGTACCACTTAGACTTACAATTACTAAAAAAACATTCACCAAGAACATTTCACCTATTTTTCTTCCTTCACTTTTTTATCTCTACAGTTTTCTCTATACTTCAAAGTATATATGATTTTATCACGATGAGTTGGATTATTTAAAAGGACCTACTGCTCCTCGCTTTCTTCGGAGAAAATTTGCCTTTGCCATTAAAAAAAAAAAAAAAAGAGGCAAAGAACAAGAGAGAATCTAAATATAAAATAATATAATATTAAAAAGTTTAAACAGAAGCTCACCCTACCCTAAAGATTCCTCCAATAACTCCACCTGATTCGAGTATAGCAAACATCAGAAGAACAATAATCTTCCATTTGACAATAATCAATTACGACAATTTTGATTTTGTTACTGTTCGTGATTTGTTGTCATTGTCGTAAGAATACTAAAACTGCAATAACTTAAACTGCGTTGATCGAGATTGAAGTTCAATAAATTTCCACCAAGAAAATTACTTAGTTAAATGTAGATTGACTTAGAATGAACGCATGTGTTCAATTTATGTGTTATTTTATAGCCCAACTGAACATTTTAAATGCTTACATACAATTCGAAAAATTCAATCACTTTGAATGCGTACAATATGAAGAGAGAATCTTACACGTAAAACGATTACGAAGAATTCGATTGGAGTTCGTAATAATTAATTTTTTCTAAAAAAATTAAATAAATACTACCTCAAAAAAAAAATAACCCAACCTTTCGACCTACCACGTTACTTGTAATTCTTCCAGTCTTGTCACGACAATGTACATTTCACTGCTACATACAAACATATTTTCATAATTAATCTTACGCGATGACCAACAACCATGCATTAGCATTAGACGCTTTTGGCCCCTTCAATTCAATTAATGAAATTTTTTAAAAAATTCGTAGTTAAATATCTTTGCGATGAACAAAAATAACTTAATTTTTATGTAACAGCACATATAAGTTAGCATGATATAAGAAATATAACTAACACACTTCAAAATTTAATATATTTTAAAAACATTTCATGAACATTCTCCTAGAATCCTGCTTTTCTTATGGCAGTCTTTAAATGGAAATTCAACAGCTGAATTATTATATATTTTTTTAATAAAATTTAAATTCGTACGATTACATGCATTGGACGTAGAAACTTCCCTCTTCGATCTGCGTTTATAAAAGTTGGTGCTTTAATGTTTAAGATGCAAATGGCAGCTGGCTTTGATTCTTTCGGCAAGATTAGGATCAGCATTGTGGAGTCCTCCACTGTCAAAAATCTGAAACCGAGCCAGTCAATCGGCGAAAATCCGAAACTCGAGCCTCCTAATCACCAAAAATCACAAACCCTACTCTTTGCAATGGGGCCCAAAATAATTTTCAAACAGAAGGCTCCCCTTGCTGGCCCATCAAATTAGACACCTTCGTCACAAGGTGTTCGGATCAAGTACCGTGACCGCCACTTAGTTATTTATCGATAGAATTTCGAAACTAGGGGTGTCAACAGCAGTTTGAGCGGGATATGTCAATCTGCTCGATTGTATATGAAAAGATTGCCAACTTCAGCAGTTGAGAGTCTTTGAAAGTCGAAGAGATGTTTGACCGCATCTTGTTGCACGGGGTCTACGACATGCAGGAGACTTATTTTACGCGAACTTGACCACTACTAGGAGGGAGGGGTACTTGAAGACGTACCTATTCGGTACAGATATTGTCGTAGGTGTAGGTGATGTGAACAAACTGCTGGAATTACGCAGTCAGATACTATCACACTTTCCAAGAGTGTGATTTTGCAAGATCAGCATATAGCTTGCAGTTCCTTAGGCAGATTCACCGGAATTCAAAAATTGCAGCCTTCGTCAAACCAAAATCGAAGGACTTGAATGTAAAAGCACGGGTTGTTCACAACCTGATCAACTACACCCTGCTGCTTAGGGATGGACATAGAAATCTAGTGAGCTGGATGAATCTTTATATCTTGGCAAAGCTCTACAGTGGCACATTGTTCAACCTGGGGTACAGGATTTTAGGTCACATGGGAGATCGGGCGAACATGGAACAAAATCTATCGTATAGGACACTGATTTGAAAGATCGTGGAGCGATCTTAGGTGTAACTTCCCACTGTAGAGAAGTGGAGAGCTCCGAGATCCGTCGATATATTTGACAAGCTTCATTTGACTCGGATGGTCCTAGTCAAATTTGCCGGGTCTTGGATGCTGAATGGAGATCTTGGGGCTTCTATATCTTGGGATATTCCAATGGAGGAAGACTCCCCTAGCCACCGCAACCGCGCTACCATTTGCCCTTAAGGCTGATAGTAACTGGGACATGATGCAAAAAATGTATGAGATGCAGTAACAGATGCAACATATGTATCAAGTGTAGCAGCAACTAGGGCTAGGCACGGTCCGGTTCGGGCCGGTTCTATGCTGGAACCAGACCGGACTGTGGGTTTCGGGAAATAAATTCCCGAAACTGGAACTGGTCCCTAGTAGAACCAGTACCGAACCGGAACCGGTACCGGTACCGAATTTTCGATCCGGTACCGATTCTCTCCCATACATTTTAATTTTTTTTTTATTTAAAAATTCTGAACAGCAGAAACAAAAAACTTACATAGCTTGAGAAATACTTTGAAAACAAATCTCTGGCAAAAACTGCAGGATTCCACACGATGAACGTCGATCCATCCTCGTTCCACGAAATCACATCGTTTATTTCATTATCGTCGACGAGCTGATAGGTTTTCGTAAATGGCGTCGGTATCACCTTTTCCCCAGCCGCCGACTCTCCGCCTTGCTCAACCGGCGGAGGAGTCATCTGAAACAACCGGGTCCGACCTAGAAAAAATTCACAGAAACAGGATTGCGAACGGAATAATCTCTTAGTTCTAGAAGCTTCCGTCGGAGTTCACAGAGGATAAAAGGAAAGAGAGGAAACAAAGGCGAAGAAACCGAAGCAAGAAAAATCAATGGAAGGAACGATCGATCCCATCCAGGTAAGTGGCATCCGATTTCTTCTTCTCATCAAGGTCTGCATCGACAACGAGAGCCGTCGCCGCACAAACAGCAGCTGCGCACACCACCGCCGCTCCGACCGCCACTTTCCCCATGACACAATTGACGATGAAGATCACAAAACTCCCTAATTTGATTACTGGATGAGGGAGCGGCCAGGAAATAGAGCGACAGAGCATGGTTGAGTGAAAATGAGGGAAACAAAGCCCTAAAGAGAGAGAACTTCGGTACTCTCGCAGTTCTCGGTTCTTTGAGCAACATAACCGGGACCGTGGACCGCGGTTCTGGTCCCATGGATCTAAGAACCGGGAACCGGTCCCATAACTCAAAAACTGCCCAAAAACCAGACCGAACCGACGGTCCAGTCCGGTCTGTCGGTTTCGGTCCGGTTCTGCCCACCCCTAGCAGCAACTTGTCAGGGAGATAGGAAGAAAGAGAAAGAAAGGTAAAGTATTGTGAAAAATTGTATTGCATTTCTTATCTTTCAATAATAGTTGTTGATGGCATTTATAGCCTCAACAGTACATGGAGAGCAGAAAACGACAAATAACAAATGCACGAGAAATGTATGAAAAATCTACAAAGAGAGAGAATATCAGAAAATCTTAACAACCAGAACCGATTTATGTATATGGCTCAACATCCCCCCGCAAACGCAGGGGACAAGGAAGGACCGTGAGTTTGGTACGAAGTGTATGAAATCGAGCAGCAACAAGCGACTTTGTTAAACAGTCAGCTAATTGATTTTCAGAAGGTGCAAAGGCAAGTTTCAAAGTCCCATTCGATACCTTTTCCCGAATAAAATGTTGATCAATTTCGACGTGTTTGGTCCGAGCATGCAGAACTGGGTTGGAAGCCATACTGAGAGTGCTTAAATTGTCACAGAATAAGGTTGGAGGTGACGTCGTAGGAATGCGCAGCTCCGAGAGTAACGACTGGATCCATACAACTTCTGCAGCTCCATTGGCAAGGGCTCTGTACTCAGACTCCGTACTTGAACGGGACACAACTCTTTGTTTGGAGGAAGACCATGATACTAAGTTGTGACCGAGAAAAATACAGTAGGCGCTGGTGCTTCGACGATCATCAGGGCACGATGCCCAGTCGGCGTCGGTATAACAATAGAGATCATGATAGGGACTAGGTTGAAGCATAATGCCCAAGTGAGCGGTTCCTCGCAAGTACCGAAGTACTCTTTTGACTGCCTGCATATGAAGGTCAGTAGGCATGTGCATAAATTGACATAATTTGTTTACCGCATACGAAATATTTGGTCGTGTGATGAGGCAGTATTGAAGGGCTCCAATGATGCTGCGATATTCTGTGATATCTGAAAGCGGAGAACCATCATGCACAGACAGGGAATGGAGGGCAAGAGGAGTGGATTGTGGTTTTGAATCTAGCATACCCCTTTTTGTCAACAAATCCCTGATGTATTTTGTCTGACTGAGATGTAAACCAGCAGCTGTTCGGTGAACTTCAACACCCAAGAAATAATGCAACTGGCCAAGATCCTTAATAGCAAACAGCTGAGATAAATGAGTAATCAAGTCGGAAATAAGTGTCATAGATGAACCAGTAATGATAATGTCATCAACGTAAATTAAAACCACAAGAGTATCCGAGACAGAGTGATGAACAAATAAAGACGTATCAGCTTTAGATCCCTTAAAACCCCAATTAAGAAGTGTCATACTTAGCTTAAGGAACCAGGAGCGTGGAGACTGTTTAAGCCCATAGATGGACCGATGAAGCTTACAAACGTAATCTGGTTTGGCGGGATCAACAAATCCTTGGGGTTGCGCCATATAAACATTTTCCTGAAGATCACCATGAAGAAAGGCATTTTGAACGTCAAGTTGTTTTATCTGCCACTGACGAGAAATTGCAATGCTCAGAACCAGACGAATGGTAGTCGGTTTGATGACTGGGCTGAATGTCTCATGAAAGTCGAGACCCTGGGTTTGTTGAAACCCCTTGGCGATGAGCCTAGCCTTGAATCGGTCGAGTGACCCATCTGGACGTAGTTTGATCCTGTACACCCATTTAAATCCAATAACCCGAGAGTTAGTAGGTTTTGGAACAAGGGACCAAGTACCTTGAGAGATGAGTGCGTTGAACTCTGTTTGCATTGCAGTGTTCCACTCCTTATGTTGAGAAGCTTCACTGTAAGATGAAGGTTCACAAGGCAAATTTCCTGCAACGCTGAAGAATATCCGTGGTTTGAAGATACCGGATTTAGCTCGCGTAACCATCGGATGTTGATTTATTATAGGTTGTTCCTGAGATCTCTCAGGTTGATCATGCAGACGAGGAGGTAAAAGAGATGCAGAAGAGGAAGTAGTAGGTGAAGTTTGAGAAGAGGAAGTAGAACCATTAGATGAGGAGTACGGTGGAATGGTGGGTGAGATGGGCAGAGTAGTAATGATGGGAAGATGGGTGTGTTTGGTTGCAGGCGTAGTGGTAAGTGAGGGAAAGTGGGTCTTATTGAACACCACATGGCGGGAGACATAGAGATGGCCAGTGGATAAATGAAGGCAAATATAACCCTTGTGTTGACTGCTGTATCCGAGAAAGACACAAGAGTGGGAACGAAATTCAAGTTTATGAGAATTATATGGACGTAGAAAAGGAAAACACTCGCAACCAAACACCCGAAGATGAGAATAACTAGGTGTTTTATTATAGAGCGATTGAAACGGGGAAACATTAGACAACACTGTGGATGGAAGTCGATTGATTAAATAAACGGCAATGCTAAAAGCAAATGACCAATATTTTAAAGGCATAGAGGCATGAGCTAGTAGAGCTAATCCCGTTTCAACAATGTGCCGATTTTTACGCTCGACTCGCCCGTTTTGTTGAGGAGTGTAAGGACAAGAGATTTCATGAACGATCCCTTGAATTTGAAAAAATTTTGACAGAGTGCGAAATTCTCCACCCCAATCCGATCGTACACGTTTAATGACACTAGTAAACTGTGTGTGGACCATTTTTTGAAAAATAACAAAAGCATTATATGCTTCGTCTTTAGAATTAAGCAGATAGAACCATGTAAATCTAGAAAAGTCATCAATGAAGATAAGAAAATATCTTGCTCCTGTAATTGAAGGAACGGGGGAAGGACCCCAAAGATCAGTGTGTATGAGTTCAAACATATGTGTAGCTCGAGAAACAGATTCAGAAAAAGGTAATCTATGAGATTTAGGTAACTGGCAAGAAGAACAGAAGTTCATACAATTAGAAGAAATATGTAAATGTGACAAAACCGATTGAACAGTTTTGGAAGAAGGATGCCCCAGCCTGAAATGCCAGAGGTTGGAAGGATTACTGGAAACTATGTGAAGCTGAGAGGAGCATTGCCGATTGGTGGGAGGACAGACTCAGTATAATCCATTTTCAAGTATTCCTCGGAGGAGAGGTTTGTGAGATACCTGATCCTTGACAACAAAAAAAAATGGGTGAAACTCAATGTATGCTTTGTTATCAAGACATAATTGGGAAACACTTAGAAGATTTTTTTGAAGGAACGGTGAATGATAAACCGTCCGTAAGTGCAAAGAATAAGAATCAGTTGGTAGATACGCATGACCAACATGAGAGATAAGAGAAACCTTACCATTTCCTACTGTAATTTGAGCATCACCTGAGTACGGAGTGGCAAATTCTAACATGTTGATATCTGGCGTAAAATGGTGTGATGCCCCCGAATCCATATACCAAGCCGGGTCCAGAGGTGTGATATCACTGCCCGGTTGAACTGTTTGGGAAGGAAGGACAGCAGAAAAATTGCGAGGTGAGTTTGTTGTGGGTTGATATTGAAGGTTTGCCCGATGATAGCATATATTAGCAGTGTGACCAATTTTGAAGCATATTTGACACCGAGGTCGAATCGGTGGTCTGTTTTGAAAATCAGAGGGTAGGGATGGACGAGAAGGGGTGGGAAGTATAGGGGCAGTTTGAAATGGTGGTCGAGGAGCTCTTGGTCGATTTGGTGTAAAGAAAGAATGAGGTCCAGATGGTGATGGGAATTTGGATTTTGATTTGTTACCTGAAATGTTGGTATAGTTGGCTTGAAGAGAGTTCAATGTAGTGGCTGCATTTTGTTGTTCTAAACGAGCTTCATAGCTTAACAGTAAGCTATTAAGTTCTTCAATAGTCGGCTTATCAGTGCGAGTTGAGATGGACGTAACAAAAGAGTTGTATTCTGCTCCCAAGCCATTTAGAAAGTATAGGAGCTGATCTTTGCAGTTCACCGGTTCACCAACTGCAGCCAGAGTATTGCATAAACTTCTGAATTTTTGAACATAAGTCATGGCACTAAGACCTTCCTTGCGAAAGCCTTGCAGAGTTGTGCGAAGTTCTGAAATCCGAGCGAAGGATGCAGCAGAGTAAAGCTGTTCAAGAGCTTCCCAGATCTCGAATGCCGAAGAGTATCCAACTAGTTGGCCTAGCATTTGCTCATGGACTGAGGAATAAATCCAACTCATTATAAGTCTATTGTACCTTTGCCAAGAGACAAAATCTGGGTTGATAAGATGCAAACCCGATTCATCATTTTTCGGCGGACAGGGATGAGATCCGGTGAGTATTTCTTCAAGTCCGTTGGCGATCACTACATTGAGGATCTGATTTTTCCAGACCAAGAAGTTTGAATCATCGAGCTTAATCGTCAGTGTTTGATTTACAGAGGGAAGGTGAGGCAGAGTAGGTAAGGATGAAGGAGACGATGACGAAGCATCGGTTGTACTAGAGGAGGCCATTGTTTCGGCTGAGTACAAAGAGAGTATAGGAGCTGTTATTGCTCTGATACCATGTCAGGGAGAGAGGAAGAAAGAGAAAGAAAGGTAAAGTATTGTGAAAAATTGTATTGCATTTCTTATCTTTCAATAATAGTTGTTGATGGCATTTATAGCCTCAACAGTACATGGAGAGCAGAAAACGACAAATAACAAATGCACGAGAAATGTATGAAAAATCTACAAAGAGAGAGAATATCAGAAAATCTTAACAACCAGAACCGATTTATGTATATGGCTCAACACAACTGAATCAAAGGTACCAGATGCAGCAACAATAGCTGGATCAGAGGTATCAGATGCACCAGCAGATGGAGCAGCAGAGGGAGCAGAGGATTAGGGGTGGGCAGAACCGGACCGGAACCGGTGGACCGGACTGGACGGTCGGTTCGGTCCGGTTCTTTGGGCAGTTTTTGAGCTATAGGACCGGTTCCCGGTTCCCAGCCCCATGGAACCGGAACCGCGGTCCACGGTCCCGGTTCTGTTGATTACAGAACCGGGAACCGTGGGAATCCCGATTAAATCCTCTTCCCTGAATGAAATCCCTGTTGGCTTTAGAAATTCGAAGTTCAATTCAGCAATTTTCCTGGCGACTGGCGACTCCGACTCCCGTCTGAAGTTCCCGACTCCCGTCTCTCTCTCGAATCTGTCTGACCTTCCCGAGTCTCTCTCTCCAGTCTCTACTTCAAGTTCAGCCCTTCCCGAATCTGTGCCCTAAAATCGGAGTTGGAGACGAGTGGTGACTCTGCTCTCTGTCTCGGGAAGTCTTCAGCCCTTCCCGCCTCCGATCTCTCTCTCGAATCTCTATTCAGATTTCAGACTTTAGAGTAGTCCCGAGTTTTCAGCTCTCTGTCCTTAGAATTTCTAAGGTATGAATTTCTCTCGCAGATATGCAATGCCTATTTGTCTCTTTTCCATATGTTTTTCAGGCGAAGTTAAACAGAGAAAGGGGGAGAGACTGGAAGTCTGGAAGTAGAAAACGAGGAAGGGTAGGAGACAGAGAGATAGTCATTAAAGAGAGGTAAGTATAATGGAGTAGTTGGCCATTAAAGCTTCTCAGAAGTCAGAAGAAAAGCTAAAAGTGGCTAGAGGATAAAGCTGAAAAAAAACAATTTAAAATTGACGGGAGGGAACCGGTACCGAACCGGAACCGGACCGAAAATACGGTCCGGTTCCAGTTCGGTACCGGTTCTGCTTGGGACCGGTTTCGGTTTCGGGAATTTATTTCCCGAAACTAACGGTCCGGTCCGGTTCCAGCCCAGAACCAGCCCGGACCGGACCGGACAGTGCCCAGCCCTACAGAGGATGGAGTTCCTCATAGGTAGGGTCGAGGAGCTCGCCGTGAGACAGTAAAAGATGGTTGAGTCATAAGACTGTCAGCGACTCCCTTAGAGAGCTCACTGAGAGGATGACGGATAGGATGGCGGCCGGAGACAACAATGTCTCACCGGAGAAGTATAATTTAGATTTTGTATTTCATTTTATGTACTTTACTTTTCGTCTATAAATTTGATATACTTTAATTTTATGTCTTGATGTATATTATTTGTATTAGAATCTGACTGGTAGGTATATATTTGTGATTTGAATTTGCAAGAATTATTTAAAGATAGCTACGAAAGAGTCATAAAACAAACGAAACTCTGTCTAATTTTTTAATTTTATTTTTATTTTTTTAAAATAAACTTAAACAAATAAATAATTATAATTTGCTAACCTATAATAAATAAATACTATTAAAATAAACTAAAATAAATAAATATTATTTAAATAATTATAATTTAAATAACTTTTAAAATTACATAAAAATGAAATAAATATTACACGAATTGATTATATTTAAAAATAAAAAGATAGATGAAATGGAATAAGAAGGTATTCGTTGACCGGAGATTGAGTGAACTTCAATCTATTTGAAAAAAAAAAAAGATTAACTGTAACATGCATAAACGATTCACAATATCACATTCAAATCCTGATGCTTCTCATTCACTCTACTGCGATTAAATATTTACAGTTGATTGTGAAGTTTTTCACTGTCACAAATCGTTCAAAATTACTTGTAATATATGACACTACAATTTGATCAAAACCCCCCAAATACACCCATTAACATTCCCTACCGAGTCTCTAAATATGATGAATCATGAAAAGCCCTATATCACATAAACAAACCTCAAACACTATCTCAGCAGCTTTGCTTCTCAAGATGGCACGATTCCTTCGTCTGTCCCATAAATACGCTGAAGTTCGCGGGTGGCAGCTTGATATGAAGCTGGATAAAAGAAGGAACAATACTGTAAATATTCAACAGCTAATCACAGGACAAATAAACACTTGGGCATATATATATATTCCTAACTACTAGATGAGGCCATGAGAAATGAAATTTTGAGCTTGACCACTTCAAAGTGTTCTTTAAAGAAGCTAAATTTACTTTTGTCATTATGAATTACCTTTCCAAATACGGAAGTTTTTCTGATTAATAGGCGAGCCTGTCACGTTTTCAATGGCATCAAATAGCATCTCCTGTGGTGTGTTCTTTAACTCTTGGACGATGTTGTAGATGGTCTTTCCATTCTCAAAATAAATGTGATTATTGGGATGTTTGGTCTTGCAACCAGCATGACGCTCAAATTCATAAGCATTGAGAGCCTGCAACAAATCATTTTATTAACAGCCTACCTCTTGAAACAATGCCCTATATACAGTAAATGTAAATTGATTTTTGAGTTAAAAAATCTAAAATGCAATTGGTTGCTTACCTTAGATTGCTGACACTTATCACAGTTGCACATATAGCCAGTTCCTTTTATAATTCCTTTGAGGTTTTTCTTTCCGACATGAACGCCAAAAGAAAGGAAAAACAATCAGTTCATCAAATTTTTTAAACTTTCCAAATCAATAAAGATAATTTTTCAAAAGTAAATTCGACTTACCTCTCTTGACCAAGAAACATATTTCACGGGAACACCAGTCAAGCATACCAGTAGATAACAAACTTTTGACATTTGAAGGAAAATTATTTGGGGAAACCTTCTTAGTTGTCTTTGGCTCTCTACTTTTTTTAGAGTTGTCCATTTTAGGATTATTAGCTTTCAAAACATTGTTGACACTTCCAGCATTTGAATCCACAAAATCTTTCTGGATGGATACTTCTGAAATATGAGAAGAATTTTGAGTGCCCATCAACAAATCATAGCTGCTGATGATCCCACCAGAGGGATTATTTGTCACGGGTTCTTCGTCAAACCCTCCAAAAGATATGGTAGTGCCCTTGCCCTTGTTATAGTTGCGGCCCATATCTAGCATCCCAGAGTCTCCTCTGTCATAGTTAGGATCCAAATTTACAATTTCAGGATCAACTTTATCATATGTTGTTGTAAATGATAAAGCCTCCCTTGTACCCTTACTATAGGAGGAAGCCATTGAAATGAAATTTTCATTTGCTTTACAATAAGTTGGTCTCATCGAGATGAAGTTTCCAGGCCCCTTGTTGTAAGATGTTTGCAGTGAAATGACACGTCCATTAGTTTTCTCATATGACTGACCCATTGATATAAAAGTTCCATCAACTTTGTCAAAGGGCTGACTGATTGATAAATTATTTGTATCGCTCTTGCCGTAGTTGTGACCCATAGAAATAAAATCACCATCATCCTTATTGAAGCTATGACCGATTGAAATGAAAGTATCATCTGTCTTACTGAAAGCAGACCCCATCGAAATGTTGTTCTCGTTCTTATTGGAGTAATTCTGGCCCAACGACATAATGTTTTCATCATTGTTACCATATGTGGTGCCCATTGTAATTGCGCCACTATTTTCTCTGCTGAATGAGTGCCTTATGGATGCAGGCATGGCATTATCAGAATCCCTTACTTGATTTACTTTGACTTTTCTAATTCCACCAAAATTTTGACATGATATGGGATCTTCCATAGCATGGGACATGGATAAGCCTATAGAGGAATCATTACCATATTGATTCTCAAAATCTTTTCTTCCTATGTGCATATCCGCAGGTCCAATGTCAGAGATATTTCTATCAACCAAATTGACAGTTCGAATAGGTTCAGATTCAAAGAGGCGATCACTGAACTGCCCAGGAGCAGACTGAAAACCAGAAGATGTTGTCCCATAGAGAAACATCCATATGTGAAACCCCCGGAACTGGTCTACCGCTAACTGTTTCTATTGCCTGCTTCTTGCTGCTAAATAATTCTGGTGTACTGCCATCTGTGAACCATTGATGGCCACGCTTTGCTTCCATCCTGGAAGAATTATCATACCCCATCTCCACATCAGTTAAGCACCCAGCATTACTTGGCATCCAAAAGGTTTTGTGCTGGAAAGACTACCACAGCAGCACTTTAAAATATTTTCCAATAACGTGATTATCAAAATACGTACTGTACCAAAAGAAAATAAAAAAACAAAGAAGATGCCATATAAGAATGTTCTTAAAAAATCACCCCAGAAGAAGATAAAACTAAGTTCATTGATTAAGTTAGCCCATCGTTAAAAATTTAAGAATGTCAAGATGGAAAATATATTTCATCCTACACCTTAAAATAGTAGCTTGTAATCCAGTAGTTATTTGTGCAAGTACATGCCAAGTCAAAAACTAAAGATGCAGTAAGTAACACAAAAATACAATCTATGATTGAAATTCAATACAGAAAATAATGATGAGAGCAGTTCGATTCATAATCACCCGATTGAAACTTTCTCAAATGAAAAGCTTAATAAGATTTGTTTGCCAACAAATCTTGACAACAAACGCACATATCAAAGCTCAATCATATAATATACAACAAGCAACTATATATGATCGAAGTTAAGGTTGGAAAACTCGGCCAAAAATTACTAAAATTACTCTTGAATTTATTATTAACTGAGAAGAGTTCCATGCATACCATTTTTGGCCGCCAAATCCGCCGCAGGAAACTAGAGAGTACCTAAATCAGCTATTTCTCCCTTCAGGGAAATCTGATAAGCTATAATCACGCCTTAAACACAAACGGAAACTGTTGCTCCCCGTACCCTCAACGAAACCAAAGCCATCAAAGAAAAACGAAAGCAAAGACCATTCCAAATCCCGCAGCTGGAAGCTTTGCCCAATCAATCTCCACAATCACACAAACTGAGCAGTTCAAAGGCATTGAATCAGAAATCAGGCTCTGATTATAGTTGATTTACACATCCCAAGTTTTTAATACATATACACCACAAATGCGAGATACTTCCGAATACAATTTTAAGGATTGGAAACAACAATGGCAATTAAATCCCCGAAATTTTGAGACAAATAAGTCAGCCTCATAGTAGAAGTACCTTAACCAGGTGATCACCGGTAAGATTTACCGGTTAGTAGCGCCGGCGAATCGGCAACTCCTCTGCTTGTGTCCCTCAAAAGAAAGAGAAAAGGACATCTCGGACTCCGGACAGAGAAAGAGCAGCTAAAAGCTAGCGAGTGGTTTTGTTGCTCATGACAAATAATATGCTGCTGCCCGTTCTATTATTACTATATCCATCCCATTAACAATTCTCTCAATTTTTTAAAATCTATAATTTATTTTACCAATCAAATTTAATTTATAAATGACATTTAATTTACATGAGATTTTAACAATATCCCACTTCAGATATTTTTGGGTTCGCTTCGGGACCGGATAATTTCAATCGAGCAAATCATAAATTTTTTTAATCGATACAAAATTTCAGGAGAACTATTTTTCAGCTGTAACACTGGGAATTTTTTTGAAACAAATTACCACTAAATCACCACCCGAGTCAAATTTGTTAATTCCAAGGATTCTCGGAGGGAAAATAGAGACAAAACATAAAAAAAAATTAACTAAATTTTTGCTTGATTTGGAAAAAGGTGATCCGTGATGGTGACTAGCCACACTGCAAATTTGTCACGTATTAATTTGTAATTATTTACATAATATACACTCATGTTAAAGGCCCAAATTTCTGATTGCTAATTCAATGATCCAAATGCATCTTTTAAGCCCAAGTGACATGCTGGATTACCATTTAGAGCATCTCCAATGGGATGATGCATTTTCTCAAATTTGAGAAAATGCATCATCCAAGCTCCAATGGAATGCCAAAATAAATGGCATAATGTCATTTTGATCCAAACATGAATAGTGATGATGCAAATTTGCATCACCACTATTCATCCATGCTATTTTTTTTTTTTAGTCATTCTATTTTTTTTAAATTGTAAATATATCCTTTTTTTAATTTGTGTATTAATTTATTTCAATATGATATTTAATAATCTAATTGTTGTAATTAGTACTAGTTAAAATGTTAAAAGATATTAAAAATAATTAATATTAAATTTAATATTCCTAAAAATTTGACTTATTTGATATTTTACATAAAATAGGATAGTTGTATTGATATTAATACAACTCAAAATTACATATTCCTAAAAAAAAAAAAAATTACAACCACATTATACATAACAAACTCAATAAAATTACAAATATTAACAAACGTGATCTAAATGCACCGATTGAGCAACTAATAGAAACATCACCTCCTGAAGTTGAAATGGTGTTAGACGAAGATACACGATTTCAACGCTTCATCGATCGATATAGACAAATCAGAGATAGAGATGCACATTTTGCACTTCGTAATGCACTTGTAAATCATCTGTGGGAGAAATATTCAAACTCAGATGATTGAATATATATAGTTTTTTTTTTTATGTTTAAGTTATATTTTTTTTATGCATTTGTAGTTTTTTTTTTTATATTTTAGTTGTATTTTTTTTATGCACTTGTAATTTTCTTTTTCTTTTTAATTAAGTTTCAGTTGTTTTTATTTATTTATTTATGAGTGATAATATTAATATATATATCTTTGTTAAATTAACATGTATAAAAAATAAATAATTTATATATATATATATATATTATTTTATATATTATTGGTTTATGTGAATAAATGTTAAATTTGAGTATGAGCAATTGGTACAATATTAAAATTATAAGGGTTAATGTGTAAAATATATAAATTATAGTGTGAAAAAATATGTAAAGAATATTCTTTTTAGTATAAAAAATAGCATTTTGGCATTTTGGGTTGGAGATGAAATTACTGTTTAGTGATGCAAAATGCTATTTTGGTATAGAAAAATAGCATTTTGGCATAGACTGGTTGAAGATGGTCTTAACAACGTAAAGCTAATGCTAAATAATCCTATTCGTATTAATTACGGTAAATATCAATATGGATTAGGATATCCATGTAACGAGTACCTTATACCTTTTTTTTTTTTTTGTTATCAACACTTCAACGTTAGAGGTATTAGCAATGGACAATTTGTCGTTAATATCTGTTAGAGTCTTGGTCAAAGTTTGTTAATTTTCTCTCTCTAAAAATCTCCAAGAACGACGCCTCATTTTTGACGATTTATACGACGCAAGCTAAATCCAATATCAAAACGAAAGATGTTGGTAAATTCTTGAGGGATTGTGCTTGATCATTTATGGGACATGAGGGCTCTACAATATCGAAAGACAAATCAAGAAAAACAAGGAGAAACGATTAAAACCCTTGAATGATAGACTTTGCTTAATGGGTTGGCAACGCCGGAGAAAGAGGGAGCGGCCTTACACGTTTACGACATGGAAGGTGGCATTGTGATCGAGGGTGCAATCTCGGGTAATGGCAATAGGCAGAGAATTAATATAGTTAAACAAAGATTTTAACGGACGTTAACAGTAACGTGTCTCTTACTAACACCTCTAACTTCAAAGAGATGATTATCAAAAAAAAAATATATAAGATATTAGTTCAATATACCAAGATATCGTTGTAGTTTACTTTAGTCCAAAATTTGACTCACCTAATATACTCCAACAACTCAATGTAGTTAATGTGACAATTTAAAAAAAATAAAAAATAAAAAGGTAGTTCTGTTTTGTAAAATATAAATTTATTTGAGCTGTAAAATGAGTTTTTATGTCCAAATAATATTTTAAGAATTATTTACTCTTTGTTTTTGAAAATTAAAAGAAAAAATATCATAATTATAACTATAAATATTTTATCTTAGTTGTAAACTTCATTAAAATATCATAATTATAACTATAATTATTGTATCTTAGTTGTAAACTCTATTATTAGACACGTATTATATTTATCTTGTAGATTAGCAAGTTGATTAAGACATTGACTAAAAGGTATTACGACGGATTAGAACGAAAGAGTTTGGTTTGGGGACACTCTAATTTCAATTAGTTGGAAACTTCTAAAATTTATTTTTAAATTTGACCTTTTCTTTTAATATTTATTATTTTTTTTCATAAATTAAAAACATATTTGTATCTACGTCTTCGTTCCTTTGGAGCTTATCCACCTTTCTTTCAATAGTGGTTCAAATTGCAAATCAATTGGCCAACTTCAATTTAAATATTTGTTTAATTAGTCACACTAAGACAATTTAAAAAAAAAAATTAAACTCTAATATCTCGATCATTTTTCAACTAGACTATAATTAATTGTAACATTATAATTAATTTTGTTGTTAATTTCAAATATTACGGCATGTCAAATTAACTTAAAATTATGTTGATTGTGAGGGTCCAAGCCATACCAGTGGGATACACAATCTCATATAGTTTGGGAAATCAAAATTGAATGGTTTATAAGTAGAGTTTCTCATGTTCTCTACTTAGTACAATGCGTTTTGAATTAACCCCAAAAATAAATTTGTACAGACTACGACTTAAACAAACAGTATTGTACTGGGAGCGCCGGAAGATATACTTGACATAATATAAATTTTTGCAGTAGAAGTCAACAATGATAATGCTTTTGGAGTAGAAGTCTAATGTATAATTTGTAGTTGGAGAAATATATTGGGGGAAATGAGATATTAATTGTGCTGAGTTAGACCCACGTTGGTGAGACACGTCATCAGTATAATGTACCTAGACTAGAGTGAGTAGAAAACCTTTGTTACACGGTATTGTAGCTTCTCCACAATTGCAACAACAAAAAAGTCAATAGCTTGACTCAATAAAAAAGAGATAAACCCTAGTTTCATATTAAATGGATTAGATTGTACGACCTAATTAGTTTAGAAAGTCCTGACGTGACAAATTATAGCACTTACTCACCCTATATACATTAACACGATAACCTCTATGAAAGCCTAGTCATCATATTTCTTAGTTGTGTGGATCCCTCAAACACGAGATAATCACATAAAGAGTTTTATAGTTGCATAAAAGTAAAATAGTTGATTTTTTTCAACAAATGAAAATTAGTCAAAAAGAATCGAGAAGAAATAAAAAATTTACGTAGTTCGGATAAAATCGTTTTCCAACAGAAACTTTTATTCAAGAATTAAAAAAATAAATATTATTTTCATAATGCTACAGCATCCATGTAGTATTCATCGAAATTACAAAAAAGTCAAAATAACTTAAATTTATCTCCGCTCTCCACTTTTCTTTCTCTATTTCCTCTTTCATTTCAAATTCTCGATTATTTCACTCAGCTCACCAACTACTCTATTTAAAATGAAATAATACAAATTACAAAAGAATTAGGAAACTGTAGTCAAAAATGAGAATAAACCGAACCAAACTGCAAACAAATATTTACAACATTAGTATTATTTAGTAATCTTAGCTCCAACCTTTAATTTTCAGGTTCTTAGACTTACATTGTGATGAGTTATTTATTTACAGTAAAAATAACTATACACCATTTACATTAATAAATATAGAAAACTATTTATTATTAATTGTTATTATAAAAGATAATAAATAAAATGAGTAGTCATGTAACGACCTACCCCTTCATCGGCATTTTTCCCGCGCGGACGCACCTAACCCAAGTGGTACCAGTGATGGGGAACTCTTAGTCATAACCTGTAGGCCAAGGTTCAAATCACTGGGGAGGCAAAAACTCTTCATCCAGGGGGGAGAAGGTCATGAGTGACAACTGGCTCGTATACTGAATCGAGACCCGGATGGTAGTGCGTTTGCGCGGGAAAAAGGCCGGTGAAGGGTGTAGGTCGTTACATAAAAAGACAACTTTTTCTGTGGAGACCCACCCCGCGGACGCACCGCCATCGACCCTTGAGTCCCACTCAAGTGACCTTCTCCATCCCTGGGGTGAGAGTTTTTGTCTTCCCAGTGATTTGAACCTTGACTTCCAGGGCTTATGACCAAGAGTTTCTCATCACTGGTACCACTAGAGTTAAATTGTGATGACCCGAATGTGTACTTATGAGCATGACTGCGGGGTAAACCTCGGGTTGCGGGATAAACCTCGAGACCTAAGCCGAATGTAGACAAATCCCAGACTTGAGTATAGGCAAATCCCGGGTCGTAAAGAAGGGGTCGTCACAATCCCACATCGTTTGAGGAAGTATATGAAAATGAAACATATATAAGGAAACCCTCCCAAGATAGTAAGACGCGTTTTGGAGCACAATTGGCAACAGATCCATTAGACCTCCGAAGTTAAAAGTGTTCCGGTGAGAGCAGTACCATGTTGAGTGACCGACTGGGAAGTCCTTGCCAAACAAAGTCGTGAGGGGAGGATATTGGGTTATGGCCCAATCCCCAGAGCAGACAATATCTTACTGGGAAAATTGGTCGTTATAAATAGTATCAGAGCCTGTACCCAACCGAAAATGTGGCCAACAAGGATGTTAGGCCCCCGAGGGGGGGTAATTGTGATGACCCGAATATGTACGTATGAGCACGACTGCAAAGCAAACCTCGGGTTGCGGGACAAACCTCGGGACCTAAGCCGAGTGTAGGCAAATCCCAGACTCGAGTATAGGCAAATCCCGGGTCGTAAAGAGGGGGTCGTCACAATCCCACATCACCTGAGGAGGTATATGAAAATGAAACATATGTAAAGAAACTCTCCCAAGATAGTAAGACATGTTTTGGAGTACAATTGATAACAGATCCCATTAGAACTCCGAAGTTAAAAATGTTCCGGCGAGAGCAGTACCATATTGGGTGACCAACTGGGAAGTCCTCGCCAAACAAAGCAATGAGGAGAGAATATTAGAATACGGCCCAATCTCCTGAGCGGATAATATCTTACTGGAAAAAGAATTCGTTATAAGTCATGTCATGTACTGTAGTAACCAAAAAAAAAAAAAAAAAAAAAAAAAACTATGATGGAAGGAAACTTCTAGGGAAGTTAAAGAATAATGTCTAGGGTTTTACCCACCTTTTTAGACTTTTTCACATGTCTTGATTTACTCATCCATAGGTCATGCTTACGAATACTTTTTATTTTATTTATTTTAAAAAAATATTATTTTTATAATTCATACCTACAGTAACATAAAGTTTGCCAGTATAGCAAGGTATAAAAACTAAATGTTTGAACTCAGAAACTTGTACTTTAGTCAAGTGATAATGTACCAGTCCAGTCCACAACCACTTACTATGCTATGCTTGATTTAATTAATTTAATTTTCCAACACACCATTGTTCACTTTTCCTAATTTTGGAAGAAACTAGGGCTTAAATGTCATTTTCAAATGTCAACTCTTGTACCAACCCTATAAATACCATTGGTTGGTACCCTCTGAAAATTTCACTACTCCTGTCCTTCATTCAAATCGAGAAAAATCATTTCAGTTTCCATACCCGAAACCTAAATCAGCTTCCAAGTTTTATATTTTTCTTCTCTGTTGACTATGAAAAGAGAAAGAGAACTTGAAACCCTAACCATGGCGAATTACTTGATGTTGCTCTCTCGAGGAAACGATTTTACTTCCCAAGGCCGTGTGTTCGAGTGCAAAACGTGCAGCAGGAAATTCCCATCTTTCCAAGCCCTAGGTGGCCACAGAGCTAGCCACAAGAAGCCACGGTTAGGACCAGATGGCTCCGGCTCTGAGAACTCTCAAGGTTCCCCGACCAAACCCAAGACCCACGAGTGCACCATTTGTGGGTTGGAGTTTGCGATCGGTCAAGCTTTAGGCGGGCATATGAGACGACACAGAGCTATCTCTAGTAGCGACGATACCCATCTCTGCACTTTGAGCCTTTCTTCTACAGAAGTTCCTCTGGTTTTGAAGAAGAGCAACAATGGCGGTGGGAGAGTTTTGTGCTTGGATTTGAACCTAACTCCTCTAGAGAATGATAGACAGTTTGATCTTCAGTTGGGAAAGACTGGTTCTCTATATGATTGTTTTTAGTGAGTTTTCACTTTTTTTTTTTTTACATTTCAGAATCAAATTCACACATGAACTACATACTGAGACTTTTCTATGATATATTTGTAAATCTGTTCTTTATATTACACAAGAAATGAAACTATACCTCCTTGGCTTTTAATTCTTTTTCGTTTTGGGATTCATTTATAACCCATAAGAACTTTACGATCTTTACGTACATAGTTATAATCTCTCTCTCTCTCTCTCTCTCTCTCTCTCTCTCTCTCTCTCTCTCATATGTAACATGTCTCTATGTATGTATTATGAATGTATGTATGTATATCCATCTAAAAAGATTTTATTAAAAATGCCAGGACAGCTAACAAGTCAAATATCAAAGGGTAAGTCGGCATTATCAGAGATTGACTTGTCTGAAAATGATGCAAAGATAACATCACTTTGATGCAAATGCGACGACTAACAAATATAATAGATAATTAGCTACCCGATTAAGTTAAGCCGTGTTCTAATTTTCTCTCCGAATAGTTAGCTGATGCATGATTAAAAGTGAGAAAGAAGACGAAGAAGAAGAAGAAGAAGAAAGATGGGTTTTAACAAATTCTAAAACTTTAATTTTGTGAGAGAAAATAATTAATTGAAAATTACTTCTTTTAATTCGACTGTTGCAAACTCTCTTGTACTTCATTCCAACTCACTGTTCTGGACGTCAGCTGTTACATCAAGATTCTAAAACAAGATGCCGTGCAGTTTTAATACTAGGTTTTTGATTTTGTCTACAGTTGCCTTTTTAGACAGGCCATTTATTCAAAGCTTCATTTAGATTCATTCTATTGTCAAATTTATTCAAGTTTTACTGATAATCAACTTTTTCAGTTATCCATGTCGTTTTTTTTTACTTGGACCTTTAAAAGTCAGATAATTTATTAAGCATTAAATCTATATCAGAAAAAGATAATCATCAAGGTTGCATTAAAATATAAGATTAGACTCCTACTAACTTGTGTATCAAACATGCTTCTATGATCATAAAAATGAACAAGTTTATTTATTTTATGTTGTTCGTTTTTTAAATAATTTTGGAAACTTATGTCAAACATATATACGTTATATATATCAACTATGTGTGCACCTTGTCCGCAAAGACTCGATAGTTATCCTATCCAACTCGAGAGAGGATTTTACCTTAACGCGAAAATTGAAAAAAAATATATATCTATTTTGAAAATGCTAATTATTTAGTTGGCTGTTTATGTGCCTGCCTGACATTTTAGGTTGGGTATATAACGAATTTGGTAAACTTTAATGGGAATAATTAAATTATGTTATTTCAGTAATATATTTCTAATTGTGATTAAACTGGGATTAAGAATGTAAGCAGCAAAAAAAATAATATTAATGAAATAAGTTGAAAATAAATTTATTAGTGTTTTAGATGACTCGTTTCTGACTCCACGTTTTACATGAAAATTTAATAACATAAAATATTTGTAGCATTTTTTAATAGTTATTTAGAGATCAAACTTGGGTACAATTATATGAACAAAGATGAGTTGGTATTGACTTTCGCTACAAAAACTTGTGAGGAATTATATGTACGTCTAGTCTTCCCCGCTATCATCGTGTCATCATCTTCCCGCTGCGACAATCTTCAAAATTCAAACAACACACAGATAATTTTAAGAAATAATTAACATAATAAATAAAAGATTGGTTAAAGTGTAACGTATATTATTATTCTTCTTTTATTGGTGCACGTCACGTGTGTATATGATTGTGTGAGAACGCAAGTTCATTTATTCTGAAGTAATTAGAAAAAAAAAAAGTTGTAATTGTTGGCTTGAACTTATTAGCATTTGAATGAGAAAACTGGCATCGCAATTTGGCTTTTATCAATAATATGGTATTTATGTCTTGACTTTCCTTCGTATTTTTTTACGATATATATATATATATATATATATATAGAGAGAGAGAGAGAGAGAGAGAGAGAGAGAGAGAGAGAGAGAGAGAGAGCCATGAGAGGTATGGTGAAAGTCAGTAACGCATCTATATTATAATCAGATGCATCAGAAATGACCCTTCACACTAATGGTGGGACTTTTATTTTCGTTGACTTGATTTAGTATTGACTTTTTATTCTGAACTATTTAATGACATTCAATGTCATCATCTTCTCATTTTGGTAATTATCAATCGTTAATCTCTTTCTTTAAAAATAGTCTAGAAAAGGTGCCCTCCTTGGTTTAACCTACTTGTCAAACTTTGACGATACCAGCACCTTTTTCAAGTGAAATATCTATAATGCCCTCAGCATCTTTCCTGGCTTGGGTGGTTTTGACATTGCAGAAATGAAATTTTAGAACGAAAGAATGACGAAGCTGAAGCTGAAGCTGAAGCTGAAGCTGAAGCTGAATGAGATCATATTTCAAGTTCAAATTATAGAATATAATTCACCTTTAAAGAGGAAAAGAGTTTCTTCAATGTGTAATACATGTTCTAGGATAGGACGAACATAAACTTGGTTATTTCGATAAATATATCGAAAGCTTCTCTCGTGCATCCGAAGCAGTTTGGTCGACAAATTCGCAAGTTTGTTGTCTATATCCGTTGTCGTGGTGATGAGAGAGAGACATTTTATCTTGCATCTCATCTTCCATGTCGATGACTATGTTGTGAAGTATGCAACAAACAAGAATAATTCTAGGCAATCTTTGCTTGTCCGGCTTCCACATCACGCCTTGTATTATCTTCCACATCTCTTTCAACCTCGCGATCGCTCTTTGGGCAACCATTCGGGTTGCCGAATGTCGTTTGTTAAACTCGGCCTGAAAATCTAGGAGTTCTTTCCCTTGATAAGGAGTGAGAAGCCATGGCAGAAGGGGAAATCCACTGTCTCCTATTATATATTCCCTTATTTCAGTTTCTTCAGAGAGTTTCTTCTTCTTCCCATTCAGTCTCTTCCCTTCTTCGGAGAGTTTGAAGAAGCTCGAGCTTTCTAGAACAACCGAATCACTCAGACTTCCGGGCCAACCGGCAATGATGTCGCGAAATTTCATTTCAGGGTCTACAATCGCCTGCAGTACCATACTGCAGTTTTTCTCGCGATCGAGCCAGATGTCGTTTGCTGATTCGGCAGTAGGCAGAGTCATCATGATGTGAGTAATGTCGATTACACCACAACAATTTGGAAGGCCTCGAGTTTTCTCGAATTTGGACTTTATCTCATCCATCTCGGCTTCTGTTTCAGGCCATCCAAGATGGTGGAGTCCTTTTTCTTCCATGGCTTCCACAAACCGCCAAGTTATTTGGGAAACAGATGATTGGTTCATTCCAAAGGAGTCGCCAATGTTCGATAATGACGCACCGGAGCTAAGCCTCCGAAGAGCGACTGAAGCTGAAGCTGAAGCTGAAGCTGAAGCTGAAGCTGAAGCTGAAGCTGAAGCTGAAGCTGAAGCTGAAGCTGAAGCTGAAGCTGAAGCTGAAGCTGAAGCTGAAGCTGAAGCTGAAGCTGAAGCTGAAGCTGAAGCTGAAGCTGAAGCTGAAGCTGAAGCTGAAGCTGAAGCTGAAGCTGAAGCTGAAGCTGAAGCTGAAGCTGAAGCTGAAGCTGAAGCTGAAGCTGAAGCTGAAGCTGAAGCTGAAGCTGAAGCTGAAGCTGAAGCTGAAGCTGAAGCTGAAGCTGAAGCTGAAGCTGAAGCTGAAGCTGAAGCTGAAGCTGAAGCTGAAGCTGAAGCTGAAGCTGAAGCTGAAGCTGAAGCTGAAGCTGAAGCTGAAGCTGAAGCTGAAGCTGAAGCTGAAGCTGAAGCTGAAGCTGAAGCTGAAGCTGAAGCTGAAGCTGAAGCTGAAGCTGAAGCTGAAGCTGAAGCTGAAGCTGAAGCTGAAGCTGAAGCTGAAGCTGAAGCTGAAGCTGAAGCTGAAGCTGAAGCTGAAGCTGAAGCTGAAGCTGAAGCTGAAGCTGAAGCTGAAGCTGAAGCTGAAGCTGAAGCTGAAGCTGAAGCTGAAGCTGAAGCTGAAGCTGAAGCTGAAGCTGAAGCTGAAGCTGAAGCTGAAGCTGAAGCTGAAGCTGAAGCTGAAGCTGAAGCTGAAGCTGAAGCTGAAGCTGAAGCTGAAGCTGAAGCTGAAGCTGAAGCTGAAGCTGAAGCTGAAGCTGAAGCTGAAGCTGAAGCTGAAGCTGAAGCTGAAGCTGAAGCTGAAGCTGAAGCTGAAGCTGAAGCTGAAGCTGAAGCTGAAGCTGAAGCTGAAGCTGAAGCTGAAGCTGAAGCTGAAGCTGAAGCTGAAGCTGAAGCTGAAGCTGAAGCTGAAGCTGAAGCTGAAGCTGAAGCTGAAGCTGAAGCTGAAGCTGAAGCTGAAGCTGAAGCTGAAGCTGAAGCTGAAGCTGAAGCTGAAGCTGAATCTCATCTTCCATGTCGATGACTATGTTGTGAAGTATGCAACAAACAAGAATAATTCTAGGCAATCTTTGCTTGTCCGGCTTCCACATCACGCCTTGTATTATCTTCCACATCTCTTTCAACCTCGCGATCGCTCTTTGGGCAACCATTCGGGTTGCCGAATGTCGTTTGTTAAACTCGGCCTGAAAATCTAGGAGTTTCTTTCCCTTGATAAGGAGTGAGAAGCCCATGGCAGAAGGGGAAATCCACTGTCTCCTATTATATATTCCCTTATTTCAGTTTCTTCAGAGAGTTTCTTCTTCTTCCCATTCAGTCTCTTCCCTTCTTCGGAGAGTTTGAAGAAGCTCGAGCTTTCTAGAACAACCGAATCACTCAGACTTCCGGGCCAACCGGCAATGATGTCGCTACTTGATCATTTACTGACAAAGGCTTGCCATTTATGTCAGTTAAGTTAGAGCACTTGGCCATCATATCTTCCTCAACCAGTGAACAGATGTAGCTGAATGTCTTTCTTGACATTTTGAAAATAGACTCGAAATTTTTCGAGTTCTTCGATTGAGATAAGGGACCTGGTCGGAAGAAAACTCAGTATATTAGTGATTCAACGCAGTATTTACATAAATCAAGATCAATTTTCAACAATTCAAGAGAAAACAACAAACAATCTTTCACCCCAATGCACATGACCTTGCCAAACAAGAGATTCTTTTTTACATCCATGAGAATATCTTAGTTCTATCTATGCAAAATACAAATCGCTACCATTGATAAAATCGATTATAGTGCAGAATTCTTCAACCAAGAAACATTTCCAGGATGAAAGAAATTAATTAGCAAATTCTTTCGACACACAAAAACCAGCGTTTAGCATACAACAAAACTTTGATTACATGAGGTCAAAATCATCTTATTATGGATTATTTACAGGAAAAAAAAAATCATTAAAATTTCTTAAGTTTCGCAGTCACCTCCTAGTTAGTCTCATTAACATTTTCAGGCTGTCTTTGTATTGA
Organism: Begonia masoniana; assembly: GCA_022432975.1. NCBI lineage: Eukaryota > Viridiplantae > Streptophyta > Magnoliopsida > Cucurbitales > Begoniaceae > Begonia > Begonia masoniana. Next base: position 2,281,250 of record CM039504.1, read on the forward strand.
TCTCTTATTGCAAAATTCAATATATTGACCTGTTTCACCATCAGAAACTCTTAGTTTTACTTCTGGAATTGTATTTGCAACCATCAAAGCTCTGTTTGGTTAGTCGCCCTATAATCACTCTTTTTTTTTTGGCAGCTTCAGCTCTATGCACTACAAGTAACTAAGAACTAGCTCAATTATCAGTTCTAATGTGGCTAAAGAACTTAACATTCACCGTACTTCTTATTAACTACAATAAAGGTAGGAAGAGAGCCAGAAGCATAAGACAGGTTTTGACAAAATTTTAGTACATGAAACAGAAAGAAGGGCAGTACTCAAGAGCCCGAATGCTAGTACATTTTGAGAGAAAAACGGAGTAATAACACAAAAGCATAGATCTCCCTAGTTAAATTTTCTTACAAAGAAAAAGTTTCACTAATAAGAAAAGTAAATTAGAAATATAATCTTTTGCAGTAGGATAATCTGGAAATCAAACGGATAAAGCAAGTTATATGAGAAATATAGTCCGACAGAGAAAATTCTGAGTACAGAATTGACCAATGTGTTTCAGAAGTTCAATATGATGAGATTTTTTTTGAACTCTTTCTTCTAAATCCAAGGCCATGCCATGCTAAATAACTAAAAGCTTTAGATAATAAGAACAAGTCAAGAACAGTTTTACCCTGCAAAAGCAACCATTTACAACCAAACTTCTCACACGATCACATTTACTAGAACAAGTCCATTTCCAAGTTGAAATCATTAAAAGAAATGAAAAAATTTGGGTGAAGTGATCCCTCTTAAACCTCAACCTTAGCTGCTCCTTGAGACTCAAACACGAACTAGAACACATTCTTCCGAAACTATCAAAGAGATTGCTTTTCATTCATGATTCAGCATATTGACTTAATAGTATAGTTTTAACTTCAAGAAAAATCAAATTTCTCTGCTTTTTACAGAGGCATCAATAAAAAAAAATGAAAAACATGCCACCTGAATATTATCTCACAGGGATGCTCCCTACCAGTACGGATTCCTTGATTGTTTTTCCTTTTTATCAACATTGCATTCTTTCTGCTAATAATATCATTTTGTTTCATGGAAAGGATTCTAATTCTTTTCAAAATGGAAGCCATGTTGAACTCATTCATCTCCATCATGTTATATTGGAATAATTTTTCATATCAGTATCTACAAACTACAGAGGTTCCAATTATATAAAACTTTTCAGTATAAATTGATGACAAATCAAGCGAAGAAGGAAAAAATAGATTGATTGTACAATTTGTTTGATCGTGCATGAGTAAGCCACCAAAAAAGACACTACTAGTAACTTTTGAAGATGTCGCGTCGCTACAAAATTATCTATCTAGAATGCGAGGCTGCCCGATGAACCAAAATTCAACCTATATTATGAGCTTGGAGGGGAGAAAAAGAAAGGAAACAAGAACAAATTTTAACAATGATGCAATCATACAATGACTAACCACAACCCACAAAATAGAAATCAATGAACAGATATATTAAAAACGTGATTTTTAAGATCATTAGGAACATAGCATTGACCCATATTAACATCTCATTGCATCAGCTGAAGCAGATCATCTGAACATTGCTTTAGGACAAAATATTATTCTAATCGCTCAACATTCGTAAGACCTATGTCCCAAAATCCATCAAAAAACAAACAACTGCCCCCTAAGATCCTTAGAAATAGTAAACCAAGTTTGCCCACTATAAGCAATAGCAATGTACAGATTAAACAAAAGCCCGACAAATCAAAATCAATCGAAAAGCTAAAAAAAGAAGAACCGAATAGTGTAAACAACGAAGAAAGTTTACCAGTAATTCTCTGTGAAAAATCTTCCCACCAATCCGAGGGCTGGGATAGGGAGCCCAGAGAAGCAGGCAAGATATTTTGGTCAACCTTCTTCTCAGCCTTCTTCCTCCTCTTGAACCCTCTAATGGGTCCCATTTTAAACTAAGTAAGAAATCCAAAGAAAGCAAGAACTGTAAAAAACTCAGAATCCAAAAGAATTGACATAAGAAACACAACCACTAATCACAAGCCTCAATTTTGCAGCCAATGAAACGAAATAACTCCATCAAAAAACAAAGAAAAACTTCATTTTCCCAAGGATAGAGAGAAGACGAGACGCTACGAGGAAGTGGTTGCTTCCTTCGGATTCTGAAACATGCAGTTAAGATGGAAGAAGAAGCAAGAGAGGCAAATGAGTAGCAAAGCGACGAGGGGAGATATATATGTTCAAGGGACAGACAATGTAGTAAGTAAAAGGAAAAGCGAAATAACAGAGCCTAGGCTAACACCATACGGGACGCAGACGCTGCCTCCATTCCTTCTCTCGCTCTAATGTTTTGTCTTCTTTTTCTCACCACTTTCTTTTATACTTTCTCGGGAAAATATTATATTTTTCCAGTGTTGCAGAAATAAATTGGAACAAAAATAGAGTGATTGATTCAAAAAACCCACATAATCATTCATAGATTTTGTTACCTTTTTTCTTGATTTGAATTTGTGTTTGATTTGGTAGCATGATCTTAGTGACTTCCTCCCTCCTATGTAGGTTAAAATATATATATATATTGAAAATAAGTGATTTTGATTATTAAATTAATGCTAAAATTCAAAAATTGTAACTTAAGTTAAGATCAGTGTTTTTTATTTTGGTTATTTAATGGGCGAAATTTAATTTTTTAAATAAATAAATAATAAATTGTTTTTTTTTTTTTTTTTTGTATTGATGGAATGATGATAGGATGAACTAGGCAACTCAATTGGACCTTCCTATTTGCTAAGCCCAATCTGGTCCCACATTCGACCAACTCCATCAAGGCAGTTGATCCATTCCTCCTCTCATTAAATTTCAACCGTCCGATCTCTCATATCTCCCCCTCCCTGGCGACCCTGATCGTCGGTCGGCGTCGCCGGGTTGGCCCTTTATCCGGCGTTTCACCCTTGTTCCACCACTGGTTCTACCTTCTATGGTCTTCCACAGATTCTAACATTCCGTAGATCTTTGAAACTTCTGCATGTTAATGTGGTTGAAGGATAGTACGATCAGTTACCGAATTTTAATATCGACAAACAAAATTCAAAGCAAGTTTCTTAAAACAATGGGGCTCGAATCTAAATTTCATCATATCTTAAGTAAAAGAAACCAAAATGTGCTGAGCTCGTCTTACAAAAAATGTGAACAAATAGCCTATTTCCTCGAATATAGACTCCAAATCAGATGATATTGTAACCAAATAGCTATGGAAGCTCTAAGACAAAGATTCTAAACCACTCTTCTCTTCATCTTTACTTAGGATTCGAATCACCAGACTGCTTCTTCGGACAATCTGTGGATAAATGACCCTTCTCACCGCATTCATAGCAAGTCCTCCTTCTAATCTTACCACTAACAATCGCCACAGTTGGTGCGTCTTCCCGCTCGGTATCTTTAGGCACGGGCTCCGATTTTGGATTGATTTTTGATTCTTTGAGCACGGACTCGGATCTTGGATTGATTTTTGATCCTTTAGCCGGAACTGCACATCTTATCTTGACGGGTCTTCCACAAACTATCCCCTGGTCTAATTTCAATGCTATCTTCAGGGAAGCGTTATTAGAGAAATCCACATGCGCAAAGCCTTTAAATTCCCCCGTCTCCTTGCCTGTGCCAAAACGTATAGACGAGATGTCGCAACTGGAGAAAAAGTCCCTTAGCGCATCTTCAGTTATATCCCATGATAAATTACCAAGATAGACTCTGTTGTAGCCCTCGACCATTTGTGGTGAAAAATCCGTTGCTTTGTCAGAGCGAGTTGACTTGTAAGGCTGTAATGTTAGGAAGAATCCACACCTGCGACAATACAAGAACAATTGTATCAAATGACGTGAGAAAATGTTAAAAATGCAAGATATTGTGCTTTGCATCCTCACATATCAGACCCATCCATCTCCAATGCTTGCTTAGCTGCAGCTTGTGTCTGCAAAAGCAGCCGATGGTACAATAAGCCACACTTTGAATTAAATCAAATCACCAAAGAACAATCAAACTATAATAAATTTCTTCCTCCAAATACAAGTTTTTTAAACAGAAGAATCTCGAGAATGAGACAAACAAGGAAAGACTCAGATGTGGAAAAACTTGTACAATACACCAAGAGTGAATGAGATGTTCCTCTATTATACTCGGTTACCATCCAAAAACAGAAACCATCCAACAAATTTAAATCTCAATGCATTTACATTTAATTGTAAAGTCATTAAAGATCAGTTGCGGGCTCGTAGTAGAATGGTCACACAATACAAAAATGCTCTACACTGCAGCCTCTGCAAACCAAAATAAAGAAGTGCTTTAAGGAGTTTGGATCAGGAACAACTCTCATAGATACTTACTTACCTTGAAGGTCAATATAGCTATTCCTCTAAACTTTCCAGTTTCTGGAAATTTCATGCAATCTACCTCTGCTATTGTGCCACAGCTTTCAAAATAGCTTCTAATATCATCCTCAGTCGAGTAATAAGGTATGCCCCCAACATAAACTTTAACACCAACATCTCCATTTGCTTGACTATAAAAGACAAATTACTAGTTATAAATGTATTTTCCTGAACTGCTAAAACAATAATTAACCAAATTGAAATGTTTTCCCCTCATTTTCTAGGCAAACAACACAGATTAAACGAATGCCAAACCACAATCAGTATTGAACTTGTAGAACAATATAAAGCACTGGTCTATTTCAGAGAAACATTTGTACAGAGCCGATTTCTAGACATGCAAACCAATTGGGTGTTGGTGACTAGAATTACCTTTCGTTGTTCTTGTTTGCCACTGACAATCCATGTTCTTCACTAGTAACTTCATCCTTGTCATTCCCTTTCTCATTCTTTGTCGTCGTCTTCTTGTTCTTCTTCTTTTTCTTCTTGTTGATGTTCTTCTTCGGCTGTTTTGTCTCTCCATTCTCAACCATATTCGAAACTCCATCCTCTTCCTCCTTCTGATAGTCTCTCTTCCTCTTCCCCTTCTTACTCTGCGTCTCCACTACACTGTGCGATTCATTTTCCTTCTCTTTCCCGTCCTTTTTGTCATCAGAATCAACCAACGACAAAGTTTTTCTACGCTTCTCCCGCTTTGAAAGCCTAGGTCTCAGCGTCGACGACCCCAATAGTTCTTCGAGAGATTGATTCTCTGAAGCATCACCATTAACGACCGTTTTTGCGACTGATGCGGATGGAGATTGGGAAAGCTCGGCTCTCAGCTTCTGCTTGAGCTTTTTGTTGGATAAAACCATCTTTAGCTGCGATTAAACAAATGAGTAAAAACAGGAGAAAGAAACGCAAACAGTAGCTACACGAAAGGGATTTCGATTATCGTCGTTGCGCCGGAGATTGCTCTCCTCTATTCTTCACATCGCCGTCGTAATGAAAACGATGCAGTGTCATAAACTATTTACTTATTTGACGAAAGCTCCCCCAAATTGTGGTATTTATGTAAATGCCTCAATTGTGGAGGTATTCTCAATTTACAGAAAATAACATGGCAATAATGTGACATAATCAGAGATTCGCTTCTTGATAATCAGTCTTTGTTTCCTTGTTTATTTATAATTTTTATATTGCAGAAAAGGTGGACAAGAGGTCTTCTCGCTGCTATAACGGGATTAACTCGGTTGGTTTAATTTTGAATCGCAAGTCAGCTCGGATTGAATTTTTTTTTAGTGGAATCATTAATCTCGATGAGCTAGACTTTTTCAGGATTGGTTCGGTCGACTATTTGTCATCTCTAATTACGAATGATTGATGATTAGATAGGTACAAATATACTTAATACGTAAATAATTTATAATTATGTAATTATTTAATATTTGTAATTGATATTCGTGATATTTTTTTATTAGATCATCAAATAATTTTTTTTTTTAAATACATGTTATTTTCATATATTAATAAAACAATTTTGTTAACTAAACGACTAACTATTATATTTTGACATTATGATAATAAATAATCATTATAATTTTAATAGTTATTTTTTTTAAATATACATTACATTTATATAAATTAAAAACATGTATATAATGTTTGATTAATTAAACTTGGTTTTTTTAGACTCGTTAGCCTAGTTTAGCTAATTTGGTTTAGCTGACTTGGATATGCTTATTTAACATTGGCTCGTGAAACAACCCTAGTTCAATTTTTTTTTTTTTAATTTTAGACTTGTTAGGCTCAACTCATTTAACTCATTAGACTGGTGAATAGATTTTTTTAACTCCACCAGCTATTTATCATCTAAAAAGGAACACAAAATGCGAAAAGTAAATTAGGCTTTAATAATGGTGTAGACTTTTTTCTTTTTTTGGACCCACCGTCGAACCCTAATTATAAAGTATGGATTAAACTAAATTAAATTTTGAAGTCATATTATTATTGTCTACTTTATTTTCAATTTTGAAGCTTAGAAATATAATTAGCACTTATTTGGCTCTAATTACAAATATAATTAGAAATTGTTGATAAATAATTAAATATTATGTTTAATGTTCCACTTTAGTTTCGAATTATCTTTTCGGAAATTTTATTTTTTGGAATTTTTTCCTCATTTTATTTTATATAAATATTTTGAAGTTTATATGAATAAAATAATTTCGAAGATGATAAAAAAAACACGTCGGAAATTAAAATAAAAAATGGGTCTCCCCTGTTCCCTACTGGCGGGCTGGCTCCTACCTCCCTTCGGCTTTCATAAATACAGCAGGTTATCAACAGCTAGCACTGGGTCAAACTCTCTGTGTCCGAAGTACTTCCGCGTCGATGGTCCCGGCGAAGTCAACGATTCTATGATTCCGTCGGGAATCGAAATTCTTTAATTCTGAAAAGATAAAAACCATGGAGGAAAACGGCGTTGATTTTATCAGTAATTTACCCGACGAGATTCTCAGCCGAATCATTTCATTTCTTCCATTCGAGTCGGCTCTGCAAACCAGTTTTCTCTCTGACAGATGGAAAATCTTGTGGAATTCTGCTCTCGTTCAACACGGCGCCCTTGAAAACTTTGCAGATGCTCTTCTTCGCTTCTTGATTCATTTTCATCGTTTTGATTCTTTGCGCCATCCGAGAAGGTTGCAGTATCATTTCGGTCAGGACTCTTTTCTTTATGCATCCATGGCATCCGAAGATAAGCTCCAATTAGATTTCTCGCATGTTAAACCTGAATTTTCTCGGAAATTTTCCTGCAATTTTGAGCTGAACAATCATCAAAATACTTATCATCTTAGAATTGTTGATAAATAATTAAATATTATGTTTAATGTTCCACTTTAGTTTCGAATTATCTTTTCGGAAATTTTATTTTTTGGAATTTTTTCCTCATTTTATTTTATATAAATATTTTGAAGTTTATATGAATAAAATAATTTCGAAGATGATAAAAAAACACGTCGGAAATTAAAATAAAAAATGGGTCTCCCCTGTTCCCTACTGGCGGGCTGGATCCTACCTCCCTTCGGCTTTCATAAATACAGCACCCTTCGGCTTTCATAAATACAGCAGGTTATCAACAGCTAGCACTGGGTCAAACTCTCTGTGTCCGAAGTACTTCCGCGTCGATGGTCCCGGCGAAGTCAACGATTCTATGATTCCGTCGGGAATCGAAATTCTTTAATTCTGAAAAGATAAAAACCATGGAGGAAAACGGCGTTGATTTTATCAGTAATTTACCCGACGAGATTCTCAGCCGAATCATTTCATTTCTTCCATTCGAGTCGGCTCTGCAAACCAGTTTTCTCTCTGACAGATGGAAAATCTTGTGGAATTCTGCTCTCGTTCAACACGGCGCCCTTGAAAACTTTGCAGATGCTCTTCTTCGCTTCTTGATTCATTTTCATCGTTTTGATTCTTTGCGCCATCCGAGAAGGTTGCAGTATCATTTCGGTCAGGACTCTTTTCTTTATGCATCCATGGCATCCGAAGATAAGCTCCAATTAGATTTCTCGCATGTTAAACCTGAATTTTCTCGGAAATTTTCCTGCAATTTTGAGCTGAACAATCATCAAAATCTTACTCATCATCCATCTTCATCCACTTTCTTTGTCAAAACCCTAAGTCTCAAATCAGTGAGCTATTTAACCAATCAGGCCGTGTCTTTTCTTGCTCCGAGCATTCAGTTTCTCGAGAATTTGAAAATCGCTAATTGTCCAGGTTTAGAGACTCTGTATATTGATTCCACTAAAAAGCTTCAAAGTTTGACAATTTTAGATTGTTTTGACTTGAAAAGTCTTCATCTCAGATCTTCGAAACTGAAATCTTTTCGGTTTAGCGGTCCACTTCCATTGATTAAGCTGAGTTTCATTTCAATCTGGAAGTAGCCATTCTTGATTTTAGACAAGGTCCTCAACAGAACTTCACTTGCAGTGACTTCGATCCAACCCTTTTAACCATTAAAAACGCTTCAGCCCTTACTCTCTGTAAATGGACTTTCGAGGTATAGATTCTGCGACTTCCGAGCTCAAAACTCTTATGGTTTTTAATGTATTTCTTGAAGTTGAATTCTTGTTTATGCAGGCATTGATATGGCCTTCTATTTCATGGAACTTCCGTTTTTATAAGCTTAAAGAGCTATGGTGGATCGGTGATGCAAACGAAGGATCATACAACAGTGATTCGTTGATCAATTTTCTCAAACTCTGTCCTGCTATAGAGCAGGTTTTCGTATCGGTATATCAGATCTTGAACCAGTTTCGTATGTTGTTTGGATTCTGTTTCGATTAATGACTGAAAAAACAAAGTTGCATAAACTTTCGACGAAGCTGTTTACAGACAACTATTATCAAAAACACTTTCACCAATTTTATGTTTTATATATTAAAAGCAACTAACTTGAATCTGCAGATCGATCCTTGCTGCTTCAAGGATCGAAGATCGGACAAATTATCGAAAAGCGGGAACAAGAAAGTCGAATTAAACAGTTTCAGAATTGTTAAATTGGAAGGATTTACGAAGGAAGAGGATGAGATGTCATTAGCAATGGATTTGCAAGAACTAGTGGGGTCTAAGCCGCTCATCATTCAAACACCGGCTGGAAATATCTCCCACAATTGTGTTGAAGATTCCTCAATTTTCCAAAATTCAAAGAACGGGAGCAAGTTGGAGATGATTATGAAGGGTTTCCATCAGTTTGGACAAGACCCTCGTACACCAAATCCTCAGCAGTCGAACGGGAATGTTATCAAAGATTAGATTTTGAGTGTTTTATCAAATATTATGCGATCGACTGTTAATGTAAATACTTGTTAGTGAATAATTCCAGAATTTCTATTTGCAAAGTGAAAATATTTCTACAAAATAATGAAACTTATATGTAGTGGGCAAATAGATGGCTGTGGTTATTTTATTTTTTTCAACTTTTAAAAGTTATTGAATGTATCAATTGTTTATTTAATTAATAATTTTACGTAAAATAAAAAAAAGATATATATCGTGTACGGTGTGTAATCGTATGTAGGTATACATACGACTATACGTGGCTTGAACTACGAAGAGGGGCCCAACTACCAAACGAAAAGCCGAAGGTGCCACTGGGAAGCAACGGATAGGGGAAGAGGATAAGGTCACCATAAGAACACTGCAAAAGCTTCACTCCAGTACAAAGTAGTAGAGTTACCAATGGCGTCTCTGCACAACTCGCCCTCTATTCAGAAGACCCTTTTACTCAACCATCTTCCTCAGGTTTACAAATCTATCTATCTCTCTCTCTCTGTTAATTTTTCCGATACTTGTTAATGGGGGATCTTTTGGGTACTGGTTCAGTCACAGAATCTCCAGGGGAGACTTCCTTGCTGCAGGAAAGGCATTTCATTACTTGTCAAGGCCGAGCAAGGGGCTAAGGTCTTCGGCCGCTAGCTATCCCTCCCAAGGTCAAATTTACCCAATTTCGACTGCAAATTCCTGTTTTCATTAAGCCGCAGTAGTGAAAACCCCGATTTCATTCGCATTCTTGATTCAATTTACGTTTTTGTGATTAAAGTTAGGACTTTAATTGTGTTTGAACGCATTACTGCAGATTAATGTTTGCTCTCCAGTGATGACTAAACAGTTGTTATTAAAGTTAGGAAATGCAGTTTTTCAGTAGCAATAATGCAGATAGTGCTGTATATAGATTTCAGCCTGATTATACTTTATGGGTGGCAGATAAGCCTGGAAGACGCCAACTCCTAGCTGGCGGGGCTATTCTCCCTTGGATTTCTCTCGTAGACCCGAATTGTGCATCATGTAAGACCTAATATGTCTAGTTATTTGTTCAAATTTCTTCTAAGTATTCTCTAGGCTCATATTTATGGTCTATTTGATATATTTGTTCCCTACCTTCTAAAAATACACTCTTGATATTTCTCAGTTGCTGCAGAAACAAAAAAAGGATTTCTGCCAGTCTCTGACCAGAAAGATGGTTACCAGTTTGTTTATCCATTTGGGTGGCAGGTAAGTTAGTCTTTCTATTCTCTCTTTTTACACTTTTACCATATGTAATGTTATGATAACATCAGCAAGTATGTTGGTTGATGCCCGTTTTGTGTTGAGGTGCGGACAGGAAATTACGATAGAGGGTCAAGACAAGGTGTTCAAGGACGTGATTGAACCACTTGAAAGCGTCAGCGTCAATGTGATTCAAACCAACAAACAGGATATTAGAGATTTTGGATCCCCAAAAGAGGTCATTTATCAATGATTCAGTGTCACACAAATTATAGAAATGTTCAATTCCCACGCATCATTATCTAAACCGAGCTTGCTAACTTGATGTTTTTGATTTCTTCTCAACATAGTTATCTTATAGTTTGTTGCTTCTTGTTTACAGGTTGCCGAGACTTTGATCAAAAAGGTTTTAGCCCCTCCTGCCCAGAAAACAAAGCTGATTGACGCAACAGAGGTTTGCGTCTGTTCTTAAGCTTCATTTAAGTGTTCGATAGGAAGATTATATTTTAAGAAATACCCAATCTAGCGTTCATAAACAATATCAAACATTCTGTCTCTGATTATCTTCAACCTCGATGACATGAGCAAACAACGATCTTTCTGATTATATACTGAAAGATTAACATATAGTAACTTGTGTTTTTTTTTGAGATTACTCTGTTTCTTGATGGACTTATGAAATGATAATGCAGCGGGACGTGGATGGAAAAGCATATTACACATTTGAGTTCATAGCTCAGGCCCCAAACTACACCCGCCATGCTCTTAGCACAATATCCATTGCCAATGGTATCAGCATTTTTTCGTTCTAGAACAATGATAGAAAATGTGACGATGTATCAAACGACCCACGTATGATCATTGATTTGTAATCGAAGAATAATGATTTTAATGTTTGGGGCGTTAATGGCAGGGAAATTCTACACGCTGACCACGGGAGCAAACGAGAGAAGATGGGAGAAAATGAAGGACAAACTACACACAGTTGTCGACTCTTTCACAGTTTCGAATGTTTGATGTAAAAAGGAAGCTTTGTTTGTTTGGGAGCAAGCAAGCGTGTAACTTCTTCCTTGTTCTGTTCTTGTTCACTTCATTGATGTTACACCACATGATCAATTTTGGTTAAATTACTGCAGTGACATTTATCTCCAATCATTTTGAAACAAAAATAATCAACTCAACGACAAAATCTGCGTAATAACATGTAAAACACTGCATCAAACGACTGCTTAATAGCTTTCCGAGAAATCAAAACAAGTTCATTTTTGGAATTGTAATGGCAAGAATGACAGTCTCTTAAAAACAATCACCATTAACGTAAATCTCTTCTCTTTTCAAGTCTCCTTCCAGCCAAGAAATACATCCGTTAAAGCAGTGTTCGACCGCAGAGAAGCTTTTAACAATTCCAGTGCCTGCATTTCAGATGAAATATTTGCATTTCATTTTTTCGACTTCAAAAAAAAAAAAAAAGAAGTCGAAAAGACTTGAACTAAACCAAACAAAACAAAAAAGTTGCTGGAAATCACCTCATCCATGCCTACGTCGACCACTTTCTCCTCAATTGCTCCAATCTCCTTGACATTCAAGAGTTTAAGCAAAGCGATACCGGATATAGTAGACATGGGTTTCACTTCAAGATCATCCATTATCATGTACGTCACCGTCTCTTTCACATAACCAATTGCCCCCCAATCTGCTATTACAGTACCTGTTGGCGGAGCCACATACTTCGCTGGCGTTGCTATGCATCCCCCACAATTTGGACAGACAGCTCTAGGACTTGAAGAAAAGTGCTGAGAACAGTGATCATAGGAACGGGAATTCGGACACTTATAAATTTTGAATCCGAAGTATTCATCCGAATCGGCTTGAAGAAGAGGCGTTATAGGATTGAAATACAATGTTTTAGGGCTTAAAAGGGTGTCCTTCGTCTGGCTAGGTTGCATGTAAGTTTGATTCAAGTTCTCAACGCTCTCGTACAATTTACCCAAACTGCCAACCATTGCTGACTTTGTCAGAAGCTTCACCACCGTTCCTAAAGGCAATGTGAGAATGGCAAATAAGAAATCGATGAAATCTTTACCACCTTCTGCAAACAGAACTCTTCGCTTTTGGTTGTCTATGAGAAGCTTCAAGCTTATCATCGTTTCTGCCATTCAACCAAGTTAGATAATAAAATTTCCTCCTCTGTTTTTCTCTCTACCAACAATCGGAATTGGACTTGTGGATGTATAAATACTGTAAATGCAAGAAATGGTTGACATTGATTTTTTGGCAACTAATGGAGATTTAAAAATTATTGAAGATTTGGAGATTATTGAAGATTAGACAATTAATGAAGATTTGACAATTAATTGAGATTTGGAAAATTAATCTATTTGAATTTTGGAAGGTAGATTCTTGAAGAAGTTATGGAAGTTCAATTAATGAAGCTTGTAAATCAATGAAAGTTGTTACTTGGAGAATAAGTTATTTGTGAAAATCGTTTTTATACTTGCACGGAGTATAGCGAGATATGTGATCACAATAATTATGGGATCCATTCCTAATTTGTTGAGATTAATTCCTAAATATTTGGAAAGGTGGTTTTATTGGAAATAATTTTTGAGAAGTTGATTTGAAGATGAAAATAGTATTTTGAAAAACAGATTTGAATATTGCGGTACTGTTCAGCTGGTGATACAAGATCACAGTGTTGTTAGGATTCGTTCCTAATATTTTGGGATTCGTTTCAGATTTATTTTGGTGGACTTTCCATAAATATCGCAAAAAGTGTCATAACTCAAGATTATGTGGTTTAGGTTTCCTTATATTGTACATTCTGTTCTGTTTTGGAACGAAAATCTATTGCAGACATACTTAAGCACCTACCTTTCACAGGATAGGGGCGGATTATTGATTATTCTCTCGTATATTTCTTGTGCCGTAAACCGCCAGTTTTTTTTTCCTCCCTCTTGCTTCTGCGAGTGGGTGTGTTATTGTTATTTCAGTCTCTGTTAACTGTTTCCACACTCTACATGTGTTGGATTTAATTGTTATACGAGTGTGGTGGTAGATTGCATCCTCAGACAACGGTTGGTGTCACAAGCAGTGTCATAGACGCATTTCTCTTTATTCTTCATTGAATATCAGTCTCGGGAGGAGACCTCACTGGAACTCGGGAGGAGTTCTGTTTATCGACAATGGGAACTTGTCATTCTCATCGTGGGCAAGGGGATCTTGCCATACACGGATTCCGGGAGGAGTCATTGTCGATAAGGGTTGCTTGTCGTATTTAGATCTCGGGAGGGATCGTCTTAAAGTCGAGGGGAGCTTCCAAAAACAGTTTTATTGGGGAAATTAGTGAGAGACGACGACAAAGATAAAAGAGAGTCTTTGTTTGTATAAGTCCGGTTGTCTTGTAACTTTGTGAACTCTTTGAAATATTTTTAAATCTGGACGTGGCTTCGCAGACGTAGGTAATTTGCCGAACTGTGTTACCAACCTTGTGTCTTATTCTTTACACATTTTATTACTGTCCAATACTATGTTTACTATTGGTGTCACAAGTAGTGTAAGACACCACTTAACTAATCACGGTTATTTCAAATACTAACCAATATCACGAAAAATAATAAGAAGATGAAAAGTTGGCATAGATATAGATGAAGATAATGATGTTGAAAACTTTGTTTTCAGAAAACAAAGCTGATTGACGCAACAGAGGTTTGCGTCTGTTCTTAAGCTTCATTCAAGTGTTCAATAGGAAGATTATATTTTAAGAAATACCCAAATTCAGGATCTGAGAAGTGATTTATCGGTAAATACATAATCTAGCGTTCATAAACAATATCAAATCTTCTGTCTCTGATTATCTTCAACCTCGATAACAATGAGCAAACAGCGATCTTTCTGATTATATACTGAATGATTAACATATAGTAACTTGTGTTTATTTTGAGATTACTCTGTTTCTTGATGGACTTATGAAATGATACTGCAGCGGGATGTGGATGGAAAAGCATATTACACATTTGAGTTCATAGCTCAGGCCCCAAACTACACCCGCCATGCTCTTAGCACAATATCCATTGCCAATGGTATCAGCATTTTTTCGTTCTAGAACAATGATAGAAAATGTGACGATGTATCAAACGACCCACGTATGATCATTGATTTGTAATCGAAGAATAATGATTTTAATGTTTGGGGCGTTAATGGCAGGGAAATTCTACACTCTGACCACGGGAGCAAACGAGAGAAGATGGGAGAAAATGAAGGACAAACTACACACAGTTGTCGACTCTTTCACAGTTTCGAATGTTTGATGTAAAAAGGAAGCTTTGTTTGTTTGGGAGCAAGCAAGCGTGTAACTTCTTCCTTGTTCTGTTCTTGTTCACTTCATTGATGTTACACCACATGATCAATTTTGGTTAAATTACTGCAGTGGCATTTATCTCCAATCATTTTGAACCAAAAATAATCAACTCTACGACAAAATCTGCTTAATAACATGTAAAACACTGCATCAAACGACTGCTTAATAGCTTTCCGAGAAATCAAAACAAGTTCATTGTTGGAATTGTAATGGCGAGAATGACAGTCTCTTAAAAACAATCACCATTAACGTAAATCTCTTCTCTTTTCAAGTCTCCTTCCGGCCAAGAAATACATCCGTTAAAGCAGTGTTCGACCGCAGGGAAGCTTTTAACAATTCCAGTGCCTGCATTTCAGATGAAATATTTGCATTTCATTTTTTCGACTTAAAAAAAAAACATAAGAAGTCGAAAAGACTTGAACTAAACCGAAAAAAACAAAAAAGTTGCTGGAAATCACCTCATCCATGCCTACGTCGACCACTTTCTCCTCAATTGCTCCAATCTCCTTGACATTCAAGAGTTTAAGCAAAGCGATGCCGGATATAGTAGACATGGGTTTCACTTCAAGATCATCCATTATCATGTACGTCACCGTCTCTTTCACATAACCAATTGCCCTCAAATCTGCTACTACAGTGCCTGTTGGCGGAGCCACATACTTCGATGGCGTTGCTATGAATCCCCTACAACTTGGACAGATAGCTCTAGGACTTGAAGAAAAGTGCTGAGAACAGTGATCATAGGAACGGGAATTCGGACACTTATAAATCTTGAATCCGAAGTATTTATCCGAATCGGCTTGAAGAAGAGGCGTTATAGGATTGAAATCCAATGATTTAGGGCTTAAAAGGGTGTCCTTCGTCTGGCTAGGTTGCATGTAAGTTTGATTCAAGTTCTCAACACTCTCGTACAATTTACCCAAACTGCCAACCATTGCTGACTTTGTCAGAAGCTTCACCACCGTTCCTAAAGGCAATGTGAGAATGGCAAATAAGAAATCGATGAAATCTTTACCACCTTCTGCAAACAGAACTCTTCGCTTTTGGTTGTCTACGAGAAGCTTCAAGCTTATCATCGTTTCCGCCATTCGACCAAGTTAGATAATAAAATTTCCTCTGTATTTCTCTCTACGAACAATCGGAATTGGACTTGTGGGTGTATAAATACTGTAAATACAAGATGGTTGGCATTGATTTTCTGGTAACTAATAGAGATTTGAAAAATATCAAAGTTTTAGAAATTATTGAAAATTAGGCAATTAATGGAAATTTTACAATTAATTGAGATTTGAATTTTGGAAGGTAGATTCTTGAAGATCTAGTAGTTATGGAAGTTCAATTAATAAAGTTTGTGAATCAATTAAAGTTGTTACTTGGAGAACAAGTTATTTGTGAAAATGGTTTTATCACAACAATTATGGGATCCATTCCTAATTTGTTGGGATTAATTCCTAAATATTTGGAAATATGGTTTTATTGGAAATAATATTTGAGAAGTTGATTTGAAGATGAAAATAGTATTTTGGAAAACAGATTTGAACATTGCGGTACTTTAAGCTAGCGATATAAGATCACAGTGTTGTTAGGATTCGTTTATAATATTTTGGGATTCGTTTCAAATTTATTTTGATGGACTTTTTATAAGTATCGCAAAGAGTTTCATAACTCTGGTTTCAGTTTCCTTACTTTGTGCATTCTGTTTTGAAACGAAAATCTGTTGCAGACATATTTAAACATCTACCCTTCATAGAATAGGGTGCGGATTATTGATTATTCTTGTGTACAGTGTATAATCTTAAAATAAAATATATATATATATATATATATATATATATATATATATCTCGTGTACGGTGTATAATCGTATTTAGGTATACATATATATACATACGTCTATACGCGGCTTGAACTACGAAGAGGGGCCCAACTACCAAACGAAAAGCCGAAGGTGCCACTGGGAAGCAACAGATAGGGGAAGAGGATAAGGTCACCATAAGAACACTGCAAAAGCTTCACTCCATTACAAAGTAGTAGAGTTACCAATGGCGTCTCTACACAACTCGCCCTCTATTCAGAAGACCCTTTTACTCAACCATCTTCCTCAGGTTTACGAATCTATCTATCTATCTCTCTCTCTCGGTTAATTTTTTCGATACTTGTTAATGGGGGATCTTTTGGGTACTGGTTCAGTCACAGAATCTCCAGGGGAGACTTCCTTGCTGCAGGAAAGGCATTTCATTACTTGTCAAGGCCGAGCAAGGGGCAGGGTGTTCGGCCGCTAGCTATCCCTCCCAAGGTCAAATTTACCCAATTTCGACTCCAAATTCCTGTTTTTATTAATCAGCAGTAGTGAAAACCCCGATTTCATTCGCATTCTTGATTGAATTTACGTTTTTGTGATTAAAGATTTTGCAACGGGTTTTACATTTCGAGGACATTAATTGCGTTTGAACGCATTATTGCAGATTAATGTTTGCTCTCCAGTGATGAATAAACACTTGTTATTAAAGTTAGAAAATGCAGCTTTTCATTAGCAGTAATGCAGATATTGCTGTATATAGATTTCAGCCTGATTATACTTTATGGGTGGCAGATAAGCCTGGAAGACTCCAACTCCTAGCTGGCGGGGCTATTATCCCTTGGATTTCTCTCGTAGACCCGAATTGTGCATCATGTAAGACCTAATATGTCTAGTCATTTGTTCAAATTTCTTCCAAGTATTCTCTAGGCTCATATTTATGGTCTATTTGATATATTTGCTCCCTACCTTCTAAAAATACACTCTTGATATTTCTCAGTTGCTGCAGAAACAAAAAAAGGATTTCTGCCAGTCTCTGACCAGAAAGATGGTTACCAGTTTGTTTATCCATTTGGGTGGCAGGTAAGTTAGTCTTTCTATTCTCTCTTTTTACACTTTTACCATATGTAATGTTATGATAACATCAGCAAGTATGTTGGTTGATGTCCGTTTTGTGTCGAGGTGCAGACAGGAAATTACGATAGAGGGTCAAGACAAGGTGTTCAAGGACGTGATTGAACCACTTGAAAGCGTCAGCGTCAATGTGATTCAAACCAACAAACAGGACATTCGAGATTTTGGATCCCCAAAAGATGTCATTTATCAATGATTCAGTATCACACAAATTATAGAAATGTTCAATTCCGACGCATCATTATCTAAACTGAGATTGCTAACTTGATGTTTTTGATTTCTTCTCAACATAGTTTATCTTGTAGTTTGTTGCTTCGTGTTTACAGGTTGCCGAGACTTTGATCACCTCCTACCCAGAAAACAAAGCTGATTGACGCAACAGAGGTTTGCGTTTGTTCTTAAGCTTCATTTAAGTGTTCGATAGGAAGATTATATTTTAAGAAATACCCAATCTAGCGTTCATAAACAATATCAAACATTCTGTCTCTGATTATCTTCAACCTCGATGACATGAGCAAACAACGATCTTTCTGATTATATACTGAAAGATTAACATATAGTAACTTGTGTTTATTTTGAGATTACTCTGTTTCTTGATGGACTTATGAAATGATACTGCAGCGGGATGTGGATGGAAAAGCATATTACACATTTGAGTTCATAGCTCAGGCCCCAAACTACACCCGCCATGCTCTTAGCACAATATCCATTGCCAATGGTATCAGCATTTTTTCGTTCTAGAACAATGATAGAAAATGTGACGTTGATTTGTAATCGAAGAGTAATGATTTTAATGTCTGGGGCGATAATGGCAGGGAAATTCTACACTCTGACCACAGGAGCAAACGAGAGAAGATGGGAGAAAATGAAGGACAAACTACACACAGTTGTCGACTCTTTCACAGTTTCGAATGTTTGATGTAAAGGAAACTTTGTTTGTTTGGGAGCAAGCAAGTGTGTAACTTCTTATTCTGTTCTTGTTCACTCCATTGATATTCATTTTGAACCAAAAATAATCAAGTCTAAGACAACATGTAAAACAATGCACCATTAGTCTCTTCTCTACTCTTCTCAAGTCTCCTTCCGGCCAAGAAATACATCCGTTAAAACAGTGTTCGACTGCAGAGAAGCTTTTAACAATTCCAGTGCCTGCATTTCAGATGAAATATTTGCATTTCATTTTTTCGACTTCAAAACAAAAATAAGAAGTCGAAAAGACTAAACTAAGACCAAAAAAGATGCTGGAAATCACCTCATCCATGCCTACGTCGAACACTTTCTCCTCAACTGCTCCAATCTCCTTGACATTCAATAGTTTAAGCAAAGCGATGCCGGATATAGTAGACATGGGTTTCACTTCAAGATCATCCATTATCATGTACGTCACCGTCTCTTTCACATAACCAATTGCCCTCCAATCTGCTACTTCAGTGCCTGTTGGCGGAGCTACATACTTAAATGGCGCTACCATGCATTCCCTACAACCTGGACAGACAGCTCTAGGACTTGAAGAAACGTGCTGAGAACAGCCATATGAGGAACGGAAATTCGGACACTTATAAATCGTGAATCCGAAGTATTCATCCGAATGGGATTGAAGAAGAGGCGTTTTAGGGTTGAAATCCAATGTTTTAGGGCTTAAAAGGATGCCCTTCGTCTGGCTAGGTTGCATGTAAGTTTGATTCAAGTTCTCAACGCCCTCGTACAATTTACCCAAACTGCCAACCATTGCTGACTTTGTCAGAAGCTTCACCACCGTTCCTAAAGGCAATGTGAGAATGGAAAATAAGAAATCGATGAAGTCTTTCCCACCTTCTGCAAACAGAACTCTACGCTTTTTGTTGTCTATGAGAAGCTTCAAGCTTATCATCGTTTTCGCCATTCGACCAAGTTAGATAATAAAATTTCCTCCTCTGTTTTTCTCTCTACGAACAATCGGAATTGGACTTATGGATGTATAACTACTAACTAATATCACGAAAAAGAAGATGAAAAGTTGGCATGTTGATGAAGATAATGATGTTGAAAACGTTTGGTGTTTTCGATGAGAATTAGACGGATTGAAACGACTTAGAGATTCATTGGAAATGCGTACCGTCGGTCATCTTTTCGTCGGATCGAAATTTTTGTTTGTGATTAGTGACGGAATTGCTTTTTTTTTTTTTTAATATAACATTTAAGAAAAGAGGTCAAAATTTAATTTTTCGTCCCTGAAACCAAGGATCTCTCTCTCTCTCTCTCTCTTCTCAGTGACCGGGAAATGATCGAACAGGTTTCGCCGGAGAATGGCGAGGACGACTCTCTTTTAGCACAGACAAACAATGGCGACAAATCATGGCGGTTGAACTTCGATGGGTTTCACTTATCTTCCGAGCACAATGGAAAGAAACCACCTCGTGGCTTCGATTACTGCGTATGAGTAGTGGGCAATTCTCCCTCGCTCTATCCATTCCCCTTATCTTTACACATGGATTGATGACATTTGAAAACTCCAGTAATCTGCAATGCGAAATATTCTATTTTTTTTAGTCGTCGAATATATTCATCATTTTGCTGTTTATGCCTATTCTCCCACTTTACATACTGTCCTTGGGAATAAAGAGTGTTCTCTGGTTTTTAGTTTTCACTTTCTTCTCTGCATTCATTGAAGAGGACGATCTCGAAACAATTGGCTCAAAGCTTGAAAGTATAATTTGTTGAGTAGTTTATGAGTTAGTGGGTCAGTTTTTAAATTATTGTGGTGTTCCTTAACTTTATTCCCAATTTGCTTTGTTCTTAGTTGATGGGAAAATTGAGAAGAACTTCTTCTCTATCAATCATATCTTTTAAGTATAAAATGGAAGTTGGTTTTAAGATTTTGATGCAGCATGATGTTTAAGCTCTTCCAAAGCTATTGTATGCTTCTGATTGATTTTACTTTCTCTTCGGATATGTTTTTGATGATCCACTCGATCGATAGAATCATAATCAATCTAACTAGAAACGATGTCTGATCAGGTTCTGAAGATACAGTGGCTGGATACTATCAGCAACAAGTAGAAATGCTCGAGGGATTTAACGAAATGGACGCTTTGGCCGAACGAGGCCTCGTGCCGGAGATGTCGAAGGTGTTCTTCTACATAATTTTTAGCATCTTCTATTGTATCAGATTGGTGGGTTCTTGTTACTAAAACCAACTACTTGTTTGTACCATGATGGCAGGAAGAACAAGAAAGATTAGTAAGGGATGAAGCATTTGCAGTAAGAATATCAAATTTAGCAAATATGGTTCTATTTGCGGCCAAAGTATATGCATCGATCGAAAGTGGTTCCTTAGCGATCATAGCTTCTACGTTAGATTCTCTTCTCGATCTTCTGTCTGGTTTCATCCTCTGGTTTACTGCGTTTTCCATGAAAAGAAAGAACCCATATCAATACCCAATTGGAAAAAAACGTATGCAGCCATTGGTTAGTCATCGATGATCAAGATATTTTTTAAGACTATGCAATTATTAATGGTCAAAGATTACTCTGGACTTCTTTTCTTTTATCCAATGTTCCTCAAATTCCATATAAAAGCTTCAATTCAAGTTAAATTTATGTCGTTATACAACTAGTTCAGCTCCGGAACCTGATTTTATCTGCAGGGAATCCTTGTTTTTGCCTCTGTCATGGCAACGCTTGGACTGCAGATCATATTGGAGTCTGTCCGAACTCTGACATCCACTGTAAGTTGATCCAATCTACAAATCAAGTTGAATCAAGCATAAAAATTTGTTAAATATAAGAAAGTTGTTTGTTTTTTCTAGGAGGCTGAATTCATCTTAGCTAAAGAGCAGAAGTTCTGGGTTGTGAGCATTATGCTCTCAGTTACAGTCATAAAACTACTCCTCGCAGTTTATTGTCAAAGTTTCAGCAACGAAATTGTCAGAGCATATGCTCAGGATCATTTTTTCGATGTCGTAACCAATATCATAGGTCTCGTTGCTGCACTCCTTGCTGACTATTTAGATTATTGGATCGACCCAGTTGGAGCAATCATTGTAAGTTAGCTCTATTTTTCTCTCAAAACTGTTGTTTATTATCAAGACAAATCGTTTTCTTTCTAATGTAAATTGATCTAGCTGGCTCTATACACGATCCGAGCATGGTCGATGACAGTACTAGAAAACGTGAATTCTCTAGTCGGAAGGACAGCAGCCCCCGAGTATCTACAAAAAATTACTTATCTTTGTTGGAACCACCACCAGGCCATAAGACATATTGACACGGTGCGGGCATACACGTTCGGATCTCACTATTTTGTGGAGGTGGACATTGTGTTGGCCGGAGACATGCCCTTGCAAGAGGCTCATGACATTGGGGAATCGCTGCAAGAGAAGCTCGAGCTGATCAACGAAATAGAACGCGCTTTTGTTCATCTAGACTACGAATACAAGCACAAGCCCGAACACGCCCAACCGGAGTTGTAGACCAAGGAAGGAGAAATGACTTGTTTTTAAGTGCTTTCGGCTTTTCCTTTGCTTGTCGATATGTTTTTATATTAATAAATTAAACGAGTTTCTCTCGCTATTCTCTTTCCAAACATGCCTGCATATTAAGCAAACAAAGCTTTCTGTGTAAAACCTTTTTAAGATGCCTACCTGATTAAGTCTCTATCGCCCGTCGATTAAAAGATTACGATGTCAGGGGGGGGAAATTTGAGGATGTCAGTGTATACAGCTTTTAGGAGGGCCAACTATTTATATTTGTTATTTTTTGGGTGATGGGAGGCCCGCTCGAACGAGTTCTGCAAAGTAAGCAGCGTCAGCGATCGGCCAGCCTATTAACCCCTCCACAAATTACTGCGCACAACAATGAGAGGCGCGGCGAAAGGTTCTCACCCGTCGCTTTGTTTTCCTTACTCATTAGTTTAAGGCAAGTTGTGTTGGCGCATAATAGTTGTATTTATGTGCACCCAAATAGCACGTGCTTGGTCCTCTTTTCCGATGTGGTTTTTAGCTATCATTGATTCCTTCTCCTCTCATCTACTTCCGCCATTCCATTCACTTGTCTTCTTCTTCCTCTTCCCTTCTCACGCTGCGTCTCCACTAAACTGTGAGATTCATCTTCCTTCTCCCTCCCCCCGTCCTTTTTCTCATCAGAACCAACCAACGACAAAGGTTTTCCACGTTTTTCCCGCTTTGAAAACCTACGTCTCAGCGCCGACACCGACGACCCCACTTTGAGGGACCGGTTCTCTGTAGCATCACCATTAACGATCGTTTTTGAGACCGATCGGGATAGAGATTGGGAAACCTCGGCTCTCAGCTTCTGCTTGAGCTTTTTCGTCGGGTAAAACCATCTTCAGCTAGCTTAAACGAATGAGTAAAAAAAGGAGAAAGAAACGCAAACGGTAGCCACAGCAAAGGATTTCGATTATCGTCGTTGCGCCGGAGATTGCTCTCCTCTATTCTTCGCATCGCCGTCAGATCAAAATTGGTGCAGTGCACAAAGTATTCACTCATTTGACAAAAGCTCCCCCAAATTATCGTATTTACGTAAATGCCTCAATTGTGGAGGTATTCTTAATTTTCAGCATTGCACGAAATGAGACACTAAATTCGCAGAAAATAACATAGTACTCCTTGATTTTAGTTTTATTATAAAAAATGAACTATTTTCAGAATGCAAAATTGATATTAACACGGGATAGGGGTAACGGTAGTTTTACCTCTATTTCATTCGTTTTATTTTCCCAACGGAGTAATTATTAATTATTGTAATTAAAATAATAAATTATAAATAATTAAAATAAATTATTTATTTTATTAATTAATAATTATTACGTCAGAATGTAAAAAGTAAAATTAAATGGAATTAGGTAGTTGTAAGCGCTTGGATCATTAAATGAGAAAATTTAATGTACATCTAATGCTATTTGTGTACGATAAATGAGGCTTTATTTTCCAGACAACGCCAAGAAACAATTATAATTGGCATCGAGCTTTTTAATCTGGATAACAAAAGCCAGATTATGAGGTATTGGTCCAAGAAAATCAACATAGGATAAGACTACTTATCCCAAAAACATATTTAGCTCAAATCATTAATATTTAACTAACCTTGAATCAATTCGTATAAAACTTCTCCACCTGATCATAGCTTTTTTGACATTTTTCAACGGTTGCAGTCAATGGTTGCTAGAAGAAAGTCTGGTAAAATGTTATATAAACATAGTATTAAGTATTATCCTTGAATGTGAGTCGTTTAAGGTTGTCCAGCTTCTATAAAAATGATAATACATGATGTGGACTCATTGTTTGCCATTTTATCTCCTCACAAGACACAAAGATACCCTCTTTTGTCAGTCATTTTCTATGGTCTCACTCTCTTCCTGTCATTGTTTTTGTGTTTTTTCGTAGATTCTAGGTTCATGCGTTGCAATCAATGGTGGGACCAAAACTTTTGTGTCGGTGAAAGGAATCTTGAGAGAGAAAAGCTTACGAATAGAGTGACGATCAAACTTGTAGAATTGTAGATACTTCGAGTTCTTTCCAAGTTGCAGAGCCACTGGTTTTTTTTATGGACATTAATCATTCTCCTGCATGCATTGGATAAGCTGAAGACCTTCTTAGAAGATGAAGAAAAATATTAAAAGGATATGTAAAATTTCCCTCTAAACTGTACGTCCAGGAGAAAATCTCTTCCATATCAACTGTTTCTTTTTCTCACGGCCTATTCGAAAGAGCTGCAGTCTGCTTTGTTTGATATCTTTACATTTTACTAAAAAATATGAATCAATAAAGTTCGAATTCAAACTGAACATGAGTTTGTCTACTATCCAATTCACAAATTTGGAAAAATACCATATATGATTCTGAGGAAGCAGGTAACTATTTGGAGAAAATGAAAACACAATGAGATATTTTCTCACTAACTATGAATAATTTTCCATCATTACCCGTATTCTATTATTACCTTCTTTCCAATGAATGATGATCACGTCCCTGAATTACCCGTATTCTATTTATCAGTGAGGGTTTGGTAACACTGCAGCCAGGGATAATTATTTCAGCAAACTGTTCAAATACTAGGCGGAAAACGCGAAAAATTCTGTTTAGTTTGAAAGATATTTCATATACCAGTGAAGAATTACTGAGCCAGCAAATACGGACAAGAGTCGCAATCTTGTCAGCTTATTGTTGAATGAACTAGGCACAAGAACATGAATCCATTGAAGACGAACAAGTTCATTGTTCTTTTCTCTCTTCTTTTTCTCTGATTCTGAACCAATCCATGACCGACAGGTCATCAAGCTCGATCTAAAATGATATCTAATCATGAGCAACTAGATTGCCCCTACGTGTTCAGCTCTAACACAACACAAGCTGCCTCTCCATAAATTTGTAAGTAATGGAAAAACCTTTATGGGACCACAGATGAAAATTGCCTTGATTTTGACTCCATTTCTGCATTTTTTTCACGAACCGAATTTCAAAATCTTAAATAAAAACAACGTAATAAGTGTTCTTTTGGATTCTTCATTTGATTATCAGGGGTTCACATATTTTTAACCTTTCTTATTTTCATACAATGTAATGCTACCTCAGTTGTCGGGTCACATCCAATGAAGTATATTTCGACAAGTCCATCAACGTCAGACTTATCAACTAACGCAAAAATTTGATTTGGAACAAAAGTAAATACCAAAAGAAAAGGTTTGGCGAATTGGCTTGGATGGCTAACCTTGCCAAAGAAACCTAACCATAGAATCTTTTCACTTTCTAGGCAGCAAGAGATTCACGGATGGAATATAGAAATTGTATTTAACTATGGAGAGGAAATAAATCATTCAATGCATCATATCACGTTTAAATCATTTCGGATGTGTGTTTTGACATCGCACATCACTTTAATCACTAGAATTGATCTTTTCAATGTTTTCAATCTTCAGTCTATTTTTTTGACCGCACTTAAGGACAAACACGTCTTGTAACTAAAGCTCATTGATTAATCTGCATGTGATAGTGACGTGACTCAAAAATAAGGAGACTTCAAGTCACCTGAAAATCCAACTTGCTGAAAATGAACAGCAACTTTGAACATCTATAACTCGGACTGTAATAGACTTTTGCGATTGAAATTTTAACAGTTTCTAGCGCTCGATGTTGAGAAATATCCCTCAAAATTACACGGTTTAAATCTCTGTGAATGGAAAGTTATAGTTGAAATACTGCAGGCCGTCGGAACTCGATTTACTGCTCTGGCCAAGAACAAAATGTCAAATTTGGATATGCGTAAATCTCTCGTCAAAAAATAAAATGACGTGATTCTTGTCACAAATTAAAGGTGTGGTTGTGTGAAAAAATGAAAGGATGAATTGGTGGGATGAAAAAGATATGGTCAAAGTCGTGCTGCTGGTCCGAGCAGGTGATAAATGACACCTTTCGAAATTTGTTTTCTTCTTTGAAGAATAGCACTCCAACAAGCTTTGGATGAGAGCTTGTGCACCCTTGATGGGGATGTCTACCCTTAAGAAAGAAGTAGAGAATGATACAATAACAACAACCACTACACTCACGAAAATGGTTGCTTGAACACTCACCACCCACAGATGTTACTCACCGTGAGGAGGGTGGCGACTTGAGGCCGAAAGACTCCAAGGTTTGCAATTAGACTTTGCTCATTCATGTCTTGAATGTCAAGTTGCATCCTCAATTGCTAAGGAAAAGAATCACATCTCTTGATTCTAGCTCAGGGTGGCCAAGGGTCGTTCCTCCTTCTAGATTGGCATGATCATGTGATTGCTCCCATGTTGACAAGTTGGATGGATTCTCCATGCCTCTAGTGTTGACTTTAACTCTATTTGGCCTCCAACATCATCACTTATAAAATAAGCAAATACGTTATATAAAGGTTCGGCCATGGACTTGGCTTGTGATCGAATGATGGCTCCGCTAGGCACATCAGATAGAATACGATCACTGCTGCAATTTTGATGTGATACGGGATCCGTCCATTAACATTAGAGCATCGAAAATTTCTAACAATTTTTCTAGTACTTGTTTTGTAGGTGATCGAGGGGAAAAAATATTCAATGTCTCAATTTCAATAATGTGGCAAACAAATTTAATTAGGAGTTAAGCATGGGGAAGCATAAATGGAGAACAAAATACAAGTCAAAGGAATTGTTGAAATCTGCCCGGAATCTGACCCCTGAAGACTATTTGGCCATTTCTAAAGTCTTATCAATTTTAAATAAAAAAGTGTTATTCATGAAGATTGTAGTTAACTTCTCAAGGTTTCCGGAACAGGGTGGCTCGTTAAAAATGGACATCATTTACTATGTCAACCAAATCAATTAAAAAGGGCGTTTAGACTTCCTTGGAGAATAGACTTTTGCTTACCCACTGGGCTCGCTCGTGCTAAGTTGGTGCACGCCTATCCACACCTTGGGCTCCTTGTGTAACAACCCCTTATCCTGTAAGATATTGTCCGCTCTGGGGATTGGATCGTAGCCCAATATCCTCCCCTCACGGCTTTGTTTTGTGAGAACTTCCCGGAAGGTCACCCAACATGGGATTGCTCTCGCCGAAGCACTTTTAACTTCGGAGTTCTTATGGGATCCGTTGTCAATTGTGCTCCAAAACGCGTCTTACTATGTTGGGAGGGTCTCTTTACATATGTTTCATTTCCACATACTTCCCCAAGCGATGTGGGATTGTGACGACCCCCTTCTTACGACCTGTCACCTTCGGTTGTAATGACCCGAATGTGCACGTATGGTACGATGGCTGCACGAACCGGAACCCGGATGGAGGTACATCCGCGCGGGCGAACCGGAAGGTGACAGGTCGTAAAAAGAGGGTCGTCACAATCCCACATCGCTTGGGGAAGTATGTGGAAATGAAACATATGTAAAGAGACCTTCCCAACATAGCAAGACGCGTTTTGGAGCACGATTGACAACGGATTCCATAAGAACTCCGAAGTTAAAAGTGCTTCGGCGAGAGCAATCCCATGTTGGGTGACCTTCTGGGAAGTTCTCGCCAAACAAAGCCGTGATGGGAGGATATTGGAGTTACGACCCAATCCCCAGAGCGGACAATATCTTGCTTGGATAAGGGGTTGTTACACCTTGAGTCCGAGGTTGCAACAACCTTTTTGCCTTTGTTCTTGATCTATTTCTTAAGGCTTTTTTGATTAAGGCGTTTTTAATTAAGTTGTTAAGTCTTGTAATTGTACTTGGAGCTATCTATGAATCCAAAGTCAAAGCCTAAATAAACCTCTTGGCTGATAATATCTAAGGGGAATGCATTTTCTAGACTCTTCTATGCTTTAATTACAGGAGGGGTGAAGATGGCCATAAAGAGAAAAGAAGACAAAAATATTGCCAAAAATGAAGACAAATTCGTGGAAAACCTTGGGAGGAAGAAATATTGCTTTGATAGAGTGAAAGGGTGCCTTGAAGACCATCACATTAACTCATTTTTCAAAGTTGTCATTTATTCTTTGTTGTCTGAATTTCGACTATAAAAGATCTCAAGTCTCTCATTGTAAAACAATCAAATTTTGGATATCAAAAATCGTGTTTTGTTATTTTGTGAAGTACTCTTCACGAATTGCTTCTACTTGAACTTGATGAGTTTTATCCAAGTAAATGTTAATGGGTTTGGTGGGTCATATTTAAATAGTAGTTTGGTGAGTAATATCCAAACTAGCATCTACTTGTTCTTGGTAAATCATATCCAAGTAAATATGAGCGATCCATCAACTAGTTTGTTCACTCGAGTAAGTTCATCCATCTCGTTCATCCATCATTTAGCATGAGGCACTAAGTCCATTTCCACAAGAACAAGCTCGAACACTCCCACGTATCTCTATCGGTCTCTTTTACCCTCCCACTGGCTTCTTTACCTAGAATTCAAACTTCTTCCTACCCTTGTGATAAATGTTTTGTTTCAAAAACTATATTTTTGTTATCATCGAAGTTGAGGTACATTGATCAGTTCTGCAACTTCTTCCATTTTTTAATGGTATAAGACATCTCTGACACTTGTCTTTATTATTTTAGGACTCAGCTTTTCAAACAGTGATTGGTGAGAGAGGAGCCAAGGAGAGAGCTGCAAATAGGTGGGCGCCACATTCAGCAATATGTTTTTGTCTGTTATATGGTGGGACAGAATGATCACGTGGGAGGGACTGCTTAAGAGTAATACTACAGAGACTCAGAAATTTCCTCTAATCTCCTCTCAACCAATGATCAACCACCTCCCACGTGGGGCTCATGGACCCACCTTCCCACCAATTCATCTTCATTTCTTATTCCCACATTCCTTTTCCTTCATATATTTCCTTCTGAGTTTTTTCCTTCTTCTACGACGATCCCCATATCATAATTCATATTTGCACCATCTCTCTCTCTCTCTCTCTCTCTGTCTCTCTCCGAGGAGAACTCAATACCATAGACTTGAAGTTTATGGGTGACTCCTCTGATTCATCGGCTTCTTATATTCATATGGTATTTCATGGGGGTCTTCTTTATCCTTGTTCTTCCTTCTTTCTTTCTTTAAGTTTTCATTTCCGTTCATACCTAGACTGAGATATCATTAAGTATCGATTTTACCAGCTTGTTTTTCATCTGAGTTTTCTTAATAGGTGCAGCATCTCATAGAAAAGTGTCTAATCTTTCACATGACGAAAGAAGAATGCATGGAAGCTCTCTCTAAACATGCAGATATCAAACCTATTATCACCTCCACAGGTCAGTTTTTCTCTTTGGCTTTTCATCAAACAGCACGTACGTATCACAAGTAACACCAGAAAACGCACAATAAACGGATTTAAAACACGCGAATCTCTTCAAAAAGGTGATCTCAGTTAAGCTGTTAATATGATCAGAAAGAACGATCACAAGAACTCGACCTCCATATATGAGTGTCAATAAAGCTAAAGTTTCATCAAACTTCCAAGGATATAAATTCTACGAACAATTTCTTTTTAGAGCTCATATTCTGCAAACTTCTGATATTCAAAAACATAAAGACAAAATAATTCATCAACACACATGCAAGATGATCAAAGCAAAGAATATAACTAGAACATTTCGTGATTTGTCTTACCTGGACGACAAACTTGAGCAGTGTGGAACGAACTAGAGAAAGAGAACAAGGAATTCTTCAAGGAGTACGCTGAATCTCAAAGCAAAAACGATAGGATGTCGAACGATGAGACGAGCCAGCTGATTGAGAAGATGATCACTGATCCCTCCTCAAAAGATTCAGACGACGTCGGATAGCCATTGAAAACGATCTCCGAGATCTCGTTGGTCATTGAAAACGATCTTCTCAAGCATACGGAAACTCGCACGGAATTGCTATTCTAAGTAACCAATCATATCGTGCCACATCAGCTGGCTGATCTCCCAAGGTATTTAATGTCAATTTAATATTATCCAAGGTTCATGTTGTAAATTGATGTAAAGCTAAATTACATTTTACTCCTCCGTCAGATTTCAATAATGATTTATCTTCAACTTTAAATTTCAAAACTTTAAATAAATATAATTATTTATATATTTATCAACACAATTACAAATACTAATCACTTGCGTATTTCTTTGGAGCCGAAGTTGAAATTGTGACAAAATACTAAGATTTATTTTTTGTGAAAACTTAAAAAATAAACTATACAGGCCTTTTACTTTATTTAGTAGAAAAAAAAGAAGAGGAAAAAATGAAATAAATAAAATGCAATAGAAGTAGCTAGAAGGATGGTGATTATTGACTTGTCATTTTCCAGAGAAATAGGGTCTGGGTTGTCTTTATCATCACGACGGGGAAGTGTGGAAATGAAGCTGGGAGAGGAATAAATGAAGTGGGGGTCTCCGATATAAAATTGTTCGTTTTATGTCAAAATTTATACGTTTTTATTCTTAAAATTAACTCAAAACACGTTATACGAAGATGAACTCTATTTATAAATCATATATTTTTTATTCTCTCAAAGGATGTGAAATTGTGCATTTCCATTTGTATACGCTAGATCTTCACACTGGTCGATCTAGCTTTCGCATGGCAAACTAACACGTACAAAGTAGGAGAGCTGGGGAGGACTTGTAGCCATATGCAATTACGCATGAATGATTTCGTAATACATTTGTGACAGTTAAGAGTGATAAATTATGGGATGTTGAAATAAGAAACAGATACGTCTGAAAGCAGAAGCATAAGCATACTTATTAAAGTAGCGCTGGCCAAACATAGTTTGAGACTGGAGAGAGTTATGGGGATTACATGAGATGAAAACATAGAAATAGCTGCTTTCTTATTGGAGACGCAGAGGGTTTTCATGCATTGACCTTTGGCTCCCATCCTGCAATTACATTTTCCTTTGCTGTTTCGCATTTCTTGCAGGATTCTCGAGAAAATAGCAGCTGCATGGATATCACACCCGAGTTTATCAATGGCAGAAACCAAATACATTTTTCATACTTTAGCGATCATCGATCGAGTTTTTCTTTCTACTCGTGAGGCCTCAACTCAGTCCAAAATATTCAAATATTGGTTACTTTCAGAGGAAGCAAATATACCTGCTTGTAATGGTAGTAATAAACGAAGTTTTCAGGGACTTTCCACTGTTTGAAATGGTCAAGAGCAACGTCAAGATGATAAAGCTTGGGTGCCAAACTCAAATCAACGGCTGTGATCTTCTCTCCAGCCACATATGGACCCTACCGAATAATGTTATCAAAAGTCTTAAATCTGTACGTACCCAGGAGTTCAAAGTTTTTTGGTGAAAAATAAGAAATACATGTTCTTTGAGATGATCATCCAATGCCTTTATCTCATCAAGTAAAGCCTGCTCAGATCCATCATTGGGATCCTTGCTCTTCAAGAATTTCACAAAAGCTCCAAATATTTTCGACCCCCTGCACTCTCGTTTGATCGATAAGCTTTTAGAATCAAAGAATTTGCTGAATTACTTGGTTTTGACCCATAAAAATAAAAGAAAAAGCTTCAATAATGCGTAGAAGGATGAAATTATTAGCCCCTACAGTAGTACACAAAAAGTCTTCATTTTCCCAATAATTAACTTTAAAACAGGTAGATCTAAGTGGAGAGAGAGAGAGAGAGAGAGGTCCTACACTGAAACAAACTCACGAGGAGAATGGAGAGGAGGGTCTGGGAATTTTTCCTCCAGAATACCGACGATGATATCTGAATCAGACACCCATTTGTCATCAATTTTCAGGGCAGGCACTTTCCCCCCTGGATTTACTTCCAAAAACCTGCAAATCAGCTCAACTCTCAAACACCCATTTCCTCAAAATGGAGAAAAGATAAGAAAAAAGAGGATTCCATCAACAGAAAACCCAGATACAGACAGCCGAGCAATTAATGGAGGCTCGATCTCCCCATCAGGCCATCACTAAACTCCCAAGATTCTTCTTTAACTTCTAACAATTATCTCCCTCCTTTATATATATATATAAAAAAAAAAAAAAAAGACACCTTTTTTTCTCTCTCACGGAGCTAATTGAGTTTCTACCCTCAGCCCCAACATATAGATTGACATCTATCATCATCCAATATCTCAAAGGAAAACAAAATTTTTGCTAATACCACTTGGGTTTGTCGGAGAAATTGATGAGATGCTTCTTGTAGGGAATTTTCTTCTCTTCCAGAGTCCACAGAACTCTCTGGCTAAACGGACCTAAAGCCAAAAAAAAAAAACAGAAATTTTCACGCACCAGATATTCAAGAAAAAGAACTGACGGAATAATCAACGTACAGTCTCCGAGAATTTCCGGTGCACCAACGGCAGCCTTTACAGCAACCTCGAGATCCATTTGGGGTTACGGGTTATGGAAACAGCTAGTTCAAGAAGAAACAGAACGCGAATGAAGAATCTGAGAGAAGGTAAAGTGAGGTTTGGAAAATGACTTTATTGTTTGTCATACATTTGTAACCATGAAACGCCGGTTGTCTGGACTGTGATTGAAGTGGACCCCATTGCCAGGCAACAAATAATTCAGGGCATTTTTAAAACATAGCTAAAGTCCACTTCTAACTTTCCATTTTTCTTACAAATTGCATTATTTATAACTGTGCGTTTCTGAAATATCGTGATTGTGAGGATATAAATGAGCGTAGCAATCAAATGATAACCTGGGTGGACCCAGGAAATCTTCAGGATCTTAGGATGGTCAACTCTCGTTTAAAAGACTGTGCGTCAACTAATCAGGTATTCAAGATTATGTGTAAATATTCATCTTTAACTTTAAAAGATTACTTTTCTTTGTTTACCAGAACCACTTCCCTCAAAAAATTTGGTTCTTAAGTAGACAGATGGTCGATTCAATAAATGCAAACACCTTATTCTACGCCTTTTATATATTACACAATCTATGTATTAATAAACTTCAACAAATGCACTAACTCCATCTCACTAAAACTACACACACACATACTTCAGTCTCCCTTGTCCTCCCCAACATAGAATCAGAGCTGCTTTAACTTATCCATAGACATAGTCCAACTCACAAAAAACACAGTCAAATGGAGCTTAACAAGCCTCTCTTTGCCATTGCCAAGGCCATTGAATCCATCCTTCTCGTCTCGCTCACCCTTTTATCTCAAACCTCGGCTCGAATTCTCGTCCAGCAACCTGGTTCGGGTTCGGATGGGCTTGCACCTGTGGCTTCGAGTTCTACTGTTACTGTTGCCGACCCAAGCCATACTTTGACCTTCTTTATGCATGACATAATCGGCGTTCGATCCCGTCGGCTCGAGCTGTGACCAGGATTGTTACTAACCCAGCTGTTGATGGCCAACTCCCGTTCTCCAAGCCAAACGGCGCAGTTCTACCTTACAACAATGGGGTGCCGCAAAATAATGGGAATGATGGTCTTTTGAACAACAACAATATACCTTTTATCACTGGCTTAAGTGGGATTTCAGCTCAAGTCTTTCAAAATAATGGCAATAACTTCTTTACCAACAGGGGGGTCGGGTTCCCGTCATCAATGGCGGTCAACTCTCACCGGGGTCAACCCTCCAAGGGCTTATGTTCGGATCCATGACGGTCATTGACAATGAATTAACGGAAGGGCACGAGCTCGGTTCTGGTTTGGTAGGAAAGGCGAAAGGGTTTTACGTGGTTGTTGGGAAAAATAAAAAAGATATCCGACGAGAACCCCACTTAAATAAGTGGTACGAGAAATGATAGTAGATGCGATCTGAAAAATACCAAGAATATTTTTTCACTGTCGTAAAATTATAACGGCCAAAATGTAAGAAAAATAATAGCCAAAATGAACACCGAGAATTTCACGTAAAAATCTAAATCGAAAAAAGATCACGGGGACCGAGTTCATAAAGATCTTACTATAAAAAATAGAATTTACTATATTTTTTTAGATATCGAATATCCTAGAAAATATTCACTAAGAGAAATCACCACTCTTAGAATTCTCACTGTACACAAAAGTACCACACCTATTTTTCTCTCACACATTTCTTTTCTTTCTCTAAAAATTATCACCCCACTATTTCTCTCCCTCTTCTCTCAGAGACGTTCGTCTCTACTCTGCAGATCCACATTGGATCACATTTTTCGGGATTCCCTTCGAAATTCCTTCAAGCCTCTATTCATAGAGCCTCTGAAGGAACACATTCCTTAAAATAAGGAATGTGGACTGCGAAGGCGCCGAAACCTTCTTCTTTTTCATTTTCAATATCTCATTAAATGAGATGTTTGTTGTAGGTACCGAAAAAAGGAGGTCTTCTTCTCCTTCTCCAATTTATCAATGAAAAATTAAATGGGGAGATCCCTCTTCATAAAGGAGGGACCTCACAAATCTCATCCTCCCAAATTATGATGTGGTATATTCAATCATGTTGAGCCTATATAGAATTCGTGTTTATTCCTTTGCAAAAACTTTGTCATCATGTCTGAGTCATTATCATCCGTGTGAATCTTCTCAAGATGCACTTATTACTTGTTGTCCAACACATTTTGTATCCAATGATATTTGATATCTATGTGCTTTAACTTCGAATGAAAGCTCGGGTTCTTTCTTAAATGAATCGCACTTTGTGTCAACTCGTGATGCTTGGCTCTGGATAGTTGATAGGTTATATATTAATGTTTTAAACGTTTTGGAACTGCTTGGTATTTTCTTTGAAACAGGAGGATATGTTAAACTTTCAAACGGAACCACGCAGTTTATTTTCGTGAAAATGTACTTTGTTATAGTTGTGTTTCGAGTCGGTTTTGTGGTGGTATTTCGGAAGACGTATGAGTATCGGGTGCTTGATGTTAAATTGTATTGTGAAGCGTATGTTTGTGAGGTGGATAGAAATTGTGGTATAGATAGAATCGCGTTAGTGAAATGGTGAGGTTGTATTTTGTAGGTGTTTGGATACGTATTGTTTTAAGTAATTGTTTTAAACGTTTTATTAAATTGTTTTTCCACTTAAACGCTAAGTATAAAAGAAAAAGAAAAAGAAGAATTTCGTACGGGAAATTAGGAATAGTATGAGGGTCGTTACACTTTGACTGTCGCAATACAAGATATATTTATCTTGTTTATGACCCAATTCTGTCATAAATTTTTGCATCTACAAAATTTCTTTACAGACTTCTGTAGCCGCTATAAACTCAGCTTCTGTCGTAGACAATATAACTGAACTTTGTCTCTTAGATTGTCATGTCACAGCTCCCCTTCAAAAGTAACCAAATACCCTGATGTTGATTTTCTGGAGTCAATGTCTCCAGCCATGTCTGTATCAGTATAGCCTGCCAACAAAGGCTTCTCACTTCCAAAATATAGACTAAATTATGAAGTACCTTTAAGATACCTAAGTATCTACTTCACCGCATTCCAATGCTCTCTGCCTGGATTTGTTAGAAATTGGCTGACTACTCCAACAGAATGTGAAATATCGTCTCGTACAAACCACAGCATATATCAAGTTGCCAACTGCTAAAGCATATGGAATTATTTGCATTTTTGTTTTTCCCTCTTCAGTAGAAGGATTTTGTTCGAAAGTAAGTTTGAATTGTTTAGCAAGAGGAGTGCTGATCGACTTTGTCTTATCTATATAAAATTGGCTGATAACTTTCTTGATATATTTCTCATGTGATAGCCATAATTTTCCATTCTTCATATCACGAGTGATTCTCATAGCAAACATCTGTTTCGCGAGTCCCAAGTCTTTCATGGCAAAAGAATTTTTAAGTTCATTCTTCAACTTAACAATTTTTTCTCTGTTTTGATCAACAATCAGCATGTCGTCGACATAAAATAGAAGGATTATAAATGTACCATCCGTGAACTTTTTCACTAACACACAATGGTCTGATAAAGTTTTATTGTATCCTTGATTTCCCATAGAGAAATCAAACTTCTTGTACCATTATCTTGGGGTTTGCATTAATCCATATAGACTCTTCTTCAATTTACACACTAGATGTTCATTTCCTTTGACAACAAACTGTTCTGGCTGTTTCATGTGAATCTCTTCTTCTAATTCACCATGCAAAAAAATAGTCTTCACATTGAGTTACTCGATCTCCAAATTAAGACTTGAGGCTAATCCAAGTACCACTCGTATGGATAACATTTTCACTACCGGCGAAAAAATTTCTTCAAAGTCAACCCACTTCTTCTGTCCAAAGTCTTTTACGACCAGTCGTGCCTTATACTTTGGTTGTGAATTTTCGTCATTGAGTCTGTATATTCATTTGTTCTTGAGTGTCTTTCTTTGTATACCCATTTGTTCTTGAGTGTCTTTTTTCTCTTTGGAAGCTGAACTAACTCATAAGTATGATTCGCATGCAATGATCTCATCCCATCTTGCATCGCATCCAACAAATTCTTCTTTTGTTGATGTTCCATAGCTTCCTTATAGCACTCAGGTTCATCGTCATCAGTGATCATCACATACTCGTTTACAGAGTACTTTCTCGATGGTCAACGATCTCTTGTTGACCTTCTTAGCTATGGTTCTGCAACTGGTTCAGGAGAAGTCTCTGTTTCTCCATGATCAACATCAACAGTTGCTTTAATTTTCCGCAAGCAAATTTATTCTTGTAACTAGCCTCATCAAGAGAACCGATATTAGATTTAGTGTAATATCTGGAACATGTCCGACATCTTTAAGCACCAACTCAAATCTTGTGTTGGTCTCGATACAGATGTCACATTTTTCAATTATTCTGGAAACGTGACTGTTCCTCATTTTAACAATGTTAAAATCACCGCTGGTGAAAAATACTCTACTTTTGAAGTAACATGATGAGATGCTTTAAAGTCATACATTCAACTTGATTCATTCATCACAAGGTTGACAGCATCTTCACATATAATGACATATTCACCCTCTGAGGTAGTTACCATTTTCGTGATACTTGACAAAATTTCATCTACTAAAGTAAGATGATTATAACATCTTCATTTGCTTTGTTCAATTTCTCATCTTCAACGTTCGTCGGCCTATTGCTGATGACCATAGCACAACCATCTCTCCGTAATAGCGACTTCATTTTAATTTTCACAATGAGAAATTATTTCTGTTGAATTTTTCAAATTCAATATTTTTCGCCATAACAACCTCGCTCTGATACCACTTGTTGGGAAAAATAATAAAGAAATCCGCCGGGAACACTACTTAAATAAGCGGTACGAGAAATAATAGCATATGCGATCTGAAAAATACTAAGAATATTTTTCCACTGTCGTAAAATTATAACAACCAAGAAGTAAGAGAAATAATAGTCAAAAGGAACACCGAGAATTTTACGTGGAAACCCAAATCGGGAAAAAACTACAGGGACCGAGTCTAGAAAGATCTCACTATGAAAAATAGGATTTACAATATTTTTCTAGATATCGAATATCCTAAAAAATATTCACTAAGAGAAATCACCACTCTTAGAATTCTCACTGTGCACAAAAGTGTCATACCTATTTTTCTCTCCCTCCAAAAATTCTCACCCCACTCACTATTTCTCTCCCTCTTTTCTCATAGACGTTCGTCTCTTATCTTCAGATCCACATTGGATCATATTTTTTTAGATGCCCTTCGAAGTTCTTTAAAGTCTCTATTTATAAAGCAACACATTCTTTAAAATAAGAAACGTGGACTGCCGCAATTGAAGGCGCCAAAACTTTTTTCTTTTTCATTTTCAACCTCTCAATTAAACGAGATGTTTGTTGTAGACACCGAAAGAAGGCAGCGAAAGAAGGAAGTCTTTTTCTTTTTCTCAAATTTTTCAATGAAAAAGGTGGGACCTCACAGTGGTAAGCATGGTACTAGTCAAACAATGGCGTTTACTGCTATGTTTGAGAGTGGAAATTACGAAGACAGCATTAGTTTCTTCGGCGTTCATCGGACAGGCGTATCGGAGTCATATCTTGCAATCATGGGCGGAACCGAAAGGTATGCTAATGCGAAAGGATTTGCCGGAGTGAAGACTTTTCCGGTGACTGATCAGCCCGATGAAAGTGATGGCCAGGAGACACTCCTCGAGATCACTGTTTATGTTACGTATTGAATGTGCTAGTTTTCACCTTACTTTTGCGTCATATTGATTTCTTTGAAGATTAATGTTTAGTTTGTGAGAGATTTTGAAGACAAAGGATTTTGTTTTTTGTGTCCAAATGTTTGAATTTTGTTTGTTTAGCGAGAAAATATGAGAGAAGATCTCTCGTTGAATGAAAAATGAATAAATTTTTTATTTTATTTTTCAAAAAATATTTGCCATACTGACCAACAAATTCAACACGAAGGTCTTGAGCAAAAAACTGTGACGTTAGCTGTCTCAACTGTCAAGATCCAAGTACTCGTTCTCTCACAAATCAGAGAACCAAGGCTTGAACTTATCTGAAATGAGAAAAAATGGACCTACTTTTTCGGGATTATTGCAGAGATTTATGAAATAAATGATCATTTCTTCAATAAATCATAATTTTTGCTCTTCTTTTTCTTCAAACAGAATGGTCAAATGCTCAAAGTTATTCTGATTCTTCCAATACTTCAACGTAACAACAAATGAAAATGTATTTTTTTTGAGATCTTCTCCGTAATATTGCTTAAATAATGATTCTCAGTGATTCGTCATTTTCTTGATATTTCATGATCATATAAAATAGATTAGATTGCTATAAAAGGGCACTGCTTACACATCAAACAAACACCATTCAATCAAAGCACAATCACAAGGCCTTGGAACAACAGACAAGCGAAAAAATGAAACACAAACTACTCAGAGAGATAAATACTAAAATGGACAATGGTATCCACCCCATCAGTTGTGTGCTGATCTTCCTGATTATGAAGAGTCTCAACCAATGCATACCCTTTAGAATTCTCATACTTTCCGGTCCCACCGACCACCGCCACCTGTGATTTTATCGATGCCGTCCGATGGACTCCAAACAAGCTTATCGTGTCCTCGATCTCATGATTGGAATGATCGCCGCCGTGCAATAACACAGTCAAGGCTATAGTTTGGCTAGTTCCATCCAATGAACTGGCCAAGTAAAACCCTTGTGCCTTGCCAATCACAGCAGTTCCTAGCTCATGCCCTTCCGTCAATTCGTCGTCGATCACAGTCAGTGAACCGAACATTAGCTGCTGAAGAGTGGCTCCGGAGGGAAGCTGGCCAGCCGTGACGAATGGCTGATTGTTATTACCGCTCACGACGTTGTTGTTTCCACCGTTTTGCAGAATTGTGTTGGTCTGAGGGCCGTTGAATCCTGCGAGAAATGGGATGTTGTTGTTGTTGTTGATGATGTTATTGATATTACCGTTGATCAAGGGGACGCCGCCTTGGATGGGGAAAACGTTATTATTGAGTTTAGAAAAAGGAAGGCCGTTTTCCATGGAGTTTGCTATGATTCCAGTCACCACTCTTGCCGACGGGTGCAATCCTCCCAACACATCATGCATGAAGAAGGACAACGGTGGGGTCTGTGGACCAGGTTGTGCCACCGTGGCAGTTGTGGGGACCACGGGTGTAGCGGTAGCCCCACTGCCTGATGTGGCAGTGGGACCAACAACTGGAGCCACTTTAGTAGTCTCGGTATCGTCGACGTCTTCCGGTGGAGGGAGAGGTGAGTCGACTTCTTGATCATCATCCGGCACAGCAACGGCCGGGACTTGGTCACTTGGTTGCGTCTGAGTGGTACCAACCTGTGGGACGGAAACAGATGGCAGCCCGGGATTGGCAATTACAGGAGATTGAAGGCCCTCTTGAGAGAGGATTCTAGCTGAGGCGGAAAAGGCAAGGGCGAGGACGACGAAGAAGATGCAGAGGGTGAATTTGATAGGTTTCGCCATCTGGGTAGAGAGAGAAGTATGGATTGTGAGAGTCTTTCAGGGATGAAGAACACAACAATGGCGACGAGTATAAATACTTGAGGAAGGAGTGGAAGAGTTAGAAACAAGCGAAGAGGAGAGGGTGGCATGGAGTCGTTGAAGCATCTTGTGTTTTGGTTGAGATTCCGAACATTCTTCAATAACTAACACACAATAATTTACCATTTTTTTTTTGGTTTGATAAATGCCACGTCGGATGTTCTACCCTGAATTAATCTCTTTCCAACAGTAAATATTTTTTAACCATTATTGTAAAAGAAAATTTAAAAAAATGGATTAAATAATCCATTGCATCATAACCGCTGAGGGATGGATTCAACTTTCAATGTAAGCCGTCCGATGCAATGGATGCTGTAGTTGCCCAAATATCATTTTTAAACCTTGGTCTACACGTCGTTTCTCTAAATTCGCTAGGGTTTATAAGCAGATTCAGTTGCTCAGCTCTGATTCAATTCGTCGGTCACGGCAAAAACCCTCCCGCTTTTCTCCATGTTCCAAGTCAGGAAGCTCTCGTAGAACCCCGAGTTCCACTTTTTCTTCGCTCCCAGAACTAAAAATCGTTTCACTTTTTACTGGAAAACAAGGAGGTTTGTGCTCTCTGTTTATATTCTGATACTTGAGTTATGTACCTTTATAATTTAACTCTCCATCGAGCCACGGGCATAGTATGTGCCATAAATGGAAATTTCTCAGGGGGGAAAACTCAGGAAATAGTTGTGGCTAGGGGCAAAGTGTTGGAAATTCTTCGACCAGATGATAGTGGTAAGGTCCAGACCCTCCTTTCTGTTGAAATTTTCGGTGCAATTCGATCTTTAGCGCAGTTTAGACTCACTGGATCTCAGAAAGATTACATTGTGGTTGGTTCGGATTCGGGCAGAATTGTGATTCTTGAATACAACAAGGAAAAGAATGTGTTTGATAAAATTCATCAGGAAACGTTTGGGAAGTCGGGTTGTCGCAGGATTGTTCCTGGGCAATTTCTGGCTATTGATCCCAAGGGGAGGGCTGTTATGATTGGGGCATGTGAGAAACAGAAGCTTGTTTATGTCTTAAATAGAGATACTGCAGCTAGGCTAACCATTTCTTCGCCTCTAGAGGCTCACAAGTCGCATACAATAGTGTACTCGATTTGTGGGGTTGATTGTGGATTTGATAACCCAATATTTGCTGCCATTGAGTTAGATTATTCAGAGGCAGATCAGGATCCTACTGGTCAGTCTGCAAGTGAAGCTCAAAAGCAATTGACGTTTTATGAACTTGATCTAGGCCTTAACCACGTGTCTAGGAAGTGGTCGGAACAGGTTGATAATGGTGCGAATATGCTTGTCACTGTTCCTGGAGGTGGGGATGGACCAAGTGGGGTGCTAGTTTGCGCAGAGAATTTTGTAATTTATAAGAATCAAGGTCAGCCAGATGTTCGAGCTGTGATTCCCAGGCGTGCAGACTTACCTGCCGAAAGGGGTGTACTCATAGTTTCAGCGGCTATTCTTAAGCAGAAAGCTATGTTTTTCTTTCTTTTACAAACTGAATATGGGGATATTTTTAAAGTTACTTTAGAAAATGATAATGACAATGTCAAAGAATTGAAAATCAAGTACTTTGATACTATTCCAGTTACGTCCTCAATGTGTGTACTAAAGTCAGGGTTTCTGTTTGCTGCCTCGGAGTTTGGAAATCACGCCTTCTACCAATTCCAGGCAATAGGGGATGATGCTGATGTGGAGTCATCTTCTACAACATTGATGGAAACTGAGGAGGGTTTCCAGCCTGTGTTCTTCCAGCCCAGGCAACTTAAGAACCTTGTGAGAATTGACCAACTTGAGAGCTTGATGCCCATAATGGACATGAAAGTTGCAAACCTGTTTGAAGAAGAAACATCACAGATATTTACGCTTTGTGGAAGGGGCCCTCGTTCTTCGCTGAGGATACTTAGACCTGGTTTGGCTATCAGTGAAATGGCTGTATCGGAGCTTCCTGGTGTACCAAGTGCAGTATGGACTGTAAAAAAGAATATAAATGATGAGTTTGATGCATATATTGTTGTGTCCTTTGCAAATGCAACTCTTGTTCTTTCAATTGGCGAGACAGTCGAAGAAGTTAGTGACAGTGGGTTTCTTGATACGACCCCTTCCCTCGCTGTTTCTTTGATTGGTGATGATTCTCTTATGCAAGTTCACCCCAATGGCATTAGACATATCAGGGAAGATGGGCGTATTAATGAATGGAGAACTCCTGGGAAGAGGACAATAGTTAAGGTTGGCTCTAATAGGCTTCAAGTCGTTATTGCACTCAGCGGAGGAGAACTCATATATTTTGAGGTAGATATGACTGGTCAGTTAATGGAGGTGGAGAAGCATGAAATGTCGGGAGATGTGTCTTGTTTAGACATTGCTCCAGTTCCTGAAGGAAGACAGCGATCTCGTTTCCTAGCTGTTGGTTCATACGACAATACAATCCGTATCCTTTCACTGGATCCTGATGATTGTATGCAGGTTCTGAGTGTGCAGAGTATTTCTTCCTCTCCAGAATCTCTCCTTTTTCTAGAAGTTCAAGCTTCAGTTGGTGGAGAAGATGGTGCTGACCATCCTGCTAGCCTTTTCCTCAACGCTGCTTTACATTCTGGGGTTCTGTTCAGAACAGTAGTGGATATGGTGACAGGGCAGCTTTCTGATTCCCGTTCACGTTTCTTGGGTCTAAGAGCACCAAAACTATTTTCTGTTAGTTTGAGAGGTCGAAGAGCAATACTTTGTCTGTCAAGTCGACCCTGGCTTGGATATATTCATCAAGGGCATTTCTTGTTAACTCCTTTATCTTATGAGACTCTTGAATATGCTGCATCATTTTCATCTGATCAATGTGCTGAAGGTGTAGTTGCTGTGGCTGGAAATTTTTTGAGGGTTTTTACGATTGAGAGATTAGGAGAAACATTTAATGAAACTGTTCTTCCACTTAGGTACACACCAAGAAAATTTGTACTTCATCCTAAGAAAAAATTGCTGGTCGTTATTGAGAGTGATCAGGGAGCATTTACTGCAGAAGAGCGTGAAGGCAGCCAAAAAGGAGTGTTTTGAGTCTGCTGGTGCAGCAGAAAATGGAAATGGTAATGTGGAACAGATAGAGAATGGTGATGATGAAGAACAAGATGGTGCTTTATCTGATGAGCATTATGGGTATCCCAAGGCAGAATCAGAGAGATGGGTTTCTTGCATAAGAGTTCTCGATCCAAAATCTGCTACTACCACTTGTCTACTTGAGCTCCAAGAGAACGAAGCTGCCTTCAGTATATGCACTGTGAATTTTCATGATAAAGAGTATGGGACTCTTTTAGCCGTTGGTACAGCTAAGGGTCTTCAATTTTGGCCCAAACGAAGTTTGATTGCTGGGTTCATTCATATCTATCGGTTTGTAGAGGATGGAAGATCCCTTGAACTTTTGCACAAGACACAGGTAGAAGGTGTTCCTCTTGCTTTATGTCAGTTCCAAGGAAGATTACTTGCTGGTATAGGGTCAGTACTGAGATTGTATGATTTGGGCAAAAGAAGATTGCTTAGAAAATGTGAAAACAAGTTGTTTCCTAACTCTATTGTCACTATTCAGACATATCGTGATCGAATTTATGTTGGCGACATTCAAGAGGTATTTTTTCCCCTTTGTCTAATGTTCCTGCGTGGCGTAATCTGTTTGTTCAGCATGCTAATTGTCTTCTAGTTGTGATATTTCTATGACAACA
This sequence comes from Begonia masoniana, assembly GCA_022432975.1. Taxonomy (NCBI): domain Eukaryota; kingdom Viridiplantae; phylum Streptophyta; class Magnoliopsida; order Cucurbitales; family Begoniaceae; genus Begonia; species Begonia masoniana. Next base: position 2,325,077 of record CM039504.1, read on the forward strand.
TGTCATTTTCTTTCTATTTGTAATATTAAGCTAGGCAAATCCTCTTGTTTTATGTTTCACTGAAAACTGAGGTTATGTTTTTGTCAAGAAACTGAAATTTTTATGTCAGAAATATTTAATGATATGTTTAAATATAAAGAGACGGAAATATGCTTAATTTGTTGGACTTGAGCCACTGTCATTGGGCTTTCTGAAAACGTGTTATTAATAATACATTCTGGAAGGCCTTAGTTGATGATGTATCGATGTACCTAAAGTTAATTTGTTCCTGAGAATTCATATTTGGATGAGAATTCAGGTTTCGATTTCATGTTCCAACGGTGTAGTTCAACTTTTATGGTAATAATATTTAAAATGTTGATCGAAACTACATTTGAGCTATTTTACAATTTATAATTATCCTCCTTGATCTCTATAATAACCATAGACTGTTGTCTTCTCTGCAGTCTTTCCATTACTGCAAATATAGGCGAGATGAAAACCAATTGTACATATTTGCTGATGATTGTGTTCCTAGATGGCTAACTGCATCATACCATATAGATTTTGACACCATGGCGGGTGCAGATAAGTTTGGAAATGTTTATTTTGTACGCTTACCTCAAGACATCTCGGACGAGATTGAAGAAGATCCAACTGGGGGAAAAATAAAGTGGGAGCAGGGAAAGCTGAATGGTGCTCCTAATAAGGTAGAGGAGATCATACAGTTTCACATTGGGGATGTAGTTACCTCCTTGCAAAAGGCATCTTTGATACCAGGTGGAGGAGAGTGCATTATATACGGAACAGTTATGGGCAGCTTAGGAGCATTGCATGCTTTTACTTCCCGCGATGATGTTGATTTCTTTTCTCACTTGGAGATGCATTTGAGGCAGGAATATCCGCCTTTGTGCGGGAGAGATCACATGGGTTATAGATCTGCCTATTTTCCAGTTAAGGTAATAAATTCTGCACTGCTTCTTTGTACTATTGATGAGGAGTTGTTTATCATTTTGTTTCCTCGAGATTTTTATTGTTAAACCATGAGTTTTTTAAAGGGTAGGGTGTCTTAATCAATCCTATTTTTGAAGGCTAATAGCCAACTGTATGAAATTGGTTTTGCAGGATGTGATTGATGGGGATCTCTGCGAGCAGTTCCCAACTCTACCTTTGGATCTGCAGAGAAAAATTGCCGATGAATTGGATAGAACGCCAGGCGAGATACTGAAAAAACTTGAAGAAGTTAGGAATAAGATTATTTGAAGACTGAACAGCTGAAAGGTGATCCATCCATCTCTTGATCTGTTCTCTATTGCACTAAGTTCTTTCCTGGTGAATGGTGGCATTTTACATTAATTTATAACTATGATATGCCTGGTTGTCTATTTTTGTGTAATTCTCTCTCACTAGTTTCCATGGCACACAATCTTCTAGTACGTAATATTATGCCATTTTTGGAGCAAGCTTTGAGAAAATCAATTAAAGAGAGATCCTATACATGTTTGCATTTGTCCTTGTTAGAAAATATTATGATCAATATTAATCTATTGACATGACTTGACCAGGTCTCACGTTGAGTCTTTGAAGAACAGCTTCTGCAAGTTGGAACTTAGCACTGGGGTAATTGCATCGGCAAACAAACAGAACTTTGTATGAGAAAGGGCAACCAGTTTGTGAGAGTCTAATCTACTTTTACCAACTGTTTTCTAGTCCTATGTAGGCCGCTTTTAGAAATTGTAGTCCAGTCACTAGTGTGTATTATGAACTAAGCACTAAGCAAAGTGCAATCTATGAATTCTTGTGGTATTTGTTGGAGATCTGTTTTGTCATTCATGTTTGGCTTACTTGGATATCTAGGGTGTCCTCTTGTGTCACGGTCGAATTCAATTGGTTTATGTTTCGGTTTACCCGACTAAGCGCAGGTGAAAGAACTGGAAGTTAATATTCAAACGGGTGAGATTTACAGTGGGTGTGGGATTACAAACTTCATAATCTAAACAATTTATAATTTCCTCCCCTTTTTTTTTGTGCTTCAAAATCTCACAGCACAAGTGTAAAAGCTGACAGAAATACAGTGAAGGAGTTTATGGGATAGCTTGAAAAACAGAGTCTGCTACCGCTCAATTCTGTTGAGCCTTCATTTTCTCATCGTTTTCTCTCTTTTGCTCTCTCTCCAACCTCGGATTCCCGCCGGCGCTTCTCTCAGTCCAACCAACTTATTATGTCGGAGAACACTGTCGCTATGTTCTCCTCCGTCTCCCCGTACAGCAGCCCGTGCCACATTTCTGGGTACATCTTCAACGTCTTGTCTTCGCTGGCTGCCACGTCATAGAGCAGTTTGCTCACCGATTTATCCGTCACTCTATCTTCTTCCCCGTGTAATATCATGAACGGCAGCGACACCTCGTCGAGTCTCTGTTCGAGTTCTGAACTGACCCTCAGAAGTTCATATCCAGTATTCAGACGAGGCCGGCCTTTGTAGCAGAGCTCGTTCTCCCTTATCTGTTCCATTTTTTAACGTTTTATTGTTATTTGTTTGTAATTGGTGTTGATCAAATTGTCTAATTTAAGTAATAGAGTTGTACCTGTTTTCTAATTTCCGGCCTTTTGAAAGCCAGATCAATGACATCTTCCGTTGGAATGATTCTCCAGGTTGGGATGACTCTGCAAAGCTTCGTCAAAATGCTTATCACCAGTGGACTGGGTTTCATCTCGTCTGCAATCTGTCCAAACAAAATTAAATATTATTTTCAAATATTAAATTGCTTTCAGAAGAGTTGAATCTGATTAAATCAACACCCAATCTCGAAAAGATTATCTCTTAACTAGCAAGATAAGAACTTTTTTAAGTAACATTAGAGAGTTGGATTGCTTGGATTGGAATGAGCCTGCAATACCTGTCAAATTTACATAATTTATCATGAAAGACTGTGTCATCCTTAATTAAAAATACATCTGTGACGAACCATAAATTAATTTACAGAAGAAAAATAAGTGTGGTCGGCGAGGAACGTACCTTACACATGGGAGCAACGAGAAGAGCACCATCCCAATAATCTGGATTTTTTCTGTGAATTAAGAGAGCTACTGCTCCTCCCATGGATTCCCCCATCAAATACCTCATTTTCTTCTTGTTTTCTTTCCTCCCTGTTTATTTTTTTAAGGAACAATAATTACCCATAATTTATATAAATTATATATTTTTAAAAACATAGAAATAGAGGGGTGAATCAGAATCTTACCGCAGATGCTTGAGAAGTGATTAGAACAGTCGTCTACCACATCATCAAAGCTTGTGACATAGCCCAGTAACCCAGATGATTTTCCATGCCCTTCGTAATCGATTCCGTATATTGCAAATCCTGCCTTTGCCAGTCTAATTGCAGTACCTATAAATTATAATTATATCAAAAAAGTATTAGCGATCTCTCTGTTTTTCGACGCGTTTTTAAAGAAGAGAAGGATGGTTGTTTACTGTTCATGGTTATGCTGCACTCCATGGCGTAGCCGTGGCAGAGGAAGATCAAAGCTTTTGGTTCTTGCTTTGTTGGAACCCAACTGCACGTAAATAGCTTCAACCCGCGTGAATTCAGAGTGAATTCCTGCCGGAAAAATAGAGAATTCGGCAAAAATCAATCCACCGTCGCTAAAATAAATTTGTTTCGTTTTTTTCATAAACTCGAAATCAATAAAGATTCTTAATTTGGCTTACCTCTTCGTATCTGACATTCTCCATCTCAGTCGTCTGCAGACATCAAAAATTCAAAACAAGAGTCAGCAAAACCCATGAGTGAGAGAGAGAGAGAGGAAGAGAGAGAGAGACAAACCATGATCGAAGAACTTGCAAGCTGAAAAGGAGCGACTCCAGAGAACGATTAAATATAGAAGAAGAGATATGATCAGCGAAAAGGATAAGGAGGAAAGCCTTGGAAGGCAGGAGAATTGGATGAGACAAAGTAGGAAAGTACGAAAGCCAAACGAAAACTGGAGCTTTAATTTATAGAATCATACAAAACACGAAAATTAAAAACAAAATTAAATCATAATAATCGTCACACTCTGGCCCAGCTATTCATATCATATCCAACTTTTGCCTTTTTCCCACTTGCCATTCTCTATTACCCATATGAATATAGTGCCATCTTCGTCCAATCTTTTTAATTAATTAATGATTTCGATTAGTATATTTCCTTTTTACCCTTTAAACAAAATAAAATACCCAATTAAACCATTGATCTTTATATTTTTTGGTGGGGAAGGGAGGAAGACGATCATCTTTGACTATCTCTCCATCCTCTTCTAGTATTCAACTTTTTGTGTAGTGGACTTTTTCAAGTTATTTTCATCATTAATTGCTATTTCCATCTATAATTTATTCAAACGCATCGCCAGCGCTATGCCCTACCCACTTGACAATTGATGATAATTATCTACAAAATTATATATTTTTAAAAACATAGAAATAGAGGGGTGAATCAGAATCTCACCGCAGATGCTTGAGAAGTGATTAGAACAATCGTCTACTACATCATCAAAGCTTGTGACATAGCCCAGTAACCCAGATGATTTTCCATGTCCTTCGTAATCGATTCCGTATATTGCAAATCCTGCCTTTGCCAGTCTAATTGCAGTGCCTAAAAATTATAATTATATAAAAAAAAAAAGTATTAGCGATCGCTCTGTTTTTCGACGCGTTTTTAAAGAAGAGAAGGATGGTTGTTTACTGTTCATGGTTATGCTGCACTCCATGGCGTAGCCGTGGCAGAGGAAGATCAAAGCTTTTGGTTCTTGCTTTGTTGGAACCCAACTGCACGTAAATAGCTTCAACCCGCGTGAATTCAGAGTGAATTCCTGCAGGAAAATACAGAATTCGGCAAAAATCAATCCACCGTCGCTAAAATAAATTTGTTTCGTTTTTTCATAAACTCGAAATCAATAAAGTTTCTTAATTTGGCTTACCTCTTCGTATCTGACATTCTCCATCTCAGTCGTCTGCAGACATCAAAAATTCAAAACAAGAGTCAGCAAACCCATGAGAGAGAGAGAGAGAGAGAGAAGAGGAAGAGAGAGAAACAAACCATGATCGAAGAACTTGCAAGCTGAAAGGAGCGACTCCAGAGAACGATTAAATATAGAAGAAGAGATATGATCAGCGAAAAGGATAAGGAGGAAAGCCTTGGAAGGCAGGAGAATTGGATGAGACAAAGTAGGAAAGTACGAAAGCCAAACGAAAACTGGAGCTTTAATTTATAGAATCATACAAAACACGAAAATTAAAAACAAAATTAAATCATAATAATCGTCACACTCTGGCCCAGCTATTCATATCATATCCAACTTTTGCCTTTTTCCCACTTGCCATTCTCTATTACCCATATGAATATAGTGCCATCTTCGTCCAATCTTTTTAATTAATTAATGATTTCGATTAGTATATTTCCTTTTTACCCTTTAAACAAAATAAAATACCCAATTAAACCATTGATCTTTATATTTTTTGGTGGGGAAGGGAGGAAGACGATCATCTTTGACTATCTCTCCATCCTCTTCTAGTATTCAACTTTTTGTGTAGTGGACTTTTTCAAGTTATTTTCATCATTAATTGCTATTTCCATCTATAATTTATTCAAACGCATCGCCAGCGCTATGCCCTACCCACTTGACAATTGATGATAATTATCTACAAAATTATATTTTTATTTTTAAAAATATCGTTATCTATTTTTGAAATTTCAAAAGAGCGAAATTCAACAAGGGTAGTGTCGGTAAAAAAAAAAAAAATTCAGGTTTCTGAAAAATAGGTTTTGCAAAAATGACACAAAATTTTGGAATTTTGCATGACAAAAAAGCTTTATTTCACGTAACAGAAAGAGTTCCTGATTTTCGCGTTGCCAGTTTGCAGCGATTTAAGCGTGGTAATAACGGTCGTCGCCGGCTTTGACTTTATTTTCCACGTGTGTACGTAATATTACACGTGTATATTATATATTATTTATTTATTTTACGGGGCCGGTTAAAAGTGTTTCAATTATTGTTGTTTAATATATAATTTAAAATTATTATTTTTCTAACAGAAAGTATAAAACGTCAAGAAAAAAAAAATCAAAGGTGGAGCATAGAAAACGCAATAAATGTCATAAATGACGTACAACTTGTGGCGCTGGTCAAGGTTGACTGGCTGGAGTATTAATAATAATAATACAGTATAAATTATTTTCATATGAAAAATCAAAGATTTTTTATATAATTATGTACTTCATAAATATTCAAGAAATATAAGTTTTTATTTTTAAAAAAAAAAACTAAGTAGAATAGAGCTGTCAATATCTTGCTTATGGAGAAGCCATGAAAATTAGCTAGAGATTAATTAATAAACTAAGTAGATTAATTAATTGAGTTTGGTTCAACTAAAGGGAAGGTTAGTTATATGTTCATATCTCTCAACAAATATAGTTTAGTATCACTACTCTTCTGTCATTTTCAGTCTTAATCCTATCCGTTGGCTATTAATAAGTATTTTATTGTTAATTAATTAATAAATAAATTATTTATTTATTATTTCTGGTAAACTCTATAATTATGAGCGGAGATAGGGTTTTTATTTTAAAAAGAAAAGATTGTGCCTTTAATCATGGGCACGGTGGAAGATATTTGATAGACAAAATGATGTACGTTGTATGTCACATAGTACGAAGATGGGTCACCCTTATAAATAAATATCAAAGCCACCTATTCTTATTGAATTATATATTTATTGTTTGTTCTTATCTCTATTCCCAATTTCACATGAAACCCGTTTGTTTTAAGCTATTAGTTTCACAATTCTTTCCCTTAAATTCTAATTATTTTACATTAATACACACATTTGATTTTTTAAAAAAGGTGTCTCTCAAATTTTCATTAAAACCAGAAATGCAAGAAGTATTATTTTCGGAAAAATTCTTCACCAAATCTCTGTCTATGCGATCGCCTTGGCTTAGCGTCCAGCGGGCAGCAGAAGGTAGATAGCGCCACGCTTGGGTAAAATGAATTAGGGGTTAGACCAGGGTTGTTGGGTTAGTGGGTTGGGGTGATGTGCTGAGTTTGGGGTCCGCTTTCACCTTATTGACCTATGGGTCGATTCATTCTGTCGGTTCAGAACTGTGGGTCGTGGTTCGAGGGATCTTAGAACTATGGCCGGTTCCGTCCGCTCCTAATTTCAATGGACAGAATATGGAAACTAGGAAAGTTTGAGAACCAAAGTGCAATTCCAAGGAAAGTTCACATTGGGTTAGATCCGAAAGTGGACGCTGTTCTAGTCAGGCCTAATGTGGAAAAGGGCCCACTAACCTATAAGAGCCTTAACCTCGTTCGGTCCATGGGAGAAAGTAATCTGAAGCCCTAGAAATGAGCGACAACTCTAGGTGCTTAAGGTTCTGGTGGAGGGAAAGGAGAGTGCCGCGTTCCACGTCTCTCTCGCACAAGCAATGGGCGAGTCTGTAAATACAAAAAGTGTTCGTTTTTCAGTTTGTTGTTTTCTTCCCATAATTTGATGTCTCAGAGTTGCTTGAATTAAGTTTTCATTTTTGGTTTCTGAGGGAGTGCAGCCAGAATTAAGGGTTCATGAGTTGAGGCAGAAAACAAAGGCTGATCTTCAGAGTCAGCTCGAGAACCTCAAGGCGGAGCTCTCTCTTCTTCGCCTCGCCAAGGCCACTGGTGGCGCTCCTAATGCTCTAAATATAGTCTTCTTATTTGAAGTTGTTACATATCTACCATTTTTTGAGATTTAGAATTTCATTAAACGATGACCTTACAAATAAATTAAGAATGAATAACACTAGGCACCTATATAAAGTGAAGAACAAACGTACCATAATTAATTGTTTTTTTTTGAAAGCAAAAATAACGTGTCAAATAAAAACTTCAAATCCATAAATATCTATTTGACTTTACGATGTCGTTTCATAGAGGAAAGAGTTGTAGGCAATCAAGTGGGTTGGACGAGAAACCGATCTCTAAGTCAAAAGCCTCCAGGCGGCGTGTATTTATTTCCAAATGAAATTATTCTATTGAATTTTCTTACAATTATTTCACTAGAATATTATACTTGCACAGTAAATAATGAACACAAATTTGAAAAATTACTTCAAGGATTAAATTTAAAAAAAAAAAAACTAAAAAGAATGAAAAATATTATTTGCAAAATTTTTTATTTATTTATTTTTTTATTTTTTACGAAAGAATGAAAAAGAAGGTAGTAATGGTTGACAAAAACAGCCTGATAAAGGGGTAACTACGATGCAAAATGGGTGGTGACAAAATATTCATGTAAAAAATTAAGCAGTAGACCATGAATTAAAAATAGTTATATTGTTGAGATTTGTCAAACTATTTGTATTCTAATACTTAAACATATCTATCACAAGATAAAATCCATGATATATAAGTATTAGGTCAAATATAATAGCTTGATCAAAACAAGAACACAATCAAATCCCAAGAGAAAAAGAAACAAAGATCTTGCCCGGTAGACCGGCAAGTGCATTGCAGTATGATATCATATATATACATGATACATACATGCATAAATGTATATGTGGAAAATGGTAAGTGTGTATTCAGACGGCAAGTAGAAGAGGTTCAAGCGTGAAAGCCGCAATGCAGTGCTTCACAGCTGACTAACACACTAAGTTTATCCAATCTTTTAATTGACGAAGAAGTCTATTAAATATAAGAAGAAATTACATAAAAAATTAGAAAAATAAAGAAGCATTTGCATCAAGCGATAACATCCAGGTAGATAAGAATCATTATAGGATGTTTGTAAATGCGAGAATAATTTTATCGTAAAATTAGAACAAATTTTAAATTTTACACCGAAGATCATAACTAATAAACTAAAAAATAATTAAATTTATTTATTGTATCTAGATTGTTGTTGAACTATCCTTGTTTTTTTCAATTTATTATTTTCGGTGTTTTTATTATTTCATGAGTGATGCTACGTTTACTCTCTTATTTTAGTTCATTTATTACATTAATTACACCAATCATTATTTGACACGTTAATGCGTATTTTATTTATTGATTTTCGTAACTATTTTTTCTTTTACAGGAAGAATGTTTTCAAATTTGGAATGATTTGAAGAACCCATTTTCTATAAATAACTTCCCATTTTCGTGGCACTTTCCCAGCATTTCTCATTACTTGACCCATGAAATACAGATTTCAAAGCTTAGGAACTTAAATTGACAAAGAATTACAAAGTGTTTTCACATAGGCCACGTTGAACGATATATGTACATGTCATATTATGTGTCTCTTCATAAGCGTTTAATTTCTCATATTGTCACCTTATGTATATTATAATTATTATTGATTATTTATTTTAAAATATGATTCTTCATTTTATTATAAAAAAAATTAAAAGAAAATTTCATTAATTTGATAATATAAGAATATATAGTCTATCATCGACGTGACTTGTCTCCATTCGTAGGAAGAATTTAGGTGTAAACGGCGTTACTTCTGACACGTGTAAGTCAACTCATTAAGTCAACGATTTGCTATCCAGCGTGGAATTTGCGGCTTCACTTTCTTCTATTTATCCCTTCTCCCTTCTCTTTGATTCAACTACTCCCGCCATTAACGATTTCAAGCTCTTCTCTCTCTCTCTCTCTCAACGATGCCACTTGCAGAAACTCGGAAGAGTAATGCATTCATGTTGAGAAGAGAGATCTCAGACGTCTCAATCTCATCTTCCAAAACACTTCACTGTTCTTCTCCGTTTCCTGCTTCTCTCACTTCTCTTTCAGTACCATTTTTGGAGTCGACGATGGAGGAAATCCTCGAAAATGCTGAATCTATTATCTCCAAATGGGATTTAAACTCTTCTAGTTCCACCAAATTAACTGACCTCTTTCAACATGACAGGAAAGAAGCTATGGCTTTTCTCAAATCGGTCAGTGATTTGAGAAAAGTCATGCAATATCTGATCGTTGAGAACGCTACCTCTGGGAAACTCTCTAGAGCTCAAAAGCTGATGCAAATCGCCATGAAAAGGCTCGAGAAAGAGTTCTACCAAATTCTGGTCGCCAATCGCAACCGTCTCCATCCAGAATCAGTTTCCGTCCGATCTTCGCGAGGATCATCTAATTCCGATGAAGATGATGAGATAGGGACGGATTCTGAACTGGAAATTACAGGTAACTACATCTCCGAAATGGAAAGAGCTTCGGAATTGGCCATGTCTGATTTGAAATCCATAGCGGACTGTATGATCAGTTCTGGATATAGGAAAGAGTGCGCGAAGATATATAAGATTATCAGAAAATCGATAATTGACGAAGCACTATATCGTCTTGGAACTGAGAAATTCAATCTGTCTCAATTTCAAAAAACGAACTGGGAATCACTCGAACTCTTAATCAAAAACTGGATGGTCGTCCTTAAGATTGCCGTGAGAAAGCTGTTCAGAGGAGAGAGAATTATCTGTGATCACGTTTTTTCATCTTCAGAAGCAATAAGAGAATCATGTTTCAGTAAAATAACCAAGGAAGGAGCGATCAAACTCTTCAAATTTCCAGAACCGATCGCCAAAAACAAGAAGGACACTGAAAGAATTTTCCTACTGCTCGATCTTCACGAAGCAATCTCGGATCTCTGGCCTGAAATGGAATCAATTTTCGACTCGTCATCAACCTCCGCAGTCAAATCACAAGCTCATTCATCTCTCTTCAAACTTAGAGACTCAATTCGAGCTATCATCTCTGAATTTGAATCAACAGTCCAGAAAGATTCCTCCAAGTCACCAGTTTTCGGCGGCGGAATTCACCCGCTGACTCGTTGGGCTATGACTTTTATACCTGCTCTTGCAGATTACAGTGGAACTCTCTCTTTCATCATTACAGACATTACACACTCTGCAAATCCCCAATTCGCTGACTCTTACTTTGAAATTCTCTTCCCTGACGATTCTTCAACTCCACTGGTGGCCACCCACTTAGCTTGGCTAATCTTAGTTCTTCTGTGCAAGCTTGATACCAAAGCTAAGCTCTACAAAGATGTCTCCTTATCATATCTTTTTCTCACCAATAATCTGCACTTTATCTTAGAAAAAGTCTCCACAACCAACCTCAGATACCTTTTTGGGGATTCTTGGATTTCAAGTCACAAGAAGAAAGCCAAATTAGCTGCTTCAAGCTATGAATCTACTGCTTGGTTTAAGGTGCTATCATCTTTACAAGAGAGAAACGGGTCTGTAATTTCTGTGAGGGAATGCTTCAAGAAGTTCAACGCAGCTTTTGAAGAAGCATACAGGAAGCAAACTTCATGGATTGTTACTGATTCCAAGCTCAGGGATGAACTCATAGTGTCAATAGCAAACAAACTCTTACCTGCATACACTGAATTTTACGACAGAAATGTCGTTTTGCTGAGCGGCGAGAGGGACTTGGAGTTGCTGATCAGATTCTCACCGGAAGATATGGGAAATTATCTTTCTGATTTATTCCACGGAACTTCTTCCTCCGGCAGCTCTTCCTCGTCGTCTACATTGTTTGGTTCTCGAGGATGCTTTCCGGCCCTGCCTCGATGAACCTACTCGAAAATCATCATTCTCGAATGCTCAAAATAAGATCTAGATAGCTTTGTAAGCTTGTCAAGTTTCCTAATTTTTCGATCTACTTGGTTATTTACATCAATAGAACTATACTGTGTTGATTTTGTTACATTTCTGTTCATTCATGGCTACGCATTTTAATCTCTGGAGATCAAAAATTGAATCTTTTGGCAATTTCTGTTTCTTCGAGATCGTTCTTAATCCAAATGCTCCTTGGTTTTTCGCTTAACTTGGAGCAGCCTTTTTCTATATTTAGAAACATTGAATGTCGATGTGCAGACGTTATGCAATTACAGGCTGGCATTCTGGTCAATCAGATGAACATTTCTCGAGGAGGATGATGATACCGATTACGATCTATCATTCAAGCATGGTAATTCCCTTCTTCAGTCTTCACAAAATTTCAATAAGTCAACTCTTGGACGTTATAAATATTATTTTTTTCGAAAAAGAAAAACAAGATCTTGTCCATGTCACGTAAATTTCGTTTCATATGATCTTATGAAAATGATAAATAACGAAGTCAACTAACCAAAATCTTTATTAGTGAACTAGAGGGGTTGAACTTGAAAGTGTTATCCCATTCCAAATACGTAACAACACTTTCTCTTTATTCAACGCTAGCAATCGACTCGTTAATTTTTTTTTACGAGCACGTTGACTAATTTTGCACGAGTCAAACTATGCCTTTTTATTTTTGTATCTAGGAAAATACTATGGTAGCATAGACCAAAAAATGTAATTATATATCCAAATTTAGAAAGAATTTCCTGAAAAAAAAAAATCAGAGATTTTGAAATGTGTGAATTTAGCGTCTGATGCAGTCCATGATGGGTTAACTAGTTGACCACACCCATGCCTCTGGCTGAATGCATTCTATCACCTGTCCCCACCCCCATCAATCCTCTCATTTATAAGTCTCACCCGAAGTAGGAAAATATTGATTATTATTTTCCCAGAAGTTATGGATTTCATTTTTCTCTCTTTTTTCCTCCACTCTTGGATGATTGGAAAGGTTTCCCTTTTGGATTTTACTAACGTACCGGGAGGTATATGCAACTTAAACTCGCATTTAATTTGCAAGACCAACTTATGATTTTGGTTATTCATCCAAACAGTTCATAAATTGCAGAAGTTGAGAGACAGAGATTCAAACTTATGATAAAATATCAGCATTTTTACTTCTTAAAATGACTCTAACGAGTAATGGGATCGTCAAAGTGAGTAAAAATCAGTCAGTAATCGAAATTTGCTCGACCGGATTAGCTGTGAACAGTTGAAATCATGTTTGGGTGCTCAGAAGATGTCGAACCCACTCGAGCAATAATATCCAGAATGAATTGAATAAAAGCCATGGGGGTTGGTTGGGTTGGTCTTTATAATATGTCGTCCTTCTGGTTTGGTCCCTCTAAACTTAATGGGCATGGCCTACTGGACTGACAACCTTCGCTGTCTTCTCAAGCTTCAGTAAGCAAAGTAAATAACTCGGTCTTTAAGTCATTCTGCAAATCATCGATTCCTCACTAATAATTCACTCGAAATCTCTCCCTCTAGAAATGGAGTTCGTCATGGCCATGAGCTTTGTAGCCTTCTTCTACGCTCTTTTATGTCTCTGCAAGATGGTCCTGCAATGGCGGAAGAAATGCTGCTATATGCTGGCTTATGAATGCTACAAGGCGAGTGAAGAGAGAAAGCTGGATATGGAGTCGTGCGTGAAGATTGTTTTGAGAAACAAAAATCTGGGGATAGAGGAGTACAGATATCTCTTGAAGACGATCGTGAATTCCGGTCTCGGCGAAGAAACTTACGGCCCGGAAAATGTGATCTCAGGCAGGGAAGAAGCTCCGTCTCTCGTCGATTCTCGGACAGAAATGGACGATATATTTTTCACTACCCTCGACAAGCTCTTCAAAAGAACCGGAATTTCTCCTTCGGATATCGACATTCTCATCGTCAACGTGTCTCTATTCTCGCCGGCGCCTTCTCTGACTTCTCGGATCGTTAATCGTTACAAGATGAGGGAAGACGTTAAAGCTTTTAATCTATCAGGGATGGGATGCAGTGGAAGTCTGGTAGCCATTGATCTTGTGAAGAACTTGTTCAAATCAAATGAAGATGCATACGCCATTGTCGTGAGTACAGAATCAATGGGTCCAAACTGGTATAGTGGGAAAGAAAAGCCAATGATGCTGACCAACTGTTTGTATCGGTCAGGAGGGTGTTCTATGCTTTTCACTAACAATTCAGCTCTGAAACATCTCGCAATCTTGAAGCTAAAATGCCTAATTCGAACCCATCTCGGTTCGAGTGACGACGCCTATGGCTGCTCGATCCAGGACGATGATGAGCACGGCCACCGCGGCTTCCGCCTCACCAACAACATAAAAAAGGTGGCTACCAAGGCTCTCACCATGAATCTTCAACTGATAATACCCAGAATTTTACCGACTCGAGAATTACTTCGATTTGTTATAATGTCTCATCGACTATATCGAGTTATCAAACCCGATTTCGAAGGCAAAAAAGTCCGTTTGAATCTCAAATCCGGGGTGGATCACCTCTGCATTCCGCCGATCGAAAAGGCAGTCGTGGACGGGATCGGAAACAGTTTAGGGCTGTGCGAATATGATGTGGAGCCGACGAGAATGGCGCTCCACCGATTTGGAAACACTTCAACGGGTGGCCTCTGGTATGTTCTGGGATATATGGAAGCGAAGAAAAGGTTGAAGAAAGGAGATAAAGTTCTGATGCTGAGTTTTGGAGCTGGCTATGAATGCAACAACTGTGTTTGGGAGGTGATGAAGAACATGGAGAATGATAATGTTTGGAAAGATTGCATTGACAGATACCCTTTGAACAATATAGTAAACCCGCTTGAAGAAAAATACAGTTGGATCGACGACGAGTGTTTATCGTTTGTTAGATTCCATTGAAGCTTCTGTGTTCTTGTTTTAAGCTTTTCAAGTATGAATATTTTCTTTCTTCTTATGCTGTTTTTTCTTCGCAACTTAATATCTTCAAAAATTCACCAACTACAGATGAATACATTGATTGTGCAAACACCTGCACCAGAAAATACAGAAAAAAATACGTAAAAGAGAAATTCATTACATATTTTTATATTAAATCAAAATCTTGCTTAAAAAAATTACGACTCAAATAGAAGTCGGGTCAAAATTTTTACGTGCAAACAAATTGACCACAAATAATGGCTTAATTATTTTCAACACCCAACCCTGTTAAAACAGTCCAGCTAGTACAGTAGTGACTTTTATCGTCAAGTGAGTTTACTTTTTTGCTTATCTAAACCACAGGAGGTCGATGACTTCCACCGACAAAAGCTTCAGTGAAATGACAGGCATTAAAACCAGCTCAAAAGCTTTTATAAAAATCTAAACCTAATTCAAATAATGTATTTTAATTAATGTACCAAAAGTTAATGTATTGATAAAGAGTTGTACGGAGAAGTTGAGATTCATGCAACATTAGTTCATTAGATCATGTACTTAGATCATTCATTAAGTGTTAGTACATGTATTAAATTAAATAGGTATTTTATGTATGTTTTATACATGTACCAAATAATTTTATAAATAAGATGTGAGTTTAGGCATTTAAAATCAAGTCATAGTCAAAACATTTCAATAAAATAGTTTGAGAAAAGTTCAATTTAGACCCCAACGTATGGGGTCAGTGACCATTTGGTACCTAACATTTTTTTTGTACCCAATCAAACCGTATCGTATAAAACGTTTGCAATTCAAACTCTTCCGTCAAATTTTCAGTTAAATTTGACAGATTCTTTTCAAAATTCCTAAACTACATCCTCTCTCTCTCTCCCCACTCTGAAATTCCCAAAAAAATCCAACTTGGTCGGAGTCTTGTCCTTCAAAATCGCCAACCTAATGTCGAAGCTCCTTCATCTATGGCGCTCCCTCTCCGACAAGCACCTAATTCGCCTCCGGCAAGACTCCATTTCCCTCGAAGGCATCCACAAAATCATTTCCAATGATGAAGGTTTCCTCCTCGGCCTCGCCTGCGCCGAAATAGTTGAAAATCTCGGAATTCTCTCCAACTCCATAACCCAGTTGAGCAAATACTGCCATAATGGCGATTACCGCAGTTTTGAGAGTTTTTTCGACGAGTTTGCCAACACCGGTAGGCTTGGGCAGAGAAAAACGCAGAGACCTACAAAGGCAAATTTAACAAGAGCCATTTTGTTTCTCTCCCCACTGCTTAATATTGCTTTGGTTGATTTATGGATTAAAAATGAAGGTTAGCTTGCATTTATATTCTGCAAACTATGCTTGCTGGTTTAGAGAGAGAGAGAGTGAGAGAGGTGTTTTGTAGAAATGGGGTCATGCTCTCTGTGTGATGCAATTTTCATTTTCTGTTTCTGTACTATTTGACGAATAAGAGAGAGAGAGAGTAATTTAAGAATTTTGAAAAGAATCTGTCAAATTTAACTGAAAAATTGACGAGAGGGTTTGAATTGCAAACGTTTTATACAATAAGGTTTGATTGGGTACAAAAAAAACGTTAGGTACCAAATTGTCACTGACTCCATACGTTGGGGTCTAAATTGAACTTTTCTCAAATAGTTTTCTCTCAAGTTCTCTCGTATCTACTTTATTTTTTCCTTTTGCAAAAATTAATCTTCTTCATTCTAACAAATTGATATACGAGCTCGGTTTTTCGATCTTGTAGAATTGTCGAATTCTACACTTCCCTCAACTTACCAAAAACAATTATGAGAATTTGTACATTCGTACGAAGACTTTGCTCGGCTCACGAGACGTTAGAGGTGATTGTGGTCTGGGTCAGTCTGATTTTTAGAGAGACTAAGACTGGACCACTAAAATTCAGTTTTCAAATTTTTGTAACAATAAGCTTAAAAAATTTTCCAGAACCGAACAAGAATTCTGATATCGGTTCTGGTCCTTTTATTTATTTATTTAAATGCTTAGCTGTAAATTACTAGTATTTTATTTTTTTATTTTTTTGTAGAGCAAAACCGGATGGATGTTTCATTTTGAAGATAACAATATCTGTTGATATTATTCTATGAAGAGATTAGCTATAATGCGAATAGTTTTCACTAAAGAACTTTATAACTAGATAACAAAAATTAGAAAACTTACGCCTTTATTGTTCCCTGTAGAAGACGGAATCAGCTGACACATCTCCCTCTACAATAACATCAAAACCATAAAAGTTAATCACTGAACCAGAATTATTTTAATCTCAGAATCAACAAACAGAGGCTGATTTTGTAGTGGTCGTCTAAAATATGTATTCTATCAAGAGAGAAAAATAATGACTTCTATGGATACCAGGTATTACACAATCAGAGGCTTATATTACACTGTTAAGTACACCAAAGGGAGTATAAAGGAGTGCAAGTGCATATCTCAACGTCATCAACCAATGACCATGTTAAGAACACAACCGGGAATACACATACTTTATCACCTTCACCATTCACCATACAATGAAACTAGTAAATAACTTCCATATATTTTTGCAGTAGAATATTGTTAGAGGAGATCGTCTAGAGGTTTCCTACAAAATCAATACGTTGTCATAGAAATACAGCAACTCACTTTATGTGGAGGAGCACTAGAAAATGTTCACTATCCAGTTGATTATTTCACTACTAGCTCATAAGAGATGAAAGATTTGTCAAATAGATGTCAAATCGACTTTCTTGAATGGAGTTCTAGAATAAGAGATTTATGTGAAACAACCTCAAGACTATGTTGTAAAGGGTCATGAAGACAATGTACTGAAGTTGAAGAAAACATTGTATGTCCTGAAACAAGTTCCAAGAACTTGGAATAGTCGAATCAACAAGTACTACATGAAAAATGGATTTATCAAATGCTCATATGAGCACTCTCTCTGTGCCAAAGTACATCAAAATGAGGATGTCTTATTTGTTTACTTATATATTGATGATTTAATCTTTACGGGAAATAATTTGAGTATGTACGAAGAATTTAAGTAAATAATGACCAAAGAGTTTGAGATAATGGATATTGGTATGATGTCATACTATCTTGACATAGAGATCAATAGATGAGAGAATGATATTTTTATATTTCAACAAGGTTTTGCAAGGGAGATTCTAAAAAAGTTCATGACGTAGAATTATTCTTTTCCCTTTTACAGAAGAATACCTTAAGCTGGCCGCTGACAGCGGCATCTATTTTTGGAGGGTCCTCGCCATGTGTGGGCGGCCCACACTAAAAATATTTGCAATTAATTGGTTCACTTTTTTAGGAAGTTCGTAAAATTCATAGGTTTGTTTTTCCTTTTCGAAGCAGATTTCTGCCATTTTTATAGGTCGTCATCTTCATTTTCAGTTTGGAATGATGCTGCTTCCTGTTTTTATTTCATCTCATCCCATCCCCGTCTTGCTAATCCCACGCAAACCAGAAAAGAATTAAGATAAGGGAGGCCACTGGTTAAGTCGAAGAAGAAGGATGCAAAGTATATTATATTAAATATACATCGTACTTTCTAGTCCAAGGTCAACAGACAAGTCTTAAAACTAAAGTAGAAGGCTGGTTCGAAGCCTACTTAGCTCAAGGCATCAGCCCATTTACATATATATATATATATATATATATAATATTACATTATTTTTTGATTTTATTTTTTTAAAATATACGTTGATGTGTCTATATATATTATAAGTGAAAATAATAAATACCTAATCATTTAATATTCAATCAATCACATTGTTAATTTTCCATTCGCCTAAAATATTTTTATTTCGTTGATTATTAGGCACTTTTAGTCAATTAAATTAAAAAATAATTATTAAATTGAACTAAAATCTACACTGAACGGCTCAGACCCTAGCGGAACTACTGACAAATCGTTAGCTCAAGCTCAGGGTGTTCTTCACTCTTTCCGGTGGACAAATAAAAAATAAAAAATAATTAGTAAACAAATGTACGAGGCTATTAATAATTTTCGTCAATTAAACGACCTTAAACTTTCAAATAAACATAAGAAATTTAAGGGTAAATAAATGCCAGTTACCGTGCCAACAAAACCACATATTATTATTTGTTAGCTACATTTAAATTTTAATTATAGTGACTTAAAATTGTTGCAACAAGCAAAAAAAAAAGTACACATATCTATGTTTATATTTAATTATCAATTATATAAATTAAAAAGTATTGAAATTAATGAAGATATGCTAAGGAAGCCAAACCAACTCTTTGATGAGTAGCAAATATTTTCAGGGAAAGCGAAGGAAAATAGTGGAGAAAAATTGCTCATAGTAGAAAGACTTTTTTCCCACATCGAATAAAGCTAAGCAGCTCCCATCCATTGGCTCCTACAAAATCATACTCCACGCCAACGTCTATCTTCACGGAGCCGTGCGGTGAGCGCATAGCGAACTATTCTTTCGCCTTTTACTAAAGAATACCGTGTGCTCGCCGCTAATAGCGGCATACGCCTATTTTTGGAGGGTTCCTACTTTCGTAGGGGCCCACACCAAGACTAATAATCAATTTTTAAAAACACCTTTTATTTTTTATTTACAGATTTTGAAATATAGTATGATCTGAAAAAGTTAGCTTTACAGATTTCGTCTGTTGATGTGTGTAATATTTGAACAGAGGCTAAATCAGTTTGTGGGTCGATGGAAATCAGCTTCTACAACTGCAAAACTAAGCTTAAGAAATGAAGTCTTTTCTGCAAATATAGAAGTCTTGCTGATTGACCCCTCAATGCTTATGTTTGACAAAGCAGCCATTTCTTTTGACTGTTCCTTTCCTCTTAAATGAATTCTGACACGTTCACTTAATTTCTGGGTTTTGCACCCACTAACCAAAAAGGAAACGCGAAGAGGTTCCAAAAAAGGTTGAAATCGACGCTAAAAGACTGCCTGAATTTCATATTTTTTTGTTTATCTTGGCCTACAACTATTGCCTAATGGGGTACTGCATAAAACCAACTCATGTGCGAAAAGAAACTTTTTTAGCCACCATTTGTAGTGTCTTTGATGACCTTAAGAGCCGAAGAGAAGGGTTGTTACGTTCCACAAAGTCAGATAATTTATTGAAATGTTTTATTGCTTCATCTGATGACATACGCGAATAGCTCTTGATTATGTCTATCACGAATAAAGACACTTAATTATGGAGTTTTATAAAGCTTCCACTCCTTCATTATGTCTTACAGTTCAAAATAACCAGATAATTGACACATCATTAACTAATCAAAAGTTGTATCTCTCTCTCTCTCTCTCTCTCTCTCTCTCTCTCTCTCTCTCTCTCTCTCTCTTCTCTCTCAGCCTCTAGAAAGCTCAGGTCTTCCTGGAGTCTCACAGACTGTAATTCTGGAGGCTGAAAATGGGTGAAAAAAAGCAACTTCACTTACAGTCTTTCGGTTACAGAACAGTTGCTGAGACATTTTGCAATGAGCAATAGCTCCTTGAATAGAGCTCTCTAACTCTGAATGTGCACTCCCACATCTTTTGAGAAACTTCAACTCATCAAGCCCATTTGTATTATGTGCATAATTTGAAGATGAACAACACCCAGAAGCTGATGAGCATTTTGCAGGTTAAATGTCGCTTGAACGCCATTGAAAATGATCTTCTTTGACAGCTATCACTGTTCTTCGCCTTGTTGAAACTTTTAACTGAACCTGGAGTTTTCTGAATTTGTCCAAATGGGATTTTCTTGGCCAACTTTACATTTTTATCTGGACATTCTTTGCCTTTTGCATCTGCTCTTTCGTCTGAGCAATCTGATTTACTGAACAAAGACTTGAAGTAAGCTCTTGAAGCCTTGAGTTTCAACCCAATGGAAGACTGTTTGAGCTTTTTGGTCCATGACTTCTTTGAGTTTCCATTGCTGAAGCTTCTCCTACCTTCTTCAAGAAAATATTCTTCAGGGTTTATGTCTCCACTCATTCTCCCTGATTCAGAAGGCGAAATATTGCAGGATTGGAAGGAGTGGTTGTGGATGTGGTCAATGGAGTCCTGTAGAATTCTTCAGCCGTGTCTTTTTCATTACTGTACGAAAAAGTGGAGTTTTGGAGAAGTTTTTCCACCATTTTCAAACGAGGTGGAAGGTGAAGAGGAAGAAGGTTTCCTTTGTAGAAAAGCTCGTCAGCTGGAGAAGTATTCTCTCTCTCTCTAGAACTCATTGACATTTGAAACTCAAACTCTCTGTGTTGTGGAGGAGAGGCTTTGGAGTTGCAGATGAAGTTGGAGTATGAACAAGAGCTTACTTCCATATCAATATAATCATCTTCTCCACAATCACAAGATAAAATGTCAACAGCCATTGCAACTAAATCTATCTCTCTCTCTCTCTCTAAAATGAGCAGGAAGCTTTTGCTCAGCGAGGGTGCTGTGAAAACTGAAGAGAAGTACACCCTTTAAAAGTGTAGAAATCCTGAAAATCATGAAAGCAGGTTTGGAAAGCAAAACAGTACGAAGCTTTTAGATTGTTTTGTTTATGAAAATCTTAGTTAAATCCACAAAATCATGGGTGCTTTCGTGTTGGGATCCATAAAAGAATGTATTTTGTTTTGTGCCTCATTTTTCATTGCAATTATAAACAAAACATAGCTCTGTTTTTTAGTGCGTTCCTTTCTTCTCCCTTTATTTTTAAAGAAACACCCATTAATGATTTTTGAAAGTTTACACTGAGTAGTGGTTGTACTTGTTCATGTCTGTTATGGTTGTTCATTTTCTTACTTTTTTTTTTGTTAATTTATTAACTGGTTTTGTCTGCTCAGAAAAACCAGAAAAAAAAAAACATTCAAAAAAGGCTTCTCTTTCAACTATTATCTATTTTTCATTGAATGTATTGGGTACTATTTTAGATATTTTTCATCAAATAAGTAGTGTTCTTATAAAAGATGAATGATTTGAGTAAAGAAAGGATCAGGGTTCCGACATTTAATGGTGGGGATGGGGAATTCCGGGTTGATTAAAGCTTGTTCTTGTCTCTGTCTTTGTCTTTTAATGCTTTTTTCCACTTTCAACTTTAGCTTCTCTCTCACTACACAAATTTAAGCCATCATCAAAGTCCAATCCAAGTTTATTTAGATATTTAATTACCAATTTAATTCATTATTATGCCCATAAACTTTCAAAATTATTCAACCTGGTGATAATGTACAAAAAAAAAAAAGTTTCTTTTGCCAGAATTGTGTGACAATTGTTTAACAGCTTTCCTAATGTAGAACATTTCAATGAGACAAATTATTTCATCTGCATAAACGAATAATGGATAAAATCAAACATTTGTTTTTGTTAATCTTTTATACAATCTATCACTAAATTTCATAGCTAAATGCGATGAATCGAGATCATTAGGCTATGTAGATCAATTGTGTCGAATGGAAAGCATGTTCATCATTATGTTCTTCACTTCAAACTAAAAGAATAAGATTAGATGAAATAAGGATTGGAGGGAGGGAAAAGAAGACTGATTGACAAAAAGAAGAGCCAAACAATAGCCACAGATGGATCAATCTAAAAGACCCACAACCCAGAAAAACACAATCTGATAGGTTCCAAAATTGAAAACTCCAACCTTGTAACGATGAAACTGTTGCTGGGTTGCAGACACTAAAAAAGTCTGAAAAAAGAAAAAATTCTACTTGTTTGGTAGTCAATTTATTCCTACTTTAGGCTGGGAGGTTCCCAACCCACTAGATTTTGTGCCCTTCTCGAAAAACAGAGGAGGCCCTGAGATAGTCACTGTTCTTCAAAGATAGTACAATTCCAACCTCTACATCATTGAAAGCCTTTCTAATATCACATACAAAAAACTTCCTAACCCACCATTTTTAATTGAAGAAGCAAGCGGGTCCTTTGAAGACCAGAATGAAGCAATTCTAGCCTAGTTCTATTTCAGATATGCAAGGGAATTACTTTTCGGTGAGAGAATTTTAATTTTCGGTAGATTTACATGCAAAAGAATCCTCATATTTATTTGAGTCATCAGTTAATGGGAAATTTTCATATAATAACAACAGAAAGTACAGAGGAATGAACAAATTGAAAGTTGTCTGTCAAATGCTACAGAACAGTAACAAACAAAAGCTGCTTATCTACATGAGAAGATTATAAGATGTTAATAATATTAAGAGCAGGTAAATATCCAACTTACAGTAATGCGTGCTTCTTCATCAAAGTCTAGTGTTGTTAATTTTTCGAGCCTGTAGAGTCGCTAGATATCAGTTCCTTTTCAAGCTCATCGAAGTCCCAGTCACCAATCTCCTGGGTGGCATAGTCTTCTTCAACATTTGACTCCGACTGTTCTATTTTTACTTCAGGGTTTACTACATTATCAGTTTTGACAGCAGGTGGTTCACATTTAACATCTGTCAAAGACTTTGGACTAGTGGCATCCACCACTGGTGGTTGCACAGCATCGTTAAGTTTCTTGGTAGGAGTTTCTGACTTCAGAGTTGGTGTCTCCATTTCTAAATTGGGTCTCTCAATACAATCAAATTCCACTTTCAACTTGCCTATATCTTCTAGTAGCTCCTGAACCTGAGAATCTTTCCTGCAACAAGGTAAAAAAAATTAACAATATTCAGGACCACAGACCCGCATAGAAAAACCAAAGCAAAACAAGACGCATTAATATACAATATACGCACCTGGACATTTTACTTTGAGCAAAATACTGTTCTTTCATACTATCCACTACACTGAAAGTGGTTATAATCTGTAAAAGAAGAACATGTAACTATTATCTAGAATTTCAGGGTATCATGTTAAAAATCATACATTTCAATGTATTAAATTTGATGTAATCAGTAGTAAACACTAAATAAGATGATCCAAACACTAATACCTTGGCTTCGTAGTCCAGATATTCTTCCTCGAGATTTTTCCTTGGGTTTAAAGCTTTGGACTCATCATTTTCAAAGGCAGATGATTCATCCAACCTGTCATTGTCATCGATATATAAATAAGAAATTTCAAAAAGGCCAAACTTTCCTCGTTATGATGACAGGTATTATTACCCTTTACTTAATTTTTTTAGATTCTCTGTAAATTGCCTGATCCGGTTGATAGAAGGCCCCAACTCTTTCTGCATGACAAAGACCACCATCAGCCACCAACGAAAGTACAATAAGACTATTCATGTCCTAGTTACAATCTCCTACAAGTTTGGAAAACACTTTTTAACTCAAACATATATTCTTGGGAAAAATATTTTAGTACCTTGTAAGAAGAGAGAAGATAAATGACCAATTTCAGAAAGTAGTCTTCATGTCTTTCTAACTCCTCACTTCAAAAAGCAAAGAAGAAGATGCTTGAATTTGATGGACGATTACAATTTTTCCTTCTGGCTGAATACTCTCTAAGGCAAATCCAAACAAAAACTCTATAATAAAAATAACTGAAAAAATTTACCTGACAACATTTTCCTTATTTTCTGCGTACAAACAACGGATATTCCAAGTATCTTCAAGAAAGCTTATCCATATTTTCAGAACATCAGCCTCTGTCCTACACGAGGCAATAAACTTCAACAGCTCATCTTCCTGAAAAATATATCAGATTTGACAGATGAAAACAATCACTAACGTAAACATTAAAAATTCCAATTAGGCGACAAAGTACAACAAAATTTCACTTTTTCTTTCAGGTGAACAACAATCTGATTGCTAGCTTCCTCAAACTGATCCCTTTCTTCCCTGATGTCGCGAAGGCGTGCATGGGCAGCAGCGACAGGAATTATTGACCTGCGTCATTAATTAACAAGTTGTAGAAAACAACAAAACCCATAAGAGACCATAGAAAACCTAACCATTAAGAAAGTCGTCTTTTAAAATCTTTGATTTCTATGACATGGGTTGATGCAGTTACAGAAAGCAAAATCAGCACCAGAGCACTAATGCAGGTGAAATACAAGAATCAAAAACCAACTTGCAACTAGCAACAAAAGTAATATCATAGTCTTCCACCACAGTGAGAAGTACATTTAAGATGCAAAATCATAAAAAAGAAGAGGAAAATAAAACCTTTTTTAATTGAGCTTCGATGTCATCTCTTTGCCTCTCAAGCTCTGCAATTTCTTTACTCAGATCCTGGAAGGGAAGAAAACAATATAATCAACGTTGACCTTCAACCCACAAATGCACAACAAGAGTTTACACTTTACAGGATTGTTGATGTTTGCTTATTGGAGCCTGACGATGAAAATCATTCAAATGGAACACATTACCTTCTCTCTTTCACTGGCATCACTCACTTTAGCCACACGAACCTTTAGTGCATCCTCTTTCTGCAATCTGCCAATGATGAATGGAAAAACATGTACTATTACATTATGCAACTAAAACCAACAAAACAACTAACCATGAAATTAATAGCACTGTAGCTTCATGTAGTGATATCTCATGTTAAATATAGCATATTTATTGCTGAGAAATTGAAATAAATGGAGACTTCCAGAGAGTATCTTCTATCCAAATCATAACTATCAATTAGCATATCATTTTTATCCTTTAAATCAATGATACTTAAAAAGTCTCAAACCTTGACTTCTTTTAGTCACTCAAGGGAAAAATCCACTAAAACATAATATTTCACGACTATGTAGCATGTAGTGACCTGACATGTATTGTCAATTATTTTTGTACAAGCTCTAATAAGTGAAAGATATAAACAAAATATGAAATAGTTTCTCTTAAAAAAAAAACCTATCACCCAGATAAACATTAGGTATGCTTCGTTTTATTACCTTTGATCTGAAATACGGTTCTCTGCCTTTGCAGTGGAGCTTGAAAGAGATTCTGACAATATCTTCAACTTCTCAACCTGCCCATGTAAATCACATCTATCTCAATTCAATCTGGCATCTGCTTTTACAGCTCTTGTGCCATTTAAAGCCATAGCTACGAAGCGCGTGTAATACAAAATACTGAATATTGAATAATCAGATCAGTATTCAAGCTTAGTCAATTATAAACCCACAATATACAGTAGGCTAAGAACACGTTTTACCATGATTGCAAAATGATTAAATTCAGTAAAAATCAAATAACAAGAGAATGCCACCTTCTGGTAGTAAGATTCAGAAGATTCTCCAGTACTTAGAGACTTCTTCTGGAGTAAAAGGTCTTCCAATTGAGAAAAAATTCTAATATGAGCTCGTGCTTGTTTTAATTCCTGCCGCAAAAACAAGGAGTCAAATGTTAATGTCATAATCATCATTTTTACATGTGATATAGATTGCAAAAATTTAGTACAAGACAGAAGAAAGGAAAAATAGAGATGAAGGAAATAAACAAAAGAAAGAGAGAAAATAACGTGAAATAATATCATATCCTGGCTCTGACACGATGAAATGTTCTTAAAGTTAAAATTATAAATTTCACAATTAAATCATTCTAAATTTATTAATCTTATGATTAAAAAAATCTAGTTACAAGCTCGACATTGGCATGTTGTTCGGTGCCCCATGAGAGAAAGTCACTTTTTAACTATTAATAGGGTGATCAAGCTACCTCAATTGTTTCTACTGTTGTTCCTTCAGATGACATTACATGACCTTCACTTTGGGGCTTCTGGTAAGCTTTCATTTCATCCAGCCTTTTCTTGAGAGTATTAACTTCAGCATCTACTCTGTGACCTCAAAAAAACAACTTACACAATAGAAGTAAGAAAAACCTACAATATTTTAATCTCCTTTCTGTTTCATCTTTTCTTATGTGGTGATGCTGATGGTGGCGGATAGATAAGTAAGAAGAGAAGGCTCATACTCATAAGCAGTGAACTGTAGCTTCTTTAATTCTTTATTAATAAAAAAAAAAAAAAAATTCTCCATAATAGGTTTTTGAAACTCTAGGTTCTCATTCATCCACTTACATTGTAAACAAAGGGACAATCATATTATAGATTTTTGAACGTTGCAAAAAGAGATTCATAGGATCTGTCATATAATCATCACAATACGTAATTTCACATATATATAAATTAAATGAGAGAAAGAGTGTGCATTTCACTCCAAAAACCTTGTAAAAAAAAAGTACGTTAAAAAAATGGCCAACAACTTCTATAATCTGAACACACAAAAAACATAAAAAAATATAAAAAGGTGAAATCTTAAACATCCTCCATGAAAAAAGAACTTTGAAGATGAGCAATACAAACCCCATGATGCTTAAAATTAAAAGTTGTGAATTGAGTGATAAAAAAAAAGAGAACTCTTTTGTTTCATTCTAACCTTCCAAGATAAGCATTAATCTTTAATCCTGCGATTGCACTTTCTGCAAATTGGAGTAATTCCTCTCTTTTTACCTGATATGAGAATTAATATTTTCAGCACACATGAGTTATCAGTCTTAGAAAATTTTGAAAAAAATGATAAATATAAACAGATAAGAAGAACAAAGCAAGGCAATGTATAAGGAGGCCATTCAACAGCAGCAGACTCACGGGCAACAAAATTTAAAGATATATTCAAACTAATCAAGTATTTCACTGAACTGACTTACTCAGACACCTAATCCCCTTTAAAAAGGCCTAGAAGAGAGCACAACAGTAACTTTCAAATCACATAGCTCCCAAAGTCCCAACTTAATTGATTTTCACAACACTTGGATGTTGAATGAAATGAAAGTAAACAACCAAAAACAATAGACTATAGTCTATAGTCTACGCAAATAGACAAAGGTATAACTTGCTCAATAACACAGAAAAGAAGAGAAACATCCACAAGGTATTCAAAATTCATTTGCTAGTGGTAAATTCCACACTGTTCATTGAGGGGAAATGCAAAATAAATAACAACAATCCAGGATTTAGATACAAAGACAACCAGGTATGCATGAATTTACCAATACTTCCTCCTCATAGCTCGAGAAAACTTTTGCAAGATCCTGAATGCTGCTTAGCACTGCATTATGAACTTCCTTTCCCCCCAGAAGACAGTGCCTGCAGATAACAACATAACAAGAGTAGTGATAAATAAATACTGAATTATGAAATAATACTGTAAGCATATCATTTGATTGGCACAATCAATCCAACAGATTATTTTAGTGAAATGGGTAATAGTAACAGCCAAATGTTAAAAAAGAAAGGGTAAGACTCATAACATGAGTTAAAGTTTTAAACTAGTGCAATTAATGTACTTACCTTCCTTGTGTTTGTCCCACAAATAATTTCTATATGTATTAAACATCACAAAACAGTGGAAGTATAACATGGCATCATAATTCTACACGTATTAAAAGAAGAATCACAAAACGTTGAAAGTATGAGATCACAGCCAACTTAGTCGTGGGAACTATTGGTCGAAATCATATACAGAAGTGACAGATGTGCATTTCTTTTACCTCCATGACATTTCTATTATGCACAACATTCTCGTGGAAGCAAGATTTTGAATATATAGCAGTTCAAGACGTCAGGAACTCACCCAAACATCTCAAGGACAATAGAAACTTCTTCGTCACTTGGTCCTTCAACAATCTAAAGCATGAAAAGGAAATTTAAAATTATAAGCCCAAAAATGGCAAGAAGAATGAGTAGATCAGAGGTTAAGATACTACCAGTAAAATATCCAAATAATGCAAGAAATTTAAAAGGTCAGATACTATAGTACAAAAGACTTACAAATTCTAACGGTTTGAAAACATGCTTCCAAGTGTGTAAGGTGATTAAGTGAGTTGAACAAATTTTCTTGTTTTTAGGCTGATAGACATGTTCTCCTTTGAGATCAAACTTCTGGTACCCAACGGTTAGTACTTTTTTTTTAAAATTTTAATATACATCCACAATGATGCAAACATTATTTCTTCCCACTTCTCCTTTCTTCACTTCCCCAGCACATCATAGAACGAAGAGTTACTACTGAGTTAATATTAAAAGGAGAGAATTTTCAGCAGCAAATCTGTGTGAATTTTGGCAAGGAAAGGAGGTAGAAACAAATCTTCTTCTTCTTCACTGTTCAATAGCCTATAACTTGTGGGTCTGTGTGTGGAATGGTATTGGGACTTCCTTGGAGGCGAAATAGTGTTTCAAAGCTCATGTCAGAATGAAGAAGAAAATGTAAAAATCCAGATAAGGAAGAATGTCTCGCTACTTGTTTTTGTGCATTTGGAAGATTGAAAAGAGGAAATTTAGATGAAGAAAATTTTTGGTTTAGAAAAGGAAACGGAGCCTTCTTGTAGCCATCTCCTAATATTGGGGGGAGATAAAAAAGGTATCATGAGGAATAATTGTTATAGCCTTCGCTAGTTATGTGATCAGTCTTTTGCTCGCTCTTATCGTAGATTTCTTAACTTCTAATACAAACATAACAAATTATAAAAAGAAGGTACAAATAGCATTTACATTCGTAATGCTTATTTTCACATCAAAAGCTAAGTTTTCCCCTTCATCAATACATTTTTGCTCCTAGGCTAAGTTTTTGTAAAATAAACTTTAACTGAATAAATGCTTCATCGTTGTCCACAACAATACTGGCAAAGCATGTTGATTAAAAATATCAGCTATTACGACATGATTTTTTTAAGCAATTTAAAGAAAACTATTTTACAATTAATAACTTCTTTTGCAGCAAAGAAAATATCATTGGTTTTATCGTACCATAGACAGTATTATGCCTTCCAAAGCTTGACTTCGAAGAAAAACTTCACGAAAATTCATTGGTTCTCCTCCGATATCTGGATCATAGTACAGAACCTACACAATGACAAAAACCAGGTGCAATAATGAAAAAAGTGGAAGCTTCATCAACTGTACTTCAAAACATTCTTTTAAGACACCAATCCACATCTATGCATTGAGCATTTGATAAAATGCAATACATAAGGTATGTCATGCTGAAATTTGTACTAAACAAGAAACAAATGAAGTATAACAATGAAAAAAAATGATCAAATAAAAAAAGGAAACCACGATATCCAATCTATGCCACAAATCAATATAACTGTATTGGGAATTGATAGAAATCTTCAAGTTTTACACATTGAGGTTTTTTTATCCAAACCAACCATGAAAATGACATTTTATGTTCACTACATGTCAATTGTTAAAATACAATCTTAGGTAGTGACCCTCAGATACCTTTATTTAATTCCACGTCAACAAGAACTGTAATCGAAAAAAATGAAACCTCATAATCCTCAAATAAAACAGTGAATTGGGCACCAGAAACCAGAGTCTCAGACCCATAAGCGAGGAAGAAAGAGACCTGTTAGAAAGGGGTTCACTAACCAAAGATGGACTTTTAGGATTCTCTTTTCTTCATCAGAAGAAAGATGTTGCTCAATCGTCATTCCCTTCTCCTCAGATGAATCTCCAGTAGTTCTCTCAATCTCTTTGAGCACCATCAACCATCCTTTCATCAAGTGAGCTCTTTCAGGTCCTCTGCAAGAGACGGCAGCCTCTTCCAACCTCGTTATGGTATGGCTGACGCTCCTATAATTCCGAGCCCCCTACGTTTATTTTTTTACAAACTAAAATGAAAATCTATAGCAGCGATCAAATCCAGCCAAAGAGACTATTTTCAAGTATTTATAGCTTCCCCGTTGTACAATTCTCAAAATCAAAAACTTTCAGGAATGCGAACCACAATATAAAATGAAATCGAGATAGAAAGAGGGAAAAACGTTCGCACAATACGATCCTGCAGAATTTTGGCACCCTCAGCAACAGCTTGACCCGCATGGTGAACGACGGAGTCAGCGTAGTTTTTCACGACACGAGCGAGGTCTTTCCTATTACCGACCTCTACTGCTTTACTCACCGCTGATCTTATCCAGGACATTTCTAATTCTTCACCTCCAGTAAGAAGATTCAATGAAAACAACGAATAATTTCGCGGATGAGGGAACGGCTAAGGAGGAAGGGGAAGAACAAAAAAGCGTGCATGCGACGTGGCTACAGCAAAAACCGTGACAATTACAGTGCAAGTCTTCGGTTTGAGGGGGAGGAGGAAGAACGAGGTGGAAGGTGGACAAAAATGGCGGAAATCAGTACCAGATGCTTCAAAACGACAGCGTTTCACTAAGCAGATTATTTAATTTTATCCTAATTCAGCGGCTTAATATCCACGTGTATAATTATTTTCACTTCATTTTTAATTTTGATTAATCTTCTAATTTAATTCAAATTCAATATTATATCATAATTTTCTTTATTTCCGGGTCTGTTTACGGATCGTGAAATGTCAACATTGTGGATCGGGCCAGCACTAAAATAGATGGCCCATTCCTATATGGATCTATTCATGGACCAATCACAGGGTTTGACTTGACCCGGTGCTACCCAATAGCCTCATAAAAATTAATTGTAAAAAATTCAAACTTAGTTATAAGTTAGACTAGTGACTTGTTACATATAAATTCCATGCCTCTTAATAACGTTGTTCTCATAAATTATCTTTTGAACAATCTAAATTTAAAAAATTCGTAGTATTAAACGTGTAGCACTATGCTTAGACAACAGAAAATTATTGATCCATACAGTTATTAGCTGATTGACCTTTTATTTAACATTTAAGAGGTTACGTCACACATTATTTTACGCAATTAATGCATTGTATTCAAATGTCAATGCACTATAATTTGATTATTCAAAGGAGTCGGTCATTGACATTCAATGTTAGTGGAGAAGGTAATTTTTTGGGCATGGTCAAAAGCAAATAGTGTAGCACTTGCACTTTATTAAGACTTTACTTTGTGTATATAAAAAAAAAGTCACGCTATATAATAATATTCACAACAACTCAGACATTTTTTTACAAATTAATAATTAATTCAATAATGGATTTCATTAACAAACCTAAGACAATATTATTGTGTGTTAATTTATTGAATTTGGTCGCAACATAATTGATTATTATGTAGTTATTAAGGCAAGCTATTGGGAATCATGTGGCATCAAATTTAATAATTGATAATTACAAAGAAAAATCTCTAAATAATTTCACAAATAAATTGAAGACGGTGGAATATATTTAAAAGGAGATATGGCTTTTTATTTCAATATTTTAAATAATTATATTATTATTTTTTTCGTTAGTTCATTTATATGAATTACGTGTGATATTAAAATATATTCCCGTACATAACGTTTTTATTCCTTTTCAAATTCATTAATTACATCTCTTTACATTTAATTTTCTTATTTATTTTTTATTTTTTAAAAAGCAATCCTCTGTTCAGAGAAAATAAGAATTTTGCGTAACGAAAAGGTGATAAAGTCTTGATCATGGCGCCGAGTTGTTGAGGAAAACGCGTTCTTTCAGAGACGATGACGACAGGAGACTGTAATGTCTGTACTGAACCTCTCTCTCTCTCTCTCTCTCTCGACTCCTGGAGTGAGAAGTGAGTAGCGTGAGGGAGAAGGTGAGCAAACAAGCCAACCACCATAGCTGTTCACCTCTTCCGCTCAATTATGCTGTCTATTTCTTCTCTCTCTCCTTGACCCACTCTAATCCCCCAAAGTCTTCCTTGATTGTCTCTGCTTTCTTTTTTTTTTTGTATTTTTGCCTACTTCTCAATGTATTTGCCAACCTCTACGGTCGAGAGCAAGAGGGAGGGGCCGATTTTCTCTTTGATTCCAAAAAGTTGTACAAATTTATTTGCTAATCTCCGCAGCCTTCATTGGACAGATATTATTCTCGTCATTCTCGTCTCTTTTTCTGAGTTGCGGTCTTGCTTGAGCTATTTCTGGGTTTTTTATTCTTCTCCTCTGTTTCTGTCATGAGGCTCTGTAATCTTGTATTTTCCAGAAGATTGACCATTAATCTGCTTTAGAATCTAAATTTATTTCGAAATCTCGTCTTCTTCGGACAACTGCAATCGGGATGAGTGTTGGGAGCGTTGAGATTCTTCTATTTCTCTCACTTGTGATGTTCTTTCCATCTGTTTCTTCAAGATTTGATCCTGAAGATGAATTTTTAATCGACTGTGGATCATATTTCGACACGAAAGTTGGGGATCGTGAATTTTCAGCAGATGAATCTGATTCTCATATTCTCTCAGTCCCACGAAATATTTTTGTTAATACAAGCTCCAATTCTTCTCCATCTACCTTTTATTCATCTCTGCATCAAACTGCTCGTATTTTCGACCAAACCTCAAACTACACTTTTCAAATAAAGAAACCCGGTTGGCACTGGATTCGCCTCCATTTTTTTCCTTTCAACGCCGGAACTTACAATCTCAGCACTGCCAAGTTCTCAGTTTTTGCACAAAAGTTCACCCTTCTCCAAAATTTTGAGATAGAGAAAGGTCTTGTGATTAAGGAGTTTGCTATGAGCATAACTTCTGAAAATCTTGTTCTGAAATTCTCCCCTTTGACCGATTCCTTTGCTTTTATCAATGCTTTGGAAGTCTTTTCCCTTCCCGACGGCCTCATTCCGAACAATCCTCGAGTTATCCAGGAGCAGGGCAGCAATCAAAATCTGCAAAATGAAGCATTAGAGACGGTTGCTAGAGTGAATATGGGCAACGTGACAGTTCTTCCTCAAACTGATACTTTGTCAAGACTCTGGTCATCTGATTCAGCATATATGATAAGCCAAAATCATGGAACATTTGTGTCGAATCTCACAGCAGTCAACTTCACCGGAGGGTCGGTGCCGGAAGAGATTGCTCCGCCTTCTGTGTATGGCACCGCCACTACGTTGTCCTCCCGATTGGATCCAAGAATTAATGCTAATCTTACGTGGAATTTTGATGTAGACCCTGGTTTCGACTACTTCGTTCGATTTCACTTCTGTGACATTGTCTTTCCTTCTCCTGGTTTTCTCTCCTTTAGTGTGTATATCGACTCCGTTTTGGTCGATGGGAATGTTGATCTTAGTGAACTAACTTCACACAAAGTTGGTGTACCCTATTTCATGGATGTCATAACCAAGGCCGGCGATAATCTTGAGCTAAAAGTAAGTGTTGGTTCTTCTACCGGCGATAATGCTCTTCCAGATGCCATTTTAAATGGCCTGGAGATAATGAAAATAAGCAATTCTGAAGGGTACCTTGATGTTTCGGAATCTTATCTGAATTCTGAAAAATCTGGAGTTAAAGATGGCCTTATAGTTGGATTGGCTGGTGGAGTTTTTGTTGTTGTCGTCCTCATTTTGGCTGTAGTTTTCTTTGTTATCTGCAGGAGGAGAAGAAAATCATCACCTGTTGCCCAAGAAGAGACTGAGTTTGCCGGAAATGGAGTGGAAAAAACTCAGTCCTCCGATGAGAAAGCCTTCTTTTCTGATTCAAAAAAGGGGTATCGTTTTCCTTTCGCAGACGTCCAAGAAGCTACTGATAATTTTAGTGAGAACTTGGTAATTGGAACTGGAGGTTTTGGTAAGGTCTACAAGGGCATCCTGAAAGACAATACTGAAGTTGCTGTGAAAAGGGCAGCTTCTAAATCACGGCAAGGTCTTGCAGAATTCCGCACTGAGATTGAAATGTTATCTCAATTTCGCCATCGTCATTTGGTGTCCTTCATCGGATTCTGCGAAGAACACAATGAGATGATCATAATTTATGAATTCATGGAAAAAGGGTGTCTAAAGAATCATTTATATGGTTCAGACCTTCCAAGTTTAAGCTGGAGACAGAGGCTTGAGATATGCATAGGATCAGCCAGAGGACTTCACTATCTTCACACTGGCCATACAAAGGCAATAATTCATAGAGATGTGAAATCCGCAAACATTCTTCTCGACGAGAATTACAAGGCAAAAGTTGCAGATTTCGGGTTGTCGAAGATCGGCCCTGAAATCAACGGAACACATGTCAGTACAGCAGTGAAAGGAAGCTTTGGATATCTAGATCCTGAGTATTTAACAAGGCAAAAACTCACAGAAAAGTCAGATGTCTATTCTTTTGGAGTAGTAATGTTTGAAGTTCTTTGTGGTAGACCTGTAATTGATCCATCTCTTCCAAGAGAAAAGATCAATTTAATCGAATGGGTGATGAAGTGTTCGGCAAATGGCCGACTAGAGGAAATTTCTGATCCCATTCTCGCCAATCAAATAGAAAAGGAATCGTCAAAGAAGTTTTTAGAAATAGCCGAAAAATGCTTGGCAGAACAAGGGATCGATCGCCCTACAATGGGGAATGTATTATGGAATCTCGAGCATGCACTCGAGTTACAAGGGAACGAGAGAAGCAATCGAGAAATTGAACGGCCTTCGACAGTAGTGAGGTCGTGGGCGAGGAGAGTGTCCGACACTCGATTTAGTGTTGAAAGTTCGTGTGATATGGATGGGATTTCTATGAGCAAGGTATTTGCTCAAATGGTGCAGGAGAAAGGAGACATGAGGTAGATTGTAGAAAAAGCAGTGTCCTGAGCAGATCTACCCCTTCTGGGATTAGTGTTTGTTAAATGTATTTATGAGTTGAGCATCTTCTTCAGCTTGGCATATTACAATTGAGTGGGTTTTATTCTGAGTTATCAAAATGTGTATTTTGTTTGCTCTCTTCGTTTATTCAAACAGATAATTCCGATGAGTTTATTCTTTTACGAACATTTCCAATTTCTGGCATTTTATAGATTTTCACTTGATTCATTCCCCGTTAAATGATATTTGATTATCCAATATGATAGTAGATGATCCATTTCCACTAAATTCTATATCCCGAAATTGTTATTTTTATGTCAATGGAAAAAGAAAAACTGTTTTTTGATGATAAGTGAAATTGTTGAGAGAGAGGGAGATTGAAAGTTTCAGAAGCATAAATAATGCTCACCATACCATCGCCATCGTCATCGTCTCCTCTTAAACCACGCACGCCAAAACCCCGTATCTCCTTCACCACCCGCGCAACTGATCCCGAATCGCCTCCCACCGAACCGTCCTCGCCGGCATCCGAAACGGCGCCTGATTCTAGCGCGGACGACGTCGAAAACCGCCTCTCGCAGGTACGACTAAGGTACCTCATCGGAACCGGCAAAACAGCGGAGCAACGAAAGGTCCGGAAGTCCAAAACAGGACCAGCCTCCGGATCCAGCACCGGCTCGTCGATGTACCTCTAAGCAGTGCCGCTGAAACGACCGGTTTCACGATTCTGAGTAGGGGTGAGCAAAAACCGGATTGGACCGAAGAACCGGATTGGAACCGGAAATTTGGTCCAGTTCTGGTCTGTTTTTCAATTTAAAAAATCAAAATTCGGTTTGTTTTAAGTTGAACCGAAAAATACGGTTCGGTTTTGGGTTTGATGATAAAAAACCGAATTATTCCCGAACCGGATTTAATCCAGTGCCCTAACCCCTCTCCTCGGCTGCCCCTGCCTCTCATTCTCAATCTCACTTCGCAGTTCGCTTGAAGCTCGCTCTGTCGCTCAGACCTCAGTTCGCAGTCGCAGTCGCCCGACGCCAAACCACAGTCGCCGACTTCCGACCTCGACTTCCGACTTCGACTTCGACTTCGACGTGTGTTTATGTTTTCAATACCACGAGTCTTTGTGATGGTTACTGGTTAGGGATCTATTTCTATGTTCTTTGGCGTCATGTAGCGATTTACGGTAACATTTCTCCAACGCGAACTAGAAAAGACAAAATACTCTTTTTATTGGTGAATTCTTGTAAACTATTATTATGGAACATTTGTGCTCCTTCTCAGCTGCTCTTAGTCACCCTATCAAACTGATCACCACTGGGTCTTTACTTCCTACTTTAGTAATGGAAACACAATCCATCAGAAGTTAAAAACCTTCTACTGGTTGTAGAAGTTAAAAACCGGTTGTGTACTTAATCGACTTCGACTTCGACTTCGACTTCGACTTCGACTTCGACTTCGACTTCGACTTCGACTTCGACTTCGACTTCGACTTCGACTTCGACTTCGACTTCGACTTCGACTTCGACTTCGACTTCGACTTCGACTTCGACTTCGACTTCGACTTCGACTTCGACTTCGACTTCGACTTCGACTTCGACTTCGACTTCGACTTCGACTTCGACTTCGACTTCGACTTCGACTTCGACTTCGACTTCGACTTCGACTTCGACTTCGACTTCGACTTCGACTTCGACTTCGACTTCGACTTCGACTTCGACTTCGACTTCGACTTCGACTTCGACTTCGACTTCGACTTCGACTTCGACTTCGACTTCGACTTCGACTTCGACTTCGACTTCGACTTCGACTTCGACTTCGACTTCGACTTCGACTTCGACTTCGACTTCGACTTCGACTTCGACTTCGACTTCGACTTCGACTTCGACTTCGACTTCGACTTCGACTTCGACTTCCTTTGAGAGTCCAAAATTAGAACGTTGTATTTGTCTATTTGATTAAGTTTATAACATATCAAATTTTTTAGACCGAGAATCTGCTTTGAATTTATTTTCGAGGGTTTTGAACTTTCACTGTGTTTATGTTTTCAATACCACGAGTCTTTGTGATGGTTACTGGTTAGGGATCTATTTCTATGTTCTTTGGCGTCATGTAGCGATTTACGGTAACATTTCTCCAACGCGAACTAGAAAAGACAAAATACTCTTTTTATTGGTGAATTCTTGTAAACTATTATTATGGAACATTTGTGCTCCTTCTCAGCTGCTCTTAGTCACCCTATCAAACTGACCACTGGGTCTTTACTTCCTACTTTAGTAATGGGAAACACAATCCATCAGAAGTTAAAAACCTTCTACTGGTTGTAGAAGTTAAAAACCGGTTGTGTACTTAATATAATATTTGTTTGATTGTTCTTGCAATATTAAACATTTTGTATCAAACATTTTGAATGTAGTGGTAACTGACGCTATGGCTTTTGATTACCAAAGAGAGCAGTCTAGGGACAGTTGATGGTATGATTCAAATTCATCCTGATTCCTGGGGCAGACTCACATGTGTTGAAATTTAAAGCCTCTTCTTTTGGCACCCTCCCTCACAT
This sequence comes from Begonia masoniana, assembly GCA_022432975.1. Classification (NCBI taxonomy): domain Eukaryota; kingdom Viridiplantae; phylum Streptophyta; class Magnoliopsida; order Cucurbitales; family Begoniaceae; genus Begonia; species Begonia masoniana. The sequence goes on from CM039504.1 coordinate 2,362,522, forward strand.
TGATTCAGGGAGCTAATAGTTTAGAGCTCATGGTTTTGGGAACTCATAAAGCACTCTCGTTCCTTCTCTTTCTGTAATATATTTATTATGATTTTGGAGGCTGAGCTTTTTTACTTAGTCAACAATAGTTTTTCTTTATATATATACAGTGTGCATCTTGGTAAAGATTAATAAAAAAACAAAAATGAAAGTTCAAAAAAATGTGGGAAAACCGGAACCGGATTAGAACCGGAACCGAAATTCGGTTCCGGTTCTAGTCCGGTCCTTCAAAAAATCAAAACAGTCCCGGTCTTAAAAATTAAAAACCGAATTTATTATTTTGGTTTCAATTTTCTTCAAAACCGGACCGGACCGGTTTTTGCTCACCCCTAATTCTGAGACTATCGGCATTGCTATTGTTAGAGCTGGCTACGGCGACAATAAACTGATTAAACATTTTAATCAATAATTATCATATTAATTATTAATTAACCACTTGATCAACCAGATAACTATAATCTTCCATTGTGATGAGTCCCTAATTTATTAATAAATAATTATAATAAATCACAAATAGGACAAACGATGAAGGTATATCATGATTTTTCTCTTGTTTTTGGTATACAATTTCTCTAAACCTCTGCAAATTGACACACTAATTCACAATCCCCATCTCATCAAATTTGCACCCATTAGTTGCTTATCAACCTGTTGATGCCATGGTAGCAAAAAATGACCAACCTTTCTTAGCCAATCTTAATAATTTGACACAACCGTTTGTATTGACTTGACTAGGAGTGCGTCCGTGTCAAAAAATCGTTCACTGCGAGATTGGAGTCGCCATGTGGCACTGCATCCTCCTCTGGCATGTAAAGACTTGAGGATGAAGCCTGGCGATTCATCAGATCATCAGATTTACAAGCTTAACAATAATCACATGCAAGATTGATAGTTGAGCATCAAACACTTTTGACTACCGTTTAATTCAACTATGGCCGGATTTAGGCTTGGAAAAATTATAAGACTTAGTGCATATTCTGACCAAATTGAAATACATAACTTAGATTTGCATGGAATTTCCTTCACTTCAAATCAATCAATCTAGCTAAAAAGCAAAAATTATAGCAAAAGCACTATTTGCTAAGGTGACAGATTTATTCATTTAAATGAGATTCAACTAGCTGTGTTAGACTTCATCACGTTATTAGGAAGAATGCAAGTTACTTTTTACATGAATATAAACATCTTCTACTGTTGAAAGAAAACTTACTTTGGCGTCAAGCTGCATTTCTCCATTATTATCGGTGATGAGATGTGCACCGTGTGCCTTCAGCCACTCCACGCATTCCTCCAATCCATCTGAGTCGTCCTTGTCAGTTCCTTCAGCAACAGCAATGACATTGGTGAAGCCCAAAACCTGAGCAACATATGAAACGGGTGCCGTAGGACGATAAGACCGAGTTATGCAATTTATGGCCTTATAACGCATCTTCTCCACATAAAGATCTGCACAAAGATGAAGAAAATCACGGACAAGTTAATTCTTTAAGAAACAAGTGTTTTTTTCAGCAGGAAATGGATTTCAAATGACGAATGACTCATAGTAAGTGCCAACCCATTAAGCATGTGCTTATGTTAGAAGCAGCTTTGTAAAGTCTAAAAAAGGTCACGTAATTTCCTGAGGTTACAGCAGCACCAACCGCACGGGCATGTTTCACCATTTCATTCGCTTTTGCTTCATCTGACAATCTGAATAATAACGTTCCAATTAAAAGTTTAAACAAGAGGATGATGTCTATAATCAAAATAGCAGAACCTGCATGCAACACTCAAAACTCTCTAAAATCTGGGTTGGTTATAGAAAATAATCAATAAACAACCTAATTTTTTCTTTTTATGACTATTTTTCCCTTTAAGAACAAACATAACGACTGTTCATACACAATTAGCCATCGTGTTCTGGAAAAATTAGAATTAAACATTACGAGGCAAGTTTACCACTTTAACACCAAAAATGGAACTTAAAATGAATTAAATAAGCAAACCCATAAAACAAATGAATGAATTTTCTACTTAAATAATTTTTTAGTACTTAAAGAAAATAAATCATTTCCACATTTTTACCTTGACACAAACAACTGGCAGACAGAAACAATGTAAATTTGAACTAATAGAACCTACCACATAAAACAAATGGTGGAATAATATTTTTCAACATTACTTACCTGGACATTTGTGATAAGAGATCTCTGTTATTATTAGAGTGTAAGATAACACACAGCAAATTGTAGGCAGCAAACTCCATATGGCATCCCTGGATACCTTCTGCGTAAAGGATCTTCAACTGGGATTGGCACTGGGACCAAATGAAACATTTTGTAAGTTTAAATTCAATCGTAACTATATACAGTTGCTGAATTAATAATATTTTCCAACAAAGATGAAATAAATGAGAAAAAAAAACTCTTGGATAATTCAAATGTCTTGGTTAGCATTCTGTAGAAAGCCACCAACCTGATTATACTCAGGCAGGTCTCCAAATTCCAGAGCTAATCGAGCATGAGTCTCATACACCTGACACAGTATTAAGAATACTGATCATTGATCTATAAAAACAATAGTTTGCTGACATTTGGACTTGGAGTAACAAAAACGTCGCGAATTCTATGCCCCCAAAAAATAAGATTTAAACAGGTCCCAGAATGAAAGAAAACTAACATTCTGCAACAATTTATATCATCTGTGCCAGTGCTCGTGAATGGGGAAAAGGAATCAGAGAGCACAGAAAATTCACGTACCTTCACAGTTAGCTGGTTGCGTATTCTCTGCACTGTTAGATCTTGCCGAATTGACTTTAACTGATCACATTTATACAGATAATTCTTTTCTGAATTTTGAACCATATGAAGAGCTCTGTCTAGAACTTCTTCAGGTCTTACCTGCAGGATAGAATGGATTTAAAATATATCCATGATATACAAGATCACCGTGTTACAAAAAGGTTATAATTCACTTTTTCATTCAGAAGGACAAAAAGTGAAATTATTAAAAGTGATAGCTTACACAGGCAGGATCTGGTGCAGAAGTAAGACGCAAATAGCGTTTTTCAATTTCCTGGCAAGTCCCCTTGACGGTGAGGGAGTCCCAGTCAATGTCTTCAACAGCTCTAGACCCACCGTCGTCGAGATTTTTACTAAGTATTAAGGCACTAGCCCTTCTAGCATCTGTGTTTCCTGCATTTTTATGTTTTGAGCTACTATTCTCTACTTGTAGTCCACGGCCCTTTTCAAAACGCTTGGATCGATTTTCACGTCTCATCCGCTCTTCAGGTGAATCTGCAAGTGCTACTACCCCAGTGAAATATCCAGTTAAATTTTGTTCCTTGTCACTATCACTAGACGCACCACAAGTATCAGTAGCATTAGACACATCCATAAGGCGTTGCTTTTTAAATTTTCTCCGGATGATCTTATTGTCAGTTTTCTGATCCCACGAAGGAAATCTTGAATTACTCACAGATTTGCTCTCAGAGTTCCTCCCTAAAGTCTGCATACAATTGTCCAGAATTAGACACAATAATTAATTGCATCATTAGATCTGAAAATTCATGATCGGAAAAACACTGATGTAAACAAAATTTAACAAGACTAAAAACACTTTCATATAATCCAGCTCTACGCAAAAGAAAGAGAGGGAGACAAAAATATTGATATATTCCTTAAAAGAATGGGACATAATAACAATTAAAAGAAGGAAAAAGTGCAATTTGGCTCCCAAACTATGGTGAAAATGACAATTTTCAACGTAAACTTCAATAATGGTAAAAAACAACCGTAATGTATGGATAATGAGCAATTCACCCCCTACAGTGTCATTTTTCGTTAAAATGACATGTTTTCATCACGTGCTCTATTTTGCTACCTGATATGCCCTTGCACTACGTAATCCATACATTACGGTTGTTTTTTGCCATTATCAAAGTTTACGGTGAAAATTACTCTTTTCACTATAGTTTGGGGGCTAAATTGCACTTTACCCTTAAAAAATAGATTCAAACAATATATTTTTTTGTACAGTTACAATGCCAAGGTAGTTTACCTTTTTGTCCCTTTCGTTAATATTTACCCAATCACCATCTTTTAAATTGTCAGCACTGACATTGACAGGAGCCTGTTCATCAGCTGCTTTCACCTCTGGCAGAGGCTCCCATCTACTCTTGAACTTTCTGGTAGGGCTTCTTTTGTATTTCGGCAAAGCAGAAACAGGCGATGAGATCTCTGAATTGCTGCAAACATGAAATTCAGATTTAATGTTTCTACATTTAGCATAAACCTCAGGTAACAAATCACAACCAAGTTTAACAAAAAACAGATCAACTAAATTGCCCTTCTAGTATCAGTATTATGAAACGTTGCCCAAATCAATGTACAACGAGTGGCATGTGTCAAGTACCATTGTAAGAATTAATTGGACGGGCATCCGCTGGGTCTATTAATGCAATTTTTTTTTTTTTTTTTGACAAAGAGGATTGTCCAAAAATTGAAAATCAAAGGAGTAGGACTTTTAAACAACATACAAGAAATAAGGCAAGACCCAGGAATTATATTCAAACAACCAAGTGCATGGAAACATTAGAAAAATTTGGTCTTAAATCACTCCACAGTAACTTGAATGCTTCAAATTAACACTAGGATGCAAATAACTAGTAGGATTTCATAGAGAACCAAAAAAACTTAATATCAGCATCTACTTGTTCAAATTCCATGGTGGAAATTTCACAAGAAGGTAATATAAAAGAAAGTGTTGGGACTGTTTAAAAATCAAATACAGAACACAACTTAAATAGAAATTTACACACCATGGAAACACGCCCGCCAACTCATAAATCATTAGATGGTCAAGAATTATGGCGATAAAAACAAAGAGGGAAAGTCCAATTTCTAAATTGTAACTAAAACACATAGATGCATAAAAACTCAAATGTAATGTAAGTCAATTAAAAGGGATTTACCATGCGCAAAGACAAGAAAGCCATGAAAATGGCTGACAGGGGTAGGGTCTGTCACACTTTTTAAAATCCCATATTTTAGAAAAATCCAAGCGAGGGAAAGCTAAATATATGAAATGAAAACACACGACATTGATAAAATTGAACCCATAAAGCAATTGAGAGAATACTTTTTATCTGCTGTATCAGCATTTGGTAGTTGGAACATTGGCTCAATATCCCAGTTTCGTGTGTAAAGTGTTCCATCCCCAGTTGCGTTGGTAATCATCTGAAAGAAAGTAAACTTAATTTGAAAGAATGTACAATCCAAACAAAAAACATCACAACTGTTTATCACCCAATCGCTCAATATGAAAACTGTCAGCAAAAGTATATAACAATGGAATTCATTACCAGATATTTTGAGGGGAGAAAAGAAATGTATTACTGCCAAATACTGTCGTTAACATAGTACACGATGAAACACAAACATTACCACATGGTTAGCTCTAACCAAATTTTAGAGTCCATTTTTCCTAACATACCATTAATTACACTACCACCATAAGCCAGAAACTTTATAAATTATAAGTATATTATTAGAACAAACTTCCAGGTCTAGTACCTTTGGACCATTGAAGTTCACTTAATTGTTTTTGCTAAAAAAATAACATAAATTGAAACCGCTTTATTCTTGTGATTAAACTATGTTTTATCATATTTGAATACCTCCTTTAGAATGGACTGACAAGATGCCATCTGAGTCTCATCTTTAAATCGAGCCAGTGCCCTTTCAACATAGCCACGCAATGATTTGGGGAACATGGCAGGCTACAAATGAAGAAAAATTATGTTATGCGAGTTAAAAATGAACTTTTTCCCCATTTAGCAGAAGGTATCAAAACGGGAAATTGTATTGCTTTTTTCAGAAAATAAGCAAGATACTTGCAAAATAAATACACAATGCAGTTTTCTAGTAATTGATGATTGACAGCAAAGCCACTCTATTTTAAAGATCATCAAGAAATTTCAAACAAAATAATGTGACTACAAAATGACAACAAAACACAAAACTATGATTCGTAAATAGGTACTAAGTGAAGTGTGCAGCTCAAATCACTTGTGACAATGACTATTTATGTTTTTGAATATAATAGTAGTATTTTAAGATCACTTTGATAAATTTAGAGTACTAACAAGAGTAAGAGCCCATTTTCTGCTCTTATTTCAGATTAGTCAAGAGTGAAAATTTTGTCACGATTGGGCACATGGAGTAGTTCAACAAAGGAGTTTTGCATCACAAATTCTAGATGTAGGACTATCCTAGATGTAGGACTATGTCGTACAAGGAGAGATGAAGAGAATCTTAAAATTTCTTTCTGCCATAAACATTTTCAGTGGGGTAAAGTTGTAGGTGATACTAGCACTTCCTGTAGAGAAAGAGAGCTCTTTACTTCGCTCACATTTATGAAGATAAATTTTAATTAATTTAAAAAAAATTCCACCAATTATAGGTGGTTTCCAATAACTATATCAGTAACCAAATTTGAACATAGACTTCAGATACTATACTAACTACAAAACATGGCTATAAATCCACCAATTTAGGCCTAACAAAAGTACATATACCATGCCACCATCTACATGACCATGGATTTGCAAAGTAAAATAACGTATGCAGAACTCACCTTCCACATAGATTCTGTAGTATCTTTAGATGAAATTTTATCGATTGACTTGGGCGTTGAAACACTTATATAAGCAGGTTTTGCAGCTGCATTGGTCGTAGAACTATCCACACTGGATTTTGGCACACCGAAGGTCAAATTTGGAGCAATTCTAGGGTTTGTAGGAATCTGCACTTTGCTTACCCTTCTTGTATCCAAAGATGAATCAGTTTCAGAGAGCGATTGATAACTCTGAGGGCCCTGATGAGCTATGAGATTCTGTGAATTGGACCCTCCAGGATATAGATTTTTCTGATGATCCTGAAAACTATCATAAGAATTTTTTAAATCCAAAGGCTTTTGAAAGTTTGGTTGTGTGATATTAGTATGGTTCACTTGAGAATTAGGAGCCCCGGGCTTCCAAAAAGCATCATCAGTACTACCACTGGTTACTACACCAAGCTGGAAAGGAACCAGAAAAGGTAATAACAATTCAGGTAATCAGACCAAATAATCAATCAGAGATGGAAAGCAAATTCCAATAATATAAAGAGTATTGAATTATATAATTGCAATTTAATATCATCTCATGGCCAACTTCCCATAATATTCAATGTCCTCTTGAGACAACACGCAGTACTTAGAGAGCCACAATAATTCATGGGAAGGAATTGCGATAATAAGACATTTAATCCATGTTAAGGAAAAAGATAGACTAAAAAGTAGGCAACCAGTCTCACAGTTTCTACATGCATAAAAAAATTATCAAAAATGACAGAAGTACATGCCTATAAACTTCAATAAAGCAATAACAAATTAATAATCTGCAAATGCACCAATGCCCTTAACTTGGTACACTAGACCTTTGTGTGGGAAACTACGATACAAGGCATACATCAAAAGTCCAGAATATTTTGTTGACTATATACTAGAGACGATGAAATTTATTGCAAATAAAGTAACTGAGAGTGCAAGAGATCATAAAGACTCTCATTAACTCTGGTGGTGTTTGGTTTCATAACAAGGGAATAGAAATTGAATGGGAATGGAAATGAACTATCATGTTTAATCATTTCATTGATGAAACCCATTCATTATATTTGCTCTAGTGTTGAACTTGATAAGGAATGCAATCGAGTTACTTCTTACAAAAAAAAAAATCTTGAATTTTAAACTGCATAAAAGACTTTTGTACCGACTCCTATTTTTGCATAATACTCACTAATCAGGCATGAGAATGCTAATTCCTAATTTCATCCCTACCTTTATTTCCCTTTATACTACCTAAACACAATAAATCAAACCTGCACTGGAGTCAATCCAGAGGAACTGGATTCTGGTCTCCATGATGGGAGATATGAAGCAGTTGGCTGGTTGCTCGGTGCTGAAAACCACCAGCCAGTCCAGAAGTTGGGCCCACTAAATTTGATGTGCTAGCAACAGAGAGCTTCTCTGTCCCAGGTGCACAGCTGACTTCTGTTTGACTGTAGTAATCTGCCCATTGCTGGTATTGCTGCTGATAATGTTGCGAAGTTGCAGTCGCAGAACCAGAGCTATATGCACCAGAAGAATCAGCAGAGTAATTTGCATATTGGTGAGGAGCATAATTTGCGTAAGTTCCTGACGTAGCCTGATTACTGTAACATCCACTTGGGTAACTGCTACTAGGGTAACCTCCAGCTGTCTGGTAATCACCAGTAGTGTAATAAGTGGTTGAATAACTTGAAGACCCAGGATAAAACCCAGTATTCTGAAATGAGGAATTAGGCTGATAAGGAGCACCTGTGTTTTGGTACGATACAGGCTGTGTGTAAGGATGATTAGACTGCTGTTGATATGTATTATAATAGCCTTCATATCCTGTACTTCCATAACCATAGGTGCTGGTAGAATTTGAATAAGATGCATAGCTATAATCCTGTGGTTGAGGTCCATTCGCTGCTACAAAACTTGATGAACTAGTGGCAACAGAGGTTGCACTCAGACCATCTTGAGCATTTCTTGCAGGTGCATGTGTGTGCTGATTATAATGATAAGAGGAATTTGGAAGAAACCCATTCTCACTAGAGCCACCGTCTACCCTAGGAGCAGCCCATGATACACCATCTGACCCAGTTGTCGTAGGATGATACAAAGATGTCTGTACTTGGCTTGTTCCAGATACATATTGGTTCTGAAAACAAATGAACAAGATCTCTCATGTCATCTAAATTATCATTAGGAACAGTAAATCAACAGATACAAAAACACTGTATATTATCAAAAAATAAAAAAGAAAGAAGAGAAAAAATATCAAATAACCCAAATACAGGCAATGTAATAAAGAATAATAACATCGTACCATCTCAGAAAACAGAAGAAAACCTTAAGCGTCTAAAATTCATCAGGAAATAGTTCAATCAGTTTCAATGATGCAGAACATTTCGTTCACATAAGCCAGGTTTCTACAGAGGGAAGGGAATGGAGTTTGCATTCCTAGTAGCTTTGTTCTATTACAGTACATTACTAGGAATGGAAAGCATCCTCATTAAATTGATTTTTCAAAAATGGATCAACTAGTCAATGCTCGCACACTGTGTCTGGTAGAAAGAAATGAAAAACAAAACGACTCTACTTTATGGATGTTATATAGAGATTCACATCTTTTATCAGCACAACCGACTAAAAGTTCCCATAACAAAAACTGAAAGACATTGCTACCGCCTTGACGCACACTACATAGAATAATCTAAAGCGCAGAAATGTTTAAACGAAGTTTTTACAGACTCTCACAAACTAATCATTAACCATAACAATCAATGATAATATCCTCGGTGCACAGTATACCCGAAAATAATTACAGGTGTTGATTCAAGCAAAAAAAAAAAAAGGTAAGTAGAACTCTTGCATAGCTAAAATTCATTCACAGAGCTTCCCCATCATCCTCAAACATCTATAAATTCCTTCGCCCATTCAAGTTAAACTTTTTAATTCACTACATCTAAAACTCCGAAACAAAATAATAGCTGACCTCGAGCAAACTAGGGTCCGCCGGAGCTAAAGTCTCAGTATTACCTCCCTGGTTCATCATATCTTTAACATCCTGAACATCGTAACATATTCAAGTCAGAAAAGAAAAAAGCATTATTGTCACGAATATACACAATCATAAGTATTCTCTGTTGAATCAAAGCATCTCTCACCTAAAATTAACAATATAAGAAAACGATCAAGAAATCCACTGATTTTGTCGCAGCCGAATCAGGGGACAAGAAGCAAATTGAAGGAAAGAAAAAACCCGTGATTTTATTAACAAGGGATACAGGAGTACAAGGAAAATAAAACAAACTCCGATTGACAATTTCAGGTGCAGGTACGAGAGAGAGAGAGAGAGAGAGAGAGAGAGAGAGAGAGATGGGTCGGTGGCGTTTAGGGAGATAACTGGGAGACTATTGGAGGTTGGCAAAGTTGGGGAATTTCCTATTTATGGCCGCCTTTTTACTTTTTTGTAATTACTCTCTAATTAAAATTTATCTTATAATCTTTTATAGAGTCATAGTTTCTGTGTGTTATTTATTCGATTAAGTGAATATATTTATAATTTTCATAATTATTTTTTCAACAAATAAATAAGATTTCACTTTCTACTTCTTTCCAATTAGTTTCAAATTACCTATCATCTAATTTGCTACTACAACTAATTGTATACCTATTACGTTATTTGCTACAAGTAATCGAACACTGTTTATCAAACAAAATTTCACAATGATTACCACGCGCTCGCGAAGACACAGACACCGAGTAAGGTCATATTTACACTATAATTTTGCCAAAATGCAACCTAAGAAAGCAAAAAGGAAGTCTTTACGATGATGATCTATGACAAGGGAAGCAAAGAGCCTCTTCTTAACCAGACTCAATATCAAGTATGATTGCAGAAATTTTTACAAAATACAAAAGCTTCGTTCATCCCAAATTCATCCAACATGCAGGGGTAAGAGACAATGAATCGTTGTTGCTATCCTTTCTTTGTTATTTACAAGTCATAGTCGAAGAGACCAAAGACCAAAGACCAAAGTCAGTAAGTGTAATTACCCGCCACACACCTCTTCACAACTGAGAATCCACAGAACTCAAAGAACATTTCTATTTCCAAAAACCAACTCTGTGAATTGCTACAACTATGATATGTATGCTTTTACCAGTTCGGTGACTTGACAGCCAAAACCTGTCCTCGGACATACTATTTTTCCATTATTCTTGGCGGCCATTTCATTAAGTGCCTGCAAGCAAAACAACTGCGTGACTAGTTCATAGAAACTAAATTCTTTTAAGGCACAGAAAAATACCAACCTTAGTGCTATAGACGTATCCGTTGGGCAAAACTTGAGGCGGGTTCTCTGTGTCCATAAGCTCTTTAGTTATGTAGCAAACTAGCTTTGAGTGATGCTGTTTAGAGTAAGGTAAAGGCAAAGCCAGCTTCCGAAAATTTTCCTGCGATAGCGGGTCTTCCTTGCTGCAATCATCCTGGTAACAGTATCTAGATTAGGTCAAGGAAAAAGCCATATTGTTAACCATGTTTGCACACCTAAATGAAAGAGAATCCAGCAGACGTGGTAATTCTGAAAGGCAAAATGTCAAAACAAAAGGCAAGGATAACATTCTTAACTGTGTTGCCAAAATGTCAATGGGCATATTTTTATTTGTTACCATGCGAGGAATTCTTTAATGATTCAATAACTCTAATCATCAACCACCTAAAATTTGAAATTCCTCCTACCGATCGGAGAGATTCAAAATGGACACGCAAAACCAGTTCTATATTTACAACTTTAAAAAGATAATTTCAAATCTGAGATTTGAGAATGCTACATCTACCTAATTGATGGTTATAATATTCTACCGCTACCTAATTGATGGTTATAATACTGAGAAATTAGCTTTCAGGTTGGCACTGACATTTAGCCCACAACCTAATAAATATAACAACACTAAATAATCAATATATATGGATACGGAGTTTTCAGAGCAGACAGGCCTGCTTGCAGGTAAATATTCAGCAAAGGTTCGAGAGTCATTCCATATAATCTGCAGAATTCCTGTTTAAATTGCTCCACCAGGTGATCCCATTGCTTTGATTCAAATAAAACCTGCAAAGCATAACAAAGAAACCAATACACTATGGATCAACCAGTTGAAAACAAGCTACCCCAAATATACCACCGGAAAATCATGAAAGGGTATGAATTTGACTAAATTGTAATCCTTGAGCACATATCAAGTAAAACTTAAGCGAATACCAGTCATGGTACATCAGAGCACCCACAAATAAGCCAAGCAGTTCAAATCTGAATGGTACTACGGTACTACATCTTTGCTTAAGTATTATTATTTCAGCCCAAGAAAGAGTGGATTTTCATCATAATAACTAAAAATTACATCTGTCTACTAGTGTTAACGAAAGTAGTAAAACTAACAAAAAATTATGATAAAAGGTACGGATCTTTCATAGTTATTTCCTCTTTTCTAATACTTTTTTATAGTGGGAAAATGGTAGATTATAATCATCTTTTGTATAGTCTCTTCTAGGGTTGAGTTTTTTCATAGCTCACCTCCTTCGTAAGTTATTCAATAAAGGAAGAAACAGAGAAAAAAAAAGATGCAAATATCACCTTGTATATGGGACACTCAGTACTACTCTTAAAAGCAAGTGTTGCCATGACTCGCTGTAATTCCTTCAAATAGATAGCTCCCCATGGTGCAAGGTACTTACGGGCATAAGTAATAGCTTGCAAACTGTTTTCAGCACGCACCAACTCTATGAACTCTTGAAGTCTCAGTTGAAACTCGAACTTGCTCTGTAGGACAAGAAGATTTGTGATAGTGCACGCTAAGAGTAACAATGATTAAAAAAAAAAAAAAGGCATTTGAATGCATGTAGCTTTTGTTATAAGAAAAGGACAGATTATTTTGAACCTCCTCCACAGCCATCAAGTTTTCACCAAGATAGAACACCGAGTAAGGGAAATGAGCTAAATTTTGCTTAATTTTTATTAATTTTTCCTTATTCTTCTCTACTAGATAATTAACTACAAAGGGAAGATATTCCGACTATCTTCTTTTGAAAATATAAAACGTCAGGTTTCCAGAGCTTGCTCAGACTCAGTATCTGAAACTAATCCATGTAACAACAGTCATTTGTCGCAATAGTATGACACTTTTCGGAGTTGGAAAAGTACAGAAAAACTTTATCAATTAAAATGCTCAAACAACACATAGAAAATGAGAATCGATGTAAATGAAGAATGTGCTTAGCAAATTCAACCTATAGGTTAAAATAGAGTAGTCCCAAGCAATCTGTGTGTTGAAGTACCATAATTTAGTACCAAATATATAATGCATTTGAGAAGTTGGATCATAGAAGTAAACAATGGACTACAGAGTTAACATCCATTATTCTCTCAATTTTTTATATGTTACAACAGTGAAAAATTTAGCATCACTTTCCACTCTCATATCACAACACTGGCTTTCATAATAATGTCACTAAAACATCATTTACCTTAAATAAATCTATTGCAATGATTCAACAACTACATGCGAGCCTATTTAACAGAACAAGGTGAACTGCAAAGAACGAAGGTGTTTCTAAAATTGTTTGAGCCTAAACTGTAAAGTTTCTTCCTAGGCCATTTGAAAATCGTAGGCATTAAATTTGAAAAAATGTTCGCATTATATTTTTGAAAATTGCCATCAAAGTATATCATATATCAATAGATGTAGTCATCTCAGTGAGTCCCCAGTTAGCATTACAACTATTAACTTCGAAATGATTGTGCCTACCTTGGCCTTCTTCAGTCTTGACTTGTTATCAGCACACCATGCTAAGGCTGGTGCTATCTCCTTGTTCTGAAGAGCATCAATAACCTTTTTGGCTTCTTGGAATACGTCAATATCAACAAGGTCCTAGCATATTAAGGCAATCCAATCAAACAGCTTTAAAAGGAGAAAAAACCAGTGAGGACAATGATTAATTGCTTTCAACATACTAAGCTACAACCCTATAAGATGAATTAAACCTGAACAGGTCTCTGAGACGTTTAATATAAAGCCATTAAGATGTGCATCGAGTGTTTGATACATCAAGTTTTAGCTCCACCCCAGTAGCACAAACAATCAGTCTTAAACTTCAGTACAATTATTATTTGCATCCCAATGCATGCTTGTATGGCATATGAATCATTCACGCATACATTTTATTATTAAAAAAAAAGACATTCTTCTCATCATAAATAGGAAGCTGGTTTTATTTTGGGTATGAAAATGCATCATTTAGTTGACTGAAATTTAATGAACAGATAAAATAATGGAACATGTTTTTGTTCTTCAGCGTTCTTGTACTAAACTATAGTTTCATTAGCAGAAATTATTTCATTCTTCACGTGAAAAAGTTGATACACAATAAAAAGGTAGATGTTGTCATTATGCAGTAGTTCTTATGGCACATAACCAACAGACCAGATCTCTTATACACAATAACGAAAAAATTCTAGTCATAAGAAGTAGACATGAAAATTAAAATATACTTAACTCATAATCAGAGACAAGAAATTATATATACCAGTATATTGCAACTTTCCGCTAGCTTCACTGCAGTGTCATAATAAGACATCCGTAACATGTAGTCCACAAGGATTCTGTTCAGGCGTGTGTTGTTCCATTCAGAACAGTTCTCAGCATCCACCGATTCTAAATGGTCGATTCGAGTCCGACATCTCTGAGCTTGCAAATTCTCAGTACGACTTCCCTCTTCCAACTTAACAAACAAAACAGTACAATCAGTAAACACATGAGTTCCAGCCTTAGAATTACAGTCGCTGGTGACCAACTAAATCATTAGACAAGTTTTATCTATCAAGAAACTAATGAAAGAACACAAGAATTTACATTATTCAAAATGCAGTAAATTATAAAACATAAACAAATTATTAATATTTCAACGATCAGAATCAATCAAAACTCAGCTGTAACTAATTCTTTCTTCTTAAGCCAATAACTCCATCCAACCTCTCCCCTCTCCAGAAAACCATAAATAATAAAAGACAGAAAAAGAAGGGCCACTGAACCTTTCTCTTAAGCCCCTGCAATTTACACACGAGCGAATTCAGGTGGAGCACGGCCTCCTCCCTGGACATGTCATCGCGATCTGCAGCTTCGGCGACTCCAGAGATCACAGAAGAAACCTCCTTTTCAACGATTCGATGATGGGCTCGGATCGTTTTCTTGTAGTGCTCGAACGGTACCCTAAGGAACTGGTGCTCTAATTTCAGTGACTCCGCCAGTTGGCTGAGCTTGGAAGCCGAAGGACTAATTGCAGCGGCTGTCGCAACGGCCAGGGCGGTTGTTGCAGTGGACCCATTCGGAATGGAATCCATTTCCATAGCGAGCGAGAGAGAGAGAGAGAGAGAGAGAGAGAGAGACTTTCCGGTATGCAATGATTCGCGCGTCGTGGTGGGAAAGTATTTACCGGTGGTGTGAGGCAGTGAGAACTAATTTAAAATAATTATACTTCAACCCCGTTTGTTTTATCAAATTCAGAAGAAACCATGATTCGATTATTTATCAATATATATTATATATGACTTATGAGAGTGTTAGTTGGATAATTACGTACGCAGCATTTTGAAAGAATATTGAATTTAACTCATTATTATATTATATAAAAAAATGATAAAAATTAAGAAAATAAGTAACAAATTATTGACAAATAAACCAATAAATATTGTAGTTTTACCTAATTTGCTTTAGCTCGTGTATTAGATTACAAAGTAGGTATAAGACACTATCATAAGATTAATTATGACGTTGGAGTGTATAATTTGCACAAGTTATTTGTTAGAACATTAGAAAAATATATAAACATCACATCGAACGAAATCTTGAGGTAAATCTGTTAATTACTACCACAACTTGAATAATCTACAAAACAGAAATCAATGTTTCATTGAATACCATCTACGAGAAATGCTACGCAGAGTAATGTTATGTTCGCATTTTAATTTTACTTCATAGTTTTTAACTTTTGACTTGTCACTCGTTAATCGATGCAACTGATAACTTATGTTAATTATTTATAATTCAATATATTAATTGTACTAATTAACGATTGTCTCGTAATGAGATAAGAAGTAAAAGTAAAATTAAAACGGAAACGTATCACTGCTAGTAGAAATATAAGATAGGACTATCAATAACAAGTGAATAAATTGACAAACTTACTAGATGAGTTTTTGTAATACAGTAATTTGTCAAAAAGTCTAAATTATCAAAACACTATGTCTATCTTACCTATAACACGTTGCTGACATGAATGCGTCGTTTAAATTTTGAAGTTAGAAATTAACATATCAAGCTTATAACCACCCACAAGAAATTTCATCCACAATACCCAAAAAATGACAAGAATTGAATAACATTCTCTAAGGTCACAGGTAAATCTCTTGGAAGAATACATTTTATTATAGAAAAAGCGTTAATGACATCATTCCTGTTTTCATTTCGACAAACATGCATGGTTATCTGCAAAGCTAGAACACCAACTTAAACTCTGTTTTGGAAGCAATCTGCAAGTATCGATGGTATGACAAATCAATAACCAGAAAAATCTTGAAAGTAAAACTTACCATTGCAAGTTCTTTCTTAGATTCCAAGCAATTAATTTCTTCTAAAGCCCCGCCACAAGTTTCATTCGGAAGAAGCTGCTTCAAGTTGAACTAACTAACGATGAGCTACTAGCATGAGGAGATTAAGATAATGTGGATTCTGAATTGAAGAAGAAATTTGTACTTTTACAATAAAACTATTGAATTAGAAAAAATAAAATAAAATGAGAAAGGTGTGGCAAATGTTTAGGCACCAGAAATAGATTATTCTGTGAAAGTGCTGAATATAAAGAAAACCCCACAATAAATTAGTCATTCTTTCAATGCAACACGATAATTTATCATATAGATAATAACAAACGCAAATGACAGTGATACGACCTTGATTGATATCTTCAGAGGCACCGCCTATGATGTTTTCCAGAAGTCATAGGGTTTCCGTTGCTGAAATAGGATTTGAATGAGATAACATGAAAAATAAAATAAAAGAAAACGGGTAGTATTTAATACTACCATATGATTTTGATACAAATATATTCTGCCAAAAACAAAGTCCAGATGTCGCCACCCAAAACCTTCAATGAAGGAGAGAATGCCAGCACGGGCAATAATATGCATGCACTTGCATAACAATGTACTAACTTCTTATTTAGATATCTCTGGACCAGACATAAAAAATAGCACACTGTAAATACGCAAAAAATTCAAGATTTAACTCAACTAAAAGGACTTGCAGAGATCACGTGTAAATACGGGGTTGAAGCAAAGGTATGGAAAAATAAACTCATGCTTTCTAATATTATGAAAAGATAAGCACGCAGCTAACGATTACAGAACTCTAGCATAGTATCATGAGAAAAAAAAAAAAGTTGACTAGCCATAAGAAATTCGTCCAGACAGTTGAATATCCTAGATTAAAAGGCACAACACTTGAAAAAAAAACAGCCCTAATGCAGTTATAAAAAGGCTATTGCCTACATGCTGTTTCTAGTCTACGTAAACTATCAGTTGCTTAATAATGCAGCACTTCATTTGAAAGCCAAAAAAAATTACTTCACAAGCAAATTCTACTAAGAAGCTTTTCAAACCTTCTTTCACCAAGTACAACTTCACAGAAATAGACTTGGTAGAACTTACCATAGCAATTGGCATCCTTGTTCTCACTGACTCAATCAATGTGAAGTCGATGTCAGCAACGGCAATCCCTGTCGAAAGTCGGTCTAAAGAAGAATATCAAGTCAATACAGGAATTGATTGCTAGTAAACACAATACAAGCATGAAAAATAACAGAAGTTCGCGACAGACGACAAAGTTTATAAATATTCTTTAAACTACACCTTTTGACCTACAAAAAGAAACACAGTGCCAAAGACCTCGTAATATGGAAAGTTAAACAAGCATCATGTGTGCTGAAGCGCCCCTTGTTTTAGCACAAAACATTTGACGGAAAGAGGAGCTTCATACGAGCTATTTTTTTCCTTCTAATGTAACATTTTGATAAACCTCTTGTGAGGTTTACATATTCTTAGCAGTTCGGACGGTTGAATGTAATCTGTAACTGACAGTTAATGAGTTAAATTAATTGTAGGGTATAATTAGAGGGAGGAAAGAAAAGAAAGGGGTACCAGAGGTTTTTCTGTCGATTGTGGAGAGTAGGGACTCTTCTTGGTGTGTGTACTGTGGTAGATAACTAATCTACTGCTATTTTTGTCCTGTGATACTTTGGAAGAATTCAATAAGAAATTTTCCAACATAGAAGATCTATCAATTTTGGTATCATAGCTCTTTCTTAAGCTCAGAAGGAGGCAAAGACGGATTAAAAAAAATAGTAGAGGTCAACGAGGAACTACAGAAAATTAGGAAGATATCTTCATTTGAAAGAAATATTTTGGTGTTGCAAGAATAGTTCGCGAGGACGGAGGAAAGTCAGCCTTCTCATAGTTTTGATGTTCCGCGAAAGTTGGACTTAAGATGTTTTACGGAGGACAAGCCGAAGGAATGGTTGCATTGGCTGAGTTTGGTATAATTCTTCTTATCATTCGGCTATTAAAATGTCTCCTTTTCGAGCAGCGTATAAAAGGGATCCACCTGCTGTTTTTTGGCTAGATAATTGAAGTTCAAAGGTCTCTGCAGTGGATAGTCAATTAATGCAGAGAGATGTAATTTTAGATTTGTTCAAATCCCATTTGTGCAGCTCACACTCAGATGGTCCAGTCAGCTACCAGAAAAGGAAATGATGTTGTTTTGAAGTGGGAGATTCTGTGTGATTGAAAATACAACCTTATAGACAAAGATCGTTGGCAGTTAAAAGGAATGAGAAGCCTTCTCCACAGTATGTCGGCCATTTTGAAATTGGACCGCTGTGTTGGGAAGGTGGTGTATAAGCTGTTGTTACCAGCTACGTCGAGGGTTCACTCAGTCTTCCATGCGGCATTATTCAAGAAAGTAAAGGGTGAAATACTGTAAATTATTCCATTACCAGAAATATTGAGAGGGGATTTTGAATGGAAAGTGGAACCATAAATTTTGTTGGAGGTTCATCAGCAATGAGGAGATCTTAAAAAGATAATTGTGTTGATCAAATGGAAGCACCTTCCCTCTTATGAAGCAACTTGGGAGGATCTTAAAATAATAGTCACCAGTTTTCAGGCTTTAACTTTGAGAACAAGGTTTCTCGTTAGGCCGGGAGTAATGACAAATCTCTTTTGAGGTTTACGTATTCTATGAGGAAAAAAAATAGCAGTTTAGACGGTTGAAGTAAACCAAAACTCACAATTAATGAGTTAAATCAGTTGTAGGAATATATGTAGAAAGAGGAAAGAAAAGAAAAGGGTACAAAGGTTTTTGTGCCAATTGTGGAGAGTGGGGACTCTCGAATAACCCTTCTTGATCTGTGTAGTATGGTAGATAACTAATCTACTATTATTTTCGTACTGTGATATTTTTAAAGAATTCAATAAAAGATTTTTCAGAATAGAAGTTGTATCATTCCCTCTCTTAAAACATAAATTAAAATTATATAAGATTGCATCAGTACAAATGGGTTAGTACGAAGCATCTAAGCACGTCAATAATGTCTACTAATCAAGCAGAAGGACAGTCAAAGTGCCTCCATGAAAGGTGTGGAGATCCGTTGGTAATTCCAAAAATTTGACCACAAAATTTTGCATCTTCCTTTACAATGGTAAAGAAGATGGATAGGAAAAAGGGAGGACTACATAGGAAAACTTTCTCCAAACATTCAACTAAAATGAACAAAACCATAAGTCTTACCAGGCAGTTGACCAACAATTTTTCCCCACGGGTCAATTATTAGAGTTTTTCCAAAGCTTTCTCTTTTCTCATTATGCTTTCCTGCTTGTGCAGCAGCTACAACCTAAAGGACACACCTTCACATTCTAAAAGGAATAAAAAGAGGAAAAGTAGATTGAAGTGATCGTCCTTTTGGAAACATTTGTCCATTATAATTTAATTATAGAAGCAATTTGTTAACATAAATAGAAATATTCGTTACATAGCACTGAGTCTCAATTGCGCGGGCACGGAGGAGAATTTCCCAATGCGCCTCCCCTGTTTCTTTTGTGAATGCTGCAGGTACCAATAACACCTATAAATGCAAATGGAGCCTCAGAAGCTAATAAACTATTTCACTGCAAAAGTTAAACAATATTCCATGCCTGAGCTTCATGTTTGTATCTCAGCTGCTGGAAAAGCTCTGGGAATCTCAAATCATAGCAAACTGTCAGGCCCAAACGTCCAACAGGGCTATCTACAGCTACAATGTCTGCACCTGAAGTCAATATCAACTGGCTTCATAACACCGAATTCTTAAAAAGATTATATTTATAAGCCAATACTACTTTTTCTCAGCAGGATACATTTGGTACTTTCATTTCATTAAACATCTCATCCTGCCTCAAAGAAGACTTAACAATGGGTAACGTAATGAATCTTTTAGCTTGAATTTCATGCACAAACATGAAAACAGTTACCTGCTTTTGTATAGCTGCTTTCTTTATACACCCTTCCACCAGGAACGTCAACATCAAACCTACAAGTAGAGATAATGTTTTCAAGAAAAAAAAGGACCAATAAATACATCCATAATAAGAAAAGGTGAAAAAAAACGTTGTTGAAAAGTTGATTAGTCAACATCAGTTCAATAATTTTTGTTTCAAAATTCATGCAGTAAATAGACCATGAATGAGTAGGAAACAAACTGGTAGAAAATCCACTGTCAAACAAACATGTTTGCTCGCATATAAAGGATTAGGTGGGATATGCTTCAATTAGACATTCTAATATGCTCTTTAAAATTTTTAATATGAAAACATTATGTTTTGGATTCAAAACAACATACAGGTGTATTTTTCGATAAATGCTCCTGATTTTCCCAACATCATCTATAACAACGTGTGTGTTGTAGAAATGCTCGTCATCAGGCCCTTTTTCCTGGAATCCACCAAGCGACAGCCATATGCTAGACTCTCTGCAAGTTAATAACATCCACAAGCGAATTACAAAATATATCTCAAAACTAAACGCTGGAAAATAGAATAACTTCAAGTAAGAGAGAGAGGGAGAGGTATAAATACCTTGCTAGAGAGCAATACCGATCCATAATTGGACCATCCAAAGGTTCTGCTACCTTCAAACCCTCTCCATTCTTAGCGGGGACATAAGAAAAAATTTCAGGGAAACAAAGTAACTTGACCCCAGCTGAAACTGCATCCTAAAAATATCAACACAGCTAAATTACATATCACAAGTACAAACTCGAGAGTATGAAAAGAGAAACGATATAACATTAAAATCGATAAATCTTAGTATTGATCGTATAAATTAGTAGAGAAAAATTGCATTTGTTTTTTTTGGGAGCTTGTTACTAATCCTAAAAGGAAAGTGGGCCTTGGGATTGGTAACTTTCAGACTGGGAACAACACTTTGTTGGGAAAATGGTTGTGGAGATGATAACCCTCCTTTGAAATTTACATATGTTAGAGAAGGTCTAAGAGGGTGTAGTGAGTTATAATAAGTGTGTTTGTGAGATAAGTTTTTGTATCTAGTGTAATAATTGTAATTGGGCAGTTAATATTAGGAAGGAATATAAAATATTATGGGGGAGAAAAATGAAAGAGGGGGGGGGGGGGGGGGGGTGGTTTGAATGTCTGGGAGAGGAAGGGCTCTCGAATTCCCTTGGATGTGAGTGTGGAGTGTAGTAATTCTGTTGTTTAGTGTGTGTTGTGTTGATAATTTCTTTGTTGTTGTAAGAAGACTTTATATAAACCGAAAGTTTAAGAAAATTATGTTTGTATCAAGAGATTTCTTTGAAAAACAGTTCCTTGTGTCATGCAGTGATTAAGAGCAAATATGTCGTCAAGACTTATGGTTAGGCTACTTATCCGGCTAATAGGTTCTCATTTCGCAATCCTTGTAAGTATATTTTTCTTTATTTTTCTTTTTTTCATGATTGCATTGATTTTAAGGTGGAGAACGGAGCCCTAATTTGATTCTAGGAAGATAGGTGGATTGGAGATGCTCCTTCTTGTGCTTGTTTTTCAGGCATTTATCGTTTTTCTTGTAATAAAAATTTCTCTATTGCCTTTTTTTTTTTTTACACGGATGAAGATTACAATGCTAGACATCTTTACTTTCAAAGAGATGAATATCTCTGAGCTTATTGAGTTTTTTACTTTTAATGTGACTGTCTCTTCTTTCTCTCCAAGAATGAGTATCGCCAACATCAGAAGATAGTTTTTTGACCCTTGAACAAACTTTTCTACCAGATCTTTCTTCTCTCAGCTTACTTACACTAGTACTATGAATTTATCATTTTTTTTACTTTATTCGGAAGAAATGACTACCATCCAAAATCCATGTTTTCGTTTGGATTCTTAGATATGAAACGTTATATAATTATGATCAAATCTAGAAGAGAAACTATTTCTTGGCTCACTCCTTACATTGTTGTCTTTTTTGTAAGGAGCGTAAGAAAACTAAGACTCACATTATGATTAATTTTGAGCTAACTAGAGTCACAAATTCTTTCTCTTCTATCAAAATATGGGGGTGCATTCTGGCATTCAAAGTTTTTATTGAGATCTGTAATTGGATGAAAAAACTAAGAATCGAAAATTAATGTTGAAATTATGAGTTGTAGCTATTTTTTGAGTTATCTGGCTATATCACAATGTTGTTATCTTCAATGATAAAGAGCCAATTACGAACTTTTGAGAAAATATTAATTTCATTATCACTAATTGAGATTATTGTTCGGAAGTTTTTTAGATTTTATCCTTTTAGTCTTGTTCTTTGTAATTGTAGAGAAATTGATTTAAATTGAAGATTTTCTTCTTGAAGGGTTCTTCATTTCCCTTTTTTGTATCTTCTCTCCATGATATACTTCTTTTCTTATAAAAAAAAAATCTTTGTAGGTAAATCATTTGTTGAATCACATCTCATCTTAACCAATGAAATCTATCAATTATTCATTAAAAGTAATGAATCAGAATTCTCAAACAAACATTTAAGTATCGGAGCTACAGCAACTAAAACATAATTGATTTAATATAAAAACAAACGTGATTGAAAAGAATTCATCCTTTGTGTTTCATTTCTTAAGGAGATAAAATTGGGTCACGTAAACCAAAATATCTCCTGTAAAGCAGATAAGGATTCAAAATAGTTAGTACAGGCTGCTGAACATAACTGAATTACTGAAAGAACCACTCAATATGAAACTTTCCAACATCAAATTAAAAAATATCAGCAATCCACTCCAAGCATTAAAAAAATAGTCAAGAATTCGGATAGAGCGAAAAAAAGATGGAAACAGCGTACTTTGACGAGCTGAGAACAAGTGATAAAATTACAATCCACGTCGTTTACAGAGGTCATCTGCGCAGCGGCAATTCCGACCGAGTCGACAGCCATATTGGATTCACCGGCGACGGCACGAACAGAGTGGGAGCGTATTGGAGAGAGGTATCGGAGGCTTCGGATATATGGACTTCTCAGTGTGTTAAACAGAGGGAGACGCAGACAAACAGGCATCGCACTGCATCGAGCGAGAAAGCTCGTCCGAAATGATATAGCCCAACGATCGGAAGACTTATTTTTGCTGAATGGTCCTTTCAATGATACTATTTTGCAAAAAAAGATAACCTTTTCTTACTATTCGTTATTACCCCTCCTTTATATGGTAATTAAATTTAGGGAAAAGTTTAATTTAGACCCCAACGTATGGGGTCAGTGACCATTTGGTACCTAACGTTTTTTTTGTACCCAATCAAACCCTATCGTATAAAACGTTTGCAATTCAAACCCTCCCGTCAATTTTTCAGTTAAATTTGACAGATTCTTTTCAAAATTTCTAAATTACCCTCCCTCTCCCACCAAGAAAATTTAAACCATCACCATTGATTTTCAGTCTTTTTTTACAGTTCTTCCCGTCTTCATTCCGGTACGTTCATCTTCTTCCCAATTCGCCCGGAGAAATTTGAGAGAATCCTGGATACCGATTACTAAAATGTGCTGAGAAAACAGAGCAACTTTTGTGCAATTTTTTTTTTTTTTTTTGGGTTTTTGATTATCTCTCGTTTTTGGCAGAGAAAGAAGAGTGGGCTGATTTGGAAATTAATGGAGATGTATGTGTTGTTGCGTAGAAATATGATTAACTAAAGGAAAATTATGAAAACCCATGAAAAAACCTTGATGATTCTGTCGAAGAACAGAGGAAGTTTTGTGAATTTTGTCTGTTTTTTTTTTTGTTATTTGTGATTTTGGGTCGTTGATTTTGCTTCTTCTTCAAGGGGCTGTTGATTTGTTTGACGAGCAGTTGTTGGGGAGGCGGAAAGTTAATGAACCAGATCGGAAATGGTTTCTTCTCCTGATACTGCTCCGTCACCCGACTCTTCTTCTTCACAGGAATCTCCTCCGCCGCCGCCGCCTAGTGAGTCTGCCGAATCACCCCCTCCTCAATCTTCTACGCCTCCGCCACCTTCAGCCAAATCACCTCCTCCACCGCCCGAAAATGACTCCGACTACTCTTCTCCGCCTGCACCACCGCCGCCTCATCCTCCTCAATCTTCTTCGTCATCTTCTTCCTCCAAATCATTATCTCCTCCCCCTCCACCATCTGCGTCATCCAAATCATTATCAAATCGATTTTCACAACTCAACAGAGAGAGAGGGGTAATTTAGGAATTTTAAAAAGAATCTGTCAAATTTAATTGAAAAATTGACGGGAGGGTTTGAATTGCAAACGTTTTATACGATAGGGTTTGATTGGGTACAAAAAAAACGTTAGGTACTAAATGGTCACTGACCCCATACGTTAGGGTCTAAATTGAACTTTTCCCTTAAATTTATATCTCTTGATTTAGACTTTTAGACATTTTGGCTTATAACTAAATTAAAATATGTGCATCTAAAATTATTAATAAATAATTTTATATTTATTTTATAATTCTCACATTAAATGAAGGTAGGAGAGAGAGAAGAAAGCCCATGCAAGATGGGCTTGTCTCTGTAATGGCTTCCAAATTATTAATGAATGGATCGTTTCTTCGCAGAGAGAGAGAGAGAGAGAGAGAGACGAAGGGGAGAGGTTGTTAGATTAAAGGAGGCAACGAAAGAGAACCAATCAAAGTCCTCTAAATTCTCTTGCTTTCGGATCTACCCCTTCGTTTCAACGTTCTGACAGCTTTTTTCTGTCAGAACATTCCATTTCAATTTCGTAAATTACACTGTTTTGTCTTGTAATCGGTTTTCTCCTCTCGTGGCGTGTAAATTGACCAAACGGTTGTAGAAGTACTACGAAATCCGCCCGAAGTAGGATCGCAGGTTCGTCGTATGAAGAGAAAATCTATATATATTCGCATACCACTGATTTTTCATTTGATTGTTCTGGTCAACCATATCGTGCGTTTTTGGTATACATTTGGTTCGATCTTGAAAGCACCAGTGCTTACCTATTTGTTTTCATTTTCTCTTTAGGGTCGACCCTCGACAAAATTTTCCATATATGCTCTTATAGTTTTTGGAGATGTCTATTGATTTTCTGATTGACGCTTTGGAGATGGATGATATCCACAATTTAATATATTTGTACTCAAATTCTATGCAGTTTGTCCGCACACCCAATCTGGCTAATTAATGTTTCACACCTGGATGAATTAATGTTGCCTGCATCAATCAATGAGTATTTGATTTCTGGAATCTGTGACTTCTCTTTTGATATTAAGGAAAAGAAAGAGCAAACACTAAATTGTGAACTTCTTGTTTTAGTCCATTTAATGAATAATTTGATTGCTGGATCATTTGGGTGAGAATATGTAAGGGATGGTATCAGATACATTTTTTATGAGGATTGTATCTCCTTGCTGGAGACCTTCAGTTGAAAGTGAAAAGTCCAGTGGAGGGGGAGACTCGAACGGGAGGGTTGATGGGTTACTGTGGTACAAAGATTATGGACGACACATGAATGGGGAATTCTCCATGGCAGTAATTCAAGCAAACAACTTGTTGGAAGATCATTGCCAACTTGAATCAGGGCCAATAAGCTTCTCTGAATCGGGTCCTCAAGCAACAGTTGTTGGTATTTATGATGGTCATGGAGGTCCAGAAGCTGCCCAGTTCGTAAATGATCATCTTTTTAACAATATCAGGAGTATTTTTCTTCTACTCTATCTAATTCATATGTTTATATTTGGCTTAAAGTTCGTCGATAGGTCAAAGTTCGTTCTTTATCAACCTCTTCAATTTTCAACCTTAATGTTAGTGTATTCATGTGTTACTGATTGTTTCACATTGCATCAATCAGTGATTATTTTTATTTGACAATAAGTCAGTGGTGAGTTTAATGGTTTTCCCTTTTTGTGGTTGCCTCATCAAAATACTTAATTGTGATTGTGATTGTTCCTCACTTCACAAGCAGCTGAAGCAAAATCAGCTATAGAGGAAACTGTAAATAGTAATCATTTTGTAAATTTATTTGTAGTATTGAAGATTGTTTAATTTTTTATCTGTGCTAAAGTTTTTTTTTTTTTTTTCGTTCTGTTAATCTCGTTAGACTACAATATCACTATTCAAAAAACATTTGAGTGGCTTGCTCGCATTGGGTCATTGAAATGAGTCTTAATTTAGGCAACATTTTGTTTCATTTGGGAGATATCTTTTTTTCTAGTGTGTAATACAATAAAATGTGTTTATTCACCCCCTTTTTTTTTTGTAACGTGTTGCTATCTATTCTTAGCTTTCAAGGAAAAAAGAATTTGAAAAACCACATCAAAAGGTATTTGTAATGATTAGAAGAAAATGGCTCAAGAAAATGATCTTTGTTCACGCATTAGTTACTTTATTCCTACGGCCTACTTGTCTACCATTTGAGCCTGTGATTATTTAGCTGATGGATGATGTTACTAACTTGACAGCTGTTCATGATGCAGAACTCACGTCAGAAAATCAAGGATTATCAGCCGAAGTTATTAACAAGGCTTTCTTAGCAACGGAAGAAGAATTCCTATCTCTTGTGAAGAATCAATGGGCCAATAAGCCACAGATTGCTTCTGTTGGTTCATGTTGTTTGGTGGGTATAATATGTGGTGGATTTCTATATATTGCAAATGCAGGAGATTCTCGAGCGGTTTTAGGCAGACTCGAGAAGACTGCTAAAGAAGTCAAAGCGATACAATTATCAGCAGAGCACAATGCAAGCATGGAATTTGTGAGAGAGGAGTTGCGCTCTTTGCATCCAGATGATCCACAGATTGTGGTCTTGAAGCACAAGGTTTGGCGTGTGAAGGGTTTAATACAGGTCGGTTCTCAAGTCTTTTTATGATGGCTTGTTTATTATTATTTTTACTTTTTTCTTGCTTCTGTAAATATTCTTTGTAGAAATACAATGTAAGATTTTCTAAGTTTAATGTGATATGTTGGTATGGTAGCTTGCAAAAAAAAAACTCAAAACTGGTATCAGTGAAAAAGTATCTGATTTTAGAATTCTTGAAACAATCATTTTCGAAAAACATTGTATCGTTCTTTCAAAAAAAAAAAATTGTGTGTAGTTTTGTTTCCAGTAAACAATTCCAATTTTTTTTTTTTTAAATTAGCTCTCTTTTTCAGCCACAAAATAACTATTGTCTTGTCCTCTTAAAGGTTTCTAGATCTATTGGCGATGCCTATTTGAAGAGGGCAGAGTTCAATCAGGAGCCTTTGTTGCCTAAGTTTAGATTGTCACAACCATTCCACAAGCCGATTCTTAAAGCTGAGCCCACAATCTCAGTGGAGAAGCTTTGTTCTGAAGATCAGTTCTTAATATTTGCATCAGATGGCTTATGGGAGTATCTAACCAATCAAGAGGCTGTTGATATCGTGCAGAGCTGTCCACGTAGTGTTAGTATTTGTCCCTTGACTTCTTTATTTTGCTGTCCTTCCTGCCTTTTTAGTATACTTATGCTAGAAGACTTCCCTTAATATCCTTCCCATTTCCCATTCCTTCATCATGGTAGGTTAGGAAGATGTTTGTAAAAACATTTCTGAAAACATGTTTTGGAAAACATTAAAAAATGGTCATGGAAGTACGTTTTTAATGTTTATTTTATTGAGGGAATTTTTGAAAACATATATCTCTGCGGGTTTTTAAAGAACAGCTTTCTAAAATTGATTCTAAATATTTCCACAGTTTGAATTTGGTGAGTAGTCTTTCTTTGGATATAAAAGACTTAGTTGTAGGCTTTAAAAGGTAGGCTGAAACTACCATCCAACTTCTTTAAAGTTAAAACCATGCAACAACCTTCCTTCAGTTTGCTCTAACAAACTGAGAAGTATGGAATAATAGTGTATTTTTTCAAGCTTACAATGTTGTACCTGAAAATGCTTGATTTTCCTGTTTTCCAGGGGATTGCAAGAAAACTAGTGAAAACAGCATTGTGTGAAGCAGCAAAGAAGAGAGAAATGAGATACTCAGATTTGAAGAAGATAGATAGAGGCGTGAGAAGACACTTTCACGATGATATAACAGTCATTGTGTTGTTCCTTGATTCTCATCTCATCAGCAGGAGCTCATGGAGTGGCCCTCTGCTATCAATCAGGTGGGGAAGTGGGATTTCTGTCTAGTCATAGTCACGAGGTTCTGAATAATTTATCGTTATTCATACCCATTTTCTCTTTCATATTTTACTGAGATTTTTTTTTTCTTTCCCCTTTTGAATGAGATGGTTGAGAACCAGATTTTTTTTTTAATTCAGTACTAATAATCTTATTCATGTAAATTGGAAAAGAAGAACTATCCTTGTACGTGGTTAAACTATATTTCATGAAACTGGAGAAGACAGCTGAAATTTTGCTGGAATTACAAAAGTGATGTTATTTTAAGTAGATAAGTTGATCATCAGAGAAGTACGAGAGATGATTTCATATAAAAAGGAAAAATATCGATAGGAATTATAAATGAATGACACATTACTTTATTCTGTATCTCAAGTGTTTATTCAACTTGATATGGTCCTACTTTACTAGTTACAACGTTGTCTTTCATCAGGCAAATTCGACAGTTCAAGGCATTGCGTTGCATTTGATTCTACGAACTTGTCTTTTTTGTCCATAGGTTTCTCTTCTCCACCTCAAATAGACGTTCTAGAACCAATCTGAGCCTCACTTCATCCTCGTCTGGATCGTCTTCAAATTTGTGCAGTTGTTTGTGATTTTTGTTTTGAGTTCACGTTTATTGATTGTAAATTCAAGAATTTGCATTAGTGTTGGCATGTGATTTTTTGGCAATTTATTATAAAAATAATATTTTATTCAAGTGGTGATTTATGACTTGACAATCAAGAAACCGCCCAATCCGATTATGGGAAGATATTATAGAAATAATAATGATGATTCTATGGAAGAGAAAAATAAGAAAACAACATTATTTGGAAAGATTGAATAAGGTATATGCACTTGTTTTTTGGAAAAGTTTTATTTGGAAAGCCGATTTGTTGTAGATTTGACATGATTTGCTGGGCTCTGACTTCCCATGATTAATGGGATGCTTTCCTGAATTTTTGGGCGAAAATCTGTGCTGTTATGGAAACTTTCCTAAAGTGTCACATGAGGTGTCACATAACCGAATTTGTTAAGATTGTGTTTCCTTATTCCATGCGGCGGTAAATCCGATTTGGTAACTGAACGAATTGAAGATATGGAAGTTATCAATATTATTTAAAGCCTTCGTTTTTCTGAAGAAGGTTGCTGAAGCCATTATTATTAAGAGCGAAAAGTTTTTTATTCTTCCGGGCGATTTTATTCTATACCGACGTTTGCGTGTATTCTGCAATAGTTGATCCTTTCATTCACGCCTACTGTGAGTCGTCGGTGATTGTTCTTCAGCAGACGACGGAGTATTGATTTTACACGAGAGAAGATTTCTTCGTTTTTCCAAGCCGTCGGTTTTCTTTCACGCCCTACGTTTCTGCGTATGGGTTTGTGATTGTTTTGCACACTCGACCTAATCTGTGGATTTCATTGTTTTATTGAGTGTGTTGTGTGTTGCATCCGAAGACTTCGATCTGGTGTTCCAGGAGGTGTCACAGGAGGCAACTTTCCGTGTTCTTCATTGAAGCTCTGTCTCGGGAGGAGACAACATCTGAACTCGTGAGGAGTTCTGTTTCTTAGACAAGGGGAGCTTGTCGTTCGTGATCGTGGGCGAGGGGATCTTGCCATAACACGGGTTTCGGGAGGAACCAACAACGAGGGGATCTTGTTGTTATCTAGATCTCGGGAGAGGTCGTTCTAAAGTCGAGGGGATCTCGCAAAAACTGTCTCGTTGAGGAAGTTAGCTAGAGGCGGCGACAAAGAAAAGAGGGAGTCTTTATTTGTATAAGTCCGAGTTTTTCTTGTAACTTTGTTAACTCAAGGAAAAGTTTTTATATCTGGGCGTGGCCCCGCAGACATAGGCTGGTTGCCGAACTGCGTTACCAACCTCTTGTGTCATTTATTTCCGCACTTTTTATATCATTCATCGTTTCTTTAAAATCGGTGTCACACAAGGATTCTTGTGTGACATCACTGAACTGATCTTAAACTTTCATTGATGAAAGTGAAACTTATGGTATCTGTTATTCTGTGGTTTTGAAGTTTCAAGCTGGATTGTTCACTAATACCACTGAAATGGCGATATATATACGTCATAAAAATCCATGCACAGTTATTCACGAAGATTAGTCGCGAATTAAGTGAGTTGCTTTCAACAAATGGTCAATTTTTTTAGAAAATGATGATGTTGGTTGTTCGCACACCTGTTCGTCCTGTCGAAATTTTTGGTAGGTTTGGCTGAAACGTTGGCCAGTACTTCCATGAATTCTTAAGAACAATCATGACTGCAAGACTCAATTTTGAAAAAAAAAAATGTAAAAACTCAAACGATGGTCAGTACTTGGTCTCGATGTTGGAAAGACCGACAACAGAAAGGTGAAACCAAAGCAAACAACGGGGCTTTCAAAGCTGAGCAACTGCTACTATACAGCTAATCTGCTTCATCACTACTGCCATTCCTCCTCGTCTTTCCGCCACTCGTTCTTCTATTGGGTGAAATAACCCGATAGAACTAAACACAGCCGCCTGCATGGATTGCCGGTATAGCCATGATTTCTGCGTTTACTCAAGCAAGCACTGAAGAATTATAATGACAATTTAGGGTAAGCTCGCATAAACGCCATAGCTAGCCGTGGCGCTTAACTCTTTGGTTTTATGCATCTAAATCCAAACTAAGCCAAAACTTGCAAACCAGAAAAGTTGCCAGAGTTCTATCGTGCTTTTTATATTTTTCTGCAGTACTTTCACGAGAGATGAACAAGAGTTGATGTTTACGAGCAAACCAAACCCAAATACAGCGCGAATTGATGAGTTTAGCTCTCCAAACGCAGTCATCAACCTATTGAAAGATTCTACTTTTGGACTTACATTTTTCTGAAGAACAGTTATTGTTTTTTTAGCTTTTTCTTTATATTTCGAAAATGTAAATAATAAATGTAAAAAAAGAGTAATTACTTCCTGTGAAAGAATGGTCGTTAGATTCCTTTCATAGTAGAGTGGCATCAGAGTACAAATTGTCTTGTCGGTGTTTAGATTTTTATCTTTTAATTGTTATTATTTATTGATAAATTTGTAAATATTTAACAGAAATTGGAGAAAAGTGGAATAATTGACATTGATTAACAAAAACACCTTTTCCATAAAAGGCCAAAAAAATATCTTGTCCCCTTTATTATTATTTCATCGTCTCAAATTCAGTGGGACCCTTTTGTTGACGTGGCAATATCATTAAATGTAGACGACATTTTTGTTCTTCCGACTTTACCAAAAAGTCCTCTAATATAACCAATAATATCTAGGTTATCCTGTTAAATAAATTTGAATCACGTTTATTAGGAAAATATATTTACTTAGATAAAAATTAAATTATCAAAAATAAATTTATTTAATATTAATAGTTAATTTCTAAGATAAATGGATACGTGCCTTTGAACTCCGTGCTACGTAATAAGCACCTCCCGGTAAGAACGTGACGCTAATCTCGCCGCTCTCTTGCATGTGCTTTTCTCTCTCCCTCTCTGCTCCACTCCATGCTCAATCACACTCTCGCTCGCACAATTCTCGCGGCAGTAATGGAGCGAAATTGAGAATTCCGTTGCAGAAAATCAAGCGGACTAGTAGATCTTCATCGCCTGTTCTACCGCGAAACCTCTCTGATTCAATCTTCGTCAATGGAGGCGGCTTCCAAAACCATAAACCCTCTGGTAGCATTCGACCACAAGAGGTACGCTTATTTTTATGCTACCTTCTTCTCCTTTCTCCACGTGGTTGAAGTCCTTGGAATTTTACGCTTTTCTTCCTTCATTTCGCGCCGATTCCCGCCTTTCATCTCTCTGATCTGAGGTTTCGGCTCGCATTTCGTTTTTATGGATTGATGTAAAATTTGATTTCACCGTCGGCGTCTTTGATCAAGCCGATCGAATTAGCTTCTTGACGATTTTGATCTACAAGAGCTCGATTTGGTTTCTTTGGCTTTGAATATTGGGAAAATATTCTCGTTATTCCAATTGAGCATGCTGTGCTTCTGATTCAGAGTGGGGCTATTTCGTGCTCGAATCTTATCTCATTGAAATTTAGAATGATAGGATAAACGTGAATTTTCTTTTACGAAGTAGAACTCGTGCTAACGTAGGCCGAGCGCTATGGAAAGTGGAAATAAGTATTCAGAAAATGTTGTTCTCTAGTTTGAGTAGGCACTCATTGGAGGCCGATTGCAGGTAATTAATACTGGAAATGCAATTTGAAGTCCGCTTATTGTAGATTTTGGTAAAATATACTGCGTTTCCTCGATTTGTTTTTTGAAGATATTTTTATATAAATTTTCTCGACTTTACTAAAATATTTGACATTTTCTCGATTTTTCTTCTTTAATTTGGCATCAGTAGGGATGCATATGGGTTTGCTGTGAGACCTCAACATGTACAAAGATATCGAGAATACGCCAACATATACAAGGTTTCATTCTTCTTATAGCTTCAAAAATCAAAAGCAAGCTTACATTTCTTCCTGGAAAAAAAAAAAAACTTAAACAAGAAATCATTCAGCTGCTTTGCAAATTAACAAATATAGAGCTTTGGATTCCATAATCGATGTTATGTTAGTTTCTGGAGACATTTTTTCAGAAACCCAATAGTTTGACGGAAAGTTTGGTGCAATAGTAGTTTGTTCTAATATTTCAATAAAAGGATGGGTCCGAGTATAATTTAAATTCATGTGATTTTAGGAGGAAGAGGAAGAAAGATCAGATAGGTGGAATTTGTTCTTGGAACAACAACTAGAGTCTTCCCAGTTGCTTGTAAATGGGTCATTAATTGAAGAAGATAAAATGGTGCACGACAATGAAGCTTCTGAGCAAGAAACAGAGGCTGGGACAGAAAAAGATGTTGAAGGAGAAGAACTAATCAGCGTGAATTCTTATTCTTTTGTTTTGAGTCCAAATGGTGTAAAAAAAGAGAAGGTGCCAGCGAATAAGGATGCAAAATCTCATAGGATACAGATATGGGCAGATATCAGACCATCTCTTCATTCAATTGAAGGGATGATGAGTGGTCGAGTAAGGAAAAAGAAAGGTTTATCAAGAAATGAACATGAGAATGGAACGAGGAAGCTCCTTCCATCTATTGAAGAAGCTAGATCTCCAAAAGGGATGTCCGAGGAAGATTCTGAAGATGAATTTTATGATGTTGAAAGGTCGGATCCAATTCAAGATACACCTTCAAGTGACAATGCGAGTGGCCATGTCATTGGTTCTACTGGTGTTGTGGCCTCTTCTGAATCTTTGTCTCCATGGAAGGAGGAGTTGGAGGTTCTTGTTCAAGGAGGAGTACCTATGGCTCTCAGGGGCGAGGTAAAGAATACTGTTAGGCCTGTCATCTTTTGAATATCAGTCATTTCTGAATGAGTTCATTGTAGTTTTTCTTTCTTTTTTTTGCAAAAAAAAAAATCAGCTTTGGCAGGCCTTTGTGGGAGTGAGGACACGACGGGTGGAAAAGTATTACGAGGAGTTGCTAGCTCCAGAAGCTAATTCTGGCAATAACACTGAACGGCATAGCTTTCATTTAGATAAAGATACAAAGGGGCCTGTTACTGATTCTGTAGGTGTACCTGAGAAATGGAAGGGTCAAATTGAGAAGGTTGCTGCCTTTTTGTCCTTTCAGTCACTTCCGGAAGTGTTATTACTTATCAGTGTATGATTTTCTTGTTTTAATATGCAGGATTTACCCCGTACATTTCCAGGCCATCCTGCTCTGGATGAAGGTGGTAGAAATGCATTGAGACGGTTACTGACTGCTTATGCACGGCATAATCCTTCAGTTGGGTACTGCCAGGTACTTCGTTTGGAAATGGGCTTACACATTACCGTCCCTTTTTGAGTGGCATTTTTTTGTGATCGAACATTATCAGAACTACTTTGTCAGTTTCTCCCTCTGCCATTTTTGTTGAACTAATTTTGGTCTTTTCCCAAAGTCAAGAAAGTGAGATTGATTTTTTTTTTTACAGTTTTATATGAAGTATCACTTGAAAGGATGTAATATTACAAGAAATTGCTTGTCTTTAATAGTTTACTACAAATGCAGGCAATGAATTTCTTCGCTGCATTATTACTGCTCCTCATGCCTGAAGAAAATGCCTTTTGGTAAGTCTACCTCTTTTTGTGTAGTTATGTTTTTTGAAAATCGACAACCATTTTAAGGCACCAGGTTATTTTTAAATTCCGAATACTAAGGGATCTTACTAGAAGCTACATGGCATCTCACGTGCAGCCTGTCTGGCATCTAGCTTGCGGCAGATAAACTTGATTTATAGTTTTTTTCTGAACACAGCTTAATTGGCTTATATTTTTGCGTTCCTTTTTTTCCCTTATAATTTAGGACCTTAATGGGCATAATTGATGACTACTTTGATGGATATTATTCTGAGGAAATGATTGAGTCCCAGGTAAAGTTTGTTGTCTTTTTTGATTGGCTTTTGATTTCATTTGTTTCCTGAGGAAACTACTTGAATAAAGTTAAATCTTTTTTCTGATGACTTGCTTCTCTTTGTCAGGTAGATCAACTTGTTTTTGAGGAATTGGTTCGTGAGAGATTTCCAAAATTGGGTTTGTATATTGTTTCTACAATTTATGGTTTTCTAAACTGTCAGATGTATATCTTACAAGTTTGCCTTACTCTCAATTTTTACCTTTGGTGCAGTCAATCATCTTGATTACTTGGGGGTGCAGGTCGCATGGGTTAGTGGACCATGGTTCCTATCCATATTTATGAATATGTTACCTTGGGAAAGTGGTCAGGTTTTATAATGTATCTTTATTTCATTGATTTTATTCCATCTCGTTTGATGATGCATTGTTTGTACGCAACTTGTGCAATATTTATTGAATGCATCATGCATGGCATTTTGCATGAAGGCACCTTAATTCTATGTTTTTTTTTTTGCTTCAGTTCTTCGTGTATGGGATGTTCTTCTTTTCGAAGGAAATCGTGTCATGCTATTCAGAACAGCACTTGCACTGATGGAACTATATGGTGCTGGATAGAGACTGTTCTTTTCCTTTCTTACGTATAAATATCAATGCGCACACGCACTCATACTCTTGTAAATTGTTATCTGCCACCCTTTGACTGTCATGTTTTATGAAACTTAATTTGCTCAGCTTTGAGCAGGACCTGCCTTGGTTACAACAAAGGATGCTGGGGATGCAGTGACTTTGCTACAGTCATTGGCTGGTTCAACATTCGATAGCAGTCAACTTGTTCTGACGGCGAGTATGGGATATCAAAATGTAAATGAAACCAGATTACAAGAGTTAAGAAATAAGCACAGACCAGCTGTATCTATTTCCATTGAGGAAAGGTCGAAGGGACTTCGAGCATGGAAGGACTCTCAGGGTTTGGCTTCTAAACTGTATAGTTTTAAGCATGACTCAAAATCGATGATGATAGAAACCAAAGACACACAAACAAAAGGTGGTCTCTCTCATGCAGAGTCTGGATCCACTAATCTAGATGAAATTCTTATTCCATTGACTGAGGACGTCGAGATAGATTCAGTTAAAGATCTTCAAGACCAGGTTTTTATAGTTGTTTCGTTCACTCTCTTATTTGTTTGGGTAGGAATATTAATACAACACAATTATATGTCTAATGTAGGCTTTTTAGAGTACGGATTCAAAACCATCATAGAAACTTTAATTCTTATCTACATTTTATGGATTTGGTTTCAAAGGGCCAATTATTGTAATGATTTATGTAGGAAATATACTAGAAGATGAGAAACAAATTTGTAAACTGATAATTCTAGTTATCTTTTGAAGACTTGGTTTCATTCACCCTCTCTCTTATTTGTTTGGGTAGGAATATTAATACAACATGATTCTAACTTAGGTTTTTTAGAGTATGGATTCAAAACCATTAAAGATACATTTTATAAAATTTTAGTGGATTTGGTTTCAATGGGACAACAATTATAATGATTTACGGGCGATAATTTATGATTTATGGTGGAAAGACACGTAAGAAGATGAAACTAATTTAGATACTAAGAATTCTAGCTATCTTTTGATTTGCTTGTCTCATCAAAATAAAATTGTTTTTGTAGACAAGGCTCTAAAAAATGATTTATGGGACAAAGTTAACTTTGTTATTATTAAGTCAATTTATAGTTCTAAATTTTTTGAAATTATTATTTTAATATGGTTCTTTCCGACTAAGAAAAAATTATTTTTCACTAGATACTTTTTTTTCGGGTGGAGTTATCTTCTTCTAACTTCTTGTAACTTTTTACTTTAATACAAAATCTCTTATTAAAAAAAAAAAACTACAACTACAGCAATTTTGACTTTCTTTTTCTTATCGTAACACAAGATGATTATTTTTCTAAGGTTATAGATTGGGGGGCCATATAGTCTTTTCGTTACTATATTTATCCATGTCAAAGAGATTCTTGTAAGAAAGGGTAACTACTTGTTCTATAAATGTTTAGTCCATTTATCCTGAAAAACTGCATTTAAAGCGAAAGAATAATGCATTATTTGTTCTGCTTGAAATAGTCTCCCAAGTAATCTTTTATAATGGGCTAAGTGTGGCTTTAGTAACATTTTAAAAAACTATATGGAGTTTAATTTGCTAAAGATGTGCAGGTGGTGTGGTTGAAGGTTGAACTATGCAGGTTGCTCGAGGAGAAGAGATCTTCTGTACTAAGGTAGGTATTTCTTGCATATTTTAATGGTTTCTGGCTTGTAATAACTGTTGTCACCATTTTTTTTTCTCTTTTTTGTTCTTTTTTTTTAGTGATACTACCTATATTACTTTAGGAAAAAAAAAATCATTACTGATTTATCATATAGGAAAAAGTCAATTTCTGATTTATCATTAAAATTGGTGAGCATTTTAGTTGGTCTCTCCATTATGGAATTTGACTTGTCTGTGACTTTGTGAGTAAGATGACTAGTTATTATGCCAGTAATGAAAACGCAAAGATGCTAAAGGTGTTTATAAGAATTCAACCTCTCATTCAAAATTACATTTTGGGTTCTTTTTCCAGATCTGAGGAGTTGGAAACTGCTTTGATGGAGATGGTCAAGCAGGATAATCGGCGACAATTGAGCGCTAGGGTACATCAAACTACCTTGTGAAGCTGTGTGCTTTGAGCGTCTTGTTTGTTTCTGCCTTTTAGTAGTCAAACTCAGTTTT
This sequence comes from Begonia masoniana, assembly GCA_022432975.1. Lineage (NCBI taxonomy): Eukaryota > Viridiplantae > Streptophyta > Magnoliopsida > Cucurbitales > Begoniaceae > Begonia > Begonia masoniana. Next base: position 2,400,069 of record CM039504.1, read on the forward strand.
TATGAATATGTGTACTTTCATTTAAGGTTGAGACAGATTTTCCAGATTGACCTGCCCTTTTGTTTTCTTTGAGTTTGTTCATGTTTTGAATATGTTAGCATGCTTGTGTGATACAAATTACCCTCTGTGTCTTAGTGGTTAGAGCAAATGAATAACTATGAGGGAGAGGCATGTGTTGATTCCTCTGGGATTATGGGAATTTAAGTGGAATTATGTAAGGCTGGTTGCCCAGCTAGACTTCGTTGAGGTAGTTGGACATAATTTTAGTACCTCTACATCTTCGAAAAATGATTAATAATTCTTCTGATACTTCTATGGTCTTTGTGGCCAGTTGGTTTAATGTTGTAACATCATATTGTTGCGTAAATATTTTGCATGGATTGTTCTGAAGTTAGTCTTATTTGAGCAGTCGTGTAATTATATTAATCTAGTTGTTAGCATGTCAATGGAGTTTATATACTGTTTTATTGGGATTGGAATATTAGTGTTACAGTTACTACTCAATGTTGAGGATAACACACGAGTCGTTTTTGCCAGGTTGAGCAATTACAGCAAGAGGTGGCTGAACTTCAACGAGCTCTCTCTGATAAACAGGAACAAGAACATGCCATGCTGCAGGTGTTCGTTTTTTTCCCTCTTTTGTTCTATTTCAATGTAAGGGGATTATCTCTCTTGCTCTATGAGTTCATCAAAACTTTAATTTTAGGTTCTTATGCGGGTTGAGCAAGAGCAAAGAGTGACAGAAGATGCACGACGTTTTGCTGAGCAAGATGCTGAAGCACAAAGATATGCAGCTCAAGTGCTTCAGGTTCTCTCTTAAATAATGTTATCTTGTCTTTTAATTGATATCTGGCATGAGATCTAGTTGGGTCATTTATAGATGGTTCACGGGTGTCAATTCTCTACAAAAGTTAAATAAAAAAAATATGTCCTAATCTTATAGGTTTTTGAAAGACAGGTGATAAATATTGCTAGTTTAATTTTCTTTATTCTATGAAGCTTTCATTTTATCTAGGAGTTAGGCATATGTAAATGGTAAAATCACTGTGTAGATTTCTGTTACAAGTTCACAGAAGCGATATTAATATGCAGGAAGGCATATCTGTAGACATATAATTAACTCTTTAATTTATGCAGCAAAAATATGAAGAGGCTACTGCTGCACTTGCTCAAATGGAGAAGAGGGTGGTTATGGCAGAATCAATGTTGGAAGCTACCTTGCAGTATCAATCAGGACAGCTAAAAACTCAACCTTCTCCAAGGTTAGTATGTGATTTCATTGACATTTATCTTTTTCCACCTTTCCTTTCCGAAAGGTGCTGTACAACTTAAGATTTTTATTAAAAAAAAAAAACCCTTGCATATTTTTGTTGGGGGTGGACTAGGGAGAGGGTGGGATGCTATTGTTGTGGAAGATAAATGTATGGTAAAAAGGACATCAACAGCACACTCGTACATGTAGAATGACACAACCCCGTTAACTCAACATATATACAGATGAAGAACTACACTAAAAAAAATTACATACCTGAAAAAATATTAAAGGATGAGATTTGTTTACAGATCTTTACAGCCAGATTCCCCTTCCGTGCGAAACAGTCAAGATCACCAACCGGATTTGCCTGGAAGAAAGATTAATTTGCTTGGCCGACCATTTGGATTTGGCTGGCGTGACAGAAGCAAGGTTAGTACAATGATTGCTCTTGGACATGATTGTCCTTCTTCCACGGATGGAAATTACTCCCCCCTTTGCATTCGATGAATTTTACCAGTTAGTCCCGACATATTGTCAACCCTAGTATAGCTGCTACTTTGTTAAACTTGTGGATTCTATTACTTATTCATGTATATTGTTGGGAATAGAACATGGCAACTGTACGTATGATATGATTTGTTGGGCATTTAGTTGAAGATAGCTGTTTTTTTCACCTGCAGTGTGAAATAGACACGCAATACTATGATCATTACAAGCCTGGTAGTGATGAATGCATGTTATGCTTATACTTTGTATTAAATTCAATTATACTTTTTTAAGTGCTTTGAATTACTAATTAACATTAATAACTCGCTCGTGGAATTGAACAGAGCAAAACGGTCACCGCCGATGATTTAAATGATGGAAAATCTCCCACTGCCGATGGATCGAGTGATGGAAAAACTATCGAGGATGGAATGAATGCTACTATTTCTCAAGAGAAAGAGACTGATGGCCTCCAGGATAAAGAGTAAGAGAATTTTACTGCTATAGATTACTCTCATCTTGTGTTGTTGTCATCTCGGTAGAAAAAAAGTTACTGTATTTATATCGGTTTAGAAAGTTATAGATCTACTTCTTTTATTTATTTATTTTGTCTATGTTTCTTCATTAGATTACTTTTCCAATTTTTTATGATTCATTTTTCTTTGGATGTGTAAACAATAATAGAGTAGGGAACCAAGAAATTTGAGTCAGCCAAGTGTATAATGTTTTTCATCTTCTCTCTCTAGGATGCCTCTCTCTCTCTCTCTCTCTCATCCCCGTAGAGAAAAAATAGTTCAGGGCTTGTTTTGTTTGTCAGTTTCTTTTTTTTGAGTAGACAAAAAAAAATAGAAATGATCTGTGTTTTCAGAAAATGGAATCTTTGACATGCATTTATGTTTTGTTCCGTGCTACATTTCAAAAACATTTTTGTCATTTTTTCGTTTTGATTAGTTTAAAGAATAGGATTATTATTATTTTATTTTTTAAAAGTATTTAATTTATTTCTCGTTTCTAAAAATATTGATGAGGGGCCAAGACTCCGATCTGTCACATTTCAACTTCTAAACAATTGGTTGGAGACCAAAAAAACTAGCCCTGAATACACCCAAATTGCCATTTGGCACCAGCTGGCACTTCCCATCATCCATCTATTTTCCTACCCCCAAAAAATGCCTTACCCGATTATTTCCATTTATGGGTTATTTCATTACAAATCATTAATATAATATTTACAGAAATTATCAATCAATTCCTACTTTAAAAAAATTATTATTCTCAATAAAAATGTCAATTATTGTAAAAATAAACACAATGACCCCACCGAGCCATGTAGGTTCCAGCTGACACCGTGACACGTACCCAAGATTCCCTCTCATTTAACCCTGAAATCTGAATGCGGGATACACAATTAAATTACTCTTTTTTAGTTTTGGATTGTAGAGTTATAATCGTGTAAGGAGATTATAAAAAAAAAGTAATTAAAATTAATTCTTAAAAATATATGTCAATAATTATTTAGAAAACCAGAAATCAATTCGATTCGATAGTTCCACTTTTGCTTTGAACTTGTCTTTTTCGCTGATTGACAGATTTACCCACCAAATGCTGCCTTGCGTTTGCTAGATATGAAGGTTAGAACTATAATTTAGTCCGGAGGTGCTGACCTACACACTGCAAGAATTTTGCAGGCAAGACTTGTATTTGCAACGAAGACCTTGGCTTTATCCATATTATAACTGTTGCTGGATTCACCAATCATTATCAATGATTCATCTTTTCGTTAAAAAAATCGCATTTTTTTTGTTTCATTAATATAAATAAAATAAAAAGGATTGGAAATTATATAATTATTTTAAAAACTCACATTGTTCAAACTACATTAATTTTATTTTCTCTTATATTTCATAATTTGTAAGAAATGAAATAAATTGTTTGTTTTAAAAAGAGGGGCTTTGTGTAATTGTAGTGAAGTAGAAGGACGTCATTGTAAAAAGAGGCAATGGAAAAAAAGAGATATGCTGCAAAAGTTCAATATTATTCCAACTCTCTCGCTCTCTCTCTCTCTCTCTCTCTCTCTCTCTCTCTCCGTTCTTCAGTTCTGCACTTTGAGCCAGAGAGGGAATATAGCGATGAGTTGGTTCCTCTGTTCAGGAAATTCAAAGAAAAACGGCAAAAAGAAGCAGAAAAAGAAGCCAAAAGATCAGATCTCATCTACTTCAGGTATCTCTATCAACAATTTCAATGAAATTTCGTTAAGTCACTGAGGTACTGGTACTGTTTGATTTTTCACTTTGACACCCTGTTCAAAACTTCCAGGATGATTTTTTCTCCAATTTTACAACTATCAGTTTTCGTACAGATTGATGGAAAATGTTCTAGGCGGAAATATTTACAGTGTTTTCTTTTCCGGTCTTGCTTTGAGGCTTTGCAATGTCCCGATGATCTGTTATAAATCTACTCACGATATGAGAAATAAATCCCATTACTACTGGATTTAAATAAGCTAATGTGTTCTGTACAACTTTAAAATGTTTTAAAAATAATTCGATCTTAATCTGAATTATAGTACCTGTGTTTCATTTTCGATAAAGTTTCATTGAATTGGTAATTGTTTAGCGGCTGCCCCTTAATGTTCTGTTTTCTTTTGAAATTCGAATTGTAATTGTTGACAATTATCTTCAATAAACTTATGTTGATGATGCTCAGGCTTATAACATTCTAGCAATGATTATTTTTTTTAAAGCAAGTATTTTGTCATATTTTTCTCCTCGTGATTTTTACAATTTTTGTGTTTAACAAGAATTCTGGATTTTTTCCCCTTTCTTTATTATTATTTGTTATTCTGGTAAATCTTTACTCCAAATATTTGTCTATACCCACGCTGTTTATAACAGTTCTTCTTTCTTTTCTCTTTTTCTTCAATAAACTTGTGTTGATGATGCTCAGGCTTATAACATTCCAGCAATGACTATTTTTTTTTAAAGCAAGTATTTTGTCATATTTTCTCCTCGTGATTTTTACAATTTTTGTGTTTGAAAATAATTCTGGATTTTTTCCCTTTATTGATTATTATTTGTTATTCTGGTAAAACTTTACTCCAAACATTTGTCTATACCCACGCTGTTTATAACACTTCTCCTTTCTTTTCTCTTTTTTAGATAAGTTTTCAGTGAATACTTCATTTAATGTGAAGGAGGGCCCAAAAGATGGAGGATCTGATCATATTTCAGCACAAACATTTACATTTCGTGAATTGGCTGCTGCAACAAAAAACTTCCGAGCAGATTGTCTTTTGGGTGAAGGAGGTTTTGGTCGAGTATATAAAGGACGGCTGGAAAGTATAAATCAGGTTAGTAAAGTTATAAGTAGAAACACTGTTGTTTAGCTTGTGAGAAAATCAGAAAATTTTAGTGTCGCCGTTGATAAAGCACCCAAAGAAGCTGTTTATCGGAAGCATTCATTTTTTGACATTAAGCAGGAAGTCTGCAATATATGTCTCTTCCGTAAAATATATTGCAATTTACTGCTTGTGCAGTGTTATCATAAGATAATATACGTGAAGTCAAGAAATGCAGCGCATAGTAACTTCGCTAACATATCTAGAAACATTTATGGTTAGAGGTATTATTAGTCTAAAATGGTGTTAAGTTAGCAAAGACTTATACTAGTTGCCAAAAGAAACATTAGGGGACCTTTTTTATTAATGTTCTAATGTTCAGGGGTGTTGGATCAAATGCCATCTTTTCTTTGTTCTTTCTCTTTAGCAACATTAGTTTTACTGCCATTTGAAGAGTTCATCTTTCATTTTGCTTGCATTAGGCTGTTGCCATCAAACAACTTGATCGAAATGGGCTGCAAGGGAACAGGGAATTCCTTGTTGAAGTGCTGATGTTGAGCCTGCTTCATCACCAAAATCTTGTAAACCTAATTGGTTATTGTGCTGATGGGGATCAAAGACTTTTGGTGTATGAATACATGCCATTGGGATCTTTGGAAGACCATCTACATGGTTTGCTTCTGAAATAACTAAATTATTTTTTTTGATTGTTTACTACCATTTTTTTAAGATTATACCAATCTCCTGAGAGTCTTATTCTATTTGGATTTCTTTTGTTTGAGAACTTTAGAGCTATGCTACGTTTTTGTAATTTTTCAAAAAAAGAAAAACAAGAAAGATCTCGATGATTCACTTTTGTTCAGAACAAATAAAATTAACGAACACACTTTGTTTCTAAATTTTCTGAATTTAAGAATATTTTTTATAAACATCTCTCAATTATACCAATATTTTATACAAAGACTATTGTTACAATACATAATTCATATGTTTCATGCTATGCAAGTATCCTGCTAGTATTATTCTATCCGCCTTTCATGTAGCATGTTTTGATTTAGATCATCTATTATCATTATATGGCAGATATTCCACCCGATAAAAAAAAACTAGACTGGAATACACGAATGAGGATAGCAGCAGGTGCTGCAAAGGGCTTGGAGTATTTACATGACAAAGCCAATCCTCCTGTTATATATCGTGATTTGAAATGTTCAAACATTTTGCTTGGAGAAAGCTATCATCCAAAGCTATCTGATTTTGGCCTTGCGAAACTGGGTCCAGTAGGAGATAAAACTCATGTGTCCACCAGAGTGATGGGAACTTATGGATATTGTGCACCAGAATATGCAATGACTGGTCAGCTCACCTTAAAATCAGATGTTTATAGCTTTGGAGTTGTTCTTCTTGAAATAATCACTGGCAGAAAAGCAATTGACAATTCAAGAGCTGCTGGGGAACACAATTTGGTCGCTTGGGTAAGCAAGTCGTGTCTTCCTTTCTATTTCTTTTTATTTTTGAAGTTGATATCACCAAAGGGAGCCAACCCACCATTTTTTCATTAAATGTTTAAATGAACTTGCAAAATTCATTAATAACGTGCTTATGCATGAATGTTACAACCTAGGATGTTTTGATAAGATAAATTATTAATTAGGCAGAGTAGTAATTTTTTCCGTGTATCTAACTCTAAGAGTTTCGTAAAGATAGTTTATAATCTATTTTCCAAAGATTGAAGTGTTTCAATGATAACTATTTATGTTGAACTTAATTTTAGGATATTGAGTTCTCTCTCCTTTTTATTGATTCCTTTTCAAGTCTTGAATCTCATGTTGATGATACTGTCAAATCTATTCCCTATCATTGTCACAATTTTTACATTGATTCTCAACAATTGTTTGTGCTGGTATCATTCTGTCGCATGAAACTCTCTAGAAGTCTTTCCATCTATTTACAATAATCAAAACGATGAACGAGTTACTGCTCTTTATTTGCAGGCCCGGCCTTTGTTTAAAGATCGAAGGAAATTTTCACAGATGGCCGATCCATTACTTCAAGGACAATACCCAGTTAGGGGATTATATCAAGCTCTTGCAGTTGCTGCTATGTGTGTTCAAGAACAACCAAACATGCGACCTCTAATAGCTGACGTTGTCACGGCTCTATCTTATCTGGCTTCTCAGAAATACGATCCAGACACCCAGCCAGTCCAGACTTCGCGAACTGTCTCGTCCACCCCACGTTCTAGACGAGAATTGTAAAGTGGGTCTAAAGAGTAAAGCTGGAGACATCTGTTTATTGATATACTCTTCATTGATGTGTGGTTCATCTAACAGTTTAAGTGGCAGTCCAAATTATGTTTGGAACTTCACATTGGCTGCCAGATTACCGAGCGAACAAAGACAATGGAATAATCGAGTGGATAGAACATTCCCGTCTAAGAAGACATGGAGGTAAGTCTAGTCCATCAATGTTATTGGCTACAGCTCAGATTGGAGATGCTTTTGATTAAGGTTTTGGGTCGGAGAATTTCCGGGTGGATGCTCCTTCTATGGTGTCTAGTAAGTTGACTTCGTGTAATTGCAGTGGCAAGTGAAGAAATTGGTTCCTACTCTATCTTGTAATAGGAAGGTTTTTTTTTTTTTTTTCTAATCCTTTTTTTATGGTATTTATTTATTTGCCCATCTCTTTCTCTAATACCTCTGAACAAGATTCTTTTACCTGAAATTGAGGTTGTCTTTTGTATTTGTATAGAAAACTGGTGTATGTTTCGAAATATTTAACCTCCTTATTTAGCAACTATATTATTGTTTCTTTTTCTGAATGACCCTGGAAAATAGAGCAAGTGACAAATTATCATTTTATTTAATTAAACTAAATAAATAAATAAGTTTACTAAAACAGATCTAGCAAAGCAGATGCCCTAACTCGTAGACAGCAGAAGCTCTTGAGATGGACCTGCGACCTCTGAATTTGCTGGACGAAGCCTTAGGTCTCGACCCCCAATCTCACTCCTGGCCTCTCAGCGGCCGACTCGTCCTCGTTGAGGACTGTGTCGAAACCAGCGGAGCTTTTGTCCTCCATCATCTTCTCAAGCGCGCGCTGTCCCCTTTTTGCTCCTCCAGTGCCGTCATTTTTGTGGCCTTTTCGCAACCTTTCTCTCATTATGATCGCGTTCTCAGGAAGCTTGTAATACATTTTTTTTCTTCTTTTTATGTTTTGTGTTCAATCTGAAGCAATTTTAGTGATTTGGTAGTTGAGTTTGGGGACTTGTAATTTCTCTTTATTTTATCGGTTTTCATTTCGTAACTAATCATGTGTTATTGAGTGATTAACAACTTAATTTCTTGCATTCTGAAAACTAGTATAAACAATGTGAGTCTCTTCTATTCTTCCTGTTATGTTACTCGAGGTTTTCTTGAACCTTTTGAAATGTAATGCTTTTTAAATATTCTGAACTTTATATGCCTTACTGTAATCTTTCAGTCGATAGATTGATATAATGGCATGTTTCATCCCCTCTCCTGGACAATTTAGGGTGTTGCAATTACTATTTGGATATAGACTTGTCGTAGTGGTTCTGGCTTTCTAAATCACTTATTTTCAAATTATAATCTCTATTTTCTTTTTTGTCAGGGTTGCAACTTAGTTGCTCATAGAGAAGATGGTAGATTCTTTTTCTTTGACATGCTTTTGCTGGAATGTCCAGGTGAGAAAATCAGGTACATTGGTCCTGCTGAAGTTTTACTCACCCACTGGTTACCTTTTTCTCACAAATTTGAACTATTAATTGCTAAGCTGTTTCTAGAATGCCAAAATTGAATTCTATGGATGATGTAATTATGCTCTCTAGAACGTTTATTCATATTACTCATTTTATTTCTTTTGCTTCTTTGCGTGGGAAGTATGGAATTCTTCTCCAAATACATTAAGATGTTATACAATATGATATTTTGAGGGGACCGTCGTTTTCTTGTCGCGAATATTTTGAAGATCATTTTCTCTGTTTTCGTGAACAGATGATAGCAATGAGAAAACCAGTAAAAGTGGACTTCTTGGTCTGTTTTCCAGTATTCATAAAGCTATGTGTGCCGCTATTCAAAACAACAAAAACTCGGTCACCATTGTGATTGATGATGCTTCCCTCGTGGAGGTTTCTGCCAAGGGCTCGGCGAATTCTGTCATAGACTTTCTTCACTACTGCCAAACGTTAACATCAGAATATGTAAACTAAAGCACATTTATTTGGCTTGTTCTTTCCTTTCTCCTACTATTTTGATTGAGTCATTTGCTCCCTCCCATCTTTTCAGGTATTTTTGTTGAGTCATTTGCTTCTATTTTCTCAGGGCTGTTCGTTAATTACTCTCATTCACGAGGATATCTACGTGAGTACCGACAAGCCCTCCCTGGTTTTGGAGATGGAGTACAATGCAGACATATCGATAAGGGCTGAACCTTTGACAACTGGTTTGGCAACAGATGTGCATGGACAGGTGTAATAATCTTGCTTGATGTGATTCATTTATGCTTCTTTAGAAACTATTTGAGGTCCAGTGGTTGGAGTTGCATCCCACTATTCTTATCTTTACTACAAAATGGCAACACTCTGTCCAGCAACTATTCAGAAAATCTGCATTTTCTCAGGCACATAGTCTAAGATGTACTAGCTTGGTGAGGTAGTGTAAGTAGTATAAAATCTTCGTTTGCAAATGAGTAATCTTGTGCATAAAATCAAAGTACCTACTCCACGTTTCATTAAACATTTAAAATAAGAGGGCTACATGGTAACTTGATAATTAATTGGGCTGTGGACATCTAGAGGAATTAAACATGGTAAATTGTTAGAAAAAGATGTAGAAATACTCTTATCATGCCTTGTTCTAAAGTTGTCATTGTGTTCCTTTTGCTATGTAGTTAACAATATACGACAAGGAAATTGGTCGAGTGCAAGGAAGCTTGAGAGACAAGACGTCAAGGTTTCACTTCAAGATCAAGGAAAACAGTGTTGAATATTTTTATCCTGGAAGCAGAACTTAAGTAGACTGCAATCTACTAGTTTATTACATTTTGATGGAACTAACTATATAATTCAGCACTTTTTTTTGTATGGAAGTTCATTTAACTTGATCTTGATAATATATATTTTTGGGTAAGTAATTGACCCGATTGATATGCCTACGACTAATCAAAATTTAATTAGCATAGAAATTATTTGAACACAGTTCTTTTCTGTATAGCTTTAACAGAGTCATAGCTACCATTTGGAAATGCAGTCTGGCCAAAGTATTCTTACGAATCTTATCGACTCTTTGGAGTTTCTCACTGGTATGTTGGTGACCGATGCGTATACGTAAAGGTAAAAACTATTGCATGCTCATGCAACTTATTTCCACCACATCTTTTTCTTAGTTCGTTACTTAATTTTATCTTCTGGACAGTGATTTAGGGTTATCAATTATGATACATTTTTTTCATTGTATTCTTTGGAAAAAATATGAACTTTACATAGATCTTGCAATGCAGAATTAACCCATAAGTTTTTTCCTTTTCTCTTCCATAGTTCACTGGAATTCCAAAGCTCAAATTCACCAGAAAGAAGAATAAAACACCATCGGCATCTAAAAGGGCAGACTCAATGATGCACTTACAGCTATGAATGAAAGGTGCCACCCCGCCATCCTCATTCGCCACCCCCTACATTTGCCTGCTCCTCCAATTTCTGTACGTAAGCTTTCAAAACCATCACCAACTCCCTCGCCGGAGCTTGTATTGTTCCGACCACGTTCGACGCCGGCCCCTTCAACGAACCCAGCAATTTAGCATAAATTTCAGCTCTTGACGGCATCGTCTCTAGCTCTTTGAAATCACTAGGCCCATAAAATTTTCCTTCGAAAACCGCTCCGGTAAAATCGTTGTCTTCGAACTTTTTCTCCTTCTGGAAGTCCCGATATGGCTTAATAGCGACTGGAATTTCCTCCGAGTGAACGAAAAGCCAAGCATTCATACCTTTCATGCAGGGCTTCAAGGCCTCCCATTGAGTTCCTTCGATTGCTTTGAAAACGAGGGTATTTTTGGCGACAATGAGCGCCGTCGTTTCCGGAAGAGATTGACGAAGCTCTTGAAATTGCTTCACGGTAAATCCTTTGTATTTGATTCCAGCCAAGAGATAACAGTTTTCGAGCTGCTTTTGAACTGTTTCTACTGTTTCTTCTTTCTTGGTGCGAGAAATGGCCGCCGTGAGCTTGAGAGGACGGTAATGACGGTGGTTGGGAGCGGGCTTAGCGAAATGGTTGAAAGTGAACGGGTTCTTAGATCGGGTCAGGGTTAGGAAGCGAGAAGATGGCGGGGTTTTGGAGGAAGGAACTGTGAGAAGAGTAGCTTCCATGGTGGAAAAAAGAGGTGGAGGGGATAGGAAAGGCGAGGAAGAAGAGTGCGTGGATTTATCTTATCAATTTGTTCAGCTTTGAATTGATTGAGCAAATTTCATTAACACCCCTTAACTTTTCCAAACATATCAACAACACACCTCCCTCTCTCTCTCTCCTTTGTTTTCTAATTCATAAATTAAATCTTCAATAAATATTGCCAAATTTGAAGAGTAAAAGGTAACATGTCGTACATAAGAAACGACAATTACGATGCTCGATCAACAGTCAATTGGCAAAAGCAGGAGAAAGCTCGAGCTGGGCATTTAGAGGAACAACGCACTTCTCATCCCTCTTCAACTCCTCTCGCAGGGGAAAAAGGCGCTTAGCAATTCACTCTTCGATCCCTGTTCCGAAAGACATTTCTGATTCTGAACGAAATTCGGCGTCATTTGTTTCAATTTTCTGTTCTTAAGTTGCATATTTTGCTTTTGATTTTGGTTTGTCTTCGGATGCAAAAGCTCTATGCCGCCTAAGTCACAATCATTAACAGCCGATTTGGCGAAGAAGCAGAAGCTCGTTGAGGATAAGACCTTCGCATTGAATAACAAGAACAAGAGCAAAAATGTCCAGAAGTATGTTCAGAGTCTGAAGCGAACGGTACAACCCAAAGTTGATCCGAAAGTTGTTTCTAAGGTCTGTTTCATCCTCATCCCAATAAGTTTCTTTTCTCGTTGGATACTTTTTTTTTGGTACCCTTTTGAATGAAGATAATGATTATGCTCGTTCGGTTGACAGATAAAGGAGGAAGAAAAAGCAAAAGAGAAGGAGCTGAATGATTTGTTTAAAATTGCTGTTACTCAACCAAAACTTCCGGTTGGTATGTGTACCTTCGAAATGTTATTAAGATTCTGGCTCATTGTTATTACTTTTTATTGTTACTCTTACATAGAATTTGATATGTTTATTTTAACTTGGTAGGTGTCGATCTCAAGTCAATATCGTGTGAATTTGTCAAAGTGGGACAGTGTGCAAAGGGATTTAAGTGCAAGTTCTCGCATGATTTGAATGTCAAGAGGAAAGGTGCAAAGATTGATATCTATAGTGATAAGCGTAATGAAGGTGAGCGATTGTATATTTGGTTTTTTTTATCTGCTTTTATCAAATATTACTTGTCGTTTGATATTTATTGTTCCTTATGTCTTTAAGAAACAATGCCGGATTGGGATCGAGAGACGGTGGAGAAAGTTGAGTCCAAAAAGACCGAGTATAGCCAGAATAAACAAACAGAGTTAGTATGTTTATCATTAATCCTTTGTCAATTTCTAATAATTGAACCAAGTTTTGTGGCATATTTGCTATTTACAGATTTAATTAGTTTTATTTAGTGTTTCTGAGTGTATGATTATGTATGTAAATGATATATGATGGATGCTCAAAAGAAACGTGAAAATAATGTTAATGATCCTTTTGCCTATCGGCAGAAATGGAGTTTATGGTACTTCGGTTAATTAGCCTATGAGTTGTTTAAAATGTTATATAAGAGTGGAATTTAGAGCCAAATTCATGTATTTGTTTTTTCTTTGGGACTCCTGAAGCGATTAGGGAAATTAAAGTTTGAACTTTATGCTGACATTTTGTTACGAAACCACCAGTTATCTTCACGTATGCTAGGAGGAAGAAAGAGAACAAAGCTTAATGATAAGCTTAATGATATGTGATGCTTTTTAATAGCTTTTAATTTTAAATAAATATGTTGCTGTAATCAGAGGGGTAAAGGGGGAAGTTTACATTGAAATTCTGTTAGGAGAAAACAATATAGTTGACAGGGGAGTGATCGAGAAGGGGGAGGAAAATTCTGAGGGAAAATGGGAGAGAGTAGGAGCTCTAAAAATCTTCTACGGTTTCATCTTGTTGATGGATAATTCTGGATGTTGAATGAGATTATTTTCTTTTGGCAGTATAGTTCTGTTGTTTTGTTCTTGGTATATTGTGGTTTTTTTTGGAGTGAACAGGGGCCATAACATTGGTATCAGAGCAAACGACTGGGGCGATGGCCGGAAAAAAACAATCTCAAGCACCAGGGAAGTCTATTGTTACAGATGAACCAATAGCGCAGGGAGACTTGTGGCTAGAAATCGGTAATATAAAGGAGAGCATTGCAAACTTAACTACGATCATAACCGATATGAAGACGTTGGCTGATACGGTGCATACGGCAGGACCTTGGCAATGGGATAAAGGTAAATGGAAGTCGACAGAGGAACAGGTGGGACAATCGAGTTGCCAAGGGCCAGATGAAAAAGGAGGAGAAGGATGGAAAGAAGAGCACCTGGGACGGAGGATGGAGATGCCCGTGTTTTCTGGCGGCGACCCGGATGACTGGCTGTTTCGCGCCGAGAGATTCTTCAATTTTCAGTCCCTGTCTGAGTATGAGAAATTCCAGTGGGTGGCGGTTCACATGGAGGGCGAAGCACTGGCTTGGTTCCAGTGGGAAGAGAAACGCCGGCCATTCAGGGGATGGGCAGACTTCCGGGGACGTCTTCTGGCACGATTCCGATCATCGTTGGATGGTACTCTTTCAGAAAGATTTCTGCAGATGAAACAGGTAGGGACGGTGCGCGAGTATCGTCAAGGATTCGAACGCGCTTCTTCCCATTTTTCAGACGTGCCCGACCACTTGCTGGAAGCGCAGTTCATGAATGGATTGAAGGATGACATTCGTGCTGAGCTGTTGGGAAGCCGGCCGGTGGGTTTGGATGAAATTATGCTGGCTGCGCAGCGAGCTGAGGACAAGCTCACACTGCTGACTAGAACGGGGCTTGGACCGGGTGTGAAGGGAAGTGGGCCGAACCGACTTGGCAATTCGGGCCCGGTCTCTGCGCACAAGACCACAGGCTGGTATTCTCCAGCGAGCCCGAGTCGTCCTTTTTCTTCCACGCCAGTAGCGCCTGTTGGACAGACAGCGAAGTCGGCCTCACCCATCGCCCAGATCAGTCGAACCGCGGGTCCTCTCCGGCGTCTGACGGAGGCCGAAATGGTGGCGAAGAGAGAAAAGGGCCTATGCTTTCGCTGCGATGAGCGCTTCTTTCCTGGACATCGCTGTAAAGCCAAGGAAATTCAGGTCCTCATTTGTTACGACGAGGATGCATCGGACGAGAATCAGAAGGTAGAAGAGAACGACACACCCACGGAAGATGACAGTCCCGCAGACGTGGAAATGGCGCAATTGTCTCTCAATTCCATGGTTGGTTTATCTTCCCCAGATTCTTTCAAAATTCGTGGCACTGTGATGGGGCAAGTGGTGGTTGTGCTTATTGACAGTGGGGCAACCCACAACTTCATTTCCCACCGGGTCATCAACAAATTGGCTATTCCAGTTGAGCAATCTAGCTCCTTTGCGGTGAAAACGGGGACGGGAACGCTAGTCAGGGGTACTGGCATATGTAAGGCTCTACAAATCAATTTTCCAGATTGTGTAGTTACTGAAAACTTTTTTCCCCTACGCTTGGGCAGTGCTGATCTGATTCTCGGGTTTAAATGGTTAAAAGCTCAAAATGAAATGTGTATCCAGTGGAGAACACTCACAATGCAGTTTTCGGTGAATGGCAGACATGTGGTTTTACAAGGGGATCCCAGCTTGGGTAAGTCTCTTATATCGCTTAAATCGTTGATGAAGCAATTTGAACAAGGGGATACAGGATTATTGTTGGAATTACAGGGCATTATGGCTGAAGATTTCTCCCTACTCCAACCAGAGGTCGCAACCTTATTAGACTCTTTTCCAGAACTGTTTGCTACGCCACAGGGACTACCACCCCAACGCGTTCTGGACCACCATATCGAGTTGGCTCAAGGCGCTCCTCCGGTGTCGATCAGACCGTATCGCTACCCGCACATTCAAAAGGATGAGATTGAAAAATTGGTGGGGGAAATGTTAGCGGCCGGAATTATTCAAGAAAGTTGCAGCCCCTATTCTAGCCCAGTGATTCTTGTCAAGAAAAAAAATGGAAGTTGGCGTTTCTGTGTCGACTACAGAGCCCTAAATAAGGTCACCATTCCTAATAAATTTCCCATACCACGGGTTGACGAACTCCTTGACGAATTGGCAGGTGCCACTATTTTTTCTAAGCTCGATCTAAGGTCTGGTTATCATCAGATTCGCGTATGCCCGGAGGACGTGCCAAAAACAGCCTTTAGCACACATGAGGGCCACTATGAATTTCTCGTCATGCCATTCGGGCTATCCAACGCTCCTTCCACTTTTCAGGCTCTAATGAATCAACTATTCAAACCCTATTTGCGGCGTTTTGTATTGGTTTTCTTTGATGACATCTTAATTTATAGTATGGATTTACAGGCGCACCTACATCATCTGGAGGTTGTACTAACCGTATTACAGGACAATCAGTTATATGCCAACCCTTCCAAATGTTTCTTTGCTCAACCTCAATTGGAATACTTAGGGCACATTATTTCTTCTAAAGGTGTAGCAGTGGATACTGCCAAGATAGAGGCTATGCTTCAGTGGCCTGCACCACGACATTTGAAGGAGCTCAGGGGGTTTCTGGGGCTCACGGGCTATTATCGCAGGTTCGTGAAAGGGTATGGAAAATTAGCTGCTCCCCTGACAGCCCTATTAAAAAGAGATGCCTTCTTATGGTCGAAGGAGGCCGAAACGGCTTTCCAACAACTTAAGATTGCTATGACGACGGTACCGGTGTTGGCGTTACCCGATTTTTCTAAGACATTTGTGGTGGAGACCGACGCATCAGGTAACGGTATTGGGGCCGTTCTCATGCAAGGAGGTCGGGTGATTGCATTTTTCAGTCAACAATTATCTCCAAGAGCGCAATGTGAATCGGTGTATGAGAGGGAGTTGCGCGCCATCGTGTTGGCCATTACTAAGTGGCGACCATACTTGCTCGGTCACCGCTTCATAGTTCGGACGGATCAACGAAGCCTTAAATATTTACTTGAACAACGCCTGGTCAATGTAGAACATCAGAAATGGTTAACAAAAATTATGGGTTATGATTTTGATATTCAGTACAAACCGGGGTTAGAAAATAAGGCAGCCGATGCTCTCTCTAGAAGGCCATCTACACCTACACTAGCTGCTCTTTCATTTACCACTATTCTGCCTTGGAAAGACATTGACAGGGAGATTCAGGACGACCCATTCTTATCTAATATTGTCTATCAACTTCAGCATCACAATGAAGGACCCAAGGATTATATATTGCGCAATAACCGCCTATACTTTAAAAATCGTTTGGTGTTAGCAGCCAACTCTGCATTAATTCCAACCTTGCTGCGGGAGTTTCATGGCTCAGCAATGGGAGGTCATTCAGGATCTGTTAAGACATATCAACGCTTAGCCGCCGAGTTTTGTTGGCAAGGTATGAGCCGGTGCGTAAGGAAGTTTGTGGCTGAATGTGATGTGTGTCAGAGGAGTAAATATCAAGCATTAGCACCAGCAGGCCTCTTACAACCCCTCCCGATCCCCACAGCCATTTGGGAGGACATATCCATGGATTTCATTGAGGGGTTGCCGTGCTCCGCGGGGTATACGTCTATCTTGGTTGTGGTGGACCGTCTAAGTAAGTATGCTCACTTTATCGCTTTGAAACATCCCTTTACTGCTCATTCTATCGCAATGGTGTTCATTAAAGAGGTAGTCCGACTACACGGTTTTCCGCGTTCCATTGTCAGCGATAGAGATAAAATTTTTCTGAGTATGTTTTGGAAAGAGTTGTTTAAGCTACAAGGAACTACTTTAAAGCACAGCTCTGCGTATCATCCTCAAACAGATGGGCAGACGGAGGTTGTGAACCGCTCTCTGGAGACATATTTGCGTTGCTTTACATCCGACAAACCACGTGTTTGGATTCAGTGGTTACCTTGGGCGGAATTCTGGTACAACACTTCGTTTCACACATCTACCAATATATCTCCTTTCAAGGCCGTTTATGGCCGAGAGCCCCCTCCAGTCATTCGTGTGGGCGTGGGAAAGGCTATTGTTCAATCAGTGGAGGACTTACTTCAAGAGAGAGATGGCATGCTTGACTTGCTACAAACTCATTTGTCTCGAGCTCAAGCACGCATGAAAGAGGTGGCTGATGGTTCACGAAGGGATGTCAATTTTATGGCAGGTGATTGGGTGTACGTGAAGCTACAACCATATAGGCAGCGGACATTAGCTCGGAAAAGAAATGACAAACTTGGACCCCGTTTCTATGGACCTTATCAGATTCTGTCGAAGATAGGGCAAGTCGCTTACAAGTTGAAACTACCGGATACTGCCCACATTCATAATGTCTTTCATGTCTCATTATTAAAGCGAGCCTTGGGTACGCACGATAGAGTCTCTGAATTCTCATCCACTTTGTCTGACGAATTGGAGCTGTTGGTGGAACCAGCTGAAGTTCTTGGTGAGCGGCCATTTCAAGGAGGTACCTCGTCCGCCCGGGAAGTCCTCATTCGTTGGGAAAATATGCCAAAGGAAGATGCTACATGGGAGCTGGCGGATCTTATTCGGAATCAGTTTCCTCACTTTAACCTTGAGGACAAGGTTGCTGTTTGGGCGGCGAGTATTGTTACGAAACCACCAGTTATCTTCACGTATGCTAGGAGGAAGAAAGAGAACAAAGCTTAATGATAAGCTTAATGATATGTGATGCTTTTTAATAGCTTTTAATTTTAAATAAATATGTTGCTGTAATCAGAGGGGTAAAGGGGGAAGTTTACATTGAAATTCTGTTAGGAGAAAACAATATAGTTGACAGGGGAGTGATCGAGAAGGGGGAGGAAAATTCTGAGGGAAAATGGGAGAGAGTAGGAGCTCTAAAAATCTTCTACGGTTTCATCTTGTTGATGGATAATTCTGGATGTTGAATGAGATTATTTTCTTTTGGCAGTATAGTTCTGTTGTTTTGTTCTTGGTATATTGTGGTTTTTTTTGGAGTGAACAGGGGCCATAACACATTTTTTGGTGACGTTAGTGGATTTCTGTACTTTTGCTCGTTTGGTTGAAAATCTGGGTAATTGAGTAATCATTATAGATTTAAAGCTTGTTGTCTTTCTGGAATGGATGCATTTTGGTATAACAGGCATTATATATGATGGCTTTATAGATGTTGACAACCTAGTGTGTGATGGCTTCTTATTGCGAGATTGAAGCATGATGTCCGCTCATTTGTCAAACAATCATATTCTTTCAGTGGTCATTGTAAATTTTCTCCATGGGAATCAGTTATTAGGACCCTATTTTCTTGCTACTTTCCCTTTCACTATAAATAATATTTATACAGGTTACTGCATTTTATGTAGGTTTGCAAGTTTGTCTTGGATGCGGTGGAAAAGAAAAGTATGGTTGCCCAAATGGTGGTAAAGATTGTCATTACAGACATGCCCTTCCACCGGGATACATCTTAAAATCTCAAATGATGGCATTTCTTGAAGAAGAACAAGATAAGCTCCCATCGAGGAAGAGATTGAAAATGAGGTTACAAAAATTTTAGTTTCCTTTATCTTTGCATAATTATTTCTGTTCAATTGAGTCATTTGATATCCCAGATAGGCTCTCTCTCTGTTTTTACTCTTTCCTGCACGTAATAGTCTTCTTTATTTTGGTATGTTACTTAGCTTGCAAGAGTCACATCCTCGACTCCAATGACTCCTGTGCTTTTTTCAATGGAAGAAGAAAAAAGATGGAGGAAAGAGACGCAGGTTTGGCTGCACAACAAGCAGAAAGGGCTAAGAATGATCGCACGAGGTTCTGTACTGTCATGTTGAGCTATCTTGTTTAGAATACATAATTCCTTTTATTTTTTCTCTGTTCTAGTGGCTGCGAATTGTTTCCTTCCAATGCAAGTTTGTTTGTGGATGATGCTGAGGCATTTGAACAATATCAAAGAGAAGGAGAACCCGAGGAGAACCCGGGGTTGAAGAACACCAGGTAAACCTTAGTCATTTTCATGTATTCATATTGGAGAGTTTTTCCAGAGGATGAGAATTATGTTTTCGAAATGTGGGTTCCATATGAAGATTGTATAGGATCATTCTTTTCAGATGTTTTGTACTTGATTGCCATAGTTGTCGTGGTCTTTACTGGCTCTGTTGCGTGAATGTTAGTTCAACTCTCAATTTTCCCAACCAGCAAACAATTTTTAGTATCTGTTTTGTCTTAGTCTTGCTTTTTCGGAGGTTTCTGTTATGGTTCTCCGTCGCACTTCATTCGATGGCACTTCACTCAGTCTTCTTTACAATTAGAACCCTCCATCGGTTAAAACCATGACACATTTGGTTAAATGATTTCTCCCCACAAAGAAGAGATGCAGAATTTAAATCTTTCCATGGTGAAAATTATTGGAGATTGAACCATGTTGCTGGGGAATGGGATTCACCCATGTCATGACCCCCCGGTTGAGGGTTTTGACCGGTGGAGGGTTCTGACCAGAAAGGAAGTCGAGTGAAGTACGACGGAGAACTATAACAATTTCTTTGCCATACTTTCAATTTTTAGATGTTAGTTTATCTTAGTCTAGCTAATAGGGAGGTTTTTGCGGTTTTCCTTGCCACACTTTTATTTTGATGGTGTAGTTGTTAATAAGAGAAAGCTATGACAAACGGAGTTTCATAATTCGTGTCATGCTGTGCTTGTGTCCCTGGGGAACGGGATGGATTAATAGAGCTGAACATCCTTTTGGTCTTCTTCAATATTAGGAAATTTATTTGGGAACGATTCGTTGGTGATTGGTTACTTGAAGTCAAGTAGTACTTGCTTTCCTGTGCTTCAAGAATTACTGAAAATTTAGACTTTTTTTGAAGTTAAAAAAAAAAAAACTATGCAGCCCTAAAGTGATAAAAAGATAAGTTGAAATGAGATGAATCTCCTTTTCTTAAAGACTAATCAGCATCTTTTACTGTAACTTTATTATGTGACATTTGAATAACAATTAGTCCTCGGTGCAATTATTGGTCAAAGATAGATCGGAAACAGGTGGACGAAGCAGCTCAACTATATGCACTAGGAGTGGCCCCTGACAACGACGAGCTTGAAGCAAGTTTATCAAGAACGTCAATCCAGATCAATGAGCCAGGTATGAAGGCATCTTGAGACCATTTCTTGCAGCATTTTCAGTAGAGGTTTCGTCATGGGTTAAGAAGAGAGCATTTGTCTCGCTATTTAATCAGCTAAGAGAAAATGACACTATGTATGTACTGGGACGAGGTATGTCCTTAGCCTTGCACTTTGAATTATGATAAATCTGTTTGCAATGAGAGAGATCCCAGAATAGTTTTGACCTTCCTTTGGTAGTAAAAATCTGTTTGTTCTTCTCGTACTATGTTTCTATTGACATATTACTCCTTTTGGCCAAACCCAGTACCCACATCACAGAAGAGAATAGAAAGATTCATTCTTTCTGTACTTCTTTACTATGAAATTAAAAAGGTCAGGCTACTGGGATATAGCCTTTTCCTCGACGAGCGAGATTAATTAATCTTTTCTTTATAAAGTTAAAGAAATAATTAAATATTTAATTTCCTTTTTTTGGAATTTTGTTCTCTTGGTCGCCATAAACTCAGATCTAAACACGATTCTTGTTTTTCCAGCTCATATTAATTTGTATGCCACCTATTAAACACTTGGACCCCACGCTCTCAATAATCGGGACCAACTCAAACATCATATTCATCAACCCGACACGAACTAGTTCATGACGAATTCTAGAGATGTTGTTACTTATTAAACCAAAATTCAAAATAATAAAAATAATAATTAATTAATGCGTGAATGAACTAATAAGTCTTTCCTTTCCTTTTCCAATTAACTCGGTGGGCGAAACAGTTGTAATAGTTTTGGTTTTGGTACTTCAATTTAATGGGTACCATTTCAAATTTAATGATTGGTCAGAAGACTCCACAACATAATTCCACGGGCAACAAGCAGACAAGCATCGCACGTTACGGTCTGGGTGAAAGAGCGCGCACAGCAGATCGGATGGTTGGCTATTTATGTAAATACATAAATGATTGAGGGCTTCAAGTAAGCGATGTGATTAAAGATTAGCCTGCGAAAGGATAGGAGGAAGCCACGTCATTCGCTTGTATAGTCCCTCCAAAACCTCGTACCCCTTGCCGACACAAGTACAACTTTTCCCCATTTTCCCATTTTCCCATTTTCAATGACTTTTTTTTTTTTAATATTAATTAAAGTTTTCAATCCTACTTTAAACATTCCCATTAATTTATTCCATTTTTTTACTTAAAAAATTAGAAATTAAAAGTAATAATATCTACCATTATATAAAAGGAAGGATCTCTCTAAATGATCCTACCAATAAAATAAATAAATAAATATTAATATTGTCAATTACTAATTTGATATTCTATTAAATAATTTTTTTTCTTTTAAATATAAATATTATTATAAAATTTCTTTGTAAAATATAATATTTTATTTAAAATAATTATCATTTTTTTACTTTAATTTATTTATTATTTTATCTCTATCTTATCTTATCTTTTATAAATCTTTTTATATTTTTTAATGTATTTTAATTTTTGCATTTTACTTTTTATTTCTAGCTTATTTAATAAGTTTACGAAATCTTATGACTTTTAATTTTTTATTTTAATTTAGTTTGCAACATCTTTAATCTATTTGAGAGGCTTCATATCTCATTTAAAAAAATTCTTAAAAATTGAGCAATAAATGAAGAAAATTCACTTATTTTATTTAAAATAATTCAATAATTACAGAATTATCTAACATTAACATTCAATAAAAGTGAGGATAAAATTAATTTCACATTTTATTTCTTTTTTCTTTTTCAAGTAAATCCGTCGTCGTTTTGATGTTTTGATCTCTAAATATAGTATTATATTAATTATTTTTTAGTCATGATATTTTTCACGTTTTTGTCTTATTTATGATTTTTATTTATTTTTAATTGATGGTCAATATTTTTAGTTTTGTCTAATCCTTTTTTCTTTCTTTTAATGCATGATAGTTAGATGGATGTCAATCTTTAACCATCCTCTCTCTCAATTCACGTGTGCGACTGTTCAATTTTTTAATTTATTTTAATGGACAATTGTCCTACATTCAATACTCACTCTCTTTTAATTATTGTCTTATTCGTGGTTTTTATTTTTTATTTTTTATCCTAACAACAAATTTTTTAACTCTTTATCTTCTAATACAATATCTTTGTATAGTTTATTATTTTATTTTAGGTCATCGTTATTTTTGTTTTATTTACTTTAACCTTAACATATAATTGTATAGTAGTTTTGTTTTTTATCTAATTTATTTTTATTAGATTTTCTTTGAACATTGGATTTATTTCATTTGTATTTGTAATTTACCATTTTGACCTTCAATTATAGTTTTATTAACTTTTTATGAAATTTTGTTTTTTTTTTACATTTTCTTTTTGCCTTTTGATTTAATTAGTTTTTTAAAATGTCAGATAGAATTAATTTCTTTTAACATTTTCATTTTTTTATTTTTTTTTATTTTTCTCACTAATTATTATTTGTTTTAAACTTTTTAGGTGAATAAGACAATAAAATAAGTGAAATATTGCAAACTTTATCATTATCTATGTGCTTTGTAATTGCAAAATTTTGGTTTTTTTCTAATTTAATATATTAATATTTATCAAAAATTTTATTTTTTATTGTATTGATTTAAAAAAAATTATAAATAAATTCTTTATATAACTTAATATTTTATTTTAATTTATTCTGATTTTTGTTTTATATATTGCAAGTTTTATTATTCTCTCTCCATTTATAAATGCAAAATTTCGGTCACGTTCCAGATTCGTCGATATTTTAATATACTAATATATTTTATAATGATTATATTTTAATTTTTTCAATTTTTTTTTCTTATAAATAATTTCTTTTATTTTTCAAACATTGTTACCATCATTTTCTTTGTCATATCTTTCATTCTATAAAAGTCAAAATAGAATTAATAATTTTTTATATTTTATTTATGAATGGAACCAATGAAATGAACACATGAGATTCCAGTAAACTACTACCTGTAACAGTTGTACACACATGTATTCATGTCGACAACATATTGTACGTTGTCGTTGTTTACCTCAAATCATGCAGCTCTCGCAAATATAGCACTCCTATTTTTAATTGCACGTTCTAACTTCAGAAGCTTTTTTCTTATATGAGGACAACAAATGTTTGTTGACGAGACCAACTTCCCATATTTTTTCACAATCCTGGTCATCAAACACTGTTGGATCATCTCGAACATGGTCAGAATCGGTTTATCCCTAACAGGTAATTGAACTGCATTGAATGACTCACATACATTATTCAATCATAGTTCACACTTGGAAATCGAAGAAAATGCATGATTAGCCCAATATCTAAGGTTTGTGCCTCGAAGATATGTTTAGGCATATAGGTTACTCTGATCTAGATTTCTTATTTCTCTCTCGAAATGAAAAATTGTGTCTGTCCTGACTGCATTCCACATTGCATCTCTATATGCTCCACAACGAAATTGATTTTTGAAATTTGCGTACATATGCTGGAGGCAGTAGTGGTGTTCATCTGACAGTAATTTCTGCTGCACAACAGGCAACAACCCCTAATATTTGAAAGGGCAATATAGTTAACCTATAATGATATAAATACTAGAATGTCTCAATATTTGAAAGAGCAATCGAAAATGCATTATACATTTTGTCGATCCGAAATAAATGTTCATCTGTATCATGATCCAATCTTTAGGCCATCTTTCAATAATTTCAAAAACCACGTCCATGAATCCACACACTATGATTCCACATTGACAACAACAATGAGGTATATTTCATCATTGTCATTAATGCTGACGATTGGTAGTAATTGATCAAGACACAATTTCTTTATATGTCAACCATTCAAACAGATAATATGTCTACAACACTGCAACAAACTTGTATTGCAATCAGTCATACACATATATATTCTTTTGAATACACATGACTCGTTATCGGCAGAGTCGACCAAGTAAGTCTGTAGGCCTAATGTGCTACTTGGATTTAATCTATGTATTTATTTTGCGTACGACCACTATAGCTTGTATTTTTCATCGTCATTCCCTTCATTATGTTTTTTAGTTTTGCTTTTTGCTTTTCTGGTAAGACTTTGTGTAATGTTGACATTCAAATTCTTCCTCACTATTTCGATAAAGGAAAGAAGTTTCTACGTATGTTGACTTTTGAAACTATCCAAATTATGATTTGCCACCCATTTTGAAGTAGCGTGTTGATTCTTAATTTTTTCTGAACAATTGTGATAATCGTTGAAACTCTTTATTTGAAACGTAACCTTATTTTACATATTCGATTCATGCAGTCGTCAATCACATTTGTCTTCACACACTGTCGTCAGTCGTCGATATTCACTTTTAATGAATTTGATCTCATAACTATTATTCAAAACATATTATGTGATTTATTCTCTAATTATTTTTAAATAACTATATTTAAATCTCATCTAAATTTATTCTCTTATTGTATATTTTACATATCATCATCCTCTAAGTTGATAATTAGCTTGCTTTTAAATTAAAAATAAAAATAAAAGCATAAAAGTCATATCCACGTCTTTCATGCATCGCATGTATTAATATATAAGTAAATAAATATTCAAGGATGAGGACCAGCTTAAAATAATAATAACAAAGTAACAGTATTATATTAGCTATATGCCTATATCTGCGTTATAATGAATGAATAAATAAATAAATCCAACATTTTTTTAACTTAAAAAAGAACCTTGGTGATATAAGCAGTGACGTTATTCACCACTTCCTGCCGCTCGTGGAATGCACGCGTTTACGTACGGTCACATCGCACAGCTAACAGAAACCACTATTACACATAAGCACGCGCCACGTCAGGCGTGAAAGTCTTGATGCTTCCACCTTATCCTCCCATGCATATCTGCACTTGACGTGGCTTAAGGTAATTGGTCCTTGTATTTTAGATCACATGAGTTCCCTAATGAAAGATTTTAGCAGTTTAGTTAATTACGAATTAAAATAAAACCTTTCCTCTTTTATGTCAACGTCCTTTGGTTGGTAAAATGTACGCCTACGTCAACACTAATAATAGAAATTTATATTTTTTAAATAATAATAAAATACTAATCATTCATTTTCATTTTCATTTCCTAAATCAAGTAATTTTAATACTAAATCTTGTTGGAAAGCTAAATAAGTAAAAATTAAAGAAAAAAATAATCATATAAATAAAGGAAAAGTAAATTCTACGTATTATATTTTAAACAATACACTACTAGATCATAACGTAAGTTGATTATATTTTATATTAAGAAATTATTAATTGACATATTATATAATAAAAAATAATGGAAAAAATGGAGAAAAGATAGCTCCAAATAAGTTATGAAATGGGTAAACCTTAAAAATGAGTAGTTTTGGTAATATTTAGAGTGCAGATGGATGAGCTCTGAGCAGTTGAGCACCACAAAAACAAAGAACCGAACATTGAAATCATAGGTAGGGCTTTTGAAAGATTCTTGTCCTGATATTTTATTTTCCAACCTTTTCTTATTAACTTTCTCAGCAACCAAACAACATTGTTATTATTGTTTCTCTCTCTTCCCTTCAATTATTTCCTTTGTACTTTTCGTGTGTGCAGTGCAGAAAAGATGGACGACCAAGATTCAATCATGCTTCTGCTGCCTTTCTATTGGTAGCAATTTGATTAGTTCTGCTTTCTGTTGCCTGTCAGTGACAACTGACTACACCTCTTCTCACAATTAAGGTTTCTCTCTCTCTCTCTCTCTCCAGCAAGTACTATCTTATTTCTTAATGGGGCTGTTCGCTTTTGATCTGCCTAAATACTAGATTAGTCCCCTAATTAATTATGTTTTGTTTATTTATTATAATTGTAAAGTTAACGACCTTTTCCTTGGAACAATCATCATCTGGGTTATTGTGAGAAGGAAAAAAATCCAGTCAACAAAATAATTATTATAATTATGATATAATTTGGCAAAATTTTAAGATAATTTTGTATTATTAATAGGAAGATGGGAAAGAAGGATTATCCATCTAATCTAATTATTAGTGTGATTGGTGAATACCCTTTTATACTGTTAATTATTAATTATTGTAATATTTTGCTCCCATTTAATTAAATAAGAGCTTTAAAAAGTTTGGGAAAAGTGTAAATACGACGAGTTGGTGGGGGTTACAAGTAATTTCCGCAGGGGCTAAAATGAGAAATTTCCAATAAAAAATAGTAAGATTTGGGCCTACGACTTGCCTTTTGGGGATCAGAAGAGACACCTCCTTGTGATGCACGTGATGGCAACCAGCGATTCAGACAACTACTTAGACATTAGTTCTCTTCATCGGACGGCTAATAAACTATTCTTTCCACGTGTACGTCAATTTCAACGTAAACAGAAAATAGTAAGTTCTATCCACAGACACTAATTTCTCTTCCCCTATTGTCCAACAATTTTGGGGTTACGCCACGTCGGTCATTATATTTTAGGAAAGGACAACTCCGTATATTTCATTTAACCGGCAGTGTTTTTTCTAAGTACTTAGTTAATTGACTTTTTTGATGAAATTTATGTTAAAAAAATAAGGAATTTAATTTATTCACACGGAGCTTATTAAATTAATTAATTTAATATATAAAATATTAAGAGTAAAAAAGTTGGTTGAGATTTAGTAGAAATAGTCTGACCAAATAAATAAGGTTGAAAATTTAAGTGAGTGGGGCCACCCGCTAATGAAAAGTCCAAATTAAGGTATAGTAGTTAACGTTGTGGACTAGGATTAAGGATTATGCCCGGTGATTACCTACGAATCAAAACACGCCACGTGGGAATCGAAAGTAAAGAATAGAGAAAACGAAAACGCGGGCAAAATTATTTACCTCTTGTGGAATGTGTTCTTTTTCCTACGTGTGAATTCAGTGCTTTGGTCTCTGTTTATTTTACTTTTTTCTTTTTAAGCTCTTTTTTAAATTTGCTTAAATAGCAATTATATGGCACGTTGAAAACTTAATTTTCAAGAAAAAATAGCAATGTTAGACAAATAAATAAATAAATTGGGTATCCCCCACTCTCTAATTTAATTCCATGTACAATTGGACCTTTAACTAGACAATAAGTAATGTGTTATTATTCATAATGTTGACATTTCGAAACCTTTAATATTAATACCCTTAACTTCACGGCTACTGATGGGCCACATTATTTTTCAAAAAAATTGACTTTGCTACGGTGGGAAATAGATGATCAATTCATACGCTTTGACAATATATTACACTCCATTTAATCTTCCTCGCATCATTCATTAGATGAATAATAATGTCAACCAACGATGTTGAATTTTCTTAGATACATTTATTTCGTACATGCGAAGAAATCTTTCATAGTTGACGAGTTAAATATATAATATAATTGTCCGCGTATAAAAAAAAAATGTAACATTAATAATGCGAATTAATTTTAGTTTGAATTATAAGAGACATATATTACAATTATGTAGTTGTACAATGTTTAATAGACATAGCAGTCGGCAGGTTAAATGGTCAAAAAGGCTGCGTGCTACATAGATAAAAGCTGTTGATTTTGTCCTTTGCTACTCCGGTCATAATTGTGTTTCGATTAAAAAAAAAAATTTATCTAATTTTGTTTTATTTTTATAATTTAAGAAAACATGGTATGATTTGAGAATTAATTAAAGTAAAAAAAAGGTTATCTTCTTATCCGTTCCTATTTTGACGTCGAAGTGATTGAAACATCAAGGAAATCTACTATATTTGTACCTTCAAATACCAATTTAAGTAATTAAGATTCTAAGTTCGAGACTGATAATATATTGAAGGGACTAATTAAGGATTAGTAACATGTTTTGATAGTTAAAGTAATAAATAAATATTAAAAGTCAAAAAAATTGTAAAAATAAATTTAAGTAATGAAAAGTCAAAAATTGGTGCTAGTAGGGACAATGATGGGGAGAGGTTTTTTTTTTTTAATAATTTGTAAGGTATGTTGTATTATGTTATTAACGTTGTATTGGAAGTGCATCCAACTGTACAATTGAAAACAGATTATTAAATAAACTAATTAAGAATAAATTGGGTTTAGAAAATATAATATAATAATTAAGAAAAATGGTCAAAAAGTAGAGAAACTGAAGTATGAATCAACCCAAAAGATGAACGACGAGTAATAATGTCTCTAGCTTCTTCGTTTACCACGTCCCTCTTCTCTCTCTCCTTCATCTACTTCTCCTCTCTCTCCCTGTCTCTCTCTCTACCTATACTTCCTACTTTTGAGGCGTTTCTCTGCGATTATTTGTCCGCAGAAGACAGGCTGCATCGCTCCTCTCCTCTCCTCTTTGATTTCTCTCTCCTTCTGTTTGGCGGTGTTTCTTTTGTGTGTACATGTCCGTAGTTGACATCACTTCTCGATTCATTAAGGTTTCCATAATTTTCTCACACGGAGAAAGTTCTGATTTTTCTGAAGGAAGCTGGGTTTTTCCCCATACGCTGTGAAAAAGTTTTGAAATAAAATTTTGGGTTCATTGCCATGTAAAAACGAGTTCGTGAAAGATCTGAAACTCTGACGGGAGGAAGATGATGTTGGATCTTAACTCTGGTGTTACTGTTTCTCGTAGTGATTCAATGGAGGTCGAAGATTTCCCAGCTAATTCAGTCACTCAAATGGAAGATTCAGGCACTTCAAATTCCTCCATTGTTAACGCAGAAGAAGCTCTAGCTCCAAGTTATAGTGGAAAAGACGAAGATTCTTCAAACAACTCGTCCGGATTCATTTTCGGCATCATGAGAAAACAGATGGAAAGCGATGGAGCCAATTGGGTCGATGATGCAAACCCATCACCTGAACTACTCACCCAGCCTCTTTTTCCGGTCGCCGCAAACGGGAAAGACTGGGATTTGGAGCTTCGGTTGGGATTAGCTGCCTCGGCGACGCCTCAGTGGTTGAACTTGTCGTTTCCCGACTCCGGTGGTGGTCAAACGGAGCTCAAAAGTTTTCAGCAAAAGCAACAGCTAGTGAGGAAAAGCCGGCGAGGTCCGCGATCTCGGAGCTCTCAGTACCGTGGCGTCACGTTTTACCGGCGAACCGGCCGGTGGGAATCGCATATCTGGTAAATAAAAATAAACTATGATCTCTAACTCAGTTTTCGATCTTGTTTTCTTAAATTTCATCTCGTCTTGTTTACAGGGATTGTGGGAAACAAGTATATTTGGGTAAGTGAATAAGATTATCTTCGTTGATTACCAAATTGTATTGTTTTAAAAATTATTTATTGAATTTCCCCCCTCTTTTGCTGACTTTTTCAGGTGGATTTGACACTGCTCATGCTGCAGCTAGGTGAGTTTCCAGATTGACTTGTTGTCAAAAAACTTACTATAAATAAATATATATTCTTTTTGGATCTTTTGGCTTGGAAATTTACTAAATTTGGATAATGTTCTTATGCTCTTTAGAGCATATGATAGAGCTGCCATTAAATTCCGAGGAATTGATGCTGATATCAACTTCAACATCAGCGATTACGAAGAAGATATAAAACAGGTTGGAATTTGATCGATCAGTTGCGTATAACCGATCTAAAATTGGATTTACAGGTTGAGAATTGTTTTTTTTTTCCTTTGCAGACTAAGAACTTGACCAAGGAGGAATTTGTGTACATTCTTCGCCGCCATAGTAGCGGGTTTTCTCGAGGGAGCTCAAAATTTCAAGGTGCTATGTTTCGAAAGTGTGGGCAATGGGAGGCCAAGGTCGGGCCGCTGCTCGGAAAGAAGTAAGATTAGTGTTCATTTTACCTTGATTAAGCCTTTGTTTGTTTAGTCTTCTAAATTTAATTAGTCTATGGAAGCAGTGCATCAAAATTCTCGAT
Organism: Begonia masoniana; assembly: GCA_022432975.1. NCBI lineage: Eukaryota > Viridiplantae > Streptophyta > Magnoliopsida > Cucurbitales > Begoniaceae > Begonia > Begonia masoniana. Next base: position 2,430,455 of record CM039504.1, read on the forward strand.
AATGTAACGAATTTGGTGACCTTAATTTAGGGTTTATGATCAGATGAATGTAAAGTGCGCTGCCAGCGATATTGTATCAGAGCACGGCTCGATGACTTCCAACAACGAGATTAATCTAGATGCATTCAGAGGTACGAGATTGTACTAAAATGTAATCGGTTATCCAGATGATGTTACGTCGATCGCCTGATTTCATCTTACGATGAATTTTGATTCAGGGAATGGAGATAATCTTGATCTGAGTCTTGGGGATTTCACAAAATAAAGATGGTTTAATTGGAAATGAGAAAATGGGAGTCATCAGCTGCCATGTTAATGGTGATGAAAAGCTCAACGCAGAGAGAACGAAGGTAAGTTTGATCTAAATTGGTCCAAACGCTTACTGAGAACTTATTTATTTTTTGTTTTAATATAAGATTTTTTTCATGTGACGTGTGGTGGATAGTAGTCCTTGTCTTCACCAATAACTGTTAATGATTGAGGACCATTTTTGTCAGATGGACGGCTGTGATGCATCATGTGTGGATGGACGACGGCCTCGGAGCGTTGCAATAGCTTCACAGCATCTTTCCAAATTTGGCTCCTATCCAGGTTTCCGACCAAACCATCTGGTACTTTTTTTTGCTTCTTTTTCTGTCATCAAAACCTCAAATTTGCTGAGGAATCAGGCTTAGCTAATGTCGACGAATTAAAGAAATAATTACTTGCTAAATGAGGATGGAGTTGATGTGTATTCAGGAAAGGATAGCAGAGAAGAGGAATGAAGGCGTTGTTGTGTCGTCTTCTTCGCCGCAGAGGTTCACTAACTGGGCATGGCAAATGAGTGGGAGTGGGAAAGTACCCCCTGTGCCAGTGTTCTCCATTGCAGCAGCATCATCAGGATTCTCTTCCTTCCCTCCTGTTGCTCCACCGCTGGCCATCCCGTTTAATCAACCGACCACCAGCCCTCTCCAGTCCTAGTTTCCTCTGTCCGATCCGATCCGACCCCCTCCCCGCTGACCTCCCCTAAGCGACAGTTGTTTTGCTCCCTTTAATGGCGCATGTGTTTTGTACAATGTTTGATTCTGCGAAAGTTGCAGATTTTTCACATGTTAATTGTTGTAATATTCGAAGGCAATGGATGTCTACGCATTCCCTATTGATTTCTATTATCTTTAGCGTTTTTCATCAATTTTGTCGATCAATATCAAAACATACTGATTCATTGATTTTATTATAATTTTTCTTGCAAAAATACAAATTTTCTACTTGTTAGAAGGTAAGAACGTTTTACATCACATTAAAAATTGGAACTTGATGGATCATGTTGTTGGTATGTAACAATGGAGTCCAGGCCCAGGTATGGGGCCTGTAGTTTTCTACGTAAACAAGCAAACCCAAGAGAGAAATGGAAGGTTGGACCTAACTGGACGGAGATAGACCAAGGGCGAAGAAAAATGACTGTCTTTACGATTTGTCTGAGCTCAAATACTCTGCTGCCTACGCTATCGAAGAAGAAATTTGTACGCATTGCTCTCAAAGATTGAGCGGAGCCCAAAGCGGAGATGTTGCGCTCCGTTGATTCTCATCTTTGGACCTTTCGTCATCTTCCTCCAATGTTGCTTCTTCATCTTCTTCGAGTTTCACCCATGGAGTCGGAGATTCAGGAGGAGCGAATTAGGGATCGTTTGTGGTTGTGAGGTGTATTTCCTCTTTGCCTTCATTGGGATGGAATGATCCATTCTCTTATTCGGAAGTTAACGAGGGAAATTCATGCAGCCTCGATGAGGATTTCAACTGTGGTAATTCAGGTAGCGGGGAGGAAGATGCTAGGCCCGCCATTCCCGTCAGAGCTTATTTCTTCTCCACGAGGTTTGTCTTCTGTTTCCCACATTTTATATAACAATTCACGAAGCAATTGCAGATTATGTTGAGAATATTTTAGATGCTGTCTCTCATTTTACTCTTTCTTCTAATTCTCATGGTTTTAGCGTGGACTTGAAGAGCTTAGTGGAACACAACAAACCCAATTTTATCCCACCATCTTCTGGCATGACAAACTACATACTACTTAAGTTTGGAAATCTCTCCAATTTCAAAGTAAGTTTCATTCCTTTATCCATTTTGGTTTCATATTCCTAACCTTTGATTCCATGTTGGATCTTAAATTCACATTCAATTACTTGGTTTTACAATGGGGAATGAATGTTTCAGTCTGAGACACCATTGGTTGGCTCTGCCTCCGTGGCCGCGATTGTCTTGCGGTTGTTTTTAAAATGGATTGTATAGATAAAGAGAAAGATTAGAAGGAGAATAGAGATTATTTTAACTAAGAACGATAAAAAGTGAGTCTACGCACACTTGGCTATGAAAAGAACTTCTTTTTTCATACATAGCTATTATTGTGAACCAAGTCTTCAAAGATGATCATATTGTGATGTATCTAGATGACCTAAGCCATTGCGAAATAGCAATGAATTCAAATAATTTAACAGATAGCTAGAATACCGAGTATCCAAATTAAAGTAATCTTTTTATGTCTTCGGTCCATGACATAAATATCATTTATAAAATTCGCATTACATCATAATGTGATAGGTTTAATGTGGTAGTATCCTAGGTTGTTTCATGTGACGTGGCTAGAAGAGATAAGGATTGAACGGGACTGATGTTGAAATAAGTCGCGAGCATCGATGTTCTTCAGCATGGGACAAAATTTTTGTATAAAAAGCTATATTTCCATCACATCCAGATTTTAGTTCGATAAAGTTTCGTTGAGAGCTCTATAATTTGTTAGACCATTTGCCTTCCATGCGTTAAATATACTCGCCAGAGTAATTACAGAGCTTGATTGTGGTTCATTTTTGCAGAATACGAGGTAACAGAAAAGCCTGATTTGAACACATGGATGGAAGGTGGATTGGATTACATAAAGCTGCAGTGTTTGAACATCGATGGAATTCGAACAATCGGTAGTGTTCTCGGTCAAAGTATTGCTCTCGATTACTATGTACGACAGGTAAAAATTTGACGCCCTCCATTTGGTTCATTTCATAATGGAAAATATATGATGACTGGTTCAAAACAAAACCCGTCTTAGGTCGATGGAATGGTTGCAGAATTTACGGATATAAATCGTGAAATGGAAATGAGCGGAAAGTTCAAAATGCAGAAGAAAAAGCTTTTTCAGTTAGTGGGGAAGGCAAGCTCTAATCTGGCCGATGTAATTCTTAAGCTCGGGCTCTTCGAGAGGTAGCAGCCAGTCCTCGATATTGATCGGGATTTTTGAAATGTCATTTCCAAACTTTGAATGATGCAATTAAAATTAGCTAAGCTATTTGCATTTGGCGTTTTCAGATCGGACATAGCATGGAAAGATGCAAAATTCGCACAAATATAGGAAATATCTAAGGGACGAGTTTGAGTTAACTCAGAGATTTGCGAGTCTCAACTTTAATCATAGTGTTTAATTATAATTATAAGACGATAATTAATTAATTTTCTAAGAATTAAATCTTTGAAATAGAAAATGAAGAGGATTAGGAAATATAAGGTTCCGAGAAAAGTGGGAGATCAAACAATATCACAATCAACGGTGATTGCCGTCGATCTGAATCGCAACCAACGGTAAAGATCGAATAAGGAGGGCTTCTCTCTCTCTCATCGTCTCCAGCGTTCGATTGTTCTACGCTCTCAAAAGAAACCATTCCGCCAATCGTCTGTCTCTGTGTCTCTCTCTCTTTCTCCAAACGCGCGCCAAATACAAAACTCTTCTCTCTTTAACTGCAGGTACTGTTCAGATTTTCATTGCAAACTTCTTCAACCGCGCATGAGCTCTTGAATTTCTATGTATTAGTGTCTGTCTACGTTTATGTGGCTAGGGTTTGAATTATATGGCGGAGGCTCCGACGAGTCCAGCTCGTGGGAGCCACGAGAGTGGCGGCGAGCAGAGTCCGAGAACCGGAGTGCGAGAGCAAGACCGATATCTTCCTATCGCTAACATTAGCAGGATCATGAAGAAGGCGTTGCCTGCCAACGGCAAAATTGCCAAAGATGCCAAGGATACAGTCCAGGAATGCGTCTCCGAATTTATCAGCTTCATCACTAGCGAGTACTTTTCTCATCCTTGATTATTTTCTTAACTTTTTCCGTTGTTTTTTAAGCGTTGGTGGTTGGAATCGTGATTTTCCTTTCTGTTATGGCCGGAACACGGATTGCTTTGCCGTAGTGTTTATTCTACAATTATTAGGCATATTTGCAATGTGCAATTCTTTGTTTAGGTTTCCGAAATTCAATTACTCCCCGATGTTTTTATTTTGCATTTTTTTTTTTTTTTACTTGGGAATGTCAATCGTTTAGGGCCAGCGATAAATGCCAGAAAGAGAAGAGGAAGACAATCAATGGTGACGATTTGTTGTGGGCAATGGCAACGTTAGGATTTGAGGACTATATCGATGCGCTTAAGGTGTACCTAAATAGGTATAGAGAGGTGAGTCATGGGTTTTTATTCTGGTTTGTCTCTTGATTTCTATATCTATTTACTGTAATTGTTTGGTATGTTCTGTTGTAGAAATTCGTAAAAATTATGTTCAAATGCTTCCTCGATTACTTTTTTATAGCATCGGTTGCGATATTTTGGATGTTGTTGGCCAACGAGAGTTTGAGACCATTATTCTGTTCCTAATTTTTTATTTATTTTAAAATTTACGTTTTGATAAGTATGTTGAACATCAGGTTTATTGTTTTTTAAGAGGTAGTGGAGGGAGAAGCGTGATTAAAATTAAACCTCGAGTCTAGTGCCGAAAGAAAGTTCTGTTCTTTTTCTCGCTTAAGCTTTTCAGCTCATCATACTGTTCTAACCACACTTCTTTTTCTTTTCTTATCAATATTGGTGGCTTAATTCTGATGCCATAGTTGGAGGTAAATAAAGCAACGCCCTTTTTCTTGATTTCTTTCTCTTTTTCTATCTACCTTTGAGTTGTGAATATTCTGCTTTGTTTGACATTGAAGTTGATATTGATTTACGTGCAAATTATGATCTTTGGCAGGGTGATGCTAAAGGGTCTGCCAGAGGTGGTGATGACTCTGCTAAACGAGATGCAGTCGGCGTCCTCCCTAGCCCAAATACACAGGTTTAGTTTTACCTTTACCTTTTCCAATGTCACATACTTTGCTTTATGAGAAGTTTATTCTATCCATATCTTTTTTTTTCCTCTTTTGAACAAAATGGCAGTTCCTACCACAAGGGTCGTTGAGCTACATCAATTCTCAAGTAATACTCTCTCTCTAGTGGCATGGGAACAATTGCATAAGCATTATTTTTTGTCTTAGATAAATTATTGAAAATGTTAAGACAACATTTATGCCAGCTTGTTCTTGACAAATTGGATGCATGTTTATCGTTATGGTTATCTAAATCATCTGTTACACTTCTATGTGTTTGCTCATGAGAGTATGGCTAATGGACGGGGCATTTTCAACACAATTATTGCTAACTAATTTAGTCTTAATAACGTTGTTTTGAGACAAACCTAGGTTCTCGTCCCAGAGATCACTATAGTTTGGTGTGTTATTAATTGGGAGAGTCTGAATTGACTAAGAAAACGTGCTATACTGCTTTTAAATTGGTTACTCTTTCATCGCCTTATGCTTCTAAAGTTGATGGGACAACTATGATATATACTTTCTGACACTGTCCTGATTAAAACTAAAACTTAATAAGTCTCACTGACCTATTTTTGGAAATCTTCATATAGGAGTCTGGAAAATAGTATCTAATTTAATGGAATAGACTCACTGGATACTCTGAAATGATATTTTTTTTTTCCACATCATTAGCCTTATAGTTCTATTTGGTCATTTGCTATCAATAACGAAAATTAAAAACAGACAAGTGATGGGTACAGTATATTTGCAATTATCCAAATATGCGAGGAGTATTGATTGGAATAGTTTGGTTGAGATTTATTGTCAGGAAAATATGTAACATGCCTTTTTTGACATTTTCTGGTGCAGGGGCAGCATATGATCATACCTTCTATGCAAAACAATGAATAGGAGTTTTCAACTTTTGACTTGACTTTTTAGAAACTATCAGGTGAGTTAGAATGTTTGATTTTCTGCTTAAATAGCATCTTTAATTTATAAATGATTTGGCCTATTTAATTTGAAAAGGATTTGCTTAGTTCTGTTTCTATCCTGGTTTTCCTAAAGGGGGGTGTGCTTGTATTTTATTGATGCTCACGTCAACTACGTTACATTTATTTTATCTCTTTGTCTAATTTAGTTTGCATTTTGCCCATTCATTTTGAAGGCTGAAATATTCTTTTTCCATGTTTTGTTTTTTGCCAATGATTTGAACAAGAACGAAGTCTAAGACTATACTACAGTCTACACACTCTCTCTCACCCCAGTAAAAACCTAGTCTAGTTGACCATCTGTATTGGCAGTTTTTTGATCGAAGTGACGTGTGTGGGTTGGGTGGTTGTAGAAAAGCATCGACAGAAATCATCCGTGAGTCTGATTTGTTACTTGTGAAGAAATAACATAAATTAATCACTTCAAAAAATATTCCTTGTGCGTTACTTTTAATGGAGTTTAAATAAACTTCACTAGTTTAAAAATAATAAAGATTATTGTAAAGCATTGCAGCTGCCATGCCCACAGTTTGATCAAAATATCCAAATATTGATCATCTTATGTTAATTTCTTGATTGTTGCACGAGATTAGACATAAGTAATTCCATTTTTCTTCTGCTCACTCTTTATCATTTTTTTTGTATATTATTATATTATATATGCATATGGAAGTCACAATGTAAGTAAAGCTGAGCTTTACTTTGTTGCGTCAGAACCATTAATTTTTTTTTAAAAAAAGTGAAGTAGATAATTAATTCCTTGTCTTGTAAGTTAGGACCTGGACCCCGCACGAATAGACTACAAAAACAAAACCAATCGATATAGCTCTAGAAAAATTAGTTTTTTCTTATATACTAATATGCATTGATACACAATCGGATTTTTACAGAGTAGGAAAAATGTTTTTAATTTGATTATATTCAATTAATAGATATATGAAAATAATAATTAATTGGCCTTTAGCCAACTCACAATGTCGAGGGTACAGATCACGCCACTTGTGTACTGCCACCTTTTTCCATGCCTCTTTTCACTTTTATTTATTTCAGGGTGCCTTTTTTATCGTGACATTGTTTATAATATATGATCTTCGGATGTGTTTCAGTAAAATTGAAAAAGAAATTGATCAATATTTGGATCAAACTGTGGGCATGGCTGCTGAAATGCTTTACAATATTCTTTATTATTTTTGAAACTAGTAAAGTTTATTTAAACTCCATTAAAAGTAACGCAGAAGGAATATTTTTTTAATTGATTAATTTATGTTATTTCTTCATAAAACTGATAAATTGGATGGTCTTACTTCTGATCTTTTGGTCAAAAAAGAATGTATGGTATTTTACTAAAACACCCCTTTTGCTGTACAGCTGGCCACGTTAGATCACAGAGAGAGAGAGAGAGATGGAATCATGGGCATTGGCACGTGGGCTATGTTGGACCCAAAAACAGAGGAATTGTTGGATGTTCATCATCTCTTTCCAACTGTATTTAACTGTTCAAACTAAACCCCTCCAATTTCATTATAAAAATATCATTTTAAATTCATTTCCCTTAATTATTCAACTGAAATTTGAGTTCCTCCAACTTTTTCAGCCCTCCATTTTTTGTTTACTGTTCTAATTATCACACCTTTTCTTTTGATTTTAATTGTTTAAATTATAATTCTAACCCAGAATTCTTAAACTAATAATCATTTATCAATCAATGAAAAAAGCAGTATGAAAAGAATGAAGATTCGAAGAACATATGATTAATATTTGGTTATTGCAGTAAAATAGTGATAAATTATATTTGTTTCTGTAAAACTATCGTGTTTGATACCATTGCCTAATATTTTTTTTTTCTTTTTTTCAATTGCAACTAACTCAGTAACGTGATTGATGGATGGCTTCGAAGAATAATTGAGGCGATAATCATGGTAGACATCCTCTTCTTCTTCTTCTTCTTATTGTTCATAACAGCTTTTTTATTTTCTTAATTTTAAATTAACACTTTAGCCAGCAAATTACCAGCTTTGAAACTCCCATGTTCTTCCTACAAATACCCTTAGAAAAACCCAACATTGCTAATAATATAATATATTTGTATTGGTTTTCTGAAGCATATCTTTGATCTCATGCCGTAGTAGCAACTATATGAATTCTAATTCCATTTGCTGATGACCTAGATCAAATGTGTCATAGATTAATACTTTTAAAGGTTGTGATCTAAGGCCAAGATCCTTAGAGCCCGGCCGAAAACTCTACTTTTTCCCGTTCCATTTTTGCTTTCATTTCGACTTATCATTTGATTGTGAGTTAATAATCTTAAATTATTTAAAGAAATGAACTTGGTTGTATTATTCAATGTAGATAATTGAATTAGATTTAGTTGAGGACAAACAAAGAGATGATCTTTTTCAGATAATAAATCTGTATTTGGTAACAGGTCGTGTGACTTTTGGGTTTCAACTATCATGTACAGAAAAAAAAGAACAATAAGATATAAAAATCTAGTCGATAACAGTTGCTAAATGAAGAAGAAAGTCAATGTATTTCATCATATTAGTGGGATACCATGTTTATTTGATGCCAGGACGAACAATAAAAGCAAAGTTTGAATAAATGGTTTTTTTCTTTCCAATTTATCAAATAAGAATTACGATTTAGGTATTGATTAGTGTGAAATATGAAAGGAGATCTTAAACCACGTCCTCTCAAATTTCCATTTCTTTTCGATAGTTCAATTTTTCAAGACTTCAGCACCCAAAATGCTATGAAATTATATAAAAAATTAACAGAAATTAATTCGGAAATTTACAAATTATATTTCCATCTTACTTAGACATAGGGATAGTGTTATTAAAGAATAAAATTCTATACTTTCAAGTAATATCCACTAAAAAGTGAAACCAGGGGAAGGAGAGAAGGAGAAAGATGGAGAGAGTGGTGGATACGAGAGAGAGAGAGAGAGAGAGAGAGAGAGGGAGAGGGAGAGGGAGAGGGAGAGAGAGTGGTGTACTTGTAATGAGAGAGAGAGATAGAGAGAGGGAGAGGGAGAGAGAGTGGTGTACTTGTAAGAGAGAGAGAGTGTGTGTGTGCAGTGTGTTCACGTTGATGATAGCCTGAGCAAAGTCTATCTGTCTGCCTCTCTGGCTCTGTGTTTTGCTCCCATTTCTTTATAATTTCTTCTTCTTCTAACCCCCTCCTTCCCTTTCCTCATATATCCCCTCCTCGCCTCTCTCCTACACTACCTCTCTATCTCTCTCTCCTGTTTTCTCTGTACAAACCATTAACGATATCGAGCTTCATCTATAAGAAAATGACGGTAGGTCAGTTCGGAGACACGACTCTGACCAAAGTCTTCGTGGGTGGCTTAGCATGGGAGACTCCGATGGAGGTCATGAGAGACCACTTCGACCAGTTCGGCGACATCTTGGAAGCCGTCATTATCTCCGACAAAATCACCGGCAGATCCAAGGGCTACGGATTCGTAAGTTCCACGCTAATAAAATCAACTGATTACGAACTGCTTCATAAAAAGCTGAAGAATTTTTGCCCTGTCGCTCTGATCTACAGGTAACGTTTAAGGACGCTGAGGCTGCCAAAAGAGCTTGCGAAGATTCTTCGCCGATCATCAATGGGCGGCGAGCCAACTGCAACCTGGCTTCTCTTGGCGCTCGCCGCCCTTGGTCGTCTTCTACCCCTCCTCCCCAACAAGGTAATTATTAGCTGTTACAGTTAATATACTCGAGCGTACAGCCACCGTCCGATCGAGAGGCTAAACTGTTGTGATATGAATAATGAAGGATCGAATGGAGGGGCGAGGCCGCAATCAGCAGCAGCTGCGCCAGGCAATCCTGTTCAATGGTACTACCCGGCAGGGACGCCTCCTCCGACGCCGTTTCATCACCACAATCACCAGGCCGTTCCTTACTACGGCTATTCTCCGACCTCGACCTACATCGCTTCTGACATCAACTACAATCACGTAAGAATTTTTATTTTTAGATTCCGTCATTCAGAAAACTAAGCTCGTGGGCTAGGCTGATCTAAAGGTTACTTACTGTGTGGGGTGGTGTACAGAAGGTAACCTACACCGGCGCCGGCGGGGCCTACCTGAACGGGCATTTCTCCCACGTGTTCCCGGGTCAGGCTATGATGGGTGCGAATACATTGATGCCCATGTACCCTCTTTATCACTACCATCAATCACAGACAATGGGCCCACCTTCTCATCTCTTTCACCCAGCACCCACAGCTGGACCCCTCACTGCGCTTCCTACCATCATCTCTAAACCGCCTTCCCTCGCTCCTAATCCAGGTTTCTTTCCCTAAACCCCCTACTTCTTTTTAATTTCTTTTGGAAAGATGTATCTCTATAGCGAGGGCACATGGTAACACGTGTACGCAGAGCCAGTAGCAAACCGCCACGTGACCCGAAATTCAGTGCCAGTTTGTCTTTGTCAGACCCCACATGACATGACTAGAGTCATTTGACCAAACTGCTCCTTCAAGTTGCAGCAATTTTTTATTTCCTTTCAATAATTAGTGTCTTATTTTAGAGATCACTCCTTCAATATGAATTAACTTTATTAAAAATAAAATGTAATTGTTAAATTAGCTCCAAATCTTTGAAGGCTGACCCTGACCTGGTCCGGTCTAATAGTTAACTTCATTGCTTCAGAGCCTAGGCTGGTTTTATATTTGTGAGCTGAGATTAGGACAGTGTGCTTGGCTGTGGAATAGGTGGGAGTTGGTGGAGAAAGCTCGAAGAACAGAACGACAATGCATTGGTCGGGAAATAACTAACGGCGGGTGTGGCTGCTCAGAACAACACTATTTATCCTTGATCTGTTGTGGCCACTGTCTTCTATCTCCTGTCTTATGTCTTATTATGTATATTAGGACAACTAAAAAAACAAATTTTAGGCCTTCTTTTAGATTCTTTCATTCTCCTTCTCTCCCTAACTTCCTTTTCCTCCATTTTTTGTTGGATCAGCACAGTGTAATTCCCTTCTCTTATGCTTTTGTTTGATCAGAAATTTCAACCCACGTCTTGTGGCCTTTCTTATTGTTTCTATGAAGTTCGTGATCCTAATCTTATTCGACAAATTTTCAAATCCGATCCACTAACTTTACCTACTCTTCTTCAAACAACCTTATTTGTTGTGCAAGCTTTAAGAATAACGAACTCAACAATGGTCTGGTTTGTCCAATTACGAAAATAAAAATAACTGTCGAAGATCCATACAGTTATATCGATCAAGATAAGCACAGTAAGGAAGAATTATTGATGTGTTTTTACGAGGGTATTTTCAAGAACAATTACATCTCAAACGACGACGACCGACAAACTTGGAAAGGAGAGAAAATAAAAAATGGAAATACAGCTTCTTAATCTTCTTCATTTTACTCCTTTATCCAACCAGAACGTAAAGTGCATATATGATTCCTGGAATATATCCCAATATGGTAAGCAGCAAAGTAATCCAAAACTCCACCTGCATTTTCAAAAAGACCACTTTCAAGATCATCTCCAATATATAATTCCTTCTTCTGAATTTATTTATTTTTGAAAAACTGAAAGGTAAAACAGAGTAGTACTTACCCCACAGCCAAAACGCAGGAACACTCCAAGAGGTGGTAAAAATATGGCTAAAATGACTTCTATGAACGTTGCAGAACCCATCTTTTTTCTGCAATATCTCGCACAGACACAGACAGAGTTGTTTTGTTCGTTCGAACTTGGATCAGATGAGACGAGGTTGAAGGGTCTTAAAAAGGGAGGGAGAGAAGGGAAGGCCAAATAGACAGGTGGCTGAGCTGGAGGTTTTTGTCGTGACACGTGTCCCAACACGTATTAGATTGTAGAGTGTTGTTCTTGAATTTTGATTATATTTAACGTTCGTGTTCCCGTCTCTTTCTGGACAGGAGACACACGGCGGCTTGTTTTTTTTTTAGATTAAGAAATAACATACTTGCGATGACGTTACATTAATTTCATTATAGTTCAAATTAAATGACTAATCTCGTCCTTTTATACAATAATCGAGCTAATCTCGTACTTCTAAGCTTTTCATAGACAATAATTAGAATAAAAAAATCAACTTATTTTGACATATTGTGCTCGGTTGCTATTGCAATAATCTCGCTTTTATTGTTAAATACAAAAAATAAGAATTATAGCTTATTGTTAAATAAAACACAAGCAAAAAAAAAAAAAATCTTAGATAATTGTATTGATCCAAACACTAACATTGTAAGAAAAATCGATGGTGAGGTATCACTTTGACGAGCTTCAATTTTTGTTGAGCAATCTAAGAAAAAAAAAATTATAAATTCAAGTTATTGAAAGTTGAGTTTTTATTATAGTCCACCTTAAAAAACGACACAAGATTTTGTTAATTGTGACAGTTCAACACAATAGCAGTGTAAGAGTGAAAATTGAATGCTTTGCAAAGAGAGTTATTCTCCCTATCTAATTGTAACATACCAAAATTTTATCCCCAAATTTAATATTCGATTTCTAAAATCCAGCCCTAATTGACAATCAAATAAATTAATTCCCTATATTCAGCTCAAACAAAACCCTAAATTATAGTTGATTATTTAGTAACGTTAGGAAGTAATCAGCATTAATTGGAATTGATTTCCAATCTGTAACAAAAAAAAAGGGAAAGAATTCATTTTGTTCGTTAACTGAATCTGCCCAATTTGGAAGGCCAAATTCGTATCTATTATTTACAAGGAAAGAATTGAAATCCCTTTCCCTTACAAATCAAGTCGTTTTTTGAGAGAAAAATCACACCAAAATTTCCTCCCGTTTTGAAAACTATAGAAGAACCCGAGAGTTACCTCGCCTCGCCAGAACTCTAATCACCGCGTGTTGCTCAAACTTGGCCGAAATTTGTGAGGAAGCTTCTGCCCTGCTCTGAATGTCGAATGTTCCTCTGGCGATAGTCTCTTCCTTGGCCGAACCCATCTCTGTGTGGCCGATTTCTCTCAGTCTTCGTCGACAACCACCTTCATCGTAAGACTTCCCTCGCTAAGTGTTCGTCCCACATCACTCTCTCTCTCTCTCTCTCTCTCTCTCTCTCTCTGAGAGAACAGAAGACGAAGGAGGAAGAAGGTGGTTAGTGGAGAATTTCTATTTTGAACCGAACCGGGCAATAGTGAACCGAACCGGTTCTGACCATCCGCACTGGCCCGATCGACCCAAAAATTCGTACATATCAAATCAGATACTTTTGAAACGTTGAAGACGTCCAATCGATCTGAAAATCCAACGCTAAAATTATAGTGGTAAGAAATTTTTACCCATATTAAATTCAATGATTATTTTAGGAATGAACGAAGAAGTCTAAATGTCTCTAATTTTTAGGCAAAGAAGATTTATTCAACGCTCGGGAAAAACAATTAAAATCTTATTCCTTAATCGTTTGGAATCCAGAAAAGTGAAAATATCACGTTTTTAACATTTTGGCTATGACCCTACATCACAAAATCTATATTATTTTATTACAGTTTTATTTTATATTTTGATATTTGATCACACACGTTTAGACATTGACATAGAATTATTTAAACAGATAAAATTGATAGGACATTTGTATATGTATGAAAACGATGGAATTGACGAAAAATACGTAATAGCAAAAGCTTGAACGATAATGAGATGGTGAGCTTGATCGAAGGTTGGAACAAGTTATAACTAGTATGTGACATCTGAACGAAGGTTGGAATAAGTTCTAACTAGATGTGATTTTGACCGAAGGTTGGAACAAGTTCTAACTAGATGTGATGTTTGACCAAAAGCTGGAACAAATTCTAACTAGAGGTGATGTTTGACTGAAGGTTGGAACAAGTTCTAACTAGATGTGACGTTTGCCCGAATGTTGGAACAAGTTCTAACAAGATGTGATATTTGACCAAGGGTTGTAACAAGTTCTAACCAGAATGTAACTAATAAGACAGGATTCGGGAAAAAGTAAATATTGACACTTGCACATATTTTTGCTCACTCAGTTTTTCTCATAGTTTTTAATTTTGTGATGTAGGTGAGTTTTTATCTGAGGAAAAACTTGCTATGATCGAGAATCCTCCAGAGGCAGGCGAGCATACAAAGAAGGATGTGGTTGTCGGTTTTGAATAAAATTTAAAGTTATGCTTTTATATTATTTTAAAAAAGATATTTTTATATTTAGTTGCATTTAAATTTATTTTGTTTTAAGTTGGAATAATTTATTGCATCGACTATTGGATTTTTATTAAATACGCTATTATTTTTAAAAAATTTATGAATGAAGTTATATTTACTGTTTGATAGCATTTAATGTTCTAAATATTTATTGATATTAATTTCAAGTTTTCTGCTTATTAAATAATTTTTGTTATTTTCAATGATTTTGAATTAAGAAAATTAGAGTTTTATAACGATCAAATTTAACCTAATTTACAAATCAATTTGGAAAATTTTTTTAGGGTTTTCAAATTAGGAAAAAATCTAAATTAAATTTTAGGGTCCTTACACTAATACTATGCATTTTTGGTTAATCACAAGAACAAATCTGTGAGAGTTGCGGTGCAAAGCGCACAATATTGTACTAGGAGGACTAAAAATTCCAAAAATAATACTAAAGTCAAAGTTCAATCGGAGTGTGGCTGACGAGGACGTCAGGCTCTAAAGGGGTGAAGATCGTGGCAATCCACCTTGTAAAGAAAATATGACCTAAAATTATGTTGATTGTAAAGTATAGAAGTGCACAATCCACACAATTTTCCGTAGATTAATCACCAATAAGTCGTAACTTCCATATCTATTTTGGAGTGTTTTCACAACTTGAATTAACATTCTGGAAAACTCCAATTGCATTTTATCATCACAACTAAAGATAGGGAGCTCAAAATTTTTGAATTAATCAACTGTGCGTTTCAAGTTTCCCATCACTTTTAACCGATACTCCAAACTAATTGGAAAAATTATCTAAAAAATTGAAATGACAGAAAAATCTTTGGAGTATAAACTATAAACTGTCCTCCATAAACCATACCTGAACAAAAGGTGCCTTAAAGAGCATGAAAGCTTAATTCATGCAGACAGTCAGAATCATTCACTTTAAATCTTGTGTTTTATAGGCAAGATGCGTAGAGCATCCAGCAGTGATTAATTCAGAAGTTGAGAGTGACAAATCTAAAACCATTTTCATATGAAGTCTCGTGAAAAAAAAGATGATATTATCTGTAATTGATAAGTCTGAGTGTTGACCCACTGAATCTATTTTCTTTGGACTTTGGAGTTGGATAAGTGCCATCCAACTTTTGATTAACATGCTTTCTGGTTCAAGAAATGGCTTAGTTCGAAGAATTTGGATTGCAAATTTCAGCCACTGGGTCTTTCTTGTCTCTGACCCCCATGAAAAGTGGCCGAACTTGTTCTGCAACCAGTTCCACGATCACCCTTTTAGTGATTCCTTTTCTAACTCTTGTTTCTAACCTAACATGGGAGTCTTTATTTTTAGTTAAAATTAAGATAGATTCCCGGAATGGATTTAGGTTGTTTTTTTCAGATCTTTAGTCATCTATTCTCATCTTATTTGCTCAGTTGATCATATTCCAACTCTCATAATATTTTTCGCAAGTTGTGACGTGGGAATTGGATCGTTTTTCAAAAGTAAACCGTGTGTAAACCCTACAAAGCAATTCCAACTAAGCAACGACGCGTGGACCTTGTAAAATGAATGCCTCAAGTGGAGGCCAGTTAGTAAAAATTCCATTCCACGAACCAGACAAACTACAGAACAATTGGCTGCCACGTGATAACTAAGTTTATTAACTATTCTGTATCTGTTCATCGTCCTTGTTTTAGCGAACTAATAGAATTCCTATCACGTTGAATGGTTCAAGACAAACTTCGAAATTGTATTAAGTGTTCGAAAAATAGTTAAAACTCTTCGTTCGTGACTAAATTTGTGGCGTGTGACATCTAAAAGTTATACCTTTCATGAACAATGATATAAGTTTATTGAGATTGAAATGATTATCTTTTTTAGAATATCTGTTTTAATTAATATAATTATGTTAATAGCAAGTCAGGGTCATCCAAAGGACGGTTGGTGCCAACCTTGTGTTACACATTTGATTAGTTACAACTTTGAATTAACAAACAAAAACGATGACTTCTAACCCAAACCCATGTTACAAACACATGATTTTCAAGTCTAAAACAAAGAAAAGAAGAATGAGGGGGAAAATGATAAATCAGAAGTCATTTTCTCCCATCACACTTGGATTCTGACTGTCTGTGTTTATCTTAGCCTATTGTCATTTTCATTTACTCCATCATTCTTTTGCTTGTTTGGGTGCTGAGAAAATTTCAGTCTCTCTCTTTTGTCGGAGCACTTGAATGACTTGTGTTGTTGGATCTTATTTTAGTTGATCATAATTGAGAGGTAATTCAGATTTGATTGTACTCTTACCTTGTGCTTGCCTTTTTGGCAGGGATTTATGAATAATTTTAAATTTGAAAATGAATTAAATAAAAAAAAAAGGATTAAATTCATTTTCACTATCAAAATATAGTTATTTTTTTAAAAAACTCTCAAGGTATTAACTCTAAAAAAACAAACCTTAAACTATGAAAAATCTAACAAAAAAACCATGACAGTTAACCGATATCCCTCGTTCTGTATTTTACACATAGAATGGTCTCCTGTTCTAAAATGAGCAAATGTCATGTGAATTACCTTCTTCACTTTATAAATTAGTTTAAAAAAATACTAAACGATATTCAATTTACTTGAAATTTTACCACGTGTTTATCAAATCATGAAAAGATAACTTGAAATTTTTTATGATTTTATAAAGCTTGTATGATTTATTCTAATTATTTTATAAAATAATTAACTAAAATTACAATATATTGTACAAATGTTATAAAATCACAAAAAATTTCAGATTATATTTTCATGATGTGGTGAACATTTGATAAAAAATTTAAGTAAATTAATATCGTTTGATATTTTTAAAAATTAATTTAAAAATTTTCAGATTATGTTCTCATGATGTAGTGAACAGTCTCATGTTCTATGTATAAAATACAGAACGGTGAGATATCGGTCGACTGCCAGTGTTTATTTTGTTAGGTTTTTGATAGTTTAAGGTTTATTTTGTTATGATTAATACTTTGAGGTTTTTTTAAAAACAAAATCATACTTTGATTTCACGGTGAAAATGAATTTAACCCTAAAAAAAAATCAACACTTGAAATTGTATCAGGCATTTAAATTATTTTAATTATATTAAATTATTCGGTCATGGTTGGAGATTAATATGGTCTAAATACAAGCAGTGAAAAAGTTCTAAGCTTTTTAGCCCAGTGTTCTGCAATATGTTCTTCGTGACGTTACATGAAGATGAAGTCATAATTTTGTAATTATTACATCTACTAAACTATTCAAATAATTGAAAAAAAAAAGACTAATTTTACGTGAGATCTATATATGGATTCACGAACCGAGTTTTCTGCTTCCTTAACCAGAACGCCGCTCTACTCTCTCTTTAGTCTCTCTCCCTCCTCTCTCTGAATCTCTCTCATTCTATTTTGCTTTCTCTCTCTAAAATGGATTCCATTGCCAAAGCACGAATGGCTTCTCCCCCAAGAACACCGACTGGTCTTATTGTTCCGAACCTATCTCCATATTCTCCGTCTTCTTCCTCTTCACCGCCTGCCTTTTCTTCATCAGTCTCTCGGTCGAGCAATATTCTGCCGCGGGCGTCTCCTCCGGCCGTCGTACTCAGCCCATGTGCAGCGTGCAAAATTCTTCGGCGGCGATGCGTGGACAAGTGCGTTTTAGCGCCGTATTTTCCTCCATCTGAACCTCTCAAGTTCACCATTGCTCATAGAGTCTTTGGAGCAAGCAACATAATCAAGTTATTGCAGGCATATATTCTTTTTTCCTTTTATTCATTTTTAGTTATTAATATCAAGGGATTTTTAAACTAATTTATTAGATGCAAATATATAAAAAAAAAAACAATCAACAATGTTTCGACCTTACTTTCTGTCATATTATGTTAAAAATGGAAGAAAAAAAAATTGATCTGTAAATTATATATATTTATTTACATAGCTATTCATTGAAAATTACACACTTTGAGAAATTGTGTTAATCGTGTTGTTGTGAGAATCTAAGAACTCGATATTTCATTGAATAAATTGACTCGTTTTGGTCTAACTTTCCACTTTTCAAAAATAATGCACCAACCCTTTCCTAAAAAGTTGACAAACCTTATCTCGTGTTGGACATTTCAATCCAATTTTAAACATTATTTCTAAGATTTATTCGAAACAAACAGTTAGAGAGTGTAGTTGACTAGGCAACAATGGTGATGAGATTGCTTTTTGATTTTTCAGTTTAATTAATTTAAATCATTATCGATTTTAAACAGGAACTTCCAGAGGATCAAAGAGCAGATGCAGTGAGCAGTATGGTGTACGAGGCAAACGCGAGAATCAGAGACCCGGTGTACGGAAGCGCCGGCGCCATTTGCCACCTCCAGAAGCAAGTGAGCGAGCTTCAGACCCAGCTGGCCAGAGCTCAGGCCGACCTACTCAACATGCAGCTGCAGCAGAGTAATCTCATCGACTTGGTCTGCGTGGAAATGGGCCACTCATTGGAGGAGAACCAAACTCCGTCGCCATTTTCACACCTCCATCAGAACTCCCCCGGCACCACGCCTTTTCTCAATGATCCCTTCACCTCGGGGCCTCTTTGGACATAATCTCTTTTCAAATTTCCTGATTTTTTCTTTAATATAAATTCAACAATCATAATTGTAACTAGCCTTGTTAGCTTTGTTTCGGAATGATATGTCCCGCTGTTCACTGTTCCTTATCGGCATGGTTTGAGAGACAAGCTAGTCAATTCGGACACTCCCGATCTAGACTTCACAATATTAGATTTACAAATGAATCGATCAAACGGTCTATACAGAAACGGGAGAGAATAATCCTGATGAAATCTAGTGAAGATAGTTGACTTGGTGAAACTACATTAAGGGAAAAATACAAAAAAAAAAAAAAAGAAGTCGTTGGGATTGAAAATTGACAGGAGTGGTAGCATACCTACTTGCGTAATTCCACAATATTTGTAATGGTAATATGATCCATGTTGACATGATCTATGTGACCTATGCTTTTAAAATTCGTTAATTTGATTTTTCTCGCTTCACATAACATGATTTCTTGCTATTATTTTTGCAAACATGCACTAATCCACATTATTTCATTTATTTATTCTTGTGGGCGAGGTTGATACGTCAACATACAAAGTCCCTCGTTAAATGGAAGAGGGAGTACGGGGGACCATTTCAAACCTTCATGTCCATGCAAAGAAAATTCCCCTTAAAAGACAAAACCTTCTCTTCCACATTCTATCCTCTTTTTGATCTTTACAACTTGTAAAGTCTACGTGAACATAGTTGCTGCACATGCACTCTACTGCATTTTGGCAATTAAAACGTTCCAATGCAAGCTGTTTAAGAGTTATTTGAAAGACAAAAAAGAAAACATGACAAATAATGAAACGTGTCAAGTAAAGTTCTGCACCATTTGATCTTTGAAAATGAAGAGTTAATAGTGGAATGATTAGAAATTCAAAGCATTGTACTGCTTTTGAAGAAGTTTGAACCTTGTTTTGGTAGTTGTGATCACTGTGTTACTCGATTGGTAGCAACAGACCGTTTTGAAAAAAAATGAGTTTCAAAGAAGAAATTATTTAGACTCGTGCTATAATATTGCATTGTCAATAATCATGATTACGTTGTTGTTTGCTAACTTAAACTTGAGTCCACCTACCCAAATAAGGCGAGACATAGTCTACTGTCTTTGACGTAGTAAAGAACAGCCAAAGCTAGCTAGCTAGCATAGAGCTACCCACGCTAAACAAAAATACACATAACATAAGTAGACCTCAATCATGTTAGCCAACAAGTTGGGGGCCTCCATGCAATAGAGTGGAGACCACGATTTTCTAATTTGACAATGATAAAAAAATGAGTTTTGAGAGGGAGATAAATCAACCATTTTTTTTTTCAATCTTCTTGACCATGGATCTAGTATTCGATAGACACATAATTCATATGCGTTGGAGAAAAATCTAACGTATGGTTTGGTTTGTGGGACTCTTAATATAACTAGAAGAGTTAATAGTGGAATGATTAGAAATTCAAAGCATTGTACTGCTTTTGAAGAAGTTTGAACCTTGTTTTGGTAGTTGTGATCACTGTGTTACTCGATTGGTAGCAACAGACCGTTTTGAAAAAAAATGAGTTTCAAAGAAGAAATTATTTAGACTCGTGCTATAATATTGCATTGTCAATAATCATGATTACGTTGTTGTTTGCTAACTTAAACTTGAGTCCACCTACCCAAATAAGGCGAGACATAGTCTACTGTCTTTGACGTAGTAAAGAACAGCCAAAGCTAGCTAGCTAGCATAGAGCTACCCACGCTAAACAAAAATACACATAACATAAGTAGACCTCAATCATGTTAGCCAACAAGTTGGGGGCCTCCATGCAATAGAGTGGAGACCACGATTTTCTAATTTGACAATGATAAAAAAATGAGTTTTGAGAGGGAGATAAATCAACCATTTTTTTTTTCAATCTTCTTGACCATGGATCTTCGCCTCATTTTTTTTTGCTAAATCGCTTTCTCAAACTTAAACATCATTACTTTTTTTCATCGTTTGACGTATGTCGACGAGTCCTAGTTGTTTGGAGAGTTGGATCGGAGAAAATCGAGTAAAGACTAGTATTCGATAGACACATAATTCATATGCGTTGGAGAAAAATCTAACGTATGGTTTGGTTTGTGGGACTCTTAATATAACTAGAAGAGTTAATTAAGGTTTATTTACGAGTCAATTAAGTTGAAACAAATACCAACTTGGAAGTAGTGATATGGACGAAGCTAAATACCTAATAATACAGCAACGGTCAACTAATTTTGCCTCTTCTTTTTCTCGTTTTGGCTGCTTGAATATTATATATTTTTTATCAAATATAAGAGAATATCTCACCGTCCAGTTATTTTTTAATTTTTATGAGCAATTTTCATTTTTTTCTTGTGCTGGATATTGATTTTTGCGATTAAAAGATGATTCTCGCGCTAATGTAAAAATAAATTAAAACAATTTTTCGATCTTCGTATATTTATTTTTCCGGGATTTCGAGTGAAGACGTAAATACATTCATAGAATATTAGATTCTCATATGATTTAAACGAGTCAAAGATAATACCTAATTTTCAGAAATGTATGAACCAGACAGACAAATGACTATTGAGAAGAACTATGTATGTGATTTGATCTTCTCGATCTACTTTTGTTTTGTACAACAGAGACAACATGAACTACAGTTCGCCTCGTGTTATTAAAATTACATATTCTCTCAAAAATAGTACATAAATTTAAATATTATTGCATCAAGGTTTTGACATTTGTCCAAATGTTACGGCGATTCGTCAAACAACTCCACTAATTAATCTTAAAATAAGAATTGCTCTTAATTATTTTTTAAATAGAATTAATTTTTTAATATTTATTATAATTGGAGGTGTATCTTCAAGGGAATCCATCCTTACCCATCTCGATATGGGCCATTTTTAATAAATGGTTGAACAAATGAGCCTACATTAATGTAATGGGCTTTACTGATGGCCCAAATACTGAGCCATACCATCATAAACGGGCTTTATTTTATTGGGCCTAAATGCCTGATCTAATGTAAGCATTAGATTAACCAAAGTTTAAGGCGTCGAAGAGTATAGATTGGGAAGGGATGGCCAAGCTTTTGGTCTCCGACGAGGCTCGCGAGGAGTTTGCCACACTTCGACGAGCTTTTGATGAGGTTAATTCCACCCTGCAGACCAAGTTCAGCCAGGTCAAAACACCTTTTATCTCTTTTTCTTTCTTCATCTCTATCTGTTTTGGCGCGATAATTGAGAATCTATGTTCTCTTTTTTTTCATTTCTTAACTTGATTTTTCTGTTTTTTTTTTCGCGTTTTGACCTTACTTTTTACGTGAATTAACCTGCATGCGTATGCTTTAGTTATCTATTTGGTGCAATTCGGTTGTTTGATTGGTTTCTTGATTTGGAAAAGGGTTAATTCTGGTTTTTTCAGCTCGTTTCCAATTTAAGAAGACGAGACAATTTCTATTTGGATATAGCTTATTAACTTTGTGTTTTGATGAAATCATTTGGTTATTATTTGGAATTTAGATATTATAGGCCTTCCATTGTAGTGATGCCAATACACCTCACCATGAGGGAATGGATTTTTTCTCATATTCATAAGCCGTAACAAGATTCTCATAATTCGTGAAGAGACATAGTTGTTTGGTGTGGTGTCTGGGTTTCTTTGCGCATTTTTTATGTTGTAAAGCTTTTTCCTCCATATTTTCTGTGACTTTTTGTATCTGGTGATCTCTCTTCGACAATGTGATTAGAAGCAAAGAAAAATTTGGAGATACCTTCACCTATGGGTCATAATGAAATGTGTGCTACATTTTATAACAACATTTTAAGTGTAGACAATCTCATACTTATATTTCAGTTCAATTGCAGGAACCTGAGCCAATAGATTGGGATGGTTATAGAAAAGGAATTGGGTCTCTATATGTACAAAGAGGCATATGACAGTATGCATTTTAAAAATATTCGTCCTCCTTTTGCAGAAGTTTGTCTACGGTAGTATTACTTGTAGTTGCTTGATTTTACACTTTAACTATTAGATGCCAAACCCCTGTTTTTATTTCGTTAGATTTCATAGTGGGTGATTTGTTTCTTCAAGATTTGAGGTGCCCAAGTTTGTTGACACGGTCACTCCTCAATATCAGTCTAATTTGATTCATTGGTGAGCGTCACTGACGATATCTCTCTATCTCTCGCTCTCTCTAACCACATTGTTGCTGCAGTTGGTGGAACTGAATGAAGCAGAGCAGAAATCCCTGAAGGAGTCTGAGCGTCTGGAGAAGGAAATAATTTAAGTTCAAGAGTTGAAGGTAATGGAAAACAAGTGTTTTATGCGACATGCATTTTGGTTACAAAATGATTTTTTATAACGTCTTGAAATTCTTGCCAGAAAAAGATCAGCACCACGACCGCGGATGAATATTTTGACAAAAATCCTGAGCTGAAGAAGAAATTTGATGTGAAATCCGAAAAGACTACTGTGGTTATCGAACTTAGTTTACAGCTTCTGCTCGTCATGAAACTTGATGGGTTTATTTTTTTGTTCAGTCAATATTCAACCAAATTGACTTTGTTTGAACTAGTTGACTTTACGGATGATCAATGGGTTTCGATAATTCCAAAAATTTGACAGATCTTATTCACTCTCTTTGGCCACTGCTGTTAGATTTAAAAACAATGTTGGAGTTCAAGTAGATTGATGTATATGAACTAATATAGCATCGTTTAGTTTGAGGTGTGACAAAAAGCTTACAAAATGTAAACCGAGTACAAAGAAGCTATTGTCAGTATCTGTCATCAAGGGTAGTTCAAAAGTATGATCTAAAAGATAAAATAAGAAACCAAAACAACAAATGATACCACAAAACTCAGAAAAATGAGCTTTTATCTAGAACCAGTTGCCTTCTTTTGTAATGACTGCTCGCCAGTTATCTCGTCTTTCTTGTCCATCGCCTTTCTTGCAAGCTCGTAGCCAGCGAAGTTCATGGCACCCAACGGAGCGATCCAGAAGAATCTCGGCACAGCGCCTTTGAATAAGCCAAGGGGCCCCTCATGACGGAGTATAGAAATTGCTACCAATGACATCGAGACAGATCGTCCTTTTGCCGTCATCATCCTAGTTTTCATCACATCAAACGGTGTGGTTACCACCGCCGCCAGCCCACCAGACAAGGCCCCAACTGCAATTGTTTCCCATGGCTCGAGCTCACGAGCGAGGAGTTTCTGGGCAACCTTTTCAACAAAGAGTATAAACCATGCTATTCAATGGTGCCAAAGTAGCAAAAACTTCATCTCACATCAAAATGGGAAAATATAAATCTTAAGTTGCATTTTCTACATCTACTCTACGTAAAAAACACGCTTGAATCTACCATTTTATTGCTGAAAATTTCATGTAATGATCGATAATTATCCTATCCAATCTCCGTATGCAGCTTAAATGAAATTACCATGCTCAGTAGACCATGGTAAAGCTGAATTACCGCCATTCTAACAAACTTTCAGTGGTAGACACTTTGGAATACATTGAGAATTTTGTTGATAAAACAAGTATTTTCAAGGATTTTGTTGATAAAACAAGTAAGGTCAGGGAGACTGAATACCTTTTTGGATTCAGCATAGAGTCCCATGCCAGCAACATAAAAAGGAACTTCTCGGCAAAGAGTGGCACCAGTCCCACGAAAGAAACCTTGAGACCATCTTGCTCCCAAGTGCCAAGAATAGCCTCACCCACATTGTTAAAAATTCCAGCCTGCAACCTCTGCTTTAGCACCTCACATGGGATTCTCACTGCCGTCCCCAGAAATGTACTACAGAGCGACGCCAGGGATTGAACCTAAACAAAATGCAAATGCTTAAATTTCTTGTTACCAAAACATTTTTAGCTGCTTAGTTAAGTTTTAGAATCTTATGCAAGAAATCATTGCAAAAGAGTTTAACATTCACCAATGATTTTTTCTCATAACCACTTCTACAATTGTAACAATTATTCCTAGATATGTTAATACAGTTTCACAAGGAAGCTAAAACCAAAGGCTAAACTGGGTTCTACAACATTATACTCCTCTAAAACACACAGTTATCAAAAAATAGGTGTCCCAGCTTCTCATCTCAGATGAGATTAGATGACCATGTCTTTAATCTTTAGAAAGATTGAGTTTGCACAAACTAATTAAATACTAGGAACTGATCAAATAAATAAATAAGAGAATTTTTTATTAATGACTCAATTGAAATCTACTGCTTCTCCCGAAAGATACTTATGCTCAAGAGGTGTAAGCAACAAAAAAGGTAAAAATGTAACAGGTGCAAGAAAATCGAATAGCTGAACCATACTACCGACTCAGTACCTGTATGTCTGGTAGTGTTGGACCAAAATTTATTAGCACGAGTTTGCTAGGCTTCAAATATTCCAGTCCGCAAGCCATGGCTGCAGTGTAACAACAAAGATTAAGCCTATTGATAAAAAAAAATATGGTGTTAGTAAATTTTATGAATTATTCTCCATCGTTTTGAGTTCTGGAAAGGAAGGATAGAAAGAAAACCTCGAAAATTGTCCTAGAATTGCAGGGATTGAACCTCTATATAACCCCTGAACGCCAATTTGTGGAAGCTTTGCTATGATTTCAGGGAAAGTCAGAGTCGATGCTTGTACTCGAGTCTAAAAAATCCAGAAAAGAAAAATAAACAAAACTGAAAGCCAAACTAAAGGAGTAGATGCGTAAAAAGCTGATCTTAGAACATAAAACATGGTGTAAATTGCAAGGGAATTGTGATACAAACATAAATAATAGTAATTATGTTCTAAAGGAATTCAAGAGCACAATTAATGACAATGAAAAGGCCAAAAAAAATTGCCTTAATTGTATCAATGGGATGCATTAAAGAAGTAGAAAGTGCACATGAAAGGCCTCCTGCCAGCGCTGATCTTAGAACACTTCCAGCAGATATTTCCACAGAAGGTGCAACAGCAACAACAGTGGCAGCTTCAAACCAAATACTCCTGAAAATGCCATAAAAATTAATTATGGAAAGATATTTTGATTTTTCAAATATTGTTTCTTTCTTCATCAAAATCTCATTTCTAATAAGTACACTGGCATAAAAAATCATGAAATGCATTATAAACAGTCTTTGATTTTCATACAAGTCATGCAAATTCAAGTTCTTTTTTAAGACAACTAAATTTAACAGTACTTATATATCCCATCATTGGCACTAAGGAACTATTCTAGTCGACATGAATATGAGCGAGAACATTGAAATTTATTTTGCTCCACATACATGCTCCAATTGAATCGTATCAATAATTTAACCAAAATGTGTCTTGCAAATTATCTCTCAAACGAGCGTAACCTGAAAATATCAACCATCAAACTTTTCTTACCTAGGATCATCCTGAAGCCGATCTGAAGGTAGCAAGAGCATGAAATTCCGAAAATGTCCATAAGAAATGGATCCTTCACTATCTGCATTCAAAAATCGCATCATAGCGGCAGCATTATCTTCATAAGCTGGCAGTCCAGCATTCTTGAGCGATGTTAATATTTCGCTCTTTTGCAATGTCCCGGACTTGCTCAGGCAGAGAGATGTATATGCACGAAGAATGGTAGGTTCCTTTTGTTCCATGAAAGATAAGAATTGTTTCCAGCCGAATGATTTTGAAAATATGTGACTTCGAGTACGATTCAAGAACTCTCGAGCATATCTTCGTGGCAATTTTCTCTTCCTCATTGCAATTTCAAGATCTTCCAAATTCACTTGCCCATCACCATCTCTATCCAGCTCTTCAAAAAACCTCCTTCCTATACGTAGTATGAGCATATCATTAGTTACACTCCATGCGCTCTTCTTATTCGATTATGTTAACTCTCTCTCTAAAGAAACAATAAACAAAGGAAGTGTGGTAGCAGAAGAATATAATCACAATCCAATCACTGCTTTACCAGCAAGATATACAAGATTTTGATGAAGAGAATGGTAATGAATGGAAAAAAGCAGCATTAAATTTAGGAAATAAAAAATAAAATCCAAGCATCGCAGATACACATGCCTGTTCAGTAGACTAACTTTTATGCATTATTACAACAGAGCAAAAGTAACACTCATAAATTATCCAAAGGATAATGATAAAACATAGGGATCGCAAAATACAACAGAATGAGTATGCTGAGTTAAAAAAGATCCAGTTACTCCTGAAAATCTTTCCCAAACCATGAGAATGAAAATAAAAATAAAAAAGTAATTCGCATTATATTAAACGACAGCATGTGACAAGGAATATCAAAACCAAAGAAAGTTATGATCCAAGCTACAGCATAAGATCAGGGCGTGGTTTAAGTTTGAGGAAAGAGTACAATTTTTTACAAACAAACTGAAAATTTATGGGCATTGCTGAAAAGTACAAGTTTTCTGATAATAATTCTTCATTGTTTTGTCTCATAGTTAATTAATTCTTGACTCTCCTTCTCTTGTATCACTATTCATTCGAGACAACTTTGGACTTATGCTGCATATGTTGACAAATTTAAGAGAGAAACCATATATCAGCATGAAAGTTTTATTCACTGAATCTAATTAAAACAAAACAAGACTATAAACTAAACTTCAAGGAAAATGTGAGGCATACCTTCAGATTCTGTGTACCTAAAGAAATCCTGCACTGAAATCAGTTTCTTCTTGTCTGGGTAATCTTTCGTAGATTTCCCTAATTGAGGTAAAAGCTCAATAAGCTCTGAAAGTGTAACAGTGGATAATGTCGATTTCAAACGCTCCACATTTGAAAGAGGAATACTAAGGATACCACTGGCTAACTTCTGTGGTGAAATGCCACCCGATTCTTCTCTATTCCCGGCAGTGGCCCCATCATCTCCCTCTTCATTGACCGAAGAAGACACTCCAACAACAGTGGATGGCAAGCCTCCAACTCTTGCAAACATCAAGTTGCCCAAAAATCCATTTCCTTTCTCTTCTCTACCTTCCTTCCTATCTGTTGGTATCTTCAAATGATCAAACTTCTGAAGATTGTGATTTAGTTGATCAAATACATAACCAATAAAGCATTCGAAAGGTACATGGTTCCCTTCTTTATCATTCATAACACTCTGATATTGCTTTAATTCGCCTGAAAACTTTTTTTTTGAACAGGAATTCAATTTATCTTCCACACCAGTTTTCTGAAGTCGCTTTTTAACGGGTTTGAAGGAATCTGGAAATGCTTGAACGATACTGTTAACCAACAAAGACCAAGTAACTGCAAAGTGCAAGCAATTCACACACGAGGCATCCTCCTTCACAACTTCTCCATCCTTCACCCTACTGTTAGGAACCTCAGATTGGTTGCCATTTTTAGAGTTCTGAGAAAACTTCCCAAAGAAAGATTTTATTGGAATCTTAACCAATGAACCCTTCTTTTTCTCATCACCAATAACAAAGTAACCACTCTTTTTCATCACTCCGGAGCTTTGAAATTTGCAATTCCGATGGTTGTGTTCGGTATTTAGCTCAACGCTAATTTCCTTTTTCGTAGGTCCCGCCCAACAACATTCAAGATCCTTCGCTGCTTTTCGGAGACCCAATTCGACGGGAGCAAACACTTCTTTGACCACCTGAATTGAATTGAAAAACGATTCGATTGGGTCATTAGCAGACACCATTACTAACAACTGTCAAGTTCCACCAGAATCGATGCACTATTTCACGAAGCAAACGTAAAAAATCAGGCCCGTTTATACAAAGCAAGTGAAGAAACGAAAAAAATGGGTAATCCCCAATCAAGTAAATCTAGCAATGCTGAAAAGAGCTACAACCACGCTGTACGGATGAGCAACCGACGGAGGGCCAATGCAAAAACTAAACCAACAAATCAGAGGCTTCAAAACTCATCTGTACTCAATAAAATTGAGTTTTCGCTGTACATTCTACGACTCAAGAGCAATCCATTTTCTTGAAACCAATAACAAGTTCTTCACATGGGTGTTCTTCGTCTTCTAATCCGATAGCGAATCCCCAGCCATGAAAAATAGAGGAGAAGAAAAATAGTAACTTTCAGATTCAATAGCAGCTGATAGTGGGTTCTTGGCCATGGTTTTTTTTCCCGGTTTTTCAAAGACGAAGATATATACGAGTGGTAAACGAAGAACCAAGGAAGAAACAAAGTTCTCAATAGTGGAGGCTATCCCTTTTCTCAATTTTTGTTTTTATTTTTATTTTACTTTTATTTTCATCTTATCCAAATTAATATATTCAAGGATATAGTTTTTGCCACTGTTAATTCGCATTAATTACACTCCAATTTCTTTGATTAATTTAATTGTTTTTTATTTTTTTTCTTTTCAGATGATTTATTTATTTAAGTGGATGAAGGCTTTTACATGGGAGTTTCCACCCTCCATTTTGGCCTTTTGTGCTCTTTAGTTTATCAAGTAGTAATGGAAAACTGAATTAGTAGATGAAGACCCTATAACTAAAAATATTAAACAAAAAGGACCAATAATTTGCACATAAAAGTGACAATGACGATGAATATGGGGCCATTCAATAATTATGAAGCATTCATTCCAAGTTCGAACAAACTTCAGCTAATACTGCCCATTTGTGATTGGAAAGGACCATTCCAATTTCCACAGTAGCAACAAATTAAAAACGTGATTAAATCAATTTTGACTCATGAAATGTCCATCTGGTGTCGGCGCGTCCGACTCCATCACCCTTCTCCCCGGGTCAGCAAAATTATCATTTGCATCGACCCCCTCCGCTCAGATCAAAAGGACGACTCTTCCTCTTCCTCTTCCTCTTCCCGGGTTTGCTACATTTTTTTTTTTTTTTGTTTCTTGGTCGTTTCTTTGCATGCATTGGCAATTTGTTTCTTTTCTTGTCCTTGTTCTCTATGCTTTATGAGGTTGAAGAATCTTTCGACTTCAGGGTGGTGATTTGCTTTTGCTGTCTTTTTTTATGGGTAGCGCCATTTTATCACATCATCGCCAAACTTTAGCCTTCGAATTTATGCTTCTTTTAATTCCATTTTCATTTAACCAGAGATGTTTGTCAGCTGACTCCATTAACGATTTCAAACTCAGAGGACTGATTTTTGTTTGTCTATGGCATTCTTTTTAACTCTAATTGAACCTGCTTCAGATCCCGACGGAACTGGCTGACTATGAATTTACTCTATCTAACAACTGTTGAAATTTCGTCAAACAGAATCCTTCAGAATAAACCTCATTATAATACGAGGGTCAGAAAGTAATGTGGAAGAGCATTTCCTGTCTTTCGATGATTATTCTTGTATTTTCTTGAAAATACAACAAATAAAATATTACAACAACCTAATTTCTTCTCTCTTTTTTTTTTTTAAATTAGGAAAAAAAAAAACAAGGTTTAAACCCACCCCCTTTAACACAAACTAATGTACAAATCTGAGGATTATACAGCCGAGGACCAGCCAAAGTTGTCATCTGATAACATCTACTGTCTGTCTACGTCAGTCTTATCTATCTCTAGTTAGGCTTCCACTCTGCCCACCCAATTGATCGGCAGCTTTTGCATAATGCATTTTAATGGCTGCCACAGGATCTGAAACGCCATTACAAGGAGCTCCCACTAGAGTCCCTCCTTTTCCTACCACATTCATTCCCACAAACCCCCTTCTCTGCTGCTGCTGCAAACTGGGAAATGGGATTGCATCAAATCCTTTTCCTCTTTGCATATATGAGAGCATGTCTCGCCGGTAATTTGCATCAACAGTAAATGGCTGCACTTCCACTCCATCTTGGCTTCGAAACAAGGGATACTGAACCATTCCACTCCTGTTGTTACCATCCATCGGAAAAAAGGATACTCCATTAAAGTTACTACAAGGAATTGCTTGCAATGGCTGCTTTTCTGTTTTGGCCAGGGACATAGAATAGGCGCCAAATGCGGCAGGATATTTGGCCAGTAAGACCGCAGGATCAGAAAGAGATGTAAACCCAGTTTGTCTCCTATTCCCATCCCAAAATCCGTGACTCCTCAAGGAAACATTTTCGAGTTCCATGCCTTTGTTAACTTCAAAATTTAAAAAGCTCATTTTTTCATCCAGGTTGTGCTCAGAGAATTTTAGACTGAAGGATTTATCACTAAGCTTACTGAACTGGGACTTCTGTTCATTCTCGTGGGAACTACAGCTTGACCTCTGCTCAGATGAGAGGTGGCTAAGTATCTTGCCAAATAGTTTCACATCACCATGTCTGCATGGAATTCCTGAATCCGATGAAGTCTTTTCATGATCACTTTTCGGGGAAAGATGAGGGAACTCAGCCCCCAAACAGCGAGGTTTAACAATGCTACACTCTCTAAGACAGGAACCCTCTGCAAGATTTTGATTATCAACATCCTGTTCCAATTCTGTCTGGATTTGGCCTTTAGGTACCTTCATGCAGTTGACATCCACATTCATCACTTTCTTGCCCGGAGCATGCAACGGATACCTGACACGGATATGTGATGATTCATGGCTTAGCAGCAAATGTCTTTGTTGGCCATCAACAAGGTCACCATTCTCAATATCTTCATAACCCTGCCCAGTGACACCCTCATAAAGATAAGGAGATGATGATAACCGGTTTCCTTTGGTAATAGCAGACTTGGGACAAGTTTTTGCCACAGCAAGAGGATCCTCGTGGGTGAATGAAATAATAAATGATCTTTCAGCAGAATCAAACTCCAAGGGAACTTGCTGAGAGAATTCTCTGTCGAGTGTTGAAGAACTTTGATCCGCAGCCAGATGGGATGCATTCTCACCAACATCCTCTGCTACGCACTGTAAATTGTTCTGACTATCATCACGTGAATTGCTTTTCTTCTGATCTCGCCTTGATTCATTCCCAAGTACTTCACAAGTTATAGCATCCGCATTCAAATGATACTGGTGATTTTCCCCTCCAATAGACATTGAGTCAGACACTGGAATTCTCGCTCCACTAACTAGATCCCTCACAGTATGATTAATATTGGCAGCAACAACAGAAGTTTTGTGCTCATGCAGTGTTTCCACCTCATTATAGATAGGTTTCACCGAATTAAAGTCTTTGATGGAAGAAAAGTGAGACCTGCTCTTTTGACCTGAATCAGACAGTAAAACTGTATCCGCCTCATTATCTTTACTATCCAACTTCAACAAAGAACTTTTTTCCGCTGACATGCTCCCATTCTCTAAAATATGAATCTCTGTGTCAGCTGATTCCTCGTGCTTCATATTAACATCCAATGATACATCCTTGGTCAGCCTAGAGCTTGTGTTATCATAACAGATAGTTGTATCAGTGTCCAGGATACAACCATCTTCTGAGTCACTTCCACTCCCATTTGCACCATCACTAGCTGGTGTCCCATAATTTCCTGGTATGCGTACTGAATCCAATTCAAGGCACTTCCTTACCTTACTGAAGAAAACCTTGCATTGATCCCTGGACCTAGTTCCTACACACCTTGAGACTATGGTGAAGTCTTTACCATAAGATGATACAGCCAGTATAAAGCTAGACTTCTCCTCATCAGTCCAATCTGATGGGTCCATTTCTTCACAGCTCTCATCAGAACAAGTATCATCATCAACATCATGATCACTATTTGGTATCAGAGGCAGTCTTACGACAGAACTTGTTACACAAGAAGTCATAGCCTCTGAAGATAATGAACCACATATACCAGCAAGAACATCAGCAGCAACCGTTTCTCTTTCATTTACAACAAAATCAACACAACTTGTATTTTCTTTAACATCATCATTACCCTTTCCACTGTTGGGTTCGACATACTTTCCAACAACAGATTTGCGAGAGAATCTAGGTTGATCTCTTATATTGTCATCACCATGGGATGCTATCAATGAAGCTGCACCCAGCATATCAAGTGAGGCAGTGCACATTTCTCGGTTCCATTTCTTCCCTGTTGTCAAAAGATATGTATTGGTATAAGATTTGGCTTGCTTGAAGCCTAGCTTCTTATTCATTTTCTTAAAGGAATCAGATTTGTGATTCTTATAGTAAAACTCGATGCAGTCTGCGGTTGTTTTGTGACTAAGAGAAGAAGCAATTTTCCTGAAATCCTTTCCATAAGTGGCAAGCTGGTCCAAGAAAATTTGTTTCTCATCTGATGTCCATAGGTTGATCATGCCTCTTTCTTTCTCAAGAGCACATGGATCTTCAACTAATCCATTCTTAGAGATCAACTTTGACATGCACTTTTCCTTCTCATCCAAAACTAAGGCTGGCATCTTCAAGATATTCCTCTGAAGCATAACTGGGGAGTCAGATAGCAGCTTGCTTGTATGATTAATTATATCACCAATAGGAACGAGACTCAGATAGTCTGCTGGAAATAATAACAAAATTATAACAGTAAAAAATTAAATCAGAAGATAGATCATCCAATGGAAGCATAGACAGAATTGAAAAAGAAAGATCTTCATCTTATTGACAGTTCAATATATACTCACAAATATACATTGTCATTAATTAAGTATTTGGAAAGAAAGGAACCTAATGGCGGAAGACAATCTGCTAACACTGCCTGAAAATGATATGATTTATTGAAAAATGGCAGGCCTTGTCAGCATCAAATTTAGTGACAAGGCTAAATACAATGTGTTATGGTTTCCAGTCGCATTTTACTCGTCCTTCTTTCCGGTCAGAACCCTTCACATGTCAGAACTATCGACCGGAGATCCACAACATGGTGAGTCTCATACCCAGTAATAAGATTCAATCTCCAATAATTTCAATACGGGGGGGTTTGAATCCTTGAGGGAGAGATCCTTTAAACAAGTGGTAGAGGGTTCTGACCGGTGGAGGATTTTGACAGGAAAAAAGGCCGAGTGAAGTGCGACGGAAAACCATAACACAATAATGCTCAACCAATAAGTAAAAATTATAAACAGAATTTTGCATGTACATTTATTTTACAATTAACAATACCCAGCAACTACAAAATGAAAATGACATTAATAAAGCCCAGACACTAAATATATATATACACAAACAGAGAAACATAGAGAACCACGTTTTCAAGCCTTACAGGTGGTAAAAGTAGAAAACTAACATATTCAACTCTTTAGTCTATCAACCTTGAAGAAAGAAAAAATAAAGCAAAATGATTTAGACAAATAGTTGGAGAACAGCGATGAAGAAGAGAAACATGTGATATATAAATGTTTTTACTGAAAAAAATCATGTTCTCAACTCCACTACTTTCGAGGGCAAAACCATACCAGTAAACAAAATCAATAAAAAAATACGGTAAAAAAAGAAGTCAATATGGATAAAAAGTCTGATATTTCTTACCAGATGACAAACAAGGACGGATGGAGGATCGACTTTTCTGACATACCCCATGTGTCACACGCAAGGTTGATCCCATTTTCCTTTGAGATTTTACCCGAGACTTTCTAGTAGAAAGCATATGAAAATCTTTCTTCCACAAGTGCTTAAGGACTTGAAATTTAACGACCAGAACTCTGTCCTTGAATCTTAGAAATCGCTTTCTTTGTGAAAATTTCTCTTCAACCAATGGATCAGCTAGTGAGTTGGAAACCATATAATCCCAGATATTACTTTTACAACAAGTTACTGGTAATAGCTTATGGAACTCTTTAGATGCTTCACTTGCATATTCCTTGTTGGTTGCCAGAATTAAGTCACAAAATGTTCCTCGATCAACAACTCCACCATCATTGGTAAAATTTGAACCTGTTTCATTATTTATAGGATCATGAACACTATAATCACCATTAGAAAACACATAATCCTTATTTTCACTTGAAGCAGTCGTTGAAATCTTCTTCACGTTGGAAGCTTGATTTGAATCCAAATTCCCTGAGCTGTCAACTTTTTTTTCCAAATTAACCCCAAGCAAAGGAACTGCCTCCACAAAAGAGCATGGTTCAAAGCATTTGGATGTGACAGTTCCAGTGCTGTCAATGTCTTTGTCCTTCATATCAAGCACTTCTTCAGACTCCAAGTTGCCAACTGACATCTTCTCAACTAACGAGTCCTTGTCGCATGCTATTTCCAATGGAGCAGGTCCAGGGACAAAAGAGGAGACAATAAAATGCTTGGAAGAATTTTCATATCCATTTTCAGATTTTAAAGATTTAATTTCACTCTCAAGAAGATCAATTTCAGTCTCCGTAATTTCTAGTTCCTTGGAAATTTCACTTCTGCATATGAGCAGCTTATCCATTGCAATAGAACTTGAATCAACTGAATTTGAATAATCAGAATGTAGCAGTTCAATAAGTAAAGTACCCATACTAGAAATTGACTTGATCTCCAACTTATCTAAACTATGTGACAGTCCCCCTAGCAGAGTCATAGAAACAGGACTCGGTGAACCACATAAATTACTAGTTTCGTTATCAACATTCACTGTCAAGCTGGATGATTTCCCTTCCAAACCTGTCATAAAATATCCATGCAATTAATAGATGTAAATTTTGAAAAATATGTACCAAAGTAAGGAACATCAGAATAGGATAAGCAGTTGTAACACTACCTTCCAAAGAATTGCACTATCAAAATTTCTAATAAATATCCAGTTCAACAAAGTCATACGCATATTCAAAGTTGTACAAAACAAATCAAAGAAACCATTTGATTACAGGGGGAAAACAAAAGAAGAAAAAACTTCACAAAAAACTAATAAATTCACTAGATTTATCCTGAAGCAAAACTATAACTGATTCATATCTTAAATAAACCATTAGATATGAAAAACTCTGATCACTTCAGTTTAGTTTATTTAAGATATCAATCAGTTGTAGTTTTGCTTCAGGACAAACCTAGTGAATTTATAAAAGAATTGATTTTTCATTATCAGAAAAACGAATAAATTGAAAAATTAAATCATTAAACATAATTAAGCTAAAAAGCTATCAATACCCCCCAACAAACATACAAGAAGAAACAAAGCCTACCCTGTCAAAAAGAGTAGTACAAAAATGTGCTTCAAACAGCTCTACATCTAGACTCTTCTCATAAAAAATACTATCAGGCATCCTTTTGCACCAACCATCCTTTGTTGGACGTCCACGTCTCCCCATAAATGCATCAAACACTTAAATGATGCTTCTAGTATCACACAGCAGTGCCATGTAAAATCACACAGAAGTGCCATGTAAAATCACACAGAAGTGCCATGTAATATCAGCCAGATGACAGATCACAAACCAAGGCACTAAGAAGACACGCATTTAATAGAATGGTAAGACACAAATATCTAATGCAGATTTCCAAATTTGCATTAGAACTCAGGAGAAGTTTACCTGGAGAGGAACTGCAAGCAACAGTTGAAGGAGTGGCCGGAGATGCACAGCCTAATATTCTAGGACTTTTCTCTGCCAAGCTTGAGCCGAGTGAATGGGTTGTTTCTACATTACTAGAAAAGTCGTATCGTTCTTTGTAAAGGCAAATATCAGGTTCCACTTTCTTTTTCTCATACTTTGCCAGCCCCTCACCCCATCCTAACCTAGGCTTCTTCTTAGAAATTTCCTCTTCAGAAGGTGGAGCAGACCTTACACAAGCAACAACATCGCCTGAGAGAGAGTGATCAGGAGTCGCGTTTTTTGGCAAAGACTCAGACTTCCTTCCACTAGAATCTATGGCATCAATGCTCCTTGAGTCACTCAAATGGCTCAAACAAGAGCCTTGTGTTGAAAGACTCCCGTTACGTGTCCATTTCAATGGCTTCCAATTAATGGAACTCACAGACCTATCCCTCTCACATCTCAAAGTTATACCTAAACCATTGATGCCATCAATCTTATCACACTGATCCTTCAAGTGAATCTGTTCCCAGGTCTGGACAAAATTAGTTTGAGGATGATAAGAATATGGAATTGCATCATCTGCTGCCCTGTTGTCATTATTGACACTGTGAAGGGACCTTCCAGAGCTGCTTGTAGTGCCACAATCTGTTTCCCATGGATGACCTCTCCAATCTCTTTGATTAGACCCTCTACTTTCCCTTTCAGATTTGCGATATTTTCCACCTCCACGAGAAACAGAAGGCCGGCAACTCTCATCTTCCAGCATCCTGTCAACGGACAACCGTGGAGGTCCATACCCATGACCAGATTCCTCAGAAAAAAAGTGCCAGCCATCCTGCTTACCATGACCTTCAGAAAATATTTAAACCAGAAAAGGAAAAATTGCCAAAATCAACACGATTACATATAATGAAAATCAGGAAAGTCGATTTTCCATGAAATAAATCGTGAAACTTGATCTTCTTAAGTTCTTCAACAATACTAGGTGTAAATAAAATAAAAATAGAGTGCAAAAATAATCATAATTCCTTGGAAAAATTCATTAAGCGGTGACAGTAAAATTAATTTGTAAAGAATTCAAGTTCATATTATTTTCTTCCTCTGAAAAAAAAAAAGAACCGAGAATAGATTTAAGAACTCACATGGTGGCCTGCCTCTATTCGCAGATCCCCATCTACTGAACTCGCGGGATCCGTAATAGGAAGACTCTCTCCATCTACCTACAGACCCAGGGGAATCGGACCTCTCGTGCTTCCTCTCCTTGAAGAAGTCCTTCCGATCCCAAGGCACAGATTCAGGCGGCATGAAATCCAAGCAAATAGCAT
Organism: Begonia masoniana; assembly: GCA_022432975.1. Taxonomy (NCBI): domain Eukaryota; kingdom Viridiplantae; phylum Streptophyta; class Magnoliopsida; order Cucurbitales; family Begoniaceae; genus Begonia; species Begonia masoniana. Next base: position 2,467,937 of record CM039504.1, read on the forward strand.
GGAAAAACGTGAAACCAACCGTAGTAATAGCACAACGTCCAACCAAATTCAACAACGACGTCTATATTCCCGAATAATAAAAGTTCGCGATCAGACTTATACGAACCCTCCCACCAAACACAGCCAAATCCCTTCGTCGTCGAGGCGTAGAACCAAATAAACAGAGCTCATCAGCTAATCCAAAGCTTCACGTCCAAGATAGAGCACCGAAACGAGCATGGTAAGAAGCTACTCACAAACCACTCGCACAAGCCGCAAAACAGATCGACAAATCACACTCACAGGTACAACTTACAAGAACAAAAGCAAAGCCATTGAAATCTTGGGCGTCTCTACCGCAACGACTAATCTTAACAGAAAGAAACTGCAAACCACATCATTTCACAGATTTGCAGGGCTCATTATCTTGGCAGCTTCGCCCCTTCATCGCCCCCCATCGTCTATCACTCTCTGTCTCTCCACTCTACTCTCTCTTCTTATTCTCGGAAGGTATAATATCCGGCGCCGGCCGAGAGGAGAAATTAAGAACGTGGGCCGATGAGGAACTCAGCGCGTTTCGTATCCGGAACTCAACGTCACTACGCACCATTTCAATGCCTTTCGCGTCCGCCAATTAATTATTGTCTCCACGTGAGACTTAATTTAGGGGTAATTATCGTCTTAATTATGTCTAAATGAGATATCTTCACATAAAATAATCATAAATTTAATAATTTTAAAATAATTATGAGCAATTCTATGGAATGAAGCATTTGACTTTTCGTCGTCCGCGAAATGATCACTAGTAGATGACTATTGGTACACGTGGGTCGCCCAAATATGTGGTAAGAGTCCATTCATCTAGTAGCACATTAAATAATAGTGGGGACCAGCTATCTCCATCCAACGGCTGGGAATCATTTGATCATCAAATCAAGCGTCTCACTTTCTTCTCTCTTTTTTTTTTTTGAAGGTTCAGTTTCGTGTTAAACCTAACTCGGTCCTATTTTCAACATGGGTGGGCCACTGTCCTCTTCATTTTTGTTTTTTTTTTTTATTATTTTTTCTCATCTTTCTTTAGTAAATTGTTTAATTTCTCAATTAATTATTGTGATAATTTATTATTTTTGAGTACTAATTATGGGAAGATTAGTGAAGTAAAAATGGTCATCATAATCAAATTCTAATTAAAATAAATAATATGAACATCTAACTTGGGGAGGCCCATAATAACCAACAAATTTAAACAGAAGAAAAAGCTTACTGGATTGAAAAGCCCACCCATTGGCTAGACCAGAGTGCTCCGTTTCTGGGCCACCATCGACGTCACCATCATCTCCGCGGGCAGGACGCTGTAGGGATTGAAAACACTGCCATTTTCGAATTTGACGTTTCATTATTTTCTCTTCCCTTTTATAATTTCATATTCCCCGTGCTTGGTTGTCAGAAACACTCAAAATTCTGGCGGAAGGTTCGCAAGATTCACACTCACCCGGATCAGAAGTTTGAACGTTGAAACCAACCCATGTGCTGCCTCCTGTCTGTCTGCCTGTCCTTGCAGCAAACGCCAACATTATCAAAATTAAAAATCCTTCTGTTTGATCAACCACCACTCAAAAACCAGTGATTGGTTACACACGACTAATCACTCTCTCATTGGGGTGCAACCCAGCATTTAATGCTGAATCTACTTGAACTTCCGCCATTTGCTCCCACTCTCACCAATCTTGTTCGTCTTCCAAGTCACAGTCTTTAGAAACCCATAAATACTCCGGGATCTGGATATGTTTTTTTTTTTAATTTCCTTTACTTTGCTCTTGTATTGTTAGTTCAGCTTCAATTCTAAAACTCTGTGATTAGGTTCCTCAAAGAACAAGTTGGCTCTTCTCTCTCTATAATTTTTATGAATGCATTGTAGATGAGTAGATTTCTCCCGGTAGATTGCTCGAAAACCAGATATACTTTTGGGCTCTTTCATTTGGAACCTGTGTTTCTTTTGGTTCACCCACAATGTGTCATTTTCGATTCTCCTGTTCTTTGTTTTTTGTCCCTTGTGGTAGGAGACTCATTGGCCTCATATAACGAAGAGCAAGTGAGAGATCAGATTACCGAGTTGCCTGGGCAACCTAAAAACGTGGGGTTTTCACAGTACTCAGGCTATGTGACTGTGAATAAGGAAGCGGGAAGAGCATTGTTTTACTGGTTCGTTGAGTCACCAGCGATTCGTGGACCCGAGTCCAGGCCACTGGTTCTGTGGCTCAATGGTGGTCCTGGCTGTTCTTCTGTTGCTTACGGTGCAGCCGAAGAGATTGGACCCTTTCGTATCAGACCCGATGGGAAGACCCTTTTCTTGAATCCTTATACTTGGAACAATTGTATGTTTTTATTTTGACAAATTACATTCAATCTGGGTTGTTAGATTACCACTAATCCATTTTCCCATGTTTGATTCAGTGGCAAATTTGTTATTCCTTGAATCTCCAGCCGGGGTTGGCTTTTCTTATTCAAACACGACCTCAGATTTATACTCAGCAGGTGACCAGAAAACAGGTATTCCTTTTTGTTGTTAATTATTATCTTGTTGACATTATAGTTTATCCTCCGACCTATGATTTTGATTCGTAAACTTTTATGTTTATAGCTGAAGATGCATATACATTTCTCATCAATTGGTTTGAAAGGTTTCCCCAATATAAGCACAGAGATTTCTACATTAGTGGAGAAAGCTATGCAGGTCTATCTCTTACTTGAAAATTTTGCATTATATTTTGGTTGATGTTGGAAAGATCTGTGAAAAGACTACATTTTCTTTCAGGTCACTATGTTCCTCAGCTGTCTCAGCTAATTTACAGAAGAAACAAAGGAATTCAAAATCCTGCAATTAATTTTAAGGGATTTCTGGTAAAGTATGGAGAATCACAAAATTTGAATTACTATACTTAATTTGGTTGATAATATGATGAATTTGGAATCAACTAGTAATCAAAATGTCAGGTGGGAAATGCTGTCACGGATGATTATCATGATTATTTGGGCACGTTTGAGTATTGGTGGACGCACGGTTTGATTTCAGATTCAACCTATCAGTTGCTACGACTAACTTGCGACCTTGGATCATCTCAGCACCCATCAACAGAATGCATCAAGGCTCTTCTTGTAGCATCAACAGAACAGGGAAATATCGATCCTTACAGCATTTTCACGCAGCGATGCAATGAAACTTCATCCTTGAAGCGCAATTTAGGGGGTCGTTATGTAAGTTAATACCTTTTTTCAGAGTTCAAAAGAGGTGTAATATGATGCTCCCAAGAAGCCAATTTTTTACCAAATTTTGCTCATCTGCTGCCTAAGTCTTTGGTTAGAAAATTTGATATTCTTCTGCTCTTGCATATGTTAGAGATTGTAGGAAATTGTCTGGAATGTTGAAGTGTTTGTTTCTGTCAATAATCTTCGAGCAAAACTACTACATGCTTCAATGTTCTGCCAGTAGAGCATTCATTGAGAAGCTAGATATGATAGGTTGAAAGCTTAGAAAATTTTCAAGGAAGAAGGACATAATATTCAGATTCGTCTACTAGTTAATAATTATATGTCAATGGTTTAGAATTTTTTGAAAGACTTTCAAACTGTTTCGAAGGTTTACTTGATTTCATTTGTTCCTTCAAACTTAGCCATGGATGTCCAGAGCCTATGATCCTTGCACAGAGCGGCACTCTGAAGTGTACTTTAATCACCCAGAAGTTCAGAAAGCACTTCATGCTAATGTGACTGGGATTTCCTATAAATGGAAGACATGCAGGCACGCATTCAAGATTTTCATCACCGTAGATAATTCTTTTGATTGGAACCAGCTTTCAATTCTTTTCATGTGATCTAACTTCATGCTCTAACAGATAGTTTCTATTACAGTGACATTGTCGGAAATTATTGGGCAGATTCTCCGGTCTCCATGCTTCCAATCTATAACGAACTCATCGCTGCTGGTTTTAGAATATGGGTATTCAGGCAGGTGTTTATGCTTGCTTCCGGTTTTTGATTTGTGGAAATTGCGAATTATCTATTACTAATCTTGCAGGAAGGATTCTTTTGAGTGTTGAAGTTAATCACCTGTATCCACTTCTTCAATACGTTTGATTTTTTTCAGAATCACTGATTCTAATGAAATCTTCATCTGTCCAGTGGTGACACTGATTCAGTGGTTCCGGTGACTGCAACTCGATATTCCATCGACGCCTTAAAGCTGCCAACAATTACCAACTGGTACCCATGGTATGACAATGGAAAGGTTAGTGTTTATAATTACTAATATTTAGTTCAAATTTGTCATCTTAAGTTGTTTTTAAGCACCAAGAACTAGGAAAAAAGGGTATACCCTGAATTTTTAGAATTATGAGTCAATCAAAACACTTGTTTTAGGCAATAACGCCATACAATCATGCCATTTAAGCTCCAAACTTCTTTGGATTGAGTTAAATCAGAGGGATATAAAGATTGGACTGAAGAAATTTGACGTCAAAAGCTCATTCATTTGGCATTATAGGTTGGAGGGTGGAGCCAAATATACAAAGGACTTACGTTCGTCACGGTTACAGGAGCGGGTCACGAGGTTCCGCTTCATCGTCCTCGCGAAGCTTTTATTCTTTTCAGAACATTTTTGGAGGATAAGCCGATGCCTCGGTAAAGACGGATTCAATTTATTCATTGATGTACAATGCAAAATAAAGCATTACAAGACTTGAGTAGTAGAAAGCATTCCCCTCGAATGCATTGATTTTATCCATTGTTTATTGTCCTCATTTTTTATGTGGGAATGAACTTCCAAGCAAAATATAAGTATTTGATAGTTGTTCTTGATTTCAGAGCTTCTGTAATGTATGAACCTTAGTATTTGCATGTTATTGACTACATGGAAGTAGTGGAGGCGTAAAGAGAATCAGAGAAAGGCATTAAACAAAGGATGGAAGAGATAAGAATGAAGAAAAGGAAGGCGTTAAATAATACATAATATGCTCCACTAAAACGAACTCCCATTGATGTGGTATTGATTCTGCTTCAAAAGGCAGCTCTATTAGCGGTCTGAATGAGTCGATTGATTCCTTTTGTAAAGCTGTTTTTTTATTTTAAGACAAAGAAATCTTCTAAAGAAGAGGCTTACTTAGTGTTTAAGAACTAAGAAACGGGAAGCTTTCTGCAGAGTTAGAACAGAACGACTGTAAATACCACTGTAGTGAGAGAGAGAGAGAGAGAGAGATGTACAGGTTTAGCAACTCAGTTATCAGCTTGCTAAACTTTTTGACACTACTCTCATCAGTCCCCATGATCGGCGGAGGCTTATGGATGGCGAGAAGCAGCACAAGCTGTGAAAGCTTCCTTCAGACGCCGCTTCTCGTCATCGGCTTCATCGTTCTAATCGTCTCCCTCGCCGGCTTCATCGGCTCTTGCTTCAACGTCGCCTGGGCTCTCTGGCTCTACTTGCTCGTCATGCTCCTTCTCATCGCCGCCCTCATGGCTTTCACGGTCTTCGGCTTCGTCGTCACCGGTCAAGGCGGAGGTGTCGAAGCTCCCGGAGGCAGGGTCTACAAGGAGTATCGCCTCCGTGATTATTCTCCATGGTTGAGGAGCAGGGTTCAGGATGTCCGTTACTGGACCACCATTAAAAGATGCATTATGAGTTCGAAAACCTGCTCAAAGCTCTACTCTTGGACTCCTCTAGATTATCTAGAGAGAGATATGACTCCTGTGCAGGTGGGTGTTCGTTTTCTTCCCACTCCTTCTAGATCATTAATAGCTTTTGACGGCAGTCAAGAGTAAAAACACGTAATCCTTCATCAAGAGTTAAACTTTTTAACAATTTTTTTCAGTAAAAAACTTTGCTTCTGTCTATGCAGTCAGGGTGTTGCAAGCCGCCGACTTCGTGCAACTACAACACAGAAGCGGTAGAAGTAGCTCAAGATCCAGACTGTTACCGGTGGAACAACGCAGCGACTTTGCTCTGCTACGACTGCGATTCCTGCAAAGCAGGAGTTCTGGAAGACGTGAGAAGAGATTGGCACAAGCTCTCTGTTCTCAACATCGTCATGCTCGTTCTTCTCATCGGCATTTACTCGGTGGGTTGCTGTGCTTTACGAAATACACGTCGCGCTGAAACGGATTATCCTTACGGCGAAAACCAGATGACCAAAATCCGACCCAGATGGGACTACTATTGGTATGTCTAATTTTTTATTCACACACTTCACTAATTAGCTTTATTTCAAGTTAATTCGAAAAACATCAGTGATTCGGAGATTCTAGATTAAGATTTTAATATAAGATCAGGGCTTAATCAATCCTATTTCGTCTTGATGATTGCAGGTGGAGATGGTTTTATGACAAGAAAGAACAGCTTTACTGAAGGAGAAGATCTGTTGGATCAGTTTTAGGAAAGGTAAGTAGGTCTATTTGGATGGGCTATAGTTATAGTTATATACCTCTTCCTCTTTTTCAGCTGTACACATACTTTAGAAGAAAACGGACCCACTATCTTAGCTTTGCTCTTTCTTCTATGCTAATGGAGTAAGACCACTAACGAAAAACAATGATGAATATTTTAAGAATAATGCTAATTTTATTTTAATTTTTTAAAATAATTTCTGACATCTCAAATAATAATTGACACAATTAATTTAATAAAATAATTATTTATAATTTATTACATTTTAATTACACAAAATACGAATATTGAATACAGTAGAATAAAAAAATAAACGTAAATATAATGTTAATTGGTACGTGTTATTTCATTATATTTATAGTGATGAATACTGCTGCAAATTGTCTCCCGTTACATTTATATTTTTTATCATTACATTAGTAATTTACTTGATATATTTTTTATTAAAAAAATTAATAGTAATCTATTATTTCCAGGCTCAGGAAAACAAAACTACGTAGTTTTATTACATAAGTTTTACGTATATGTATTTGTAAAAGAGGATCAATCCCATGAAATTTCAATATATATACGTATTTGTACGTATACGTTAAAAAACAGTACAACGGTAGCTTCAATCATTGTCCTCTTTCACTGAAATACCGATAATAGTGTAAGGCTAAACATTGTCCCTCTTTTAGACTATGGTGACCTATTGACAAGTGTTAGCCTGCTCTAAGTTCACCATCCAACCACAACACTGAGGATCAACACGTGACAACTTGCACAAATAATTGTCCCCGGACCTCCTCTATTGCGTCTTTCCCAGGTTGTTATTTGATTTTCATAGCTCCTTAAAATATTATTTTCAACATATACGAGTATGTATACGTTATAGTAGATGGTCATTGTTTTATGCAATTTATTTTGACTGATTCTACAAGTAATTTCCACGTCATTAAGTCCTTATATTTGACGTGTAACATATAATATAGGGTAAAGTGCAATTTGGCCCCTACAACTAGATGAAATGGACAATTTACACTGTAAACTTGAATAATAGGCAATAATAACCTTAATGTATTGATAATGGGCAATATGGCCCATATCGTCATATTTTCCATAAAAAAGTAACATTTTTTCACTTGTTCATTTTTTTTTTGAAATGCCCCTCACTGAACTGAACCGGACTAGACCGGTTCAGCTAATTTCACTCTTATTTATTTTTATTTTTTAAATCATATTTTTTGAAAAAGAGAAAACAAATGAATAGAATGAAAAAAAATAAAAAATCAAAGTGCAATTAGCAGAACCGGTCCGGTTGGTTCGGTCCAGTGAGTGAGCATTTCAGAAAAAAAAATGAACAAGTGAAAAAACGTTACTTTTTGTTTGAAATTATGACAGTAGGGGCCATATTGTCCATTATCAATACATTAAGGTTGTTCTTGTCTATTATCAAAGTTTACGGTGTAAATTGTTCATTTCACCTAGTTGTATAAACCAAATTGCACTTTATTCAAGTTTACGGTGTAAATTGCTCATTTCACCTAGTTGTAGGGGTCAAATTACACTTTACCCTATAATATAATCACTCATTGACCATAATAGTTGTTATTTTATTTTATTATATATTTATTTGAACATTGTTCATCCTTCCAATATACCACTAATTGATTTCACAATAGACACCTTATTCTACGTAAGCCTGACTATTATATTTAAGACAACATGTTATGGTCCAATTTTAACAAATCTTTTAATAATGTTACGCCCAATAAACATTAAATACGACTAATTGAAGAATCATTCTCACTAGCGTCCACTTGACTCTACATAATATTTTCATAATTTTGGAGGCCAAATTTTATTGTTTCTAAAATAAATTGACAATTTTAATTAGCAAAACAATCAGATTTAACCACTTGCTAATTAATTATTAATAATTTAAATTAGGAAAAAGTTCAATTTAGCCTCCAACATATGGACGTGTAATACGATAAGGTTTGATTGGGTAAAAAATAAACGTTATGGGCCAAATGACCACTGACCTCGTAGCTAAATTGGACTTTTCCCATTAAATTATTAATCTCATCATGTGAACCCATCTTAAAAGACAGGTCTAGACAAATGGAGGGAGTCGTCTAAGTCTAGACAAGTCTGAAAGAGCAGACTGTAAATTCGGGTCAAACGGGGAAAGTTTTGAAGCTCTTAGAACTGCACCAAATCATAAGTGTGATCCCCCAAACAAGCCACTGACTTTTCTAAAGCACTTGCCCAGAGACTTGGCGTTGCCAAATGAATAAACAGCGTAACCAGTGTCTAATCATGCTGATCTTTAGGCAGTGGTCCAAGCTTTAGCTATGGAGAGGTCTTCTTCCCTTTCCTTGTTTCGGAAAAACAATGTTTTTGAATCTAAGTGTATAAAATATTCGTTTTGATTACAGTTCTCACGTTGCAATGTCGGCAAGATTAAGAGCATGAAAATTATTGAGTTCATACGATATTTACAGTTGTGGATTGCGTGTTTTTCAAAACCCATTGATTAATGGAGTTTTTCCTCGTCTGAGTTGACTATCTTGTCCAAGTGATTCCATGGATGAAGACGCGTCGATGACTTTATTTAAGAGATTAATGCAGTTGATAACTGAATATGGCCGTTCTTTCTCAGATCAATATATATAAGACAATTCCGCGACCTGCTTAGTGCTGCTGCTGCGGACTCTCTCTCTCTTTCTCTGTAGCTCTGCGTCTTTGACTCACAATTTCTTAAAGTCAAACTCTTTTGTTTTCTTCTCCACCCAAATATCCCTCTAAGTGGGAAAAGAAAATGGTTTCCCCCAATCACACGAACTTTCTCCGGACCACCATAACCATGGAGATATAAGAAAACCCATCCGACTGATTGTCATTCGTATTTCTTTTGCTTCTTCCTTTCCTTCCTATTTTTGAGTATCTCGATTTCATCTCGCCGGAGTTTATACTTCTGTCGGTCTCTCACTGGTAAAGTTTCAGAGCTTTTTTTTTTTGGTTCAAAGAGAGGAGGATCAGCTCCAATGGCGGATCTGGTCAAAGAACGTTCCATGGATCAGACGCCTACGTGGGCAGTCGCCGTTGTTTGCTTTGTTCTTATCGTTATATCAATCTTCATCGAACACATCATCCACCTCATAGGAAAGGTAAAATTTTGCTTCATCTCTGCATAAATGGCGTTTATAAGTTTCAGACGGAGGAATCTTACTCTATTATTTTCAGTGGTTGACGAAAAAGCACAAGGCCGCTCTTTATGAAGCTCTAGAGAAAGTCAAAGCAGGTTATCCAGATATTTCGATTGAGCTCCCCTTTAGTTTGTATCACAAGAAACGCTTAAAACCTGACTTTCTTCTCCCCGGCGACGTGTTTTTGCAGAGCTTATGCTTCTGGGCTTTATATCCTTGCTCCTAACAGTATTACAGAGTCCTATTTCTGGAATCTGTATTCCTCAGAACGTTGGAGAGACTTGGCTACCTTGTAGTAGGGCCAGTATTAAAGAAACGGAAGCTGAAGGTCGAAGGAGACTCCTTCAAATTTCAGACTCTGGATTTAGTTTCAGACGAATATTAGCCGCAAAGGGATATGATAAATGCGCTGAAAAGGCAAGAAGACAACTTAGTTTCTGATTTTTTAACCCATTTCTTACATGGCTAACGTTGGAACATTTGATGGTGGATGAACTTGTCTGAGTGATTAAGAAACATGTTTTTTATTTTATTTGCAGAATAAAGTAGCCTTCATGTCTGCTTATGCTATCCATCAGCTTCACATCTTTATCTTCGTGTTAGCTGCGTTCCATATCCTTTATTGCATAACGACTCTGTTTTTGGGTAGAACCAAGGTAATCTTTAATCTTGTCAGTTGCCCTCTCTTGGAAATCTCTGTTCAAAGAGAAAAATCACTACTTGTTATTCTATAGACAAACTAGCATTTGTTGAAACGTCCAATTTTGAGATATTCTCGCATAGACAGTAGTTGGAACATTGAGAATTGTCGAAATGAGAAACCAGACATTTCTTCATCTCTCTCTCTATCTCTCTTCTCTCTCTTACATAGCTTGTTCAATTGCAGATGAGTAAATGGAAGACATGGGAGGAGGAAACAAAGACAATAGAATACCAATATTACAATGGTACTTTCATCATTCAAATACATAAATACTTCTTAACTTTGCAACTTTTCAGCTCTTTGATTAATTCAGTTTTTATGTATTATCAAGTATTTTAAATTTAAAATCACAAGCATTCCATGAAGGGGAAAATCCATGACTAATGTGCTGCAGATCCTGCACGGTTTCGGTTTGCAAGGGATACTACATTTGGGCGCCGACACTTGAGCCCTTGGAGTCGCTCGACAATATCTGTTTGGATAGTAAGTATTTGATACAAACTACACACAAAGCTAAAACCTTCAAACTTACTCATGATTAATAGTTGACAATGAAGTCAATTTGATAGCAAATGTTGGTTAAGTTGCTTCTCTAATGGTTTCATCTCTTTTGGTTGGTCTTCCCTCCTTCCCATGCAGGTTTGTTTCTTCAGACAATTCTTTCGATCCGTAACTAAAGTTGATTACCTCACATTAAGGCATGGATTTATCATGGTAAGGTTTATGTGTCGATTCGAATCAAATTTAGATGTAAATGTACTTATTCTCGAAGTTTATACGAAGAATCAAAGCTTGGTGTGAATTTCAGGCGCATTTGGCCCCGGGAAGTGAGACGAAGTTTGATTTTCAAAAGTACATTAACCGATCGCTGGAAGAGGATTTCAAAGTAGTCGTGGGAATCAGGTAATTTGCGTGGTGAATTATTTTTTAAGAGGAATCATTTCTCTGGTTGTGTTAATAACCTTCTTCATCATATGCAGCCCGGCTATGTGGTTATGTGCTGTTTTGTTCATCATAACAAATGTATATGGTAAGTTCTTTCTTCTTTATTTCGGCTTTTACGCTAATGAAAAAAAACCCGGTTTGGATTTTACCGATAAGTTTTACTTGCAGGGTGGCATTCATATCTATGGCTTCCATTTATCTCTTTAATTGTAAGTAAACTGCCATATTTAATATTTCTTTTTTCGGGTTTTCACGTGTTTAAGAGAATCTAATTGAAGATTATACAGGTGATTCTGCTTGTGGGAACTAAGCTACAAGTGATTATTACAAAGCTGGGGTTGAGAATCCAAGAGCGGGGCGATGTGGTCAAGGGTGCACCCGTGGTTCAGCCCGGCGATTATCTGTTCTGGTTCGGTCGCCCCAAGCTCATGCTCTTTCTAATTCACTTTGTTCTTTTTCAGGTAATCTATCCGCCCTTTTTGCTTTTTCAAATCTTAGGAAACCCAAAAAACAGTTACAAAAGCTACTTTCATAATTGAGGAATCAGCGTCCAAGCACTCTTTCTAATCTTAGTTTTGGTGCACTTTCAGAATGCATTTCAACTCGCCTTCTTTGCGTGGAGCGCAGTAAGGACTTCTACTTGATAAAAAAAGTCGAATTCTGGAAAAACATTTTGCGTGATCTGTGCTCTGCTTTCTTTCCATCTCTTTTCAGTTTACATTTGGCTTGAGATCTTGCTATCACAAGAAAGTCGAAGATATCGCCATCAGGATCTCCCTCGGGTAATTTCTCGTGTTTATGAAGCGGTTTTTTTTTTTTTTTTTTTGAAGGATTTCTCCCATTAGTGTGAAAGATGAGATGCTAACCCAAAAGAAAATGGATTATTTTTTTAGGGTCATCATACAAGTTTTGTGCAGCTATGTAACTCTCCCTCTCTACGCTCTTGTGACTCAGGTGAGTTTAAGCAAAAACTACTTCTCCTTTTGGATTAATAGTATAGTTCTTCAAGCTCAATTTGCTCAATTTGTTGTTATTTCAGATGGGTTCTACCATGAGACCAACCATTTTCAATGACCGGGTTGCAGCCGCTTTGAAAAACTGGCACCACTCGGCCAAGAAAAACACGAGACGAAATCGTCACTCCGAGTCAAACACACCCACGTCAAGTCGACCGGGAACTCCCTCACACGCCATGTCTCCTGTTCATCTTCTCCATAATTATAATCAGAGCAGCACTTCTCCCCGGTTACCTGATATTGAGTCTGAGCACTGGCGCATGGAGGAAGATGACTCTTCCCATCCCCAGGATCACCTGGCTGCCAATGAATCAGGATCCAGTCATGGAGTTCACACCGTCGGGCAAGCGAAGCAGATGCAAGAGTTAAGCTCGGCAGGACCGTCTGCTTCTCGTCCCGTTCGAACGCAACATGAAATCCAAATGGGTTCGTCTGATTTCTCGTTTGCAAATGAAAATTAGTGTTGTATAAATTTTTATGTAAACGGAATGACGGAGATTAAACTGCGCGATTCAGTCAGGCAGTTTAGTTCTTCATGCACACAATGCATTGTAATGCCTAATTAGAGACTTTTTTTTTGCATATCTAATCCTTACCGCAAAACACATTACCATTAAACGACAATGCTCATCGAAGGGGGAAGAAGCACCGGTGGACTAGTGGGGGTGATGAAGAATATGTCTTGAGGTTGCCATTAAAATGGGTGCTCAGGGAGGAAGAGAGAGCCGATGGTGGTTAAAGTACCCATGTCATATTTGGTTGCTAAGGGATTAAACTTGAAGGTTTAATTGGTTAAAAGAGATAGTTTAGGGTGTTTTATATCAAACTCTCGAAATGCAGGGATTATATTGATATTTAATCTTTTAATAATTAGAACTACTATAATGTTCTAATATTTTTATATTTGTGAAACGGTGCCGTTTCCTTTGACCCGGCAGTTATATGGCACTTCGTCTTTGCGAACGTATAAGAAAGCCAGAAACTCTCTCAATAGTAGGGAACTCTTGAGTCTAGGAACTAGGAAGTCTGCGTTTCTTTGCTGTTTAATCGGTTTCGATCGGGGTTTGATCGGATCTGCGGGGCTTCAGTTAGTTTTATCTTGATCTTGATCTTGATCTTGATCTTGATCTTGATCTGAAAGTTCTGCTGAGGCCATGGAGGGGGGAAACGATTCGAGGGCCGACAACTCGTCGATCGAGCAGCAACGTCTTCATCTTCAAGTTTCTGTAGCTTCACAGAAGCAGCCTTCCACTTCTGTTAATTCCATGGACTTAACCGCCGTTACTAAGAGGTGCAATTCTCTTTCCCAGTGATCTACTCTTGCTATTTGGATCACGAGATTTGAATTGAAGAAAAGCCAAGAAATGGAAAGACACAATCACGCACTCATACTCTCTTTTCTATTGACTCGGCTAATCAACCAATGTCTTTTGACATCTGCTTTTCTTATTTGATTGTTCTGTTTCCAAACGATGAATCTGACAAAGTTGGCTGTTGCATATGTGCTTCTACGCTATTTATGTGAATTTTATATTAATATTAATTTCATAAGTTTCTTCGCTTTGAAGAATGTGCGGTTGCCATAATATTTAAGAACTGTATGGTCTGAGGTTTGCCTTTTTTACCGTGATCGAATTGGCAAATAGGAAAATCAGATAGTTGAATTTTTTCTCCATCTGGTTAACGTTTGTCAATATTTGTACTTGGCGTCATCTTCACGTTTTTATGGTTTGTTGTTTTATTTGGTTGCAGGCTTCAGACGGAATTGATGTCTTTGATGGTAGGTTTCTAATTTTCTTTTCTTTTTGTCAATATTGCTCGTCATAAATTTTTGTGTTGCATGTTCATCTTTAATGGTATTATCTCGTACACTTTCAGCCATTTCTAAATTTTGATTATCCTCTGCTTCCCTTTTACTGTAAAATTATTTGTCGACATATCTAGAAAAAGGTTCTTTTCACGTCAGATCATTCAATTCTATATTCGGTTGTTGGATTAACTAGAAGTCCTTAATTAGAAATTGTATTTAACTTTAACTGCGCCAACTTTCACACTCCTATCCAAAAACATATGATTTTTCTTTATGTTTTGTCAGACTCGGTAATATCTAGCTTGATCTTTTGACTTGAATATTATTATATATAGTACCAATAAACATTTTATCTTATTCAAAAAAATACCAACAATCAGCCTGCAGATTGAGTTCTTTCAATCAAGTGGACACTAAACAGGCAGGTTTAATCTTTTGATTTGATTATTAGTTAAGACCACGTAACATATCAAACTAATTCTATCATCTGTATGTATACTGCCGAAAACATTTTTCTTGCTGAAAAAAAAATATAGCAATAATGTCCACTTCATATTTGAGTTTTTGTAATCAAGTAAATATTAAACAGGCACCTGCAGATCAATAGGTCCATATATCATGATGAACTTGTTTGGTTATTAGTATATATATAATGTTTAAGTTTCCACAACATTCCTATTGAAAAAAGATATCATCTACATATTTGAGTTTTGCAATCAAATCTTGGGCATGACATCACAAATGCCGCAAATTTATTGTCTCGTATTTTTGGTCCGATATTTTCCACCTGGACATTGTTCTGGCCTTCTGAGATTGTAAAATGCTTAGTTATTAACTGTTGATTCAAATTATAATAAAGTGCTACAGTCGTTCGCCGATTTTTCCTTTCAGAATTTATTATAAGTTGTGTTTATTCTTAACAGTAGCTTTATTCTTTAGATGAGCGGAAGAGATCTGGGAGTATCAGCATTCCCTGAGGATGAGAGTATCTTTTCATGGATTGGTACAATTGAGGGTGGGAAAGGAACTGTATATGAAGGTTTATCCTACAAACTCTCTTTACGTTTTCCACTGGAATACCCTTTCAAGCCGCCCCTGGTGAAGTTTGAAACTATGTGCTTCCATCCTAATGTTGATCAGCACGGCAACATCTGTCTTGACATCCTTCAGGTAACTATCGAATAGTATATTTTGTTTTTTGATCATAAGTCATTTAGCCTTGTGCAGTCTTTGAAGTAATTTAAAATAAATCTGTACATGACAGTAATAGCTATCTAGGGTATTGACTTGTGTGATTATAATACCACGAGCATTTTTTTTTAATGTTTGTTATTTTTCGTGCAATATATTTAATCTCTTTTGCATTGCTTAGGACAAGTGGTCGTCAGCTTATGATTGCAGAACAATTCTTTTATCTATACAATGCCTATTAGGAGGTCTGCTCCCTGTTTTTCTTATTGGTCTGTTCTCTCTTTCAGTTCTATGCACTGTCTTACAAAGTTTTATACTTCCTGCGCAGAGCCCAACCCAGAGAGTCCTCTTAACAGCTATGCTGCAGCTCTATGGATTAGTAAGGAAGGTTGGACTTGTACTGTTCTTCTCCCTCATGAAACTTTCATTTAATTATCCTTATATGGGAACTGCAGGTCATAATCCAAACCAGCGTGATGGTTATAGTTGTTCTAGTTTTCATTATTTGTTAAATCATTTTCGATTTTCTTGTTTACAAACTTGCTGTTACGTTTTGCTGCTATATCTTCATCTGTGAATCACATGCCACAGTATGTTATGACCCATTACTTGTTCAAATATGTAATAGAAAACAGTCAAATGTAAATTACTCTAATTAGTTGCTTGTCCGAGTAAAATTTTTCTTGAATATGATCACGATAAATGTAGTCAGAAAATGAATATTTGCTTGCTTCCTTGTTGATCTGATCCAGGGGTAGTCAAAAGCTAGAACTGCATTTAAAGTTAGGCTGTCTATTTATTTTTGATCAGGTAGCGGCAATCATATTATTTAGTGACATTAGTTTAGTTGGAATTATTCTGCTTGTCTTCTGTAGACTACCAAAAGATGGTCCATAAACAATATTTTGCTGGGCAAATCTGATTCAATGCAATATTGGAGTAGCCTACGGAATGAAGTTTTCGCAATGACGTAGAGCAAAAGTATTTGTAAAGCTGCCGAGAGTATGGACTTCATGTTCATTTTCATCTAACTTTTTGGCCATGCATATGCGTTGAAAGCCAGAACCAAAAAGGTACACTCGCCAATATTTAAGTCTTTCTTGTTTTACTTCTTTTTTTGAATGAAACAAAATGGCTCATTTGGTGATGCAGAGTATTGTTAGATAGAACTTCAACGAAATAAAATGGTAAGAATGCGTTCCTGTAAAAGTTTACCTACAAGTTGCTAGAAGAATTTTTATGATCGATGAACTTGAAATAATTTTTCTTCATTAGGTTGTCTTATAGAAAATCATTATGCCAAAAAATATTATTTTATTTAATAAAAAAGAGTTCATAAGAAAAACAAAAATATAATTTATTCCATAAAAAGACAGTTTGATGAAACGTTATGACAAAAATATTATAAAATGTAAATTATTTGATACAGAAAGAATTTATAAAAACAGAAAAGTCATTATGACACTTAACTTGATAAAAAAACATTGTGAGAAAAATATAAAATGTTTAACAAAAACGATAAAATTTGATAAAACAATTTACCATTAGTTTGTTTTTTTTTTTTTTTTGTAACCACAAGATTTAGATGCTCTCCGACGTGTCCAAGACAAGCATCAATTGAACTAAACCTAAAGAGAGTATTCAGTCAGCTACAGAAGCTCTCATATAAGCATCATGCAAATGGGAAAATCACTTGCATTACATACACCCTGCTTAAAAGATAGTACCTGCTGTAATATAATTCGAGCAGTTAATCAAGATGGTTAGAGATGCTTTTTGCATTTACTTCAATAAAAACATTGGATCAAACCACAAGCAAAAAAGCAATACCTGAAATTGTGATACATTGTCAGCCTCCGCCAAATAATTTAATTTCCCAACTAAATCTTTCCCAAGCTCATCTGCATACAGCCTGAGGTCGTTTTTACTCTTGGCTATTTTTTGCAATAGCCAAAGCTGTAAAAAAATTAATAATAATTCAATACCTGACGTGCTCAAATAACTATATGGAACTTGAGGGCAGGGCTAGGAACCCCAAGGCGAAGAATAAGATATCTCGCACTACCGCATGATGCATATTAGGACGTTGTACTTTCACAGCAACAGAACAACCATCTAGAGTTGTCCCTTTGTAGACCTGAACATCATTTACATTCCGAAAAATTGCAGTAGTCCCTATTAAAACCTGCTTAATGTTTGTCGGAAACTTTATATGGGAATGTACATGCTGTTTGTCTAAGATGGCACAGTAACATTTAAAGAACCACCTGATCAAATGATGCTGCAGCCACAGCAGGTTCCTTGGAGATGTAGCTGAAGAAAGATTGCACAGGCGAACCTAGTTCTTCCTCAATAATTTTCATAGCTACAATCTTTGGAAAAGGAGGAATTGGATCATGCAACCCAGACAATGACTAACATCATGATTCAAAACCAAATAAAAAAACAATTAGACAAAGGTCTTGCTGGAGGGGCTTATTGTGAGAATTAACAAAAGTATACAGAAAATCTTACGACTACGAGGTAATTGCTCATAATTGAACTCAAGAATTCTTTATTCGTTTGCGTCAGATAAAAACACTTCATTCTATGATTTAGTACAAGCATCAGGATAACTAATATAAAGACTTAATGATGCTACGACAAATTATAGTGAAAATATCTAACAGTTTCTTTGTAGTCATTTAAGAAGGGAACAATTTCCATCAATAAAATTTTTCAACAAATGTGTGAAATTTATCATAAATATTTCTGAGTACTACGTAAATATGCAAGGGTTAAATATTTTGTTGATCACATGTTTCAATTGTTGTATCAAGATGTTTAAGAGCCATTGTCCCCCTTGATTATAGAAGATTTAGTAAGAGAGAAAATCTAACCTTGGAAATTTTGCTTCCAAATGTATCTGGTCTTGTTGAAAGGAACTGACCAACTACATCAGCAAGCAAAGGCAAGTAACTAGCATATTGGTAATATTGAGACTGCATTTTAAATCACATGACCAACATAGATAGATATATATTGTTAAGAGTTCGGTGTGATCCGAATTTTAGTTTGGTCTGATTGGACCCGTATATCAATATTAGAGTTTGATGTTTTCTCTATATATTGATATTTGTGTCGCAAAACTTAATTGTACATTGATTTTCTATTAGTGAATTTCTCCTTTGTCTGTGATTTTTTTTTTTCCCGTTTAGGTTTTTTCATGTACATTTTGGTGTCTCTGTGTTTCTGCGTATATATTTTTTTTCTCGATTATTATTGTTTGATTCTCAACATATATCATGAAAACCACAAATAACTAGTAAAGACAAAGATGGAACCATATGAAAAGTTGGTTCATTAAGTTTCTCATTTCTCACCTTTGATAAAAGTTGGACCAAGCTTTAACAACATTTCTTTTAATACAACCCCAAAATTGTATTTCGATTCGTCCCCATCAATGTCCTTGTCCAAACTTGATCCCAAATACCTTATCATTTTAAAAGTCCTAATCATCAGAGCTGCAGAAGCATACGAGGAAAATACCTTCCAGTTGAAAAGATATAAAATTCAATAAGCTTCTCCTCCATAAATATTAAGCATAGTCATGCATTCTAACAGTAAAGTTAATTCAAATTAGAAATATGACTGATCCGTGGGGTACTACAAAGAATCCAGCTGAAGAGAAGAACCTACCAAGAACAAGTAATATAGAAATTTAACTACTGCTACTCACACTAACAGACCTAAATGCAGATGATAAAGTATAGAAAGAGCTGTCTACTATAAGCTGCATTTGAACAAAAGAGCAATAGGGATTTAAGGATAATGAATGAAGCCTTGAAAATTAAGTAGCATGGAAAAAACTATCCAAATGAAAATGTGTTATAAAATGTAGCACAACTTTATCACGCTGGAGATGAAACAGGAGATTACTAACTCAAACTTAAGAAAAATACTTGGAGCATCAAATCATACCTCTATAAGCCGAAAGGCCACTGAATGAGGCCCACGACTGAAATAATCATAGACTTCAGGAAGGGGCTTGGACCAAAGCTTAAACAGATAATAAAAATAGTAAGCATGTGCCTCCAAAGCTTTAAATCTGCCATGAGTAAATCAACACCAGAAAATCCTGCTAAGGTATTTTTCAAGACTATATTAGTACCAGTTGATATATGAGCGTAAATTCTAAAAGATGGATCAATGACCTGACAAACATGCTTGAATAGCCATGCAAATGCGTAATTAAACAAAGCAACATAAATACAAACATACAAAATGAACAGTATAATTTCATGTTCTGTTTTATACTTCGTTACTCATCACTTACTGATAACGACAGATGCTGTACAGATAAGAACGCTCAAAAGAGATCAACTATCAAAACAATTGATAACCGTCCTGTTCCTTCAGAAAAACACGCGGAACTCTCTGTAAATAGAATTGGGCCAAAAAAAATGATAACTACAAATGGTGAAACAATAAAAAAATGACAATGAATTTTTCAGATAAAATTTGATTAGTGAAACATTTAATGAAATTTTGTAACTTAAGAAATTGAATCAAATTTTCTGAAGCGGTTATCTACAGTGGAGAATAGATGTTCTTCTTGTCTCATAGTGCTTGTCCAATTGAAGAGTGATCATTAATCAGCATCAAAATTGAGAATGATCGCAAATGTACAAATATTTACAACGAATCAGAATCCTGTTCGATCAACGACTAACAACATTCTACAATATATAATGTTACTAAGCTAACTATTAATTGTTTTAGAAGGACACCCTGAATATTCATACATTGAATGATTTTTGAAAAACATAATTAGATATCACTTCAAAATCTTTTACATAGCAGTAACTCGAGTAAGACGGATAGTAATTTCAACTATACTATCCAACTACGACTCGGATGGCAGCCATCGACGTCTAAAAAGAAAAAGAAGAAGCAGAAGGAATATAAGTAGAAAAGTCTCCATGAAAGGGGAGCTTAACCTGGCTCTGAAGGTCGAGGCCAAGGAGGCGGAAGACGAGTAGCACATGGATCTTCGAGGTTCCGAAGCCATATGAAATCTTCCACAGTTTTCAAAATCTTAGGGATTCGAAAAGCTTCATTTACCCACTCAAGACCTCTGCCTATTCCATTCTTCATAATGTCCATGTCCTTGCGTACGATCTCCGTAAGATGCCCCAAATTGCGGTTCCCTCGCCTCCTACTCCCTCCTCTCTTCACCAACGTGGTTATATAGGCCTTCTTGGAGCTCAATCCGTACAAATGTATGCAAGGAGACGATGGCCATTGGTAAGACAAGGAGAGTTGACAATGCTCGAGAAAGGATGTCAAAAGGTTGAATTAAAAATTATGCAGAGAAAGCGAAGCAACTTCAAATGAATGTATGAATCGATCAATCAATGGCGAAGGAACAGAGCGATCAAGTAAGTCTGGCTCTGTTCCGTGGCTGTGGTTTACGAGTATTTGAGCGGGAGAGCGCGGCGGAGTGAACAGAATCGGATGCAGCAGTGCTTAACGGAAACACAGACGTGTCATATTTGCATTGGTTCATTTTCATTGACCAGTTTCTCTCACACACTGGTAGTGGCCAATGATGAATCATCGTCTCTCTTATTGTAATTTACAATATTTCAAAATATTATTTATAGATTCTACTATGAAAATTATTTCCTTCTTATGAAAATTAAAAATTCTAATTTTTTCCGTGGATATTCCACGTAAGCTTTTAGATGGATCGACAAGCCACGTGTCGTACTGAGAATGCATAAGAAACACATGTTAGCCAATGAAACTCAACATATAGATTCTCCTAGATCTCCCCTGCGTATACTTTAAGTCCCTTCCCTTCCTTCATCCTCATCCCAAATCTCCGCCCCTGCTCTGCATTATCGTCAGGCCTCAGGAACTTCAAATCTCTGAAAATGGCTTCCAACACGTTAATGAGCTGCGGAATCGCAGCAGTGGCATACCCGTCGGTCCTCTCGTCGTCCAAATCGAAGTTCGCCGCCTCATTCGCACTTCCTTCGGGATATGCCAATGCGTCGTCACGCTTCTCCATGTCCGCCGAATGGATGCCCGGCCAGCCAAGACCTACATACCTGGATGGTTCTGCTCCGGGGTATGAAAGCCTGTCGATATTTCGTTTTTTTTTTTTTCTCAAACACGATGTAAACTCTTTCAAAACCCGCACTTAATAAAACGTAGATTTTGCGAAAGCTAACATTTGTGATTTTTCTGCTATTGTTTCAGAGATTTTGGGTTTGACCCACTTGGGTTGGGTTCAGTGCCCGAGAATCTGGAGAGGTTCAAAGAGTCTGAACTCATCCATTGCAGATGGGCCATGGTCGCCGTTGTAAGTTCTCCCTGAGCATGATTCTGCTGTTAATGTTTCTTTACATAAGCTACCCATCAATATAAACTGTAACACCTGTTTCCTAATTTACAATCTGATATTTTGTAACTGTTAACTTCCTTAATATGCCTGAATTTAGGAGTTTGGCATGTCAGAAGATTTGATATTCAGCCTAAACTCTTTCCATGGCGCATCACAAAATCTCTTCTTTGGATGAAATAATATGTCTTTGCCCCAATTCATCCGCTGCTTAAAACTGAAATTCAAGTTTCATCCTAGATTACATTTAAAATTTTCCTTTTCTGGGTAGATTTCTGCAGAGTATTTTGAACCAACACGAGTGAAAAAAATAAAACTTGGTCATTTGTTGGTATATATTAATTTTCACACACTTTTGCAGCCTGGGATCTTGATTCCAGAGGCGTTGGGGTTAGGCAACTGGGTGAAGGCTCAAGAGTGGGCTGCTATTCCGGGAGGACAAGCCACCTATTTGGGGCAGCCAGTTCCTTGGGGCACATTACCTACAATTTTGGTGATTGAGTTTCTTGCTATTGCTTTCGTAGAGCACCAACGCAGCATGGAAAAAGACCCGGAGAAGAAGAAGTACCCTGGAGGTGCATTTGATCCCCTGGGCTTCTCTAAAGACCCTGCAAAGTTCAAGGAATACAAAATCAAAGAGGTTAAAAATGGTAAAATCCGATTCTTCCTTCCTCCATCTTTCATTTCCTGGATTTTCATACACTGCAGAATGAAACTTCAAGCTTAATCCTAGTTTAAACTGATCGGAAAAAAAGTTCTATGGATTGATTTTTGCACGTTTGGTTGGCAGGTCGGCTAGCGCTGTTGGCATTTGTTGGGTTCTGTGTGCAGCAATCAGCATACCCAGGGACAGGGCCATTGGAGAACTTGGCCACTCACTTGGCTGACCCATGGCACAACAACATTGGCGATATCATCATCCCAAGAGGGTTGTAAATTTTACACCCATTTGTAAATTTCTATGTAATCATCAAAAGTGCCTCTGAACTATGGACTGTTATTTCTATGGCCTTGATTTTGGTATCCAGAACTACTGTGATTAAAAAAAAAACATGGATTATTCTTAGTTTCTCAGAAGCATATTTGTTCATACCAGAAGCTATTGTTAATCTTCTTGTATAATTCATCCCCCCTTGAACTATATGAATCTCCCAATTTTTATCTACTCTAACCAGATCTTGTCGACTTAACGAATTTCAACGTTGAATAACTTTCATTGTTAATTGAATTTGAAATCGATGTATGCGTCTTCCTCGAGAAGCACACTGAAACAAGAGGTAAACATTGATCGGTAGCATATCCGATCAAACATGAGTAGTTTTCTTGCCTACTACAAATCTCATACTACCCCATAAAATTAAACACGTACATTAGGTTCATCGTAAGTTTATTTATCGAGTTTTAGTTTGACTAAGGACACAGTCGCGTGTGATTAGTTAGATAAGATCATAATTAATCATGGACTTTATTTGAAACTGTTAGATTGTAGAGAAACGTCAAGAATTTAATAAACTTGGAGTCCCCAAACTTAAAAGAATTAATAAAGTAACATGTTTGAAAGTTCATCCTCTCTCTCCTGCTGGGAAAAACAGTGGAAGAAGAAGTAGGGTTTTTTCGGGAAGATCAAGAAGAAGAATAAGCGAAGAAGGAGAGAGCGCGGCGCAGAAGATGATTCCTTTATTACTTTTTTTTTTAGTTTTCTCGAAATGGGCGCAAAATGTGGGTATTAGAGGGGTACAATTTGATTTAACTATGACATGCGTGCTGCTTTGGAGTTAAGTTCGAGAAACCCAGAGAGAGAGAGAGAGAGAGAGAGAGAGAGAGGTTGGATTGAGAATCTAATCGCGGGAGACAACTACAAACAAGAAAGAAGGGGGCAGAATAGGGTTTGGTTTGGTTAGGATGAGAGAGCTTAAAACCATGGAAGGAGGGAGTGAGAAGGAAGACAAGTCTGGTTTAAGAAAGATTAGGAAGAAGAAGACTGACACCAGGATTCCCACTCTTGTTACTTCCAAAGCTCTATACGATAAAGCTTTTACCATTTTCATTCTTGTATGGGTTTTCTCTCCTTTTCACTCTTTACCCTTTTCTACATTCATGGAAACTAAAGGCCAACTTCAACCATTTTTCTCTGCAGCCTTTTTCAGAAACTCAGAATATCGAATCTCTCCCCCCCTCTCTCTCTCTCTAAAAATAATACATCAATATTTTGCTGCAAACCAAGTGGGCAGATGGGTGTTCTTCGTCTACATTTTGTCAGGAAACTAAAACGTTACATAAAATATTCTGTGTATATACTTGGAAAATACGTTTGTAGTTTTTTTAAGATAGGTAAGATTCTCGTATTGTGATTGACAGTTTATTTGCAATCTCAAAAAGCTACAGTCGTTGATACCAGGCATATTTAGGACTGATTGTTCATCGTTCTTACATTCGTATATTAGTCAGCTTAAACTGCCACGTTAGTTGATTAACAGAAAATTATTTTTTGTTTTTCTTTTTTATTATTAAACTTTTAGTTTTTAAATTAAATAAAGAAAAAAAAGGAAGCGAGAGGGGAATCCATATGCGTTCCAAACGCTCCCAGACAAAATGATATTCAGACAGTAGAAAAGCAACCTTTGCTTTACGACCTAGAAAAGGAGATTTCAAACCATTTAAACATTACATTGGAACATTGCAACCCCCCTCTCTCTCTCCTCCTCTTTCTCTCTCTTGGAAGTCTATATTTAGAGGCATCTGCGTGGTTAGTAACCCAACCCCACATTCTCCATTTCTTCCCCCTGAAATCCACACATCACTACCCCACCGTTCATTACCCTACCTTAATTCTCTCTGTTTAGGCCTTTGATTTTGCTTCCTTCATCCCCCTACTCAATAGCAACCTCCATTTTTGATTAAGACTAACTTCTCTCTCTCTCTCTCCCTCCCTTTCACTATAAATCTCTCTCCACCTATCTTCTCCACCTGATCCATCTTCATCTCTATCTTCTCCACGTTATCTCTTCTGGGTCTGCCATTTTCGGGTGGGAGAATCGACATCAAAATGGTTCAGTCCATTCGAGTGTATCCATGACATGTATATGGTTGCGTACATGTATACATGTGCCTGGCTCCCTGTATGCCATTTGCAGAGCTTCACCGAGAAATCGATGGCCTCCGTGGATGGCGTATGAGGAGCCATGCATATTTGATGTTTACTTTTACTATACCCGTCAATTCTATTTATTGTTTTCCAATTTCTTTTCTGTTTCAGTTTCGGTTCTTCTTTGGTGATTTGAAAAACTTTCAGATTCTTTCATGTGATGTATGAACAAAGTACTTTCATTATTGTCGTTTTCTTCTTCTTCTTGAAAAGTTTTAGGGTTTTCGTCATTATATGATATGATATGATGGCCATGCTTCATTTTTCGCCCATGAAACTGTTGTTTTTCCTCTACAAATCTTTCATTTCTCATCTTTTCTTCCAAGCAGTCACATGGATAATCATTTCCAGCACATGTAACGAGGGGGTCTGAAAGAAAATCTGCTCAAATTGCAGTAAAATTAATTATACAACTGTTCCTGACAGACAGACGCCATGGAAGTCGCAAACCTAGGCTATCACACAGCCCAAACGGTTTACTATGAATCCATCCATCGATGGCACGCTTGCCTCCTGGACAAATTTTATCAGAAAAGTAATAAAAACCTTTCTACTTCTCTTCATTTTTCTCATTTTGAAGAGAGTTTTTCTGAGTGTTTAGGTGACGGTGAAAAAGCCAACCATTCTCTTTAACTTTCAACTTTGCTGGAGAATGTTTGTAAGCATTTGGATAAGATGTCTAGTAATGAAATGGGTATTTACTCTGGAGACAAGGAGGTTTATCTTATCATCAATCTGTATTGATGGCTAGCATAGCACAATAATAAAAAAAATGGGCTAAAATCAATTTGAAACTCAAAGCTAGCATAGCACAATAATAAAAAAAATGGGTTAAAATCAATTTGAAACTCAAAGTAAGAGTTTAATTTAAAACATTTCTAAACTAAAAATCCTAATAACTAAAATCTTAAACTATAAAAAATATAACAGATCAAACCCTAACGGGTAGCCGATAACCCTTTGTTCTCAATTTACGCCTAAAACGAGAGGTCGATCACCCTCTGTTCTGAATTAACGCTGCGAACGGGTGGTCGATCACCACCTATTCTGTCCAATGCTTACGTGGCACTGTACGTATTGGGTCTGGAGGTCGATATAGGGGCGGAGACCTCTTGTCCAACGTGCACCTCACGTGATTAGAGAACGAGGGATCACCACCCCCCCCCCCCCCCCCCGCTTTCCTGCCTCCTCATTTTAGAGGTATTTAGGAATGGGTGGTCACCGTCCCGAAACAACCCTATGTTCCCTGCCTCCCCATTTTAGAGGGTGTTCGGAAACAGGGGGTCACCACCCTGAAACGGGCCCCATTGTTGACCATATTTTTTTCGTAAGATTGAGAACGGGGGTCGCTGCCCTGAAACAGCCCCCGATCTCAATTATTTTTCCTGAGAAAGGGAGGCCGTTCTCAAAAACGGACGGCCGATCTCCGACATTATATAAAGAAAGGACCCTCTATTCTCACCCCGGGGCTAGCGAAAACCCTAAAACCTCTCCACCATTTTCTTGTTAAGACGAATTTTCTATGTATTAGCGACGTCGATTGATTCTGATTCGAGTAGATTGGTTGATTTAGATGAGACAACAACTTATGATGCCAATATAGATTGATATTCGTACTCTACGCCCATATATGGTGATCTTGGGGGTTCGATCGCCTAGAACGTAATGAAAAAATAGAGGTGCAATCGACATCGAAAACTCTAGACGATGGGCTTTGAAAGTCAGTCGACTCGCAGGATGATGCAATGAAAAACATAACAGTAAGGGAAGAAATTTTGATGAGATTTTATTTAGGAAAAAAATACAATTCTTTAAAGGCAATTAGAGAAAAAATAGTAGAATATACTTTGAATAATGGTTATGAGATCAAATTAATTAAAAGTGAATCTCGGCGACTGACGGCCGTGTATGAAGACGGATGTGATTTGAAACTCCATGGTTCGAAGATGCAAAATGAGCTTACGTTTCAAATAAAGAGTTTCAACGATTCTCACATATATTAAAGAAAAATTGAGAATCGACACGCTACTGCAAAATGAGTGGCAAATCATTATTTGAATAGGTTCAAAAGTCAACCTACGTGAAAAATTCCTTCCATTATAGAGACAGTGAGAAAGGATTTGAATGCCAACATTACACCAAATCTTGCCATAAGAGCAAGAAGCGAAAACTTAATTAAGGGAATGACGATGCACAATACAAGCTACTGTGGTCGTACGCATAAGAAATAAGTAGATCAAATCTGGGTAGCACATTGAGCCTACAGACTTACTTGGTGGACTCTGCCGATAATGAGTCATGTGTATGACCATAAACCGATTTCGGGGAAGATTATATAGAGATACAATGTGGAATGCGGCCAGAGTAACCACAACTTTTCATTTCGAGATAGAAATGAGGAACTTATCATATTAACCTAGATGCCCATGCATATCTTCGATGCACAAACACTAGATATTGGACTAGTCATGTATTTTCTTCGATTCCTAAGTGTGAATTGAGATTAAACAATTTATGTGAGTCATTCAATGCAGTTCTATTGCCTACCAGAAACAAACCGATTTTGACCATGTTTGAGATGATTCGAAAGTGCTTGATGACTAGGATTGTCAAAAAATATAAGAAGTTTGCTTCGTCAACAGACGTCTTGTGTCCCCAGATAAGAAAAAAACTTGTAAAGTTAGAATGTGCAACTCTAAATTTGAGTGTTATGTTTGTGGGAGCTGCACGATTTGAGGTCGGCAATGACAACAAACAATATGTTGTCGACATGAATGCGTGTGTGTGCAACTGTTACAGCTAGATGCTTATTGGAATCTCATGTGTCCATTCCATTCCCTGGATTCATTTCATAAGATTATCACTGGAAAATTACGTTAATCAATATTATTACTGTGGAATTTATTTCCAGATGTACTCACACTTCATTCATCATATTAGTGACCAACACATGTAGCCGCTCGTACAAAATATGAAACAAATCATTCCGCCCATAAAAAAGCGCCAACCTTGTAGGCCGAAGAAGAAAAAAGTTCGAGATGTCGATGAGCTGCCAAGTTCGACAATTACTAAGAACAACTCAACGATGTCGTATGCTATTTGTCAGCGTTAGGGGCATAATAGTTGCACTTGTTCTGGCAAGAGATCCACTTCAGGCGCTACTTCCGATTCTGTTTCACAAGACGTTTTATGAGTTTCCACACATTTGACGGAATGCAGGTACATTTCAACACATTTCGTCATAAACACACTTTCATTACTATTTAATATAGTTTTCATTATATGCAAAAATCTTCAACACACGACAGAGGCAGAAATGTATGACTATTCGGGCTGTAATATACGTATTTATTATATTGTATAATACGTGTATTTATTATAACGTATAATTTAGTGAGATAAAGTTGTAAAAATGGGCAGAGTTTCCTTTATTTTATGACTTCCACATAGCTAGCTTCAAATAATTCCTGCATAATTAAATCACAATTTATAACCAACAACTACTTCCAGATAATTAAGTACTACTCAAGTAAAGTCATAAAGTAAAATACAACCATATACCACATATCATAAACTAAATGACAAACATAAACTAAAGTACGATCATAATACTTATAGTATAAACTAAAGTACATAAAATGAAATATAAAATATAAACTAAACTATGGTGAGACATCGTTGTCATCTTGCTTCATCCAATCTATGAGGATTTTTGTCAGCTCTCTCTATGTGACAGTGAGCTTCTCGACTCTGCTTACTGGGAACTCTAGTCTCTGCTCCATCCTGTCTCACCTACTAGCCGTCTAGGGGGACAATAGTCTCGCGGTGGCTTCTTCTATAGGAACATTTGCAGAGGTGGAGGGCCTATGATCTCTCTTGAACACCCAAGTCCCGTCAACTTTAATTAGACTCATCCGAATCAAATAAAGCATATCAAATACATCGCCGGATCTCTGTGCTCTCAGCTGCTCTCCAATCGATAGATGAACTCGAGCTCGATCGACGATCTTTTGTATCAACGTGCTGTACGACATACTTTTGTTGCATGTCTGATGAATCTCGTGCATGTGACCTACAATTACGAAGCTAGGGTCGAACATCTTCCCGTTGTACAACTTCTCCATCACATAGAGATTCATACAACTTACGAGATCTCTATGTCCATCTCGAGGTAGAATGATGTGAATTATCAGATTTTGAATAACCCGAGCTCTGATGTTCAAATCCTTGAATGTTGGCATTTCATGAATTTCTCTGAGAATGTCAAGTCCCTCGGCCGATATGAAAAAAATCACAATCTCGAGAAGCATAGTAGTATTTCTCCACCTCATTCCCTTCTTCAACAAACCCGAGCAATTCATTAATTGTCTCTAGAGGCAGGACAATCTTTGTACCGAGGATGTACGTCTTCAAACATCCTGACCTCCCAGTAGAAGTTAAGTTCGCATAAAAACAAGCGAACAATTCTATTGCAACTATCACCCCTCACTCCGTACACTCCGTGTAGGGCGATTCTGTCAAACATCTCATTGATCTCCAATGACTCCCAACCTCTAAAGTTGACGGTCTTTGATTGAATAACCGATCTATTTGAGACATCCCGCTCAAACTACTCCTTACACATCTGATTTTAAAATTCATTCGAAAAATACCCAGTTGGCAGTCGTCGCGATTCACACGGAGCACCTTGCTACAACGATGGCCAGTTTGTCAGACCTCCTTGAAATGATCCTCTCTGTGACATCGATAGGCGATTTGGTGAAGGTCATTCGGTAGGGTCACCTTGTGATGCACCTCCTTGTGACGGGGCAGTTTTTCATTTAATCGCCAATTTGGGTGCCATTTGAGGGGAATTTGACGATTTAGGTTGAATTGAAGATTCAGGGCTCGAATTTGTGGAATTTTTTGATGATATTGGAAGACAATGATCAGAGATAGGGAAATCAACACGATCTATGTGTGACATGTTCGGATTTTGTGTTAGAATTACGGTTGGGGCCAAGAGAAAATCATATTTTTCAGTAATGAAGGGTGGAAGAGGGGTCAATTTTTTAGATACTGTTGGGAATTGGCCCCCCTGTTCTGGGGCAATGACCACCGTTCTGAGCCCGAATTTTAAGAACGGTGGTCACCGCCCCTCACTGCTCTCTCCCCCCGTTCTCCAGTCCTAATTTTGAGAACGGGGGGTGATTTCAGGGCGGTGACCCTCTGTTCTTCCCCCAAAATATTAGGGGGTGCGAACGGGGGTCGCCGCCTAGAAATGACCCCCCGTTCTCAATAACAATGTTTAAGAAACAGGAGGTGGTTTCGAGGCGGTGACCCCCCGTTCTCCTCTCAAAATATTAGGGGGTGAGAACGAGAGTCACCGTCCCGAAACAATCCCCCGTTCTTAAACATTGTTCTTGAGAACGGGGGGTCGTTTCGGGGCAGTGACCTCCCGTTACCAAATACCTCTAAAATGAGGAGGCAATAATGGGGGACCGTTGGGGGGCGGGGACCCCCCGTTCTCCAATTACGTGCGGTGCAAGTTGGACAAGGGGTCTCCGCCCCCCACATCGATCTTCCGACCCAATACGTCTTATGTCATGTAACTACTGGACAAAACAGAAGGTGATCAGCTCTCCGATCTAGGCATAAATTGAGAACGGGGGTTGATCGATCACTCGACAGGGTTTGATCTATTACATTTTTATAGTTTAAAATTTTAGTTGTTAAGATTTTTAGTTCAAATAATGTTTCAAATTAAACACATACTTTAAGTTTAAATCGATTTTAACCCTTTAAAAAAATGATTTTGGGAGGATGCTAAAATAGGAAACTGCATATCTGACAATACTCAAACTAATTAAATCCCACTCAAACAAACGGACATAATATACATATTTGTTGGTTGCATGCGGTTTAGAATAAGCTACGATCTCAGATGCTGAGATGATTTAGGACCATCTGCATATCATCTTAGAAATCGACCTGAGCAATGACCAATTCTCTCTCTCCAGAATATGTTTCTTTCTCTCTCCAAGCAAGGGAATGACGTGGGGTTTGGAGAGAAGAAGAAAGGGAAGTGGAATAGAAAAGTAGAAAAGGGCTCATGGGGAAAGCAAAAGCGCATGCAGGGTAAAGGAAGAAATGGTTATGATTATAGGCTCTGATGGAATCTCACGCAGGGAAGAAGAGTGGGACCCTTAACCCTTTTCCTCCTCTCTTCTCGTTTTCAATTGGCTGACACTTCATGCACATACATCACATGGTCAAAGCAGGTCAAAAAACAACTTTGCTCTGCTTAAAGTTCAACAAAAATTGGACCCCAGTCTCTCTATATTTTTCTAGAGCGAAAGTGAGAGAGATCTCCTGAAAAATCTCTTTTCAGATTTTGTGTATTGACCATCTACTTTTCTAATACATTGTTTTAGAACTTAACTCTATTAACCAAACTTAGTTAAGTTTATGTAAGATTTTTCTAATTATATCGAACAAACACTTGGTCGCTAACGTACAAATACTAGAAAAATTGATTTCTCGATCGAAACCGTGCGTTAATTCTTCAGAATGTGAAAGGATTTATGTGGTTGGAGAATTTTTGTAGAGACAGCATGATCGAATTGAACTTTATTTAGATAAAGAAGGATCGGTTGGTGTACTTTAATAATGAAAAGAAAGACGATGTGAATATGTTTTGTCTATGCGGAAGATTTCATGTTGGTCCTCTAGCAGGCACTTCCATTTTTCTCCCCTTTAGTGCCCTACTTGACCATTCCACAAATAACTTTGCTTTTATGTAAAGTTCCTTGTTTTTTTTTTTTAATTTCAATATCTTTTACTATCTTTCTTTGACTGAAAATGTTAATAAAGGCTGGTTATCATTTAGTTTTGCCAACATTAGAAGCGAGATTGTGACATCCCGCTCTCTGACGAAACGACAGTCCAAATCAAATAATATATGAAAATTCTACTCGTAACAGGAGAACTGTATAATTGCTTATCGTCTGTGAAAGACGAAGGTGAATGATTTATTAGTACAGTTCTCTTTCTAATTTAATGCAACGCATTTTGAGATAAATCTTGATAACAAAATCAAATCTTGTGAGATTCGATTAAAGCAGACAATATTATAAGAATAAGACCGAGATTACATAAAGATGCTATCGTTTTAATTGACCCACCTCATATATTTTATTAGAGTTTTTAAAAATAAACGTGAAAATAGAAACACGGTGGTCAAGAGAGATTTGAAGAACCAATTGCTGATCATCCTTAATTGATAATAACGTGTAATCAAAGAAAAGTAATGAGCTTTGCTTGACATTTAAATCAACGAACGCTTGAAAGTAAAACAACTATACTCAATTAAACGAATGAAACCAAAAATCAAACTTTACATGCGGATTCATATACCTCTTCTACCATGTTGCCTTTGGTGTGACACGATAGTTGAAAAAGCTCATAAAAATTATGTGCCTCTCAGGGTTGTACACCGTTGTGATAGTTTATCGAAGATTGTGAGATCTAAGAGGGCTACTTCCGCTAGTCGAAGACGATGACGAGGAGAACGACCAGGCTGAAGCAGCCAGTCTGGCCAGCGAGATGGAGCGTCTAGAGGGGCTTTTCTTGCTGACCTTAACGTCTGTGATATCAGAGACTAATCCAGGCTTGGAGATTTCAAGATTGTGGATGTTGATTTGATCATCAATCATCATCTGGACGGCCATTGGCATGCGAGGTCGGAGAATATATCTCTCTTGGACACATAGCAAACCTAGTTTCAGATATCGAATTGCTTCCTTTTCTGAGAAGTTGTTTTCCAGCAGTGGATCCACTAGATCAAGAAGCTTATCTGCTTTGTACATGTCATATGCCTGCACCCAAAATAAATCATAGAAATTTTTATAGCTATTTATTTATTTATTCTTTTGCTACAAATAAAATACAATTGAAAGCATACCAATCTTGAAGACCAAAGTTTAGAAAATCAACATTAATTATGACTCATATGCAATATAGAACGAAGCTGACAATTACATATCACGTTTCATAATTAAATTTGACTTTTTGTAATATTAAAAAATAGATGATGATCAAAGGAGTGGCATAAATGTTTAGGCTTAGCAATAAAAGTACCGTTTGAACGAGGTAAATCTCTCCATGTTCAGGGTCAAAGTCGACGGGTAATTTCCCAGTGATTATTTCCAATAGCAGAACTCCAAAACTATATACATCTGATTTTCTTCTTAGATGCCCACTTATTGCATATTCTGGTGCAAGATAACCTCTGCAAAATACAAAATAATTCATCTTCTCCATGACTTGATCATCTATATTTTACTATTTTTTAACCATTGTGGAGAGAGAGATGGTAATCTGAGTCAACATTATACACAGAGAGAGAGAGAGATAGAGAGGTTGAACTTACAAACTTCCAGCAACTCGTGTGCTAATATGACTGACATTGTCAGGGAAAAGCTTGGAGAGTCCAAAATCAGCAATTTTAGGAGTGAAATTCCAATCCAAAAGTATATTGCTAGGCTTGATATCACGATGAATAATATGCGGTTTAACTTGCTCATGAATGTAAGCAAGTCCCTTTGCAATTCCGATTGAAACTTCCCTCCTCGCCTTCCACGAAAATTTAGCCCTTTGTTTATTGGCGAGAAATGTCTGAGCGAGGTTGCCGTTTTCCATATATTCATAAACAAGAATTCTCGAAGGACCGTCCACGTAACACCCGAGAAGCTTCACTAGATTCTCATGGTTTATGTTAGAGAGAGAAGCTATTTCAGACATGAATTCTCTGTCTCCTTGCTTTGACTCCATTGATAATACCTTCACTCCTATAATTCTTCCATCCTCTAGCTTTCCCTTTAACAATCACAATACAAATTAAAAACACTGTTTATCTCTGTCCCTAGGGAGCAAGTTTTTAGTAGTAATAATTCAAATGCAATGAAAACAATCTCAAATTTAATATGTTTTCTGATTTACTTTCTAAAACTACTTTTGGTTTTCTAATTAGAGATGTTAAAATCAATGATCTTGAAATTTCCTTAAAATCAAGATGTCAATATAGTACCTTGTAGACGGAGCCGAATCCTCCTGCACCAATCTTGTTGGAAGATCGGAAGCCATGGGTGGCTGTTTTTAATTCAGCATACGAGAATAAATGAAAGTTTTGAGGAATTTCCACACCTGCTATGATTAGATGTTAATTGATAAATTGGCTTACTCTATGTCAAAAGAAAATTTTGAGATTACATCTAAATGGGTAGGATAAAAACTGTATCTAGTTGTAAATAAAGCACTAATTAATCATAATATAATGTGATGATTCGTAAGATATTGTTTAATGAATTATACATATTTTCTGGAATTTGAGAAAGAGTGACTGATAGCAGAGCAGCCAAGCAGGATAGAATTTTCATGTGATGATTCGTAAGATATTGTTTAATGAATTATACATATTTTCTGGAATTTGAGAAAGAGTGACTGATAGCAGAGCAGCCAAGCAGGATAGAATTTTCTCGAGAAAATTCATTTTCCTGGAAAAATTGTCTTCAAAATCCAGGTACAGGAAATCCGAAGCTCCCGTTTTGTAGGAAATTTAATCCCCAAACTCTTTCTCAACACATTATAATTTACATATTTAGAAACCACCCAGTGTTGTTTCAATTCGCTCGAGAAAAACCCAGCATCGATTTTCTCGAGGAAAAAAAGGAATCTGTCTTGTTATATAAATAAAATTAATCCAAAAAAGACGTCGACTATCTTTCAGCTCCGCAATTAACTTTCCCAAATGGGTTCCAAATTCTCTCAGGAAAATTAATTTCCAGTCGAATCAACGGGCTTGAAAATCACGGAACAGGAAAAAATGGGGAAGAAATTTCAAAAAATTTTCCCAAACTCAAAATCTCTACCTGGTACATCGTCGTCGTCTGCCACTTCCGACTTACAAAACCATTTCGAGAAACCGAGCGCGAACTTCATTTTCCCGAACAGTTGGCGTGCAGGACCAAATACCTTTTCAAATTTCCATCACAAGTCTCTGCAGCTAATGAGAAAGCTCGGGAGCTGTCAGCTGCAACGAAAATGGCGATGACCATGTGAAATCGAAGAGAAAACGTGTTATAACGAGTGATTGTGGGCCCATTCAGAGGCGGCCGGTATGCATACCCTGAACTTTCATTCATCTTTGTCTACGTTCCTCCAAAATTCTTCCCAAGTGAGAACCTTCTTGTGCAGAATTTGTCAACAGCGTTTCTTTGACTTTCCACCCTCATGAACTTTTAATCATTTCCGTAAATTCGAGATCGATATGGTTGAACTGACAAGTGTCTCTATCTCGATGAGAATATGAACATAAAATTGATTTCTCGCAAATGTAGTTATGGGCAAGATTTTACCTGAATTAACTGCTTCAAATGAATTAATTTTCAGTTTATTTATCATATATTATATGTGACACATAAAAATATGTTTCTAGAGGGACAAAGATAGAAGCATAATATAATTGGAAAATGGGAATGATAATATGATTAGATTAGTTAGATAAATAAATATAAAGACTAAGTCCTGGTGGATGAAATTGACTGATTACTCACAGGTTTCTCTTTTGCCATCAAAATAAATTTTTTAATTGTGGCCACTCCACTCTTTAAGCCCATAGGGCAGAACTTGTACCATCGTTATCAATTTAGATCAATAAATGGTGCTTTGAATGCCGAAAATTGGTCAACTTCAGATTTGTCAAACTTTAGAAATAATTGCCCTTCAACAGTCAAAACTGGGTGGCTAGAAAACTACAAAATTTATACTTTTGTGAAACAAAAAATAATCATTGTTATTAAAAAAGAATTAATTTACGAGTACTTTTTCTGCACTCCACCTTCCACATACTTCACTGCCAAAACATGACAAAATAGTGTGCTAATCTTTTTGTTTTTTTTTTTTTGTCTTTTCATTCAACAAAAAATAAAAATAAAAACTAATAATCACTATAACAATTTTTATTTTAAAAGAATGATGAATATAATTTATTTATTTTGACGAAAAATATATGATATATTCAGTACAGGAGGGTCACAATGAGGAATACTATGAATTGGGCTTGACCTCGTCTCCCCTGTGGGCTGTCTCAGTGACAGTCTGGTTGGTAGTGCAGCAAATCAAAGGTCTATATTTGCCCAGGAGCTTTCATCTCAGAGCAGGCCCAAGTCTTTTAAGGCCCACTTAATTAGGAGGGGTGATTCAAGCTTTGCTTGGTGTGCGAGCCGTGGGCCGACCATTCCCAACTTCCTCCATGCGTTACAGGCATATGTGATACGTCACTTGAACATTGCTCGGTGTTCAATCTCGTGAAATAAAATTAGAACTCGTCATTTATTCACTAATGTAATATGATCAATTATTTTTATTATTTAATTTTACAAATGAATTAATAAACAATGCAATGGAATATTTGTTTCGAAATTAAAACGACAAAATAAAGAAAAAGTAATTTTCAAAATAAAAAAATTTGTATTTATTCTTTTTTTTTTTAACTATTACAATAAATTACTTTCACGTGATGAAATAATAAAGATAAGATACTAATAATTAAGAAATTAACATAAATAAGACAATTAACAAAATAAAAAATAAAAATTGTGGTTATATGGAATTGGCTCATAAGGGCGAGGCACTGTTATTAGTGTAGAAGGTGAAATAAAGGAGACGTATTGTAACAAGGAGCCAGTAGCGTGATGGGTGGCCGAGTATTCTCGACAGCGACGGGAGTATATTTCATTTTGCGTAATTGGAAACGGCCCTGCTCGCACCCGAGTCAGACGGTTGGTCTACCAAACCAAGGGAGGAGCCCACCTCCGCGCTTTCCTTTCTTTTATAGTCAGTCATCCTTATTCTTGTGCACCACTTTCTACCTCTCGTGCCACCTCTCTCCTCCGCCTTGGGAGGTCTCTGCTGATCCGCTCTCGAACCGACGCTGGTTATTGGAGGTTTGATGCGCTACTTCGTGCCGTATTTCTTTTT
This sequence comes from Begonia masoniana, assembly GCA_022432975.1. Lineage (NCBI taxonomy): Eukaryota > Viridiplantae > Streptophyta > Magnoliopsida > Cucurbitales > Begoniaceae > Begonia > Begonia masoniana. The sequence continues at coordinate 2,504,759 of CM039504.1, forward strand.
ATTTTTTTCGTTTCCCCTGATTTGTAAGCGATTCGTTTGCTCGCCAGAATTTATTTACTAGTTCGTGCGTGATTGGATCTTGCTCCTACTTATTATTTATATTCGTCTAAGATTTTGCTCTCTGTTTGTTTTTGTTTTTTGTTTTTTAGCGTTTTCGTGCATGTTTTTACTTGTTTGCTTATGTTACCCCTTCGCATAACTGCTAGATTGGTTCGTTGATTGTACAGGAGGTTGATAGTTGCTTTGTTTACTAAGTGATATCGGTATGAACAGCGTGGTTCAAAATGGATTTTAGTGGCTCACCGAAGTTTTTATCGTTTACAAAAGTTGGATAAAAGCTGGTGGATTTGGCTGCATTCGTTCCTGTTTTTTTAACTGCTGACAACCATGAGTTTGTATCTGTGTTCTTCATCTTCTGAGTTCACGTGTCAATGTACTAAGACGCAGTGCTTGGCAAGATTGAATTCACCTCCGTTTAATCATGTAGTAAGAATTAAGTGTGCTGATGGAAACGAAAACATTAAAGTATCAAATCGTGGCGCTAGAAAGTTGTCATTGTCCAATCATTTGATACCTGGGCATGTCGATGAATCATTTATGGTGAAGAAACGAAACAAGGAGCCTACGCAGAAGCTAGAATTTGTGAGGACATTGTTGATTGACAACTATGACAGCTACACATACAATATTTATCAGGAGTTATCTCTCATTAATGGAGGTAATCTCTCAATCTCTGTACGTTATCTACTATGCTTGTTTCTTTTCTGAATTGAGTATATGTTATCTTTTGTACTTACATCAGCTCTTAATTTCTTATGCAGCCACAGGTCTCTCCTTCTCCCGTTTGTTATAATAGTTTTGTTTTAATAACCTCATGAACGTATTGCATGGTTTGTTACATTCTGCATTATTTATTAGTTATTCAAAGGTACACTATAATGAAGGTGAAGAAACAGCTACTGATGCTCCCTTTTACTTCAATGAAGTACAGCTTTATAAAACTGAAAACATTTCTATTTATGTTTTACTTGCCTAGTTGTTAAATCACTGTGTTGACTGCTATTTAATTATGAGAGTAGATGTACCTTTTCTTTCACATAAACTGGGATGGATTAATTAAATGTGAATATTTTTTGAAATTTAAATAATATGACTGTGATAGCGCTCCATTGAGATTTACATATGTTTGAAGTCTAAGAGGGTGTAATGTAGTTATAATAAGTGTGTTTGTGAGATAAGTGTTTGTGTTGTGCAATAACTGTAATTGGGCATTTAAATGTTAGGAAGGAATATAAAATATTAGGGAGAAGAAAAAGGAAAGGGGGGACTGGTGTGAATGTCTGGGAGAAGAAGGGCTCTCGAATTCCCTTGGGTGTGAGTGTGGAGTGTAGTAATTCTGTTGTTTAGTGTGTGATTGCGTTGATAATTTCTCTGTTGTTGTAAGAAGGCTTGACTTTATATAAACTAAAAGTTTTAGAAAATTATGTTTGCAACAGACTGCTCTTAATTATGAAATTATTTCTCTTACTTATGCCTTGATTGTGTTATAGAATAATCATGCCATAAAAAATTACGAAGTTTTATAATTCCCATGAATGACAAATTTCTTTTATTTTCAAGTAGAATTGGGTAGATGATGAAATTAATCTGGATGTTAGCACACTTAATTTTTTTTTTCCTATTTTGTTTCTGATTCCTGTAGTGCCTCCTGTGGTTGTACGCAATGATGATTGGACATGGGAAGATTTATGCCATCACTTGTATGAAGAGAAGGCATTTGATAATATTGTTATATCACCTGGACCTGGTTCCCCAACATGCCCAAACGATATAGGTGAGAGCTATGTCTTATGACCAAATCATCATGCTTCTAGTTCTCCCCATCCCACAACCCTAACTTTCTTTATAGTATCATCAAGACATATCTCAAAAATTGCCTCTATAATTGTCTGTTAAACCAAGCCCTTGAGCAAAGTCATTTTTTAAATTTATTTTAGCTGTGTGAATTGCTTTTTTTCTTCATAATTATACTATGGTGTGATTGTTATGAACTGTCTATCTTACAGGTATATGCCTTCGTGTGCTTCTTGAGTGTAAGGATATTCCTATTTTGGGAGTTTGCCTTGGACATCAGGTATTTTTCTAAATGAATAAATAAAAGTTCCTTTTCTTTTTCATCTAATATTTAGGCTTATTTTCATAGATATGCATGTGGTTGTCGTATCATTTTACAGGCTTTAGGTTATGTGCATGGCGCTAAAGTTGTTCATGCATCTGAGCCAATCCATGGGCGCTTAAGGCATGTTTGATGTTTTAAGAATTTTTATTTTTAAGGATAAATCTATGGTAGACTTTGCTTCTTGAAATGAAACTTCACCGTATTCGTTACTTTTTGTAGTTTATGTGAGTTAAGATTAACTAGGTGCAAGAGGGACGGGTTTCATTTCTTATAGAAGGTTAGCACTCCTTTTCCCTTTCCCTAATATTCTTGTTTTGCAGTGAAATCGAGCACAATGGTTGTAAACTGTTTAATGGTATTCCTTCTGGAAGGAATTCAGGATTTAAGGTTAGCCATCTTAATGCCTTTTCCAGCATTTCTATATATTCACAAGTTTTGATATTACATGTGGAGCTTTATTGGTTTTCTGTAACTATCATATGCAGCTATTATCTAGGGATACATCCAAAAGAGTGTCACTGGAAGATTGTACACGCGTGCAATTTGGTGCAGTAAAACATTTGTTTCGAAATTGCATTGGAAAATTAAAGAAAAACAGAAAAATAATTATCAAATCAGAGAACTTGTATTAATTATCAAACAAGATCTATTTTCTATGATTAATTACAACTCTTTGAATAGAGTTATGATTATGATTTAAAATCTCTAATAATATAAAATAAATTTATGAGGAAACTTTTAAAAAGATAAAGTCTATGTAAGAAGTTAAATTGGATAAAATTAAATAATAAAACAATTAATAAAATAAAATAGTAAAATATCACGAGCTTATAGGCTTGAGCCACAACTCTTTACTGCTTCATTAGAGTAGTTCTTTTGTTTCATGTTACTTTACTTTCTGCAATGTTAGGGTAATTTAGAATGTACGTGGACAAGAAGCAAGGAAACGTGTCTGTCGTGACTTTATGTATAAAAATGATTGCAAATGTTGGATCATGTGCTTCAGCAAGAAAGTCAGTCAAGACATTCTTTCATGAGAAATTATTTTTCTTCAATTGATTAGTTGAATTATTCTCAAGTTTATGAATTTTTTAGGTTTCTTATGCTTTCCCGGAGCAATGATAGTTTTCCACAGCTTTTAACCTGATTTCCCACAAATTTCTACGTCAAGAAAACCATTACAATAATAATGAGTGTGTTAGGAAGGAGCGACCTCCTATTTCCTTTTATTATGGGAGACGTTAAGGAAGGGAAGTGTATGTGTGTAGTAGTTTCTTTTTATTAAGGATAATTAGGAATATGTTTGCAGTGTGTATTGAATAAAGGGAGAGGGAAGTTATGGAAGCAGTTAAGGAAAATCGTTGGGAATTCTGGGAAATGGGAAAGGGGGAGCAGACCCTGAAATTCTGCTGTGGTTGTAAACTAGATTATGTTTTCTATAAAGTATAGTGTGTTTGCGTGTAAAATTTGCAAGAAACATATCAGAGTGTTGCTTTTGAACTTTTTGCTGGTGACTTATTGCAGGTGGTCCGATATCATTCACTTATTATAGATTCCGAATCCCTTCCGGAAGAAATTATTCCTATATCATGGACCTCTTCCACAGAAGTGCTTCCTTATCTCATGTCTAGAAAATCTCCTTATACCATTGCACCTGAAAGTCAGACGAGAATGGAAGGCTCAGGTGATGATTTGCTCAAACAATTAGATAATTCAAATTCTTGGCCTTTTAGCCCCTCTAAATTAACAGAAAACAGAAACATTCTTATGGGGATCATGCATTCTACCAGGCCTCATTATGGTGTGCAGGTGCGAACATGAATATTTTGCTCGTGACTTGTTCAGCATCCTTCTTCTCCGAGTATCACAGTATCTTTTTTTTATTTTATTCAGTTTCACCCGGAGAGTGTTGGAACGTTGCATGGGAGGCAAATATTTCAGAATTTTAGAAAGATCACTGAGGAATATTGGATGAGGACACAGGCAATCTGTTACTGATAATGGAAATGTGCATTATGCTGGTAAAACAACTATTATAACTAACTGTTCTGTTCTATTTTTGCTTGTTCTCTGGATCACACGTTTATGTGGTTGTTCATGTTTTGTTTCTCGGAAAGTCTTAAATATTCAATTGCTGGTGTTTTTAGTTACAAGCTATGTATTTAGAAAAAGAAATTCAAAATATATTAGGATTAAGAGCCATTTTTTAAATTCGGAAGTTACTGTATGTTGCAGCTGCATCATCCTCTGGACTTTACCATGCAGGTGTATTTCAATCAAAACTAAATAAATACGGTTCCTACCTTACTTTATGTTTGTTTATTCACTTTCTCCTTGATATGTTGAATGTTGATTTTGTTTGCGATTTTCTCTGAGCAGTAAATTTTTATAGCATGCGTGCAGGTGTCTGACGTGAGCAGATTATTCAATGAAGTTCCTAGATGTGAGACTGTCATGGATGATGCAGACCGCAAATTATGCATGGAAGTTTTCAGAGGAAGGAATGTTGAACATAAATCAGATAAGAGTGATTGGTTCCGCATGTTAAACATGGCCACTCTTTCATATGCCTGGTAATAGTTAAATTTTTGAAGTTGAGATGGAGAAAATTTGACAGCCTTGCCAGTCAACTTGGTGGAGCAAGCAAAATTTTTTGTGAACTATTTGGGCCTCAGCATGCAGAAGATACCTTTTGGCTGGACAGCTCTTCAACAGAAAAAGTATTTTATTTTTCATCTCATATCGCATTAAAGTTTGTAATCAATTGGTTGAATGTTATTCTTTTCTCCAATGCCAATCTGATAATATCCTGTTTATTGCAAAACTTCCTAGGGAAGAGCACGTTTCTCATTCATGGGAGGTAAAGGTGGATCTCTATGGAAGCAGATGACATTTCGATTATCACATAAAAGGTTAAAAGCATCATTTTATGCAAAAGTTTACGTACTTTAGCTTTTCTAGGTTTTCTTTTTTGGGTTTTTTTGTTTTTCGGGGGTTGGGGGAAGAGGTTGGGGGTGGGCGGTTTGGTGCACATGTACTTTTCTATTCGACATCTAAGAGTAAAGATCTCATCTTAGATCAATCTTTTTCAGTGATCTGTCTTCTAAAGGTGGAGGTTATTTAACCGTTGAAGATGCTAAAGGCTCTACACAAATCACATTTTTGGAAGAAGGATTTCTTGACTTTTTGGATAAGGTACAGAACAGTGACCTATCACATTCTTCAACCTAAATGCTGCAATAAATTTTTACGCTAATCTTCTTGGGGCATATTAATAACATAAATGTAGGAGTGCATAACAACTGTGATCTACATCACCAATCATACATTTATTATTTATAACGTCTATTGTAGTCCTATAGCAGAAGCTCTTCTTCATTTTGCTTCAGGAAAAACACTGTTGAAGAAAAGATTCTCCTTCTTATTGATCAGTAGCTACATTTTCATGACATGTATTTTTATTAGTGCTTGATTTAAGCTGGTCATTCAATGAAGCCTATTTCATTAGAATAGTTCATTTTGGTCAATCACCACTTGAGTTTTGGTTTCTTGCTGTTTGATCTATAATAGGAGCTTGAGTCGTTTCGATATGAAAAAGAAGATTATGAAGGACTTCCATTCGACTTTCAGGGTGGATATATTGGTTATCTCGGGTAATGGCATGTATGAATTTTATTTTTTACAAATAGCGTAACATAATACATATTAATCAATATTCAATCAATACTGTCACGACAATGAAAGGCTTCTGCTATGTTAAGAGTTGTTTAGACAGGTTTAATGTCACAATCCCGATCTTGGCACCCTCGAAAACCGAGATTGTGATTTATACTAGTACGCATTTACACTAAACCTAATCATGACAATGTAATTAGGCATGTGAATTTTTTTTTTTTAATTATGTGTACCATGATCAATTATATGATTTATCATTTTTATCATATATCATCACAAAACATATTATTTTCTATGCTTACAAACTTTTTATTACAACACTTGGTTCACAAAATGTTTACAAACACTACAACTATAAACACAAACACACGCAGCGGAAACAAACTAACACACACACTCGGCCCAAGAGTTTCCCGCTCGTGTCTAACCTTAACTTAAGTCTCTTAGTGTAATGACCCGAATGTGCACGTATGAGTACGACTGCAGGGTAAACCTCAGGTTGCGGGACAAATCTCGGGACCTAAACCGAGTATAGGCAAATCTCGGACTCGAGTAAAGGCAAATCTCGGGTTGTAAATATGGGGTCGCCACAATCCCACATCGCTTGAGAACGTATATGGAAATGAAACATATTTAAGGAAATCCTCCCAAGATAGTAAGACGCGTTTTGGAGCACAATTGGCAACAGATCCCATAAGAACTCCAAAGTTAAAAGTGCTCCGGCGAGAGCAGTACCATGTTGGGTGACCTACTGGGAAGTCCTCGCCAAACAAAGCCGTGAGGGGAGGATATTGGGCTACGGCCCAATCCCCAGAACGGACAATATCTTACTGGAAAAAGGGGTCGCTATACTTAGCCCTCTAATCTGCCTTGGCCTTATCCTTTTAGCTGTCCCCTGCTTTTGAAAAAATATGAACCACTATAGGATTAGATGAGGAAGCTCAGTAAGTAAATCTAATATTGAAGAATTACAAAGTTATGCAATTTGCAAGAATAAGACCAACCCCCTATTTCTAATTATAATTCTAGACTTCTAATTACATCTTAAGAATGTATGATATGAACATCATGAGATACATGTCTTTCCCACAACAATGTTATTATTTGAATGCTCAATGCATAAATTAAATCTCATTTAATTAAGGAATTTCACTTTAGCAAGTACCGTATTTATATATTATTATGAATGTTAATATGCATGATCATATAACTCATCGTATGTAAAGACGCACACACTATGTAGCCCCTTACTAGTGGTGTTCCCAATAAGTGTATACATCTCATATAATATTTCCGGAGGGTTAGGGATTTGCAATCCAAGGGAGACTCATAGTCACTTCCCTTCTATTTTCCGTTCTTTACATACCTCATACAATACATAGCTGGTGAGATATATTGAGTTCGAGTGTAATCAATCATATCTCCTGTAATTCTATTCATACATATAAATAGTTCGTGATGTATGATTTAAGCATCTATTTTATGCATACATTGAATACATATAAATACGTAATATAATGCTTGTAATATGGATCATGCACATTCTTGTTATTAAGCTTACCAAATGATGCATGAAGTATGATTACCAACTTACCTAATTGCTCTTTAATTTTATCACCTAAACCACGTTAAAAAAGATAATTAGACTTATTAACAATTTAATAAAATTGTACAATTTTTCAACATATAGCTTAAAACCGATTTACACCTTTACATTCCATAGTCAAAAACCCTACTTTTAAATCTAAGTTCAACTCCTTCATTCAATCTCCATCGCCCAATATTTCATATAATTAACATTTGTCAATAATTTATCATCCATAGGCTAAAACCTCCACCTATACTAGCAAATTACATAAAATTCTAATTCTCTAAGGATTAGGATTACTAACCTTTTAAATTGATTCTCAAAGCTAAGATTTGATCCACTCTTTTCAGTGTTTTAGGATCCTTTCGAAGTCTTCAACAACTTCTCTATAGAGTACTTCTTCAAAAACTGACTATTTTTCTCAATTTTTCCTATTTTCTCTCAAAATCCCCCCCCCCCCCCCCCCCCCCCCCCCCCCCCCCCCCCCCCCCCCCCCCCCCCCCCCCCCCCCCCCCCCCCCCCCCCCCCCCCCCCCCCCCCCCCCCCCCCCCCCCCCCCCCCCCCCCCCCCCCCCCCCCCCCCCCCCCCCCCCCCCCCCCCCCCCCCCCCCCCCCCCCCCCCCCCCCCCCCCCCCCCCCCCCCCCCCCCCCCCCCCCCCCCCCCCCCCCCCCCCCCCCCCCCCCCCCCCCCCCCCCCCCCCCCCCCCCCCCCCCCCCCCCCCCCCCCCCCCCCCCCCCCCCCCCCCCCCCCCCCCCCCCCCCCCCCCCCCCCCCCCCCCCCCCCCCCCCCCCCCCCCCCCCCCCCCCCCCCCCCCCCCCCCCCCCCCCCCCCCCCCCCCCCCCCCCCCCCCCCCCCCCCCCCCCCCCCCCCCCCCCCCCCCCCCCCCCCCCCCCCCCCCCCCCCCCCCCCCCCCCCCCCCCCCCCCCCCCCCCCCCCCCCCCCCCCCCCCCCCCCCCCCCCCCCCCCCCCCCCCCCCCCCCCCCCCCCCCCCCCCCCCCCCCCCCCCCCCCCCCCCCCCCCCCCCCCCCCCCCCCCCCCCCCCCCCCCCCCCCCCCCCCCCCCCCCCCCCCCCCCCCCCCCCCCCCCCCCCCCCCCCCCCCCCCCCCCCCCCCCCCCCCCCCCCCCCCCCCCCCCCCCCCCCCCCCCCCCCCCCCCCCCCCCCCCCCCCCCCCCCCCCCCCCCCCCCCCCCCCCCCCCCCCCCCCCCCCCCCCCCCCCCCCCCCCCCCCCCCCCCCCCCCCCCCCCCCCCCCCCCCCCCCCCCCCCCCCCCCCCCCCCCCCCCCCCCCCCCCCCCCCCCCCCCCCCCCCCCCCCCCCCCCCCCCCCCCCCCCCCCCCCCCCCCCCCCCCCCCCCCCCCCCCCCCCCCCCCCCCCCCCCCCCCCCCCCCCCCCCCCCCCCCCCCCCCCCCCCCCCCCCCCCCCCCCCCCCCCCCCCCCCCCCCCCCCCCCAATTTTGCGATAAAACCGACTCAATCAATTTCAAACATGTATAACTTAAGCTACAAAACTCCAAATCACATGATTCAAGCGTCATTCTCTTCCTTAGGATGTCTAATTCATCATCCTAAAATTTCAAAATATTTCATGCACATTTGGCCATACAAATGTGCGAGAATATGCAAATTGTTCAGTGAAAACAGTTTCTATTTTTATCTCTCATTATGCATAATCTCTATTTTATTTCTAATCATGCGTTTGTAGCACTCTAAAACTCATGTCTCAATTATATCATAGTTGCATCATTTAAGTATGAGCAAATGACGCAATCAACTTTTCAGATTATTACATTTAACTAATATTGAGCTATAATTTTTTAACCATTTAATATCTACATCAATTTCAAACAATAAAATAAACTAAGTTAAAAGAATCATAAAAATTTAGGAAATTTTGTACTTACATGCTTGCTTTCTTTTTTAAGTCGTTATCTTTGACTTGTCCTCATGGAGTTGATTTACTTTGAAGCTGTATGAATTTCTTCAAGCTATGCCAATTTTGATCCCAAGCATCCTAAAATTGATTTTGTGCAGATATGGACTAAAAGTTGAATGCAGTTATTCGATCAATCATCACAAATCCAAGACTCCAGACGCTTGCTTCTTTTTTGCTGATAATCTCCTAGTTATTGATCATCTCAATGATGATGTTTATATCATGAGCTTACATGACAATTGTACCACCGTGACACCATGGCTAGATGATACAGAACAGAAGCTTTTCGGATTGAAGGCCTTGGCTATGAACAAGTTAAGGGAACAAACTTTGCGGGATACAGGTTTTTCTCGGAGTAAGGTTGGATTTGTTGCTGATAAAACAAGAGAGCAGTATATGTCAGATGTCCAGAAATGCCAAGAATACATTAGAGATGGAGAAAGCTATGAATTGTGTCTCACCACTCAAATTAGGAAAACAATAGGGGAAATTGATTCTCTGAGACTTTACCTACAACTTAGGGATAGAAATCCAGCTCCATATGCTTCCTGGCTAAACTTTCGGAAAGAAAATCTATGCATATGCTGTTCTTCACCCGAGAGGTTCCTGCGGTTGGATAAAGATGGCGTATTGGAGGCAAAGCCTATCAAGGGTACTGTAGCACGCGGGACAACAACAGAGGAAGATGAACGACTCAAATTGCAGCTGCAATTCAGGTGCACGTCATGTCTATAAATGATGATCATTCTAGTTTGAGTGGATTTTGTTCATGTTCTGTTGCCGATGTTCATAATTGGTTTCTACTTATAATAATATCAAGTCTACATTTAGAGTATTTGCTATTTCCACAAGATACATCGTAATGGGATTCTTAAGATCTATAGTTTGATTTTCTTTGAGCCTTAGATCTGTTCAAGAGAAGTATTTTCATATTCAGAATAATTTAAAAAGCTTTATCTCAAAATTAGTTATTATAGACCAACTTTTTTTTTCATCAGCGGGATGATTTTTTGGTTTTATATCTAAATTTTTCTAGTATAATAACCTATCCTTGTTATTGTAGTTAACTTTGTATCGGTACTTCTTCATTTAAAAATGTTGAGTCTGGCTTAAGTATAACTCACACTATCTGCCACTCTCTATGCAGCGAGAAAGACCAGGCAGAAAATCTAATGATTGTTGACCTTCTAAGGAATGATCTTGGTCGCGTCTGCGAACCTGGATCGGTTCATGTCCCCAATCTCATGGACGTAGAATCATATGCGACTGTTCATACGATGGTGAGTACTATTCGAGGCAAAAAGCGGTCAAATATAAGCCCAGTTGATTGCGTTAGGGCGGCATTTCCTGGAGGTTCAATGACAGGTGCACCAAAGTTGAGATCAATGGAGATTCTCGATTCCATTGAATCTTGCCCTCGTGGTATCTACTCTGGCTGCATAGGATATTTCTCGTATAACAAGACATTTGATCTGAATATTGTGATCAGAACGGTTGTTTTACATGAAGGGGAAGCTTCAATAGGTGCAGGAGGTGCCATCGTTGCTTTGTCAAATCCTGCTGACGAGTACGAGGAAATGAGTTTGAAAACAGGTGCTCCCGCCATGGCTGTTATGGAGTTTTCATAAGGTCCGTATTTCTGCAATGCAATTTCTTACATACATCAGTCGTCCACAAGGAAAAACAAATAAAAAATCCAATTTTTTAAACTTCTGCACACCTTTCTGTGCAATTTTATTTTGAGCTAGATTTCCTTATTTTCGAAGTGGAATCAAAATGTACTTTTCCTACGAGAATTCTCTTTAGGTAGCGTTTTCAGACGTCACGTATTCTTATTTTTTATATCCAACAAAGTGATTACGGATGCTTTCTGCTTATTTAGAAATTGTTGTGGTCTAGGGACCAAGACCTACTCATGTATTGGGTTTTTTACATATTGAATGCAATATTATTGATACTCGGGAAACAGGCCTTGATTTATCATGACCATTGTTTAGTCTACCATTGAATATACTTTGACAAAGAAGAGCCAGAGCTGTTCTTTTTTTGCCTCTTCCCACTCCTCTCCCTCTGTCATCAGTTAATCTTAAATTGGATCGAACCGTAACTGAGTTTTGTCTATAAGGCATAGAAGTTATTTTCTTAAATAGCTTGCAATCGCATAAAACAACACAGGCTTTGAAGTAGAATGAAACGAGAAAATTTAGATCTCCTTGTCTTTCTCTTCACTGGACAAAATTTCTCATCTTCCTCGTTCTTCCCCATTGAAATGGAGCTTACAAAAAATCTGTTTTTCGAAATTAATTATGACTTTCTGTAAAATAAAAACATGAACGTCTTATATTTCAGTGATCTTGGCCATTTCAGGTAGATCTTCAGTTTTATGTTATCAAGTTAAACCACTTGCTATGTTCACTTGAGAAATTATGCCTCTTTCTCTCTCTCTCTCTCTTCAAAAAAGATGATTCTGATAAAAAAAAAAGTATATACAGGTTTCAGACATCATGTTGGAGAAGATCAACGAAGATTTTTAGGGAGAAAAGGTTGCTGTCCTTGAAAACGTTGTTAAGAGATAATCTATGAATAAAATTATTTTTCAAAATCTGTTTTTGATTAATATTTTTCATAAACAGCATTAATAATAATTTAATAAAAATTAGAAAATTCAAAAGTCAAAATAAAAATCCTACTATTTTTTTCTAAATTGATTGTTACTTGTTTAGACCAGTGTATAATCCTGGAATGAGCTGAGGTGTAAACGATGGAGCCCACCTACAAACTCAAATCAACGGCAATCTCGCCTCTAAAGGGTGGAGCATTCGACGGACATGATCACATCTCTTCAAAAGAAGACAATCACACCACCATTAGTGGGTCTCCATTCCTTCCTACTGCCGACGAGATTGACGTTGGGCCCCACGCGCAAACGACAAGAGCCCCTGAGTATTTTGATTTCTTATTTGTTTTCTTTTTTCGGCCGCTCATCGCGGAGCAACAGTAAACATTAGATATTGACCGTCCGATTAAAAGACCGTTCTTTCGGATCTCGATCGTCGGTGCCGTTGTAGAAACGTCTACGTAATATATTGTTTAATTTTATTATGTTAAATTTAATAAATAATAATAATATATAGATTTCAAGGGTGAGAAGGAGAATGTCTGTGCAAATTCGATAGAGCAGACATGCTCTGCAACTACTCTCTCCCTACCTCTCTTCTTCTACTTCTTCCTCCGCCTCTCTGCACTGCCACTCTTCCTTAGCCTTCTTCTCTTCTCTCTTCCTTTCTCTTCCCATGCATGCTTGGAAGGAGAGTTTACTGAAAGAGTTTTTTGGCTTCTGAAAGCTTCTTTCTCTTCTTTTCGAGCTCGAAAACGGTCTTTTCGTTGAGTTAGGAGCGAAGGACTGTTTGGTTCCGGATTCACTATTATGATGGCTGTAGAAATTTTCTCTTGAATGCCCTAATTGGATAGAGGCTTCAAATTCTCGTTTTATTCGTTATTTTTGGCTTTTATTTCAAAGGGATATCTGTGCGTTGGCGTCAAAGTCGAGGTCCAGTTGTTGTTTGCCAAATTGAGCCGCCAAGATAAGATATTGTTACGGCAGAAAGTTTTGAGGGCTCGCTTTTGCTCCACTTCTATTTATTTGTGGAAGCTAGTGCTATTAGACATTTGAGCAATTTTAGTTCGTTGGTTGTAGGAAATTGTTTTTGTTCTCATTGAATACATTTGTTCGGTTGATATTTTTTAGGAAGTTTTAAATATGGCTTGTAATCCATCGGAAATGCAAGAGCCAAGCGTCGACACGGATAAGCTCAGCTACGAAATTTTCTCGATCCTCGAGAGCAAGTTTCTGTTTGGTTATGACGATCAGAAATTATGGATCCCCAAACCAATCTCTCCGGTTCCAGAACCGAAATTCGAGTCTCAATCTCGGTACCGAACTGAATCAGAGAGCGCGAATGGCGTTTCGGCAATCAAGAACCAGAGAGGTAAAATTTGCATTCTTAGCATCGATGGTGGTGGTATGCAAGGGATTCTCTCGGGGAAGGCGTTAGCCTATCTCGAAAACGCGCTCAAGACGAAATCTGGTAATCCAGACGCCAGAATCGCTGATTATTTCGACGTAGCAGTGGGAGCCGGAATCGGAGGCATCTTCACAGCGATGCTTTTCGCGACTAAAGACCAGAGCCGTCCGATTTTCGAGGCAGAGCATACATGGAAATTCTTAGCCGAGCAAGGAAATCGCTTCTATCGTGCGGATGCGTGCTCAGGTGGCGGTTTTTTCCGGCGGTTACTGAAAACTAGGTCCTCAACATCGACCGCTTCAGCTACCGCCGGTTTGGAAAAGGCCATGAAAGAAGCATTTACAGAGAATGATCGCAGTTTAACTTTAAAAGACACATTGAAACCAGTTCTGATACCCTGCTACGACCTCTCCAGTGCAGCGCCGTTTCTGTTCTCTCGAGCCGACGCTTTAGAGACCGATAGCTTCGACTTCCGTCTCTGGGAGGTCTGCAGAGCGACATCGGCCGAACCAAGCGTATTCGAGCCGATCGCGATGGGGTCCATCGACTGCCAAACCCGGTGCCTTGCCGTAGACGGGGGATTATCAATGAAAAATCCGGCGGCGGCGGCTATTACACACGTGCTGCACAACAAACAAGAGTTTCCATTCGTTCGAGGGGTCGAAGATCTCTTGGTGCTTTCTTTGGGAACCGGTCAGCTGCTTCAGGTGAGCTGCGAATATAAGCAGGTGAAGAGCTGGAAGGCGAAGCAGTGGGCTAGGCCGATGGCTCGAATCTCCGGCGAAGGCTCCGCCGACCTCGTTGACCAAGCCGTTGCCATGGCCTTTGGTCAGTCTAAAAGCACCAATTACGTGCGTGTTCAGGTACAACGACATTCTAACATGCGCCGCTTGGCGCGTACTATTAATTTTCAATCTGTTTTAAAAGTTCCTGTTACCCGATCTTTTTTCCATTGTGATACTAACTTAAAAGCATTTGATAGAAATAAGTGATCAAAATTATTGCCTGGCTGGATAACTCTTAACCCGTTAGGTGCGAAAAAACAAAAAATAAAACTTTGTCATGACAATGGCGTGGAAGGGATTTAAAGTTAAGATCTGAGATCTTAACTTTCTTGATGTTGGTAACAATCTATCTAACATTACGATGTTAGGTTGACCTTCACATTTAGAGAGTGCCAGTGTAACCAATGCTGTATGTTTCACTTGTTCAGCTATCAATATATCTACTTTTGTTTTCACTCCATTTTCTGTTTTGCCTCACCGTCACATCTATACCAGATTGTTTCCATGGGTTACCTTAATTTCTGTTTCGCAAGTTTCATTGCTTCTCAATATCTTGATGGGTTTTTATTTTCTGAGAAGATGTGTGATGTCATCAAGAGTCATAGATTTTTCTTTTTTTGTTTGGTCCTTGTTGTCCATCTTATTGCCTAACATTGAGTTACGATATTTTCCTTCTCAGTGAAATCAAGTTGAATTTTGATTGTTGATTCTGTCCTGGAAATTGGTATACGGTGTGAAGATTATGCTTCTACCGGTCAATTTGGTGAAAACTTGACTGTTATTTGAATGCTTCTGCAGTCGGTCATCTTTCAAATCAGTTTATGTTGGACCTGTAGTTGCCAATGGTTTGATTCGACTTGGCAATACGTCTTTAGTATTTTGTGATATGTTGGCATTCTTCTTATACGCGATAGAGAATCACACTTCACTATGGAGTCACTGTGTCACAATTTATTTCTGATTTTGCTATTTCATTATAATTTTTGCCTCCCAAGTCTTGCAAAAGTAGATGCCAGTTTGGCACATCACTTTCTAACCTTCGCTATTTTACTTGCATGATTTCTCTTGCCTTTTTAAATCAAAGAAAAAGGTAGATGACCTCATCTGGGGTTTCCTCCGTCTAGAGATGCCAAGTTGCACTTGTTTGGTACATTGAAATTACACCCTCCAAAACTGTACTTCTACGTTGATGCCCCTCACCATGAATTTTTGGTGTGTATTATCTTGATTGAGACAAATCATGATAACTTTTGTTTGGTAGAAAATTGAACGTTTCCTATCAAGTATTTAATATGCTACTTTTCCTGATTTTGATCTATCAAAAATTCTACTTTTTTCTTTTGATATGAAAAATCCAAAAGTCTATGATTTACTTTACGCAATTCTTAATAGCTTGTTGAAATACTCTTAACATTAGTTTGATGGCGAAGGATTTGGAATTTTGTCTCATCCAAGTTCATTTTTCACTTGTTCCTGATATTATATCAGGCAAATGGATCGAGGTTAGGGCAGTGTGGACCAAACATTGATATTGATCCAAGTCCTAGCAATGTGAAAATGTTAGTTGGATTGGCAGAGGAGATGCTGAAACAAAAGAACATTGAGTCAATGCTCTTTGGAGGGAAGCGAATTGCTGAGCAGAGTAACTTTGAGAAGCTTGATTGGTTTGCCGGAGAACTGGTGCTGGAACATCAGAGGAGGAGTTGCAGAATAGCTCCCACTGTTGCTTTCAAGCAAGCTACCTCAAAATCAAGCTAAAATCCGAAACCACTCTCAATCCTAAAAAGAGGTGATAATCCATTTCAAAATTTATACGAAATGTTAATGTGAATAATGGAATATTTTTTGTTGGTTGGTCCTGCTCGTTGCTCATTCCTGAATCTTATACTGGCCATGACATTATTACATTTAATTTAGCGTTCTTAGTTAGGATTTTTCCTATCATTTGTTTATATAATTAGTTAAATTTATCTTGCTGCTGATAGTGATATTAATGTTATGGGACTCCTAAATTTGTGGAGTTATAAAATTACATTGCCATCAAAAAATCAGAAGCTCACAACCTCTTGCAATTGTCAGTATCTGTGTTTTCATGGGTCATCTGTACCAACCGGTTGTTATGTTTTATCAAAGAAAAAAGATGCTGTGGGGAAGATAAGCCCCAGCAGTTGCCTACTACCGACACTTGTTCTTGGACTTCTTGTTTTGGTCAATTTAACATTTCTTTAATAAAAATCACTTGGAGGGTACTTTGGTAATATCAACGTAATAGAATCACCATGACGCCTGGAGACATGTCCGTAGTCCGGAAAGCCCCCCCACCCAATATCTTTGTTTGACTCTCGTGACTTGACTATTCACACTTTTTTCCTCTGCTTTTTCTCTGGCCTACAAAATCATACATCTGGGTTTGGGTGAAGGCTATTCCTGTAGTTAGTTATCATGCTCTTGCTTTATTCATATTTTTCAATGTTTTTGTTCCCTTTTTGATATTATCATGATCTATGGACAAAATGTCATAGTCTGGTTCTGAATTGTTCATTAATCGGTTGATAATGCTTGTCTTGCATGGTCATTTTATGCTACTGATCTGTTAGATAATGTAACCATATTGAAATGGATTTATCTTTATATGGCACTAAATTGAAACATATAAAATCTTGCATTCTATTCTTATTGATTCAGGATCCCATTTACGTTGTACTACTCCTAGCTTGTGGCCAACGGTTGTTCTTTATGGAATTATTACATGTGTCTTGGCTTTCTAGCTAGTGACTAGTAAGTGCCTGTAACAATGGCAGTACTTTTCTCACCGAACTTAACATAAAAGAAGCAACAGTAGAAAATGGAAGAAACCTTCGAAAATGCTATGTTTTTTTATAATTAAAAGAAGAGAAAGGACACTTGTTTTCTCATTTTTGTGCTGGAGTTAGTTATTTTCATTCTTTTAAAGCAGCGCTGTTGACTGATGAACACAAGGCCTGCATTTATTATTAATAGAGCTGAGTAGAAATAATGTGAAATCATAACATTTGTGAAGTGCAGGGACAGAGAGCACAAAGAAGACAGAAGTGAGTAATTTATTATCAGCTTTTACTTTTAGTTGGTGGAAACTTAAAAAAGAATTAAGAACAGAGGACTGAGGTGGAAAAAGGACAGAAGTGGGTTTAAAAGGATGGAAAATCTTAGTGGGATTCTTTGCCTGCCAGAGGACGAGCATTGTGGTGTCCACTCCACCTTTCTATAATGGCAAAAAACCAAGAAAGTAGAGAAAAAGGCAAATTTGAGTTCAACCTTTTGCACGTCAAACGAGAATCAGGTGTGAATCCTTTGATTTTATTTTAAAGAATTCTCAGTTCTTGGTGGAAAATTTGCTTCATAGTTCATAGTTCATACCCTTTATTTATTATTTTTTCCCCTTCTTTTCATCCATCTTTTTTTTTTTTCCAAAAAAGAATTTGATCTTCCATTCTGTCTTTTCATTATCTTAATCTCTGAAGAAACCTGAGTGCGGGCGGTGGTGGGCTACCCTGATGTTAGAAAAACAGACATATATAGCCTTGAGCTATCTGTATGATTTCTTCTTCCTCTTTTATTTTTGCTCGCTGTATATTTTGTAGAAAATTGGTATTTTTTTCTCTGAGCAATGGACAGAAAGAAATTGATTGATGGGACCAAGAGTAATTAGTGAACTATTCTTAGTGAGGGAGAAAAATACTCAACCATATTTGTTCTCTGTATTTTATTTTATGTATTGCAATTATTGTCTTCTGTGAGAATGCTCATTATATGTTTAGATCAAAATTATTATGTATATTTTTGTTAGGAAAAATTGATCTGGTTGCTATTTCATGTTCATTGTTTGTAAAAGTTATTGTACTTCATTTCAACTGGAACAATTCAGTTCTATGCTCTTTTATATTAGATGGCGTTTGTTCGAAAAACACATTCATTTTGTTAAAAAAATAATTTGGGTGGGCATGACTGAGAGTGTATGCTCCGAAGATAACCCAATTTATCTTCATTATGACAGCATGTTCTAAATTTCTGTAGTTACTGAGATGTGCATTGACCAACAAGACAATTAAATTAAGGAAAAGAAACAAGCGACTAACCCTACAGTGTCTATAGTTTCCTCAGTCTTAAAAGGCTACAAAGGAAGTTAGATGATCCAATTTCAACCCAATCATAGCTATCCGTAATCATATTTTGATTGGGATAATGCTAAAAAAGTAGGGTAATTTGCTTTTTGTCCCGTTGTTTTGATCTCAATTATTGCAGGAGAGATCATAATCAGGTGCTGTTTATTTGGCAATTGGCAGCCTAATATCTGTTTAAATAATGGAGTTATGTTCGTCTGTCTGTCTTATTATAGTGTGGATACTGATAGTGACATAAAATTTTTAGTGTCTGCTTTATCTTTCTCTATTATAATCTAACCGATAATGAAGCGTATTCTCTTGGTCTCTGAACAATGAATTTGGCCATTATTTTCGTGTTTTGAGGATCATATTGCCTTTAATTTTAGCTTTAAAATATGATATCTTCACTTGTTCTGGAAAAAATGAGCACGACATTATATTAAATGATATACGTTACACCTTTTTTATCATCTCCTAAACTCTTTCATCACAGTTGAAGAGACCATACATCCCACAGGCATTAGTTTCGTTCATTCCAAGTGCTAATCAATTATAATCACTAGACATTTAACAGTCACAAGTTTGAAGACACTATAATTGCTGGCGACTTAAACTGCCGATGGGCTCTGACCCATCTCCAAAAACCAGCTCCCTCATAGGTTGAGCCAATTGATTTTATCTTGTTTCAATTTTAATTTTTATTATTTCTAAGTAACATAAACGTATTGTTTGACAAAGAAGTTAGGTTCAAATCAACGATTCATCAACTCAAGTGTGAGCTTTGGGTGGGTCTAGTCCCCACTCTACGTCCATTCGTCACCTATAAATTTACAATTATTGACAATTCTAGCGGGACACAGATTTAATTTAACGACAATGACTTTTACGCGTACCCATGAAACTTGCAAAAAGTTGAGAGTAAATTTAGGCTTTCATCTTTCACAAAATCAAAGTAAAAGATGAGGAATGGTGAATAACTAAAAGCAGCCATTTTCAGCAAGTTTCAGACAGGAATAACTTGAAGAAATAAGTCCAACCCTCACTTCATTTTATTTGATTTCGTTTTTAGTATCATCCTTAACATCAGCAACTATGTACAGCCTCACTCGTTGCTGGCCAAGTATCTGTTCAATGCATTCATCTTCGTCGACAAGCTCTGTGACATTAAAATCAGTTTCCTCCCAAACCGCATTCTCAGTTATAATCACGGACAACAAGAAAGTCAGAAGAAACCCAGTTACAACAGCCCATTTCTCCTGTCGATCGATCATTGGAATGCAAGATTTTCCTTTCTTTCTCTCGGCTGTAGGATCGGTCAACTACAAGAATGAGTGTTGTGTGGTAGACTAAAAAGAAAACCATCATATTTTTTGTTGATTTTGACTTATCGGTATAAATATAACTAAGGGGGAAGTGTTATCTTTTCTTAAATTTATTGATAAAAATTATAAAATAAAAAAAATAAAATTGCGAGGATTAAATTAAACTTAACCAGAAAGCCATAAGGGTTGAGCCCAACCGTGCCATTTATTCCGCCATGTGTCTTGAAAGCGTAAGTTGTGTTCGGAAAATAAACGTAGAATTAAAATTAATAATAAAAGTTGGGCACTTTAACTACGTAGTGCCAGCAATCGGTTCTCTCCTCAACCACCAACAGTCTCAATCACATCGAGCACTCCGATTTCCATCCAAATTCCTCAGTTTCAGCTTCAAAAAAGGTTTCTTTTTTCATCTCCTATCATCTAATGAAACTAAATTGCTTCGCCCGTTCCTTTTTATCTGCAATTTAACTCGGTGAGAATCCGAGGTGGCTCTACTTTCTTTTCTTTTTTTTTTTTTTTCATTTTTTTGTTGCGTCAAGCTCTTTTTCCATTGTTCTTCTGGAGGATTAGGGCGTGTTCTTATTTTCCTTATTTTGAAGTTTACAACGCTATTTTTTTTATATTTTAAATGTTGTAGTCCATGCGATTGATGGGTAATGTAGTTCACTGACTTTCTGATTTATGTCTTTTTTTTTAAGAGTGTATTTATTTTAGATTTTGACTGGAAAAGTTGGTCACGATTTACAAACGTGAAAGGCGTGTATTCTCTGTATTATCTCTTTCTTCTTATCTGGATGGAAGTATTTGAGTTAGTAGCACTGTGCGATTGATATTGAATTCCGTTTTAAAGAATTTCTGAGTTAAAATTGTGAAAAAAAAAAGGCTCACTAAAGCCATGGAGTTCCCCAATAATTTCTGATTGAACAGTGTAAAGATAATTTGTTTGCTTTTTTTTTTTCTTATAAACATGTTTTGTATAATTGACTTGCATAGATGAGTTTTGATTTTCCAGTCTGTTTGAAACTCAATTAAATATGTTTTTCAATGAACTCACAGATCTCTCTCTCAAGTAGTAGATGTCCAATGCAATAGCGAGATGGTGCAACATTCATTTTTTTTAATGTAATTACATTCTCAAACTTGAACAGGTATTTTCTATTTAATCATATGTAATAAAGATGGGAAGGAGTAGAGCAAGATCTCCTGTTAAGTCTGAACCATCATCTGGTAATGAAGAAAGGGCTACAACTGCCGGCACTGAAGGTCTTCAAATAAATTATCAATTGAGAAGAACAAAGAGATCGCCATTTGTATGGCTGACCTTACTAATAGTGATAGTCTACAGTTGTCGGGCCATTTACCAACAACAGTTTGAGAGCTTGCCTTTCCCTCTTAGTGCTGAACAGGCAGGCAAAAGGGGTTTCTCAGAGATTGAGGCTATGAAACATGTTAAATCGTTGACTAATCTTGGCCCTCATTCTGTTGGTTCTGATGCACTCGATAAAGCCTTGCAGGTTGGTTATAGGAAACGTTTTTGGTATATCTTTGCTGACTGCTGTTATTAGATCGCTTTCTAGTGAACTCTGAAGAAAATAAAGAGCTAAAGAACTAAAAAATAATTATTTTCCCCGGAAAAATGGATGAAAAATGACATTTCTAACTTTTTTGGTCATTCAGTACAACTTTGACTTTGAGATTTTGTGGATAATATTCAATCTTTTGTTAGAGTAGATACTGCTGGACTTTGGGGTTGACATTGGTTGCTATATGCGGTCAATGTATCGCATGTTATGGACATCAATCTTTCCCCAATTCTGGTTTTAAAGTTGTTGTTTGGTATCTTTTTGGTTGAGGTAGTGTGTAAAGAATTTGGAGGCTGGCCTTTCTTTCCTTGCAGGACACTGATTTAGTTCCCTTTGATATGTCTTCCGAATACTAATTCATCGCTGAAAAAATGTTAGATATGTCATCGTGGTTGCTTATTTCTAGTTCGTTTCCACAATAACACATTAAACAAATTGTTCTATTTTTTTTTCTAATTTCCACTTCATTAAAATTGTTTATAGGATGCCTTTCAGATTTAATGAAATTCTATTATTCTGGGGCAAATTCTTCGGTTTCTTCCAATATCATTATCAACATTCTTGATTTTGTCGATTCAATTATTGCAATAGTGTTGGTTGCATTTGATTCCTTCCATCATCACAAAATTAATATATTTGACGTGCTTTGTCCACAGTATGTTCTTACAGAGGCGGAAAAAATAAAGAAAACAGCTCATTGGGAAGTCGAGGTTGAAGTGGAAACTTTTCATGCAAAATCTGGTGCAAATCGCCTGGTCAGTGGTCTGTTCATGGGGAAAACGCTTGTTTATTCAGATCTAAATCACGTCGTATTAAGAATCTTGCCAAAATATACATCCGAAGCTGGAGAAAGAGCTATTCTGGTCTCTTCTCACGTTGATACAGTTTTCTCATCGTATGCTTTCTAAAATATTGAGCCATTTTTCTCACATGCTCCTCTCTCTTTCTTTGAATTGTTACTGATTTAATCTTATTATTCCGTAAATTCATTGTATTAGCTTGATATTTCAAAAGGATTTGTGTGCTTGTTTTAGGGAAGGGGCTGGAGATTGCAGCTCATGTGTAGCTGTAATGATGGAACTTGCTCGAGGAATTTCTCAGTGGGCTCATGGGTTCACAAATGCTGTCATATTTTTATTTAATACTGGAGAGGAAGAGGGTCTACTTGGTGCACATAGCTTTATAACCAAGGTTGGATATGATTCTTTTTATGTATTCATTAAATGCATTTGTTGGACCATTTTGAGCCTTGGCAGCATTAGCTCTTTCTAATATGGTCTTTTGCATTAGCCCATATATAGTACTCTCTGAAAAATAAAAAGGATTATGGATTCATATGCTTATAGATCACCTCAATTCTGCTCAAATTATTCTTTGTTAGGAAAACATAGTATGAGCATCATTAGTTAGCGTCCTTATTGGTACAATATGGACAATATGTATTGTTGAGCTTGTATGGGAGTGTTACAGTATGTAATGGGCTAATGTTGGATCTATGGAATGTGTATAATTAGTTTGAAATTGAATTTCTATGTATTTAATTCTTTAAACTAGTCTCTGTTACGTACCCCATGTAATCTAATAAAAGACGCAACAAAGCTACGAGATAGCGTGAACATTCGAAAGGTATGCTAACTTTCACTTAAGAATATTATTCTCCAAAATTAACAATACCCCTCATTCTATAATCTTTCTTTTAAATAAATAACATATAGAGAATACTAAAATATATAATTCATTGCTTGTCTTTCCTATTTACATACTAAAAAAGAGAAATATAACTTTATTCTTCAAACCGAAAGACTAATCCTTACTTAAATGGTACAGCATCCCTGGAGTAAAACAATTCGTCTGGCTATTGATTTGGAGGCTATGGGTATTGGAGGAAAGTCAGGCATTTTCCAGGTCTTAATTGTGGATACCAATTTATGCTGCCTTATTATTTATCACGTGTGATATAACTCATGTTGTACTATGACTATCCCAGTAAATGGCCTTTACGTGGATGATGTCAAATGATTGTATAGCATTTGTATCGCCCAGAAATGGATAAGTTGTGTTTGATAAGAAAATGCAGCCAAGTGATGGATTTCTTGTATCACAAAAACGGGGAAAGTCATGGAGCTGTGAACCCTTCTGTTCTATTTTTTTATATTCTTTGGCCGTTGTAAAGAAATCTTGTTTTCTGATCATTTTGAACATTTTTGCTTTCATGACTAAACCTTGTAATGTTGATGCAATCACGTTCAGGAAGCACTATAAGCAATTGTATTTCACTGTTGTAAAATGAAAAACAGGCTTTATATGTGATCATTGGCTCGTATAGTTTATTTTAAATTAGTTACACATTGATCGTGAGATTTCTCCAAATTTGCCATGAAGCTATTTTACTGTTTCATTATTTTTTCTTGTAGCGTTCGATTTATGTATGTGACCTGAAAAATCTGTCATTCTCTCTTTCTTTTTCTATTTCTATTTCTTTTGAAGTATTATTTCTCATTCATCTTTGTTTATCTAGTAGGCTGGTCCACATCCATGGGCTATTGAGAACTTTGCCGCAGCAGCAAAATACCCATCTGGTCTAATAGTGGCACAGGTTTGTTGAGTCTCTGCTCTAGTCAAATTTTGTCCCATTTCCTCATTTGATATTATACTTAGAATGTCTTAGCTGATGCAGGATATTTTCGCTTCTGGAGCCATAAAGTCCGCTACAGATTTCCAAATATATAAAGAGATTGGCGGTCTTTCAGGACTTGATTTTGCATTTGCAGATAACACTGCAGTTTATCACACGAAGGTTTCTACATTTTAAACCTCTCATCAAATTTTTGTTCTGCAAAAGAACTGCAGGGCAAGTGTATATTGTCACAAATAATGCAGCAGTCAATAACTTAGCCTGACAGCAGGCTTTTTTGTTGTTTCATGCAAATTTTGTCAGTTGTATAGGATTTAGATATATTAAAACAGGCTACGAATAATTAGTGTAGCAAGCACCTTGTCAGAATGACATTACATTTTCACCAACACACGTTTTGCTTGTGGTGATACCAGTCATGGGTTATGCAAATCATGAGTGGACACATTATACCAACATTATGAGTGTAGGAAGGAGGGAGTATGGCATTGAAAGAACTGTACATCTTCTATATTAAAAGAGCCAGCCTTACTTCATCTGTGGAGATAAAATAAGTAGAATCATGCAGAGGATCTATATTTTCCTTATCGGAAAGTTTTGTTATTGAAGTTCTGTTTTTTTTTTTTTTTTTGGAATCCATGAAAGCTGATCAAACTTCGACTATAACTACCTTTGGATAATGACTAAAGAAAAAGAAAGTAATCAAATGATTCTCGGAAAGTTTTGTTATAGAAGTTCTGTTTTTTTTTTTTTTTTTTTTTTGGAATCCATGAACACTGATCAAATTTCAACTATAACTACCTTTGGATAATGACTAAAGAAAAAGAAAGTAATCAAATGATTCTCATCAGAACTTTAAGTTGGGTTTTTTTTTTTTGGTTTTGCAGAATGATAAGTTAGAGCTTCTGAAACCAGGATCTCTTCAACATCTTGGGGAAAATATGCTTGCTTTTCTGCTTCAGATTGGGGCATCCTCTCAACTTCCAAATGTAAATTCAATAGAAGAAGGGGCGAATCCAGATCAAAATACCGCTGCCATCTATTTTGACATATTGGTAACCTTTCCTGATTCTTTTACCCTTATTTTTTTACTTGAACTTTCCATTTTCCTTTACTGTAAAATTCCAAGAAAAAAAAAATAATGGAATACCCAAATTAAGCAAGAAATCAGCTACCAGCATCCATCACAAACAATGATAACAGAGCAATTCACTAGTTTAGCTTTCCCATCATAGTTTTGCTTTTAAGTTACACGAGCATTCTCAATAAAAAAAGAACATGTAATTTGAAAGCTTTGTGTTTAGAGACTGTAAGAACAGTGATCGTTTGACTTTTAGATGCTTTGTATTCATATAATATATGTTAACAATATATGCTGTCACTTGATAAATCATGCCAAAGGTTGACTACTGAAACTTTTTTTTTCTGTTAAGGTAGCATAGAAGGCACTTTATGTATCCAATCCATTTGTCTCATAAATTAATGCGAGAAATATGAAAAGAAAATGTGTCTGAATAAATTATTTCTGGCTTTTGATTGAAGTCACAAGGATAAATATCGCCCCTTGTTCTTTTCTTCTTTTCAAGTTTATGGAATTGGTTGGGAGAGATATTTCAGCTGTTTGCATTTGGAGTTGCAAGTTACTCACTAATGCTTGTCTCTGTTTCAGGGGAAATATATGGTAGTATATCGTCAAAGTTTTGCAAGTATGCTTCACAATTCAGTCATTCTCCAATCACTATTAATATGGGCTACATCACTGTTTATGGGTGGATATCCAGCTACAGTTTCACTTGCATTGTCATGCTTGTGTCTAATCCTTATGTGGACATTTTCGTTAAGTTTCTCTGTTCTTGTTGCCTTCATTCTGCCACATTTATCACCATACCCAATTCCTTATGTTGCTAGCCCATGGTTGGTGGTTGGGATATTTGCTGCACCTGCATTTCTTGGAGCATTGACTGGCCAGCATTTTGGTTTTCGTATTCTTCAAAAGTATTTGTTAAAAGTACATTCCAACAGAAAACAACTGCCGCCTTCTATCCAGGCCGATATGGTTAATTTCGAGGCTGAAAGATGGCTTTTTAAGTCTGGATCTTTCCAGTGGCTAGTTCTTTTGATTATTGGGAACTATTATAAAATTGGATCAACCTATTTGGCTGTTGTTTGGCTAGTCTCCCCGGCATTTGCATGTATGTCCTCTAATACAATTGTCTGAACCAGATTCTATTGTATCTTAATAATATATATCATGTTCTGTATGAGGATCTAGTTGACATCGTTTTTTCTGAAACCTTATTTCATTTAATAATCTTCAGATGGTCTGCTTGAAGCAACTTTAACCCCATCCAGATTGCCAAGGCCACTCAAACTTGCTACTCTTCTGATGGGTTTAGCTGTACCAGTTATACTCTCTGCTGGGAATTTTATTCGGTTGACTGCAACCATCATTGGGACTGCAGTTTTTTTTTTTTTTTTTTTTTTTTTTTTTTTTTTTTTTTTTTTTTTTTTTTTTTTTTTTTTTTTTTTTTTTTTTTTTTTTTTTTTTTTTTTTTTTTTTTTTTTTTTTTTTTTTTTTTTTTTTTTTTTTTTTTTTTTTTTTTTTTTTTTTTTTTTTTTTTTTTTTTTTTTTTTTTTTTTTTTTTTTTTTTTTTTTTTTTTTTTTTTTTTTTTTTTTTTTTTTTTTTTTTTTTTTTTTTTTTTTTTTTTTTTTTTTTTTTTTTTTTTTTTTTTTTTTTTTTTTTTTTTTTTTTTTTTTTTTTTTTTTTTTTTTTTTTTTTTTTTTTTTTTTTTTTTTTTTTTTTTTTTTTTTTTTTTTTTTTTTTTTTTTTTTTTTTTTTTTTTTTTTTTTTTTTTTTTTTTTTTTTTTTTTTTTTTTTTTTTTTTTTTTTTTTTTTTTTTTTTTTTTTTTTTTTTTTTTTTTTTTTTTTTTTTTTTTTTTTTTTTTTTTTTTTTTTTTTTTTTTTGATAGGTAAGTTATTATATGATATTGGTTTGGGTGGTATGGGTTTAGAAAGCAATAAAGCACTATATAGAAAGTTTTCCTCTTGTGATGATTAGAAGTATAAGTTTGTGAATTCTACTATATCTATAGAAAATAACTGAACCAAAGTGGTATCAATGATTTAACTCTATGTAAATAAAAAATTAATTTTTAGGTGAAAATTCGTAAAAGTGGCGAATGTGATATGATATTGATAGGCATCCTGTAGTAGTAACTTATGGAAGAAAGAACAAGAATCCGAGCAAGGGGATTAATTGGTGGACGAGGATGAATTCAGAAGATAATGCAGCAGCAGAATCAGGCAATCAGCACCCCACAGCGCTGTAGCGCTAGCGGCGCTGGATTTATAGCGCTGTACCGCTGACGTTCTCTAATTGCATAAAATAATAGTGTTGTAGTGCTGGGACGGTTTTAATTTAGTAGAAAATGATGTTTTCTTGTGTTTTCTTGGTTAAAAATTTGTAGATTCAGTTATGTTTGAGAGATCAAGGGTCGATAGGTGGATTATATCAGGGAGAGGGGATAGTTTATCAGTTTTTATGTAAAAACTTTGATGGTGTGGAAAAAAAAATTCTATCTAGGGAATATGTGTTATCTTGTTTGGATACCCGTTAGATATTTGGCTTTTCAAAGCCAAACTACGTAGTATTTGACATATTCATTTACAGGATGGTAGAATGCTTGTCTATGCTTCTATTATATGCATTTGGAAGATGAATCTTTAACTTGCCTTGCCTTGCCTTGCCTTGCCTTGCAATTGTTTTCAGGAACCCTGGAAGCACTCCTGAGTGGCTGGGGAATGTCATACTTGCCGTCTTTGTTGCTGCCGTCACGTGCCTCACTTTTGTGTATCTTTTGTCATACCTTCATCTTTCAGGTTTTAATATTTTCAGAATTTTCACTTGATTGTGTGCAAATTAAATTTCCTGCTCACAAAAATAGATAAATTTACATAATGACTTCTATTTGACACTTCGTTAATCTAGATGGCCTTGAAATGCGATAAAGTTTGGTAACCGAACACTAAGTAATTAGGATTCAGGTGGTTTGAAACTGAGCATTCTTTCATTTCCGGCCTTGAGTATTGTTGGAAAGTTTGGAAGGTTGGCTTTGATCCAGCGACGAGTTTGATCCAAACAGGACAGTATATTTTCACTTGAATTAGTTTAGATTACTTAATATCTAACAATCATAGCTAAAAATCTTTTTTAAGGTGGCTGATAGATATCCAACACGATTTAGACCGACAAACACAAATTCTCCGCAGAAAATTGTATACCAACCAAGAAAATCCATCCATTCCCCTGTATGCTCTTTTTCCATCTTTTATTTACATCCCCTATACAAGAAAGTACTCAAAAATTACTAAATTCAATATACAAATTCAAACACATCAAGCCTTGGCACCACCCTTGCTTTCTTCTGGCGCTAAAATTCTCGAAAACTCATTGCTCCAGTGCCGAGACTACTGTTTCCGGCTCTGCAGTGCCCATGATGGAGAGTTGCGGTGTCTGGTACCTCTGTTTCCATGTCTAGATTCATCCTCTTTTTTTTTCTCTCTTCTTCGTAACATATACGAATTGAATTGGTGGCTTATCAGTGGCCTTTGGGACTCAGATTGAAGTTTGACAAACATTGTTCTGATTAATAGTGTACAATGTACTTAGTTCTTTCATATTCAGTCTCACCTTCTTTCATCCTCATTTTATGTGAATGGTGGTTGCTTAGGTGCAAAAAGGTCAATAGTCTACGCAACCTGCATGCTGCTTGGTCTCTCCCTCATTGTTGTAGCGTCTGGTATAGTGCCGCCATTTACCAATGACACGGCCAGAGCTGTAAATGTGAGTAATCATGGCACCTTTTTTCTCTTTCTTTGACTCTCAGTTGGATTTGTAACTTAATTTCATGAATTTGTCCTATTGTTCCAGACTTGAAAAATGTAGAACTGTTCAATTGTGCGATATTCGATGTTCAACTCAACTGCATAAATTGCTATGATATTATTTCTTAGTTTTCATAAGCAATGTATTGTTATTTTAACTGCTAACTGTCATCTCCCTTATATTGTTCTTAGGTTGTTCATGTGGTGGAGACAACCGGAAAGAGTGGCGAAAAGCAGGATCCTAGATCATATGTGTCTCTGTTTTCTAATACTCCTGGAAAGTTGACCAAGGAGGCTGAACATATTAAAGAAGGATTTAAATGTGGAAGAGATAGAACCGTTGATTTTGTTACATTTTCGGTTAACTATGGCTGTTGGACTGACGACGACGACGAAGGGGATGGATGGAACGAGTCTGACATTCCCATCCTATTTGTCGATAATGATTCAATCATGGAGGAAAGAATCACGGACGTTTCGGTCGATACAAAAGGTTCAACACGCTGGTCTCTTGCCATCAACACCAATGAAATAGAAGATTTCAAGCTCCAAGGTTTGGACAAAAATGAGGATTTAAAGTTCTTTGAAAAAAATAATAATAAACCCGAAAAAAGTGGTAGCTAGAAGTATCAGTTTACAAAGTTTTCTTTCACTTTTTCGCTTTCTCACTTTGAATTTCAATAACAGACGCAGGAGGAGAAGAACTGGTTCCGGTCGGAGACAAGACGAGTGCGCACGGATGGCACATTATTCAGTTTTCGGGAGGGAAGAATGCTCCGACAAGATTTAGTTTGACTCTTTTTTGGGCAAAAAAATCGACGACGATAACTCAAAAGTCAAACGTAGGCGGTGGGGATGATCGGCCGCTTCTAAAGCTAAGAACTGATATAAATCGATCGACGCCAAAAGTCGAAACAGTGATGGCAAAGCTTCCACCATGGTGTTCTCTCTTTGGCAAGTCCACTTCTCCTCTCATGTTATCATTTATAACTACTCTTCCTGTTAATTTCTAGTCATCTCTTGTTTCTTTCACACAATAATTTCGGTTCAATTGTTCTTCATAAACTTTTTAGATTCAAACTTACCATTAATTCCATAAATATTCTTCTCTTAAGCATGTTTTTTTGTTTGATGGAATGGGTTTTATTTTCAATTCTGCAAGGTTGATAAATTTCTCGGACCAGTTCGTTTGTTTCGAAATTAAAAGAAAAACCGAATTTTAATGTTCTCAGTCAAATGTGATTTTGAAAACTGTTTTTAAAAATGCTTTAACGACGTCATTTCAAGATATATCTCAAAAATTATCATACGAATCGAAACGTTAAAGTCAAAATGATAACTGAAAGGATTATCGGCTTGGCTATTGCCCGATTGTAGTCATGTTCTGTCACGTTAAGTAAAAAATAATGGATAATTATTAAAATGGGTGAAGGGTAGTTTAATACATTGAATCTCGAATCAAGTGCGGCTAAAACAACAGGCGTGTGGTTGAGTTCTTGGTTAGCCACTCTCGGACAGCGCCACTCCTTGGCTCTCGAAAGAATCTAGGAAGAACATCGTAGAGAGAGAGAAGGGGGTCGAGGATCCGATGCGGACTGTTACGTTGGGAACTCCATCTTCTTCCTTAAACATCACGTCCAAACCTTGTTGCTTCAACATCCTCAATTTCAATCAAACGACACTTTTCGCTCCGAAGCTCTCTCCCTCCACTTGTGCTGTTTCTCTCCCCAAATCTGGTCGGGATTCACCCTTTCTGAAACTCGGTTTTCTTCCAGAATTTTGTTGGATCTGCGCATAGTTGACACTGATGATTTTTGGGGTTTTTAGCCAATAGTTGTCGTAATTTTGTTAATAATTACATAAATTTGCAAACTGTGGTTGTGGTACTATCATCTTTGAAACAATTTCTTAAATGGTTAGGAGCCTTATCTGTTAGTGTGGTAGACTTGAGCTTTTTTCATGTTTTATTTCGACTATATCCAGGTTTGCTTTACATTGACGTTAATCCGAGTATTCTTTGATGGGAAAACAGCCACGGAACTAATTTCTGAAACTAACATTATAAATGAAGATAAAGCAGCCAAATTTTCTCGTTTCTTTCTGCAATCGAAGGAATTTGGACAACTCAGACTTGATTTGAGAAATTCTTGTTTTTGGATATAGGACGTTGTGGCGCAAGCCAAGTCTATGATTTATTTCGAGCAGTATCTCCTGATATTTTGGTTAGAGAGGCCAGATTAGAGGACAGTTGGGAAGTGGCTGAGACTCATTGTAGCTCATTCTTTCCTGAATATTCCTTCCCTTTTGATTTTGTGCTTCGAATCGATAGGCTGGTTGGAATGCTCTTCGGATACTCCATACCAAGCGGTTGTAAAAGAACTTGTTTGGTGGCAGTAATTGGTAGCTCAGACGACGAAACATTTCCTTTCGGAGATGAAGGTTTCAAAAATGGCAGAGTTGATGGGAGATTCTGTCTCAGTAAAGGGTACGTAGCTGGAATTTTGACTGTGGACACGGTTGCAGACTTTCTTCCCAGAAAAGGACCTCGTCGCCAGAGACGGTAAGCATAATCCATATCTTCTCTTCAAGATTATGTTGGATTACATATCCATCTCAGCTGTCTCAATCTATCTGTTTCAGAACTGGCATTGCATATGTATCAAACGTTGCAGTTCGAGAAAGATTTCGCCGAAAAGGAATAGCAAAAAGGCTCATAGCAAAAGCAGAGGCCGAAGCCAGGAAATGGGGATGCCGATCTATAGCACTGCATTGCGATTTAAACAATCGAGGGGCTACGCAGCTTTACGTCGGGGAAGGTTACAAATGCATAAAAATACCAGATGGAGCCCAGTGGCCTCAACCAAAGACCTCTCCTGAGGTAAACTTCTGTTTCATGATGAAGATTCTCAACTCCCCTACCACAGTTATATGACCTTTGGAGATGTGTGAATGAGACCTAAATTTGCAGTCCAAATTAGAAACTAATAGCCTGATATTTGTACATAGAATAGCAAAATTTATTATTGCAAGCTCTCAAATGTATCTAACCCGTCTTGCCCGTGATGCATCTTTCTACTCGGTAGTCTCGTTGGTTATATGATAAATGATTGTTGCAGAGCATTTGCCAGTGTTGTCTAACCAGCTTCATATTACAGAAAATGAGAAAATACAATGTGAAGAGAGTTCATTAATACCCTGCATAAATAGGTACAAATCTTATCTATCTAAAAGAATACGTACAATGTCAAGAAGCAATGCAATCCATGTCGAACTCCATCTTCATCGCTAGGTGCCTATATTGCATGACACTAACCGATAAAATCATGTCTTATTAGATTAGTCGCTTCATCGAAAACCAGAAGGTTTAGCCTGTTGTTCTGGAAAAAAATAAATAAACAAAACATGAGTACAAGACACCTGCAAATAAGGAGAGAACAAAACTTCGATGATAAAAAATGCTCAAATGGTTAACTAGCGAAAAAGGGTCAGCTCAAATACTCAAATGTACACCATAGTTCACATACAGTGAGGTAAATAATGAGAATTGTGTGATCACGTGCTTTGGTAAAAATTGACACTGGAGAAGAAAAATAAAGAGAATTACAGGCCGTGACTTACCTCAATCAAAGTAAACTATCAGGTTAATGGAAAGCCTTTTCAAAAGCTTTAAGATTGATTTTACACCAACAGCTCTATTTGCAATGCCCAAAGGTAAACCAGCTACTCACCTGAGAGAACCAAGCAGGGGAATCCATGGTATTAGTATAAGATTTTTTTGCCGAAAAATGCATTTTTGGATTTGTAAATAAAAAAATTAAAAATAAAAAATAAAACTAGGCATTACCTTTTAATTTCTTTTCACACTTGGCAGCCACTTGTTATTATAAAGGATCCATTTTCCTTTTTTCACATAGAAATTCTTTTCCTCTATTGAATTCTCCCCTCTATCAATATGTTGTTTCTTATGATAGGAAAAAAGATCTATCATCGGGGATGGAATGAATTCGAGGCGAGCTCTTCAGCACTCATATTTCTCTTCATAAATACACATTATCATCAACATGTATACCATGACTAAGCAATATTTCTTGCAGCTTAAGACTAGCACTTTTGGCAGGATTACTGACCCGCCTTTTCTCAAATCCAAGGACCAGAGCTCGATAAGTAATGTTGTTTGGAAGCATTCCTTGTTCAATCATCATTTTTACAAGGTTTCCAGCTTCATTCATGTCTCCAATTCTGCAAAACCCATGAATAAGAGTGTTAAAAAGGATTACATCAGGGGCTAATCCAATGTCAAGCATCTTATGAAATAGTATATTTGCCTCTGCCATCCGATCTTCTCGACAATACCCATGAAGAAGAGCACTGCATGTCACCACATCAGGTTTGATACAGTTCTCAGTCATATAAAACCAAATAAGAAATGCTTCATCAAAATTTCCTCTCTTCGAAAACCCATTAATAACATTAGTACATGTCATAACATCCACAGAGAAACCCCTTCTAACCAACTCATTTAAAATATCTTTTGCCTCCTTGACGAATCCTCTCAAAATCAGACCATTAATAAGAGTATTATATGTCACCACATCAGGTTCGATATTGTCAGACCTCATTATATCCAAGAATTCAAAAGCCTTGTGCAATTCGCCACTCTTTGAATAACCGTCGATTAAAGTATTATATGCGACAATATCGGGTCTTGAACCCCCTGCAATCATCTTTCGAAACACAGATTCAGCCATTTCCATGTCTTTAACCTTGCAAAATGTATCAATGAGCATCGTATATGTGATGACAGATGGTTGAATCCCATTTTTAAACATTTTAGCCAGATACTGACAAGCTGAAGTAATATCTCTCACTTTACAATATCCATTAATCATTGTACTGTAACTAATACAGTCAGGACGCAAACCAAACTCAAACATCTCACGGAAAATTTCAGAAGCCTTTACCATGCTTCCGTTCGCACATAACTGTGAAAGAAAACTATTGTACACATAGATATTAAGAGGGAGATTAAAAATATTCAGTATATTGGTGGCCTTCACCGACTTTCCAACTTTGCAATAACCATCGATGATTGAACTAACTGTAACAGAATCATGGGAGATGCCAAACTCTTTCATTTTAAACAATAAAGTCGTAGCTACTTTCAGATGAGATTTCTTACACAGATAGTCAATCATGATGGTCCAAGCAACTGGATCCGGTGACAATCCATAATGCTTCATGTCCCCTAGCATTTTCCAACCACTAATAAAATTACCTTCCAAACAATATTGATGAATAAACAAGCTGATAATAGAAGCATCTACACGTATCCCTTGATCCTGCATTTCTTGCAGCAGGTCCCATGCTGAATCCAACTGATTTAACTCCAATAATGCTTTCAACAAGGACTTGCAGACCCACCTAGAAGGAAAGGTGTTGAAATTTTTCATTTGATATGTCCATATAAGAGCGACAAACACCATTTTCTCCTTAATATAAGAGTTAACCAACATGCTATAAACAGTTTCTAGAACCTTTCTGTTGATACGTGTTTTGTAAAAGATTTTCATCATCTCACAACAAGATCCCTCTTCAACTTCACTATTTCTAACAATATCTAAAATTAAATCAACTGCTATGTGATTCATGTTGCTAGAAATTAAAATGTGAATCATCCTACACACCGAATTTAAAGAATGCTTTGCTCCCATCAAAAACTCTGACCACCTGAAGAAGTATAAAACAATTGAAGCATCTGAACTCTCCTCAAATAGAATATCCATAATTTTAATGACATTGGATTGATTTAGATCAATTCTGTAATTATTTTGTGAACCTAACTTCCACCCATGATTCTCGAGTATCAATCTTATAATTCTTATTTCCTCAATGTTTGCCTTGCTGTCTGAAGAAGTTAAGCAGTCTTGGTCAAAACTATTTGCATGATAAGATATATTGTGTTCTTCGAATTCATCTAAACTGGTTTTGGCATTCGGCAAAACGTTAGCATTACCAGATATCGTTTCTTCAAAATCAACGAGTTTATCTTCCACACAGCAAAAGGAAGACAATAGCAAACTCCGCGACAAATTATAAGATCTTTTTCTTCCAAATTTGAGTTTTAATAAACTAGACCAATGATTTATAACATGCAGAGAACTTTTCATGAAGAACCGGAAACTAGCTGGAGAGCTGCATTGTAACAATCAAAAATATCCCACCGACGATTTTGACAAATTTAATTGGGGTAGGAGGGAAACCAACAGAAAATTTATCATCACCTAATCCACCTACGAATTTGTCCCAAATTTAAGAAGATATTGGGATATTTTTCCTTTAAAATGAGGAACTCAGTGAAGGAAAAAAAAAAAAACTCTCTCTGTATACCAGAAGGAAAATCGAAGTTCTCACCTCGCCGTATCTCCTACCACCGCGAACAACGCCAAACTTTGGCCGGACGTACCTTCGGCAGATATTTATCCCTCGGCCGAACGTTCTTCCGGTGAAACACTCACCTCCACCGAGCCCTAATCGCAAAACCGAGTGTCTCTCCGCCTCCGTCAACGACCCCTCACGGAGAGAGTTTCCCTCGCTCTCGGTGGCGTTCTCTCGGCCTCACCTTCGCTCTCTCTCTCTCTCTCTCT
This sequence comes from Begonia masoniana, assembly GCA_022432975.1. Lineage (NCBI taxonomy): Eukaryota > Viridiplantae > Streptophyta > Magnoliopsida > Cucurbitales > Begoniaceae > Begonia > Begonia masoniana. The sequence goes on from CM039504.1 coordinate 2,540,154, forward strand.
CTGTTCTCTGTCCTCGCGAAGAAGAAGAAGAAGAAGAAGAAGAAGAAGAGGGTGGGTTATTTTAAAATTGAAACGGTCTTTTTAAAAACCCGAACCGCTTTATTTAAGCCCAAACCGAACCGGACTAGAACAATAAAACCGAACCAAATCGGCACTGTTCACTCGGCCGCTGGCACTGTTCATCCGAACCAAACCTAACCTAACCCAACCCGAATTTTGACCAGACTCAAATTTCGACCCGAACCGATTTAAGATTTTACCTGTAAGGAATTTCTACCTAAATTGTTATGAAATTGATTTATTAAAGTGAAAAAATAATATTAAAAATTTTATTTAAGTTGAAATAAATTCCTGGAGGTTGTCAAAAATCGATCCGATTCGACCCACGATTACACGATATTATTGAAATCTTGGATGTTGGAAAAATCTCGATAACCCTAACTACTCAGAATCCAAGTAAGTGTAAATACAACGTTTTGATTACGGCCTTACATCACAGAATAAATATTATTTTATTATTATTGTTTTATTTTATCACGCGTTTTCGATGGTTGAGCACACATGTAGAGTATCGACATAAAATTGTTTAAAAGATAAAATGAATACGACATTTGTATGTGTATGAAAGTGATGGAATTGACGAAAAATACGTGATAGCAATATACTTAATAAAGAGAGAGTCGTGGGCGGTACAAAGTAGCGCCCAATGAATAAGACCAGCTTCGTTTGTTCAATGAATAAGCAGTTGTCGTCATTGACTTCGAGTAATTCGGAGTTTTTTTTTTTTTAATTTTTAAACAATAATTATGAGTTAAAACATAATTTATTTGCTTATATAATTAAAAATAAATTCAACCATATTTTATTTTTCACGAACCGATTGTTTTATATATTTGGAAAATAAAAACTTTACAACTTAAATTCCATAATTTAATGAAATTGCAATCATATATTTTTCTACAATAAAATATTAAATATTTACCAACTTAATATTCGTAATTGTCAGCAAAATTGAGAGATCATTATTAATCTTTGCAATCAGTTAATCACAGTCCAACCTTCTCAAACACCTCACTGTTCATAGTTTTCTTCTATTCCAATGGATCTTCATCATACTCGTATCAAATTTACTCAGATTTCCCAAATTCATCATACTTGAACAAATTTGTCGAGTGCAGACGTATCCAACGCCGAAAACTCATTAATTGCAGCAAGCACTGACAGGCCGAGCTTGATTGCATCGTCGTTACTTGGCGCCTGAGAACATAAATGTACTCGAGTTGGTTCATTGAATTCTCTCCTTAATTTCCCTCCTACTTTGCTATTTAACTAATATAATTGGAAACTGGGATACCTCGATGTTAAGGGGTAGGACGGGATCGTGAAGGGAGAGTCGAAGAAGGAACCAACCCCCAAAGCCAGAAACTCGGACCTGTTTCCATGAGAAAAGAAATATTAACAAAAGGGTTACTCGCCCTTCTCCGCTTCCAAAACTTGATGCCTAGATAAGCACATAAATAGTTCACATTGTATTCAAGTTTTTGTTTTTATAGATAACTAGCAAATCACGAAGTAGTTTCGAAACAACGAATTGAAAGACGTTTATAAAGACTTGCTTCTTATTTAATTGGAAATAGCTTGTTTGTATTTATATTTTCTGTTGTTCAAAGCTGTTTTCAAAAATAGTTTTAATGAAGGATGAAAAGATAGCACAATTTTGGAGTTTATCATTCATCTCTTCATCTTTCATCAATCACTGCAACAACTAAGTTGATTTGGTCCAACTTACCCCCTCATGGTTAACGGGAGCTTTTTGAAGCTTCGAATCTGATTCGACAACACTCTCCAAATGTTTTAGAACTGCCTCTCCATAGTTACGGAATGATCTGTAAGTTCCAACACGCTGGTAACATCATTATCTCTTCATTAAGGGGTATGTGAAGACAAGAAAACTAGACATACCCTCCTTTAAGATCTGGATGATTCTGATTGATTTTTAGTCTTAGTTCGACAGCAACTGCAGGTTCCTCCAAACCTTGTACCAGCTCAGTCAAAACTTTGCTACCCCCAGCCATGCCTGAAGCTCTAGCTGAAGCAAGTTTATTCAAGATTTTGACCTACAAATTATGTTGTTTTTGGTTAGAAATCAAGAGAATGGACAAAACTGGCTTGTAATTTGAAAGTTTGAAATTGTTGGTTGACATCCAATACCATCAGGTAAGCGCCATCATCAAGCCAGTGATTCTCCTTGAGTGCTCCATGTCCACTGGTTTCAATAGCCAGATGCGACTCCTCACCAATAGAATTCTATCAGAAAAGAAAATTTTCTCCTTGATTATGCTTAGGACAAGGAGTAATGTATTAAACAAACTTATCACACTTAAAACGTAGCATGACATGCAATAACACCTTTTGCAACAGAAATAGAGAAAAACTACGAAAGAAGAAAGTGAAAACAAAAGAAGGCACTGTGAGTGCAGCTACATCTACAGAACAAAAGGAATACAAAAGATTAGAGAAATTATCCAAAGTAAAATCTTGTGAAGGTACAAACAAGATTTTGAGTTGGGAAGCGGAAATTAAATTACTTAATCGTCGTTTTGGATTCGCTCGTGGAAAAAAAACAATCTAAGAAACAACATAGAAGTAGAAGAAATTTTACCAAACGAATTGCTTCGTCAATGACATTTTTGTAGCCTCTTTTGAATCGATGGTGTTTTCCTCCTATAAGAATTACACGTTATTAATACTGCAAGAAAAAATTATAAAAGATTAATAGGTAACAAAAGTTAAGCTTCCTTCATATTTTATACCAAGTTTCTTCTCGATAAATGTGGTTAAACCATCTGAAGTCACACTGTCTGTGACTATAGTTGTTCCAGGATGCTAGACAGTAAAAATAAAACGATTATTCCAAATTGCAAAAGCAAGTGCATACAAATTCACATCAAACAAATAAAATGTCAACCTCTTCCAGAACAATGGCAGACATCAAGGCAATAAGTCGATTCCGATTAAATTCGCGGCCAGAGGAATCCACAGCAGCAGATCTATCAAATATGATTCACTAAAGCAAATAAAAATTGAGAGCTGATTATGCATGAATAGTCATGAATCTTCACATTAATAATACCTGTCAACATCTGTATCAAAGATGATCCCCAAATCGGCATTGTTATTGTGTACAGCTTGAGTGATAGCTTTCATAGCTGTCTTGTCCTCAGGATTTGGAATGTGATTTGGAAACATACCTGGTTCCAATATGACATCGTCAAGTGTTCATGAAAAACAAACTTATCTCAAAAACTAGTAAGTTGAGATTGATTGATCATTTTATGGGGGTAAAGTGAGGATATGAATTTAAACAAAACCCCATAATCTAGAAGACCATGTTAATTTATAATTAATCAGAACAAAAGCAAATTATAAACATGTGAGAACCCTCAAGTTTAGGCTATAAACACTATGCCATCAAGTATTACCATCCGGCTCCAAGAACTGGCTGCCAGTTGTAACTGCCCCAAGTGGCTCAAGCACCTTGGCCTAGTAAGAAAACAAATAAAAGAACCATTAATGAGCAAAATTTATTTTTTCCTCAACATCGGTCCACAGATTTAACTAAATCAAAGAACTGTTAAATATCAATTAAATAGCACCATGAAGTAAAAATAACCATTACTACCGACACCCACGCAAATATAAAGGAGCACAGTACGAAAACTTTGCCTCAGCTATTATTTAAGTTGTTCAATTTATGAATGAGAAACAAGGAACATGTCGTGACAGGAATCGTCCATCATAATTTTCCCATGACAGTGGCAAGCCATAATCTTATGGAAGTTTTCATATAACTAAACAATTAAGCTGCAGCTGGCATAAGAATAGACCAAATTAAATTACCAAGGAAAATGACTTACAGCAAAAAATCCTCCTGCTCCATTTCCTGCATCCACAACTATATGGAACCCTTCCAATGGCTTGTCTGAAGATCAACAATAAACAAAATTGATAAATAACAAAAAGGCATTGAGGAAGTCACTACAAATGAAATAGATAAATACCTCACAAAGAAAAAACTGTCAACAGTGGAGTATTATAAAGAAAAGACTCGTGATTTAATTCACAGTTAGAGATAAAGAGCTTTGAATGACATTTTTGAAAGAAGTTGATTTCTGTAAAGGGGAAGAATTTTATTCTCAGGAGACATTATCCTCATCAATAGAAGTTTACCTATATTTCCTGCAGCTTTTCGTACAGCGTTCACAAGAGCAGATGTATACACACTCATGTAATCGATTTTCTTTATAGAGACAGAAGCTTTTTCTCTTGACTTCATCAAACTTTCTTCAGTGAAACCATTATATATATGTGCAGCCCTCTCCAGAATCTCTTTAATATCAGCTTTCCCAAGGCCTCCGGCATTAGTGAAAAATTTGAATCCATTTCTGTTATAAGGAAGGTGGCTGGCTGTTGACAAAATAAATAGATATGAATTGTTCACAGCTATAATAACCTTGAAAATGACCATTCTGATAGAAAGTGAAGTGTGCTCCCTTAATACAGGTCATCAAAGTTCAGATACTCAACGTCAAAAAAGAAGGAAAAAAATCACTCCCAGTTCCAGCTTTAAATACTAGTTGAGGTACTTACACAAATATATATATATATATATTTAGTACAAATCAGACGGTGATCTACCTGTTATCATAATGGATCCATCAGTTGGACAACAAACACTCTCATCTTCGGTGAGTGTGCTATTAAACATTGCTGGAGTAGATGCCAATCTACAAAAGGTTGAATACAATGAAGAAAAAAAAAATTAACATTAATGCAAGAAAGATTTAGACATTCTGATAATGGTTAAGCAGTAGTAGCTAACAAGCATTACAACATTGACATATATGATATGCACGACGAACTCACACAAGACCACATCAAATATGGAGGTCAATGCTTGTTTGTGAATCCCGCAGTTTAGAGCAGTACAGCCATAAGGCAAAGAAACATGAACATCGCAATGTAACTTTTGAACAGAGATATAGCATTCATGCATAATCGGCTACTTCCAATTCCAACTTCACAACCTATATATATATATATATATATATATATATATATATATATATATATATATATATATATATATATATATATATATATATATATATATATATATATATATATATATATATATATATATATATATATATATATATATATATATATATATATATATATATATATATATATATATATATATATATATATATATATATATATATATATATATATATATATATATATATATATATATATATATATATATATATATATATATATATATATATATATATATATATATATATATATATATATATATATATATATATATATATATATATATATATATATATATATATATATATATATATATATATATATATATATATATATATATATATATATATATATATATATATATATATATATATATATATATATATATATATATATATATATATATATATATATATATATATATATATATATATATATATATATATATATATATATATATATATATATAGAGTAGATGCCAATCTACAAAAGGTTGAATACAATTAAAAAAAAAATTAACATTAATGCAAGAAAGATTTAGACATTCTGATAATGGTTAAGCAGTAGTAGCTAACAAGCATTACAACATTGACATATATGATATGCACGATGAACTCACACACAACCACATCAAATATGGAGGTCAATGCTTGTTTGTGAATCCCGCAGTTTAGAGCAGTACAGCCATGAGGCAAAGAAACATGAACATCGCAATGTAACTTTTGAACAGGGATATATGGTATTGCTCGGCCAGTATAACATGCATAATCGGCTACTTCGAGTTCCAACTTCACAACCTACTGATAGACTAATGTCCATGAGTTCCATTATGATTACATTTCATATCCATCAAAATACAACATACTCTTTTACAAGAACACAAGAAAAGAATAATCTTCAACATAAGTAATCTCAAGGCTAGACCACTAAACTCAGCACATCCTAAGGAATCCAGCTAGAATAACTGAAGTATCACTCACCCATATTGAATAACATCCAAGTCTGCACTGGCAATACCTCGAGAGATTGCATCCTGTGGGTAAAAAATAAGAATTTAAAAAATGATCAATCCAACGTCCAGCCCCCTTCAAAGGAAAATTGGACATTTGAGTATAAATACTAATCATATTAATATCTTTTTTACCAGTAATCCATCATAAAGAAGATATAATGCGCTTATTGAATAGGTGAAGAAACTAAAAGTGTTACTTTCACAGTATTCAGTACTGCTCAACATGCAATAATGAAGTACAATTTCACCTGCACAAATATTATTTTTTTTCTTCATGTCTTACTGTAGCATAAAATTACAAGAATTTGAAATTTAAAAACTACCAAATAATGTACTAAGACATAACATGCAATTATCAAAGTTAAAAGATTCAAATGCTGGAAAATTACCAGTAACGTTTGTGCTGATATTCGAGAATCATACCCAATAGACACTCTCAAACGTCGCGATGCTTTGGCTTTCTTCTTTTCCACTAACCATGAAGCAAAAGCAGCTGCTATAGCTTCTGCTACCAGTTCAGTGAGGTTGACTGGTTCGCCCTCAACACCATCCACAGCTACACCTCGAATATCACTGTGTATATAGAAATCAGCTAAGATAAAAACTACGTCTAACATGTACAGTTCATGAGTTTGTTCTCCGTGTATTAATGAGTCCGGGGGAGGGATCCACTAATTTAAGAAGTATCAATTTAAATCCAACATTTTGTAACCATAAAGTTGCATCAGTTTCTTATACCACCACAAAGTAATGGGGCTTGGAATTTTAAGTGGGAAAGGATGTAAATTACATAAATGCAACTGATTTATCATCAAATCCAATAAAATAAATATCAGATGAATGTTTTCCCCTGTTACTCCAACTAAGAGTGGACTCCATATATAAGCAATCTTTCTCAGTCTGTCTCAAAAATACTTAAAAAATCACCTTTTGTCTTAACCAATGAGAAGCAATGTAACCTAAAAAATGTAATTTTGTGGACTGGAATAAAGAGAGAGGCTTAAAGGAGTAGATGATGGAAGAGGAAATAAAATGAAAGTTCAAAACCCTCTAATCATGGATGTCGTGAGAGAAATTTTGCAGATAAGATGGACATGCTCGTTTAATAGCATCTATCCTTTTCATAGACAGTATAAAGTTCAATCTATACTATCATCAAAAACATGAAAATGCAAACCTATTTTGCTAAGTTGAAAAACATCATCAAAGACATTATGGAGAAGAAGAAAAAGAATTTTGTACCTGCCATTTTGAAGTTTCAAAATGTCAACTAGGTCAAGAGTAGGAATAGCAACAGCTGAAGAAGAAGCTGCACAAAAATCCCAGTTTGAAATATAAGATAACAGAATTGACTCATATGGAAGTGATCATGAATTCAAAACTTCTCCTTTGCAAATTTTTTTTTAATAAGAGAGCAAAATATTCAACCGAGTGCCTTGAAAATCAAAATCAAAATCAAAATCAAAAGAATTAAGTGTTCTAAGGTGTCAAACATGTCAGTTTTTAGTGAACTGTGATAGTTTAAATCTAGAGCAGACCCTTGCAGTGAATTGATTCATTGTCTCTAAAATCACTCTGGTATTTCGATAAAGTGCATAACGGCAAAGTGAGTCCAGTCCATGAGAGCTTCACTCCTTCAAAGGAAAGTAGGTTGGATTTATAAGGGGCATAATAGTCCCTCCTACATAAGTTGCCGAATTGCCTATTCTTTTGATGGCACTTTGACACAAAAATATTTTGAACTATCTTCCCTGTCAGTGCTGCATAAAAATTTGCATTTTTGTTAGATTTGATGATTGTAAAAGCTTTTCAATTTTCATCAGTCTTAATTTTCTATAGTGGGAACATTAGACTGAGGGCAGCGACCATGGAAGTCTATTGAAAAGAAAGGTGAACGTTACATAAATTAGATTAACCAATGTCAGAATCTGGTCCATAGAATAATAGACACATCGAGACTCCTACAGTTTCAATTGGCCACAGGTGATGCAGTTTCATCAACAAAACAGAAGAAACTTTTGAATCATAAAACGTGTGCATGCTGATCAATATCAATCATGGGATGTGAAGTTTATTTTTTCAAATTTTATTAATTTCATTTTCATTTCTACCCAAAAAACATTTACATAGTAAATATAAGATCGAGAATCAATGTCAGAATAGAAGTTTTTGCCTAATTGATGATGAATTGAGCCATAATACAACATTAAAGCTCAAATAAAGGAGGTAATCATGTCTACTTAAAACAATAATATGACTGACACATCGATATGAACAAAATTTTAAAACGTTGTGATATTAGAAACAGAAAATCAACAACCATATATAAATAATATCCCAGCCCACCCGCTACTGCAATAAAGAACTCTCAAAATACAATCTCAAATCATTTCCAGTCCAAGCAAAAACATTAATTATTCATCCACTATTTTGATGAACTACTACCTTAAATCATTAACAAACTATACTTTCGCAGTTGAATACACTATTCACATGAAGTCGGATTACCCAACTTAAAGCACTAATTCGTCTGATAACTCGAACACTTTTGGCAACTTCTCAAAACCCGTAAGACTGCTTAAAATACACTAAGAATCCCCAATAAGTTCAAACTTTAGATGTGGGGGATGAGCACGAATAGGAACGACAATCTAAAATCCATAAAAGATAACCCATCAATGAAAAAAAATAAATATAACAGGAATGGAATTACAGAATTACCTGCCATTCCACAGGCGATTTTCTCTAAGAAAGGAGAGCTCTGTGAAGGGAGAGAGACGAAGATTCTAATATTATGAATATGGTTTGCCGTCTGTCCTACCGGGTCTCTTACACCAAGCCAGCTGCCTTCTCACGCCTGCTATCTCCCTTCTCTCTTTCTTAATACTAGTAAAAACAATTATGAATATTTTATCAAAATTTAATTATTTTCAGTATCTGTGAATTTATTTTTTTAATATATTAAAATAAGAGAGCAAAATGTTACTATAGTAGACTAATCTTATAAAAACGGGAAAAATGCAAAATAGGGATTGATGTTTGGAAAATAGGCAAAAAAAAAGAAAGATGTTTCGTTTTAGGCAAAAAAGTAAAAATGTTTGAGAAATAGGCAAAAAAAAAGGAAAAATAGACGATTTTTTGTTTTAGGCACGGCAAGCGGACCAGCCGGCCTCTAGTTTTTTTATTGAAAAATAAAGGAGAGGCCGGCTGATCTGATGGACCAGTCGGCCTCTCTACTATTTTTAATAAAAAAAAAATTATTAAAAAAATTTAATTTTTTATTAAAAAATATAGGAGGGGCCGGATGGTCTGATGGATCAGCCGGCCTCTCCCTTTTATTTTATTAAAAAATTAGCTTTTTATTAAAAAAATTAGATTTTTTATTAAAAAATAAAGGAAAGACCGACTGGTCCGATCGGACCAGCGAGCCTCTCCACCCCTATAAAAATCGCTATCCTCCATTCAAATTCATACTTCAAAACATCTCTCGAATATTTTCCTACTCCTCGAATATTTTCTACTCCAGTGATATTATTAATTCATTAATAAATTATTTATCCTTAAAAAATTAAACTATCATAAAAATTTAAAAAAAATTAAGAAAAAAACTCAGTATATACCCTATTATTAAGAGCTGGCATTGCGTTTCACGTAATGATATAACATATGGCGCACCGCGTAGTGAGGTGCTAATATTAGCACCGAAAAAATTGCAAGGATCGCGGTGCGCCATAGGTTATATCAGTACGTGAAACGCAATGCCAGCTCTTAATAATAGGGTATATACTGAGTTTTTTTCTTAATTTTTTTTAAATTTTTATGGTAGTTTAATTTTAAGGATAAACAATTTATTAATGAATTAATAATATCACTGGAGTAGAAAATATTCGAGGAGTAGGAAAATATTCAAGAGATGTTTTGAGGTGTGAATTTGAATGGGGAATAGCAAATTTTTATAGGGGTGGAGAGGCTGGCTGGTCCGATCGGACCAATTTGCCTTTTCTTATTTTTAATAAAACAAATAATTTTTTTAATAAAAATTTAATTTTTTATTAAAAAATTAGCTTTTTATTAAAAAATTAGCTTTTTATTAAAAAATTAGCTTTTTATTAAAAAATTAGCTTTTTATTAAAAAATTAGCTTTTTATTAAAAAATTAGCTTTTTATTAAAAAATTAGCTTTTTATTAAAAAATTAGCTTTTTATTAAAAAATTAGCTTTTTATTAAAAAATTAGCTTTTTATTAAAAAATTAGCTTTTTATTAAAAAATTAGCTTTTTATTAAAAAATTAGCTTTTTATTAAAAAAATTTAATTTTTTATTAAAAAAATTTAATTTTTTATTAAAAAAATTTAATTTTTTTAATAAAATAAAAGGGAGAGGCCGGCTGGTCCATCAGACCAGCCGGCCTCTCCCTTTTATTTTATTAAAAAAATTTAATTTTTTTAATAAATTTTTTTTTTTTAATAAAATAAAAGGGAGAGGCCGGCTGGTCCATCAGACCAGCCGGCCTCTCCCTTTTATTTTATTAAAAAAATTTAATTTTTTTAATAAAATAAAAGGGAGAGGCCGGCTGGTCCATCAGACCAGCCGGCCTCTCCCTTTTATTTTATTAAAAAAATTTAATTTTTTTAATAAATTTTTTTTTTTTTTTTTTTTTTTTTTAATAAATTTTTTTTTTTTTTTATTAAAAAATTAGCTTTTTATTAAAAAATTAGCTTTTTATTAAAAAATTAGCTTTTTATTAAAAAATTAGCTTTTTATTAAAAAATTAGCTTTTTATTAAAAAATTAGCTTTTTATTAAAAAATTAGCTTTTTATTAAAAAAATTTAATTTTTTTAATAAAATAAAAGGGAGAGGCCGGCTGGTCCATCAGACCAGCCGGCCTCTCCCTTTTATTTTATTAAAAAATTAGCTTTTTATTAAAAAATTAGCTTTTTATTAAAAAATTAGCTTTTTATTAAAAAATTAGCTTTTTATTAAAAAATTAGCTTTTTATTAAAAAATTAGCTTTTTATTAAAAAATTAGCTTTTTATTAAAAAATTAGCTTTTTATTAAAAAATTAGCTTTTTATTAAAAAATTAGCTTTTTATTAAAAAATTAGCTTTTTATTAAAAAATTAGCTTTTTATTAAAAAAATTTAATTTTTTATTAAAAAATTAGCTTTTTATTAAAAAATTAGCTTTTTATTAAAAAATTAGCTTTTTATTAAAAAATTAGCTTTTTATTAAAAAATTAGCTTTTTATTAAAAAATTAGCTTTTTATTAAAAAATTAGCTTTTTATTAAAAAATTAGCTTTTTATTAAAAAATTAGCTTTTTATTAAAAAAATTTAATTTTTTATTAAAAAATTAGCTTTTTATTAAAAAATTAGCTTTTTATTAAAAAATTAGCTTTTTATTAAAAAATTAGCTTTTTATTAAAAAATTAGCTTTTTATTAAAAAATTAGCTTTTTATTAAAAAATTAGCTTTTTATTAAAAAATTAGCTTTTTATTAAAAAATTAGCTTTTTATTAAAAAATTAGCTTTTTATTAAAAAAATAATGTCATGTTTACCATCTTAAAATAATTTTCATATTCTACTACCTTAAAATATTCGTTGACGTGTGAAATAATTATTAGTTGATGTAACTCGAATATGTTAAGCAATAGATTAAGAGAGTAAACATGTATAATTATTTTAAAACAAATCTATTAAGGTGAGATATTTGCTTATGATCAAAGACGTTTTTACAAAATTAGTAATCCCAACTCAGTAGTTCTTCTCCCACACTTGGAAATACGTTCATCTTAAAGACTGAAAAACATTAGCAATGCTCAGAAATCCGTAACTCAGTTTCAGAATTTGTACTACAAACGAACTGCAAAAAGAATACTGAAGATAAGAAGATGATGATAGTTGCGGTGAGAATAACGAAAAGGAGCCAAAAATAACAGAGACTCCAAAACTTAATATAGTCCAACACTAGATCTAAAACACTACCCTAGAAAAGCTTCTCTACCTCTCCTTCTCCCTCTTTTCCCTCTCTCTAGTTTTCGTTTTTCCTCTAGACAGTTAAAAAATGTGGTCATCTATGGCTTCCTATCCCCCCTCAATCCAATCCTGTACAAAAATCAAATGAAGGCGAAAACAATATTAGAGTAAGAACAGCACAGGGATGGAGGAGGAGGCTGCAACAAAGAGAGAGATTCCTCGACGGAGTGTTATTTTTTTTATATCTAATCTCACGCGTAGTCGAACAGAATGCCGCTATTTGTATTTGGAATTAACTCCGGCGAGGAAGGGAACTCCATTGTACCTTTGCTTCTCATCTCCAGAACCTTCTTATGGGAATTAGAGTGAACGGCCGGAACAAATGTCGGACTGGCCGCGGGCCGATATTCCGGGAAGAGTCTGCCGGATTTGTAACGAACACCGCATGCATTGCAAAGGGTTTTGGGCCCCATTGGTCCAGCCCTCCACTGGGGGGTCTTGGTGATCTCACAGTGCATGCATTTCCTGACAGGCTGTGACAATGGAACTTGATTAATAACTCCTCCCCCTCCTAGAGGACCGACAGAAAACGACAATTTGATCTTCTTCTTCTTCTTCTCGTGCTTCAGTCCGTTCACAAACGGGCGAGACTCGGCGAAGTTGTCGCTTAACACTTCAGGAGTAGCAGTGGTAGTAGTCTCGGTGACAGACGAAGTGGGGGAGATGAGATGCACAGCAGGGCGCGGGGGGTTGAAAGTGGCCGGCCGGGGACGTTTGCTGCGAGCACGTCCACGCTGAGGAAGGGGGCTCCGAGGGACGTTTTTCTCGCCGGAGCTGGAACTGCTACTCTCGAGAACAGAGACGGGGCTTGAGGTGCGGAAGTGTTGGGAAGACGAGTCCTTCTTCTTCAATTCATCTTTGTTAATGGTGAGGCTTTTGTCGGAGAAAGAATCCTCGACAAAGTTGGAAAGCCACTCCAACTGAACAATGTCTTCAATCTGCAAAACCACACTACCAACGTGTCTTTAGAACCACGTGGATACCACGCTGTCGTTAAAATGACAACGCACCGTCTAATGGACCCCACCACACATAGACGACAGTCTCGGCTGCTGGATTCCAGCAGTAAAAGATAAAAGCATTAAACTAATCATTCAATCAACAGCCGAAAGTGACTGATGGCGTAACTTCACGAAGAGTTTTACCAAATCTCTGTGTAACATGCCCGTTTGAATCTAAATGAGAGAGAGAGAGAGAGAGACTGACCGGAACGGAGAGTTCGGCGGACAGGTCAGAGTTGCTGTGGCCGGAGAAGACGGAGTCGGAACAAGGCAAAGAGTCGGAGTCCGTCGGCCAAATGGTAGGGAAAGTGTCGTTGTTGTAAGGGCCGGTAGAAGGCAAACTTGGGTCGACGTCTTCGCCGGGGAATTCGAGCAGGTCGTCAATATGATCGAAGAAGCTACCACAGTCTATCTCGTCCATGAAGTTATGCCCCACCATTCTCCCTCTCTTCTCTCTCTATCTTTCCTGAGAAAATCAGTCAAGAAAATTAGCCTCCCTACCGAGAAAGCAGCGACCAAAAATAGTCCATTAGACACTCGTCTTCGCCATTTTGAACTGTAAATGCGCCAAAAATGGACGCGAGATAGAAAACGTGTGGCGCATGTTAGCAAATATACGTTTAAATTCCACTTTTTCGCTCAACCTTCCATATTTAGCTTCTCAAACGTCGAAAATTCAAAGATTTTCACCAACTTTTGATTTGGCAATTACAACTAAGATTACAAAAATAGGTTACATTTTGAATCAAAGCCACGCCTTTTTACGGCATACGACGAAAGAGATGCCAAAACTTAAACATTTTACTCAATCCACTGGTTCCCAAATGGCAGCAGCAGAAGATATGGGATGATTTTTTTCTTGGAGAAAAACATATAATTTCTTTTTTGTCGCCGAGAAGAATTTCAGCCGAAATGGGATGAATTGAAAAGTCGGATTACCTTGTGGATTTTCAGCTCAAGAAGAAAACTTGGTTTGGTTTTAGAAATTTCAATCGAACGAGTAGACCTCAATTCCTGCATAAAACCCAGAACACAAAATTAAAAACTGAGGAAGACTTGTAGCATGCAATGGCTCGTGTGAGTTTATTTTCCCCGCAAGAGCCAAGAAACCCAACTGCAGTGAGATTTCCTTCGGGCTTTAAGTATTATCTTACGTTGTTTAGAGACCAAACTGAAAGTTACTTGACAAAAACTGGATTTTAAAACTGAAAAGGCAAAATCAGAGAAGAAGAGCTTCGGAGAACATGAAGTTCAAAATACCAGAATTTTTGAAACAATGCATGGCTGGAAGAAGGAAACCCAACACACATATCAGTAAAGCCAGAGTCAAAAAGGATTAGTACCCAAACGAAGCCTTAGATTCCTTCCAAATAAGCCCCTCTGCTCTGAGAGCTAGAGAGAGAGGGAGGGAGGGAGGGATGAAGCGGGTTTTCAAAGGATGAAGGAGAGACTAGAGAGCCGAGGGAGAAAAGAAATGACTAAAAAGGAATGGTTAGAGAGAGAAAGGGGAGGATAAGAACGGTAGGTGAGGCTCTACCTTCATTGCTAGCTGTCTTTAGCTTTACCCTCTGCACTCTGTCTTGACGTTGAAGCCTCTCTCTCTCTCTCTCTCTCTCTCTCTCTCTCTGGTCTAATTACCCACGGGACCCAAGCTTCAACCTCACCACCCTCTGATTGATTTCTCTCACGGATTCTTACCGATCACGAATAAAATAGAAAAAATTGAAACTTGATCGGTTAAAAATCTTAAATATCCATAACCAGACAAAGACGACGAAGAAGATAACTTAAATTGTGAAATGGCTAACCTCTTCTGGGTTTCTGGGTTATCAGTTTCTCGGGAAAAAAAAGCAGAGGTTAAAAGAGTCGAGAATCCAAATTTATAAAAAAGCCATGGCCAAAGCTACGAAACAGAGCATCTTTACGCTTTGCCAGTTTCAAACCGCCGTCGTTTTATTCTACCCATTCAAACGCTTTCCGCTCTATTTCTCTACCGCGTGCACGTCACGGATCAACGTATGTACTGTCCTGACAGTAGCGCGTGAATAAAACGTACTTGTAATCCAGCGGTAGCTTTTTAATTGCCCTTCATTTGCTGCGAAACTGCGACTTTGTCCGCTCTTATCCCAAGGCGTAACGCGTTTAAGTTGAGTTCCCGTCCAAAATGAAATCGACGATGCTTCATGCAAAGGGTATTTCCGTCAAATACCACGCGGTTTAGTCTTTCTTTTGCCAATTTTGATCGTGGCCTAGAATGGTCAAAGCCCTACTATGCCTCTCGTTATACATTAATAAATAATAACATTGTTCCTAAGCATTCTTAATTTCTAAAAAATATTAAAATAATTTCTCCTGATTAAAAAACAAAGACGTGCTCTTCATCCATATAATAACTGATATTTTAGTAATTAAACTCTTAAATGTATGAGCAAATTAAAGTCATTAGATCACGAAATCTATTAAAAACGTCGCACGAACAACAACACACGAGACTTAAACGAACTGATCATGACGTGATCATTCATGCGTCACTTGTTAACTGAGTGTCACACCCACGTAATATCGCTCTATGATCGATCACTTTGACATACTCATACGTGTAACAAGTTATTTTTTATCGTCATCTCGAAAGTCTAACCTAATAAGCCACTACTACGATAATTATAAATGTCGCGGTTCACTCTTTAATTAATGTTTTAGATAGTTAGTACGTGGAGGGTTGTTGTTACATTGATAAATTTACTTCTTATAAGGGGGTAATTAATGTTGTAGTTTGATTAGTGGAGTAGCTCTAAATATCATAAATTAATTAATAATTGTTTTTAAGTAATTAAAATTCTTATAAAGTGAGAATACACGAAGTTGGGAGAAATTAAAAAAATAAATTTGTTTAATTGTTTGTAATTATTAGTGGGAACCAAGCCAACAAATGGAATTAATGAATGAAAATTACTTGGTTTCACAAGAATATGATAATTCTGCGACAGCATAAGCATACAATCTTTGACGCTGACATCAGAGTCCCAACTGCCAACTCATTTTAATGCAGTGCTCTGATTGGCCCACGCCTTACAATTGGGTCCACGTCATTGTTGTGTCCAACCCCACAGTCAACCTTTCTATTATGTCTCCCACGAAAAATTTTATGTTTTTTTTTTTTTTTTTTTTTTTTTTTTTTTTTTTTTTTTTTTTTTTTTTTTTTTTTTTTTTTTTTTTTTTTTTTTTTTTTTTTTTTTTTTTTTTTTTTTTTTTTTTTTTTTTTTTTTTTTTTTTTTTTTTTTTTTTTTTTTTTTTTTTTTTTTTTTTTTTTTTTTTTTTTTTTTTTTTTTTTTTTTTTTTTTTTTTTTTTTTTTTTTTTTTTTTTTTTTTTTTTTTTTTTTTTTTTTTTTTTTTTTTTTTTTTTTTTTTTTTTTTTTTTTTTTTTTTTTTTTTTTTTTTTTTTTTTTTTTTTTTTTTTTTTTTTTTTTTTTTTTTTTTTTTTTTTTTTTTTTTTTTTTTTTTTTTTTTTTTTTTTTTTTTTTTTTTTTTTTTTTTTTTTTTTTTTTTTTTTTTTTTTTTTTTTTTTTTTTTTTTTTTTTTTTTTTTTTTTTTTTTTTTTTTTTTTTTTTTTTTTTTTTTTTTTTTTTTTTTTTTTTTTTTTTTTTTTTTTTTTTTTTACTCTGTTCGTGATTTTTTCTTCAGTTTTATATGTAAATATTAGTTTCTTGTTTTTTCTGCATTTATTTATTTTCGATTATTAGCGTTCAATTATCGACACTATATTATTCCACTCTCCCCTTAACAATGTTTATTCACCTAACCAATTACCAAAACATTAATCACTTCCAACAGGCAAAGCTTCTATAGTAAATAAATCATTATTATTTAAATGATTGGTAAAGTTTAGAAAACGTGACGGCACAACTACATGTTTGGTTGTGGGACAACTACAAATGAATGATGAACATCATTCATCTCTTTCTCTCTCTCTCTCCCTTAAGAGTTACTCATATTTATCAATCCCTTCCAAATTACTCTCTCTCTCTCTCTCTCTCTATAACTTGTAGAGAGTGTAAAGGGCTATCTTCTTTCTACTAACTTGGGTTTCACTCTTTGAATCGCGTCCCATCCAAAGCTCACCTGTAAAGACCCTATTGGTCACCCAGTTATGAACATATCTTAAACTGCAAATAACACATGTTAAGCACTTTCACGTAATCTTACTACACTTACCGATCACTGAACTCATTTTTAAAAATTAAATAACTTGGCAAAAGACTTGAATTTTAGTTGCCTAAATAATTCACACTTTACAAAAAACATTAATTTATTTATTATAAAGAAGTATTATTTTGAATGTTAAATATAATCACTAAGCAAACATATATATATTCTTTTAAATCTAACACGTAAATTCTTCATTTAGTAAAATAAATGGTTCACTAGTAAAATTTGGAAGTAATTATGGCGTTACTTCAAAGGTAAGGTGAGGTAAGGTAACAAAAGTTTTATGAATAATGTCGAAAATATTTACCCTTTTTTATTAATTTTCACGATACAGTAAATATTATTAGTTTTCATAATTAAATATAAATTAACATTTAGTATTTTTGGATTAATATTTGGTGTCGGTAGGGAAAATAACAAAAAAACAGAACGCTAGTATCTGAAATTATAGAACCAAGCACATGGTGTACGTATCCCAAAACACGAGGCTAGATTTGACAAACTATTAATAAGATTAAAAATAATCAACGATTACTCTTTTATTAATAGCAATTATGTGTCTTAATTAGATATTAATTACTATTATATTTGGATTTTAATTAATTGGATTAATATTAAAAGATACGTATTTGTTGAACAGCTAAGTTTTATAGAATAAAAGATAGTCGTCACGTACACATGGGTTTGATAAGCTAATTTGATAAAGTCAAAGTAATGGTCAAACAATAAGATGACATGGCAATTCCCAGCGAAATGAGCCGGGAGAGTGTAAGAGGCCATGTTATTGTGGGACCCATCTCGATGGTGTTATCCGTCGGTCCACTCGGATGATTGACATCGATCGCTGGACGATGGTTCACCTATCATGCAATGGGTCCCCTGCACCAAATTCTAACTCCGTATACCCAACAAATTTCATTTTGCTTAAACTTATAAAATTAAGTTTAAATTCAATAAAGTTATTAAATAATAAGATTTAAATTTAACAATTTTGATTAGAAACAAGTACTAAAGAGACAAGCAGTGGTATTTATTTATATATAATAATAAATAAATCTCTTATTTTTCTTGGGATTTTAACTAAAAAAAATTAAATAATATCTTTTAGAATTAAATTTTGAAATAATAAATTTCAAATTTAGCTTTTTAGATATTTCTAAAAATAAATAAAATCTCAAGAGGATGTATGGACGTAGTCATTTTAAAAAATAAAATAAAACTTTTCACATTAAATTTTAAATAAAATTACATTTATTTTTTGTGATAAAAATAAGATGGGAGTCGCTTTCCACGTATCAATTAGCATGTGCAAGCTTTAATGAGGCTCTTCTTTAATTACATCGTTCATTATTGGCCGTTGATTGAAATCAGAGAAGCATCACGTGGCTGTAGACCCGGGTCCACTGGCTCTGGGTGGGTCCCCCATTTTTTTACGTGTTATTTTCTAAAAAGTATATTTTGAAAAATACTCGCAACGTTTTGAAAAGTACTTGGATGAATTTCTTCCGCGGTGTCGGTGCTGCCGCTGAAATTCAAAACACAATTAATTAAAAATAAAAAGCTAAATAATTCTAATTAAATAAAAATTGAAAATAAACTGACTCCCAGGCCACTAACCTACGACGCGTCTCCAAACATGAACTGATGAACAGCTACCTATTTGTTTTTATTTTTTAAAGCCAAAATTGTCAATTTTCAGGTATTATAATTTATATCAATTAGAGAGTGATGGCCCTTTTTTTTATTTGTTAATATATAATAAATAAATACGTCACCATGCGTTTTAAAAAAGGAGAAAAATTAGAACGTGGATGCATATTTAATTTACATTAATGAATACAAGTTTATTATAAGATTAGCGTGAAGCTGTGAACCATTTTCAAAAAAAAAAAAAAATGAAAGTAATTGTCATACACGTCTAATGAAATCACAATCACGTGAAAGATCTTTCTGGCTCACGTTACATAGGAAGGAAAGTCAATCAATGTGTATCTCATCATGTTTTACACTACTTTGTAGATGGCTCCATTTCAATCAGTTTCCGAAACTAGGGGCTCGACTTGAGCCTGGTTTCATGCACACAGATCACCCCCTGCCGGTGGGTGATTCCGGTGAAATAGTAAATTTTGACAATTTTTTTTGTTAAAGGAAATTGTCAGCCGGCCCAGCGATCGAGGACCGGCAGGCTTGATCTCTAACCTCCTATGACGGGGTGGGCATTACCTGACCAAGCCCCGTCGAGCCCGGCCAGGCTGACGTGTATTTATCGACGTATTATTTGTAAAATTTAGAAGTTATTTATCATATATTCCTTACTTTGTCTATATATTTATTCATTTTATCATTTTTTGATTTTTGAAATACTGTGACCATGAATTTACTGTACATTTGTCATGCCACACCACTTTCTCGGTCACGTTGCACCGACACTAGACAACATTTTAATCCAGCTAACTATATCACTATTCTTAAAAATATATCACTATTCATTAAAATACGTCGTGGAAATTAATATACCAAATCAAGAAAAAAGTCAATCATGTACATAAACTAATAAATAAGCGTCGCATTAGCGTGTAAAATCATCTAGAGATTAAGAGAAAAGAGTAGAAGGAGAAAATTATTATTTATTAGGTAGGGAATTTACAAATGAGGAGCAGCCCTGCATCTTTCAACTGTCCCACACCATTTCCTCTCGTCGTTTCTCCCTCCACTCTTGACGGTGTCTTAAAAGTGTTTCCAAAAACAGTTTTTGGGGAATTAATTAGCAAAATGGAAAAAAAAAAGAACATGCAAAAATCACAATGCGTCATCTTCTCTATACATTTCAATTGACTCGTGTTAATAGAATGTGGCTAATCAGCGCAAAACCGTCGGTTCACGACCCACGCAACCAAATACCGGCAATTCTACGTCTGAACATGACATCAATTGCATAACAAGAACTCTAATGGAAAGCTCAACAATAAAGAAAGAAACCAAAATTAGTATTTGAAGCCACAAGACTATTTCTATCTTTCTGAGAACCATCAATCTGCAAACTCAAATCATTGTTCAAGCTACTAGTACAGTATTTGACTGATAATTTAAATCCGCTACCTTCAGTGAAATCGGTATGGGTAATTTGCATTTGAGACCCGTAATCATACCTTAATTTCTGATCTGTATCATTTGCTTATCGAAAGATCGACGTGTAGGTAAGCCACACAAGCCATGAAAAAGAAGAAAAATACAGATACCAGCATTAACGGCTCGGCAAGCATGAAAATTGGGTTGAAGGTGTAATATACCTGCAAAATGTCAACAAGCTAATGTTAGAGAATGCAAGGAACCACGTTTTCACAAGTGTAAGGTGTTAAGAAGACAAAGATATGGTGTTTTCGTGCATAGAAGTGTTTCAGACTCGAGTAAATTTGACTTAAATTTACGATCCAAGGCTTCTAAGCAGCCCAGAAAATTGAATGTTTTAGCTCAACAAAGACATGTGCATGCTAATATTTTCATTATCACTATTCGAACGCTTTAGCAAATTGGTAAAGTTTTTGATTTGGTAGACTAGGACATAACGATTATTTACTCGGTTGCATATGTTTAGACCCAAAAATGAGTAATGCAGCTCAAAGTGTACACTGACTATGGACAGACAGAAACCCAAATTTCTTGGCATTCAGCCCTCTAGGTGTAATTACAGGGATAATGCATATCACCTGGAAAAAAGTGTTGTGATCAGGAACTACATTTTTCTTTTCCAAAACCACCACCGTCCTCCCCACAACATCAAGGTATGAATATTTTGTCTGCAGAGGTCAATCAGTGTAGAAGAATGAGCTATCAGACACTCAAAATATACGAAGTATAGAAAGAACAAAATTTTTTGAAAATTACCTCCAGACGCTGTTCCACTGCGAAAGAAACCACAGCAGAAGGGTCTATCGATCCTTCAGGTAGAACAACCTGGAGAGGAGTAATTTCTTCATCAGTCAAATCAAGTTATTGTATTTTGAATACAATCATTAAAGAAAACTGAGCTAATGGATAAAGGTGCTTATTTCACCTTCAAAATCAACTTGTCAACCACAGTACCCGCAAGAGGGCAACCAAAACTGAAATTAAGGTATCGCCTGCCATCAGGTGACTCGAAAAGGAAGTCTTGCAGAGGGAGCCCGTAACCAATAACAAAAGTAGCTTTCCACCCACCAAATAAAGGATACCGTGGTTCAATTTCAAGTTCAGACTGTAGTGCAATAAAAAAAAAAAATATATAAACAATCTAATTGTAAAATGATTCAGAAACATAGAAAATTTTCAAGAAACAAAAGCCATTTCATGATGTTCCAAGCAATTGAAATTGATCTCAATTCCTCGCATAAAACAACCAGCGAGAAATCTCAACTTGAGAAAAATGCATTAGTATCCGTCAGCGAAGTTTGACCAGCCAAAATCTCGCAATTGTTCTTTAGTCCCAAAGTAGCAGTAGTCATTGACTAAGATTGGTGGGTATTTCGTTGACCAATTACTAGTAACATAAAATAAGGATTGGGCTTTGATCGTCATTTATTTCACGATAAATTTCTACTAAATGCATCTATTGTTCCCTTGCAAGGCTGGTGACCAATTTTTTTATTTACAACTTAAAAAAAAAAAAACCCCTTTATCATGTAACATACTAAGATATCATGTTACCTTACGAAAATCTGTGCGTAAATGTGATGATGAAATATTTCCAATTGCATCGCGATAGTAAACAGAGTGAACTCTAGGGGGGAGACTTGCTAGAAGATGCCGGAATGAAGAAACTCCAGCCTGAGATGGCCTAGATTGATATTCAACCCTGCCAATGGGAGAATTAAACATATGGCAAACATTAAAAAAATATCGAAATGGCTTTGAATAAGGTTGAATGTAAAGAGACAGCTAGTTCTACAACAAAACAATATCAAAGCTAGTTTTATTTGTAAACACCCTTGGTAAGGACTCTGCTAACAAATATTTTAGTACCAAAGTGGATTCTCTTGTTTCAAGCAACAAGAAATACGAACAACCCCATATTCCTTGACTATGCAGGCTTTAGATTTGCAATGGTCATAAAAAGATTAAAAATATAGAATGTTATGTATAAGGATTCAAAATAAATTGATTCTTGACTAAAAATGTGATGGTAATTGCTGAAGAAAAAGAACGTTATAACAAGGCTCTCAAATGACCTTCATGGCGTTCTAATTAGAACACTGATTCTCATAAAGAGATTTAAGAAACTGAATATTTTTCATGATAGCAAAGGATAAAGTGAAACTGAAATTCCTACCTAGAAAATACACCTTTATGCCTAGCACCAGCATTAGCCAACCTGTAATGCTCCGTTACTTGAATACTCCCCCAGTGAGATATCTCAACTTCACGCACAAGCTCCTCAACAACAGCATATGGGTTGTTATTCTCAAAATGCACTGTTATAGGTGAAAACGAATATGGATTGAGATCTTCATAGGTTTTTTTTTTTTTTTTTTTTTTTTTTTTTTTTTTTTTTTTTTTTTTTTTTTTTTTTTTTTTTTTTTTTTTTTTTTTTTTTTTTTTTTTTTTTTTTTTTTTTTTTTTTTTTTTTTTTTTTTTTTTTTTTTTTTTTTTTTTTTTTTTTTTTTTTTTTTTTTTTTTTTTTTTTTTTTTTTTTTTTTTTTTTTTTTTTTTTTTTTTTTTTTTTTTTTTTTTTTTTTTTTTTTTTTTTTTTTTTTTTTTTTTTTTTTTTTTTTTTTTTTTTTTTTTTTTTTTTTTTTTTTTTTTTTTTTTTTTTTTTTTTTTTTTTTTTTTTTTTTTTTTTTTTTTTTTTTTTTTTTTTTTTTTTTTTTTTTTTTTTTTTTTTTTTTTTTTTTTTTTTTTTTTTTTTTTTTTTTTTTTTTTTTTTTTTTTTTTTTTTTTTTTTTTTTTTTTTTTTTTTTTTTTTTTTTTTTTTTTTTTTTTTTTTTTTTTTTTTTTTTTTTTTTTTTTTTTTTTTGCCATACATTATCTCTGTACCAGCAGGGTAAGTGGGATCAACCAGTGTGAAGGATTCCACTTTAGTACTTGGAGTCTTAATAAATGTTGTCTGTTGCTTGATATGATATGGTGACAATATCGTTGCACTATCATGATAATAGACCAATTGTGACTCTGCTTGACTTATCTCTGCTGGGAAAGGCTCGAGAGAATGAGTCAAGATATAAAGAACTTCAAAGGTAGCAACCTCACCCGAGCTTAGAGGCTTGAGCAAGGATATAGAAAAATATTTAGTCCTATTTGGTGCATCAAGCTTCTCAGTTGGATAAACATCAAGAGGCTGATAAGATTTTTTCTTCTTTTTCCCAACAGTGAGGGCAGCCTTAACCAAGGCTAGATGATCAAACTGAGACGGTGGAAAAGCAAGAAAAATTTCTGGAACAGGAGACTCTCCTGTATTTTCAACCTAAAAAATAAATGCTCAATTAGATGAATAGCAGCAAAAAGTACATCATGAAAACTTCTCTAGATAAAAATTTAGAACTTTAATCCTTGTGGCAATTGAACCTTCCTGCATGCAGTAATTCTGATTGAATGAATGCTTTTTGAAATTATAGCTAATTCAATTGATTTGATTATGTGAACATATGGAACCAATAACAAAGAAAAGATTATATAGGTGTCCTAAATTTTAAGAAGAGAATCGAGAATATCAGCCAGATGAAACTACAGTAGCACAAGTACTCGTGTTGCAAGTAAAATCAAATAAAAAAATTAAAGCAATACCTTCAAGGTCAAGTAAACCTTTATGATGTGAGAAGTCAAGTCGATCTGCAAGTACAGTCAGACAAAATGTCAGAGGAAAAACAAAAAAAAATGGAGATGGGCTCAAAGGAAACCATATAAGCACAATCATCTAAAACTGCCTACTGTAAACTACACATGCAGAAAACCAATGCTCATCAGCAGTCAATTACGTTTGACAAATATGTTGGAAAAACTAAATGATTCAGCCTCAACAAATCCAGCAGCCAAATAACTCAGTCGGTAGCCAACAGTGACAAATATACATACGTTCCTACACCAACACCGACATTTTCCTCCATACTTAAGATGATATAGAGAAGAAACACCGACATTTTCCTCCATACTTAAGATGATATAGAGAAGAACGTGTCGAGTTAACGGGTGGCTCAGTGCATTTTTTGGTGAATTCAGACTAGTCGTACTAGGGTGACTTTTAATGAAGAAAAATTGGACGTAGAGATTATTAAAATCTACTCTCCGTTTTCTTTTTGTAATGCTTCTCTGTGTAGAGTGTTCTTCAGCTCTATACATGTTTTTATACAAATCAAATCTTGATTCATGACTAAGAAAAGAATTATTTCCATGTCTAACTGTGTGATGTATGCGTTTATGAACGATATATATCCTATGTGAAGTGCTTTGTCAACGAGGAGGTAGAACCGAAGTCTCAATTGCAGCGGTATTTCGACTCCGAATTCTATCAGCCACCCGTTAAGTGGTCTTCCAAAAAAAGAACAAATTCAATCAACTTTCATTGTTTGAATTAACAATAACTGGTGCGATTTCGAGTTCGTTACTTTCCTCTACCCGTGAATATCAACGAAAGGGAAAAATTTATTACACAAACATCAATATGAATGAGAATTTCAAATTAACGATCAGAAATGCTGCTCTAATGAAATGAGAATCAAATAAAAGTAGATGGACGAGAAAGAAAGCTCACTCTTTTCTCGGCATTGAGGATCTGGAGGTGCTGAGAAGAGGAAGAGGCGGGAAGTGAAAGACGAAGGAAGATCAAGAAGAGCAGGGCTAATCGAGCTTTGAGCAGAGCCTCCATGCCGTCGTCTTCTTCGAGCAAAGACTTGACCGGGAGAAGAACTAAATGTACTGTGAAATGCGAACAAAAGAAATAGTAGAGCTACAAGAGAAAACGGGTTGGGCTAAACCTTATTTGCAAGCCCAAAAAAGCCCAGACTCTCCAAATTTGCTGTTCTCTGTCTCGATCCTCAAAAACCTGTTACAAAATCCTCGAAATCTCAATCCTTTCAGGGAAAATGATCGGATTCGCCATTGCTTTTGCAATCCGAGATTTCATGAAGAAGACAAATTAAAGTTTTACAAAAGACTTGATTTTGTCTTCCTTAATGTTCTGTCAGGCATAGAACATGTTTTTTTTTTTTTTTAGGCATTGTATTCTGAAATTTCGGAATGCCCAGGATTAAATTTGTCCATCTATGATGACGACGACTGATTATATTCTACTTCATTTGCATTCTGCTCTAATCTCTGAATCTCAAAGATTGCATTTTCAAGCTTCTGATGTGTGTCCTCGACGGTTTGGTTACAACTTTAATGTTTCGACTAATTTTATGTTTAACACTCGAATAATCGCACACATTTTCTGATATTACAATCATTTGGATTCATCAGAGGTTCTTATGAGTTCAGCAGTCGGCATCAACTGTCAATTCAATAACATACGCATGACGACAAACAAAAATTCTTATCTTTCCTTCCTTTTATCCTCGTATAAATGTTCTAGACATCAAATTCTGCAATTCACGCCACCGTCCATTGTACCTCGACGTGTATAACTCCGTTCTTGGAGTTGATTAGATGGTATTTCTCGTTATGCACGACATCTGACAGATTAATTTCCACGTGTCCTAACAACTCCTACACTCGAAGAAAATTACGGGTTAGGCCGATGCGGCTTTCTCTGCATGAGGTCTTCAAAAAAAACGTAGGCTCCACAACTCAACAAGAAATCCACGATCCTAAAATAAACGAATAGAAAAAGAAAGGATGACGATTACCTTTGACAATAACCCAAAAAAAGTCTGTTTCGAAACGACCTCGACCCGGATCTGAAAACCCTCCATTTTTCCACCAAAAAAAAAAACTTCAGAAAACCAAAACGAAAGTTGAAATTACGATAATATAAAGGAAGTTATAAGATTATCTGGAAACTGGACTAAATGACCCAGGAGAAATAAGAAAGAACAGAGGAAACCCAGATAGAAAAAGAAGAAATTTGGCGAGAAAATCCAGAAGAAAACAATCGAACAGAGACCAGTAAACGAAGAAACTCCCAATGAACAAAACCGCCAAAACAAAGTACAATGGAGTCACCGTCGGAAATGACGTTAACACCCTTCGAACTGGACCAATGAGACCACATGAATGAGACATATAAGGGTAGTTTTGATGGGAATATTCTAAAAACGGTCACTCTTTTAAAACAGCAACATGCATTCTCATAAATCAATGCTAATAAATAAACAGCTCTAATTTAGAGCTAGACCCATCATTGTCACGGTAACGATATTTTACTAATCTCAATTGTAATTAATTATTTATTATTAAACCGGAACTTATTAAAACTATGTATTAATTTTATTTGTCTTGTGCTATTTCAATATTAATTTGAGAGTTCCGTTAATTTAAATTGTGTAGAGACGATGAAGATGGTGGTTGTGGGAAGCTAATTGATCCATCGCTCGAGCGTTTGAAAGACCCGAATGATGCTCCTCTTTTTGTTTCCTATGATTACTTCTACCTGCGATTGAAAAATTGCTTTTTTTTAATCTATAGATCGAATTGAATCATTGTTTATTTCAAATATGTGTTGATTTGAATGGTTCTTTTCTCTTGAAAATTGGTACATGTTCTCAAATTTTGGAAGAAAAAAATATCAACTTTGATTGAATATTTGACATTCAATGTCTAATTAATTTCACAAGATTTTAGAATAATTTATGCCGGTCATTCTATTCCATGTTATTGTATCTCAATACATAAAATCTACTACCACGACTCCCATCATGCAGTGCCGGATCAACTACTGTGATTGATACTTTGAAATATGACTACTTTGAAAGAATAACTCTCGTTAGAAACATTGACTTAACACAAGAACTTAATTAGATGAACGAAGTATTATCTCATTCATAGCCCGTTATATAACACATGAACTTAAAGGTCACAGTAACTATCACGGGTCAAACTTTGCTCTCAAAATTTTTCACCCCGTGATGGCAACCAAGCACTCGCACTTAGCTCAGCCAACTCACTACAAATGAATGGATCAAGATCGAATGAAAACACGCGAGATGAAAGAGAATAAAATAACACCACAAGTACAGGAAACTCGATCCCAACCCTTCTTATATTCCAAATACGAGAACTAGGCACAAAAATCTCCACGGCTCACCACAATGCTCAAGACACTCTCCCACTCGAGGTTGGTGTCTTGGCTTGGTTGCTCATGGCCCTATTTATACACAAATGGTACATGAATGCTCATAAGTGCAAGCACTAACATAAATGAGAGCACTAGCATGAATGAGAGCACTAACATAAATGAGAGCACTAACATGAATGATAGCACTAATATAAATGAAGCACTAACATAAATGCCCTTTTGCTTTCTCGCTTGGGCCTGCCCCATTGGCCCAGCGCTCGGCCCAGCGCCCAGATTTGGACTGCCCCACTCCAAGTGATCCAGCCCGCGTGCTTCGAGTGCCCACCAACACTTAGAATATTTTAGCACGCCTAAGGAGGATGCCTCGCCCCTCCTTCCTTGGGCCCTTGGCCCGTGTCTTTATGCACCATGGTTGACTTGACATTGCCACACACGACTTTGTTGATCTTATCGCACCACCTTGCCCCACGTCTAGGACTCGTGGTGTGGCCAACTTACCTTGGGCGCCCCATATCGCCCCGTTTGCCTTGCCTTGCAACCATTAGCTTGATATCTCGCTCAAGCTCTTAGCACGGCTCCTCATCCATGCCGATCACTACACTCGCATAGTGACTTGTTTTATCTCGGTCAAATAAGCTATCTTGACTCATTGACACGGCGCTCCCGCCTCCGGTAATTTAGGAGTGTGACAGTAACTCATGGTCCAATTTTTTTTGGAGCAATTTTGAGGCTTGTTTATCAGTTCAAATGGCCAAAACTAACACACTAAAAAGTACGTGAATCACCAAAAAAAAAAAAAAAAACCATGGAAGTAGTAATTGTAGAGAGAGAAAGCTCGTGAAGACTGTGTGACAAGGTCTAAAACAACTACAATAACAAGAAAAGTGTTCGTATAAGCTTGGTTGGCATAGTTTCCATTAAAGAGTTGTTGACAAAAATAAAAATAAATGAAGATGGGTTGGTTGGTTCTCACCTGCACAGACTTAGTTTCTTGGATTCTTGCCTCAGTAGACTCGACTGTAAATCCAAGTTCTTTCTTTTTTCTTTTTTATTTTTTTTTTGGATTTTATCAAATAAATGTTTAATTTATGCAACATTAAGTTGAATTTTTTATGAAATGGGTACATTTAGAAGTAATTGGAGAACGGTAAAATACAAAAAAATTGATGCCATGTCGGAAAGGAAAGATCAAGACACACACCCATCTCGCCACGTGTCCATATAATTAGAACCAACGATCACGGTGAGTTTTGAATTAATCGTCTCACTTTCTGGCTATTCGATTCAAAAATATTTAATGCACAGAAGGTTGGAAACTTTTAGTGGATTTTCCCTGCCATTTCAGTTTTCGTTTCCTCTTTTACTTCACCTTCTTTATATATAAAACACCTTTCTTAGATCACACCAACTCAATCTTTATCCCTCGTCCCAACCCAACGCTCCATTCGATAGCTATGGAGCAGTCGAGCCGAGAAAATGGCGGAGAAGGGACGACAAGCCTCTGCAAAAGTGCAGACCCGTTGAACTGGGGATCGCTGGCGGAGGGCCTGAGAGGGAGCCATTTGGAGGAGGTGAAGCGGATGGTGGACGAATATCGCAAGGTGGTGGTTCTGCTAGGCGGTGAAACTCTGACGATAGGTCAGGTTACCTCCATTGCCTACGGGGCGGTGACGGTGGAGCTGTCGGAGGCAACAAGGGAGAGAGTGAAGGCCAGCAGTGATTGGGTCGTTGAGAGTACGAAACAAGGGACTGATTGCTATGGAGTTACGACTGGTTTTGGCGCAACCTCCCATAGACGGACCAATGAAGGTGGTGCTCTCCAAAAGGAGCTAATCAGGTATTAATTAACTCATTAAACTTACTTATATACGCCGATACATACTCATCGATACGTTGTCCGATCGTCTTTGCAGTATCTGATAGATCGAAAGATCGTTTTCTCGAAACATTGGTTTAGTTGGCAATGTCAAACCACAATTTCTCGAATTTTAAATTATAAAAATTAAATTATTATAATATCTTAAATTAATTTTTATGAAAATGTTATTTTGAGTTTTCAAAGTGTAGATAAAATACGTAATTAAAAAAAATAAAAATGAATTATTTATAATTGTGGGAAGGAGAATTTGGTTGGATAGTTGAAATGGATAAATTGAAATAAAAGAAGTATTTGTGGTCAATGGCGGTGGTGGTCCGGACTGTGACAAATAACAATAGCCTCCGTTCTAGTTTTCAAGCACATTAACTACAGAAACAAGTCTCCCTCTTTTGGCAAATAATTGTACTTCGTGTCCACGTCTCAGAAGAAAATCAGTAAATAATAAATTCAAAGTTGTCACAAATCGCAGGTTTTTGAATGCTGGAATATTTGGAAACGGGAAAGACACAAGTCATACATTACCGGAGTCGGTGAGCAGAGCAGCCATGGTAGTGAGGATAAACACCCTTTTGCAGGGCTACTCCGGCATCAGATTTGAGATCCTGGAAGCCATCGCTAAGCTTCTCAATCACAACATTACTCCCTGCCTTCCTCTCAGAGGAACTATCACCGCTTCTGGAGATTTAGTCCCTCTCTCTTACATTGCAGGTTTATCCATTTTTAGCAACATAATTTTGTGTTTCTATGTCCTCTGTTGCTCACCTTTTGATCCGGGATCTGCAGGGTTGTTAGCCGGGAGGCCGAACTCGAAGGCTGTTGGTCTGAAAGGGGAGTCTCTTAATGCTTCCGAAGCCTTTCGACTGGCCGGCATAGGTGGAGGGTTCTTTGAGCTGCAGCCAAAAGAGGGTCTTGCTCTGGTTAATGGCACTGCCGTCGGGTCTGGTTTAGCCTCTACCGTTCTTTTCGAGACCAACATTCTTGCACTTCTTGCCGAGGTTTTGTCGGCAATTTTCGCTGAAGTTATGCAAGGAAAGCCGGAATTTACGGACCATTTGACGCATAGATTGAAGCATCATCCTGGGCAGATTGAAGCTGCAGCCATAATGGAGCACATTTTAGATGGAAGCTCTTACGTCAAATCAGCTCAAAAACTTCATGAGATGGACCCCCTGCAAAAGCCAAAGCAGGATAGATATGCTCTGAGAACATCTCCGCAATGGCTCGGACCTCAAATCGAAGTCATCCGAGTCGCCACCAAGATGATCGAACGGGAAATCAACTCCGTCAATGATAACCCGTTGATTGACGTTTCGAGGAACAAGGCTTTACATGGGGGCAATTTCCAAGGTACTCCAATTGGTGTCTCGATGGACAATACTCGCCTAGCCATTGCTTCTATTGGAAAGCTCATGTTTGCCCAATTTTCCGAGCTAGTCAATGACTTTTACAACAATGGCTTGCCGTCAAATCTCTCTGCCAGTCGTAATCCGAGCTTAGACTATGGATTCAAGGGTGCCGAAATAGCCATGGCGTCTTACTGCTCAGAGCTTCAATTCTTCGCCAATCCAGTCACGAATCACGTGCAAAGTGCAGAGCAACACAACCAGGATGTGAACTCACTTGGATTAATTTCTGCAAGAAAAACAGCCGAAGCAGTAGACATATGGAAGCTCATGTCCTCCACTTTCTTAGTGGCATTATGTCAAGCAGTTGATCTGCGTCATTTGGAGGAAAACCTAAAGAACGCAGTGAAAAACACAGTCGGCCAAGTATCAAAGAAGGTCTTAGTAATGGGATTAAATGGAGGACTCCACCCAATCAGATTCAGCGAAAAAGATTTACTCAAAGTGGTAGACAGAGAGCACATATTCTCGTACATCGACGACCCATGCAGCGCCACATACCCATTGATTCAAAAACTGAGGCAAGTTCTGGTAGACCATGCGCTCAGCAACGGCGACAGAGAGCGAAATCCAAGCACGTCCATTTTCCAAAAAATCGGAGCTTTCGAGGCAGAACTGAAAACCCTATTGCCTAGAGAAGTGGAAAACGCGAGGAAAGAGTACGAAAATGGAAACCCGGGAATTCAAAACCAGATTAAGGAGTGCAGATCATACCCATTATACAGGTGGGCGAGAGAAACAGTAGGGACAAAACTTCTGACCGGAGAGGAAGTTAGATCTCCGGGTGAAGAATTTGAGAAAGTATTCTGTGCAATCTGTGATGGGAAACTGATTGATCCATTGCTCGAGTGTTTGAAAGACTGGAATGGCGCTCCTCTTCCTATTTGCTAAGATATTGGTTTCTTCCTTTTCCCCCTCAAATAATTGATGTTAAATAGTTTCTGTTTCGACAAACACGAGTGTATGTTTTGATGTTTCGTTAATTACTTTTAATTTTTCTTCTACTTTGGGCTTTAAATTAGGCAAGAAAAATATATATTTTTTCACTTCCGTTTAAATCAATTTTTAGTTTTCAATAATTAATTTTCAATAATTAATGTTATATTCACGTCTTAAATTAACTTCCGTGCTTTTTTATCGCGCTTGTTATTTAGAATTAGTGGGTATTTTTTCGGCTTCGTAGCAAGTTATAATCCGATATTTATAGTAATGCAGGGAAACTCATTTCATACTTTGTAATATCAGAAGAATAAACATAATTCAGAGAAAATAAATACAATGATAAATGAATAAAAATAGGAAATAAATCAGAAAGTCAACACTTCATGAGAAAATAAAGATGATAAAAGAATGAAAGAAGACTCCTGAAAAAGAGTTTAACAAGTGAAGTCAATAAGCAAATCGTTAGAGGCTGGATATGATCAGAATTTCATTGATGCCTCGATCAATAAAAAAATACTCAGTCTTAGATGCTAAGCTTTTATACTTGAAACATATAAGATAGAAAAACTGATTGAACATAAGCTATGCGTGTCTTTATGTAGAATTCCTCTGACAAATGATAACTACAAAATCACATGGTAACAAGAAACTGTCATTTGAAAAGCATTCATGAGCTCAGTCTCCGAAGAAAAAGCTGCACAATGGGCTAGGACAGCTTAGAGTCAAGGGGTCTCGAGATTTACCTATTTAGTCAAGTTTAGATGGAGCTTACCGATATATAGAACCATAATGACTAGAAAGATAAGATTCGTCAAATGTAGCCTAGTTAAAACCCAATATAAACGGAAGTGAATGCATAATAACTCAGTGTACTACAGGGAAAAATTATAATCTTTTAAACAAATAACGTACAACAGAAAAATCACGACTTCTCATCATATTGCAAACAAAAAGCTCAATAGTAGCAGGAAATTTAATAACTAGTAAAATCAAGAACTAACAAGGGAATCAGTATTTTCATCTCGGGTAAATTAGAGAAACTCTTCCACCGATAGCTAATGAAGGAGCAGGAAACTTTCCTTCAGTCCCCCTTCTTTCTAAAAGAGCAACCTTCTGTGAGTCTGGCACGCCCTCCTGTTGGCTGGCACAATACCGTTTGACAATTACCACATAACACAACAGTTTGAGAGTGGCTGAAAACAGTAGTTCTGAAATTCAACAAGATACAATGAATATCATGAACATCAAATAAGCACTCAATAAAAAAACATAAATGCATTGAAGAAGTATGACGCCACTTACATATTGAAGCACCCCTGACATTTCACATCCTGGTTTCCATCCCAGAGAATATAAATTTGGAAAGACATAAAACAGCTAGTCAATAATTATGTAAATCCAGATAATAATAAATAGTAAACAATATCCGCCCAATTCTTCATTTCTCCTATTAGCATTTTTTTTTTAAAAAAAATAAGGTTCCATCTTAAAGCAGAACCAACAAGGATAGATTACTAGGTAGCTACAACTAAAAAAAAACTATTTTTTTTTAGTAAAAATAGCATATCATTACCATGAAGAAGGAATTCGGAGACTGAACGAGACGCTTGAGCTTGTGTTTCTTCTTTTCAAGCTCCGCTGGAGGATTCAGCAAATCAATATCGTTTTGTAGAACCTAAAAGAAATAAGCAAGAAGAAATAAATCATAAAGCCTGAGAACCTAAATATTTTGAATCAGAGTTTAAGTTCCTCAAATTCATCGTATTCAACAACACATATGAAACTAAGTTTTCACAACACCAAGTAAAATAGCACGACACAAAACCCAATGCCCCGTTTCGCTATATTTCCCCGTCCGCAAACATAACAAAAAACGATAAATCCA
Organism: Begonia masoniana; assembly: GCA_022432975.1. Lineage (NCBI taxonomy): Eukaryota > Viridiplantae > Streptophyta > Magnoliopsida > Cucurbitales > Begoniaceae > Begonia > Begonia masoniana. Next base: position 2,573,840 of record CM039504.1, read on the forward strand.
GAAAAAAATCGAAAGCAATACATTCAGATCCAAGCGAGATTAGAAAGGGCGAAGAAGAAGATTGGAAACTGACCATGTTGAAGTAGCTTGAAGGAGAAAGCAGAAAAACCTAGAAGAGCGGCGCAGGAGACCCTTCAAAAACAGTTGAACAATGTTTAAATAGAGAGATAAATAAATAAACGGGCCATTATTGGGCCTGGAAAAGATTTTGCCGCCATAAGCAGTTTTAACGGGGCCCATATTTGAAGTTCGTTAATTAATTTTTCAATTTTTGGATAGACTTTCTCTACCTTTCTCCTCAAACCCAACCTACGTTCCCCTCCCGCGATCGGCGGAGGTCCGTTCCTGCAAAGTGGTTATCGAGCAACTTGAGGCAGACCACCCAGCTTGACGTCTACTCCGAAAGCCATTTTCTTTAGCTTGTTCATAGCCGAAAACTGCTTCAATCGAGTTAGAACTGCAGAATCAAGAGGCTTGTCCGGAGTCCCTCCGTCGATTTGAAGCCAAGGATGGCCTGTCAGTTGTTAAAAATAATTAAATGTTCCTCCACGAGAATCAGATAAGAGGATATGAAAATTAGACTTACGGATAATTCCACGAGCATCTTCCTGATCTTGGCACTGCTAGAAATAGAAGACCAAGATCAAGAAGATGCTCGTAATTTAGTGATATAATCCGGAGAGCTTTCTCTGCGTCAGTGACAAGGAAGATTCTCCATTGAAGGGTATAGATTATGGGTTGTCGACCATGTTCAAACCAGGTTTGTCTTTAACTTGTCTATCATGCAATAAAGATTAATTTTTTGTATGGATAAGTAGTGATTGAATTTTATGAATCAACAGGAGAGACTTTTCATTATCTGGACGGAAGTCCTTAATACATTGCTCCGGAAATTTTGCAGAAGAATTACAGGGCAGAAGCTGATATGTGGAGTGCTGGTGTGATGATTTACATTCTCTTCTGTGGAATTCTGTTGTGTAACCCAAGGTTCACAACTCAAAAACGAGTAAAGATTTCAGAGAACTCCGATAATAGGTATTCGATCGTCAACTCGTTCGTAGAGTTTTACAGAGAAAAGGAAAAGTACGGAAAGGAAATAACAAAAATAGAAAGATAACAAATAACAGAATTCATTCCACCCTTCTCCTGCCTCTCTCTGCTGTATTTATCTGCTTCCCTTCCTAACCGAATAGACACGTTGGCAATGGACACGTCGGTAGCTTGCATCTCTTGCATTTGGGTTTGGGCTCGCTTGCTGGATTTGTTACAGCCTTTCATGGAGCTCCTTTCATGACAGTCCTTCCCCTTAAAATATCCTTGTCCTCAAGGATAAAAATCTGGAGAGTCGCTGTAGTTACGCACTGCTTGACAACTTTCAAATCAATCTTTTTCCTTTCTTCATCAGGTGACAGAAACTCACGATTTAGAACATGCATAACCACCCAAGTATTATAACCAGCATAAACTGTATCCATCAAAGGAATAATAAATCCAATCGCCTCAAGGAACGCAGCCCAGACCTTACCACAGTATGATCTGAACGGTAAACCACCAGGTGCATCAGAGACAAAATAAGCTGCTCGCAATTGCTTTTCCATGCTTTGAATAGCATTTGAACATTGCAAATCTGCTTGCATATATGCATTGGTCCTGTAATTCTCAAACGCCTTTTTGAAAAAGTTCAGCAAAAGTTTCTCGTATTTCTGCTGAGTCGAACCAGCCACTTGTTTCTTTGCTAGCTTGGCTCCCTTTGGTGTGTGGAAACTGTTGATGAGATATGCTGTCGCAGTTCCGTTTGGGTATGTCAATTTGTACTTGAAGATCATAATTTTTCTAAGAGGAGCGATGGAGAACAAACCCACGAAACTGTCAGCAAAGAAAAATCCAATTAACCAACCCAGTGCAAATACCTTCACATTGATTGGATTGTTTCCTTCGTCTGTTTGAGCAGCTACCTTCGCGCTCATACCCAGAAGATAACTGGCAGTTCCACTGTTGAATGCGATTCCAGAAGAAGCGACGACGGAGGTCTGAATCACAGCGTTCTCTTGGCGGGTGAAAGGCTGTTTCAGTACCAAAGCTGCGTTCTGTTTCGCTGAAAGATCTTTCCCTTTGAGAAACGACACTAGACAATTCAAGGAGGATGAAGATCCGAGCTGATTTTGAGCTTCTGAACCAATCGGAAACGTCCATGTCAAATCGTACAAAATTTCATCAAGTAATTCGTTTCTTCCCTCCATTGAAGCTCCTGCAAAATACGCTAAAGAAGCTGCTAAAACATTGCCTGCTCCATTACTGGCAATGCAACGTTTGTTTCTCTCGCTATCGCTCCCCCAATTTCTGATCTTCCTCACCAACTCTTTACTCCGATTTCCGTCCCCCATCTGCGTCGCCGCCGTTATTCTCGAACAGATCTCTGAAACCTCATACTGCGTGAACAAAACTCTAAACGTAATCTGGTTCATCCACGACGGAACAGCCGTATCCTTAAAAGTTTCTTCCACTCTCTGTTGTGTAATCATTCTTTTATCCTCAGCTAAATCAAAATAAAAGTCCCACAGAAGCCAAACAAAGATTGGGGAGAATTGCTCAAGTTCATTCGCTGAACTTCGTCCTCCAGAGGCTCTAACACGAAAATGTTTTGTCATTTGGGTAACTAGTGAGAGGCGATCAAGTCCAGCTCTCCTCGTTGAGATCCTGCCCTTGTCGAAAAAAACAGAGATATGGGGAACTCCTCTGGAAGTCGGAGGAATGCCAGAGAGTTCAAACTTTCCGAGCAAGTTATTATCACGGGTTCTTGTTCTTTCACCTTCATATACCTGGATCAAAACTCCGGGCTGGTTGTCGTAGTAGGTAGAGAAGACCTGCTCCTTCTTTGTGGGAATTGTAGTGTTTCTGGGTATCAATACAGTCGTGACACCACCAGCGGTTTCCAATCCAAGTGAGAGAGGAGTGACATCCAAAAGCAAGAGATCTTGTACCTTTTCATTGCCCTCTCCACTCAAGATAGTAGCCTGAACAGCAGCCCCATAGGCAACAGCCTCAGCAGGGTTAATGCTCTTGCAAAACTCTTTGCTATTGAAGAAATCCTGCAAGAGCTGCTGGACCTTAGGTATTCTGGTAGACCCACCAACCAGTACCACGTCGTGGACGGAGCTCTTGTCCATCTTAGCATCTCTCAGACCTTTTGCTACTGGTTCCATACACTTTCTGAAGAGATCCACGTTCATCTCCTCAAGTCTAGCTCTCGTGATGGTCGAGTAAAAATCAATGCCTTCGTACAAGGAATCCATTTCTATGGTGGTCTGAGCAGTGGATGAGAGAGTTCTCGTTGCCCTCTCACACGAGGTCCACAGTCTCCTAAGAGCCAGAGGATTGCCACTGATGTCTTTCTTGTACTTCCTCTTGAATTCCTGAACGAAGTGGTTCACCATTCCGTTATCAAAATCTTCACCACCAAGGTAGGTGTCTCCGGCGGTGGCTTTAACCTCAAAAATTCCCTCCTCGATAGTCAGGAGAGAGACATCAAAGGTACCACCACCAGGGTCAAAAATCAGAACCATCGAAGAAATCTCCTTAGCAGAAAAATGTTTCTCCTCAAAATATTCAAGCTGGTCTTCCTTGAGGTGGGGTGTAATTTTTGTACCCCTGCCTAGAATTTCTCCAGAGGAATCTCTGGTTACTGTCAACGAACCACCTGCGTGGGATTCCCAGACATACTGCTCATCATCATTGTGCTTTGTGGTGACCATTACCTTCTCTGCAACAAGGTAAGCTCGAGTGTTCTTTGAATCCATCGTTCTTGAGTCGAAAGAAGAATCGCCGTCGTCAATTTTTGGAAATCTTGGTGGCGGCTGGAAACCGAATCGTGGATGCTCCTCCGCGGTTAGAGGTGCTAAGTAGGGCGCAGGTTGAATTCCCAGCGTCCCGGGTTTCTCGAGCTTACCTTGTTGCAAAAATCGACGACGGCGATTCTTCTTTTGACTCCATAACGATGGATTCAAAGAACACCCGAGGAAACAGATTCCAGAACTTTAGTTATGATTTCTGGAACGACGTTGAAGACGGAGATAATGCGACTCGTTCTACTGCTAGAACGGGTGCTAGCTTTGATTTGCCGCGACAATGGCCAACTCTGGATGATCCACCTTCGAAGCTGATTGGACAGTTTGATGTTGGTTTCTACTCAGCTTACCTTGCTGCAGAGAAGGTAATGGTTACCACAAAGCACAATGACGAAGAGCAGTATGTCTGGGAATCCCACGCAGGGGGTTTGTTCACTGTAACCAGAGATACTTCTGGAGAAGTTATAGGCAGGGGTACAAAAATTACACTCCACCTCAAGGAAGACCAGCTTGAGAATCTTGAGGAGCGCAGACGGATGGATTTGGTTAAGAAACACTCCGAGTTTATTAGTTACCCAATTTCTTGTTGGGTGGAGAAAACGACCGAGAAAGAGATCTCTGATGATGAAGATGACGAGGAAAAGAAGGAAGAGGAAGGAAAAATAAAAATGGAGCCCGAAAGTTCGGCAGATCTTACTGTGAGTTCTTACGTTTTCATTTTTAAGATTCGAAATTATAAATCGACTAGAAAAAAAAAAATGTCAATATATGATCTACTTCCTGGCGATATTGTTCATCTTGCTATTGGAGATCAGGCCGATGGACTTTTTCTCTGTGGAATTTTCTGTTCTGATCTATCAATCCAGTTTGACTGTTTTTGGTGTGGAATGGATGCCTTCTTTTAACAAGCTACAAGGCTGCTCTTGACAAGCGACGAGTAGAGAAGCAGCGTTTGGAAGAAGAAAGAAGAAAGGAGAACATGGATAAATTAAGGAAGGATATGGAAATTTCTGGAGGAGGTAGATGAGACACAAGCCACATCTGACGGTGGTGTGTCACTTTGTCCTTCAGCGTCTCTCTCTTTAACATGACATCTAGTAGAAGGTTCAACTGATCTACTGTGGTTAAAGGGACAGTTTCTCTGATCTCATGGGTTCAATACACGGTTCAGAATCCATGGCATGCTCGACTTCTTCCTGATTTGATGTATGGATGTCAGAATTGGCGAGCTGCATATTAGAATCATTTTGTGGCATTTCTTTCTTCGATTTCACCTCTATGCCTGCGCTCTTGTGCTTCTTCCATATCTTTGTCAAAGGATTCCTCAATTTCAACTATTGACTTTATATCTATATTGTGATTGCCTGAGACACTGGTCCTTCCAACATTCTCCCAGAAGTTTTTGTTGTTACTAGGTATACGTGCCTTCTGCCTAGCATCCTCAGAATGATCAAAATGGCTACTTATGAGAAAATCAAATTTCAGCTAAAGGGTTTGTCGGATGAAGTGGTAGTTGATGTGGAAGATGACGGGGTATATTTTGCGGTCCATTGATTAATTGCAATTTACCATTACTTATGCAACCCACATTTGGAGGATCAAGAGAGGTATCGGTTAGTTATTGACAGGTTGTTTTATAATTGGACGAGTTAGTTCGACCAGATGTCCACAAGGTCTGGGCTGCGTTCCTTAAGGTGATTGGATTTATTATTCCATTGAAGGATGCAGATTATGCTATTTATGCAGTTTATGGTTGTTGGTATGACAGTGATCAATATAGCCATTCTATATGCTGCATTTTATATCTGGCTGGGCGTTGGATGGCGATTTCAAGACAGTTTCATTTCAAGAATCACCGATTATGTCAACATATTTAGTGGCAGTTGTAGTTGGTTGGTTTGATTATGTGGAAGAACATACATCTGACGGAGTGAAAGTTCGAGTATGCTGTCAAGTTGGGAAGACAAATCAAGGGAAATTTGCATTAGATGTAGCTGTGAAGACTCTGGAATTGTACAAAGAATATTTTGCTGTGCCATACTCCCTGCCAAAATTGGTCATGATTGCCATTCCTGATTTTGCAGCTGGGGCCATGGAAAATTATGGCTCCGCGAAACTGCTTTGCTCTATGACGATCAACATTCAGCAGCAGCCAACAAGCAGAGGGTTGCAATTGTTGTCGCCCATGAGCTGGCACATCAGTGGTTTGGGAATCTTGTAATTATGGAATGGTGGACGCATTTATGGTTAAATGAGGGTTTCGCAACATGGGTGAGTTATTTAGCCACTGATGGATTGTTTCCAGAGTAGAAAATATGGATTCAGTTTCTTAGATTGGATGGGCTTGCAGAGTAACACCCAATAGAGTTGGATATAAATCATACCAGGGAGATTGATGAAATATTTGATGCAATAAGTTACAGGAAAGGTGTAACGACCCCTCATCCCAGCAAGATATTGTCCGCTCCGGGGATCGGGCCGCAACCCAATATCCTCCCCTCACGGCTTTGTTTTTGGCGAGAGCACTTCCCGGGAGGTCACCCAACCTGGAATTACTCTCGCCGGAGTACGCTTAACTTCGGAGTTCTTATGGGATCCGTTGTCAATTGTGCTCTAAAACGCGTCTTGCTAACTTGGGAGGGATCTCTTACATATGTTTCATTTCCATATACTTCCCCAAGCGATGTGAGATTGTGACGACCCCCATTTTACGACCTGTCACCTTCCGGTTCGCCCGCGCGGACATACCGCCATCCGGGTTCCGGTTCGTGCAGCCATCGTACCATACTTACACATCCGGGTCATCACAATCACCCCCCCACGGGGGCCCAACGTCCTCGTTGGCCATATTTCCGGTTGGGTACAGGCTCTGATACCATTTGTAACGACCCCGTTCCCAGCAAGATATTGTCCGCTCCGGGGATTGGGCTGCGGCCCAATCCTCAGAGCGGACAATATCTTGCTGGGATAAGGGGTCGTTGTGATGACCCGGATGTGTAAGTATGGTACGATGGCTGCACGAACCGGAACCCGGATGGCGGTATGTCCGCGCGGGCGAACCGGAAGGTGACAGGTCGTAAAATGGGGGTCGTCACAATCTCACATCGCTTGGGGAAGTATATGGAAATGAAACATATGTAAGAGATCCCTCCCAAGTTAGCAAGACGCGTTTTGGAGCACAATTGACAACGGATCCCATAAGAACTCCGAAGTTAAGCGTACTCCGGCGAGAGTAATTCCAGGTTGGGTGACCTCCCGGGAAGTGCTCTCGCCAAAAACAAAGCCGTGAGGGGAGGATATTGGGCTGCGGCCCGATCCCCGGAGCGGACAATATCTTGCTGGGATGAGGGGTCGTTACAAAAGGTGCTTCTGTTATTCAGAAGCTTCAGAGTTATCTTGGTGTTGAATGTTTTCAGAGGTCACTTGCCTCATATATCAAAGGGTATGCTTGCTCCAATGCAAAGACGAAAGATCTATGGGCTGCTCTTGAGGTAGGATCAGGTGAACCTATGAATAAGCTTCTGAATTCGTGGACCAAGCAACAAGGATACCCAGTTGTCTCTGTCAAACTCAAAGACCAGATTCTTGAATTTGAGCACTTGGAAACGATGCAGGTTTTGGAAGTAGAGATTGACTGTGATTCAGATTCTAACGTTGCGGAAGCCGAGAGTCGAAGAGAATATTATTCTGTCGCTGTCCAAATTTTTATCCTTGAGGACAAGGATAATTTAAGGGGGAGGACTGTTATAGATAGGGCTTCCACGATGGGCTTCACAGTTGAGCTACCAGGAAGTGACGCAGCAAACACAGGCGAGCCTAGGCCCAAGAGATGCAATGACGTGTCCTGGCCGTTAGAGAAAGAGGCGGATAAAATCAGCGAGCGAGAGGCGTGAGAGGGTGTGGATGAATATGACTGTTATTTGTTTTTGCTATTTTCTTTTCGTTTTCTTTATTTCGTTGTAAACGTTCGCCGGCAATACAGTGGAGTTTTCCGATATTGTGATTGCCTGAGACACTGGTCCTTCAAAGAAATACTCAAGCTGGTCTTCCTTGAGGTGGGGTGTAATTTTTGTACCCCTGCCTAGAATTTCTCCAGAGGAATCTCTGGTTACTGTCAACGAACCACCTGCGTGGGATTCCCAGACATACTGCTCATCATCATTGTGCTTTGTGGTGACCATTACCTTCTCTGCAACAAGGTAAGCTCGAGTGTTCTTTGAATCCATCGTTCTTGAGTCGAAAGAAGAATCGTCGTCGTCGATTTTTGGAAATCTTGGTGGCGGCTGGAAACCGAATCGTGGATGCTCCTCCGCGGTTAGAGGTGCTAAGTAGGGCGCAGGTTGAATTCCCAGCGTCCCGGGTTTCTCGCCTGGGTCCGTTGCTCCGTTTGACCACGTCCCCGAATCTGTTTTGGGTTGAGTTAGCTTCGTCAGCAGAGCTAACATCGCCTCTTGGGTCGATTTCATCGCCCCCTGGGTTTTTTTTCTGCTCCTCCTGATTCGTTTTCAGGTCCTGGAGATTCTGATCGATAGTGGTCGCCTGCGCTGCCATGCTGGTCATCTCGTTCTTTAGCTCCTGAAACTCTTCGGTGAGCTTCCTCAGACTCTCCTCGTTCTTCAGCTCCTGGGTCGATTCCTGCACGAAGGACGGAAGCGTTCCTCCAATCGGTCGTGTTTGGATTCGAAGGCTCTAGAAACTTTGGCCGGCGGTGGCCACCTGTGCTGCGATGCCGGCCATGGCAGGATCGTCGGTAAGCTTTCGTATGTTTTCCTCGTTCGTTTTGGTTCTCGTTTCCGCCATTTTTTTTTTCTTTTTTTTTTTTTTTTCCGTTTCGATCGTTGCTGCTCTGATACCAATTGTTGTGTAACCCAAGGTTCACAACTCAAAAACGAGTAAAGATTTCAGAGAACTCCGATAATAGGTATTCGATCGTCAACTCGTTCGTAGAGTTTTACAGAGAAAAGGAAAAGTACGGAAAGGAAATAACAAAAATAGAAAGATAACAAATAACAGAATTCATTCCACCCTTCTCCTGCCTCTCTCTGCTGTATTTATCTGCTTCCCTTCCTAACCGAATAGACACGTTGGCAATGGACACGTCGGTAGCTTGCATCTCTTGCATTTGGGTTTGGGCTCGCTTGCTGGATTTGTTACAGCCTTTCATGGAGCTCCTTTCATGACAAATTCCTCCATTTTGGGCTGGTGAGATTCATCATGAAATCTTTAAGGATTGTTGTTTTCGTGTTTTAGGTCTTTCGTTTCTAATTTTTGGCTGTTTCGAATTTAGATAGAAAAGGGAAGAAGAGATATTTGCTGCAGTTTCGAATGGAGGTCTTGATTTCTCATCACATCCTTGGCCTTCTATTTCTGGCAGCCCCAAGATCAAGAAAATGCTCATGGAATTCTCCCCAACTCTAATTTTCACATCGTCTGATCTGATTCTCATGGAGGAAAATTTAATCATTTTTTACAATTGACAGCCATCCTTGGCTTCAAATCGACGGAGGGGCTCCGAACAAGCCTCTTGATTCAGTGGTTCTAACTCGATTGAAGCAGTTTTCGGCGATGAACAAGCTAAAGAAAATGGCTTTCAGAGTAGATGTCGAGCTAGGTGGTCTGCCTCATGTTGCTCGATGACCTCTTTGTAGGAGCGGACCAGGAAGGGCCGGCGAGCGTGGATTGGGTTGGAGGAGAAAGGAGGAGGATGTCATGGACAGGGCCCCCGAGATGAGCTGTGTAGCTGGGCCTCTAAGAAGACACGTAGTAGACCTCAGCGAACCCGAGCCCAAGCCCAGTTAATTCAGCCAGCTGTCGTTGATTAGCTGCTGCCAACGTGTCATTACCATTAGGAGAGGAAGACATTATAAGGAGACGAGAAAGACGTGAGGAGGGTGTGAAGTGTCTGTTGTTTTTCTTATTTCGTTTCCTTTTGTTTTACTATAGTTTTCCTCTCTCATCGTCCCTCATTTTCCCTCTGTAAACGTTCTTGTGAGAATATAATTGAGTATTTCCTTCCAACCCTGGCCTTCTCACAACAGTGGTATCAGAGACATACGATCAATAATGACAGAAACCAGAGCAAAAAACAATGAAGAAACGATAAGAAAACTTTCAGTTGGTCACCAGGAGTTGCAGAAAACGGTCTCGGAAATATCATCTCAGATGGCTACGTATGAACAGAATGTTAAGGAGCTGAGAGCGCAACACGAGGCTCTGTCGTCGTACTTGACCGTGAAACATGAGGCCGTGATGTCGGTACTAACCAAAATCGTTCAAATCATGCCGGAAATGGGGCAGGCACAACCTGCGGCGACTGATTCCAAGCAGAAGCAACCGATGAAGGGAGATTCTTCGGCACCATCCACAAGCACTCCAGTGCAATACGACCCATATATACCCAACTGCTCCACTGATTTCGTTCCACCGATTCAACAACAAAGCCCATGGAGCCCGTGGCAGCACCCGCCGGCCAGGTTGCCACCCTACCCGCCAGTTCCAGTCGCCCACACATGATACGATCACCAGCTCATGCGATTTCCAAAGCTGGAATTGTCTTATTTCAGTGGTGACAACCCACAGGAATGGATTCGGAAAGCGGATCGATACTTTGATTTACACCACATTCCTGAAGTTCAAAAACTGGAAATGGCCGAATTGTTTCTGCGGGACAAAGCCGATGTTTAGTATCAAGGGTGGGTCGTGACGAGACCGAGAGCTACCTGGCGACAGTTTACGGTGGCTCTGTCCAAACGTTTCTCGTCCACACCAAGTGAGGAAATACTGGAGACACTCAGTAAGGTTACTCAGACCGGGACGGTCTCCGAGTACCTGGAGAAATTTGAAGAGCTGAAGGCCCAAGCCCAACCCCGACTACTAGAGATGCCGGAAACATTCTTGATCGCTGGATTCACCAGTGGATTGAAGGAAGAAATCCGAGCGATAGTTAAGATCGCTCGATCGGCAACATTAGAACAGACAATCGAAGTAGCCCCGGTTCAAGAGACCGCCATCAGCGTACTAAGCAAAGGATGGAGACCAGCTCGACAGATATCTCACCCTAAGTGGGTCGAACCAACAAGAACAACTCTGGTGAATCCTCATCACAACGATGTCGACAATCCGAAAGTACCATATAAAATACAGAAAATTCCATAGAAGGATTTACAGTTAAAACGAAAGTTGGGTCTCTGTTTTAAGTGCGACGAAAAGTATTTTGCGGGGCATGTCTGTAAGAACCGATTGCTTAATGTCCTAATAGTCGAGTCTCCTGAAGATGAGAACATAGAATCTGCCGATGACGAAGGTTCGGGCATCGACCAAGAGACTGTAGGATCGAGATTGCCTAAGAGAGGGGGGTGAATTATCCTTTTTAAAACTTAATTTACTAAACTAATTAATTTCTCTCTTATGTTTAAACAATATGAAAACAGCAAATAATCAAACAATGCAAGAGAGAGAGAGAGAGAGAGAGAGAGAGAGAGAGAGAGAGAGAGAGAGATTGACACCACAGTTTTTATCGTGGTTCGGCTAAGCTTGCCTACGTCCACGCTTCAAGGCTCCCCCTTGAAGATTCTTAACCTTCTCCTCACGAGAAAACCAGATCGAACTTCCGGGCGTCGATCTACTGCCTTTACACTTTAATTGAACTTCACGGGCGTCAATTACAGCCTTTACAGAATTGTGAGTTTGTAAAAATCAACACAATCTAAACTCCCTCAAAGATTAAATCTCAAGTTTAGGTTCGAGAGGAGTAGATGAGATTTTTCAGAGTATGAAAAAATTCCCAAGTTAGGGCTCAAAAATAAAATTCGCAGAAGTTGTTCCTTCGTGCTCTAACCTCGGCTTAAATACTCTGTCTCATTTTTGCTTCACAGACTTGAATGCTCCTTTCTTCAAATGGAAAAGTTACCGTTGAGAAGCATCTGTACTTAAGCAGATATCCGTTGTATCTGAAATTGATGTTCGTCGTCGCTATTAATGATCTGGAGTTAAAGCTGAAAACGACGTCACTGTAGCTTCGCGATAACTTTGAATTCTGGCGGAAGACAATGTTGTTTTAGTCTTGAACCGCCATCGGAGGATGCAAATTCAAAATGTTGAACCGGTATAGGATGATGAATCTTTAAACGCTGAACCGGTGTCGGATGATGAAGTTTTAGACGTCTTATTGAAGTCTTCCGCCCTTGTCGTCTAGCGAACGTAGGATGTCTTCTTGAAGTCTTCCGCCCTTGTCGTCTAGCGAACGTAGGATATTTTCTTGAAGTCATCCGCCTTTGTCGTCTAGCGAACGTAGGATATCTTCTTGAAGTCATCTGCCTTTGTCGTCTAGCGAGCGTAGGATATCTTCTTGAAGTCATCCGCCTTTGTCGTCTAGCGAGCGTAGGATATCTTCTTTTCTCATCCGCCTTTGTCGTGTAGCGAGCGGTGGAGTTCTTCATTTCTCATCCGCCTTTGTTTAACGATTTTTCAGCCCTGTTAAATAACTATACAGCCCTGTATACTTAACCACATTCATTAGATAACTAAAATACATTTTTCAAGGGTATTTCCAACAGATTAAAACCCTTGCATAATTCATTATTCTCATTTAATAAACATAATCAAATTACATATTTAACATTTAAATACATCATAAAAAACTTAGTTAGACTTAAACACTAATTAAGTCAACAGAGACAACACCATTAGAAGTACTCTTCACGCTCTTACCGGCTATACTACTACCTCCACTGTACGAATTGCAGGACAGCTAGGTCAGCAGCCTATCTCCATACTCATCGATAGTGGAAGCACCAATAGCTTCATTGACGAAAGGCTGCAGCTCATTTCCGTTTACCAATGAATTCGGGGAGGATAGCTAACATGGTGATGACCAATGGCGAGAACTAAGCAGTAAAGAGTTATCCGACCCAGTAACATGGAAGATGCTGAATTTACCTTTCACCTACCCTCTGCGTACTCTAAAATTCGGGGGGAGCGATGTAATTTTGGGAATTGATTGGATCGCAGCCCATAGCCCAGTCACTTTTGATCCACCTCATCAGCAGTTGTTGATCCAGTATGAAGGCTCTCCTCTGAGTTTACCCTATGCAGACATCAGCAAACCTCCTAACACGACAGCCCTTCACATGAGCTGGAAGCATCTGCCGGGTGGATTTATGGCCCATTTGCGCTTGATGGTGACAGAATCCGAATTACCAAGGCCGACATGGGTTATGGATATCGTACAAGATTTCGCTGATGTCTTCACCCCGCGTTCGGGGTTGCCACCGGAGAGAATCCACGACCACCGGATTTTGCTGCAACCCGACGCCAAACCCTTCCGGTTGGTGCCATATCGTTGCCAGTTTTCTCAGAAGAGGGAGATTGAGAGACTGGTTCAGGAGATGCTGGACGAGGGTATTATTGTTCCGAGCAACAGCTCGTTCGCATCGCCGGTCCTGTTGGTAAAGAAAAAAGATGGGCAATGGCGATTCTGTGTGGATTCCAGGCAGTTGAACGCCATTACCATAAAAGATAAATTCCTGATGCCGATCATTGATGAATTGCTAGACGAGTTGCATGCGTCCAAGGTGTTCTCCAAACTGGATTTGCGGGCTGGATACCACCAGATTTGGGTACGGAACGAGGATTGTCATAAAACGGCTTTCAAGACCCATAAAGGATTGTACGAGTTCCGCGTCATGCCGTTTGGTCTCACTAATGCGCCGGCTACATTTCAGGCCCTCATGAACTCCATTTTCCGTCCATTTTTGCGTAGGTTCGTTCTCATCTTCTTTGATGATATATTGGTTTACAGTTCATCGGTTGCGGCCCATTGTGAGCATTTGACAATGGTTCTACGGGTGCTGCGCCAACATAAGTTGGTGGCCAAGGAATCTAAGTGCTCGTTCGGTCAGTCAGAAATTGGTTACTTGGGTCACGTTATTACCAGTGAGGGGGTAAAAGTAGATCCTGCTAAAATCGCGGTTATGGTGAGTTGGCCATCGCCCACCAATATCAAACAATTACGGGGATTCTTGGGCTTAACCGGCTATTATCGGAAGTTCATCTGTGGATATGGCATCTCTCTTGAAGAAGAATGCCTTCGTCTGGGATGTGGCGGCAGAAGACATTTTCCAATCCCTCAAAAAAACCATGAGCGAACCTCCGGTTTTAACACTTCCAGATTTCTCACAACCCTTCATTATTCAAACTGATGCCTGTTTGGGAGGAATGGGAGCAGTTTTGATGCAGAACCGATGAGCTATTGCCTTCATGAGCAAACCATCTAATCCAAAAAATATGAGGTTGTCCATTTACGAGAAAGAGCTTCTGGCTCCGGTGGCCGCGGTCCAACTATGACGACACTACTTGGAGGGTAACAACTTCATCATCCAGACCGATCATCAATCTCTCAAATACCTGTTGGAGCAACGTATCACTACTCATTTGCAACAAAAATGGCTCACCAAGTTACTGGGTTTGGACTACCAGATATAGTATAGACAAGGCAAACATAACGTGGTGGCTGATGCTCTCTCCCGGCTACCTATTTCTCCGCCGTTGACATTGCCGCACTGCCACAGCATTTCCATTAATACCCCTCAATGGATACAGGAAGTTCGTTCTAGCTATAATGGTGATACTTGGGCAGCTTCTTTGATTACCAAGCTGGCCGTGAATCCCTCCACCGACTTGACGCACTGCCACAGCATTTCCATTAATACCCCTCAATGGATACAGGAAGTTCGTTCTAGCTATAATGGTGATACTTGGGCAGCTTCTTTGATTACCAAGCTGGCCGTGAATCCCTCCACCGACCCTTCCTTTTCTTTTTTGAATGGCATTATTCATTTCAAAGGTAAGCTGGTTCTGGGTAAGGGAAATACCATCAGATCTAAGGTCCTCCAAACTCTTCATGATTCTGCTGAAGGTGGTCACTCCGGTATACAAGCTACGCTTCATCGAGCAAAATCACTGTTCTGGTGGCTGGGCCTGTCTTCAGACGTTCGAGCTCATGTCACAAATTGTGATACTTGCCAGCGGTGTAAACATGAGCATGTGCCCTACCCCGGCCTGCTCCAACCTTTGCTAATTCCCCAGCGACCATGGACCCATATCGCTATGGATTTCATCGACGGGCTGCCCAACTCTCTTCAATCCAATTGCATCCTGGTTGTTGTTGATCGTTTTACCAAGTATGCTCACTTTCTGGCTCTTCATCACCCCTTCACCGCGGTTCAAGTTGCTAACCTTTTTCTGGATAATATCTTCAAGTTGCATGGTATCCCTCAGTCTATGGTATCCGACAGGGATCTAATTTTCCTCTCCGTTTTTTGGCAGTCGGTTTTCTCCTCCCTAGGGGCGGAGCTGGATACTGCCACCGCTTACCACCCAGAGTCTGATGGCCAAACTGAACGTCTGAATCAATGCCTCGAGATGTATCTCCGTTGTATGACTTTTCGGAAACCTTCGGCGTGGCGGCAGTGGCTTCCCCTGGCCGAATGGTCGTATAATACTACCATTCAGACTGCCATTCAATTGTCGCCTTTTGAGGCTTTATACGGGCAGCCCCCACCTCGTTTAGCGTTGGGCCCTTATTTGCAATCTGTTTCTGCCACCGCCGATGACTACCTTCGAGATCGCCACGCGATGGATATCTTGCTGAAGGAAAACATTTCGCAAGCTCAACAACGGATGAAACTTTATGCTGATCGTCACAGAACCGAACGGACTTTTGAGGTGGCCGACTGGGTTTTTCTCAAGCTTCAGCCGTATCGCCAACAGTCTGTTGCCGTCAGATCGGCTCCCAAGCTAGCTCTGAAATACTTTGGCCCGTTTCAAATCCTATCGCTGGTGGGTCTAGTCGCCTACAAACTGACATTACCTGTCGGGGCTCGTATTCACCCAGTTTTTCATGTGTCGTTATTAAAAAAGACAATTGGCCGCCAGACCATTTCTTCTCCTATTCTGATGCGATCTGACCCTGCAATCTCTCGCTAACAGGGACGATTCGCTAGCGGAAGCAACAAACCAAAATTAATAGACATAGTGTTCTTGGTTTATTCGAGAACACTCAATAACAGGAAGGGAAAAATGGAAGAATAAAAATAGAAAATGGTGAAGAAGATAAGGAATGATGTTACCCAGGCGAAGTGGAGAGGTGGGTGAGTTGGCTAACTCACAGAGAACGTCGTTTGGATTGAATGGGTTCCTTGCCGGCCGGTAGAGGTTCATTGCGCTACGTCGGAAAACTCCTTCGCTGACGAAGAGAGTTCCAACAACAGGATGAAAGGCCCTGTCATTTCCGTGCTTCTTCTACAGAAGAGGCCGACGGGGGAGGGTGAAGTCGAAGGACCCGAGGTTGGCTGAGGAGTCGAAGTCGGTAGCTCTCGGCACATGTCTTTCCGTAGAAGAACAACAGCTTTTGGATGATATGAGATAACCTATTTTCCTCTCTGCAATTTCGGTGAGAAAGCAAATCCTCTTGGTGAGGAACTTGAGTGGCAATCGGTGTGACCGATTTGGAGAAGCCCTCCATTTCTCTCAAGGAGTGGTTGCTTAAGAGATCTTATTGATAGCCACTGCTCTTCCCATGCCCCAGGGGGCTGGAAAGTCGAAAGGCGTGGCCCCTAAACCAGTGCCCAACGGTTGACGCAACTTTGAAGTTGTGTTTGCTGGAAGCTCCATTGATAGCTTACCAGCCATCCTCGGGTTATCACATTTCTCTTTATCCATCTCTGCATTTCTTTGCTTCATCTTTTGCGGACTAACTCCTTACATAATGTACTAAATATTTTGCTGAAGAACGTTTCCTTTAATCGTTTCATATTCGTGCTCATTTGATCCATTTGTTACTGCTATCATTTTGCTGACGAAACAGAGCGAGTCTCTGTTTTTGTGTTACTAATGCTTCCATTTGCAGCCATTTCGAGTCATATTCTCCCGCCCGACATCAGTGCCGGTAACTCTCCTGAGACTCCACTCCGTCTCCTACAAACTCGAGTCGTCAAGCGTGACAACTTCCCGTCACTCAGTGGTTGATCCAATGGCAGGAGCGGCTGGTGTTCGATGCCACGTGGGTGGACTCCGATGTGGTTACTGCTCGCTTCCTTGATTTTCGACCTTGGGGACAAGGTCTGTCTGAGGGGGAGGTCTGTCATGGACAGGGCCCCCGAGATGAGCTGCGTAGCTGGGCCTCTAAGAAGACACGTAGTAGACCTCAGCGAAACCCGAGCCCAAGCCCAGTTAATTTAGCCAGCTGTCGTTGATTAGCTGCTGCCCCAACGTGTCATTACCATTAGGAGAGAGGAAGGCAGTATAAGGAGACGAGAAAGACGTGAGGAGGGTGTAAAGTGTCTGTTGTTTTTCTTATTTCGTTTCCTTTTGTTTTACTATAGTTTTCCTTTCCCATCGTCCCTCATTTTCTCTCTGTAAACGTTCTTGTGAGAATATAATTGAGTATTTCCTTCCAACCCTGGCCTTCTCACAATAGAGGAAAGCTTGGAGGATTGGTTTTTCAGTGTTCTGGGGGAGGAGAGAGAGTGAAGAAGGAAGAAGGCGAGAGAGAATTCACCACCCGTTTAACCGCAAGTTGTCCACCGGAATGGGTTTGCATGGACCCTACGTGGTCAGACTTTCCGTTAAACTTCGTCATCTCTGTTTATTTTAAACGAATTTTATTTGTTCAAATTAAGCCAGTCTTGTCAGAAATCACTACAGTGCCGGGCTGACCCGAGGCCGCCTTTTGGGCTCGCAGGTCGGCTTGGTGGCCGCGTTGTCATTAGGCCAAACCCGGATTTAATGCTTCAAGAACATATTCCAATGCCTGCGTACTTCTAGAATCATCCTCATCTTCCTTCCAGTTTCCTAACAAAATTAGATGAGATTATTTGGTATTTGAGTCAATTCCTGTCTGAGGAAGACAGGTCTTCACCTCCACGGAAGACCCTTTTTCCATTTTTTCGCCGTCTCGACCTGACCCTGTTTCTGATATGATGGTCATTCCCATCTTTTCTCTCCCAAGTTTGCTAATTTTCGATCTGAATCCTCTCTTTCCTCCATGTGCAAGTCAAAGAAAAGCACTGTTGTAATCTCACCCAAGAGCCCTGCCCCTAAACTTCGCACTCCACGACCCTCTCGATCCTTCCTACCGTCGTCGTCTGTGGATCCCTCGTCTTCCACCTTCTCCGCCGGAGTTAATTACAGCGCCACCGGTTCCAGCAACTGGAATTCCTCCAAGTCCTCTGATTGTAGCCGAACCTCCCTCTCCAGCCTCAAAGAATCACTTCCCGAAAACCCCCATATATACGGCTTTTCTGAGATTTGCGCCGCCACTGGTAACTTCCTCTTGAAGCCATTTTATTCTTCTTCGTCGTCCTCTTCCTGGCGATGCTCGATTAGGGGGAAAGACGCGATCGTCTTTCAGAGAAAGCGTCGCCGCCAAATTCAGCTGCCCGAGTTGACGGAACGGTTATCTGTTGTTTGTCGGAGCCACCATGGCAGTTTGGTGAAGCTTCTCGGAGCATCAGTCTCCGGAAATTACATCTATCTTATTTACGAATATATTGAAGGAGCGAGCCTCGCCGATTGTCTTCACAATCGAAAAAACCCTAATTTTACCGTTCTTTCCACGTGGCTTTCCCGGATGCGGATAGCTTCCGGCCTTGCTCACGGCCTCGATTACATCCACCATTGTTCCGGCCCCAACTTCATCCACAACCACCTCAAGAGCTCCAGCATCATTGTCAATGGAGACAACCTCGTCCCTAAAATTTGCCATTTCGGAACCGCTGAAATGTGCGGGGAAGTGAGAACGGCCTCCGAAGAAAACGAAGAACCAGAGGCAACATCTTCGAAGCTCCTGAAACAATCAAACAGCAACAAAATGAAATTGGAGGGAACTCGAGGATACATGGCGCCGGAGTTCCAGTCGAGAGGGATTGTGACGCAGAAAAGCGACGTTTACGCCTTCGGAGTCATAGTTTTGGAGCTAATTTCAGGGGACGAAGCGCTCAAGTACAAATTCACAGAAGAAGGAAATGGCGGGTACAGGAGCGTGAGCGTGATAGAAACAGCTAAAGAAGCAGTTGGCAATGGGGAAGGCGGGTTGAGGAAATGGGTTGATCGGAGGCTGAGAGACTCGTTCCCGGTGGGGGTGGTGGAGAAGATGGTCCAGGTGGGGTTGGAGTGCGTGGAAGAGAATCCCAATAGTCGGCCTGATATGGGTCAAGTACTGGGTATAGTTTCGAAGATGCATCTGGAGTCTGAGCGGTGGAGAGAGAAGTTTGATGTCCCTTCAGATTTCTCAGTTTCAATGGCTCCTCGATGAGCAGCTCTGGTTTTTCAGAGCCTGAGAAGCCTCAGGCCGGATAAACGTGGATGTAAAAATCAATTAGTGCAAGCCCAAAAGGCAAAAAACTCGACTCATTTACTATGACCTCAAGTTTAAAGATAGTTTTTTTAACTATTAAATGTCCAAATACATTCGACTATTATCCATCGACACTTATTTGCCAAAGAACTAAATTGACGATGCATCATCTTCTTTTCAATTTGACATAATATAGCATAATAACTGGATTAAAGCCAACAAATTTAAAGAAATTGAAGAACTTTCTTCTAAAAAAATCGAGCCTTTAAAGACAACTCTCCAGCTCTTACAGACGAAAGCTGATGCCCGAGGACTTTACCGGGTTAAAGGGTTTCAATTAGCTTCGAGATTTCTCCTATTGCTCTAGAGGTCTGCTCTGTTTTTTCTCTCTGGTGTTTCGCTTCTATGGCGATGATGGGTTTGCTCTCTTACTCCCCCAAAGCTCTTGTCGCTCCGTCTCTCAGTAGAACCTTTGTGACTCCTTGCTTTAGCCACACCGTTCGGTTCGTTTCATTTCCTACATCCAGAAAACCATCCAGAAAATTGTTCCAAGGTTATTTCTCATGCTCTAATTTTCCTTTTCAGTTCTATTTTTCGTGGCATTTCTGGGTTTTAATTTCTGATGTATTTCTACCTGATATTGATGGGGCAATGAAGTTTTTGAATGGGTTTTACTAATCAGAAACTTTTACTTGGAATTTTATAGCCTATTATCATTTAGTACGAAAGTTAGTCATTTGTTGGATCAACACTTTGAAATTAAGAACAATTTAGTTGCCTTTACCTTTCAATAATTCTCAACATATAATCCAAGTTTGAACTCCGTTGAAGATTGGTCTGAAAATTTTATACCATGAGAAAAATCTCCACAATGAGTCGAAGAAACAATAAGCTTCTAATGGCAAGAATTAAATTGGTATGTGGGATTCAATTCAATATTTTAATGGAGAGGAGAACTAATATATGTCATCTTGGAAAATGTTGGCAGTAAGATCAGTAGCTTCTCCTACGGAAGCTGTTGCAGGATTTGATGACATGGTTTCTGGAATTCAGAGAAAGTATTACATGCTTGGAGGAAAGGGAGGCGTTGGAAAAACGAGTTGTGCTGCTTCACTTGCTGTAAAATTTGCCAACAGTGGCCACCCCACTCTTGTTGTTTCAACCGATCCTGCTCATTCGCTGAGCGATTCTTTTGCTCAGGTTCAAAGCTTTATCCTTTTCTTCTTTCCACTAAACTTGTATTTTAAATTTGATTTCTCCATCATGGTAATTCATGTAGGATTTGGCTGGAGGTACCCTTGTACCAGTTGAAGGAACTGATTCTCCACTATTTGCTCTCGAGGTTGCTTAAATTGTTTCTCGTATTTTTAATTTCATGCCGGACATTTTGTTTCATCAAGAAATATGATATATTCTCTGAAATATTTTATTTTTTTCTTGAATATTCAGAACAACGTTTATACTTTTGACAGATAAATCCTGATAAGGCTCGGGAGGAATTTCGAAGTGCTAGTCAAAAAAATGGTGGAACTGGCATTAAAGACTTCATGGATGGCATGGGCCTTGGAATGCTTGTAGAGCAGGTAACATCCTTTTTTCCTTGAAATACCATTTGAGTATTAGTTGAAAGATGATAAGCGTATAATTGAGGGATTTTTCAAAACTGCTTTTGAATGACAAAGGTTGGAGAGTTAAAACTTGGAGAACTTTTGGACACACCTCCTCCAGGTTTGGATGAAGCTATTGCCATTTCCAAAGTATGTAATACGATCTTCTTGTTTATTTTTTTGAAGGGAAAAGTTTGATAATAGAGGAGAAACAAGAGAGAAACTTGATTATTCTCTTACTTGAGAGATTGTTCATAATTCTTGGCTATTTCTTACGTCTTCTTCCCAGGTGATGCAATTTCTCGAATCACAAGAGTACAGCATTTTCACTCGGATAGTTTTTGACACAGCACCCACTGTGAGAGATCCAACTTGACTTATTTCCATTTTCATTCACGTTTTCAGTTATTTGCTAAAAAATAAACCTCTTTCCTAACAGGGGCACACGTTAAGGCTTTTGTCTTTGCCAGACTTTTTGGATGCATCCATTGGAAAAATTCTGAAGGTATTGACTTCTTAATTGGATTTCTTGCTCCTATAAATTCGCCTCATAATTAATTTTGGAAGGATTTTGGTCTATTTTATGAAATTTAAGTAACTTGCTGGAGATTTTATAGCTGAGTTGTCTGATATCAATTTGACAGTAACATAGAGTTTGTTGTTGGTCAATGACAGCCTTGTCGCAAAACCGCCGGGTTGATATATTTTATTACTTTCATTAGTGTCCTGTCTTTCCCACAAAAGCCAATTATTAAAACTGTGCTCTTGTTTCAGTGATGAATAATGAATTTGCTAATTTACTCTCCTTATATCAGTCATAGAATTGTCTAACTTTTTGTGCATATTTGATGTAATTTTTTCTTGCAGCTTAAACAAAAAATAACTTCGGCAACTTCTGCCATTAAATCAGTTTTCGGACAAGAAGAAAAGCGAGAGGATGCAGCTGACAAATTAGAGCGACTTAGAGAGAGGATGATAAAGGTCCGAGAGCTTTTCCGTGACAAGGACTCAACGGAGTTTGTCATAGTAACCATTCCCACGGTAATAACCAAAAGCTGTGATAGTTTGCTAGTATTGATTATTCTGATTAACTCGGAATTTAATATTTGTTTTGAAAGGTTATGGCTATTAGTGAATCATCAAGATTACATGCTTCCCTTAAGAAAGAGTTCGTTCCAGTAAAAAGGCTCATTGTCAATCAGATTCTTCCTTCGTCTGCCTCGGACTGCAAGTTTTGTGCAATGAAGAGAAAGGTTCTTGTCCAGTTACCCTTTTAATACCAAGTCATATGCTTATATTGTAACTCTTCAGATTGAAAAAAAAAAAAAAACATTGTATTAGTTGAGTTCATAGATGTTTTGAAAGAAAAAATTTGAAAAATAGAAAACATCATTAAGGTGGCTGGTTCTTTTTCTATTCGACAACCTTATTGATCGAGGAATGGTCACGGATATTCAGGATCAGTCTCGTGCACTTGAGTTGATAAAGAATGACCCAGAACTGCGTAGCTTGACATTAATTGAGGCACCTCTGGTCGATGTAGAGATCCGAGGAGTTCCCGCTCTTAAGTTTTTGGGCGACATTATATGGAAATGATTATTACATGCATAAAGCACACTCTAGGTAACTCTTTCTTCAACTCTCCCCTGCCCTATTCCTTCCTCACTGATTCTGAAATGTTCATCTTCTTAGCAGCAAACTGAGGAGGGGAGATCTCTCCCATGATGTCAATTCTCGTGTAGAGAGAGAGATTATATCCTCCGGCAGGTTAATTGACCATAAAGAGGAAAGAATGTTCCGACTTCAATTTTGATTTTGAAAAGCAATCTTCAATGGAGATGTTATCAGGCGGTGGAAATTCATGGGCAGCAGAAAAAATGTTGAATTTTTATTTTTTAAAAATTATTTGATGTTACTATTTTAGGATGTTTGAATTCTGGGTTAGAATTTTGATGGAAAACTAGAAAATGACATAGAACTCATTCTCATATTATTGAGATCTTATATTTGTGTTCTTACTTTTACTGAAATAGATATTGTTACTGAGTTTAAGATCAAAAAACTTGTATTGATGAAGTGGGACATTCATTTTTTCTAACATTTCTTCGTCGTTCTTAATGTCGTGGGAACAGTGAGAATTTAGTGGAAAGAACGAATCAAACTATCATTTTCTTTCGGTCTCCGTATTATGGAATCATAACTTGAAAGTCAAATTTCATATTTGTCATATTAAGATTTTCCTTTTTGGGAAAAAAGCATTTTTGTTTTAGTTTATTTACTCCCGGGTGTTTATGAAGTTTCGCAGCAATGTATCTACCACCAAATTGGACTCCCGTTGAATTACGTTGTGAGAGCATGTTCTGCGGAGTTCTGAAAATGGCGTCGTTAGTGGGCATCACGTTATCACACTTGGAATTGGATATTCGTCTTTTTCTCTTGTCAACGTTTGCCCAGATCTCAATAAGCTTCTGCCATTTGTGTCTTTCAGTTCCGAAACCCATATGGCTGTTTAGGTCTTTCGTTCATCCAACTCCGGCAGAGGAACTATTTTGGACAGACATTTTACAGTCAAATCGTCAATATTTCTAGTGGAACTTAATGACCCATCTTGGTTTGCTGAGATATTAGATTTCTTTTTCTCTTTCTCTCAGCCTTCACCTTCCGACTCTGACAATGGGTTGGAGGATGAGGTTCGAGAAAACTAGAAAGGTCAAGTTTTATGGAGTATTATGGCTGGCAATTATGCTTTTGCGTTTGGTTCAGTTTGTAGAGTCTCAAAGTGTGGATGATTACAGCAATCAGTTCAACAATCCAGCTGTTCTTCCACTAATTACACAGCTCGCCTACGGCTATCTTTATAATTTGAGCAATATTATCAGTCAGGATCTCGGCAAACGGGCCAGCTTCTGTATCAAAGATCGGTGAGTTCTCTCTCCTCTTCTTTTTATCTGCTTGGTTCCTGAGAAAATGTGGATGATGGAAGCAAAATGGAAACTGGGTTTCTAGTTTTCAGTTGTATAGAGTTCTGGCTAATGGATTATGCTCCATTGATCTGAATAGCTGATGTATTCACCTGGAAGAATTAACTTGAAGATCAATTTTCTGTGTTTGTGAGAATTTAATTTGAAATTTGATTATTTGTTTGCAGGCAAGGTGATTGGGACAAAGCGTTTAATTTTACATCCAATTTGGACTTCTTATCTTCTTGCATTCAGAAGGTCAATGGTAAGAATGATAACTAGTAGGAATACACAGCAAGGCTGCTATACTTGATACCTCAGAAAAGTTAAAATTTCTAGGACAGAGCTTTAGTCCATAGAAAATGTGATAAAAATGTTGATTTAATTCTAGTCCATGTCTATATCTTTTCATTGTTCAACAGGCGATCCGAGTAGGCGCTTGTGTACGGCTGCAGAAGTCGAGTTTTACTTTGATGGTACCATTCAAAGGTCAAAAAGTGCCAACTTTTTGAACCTTAACAGGAATTGTAATTTGACTTCATGGGTTTCTGGCTGTGAGCCAGGATGGGCTTGTAGTCTTGGTTCCGATGAAAAAATTGACCTTAGAAATTCGCGGGTCATCCCTGATCGAACGCTTAATTGCCAAGCTTGTTGTGAGGGTTTTTTCTGCCCTCAGGGCATCACATGTATGATACGTAAGTGTTTCGAATCTAACTTGATTGAAAACTTTTAAGGTTATGCCATATTACTACTAATTATGTCCTTTTCTCGACCATGTAAACTGGCTAATGTTTCTATACTTGTTTCCATCTTGCATATTGTATCTTATGAAGCTTGCCCGTTAGGATCTTATTGCCCCCTTGCAGAGCTTAATACAACGACGGGTTTATGCCAACCGTGAGTTTGGAAAATCTTAGAAATTTTTTGAAGTCAATATTGGATAGAAAACTAAATATTTCATATTTTCTAACAGATATTTATATCAGCTCCCTCTCGGACGGCAGAATCATACTTGTGGAGGAGCTAATATTTGGGCAGATGTAGGTAGTAGTAGCGATATATTTTGTCCAGCTGGATCATACTGTCCGACAAACACTAATAGCTATCCTTGCAGTGATGGGTAATTCTTATCACATGTTATTATTGTTTCATATATCTAACGATATTTAAAGTATATTGTCCAAGAAAAAACCTAATGACCATTGCCAGATCCAGCCATTGATGCTAAGGAGTTGTTTTCTGTAATTGCAGACATTACTGCAGGATGGGTTCTACGTATGAAGAAAGTAAGATATTTTTCTGCTGTTTAGAATTAGTCTTCCAGTAGATAGAAAGTGTATTTGAAAATGAGCATTCAGCTCTGCTGATTTCGTAGAGCATTTAACGGTTGACTGTTCATCATACAGACTGCTTCAAGCTGAGTTCATGTAATTCAAACAGTGCAAATCAGAATATTCATGCTTATGGAATCATGCTTTTAGTAAGTTATTATAAACTTCCCATTGTAAATCTTGTAACTAATCTCAAATCTACATGCACTTTTGAAAGATATTTATTATCCCTCCTAAAACCATGGTTTAAAATCACTGACTAGAAATAACCACCTTCAATTGCTAATGCAGGTCGCTCTGAGTACTCTCTTACTCATTATTTATAATTGTTCTGATCAAGTTTTAACTACTAGAGAGAGAAGAATTGCTAGATCCAGGGAAGCAGCTGCTAAGAGTGTCAGGGAAACAGCGAGAGCCCGGCAAAGATGGAAATTGGCAAAAGACGTTGCTAAGAAGCATGCAAGTGGACTACAAGATCAGCTTACTCGCACCTTCTCAAGGAAGAAGGACTTTGAAAATCCCGATAAGATCAAGATTAAAAATGAAACAGATGTTTTACTATCACCTTCGCATGTCAGTTCTTCAAGTTCATTCATGGCCTCTCCTCTGATGATGGAAGGAAGGAAAAATGAGCAAGATGAGCACATCCAGGTGACTCATGAAATTGAAAAAGAACCTGATCATCATAAAGGTTTTGGGTTGGGGGAGAAAGCAAGTGAAATTCATGCACCAAAGGGAAAACTCATAAGTACTCATAGCCAGATTTTTAAGTATGCATATGCTCAACTTGAAAAAGAGAAAGCTCAACAACAAGCGAACAAGAATCTTACCTTCTCTGGGGTTCTTAAAATGGCGACTGCCACTGATGTAGAGATTAAAAAGAGGCCATTAATTGAGATATCTTTCAAAGACTTAACTCTTACGTTAAAAAGAAAAAGGAAGCATCTATTGAGATGTGTTACTGGGAAAATCAAGCCTGGCCGGATCACTGCCGTTATGGGTCCATCGGGTGCAGGAAAAACAACATTTCTCTCTGCTTTGGCAGGGAAAACGATTGGATTTAATATGACCGGTTCGATTCTCATAAATGGAAAGAATGATTCCATTCATTCATACAGGAAAATCATGGGGTTTGTGCCACAGGATGATATTGTCCATGGGAACTTGACCGTTGAAGAGAATCTCTGGTTCAGTGCAAATTGCAGGTATTCTAGATTCCTAATCTTGTTCATCACATGATCATTTCTTATTCTTTTAAGGTTCATTTATAATGGTTTGTGTTATTTTACAATAATGATCTTTCTTGTTGCTGAAGATTATCTGTGAAATTGTCCAAAGCGGATAAAGTTCTAATTCTTGAAAGAGTTATTGAATTCTTGGGGCTTGGAGCTGTGAGGAACTCATTAGTTGGAACTGTGGAAAAACGAGGAATTTCAGGAGGCCAGAGAAAGAGAGTGAATGTTGGACTAGAAATGGTAATGGAACCATCACTTTTGATTTTAGATGAACCCACATCTGGTTTGGACAGTGCATCCTCTCAGCTACTTCTTAGAGCTCTTCGACGCGAAGCTCTAGAAGGTGTAAACATATGTATGGTGGTTCACCAACCAAGGTAAAATCTTGCTTGGTTCCAAACATTCCACTTATATTAAACAAGAATATAAATGATAGTCAATAATTTCACTGATGAAGAAGAATTACCAAAATTGAGCTTAATTATTCCTTAAAACAAGTGGCATTGTAAAGAAAACGGTCTGCAAATAGTCATGCTTAATATCAGAAATTTTCATTGTTAACTTCTAATTTTCTCCATTAAATGTTTGTTCAGCTACGCCTTGTTCAAGATGTTTGATGATTTGATACTTCTTCGCGAAAGGTGGTCTGACTGTCTATCATGGATCGGCTAGGAAAGTTGAGGAATATTTCGCCAGCCTTGGCATTTGTGTACCTGAAAGAGTTAACCCCCCAGATCATTATATTGATATTTTAGAAGGTCTAGTAAAACCAAGTAGAAGTCAAGTAAGTTTCAAAGAGCTTCCCGTTAGATGGATGCGATATATGGGGTACACTGTACCGCCTGACATGATAAATGAAATTTGGCTTGAATCATCACAAGCGGGTGTTGACCAAATGGACGAAACAAACCTCAATGGTGATGTACCATTGGAAAAGTCTTTTACGGGAGAGTTATGGCATGGATTGAGAAGTACAATGGAGCATAAACGAGATAAAATACTACTTAATTTTTTGAAATCCAAGGATTTGTCGGACAGAAGAACTCCAGGTATAATTCAGCAGTACAAATACTTTCTCGGAAGGTAAATGATGTTTTACTTGCACTTGTTCTTTGACATCTCAAGTTGTTCGTTCGAGCATCTTATGTAATTAATGATACAAATGGATAAATCACTTTTCACTTTTAACTGTTGATCTTGTCTATTCCTTGATAATTCAGAGTTGGTAAGCAGCGATTAAGAGAATCTAGACTCCAAGCTATAGATTATTTGATCTTACTTCTTGCTGGAGCCTGTTTGGGATCTATTGCTGGTGTGAACGATCAAAACATCGGCGCAGCTGGTTATACTTACTCCATTATTGCAATTTGTAAGATTTTTCTCTTACTCAGTTCCCCTTACAAGTAAAGAAACAACTTCACTTTTAGTACACTCATTAGGTTCAAATTGATCCAGTTTTTTGAATTAGAAAATAAATTAGTTAATATAATTTTGATTTGTCAGGTTGAGTCAATTGTCATGATCTATAAATTATACTTTAAAATGATAGAAGGAGACTCTGATCTTGATTATCGAATGATATATGTGTTTCTTGATAATTTTGATTCTTTCCAAAGTTTTCTTGTTATCTTGTGTTTGATCTATTCATACTTTCATCCTCTGATTCATGCTGTTGATGCCAGCTCTTTTATGCAAAATTGCATCATTGAGAACGTTTTCTCTGGACAAGTTACAATATTGGCGGGAGAGTGCTTCTGGAATGAGTAGCTTGGCTTATTTTCTCTCGAAGGATACAATCGACCATTTCAATACAGCTGTAAAGCCAGTGTTGTATCTTTCAATGTTCTATTTCTTCACCAATCCAAGATCTTCATTTGCAGATAATTATATTGTCTTGCTCTGCCTTGTATACTGTGTGACTGGTATAGCATATGCATTGGCAATCATCTTTCAGCCTGGTGCCGCCCAACTGGTGAGTAAAATACCTCGAGTTAAAGTTCAAAATATATGAGTATAATGAGTATTAACGGTGATACTTTTGTAGTGGTCGGTTCTTCTTCCAGTTGTCTTGACACTCGTAGCAACGCAGAAAAAGGGTAGTGTGATTATGAAAATTATAGCTGATTTGTGCTATCCTAAGTGGGCTCTGGAAGCATTTATTTTGGCAAATGCTGAAAGGTATGCATATTTTCTTTTTAACTGAGAATTTTCAGATTTTATATGATTTATGGGAATGAAGTTTCATGGCAAAATGTGAAAAACTATTATTCCTTTGATATTTTCCCCAGAAAATCATTCACGCCGACTGTTTAATGTGTTATTACAACTGTTTTTAGAAAAGATATCTGCAAACTGGATGCTATTTAGATACAAAAGAAAAAGGGAAGTCAAAAACTCTTTCTTTAGTAATTTATTGCTAAAAACAGTCGACGAAAGCATCTGTTTCCATTAATTTGTAGAAAAATTTCGATATATTCATTGTTCTTCATCATCATCATCTCTCTCTCTCTCTCTGCTTGTGGTTATAATTCTGTCTGCCATTGCTGTGGGCATATTCATATCAGACTTCACACTCCTAAATGAGTTTTTTTTTTCATACTCGTATCCATATTCAGATTATCCGATTCCTTTCAGGTACGATGGCGTATGGCTTATAACTCGTTGTGCAGCGCTCGAAGTAAGTGGGTACAATATTCATGACTGGGGTCTCTGCATTGCCATTCTTCTCCTCTACGGGATTGTTTTCCGGCTGATTGCATACCTTTTTATGGTAACTTTGCAGAGAAAATGAGTTCTAGTGCAAAATTTCTCGTCTTTCGAAGTTTCTTTTTGAGTAGCAGGAAATCATTCTTTAGCACCATGATTGCTACAACCACCATCTGCGATTGTAGAGCGTGATCCAGAGTGGTGGATTTGTAATTATTAGACGTTGATTGTTTTTTTTTTTGTTTTGTTTGATTTCATCCACAAATTTTTATGGTTCTTATCCATGGAAAAAGAGTGTCAATGGAAATATAATCAGGTTAATTGAGTGTATTTTCGTGATATAAAATCATTCAAATAAGTACAATGAATAAATAAAACTATTCAACCAGAGAAAATTCGAAAGCGATGAACAAGGATTAATGCTGAGTATAAACATTTATAACAAGTCTTGATCTTAAAACAAAAAATAGCAAAAAGAAAAGATTTTGTTTATTGGGATTTATATTTTTTGTAGCCAATCAAACTCTGGTAATCAGTAAGTTGTCTTCAATTTTGATACCCAGATGATTAAAATTTGAAAAAGAAAGAAACTTTAGTCAGGTATTTGGTCCATTAAAGATGATTAATTTGGAGATATGGTGAAGAATGCCACGTCTGCGGTCTCCTATGCGGTTTCGGGTTTTGATTATGGAAAGAGTAAACAATCTAATAAACAAGGAATCCGGGATTGTCGAATTTCAACAAATTACGCTCAATAGACGCTACTGTTGCCTAACTTGTTTCCTTTATTTACGGCCTCCGTGTCTTTTACCTGTTCGATTTTTGTCTCTGGTGGCTCTTCGTCTTGGTTTCACAGCCAAAGCATCTTCTTTTTCTCTCTTCCTCTTTTCAATTTATTCCCTCTTTTCGCTTCAAAGGTGGGTTTTTATGCCATAATTTTTATTCTTTTGCTCTTTGATTCTGTTTTTCTCTTCTGGGTCGGTGGTAAATTTCGTGGGTTTGTGTGGAATTTTTAAGATGGGTAAGATTAGTGGGTTTGATATTGAAATAATAGATCTTTTTTTTTAATATAAACGTAACTATTTTCAGGCAGTTGATTCCTTGATTTTTATTTTATTTTCTTACATGTGAAGCATAGTATATGAGCTTCACTTTATTTTCGTTTCCTCTGCTATATTGCGATTTCCTTCGTAGTTTCAGTAAAGCTTAATAAGCGTTGGCATAAAAAAGTTCAAATTTGTTATCTGTAGGGAGATTAAGTAAATTTTTTGTTTTTCTGTTGTTTTGGGGACAAAGTAGAATTGTTGAAGCAATTGTTTAAGAATTTTAAACTCCTCTTTAGTTATTGTGTGAATATGATCTCTCTTAGTTATTGCAGCCATCCGGGCATTGGCACAAACGAGGCGAATGTTGGATATGGGCTCTTATGATATCGACTCCGACGTTAAGCGATGGGGTCTTCATCTTCTTGATGTTTGCACATATGCTACTGATGGCTCTCAGAGTATAGTTACCCAGTTTGAATATGATCCAAGTCTTAATCAAGTGGGGTATGTCAGAGAAGGGTATTTCCAACCATCTAATGTGGAAAACGATGAAGCCATAGCTCAGGCTTTTCAAGAAGAGTTATCAAAAGTTCATTCTGTAGAAGCTTCTGGGTGGTCTAGAACTGCGGAAGAGCATGTGCAAGCTTCAGTTCTTGCGCAGGATTGGCTTGACTCTTCAAAAAGACACAGTAGTTATGATGAAGGATCAGATCAAGCTTGCTTAAAAAGTGAGGAAGAGGATCTTAGCAAAACATTAAATAACGAAATGGGAATTTCCTGTTCATATC
This sequence comes from Begonia masoniana, assembly GCA_022432975.1. NCBI lineage: Eukaryota > Viridiplantae > Streptophyta > Magnoliopsida > Cucurbitales > Begoniaceae > Begonia > Begonia masoniana. The sequence continues at coordinate 2,604,713 of CM039504.1, forward strand.
CTCATGCAGAAAAAGCGTCATATTCTGAGGAAGAGTGTTCGTATTCATTGGAAATTATGGATCAGTCTTCTCTTGATGGTGAAGTGGGCAAAAGATTGAACCAGATGTTTCCTATTCCTGTGAGTGATTATATATTTAAGAGAAGAGCTATATTACTTGTAAATTCAGTAGTTTTTTCTTTTAAGGAAGTCTTGAAAGTGGTGTTAGAGTTAAGTTAAGCACTTAGTGGAACTGAGCTTAGTCATACCAAGTTGATAATCATATAACTCAATTAACGCCAATGCTATATGTTATTAATTTGTTTCCATACTATAGATTGCAAGATGATTCATTGATTGGTAGATAACTGATCCAAATTTTAAGTGAGCTATGAATGTTTTAGAAGATAATCTCAAAAAACAGCGATTTAGACGATGTTTATTTTTCGATACCATAATTTTCATTTGAAGAGATATTTGTAAGATTATACCTTGTAAATACTGATTACATAGTATGTGCTGACAAGCTCTTGCAATGAGTAATGCAGCACGTTCCTAAAACTATAGAGAAATTGCCATCAGCTGATGAAGAGATATCAGATCATGAAAGGCTTCTAGAAAGGTCTTGCCTCTTCTACTCTTATAAATCTTTATTATTTCTAAACGTTTGTCTTTATATGATAGTTTTAGCGTCTCTCGGATACCTTGCGAGTAAGACTTGCAAATAATTTTTAATTCTTTCTTTTCCCATCGTTCGCCATTTCATCCGTACAAATATAGTTGTCAATATATATGAATGCTCTAGTTGGCTACCCTTCGGTCGAAAAGCTGTGCATAATCTGTTGAAAGAACTCTAGGGGTAAGATTGAAGTTTATTGAAATAGATGTATTTTATGACGATGGTTACTGGGAAATTATGATCCACGTACAAGTATCAATTCCTTGTGTACAGATTTTCCGTTTTAACTTTCGCAGTTTTAAAATTTATGATGATAAAATATTTTGATATTTTTATGTGTTTCGTCGTATATATGGAACGATTTTATTCACTTTCTTCATCTTTTATAGATTGGAGTTGTATGATCTGGTTGAACAGAAGGTAGAAGGCGATGGTAATTGTCAGGTTAGTTATTTTTATTAAGACTCTGAAAGTACCCTTAGCCATTCTCATATTCTTTCTGTGATTACCATTGACCTTTAAATGTGATTATGCAGTTCCGTGCTTTGTCAGATCAACTTTATCGTTCTCCGGAGCATCATGATTTTGTAAGACAACAAATTGTTGGGCAGGTTTGTTGGATCTTTTTTTTTTTGGCATACTTTATCGTTTATTCGATCCGATGAAGATAGGAAGAGATGGAGGGGAGAAATAAACAGATTGAAGAGTTTAGAAAGAACAAAGAACATCAAAATTTTACATTAAATAAATAGAGCCTGCCCAAATAAGCTAATCTAAGAGGGTTGATAATGGAGACGAAACAGCATAATTTGAAACATAGACGACTAATGGATAAACTATGACTGAATATTTTTCTAGTTTCCATTAGTATCTTAGTACTAACCATGTAATTTATTTTGTGTTGGTGCCATCAGCTTAATACCTTCCAAGATATCTACGAGGGTTACGTTTCAATGCCTTACGACGAGTATTTGAAGAAAATGAGCAAGTATAATAAAATTGACATCTTTTTTCCGAATCAAGAAAAAAGATTTTAGATATTATTCCTGCAGCCGACGTCTCGTTTTTAACACTTGCATTTGTCTTAATGAATCAGGAAAGGTGAGTGGGGTGATCATGTAACTTTACAGGCTGCAGCCGACTGGGTACGAGCTTTATAAAGCCTTTTTTTTCAAGATTACTCCTTTGCTTAGCCTGTCATAGTTAAAGACAGTCTGGTTTGATAAGGCTACCTTTTGTTGTTGTTTTTAATACTATAACAGGAAAGTGTTTTGCTCATTTGACTTTCTCTCTATTAATGGCAGTTTGGTGTGAAGATATTCGTGATTACTTCATTCAAAGATACTTGCTACATCGAGATACTGCCGTACATCGAAAAGTCAAATCGGGGTAATTTTGGTTGTTTTGATTCAGAAATTAATATTTGGGATTTACTTCTTAGTTTATTGTTGGGCTAAATAATGTATTTTTGTAAGATGACTCAAACGTGGTCGGGATTATGCAGTTATTTGTTTGAGCTTTTGGGCCGAGGTGCATTATAATTCGATTTATCCCGAAGGAGGTACACTACTATATGAACATGTCAGTCATGCTTCCGATAATTACGGCGAATCCTCCATCGTGGAATGTTATTTACTTCCAAGGATAGTCTTTTTCATAGTGATTGCTTGTTTATGCAGAGCTTCCTGCATCCTGCTCCAAGAAGAAGAAGAAATGGTGGAATTTCTGAAGCTAAGTTAGCTTAGGCGGGATCTCATGGTTGCAGCCTCAACATTCCATGCCTTTGTACATATATACAAATTTAATTTTTAGATTAAAATTCATTCCTTATTGTACATATATACTTATTTGTCACTAATGATTACTTGTTTTAATTTAATTCATTGATAGTTTGAGTTAAATTATTGCTGCTCAAATGGCTGTTCCACTGATTTCTGGTTCTGGTTCAATAATCCTTTTGGACATTTGAAGCAGAATAATAAATTGATGGTATAAACCAAAATAAACCTCAAATTATGGAGTTTTTTAAAAATAAATTCTAAACTATAAACTTTAATCACTAAAATCATGAACTGTGAAAATTTAATCACCTGACTAGAACGGTGGGCTGTTCTGTCAAGTGTTGATGTGGCACTGAACCACGTGGAGCGAGGGGTCGAGGTGGCAGGTGGAGACCTCTCGTTCCACTTGCATTGCATGTGGGCTGAGAACGAGAGGTTCCCGCCCATAAAACGGCCTCCCGTCCTCAAGCTCTATGTTAGTGGGGGCGGAGACCCCCCGTTCCAAGTGCGTTGCACATGGGGTGGGGCGGGGGGGTCCTCGCCACCAGACGGCCCCCCGTTTTCAGGAGACTATTTTTGCAGTTTCTCAGCCCAGAATGTGGGGTCACTGCCCCTTGAACGGACCCCCGTTCTTTAAATTATTGTTGAGAACAGGGGGTCAGTGCCTTCGATCGGTAAGCCGATCCCCGAGACTATATAACTCTTCAGCTTCATTTTCACCTCAACTAGCAAAAAAATTATAAAACTTCTCCACCATTTTCTGATCCGGTGAATTTTTTCTGTATTAGTAACGTCGATGGAGTCTGATTCGAGTAGATCGATTGATTTAGACGATACAACAACTGGTGATGCTAATATGGACTTATATTCATACTCTACACCTATATATGGTGAGCTTCGGCATTCGATCACCTATAAAGTAACAAAGAAATAAAGGTGCAATCGACGTTGAAAACTCTAGACGATGAGCTTCGAACACCGGTCGACTCAAAGGATAATGAGGTGGAAAGCGTACCGGTAAGGAAAGAAATTTCGATGAGATTTTATCTGGGTAAAAAATAGAGTTATTTAAATACAATTAGAGAAGAAATAGTAAAATATGCTTTGAATAATAGTTATTGGATTAAATTCACTAAAAGTGAATATCGGTGCCTAACGACAGTGTGTGAAGACGGATGTGATTGACGACTACATGCTTCGAAGATACAAAATGAGCTTATGTTTCAAATAAAAAGTTTCAACGATTCTCACAAATGTTCAAGGAAAATTGAGAATCGACACACTACCATAAAATTGGTGGCAAATCATTATTTGGATATGTTCAAAAGTCAACCAAGTTTTGTCACTAGAGCAAGAAGCAAAACTCAAAAACATAATGAAGGGAAGAGCAACGAACAATACAAGCTATTGCGGTCGTACGCAGAAGAAATACGTAAGTCAAATCAGGGTAGTACATTGTGCATACACTTTTACTATGGAGACTGTGTTCATCGTCGTTCATCTAGTCCAGCACAATTTTCCTGAGCTCTCTCTGAGACTCAATCATCTCTCTCTTTGAGTCGAGTATCTCTCTCTGGAACTAAATCATCTCCTCGATCCTCTACTTCATCCTGTCCAACTGACTAGCCGTCTGAGGGGACAATCGTTGCTCGGTCTCATCCTCCATAGACACATCCCGAGAAGTGGAGGGTGTAGGATCGTTATTATCTAATAGGGGGTGAATTAGACTTTTTAAACTTGTTTTCTTAATCTAATTCTTTTCTCTCTTGTATGCAATTACTAAATTTGCAGCAAACACACAGACAAAAGTAAAGAAAGAGAAGAGAAAAAAATGACACTGTAGTTTTTAACGTGGTTCGGCCAAATTGCCTACGTCCACGCTCCAAGGCTCCCCCTTGAAGATTCTTTCCTTCTCCTCAGAGAAAACTAGATCGCACTTCACGGGCGACGATCTACAGCCTTTTACAATTCTGGATTTTTTTTCACCGGCGACAATCTACTGCCTTTACACTTTAACAGTATGATATGAATTTTTAGCACACGCTACACTCTCTCAAAAATTGAGTCTCAAGTAACATAATAGAGAGGTGTAGAAAAATACAGAGTATTGCTAGAGAATCGCTCGTAAGAATTCAAAGATAATTTTTGCAAAAAGTTGTTTCTCCCGAGCTTCTTTTTCCCTTTTATACTCTATCTGTAATCGGCTTCAGTTCTTTAGGGCTTCTCATCTGAATATGGAAATATATCCGTTGGAGAAACATCCGTACATAAATTGCTAGCCGTTGCGTTCTGAAGTCGCTTTTGTTCTTCGCCATTAATGATCTGGAGTTAAAGCTCTGGACTAGTATCGCTATCGCTTCGCGGTCTTTTAAATTTCTAGGGCTAAAACTTTGGACGAAAGAGACTTTTCCTTTTAAATGTGGACGAACGTCTGTCTTTTGAGCTTGGACGACTGCGTCTGTAGTTGTCGTGGACGACTGCGTCTGTTGTTGTCGTGGACGACTGCGTCTTTTGTTGTCGTGGACGACTGCGTCTCTCTTCAACCGTGGACGATAAGATCTGTCTTGATTCTTCTGTCGACGGTGGACGATTGAGTCTAACTTAAAAACCACCTGACTTTCACGTGGAACTTTTGACGATTGTTTTCCACAGATTGCTTTGTTTATTTCTATTTTCTTTCACTTGGACGATTGAGTGTGGACTATCAAACACTTAACCAAAAATTCATTAGAAAACATAATACCCTTTACACACGGCATTTCCAGATAGATGCAAATAACACAATAATTTATTTATTCAGTTCAAATTGAATTACACTCATTAGATTACAAATTTCATATTAAACTTAATCATAAAAAACATAATTACTTAAAACGTATTTTTAAGCTAACAGAGGGCCCCATAGGAAGATCCCGAGAGGTGGAGGCCCCCTAATCACTCTTGAAGAGCCAAGTCTCGTCAACTTCAATGAGGCCCATCCGAATCAAATGGAGCTTATCAAACACATCGCCGGATCTCTGTGCTTTCATCGGCTCTCCAATCAGTAACTGAACCTCAGCTCCCTCGAAGATCTTCTAGATCAATGTGTCGTACGAGAGGTTTAGTTGCATGTCCGACCAATCTCCAGCATGTGACCTAATGTGACGAAGCCGGGGTAGAACAGCTTGCCATTGTAGAGTAAAGCTTCTCCATGACATAGAGATCCATGCAGCTCACGAGATCTCTATGTCCATCCAAAGGTAGGAGGGTGTGTGTTATCGTATTGCGAATAATCCAAACTCTAACGTTCAAATCCTTCGATTTTGGCTTTACGAATCCTGCTATGTCGGCATTGCGGTAAATTTGCCTCAGGAACTCTAGTCCCTCTTTCGTTCTGAAAAATACACAGTCTCTAGAAATATGGTAGTATCGCTTCACGTCAACCCATTCTGCAACATACTCGAGCAATAGGTTAATCGTGTCTAGAGGAATGATGATCTCTGTACCAAAGATGTATATCTTTAGCCATCCAATCCTCCCGATAGATGTCAAGTTTTCTTAAAACAAGTACTCTGTCACAGCTATCGCCCCGTAGACTGTACACCCCGTGTAAGGCGATTAGGTCGAACATCTTCTTGACCGCCAAAGACTCCCAACATGTGAAGTTAACAATCTTTGAATGAATAATTGAGCGACTTGTCATATCCTGCTCAAACTGGTCTTTGCACAACTGGTTTCAAAATTCCATCGACAAAAACCAAGTTTGCGGCGCTTGACCCGGAACACCTTGTGACGACGGTGCCCAGAAAGTCAGACCACCTCGTGACATTGTTGGCCGAGTTGACGGAGCACGGTCTGTCAGGCCACTTTGTGACGGACCTCCTTGTGAGAGGGCACCCTTTCGTTTAATGATCAATTTATGAGTCATTAATGGAATTTTGCAATATAGGTTTTGAATTTAGGATTTGGGATTTTGAGCTCGGATTTGTGAGATTTTTCGGATGATATTCGAGGGAAACAAATAAGTATGGAGAAATCAACATAGTGAGACGTGAAATGGTTTGATTTTGGGTTAGAATCACCGGGGGGTTAAGAGAGAAAAAAAATAGAGATTTCAGCAAAGTAGGGAGGGAGGGGGGCGCCAATCCCTTTCGGCCCCCTGATGGAGGGCACTAACCCCCGTTCTCAGCTCTAATTTTGAGAACAGGGGGTCACTGCTGAGAACAGAGGGTTGGTGCCCCCCCCCCCACGCGCTCTCACTCCACAAAAATGGGCACCTTAGAACTAAGGGCCGTCTGGTGGTGGGGACCTTTCATTCTCAGCCCACGTGACACGCGGGGTCCCCCCACCTCGACCCCCCGTTCAACGTGATCTAGTGCCACGTTAGCATTAGACAGAACGACGCCCCGTTCTAGTCATAATCAGTGACCGGGGGGTGATCGGGCACCCGACAGGGTTTGTTTTGTTAGATTTTTATAGTTTAAGGTTTTAGTTAGGGTTTGTTTTTTATTTTAAACCCTAAAGTATGAGTTTTTTTTTTTTAAAAAAAAAAAACCCTCAAAGTTTACTATTTATAGTTTAATGTTTATTTTAAAAAATACCAATAATTTAGGGTTTATTTTGATTTTTACCCGTAAATTAATAAATAAAAATTATTAAAGTATGTTTAGCAAATATTTCTGGAATGGATGGACTGGAAATTTGTGTTTGAAGCCTTCGTCTACCGATCCGAATTCCGAACGCCATTTTACCGCAGAAGTTGAGTTCTTGCGGACTCATGCGTGTATCTCAGCTTCAACGTGTTCTTCGTCGACTCGACTTCAAATATCATCTTTGCCACTTAAAAGAAACGATCTTTTCCAGCCCCATTCAGCTTCAGAATCCTCCGTACTCTTATTACCAGAAACACGGCTATGTCGATGTTTACATGAAATGGAAAAAGGATTCTTATTACGATCGAATCGAGCACATCTACAAGTCTATAGAGCTCAAACCCATCATCTCCCTCAAAAATTGCATCGTCAGAGATCCAAATGGGTGCATACCAGTTTCCGAAGTGTCGAAAAGAGGACTGGAATTGGGTGTTCCGATGAAGGTCGCTGGGTTTTTGAGATTATTTCCTGCAATTTTCGAGGAGTTTACTGGTCCTTTACACAATCATCCATGGTTCAGATTGACCCCAGAAGCTGTCGAGATTGATGAGGAAGAGACTAGGGTTTATGAGGATTCCAAGGAAGATTTGAGGATGAGGTTGAAGAAGATGATCCTGATGAGTAAGAAAAAAGTTCTACCTTTGAAGATAATTCAGGGAATGCAGTGGTATTTAGGTTTACCTGATGATTTTTGGATGTACCCAGAAAAAAATCTCGACGAATCCTTTAAGTTTGTTGAAATGGAAGATGGGTTGAGAGGATTAGCAGTTCATAACCAGGAAAAGATTTTGTCTATGATGCAGAAGAACGCTCTAAGAAAAGGGGTAGAGGGAATCGAATTCTCTTTATTCCCGTCAAAGGGTTTAAGGCTGAGGAGGAAGATTGAAGAATGGTTAAAGGAGTTTCAGAAGATTCCTTACATTTCCCCGTACGAAGATTTCTCGCTGGATCCGAACAGCGACGAATCGGAGAAGCGAGTAGTCGGAATACTCCATGAGTTGCTTAGTCTATTTGTTGATCATTCTGCAGAGAGGAAGAAGCTTCTCTGCCTGAAAAAGTACATGGCTCTGCCACAGAAAGTTCACAAGGCATTCGAAAGACATCCCCATATCTTCTACCTGTCGCTGATGAACAAAACCTGCACAGCTATTTTGAAAGAAGCATACTGTGAGAAATCTGCAATTGAGAAGCATCCCCTTCTGAAGGTGAGGAAGAAGTACATCAAATTGATGAAAAATTCCGAGGCGATATTGAAGCAGAGGAGGTCGAATAATCAGCCTGATTGCCAACAAAGTATGGTTTTAGATCTTGATTTGGATTCTGCAGATGAAAACTCAAGACATATTCCAAGGTGTTCTTGATGATTGAGTTGTAGATTCACATTTTCGATCACATATTAACGTGAAATTATTCAATGATATATGCTTCCAGGAACAGAATACAGGAATTCAATGATAATTTGGCTATAATGTAAGCAACTTTGTGATAAAATCTGCAAACAGATATTTATACATCGCTCAAATTCAAATTGAAATTTATTTACATCAAATGTACGTGGAATTTCTGTAAAATCTGAACTTACCCCTTCCTCTCCAACCATGTACACTTGCTTTTGCTCTACGCACTCTCACATTCTCTTATTAACATTCTACTGATAGACCCTCTTCAAGTCGAGTTAAAAAATCGAGTCGACATGCTATACGAGGACAAAACTGTAGATTTCTTCTTTATATACAAAAACCAGTGGATTCGATCTCTAGAAGTACTGTAGTAGAACACTACCAGTGAATGCAGGAAGAAGCAGACCTTGAATCAATTTGGATTTATGCCTTGTGAATGGGCTGAAGATGCCATCTCGATTCGCTTTTCTGCAAATAAGGTCGGTTCGATGCTAGCAAGTGAGACAGAGATATGTAGGAAGAAGCAAAGGAGAATGAAACGTGATAAAGAAGAAGTAAATCACCTCCTGTCGCAATCAGCTTCTCAACACGAGCAACAATGTGTTTGCCGTACGTGTATTTCTTCAGAGTGTTCAAATGAACACGAATGCGTGAAAGAATCAGCTCGAGATTTTGATTGTCGCATGTCTCGAGAACCTTTTGGACGACGTAGTTTCCAAATGGATCCTTCATCATCAACTGCAAAATATTGCCATCTCAGTTGATTGGTAAAAAAATTAGAAATCAGACCTTATTTCTAGAGGATTGACCATGAGAAAGCCACAAATTTGCAAAATCTATTTTCTCTCAAAATAAAAATTAGTTTTGATTACAAAATCAGAAATGAGAAACCATTTATGAGACGCTATATTTGAAGATAGAGTAGTGCAAGACAGAACAAACCTGCAAGGGCTCATTCTCATCAGTAGAACCCAGGATCTCCTTCACCAAAATTTGACGCTCTTCATGACTGCCAAAAGTCAGGCATTTTTCCACGACATTTGAAGCAAACTTCTGCTGACTCATCTTTACAATTTGTCCGGCAAGCTTGGTTATGATGGCGGAGCGTACAAGCGGCTGACCATGTTCGAGAACATGCTACAGAAAATAAATGATTATCAGGGTTATTGACAAATAATTTAACATCAATAAAAAAAAGTCATAGCTACACAGCTAAAAAGAAAAAATTGAATACAATCTAGCTGCAACGAAATAAAAGGGTAAGAACATAGCATATCTACCATTTAAGCATGAGGAAGAACTATCCCATAATTAGATAAGGAATTTAATGTACCTGAATGACATAATTTCCATATTGATCTTGTGATAGTGAGCATATGGACTGCATTATCTCGTCCATTATAACCCGTTGTGTATTCAAATCATCACAATGTTCCAAAACCCTCTGTTAGCATCAAGAGAAAGACATCCCTCAACATCATGGATTCCCAGTAAATATAGTATGCGCTTAAAGAAACATCCAAATGACCTGAATGACTCGGCAACCGTAAGAGTGGGTAGATAATGAAACAACTTGGCCATAGAAAGCTGAGATGATGAACTGAATTCGATCTTGAGGGACGCACTCTATACACTTTTGAATGACGTGATTTCCATTTTGGTCCCGTACACATTTCATCACCATCCCATCAAGCTCTGCCACCATTTGAGTCTGTTGATCCACATCGACCACTTCCAACGCCTGCATCACAGAGCATTAAGACTTCTCTACTTATCATATCTAATATTTAGTATTTTATTGGTCAAATCCCCACGCCTGAAAATTTAGTGGCATGAATAAAGGGTACTCTTATAACAAGCACATGAAATATTATCCGCCAGATAAATTCATTAACCATAAACGTCCCCATAAAGAATCACAAATGGGTAGGTATGGCATTGATCAGCAAGGAACAATTCACGCATTTGACAGAAATCAGTTAAAATGCACTTGGGAAAGGCTTTGCAACACAAAGATAACCCATATTTTGCCCATTTACTAAGAAACGACAGTCGACGAAGGCAGTAGCTGAACCACGATAATCAATACTATTTTAAGTGATAAAAATACCTTTTGAATCACTCTGCAGCCATACATTTGTAGACTAAGAGGCAAAACATGGCCAGTAAGTTGGCAAGCCAACTCCTTTATTTGGTTTTCTGTTCCATGCTCAAATAACTGTAATTAAGAGCACAAAGTATTCTGATTAAGAATTTAATCACGAAGAAATAGACACTAACAAGCATTTTGACCCACGCAAGATGTTACTTTTTGAATGACATAATTTCCAAAGACATCAGTCGTCAAGGCACGGGCGTGTGGAATAATCTTGGGAAAAATTTGGTTCTTCTCTTCCAATTTGGCAGTTTCTAGCTTTTGCTGAATAAAACGACTTCCGTATTGATCCATGCTGCATTGAAACCCAAATACATTTTTATGTCATTGATAAGAAAAGAACAATCAGTACCATTCTGATCTACTGCAAGTGCAAACCTGGGAACAATTGAATACCTAAATTCAACCACATGATCAACAATGTCCGAAAGTTCAAAAGACCTAGACTTATTGCTTTTGAACTCATCCAATAAAGAAGATCCAAGTCCTCCTGCCATATAATTTCCAACGTCTGAGGGCCACAACCCAATTGATCCTCCCATCGAATTTCTTGTCATTGAATTATAGGGCAAGATTCTTTCATTCTGCAGCATAGGAGCTCCAGGTCCAATAGATGGGAGTCTATTATTTGCCATTAACTCCCCTAGATACGGATTGCCAAGACCAGACAATGGATTTCCATAATGTTTGTGATAATAATCTCTGGATTTCTCTAAAAGTAACAAATCATATTGTTGCTTTTTTTCGGCAATCAAGGACCGAAGGTAGGCTTTTTGAAACCCGTCCAAATCTCCTCGAGGAATGTCTGGGTAGTCACGAACCTGAGAAATATCACCGGGACTCGATCCACCATAGGATGGAGACTCAGAAGTTCCAGGCAAGAATTTTGCATAAGATGGTTGCACAAATGGAGATTGAAGACCGGAATGCATATGACCTTTTCCTTTCCCACTTCCATCTAAACCACAACCTGCCAGAAAAAAATGTGCATCTCTGATACTTATGGAGACTATTGAAAAGACAAAAGCAATGAAGACAAATTACCTGCATCAATCTGATTATTTATCAATGCATTTAGGTTCCTATTTATAGAATAGGAACCAGAACCAATGTTTGTAGCATTTGCATTCTTTCTATGAATATCTGACCCTTCCATAAATCCAAACCCCGGAGAACCTACTTTTGAGTAAAGATTGGCGGAAGACGACGTTCTTCTGGGAAGGTTAACACGCTCATTGGAAGATAAGCTAGAAGCATTGAGGGTTCTAAGAATCCCATTTTTCCTGGCTAGATCTACATAATCACTAGGAAATAAGAAATTCTGACCAGTGGAGTCGTCAATTATTTGCTGCTGTAGACTATGGCCACCACCGTTGGTCAAGTTGAACAGATAATCAGACTGGTTATCAATATCCAGTCCAAGCTGAGGTTGGACAAGACCTTCTTCATCTGCACGTCCAACACTAGACAAACTCAAACCAGCTAAATTATAGGCAACATTCAGTTGCTCAATGTAAGAGGAATAACCATTTTGGACCTTGGATGCAGAAACATGTTTTTTCTCAGCAGTATATACTCTACTACCCACTGGAGGAAGACTGGGACTCGGAGCCCTTCCAATCAGCTGTGCTTCAGGTGTTGTACTTCTTGACAAAGATGACCCAACAGCAGCTGCAAACGATTGAGGAACTGGTCTACCATGGCTCTGGAATCCTGAAAGGTTAAAAGCAGCTGATCCATCTTGTAAATCTGTCCCCGCTACATTAGACAAATCAGGTATCTTGGAATCATCTCCACCTTCTGAATCTCCAAAAGCATTACGACTTGAAGGGCGTGAGAGTTGGCCTGGCACTGAACAAGGTTTATCAAGTCCTTCCTGTAGCACTTAAAAGATTTCAAATTAAAATAACTCTAAAATAGAATTTTGTCCATTGACATTTATTAGAAAACTGTGAATTAACAAAAGTGACTAGAATCTTTGCCAGAAGTATGAAAACTTACATAGCGCTACCAAAAAGAAAGAATGTGCACTTTAAGGAAAAATTTTGCCAGTGCCATGAAATGATATATCATGACAACTACGGCCAAAAATAAGACGAAAACAAGCATTCTATCAGTGAGATAATTGTGAATCTTTCTCAGACTGTCACTACTTTTGATAGTAGACAGGCGATATTATGTGTTAAGCAACTAATGTGAAAATGGAAGAAGATAAAACAACTGCCAACGAAGAGAAAAATCGAAATCTGAAATCAGCTTGTTCTCTTACAAAATTGTTGATAGAAAAAATATGTAAATTAGCATGCTTACAAAGAAAGTCCTGGTAGAAGAAGAAAGGAATCAGAGGTGTGAAAAATACATGATGGCAGAAATGTTTTCCTTTATAACCTTGGGTATCTGATTCAATTTCAAAAGATAATAACATAATTTTTGTAACAAAATAAAAACAGATCAACACCTGAAGAATATCAGCAAAACTCTTCCTCCGCTCACCAAGCCTGTTAGAAGAAATTGATATTAAACTATCTGAGCTTCCTATCTTGCCAATTGGACGAAGGCTGCCTAGAGAGATTTCTTCCACTAGAATTCGTCAAATCTATTAAACTTTTCCATGTTCCTGAACAGACAACGTTGGCTGGACACAAAATAATGAATTGTTTCCATCATCGACCAATCTCTTCCTCCTATCCCCAATACCTCCAATCGGAGATCCCTCGGCTTGGAACCTTTGGGTTGCACGCCAGTCTTCTTTCGACAAAAATGGAGGAGGCAGCCTAGGATTGTTATTTTCATTTGAATAGTAATAAGAAAGACAAGCGGGGTGTGAGAGCATCGCATCTTCAGAAAAAACTCCATTATTGTTACTACTATTTGCATCAATATCTCTAAGATCATAGTTCCTAGAAAGACTACCCACTGCATTTAGTGATCCCTCCACTGTAGGCGGAGCACTGCCACTCCGGTAGATGTTCAAATCGTTTTCTCGTTCGATAAATGATTGATGCCTTTGTTCTCTTAGTATCCAGTCAAGCTCACTCTCGAACCTATCTTCTAAATTTACGTTGTGTACTTGCATATTCTTATCCAGGACTGAAGGCAAATCATCATTACTGCCTGAAGTCATCTCCAAGCCTCTATCATCCAACAAGATTGAATTTTTTCCATTAAAAAATCGAAATTTTGACAACAAAAACAAGAAAGTAAAAAGATGAATTGACAAAGAAAATCACACTCTTCACATTGACCTCAATGTATATAACAGAAAATTCCCAAAAAAAAACATCAAACCAAGAGGCAAACTATCACTGTACAACACAGATACAGAAATTACACTTTCAACCGTCGATAAGATTTAGAAACTCCAAAATCCTCCGATAAAAAGCAGAATTTGAATCATCAGGCAAACATTTTCCACTATTTTCTTCGTTCAGAATGTCACAAGTTACCAGATAAACTCAAGATTCATAGACTACAAATAATCTTGATTCGTGTTTGAGGCATTTCACCGAATACCCAAAAAGATTCCGATATTTTCACTTTACATAAATAAATAACAATTTCAACTACGCCAGAACAAGGGAACAATCCGAACCTTAAAGTCTCAGAACCGATCTCCCCCTGAAACTAAATCCCATACCACAAAAGAATAAAATAAATTAAAAGAAAGACCCAGATAAATGAAAGGGCCAAGAATCAACACGAAGAAGAAACATACATATAAGAATATCCGATGCATACATTTAGGAACGTCGAGAAAAATGATCGGAAAAAAGTAAAAGGACAGTTGCAGAAATGGCGAGACGGCGTCGCATGGAAACACTTTCAGTTGAGGGAAGGTGACGACAACATAGAGTTGTAGCTATTTGTGTGAAATATCGAAAATCTGGGAAGAAAGTGCAACAGTTCGAACACAATATACGTGAGCCAGAGAGATGAAGAGAGAGAATCCGGGCCGTCCGATTAAGAATAGACGGTGATGGCCGACGCATTCTTGCACGTGCATGTTTTTCTTTGAGATTTAGTACCTAATGAACAATTAATCAGTTTAAACATGCTTAAGCTTCCTAATTGCTTGTTAATTGAAGGTTGTCATGGAGCGGAAATGAGGATTAGATTAGAGGAGACTTGACTTTGCATTATATTAGTGACTCCCATGCGTTGTGGAAAGCATCACCCTGAATCTTGTTTTCTAATTCTATCATTTAATCCTCTCAAGACCCGTTAGATTCTAGCCGACTTCAAATTTGCCAGAATTCGGCCAGGCTGGCAAAGGTCCCGAACTTAGAACCAGGTTGAGGTCGGACCGGATGACTACCCTAACATATCAAGTATTAATTTGTGTAAATAATATCTTGTTGTATTCATGTACAACTCATCATACTTGTTACATTAAATTAGTTATTGACATCTAAGCGTTACGATCAGAAAGTAAGATTATAAGATAAACATAACACTATTGTTTTTTTTTATTGTATCGTTAATCTCTGGTTGTTTGGATAAATCATACATACAAACAATTTTACAAATAATTATATGAATCTTTATCTGTCAAATATTAATACCAGACTATTTCGTAGTCATAATTACAATAATAACTGATCTAATCAAAATACCGTTCTAAAGATGGGCCCCTTATTATATAATTTAGAGTAATTAACAAAAAAAAAAACTTTTAAGTTATAGAGTTATTAATAAACTCATCTTTAAACTATATTCATTAATAATATCATTTTTAAACTATGGTCCGTTAACAAAATAACTATTGTCGTCTAAATGTTCGTTAAAATTTAATCGTGCTGTAGCCCAGTCTTGCAGAGCGAGTTCCCACTCTTTTTTTTTTTCTTCTGGAGCAGGATTCCGTTGTTGAAGAGCGGACTCCCACTCTTAAACACTATCTTTGAAGTGGGATCTCGCTCTCTAAGCAGGATCCCACTCCATAATCAGTATATATAGTCTCTGGAGCGGAGCCTGCTGTCGAAGAGCAGACTCCCGCTCCATGGACAATATATAAATAACGCGATCAAAATCTCCTCTACGTGTAATTTTTTTCTCTCCAAACGAAATCTTCCATATGCTCGTTGTTGTCATTCAATTCAGAGTGAAAATGAAGTTTGAAGAGTTGAGCATCTATGGAAGTATAGTGGTGAGATAAGATCATATGTAGATTCTCGTTAATCATTGCACTTGTGGATTGAGATTCTTCCAATGAAATGAATAGTGGACCTGGAGTTAAAACGCCATGAAAATTTTATTAGGTAGTCGGCAGAACTATGTTTGTAAAATATAAATAGATAACATAAAAACAGCTTGAAAAACAATGTGCACCATCTTTGGAGCAGAATCTCGCTCTTCGTTAATGAGATCTCACTCCAGATAACAACAACGAGCAGAAAGGAGATAAAAAATTTGTCTTTAACAATCCATATCGACCCGAAAACAGAAAGGTTGATCCTGTCATAGAACATATCATGTGTTAGGCTCAGTTTCAATCATGTCGCAAACTTCATTCACGACAAGATGTGGTTTGTGGCCACCAATCACCTCGCCTCGTTTCATACCATCTTTTCTAGTTGTAACGCACAAAACCGGAGTTTCACTTATAGAGAGAAGCAGAGAGACAAAAGAAAACGATGAAATTATAATTCACCTGTATTGTTGGCATTTTCTAGCAAACCCAGGAGGTCCAGATTCATCAATTTCAAAAAAATAAGAGATCTGAGTAAGTCTTCAGATAATTGCAAATCAAACATCAACAGATATATTTGAAACCCAAAAATCAAGAGATTGAACCAACTACTATAAGCTATAATAGAGACCCAACAATCTATTGTTTCATCATTTCATTTGAAGAAATTTAGATTTCAACTCATAAACTTGCTTACTCTTGCATGGTGGAATCTCATTAAGTTTACAAATTATGGATACGATAATTATAATATATAACTACTCTAATAATATATGATTCAATATTAAGGTATTTATGCCTACTTGGAAATTAAATGAGTTATTGCCAACCTATTTATCATCTCACCACCTAATAGGAGGGCAACGTGGCAGACGATCATTGCATGATGGACACGTGGCATAATATTAAAGTCGATTTGTATGTGATTCTCAAACCTAGAACAGAACCTACCTCGAACAGGTAAGATGTTACTTCCACGTGTACCAATAGTTTCATCACACGTTTGAAAAAGAAAGATGATATGGCTGACTTCAATTTGGATTCTACTAAATAAAACATCTACCTTTAGTCAAAAATCAAGTCAAAACCATAAACCCTAAAAAAATCTCTCTATCTCAACCTGACCATGCATACCATGCAAGCTATCACTGAGCTGGTTCATCTCCTCATCTACCAAAAAGCTCTTCACCATCCTATTTAATGGTCTCTTCTCTCATTCATCTTCTTCCTCCAAATTCATAAATCTTCTCAACCAATGGCTGTTACCGTTGTTTTCTCTTTCTATCTCCTCTTTCTTTGGATGATCCTTTCGTCTTCCTCTCCGCCGCCCGTAATGGGCGACCAATTGTCCGAGCAAGCTTGTGCGCAAGAGCAATCACCATTGACGACTGGCAAAGCTCGTGATTACGAGCGTTTGAAGCCGAGAAAAGTACTGAACGGATTAGGAGGAATATCAGAAGGAGGTAAAGTGGAAAACTGTTTGCCGAAAGGGTTTAGCCGTTCTTCTGCTCCGAGTAGATACGGGAACTATCAAACCCTGGATTCCTCTGCTTGTTCTTCCCCTCCGGATAAGAAGGCGTCCACGCCATGAAATATTAATTATGGATAAACTTTAGCAATAATGTTTTAACTTATACAATATAAGGAGTTAGTTAAGAAGCTAATTAAGCTTTCTCTCTCTCTGAACATGCTCATGTATGACATTAAAATTGTAACTTCTTGTTGTTGAAAACGAGGAAAAGTCAACTCACTTAGCAGGTTAAATTGTCTAGTCATTGATTATATTATATGTTTTTGGCACATTATAGCGTTGAATTTCCTAATAATTTATTGTCGATCATAAATTAAAATATAGAATTTATATAAATAGTTAAAAATATATTATATATTAAAAAATAAAAATAGAAATGAAGTATTTAAGAATTAAAATATTTAATAAATGTGGAAATAGATCCATTAGCGTGGCTTAATTATTGTTGGCGCCTGGAGATTGCTGTAGAGAGGTGTCTGAACCATTGATAACTGTAGTCTGTAATTGATGATCTTGTCTCAGAACGTCTTCGTCGATTTCGCTCAATCTCCTTGCAAATTTCTAATTGCATAATTCAATTCGGACTTCTGGGTTCGGTCTTTTACATACGAGTTTCCTTTCATTAGGGTTTCAAGTTTCAATGGGTTGCTCCTCTTCTCTTCCTGGTAAATCTTCGGCCGTGTTTTTCCTTTTACGAATGGTAATTTTTGATCGAAAATTTCCATGTGGATCTGATAAACTATGTCGATTTCACATTGTTGAGGTCGGATTGATGACCTGGAAAAAGGGTTTTGTGGGTTCTATTTCTCTTTTAGGATCTTTCCGTATTATCTTTTATGCATCGTTCTACTCATTTTGATTACATAAACAATTGTAATTTCTCTGTTTTTTTTTTCTTTTTTTTGTGTGTGCGATTAGCAGACAGAACCTCTGGCCAACTGGGGAGGTCGAATTCAGAGGCGGGAGGGGTTGACTCCAAGAATCTTCGCGTGAAGGTAATGAAGTGAAAGTTAGCTTATAAACTGTGTCGTGGCTTAATGTAGGTATCGTTTTAGCTGAGATATTGTCTTCTAAACTACAATGCTATGTTTTTTCAATTTCAATGTTAGAGTTGGTATTTCATCAACTTATTTGCATATTTTATTCATGTGATTAAGTGAAGCTAATTTATTTACTATCTCTGTGCAGTTGGTTTTGTTGGGGGATTCCGGTGTTGGTAAAAGCTGTATAGTTCTTCGCTTTGTTCGTGGATTGTTTGATCCCACCTCCAAGGTTCTGAACATTGCTACGTAGCTCTCAGCTGATTTTGTTCCCTCTTCCTCTTTATCTACACTTTGATATTGTCATGTTCATTTTATTCTGTAATTATGACGCTTTTCTATTAAGTTTTCATGGCTGAGCTAATTAATTTTGCTGTTTTTGTATTGCAGGTAACAGTTGGAGCATCATTCTTGTCACAGACAATAGCGTTGCAAGATTCAACCACTGTTAAGTTTGAAATATGGGATACGGCTGGGCAAGAAAGGTATTTAATCATAATCATAGTACTGACATAAATATGCATTTTGATATCATATCAAGCTGTTAATGTTAGTTCTAATCAGAATCACATTTCCTCACTTTCTCTTCCCTTTAACCTTCTGCCATTGCTCCTACTCTTGAACTACTTGAATTGTTGATTGGATTCTGTCCAGGTATGCAGCTCTAGCCCCACTTTATTATCGAGGTGCGGCAGTTGCAATTGTTGTATATGATATCACTAGTCCGGAGACCTTCACTAAAGCACAATACTGGGTCAAAGTGAGTCTAGCTCTTGTGCATGTTAATAGTTTCATTTCCCAATTAAATTTTATTTTATAATCAAGCGCATAGTGTAGCAAATCTTTTCATAGTCATCTATTGATACGTGGTATTGTCCCACATCAGGGAACTTGCTAATATCATTGTGTTTATATATTCGTTTTATTTAATCAAGTTCCCCTCATTGCGATTTTGATTTGTTTGTAAAAGTAAAGCATTTTGTGTGGAATCCTTTGTGTTTTGAGCTCTACTTAGTTAAGTATTTGGATCTAGTGCGGTTGGGTTTTTTTTAGTTTACCATGAACTCTATTGCATTCTTTGGTGATTATTTGATAATCTTTTCATCTTCAACCATACATGTAGCTTGACATCAAATGTTGGAACATCAAACTCCTTGCAAGTTTACCAGACAAATATTATCGATGAGCGGATTTATTAGTTGTTGTCATCTTGTGCCTTTTGTTGATGAATTGAAGTCTCTAGATCTTTTATAACGCCCAATCTCTCACGCAGGTCTTAACTCTTGATTTCATATTTAGATTGCACAACATTTATTACTTGTTAGCAAAAGTAAGAACTACATAGGAAGGTTAGCAAAAGAAAAGGAAATAGTTATATCAAGTATACCAAGATTAAGATCTCCTTTTTTGAGAAAAAAGGAAATATTTTCTAAAATTAACAGAATGTCATCCTCGTTATAATTCTTTCTTCCGTCTTCTTTCCTCGAAGAGCCCGTAAGTTGGTTTTGATTTTGGATGATCTGTGAATAAACGTCTCTTTTCTGCTAACCATTCAAAAGACGTGGCAAATTACAGGAGCTTCAAAAACACGGTAGTCCTGATATAGTCATGGCCTTAGTTGGTAATAAAGCCGATCTACATGAAAGACGGGAAGTTTCTATTCAGGTGAGTGAATTAAGATAACGTTTGTTAGGGAAAAAAAAAAATCAGAAACACTTAACATGACGTATTCATTAATTTTTTTATTAGTTTCTCCAATATGTCCTATTTTTAAGATTGGTTTTGCAAAAATGTGTGGAGATATTATCTTAGAATTGATTTATTGATTTGATAAGATGTTCATGTTTTGTGTTGAAGGATGGGACGGAGTACGCAGAGAGGAACGGGATGTTCTTTATCGAGACATCAGCAAAGACAGCAGACAACATAAATCAGCTGTTTGAGGTATTCTACTGATTTTATTTAAAGTCTATAAATCGTTCTCAGTGGCCTCGTTAAAAATCTTTCTTAAAAACATGAACAATTGAAAATAAATAAAAATTATTCTTGTAGTTATTCCTGTTTCTAGAGTGTCGTTATCCCAAATAATCAATGAAAAAAAATCTATTGGTTTTCCAGGAGATTGCAAAACGACTTCCACGACCAACTTCGTCCTGATTCATGGGAAGCTCCATGAAATTGAATAAAACTAGCAGAAGGTCATTCCATTCCAGAGAAACTCGTTTCCTGATTCTGATATAAAATTGTGCATATTTTAACTTTCAAGTGCTATAACATGTTATGGCTGCGTAAGCCTGTTTGTTTAAGAGATCAAAGATGAAAAAGGAAAGGTGTTACCTCTGGAATGTGTGAATAAACTTGTATTGATTATGTATTGTAATTTCAATTTACTTTCTATATATGCGTTTCTTTCGATTGTTGTCATCCTTCTAGTTCAAATAGTTGTACGAGATTCAAATTCTTATGATATTCATGTGGTGGTGTTATTTGTGAAAGAAACGAAACATAGACAGAAAGTTGCTAGTCAATTTATATTACGATGCATCTATCTACAATAAATTCAAATAGCAGCATAATCTATTGCCTATATGTACACAATTCATGTACAATCTCAGAGAACATATCAGTACACAATACATATAAATCAAAAGTACAGCTTTATCTGTACCATATATGTATCTTATGTTCAAGCCAACTTGTTGAGCATAGTCGTCGCCGTAAAGTGAAGGAATTTCATGAGGTAGAAGAGGTAGAAGTCACCTCCAACCGCCGAAGCTGCTCTAAAATGTTCACGGCTTTTCTCTTTGCTCTATCAGTGCCGCTATCTGACAAATCTTTCATTGCTTCTTCTCCACCAAGCTGTCTGGCTGTTTCCAACTGCTTCAAATCGTTAGCGCACAATGACCACAGTATGGAAGTAGCATTTTCCTTGTTTCGAGGAGAGCCCGTTTTTATAACCTCGAGCAGAGCAGGGATTGGCTCGGCTTCACCAATTGCGGCCTTCCCTTCTTGATGGCTTGAGAGAATGGCCATGATTGCTAGTGACTCATCCACCATACCACCCCCAACATCTTTAATAAAACTCATAAGTGGGTTCACGATCCCAGCCTTCACAGCCCTTGCCTTGTTTCCTTGATAGATCGAGAGATTGAAAATCGCAGTTGCAGCATCTTTCTTTCCCCGTGGAGACCCATCACAAAGTAAGGTAATGAGAGCCGGAATAGCCCCAGATGCTCCAATTGCCATTTTGTTTTCATCTATTACGGATAAACTGAAAAGTGCGGCTGCTGCATTTTCTCTCGCTTCCATGCTCCCATTTTTCAGCACTTCCACTATAGATGGTATAGCCCTAACTTCTACTATAGTTCTTTTGTTACTGTCATTAATGGAAAGGTTCAAAAGAGCTGTGACAGCATGCTCTTGGGTTCGAAGATCTTCAGAGGATAAGAGTTTTACAAGGAGAGGAATGACCCCAGCCTCTGCGATACAAACTCTATAATCTGTGTTCCTCTTTGCTAGTAAACGGAGCTCGCCTGCAGCAGCTCGTTTCTGCTCTTGAGATCCGTCCTTCAATTTTGTGAGTAAAACCTCAATTGTACCTTGGTCGCAATCAGAAAAACTGGAGCCAGCTTTTCTGTTTCTGCCATTTCCTTGTTTTTTGGGTAGCTCAATGCCATTACTCTCACACCACAAAGCAATCAGACTCTTCAAGGCGTAGTTAGGAGTTAGAGCCATATGCAATAACGCAAGCTGTGTTTTTGGACAGGTTCTGTGTCCTGCGTCTAACCATTTTTGAATGCAAGATCTTTCATATGTCTGCAAAAGAAGCAAAAGTTGTGATTAATTAAAATCTATCAAAAAGATAAACTTTCAATGAAGTAGAGGGCTTAGCTCTAAATGTTTTCCAAATGATCTCATACCTGTCCAGTGGAGACAATGACAGGATCTCTCATCAATTCAAGAGATATCGGGCACCGAAAATCATCCGGGATAACAGGACATCTGTGTTTGAGGAAACCTTTATCTCTTTCATTTTCATGGACTTCTGAATTTTTCTTTAGTACGTAATCATTTAGCTTCTTTAGGAGGGATGACATTTTCCCGAAAGATTCTCCAACCTCTCCGCCACTTAAGATGACCAAATCATGGAACGCAAGAGCCTCTTTTTTCAGATCAGCTATAGTCCCAAGATGCAACATTTCTGAAAGTCTTCTCATTATTGCGGGGTTGGGGTCTTTTTCCTTCTCTGCTATGGCTAAATCAGTAAATAATTGCAAATCAGGCATGTTGATTTCCTCTTTCGCTCGTTTGAATTGAGCATGTACTAGTTCAGTCTGAAAGAAATATATAAGAACTGAACACATCAAATTTTTTGAATCAATGGGTATATACAATAACTCAAAAAGCAACACTAAAACTAAATGGACTGGAGTTTATGGATATACATATACCTGTTCTCTAACCTCATCTGATAGATCAAGCTCAGCCAAAGGAATTCTGCATAGTGCTTTTTCAATTTGTTCTGTGACATCACGAAACTTTCCACTAGTAATATCTATTTCCAAAGCCTAGGATATAAAAAGGAAGGAATAAGAACGTGGATTCAGATGAGAAAAATACTGTTAAAACAGTCACAAGAATAGCAAATTAACATTTTTTTTGGTTTTCAAGCAATCAATTGATAGAAGATTTCAGCTTCCATGCTCATTTACATCAAATGAAGATTTCAACTTAGAAAGCAACAAATATGCCTATGATTGATCACTAGTTCTGTGAAGTAAATAAATGGGAAAAGTCCACCTATTTTTAACAACTTCTCGTCATCCTGAAATACAACTTTAACGAATTTCTTAGTCTCCTAGGCGAGGTTATTTTATTTTTCTTTTTTAGCAAACATCAAACTAAATATTGATAGCAATTAAGAATCCTGAATTTAGGCAAAGGATCCAAATTCTCCACTTTGACGGATCAAATTTCACCCGATGAACCAAAACTTTCCACCTAACAATTCCTACCATATGGTCAGCAATGAAAGAAAAAAGCACCAATCAAACAGTACCTGATAAAGCTTGCTTCCTCGATTGACTGACTTGAGAAGCTCAAGAGCAGAATCCAAAGCAATTTTCAGCGACTCCAAACCCTTGACGACTTCTTCTCCAAGCTGCTCGTCCAAGTCCCTCAGTTCATCAAAGAAAGGGCTCAAAAGCTGCACCCTACGAAGCAGGTCTCCATACATCTTCTTGCAGATATTGTTGCACTCTGCCAAACCGATGACCTCCTTCACAGCGTCGACGAGTTGACTCACGACAGCCGGTCTCAAATCATCCTCTTCCGGAACCATCTCCATAATCCCCCAAACTCAACAGAGAAAAAACCCCTCGATTTTTGAGAAGAGGAAAGATCTTCGCGGGAGAATTTGGTTACCCTCTCCAAGTTGCAGAAGACGAAATGAAAATTGGGATTAAGCTTATATATTTATATACACATTCATTTTAGTTTATTATTAAAAAAAGTCAAAACAAAACGTTTACGTAATAAATTAATTATTATAATTTATTTATTTAATTATTTTTATATTTATAAATTAAAATAAAAGAATAAATGTATATTTAATTATTTAAATATTCGAATAAAATTTCTTTATTTTACAGCTATTTTTTACAAGGTCATTCGTCGAAAAGAGACGGTGACGTGTGAATTAACTTTGTCAAAGGCGTCTGCAGACTGCCATCAATTATCCAACGATCTGGCCGGCTGGCCAACATAGGCGGAAAGTCAAAACAATTACATTGACATTTTGACAGCCGTGGCTCGTGGGACTCATTATTGCATTAATCAAACTCTAAGATATTCCTGCTTACAAAGAGCATTTTTTTATTGCAGAGAATACACTTACAGAGAGTAGGTTGAAATTACAGCTTACCAACCAGACCAGACTCCTATTTACACATAATATCAAGCCATCATCCAGAAGATAGAGTAGGGGCTGGGCCTTTACAGCCCCCCTTTAACCATTCTTCTAGTTTGGCTTCTCTGTCAGCCTTGAACATATCATAGTTTTCCGACAGATATAACAAATCCGGACTTGGCGAGCTTACATCTAGAGGATCATCTTCGTCTGGCTCATCAGCAGCTCGACCCGAAAGAGGCAGCTCAGAAGCACCCATGCCCGAAAAAGATGAACTTGCGCTAAAAGTCTGCATTGGTTCATCGGGATCGAGCTGTGGCCATTTGAAATTACTGGCTTTCTCTTTCGCTGTCTTAAACACGGTTGAAATGTAACTGCCTTTATCGCCAACTTGGTCTGAGAAAACTCCGCTTCGACTCCAGGAAGCTGGCCCCCACGAGCCCATTCCTTTCATCTGATACGATGAATTTTGATTCTTGATTGGTCCTTTTTTTGGTTGTTTGGATGATAAAATAGCCAGAGATTTTCTTATGTCTTTGATCATCTCGTTAGCACTGGAAAATCCACAATCTTTCATCGACCTCATCACGGATATTGAATCCTCTAAATCTTCTGTGTGCAAAGTAGTTTCGTGCGACTTTGTTCCGACGTGTTTCTGGAGGGTCACAACATGTGGCACGGCATTTTGAGTATGCTGCTGAATGTAGAAAAGTCCAGCTGACGGCTCATTTGCCACAAACTTAATCATATCTGCCATGGATTCCGTTATCTCAACAAAGCCATCAACAGTGGAGATTTCATGCATCTTTTCACAAGGAAACACAGTACATTATTGGGTTAGTAATAAAATTATAATTTCTTCAACTCACAATTCAGATTAAACTGCCAGTAAGAAATGACCAAGACAGCAGAAAAAACTGAAATAAATCAAACTAAACGATTTGAATTCTCCAGATAGAGCATTTGTTCGGATAACATCAATGGTGAAGATAGTTGAAGCTAGATCCACTTTTCCAAGCCAAAACTTCCAACAATATAGTCTATGTTAACTTGTGAACAGATTGTTTACAAAATCAACAGCCTTTCTCACTAAATGCAGCTCATTCTAAAAGCAGCCGAGTTTAAGCTTCACCAACAAAATTCACAATGCATCAATCTTGGTTACTCAAATGGTAAAGAATCAATGCTGAATTTCCAGGAGTCCAACAATAGATCATCGTGTTTTTAGCTTTTATTTTCTCTTAATCTTTCACGACGCTCAATAAAAAAATAACTATTAAACAAGTGTTTCTAATGCATCAAATTATACGGAACCAGTACTCACAAAGATTAAAAAAGAGTAAATCAGGTGCAAAACAATGGAAAACCCCAAATTAAAACTCACGATCTGTGAAGTTTTCGCATAGTCAGAATATGAGCACAAAGGGTCATACAGGTTTCAACCAAGTAAAAGACAATTCAACCACAATCATCTGCATTTCCATCATAAACACTTGGAATGCAAAGTATAATCGATTCCTAAACTCTGGTATTCAAGAGCATTGATCGTTTCTCCACTAGAGAAAAAAGGTATCAGTTTTTTCAGACAGAACCTCGCTCTCTCACTCCACAATGTAAATAAGAGATGGGTCCCCGCAAAATTAAAGGTCGATCTAAGTACTCAAGCTTCCCGCTCCAGAATTACCAACTAGAAAGTTAAGAATTCCCCTTTTTAAAGCACACGGAATATAAATTTGCGTTCCGAGAGTCTGATTACGAAGATCCTAAACACGGTTGCATACTATGATTTTACAATCACGCAAAAATAAAAACAGAAATCGCATAGATAATAAATCAAATAATGAAGGAATTGGATAATTTGACAGCCGAATTACAAAAATAATAAAACAAGGAAACAATGCAATGGACTCGACCGAAGAAGTTACCAAAAAAGCGAAAGAAAACTCCTTTACCGGCGTTGTTTCCCCAAAACCTCCAAAATCTAACTTCTCGATATCGTTGACGTGAAAGAAACTTCCACACAACAGGGTCGAAGCAGAGGGATGAGCAGGCGACAAAGAAAGGAGAGGTGGCTGCAAATGATAAATAGGGTAATATTCAATTTAATCATTGAAATAATGGGTGTTGAACAAAACCATCTTCGATAAATTTTAGAACTATATAAATCTTGAAGTATAAAAAAGTTCGAAATAAAACTTGTCGCCAATCTCTAAGAACGACCCATTTTTCTTGATAAAAAATATATTATACGATATCCAAGTTTATTAAAAATTTTACCACATGTTTAGCATATCATTAGAAGATAATTTGAAAGGTTTCTTGATTTTTCAACACTTGTACGATTTATTATAACTGTTGACGTCTAATTTATAGAATATTGTTTAAAAAATTATAATAAATTGTACAATTATTTTAAAATTACGAAATTTTTCAGATTATCTTTTCATGATATGCTGAAAATATGATAAAAATTTCAATATCCAATATCATTTGCTCTATTTTTGACCGTCATCGCCGGTTACATTTAATTACCATAAATTAAATTTAAAAAAATTCATAGTGACTATCTGAAAAAACATAGCAAACAATATTATATAAAATAGATGTCAAAAAATCACGAAACCCTCCAAATTATTTTTTAATGATACGTTGAACATAGAAATTTTTATATCATTTACTATGTTTTTTTGCTGATAACGGAGGGTCACCACCCTCGATCTCACTTGGCAGTCAGATCGGCCTCCCGATGTTGAGATTGGGGGGCTTACAAGGTTTATTTCGAAATTTTTTGATACTTCGAGATTTAGATCGTTCTAAAATTTATTGAAAATGGTTACTTTAATGTTTAAATTGAATATCATCTTAATAAATAAATACATTAATTTATCTTTTTTTCTTGTCTTTCAGATTCTTATAAAATCATTATCATTGGGGTAGAGTATTGTCGTTGTCAAAATCTATTAAATTTTCCTTCTTTTGTTACCATAAATTTTGAAATATAAAAATTTAACATTAACATTATTATAGTAATGTTTATAGAAAATACAATTTAAATCATGCCCTTTGTAATTATTTTAAGTGGAAATCATATTTTTTTAAGAGTAATTATCACTAAAAATCCTAATCCATAAGGTCAATGACAAAACAAATTTTAAACAATATTCGTTGACAAAACAAATATCAAATTATCATTCGCTAGCAATCCAACCCTTTAGTTGTTCGCATTCGAAATAAGTGCAAAACACGTTTGAGAATGGACGACATCAGCTTCACGCTGTCGACTGCAGCTAAAATGCAATCGTTCGCAGTTATAATGCAATCGACCACGTCTTGAGAATTAACTTGTTAATATAAGATAATTTAATGTTGATTTTGACAATAATCTTAAAGTACTATATTTTTTTTTAATTTTTTATTTTAACAAATATATAATTGTCATTATTTATCATAACTAAAAGGTTAAAGTTTATTTTGGTGAAAAAAAGTTAAAGCTGTTCGCTGCTAAACTTTCTTTGTTATCATAAAGGAAATGATAACAAGCCAATCTGTTGAAGAGATGATTAACGTTCACAACTTCAACCGTCTGTCTCTTTCTCTGCACATGATCTCTTCCCTCATTGCTTCCCGCTCTGTCAAAGGAAAAAACGGACCATTCAGCCGATAATATTTGATAAAAATGAAGCCCGGAATTGGAACAAATCTCACGAGCATTTGATGATCCCCCATGATTTCGTCTATTAGCTCTTGCAGCGCCACATCGGCACTGTTCGGAACAAGAGCTGCAAAAACGGCTGGTTCCAGTCCTGCATCATTTAAAAAGTCGCATAATCTCGACATTCTCGTACCCTTTTGTCAAATTTTTATTAAAAACTATGGATTTTCATGGAATGAACATGGAAAGTAATTACAGAAGAAGAGAGATATAACCTGTTTCTGGAAAAGCATCAATGAACATCATCATCTCCTCCCCAGTAAGTCCGGACAGGAAACAAATCCTCGGCAGTGACTTCGCTATCTGCAGAAATACGATGGAAAGATTTTTTTGCTCATTAGCAGCCTTTTGATCCAGAAGAACTATTTCGTAAAAAATACTGAAGACAACTTATGCAGGATTCGAGATAAACATGAAAATGAATGATCTTGCGGAAAATCACTGAGATGCAGTGTAAGTTCAAGTGAGAAATCATCGACCTTTGTGCTTTCGAGATTCTGCCGGCTTCTATTCACGGCTTTCCAAAGGGATTGAGTAATCATATCTTCAGTACAAAATATGACCTGTAAAATGTAACATCGATCGAGTAAATTCACGTTCTGCCATCAACATAAGCAATCGGTGATCGTGTTCATTTCATCCCTCCAGCGCGATAACCAAATGAACGAAATTAAGAAATTTTTCAAAGTAAAACAAACATAAATAAGAGATAATTACCTGCATGAACTCACCATCCAAATCCTTCAACAGTTGTTGTATCTGCACTTGAAAAGGAATGGATTGTTAGTTTGTTAGAAACATCGGTCATAGCCAAATGCAGGAAAACGACGAATAAAAGCAGTCTAAAAGGATCAAATGCACAGAATAACCACACAACGAACAAAGTGTTTTCCGAAAATACGATGGACAAAGCATCGAACGCAAGTTGAAGAACACGAGAATATTGAGCTGTACTTCATTGAAAAGCTTTGGAAGTAAAGATTAGACAAGAAGTAGATCATTATGCATTAAACACTACTGTTTAGGTGGATAAACATTCTACCTGCACAGCCTCCCCCTCTTCAAAGCCTAACAACAGTAACGCCTGCGAGAAAACCCCAAAGTTTGTCATTTTTATTATCTAGCTGTACCAAGATGCAGGATCTCAAACTACTCCTTCCCAATTCAAGTACTGTGCAAAAACAAAACTAACCAGGACTTACAGGAGGACCAAATCTAGGATCATCAGCAGTCAAAGGAACAAACTTAGAATCTTCCAGCAACTCATTTGGAACTCCTGGAGAGAAAAGAGATATCACAGAAGATAAATTCCAGTAAGGTGGCAGTATGAATAGGATGAACATTGAAAGTAGTTGTCTCCACCTCCATTCCTGAATCAAAGACCTCAGCTATTGGGAAGCCGTAAAAGTCAATCAGTATGCAACTATATAACAGAGTTGCAGAAAATGAAATCCAGCTAATCCAATTAATTTTCCAATTTTTTTCCGAGAAACAAAATACCGTCTCCGAGGACATCAACTCGCAACCTAAACGGGAACCCACATTCAAAAACCCAGTTGTGAACTAAGAGTTAGAAAGAATCAGACCTTCAGAAGATGCTCTGGAAGGTGGGGTTATCTTCAATTTGAGGGTAACAATAGAAGATGCAGAAGAAAGAGTCGAAGTCTGAATAGCCAGGAATTGAGCGCGGGAGAATGGAGAAATCATTCGCGCGCGAGAGCTTAGAAACTGGACCGCACAACAGTTGATACCAGACGCCATGAGAGCGCACTATCCCGTCTCTTCCCCGCTTCACACAGTGTGAGCCAACTCCCAGATAAACGGCTTTAGATTTTTTGGCTTGATTATTCCTTATATAATGAGGCTGCCAACTTGTATTCCAAACAAGCTTTAAAAAACCATGCTTTAGAAAGTAGAAAAGAAGACGATTCTTTTAAAACAGGAAATTAAAAACAGTGTCTGAATTTTTCAGTGGTTTCTCTCCAAACAACAAGTGAATTACGATGGGAATGGGACGGATGGGGAATACAGGGAGAGGAGAGAGAGAGAGAGAGAGAGTTGAAGTTTAAAGCTAAATACCAAAACTCGTGTGTTACAGCAAAATAGGGGTATGAACCAAGAATCAACTCTCACTGTTTTTCATCGATTTTGCTTCTAATTCTTGATCAGTTTTGAGCTCAGATGTTATTTTCATATCTTCACCAAGTAATCCAAAACAATTTGCATTTTTCAAGTGATGATATTTCATTGAAATATACACTATTTTATTAAAACTCAATTGTTGGGATCATCACGAACGCGACAGTGACGGAATATCAACGTCACTTAAAAACATGTTCTTAAATACAAAATCCAAGTGAAGTGGAATGAACATGGCTAATCTGCAATGCAATGCCGGACGAGCAATTGAAAGAATCAGCAACAAGTTATTGAGATTGAGCTTTCTGATACCTCACTCTATTGAATACTCTAAGCACATCAATCGTAAAGGCCCTCATCTTGCCAAATATCAACAAGAAAATCTACCATTTCCTGCAACACATTTGACATTCAAATTCACATTTGGCCGTAAGTCAGAAACATAAACCAAGAAAGAAAATACTTAAACCCTCGAAGTTTGCATGTAAATTATGATCATTTGTGCAACAAGAAGTCTCTCTCTCTCATATAGACATGCAAATCTAAATTGTTATCCCATCAAAAACTTAAAGCTAAGGAGCTTACAGGCAACGGAATGGGCTCTGCGAAAGGCTCGTTAGTTGAGAGAAGATCTTCGTAAGCCATTGACCAGCTGCAACAAAACAATCTTCCAATTACCTTCCCCTGAGTAGCTATAGAAAAGGAAATAGAAAAGAAGGGAAATAGATTCTCTTTCTATGATTGCAAAGGTTTAAGCACTCTCCATTAATAAAAATAACATAAACGTTATTATTATGCAGTACATATTCTCCACACTTGTTGATAAACGGGGAAGCAATTGTGTAAAACAATACAGCCACTCAAGTTCAAATACAAGGTTCAGTGTTTCAATAGATAACATGCTAAAGAATTTGACTGTTGATTTATGTTATGGACATTTCTACTTTTTTCAATTTGTTAACATTTACTTGGCTCTCACATTTATAAGCTAGGTATATTTCCAAAATTTCTAAAGTAACGACTGGCGGTTGACCATTAACAAGAGCTGCAAAAAATTCATCGTTCGAAAAAAAAGAAAGAAAGAAGGCTTTAACCTTATAATCGGTTCCCTAGTCATTCTTTGTGGCGGCAAACATTGATCGCCGACCCATTTTCTTCTACTCTCGTGCCAAACATATGCACCTACACGTAGGTTTGGAAAATCAATAAATATGGCTAAAAGAAAACAAATCCTTTGTTGTTGCAGAAAATGCCATAATGTTTGGAAGACATCAACCTCAACCAACAACCATGTTTAAGGAACAGCTCTGAGAATAGAAGTGGTTTGTTTTGTGTCTACAGGCAATTCGAGATTTTGTTTGTGTTTATGTTGGCAATTTCTCATAAGAAGCAGTGAATATAAACCCAAATATGGAAAATATAAAATAAATGCAAAGATGTTATCTTTGTTCATATCACAACATTCAACAGTATGTTATATGGAAAGGCTTTTACCTTGATTGACAAATATGAAAGGCTTCGTGTCTTTTCCTACGGAAGTTTTCTCTTCGATGGTGGACGGGGTATGCTCAAAAGGCTTCTTTTCATTGGGACGGGAAATTCCATTATTCAGTTCCATTTTCCTCAAACTCATCAACCATTCCCTTCTCTAATGGTTGTACAAAGAGTCCTTTCATAAATCTTCCAAAGTTTTAAGATCTCCAAAATAACTGCAAGTCATAATTAGTTCTTTTGCAGTTGTTTTAGTTCTGCAGAAGACGAAGACGGCAGTAGAAAAGTCGAATGAGAATGAATCGGTTTACTCTTAAACAATCTTACATTGCACATAAATACAGATTAACTCTATAATAGAATTCATTATAAGAAACTCTAGAATCATCCCGAAAACTAAGGTTTGCAATTAGATCTGGTCATAAATTTATAGAAACCTCAAGGATAAATCATCTACAACTGTCAAAAACTTGAGGAATCCTCTTCGTCAAACACACAGAAAGCAGTTTTAACGATTATTCGCAGCTGTTATGGTGGAGCTAACAAAACCATTATGCTGTATGCTGTCTATCTACACCTTACAAAGAATACAGAAACATTATTGTCGCCCAATTTTGGGAAAAGAACAAAGAGATCTCAGTTTCCTACCGTAGTTTGGAATGACGCCTAGATTTTTCAACTACAAAAAACCAACTGGCATAAAGAAGCTTCACTTAATGTAAAACTGGTCTGGTCTCAGCTTTTCCCCTTGATATAGAACATAAAAAACAAGGCCATCAATCAGCTTAATAGCGAAACAACCAAAAAAATGCAAAAGGGGAAAACGGACTTCCCAAAATCAAGAAGAAAAATAAATTGGTCTGAATTCACGAGACAACCAATGTCTTGAGATTTCTTCACAAGCAGGAATTACTAGCACCCCAAGTCTTCCAATATGAATTTCCCAATCGAGGTCTTACGGCTAAAATGCAACAACATTACAAAGGCAAAACATCGCAGCTGCAAGAAAATTTGAAAGAGCGACCGGAAAGAGAAAATACGAGACAGAACCCCAAGAATCAATGACTCCATTAGAGGATAAACCCAAAAACCTTGAAGAACAAAGATTCAAACGCAAAACCCAGCAATGAATCCCCCATTACATTCATCGCATTCGCTCTAAAAAGAAAGAAAAGAACTACCCATTTGAAATCGACAAATAAACATCACAAAAATCTGTCGTTCCAGCATAAATACTCGAGGAAATACCTCATTCTGCATTCCTCACCTACAGCAGAAGAAGCATTTGGATTTGTGAAGATTGAGACACCTAGACGCCTAATACGCAGAAAATGGCGTTTCTTCGTCGATTGATTTGTCCGTATTCATCATATAATTCCCACTTCCCAGAATAAAATTTATTCTGTATCAGAAATAATTAAAAAGAACAAAATCCAAACAACCAAATAAAAAACGTTTTGTCTGACATGCACAAATCACAAACAGAAACTAATATATAAATGTAATTACTGTTGGGTGCAAAGCTGTTCAGTCAAATCTTGACGTGCCGTGATTAACATGGAATTGTCGTTGGTTTGTAATGCAGAATGACTTTAATAGCCTCCACAAATGACCGAAAGAAGATTTAATGCAGGCTATATGGTATTTTCCAGCATTAATCATATTCGATAATTGTTTAAAGAAACAGACGCAGAAGATCAAACGATCATGAAAATGGCGGTTGAAATCTAATTCGAAGAACGGCAAGGAAACGCGGATAAGTTGTTTTCAGAGATTAGAGAGAGCTGGATTGGGAGAAGCAAACGTCATAAATTCCGAGTCTTGTTCCAACGCTGCCATTTCTGGTGCTTTCAAGGTCACCCAAGCTTCAATTCCCTGGCGCCTTTTGGATTCAGCGAAAACGGTGAGATTTCTGAAACTCGGACTGGGTTTTCCCATCACGCCGATCCAAAATGGGGACCCCCACCCGAAATCAACGTTTTTGAAGAAACTCGTCCAGCTTGTGAAAGCGAAGATGTCTGGTTCTTCCATGGCGAACATCTCTTCTAATTGGTTGAAGTAATCCGAAACAGCTTCGAACCCTTCCTCTCCTTTCAGACTTTGGAGATATTCATCGTCGAAGACAGCCACCGCATCGCTCATCAGACTTGCCAGATCGTGAAGCTCTGTTTTTGTTTCTGCTGGATTTGAAGCCACGGTTGCCCACCAAAAGAGATTTCCAGAAGATTCGCCAGACAAATCCGATTTCATTCGAGGTCTCATGTTTACTGCTTCTGCCAAAATCGAGGTCTTGGGAAACCCTGAAACTTTCATTGAAGCCGCCATGGCATGTTTCCAGATGAAACCAGTAAGGGTCCCAATTCGCGATGGTTTAGGTACCTTTTCGCTTGTTGCTTTAGCTCTTAGAGCAGTAATCTTCCTCGGACTAAACAAAAACAGCTTGGTGACATATTCGCCGTTCTGGAACCACAACCTCTCCATTAGACCTGTATAGTTTTCCGGCAGTGAAACTCTCGCCGGAAAAACAGAGGACCCCTGTTCTAAATTCGGACGCTCAATCTCATTATAACACCCACGAATTATAGAACACCATGACTCGAATAGAAGATTCAGAGTTGCAGCATCCGAGATTTTGTGGCATAAATTTGTACCCAGAGCTATTCCACCACAAGTGAATATGCTCACTTGGAAAACAACCATAGGTTCGTCTTCTTCTCCGTCTGCTCTCTTGCCAAAGGGACAGACGGGAAGAAAAAGGTTCAGAAGCTGCGTGTCAGAGCCTCTTAGAAACTCGACCATGGAACAGTTAACTCTAGCTTCATAGAATGGGACACCAGCATCAAAATCGTCGATGGTAAGATTGTTTTTTATTCTTCCTGAAAATGGGTAGAACAAGTTAAGCGTCTCAGCGAGGGCCTTCTTGAGGTTTACAAGCGTTTCATGGACTTTGAGCTTTGGATCAGAGAGTGGGTAAAAGAGAATCAGAGGGGCATAAGTTTTGGGTGTTAGCTGATCAAAAAGGCAGAGACTGTATGGTTGCAAACGGTGAAGTTCTGGTGTGGACGGTTTGATCACTTCCTTTGAAACGATTTTCACCTCCATTTTCTTCTCCATTTTACTGCAGAAAGTACTGGTTCGTGAATTTGTAGGAGGGGTTTCCTTGGGGTTGGCGAGCAGCAAGATAAATGCTGGAATCTGGATAGATTGGTTCGAGTCCCTAGGAGAGGTGGAAAGGTGACGCCTTTTTGGATAGCAGGACTTACGTTACTCTATATAGATCTGATTTCTGAACCTGGTTTTGAAAAAAATGACCACTTTTCTTCACCGTTTTGTTCGGCCATTGTTGAGAATCACGGAAGCTCAAGATTTGCAGTTAAGACTCATCCATTTATGTCCACGCTTTTGTAGTTTAGACGTGAAGTGCGAGTAAAGGCATCTCCTTTTGCGGCAGAGTTCTTCACTTTTTGAGTCATCTGTTTTTTTTACTATGTTTAGGCCTGATCTGAACTTCATGCAAGTTAATACTGTTCAATACTTTATTTATGCAACTAAATATTCAAAATTACATGTTTCTTAGATCGAAATCTTGGGATTAGGCTTGAGTTACGACAGCAGAGGCCATCGTGTTCATCCCGCACATGCTCCGACCGCGACAAAGCCTATAATATCCATGCTCGCCCCAGTGTTTTCCCCATGAATTCTTGATGATCCAATAGGGCTGATTGCTAAACCGAAGAATTGAGTACCCTTTCTCCCCATATCCCACGAGTAAAACTCCGTGGTTTAGCCACTTCTTTCCGCAAATTAACGGGCACGATACCCCTCGAATGTACGTCTGCATGAAGACTGCGTTCAATCCGAGTGCAACCGGACCGTGTCGGACTAAATGAGCCGCAATCTGATCTTCGTCGGTCGGGATGGTCATAAAATTTGAAACTTTAACGGCTATTTTACTCGAATCAAACTTGCATTCGCCTCGCTTTCCCAAGGTAAGGGTATGAATTTTCTTCTTCCAAACCTCCTGCTTGAATCAAGTAGTTGTACGCATTTGTCATGAGGCCTCCATGGCAGCCATTATCACAAGCAGTTTTGTCTGCTGCATCACACTTCACAAAATTGAGGATGATTAAATGAATTTTGAATTCTCTCAACATTAAGCTCTGTTAAATTAGTTAAAATTGAACCGTATTATTATCGAGAAAAGTAAGGAAAATGAACCGTATTGTCGCAATCAACGAGCTGTTGTTCACTGAGATTAAGAAGCTTTCCAGTCGCTATGAAATTGGCTCCTTCTACCACTCCTGTTGTACTGAACGCCCAGCATGATCCACACATACCCTGCGTTACAAATACAAATCTACTCACTATCTAGCCATCGTGTTTAACAGAGTCGATAGTAAACATTGACGATTACTGCAGTTTTTTTTTTTTAAAAAGAGGTGAAGGGGAGAAGAAACTCCATTAATGGCGTTACCTGCATCTTAACCTCTGTTACAGCTCCTTTTTCTCTCCAGTCAAAGCTTTCAGGCAAACCCTCAACGCTCATCCTCGTCTTATCCGTTCCTCCCTTCTGCAAACTCAAATCACTCAATCCATTTTTCCCACCTCTCATGCCCATGTACATGCGTTCGAACTCTTCTGAGGATAGATCGGAGAAAGGAGTGATGCCGTGGACCGCCGTTGGATCGAGAGCTTGGTGCTCTGCTGCTCTCACCATGTTTCCGGCGAAGATTTCTAACCGACGAAGGTACTCGTCTCTCGTCGGGTAACTCTTCCCGTAATTTTCCATGAAAATCTTGAACTTTTTCTCGTCACCCAGAAAACTTTCGCGGGTTTTCTTGGGAAAATGGTCCGTAACTTGGCGAATGACATCTTCGTCACGGTGAATACTGCCATTGATTCCAGGTAGAGAGACTTAATAAGCACGTTAACAATAATATAACGCCTAGAACGCATGCTAGTGTGACGGCTTCTCCCATCTTCTCCGATTGCAATGGCGGTCGTCTCCGACGTTTAAAAGCAGGACGGTAATGTATAGGTTCTTCAAGCGGTGGTCAACGAAGGTCATTCGCTGATGAGCGGACACGTGGAAAGCATGCACGAATGACTGTATATGTTTCTCCACCTAGAGCCTAGAGGGATAATGATGTAATTATCTGGAATTATTTTACGAAAATAAATAAATAAATAAAAATACAAATGCGTAAGCGAAACCGAAACCCCAGGCCACGCCCCTCACAGGCTAGGGTTTAATTGTGCGTGTCCATTCCATCAAAGGTCACGCAACGAAGGCGACGAGTGTTTTATCATTTCAATTCTCTGCCAGTTCTTAGGATTCTTTATTTCTGGTATCTGGTTTTGTCTGAAGCCTACACTTCCCTGTGCCTTTCTGTGTTATTTCTCGTTGATTTCGGTTGTATTTTGGAATTTAATTGCTCTTATTTTGTTGGATAGGAAAGACGTGTTTTGAGTGAGAGAGACGGTGGGATGGCTGAAAAGGAAGGGTATCGAATTTTCGTCGGAGGTTTGGCGTGGGATATTGATGAGCGTCAGCTGGAGAACGCGTTCAGCCGCTATGGCAGAGTGCTGGATGCCCAGGTACCAAATTTGGATTTTAACTTCGTGTTTTGTTTGCTTGGCAACTGCGAAAACGACGTAAATTCGAAAACGAGGTAACTTTCCTGAGATTATGTGCTTCTCAAGAAAGTCAATTAACATTGGATGAACTTCTGTTCATTTTCAAAGGAGTTTGTGAAATGATGCTGACTTGCAAGGTTTAAATGTTTCACTTGACTGTCATCTTCAGAATGCCCGCTGCCTGTTTTGACGTGAGAAATATCTATATGATTAAGGCTACATATTAGTCAAAGGTAGTGAGGTTTATCCACATCGTCGATATTACCTGCTTTTGACTGAGGAGATCCTCTTCTCTGGTTATGAAATCGGCTTATGATGTCTGAGATTTTGGTTTGAGCTATTGGTTGTTTGAATAGAATCCGTTTAATTGTCATTTGATTGGAACGAAAAGCAAGTTAACGCAGCTTCAATGGTCTGTTGAACTTGCTCCTTGTCTTGATAAATGTGCTATTGACTCTGGAGCATTTACCGGATCGCTACTTGCTAGTGTGGCCTTTCCTGCATAATTATCTATTACTGCCCGGAATCACTAGACATCTCCTTATGGAGTTATGATCCATTATCATCGGCCACCTTAGCCTATGCCTACTTATGATGGTTGTTAGAGTAACACCCAGTGGAACTGACTGTAGTCACCCAAAATTATGCATGTCGGGGGCCATTTAATCAATTTTCTCTGCATAATAATGATTAAGCACCACTACTGAATAATAAATTAATTCTATTCAGCTCAGCAGCAATTAACTGTTTTACCACGGAGTTTCAAAAACTAGAGTCCTAAGAGGTGCGAGTCTAGTTTGTGCATTCTGATATTCAATTTCCTTTGGATGTGCTGAAGCTGTGTGTTATTTGAGCATGTTCCAAAGATGCCGGGTTGGTATAACTTTGATTCGCTACCAATGCATGACATGCTGCTCATCAGAGTTCTTTATATTTATGGAGCTTGATTCATGCCTCTATCAAAAATGAGAAACATTACTGTGTGAGAGAAGTAGCTTAATTCCTTTCTCTGTTCTCAACAGTGTCTGAATGTTATCTTCGGTTTAGAATTGTTCCAACTGAAGGTTATTTGAAAGGAAGATACAGTTTTACTTGTTCCGATATTCTTGCCTAATGTCTTGTAATCTGGTTTTCTTGTTAGCTTCTTTTGTGAATCAGTTAGAGCTGAATAACATGATGTTTGAAATAAGATGAGTTGACTGTGAGTACAAACATGTTTAATGCCTCGATGATTATCTGCCAGAGTATCATTTGAGGGAGAAGGTTTTATTAAGTGGTAGTAATGTTTTGAATGAAAACCATGAGAATGGACCTTATAGAAGTGATAAAAACATGAGATATCTTACCAAGGAATACTGTTGAAAAAGTTTTCATTTTGGCGTGAGTTTACTCCTTTGGTTTGATCCAGAAAGCTGGGAGAGAAATTGAGATGGATCCTAAGTTGAGGTTGACAACTGGGTTAACAACTAGTTGTGGAAATGATGTACTTATTTGCTACAATGTAAGCATAATATCCTTTCAAGATGGACCTTGTTGTTTTTGTTTGAGATAAATGCGGTATCCTGCGTAGTGCTTTATGCTGGAAATATTACTGCAAGAGGTCTGAAATAGTACAACTTCTGATGATGACACAATCGGTTACAGATCATAGAGTTTTAGTTAAGAACACTGAACCACAGACACATTATCATGATGATTTACCCACCATCCATAATGTGTGAAAAGTAAGTTTTCATCCTTTTTAATTTTTATCGGTATCCTCAATAGTGTGCTTATTACTGCTACTTTCAGTTGAATAATCTTTTTATTATGACCACAAATTGGAAAAATATTCCTGTTCTTTGCTGATCTGCAACGGACATTTTGTGAGCTGAACAAATGTTTTTGTAACTCACAGATTTTGTGCCATTTTGTGGGTCCGTGCTGCATATTTCCAGTTATGAGCTAAATGCGTCTGCATTTCTGTGAATTTTTTTCCTTAATGGATCCAGGAAATTATTTTTTTTGCATGTACTGATATGCCTGGATGATTATGTTGCCTTTTGTCAGTCTATTGTTTAACCTATCATCTAGAATAATTTATGTACTTATGACATTTTATATATAGTGGGAGTTTGATTCATGGATTTTTTTTAATTCCATTTACTTAATGGACAGATGCAATTGCAATGTTACAGCCATTGTAGTGCTGGTAATAGGAGCAATGATGCACCGCCATGACTTTGTTTAATCTCTTATTTTTGGTGTTTCTGTAGATCATGTTGGAAAGAGATACTGGTCGCCCACGAGGTTTGGGTTTATTACCTTTGCAGATCGTAGGGGAATGGATGATGCTATTAGGGAGATGCATGGAAGGGAGTTGGGTGACCGGACTATATCAGTGAACAAAGCCGAGCCCAAAATGGGTGATGATGTGGAGCATGGTACTAGGGGTGTCTACAGATCTGGAGGCAGAGAAAGCTACAGGGGAGGTGATAAGCCTGCTGGGGAAGATGATTGCTTTAAGTGTGGGTGCCCTGGACATTGGGCTCGAGACTGTCCATCAAGCGGTGGGCGTGGTGGTTCATTTTCATCACGCCCTCGCTTTGGAGGGAATGGTGATCGTGGAGATCGCTTTGGTGACCGTCCGCGCTATATAGAGGAGCACTATGAGGAAGGACGATTTGGGGTAAGAGAGAATTTTGAAAGCAGAGATAACAGATATGGAAATCGTGGTCGCTTTGTTAATGACAGGTATTTGACTAAAGTTGCTAAGTATCTGATCCACTATTTTACTATTCCTATTTTCTTCAGAACATGTTATGGTGATATCAATATATTATCTTCTAAATCTTCCCCCTCATAGCATGTGTCTGTATAGATAATGAATTTTGTTTTGGAGGAGAATGAGCTAGATTCTTTTATCATTTGAATCAGAACATTTTTATCCTGAATTATGTAGAACAATAGCTACTTGCATTAAATATTTTAGAACTCTTGCACAATATTGTTATTATGCTTCCCATGTGCAATATTTCATCATCAGTTCCTGCAGGTATCCGGCTGGTGAAGATCACGTTTCTGGCAGCAGGTATGGTGGTGGGGATCGCTTTCTTCAAAATGGTTATGGGAGAGAGAGAGGCTACGAGAGGGAGGGTGGTCCACGTGGTGGCAATGTCCGGTACGGGAGTGGAGGTCCAGTGCGCGATGATAGAAAAAATTTCAGACACCGATCAGGTCCTTATGACCGGCCTAGCCGCGTAGGGCGCCCGTCTTCTTTTGAAAGGTATTAGTCTATCTTGTGGAGAGTTTTTATTAGTTGTGTGGATTATTACTCTTGGAGCATTTGAACTTTGTTAACTGGAAAGATGGCAGTGACTACCTGATTGCTCCCAATTAAGAGTTAAATCTATGTCATATTTAATCTCTCCCTCGCTCAATTCTCAGTCCTGAAACCCGATTTTTATCATTTGTGTAAAAATTTATATGTCAATCCAGTAAAATTCAAACCAAGTATCTTAGGTATGGAATGTGCTCAAACTCGTGCAAAATTATGTATTTAAATATCAGATTTCAGGAGATGGTGTAGATCGAGAAACCTACCCCTGTGCATCATTTCATGAGTTATGGTGGAAGCCGATCTTTGAACATCTCTTTCAACTTTTTAGAGACTACGACGTTGAAAATGATTGCTCAATTTTGATTTCCATTATCTACCTCGTCATCCTCCACGCCTACTTTGTGTGATTCGAGTGTTTGATCATGAAAAATTAATTTGACGTCCAAATGTTATTCCAATGCATATCATCGTGTTATGTTTCTTGGTACTTAAACCAACAATTTTGGATAGGCGAGTATCACAATTCATTGTCTAGGTGAATACATCTTCGGGTAGTCAATGAATTCGTGATCGATTTCTAAGTTTCGTCCTAAACCCGTTTCAAATTGCAGTAAAATACAAGACTTTTATTTATGAGATTGTCATTTAGGACTATATTTCTAGTGTTCCGACTAAACTTTATGTGCAACAAAGTCAAATGTTAGAAAATTTGCATTTCGAATGGATAATGCTACCAAGAAATTTGATATACTAGTTACTGTTGATCCATGTACGCGATTGGATCTGATTGATTGCCAACATGATCTAAATTCTATAATT
Source organism: Begonia masoniana (assembly GCA_022432975.1). Lineage (NCBI taxonomy): Eukaryota > Viridiplantae > Streptophyta > Magnoliopsida > Cucurbitales > Begoniaceae > Begonia > Begonia masoniana. Next base: position 2,646,118 of record CM039504.1, read on the forward strand.
GAGAATTGTATTTCGTGTTAAAAATAAAATAAAAAATAAAATCAGTCTTCGCCAGTCAACTGTGGGTGTGCCGTGTGGGACTCAGAGGCTCCACGTGTGTCTCCTCCAGTCCTTAAATTCTCCATTTCTCACACGCCTCATCCAGTCTTGAGTCTCCATACGTCGACTAACGACAATGGTGTTCGCCGAACTTGCCACCAGAACCGCCGGCGGTGGCCTCTCTGGTGTCACTGATTTTCAAACCTCGCCACAAGATCTATCACCAGCAGATGGTTCGTGATTTCTGCCTCGCTTCTTGTTATGTCCACCGCTGGAGCTACCTACATGTTCGCACTTTACTCCGGCGACATTAAATCCGCTCTGGGCTATGATCAAACCACGCTGAACCTTCTTAGTTTCTTTAAAGACTTAGGTTCCAACGTCGGCATTCTTTCCGGGCTTATCAACGAGGTCACTCCGCCGTGGGTGGTCCTCTCCATCGGCGCCGGACTTAACTTTTTCGGTTACTTCATGATTTGGCTCGCCGTAACGAAGAGAATCAAAACGCCGCAGATATGGCATATGTGTTCTTATATCTGCATCGGAGCAAATTCGCAGACTTTTTCGAACACCGGTGCGCTCGTCACATGCGTGAAGAATTTCCCGGAGAGTCGAGGAGTTGTGATAGGACTTTTGAAGGGCTACGTCGGATTGAGCGGCGCCATCATTACGCAGCTCTACTATGGATTCTACGGCGAGGATCCAAAAGCTTTGATTTTGCTCATCGGGTGGCTTCCGGCAGCCATTTCCGTTGCTTTTCTTCGAACAATTCGGATCATGAAGGTTGTTCGACAGCCGAATGAGCTCAGAGTTTTCTATAACATGCTTTACATTTCTCTGGGCCTCGCTGGATTTCTGATGATGATGATTATCATCCAGAAACAAACGCAGTTTAACAGGATCGAGTACGGAGGAAGTGCGGCGAACTGTTCTTTTTATGCTCTTTCTTCCTCTCGCAGTCGTCGTTTTCCAAGAGTATAGCATATTGAAATCGGAGAAGTTGAAATCAGAAAATAACCCTTCTCCTGAAACCGCCATAGCCATTGCTTCTGCAAATCAAAATCAAGAACCAGTACTGAAAGAGAAAGATAACCAAAAAACCGGTGAAATTTCTTGCTGGAAGACTATCTTTAATCCACCTCAAAGAGGAGAAGACTTCACGATTCTTCAAGCTCTCCTCAGTCTCGACATGTTTATTCTCTTCTTCACAGCTTTATGCGGAGTAGGAGGAACTCTCACCGCCATTGACAACATGGGTCAAATCGGAGCTTCTCTAGGGTACCCTAAGAACAGCATAAGCACATTTGTTTCGCTAATTAGCATATGGAATTATCTCGGCCGAGTCGTCTCCGGCTTCGTATCGGAAATATTCCTAACCAAGTACAAGTTCCCTCGCCCTCTATGCTCTCTCTAACCCTTTTACTCTCCTGTTTAGGACATCTTCTTATTGCTTTCGACGTCCAGAATGGCCTCTACTTCGCGTCAATTATAATCGGGTTCTGCTTCGGAGCTCAATGGCCTTTAATTTTCGCCATAATATCGGAACTGTTCGGCCTGAAACACTACGCCACTCTCCACACCTTCGGGGGAGTAGCCAGCCCCGTAGGGCTGTATGCCCTAAACGTAAAGGTTGCCGGCAATTTATACGACAAAGAAGCTAGAAGACAAATGGCTGCTCAGGGATTAACCAGAAAGGCCGGGGAGGAGCTGAAATGCATTGGAAGAGAGTGTTTTGGATTATCTTTCATTATAATGGCCGCTGTTGCTTTGTTGGGTGCTTCTGTTTCTCTTGTTTTAGTGATGAGGACGAAGAAGTTTTACAGGAGTGATATTTACAAGAAGTTCAGGGAAGAAGAAGAAGACAGCAAGACAAAGGATGACTGGTGAGAATGAGATCGAGTTGGCTGGAAATGGCGTGGGACCTCATGAAATTAAGAGGGGATAGGCTTTAGCCACTCATCAATAATTTACAGTGTTTTTAGTTTCCTATCTTTGTTTCCAGATATAGAAGATGACAAAAAAATTGAAATTCATGGACTCAAGAAATTACAAATTACTAGTCTTAATTTTTTATTGAATTCGAAGATAACCTAGCTAGTCATACGTACATGATCGTTCGAGAAGTGGGTCAAAAAATACACAACTTAGGCGTAATAAATAGATCTGAACGTATTGAATTGTATCGTAGTACTTATAGCAAACATTTGCATCCAAGTTGGAACTACAAAACAAAGAGAGAAAAGTACATTTGAGTTGAAATCGATGAGCTTACACAACTTTGTCTCATCCAATAAATGCACTTCACATTAACGTGTGAATTCGTCAATCTCTACGCCTCACTTGTTCTTGTTCTGCATGTCGGGCATTTAATTAAATTATTGATGGTATTATTTACACCATTTATTGATAATTTCTTCGTGTATTATATGCTTCCTCGTTGAAATGCCGACTGTGTCCATCAATGGTTGTTTGGGCGTTTTCAATCACAAAGGTCGTGTCCCTATATATATCTATTTTCTATTGTCACATCTTAGTCAATTTTAATAATTAAATTTGTGATTAAGCAACTTATATTTCATTGGGAAGATCAAGGGAACTAGTTGCATAAACTCGGAATAGAAACTAAATAATAAATAAAAGGAAAAAGTTCAATTTAGCCCCCAACGTATGGGATCAATGGTCAATTGGCCTACAACGTTTATTTTTTACCCAATCAGCCCCTATTGTTCACAGCCATTTGCTATTCGACCACTCCTATCAATTTTCACTGTTAAATTTGACACGTGTTCTGCATGTGCCCTTCAAAATCCCTTAACTATTCTTTTTTCCCCTTCCCTCCCTCCTCTCTCTCTCCTCTATCTGAAACATCAAAGGCACCACCCAACGGGACACTTTAGTCTGCCTCACGCAGTGACGGAGCCTGTGTGGTTGGATGGATACGTCGTGTCGAAGAATGCTTCAGTTAACTTCAATTCTTCTCAGATGAACTGGGACTCGAAGCTCTGGGAAGCTCCCATGGAGTTTAAGCTAGAGTGGTTCTTATACAGTGAGAACGAAATTGTAGAGGAAGTATTAGACATAACCAGGAGTAAAGAGATTAAGATGATGTCGTTTGGAGCAGGAAGGAGAATTTGTCCTGCTATTGGTTTGACGATGCTTCATCTGCAAGATATTAGGCATCATAAATTCTTTGCAGGAGTCTTAGCTCTCATGGCTGCAAAGTCTCTTCTGAAGGGTCCAGGTCTAAGTGATACCACATTACTATTTTTATCGTCTCTCCTGGAGCTGCAACTCTAGCCAGTTCACCGAGAAACTGTAAGTTTAAGACAGAAACAGAAGAAAAAGAAAAGTGGAAACTGAAATGTGAGATCGTCGCATAGAAAGAAGATGAAGACACGAAAGAGAGAACCTTAGGTTTGTCAGGCATGTGTTCGCCACTCTCCATAGACCAGAGCAGATCAAATTGGTCTTTTGGAAATGGCTGTGCTAGGTCATCTGCAACTTGAAATGAAACTTGCAAATCACACATCATATGAAGCCCAAGCATTATCAGTTCAGAAAGGGTGTTCTGGAGGGAAGTAATGATAAATACACTATTGGCTAATCCTTGGGCAGCAGCAAGAGCGTTAGCCCTTTGCACTTTGTTGAGCTCCGACTTGCAAATAGGACTCAAGAACTCGAAGAAGACCGTTAGTTCCCGGGTGACACAAAACCGACAAATCCGAGAAGAAATAATGCAAACGAAATATCAAACGTGCTCGGAATTTAACGAAATTTTAGGTGAGTCTTGTAAGTGAGTGAGATGTGTACTGGTGAAAAACGTGGTCCAGAATCATTGAGATGAAGGATTTATGGAATGTTTTCCAAGAATTGGTCAATGAGTGCTTCAATGGAGCTTTTGGCAAGAGTTTTCTTCCAAGGACGAGAACTTGATTCAAGGAATCAGTTCAGCCCTTGTTGCTTTCCACTCTCAAAAGAATGGAGAAGAAGATGACAAATCCGTTCTTACAAGCTATCAAGCTTGAAAATCGTTTTGGGGGCGCAACCCCTCGGTTGTTGTCAACCGAACTTACCTTGGATGCTCCTTGCTCCAAGATTCTTCTATTGAGAGAGAAATCCGTGGGTGCTCATAAAAATCAGCTAAAAAAAATTACAAACACTAATGCTATGAATATATAGACCTAATGGTGGAATTGGGTTTGAGCTTGGGCTTGGGCTTGGGCTTGGGCTTGGAGGGGGATGATGGACCATCATTTTGGCTTGAGCCATGTATTCACTTCAATGGGCCAAAGCATAAACCAAGCCACCAACTAATCCGAGCATTCATCTAATCCTAATATTCATCTAATAAAGTTTAAACAAGAAGGCCAACGTTTGCCAATAAGTTGGGCTTGGGCTTGGGCTTGGGCTTGGGCTTGGGCTTGGGCTTGGGCTTGGGCTTGGGCTTGGGCTTGGGCTTGGGCTTGGGCTTGGGCTTGGGCTTGGGCTTGGGCTTGGGCTTGGGCTTGGGCTTGGGCTTGGGCTTGGGCTTGGGCTTGGGCTTGGGCTTGGGCTTGGGCTTGGGCTTGGGCTTGGGCTTGGGCTTGGGCTTGGGCTTGGGCTTGGGCTTGGGCTTGGGCTTGGGCTTGGGCTTGGGCTTGGGCTTGGGCTTGGGCTTGGGCTTGGGCTTGGGCTTGGGCTTGGGCTTGGGCTTGGGCTTGGGCTTGGGCTTGGGCTTGGGCTTGGGCTTGGGCTTGGGCTTGGGCTTGGGCTTGGGCTTGGGCTTGGGCTTGGGCTTGGGCTTGGGCTTGGGCTTGGGCTTGGGCTTGGGCTTGGGCTTGGGCTTGGGCTTGGGCTTGGGCTTGGGCTTGGGCTTGGGCTTGGGCTTGGGCTTGGGCTTGGGCTTGGGCTTGGGCTTGGGCTTGGGCTTGGGCTTGGGCTTGGGCTTGGGCTTGGGCTTGGGCTTGGGCTTGGGCTTGGGCTTGGGCTTGGGCTTGGGCTTGGGCTTGGGCTTGGGCTTGGGCTTGGGCTTGGGCTTGGGCTTGGGCTTGGGCTTGGGCTTGGGCTTGGGCTTGGGCTTGGGCTTGGGCTTGGGCTTGGGCTTGGGCTTGGGCTTGGGCTTGGGCTTGGGCTTGGGCTTGGGCTTGGGCTTGGGCTTGGGCTTGGGCTTGGGCTTGGGCTTGGGCTTGGGCTTGGGCTTGGGCTTGGGCTTGGGCTTGGGCTTGGGCTTGGGCTTGGGCTTGGGCTTGGGCTTGGGCTTGGGCTTGGGCTTGGGCTTGGGCTTGGGCTTGGGCTTGGGCTTGGGCTTGGGCTTGGGCTTGGGCTTGGGCTTGGGCTTGGGCTTGGGCTTGGGCTTGGGCTTGGGCTTGGGCTTGGGCTTGGGCTTGGGCTTGGGCTTGGGCTTGGGCTTGGGCTTGGGCTTGGGCTTGGGCTTGGGCTTGGGCTTGGGCTTGGGCTTGGGCTTGGGCTTGGGCTTGGGCTTGGGCTTGGGCTTGGGCTTGGGCTTGGGCTTGGGCTTGGGCTTGGGCTTGGGCTTGGGCTTGGGCTTGGGCTTGGGCTTGGGCTTGGGCTTGGGCTTGGGCTTGGGCTTGGGCTTGGAGGCACAACACACTTGGACAGAGCTCAAGGTGATGCCTTGACATTTGGCCCTATATTTCCTGGCCAAGTATCTTGAGCTGCCTCCTATCCCACACCCGATGTCAACTATAGTTTCAGGGCTCTTGCTCTCACCTTCAGAGAAAGCAAATGAAAGCCATTCATTTCTCACAAACCACACAGATAAATACAACCAAAATCCTCGAGTATTCAACTAAGTGGACGCAAACAAATAAGCAACAGAGAAACATACCGAAAAGGCCAGAAAACCAGAGCGCCTCTTCAATCATACAGATCTATGCGAGCCGGTGGTTGGAAACGGAGACAGAGGCGTCGAGATCATAAAACCAACGGTGCATGTGGTCACCCAAATATTTTCCCATAAACCAGAAGACTCGTTGTAGAATTCAGCAATCCCCTTGCAAAGATTGGCCTCTGAGGTGAGGGCACGTGTCGCAGCCATAGGGGAGAGGGAAACCTAGAAGAGGCAGAGGGTAGAGAAAAGCGGAAAAGGGCAGTCTTGGGCAGGGACGAAGAGAAACGTGGAAGGGAGAGAGAGGTGGAAAGAGCGGCGACAAGCATGGTGCGCTAAGAGAGAGAGAGAGCTAGGCCAGATGTAGACGACGGTATGGAGAAGGGAGAAGGCAGAAGCATCAGTGTGAAATGGATGTTTCAGATAGAGAGGAGAGAGAGAGAGAGGGAACAAAAGGGAAAAAGGTAGTTTAGAAATTTTGAAGGGCACGTGCCCAAATATAACGAAAAAATTGACGGGAATGTCGAATTGCAAACGACATCAACGATAGAGGCTGATTAGGACAAAAATAAATGTTAGGGGCCAATTGACTACATACATCGGGGTTAAATTGAACTTTTTCCTGATGATATTTCAATTAATTAATAACAGATCGAAATCATTTTCACAATTTCCAACCCAGCTCATAAATGCCAACTAATGATTAATGAAGAAGACGAATAGTCAATGCCATATTCCAAAGGGTCTTCCTGGAGAGAGAGAGAGAGAGAGAGAGAGAGAGAGAGAGAGAGAGAGAGAGAGAGAGAGAGAGAGAGAGAGAGAGAGAGAGAGAGAGAGAGAGAGAGAGAGAGAGAGAGAGAGAGAGAGAGAGAGAGAGAGAGAGAGAGAGAGAGAGAGAGAGAGAGAGAGAGAGAGAGAGAGAGAGAGAGAGAGAGAGAGAGAGAGAGAGAGAGAGAGAGAGAGAGAGAGAGAGAGAGAGAGAGAGAGAGAGAGAGAGAGAGAGAGAGAGAGAGAGAGAGAGAGAGAGAGAGAGAGAGAGAGAGAGAGAGAGAGAGAGAGAGAGAGAGAGAGAGAGAGAGAGAGAGAGAGAGAGAGAGAGAGAGAGAGAGAGAGAGAGAGAGAGAGAGAGAGAGAGAGAGAGAGAGAGAGAGAGAGAGAGAGAGAGAGAGAGAGAGAGAGAGAGAGAGAGAGAGAGAGAGAGAGAGAGAGAGAGAGAGAGAGAGAGAGAGAGAGAGAGAGAGAGAGAGAGAGAGTTATTCAATTAATATCCATGTGGAGAAAGTGTAGTTTAAAGTAAACATAATTTCTAATCACTCAAATCTTTCATATATTTTTAATTTAAATTAACATTAAATATATTGGGCATTAAATTTCCTTAAAATAAGAAATGTTTATGCTCATTTTTTTAAACTCTTTTTTTTTTTTTAAATTATAAACATCAAAAATAATTGGAGGAAATAGAAGAACATAACGTAAGGCAATGGGAATCACGATAGAGAAAGAAACAGTGACAGAATCAAATTAAATTGAATGCCTATTAAATTTATAGGAAATTTATTTAGTAGCTTAACATTTCCTCGTCCATTATTAGACCAAATTTTATAGTTCCCTAATTAATCTATCTTAATTATGTTAAATATCACTAATTGTTGTCTAGTAAGACTGAAATGTTGCAGTTCATTGGTACTAATGATAAAACTAGTCGTGCCAAATAAACTGTAAATGAGGAGAGAGAAACATGTTTAGATAAGACAATTAATGGAAGGTCAACCATGAATTTGGCTTTATTAAGTTGCTTAATAATTATTTATTATTTTCGTTGTTTAATTTGTACAAGAATCAGATCAAACACGTAGTACCTCGCTATTCACATGCATCTTACTATATTTCATAAGATCACATTGAAATTGCCACAGCTCATCATACAAAGTCAAAATTCAACGAGAGGCGCATCATCCTAGGTGTTCTTATTTTCAAAATCTCCAATTCTGATTGGATTTCGGTCAACGTCATTTTCCCTTTCAACGGCTGAGATTAAACTACAATATTCGATCCAGCAAAGAAGAATATTCACGAGTTTGTAGTTCACCAATATCTCTCTAATTTAAAAAATTCACAACGCGACTAGCATTACACATTTTGTTTTCCATATGAACATTATAAAAAGTGTACACATTTAGTCACGTATGTCTACTATCTACATATTTAAATGCAATAATTACACGTTTATGAATAATATATTTCTAAGAATATAGTTATTGCGATCTTAATTATAATACTTTGATAAATCAAAATAACAAGATAGTAGAATTGAAATTTGTTAAAAAGATAGGATTTTTTTAAGTGTAGTAGAATCCCAACTGGATCTATGAATTCCCACCATGTAAACTGCTTCAACAAGCTTATATAATCAGACACAGAGAGGGAGAGATTCACAGCCATTTGGAGAGAATTCCGAAGAAATTATTCCAATGGAGTCCTCTTCGTCCCCTAACGGAGGATGGACCAGATCTACTGCGAAAACCTTCGCAGTTCAGACACTGAAAGGGTCCTGGTTCATGATCTTCGCCACCTTCCTCATCATGTCTATGGCCGGAATTCCCTACCTCTTCGGGCTTTACTCCGGCACCATCAAATCGGTGCTTGGTTACGATCAGACCACGCTGAACTTCGTTAGTTTCTTCAAAGACGTCGGAACTACCGTCGGCGTCCTCGCTGGACTTATTAACGAGGTTACGCCCCCGTGGGCGGTGCTCGCCATGGGAGCAGTGCTCAACTTTTTCGGCTACTTTATGATCTGGCTTTCTGTGACGAAAAAAATCCCGACCAAAGTATGGCTAATGTGTTTATACATCTGCGTCGGAGCTAATGCGACGACGTTTGCCAATACCGGAGCTCTGGTCACCTGCGTGAAGAACTACCCGGAGAGACGAGGGGTGGTGATCGGAATTCTGAAAGGCTATATGGGTTTGAGCGGGGCGATTGTTACTCAACTGTACCATGCGATTTACGGAAACGACGCGAAGACTTTTCTTCTGCTTCTCGGGTGGCTACCGGCGGCGGTTTCCTTCGTTTTCTTACCGACGGTGAGAATTATGAAGGTTTCTCACCAGCCAAACGAGCTCAAAGTTTTCTATAATTTCCTTTATATTTCTCTCGGCCTTGCTGGGTTTATTATGCTCATGATTATTCTGCAACAAAAATATTCGTTTACTCACGGTGGTTACAGCGGAAGTGCGTCAATGGTGGTTTTCCTTCTCTTGCTTCCATTGGCAGTCGTTCTTTACGAAGAATACAAGCTTTGGAAGAAGAAGATGTTGGTGGTAAACGACCCTTCGCCGTTAACCATCGTCGCCCAAGAAGCCAAAAACTCTCAAATTTTTCACGAATCAAAGGATGTTCTGATCAAATCAAGCTCAGAAAATCTGAAACCAGCACATAAATGGTGGGAAAACGTGTTTAAACCTCCACAAAGAGGAGATGACTTCACGATTCTCCAAGCTCTTTTTAGCTTCGATATGCTTCTTCTCTTCATCGCTACCGCATGTGGAGTAGGAGGAACGTTGACCGCCATTGATAACCTCGGACAAATCGGAGCTTCCTTGAATTACCCGAAAAAAAGCATAAGCACCTTCGTCTCTCTCGTGAGCATCTGGAATTATCTCGGTCGAGTTTTCGCCGGTTTCTCTTCTGAAATGCTACTGACAGAATATAAATTCCCTCGTCCATTAATGCTCACCTTCGTCCTCCTCCTTTCCTGCGTCAGCCACCTTCTCATCGCCTTCGACCCGCCCGGTGGCCTCTACATCGCCTCCATTCTCACCGGTTTCTGCTACGGAGCTCAATGGCCATTACTTTTCTCCATTGTTTCTGAACTTTTCGGACTCAAATACTACGCTACTCTCTACAATTTCGGATCCGTGGCTAGCCCAGTTGGACTTTACGTCCTCAACGTGAAAGTGGCAGGATATTTATACGACAAGGAAGCTCATAAACAGCTTTCTGCAGCGAATTTGGTCAGAAAAAAGGGCGAAGAACTGGTTTGCAATGGGGTCAATTGCTTTAAATTATCTTTCATTATAATCACAGCCGCGACGCTGTTTGGGACGTTTGTTTCTCTGGTTTTAGTGATGAGGACGAAGAAGTTTTACAAAAGTGACATTTATAAGAAGTTTAGAGAGGAAGAAGCTAAGCTTTCTGAGTCGTCAATGGCGGACTCTGATTCTAACGGTCTGGTTCAGATGCAGAAATATGGAGAAAGGGATGGAAGAGAATACAAGCATTGAGGAAACGACGTGTCGGTGCGGGTTGCTCTCCCACAATGTAAATTGAACTTATAAATTGAGGCTCGAGTTCAAATTTAATTATTGAGATTAAAGTCCGATTCAACGAGCAACTGGGAGATCAAACGGTGGCTAAAACAGTCTTTTCCTCAACCCCCATACAATAATTACAGAAATAATGTCACGCTTCTACCTTCTCATTTCTCTCCATCATCGCTGCGATATTAATGTATTTTATATTTATATATATTTTTATTTCTAATTAAAATATTTATGAACTGTTACCAATAAATTAAAAATACTAATTATTATCTCGATTAATATCTTCTCGTTATATATTAATTTTGAATTTTACAAATGATCTTCGACATTGTGTAATTTGTACAATTTCATTATTAATCAATCTAGTTAAGTTATATTATATTTGGTTAATTTATGGTGTGACATAGGCAAAAATTAGTTATGAAAATTAATTTACGGCTACCACATACTTGCCTAGCAAAATCATTAGGTTTTCATAATTCTTTGAATAAATACGCGGTATAAGAAATTCTTGTGGGATGTTGCAACAAATAAGTTGTATCGGCACATCTTTTACACCAAAAATTAAAATTTATTACACTTTTATAAGTCATTGTTTTGGTCGATAGATATGAACCTACTATTAATCTCCACAAAAATATGTTTTGGAACTACTTACTTGAGAAAAAGTATTGATAAACGATATTTCATTAAGGTCGTTTTCTTCCTTCAAATTGCTTATCTTCTTCTTTGTTTTCTTTTCTGCAACTTGTGCTCATACCCATGAAAGCTTTCTGCAATGTCTTTCTCGTCTTTCTTCCGTACTAGATTCTATTTCTAAACTTGTTTACTCGCAAAAAAACTCATCACGTTCTTTTATTCTCAACCTTCTGATCTAGAATCTTAGATTCACAACTCTGACCCGTCCTATACCTTTCGTCATCTTCACTCTACTTCATGTTTCTCACATCTAATTGAGAATCGTTCTGTTAACATCGATCCAGCGTTGATGACGTTATTGGCCTGAGTATACTTTCGAAGCATAACTCCATAACCACTGCCACTAAAGTGGTTGCCAATGCCGAAAGTCAGGCAAACTCTTGCAAGAAAACCAAGAGTGTTAATTTTTTTTTTTTTTTTTACCAATGTTGTAGTACAACTTCTCCGTTCGTGGAGTCAGATCGAACCCATGTTGTTCGGTTCGCTATGTCGGGTGATTTCTCGAAGGTTTATCATGTCGACGATGATAAAAAGAACGTAAGAGACGTAGGACAGTGTAACAACCCGGCCCACGTACATCGAGGGTTTACACCGAGCTGTGCGGCCCACGTACATCGAGGGTTTACACCGCCACGTGGCAGCCACACAGGCCCACCATGTGTACTCACAGAACTTTCCCCTCCCTGTAGGTTATTTTTGCCTTCCTCCCCACTCGAACCCAAGACCTCAGGGTTAAGTACCTGGGCTACAAGTGAGGAGTACCACTTGAGCTACTGCAGAGATCGATCGCTGCACTTGCTGCAGCAAGCAGCGATCAGTCGCTGCACATAGCAGCGACTGGTCGCTGCCCATTTTTGCCATGGGCCGGACTGTTTTGCCCTCCACTTTATTATTTGTTTCTTTAATTGTTTTATATAGTTTTAATTAATGTATTTCCTTTGTTTTAAGTTGTTTTAAATGGTTTTTAAAGTTAGATTTTAATTCCGATTTCGATTCTTGTTTCGATTTCGGTTTAGGTTCCGCCTAGAGTTTAATTAAAGATATTAGGTTTAAAAAAAAAAATATATGGTACGGATATGGGGTACAGTATTAGGGACGTTACAGACAGACCTCATCGTCATGGTTGTCACTCTGAACACGATCATACAAGAAAAATAGAAGTGTCGTATTTGATTTTTTGAACTAGTGGTTGATTGGAGATCTTGAAGATTAGGAAGTTTGAGAATATAAAAAGTAGTTACTTCGAAATCAAGTAGCTTTAGATATGGAATGACGAGATAAGTAATCACAACAAACAAGAAATATATTCCTAAAGTATTGTAATCCGATTTGATTATATTGGTGGCACTTTCCTAAAATAATACACGGAGTGTCACACAAACCGAATTGATTATATTTGCGTTACCAACCTTTTGTCTCTTTATTTTTTGCACTTTATCATTGTCCATTATCACGATAATTAATTGGTGTCCCATGAAGTGTTCCATCTACATTAGGGCATGAAGTAACTAACCTTGATCTTACAATTGGTATCAGAGTAGTTCACTTATGTTTCTTAAGCGAGATCCACGGGATTTGATCTTGGTATAATGGACTCTATGAAGGAATGATGTTCAACTATGCGTCTGCCACTATTGGATGGAAGTAACTATGTATACTAGAAGGCCAGGATGAGAGCATTCATCAAGGCTATCGATGAGAAGGCTTGAAAATCAATTTTAACAGGATGGAATCATCCCACGACTACTGACGAAGGAGGTGTCATATTTCTTGAACTACTGGCAACCAGTAATTCAAAGGCACTTAACGCTATTTTTAATGGTGTTGACCACTCATTTCAGGCTTATTTCAACGTGTGAGTCAGCTAAAAGAGCATGAGAAATTCTCCAAACTACTTATGAAGGAACATCGGTAGTAAAACTATCAAAGATGCAAATGTTCACGACAAGGTTTGAAAATTTAAAAATGCATGAAAAAGAAAGTATTGCCGAATTCAATGCCAAACTATGTGATATAGCCAATGAGGCATTTGTACTTGGTGAAACCTGAAGGATCGGTATTGTCTAAGAGGGGGGGTGAATTAGACTTTTTAATTTTAATTACGAGTCTATCTAATTTCTCTCCTTGATTAATCTTATAGATTTAACACAAGCAATCTAATAATGTAAAGAGAGAGAGAGAGAGAAATTCGACACCAGTATTTTTACGTGGTTCGGCCAAACTGCCTACGTCCACGCTCCAAGGCTCTCCCTTGAAGATTCCTTACTTCTCCTCAAACGAGAACTTTTGATCGAACTTACGGGCTTCGATCCACAGCCTTACACACAATCCTGGATTGAACTTGCGGGCGTCAATCCACTGCCTTAAAGAGTTTACAGAGTTGAATGATAGATCACAGTAATCTACAAGCTCTCAAAACTAAATCTCAAGTTTTGGAATAGAGAGATGTAGATGCAGAGTACAGAGAATGATTCGCACGTTAGGGCTCAGGAAATCAAATTTGCAAAAGTTAGTCTTCGAGCCTTTTCTTCTACTTATATACTCTGTATGAAATTGCTTCACAAAATTGAATACTTCTTTCTTCGAAATGGAGAAATGTTACCGTTGGGAAGCATCCGTACTGAAGCAGCTATCCGTTGCGTCTGAAAATGTTGTTCGTCGTCGCCATTAAAGATCTGGAGTTAATGCTGAAAACGACGTCACTGTAGCTTCGCGGCTAACTTTGAATTCTGGCGGAAGATTAGCGGAAGATGTAGCTTCAAAACACTTGACTCGTCATCGGAATGAGTAAGCTTCAAAACGTCACCGGCATAAGTGTCTGGAAGCTTCATCGGCAGGCGCAACGTGAAAATTCGTCGGCAGATGCATCAAAGTCCATCGGCATGTGCAGCTTAAAAGCTATCGGCAGGTGTAGGCGTTGAATTCCATCGGCAGACGCATCTTTAAATTTCACCGGCATGTGCAGCTTTTGTTATCATCTCCTTTTGTCGTTTAGTCAATCGGCAGGAGTAGCTTCAACGATGAAACAAATAAGCACTGACTACGTCATCGGTAGATGTCTTCAAATATCATCGACAGATGTAGCATATGAGAACTTTGACACGTCATCGGCATCTGTCTTCAGAAACAGCTATCGGCAGAGAAAACATGTACTGACTTGACACGTCATCGGCATATGTCTTCAGAAACAGCTATCGGCAGAGAAAACATGTACTGACTTGACACGTCATCGGCATATGTCTTCAAAGACGCTTTCGGCAGATGATAACTTCTAAACGGCGTCTTCTTCTGTTTAGCAATCGGCAGAGGCTTCCATTTTTATGTATAGACATCGGTAGAAGCGTTTTACAGCCCTGTTTTTCTGTTTTGCTCTGTATACTCAAAAACGATTTTATTAGACAACTAAAATACCCTTTTTCAGGGTATTGTCAACCAAACTTGTATTGATAATTCTTATTTAAATACACATAATCAAATTGTATACTTAATACACAAATACATAATCAAAAACAAATTATGACTTAAACACTCTATAAGTCAACAAAACCTTCTCTAAAGAAAGGTTGGTACGAAAGACTCTATGGTCTCTTCCACAACGCTTTGCTTATAAAGTTACTGCAATTGAAGAAGCTAAAGATGTCTCCAAAATGAAATTGGAAGAACTAATGGGATCACTTAGAACTTTTGAGATGAATCTTGGGGTTGATGCCGAAACAAAGACGTTCAAAGGTGTAGCACTAAAGACTGACACACAAGACTTGAATGTTTATGATGAAGATGACCTTGAAGAGTCTCTTGCACTACTATCAAAGAATTTTAGCCGAGTTATGAAAAAATTTGGGAGAAATAATCGCGGTGTCAGATCCAATGTCAGCAATGCAAAACCAGGTTCTTCTAGCAATAAGAAGTACATGGAAGACAATCATGCTCCAGATCAATCTGTCCAGAACGGAGGAATTCAATGTAGAGAATGTGACGGTTTTTGGCATATACAATCTGAATGCGCTAATACTTTGAAGAAAAAGAAAAGCTCTCTCAACACTACTTGGAGTGATGATGAATCGGAGAAAGAATATGAATTTCAGAACAACTATGTTGCATTTGTTGGTAAAGCTGAATCTACAGAAAATGGCAGTGTTACACACGAGGTCACAGATGATATACCAACTTGTAGTGATGAAGTTAAAGATAAAGTTACCAAAGAAGACATCATTGTAGAATACAAATATCTTCATGAGAAAAGACTGAGCTTGTCAACATAAATCAGCGTCTTCGTATTCAGAATGGAGGCTTGAAAATTGAGAAGATCAACCTACAAAATTTGGTCTCTGAATTAGAAGCCAAATTAAGAATGAGTCAGGATAAAACGACAGAACTATTTAACGAGCTGAATCACTTGAAGAAAAATGTCAAAATGTTAATGTAGCGACCCTAATTTCTTATAACACTATTCCTAAAAATGACGTAAAATTTAAACTTTAATTTTATTCTTTTCCTCTTACTCATTTAAAGACAGTTAAATTCCTCTCGGGTTTCCTCAAATGAACAGTAAAGTCGACTCTTTCTATCGGGTTTCATTGAAGGAACAATATTTTTCCTCTTGGGTTTTATCAATTTAAACAGTAGGGGTAGACGTTATAACAGACAGGAATGGATAACAGAAACAGAAGACAACGTGGACGACTGAAATCAGAAGGCGGTGTGGACAACTGAAATCAGAAGGTAGTGTGGACGTTTGAAAACAGAAGGCAGTGTGGACGACGGAGACAGAAGACTGCCTGGACAATGGAGACAGAAGACAGTATGGACGTTTGAAATAATAGACAGCGTGGACGTTTGAAATAATAGACAGCGTGGACGACAAAATTAAAAGACAGAATTGACAACAGAAATGAAAGATAGTGTGGACGTTTGAATTAATAGACAGCGTGGACGTTGAAATAATAGACATGGACGTTTGAAATAATAGACAGCGTGGACGTTTGAAATAATAGACAGCGTGGACGTTTGAAATAATAGACAGCGTGGACGTTTGAAATAATAGACAGCGTGGACGTTTGAAATAATAGACAGCGTGGACGTTTGAAATAATAGACAGCGTGGACGTTTGAAATAATAGACAGCGTGGACGTTTGAAATAATAGACAGCGTGGACGTTTGAAATAATAGACAGCGTGGACGTTTGAAATAATAGACAGCGTGGACGTTTGAAATATAGACAGCGTGGACGTTTGAAATAATAGACAGCGTGGACGACAGAATTAAAAGAGAGAATTGACAACATAAATAATAGACAGCGTGGACGACAGAATTAAAAGAGAGAATTGACAACATAAATAAAAGACAGTGTGGACGTTTGAAATAATAGACAGCGTGGACGTTTGAAATAATAGATAGCGTGGACGACTGACTTTCTCTGCCAGAATACTTAACTAAACTTTATCGTCCACAGATTTTGGACGATGACTTTCTTACAGAATACTTAACTAAACTTTAACGTCCACAGACTTTGGACGATGACTTTCTTACAGAAACACTTAATCAAAACTTAAAGAATCTCGAATCTAAACCATGCACTACCTGATCGATCGCCCCTTCCTGGCGATCGATCGGCTAGCTCTCTGGATTTTTGTCCAGAGAGCTACCTTAATATTCTTTTCCCTGCACCTACACATCATTCACCCAGAACTTCCAGAAACATTAAGACATCAAAATCCATTACCATTTCATCAACATCAGTATTTACACTATCCAGACATCAAACCCCCTAGAATGAGTTTCTATACAATTCATATACTTCCACCCTTCAGCCTGACTTAAACCCCAAAATTTTCAGAATACTTAACTATTGCTTCCACTGGTCAATTTAGCTCCGACTGCACTGTACACTGCCACAAGCACACCTCTTCAACCAGCTTATGCGTCGGGTGGGAGAATCTCATCCTCACCTATTTCAAAATCACCTACACCATAAAGACAACTATGAGCTAAAGGCTCAGTAAGCTTCGTAAATGCAAATGCATGTTGTGTATATGCGGTTCATAAATCATGCAAACGTTTTCAGAGTTTCATTGCAGAATAGATTACAGAACATAATGTTTTACAGAACAGACTGTCACCGAGGTCTAAACTCTCACTAGATGGAAAGGGCACGTCTGGCGGTTAGACAGCCCTTTCCATCTACCAGGGGGAAAACATGCTTCCATCTGTAAACAGTCATGTCTGAATCCTACCCCGTCGTGACCAGATTACAGATTACAGATTACAGATTACAGATTACAGATTTCGTACATTCGATTCATTTCTTTTCTCAAAATTGTGCTGAAACTCATTTTCATGCTAATTTAGAAAAGTGTAGTGCATGTACAGATCATAATTAACATAATGTAAACATATATCGTAGATACCATCAAACATCGCAAACATAACCTATAAAAGACAACTAACCCTAACTACCCAACCAAAATATAAAAGCATACATAACTCCAAAATCCT
Organism: Begonia masoniana; assembly: GCA_022432975.1. NCBI lineage: Eukaryota > Viridiplantae > Streptophyta > Magnoliopsida > Cucurbitales > Begoniaceae > Begonia > Begonia masoniana. The sequence goes on from CM039504.1 coordinate 2,663,503, forward strand.
CAACAACGAACTCAACTTATGGCATAGGCCTGTCGGCCACAGTAAGTCACAAAGACTTACCTCTTGTCCTTAGTAGTCCAAATACCTCGTTTGAGCCTCGTCACCTTAGAAGCTTCAAAGATGGCGGAAATGCAGCCAACTTTGAGGGAGGAGGGAAATTTTGTGGGAAAGAGGGGAGGATTTCTTCTTGGCGATGAAAGAAAGCATAAAGAAGTATGAAAATGAAGGTGATTTCACGTAAGGGAGAGAAGAAGCAAAGAAAGCAGCTTCTTCCACAAGCTTTGCCGCATTTCACCTTCTCATTGGATGCTCCCAACCACCCACTTTCACTTTCTAGTTTGCTCCTCCATTGGTTTCTAACTAAATGTTTTGTTTGGTTGAACTTCCGTTTGATTTTTTTCTTTTCCTTCTTTTTTTTATATGTCCATTAATATATATCACACAAAAGTCATAATTCAAAAGTTCCAGATGTTATAGTTAAATACAGGTTCCTCTAAGTTGGATGATATCTTAAGTGTCAGCAAGCCCAGTAGTGATTGTTGTGGATTAGGTTTCAAAGAGGAAAGTTTAGTAGCACAGATAGTGTTTTCTCAGCTTGGAAGCAAAGGAAAAAACGTGGTGTCTCCTACAGTGTCATATGAGCAAAAGGAAAGCACACTGTCTTAAGCGATACCAATAAAGAATTCTGATTACAAAGGAAAGCAAACTAGAGTGAATGATGCAAAGTTCAAGAAGAAGTCAAAGCCTAATTCTACGCCCATCACAAATGGTAACAGATTTAATTCTATTTGCCACTATTGTAACCGTAGAGGTCATATTCGACCTAGATGTTTTACCTATCTTGCTGATTTGAGACAAGGTATTGCTAGAAATTCTTTTTTTCGCAGACTTCCACAGCAAAAATGGATGAAGAAATCCACCTTGAAGTGTAATGTCACTTATACCTCATTAAAAGCTACTACAACTGACGCATGGTACTTTGACAGTGGTTGCTCTAGGCACATGACTGGTGAAAAGAAGTTTCTGAAGAACATCACATCTGATCGAATGGGAAAAGTAACCTTCGGTAACGGTGTCAAAGCAAGTGTCATAGGCTCAAGTACACTGAATGTTATACGATAAATCAAGTGTATCTCCGTGGAGGAACTTCCATGACACCGTACGAGATATGGAAAAGAAAAACTCAAAATCTTCACTATTTTCATCATTTCAGTAGTACGTGCCATGTGTTGAATGACAGGAAGCACAGAGGGAAATTAGACTCTAAGAGTGATGAAACTGATTTTCTCGGATATGCAATAAATAGTCGCGCCTATCGGGTCTACAATAAACGAACTAGAACTGTCATTGAATCAGCCAATGTTCAAGTAAATGATTTTTTGGAAACAGTTGATATGCCTAAAGATGATATACTCCAAGGGTCAAATAATGAAAGTTCCAGTGCTCTCATTGTTAGTGATTTTGTACACCCTAACGCAAGTACATGTGTCGTTAACGAAGTAATAAAATAAGTAAAAGTCAATCATACGAGGATATTCTTAATTAAGGTAATTATGCTATAAAATTCTATAAAACTAAAAATGAAAATATTGAAAATAGATGAGTAGTGAGGAATGATAAAATAGAATTGCTTGGAATTAATAAAGACTAAAATTAAAATGACACGCAAAAGCATATCGTTTGGGGGGCCGATTTAAAATTGCGGCCCCCCAAATCTAAAAATACACTGGATTCGGGGGGCCACATAAAAATTCGGAGGGCCGCATACTGTAGTCGGCCCCCCACAGTCTCGAATTATTCTTTATTATTTTAAAATAATTTTAAAAAATATCAAATCATATTTAATTCACTTAAAATTTTTATCACATATTTATCACATTATGGGAAGATAATGTAAAAAGTGTCGTGATTTTTTTTAAAATTGTTATGATTTAATATAATTTTTTATAAAATAATGTCATTAAAATTACCATATATCGCACAAAACTTTTTACATTATCTTTCCATGATATAATGAACATGTAGTAAAAATTGCAAGTAAATTGAATATGATTTGATATTTTTAAAAAAATTAAATCTCCATTACTTTTTTAGACGTCAATTTGAGGCCTTAAACGATTGATTTTTGGCCCAAAAAAGGCTGTCATGGGGTTATATCTAATCACAATGTGTAGATCTCTGCGCGAGATTTGATTTGATATCTTGTGAACCTCAATCGAATACCCGTAGCAAATGTTATGGCCTTTTGAAGTTGAAGAGGTCACTAATTTGCATAAAAATTCACTAATTTGCATCACAGTGTTAAAAAATTATGAAACTTTTTATATTACCTTTCCATAATGTAATGAACAAATAGTAAAAATTTCAATTGAATTGAATATGATTTGGTATATTTTTTATTAATTTATAAAAAAAAATGAAAAAACAGATGGGAGCGACCGTAATTTTAAATCGGCCCCCCGAATCCAGTGTAATTTTGGATTCGGGGGGCTATTGGCCACCCGAATTACAATTCACGGGGCTAGTGGGAGCTATCGGCCCCCCGAATTACAATTCGGGTGGGGTTGGGGGGAGGGGGAATGCAGCTCTCCGTCGGAGTTTTTTTTGACAGTTTTCGATAGTTCAAGATTTTGACTGTAAAAACTTTTTATTTGAGGGTTTTTTCGATAAATACTCGTACTTCAAGGGATATTTTGGAATTTACCTGACAAAATAACAAAGATAGATACAGGATGTGACAAAAGGGCAAAATAAATGTAGTCAGGAGTACATACTAGATAAAGTTAAGGGTAAATTCCAAAAACCACCTTGAAGTTCGCGAAATTCCCGAAAACACCCTCAGACTTTAAGTCTTCCCAGTCAAAACCTCCGAGTTTTAAAAACTCACAAAAAGACCTCTGGGGGGGCCCGCATGCCCCCCGAATGTGAATCCGGGGGGCCGAATTCATTTGCGGCCCCCCGCATGGCAAATTTGCCTCTCACGTGCGCCGCACGTCGACAACTTCGGGGGGCCGAACCAAACTAGAGGGGCCCCGCACAACACGGAGGGAAGATGCGGGGGCCTCTGAGCCTCGCTCACGTGCACAGCACGTGAAAACACTTCGGGGGGCCTTACATCTGGCACGACCCCCCGTGTCGATGGACAATCGGGGGGCCGCGAATCCGATACGGCCCCCCGAATGTCTAATTTGAAACGACGCGGGGGGCCGCATTGAAATAGCGGGGGGCCGAATTCCTTTATTATTTAAGGAGCTCGGCCTCCTGCGAAGAAATAACTCAATCCTCTCTGAAAACTTTTCTCTGAGCAGTCTAATTTTCTCTTTTTTAGCAAGGACGATGGATTCTGATCCCGATAGATGGTTTGAATTTGACGAGGAAGTAGATAGTGAAGCCGGAATGAATTTGTATCCGGACGATGATCCTCCACATGGTGATGATGGCTCGGATCAAAATGAACCAATACCGGTGTGTTCGACATCCAGAACTCTAGACGATCAGCTGCGAACACCGATTATGTCAGACGATGATGAGGTAGAAAGCGTTCAGGTAAGAGAAGAAATTCATATGGAATTTTTTGTTACTAGAGAATATGCAACTTTAAAAGAGCTGAAAGATGAAATAAAAGATTATTCTATAAAACACGGATTAGGGATAAGATTCGTTAAAAGTGACAGTAGACGATTGAGGGCTAAGTGTTCAGAAGGGTGTGATTGGCTTTTGCATGCCTCGCAAAAGCAAGCTGAGCAAACCTTTCAAATAAAAACTTTGGTCAGTACTCACAGTTGTGCCAGAATAGTTGAGAATAGAAATGTTAGTGCAAAATGGGTGGCAAACAATTACCTGGCGAGGTTCAAAAGTCACCCTAGGTGGGATATATCTTCCATTGTAGAAACAGTGAGGGTGGACCACAGATGTCATATCACACCTAGTATTGCTAGAAGAGCGAGGAGTATTTCTCCGAGTATTAACGAAGGCAAGGCTGATGAACAATACAAATTAATATGGTCGTACAAAGCCGAAATACATAGATTAAATCCGGGGAGCACTTTCGAAGTGCATATTTACGATGCGAGGGACACATTTGTGTGCCAAAGAGTATATATGTGTTTGGCCGCTTGCAAGGCGGGTTTGTTACAGTTTGGTCGCCGAGTGATCTGTTTGGATGGCTGTCACTTGAAGGGCTCCTGTCCTGGACAATTACTGACAGCCGTTAGTATTGACGCCAATGATGGAATATATCCCGTCGCTGTTGCCAACGTCGAAAAAGAGACCGAGGAAACATGGACGTGGTTTTTGAAACTTTTGAAGGCGGACCTGTGCACTGGAGATGGAACCGGCTGGACAATCATTTCGGATCGACAAAAGGTATGTTGTTTAATTAATTAAATTAGTTGTGGTGTAATTAAGGTGTGTAATTAAGGTGCGTAACTAACTAACTTTGTTTTAATATCAGGGCTTGAGGAATGCCGTGGAAGACGAATTTAGTGAAGCCGAACACCGCTTCTGCCTGCGGCATATGTACAATAACTTTAAAGGGTTATTTCGGGGCAAAGCATTTAGAGAAGCGATGTGGAAGGCAGCTAGGGCACCCACAAGAGCTCATTTCAATTTAGAAATGAGGAAATTACGAAGGCTCAGCTCGGCTGCCCACGAATGGCTTCAAGGAGAAGACCCTAGATATTGGGCCAGTCATGCCTTCTCTCCGATTCCCAAGTGCGATATTGGCTTAAACAATTTGTGTGAGTCATTTAATGCACTTATATTGACTGCCAGGGACAAACCGATCATCACCATGTTTGAGAATATCCGAACGTACATGATGACTCGGATCGTTAAAAAATTTGAGAAGATGGCGGGATTGACGACTCTCCTGTGTCCCCAAATATATAAGAAGATTGAGAAGCTCGCAGATGCAGCTGCAAATTAGTCCCCTACGCTCGGGGCAGGTTCACGATTTCAAGTGAGCAACAGCAACGAACTATTCGTTGTCGACTTGAATACGTGGGAGTGCTCCTGCACCCGGTGGACGCTTACTGGGATTCCGTGTGCCCATGCCATTTCTTGCATATTTTTCATGAGAATGAAGCCAGAAAGTTACGTTCATCCATGCTATCACCGGATGACATTGCTGCAGATGTACGCTAATTTTATTCAACCCATGAACGGCCAATTAATGTGGCCGTATGTGCCAGGTATGGTGGACCTAGTCCCGCCAAGAAGATATCGCCAACCTGGTAGACCAAAGAAGACCAGAGTGCGAGATGCCGATGAGCCGTCAAGTTCGAGAGCTAGTAGGCGGAATTCAAGAATGGCGTGTGATATCTGTCGGTAGTACGGGCACAATAGTCGAACTTGTCCTAACCGAGGATCTACTTCAGGCACTGCTGCTTCCCAAGACACGTTTATGGGTTTCAACATAAATGATGAGATACAAGTACGTTCTAAACAGTTCGCTCATAAATACGTTGTCATTTTTTTTATATAATATAATTTTCATGCTATTTCAAGAATCTACGACGCACGGCCGAGGCAGGAGCAGATGAAATTAATTGTTGTAATTTGTGTTGTAATTTGTGTTGGATTTCATCTACGTTAATGTAATATAATTTTTTTTTTCACATTCATCCACGTTAATATAATATAATTTTTTTTTCACATTAATTACTTAAAATTACTAAAGTAATTAATAAATTATTTATTTAACTAATCATTTAAATATAATAAGTAATTTGAATAAAACAATTGATTAATAATTTGAAATTAACAATTTCAATAAAATTAATTTATTACAAATTATTACAGATTATTACAGATAATTTAGAATTAATTTATTTACAAATTATTACAATTGATTAATAATTTGTAATTAACGATTTCATTAAAATTAATTTATTACAATTTACTACCAATTATTACAGATATTTTAGAATTTATTTATTACAAATTATTTCAGATACATTACTTTATTACTTTATTTACTAAAATATATTTTAGATGTATTAATAATTTGAAATTAACGATTTCATTAAAATTAATTAATTAATTAATTTTTTTAAAAAAATGAAAAATTGGATATAGTTTTATTTGTTTTATGACACCCCATCGCTATCCTCAATATTGTTCCTGCAAGTTTAAATAACACATATATACCCAAACAGTTCCAGTAAATGTACATCAAACTCAAATATAACTAATAGTATACATCAAACTCAAATAAAAATACATCAAATGAAATACAAAATATAAAATAAACTACTCAGTGATCTCCGGTGGTATATCATCGTCATCTTTGTCTTTTTTGGCCATCTTCTCCAGCTGCTCAGTGATCTCTTTAATGGACTCACTGAAATAGTCCTGTGACTCAACCATCATCTTCTGGCCCCGGGTCAATTCCTCGACACTGCTGATGAGGAACTCAATCCTCTCCTGCATATGCTGCCGCTCCCGACGCTCCTCCAGAAGCATCTGATGCATCGTTTCCCACATCTTGCCAACCTCAGGGGCAACTGGCGGCGCCGTCGCAGTGGTGGGGGTGTCATCCTCCATCGGAGCATCCTCGGATGGAGCATCCTCAATTGGAGCGTCCTCGGCTGGAGCGTCCTCAGCTGGAGCGTTCTCGAGCTCCCCCTTAAGCATCCAAAGCCCGCAAATCTCGACTAGACCCATCCTACATAGATGAAGCCTGTCAACTACATCCAAGGCTCGGGGAGCTCTCAACTGCTCTCCCGCGGGGAGCTCAACCTGTGACCTCTGCACGAGTCGCCAAATCAAAGTACCATAGGCCAGATTTTTGTTGCGTGTCCGGGCGATCTCGTGCATGTGCCCCAATATCATGAACCCGGGGTCCAACAAAGTGCTGCTGTACATCTTCTCCATAACGTAGAGATCCATCCAGTTGACTAGATCTCTATGGCCATCTCTCGGCAGCAGCGAGTGACTAATGAGGTTGTGAACAACCTGGGCTTTGGCATTCAACTGCTTCGATCTCGGTTTGATGAATTTTTCAATATTTGCATCGCAGTGAATCTGTCGAAGAAATTCCAATCTCTCGGGTGTTCTGGCAAAATCACACTCTCGAGAAACGGAAAAATACTGTGCAGCTCCCTCGAGCACAAATCCGAGCAGCTCATTCACATGTCTGACACTAAACAATATCTCCTTACCACAGACATATGACTTCATGTACCCCTGCCGCCCGGTAGTGATCAAGTTCGCATAAAATAAGCGAACAATGCGATCACAAGTCTCTCCGCTCATGTGGTACAGCCCTTGCAACCCAATGTTGTCAAACATTTCTTTGATCTGCAAAGACTCCCATCCAGCGAAATTGACAGTCTTCCCATAAATCATCGGCCGGAAAGATATATCTTGATCGAACCTCTTTTTACATTCCTCGGTTCGAAATTCGATCGAGAAACAACCTGGCTGTGGTTGGGGAGCTTCGGCCGGAGGCCTTTGTGATGAAGATGGCCCAGCTTCTGATGGAGAGGCACGAGGGCGTTTGAATGATATTTTTGGACCCATTAAGCCTCTGATTTTCTGACAAATTTGCTCGGATTTGTGGGGCACTGCTCGGGTTTCACGATTTTCGGCAATAACAGGCAAGACTTTGACGATTTTCGGCTTTTCGACAGGTCGGTTGTGGATTTTCAGAGATTATAACACTCGGATTTGGGAGGCAAGGCTCGGGTTTGGCGACAGGGGTTTCGCCGGCGATGGGGCGATGAGGTTTTGGTTTTTTTGAGGTTCTCGACGATTAGGCGCCCGATTGTTGTGATTTCCGGCAACGAAAACTCACTTTCGAAGGATTTTCGGAAAAAAATCGAAAGTTTCGCCCCTTTTTCTCTCGGTTTCAAAGTGCGGGGGGTGCGCCGGGGGCCGATTTTTTAAATAATCCCGACGATTCGGCCCCCCGAAGTAAATATTCGGGGCCCCGTTTCCAGATCTAGGGCACATTCGGGGTCCCGCATTCAACATCCGGCCCCCCGCATTTAGAACATGAACAAACGGGGCCCCGAAATTACAATTCGGCCCCCCGACGTAAGTTCGCTATTTGGCACGTGCATCGCACGTGCGCTGGGTGGTCCAGACCCTCCGCGTTCTTCCCTCCGTGTTGTGCGGGGCCCCACTAGTTTGGTTCGGCCCCCCGAAGTTGTCGACGTGTGGCGCACGTGAGAGGCAAATTTGCCATGCGGGGGGCCGCAAATGAATTCGGCCCCCCGAATTCACATTCGGGGGGCATGCGGGGCCCCGCCAGGGGTCTTTTTGTGAGTTTTTAAAACTCAGAGGTTTTGATTGGGAAGACTTAAAGTCTGAGGGTGTTTTCGGGAATTTCGCGAACTTCAAGGTGGTTTTTGGAATTTACCCTAAAGTTAATTACTTTAAAATTGAAATTTGTTGAAAGGATGAGATTTTTTTAAGAGTAGTAGAATCCCAACTGGATCTATGAATTCCCACCATGTAAACTGCTTCAACAATCTTATATAAACAGACACAGAGAGGGAGAGACTCACAGCCATTTTTTTGCAGAGAGACTTCCGAAGAAAGCATTCCAATGGAGTTCTCCTCGTCCCCTAACGGAGGATGGACCCGATCTACTGCGAAAACCTTCGCAGTTCAGACACTGAAAGGGTCCTGGTTCATGATCTTCGCCACCTTCCTCATCATGTCTATGGCCGGAATTCCCTACCTCTTCGCGCTTTACTCCGGTACCGTCAAATCGGTGCTTGGTTACGATCAGACCACGCTGAACTTCGTTAGTTTCTTCAAAGACGTCGGAACTACCGTCGGCGTCCTCGCCGGACTTATTAACGAGGTTACGCCCCCGTGGGCGGTGCTCGCCATGGGAGCAGTGCTCAACTTTTTCGGCTACTTTATGATCTGGCTTTCTGTGACGGAGAAAATCCCGACCAAAGTATGGCTAATGTGTTTATACATCTGCGTCGGAGCTAATGCGACGACGTTTGCCAATACCGGAGCTCTGGTCACTTGCGTGAAGAACTACCCGGAGAGACGAGGGGTCGTGATCGGAATTCTGAAAGGCTATGTGGGTTTGAGCGGGGCGATTGTTACTCAACTGTACCATGCGATTTACGGAAACGACGCAAAGACTTTTCTTCTGCTTCTCGGGTGGCTACCGGCGGCGGTTTCCTTCGTTTTCTTACCGACGGTGAGAATTATGAAGGTTTCTCACCAGCCAAACGAACTCAAAGTTTTCTATAATTTCCTTTATATTTCTCTCGGCCTTGCTGGGTTTATTATGCTCATGATTATTCTGCAACAAAAATATTCGTTTAATCACGGTGGTTACAGCGGAAGTGCGTCAATGGTGGTTTTCCTTCTCTTGCTTCCATTGGCAGTCGTTCTTTACGAAGAATACAAGCTTTGGAAGAAGATGTTGGCGGTAAACGACCCTTCGCCGTTAACCATCGTCGCCCAAGAAGCCAAAAACTCTCAAATTTTTCACGAATCAAAGGATGTTCTGATCAAATCAAGCTCGGAAAATCTGAAACCAGCACATAAGTGGTGGGAAAACGTGTTTAAACCTCCACAAAGAGGAGATGACTTCACGATTCTCCAAACTCTTTTTAGCTTCGATATGCTTCTTCTCTTCCTCGCTACGGCATGTGGAGTAGGAGGAACGTTGACCGCTATTGATAACCTCGGACAAATCGGAGCTTCCTTGAATTACCCGAAAAAAAGCATAAGCACCTTCGTCTCTCTCGTGAGCATCTGGAATTATCTCGGTCGAGTTTTCGCCGGTTTCTCTTCTGAAATGCTACTGACAGAATATAAATTCCCTCGTCCATTAATGCTCACCTTCGTCCTCCTCCTTTCCTGCGTCAGCCACCTTCTCATCGCCTTCGACCCGCCCGGTGGCCTCTACATCGCCTCCATTCTCACCGGTTTCTGCTACGGAGCTCAATGGCCATTACTTTTCTCCATTGTTTCTGAACTTTTCGGACTCAAATACTACGCTACTCTCTACAATTTCGGATCCGTGGCTAGCCCAGTTGGACTTTACGTCCTCAACGTGAAAGTGGCAGGATATTTATACGACAAGGAAGCTCATAAACAGCTTTCTGCAGCGAATTTGGTCAGAAAAAAGGGCGAAGAACTGGTTTGCAATGGGGTCAATTGCTTTAAATTATCTTTCATTATAATCACAGCCGCGACGCTGTTTGGGGCATTTGTTTCTCTGGTTTTAGTGATGAGGACGAAGAAGTTTTACAAAAGTGACATTTATAAGAAGTTTAGAGAGGAAGAAGCTAAGCTTTCTGAGTCGTCAATGGCGGACTCTGATTCTTACGGTCTGGTTCAGATGCAGAAATATGGAGAAAGGGATGGAAGAGAATACAAGCACTGAGGAAACGACGTGTCGGGGCGGGTTGCTCTCCCACAATGTAAATTGAACTTATAAATTGAGGCTCGAGTTCAAATTTAATTATTGAGTTCAACGAGTAATTGGGAGATCAAACGGTGGATAAAACAGTCTTTTCCTCAACCCCCATACAATAATGACAGAAATAATGTCACGCTTCTATTCTATCTTCTCGTTACATATTTGCTACGTGTCAACAAATTTGAATTTTACAAACAATCTTCGACATTGTGTAATTTGTACAATTTCGTTATTAATCAATCTTGTTAAGTTATATTATATTTGGTCAATTTATGGTGTGACATAGGCAAAAATTATTTATGAAAATTAATTTATGGCTACCACATACTTGCCTAGTAAAATCATTAGGTTTTCATAATTCTTTGAATAAATATGCGGTATAAGAAATAACAAATAAGTTGGATAGACACATCTTTCATATGAGATAAATTTTTTGTTGCAAATCTTTGCTTAATTGTTTCTCTTGATCCATTGATGAATAATTTAAGAAAGACTAATTTTACACCAAAAATTAAAATTTATTACCCTTTTATAAGTCGTTGTTTTAGTCGATAGATATGAACTTGACTATTAATGTCCGCTAAAATATGTTTTGGAACTACTTGAGAAAAAGTATTGATAAACGAGATTTCGTTAAGGTCGTTTTCTTCCTTCAAATTGCTTATCTTCTTCTTTGTCTTCTTTTATGCAATTTTTGTTCATATCCATGAAAGCTTTATGCAAAGTCTTTTTCGTCGTTTTTCCGTACTAGACTCCATTTCTAAACTTGTTTACTAGCACAACACGTCCTTTTATTCTCAACCTTTCAATCTAGAATCTTAGATTCACAACTCCGACCCATCCTATACCTTTCGTCATCTTCACTCTACTTCATGTTTCTCACATCTAATTGAGAGTCTTTCTATTAACATCGATCAAGCGTCGATGACATTATTGGCCTCGAGAGTATACTTTCGAAGCATAACTCCATAACCACTGCCACTAAAAGTGGTCGCCAACGCCGAAAGTCAGGCAAACTCTGGCAAGAAACCAATAGTGTTAATTTTTTTTTTACGAATGTTGTGGTACAACTTCTTCAATCGTGGAGTCAGATCAAACCCATGTTGTTCGGTTCGCTATGTCAGGTGATTTCTCGAGGTTTATCATGTCGACGATGATAAAAAGAACGTAAGAGACGTAGAAGAGACCTCATCGTCATGGTTGTCACTCTGAACACGATCATTGATAACTCTTAAATTAGAATTATTTTATACTATTTTTAACTTATATAATTTATATGATTTGCGTGAATGTAAGAAAAAATTGGTAAAATTTACCATAGTTGCTGCAGGATGTTGCAGCATCAAGAGATTGGTTGAATTTAAAGTATTTCATGCATATTCTCTAATAAAAGCAGATTTTTATCACTAATTTCGAATTTTGTATTATATTATTTGAATGTAGATTTATTAGCAGAAAAATACAAAAGAAAATATTGGCAGTTTTAATATAGAAGCAAATTAAAAGGATGGAAATCAAGGTAAAGAAGGAAAACTTGGCTGAAAAATCACTCAAAATTGTAAGAGAGAGAAAAAAGAGCTAAATAAGTGGAATAATAAAATAAAGGAGATCCGGAGATAAAAAAGGAAGCACGTAGAACAAGGAAAGGGAGAGAAAAACAATAAAGGAGAATATCTTTATTAAAAATATAGGAGGCGGAAATCAAGGGGAGGCCTAAAAACAAAAAAGATCTGGAGAAAGAGAAGGGTGATACACTTGGCAGACAAAAGAGAACTAGAGGGGGAATTCTGAAAAAGTAAGGAGAACTGGACGGCGGCAGAGAAGACACCCAGGCTTCTTCTTCTTCTACTTTTCATACTTTTCTCTGATTGAATATTTTTATTTTTAGTATTATTATTATGATTTTAGGCTAGTTTCTTTTATATTGGTTAGAAGAGAAAGTACTATTTATTTTGATCTATGAATGCTTCGTATTTTTCACTGAACAACTCATGATTTTTAAGCGTAAATCGAATTGTGTCGATAGACAAATTTGATATCACATGTTTCTATTATATTGATAGATAAATAAGAATTTTAAGATGCATGAGTAATTAAATAAATTAAAATTGTTGCAAAGTAGTTAACATTAATTTATTTGGCGTTTTTATCTTTTCAAAGTCGAAAAGAAAATTCTAAAACTTATTTATCTAGGCAATTCGACAGAACTCTAGATTTGCTATGAATTCTTGCTGTTCTGTGATTAATGTTGTAGCATTGCTCTAGCATCAGTAGTAAATGCAAGTAATGAGGAAATCAACCCTAACCAAGGTTTTTACCATATTTATCTTCTTAAATTATCTCAATTTCAGTATTTATTAATCTTAAGTAATTTTATTTTCTCATTCCTTGCCACATATCTATTTTTATTATTTTTATTTTTATTTTTATAAAATTTTATAGCAATTTAATTTGATTAAGCATATCCTCGTGGGATCGACTTTTATTTATTTTATTACTTCGTTAGCGACACGTGCACTTGCGTTAGGGTGTATAAAATCACTAACAATCATACAAGAAAGATTAGAATGTTTGATTTAAAATATGAAAAGAGAAATATCAAACCTTAATTGAAGAAGCATAAGAACATATAATGGAAGTTTGGACGTGAGAAACATGAAGCAGAATGACGATGACAAGAGATGGAGAAGTGGTTGGAGTTGTGAATCTAAGATTGTGGTTCGAAAGGTTGAGAACGGAATAATAAGAGTTGGTTTGGTTGTGAACAAATTTAGAAATGGAGTCCGAATATGAAGAACGACGAGGAAGGTAGTGCATAAAGTCTTCATGTGTACAAGCAGAAGTTGCAAAAAATAATAAGAAGAAGAAGATCATAAACAGTTTCAGAGAAGTAGATGACCTTAATGAAATCTCCATCGTCATTTCTCAATACTTCTTCACGTCCAAAACTTTCATGTATCTGCAGCAAAAGAAAAGCTTTGTGATGCAAATTTTAGTCATTGTTTTGGTTGATAGATATGAACTAACTATTAATTATCGCAAATATATATTTTGTGACTACTTAATTGAGAAAAAATATTGAGAAGCGACAGTGTACATTTCATTAAGGTTGTATTCTTCTTTGAAACTATTTTTTATCTTCTTCTTCGTATTCTTTTCTGTAACTTCTACTTGTACTCATGAAGACTTTCTGCATTGCTTCCCTTCGTTTTTTATAATAAGACTCCATTTCTAAACTCGTTTACACCCAAAATAACTCCTCATATTCTTTCGTTCTCAATCTTTCAATCCAAAATCTCATATTCACAACTCCGACTACTTCTACACATCTCGTCATCGTCGTTCCGCTTCATGTTTCTCACATTCAGGCTTCCGTTGTATGTTCTTGTGATTCTTCAATGACAATGTATTCTTATAAATTTCACTGCATTTATTTTAAACAAAGAGATATTAAGAAATATTGGTTGGTGGTATAGATGTCATACAACTCATATACATGTTAACAATCTATTTGCATACTCAAGTTAACAAACAACTCAAACTAAAAAGAAACAAACAAGAAATACTAACATATAAAACACAACAAAATATAACAATTCTCACATAATCTCCATCCACCATATGTTCGCAACACCCCGAGATGATCTCAAATTTGCATGGGAAGACTTCTCTTCTGTTATAAATACATGAAAGTTTTGCATGAGAAAAAAGTATTGAGAAGTGACAATGAAATTTCATTAAGGTAGTCTTCTTTACTGAAATTTAATTTTTTTATTCAATATAGTGAACTGTACATACGTAATAAATTTTAATTTATGTGTAACATATTTGTAACAACTTAGGGTTCAATTCCAACTATTTATTTCTAATTCAAATTTCAATTTTAAATTTTGCCAACCAATCAAATTTTCAGAAATACTAATCGGATTTTCTCTGAAAATTTCAAACACAAACAGAATGAACCTAACCCGAAATTCAACCAAAAACAGAGGGAAAATCAACATTAAAATCAAATTGCTGATTTTCATCAACAAATCCGATTTGGGAATCGGATGACTATTTCTCAGCAAGAATCCGGCTTGAACTTGGTCTAGAATGGTGACCAAGTTCAGACGAAGATCAGAATGGAATTGCAGAAAATCCGAGCTGGAGGAATTGTAGCTCGGATAATCCGTGGAAATGGCAGATTTTTCGGAGAGGAGCGGGGCTATTCCTCCCCTATTTATAGAGGGGTTCGGGTGTTGGATTATTCACCCCACAACTCTCTCCTCTCCCTCTCGAGTTCTCTGAGATCAACGAAGAGAACTTACCTCTCGGTCTCCGGCGTGGTGAGCCTCCTCCGACGGAAAGATATCCCTCCTCAGCCGAGCTCCGACGAACTTTCGGCCTCCATCGACGACCGTCTCCGGAGTAAGTTTTTCTCTCCCTCTCCGTTTTTTGCTCGCCCATCGCCCTCGGCTTCTCATGCTCTCTCTCTGATTTTTCCTCTCTGCAGAATCGCGACAAGGAAGAAGAAGTGGTTCAGTTTTAAGGAAAAAAAAAACTGAACCGGTTCAATTAAGCAACTCAGACCAGCAGTGAACCAAATCGAACCGACCCGGGGCAGCAGTGAACCGGTACTGTTCACCCGACCAGGTACTGTTCACCCGACCCGACCCGGCACTGTTCACCTGACCCTAACTGGACCCGACTCGGCCCGATTTTTCGACCCGATTCTAACCGAACCGATCGAAAATTAATCCGGTAAGAATTTCTGCCCAAATTCTTTTAAAGTTTGATTAAAATTAAGTGGGATTTTAATATTGTTATTCGAATTAGGCAAGGAAATATTTTGGAACCGTCCGATTTGATCCAAATCGATCCAAACAATCCGATCTGACCCGATAACGCAACGTAAGTAAATTCTGCTCAAATTACCTTGGAATTGGATTTGTTAAGTAGGATATTAATATCAAAGATTTTATTTGAGCAGGGTATTATTTTGGATTTTCAAAATTAGGGTTTCAAAATTTGGGGATTTTAAATTGGGGCGTTACAATTTGGTATCAGAGAGACCAGGTTTATAAAACGATTCTGTAGACTACTCTGTATGCTACGTGCACCTGGAAGATTGTCAATCAGCAAGTAAGTCAGTATTAAAATTTTATATTTTGATAAAAGTATGATAGGTAATATTGTAGTACTTTTATAAGTATATAAGATAGATTTTCTTAAAATAAGATTATTGTGATGTAGACTATGGCAAATCGTAGAGGAGATAGAAATGATCGGGATGCTTTACTCGATCGGATGATGGACATGATGGAGATGCAGGCCAGACAAAATAAACAACTGTCGCAGGCAGCTAATGCGGCAGTTCAGGCAGCCACTGCCGCAGCTCAAGCGGCGAATATGCAGGCTCAAGTTCCAAATAGGCCTCGGCATGCAGATATGGATTTTGACAGATTTCGACGATTGGACCCTCCAAATTTTTATGGCAATTTAGCTGATATGGCAGCAGCGGATGATTGGATCAGGACCATTGAGGAAATCTTTGAGCATGCCAAAATTGCTGAGGAAGAGAAAGTTCTTTGTGCATCTTCTATGTTTCGGATGGATGCACGTTATTGGTGGGATTCAGTAAAAGCGATGCATTCGGTTGCTACAATGACCTGGGCGAAATTCAAGGAGTTATTCAACGAGAAATATTTCACGGACTCAATGATGGATGCCAAAGCTGAGGAATTTATGGCTCTCAAGCAAACTGGAGGTGTTATGGAATATCTGCACAAATTTGAACAATTGTCTCGTTACGTCCCTCACATTGCTGGTAACGAGGCTATGAAGGTGAAACGGTTTATTCAAGGACTAAGGGCGGAGATACTCAAGGACATTCAACTCATTACCTCCAAGAACTCTTCATTCGCATTTGTGGTGGAGAAATCACTGGCTGCAGAACAAGGAGAGAAAGATGTTATCAAGGCCCAGAATTGCGAAGGAGATACAGCCATGCGACTCAAGCTGTACGAAGTAGAATTCCACCACAACAAACAACTGGATTTAAGCGAACTATGAACAGTGGACCTGCTGGAAGACCTTCTAAGTTTGCTGGAGGACCTTCCAAATTTGTGAAGAAGGAACCTACATTGACTAATGCACCTGTATGTTCCACATGCAAGAAGCCACATTTTGGAGAGTGTCGCGTGCAGGCCAACACATGTTTTAAATGCGGTCAACCCGGACATTATATCAGCAACTGCCCAAAGAATGCATGGGAGCAACCCAAGACAACTGCAAGGGTATTTGCCATGACTAAAGATGAAGCTGAAGGAAATGCATCTGTGGTGACATGTTCGATAATTATTTTTGGCGTATCTTCTAGCACATTATTTGATTCTGGAGCTACGCATTCATTTATATCCCTTGAGCATGCTAAGAAGTTTGACAATATAGTAGAGTCTCTAGAATGTAATATGAGAGTAGCTACACCTTCGGGAAAGATTATGATTGTCGATTCTATTATTAGAAGGTGTGAAGTGTGTATTGGGGAAAATCAACTGGAAGTTGATTTAATTATCTTGGCAATGGAATGGATTGGCTTACTAATCACTATGCGACTATTGATTGTCGCAAGAAGATGGTAAATTTCCAACTGCTTGGAAAAGAACCGTTTTCTTTCTATGGAGATTCTAATGTATCAAGAATTCCAGTGATATCAGCTATGCGAGCTCAGAGCTTATTAAACTCTGGATGTATTGGATTTCTAGCCAGTGTTATATGTACTGAACCTAAAGAAGCAACGACATTGGATATAGTGCCGATAGTTAAGGAATTTCCTGATGTCTTTCCCGATGACCTGACTACGTTATCACCTACGAGAGATGTGGAATTCGGTATTGAGCTGCTACCTGGAACAGCGGCGATCTCTAAAGCTCCTTATAGAATGACACCAAGTGAATTAAAGGAATTAAAGACTCAACTAGACGATTTGCTGGAGAAAGGATTTATCCAACCGAGTTTCTCACCCTGGGGAGTTCCGATTTTATTTGTGAAGAAAAAGGATGGATCGATGAGAATGTGTATCGACTACAGAGAGCTCAACAAAGTCACCATCAAGAACAAGTATCCACTGCCAAGAATCGATGATTTATTTGATCAATTGAAGGGAGCAGCAGTTTTCTCGAAGATTGATTTAAGGTCTGGATATCATCAGCTGAGAATTAAGGAGGACGACTTGTTCAAGACGGCGTTTTGTACCAGATATGGTCACTATGAGTTTCGAGTCATGCCGTTTGGATTAAGTAATGCACCAGCCGCGTTTATGGATTTGATGAATCGGACATTTAGGACCTTTTTGGATGATTTTGTTATAGTCTTTATTGACGATATCCTTATTTACTCGAAGAGCAAGGAGGAGCATGAAGAACATTTAAGGATTATTTTATCTACGTTGAGGCGTGAAAAATTATATGCAAAGTTCTCCAAGTGTGAATTTTGGATGGAGAAGGTAACTTTTCTTGGTCATATTATTTCAAAAGAGGGCGTAGCAGTGGACCTAGCAAAGATTGAAGCTGTGAGTAAATGACCTCAACCAAAGAATGCATCTGAAATAAGGAGTTTTCTTGGTCTTGCGGGATATTATCGAAGATTCGTAGAAGGTTTTTCAACCTTAGTCAACTAACCAAGAAAGGTGTGAAGTATTCATGGACTGATGAGTGCAAGCAAAATTTTCAGGAGCTGAAGAAAAGGTTAGTCTCAACACCCATACTTACTATCCCATCTGGATCAGGAAAATTTGTGGTTTATAGTGACGCTTCGAAGTATGGTTTGGGATGTGTCCTTATGCAAGAAGGAAAAGTGGTCGCCTATGCCTCGAGATAGTTGAAGGAACACGAGAAGAACTACCCAACACATGATTTGGAGCTTGCAACGGTAGTTCATGCATTAAAGATTTGGAGGCACTATCTTTATGGAGAAAGGTGTGAGATTTATACGGATCACAAGAGCCTGAAATATTTCCTAACCCAGAAGGATCTGAACATGAGACAACGCAGATGGTTGGAGCTAGTAAAAGATTATGACTGCGAAATTATTTATCATCCTGGCAAAGCTAATGTCGTAGTTGATGCTTTGAGTAGAAGAGCATCATCTCAAATTTCTTCATTGCGACTGATTCCAGAACAGTTAACCGAGGAGATGCAGAAATCAGATATCGAAGTTGTGCCGTTTGGGCTACTAGAGAGATTGTCTGCTATGACGCTTCAACCAAGTTTACTGGAGCAGATAAAGGAAAAACAACGAGGAGATGCTTATATTTGCAAAGTTAAAAGTGATCTGGAAGCAGGAAAAGTTTCTGAGTTTTCTGTATCTGATGGTGGGATTATCCAGTGTAAAAAGAGATGGTGTATACCAGATGATGCAGAATTAAAAGATGCTATATTAAAGGAAGCACATTCAACCCCTTACTCGGTACATCCTGGTTCAAAAAAAATGTATCGAGATTTAAAGCAACATTATTGGTGGCGTGAGATGAAAGTGGATGTAGCCAAATTTGTGGAGAAGTGTCTTACTTGTCAGCAAGTCAAAGCGGAGCATCAACGACCTGCTGGTACTTTGCAACCACTTATGGTACCTCAATGGAAGTGAGAGCATATTACTATGAACTTTGTAGTGGGACTTCCTAAGACGTTTAAGGGTCACGACTCCATTTGGGTGATTGTGGATCGATTGACCAAATCAACACATTTCCTTCCAGCAAAGACTACTTATACCATGGATCAGTATGCTCAGCTTTATGTTCAAGAAATTATCAGATTGCATGGTACGCTTGTTTCTATCGTGTCTGATCGAGATCCTCGCTTTACCTCAAAATTTTGGAAGAGTATGCAGAAAGCTATGGGTACTCAGTTGAACTTCAGCACAGCTTTCTACCCTCAGACAGATGGACAATCGGAAAGGACGATTTAAACTTTGGAAGATATGTTACGGGCGTGTGCTATCGACTTTCGAGGAAATTGGAGTAAGAATTTGCCATTGGTGGAGTTCGCCTACAACAACAGTTACCAAGCTTCGATTGAAATGGCATCTTACGAAGCTCTATATGGTAGAAAATGTAGATCTCCAGTGCATTGGGACGAAGTGGGCGAAGGAGTGATTGTTGGGCCAAATATTTTGAGACAAACTGCTGAGATCATTACACTAATTCGGAAGAGGATTCTTACGGCTCAGAGTAGACAGAAAAGTTATGCTGATAGAAGAAGAAGAAAGTTAGAATTTGCTGTGGGAGATCAAGTTTTCCTGAAGATCTCGCCAATGAGAGGTGTTATGCGCTTTGGAAAAAAAGAAAAGTTGAGCCCAAGATTCACAGGCCCATTTGAAATCATCAGAAGGATAGGAGAAGTTGCATACCAGTTGGACTTACCAGATTCATTCAAGCACGTGCACAACGTCTTTCATGTCTTGATCTTGAAGAAGTATGTTCCAGACCCCTCACATGTCTTACCATCGAGATCTCTTGACTTCACAATCAACCCTGACCTGTCATATGAAGAAAGACCGACCCAAATTATAGACGTCGAAGAAAGAGAACTAAGGAACAAGAATGTCTCGCTTGTTAGAGTGCTTTGGAAGAACCGAAACGTTGAAGAAGCCACATGGGAAAGAGAAGATGACATGAGGAAGACCTACCCTGAGTTATTTATGTAATTGTTTTAAATTTCGAGGACGAAATTTCTTTAAGGAGGGGAGATTGTAACAACTTAGGGTTCAATTCCAACGATTTATTTCTAATTCAAATTTCAATTTTAAATTTTGCCAACCAATCGAATTTTCAGAAATACTAATCGGATTTTCTTTGAAATTTTCAAACACAAACAGAATGAACCTAACCCGAAATTCAACAAAAACCAGAGGGAAAATCAACATTAAAATCAAATTGCTGATTTTCATCAACAAATTCGATTTGGGAATCGGATGACTATTTCTTAGCAAGAATTCGGCTTGAACTTGGTCTAGAATGGTGACCAAGTTCAGACGAAGATCAGAATGGAATTGCAGAAAATTCGAGCTGGAGGAATTATAGCTCGGATAATCCGTGGAAATGGCAGATTTTTCGGAGAGGAGCTGAGCTATTCCTCCCCTATTTATAGAGGGGTTCGGGTGTTGGATTATTCACCCCACAGCTCTCTCCTCTCCCTCTCGAGTTCTCTGAGATCAACGAAGAAAACTTACCTCTCGGTCTCCGGCGTGGTGAGCCTCCTCCGACGGAAAGATATCCCTCCTCGGCCGCGCTCCGACAAACTTTTGGCCTCCATCGACGACCGTCTCCGGAGTAAGTTTTTCTCTCCCTCTTCGTTTTTTGCTCGCCGATCGCCCTCGGCTTCTCACGCTCTCTCTCTGATTTTCCCTCTCTGTAGAATCGCGACAAGGAAGAAAAAGTGGTTCAGTTTTAAGGAAAAAAAAAACTGAACCGGTTCAATTAAGCAACTCAGACCAGCAGTGAACCAAACCGAACCGACCCGGGGCAGCAGTGAACCGGTACTGTTCACCCGTACTGTTCACCCGACCAGGCACTGTTCACCCGACCCGACCCGGCACTGTTCACCCGACCCGAACCGGACCCGACTCGACCCGATTTTTCGACCTGATTCTAACCGAACCGATCGAAAATTAATCCGGTAAGAATTTCTGCCCAAATTCTTTTAAAGTTGGATTAAAATTAAGTGAGATTTTAATATTGTTATTCGAATTAGGGAGAAAATATTTTGAAACCGTCCGATTTGATCCAAATCGATCCAAACAATCCGATCTGACTCGATAACGCAACGTAAGTAAATTCTGCTCAAATTACCTTGAAATTGGATTTATTAAGTAGGATATTAATATCAAAGATTTTATTTGAGCAGGGTATTATTTTGGAATTTTTGGAAAATCCTGTTAAACGCTAATTGCTCGGAATCCAAGTAAGTGAAATACAAGTTTTGGCTACGGCCCTACATCACAAGAGTATTTTATAATTATTTTATTTTCAGTCACACGTTTTCAATGATTGAGCACGTATGTTATAATACTGACATAGAATAGTTTAAAAGATAAGATGGATAGGTTATTTGCATGCGTGTGAAAAAGTAAAAGGGAATTGACGGAAAAATGCGACAGCAAAAGCCTGAACGACAGTGAGATGGTGAGCTTGAGCATATGTTTTAACGTGATAACAAAAGTCTGAACGACAGTGAGATAGTGAGCTTGATTGTTAAAATTAAAAGTAAAAGATGACGAAGCCTGAACGACAATGAGATGACTAAGTCTTAACAGGATTCGGTAAAAGTAAAAGTAAAAGTTTTGCAACTGCACGTATTTCCACTCACTGAGATTTTCTCACAGTTTCGTTTTAACTTGTGATGTAGGTGAGTTTTTGTCTAAGGAAGAAATTGCTGCAATTGAGAACCCTCCAGTGGCAAGCGAGCATACAGATGAAGAACATATCGTGGATTTCAAAGAAAATGATTTAAATTAGTATGTTTTGCTTTTTAAAACGATATTTAATGTTTTATCTTGATTTAAGATTTTGAAATTAAATTTTAACTTATTATTTAATAAAGTCTTCTAAATTGTTTTAATCATGCATAAGCTTCCGAGATATTTAAGTTTTCAATTAATACGTTTTTAAATTTCAATTTAATGCTCGATTTAGAAATCAATTTGGGAAAAAATTTTGGATTTTCAAAATTTGGGGATTTTAAATTGGGGCGTTACAGTATTAATATGTAAACCTATACAAAGGTAATTAATATGCACAAATGGACGTGCAAGTCGCTTCGACCGAATAATTTAGATGCATATTTTCATAAATTTAAAGGTCAAGGTTTGACTCACACCAACAACACTTTAGAATATTAATTTTTTTTTATATTAGACATGCCGGATATATCCAAATAATATAAATTAAATCTACAAATAAACACGAAATTAATTATGTCAGAGTCAGCAGATATCAAATCCTCGCTCACCATAAAATACGTATGAATGAAGTGCACTTTTATTTTCAATGAAATGATAACAATTTGCATTTTATTTTTGATTTATTGAAAATAGAAGGGTAAATTTCAAAAACAACCCTGAAGTAAGGGTAATTCTCGAAAAAACCCTCGAACTAAAAGTCGTCACAGTCAAAATCTCAAAGTTCTAAAAACTATCAAAATAAATTCTGGCGGGGGCCGCATGCCCCCGCATGTGCAATTACAAAGAAATTTGGGGGGCCGCACTCTTAAATTATTATTCATTATTTTAAAATAATTTTAAAAAATATCAAATCATATTCAATTCACTTAAAAATTTTACCACATGTTCATCACATCATAGGAAGATAATGTAAAAAGTTTCGTGATTTTTTCAAAATGTTTATGATTTAATATAATTTTTTTATAAAATAATGTCATTAAAATTACAATATATCGCACAAGTGTTATAAAATCACGAAACTTTTTTCATTATCTTTCCATGATGTAATGAACATGTGGTAAAAATATAAAATAAATTTAATATGATTTGGTATTTTTTAAAAAATTAAATCTTCATTTCTTCTTAAGACGTCAATTTGAGACCTTAAACGATATATTTTGGGCCCGAAAAAAGCTGTCATGGGGTTGTGGAAAGATAATGAAAAAAGTTTCGTAATTTTATAACACTTGTGCGATATATTGTAATTTTAATGACATTATTTTATAAAAAAATTATATTAAATCATAAAATTTTTGAAAAAATCACGAAACTTTTTACATTATCTTCCTATGATGTGATGAACATGTGGTAAAAATTTTAAGTGAATTGAATATGATTTGATATTTTTTAAAATTATTTTAAAATAATAAAGAATAATTTGAGAGTGCGGGGGGCCGAATTACAGCATGCGGCCCCCCGAATTTGTGCGGCCCTCCGCATGTTGTATACGGCCCCCCGAATTTCTTTGTAATTGCACATGCAGGGGCATGCGGCCCCCCGCCAGGGTTTATTTTGACAGTTTTTAGAACTTTGAGGTTTTGACTGCGACGACTTTTAGTTTGAGGGTTTTTTCGAGAATTACCCTTACTTCAGGGTTGTTTTTAGAATTTACCCAAAATAGAAAGGTTTCTCCCTTTTTATAGATGATAGATATAATAAATAAATGCATGAAAATTGAAATAGATTTTGCGTACAACGTCAACCTTCAAATAATCCCAGGAATTTTTATCACGTAAAATGAGAATTTTCAAACCACAGAGGAAAACCTCTAATGGTCGCCATCGTTCCACCATGTTCTCACTGCAGGAATTGTCTGCTCTTACTTGAAAAATATTTTTCGGATCCGCCATTGTTTTCGCCTTCATCAACCCTTGAAATTACTCTTGAAATACTTCTCTCCTCATTCTCTCGCCTCCCTGTAGCTCGTGTTCCCTTCCCTGTTGTTCACGCTGGTGTCTAAATCTCTGTAGTTTATGTACGCCGACCTCGGATTTCTCGATACATACCTTCCCATGTAGCTGTAAAACTCTCTTATCAGCCTCAAAGGGCGTTCCGATATATGGTTATCGTCTTCGTCCCGGAGTACCAAATGTTGGATTTTGTACAAGTTTCCTTCTCTGTTTGGAAACGACAACTTTGATTCTAGTATTATGTTCCTTATTTCTCCATAGGGTTGAAGATCAGTATTCCTGCTCCTTCGTCTCGTTTATCAGCCTCTCCCATATCCCTTTCAGTCCGGATTCTAGCACCAGCTTCGTCACGTATCACAACTTTGCCTTCAAGTATCCGACCGAGGGCTGCGTTCTGTTTAGTATAACGTCTGAAGCTCGCAGAGTAGATGATCGACTTTATTCAGCTCATTTCGATGCAGTCTTCTTCCTTCAAACCCAGCTCTAGGAGCTGGTTTTCATCAGAGGAATTAGACCTTCTCTTCTTCCCATGTAGAACGAGTTGAAAGACGACGTGACCGTCCGATTTCCGGTCAGACTGTTGTTTTTGTTGTCCAATATAAGCTGAATGAAGAGCTTCTCGTTTACTTTGGGTGCCTATGGACGGCCATCGATAAACCAATCTGGTCATGTTCTGTTTCAAATAAAAACGTAGAGTTTCCCTTCAATAGAATTATACATAAAAAAAAATTGACGTGTTAGAAGTCATCAGTACTGAATTTTGCGATTCCATGCGGATAAAAACGTTAGGCGGTGTCTAATACAATGTCACATCTATTGATGATCATTCGACAAAAATTTGAATTTATGCGCTCAAAAATAAAGTTGAGCTGTGTAACGTTTTCAAGAAGTTTCACGAACTCACAAAAATAATAATTGATAAAAATGAGAAATTTGTATTAAAACAAATGAGGATACCTTTGTTTTTAAAGTAATATTATGTTTGCTCACTAATTTTACGTACCGATTTAATTAGAGTAATTAATAATTTATTTTAATTATTTATAATTTATTTATTTTTATTAATACATTTATTAATAAGTTACAAGTTACAACGTAATTATCACATGAGAATATAAATTTATAGCGTAGAATTAAAAAATTTTATTACCTTGCATGTAAATTTTTTTATTGATTATTATGTAAAAACTTTAATATAATGGTTTCGTGATATAATTATTAATTATAATTAGTTTTTTAATTAGAGATTTATAATTTGTTGTTAATATTTTCCTATTGGGAGAATAAAACGACGACGTCATAGGAGGAAAGGCAATTTAGAGCTCTCTCTCTCGCATCTTTGGTTATGTTTCTCTGTCTCTGGGGGATGTTCTTGCTCTGAAGCCCTTGCATTCTCGCTCAAACTAATGGCGTCCAAGGGCAAGGGAGTGGCCCGCGAAAATTATTCCGCCAAACGGAAGCGAGGAGCCTCCGGCGACGACGAAAAAACTGGCGGCGCATTGAAGAGTAGGAACCGGAGCGTGCTTCAGTTTTTTGAAGATGAAGCCGATGATATCGACGTTGACTGGACTGATGACAGTGATTTCGATCATGGTGAAGTGTTTTATTAGTTAGTTTTACGTCATTGTGGGTTTGAGGGGTTTGGTTTGAATCCACGTTTTTAAGGGTTTATAATTGTTCAATAGCTCATTTCCATTTGTGCTCCTTATTTTGGTTTGTCTTGTTATTTTTTTGTGCGAAACTCTTTGAATTTGAGATCTTTCTAGACCAAAGATTGGGAAATGGCGCTGAATGAGGTTTTTTAATTTAGAATTTCTGAGAAATGTTTTATTATAATCATAGATGGTAGTTATTGAGCATTTTTCGACGTTTTGGGGTTGGATTACGAGGTTGGTGTAAGTTGCAGTAGAGAGACTTTAGGGAATGCTTGGTATGGAGAAGGTTTTTCCATGTCTCATAGTTTATGTCGAGGATTAATGGGGCTTTATAACTGCATGTTTTTGTCTATTTATTACTTTTTGTCGGAGGAAGGATCTGCTGTAATTTTGTTCGATAATGGTGAAGTAGTGTGTATTTTCTTCTGAACATTCTTATACAAAATTTCATGCAACCGTATTTTCAGCCAGTTAGACCATCAATAACTGTCAGTTTAAGATGATATTTTTGAATCATGGAACTCTGATCAGATATAATGTACCTTGTCTTAGCAAAAGATAACATGAATGACTTACATTTTTTCTACCAGTAATAAAAAATTTTAGTAAGAAAACGAATGTACTATACAATGAGCTTTAAAACGGCTCAGAACCTTAGAAGGTCCATGCAGAATTCCCTGTATTGCTAAATTTCTATCCTAGGTGCTACAAAATAATATTTGTCAATAAAAGATAGTTGTTTCTCCTTTTCCACAAACACCAAAACTACATTGGGGCACTACGTAGCTCAAACCCTTGTCTCCACCTCCATACATTCTCCTCTTAAGCATTAAGCCTCTCAGTGATCTAGGCATCGCCCAACAAACTCCTAGCTATCACACACATATCACTAGAGACTCTAGGCTGGAAATTGTGATAGATGATTTAAAATGCGTATGAAGTTGAGCAATTACCCTCTTCATTCCTTTTCTACCTCTTTGCCATTTCTCATGATTGGCCTGTTTATTTGTGTTCTTAGTGTATTACTTTTATTTATCTTGGGAAAGAAGAAAAAAAATGCTTTCTTATGGTCTTTCTGTTGCTATTTTTTTGATTATTGAGAACAGATTTTATAGACGACGAGCCCAGCGCAGAGCCAAAGGTCAAGAATGATATGGGAAAAGGCCAGAGTCTTCCACTCTTTCCAAAATCAGAGGAAATGGAGGAAGAAGAGTTTGATAAAATGATGGAAGGCCAATATGGTGATGGTTCAAGATTATTACATTATACTGAAAATAAGTATGATGATAAAAGTTTTGTTGATGAAAGTTCTCTTCCCATTTCTTACAAGGATCCAATCACATGGAAGGTGAAATGCATGGTATGTTTTTAACATTTTTCTTATTTTAGATGTAGATTCTATTTTAAGAATGTTTTTTTTACTGCATTATCACTAAGGTTTCATCCACCACACCCTGTTTTGTTCTCACTTTTCTTAATTTACCTACTGTCTGCAGGTTGGACGTGAGAGGCAGTCAGTATTTTGTCTCATGCAAAAGTTTGTTGAATTGAAATCTCTTGGTACCAAATTGCAGATATTATCTGCATTTGCTGTGGAACACATAAAAGGTTTTGTTTTTATTGAAGCTGAGAAGCAGAATGATGTTATTGAGGTAATCTAAAAACTTGAGATCCTGTTATTAGGAGGCGATTTAGTATAAGAAAATGATATGAAGCGAACTTAGTGTATTGAAAGTATGAATGTATGTTGTCACTGTTAGGACACTTTATTTCATATTTGTTTCATTTTAGTTTGAGTTGTTTGTTAAATCAGGCATGCAAAGGGATTGGTAACATATATGTCAGTCGTATGGCATCTGTTCCCCAAACTGATGTTTCTCACTATCTCTCTGTTCAAAATAAATGCCGAGAAATTTCTGAGGGCATGTGGGCTCGTGTAAAAAGTGGAAAATACAAGGGGGACCTGGCACAGGTATTGTCTAATTCGTGTGTGGACATGTTTCTTGTCACTTTTACGTAATTTTCCTTCTATAATTCTTGTCTTTGTAGATCGTATCTGTCAATAATAATCGAAAAAGAGCGACGGTGAAGCTGATTCCGAGGATTGATCTAAAAGCGATGGCAGAAAAATTTGTAAATATTTCTTCTCTCAATGATTCCATTAACATATGTTTAGTGAAAATTTTGGTTCGGTATTTATTATGGTGTTTTTATGCAAAAAAATTCTTTATATGAATTAATTGTTTAAGGTTTGTTTTGTTCAAAATTGCCGATGATAAGTTTCCTTTGCTTGGTTGTTTGGGTAATAGTTTTCTGGTGCTGATGGCTAATCTCATCCATTTAGAGTATACATACGTACTTCGTTAATTTTTTAGAATTATAAGTTTGAAGGATGTATTCTGCAATAAATGGCCTACTAATTATTATAGGGGGGAGGAACAGTGGATAAAAGAACTTCTACGCCAGCGCCAACACCAAAATTAATCAGCTCGAGTGAACTTGAGTAATGATCCTAATGCTTTTCTATCCAAATGAATTTGGTTATCTTTAATCATGGTGTTTATACTTTTTAATACTTTCAGGGAGTTTCGACCTCTCATTCAATGTAGGCGGGATCGTGAGACTGGAAAAGTATTTCAATTTTTTGATGGCCTGATGCTCAAGGATGGATATTTATTCAAGAAAGTTTCTCTAGATTCATTGAACTGTTGGAGTGTCATTCCCACTGAAGAGGAAGTACTAAAGTTTAAGGTTTCAGAAAACAATGAATCTGATAATCTGGGGTGGTTGTCACAGCTTTATGGTGAACAAAAGAAAAAGCCGATCATCAGAAATGATAAAGGAGGTGGAAAGGGAGAGGGTTCATCAGGGTCTAGTGTTGGCTTTGAACTTTATGTTCTTGTGTGTTTTGGGTAAGACCTTTTCTTACACTGCGGTGGCTTTAAATAACTTCATGTAAAATGCTTGAGTATACTTTCCTCCCTAAATGTTCTGCTTTTTCTTCTGCCTGATATGATCTACATACTTTTTAACAGCCGGAAAGAGTTTGGTGTTATAGTTGGCACTGAAAAAGATGATTCCTACAAGGTATATCCTTTCAATACTGTCTGGTACAGTGATTTTGGTGGCTGATATATTTACCTGGTCGCAATTCTCATTAAAAACTTATAGATGCTTTAATATTAAATGTCCAGATTTTGAAAGACAGTCCTGAAGGACCTACTGTTGTGAATGTTCGACGGAAAGACCTAAAGTATGGGCCTTTCTTTGATACAAAATTCACTGCTGCAGATCTGAACAAAAAAACCTTAAATGTTAACGATTCGGTTAAGGTTTTGGAAGGACCTTCTCAGGTTTGAAACTTGCTTGCAATGTTAGTTGTCAGCTATATATGTCTAGAATGAAACAAACTGTCTCAATGACAGGGTAAGGAAGGGATTGTCAAATACATTTATCGGAATACTGTCTTCATACATGATGAGATTGAAGAAGTTAATGGGGGCTATTTATGCTGTAAAGCTCAAATGTGCGAGAAGATAAAGTTTTCATATGATGCTGAAAAGGTTAAATTATTATACACTTCTTTATATTAATTTTTTTATGTCGCCTATTTTTTCATCTTAGCTCTCTCCTCTCTGCTCAATTTTAGTGTGGTGAGATGGGTTCCTCGGGCTTTGAAGATATAGCATCATCTCCCAAATCGCCCCTATCCCCAGAAAAACCATGGCAGACAAAGGAAAACAAATGTGGGTGTATGTATATGTGTTCTGTGATATTGTCATCTGATAAGATGTTTAGGTATCCTTGGTTTTATATTGTTCCCAAACATTTCATAATTTAGTCAATCGAGGGGAAAACGATGGAATGTTCTCCATTGGTCAAACTTTGAGAATTCGCGTTGGTCCATTAAAGGGATACCTCTGTCGTGTGCTAGCAATTCGTCGTATGGATGTTACAGTGAAACTGGATTCTCAGCAGAAGATTCTTACTGGTAAGGATCTCTAATCTCAATTGAATCTTTCTTCTGATAATAATTGAATGATTGAGCTTTAGTGGTTTTCCCACATTAATTATGGCACATTTTTTGTTTTCTGTATATAAGTCAAATCTGAGCATCTTTCCGAGGTTCGTGAGAAGTCTACTATGACATTAAGGTACCTTTTAAGTCTAATCTTTTGGTTTTTCTTGCGTTTTTATTTTTCATCTAACAACTATTTTATATGTGCTTTAAAGTGAGGATCCAAAGTCCATTTCCAAATTTGATTTACTTGGAACTGATGGTGACTCCAAAGGTGAGAATTGAGTCTTTAAATTTGAATTAGGTGGTGAAATTTGTCTTTAGAGTTGGATGCAATATATATATATATATATATAAAAGAAATTCAAACTGAATTACTGAGCACATAGTAATGAACCCTAAACAGAATTCTAGAATATCATCTCCTATTGTACTGGTATAAATATATGAATAACTTCTTTACAAATGCTTCCCTAATAACCTGTTACGGGGTGCCATTGGTGGGAACTGGGAATTGTAGTATTATTCTTTACTTGGTTTACTGCTCTTGGTTATCTGTTTTTTACTGCATTGCAATATCCTTTGCAAATGAGCGTTTCATTTCATTGTTGTGATAGATCTTTTTTCCTAACAATAAGTTGGTTTTTTATGAAAGATTGGTTGGGTGGAAGCGGAACCTCAGCAGGTAATGATAACTGGACTGGTGGTCTTTCTACAGAAAGGTAAAAGTTAAGATGTCATTTACTACGACATGTTTTTGACTTTTGAATAGCATAGATCTTGATTTCTGGATTTCCACCCAAGATTGGGTAAATGATTCAGTTATGGCAGCATATTGCCAATGATGCCCCGATTTGCATTTAAGTTATAATTTTACTAATGAAATTTAATTTGGATCATGAATGGTTGTTTTTTTTTTGGGGTGAAATCATTAGAGCTGAAAATAGAACTTGGTTATTTCTTCTCTGCATTGTATTCCTGGTTTAAATGCTATGGAACAGAAGGATTTTGAATTCACTCTTGGAAAGCTGAACCCATTTTAGTTCAAATTTTATCTTTTTCTTTGCTGGAATTTGATAATCTATATGTTAATGATATTATTCAGCAGTGCTACTTTGTTTGCTTAGAAACTTTTACATTTTATTGCAGAAGCTCTTGGCCTAGTTTCCCTGCCTCTAGCTCTTCGGTAAGTTTGAAGATTGTGTCTAATTGGAATGTTATTGTTATGTATCTTTCTAGATATTGTTTAAAAATCTTTTTTATTGTTGCAGCTTCAGCCTGGTTCAAATTCTGCTAATAGCTTGGGGCCTGGTGATGATGCTAACAATGGTACAAAACCCTTTTGTGGCAACTAAGTAAAACTTATTTGCAACATCATAAGGTGTTAGGGTGAGTTTTATGATAATATGCTGATGCAGAGAATACTCCGTGGGAAAGCAAAGTTGTGGCAGATCAGAGCTCATCCTGGGGTGCTGCAGAGAGTACTATTGCTGTTGCTAGTGGCCATGGTAGTGATTGGGGAAAAATTGAATCTGGCAAAGATTCTGCTAAAACAAGTTTTAATGCATGTGCATCTGGTGGATGGGAGAACCCTGGAGCACCAACCAGTGGTGTTGAAGCATCAGACTGCTGGGGAAAAGGAAAATCAAAAATGGATTCTTCTCATGGTGGTTCTTCCTGGGCGAGCGGAAGTGATATAATGTTAATCGAGTTGACGGGGAAACTTCAGAGCATTCATGGGACAAAAAAAGCGTTGTAGAAAACAAGACTAGCAGCTGGGGTGCATCAACTTCAGTATGTATGAAAGCAAATGAATCTACAAATTATGGGTTGGGTTGGAACAATGGATGGGGAGATGATAAAAAAGCCGATGCTTGTGCAAAAATATGTGAGAGTTCAAAGCTTGATGATAGCGAGGTTAGAGCTCTGGAAGATGGCTGGAATGTTAGAAAAACTGCTGATGGAGGTTCATCCTCTGGATGGAATCAAAGTACTAGTATAGCGGCCCCTAGTGCTTCCAGTAAGAGACCAGATTCTGATTGGGGGCTGAAAGGGGATTGTAATGCTCCATCGTCAGAAATGAGTTTGAAACTAGATACTCATTTGGAAGGACAAGGCTCAAGGACATTAGGATCTAATGATATTAGTTCGAAGGAGGGAAAGGAAATCAACTGGACTGGGTTCTCCGGGAGTAAAAAGAATTGGGGCTCTGCATCTGCTGACGGTTGTCAAAAGCAAGATTCTGACTGGGGCAAGAAAGGGAACAATGGATCTGATGAGGCAGGCCATAATCAAGTTTCTGACTGGGGTAAGAAAGGAGATTGGGACTCTGTATCTGGTCATAATGAGAAGAAGACTGGTGGAAATCAAAATTCTAACTGGGAAAATTCAGGACAAAATCAAGCTTCTAATTGGGGCAATAAAGGTAACTGGAATTCAGGATCTAGTGACAGGGATGTCAGTCAAAATTCAAACCAGGTAAAGACTGATGATTGGAACTTTGGATCGGGTCGTGCCAGTGAAAAATCAGATTTTACCGAAGGCAACCGAAGTAATTGGAACTCAGAATCTGGTGACACAGGTAAAGATGGAAACTCTGCTTGGGGAAATAAAAGTACGTGGAATTCTGGATCAAATTGGGGTGAGAAAAGCAACTGGAACAATGGAAACAACTCTACCAGTAATCAATCTAGTGGTGAGGATCAAACTGAGATTGATCGCGGCCGTGGAAACTGGAGGGGAGGATTTGGAGGCAGAGATGATTCTGATGGTGGCTTCAGAGGTAGAGGGGGTTTTGGTGGTAGGAGAGGAGGTAGAGGATTTGGTGGTAGAGGCAGATCTGATGGATATGGAAATGACTTCACCTCTAACCAATCCAGCAGTGAGAATCAAACTGAGACTAATGACAGTCGTGGGAATTGGAGGGGAGGTTTTGGAGGGAGAGATAATTCTGATCGTGGTTTCAGAGGTAGAGGAGGTTTTGGAGGTAGGAGAGGAGGTAGAGGGTTTGGTGGTGGAGGCAGGTCCGATGAATCAAGTTTTGGTGATAGAAATGAATCCGGAAGAGGTGGATATGGAGGCAGTTAGGTCGTGGAAGGAGGGATTGGAATAGTGATTCTGGTGGAAGGAGGGATTGGAATAATGATTCTGGTGGGAGGAGGGACTGGAACAATGATTCCGGTGGAAGCAGGAGGGACTGGAACAATGATTCCGGTGGAAGCAGGGGGGACTGGAAAAACGAATCCAGTGGAAGTAAGGGAGGTTGGAACAATGATTCTAGTAAGCTTTCTAGCTGGGGTGGAGAGTCAAACAATGATGGTTGGAAAAACAATGGAAGTTCAGGAACTTGGAAAGGTGGAAGTGATGAGAAAAACCAGCAGAAGACTTGGAATTCAGGAAATGATGGAGCAAGCAACACAGCTGGTATATTGGGGCGCCATCCAACAGAGTCCGGAGGTGGTGTTAATAGCTGGGATAAGGGAAAAGGATTGAATGCAAAGAACACGGGATGGACTGAACCTAGCAATCAATCTGATGGTTGGAACAAAGAAAGTGAAAAGCCAGCAAACAGTTGGAGAATGTCAGACACATCTGGTGGAGCTGGGTGGAGTAAGGGAACAAGTTCAACATCAGAGAAAGGGTCCGGAAGTGCATGGGGTGATGAGGCAGCCAACCCATTGGATAAAGGAGAAGCGCCTTCTTGGGGAAAGCCGGAGGACAAAAGGAAGGTTGGTAATACTGAAGTCTGTTTTGTAAGTGATTGAAAGTTCTCCCACTTCTACACATTTAAAGGTATACCCATTCTTTTTGTTTTTTTCAAATTGGAAACAGATAACAGTGAGTCGGTTTTCCTTCATCTTTCAAAACCTTTATTGTCTTCTATACTTCGCTTCTTTTTACAGAACTACCAAATTCCATGTCGTTTAAAAAGAAAAAAAAAAAAAGAATATAAGCTCTCTCAGATTGCCAATAATGAAATCCGTTTATGCCTGCTTTATTTGAAACGAACTTATAAAAAGTTTCTTCTTTCTATTTTCAGAATGTGGACGCTGGGGGAATGAAGCAACGAATAAAGGAGAAGCGCCCTCCTCTTGGGGAAAGCAAAATGAGGGCAACAAAGGAGGTTGGTGATATCTGCTCCGAGTCTTGTGTTTTGTAGTGTATTGAAACTTCCCACTAGATCTGTAGGTACTCTTATCTTATCTTGCTTTGATGAACCTATGACCATACTTGAAGATTTTGGATAATATGAAAACACTTGCTCAGTTGTATGTTTTGTGGTTTTCATATTCTTAGTTGATTTCCCTGATTGCATCGTCGCGGATGCCCTCCCCTCTTCGTGGTACATCAGTAGATCCTATCCCTTCTTATGTTGTGGTGTCCGTAGTATACTTAAAGTTAGACTCTTTGTTTTTCAAATTCAATGGTTTTGATCCAAGCAGTTAATTTTATCAATGATGGGACTAAAGCTGAACTTAGATTGAGGGGATTTGTAGGTTGACCAGTCTTTGGGTGAAAGAATTGATGTTTTTTCTATCTTGTTGTGGAAGGGGTTCGTTAAATTTATGAAGTGTGCTAGATTTTGGAGGAAGATGACAATCATGTAGAAAGATTCCAACAATTATTTATTTAAATGTAATCAATTGAATAAATACATTGGATCCAGACCAGACACTCCCATGTTAGTGTCTTTTTCAACTTTATCATAAAATGGCGGCGGATTTTTCTAAATTATGTAACGTGTGACATCATGCCCTAATAATAATTCACTCTTACACAATTGATGGGTGAGCTTGGTTTCTTTAAATGATGTTGTTTACTGAGGTGCAAATGAGTTGCAGAAACTATGAAGAAATCAGGAGATCTTGAACTTTCAGAACTAACTCTTTTCTATTGTTGGTTGAATAATTGGGATGTTAATTCCTACAACCCAACTGGGGAATGAGAGAGGTGGCAAAACTCAAAGTTAAGAGAATTAGGAGACAGTGAAAGAGAGAGCTAATCCAAGATGCAGGTGCATCCACTGCTCCGTCGTTAGCGCCCGCAAAGATCATTCCAATAAGGTCCCCTTCCCCAGTCGACCCTCCGTTACTTGTCGAGGCACTGCTGCTCCTACTATTATCTCTGCATAATATTTGATCAAGTGTGTCAGAACACCATTGAATTTCTATTAAAAAAGAAAAAGAGCAAATAGATGGAACCCACAGCTTTAATTTTGAGAATCTAGTTTAGAAATGATGGGTCCATAATAAATATATGAAAGAATAATACACACTAAGCCACAGCAACGTCGGGTCCACAAGCACACACTGCTACCTACATACTTATTCGAAGAGCGTGATCATGTACGAGCCGAACAGCAGAGTTCCCACTACATTATACGTCAAATTCCAAGACTTCAAACGGGAGCTTGTTGAGCAAGCAAGCAAACCATCGAATTAAATGTACATTCAAAGCCGGGTATTGGCAGTACAGAGAAGGTATCCAAGAAAATGCAATGCCTGTTGTCATATTGCCGACTGAAATTTTTAAGGAAAAGAAAAATGGACAGAGAAGGATTACCTGAGGCCACCAAAGACACCAGCGTTGATGGTGAGCTGATCAATCAGGCCGACTGATTTTGGATCCACACTGGAAGCTTTACTGTACTGAGTGCTAAGACCCTCGCCTGACGGCACAAAAAATGCTCCGTTTACCATGATGTCCCCCACCGTTCTCCAGTTCCAGTCCGTCCACTCCACCTCCCCTGTATCCAAACGCCTCGTCACCTGTCCACGTCATCACAATACACCGTTAGTCTTACCCACGAGCCTGCGCAACTTTCTGTCTGGTTTTGCCTGTCATCCACTTCCCAAGCTGTCTTTTTCTCTGGCCTGGCGGTGGAATTTCATATTTATTCAAACTCTCAAATTTCAATTTTATCCTCCTTTTCTCGATGGCCTCAATATAAAAGTCTTGGCAAATCATGTTTTCATGCAGACCCTCTTTTAAAAATTGTTTTTTTTTTTTTCTTAAAAAAATAAAGAACATGAAAAACTTCCACCCAAAACTGGTCTCTCTTGAAATCAGACTAGTGAAATGAAATCAGAAGAAACAAAACTGAATCCCAACACCTAGACACGAAGTCACGACTATAGTAATTATAGTTTTTCGAAAAAAATTACCTCTTTGGCATTAGTGTCAGCCGGAGCGGTGTATCTATTCCCCTGACTGTTTATGGTGGGGTTAGCACTACCGCCGATAGCATACATCTCCCACTGCGTAAAATCATTATTCACCACGTGTATATACCCTAGTCTACACCGAGGCATACGCTGCACCAGCGCCACACCGAAGTGGTTAAAAGCTATGGTCACCTGCATCCCGGTGTCCGGCGCGTACCCATCGTCGGCTCCCAATAGCATCACCTCGTCATGATGCGAGAAATAGTTGTTCGAAATAGTTATCCCAGTGGACCCCATGATTGCGTCGATCAAGCCGTCCGTGCAGTATGAGAGCGAGCAATGGTCGATCCAGATTTTGTTGGCGCCGAAGATGGAAATACCATCGCCGTCTGACTTGCCGCGGAATCCTACGTGGGTTGGGCTCGACCGTATGTTTGTATTTCCCGTTGGCTTACAATTGTGGACGTTGATGTTGTGGATTATTACGTTTGATACGTACTGAAGGGTTATGCAGCCCCCGCCAGTAATGTGGACGGAGGCGCCCCGGCCGTCGATGGTTTTGAAGCTGTTGAAGATAAGCTCGTGTTTTAGGTTTATTGTCATGTCGCCAGCGAAGATGATCCATAGGGGTTCTTCTTGGATGACGGCGTACCGGAGAGTTCCCGGAGTTGGGTTCGCCGGATTTGAATCGGAGGAGTCGGTGACGGTGTAGATCTGGCCGCCTTTTCCTCCCATTGCGTCTTGGCCGAACCCAATGCCGCAGTCGGCGAGCTTTTGCCGGTTAGTTTGCCAGTTTTGGTCGCACCGCCAACAGTCGTCGATTGGGTTTCCTGTGAGACAAGTGGCTTGGTTCTTAGATTGGAGACTCAGCATTTCTCTTCTGGATACAGAATGTTTTACTCTCCTGCAAACCAAACGAAGAAAAACTGGTCAGAAAATGTGGGAAATGTTGCTGACTGTTAGTCCGAAAAACCCTACTGACAAAATCGGAGCTAATCCAAGCTGATACATCTCCGTTCTCGATCTTCAACCGAAAAAAAGAGAGGAAAAACCCAGTGGGAGCTTTATTTACTTACTGATGAACTACTTCAGAAACAGCATCAGGGTACGGGTGCCGATGAAGAAGAGTATGATTCACTGGGGCCGCCATAGAAATGGGAAAAACCAAGCTCAAGAGGCATATTAAGCGAATGCAGAGAGTAGAAAAAACCATTGAAGAACCAAATAAAAATGGCGGTTATGCTAATGAAGTTGTCGCCGCTGTCAAGGACTTTCTTCGGAGAAAGTCTCCTCGTTCTTAAAAAAAAAAAAAACAGAACTACTGAGAAAGCTGCAAAAGTTTTTGGGAACCGGGGAAGGTTTTAATGTTAGATGGGGATTAAATTAATGAAAACAACAATGATACTGAAGAAACATTGGTCGGAGGGTAATTAGGGTTGGAGCAACAACTAGAGAGAGAAGCAAGGATGAGAGAGGAGAGAGAGTGTGAATCCGCCATTACAGACTCCCTCTTCTTCCACCCAGTTCTCCCCTTTGCAGACTCACTCAACTCTCGCTTACAATTTTGACGCAGAGGGAGAGAGAAAGCGGCTGTCTTTATCCAAAATGTCAGCTTTTGGACAAATTAGAGGCTGTTCATGTTTATGTCACGCCCATATTGTATAGTTAACATTTGAAGTATTAAACTACAGAGTTGAAATTGTATTAGCAAATCTAAATAATTCAAAAGATTAAATTTTGGGTGATTAAAGTTATTCAAGTGAATTAAAGGTAGAGAGTCTTATTTATGTAGGATTGTCACGTTGGATTTTAGTCCA
This sequence comes from Begonia masoniana, assembly GCA_022432975.1. Lineage (NCBI taxonomy): Eukaryota > Viridiplantae > Streptophyta > Magnoliopsida > Cucurbitales > Begoniaceae > Begonia > Begonia masoniana. The sequence goes on from CM039504.1 coordinate 2,700,947, forward strand.
ACCACTTCATAGTATACTCAAATAAATAATTTTGGTCATGACTTTATTTTAAAATATTTAAATAAAATAGTATAAGCTAATCATCCCTTATTTAATATGTTACCAACTGGGTGGAATATCACGCCACTTCAATTTAATCAACATTGTTTTTTTTTTTTTTTTTTTTTTTTATTTGCGTTTCCGAAAAGACAATTTTTGAATTGTAGGTTCCTAATGAGATAATTAAAAACGCTTAGGGAATATTGTGAATTACTCCTAAATTTAGGACCGGATTGCAATTTATTCTAAGTTTTTCTTACTCAAAAATATAACCAATTATTTTTTGGCGGATGTCTGGACTCCATTTCCGCATTTCGGGCAGTCGTTACACTCCTTTTGAATTCTTAGTTTACTATTTTATCCTCATCTTCACAATCCCGCGCTCAAGCTCGCTGCAGTTTTCGCTGGAAATCGAGAGAAAAAGAGAGTGAGAGAGAGAGAGAGAGAGAGAGAGAGAGAGAGAGAGGGAGGGAGGGAGGGAGGGTATTCCTAATGGGGAGGCAAAGGAAGGAATTCTATTAGATTGTTTGGTTGTTGTTTTTTTTCTTTTCGAGTCCAGGTACACGAACTTTCTAGGGTTTTAGGGGTTATTTTCGTCGGGATGGAAGGTCACTTCGCTTTTGATTTGGAGAACTGCAGTACCGAAGGTTTGACTCTGTGCTGTCTTCACTTTTCCCTCAATTTGTTGAATAGTATCTCCCACTGAACCAATCTGTTCGTTATGACCATTTTTTGGGCTTTTTTAGCGCATCATTTTCGCTAGCATTTTCTTTTTGTTTGTTGGTTGTTGGTAAAGGGTAGAGCTTCCATTTCTTGACCAATCATCGGGGAAGTTGCTTTTAATTGCGCAAATTGAAAATTTGCCGAGGATTCTCAGAAGTTCTAACCGTATATGAACGGGATATACTTTGATTCTGATTCACTTCATGGATTCTTGGAGGTTGATTTTATGGTTAATTTTTGTAGTTCTGAAACGCAATTTGTTCGAGTTGCAGATAGCAAAGCAGGTGGGGAGAAAATAGGTAAGGGTTTCAAAATTGGAAGTGCGCCCAGGAAAAGGCTTGCTGACATTAGTAACGTCAAGCAGCAATCTAAACTAATGAACCTAAAGCAGCATTCAGCTTTACTTAGCTCTAATGACAATGTTGACAAGCTTTACAAGGTATTATCTCTCTCTCTCTCTCTCAAAACAATCCTTGTCTTGTTTTGCTTAAGCTTCCATTGAAATGGTTCATTTGATTTTTTTTCAGGAAAATATGACTCTCATGAAGCTTGTTGCTGACAGAAAGTATCCTTTTTTAGCACTTGGGTTTTTTCATTGGGTGGAATATCTTCTATCTGGTGCCTAGCCTTTTTCGTTTATTCCTTTGTGTTCCTTGACGTTATTAACAGTAAATTAATTGAGCTCAGTGGCATAGAACTACAGAAGCTGAGGGTCAATTTTCAGAAAGCACAACAACAAAATGTGCAACTTGCCCAAATGAACAGCCAGATTCTTGCGGTAATCTTTTAACTGATTAATTGCTGAAAGATTATTTTATTGAACTGGATGTGAATAATTACAGATTTGTAAGTGCCAATTTTTGTGTTCTTGTGAAACTAACTTATGTCTCTAACATTTCAGGAGCTTAACTCTGGAAAAGACAAGGTAAGTAGTTGATTGTTAGTACAATTGCTTGCTTCTTCTTCTAGTGTGAGGAGATTAAAGTTGCATTTTGTATTTTTTATTCAGCTAAGGGTTCTTCAACATGAGCTTGGTTGCAAAAACGCTTTGCTCCATGCTGGAAAGTTTCATAGAGAGGTCAGTTAACTTGTATCAGCCATTTTAGTGATATGCTTGCATTATTATTTTATGATGTGAAGATAGGTATTCTAAGATGAATAGTTTATCTTACTTGCCCCAAAATTCGTGGACTCACAAACTTTATCTCCTACAGAGAAAGTAAACGGCAGTAACTGATGAAAGGATGAAATATGAGTTACTTATGTTAGACTTGCATTCTTCCTTGGTGAAATTTGATTGTTGATACATGGTTGTACGAAGTCATTGACCAGTTCCTCAATTTTTTAATGCTTTACCTGCTAATAATGCTCAGGCAGTGGAGTCTTCTTCCATAGATGATACAAAAAATCAAACTGATGATGTCAGCGAGAAAGGACAATCACGAATATCATGTAAGTGTAAATGTTGATGTGTCCTTTACTAATAGAGTAATGGTACATTAATTCTCTAATTTCACATGCTAATCTTACTAATGTTGATGTGGCATCTATGCGTGATCCTTATTAGTTCTATCTAATCAATCAAGTGTTCATTGAAAGCAAATCACATCTTACTCCTTTGTTTTTGCCATTTTTTCCCTCTCTTCTCTTTTTCACTCTCTTTTATCCATTCCTCACTGTTTATTAACTAGAGGAGGAGAGAGAACGAAAACAGAGTAGGATTTAGTAATAATTATTGATTGATTATGTGGAACTTGTTAAGATTGTATGTAGATGCTATATCAGCAACTTCTATTAGAATGTAAAAACTGTCAAAATAGAGGGTGAGCATAGAATAATCCTTTATTAGTATAAGATCTTCGGTTTAATAGTACCAAAATGTTTGTTTTTTATGATTTATTTGCAGCCTTGGACCTTTCAGTTGGTAATATTGGGAAGGATGATGACAAAAGGTTTGCCTGTGCAATTGATAGTTGCTTCTGTAATGCAATATGCCACGTACATTTATAAACTATTATGTTTTACAGGTATGCCAAAACCAGAAGGCAATCTATGAGGTTTAAAGCGGGGGAACCAAGCCCAACCCAAGATTTGTTTGAAATAGATGAAGCCAAAGTCCCCGTCTCTTCTCTCTACAATGACCAGACAGAAGTAAATTGTGCAATTTCAGAGGGATCAGCACTTGGAAAAGAAGAGAAAGGAGATAATGGCACCAAATTCGAAACTGAGGAAAATCGACGACCATCCATTGGCAGGCCAATGAGGCGAGCAGTTGAAAAGGTACGATCCTACAAGGAGACTCCTATTAATGTAAAGATGCGTCGAGAAAAGTGAGCTTTTCTTTTCCCCACTCTCAGAATTGGGAACGTAATTGAGCATTCATGTCATTTTGAAAAATTCTAATGGCTCCAATTTCATGATCTCTTGTGTTTTTCATATTTCTGTTCAAAAAACAGTTGTTGAAAGCTGTATGTTTCTCATTCTCTGTGAATCTCATGGCTGCATGCTCTGTTCTGATTGTTTCCACAAATGAGAATCAAATTTTGGCTGAATCAACCATGTTTTCGTCCCGCAATGCTATTTCATCTAACTAATCTGTCATCTTTTCTTTATTCACTTCAGTTTGTTCCTTTACTAATGATAGTTTGTGCAATCTATGACTCCCTTTCTCTCAGGATGTACAAATATTCCTAGTGATCTCTATTTTGGAATTTCTATATAGTTTTGAAATTGTAGTTTCTATGATTGTTGCTTAAGTAAACATATTTTACTGTTGCAGTAAAGCTATTAGAAAGAGTAGCTAAATGTCGCTTCTAACCAACATTTATTTCATGTAATTAGTGCTTCAATATTGTCTTATGTGATTTTTTTATATAAATTATATTTGTTTACTCAATATTGAAATTATATTTAAAATAAATCGTGACATCAAGCCTCTAGATAATGTGATTGTTCTATGCTTTTCCATAAATTCTTAAATATCTATAAATTTAACAAAAAACAAAAAGAATATGGTCAACATCCATGTAGTTGCAATTTACGATAATGTTCGTAAAGAAATTGTTAAATCAAAACTTAATTTTGACTTTAGAGGTTTTTCTCCGTCAATTTCCGATAGCCGGTGGAGGAGCCCCTGGAGAACCCTTGAAGATACCTACGAAGTAACAATGAGCTCTTTTGAGAAACCAATAAAACACAAATTGGAAAGGCATAAAAATGGTAGATAGAAGCTTAATTAAGAGCTAAAAAGTAATACATAGAGATGTTAATAATAACTATGATAAATCAGAAATTAATTTATCTTATTGCAATGAACTCTTGTTAACGTACCACACAACAGGACGTTTTCTGGAGGGGGCCTCTCCTTAGCTGGATTAGGATCAGCGTCGTGAACTCTTATATAAAGTTCTTGACCCAAATACCAATTTTTCATTAACTGTGATCTTAGATTCCACATTCCTGGATTGTCAAGGTATGCATAAACTGCAGTCCATCCTCCCGGATAAACTTGAACTGTCGACCGAACAACCGGATCGTTCAGGTTGTACGTGTTTCGTAAGTCCGGCGACCAATCTCCTGCTCCTAACCTGTAAAAATTTAAAATTAAAGAGTTTACAGTCTTGTTTTCAATCAAGTTGGTTGGAAAAAAATGGGGTTTTTCTGTTTTCACACCATAAAAATAGTTTATACTAATTCAAATAAGAGCCTACCCGACAACGTAGAATCCGAAACCATCCAAGTGCCAAGCATCAATGAGGCTCAGATTGTTCTTAAACACAAGCTCGATCCATCCTTTGTGAATGCCGTTGACAACAGATACTCCGAAAGAAGCATCTTCATTAACGGATTGAACTGGAAATGTGTCGAGCTGGTACACGCCGGATCCGTTGACAAAATTATCGGCGAGTTTTAGTGGAGTTTCGGGTGTTAAATAAGATACATTATTTACTACATAGAAAGGGAAGTCATTGATTTCTGCTGTAGAAGCTTGGAGAATGAAAGTTTGAGAAATCGTGACGTTTGATACGTTGAAAGTTCCTTGTGGGTTTGGTCTTGCAGCTCCGGTCGTCATGTTCCATCTTATGTACAAAAAATTAAAACAAACAAGCAATAGTAATAAGGTAAGAAAGCTATATAATATGAAATATGTTAAATCTTACGTGATGGATTTAGCTTGATTGATTGAGTAATCAAGATCAAACGGGTCAGGTTGAGTAGGGAAAGTGGGAAGAACAGGAGGTGAAGGAGATTCAGAGTAGTGGAGAACTCCACGGCCAACAAGACTTGTAAAATCAGAGGCATTGAGAAGTTTTGGAGTTGCAGAAATTATGTAATCAGCTTCGTCTTTATCTGCTGTGATGAGAACCGAGTAAGACTGACCAACATGAACATCAAGCGAATCCAATACGATCTGATTTGTGTATGATCCTTCTGTTTCTACCAACACCATTTCATGTTTTTCAATCTTCAGATTGAAACTCAATGCGGTTCCCACGTTCGATATTCTCAATCGGTAGGTCCTCCCTGTAAAACATTCATCATCGAGATTTTATGATAATCGTCGTGTTTTGTCGAGCGGATAAGAATCTTGGGCTCTTGTCGATTATCGAATGCAAGGTTTCCAGAAGTGAAGATCTTAGTTTTGAGGGAATTTTCTGCTGTATCAAAAGATATTTTCTGCTGTCAACTATATTTTTATATCCTATCACATACCTTGTGTGACAGTGAATGATTCGAAGGATTTAGTAGTCGATTCGGCCATATGGAGCTTTTCCGTTTATCAACATAATGTCCGGTAAACTTTCGAAGGCCATAACCGGGATGCTCATGAGAGATCTTGTCGTCTGATCGAGACCGTCAACATCATAATTGTATGAGTTAGATGCATACTTGAAGAAATAAAATAAAATGTTACTTTGTTTATGGATGCATGTTAATCTCAATCACCTTGTAACTATCATAGAACCAATCGCCGATGAGAAGATCGAATTCCGCTTCGGTTTTGGAAAGGGAACAAAAATTACATTCCGGTTGTTGACACGAATGGGTCCAAACCCTCCGGCGGCCTTTTGAAAGTTGATGGAGGGAAAGTAGAAGAAGCTGCCGATTTGGTCTTTGGTTTGGAACACATAAGTCCAGTTTTTCCCTGGTAAGATTGGACAGTTTGTACCAGACACTCCGTCTTGCCATGAGTTTAGTCTTTGTTGTATCCCATTCCTTCATTTCACAAAGAAATTTTGAACATTTAAAGACAAAAATAGACATAATTTTGAATAATTCTCTTAAATTTTTTCGATATGTACCATGTAAAGAGAAGTGGTTCGTCAAGGTTGTTAAAGACGTTGACACTGAACGAAATCGTTGGTTGTAGCGTTGATAAGAGGGCCGGGAAACTCTCCGTTAATGGTGATGACCTGCGCATACATAAGAATATCAGTTTAAGTAGAAATTCAACCTAAGGTAAACTCGAAATCTCCAATGAAAGGAATTTATTTACAGGTTGATTTAGAGAAGCTGGTTGAATGATTGTATCAAGCGCCACATTCCATTCAAGAAAGATGTCAATGGCGTTTGCTCCACAAAACAAGACTGCCATGAACATAAAGACTGGTGCTTGACCGAAACGCCAGAGATTGAGCTCCATTTTCATGGAAGAGAAGGTCTTTTGTTTTGGGTCTGAAATGGAGTAAAGTAAGAGGTTGTTCTGTCTGTATTTATAAGAATGTGGCCATCAAATATGGGGGAGTTTCCAAAGAATGTGACAGAAAAAACAAAGAGATGAGAATGAAAGCAGGCATCTAATTGGAGTTTCGTTTCTAGGATTTGGTGCAGATCAAAGCCGGCAAATTTCAGTCAAACTAGAACCTGCGGATGTCCAGCATGGTCCCCGTTGACACATAACATGCATACACACATGCATGCATGCATGTGCATATGTATATCATATATGTAGTTATATTAATGATTGGATTTAATCAAAATCCAATCATTAATATAAAATAAGAAGACGTGACGGGATGGAGGATTTAATTTTGATAAGGTTTGAAAAAAATTGGAGTTGTGGGGTTGGCTATCTTAAGAGGTCTATGTCTCTCTCTCTCTCTCTGTCTCTGCAATATCGTGTCATCTCACTGTCTATCTCTCGTTTTCATCTTTACACTCAAAACCTCCCTCTCTCGTGTCTCTCTCTACTCTCCCACTGTCTCAGTTGGTGACAGAATCTAATGAATGAATGACACAATTTTACCAATCTCTCTTTCTCTAAGCTTCACTCGAACTTCTATGTTCGTCTTCTTCCTTGTACCACAAGTGAGGCAACCCATGAATTGATCGACCAGTTTAGGAAGTTCACTGCTTTCAGATGCTGTTGATCAAAACCTTGATCTGATTCTGATCTGAATCCCCCACCGTCTGATTGAAAGTGGGGCCTACAGCAAGAAAGGAAAGAGCTTGGATAAAAACAAAATGGAAATTCGAAATGGAGGAGTCTGTCTGTCTGTACTGCCCTAAAAAAAATAATACCTTGTAATTCAAGGTACCATTTTTCTGTTGTTCCTTCAACACCAATCAAAAGCTATCTTCAAAAGTAACCCTAGCTTTCTTCTCCACTCAAAGTTTCTGATATGGGTTCTGATACCTTGACTTTAGCCACCCTTACACCTTCTCCGCCTGCCTCCGTCGTCTCTCCCCCGCCGACAGCTCTTGCCCCGGGTTTCCGGTTTCACCCCACCGACGAAGAGCTTGTCATTTACTACCTGAAGCGCAAAGTATGTGGGAAATCGTTTAGGTTTAGTGCTATTTCTGAGGTGGATATTTACAAGAGCGAACCTTGGGACCTTGCAGGTTATTAAATCTTCTCCAGTTTTTCACTTTTTTTTTCGTTTCAAGGACGATTGCACTTTTTAAATTTTTTTAATTTGTTGTTGTTGGGTTTTATGGATAGTTAAGTAGTTTACCATGCCTTCTCAGTGTTTACTTGGAGCTTTCTTTTCTAAATGGATCGTGATTTGGGGTTTCTGGGTAATTTTTTTATACATTAGAATTTGTTCTCTTTGAGAATACTGTGCTTAAATATTTCCTGGTTGTCGATGGATATGATTAGGGAAGTCGAGATTAAAGAGCAGGGACCAAGAATACTACTTTTTCGGTGTATTGGATAAGAAATATGGTAATGGGGCTAGAATGAACAGGGCAACAAACCAAGGGTACTGGAAAGCCACAGGGAATGACAGGCCGGTCCGCCATGATTCAAAGACTGTGGGATTTAAGAAAACTTTGGTTTTTCATAGTGGAAGAGCCCCGGATGGAAAGCGAACCAATTGGGTCATGCACGAATACAGGCTCGTGGAGGAAAGCTCGGGACTATCTGGTGCTGGAGCTGGAAGGGTGAGCCATTATTTGTTCGTGTTTTTCTTTTTTTCTTTTTGTTTCAAACATTATGTGTTTGGTGAGAATATTTAGGAAATGAAGCATAATTTTCTTGAAGTGGAACCAGTTCATACGAATTTGCATATCATATGAAATGACAAACTAAGAAGTTTATTGAGGAAATGATTCGAGTGTTTATAACCAACCCCCCTGAAAATACATGAAAAGAAGAAGAATTCATGGAATGATTTATTTTGAATGGAAAAGGATGGATATGTTCTCTGTCGAGTGTTTCATAAAAGCAATATCGGACCTCCAAGTGGGCATCGGTATGCTCCCTTTATTGAGGATGAGTGGGATGATGAAGGATTAGTTTTGGTTCCTGGCGAAGAGGCTCGGGATGACACACTATACGCCCACGATGCTCTCGTGAAAGGAAATGATGAAGATGCTTGTGGTGAAGGGAAACACCGGAAGCTGTTTAATGATGGAAAAGATCAGGTTGCTTTCGTCGAACAGGTCCGTGCCTTATTTTCGGCTTAGTATTTAATGTCTTTCCTTAGCTTGAATTGTATCAGAGATGAGAATCATTTGAGATGATGATCTACTGGTTTCTTTACCCAAATTTGGGTTATGCTTAAATTCGAAATGCATTAAATTGCTTTTGAAATCTAACTCCCTCCTCTGAAATTCTGCTTTATTGTCCCTGTGACAGGAAACTGACTATAAGGCTCCCATTCGTGCAATTGAATCTGAAACAGACTCCCACAACGTTGTATATGTCTGCAGGAACGAAAGACGGGACAACTACACGCCTCCATCAATAATCGCCAATCCCAAGCCGTTCTCTCTAATCAAATTCAGAAAGAGGAGGCACGATGATTCAAACTCCGACATTTCAAATATCTCAGAGAATTCCACTAGAGCGAGTGAAGAGCCGTGCTCATCCACGACCACCTCGGCCACAACAATCATCAATTCCACAAGACCAAAGACGATGAACTTCCTCTCGGCACTGGTTGAGTATTCTTTGATAGATTCGATCGAACCGAAGGATCGCCCTCTTCCCCCGCCGGCTTTGAAAGTCGCAAAGCTGGATTCTTCAGTCCATCCGAGCATACTGAAATTCATTCAGGATTTGCAAAATGAGATTCACCATATATCGGTAGAAAAGGAAACGGTGAAGTTTGAACTGTTGAGCGCTCAAGCCATGATAGGCATTCTTCAGTCGAGGATCGATGGTTTGAACAAGGAGAACGATAAGTTGAAGAAAAGCGTTCGGGATGTGCCGTAAAATGTGGCAATCTCGGGAATTGCTGTTGTCTAAGTAGTAGATTTTGTTGTATTGTAGGAATATGAAGCCAGTTTAATCGTGTAACTTTGTTGGTGTTTGAGACAGTTAAGTGAGTTTGCTCTGGAATTTGAGGTTGTCTTGTCTCCTAAGATTTATCTAAATAAAATGTTAAAAATTATTTTTAAAATTGATGAGTTGATTTATGTAATTTCTTTAATTAAAAAGAAAAAATCTACGTTGAGAAGGACATCCTCGTCATTTCCGTAAGTGACCGACGAATGCAAATACGTCATCCGGACAAAACATGTACGCTACGAAGCTGATCAATTGCCACGTAGACACGGTGATTTATCTTATTTACCCTCACCAGTTAAATTAAGATAAGTCTACGAAGCTTCTCGAACTCTTATCAAAGTTCCCTCCGCTCTATATTTCTCTCTTATTTCCCTCTATGCATTCATTTTCTGTCGTGATTCATGTTTGATTGTGGGAAGCTAGATTGATTCTTGATTGGATTTTCTTGATGGGCCGTGAATCTGCAACCTCCCTCGCGCCTGGATTCCGATTTCACCCAACCGACGAGGAGCTTGTGCGCTACTACCTCAAGCGTAAAGTTTCCGGAAAGTCTCTCCGTTTCGATCATATTTCGGTCGTTGACATCTATAAATCCGAGCCATGGGATCTTCCTGGTCAATTTCCTCTCTCTACCTCACCGGAATTTCTGATTTTTAAGGTTTCGTTTTGCGTTTTAAGGTATTGAAATTGCGGTATTTGTTGTGGACTTTTTCTGTAGGGAAGTCAACGCTGAAGACTCGAGACTTGGAATGGTACTTTTTCAGTGCTTTGGATAAGAAGTACGGTAACAGCTCGAGGACGAATCGAGCTACAGAGAAAGGCTATTGGAAGACCACAGGGAAGGACCGACCAGTCCGCCACAGCTCGCGGACTGTTGGAATGAAGAAAACTCTTGTTTTTCACAGCGGACGAGCACCTCGTGGTGCTCGTACTAATTGGGTAATGCACGAGTACAGACTTGACGACGAGGAATTGAACAAAGCTGGAATTTCACAGGTTAGAGTTGGGTCAAATTTTAATCTTTGCGTTTTCAGTTCATGTCATTTAGATTTGGAAACTGTTGATACTACTTTGAGTTGGAATTAATTGGTTATGGTTTGGGGTTTGGAAGGATGGATTTGTGCTGTGTAGGGTATTTCAGAAGAGTGGTACTGGACCTAAAACTGGAGAGCAGTACGGTGCTCCTTTTGTCGAGGAGGAGTGGGAAGATGCCGAGGAGCTTGCTTTTGTTCCTGGTCAGGACCAGTTGCCTGAAGAGGTGGTACACGGAGATGACATGCATCTTGAAGAGGTGCTACTCGGTGATGACTTACATCTTGAAGAGGTGGTACACGGAAATGACGTACATCTGGAAGACGATTATTTTGACCAGGTTCTTATTATTTTCCTGGATGATATACATGGATCCTAGAAGTAGAATGATGAATTGACTATATGTATTTATGATGAGTTTTGTTGTAATGGAAGCACCTAATCTTCCTATTGAAAATGGTTCCACACCAAAGGTTCAATTAAGTAAAAAATTGGATCTAGTGTTCAGCACTTCTGTGTGGCGAATGGATAGGAGAATGATGATCATGTAAGTAATTTTTTATTAGTAGTCATTGAATCGTGGTCATTGAACTTATATTCCTTGAGATCTAAGTGAATCCTCTTTTAGTAGTCATTGAACTAAGTAATATTGAATTGTAAAGTGTTATGGAATAAATCTATTGTACGTGTAACCACTTGTTGGATAAGATTTTTGAATCGTAGGAAAAAAATATTTTTCTGTAGTTGTAGAAAGAAAATATTGCAGGATCTTGGACAATATTTTCTTGATACTGTTAGAATTAGTAAACTAAGTGAAATAATTCAACCGATGTGAATGTTTTATTTGTAGAAAAACTGTTATTTAAAATGAAATGGGTTTATTTTTTATTTTTTCCCAGATTCTCGAAGAAAGAAGCACATTAAAGAATGGCCAACTTCAGTCAAACTTTTGTTGTGGTGGTACTAGCAATTTTGTCGGAGAATCCAGTGAATTCATTGAAGATGACCAAAAGCCTATTGTCAGCATGGATGATACTTCAGGGCTATATAACAATGAGTTCTTTGTTTTACCGGAAAATGAATTAAAGGGGAAACGTATCAAAGATGAGTATTTTTCGGGGTCAAGCGATAATGTAAATCCCATGGATATGAATTACTTTCCTGATGAACCATTTGGATGTACTTCTGACCTTCCATCGACTGATGGTCTGTACCTAGAGACTGATGATCTTTTGGACTCGCTCAATGTTGATTCTGTTGATTTTGATGTGGTTGACGAGTATCTCACATTCTTTGATGAGGATAAAATTAATGCAGACATGTCTTTTGATCCTTCAGAATTTCTGGGCGAAGTTCTTTCTGAACTTCCTGACGAAGCACTTCTCACAGAGAAGGTGGAACTTTGTATTGTACTATTACATACTCGCTTTAACACATTTCTTAAAGAATATCTCTATGCAATTTAGAGAGTTCTTAAAGTATAATTTAACTTTTACACTGTCAGGTTTTGGATGATGCAAATGAGAGTGCTTCTATGGAACCCGAACACCTTTCAAAGGCTTACAAAGATAATGACGCGTCGTGTTCAAAGCAAAAGAATGAAGCTTCAGAAATGGAACCAGGTAGGACTAGCCATTCATTATGTCGTTGGCATTATCATTTGTAGCCTCAATATAAGGGCTCACCAGATCTTGCATTTACTGTTAGAGTTCATTTTGTTTTTTTTTTTTTTTTGGTTTCAGATATGGACCATCCATTCAGCAAGAAATTCAGCAATATGTTGGGTTGCATCCCTGCTCCCCCTGCCTTTGCATCAGAGTTTCCATCCGAAGACGTTATTCATCAGTTGCAAACTGCTGCACAAGCCTCAACTTCAGTTCATGTGACGGCTGGCATAATCGAAATAAGATGCACTGGATTAAGCAGAAATTGGATGGATAATTTATTGGGTAAAAATAGGCATTTCAATCTGATACTTCCTTTTGGTGCATGTCAAGGTGATGTTAGCTCTCCCACCATGCTTCCAAACACTGAATCGCTCCATTGCAAGACAGGTTCTTCGTTGTCACCATGCTTCTTTTTCTTCTTCATGTTGTTGTGGGTTCTTATCCTTTCAGTGAGTTTCAAAGTTGGAAGCAGTATCTATTCCAGGCGATTCACTGAGTTATGACTTACAGTAAAGAAAACAGCAATTACACCACACTTTGTTTAGTTAGCTGGTAGTTTAATTTCTTTTTAAGCTGCCAAACTCATCAGGGTGTCATGGATATATTATTATTTTTTCAGTTGTAGCTCTGCCTTGACTGCCAAATTGATGAGATTTGGTTGGCATTTTATACTCCTCTTATCTTTTCAATGTACCTATGTATCACTTTAACATTAAGGGTGGTTTCTTCTTGTTCTGTTTATCTATTATATGGAAATTAATCTGTTGAACCTCGGAAATTTGGACTGCGGCAAAGGGGGAATAATTACCGAAAATCAATAACTTCAAGGCTTGTTTTTTTTTTTTTTTTTGTGAGAATAATTGGTTGGAATCAGCCTTGATCTTCCCTTTTCTTCCCAGTTAGAGTTGGATATATGACTCGTATCTGACTCGGCATTTATCCCTTCTTTCTTGACTTTTTAGTTCTCTTTAGTGAGCTCATTCCTCCTAGGAGATACCAGTGGAAATATGGCTTTTCCTCTGTTTTCTTTGCTTTGATTAACTTTAGACGCTGAATTATAGACCAAATAATTTACACGAACAAGGAGAACTTGATTGTTGTACTTCCAAGACAACAGCGTTATTCCATTACAATAACACATCTCCAACACCTATGGCAGTCCCCGTTTCTTTTTAAAAACAAATTAGTCTTAAAAACTTTAGTTTACGTTCGCTGAATAAAACAAACACTTGGAAGAGATGGAGTTCGATTCATATTGCACATATATAGATATATTGCTTGAGACATGATCATAGTGTTGCGACGGTTATGTGACGTCTGATGCGAATATTACATCTCTCCAGGAAGCATTGTGTCCTCTGGTAAATCACAGAAAGCAATACCCTGATAAAGAAATGGGAAATCCATCAGCACAAACAATGGTATTAAGACAAGAACAGATATCTAATTTACATTCTAACTCATCGTGTTTTAACTACTCAATGGTATTTCCCGACGTCAATATAAACCTCGTGTTAACGCATCAATAGGTCGTTTAAAACGATAAATGGTATATTAAAAATGATTTTATTCAGCTTACCTCTCCAGTGAGATGGGCTACACACCTCTTCTCAGCTAGTAACTCAGCTTCAGTCTGAAAATCATTACAGCCAAGCTATGTGTTCAGTACAGATAAACATTCGATAGCACGATGCTTATACGAAAAGTATTACCTTGGCAATACGCTCGCGGAGATAATCGTCAAATTGGATATCTTTAACCAGTTCATAATCACCATCTCCCTGATCAAAGAAAGTAGAATTCACCAATCAACATTGAATAAGAATAAGATGTGTCAAAACAAAATGCTCCAAACTTACCTTAGATCTACATGGCACACTAAAGACAATATCTTCTGCTATTCCATAAGGATTCCCATTGGTGTAAACCTATTCCCAACACTTAAAAATGTCATTGACTCTTGCAAGTCTTGTTGATTGACCATTTGAAATGAATTTTATTTGTTTGATTCAGTAACATTTAGCTGCAGTCCATATTCTATTAGTCCCGGAAGATTCATAGGGTTTTTACAAGCATGAACATACCCCAGAAGAAAACCAATCCCCTTCAGGAGTCGGCGTCACTAATGATCGAATAGCATCAAGTATTGATACAGCAGTTGATGCAGCTGATGATCGCCCCCATTTTTTAATCAGAACACCACCTCTCTGCAAATGAATTAGAACATCAGTTTTTGACTAAAGATGGATATTAATCAAGTAAAAGTACGAGAACGAGTAAACAAGTTCGTTCAAAATATCAAATCCCACATAATACCACTCGAACTTTATATTTAAAAAAAATCATGCAATTGCATTCTACCATAAAGATCAAGATCTTTGGCAAGTATGAGGTTCTGCCCTGAAACTAAAGGCTGCTTATTAGGCCTATATTGATTATTTTTTATGCATTCTTATCTTTACCTTCTGAACCTTTTCAGTGAATTCCTCCTCTAACCATTTGTGGTCTTTGATAACCTCTTTGACCGGCAAGCCATTTATTCTCGCATTTAAAAAATCGGGAACCTGGTAAAACATCATAAAGAAACTTTTATAATACAAGAAAAGATGCTGTATCTGAATACTTGAGGCATAAGCTCTTTGCTGACCTGAGTTGTCGAGTGGTTTCCCCATATTGTCACGTTTGAAACTTTATCATAGAAAACCCCCGCTTTAAGAGCTAGCTGCAAAGAGAATTCACCACAGAAAAACTTAGTTATGAATATAAAAGATGAAAAAGGAGATCAATTTACTGCAAATTATGTTATAACCTGACACTTTGCTCTATTCTCGTCCAATCGCGTCAACGCGTGAAAATTCTTTGCTGGTATATTAGGAGCGTTTTTTAGACAAATTAAGGCGCTGCAAAGACGCAAATATAATCAAATTTTTAAAAACAAACATCAAAAGAGGAAAAAAGAAAAATAAACTTACTTGGTATTACATGGATTGCCCACAACTATGACTTTTACGTTGCGGGATGCGACAGCGTTAAGAGCTTTTCCCTGAAGCAGATTTCAAAATAGATGTATACGAATCAATTGACAAGATCTAATGCTTATGTGAGAGGAATTCATGATTAATACGACTTAGTAATGAACCTGCTCTGCAAAAATTTTGCCGTTTATGTCTAATAAGCCAGCCCGTTCCATTCCAGGTCCTCGAGGCTTTGCTCCAATTAGAAGAGCCCACTCTGCATCTTGGAACACCTCATAAGGATCAATGCCTATTTTCACCTCTCTCAGCAATGGAAAAAGAGAATCCTCCAGTTCCATAGCTACACCTGCTTATATGAACAGCATGAAGATAAATCTAGTCAGCTCTAATGGTCACAAACAGAATGGATCCAAGCCAATAGAACAATCTTCAAGAGAAGTATAGAACATGTCTTAGTTTTCTGATTGCATTAAAATACATGTATTCAAGCGACATGTTAGCAAGTAAAGCAATCCATTTTATCCACATGCTTTGATTTTCAACAGAGTAAGTTTAAGATCCTCCAACTTCACCTCATTTAAAAAAATGTCAAAATATGTATGAGTCACCTTCAAGGGCTTGAAATGACCTTTCAGAACCCATTAGTTTCAATGAAATAGGTTGATCCGATCCAAACACTTCGCCTGATGCGAGCTAAAAAAACAAGAAAGTATAAGATTTTGAATCTAATGGGTTGTATATCTCTACAACGCAAATCTCTTACTCGCAGACTTGACAAAGAGGAATCATCCCAGCAAAACATTATAATTGTATATCTCTACAATTATAATGATGAATCTGATAATAGTCAGACTTGAGTATGCGTTGACTAAATGCTTACTTTGAAAAGCAGATGATTGGATATCATCCCAGCAGCCCCTGAGACTGCAATGTTAATCATTTTCTTCCATGCTTTTGTCTCTTCTTCCTGCAATCAATATGAAAAAATATGGCAGAAAAGCATTGAAGAAACTCTTGAACGAGGCATATAAAGGTCTACATATAGGTAAAGTTTAAAAACTAGTGTTAAAATAATGTGTAAGCACAATTTCGAATGAAATTTAATAATTGATGAACATAAGCGCCAAAACACTGTTGGCTTTTAGCATTTTGTGAATAACATTTGGAAACTTAGTTTCCTGTCAAAAGCTTTAATCTACAACTAAACAATATAAAGAATAATTCTGCTACTCCCTACTCGAATTGTTTCGTTATATAAAACATTTTGGTAAGCTGCCTCGATGCAATAACTAAAACTACAAATACAAAGAGAAGAACATACAGCTTTGAGATCATAAGTAAGACAAAAAACACCATAACAATCGTTCTTGCTATCAGCCTTGTCAATTTGCACAGCAGAAGGAGCCTCAACCTGACTGAAAATTAAGAAAGAGTGACAAGAACCCATTTCAGATATCGAAGAAGATATCAAGACTACTCCTAGAATAATGGAGAAAGTTAACACACTCCCACACGCGTTAACACAAACAAGTAGAAGGCACGCTCACTTTGGCGCAACAGAACAGAAAATTCGGCGACTACGAACTCGAGGGAGCAGCCGGAAAGAGCAGCGACGATGAATAGAAATACGGTCTGATAGGAACGAGGTCTGGGATGACGAGTACAGGCTGGGTTTGGAGGAACAAAGGGCTAGCTCTGCTACAGCCATGGCAGCAGAGATGCACTGATGTTTCGGAAAGAGGAAACCAAAGAAACTAAAGACTGAACAGAGGCAGAGAAGGGTAGAACCAGAGAAAGAGGAAGAGGACCAGAGAGTTGTATGAATGAGGAAATAGTGAGCAAAAATGGAGGGACGAAAGAGTAAAGGGAAGTAGAAAGTGCAGTAAAGAGATGATTTGAAATATTAGTGTAAGGCCATACAGACGACACATGTCAAAACATCATCTTTGAAATCTCCTACCGCAGGAGGTTCAAGACTTGGATGTTTCAGGGGTTAAAGCAGAAAAAATAGAGATTTCAGCAAAATCATGCATCAAAGTATCACATCAGCTATTTAACAATACTTTATCATGACCCAAGTTTCTTGGGCCAATTAAAATAAATTCTTTTTAATTTATTAGTTGTAAGTAAATTTCAGTTGGAGTTTCCTTCTTCCATTATTGTTTTACTAATCATGACCGGATTGCCGAGGATTCTCACCTCCCGTTCTTCAGAGGAGTGGTAGACTGAAAGCTGTGTCGGCAGGGATACAAGAAATTCGCTTGACTCAGGACGAGGCATGATGGGACTGGGGACGTCGACGTCAATGCTGTTAAAAATCAAACGATAAAACGAGAAAAAGAAAATAACACGAAACGCCAGATTTACGTGGAAAACCCTTTCGGGAAAAACCACGGGCAGAGGAACGAATCTACTAGGAAGATCGGAGATACAACTGCAGGTTTTGCTGCTCTAGTTTACAAGTATTTATAGAGAAACAAAAAACCTAATAACATTATGGGCCCAACCCGGCCCAACTGAAATTCGGGTCACCCAAATTCCAACAAATGCCTCTGAAGACGATGTCTTCGTCCCAATGTTTTACATATACGGTCTCGTCTTCTTCGCAGTCGGACTTTCTGTTGAAAAGAAAATCCGCATTCTCCCCACCCACTGGATAAAAATCTTCATTCGGCTGTTCTTCCGTAGGTTTTCTTTGCGCCCTCTCTCTCTCTCTATGCGTAAACAAATGATCATTTGGAAGGGTGGGAGAGACAATGGTAGTGGTGGCATACATGCTGCATGGTTCGTATATGTTTTTCTATTGTTTACTTTGCCAGACAAGGAAATAAATCATAGAAATCTATCGTTATGATCTTAATTTCAAAAACCATGTTTAACGGTGATCATAAACATAGTAAAGAAGATATATTCTTATATTGTTCTTCGTTTATTTTCAACAAAAAGGATTGAAAAATATTTAGTACTAAGTCACATAATAGTAACACTTTTAATCCACTGAAAAAGATGTCAGCTACATGGGCTAATTTACACAGTTATAAGGCTCATCACATCGTCATAGATCAACTAAATACTCATAAAAACGTCACATGGATTGAATACAGTCACAACTCAAAATATGTTAACGGTGTCTGTCAATCTACACAATCGATTCTGGGGTTATGTTATCAAGTGATTTTTTAAAAATATATATATATATATAAGTAAATGATGAACAAAATAAGCAGTATTCTTATTTGCTCGAAACATTAAATGAACAACAAAATATCACGTTCTAAATCACCTCACAGACAATGTCAAGAAAGATTCATAAAATCAGGCTACAATAGTACAAAATAATGTCTTAAGAATTAATCTTAGCTGACATCTCAATCAATGGCAGAATCTCCTTACATATAATCTCAGCAAATTGCTATTGATGCCTTCCCAAATAAACAAAAAAATAAATAAAGGATTTTTCTTATATTTCTCATCACAACATTAAATATTCTCACGAAATTTCCATTTTATATTCATTTGAGTGTAGATGAAAAGAAACAGATAAAAAAGAGTTAAATAATGGCAAAAAGGATGGCGATTCGAACGCACAAAGAATACCCAGAAAACTAATCCACCACCCTTTCTGTAGCGTATGCTACTTTCTGCATTATCATGGATTCAGCTGTTCTAATTGCTCTCTGTGACCCTGTGATTGTAACTTTCCTGCAAAAGCAAATCAAATCTTAAAACTGCTTAAAGTTTATCTCTAGTTAAGATTCAAGAGTAGTAACATAGGCCAATCCAGCATATTTGAAATTTTTTAGTGCAACAATTCTCTGGTGAATCCTTTTGCCTTTACTTTCGACTATAACGGGTTACCTTTGGCTATATCGATTCTAAATCCACTAATTGGAAGTACATAAAGAAAATAGACGGAGTCCTATATACCTGTCAGTTGTCCCAGACACGAAATCACCCCTGTCTGATATCTTAATTCTCGCTCCACTAGCCTGCAAGAATAAAGTGCTTCAAAATAATTTCAGTGCTTCACAGTATTGAACAATACAATATTGACACTACTCAGCCAAATGATATCCAGATCCTCTACCACCAACAACCCCTCCCCCAAAACCAAAACCAAGAAAGAAAGTTGTTTTTGTTGCTGGAAGAGGCATCTCTAGTAATATTAAGCTACTCTTTTCATTCTATCCACCATTCTGGTTATCTAACAACCATCTTGCTCGAATCTTGTTTCTGACACAGATTTTTGTAAGCCATTTTTTCTAAGAATTACAGGTGTGGAAAGGAGAAATCCGCATCTGAGAGTTGTAGTGGAATGAAACAATATAGTTATTACTCATAGCTAAGCAATATCAACCCTGCCCATCTAAGAAAAACTAACAACATAAGAAGTCAAACCTGACTGATTTCCATTATGTTTCTTCCACCACGACCAACAACCAAGCCAATATGATCATCCCCAATGCCAATAGTCACCGAGCTATTCTGTTCCTCCTGAAAAAATATCAGAAATTCTCTGTAAACTAAATAATTTTATACTATAGAAACTTAGAATTGCTCACTAGAAATAATAATTTTACACATCTTTTGTTTCGTGAAGATACATCTATCTCATCTCTTTTTTTTTAAAAGGAAATGAAATTATAGCAAACAAACCTTTGTTATGCAACTTATTAAAATTTCTAAGACAACAACTAAATAAACAACACGCTGCACATCTCCACACAGAAGAACCAAAAACGAATACTATTTTAGTACCACAAAATAAAGTTCCATGGAACTGAAAGTGAAATAAAAAAAATATCTGAAATACCCAGTCATTCAATTATTGAACACCTACGTTTCACTCATTCTGATAAAGCCAAAGTAATCTGTATAGACGAAATAATAACATAAAACTTGTCTCTGAGTCAAAGGAGAGGATAAATTTTGAGTATTTTTCTCTCAAAGACAGTTCTTAACCATCCATATGAGAGATGTACAAAATCTATGTTCCAAAAAGATATATCTTTCCTGGTATGTTAACAGATAATAAATGTTCCTTGGTTTGGTGAATGGAAATGGTCAAAGACCTTTTCAACACATACTTTTAATATTTTTAAATCACAAAGTAATGGGAAATCCAGTTGAAGCTTCTTTTCAGTTATAGAATCAACAATAAAGGAAATCGAAAATAAAACCAATTTTCCAATTTCTGTTAACTTAAGAAAGTAAAACAAACTTTCCAACAATGTAGTTATATAAACTTAAACAGAGTAACTGTTAAAAAAAAAGCATATATAATTCACTACATAAGTACATTTTTTACGTCAACTTCAACTAAGTTTTGCTACAACCAAAAAACTAGGATCTTTTGGTAGACACCATTGTAAAGTTGGTCAAGAATAAATCTAAGAGCAGCAACTCAAATGAATATATCATCTATTTTACCCAAAGTAATCATCAGTGTAACAACAGCAACAATCAATATGGAGAAAAATGAACCTTGTCGTTGAGAAACCTTCCTCCAGCCCCATTTGGTCCATAGTTTGTCGAATTCAATGCCACTGCTGCAACAGAAGGAAGCATATAGGTATTTTGAACACCATAGAATCCGGAGAAAACAACTAAAAATTTTCATACAAACTCATTTGCATCATATTGAACAACAATAGATGCCGACGCATTCCAATGCATGCAACCATATAATACAGTTTTTCTTTTTCCAATTTCAGTTCAACATATAACTCTTGCTGACTTAATTTGAAAATTATTTTTGCTTTACGAACTTCATTAAAAATATATATTACGTGTATATCTTAAGATTTGGAGGACTTGTGAACTTAGTTTAATTCAAATCTCCAACACTCTATCATCAATAGTAAATGAAGACAAAAGGAATAGTAAATGAGGACTGAAGAAACGTTTTCGGCAAGAATACTGAATTCTTTAACAGTTCTCACTGTCATGATTACCGAAGCAGTTATACTATATGAATTTTTTATCAATGCGCAACACCTGCAAATTTTATTCAGGCTTCAAAGTAGATTGAGCATTTGACTGTGGTAACTGCATTTAGGCTTCATAGGAGAATATGACTCTAGGCGTGGTTGTTGGTGTAAGCAATGATCTCCAAAATCAGTTTTTTTTAGTACCGTCGAGGAAGGATAAAGAACAAGTAGATTAAAAACATTTGCATACTTATGGTGGTGCAATGGGATAGAGTTTTAATGAAGTTACTAGAGAAAATAAAAGATTAAAATAAACGAGTGTTATTTATCATGTCTTTTAGGATTCATATATAGTATTTTAATTATATCTTTTAATTTTTTATTTAAAAAAAAAGTGGTAACGTTGGGAAAAGAGGATCATTTGTAAAAAATAGTCAAAAGGTAGAGCTAGAAAACCTCTCAAACGTCTAGCTATTTTGAGAGAGCTAACAGACTTCTCGAACAATTGTTATTTTGTAATTTCATTTGGTCTTTTATCTTGTTATTATATGGGGTTCGTATCAATGATATCAGAGTCAACGATCTTCGAAATGGCTACCACAACGAATCGATTAAATATGGCAGAAAAGAAATTGGCCCATTCTGAGTCCATCTTCAAAGAAGTGCCACAGAGAATGAAGTTGATGATGGAAAACTAACCCTATTAGACTCCATCGATAAACGCCTTTGTAAGCTTGAAAACTTAGTGGAGAAAAAAATGAAGGTACCAGCTCACGTAATTGAGCCTAGTACAAACCATCATCTCCAAGTTAAGGTGCCGAACCTAAAGGAGAGATTTAGGGCAAAGAAGGAAAATCCATTTCAACCAGCAATTGCAAATTCGAGAAGGCAGCTTACTCAGCCATCATTTTTCCAACCATAGTCGAACACAAAACTACAAAATTGATGAAGATTCAACATTGTCAACAACTTTGGCAAAAGGCTAATGCGAATTGGGTTTTGGCAAGAAGAATCGACAATGCAAATAAACCAACCTCACTCCAGTTCATGGGGTGTAACGAATTTTTGATGCCGATGAAAAACAAGAAATCTTTGCCTCACCAGTTAAATACCCTTTTGAACGACTAAGTCTGGGGTGGGAGGCACAATTCAGGTTTAGGGCTGAGCTTTGGTGGGAGACACATCAGACCAACATTATGGTTATATTTCGGCTGCTAGAAACTACAGTTAAAAGGCTGGGCCTCATGACACAAATGACTCAACAAGTGAAAAGAAGATTGACATTCAGAATGTTAAATAGGGCCTCGTGCTGCATTCAGCCCACAAGCAAAGCTTCTCCCATTTACATCGATACAAAGTCTCCTCTTCAACTCTTTTGTTTATCCTGCAGATTTACTTCCTACCGAAAAGGAAAAAAAATAAAAATAAAAAGGAACGATATAGTCTTGAGTGGAATGGGCATCAAACAAGGAGAAGTGAGGTATCACTATCACATCCGAACTAATTTCCTCGATCAGCTAACACCTTTTAATAATGTACAAAACCTATTTTCTAAGAAAAGGATTAAAATTTTCTTTCTTTGTAAAGATGCTGTTGCAATCGTCATGTAGAATTATGATAAAGACGATTAATCATACGGCAAGTTTGCATTACATTCAGATATTATGAGGAATGTCCTCATAAAGGTTCTGCAATGATCACTACTGTTGTCTTATTGGGTAAATTTTCACATTTGCATATTTGCTCGTGCATTTAGCAATTGTCCACCTTAGTTTTATTACCTTTACCAATATAAATCCCTCGCGCCCAAAATTCTCAGCTTTTTAAAATGACTAAGTTTGTAGAACAGGGAGATAGAAAACATGACACTAAAAGTGATAGCAGCAACTGTAGTATGTCTACCAAAAACTTACTTTTTTAACGATGTAAATTGGAGAAACCAAATTCCAAGTTACAAACTTGATCGAAACAGAATAAATAAGGCAATCAACAGTCAAGTAACATGTACCTTGATATGAAAATGGAGAATTCATCGACTGAGAGTAATGAGGGTCTTCATATAGCTTTGAGATAATTAACTCAATTGCGCGCATTTGTTCCTCTAAAGTTCCAGTTAGGGTCACAAGCCTATCACTTAATCCATAATAGTTGTTATCCTGAGGAGATATTTTAATTCCAGCTTGAGAATCCTCAATGAATGACCTGTCCAGAAACAAAAAAGGTATATGAATTCATTATAATAACAAGCTGTTGTACTGATAATAAGTAAACAATTTAATGATCAAATTAACTAGAAAAATCTTACAAAAAAAGTGAATAGTATTAGTGGTACCTAAGCATCACTTAGACATAGGTGTGGCCACCACTTGTAAGGAAGTTGCTTATAGTAATTGCCAAACGTTTAAGGCTTAAATCTGCCTGGTTAATAAGAATTATGTAATTAAATGTGTTTCTACCGTTTGAAACTTTTGATACAAATGCACCGCTTGTCTACATCACTTGGTCTACGGGTTCAAGTTTTCATTGGTGCTTACGAAGGGGATCTACGAAGTTGAGGGGATAATGATGCAAGAGCATGTGACTTAAACATTTGGTGGGTCCCATGAAATCGCTCGTAGAAACTAGTAAGCGCCAAAACGAGTTTGGCTGAGACAAAGCTCCTGAGTTGAGTATTAATTGATAAGAAATCAATGCACACTTTACCATAAGTTGCAATTTTTTTTTTTTGCATTAGTGGTAGTGCTTTCCTACATCAATTACACTCTCTTCAACTACTAGCATGATAAAAATTGTTCTCTTCTCAACTGCCCATTAAATTGATAAACTTATGAAAGCATTCCCTTCCTTTGACTTTACCAGTGAATAATATCATTGGTAATATTTTCTAATATTGTAATAGTTGAACATGCAGCATAGGAGCATATCAAAGGGCAAATGAAAGTGAAAGATTAAAATATTTCTGGAGTGAAGTAGTCACAAATAACAAGCTTATTAAACAAAGAATTGAAACTTTACTTAGCAAAGGAACTAAGGATGGAAAGTAACTTCGTTAAAAATTTTAACAGTAGAACAAGGAGTAGTTCTCCTACTTGATTGTAGACCCTCCTTTCCCAATTATTCCTCCACAAGAGCTATGTGGAACAACAAGCCTCACTTTTGTTCTTGGTTCAACATCATCTCCTTCTTCAGATCGGAGCTAATAAAATTGAGATTAATATTAGAAAAACAGAAAGGAAAAACTACTGCAGTAGAAATACCTGTAGATTTTACCTCACTCAACAGCTTAGCAAGAATAAGATCCACTGCATTGAGAATGTCATTCATTGTGCCAGATACCATAATAATCCTATCAGTTGTTCCTGGAAAAAATTCATTGTTGCGAGATAACTGAATTCGTGCTCCAGATTGCGACTGAAAATCATTAATTGTTGAGCCACCCTTTCCAATAACAGAACCAGCAGCAGCATTTGAAACAAGAAACCTAATATAAGAAGACTTCTCCATCGTATCTGCATCCAAATAATTTATTCAATCCTAAGAAATCATTCAAATTGATAAATTTTTTATTGTTATGAAGCAAAGAAAATTTGAACAATAAGAGAGGTATTAAGGAATGAAGAAAGAAAGCCATGTACATCTGCAAAAAAAAAAAATTCAAATTTGTGCGTTTATAATCCCATTTCAAAGAAGCACAGGATGGGGAAAGTTAATTGTCCACAACGAGCTGAATTAAATCAGATTTAAGTATACAAATTAACGATCCAAGTACAGATAAAAATTTAGTCAAAATAAATCAATTAACCAAGAATATTATATGTGGTAGATTGGTGAAGAGATGCACCATAACCAAAAATCAAAAACAGTATTAGTATCTCAGATATATAAAAAAGTAAAAAACTACTCGATTTTCTTTTCCTGAAAACAAACGCTCAGTTTATTTGCTGAGAAAATGATAAGGAACACGAGAATTGGAGCTAGCGTCTTCCACATTCTAGTCAATATGCTAATTTCAGAAGAAAAATATGTAGCTCCAAGTCTCTCCTCTCCATATCTTCTCCGTACGGAAAATAAACCTATAAGGAACAAGTTCCCCAATTCCCTTCCCCTCCGTTCTCGGTTAACCGAACACAGTGCTAACTCAAAAAAAAAGAAGACTATAATGTTATCAGCAGAAGTAACATTGTGACCATTTCACTCTTAATCGATCTGAAAGAAGCGAAACGACAACAGCCAAGCAATTAAAACAATCGTCCATCCTCAATCACAATTATCAGAGTCAAACAAAAACAGAAATGCATTTCGGAAACAGAAAAAGCAGATCAGATCAGGAACCTGAGGGTGGAGATTTAGGCGGCGGAGGAGATCGCCTCCTGGAGGCCTCAGGAGACGACAAGTAGGAAGACTCCGTCGACTCCATTCGCAGTTTATCTCTTCTTTCTTCAAAACCTCAAAAGAGAGAGAGAGAGAGAGAGAGAGAGAGAGAGTGAGTGGGAGAGAGAGAGAGAGAGTTTAAAGAACACCACCACCACCACGAAGCCAACGAAGAAGGTGAAGCTAATTGAATTTATTTATTTATTTTATTAAAATTCTAATATTAGGTTCTTGAGTTGGACCTTCTTTGTTCACCCTTGAGTCTCTGTATCTACGCTTATCTTTCCTTTCCTCCCCAAAATATAACCTGTACGTATAATAATTTTTATAATAAATTATAAAATTATTAAATACAAATATTATGTGAAAATAATATTCTAATTTACTTTTTAATTAAAAAATTGAAAAAACAATTAATATACCAGGAATTCAATTAACCTTTGAATTGAAAAGGTAGTTTGGCAAATTAATTAAAAGTAAAATTTGGCAAAGAATGTACCGCCAAATATTGAGTTTGGTAAATAGCTAATCAGAGATTAGAGCTAGCATTTTATTGGAAGAATATTTGCACGTTTACTTTATTCTAAATTAAAATATAAAGTAATGATTTTTTGAGGGAAATATTTATTATTATTTTAAGGAGGACAACCGACTTGAACTATGTTTGACCATCCAATCCTTCGAGCCCAGTAGAAATAATATATGTACTGAGTAGGACAGTAACGCCATTATTTAAACTAAGAACTTGTTTTTCCAGTTTATATCAATACAAAAAAATAATAAAAAACTTTGTCGGCAAAAGAAGAAGAGAGAGAGAGAGATATGGGGAGAGTTTGAGAGGGATTTTGCGTGAGAAGAAGAGAGATTTTGACGTTCAATCGGCACTTCCAAGAAGAACTTTGGAGTTCATGAGTTATTGTGACAATCCGGTCTTGTGAAGACAAAAACGATTTAAGATTCTATTTATTGTTATGACTCAGTCATACTAATGGAAGGGCACAATCTCCTATCACTTGAAAAAAATGAAAATTAAATGTTTTATGAATAAAGTTTTCTTATTACCTAGGACAACGCGTTTTGGGCTAACTCTAAAATAAATACGTGTGGGTTCAACTCAAACCGAATAATATTGTAACGTGAGCATGGTAAACCTCACAATTATGGTTATGTACGGATTTGAAGCTTGCTGGAAAAAATGGTTGTCATAGTGTTTAAAGTATAATTGGTATTGGAAGCGCTGGTTGTTGGGATATAACGTTCAAGGGTTGAGAAATTGAAAGTACTGGGTTGGCATAAACTCATTTATGGGCTCCAGACTTCCAGTAGAATCATCACTGTAGCAGCATCCGTCAGACGTCATCAGCACGGGCGCTGATGAATAGCGCTACAGCGCCGAGACCACGTTGAGAATGCATAGGCTTGTGTCACACCGGGTTACCCAAGCTGCAACGCCGAGTTGCCTGCTCCTGCAATGCCGGGATTGAAACGAGAGTGCCGTGTGGGTGCGAAGCCAGCGCCTTGGGTTGGAACACCACGACGCCTCCTAGTTCAAGTCCGCGACATCAATGAGCAATTCGACACTTTTGAAGTCTTGTTCTTGAAAGTTTTTGTGCTAGATTCTAAACCAATATAGTATCCATCAATTTTTTAAATATTTGAAAAATTGTATTGACTTGAGCTACAATGATAAGATTGAGATTCACCTCAATCGAGTTGGTTGTGTGTGGATGTTTATTTTATTTATTATATTTCGATGCTTTTAAAGGATTATTGTACTTTGGACCGCTAACAATATATTAGGTTGAACGATCTGAATCTCTTCAAATATAAGATTGTTTTATTAGTTTTCATCCCGGCTCCCCCGGGAGTTGT
Organism: Begonia masoniana; assembly: GCA_022432975.1. Classification (NCBI taxonomy): domain Eukaryota; kingdom Viridiplantae; phylum Streptophyta; class Magnoliopsida; order Cucurbitales; family Begoniaceae; genus Begonia; species Begonia masoniana. The sequence continues at coordinate 2,728,293 of CM039504.1, forward strand.
GATAAACAATAATTGAGATAAAATGAAAACATTTTACTACGGATAATTCAAGTATGTTATTCTCTTAGTAATTTAAGGCGGATAAAGATTATGAATTTATATTTAAATAATTACAGACCAATAATTAAAAAATTGAAGTTCTTACAAAGTACCATTATTTTATTACCATTTTCTTGAAAGATCACTATATTAGAGAACTTACATGTTATAGAAATTGTTTGTGACGTGTGATTTTGCACTTTCTTAATATGATTTGAACTCTCATCATTAACAAAATATTGAGTCGTTCTTATCTTTACGTGATGAATTATCCAGAGACAATATCTACATGAAAGTTTATTTGATAATGTACTACATGGACCCACAACTACATACTTCACCGCCCAAAACTCTATCATCAACATAGGATTCTAAACTCCATCCCTTTTTTTCCATCTTGAAACCCTAAAAACATTTTCTCTATAATGCCAAGAAAACGAAGCAACCGGGAAATTGAAATCTGAGGAGTGTTTCCCAAAGTGGGTACATGTACAAACCCTAAAATGGCTCCAAAAAACAAGAGTCTAGATGCATAGGGTTGAATAGTTGCTTGTTTTTTCTTACCTGTTTGGATATGAAGTTATGGCCAATCCCTAGAGAGGAATAATGTCATGGAGAGGAGACAAAACGAATGAAGTTAGAAGAAGCTTGGATAGATTGCCTAACATACACATGCACATTTTTTTTAAAATCCAATGGCTTTGTCTATATGTTAATGGGCATTTGTATATAGATAGTTTTTCTATTCAAACAGCACGTGATTTGTCTTTTTTTTTTTCTCTTCTTGAAGCGTAACATCATATTTTTAACCTTATGCACTGATTCATTATTAAATTTAATAACTATATTGACATGCTCGTGCATATCATATTGTCACGAGTTCTACGTTTGAAAGTTCGACACGTCACAATGTCATCCGAACGTCACATTAATTAATTACATAAACTATTTTTAAATAAATAATTTTCAATTCAAATTCACTTTGTAAAGTTTGTTGACTCTTCGGGAGAAAGCAAAAAGCAAGATGACCAGTAAAAATGAGCTGTAATCATTGTTCATTCATTCTGATAGACAAATGGGAGTAACTGTCATGATATGTACTTTATTTTATTTTAAAATAAGATTAATTTTAGATATATTACGTAGTAACATGGATCCATTTGCATAATAAACATACATTATCTAAACATGCATCGAGTGATCAAATTCCAACATCCTTTTATTTGCCTCCCTTGGTCTCCCTCCAACCTTCCTTTTATTTCTCCTTTGCAACTACCACTAATACAAGCTTTCCTAGAGAGACAGAGCTCTCTTTTTCAGACACACATGTAAAGACTTGAATAAATTATGGTTTCGGGTTTACAAGCTCGTCATTCTTATCTTCGAATATTTACTCCTAAAGATTCATCGGGAGCATCCGAAAGGTTCTATTTTAAAGAAATATGTAAAGAAAACAAAAGAAATTATCTAGTAACATGTCACGTTCTCTAAATATAGCTTTTGAGACAGTATCAACGTTTAAAAATAAATAAACTTGTTTAAGCTACTAAGATGATACATACACATTAATAAATACAATTACATATATAATGTTTTTTCCTTAAATTATTTATATGTTTAATTTATTTTAGATTAATCTAATTTGAATTCTTTCAATAGGATCAATTTTGACTAATTTTGGTGGGTGATCCAATGTCCAAACTTTCTTCTCAAACTTACACTTCAAGATTGAGCGTATTCGGCTTGTTTATTTTATCCATAAACCATAGTTATGAAACAAATATAATAATAATATTTTTATTTTTTTTAAAAAGACGTATTGACTTAAAATGAAATTGAGTTTCGAGAACGTTAGATCTTCGATTTCACGTTGAGCTACTCCACCTCACAATGAGAGAATAGTTTATGACGTGAGCTCCGAAGAGAACCAATTTGCGCTTGAACTTCTTTACTAGGTTTAGTGATGGGATTAATCTTTTCTTGATTTGGGGTGTTATTATTAATGGGATTTGGAAACGTGTCTCTCCCCTAATTAGGTCTTAACGACATTTTTCTTTCTACTTTTAGACAAGAACCTCCTATATTTTATAAATTAATACTCTTAGTCATAACCTACACACTAGAACAAACCAAAAATCTATCAATTTTTTTGAAAAAACTATACTTGCTAATATATATATATTGATATGTCATGCAAAGTTAGTTTGACATTTGTGATTCTGTCCGGAGGATAAACTTTGATCATGTTTAAAACTTTGATCATGTTTTATTTGCATTTGAGCTAATATTTGTTTTTTTCGTGAACGAGTTCATTTTATTATTCTTGTATAATTTTTAATATTATTATAAGTTACGTCGTTGAAATAATCAGTTGCGACAAAAATCATATGATTGTTTGGTTATCTTAGCCTGTCAATTTATTTTGAACGTTTAGTTTTGAAAAATAAATAATTATAATTTCTATGAAAGAAAAAGAAGCATCTAATTGTATTGTATAAAATACGTATAAATAAATATCGTATTTACTATAAGATATATATCTCACTTTTTTAACACAACAATACAAAAACCAAGAAAATATTAACAAAAGATTTAGAAAAATAAATAAATTTCGTAAATTTCAAGGATTTTCAGTAAAACCAAGAACACAAATTTGAAGATAAAAAATCAAGATCTTTGTTTTTGCTCAAAAAATTAAATGAAGTGGTAGGATTTCACTGGCCATAAAATAAAAGATATTACTATTTAAAAGAGTACGTGGCAATTTTTAATTGGTTGTCATCCCTCCTCGTTTTCGGATCCTGCCCAACCCTTCAATTTCTTTTCCATGAAAAATAAAATGGGGTTTCTCTGTCTAGAACGCACTTTCTCTCTCTAACTCTGTTCCAGACGAAGTCTATATAAATTCTTGCATCATCTGCCCCGTTGATCTCCATCTCTCTCTCTCCCGTTTTGTTATAGCATCGCAATTTTATCTGATTATTGTTTATCTACTGTTAATCTCAATCCTCATTTCCTGTTTCTACGAAAGTTTAGGGTTTTCTTTTTCTAACCTCTGCGGGAAACAGGGTAGCTGAAGAACTTCAAAGGTATTTAACGTTATCGCCCTTGATTTTTCTCATTTTCTTTCCCCTAAATTTCGCATTTTGAACCCGCAATTTGAGTATTTTTTTTTTCTTTTTCCATCGCTGAGCCCATTCGATATTTCAATTCGATGCTCCCTTTTGAGTTTCTATATTTGTTTTCGCTTTTTGATGATCTTCTTTTTTTATATATAATTTTGTTAGGTGGTGTTTAGTTGGGATTTTCGATTCTCCACCTGATTTGGTCTAGTGCGCGTATTGCGAGGCTTTGTACCAAGCTAGAAAATAGTATGACCTGGTCTGTCTTATATGAGAAATTTGGTAGTGATTTTTGCACAAGATATTATTGGGTTTTAGGCTACTAATTGAATAGGTGTTGATTATTCTTATCGTGACATTAATGGAGAGCTAAAGGGTGGTTCAGTCTCTGAGGGGGATACATGTGTTTTTTTGCTGCTGGTGCAATAGTCGTGGGGCATCGAGGGTTGGGATCAGGTAAGAATGACGGAGTATCAACCACTTCTTCAGAAGCCTGATTCTGCAGATGCCCATTCTGAGTTTGAGCGAGGATGGGAGGAATTAGTGCGGGGGCACTTGGAGGATTGTATGTCGTTTGCTACTTGTAGCTCTGCTGGAAATCAAGAAGGTGACGATGATGAGGGTGATCAGCTTGTCCGGAGAAGACGGAGGTCTGATATTGAGGGCGATGATTTGGCTGAGTCATCAGCTGCACGGCGGCGTCACTCTCGAATTTTGAGCTGCTGGGCTGCTCGTCAGGCTCAAGAGATGATCACGACGATGGAGAGGCGGAATCGTGAGTCGGAGTTAATGGCACTTGCTGGGCTCCACACAGTCTCCATGCTCGACTCTTCATTTTTGAGGGAGTCACAGTCCCCAACTTCGAGGAGACAAGGAGCTGTAGAAACTCCTAATACCCAAGCATCTGCAATTTTACAGATGTGGAGGGAGTTGGAAGATGATCATGTCTTGAATCGAGCTCGAGAAAGGGTGAGGGAAAGGTTGAGGCAGCAAAGAAGCGTTGATTCTGCAACTAATGTTTCAACTATAAATATCTCGGATGGTCGAGGGAGTGAGAATCAGGAAAGCCTGGGGGACGCAAGTGAGAGTGAAAATGACTATGGAGATTGGACTCATGGTCAGATGTTATCACAGAATGGAAGGGTTGAAAATAATGGGTCTAGTAGGGAGCAATCTCCTGATCTTGTTGAAGTTGAGAGGGAGAGAGTGAGGCAAATTGCTCGGGGATGGATGGAAAGTGGCATTAATGATGCTGCATCTAATGTTGCTCAGAGAAACACTAGTCCTAGGGCAGAATGGCTTGGTGAAACAGAGCGTGAGAGGGTGAGAATTGTCAGAGAGTGGGTTCAAATGACAAGTCAGCAGAGAGGGGCTCGTAGTGGCAGAAGAGAAGATCAAGTCAATGTTCTTGAGACTCAGGCCAATAGAAGTCGTGATGGATTAATGGTGGATCAGGATGAAGGCCAACCAGAACATATTCGAAGGGACAGGTTAAGATTTCGTGGGAGGCAAGCTGTTCTCGATTTGCTTGTACGAATTGAGAGGGAAAGACAAAGAGAACTTCAAGGATTGTTAGAGCATCGAGCTGTCTCTGATTTCGCTCATCGGAACCGGATTCAGGTCAGTTTCGAGTTTTTATTAAGATTTCATTGTTTTGACTTCTCAACATTCTCTGTATTAGAAAGGGTGGCTCTTGATTGTTCTGGTCAGTTAAATTAAAAAGGAAATGGTTTTTTAAATCATTTTTTGAAGATTATTATGGACTATGATATTATTATATGGTTATGATGTGCTCATTGTAATAGTGCATTTATAAATGTTTTTTTTTCTTTAGTATCATGTTGTTAGGAAATAATTAATAGTTGCAACAACTTTTCTTTTAGTCCTTACTCAGAGGTAGATTTTTGCGGAACGAAAGACCTGCTGAAGAAGAGAGGCCGCCGTCTGTGGCAGCAAATGAGTTAGTTCAGTTAAGACAGCGGCACACTGTTTCAGGTTTAAGGTAATCAATCTTGCAACGAACTCTATCTCTTTTGTGGCTCTTTCATTATTTGTGCGCGGTAGCATTAATTGTATATGTGCCTTTTCATTACGCAGAAGGTTAATCTTCAAATTGTGATGACAAGTAAGTTGGAATAGTTTAGAAAGTCGAAGATAATTTCATTTCAATCTTGTTTAATTGGAGTAGTTTTGGGTCTTCACTATCTCTTGATAGCATTCATAAATTTTGTTCCATGAAAATATAAAATTTAGTCGATCTATGGTAGCATAGATGATGTGGTAAAGGAACCTTTGTTCTCTATGTTTTCCCCTTTGTTTCCTGACCAATTGTTTTCAGGTTGGCAAATGTAACTCACTGCCAACATTATAACTGATCCTTCAGTAATAAGGTTATTGTTACTCAAACCTGATCTGAATGATCATCCATATATCAAAAACATTATTACTGAAGCGGCCAAAAATTTGATATTTTTTGTGTAAGATAAAAGAATACTTTTATTGAACTCTTATCTTATTGAAAACCTTTCTTTACTTTATAAATAGTTACATGGATAGCTTTTAGATGAAATGTTTTATTGTTTTGGGTGCTTTTACTGGACCTTGTTGGTTGAAGTCCTTGTATCACTACAACATGTGAGCGTGTTTCACCCTGTGTCTCTTTCCCTCCTCACGGGCACACTATTAATAATATGAATAAGCACTACAGCTTTCATGGATATTTTGCTCCCGTGCTTTTGTTCATTTCAAATAATATTGGATTCTCTTTCCTGCGAGTTTAAGTCATTTGATTTCCAAGTTGTAAAATGTTCATTTCTATAGAAAAGGGTTACATATGCAGATGTTGAAGATTTGTTCTATCATTTGTTTGGCTTATTTAGGGAAGGGTTCCGCTTCAGGTTAGAAAATATTGTTCGTGGTCAAGTTGGTGGTCAATCCGATACCACAACTAATAATGACGTCAATGATTCTCAAGCAAATATATTATTGGCCGTTCAACCTGAAAGTCATGAACAATCAGATAGAGTAAGCCAAGAGACTGAAGTCAATCAGTTGTCTGATACAATGGAAAATATGGAAACAAATACAGCCATAGAGAGCATGAATTGGGAGGAAACCGCAAGCCGAAGGGATTGGAATGAACGAATTATTGAAGATGAAAGAGGAAACTGGCAGCAAACAAATTATGACCAATTCAACAATTGGAGAGATGGGAACGCTGAAGATGTGACAACAAGTTGGCCTGAAAACGCAGAGAATGAGTGGCCCCGTGGAAATCCCAGACTTTTAGGTGGAAGAGACGCCCAAGACGCCCAAGGTGTTTGGCACGAAAATGACTCTAGGGAAGCAATCGAAAATTGGTCAGAAAGGCCCTCAGTTCCACCGAGAAATCTTCGTGCTATTCACATGAGAAGATTTAATACATTTAACCCTCCTGATGATGATAATGTTTACAGTATGGAGCTAAGGGAACTTTTGAGCAGGTATTAGTTTTTTTTCCAGAGAATCATAGATTGAAAGTGAAATTGTTATCGTTCCCGTGGACTCAAGTTTTATGACTTTTTTTTTGCAGGAGAAGTGTTTCTAATCTTCTTCGGAGTGGTTTTCGTGAAAGTCTGGACCATTTGATACAATCATACGTAGAAAGGCAGAGTCGCACTCCCATTGATTGGGATTTGAATAGAAACTTACCTACTCCAGCTTCTATATCACTAGAACAGCAAGATCAGGAGCAACTAAGACATGAACAGAATGATGAACAGCGTGATGTCATCAGTAGACCCTCTTTGGTACTTCTTCCATCTCCTCCTGTGCCTCCACCTCAACCACTTTGGCACCAGGACTTGCACCATACCAACTGGCCTCGCCATAGCATTAATCGCTCGGAAATTGTTAGTTTTCTATTATTTTTAATTATGGAAATAAATTCTCCCCTGCTTGATTGTGCTTGCTTGCTCAATCTAGATGATACCTTCCATTTTTAAGATTATTTTTGTTCTCAATTAGAGAATCGTATAGGAAGTGGCGCAACTTTACATTTGATGGCCAGTTTCTTGACTTTATTTGTGCCTTATTGTTGCATTTAGTGTTTGAAGAGTATTAAAATTCATCTTCGAGATTAAAAATGTTTTTATCTCCACATTACCATGTCCACTTTGTTCCAGTCTATTCTGCATCTTCTTGTTTAAGTGTCTCTTTCTTATTTGGTTATAAACTTGTTAAATTTCAATAGGAATGGGAGATCGCCAATGATCTGAGAGCAGACATGGCTAGACTCCAACAGGGTATGAATCACATGCAGAGGATGTTGGAAGCTTGCATGGACATGCAACTGGAGCTACAACGATCTGTCAGACAGGAAGTATCCGCGGCACTTAATCGATCTGCTGGGGAAAAAGGTTTGTGGTTAATTTTTTATTTCACTTTTATCTTTGCAGCAACTTGTACTACTACTTTGACTTGTGAGTTTTGCGAAATTGACACAATCTCTCACGGGTACATTTTAGACATCGGTGGTCTTTTTATGGTCTAAAGTAGTGAGATGAAAGCTGACCCTGTATGATTAAAACTTTGGTGTTTTTTTGACACATGTACATTTTTAACTTTACATAGGTGTAAAATAGTGAAACAAGGATTTGAATGTATTTCAGTAACGTGCCAAATTATCTATAATCTCAAGATGTTGAAATTAATTTTTATAACATGTTTATTTCCTTGCAAGATTGAACACTGAAATTTGTTTTATAATTTATTTATTTCTTTGCAGGATTGAATGCTGAAAGCTCGGAGGACGGATCTAAATGGGGCCATGTAAAGAAAGGCACTTGTTGTGTTTGTTGTGACAGTCATATTGATTCTCTCTTGTACAGGTAAAAACTTTGCTGATTTTGCTTATCAACAGACATAAATTGCATAATCTTGCTATAATTTACTTTTGCAAGCACGTAAGCTTCTGGAATTATCAGCTATAAGAAAACAAAAGTAAATGATATCTTACTGCAGATGTGGCCATATGTGCACTTGCTCGAAATGTGCAAATGAGCTGGTTCGAAGCGGAGGAAAGTGCCCACTGTGTCGAGCACCAATCGAAGAAGTGATTCGAGCCTATTCCATACTGTGAATAAACAAAGATAAGAGAACAAAAACAAAGAGAGATTTATAGAGATAGTGTTAAGATCTCAGGAAAATTCTCCATGAACAGGAAACTCCTGAGGTTCTTGACTGTCTGTAGAGAGTCCATTAGGTGCCTCTATTTTCTGATGATACATGGGAACTGGTGCATTTTGTATAATTGGAAGGATTCCTCATTTTTTTGGTAAATAAAATGTCAATTTCAAATGTTCTTATCAGTAATCATTACCTTGTTCTTGAAGAATTCCTCATTTTAAATTCTAAATTTAGGCAATAAAAAGAAAGAGCTAAACCAAAGGACGTTGATCCTCTTTTATCATCTCATTCTTGATGGCCAGAGCCAATTGGTCATAAGCTTCACCCCATGCACTCTCCATCTCTTGGCACCATTTCTCTCCCACTGCTTCTTTTATTGTTCTCAGCAATGCTTCTTTCACCACCTTTCACGTAGCAGTAAATATCAAGATCTGTATTTAGTTTTATAATTATTTTACGAAAAAATATTGAAAAATGTACCTCAAATTGGGGTTCGATGACTCCTTTTTTGAGGTGGACGGCGCCCAGGTGCTTCAAGGTAGCATCACGTATGACTACCTCCCCCTTCTCCCTCAGCTGGACAGCTGCTTCACAAGTCTTTTCATAGCAATCACAACTTTATAAGTCTCTTCAATCTTGCTAAAAATAAGAACAATAATGATACTGTTTTGTGTTTTTCTTTCTAGATTCTTAATGGTTACTTTCTTTCAATAAAGTAAAGTTCGAACGATTGAAAATTGAAGTAAAATTACAGACCATCTTGAAGACAATGATGGCGTGAGATTTGACCCTCGGGTTGTTCTCCGGTATCTCCTCAGATCCCTTGAGAAAAGAAAACATATCCTTTGCCCCCGGAGCTATCTCCAGAATCCTAAACCCGTCGTCGAGTTCATTTCTTAATCATCAGCATTCGGTATTATTGAATCTAAAAATACTTATAAACCTACATGGGTTTCACTTACGTTGTGAAGAATCGAAGGCTGTATCGAGGAATGTCCTGTTTTAAGATTGCCCATGATTGCTTTACCAAAGCTTCTTGCTCCTCTGTTAAACCCATCTCTCTCTCTCTCTCTACAGCTTCGAGGAAGATGAGGTGCTTGCTTGAAGGTTCTTTATTGAATGCAATGATGTGGCTTTGGGCTGCTCGGTGTGGCAGCATCTTCAACCGTCAATCAGCACATTAATTACTCCTTGTCTCAGAAAGGGCTTGCTTTGGCCCAACTCTAAGTGAACACTTGAGAAGGCCCAGGAGCAATTGCAGAAGATCATGAAATATACTGCAAAAATGCAGAAGCACTGCAGATCTTACTTTAACAGACAAGACAGTTACGTATGATATCATATAGCTGTTGACAGTTCAAGTACCCAAACTAGTGGGTAATTGCAGCAGTCTTTCTTTCGCTTTTTTTCCCAGTTTCTGTCTGAATCTTTCTTTCCGTTTATTAAAGCAATCATTACGTAATGAAGACACTGGAAACCTTCATCTTCGTTAAGAATTAGATTCTCTCTCTCCCTCTCTCTCACTCTTCTTTTTGTCATAGAGAGAGAGAGAGAATAAGTTCAGCTGCAAAGCTTAAATTGTGACTCACTCCTTTGACGACGCCTTTCACCCCCACTTTATTTTCATATGCTGTTTTTCTTAACGTGTTAATCCTTCAGATTTCATTTATAAAATAAGAAATTATAACATTACTTGGAAACATATCGACATTTACGTTTGCATTTGGACCGTTAAATTTGAGGTAATATTACTTTCATTTTGCTGTGTTTTTCGTACAATGTTTTCCTCGAAAAATGAGTGGCAGCTTTTTCTTTCAATCTTTCAGATCACCATCTTGACAGTGACGCAACCTGAGTTAAACAACTGATTGAATGGTTTGCTTTTACAAACATGCAAAAGGTAGCACCATCTCTCTCTCTCTCTCTCTCTCCCTCCATCAAAATAGGAAATTGAGAAAGCTTACTGCTGAATGAATCTATGAAGATATGTTTGGAGAAGAATGGACGATGTAAATTTTGATGGTCTTTTTACATCGCAAAAACATGTAATTCAGCGCTCGTCTTCAACCTGAACTTGATATATATGATTCGGAGAGATTAATGTCATGATATAATCATATTTTGCTCGTGAATATGTCACGCTTAGATTAGTTTTTATAATCACGATATTTGAAATTAAATTATGATAATAAAAAAGATGTGAATCATGATGTTTTAATCACGTTAATGAATCTAAGAGCCGTATCAGTTACTCAAACATCATAAATGTCAAACAAAATACAAATCATCCACGCTAATATACAGCAATATACGATCTATATATTACCATTATACATTCATATTTTCTCTTTTTTGAGCTGCGAGAGAGCATCTGTCTTGAACAATAATAATCAACCAAAAATCCAACAGTCCAAAATAAGTAGATGTGAACTTATTAAATAACTTGCCAGCTTTGACTACGATACATTTCCTAATATCTTTCTCAATTTTGTCTGGCATTATAACGTGTCAGCATGTTATTGCAGACATATGATCATGTTCGACAAATTAAGTGTCGAAATCCAACTTGTTGAACCGAAATCAGCACGAGAAAACAGTGTCTGTAATTCAAAATTTGAAATTAAAATAATAATTTTCACAATGGGCGGCTGATTCAGATCGGAGCTCCCAAAGGTCCGGTACTGGAAAATCAAGAAAAAGAAAATCTATGTGTATGTGGGAGGTGTAATTCAAGAAAAGAAAATCATAGATCGTGAAACAGTATAAACAATCTCGAGAACGAAAGAGAAAAAAAAGAAAGAAATTTAATTTAAAAGAAAGAATATGCCTTTTTCATAATTCAAATCCAGATTTCCGCCATTGATTCATCTACTGTGGAGTTGCACTAGCAGCAATTTCTTTTCTTTGACTTAATAATCTCGGAAAGCTCGAAACTTGTCCTGAAAAACTCGTCCACTTCTTCTCTGTTTAGGATCTCAAAGAATTGCAGCTCCGTCAATTTTCTTTTGCAGGAAGGAAACCGCCGTGGCTTTCTCGGCGCCGGCGGACACGTTAGGACCGCGGGAATCTTGTTCTTCTCCGATCTTGGCGTTCTGCAAAGTTCCTCGTTGGCGTCTTCGTTTTCCTTGGCCTGAATAGTTGCGTTGCTGGTAGAAGGGGGGTCGTCTGCGGCGTCGGGAGAGTTCCCGGCAGGGGAAGATTCAGGCGACGGGGTTGGAAGATGAATTTTTGTGAAATCTTGGAGGAGCTGGAGGTCTGCGGACATGGCTGAAGTTAAGGAAGAAGAAGAAGAAGATTGACGAGGACGAGTTATGGAGGAAAATATGGAGGAGGGTTGAAAAAGTAGACACTGAGTGGAGGAGGAGAGGTGGAATATTGTATTGTTACTGCCTATTTATGTAGGAAATAACTTGGAAGGCGTGCGCTTGAAGGTAACATCCATCTAGAGAGAGAAAACCAGAAGTAGAGAGAGAAAGCTAGAGAGAGAGAGAGAGAGAGAGGTTGTTGATGGGTCTGTCTTTATACATCCATGATTCCATTCTTCAAATCTGGGATGCATTGAAGAAGACTCGCAGCAGTAATTTTGAATAATATACATATCATCACTCTGTGTTATTTTTCAAATTTTTCGAATAATATAAAACAATGCATTATTTCTACCAACAGTTGATGAATAATAATCCAACAGTCAATGTCGCGATCAGAATTGTTGCTTCTACGTTATAATGGTTTCGGTTCACCTAAAACAAAAGACTGGACATGCAAAATCAGACAAAAATTTCTCAAATATAATAAATTCACAAATAACCACAAATATTTGAAAAGTAACACGATGGAAACATTATATTATATTTAAATCCCCGTACCACCTGTCACTTTTTATATGGTAACATGGTTTCATTGTGATCTCCTAGTTGGCTAAACTTTCCATTTATGCTCACCCAATATAAATCATAAGCAACTTAATGTCACCCAATGCAAGTATTAATGACTTTTAACTTCACGTCACATGTCCGTAACTTTCTAAATTAGCTTATCGTGACAGCTCATATTGAAAACAACTTGTCTGAGATCAATTGAGAGAATCGTCCTACCAATAATATTAATGATAATTAAATTAGGCAACGTTAATGAGACTTGCTTAAATTAGTAACGATATAATGACACAACCTAATGTGTCACGCATTATTGGGTGCAATTAAGTTTAATTAAGCCGATGTTTATTATTTGGTGACTTAATTCGCTCGAAAATCCTACTCTAAATTAATTATTTTTTTGAAAAGACTTTTTAATTTAAATTCGTCATATTTATTTGGTTCGTAATGCCACGTGGCAGACGACAATAAGGTGGGAGATGCAGGAGTGGATGGGAAACCATATGGATGTGGCTTCCTTCTGGCTTTTCTCGATTCCGACACGTAGAGCTTCAACGAGGCAAAAGGTTGTTAACTGTAATTCTACAAGCTCAACGCTACGCGCACATAGAGACACTGCAGACCACGGTCCGATCACTCTTTATTCCCATTTCCTTATTGAATACTTATTTTCAAAATATTAAATTTAAAAAATTACCGATAATTTAAATAAAATATATTTAAAGCAACAGTAAATTTCAGTATATTCTTATAAATATTCCATATTCTAAATTAAACATCATAATTGTAACGACCCCTTATCCCAGCAAGATATTGTCCGCTCTAGGGATCAGGGCAGTAGCCCAATATCCTCCCCTCACGGCTTTGTTTGGCGAGAACTTCCCGGAAGGTCACCCAACCTGGAATTGCTCTCGCCGAAGCACTTTTAACTTCGGAGTTCTTATGGGATCTGTTGTCAATCGTGCTCCAAAACGCGTCTTGCTATGTTGGAAGGGTCTCTTTACATATGTTTCATTTCCACATACTTCCCCAAACGATGTGGGATTGTGACGACCCCGTTTTTTCGACCTGTCACCTTCCTGTTCGCCCGCGCGGACGTACCGCCATTCGGGTTCATGGTTCGTGCAGCCATCGTACCCATACGTGCATATTCGGGTCATCACAATAAATTATCAATTAATAAAATTTATAAATTAAAAAAAAAAAGAAAAAGAAAAAGAAAATACCAAGAAATGATAAGGCTGAGATTAAGGAGTGAAGCGCGTGGAGAAGGTGAGACCGGGTGTGTCCAATCCGTAACATAGGATTCCATGCAGGAGCTTTCAGTATATTTATTATTAATTAATAAAATTAAATGAAGAAAATTAATTAAGAAAGTAAATAAAATAATGGAGTGGATGGATCGGGGGATTACCAAATACCAACCCATTACCACCTAAATGAATCTTTCCACGTGAACTGTCCTCTCTCCTTCCTTACATTGTTTTCACCATTAATCATTACCTTAATTAATTTTTAATTACATTATTAATTAATTAATTAATATTTTCGATATAAATTCCACCCACAACAATCACAATCTATTGGGATCAAGCCATACCCATTAAAAAAATATTATTATCTAACTTAATACAAACTTAGGAGGCTGCATCTGTCACGGTCTATTGTATTAATTATCTTTTTGGCTTAGGGTGGAAGGTGGGCATGGGAGGGAGTGATATGTTAAAGTAGGAAAAAGAGACAATCAACTGTGGGATTGATGGATTCCCACGCAGCCAAAACAGCTTGTTCTGTAGCTGCCCGCCCCTACGATTCACGCCTCTGATGGCTGTCTCCGCCGTGGGATGGGATGGGATGGGATGGGAGGGGAGATTGTTTTGAGGTTGGACCGACCACGCCTTAATCAGTATTATTCAATCTTATCAATCTAATCACTGTAGTTTTGGATCGATTTGAATTATTTAATCGCAGACTAATTTGGTTTTATTTAATGTTTCATTTCATAGAATTTGTTGGTTAGTTGAGTGTTTTTTTTTTTTTTTTTTTAAATGTAATAATTTAAGAACCGTTCAAATGCTTTCGATTTTATTTATTGATAATTAAAAATGATTGGTGCATTGAAAAGGGTAAGGTAATTAGAGATTGACAACACTTGTGTGCGAGGAAGTTGTTGGGGAGCTTTAATCAAAGGGGATGTTGTTTCCATAAGTGAACAAAAAATACACGTGAAGAATTGGAGATGATTGGAGGCCATTGTGCAATAATATTATTAGCAATGAATGACAAGATAAGTGTATGTTTTCTATTTTGTTGATAAACTTAAGCCCTCCATTTGCTTTTTTCAAAAACTAAACGAATTATTTATTATTAGTCAAAGTCATTCGTTTTCTATCTCAATCTTATCTGCATAATTTTATTTTAGATAATTTGTTATGAAATTCCTGTCAGAAATTATGTGCTCAATAAACAAATATATTAAAACAATTTTTTGAATGTATGAATAAATTTATTTTGATTAATATTATATTTAAATTTTATTTTTTACTTTATAAAATTCATAGAATTTTTTTTGGTTATTAATATAAATTTTATATTAACACCCGAGATAAAATATAAAAAAAAAATTGTTACTTATATTCGGAGTATGTCATCTTCAAAACTTCAATCTTATGAAAAATGTATAGTAATATCTCGACTGTATATGCAATAATACACTCAATTATACTTGATAATATTTTGAGGGGACACACTGAAAATAGACAACTGAATGAATTAATATTATGGAGGAACTATGAAAATGAAATTTTGCATCTAATGCGTTGTATCATTTAATTACGATGTTAACATACATAATTGAGTGTCTGTATTTGTTTTTTTCATTAAATTAATGTCACATTCATTTAGTGGCACGGTAGTGTGTACCAAAATAGATGTGTGATTTAAAGAGAGGTATAATCTCTGCCTTTCTAGAATTCTTTCAAATTGTATGAAATTTAATTAAAATGTATAAGTTAATCTCCCAGTCAATAAAACATTAAAAAACCATTTACACAGAACAATTCAAGGCTTTAATTGCGCATTAACAAATTGATACCCCATCACAGATTTGTGCGTAAGATGAACTTCACCTGTACAAGTTGCCATAACGTAGTTACGACTTTCTGCAAAATTTAAATGCAGTTGAAAATCACAACTTTAATAGATTACAGAAGTCATTTTACATGATCTTGATATTATTTATTGCTATTTACAGACTATATGATACTTTTGTTTACATAGTTCTATATGATACGTTTATGAAGTTGCTATATATTCATAACTAGTAGTAATAATGATTCTATGATTCACTTTCCATCAAGAAATTGCCTTATTTTCCATCTTTCCTCGGTCGTGAGATCCGGATCATCGCCACTCAGCCTCTTCTGCAGGGTTGTACTTTCACTTTTCGGATTGTCGTCCAGGACCTGTGAAATATCGTGTTAAAGAAAGATATTAGCTTGTTTGTTTATTTGTTTATGAGACACTAATTCCACCGTTAAATCAAATCAATTTTGTAAATGATCAGCCATGATAAACAACATAATGACGGGTTAAACGATATTTCTAGTTTAGAATCACCATCATTCTTAATTCTTCCAAACTGTATATTTCTGACACCACTAAACATTATTTGCTAGTCTACGAATCCTTAAAAAGTTGATAAACTGGATTTTACTTGCTCATGTCACTTTTGTTCTACAATAAAGTTGAAAGCATTGCATAGGAAGAAAATACTAAAAGAATGTCTACGTCATAGTTTTTTACGCCTATATCACAAGAAAAATGAGTGAATCTTACTTGAATAAAATTGTTAACGTGGCCATCTTTGTTGGGAGTGGTAACTGGCTCATTTTCATTACACGTCCATTTGCCGTCCACAATGTACTTGTATTCATATTGTCCTTCCTATGAGATCATGGCCATAGAGAGAATGAGATCGCGAATAGAGAAATTAGGGACAAAAAAGAGATTAGCAGGGGCTGAGAGAAACTAATACTATCATTTTAGAATTCGATATTAGAGTTTGATTTAATAGTCTAGCCTAGAAACATCTTCACCAAAAAATTACATGTTTTGTTAAACCAATTAGTAAGAAATATCACTAAAGAACCTAAGAAATAAAAATTCAAAGATATTCCGTAATACTGTTGAAACATAATTAATCCTACATATAGCATGCACTCCACTAAAAGTAACTAGGTTTCTTCTGTATTGTCGATCATGATAGGCTTACCGGTAATTCCCTATTGAGAATCCACAAACCCTGTTCATCGCCTAATTTTAAAGGCAATCTCTGAAAGAGGAAAATATGTCCAATGTCAGTATCTGTAAATCCTATCTTCAAACGAAGTCAACACATTTCAGAAAAAGCATAAACTGCATTCAAACTGAAACCTCATGATGCATAATCAATCAAGGAAATGGACATTAACTATCATGAAGCTTAAAAAAGGCATACCTGGCCCCACCCAATATCAAGACCAGAAATTTCTACAGTTGAGCACTTGTAATCTTTCCATTTCAAAGTCACAAGTTTCTTCCTGAAGCCTGCAAGCTTTACATAAAAATACTTTGATGAATATCTCCGTACTAACTTTTAACAAATATAAGACACAAACAACTAAAAAACTGAAGACAGTCTTTCTGACAAAGTATATCACATAAAAAAATGTTTTTCTGTCCAAATCACATGACTACAGTGGGTTAAAAACACACCACCTGGGTACAAGCTTTAAACCATCTTTTAATTCTTTTTTTTTTAAATTTTAGTTAACTGCTATTGATTTTGCTAATTTATGCTTTTACTCCACTTTTATCTTTTAGAACACACCACCTAGATACAAACTTAACGCTGTCTTCTAATACCTTTTCCATTTTAGTTACAGCTGTTGAGCCTTCACTTCATCTGTATTTTTGTTTGCCCTTTTTTTTTTGGGTAAAATCCATCAGCCTAAATGATCAATATTATACCTAACTTGTTATAACTATATTTTTTTTTTGAAAGCTCTAATGCAGGTGATATAGTGATCATAATGAAGTCTAATGGAGAAGAACGTTTAGCAAGAAACTGAATTAATTTCCAGCATATAAAAAGTCTGCAGAAATTAGCATTATGAATCTATGGTCGATCAAAACTACGTTTTGTCAAAGTTAAAAATCATGAAGACAAAAAGAACAAAAGCATATTTAATTGTAAACAAATCCAAAAGATTTTCCTTTAAACAGATCGACAAATAAGAAACTAAAAGTATCCATCTGGAATAATTTCTATAATCATAATATGAAAATAAACTAAAAATAATAATAATAAATGAGAAAACATGACCAAAGACATGATGATTAATTTTAAATGCAATTATATTCTTTTGGAAAGTGGACTCACAATATCAGCAGTTGCACTTTTTATGGCGTCCAGTTTTGGGAAGCAGAAGCGTTTGCTCTGGAAAAGAGCAAACATGAGCAAACTCGGATGCATAGAGAAGCTATGGTTTATAGTCATATGCAAAGTCAATACTTTCTCGATCCTAAATTTTCATAGCGAGAACATGTTAATTAAGAAATAAACAACTGTCATGCACAAAACCAATACATGATGATACCAATAAAAATATTGACTTTTCCTCATTCTCTATTTATCAAAAACAAAATGTATGTCTATTATTAAGCTTTGATACTTAAAATACGGTCCAAGGCCTTACATCAGCAGCGCTAGTTTTCCAGTTATAATGCAGGGAATAGAAAACTAATAATATGAAGATTCTCTAGCTCTATGGCATCTTCGTTGCATTTAAAACAAGCATTATAGGATTATTTTTATAAGACAAAGCTGGACGTGGCAATTCTCAAAAATTCATTTTGTCATAATATTATGGATACTGATGTAAAAATAGTCAAGGGCAACCTTTTTTTTTATTAAGCTCGCATTCTTGTATAAACTTATACTTTAATACACATTTGTGGCAATTCTAAAAAATTATTTTTGTCAAAATACATGGAAACTTAAATGAAAATTGAGGTTTGACTCTTTTTCCGAAGCTTGCCTTCTTGTATCAATTTTTTATACATTAAAAAAGATTCTCTACTCCAAGGTGTAGTTAAATTTGATCTACAGCACCACATGGAATAGAAAGTTACCAGCAACAATTCGTGAGCTTGGTTAAGTTTGTAGCCTTGAACCCAGAACATATATGCCAACTGCAATAAAAAGAAAACCATAAACTGCTGTGAAGAGAAGAATGGGGGCCTTTAGTATGAGTATTCATGACATAAGATTATAGAGTCCAACTGCCCTATTCAAAGCATGGACGTGGATTTTGTGCAAACAACTAGGAAATCTAAACATTAAGGAGCTATAATCAAATTGGATTTAAAATCTAAAATATTCCCAACCGAACGTCATTTTATGTCCTGGTCCAAGGCATATAGGAAGTTGGGGAATCGGGAAACTGACAGGTATGACTAAAAGGCTAATAAATAATATCACCATTTACAATTATGAGGAAGGACAAACAAGAGCATGAAAGAAAGCAATACATAGATAGCAAACTGTCTTGATCAGTGGTTTATTGAAAGTGATAAAGGGACGTTTGTATAATTACGAAGAAAATCATTAGGATGGCTTAAGGAGTTTGGATTTTAGTTAAAATCAAGATATTCAGTTAAAATTACAAGTTTTTCACTGTAATCATATCCAACAGCATGTAATTAACTTTTAGAACCAAGCCAATAAGCCTACCGCAACAGCAGGAGCTCTCCCAAGCCCAGCTGTGCAATGTATATAAGTCACGCCTCCATTCCTGTTTATGACCTTGAATAATTTGCTAATAACCGATGGCAATCTCAAGCGCAAATCATACGCATCAAAATCCCTGCAGACTGGAATTAGTTGGCTATGCAGGAAAATTTGAATAAAACACAGCCATGAATGTGTAATATACATATATTGCTTAATATTTTAATATAATTAAAATGAAAAAATTAATAAGGTAAACTATTTGATAAGCCTCCAAATAAGTTTCATTACACGAGGGGAGGCCTCTAAAAGATAATCTAGTCTTTTTCTATTTAGTTATTGTTTTAATTGTAAGTTGGTTATGGGAAAAGTTGTACTTCTACCATACATAACAACTAACAAACCAATATGTGTCAGTGTCACCAACTAACCTTATCTCAGCACGCAAATGCTCAATGTCATCAAATGTCTTTGCATACTCCCTTATGGCACTAATATCAACCCCAAAATATCTTAGAATTAAAGTATAGGAATCTTGACACTTAATTCTATTTCAAATTTGACTGGAAGTCAAAATATCATTCGAAGACGAGCATAATTATCAAGAAATAGAGAGCATAATATAATATTCTTAATCTACATTTAGATTTAGGATCGAGACGATAATTATTTAGGATACTCCAAATCTGAATCTTGCTGCAAGCAAAATATTGTTTTCACTCCTATTTGTCGAAGCTTATCGACATCTTGTGGAGTCTAATAAATAAAATAAAAACACGAAGATATGATCATTTCAGAAAGACCAGAAGTACAAGTAAAGGTCCACAGCACTTACCTGAAGACATGAGCCCACAATAAGATCTGGACGAATGAAATTGTAGTTCATTCCCAGTTCGTGTCTATAGGTTAAAACTGCATTGTTAACAATATGAGAATCATTAGCGTGCAATAGAGCTTGAAAAGGTTTAAGCAAATAATGCAATCAATTATTTTCAAATGGCATAAATTTCTTACATTTCAGTGCAATTATTTGTTGAAAATATAATCGTTATGAGATTTGTCTTTTTTCCAATCAGATTTGAGTCAGTCTCATGGTTAAGCAGAAATCAAAGGATCTCTAATCTTACCAGCACCCATAGCTTCTGTCATGTTGTTGCTATAAACATCAGATTTTTCCTCCTTTTCTTCGGTGCCACTTGTCTCAGCACTTGAAGTTGAACCAGATATTGCCTACAAACAAAAGCCGGGAGCTGTTATATAATTTCAAGACATATAACCACAAACCGTTGGCAAAAGAGAACAAGTGGTTGTTGTTGTTTACAAACTCCCGATAGTAAACTAATAGCTAAAAATAACTTTTCGGTCTCAATTGAAATGAGATAAGATTTCAATAAATACATTCTTTTCCAGCTGTGCTGATTAAGAAACAAATATCAACTACAAAACTAAGCAATGCATAAAAACAATTCCAACTCCGATGAGAAGGGGCCAACCAAAGAAAGAAATAAATCAGATCAACCCACTCTTTCTGATGGTAGAAATGATTGACGTGTTGAAACTGGAGAGAAAACAGATAATAAAATGTAACTAAGACTAAACTGAAACTTGAAGATTAAAAAAATCACACAGAATACAAGCAAAATGAACTCTAAAAACCCGATAATACTCTCAAACGCACCTTAAGTACTAAACGTCTATGCAAGTCATTATTATTCATTACAACCTGCATCGGTCGAGCGCTCTGCAGCATTCAAACACACCAAAAAAATCCAATCAGATAAATCAATTACGGATAATGTGTATGAAAAAAGAGTACCGTAAAGCTGATCGAGAAAGCAGGCTTCCTCTGATGGTTCTTGAAGATTTGCGGAGGCAGAGCAGATGATCTGAAAAGCAGAAAGATTGAGAAACAGAGGAGAAGAACAGACGAACTCTAGAAGAAAAGAGATGAATCTGAGAGTGGAAGAAAGCTCAGAGACGCACATTGAAAGGATCCGCACAGTGTTCATCTCGAATATCTGCTAACCAAATTCTCGAAAGATGCTCTTGCGCTCGATTTGACGTAGCTTTTATACTTTTAGCCCTCCTTTTTCACTCAATTTATTATTTAAATATAAATAAGTATTATTATCCAAACTCATAAATAATTGTGATTAATTTTACTCTAATCACCTTTTATGGGCCTATTCTGATGGGCTGACCAATCTCAATCATTTGCATTAAAATGTCTTGGCCCATTTATGATCTTAAATAAATATGGGAAATTATCAATTTGAACCCCGTACTATACACGTTTTTTCAATTCGGCCCCTGTACTAAAAAAACCGGCAAACCGAACCCTGTACTTTGATTCTGTTATCAGTTTTGACCTTCTATCAACAATTTCATTAAACCCTCATTGAAAAAACTATCAAACGATCGTATATTCCGTTGAAAATTTTACCACATGTTCATTACTTAATGAGAAGATAATCTGAAAATTTTCGTGATTTTTTAACACATTTACGATTTATTGTAATTTTATTTTAGTATTTTTTAAAAATATTATAATAAATCATACCAGTTTTAAAAAATTGTACAAAGTTTTCTATTATCTACACATAATATGGTGAATATCTGAAAAAAGTTTCAAATAAATCCAATATCTTTTAGTATTTTTTTAAATTAATCTCAGTTTCTTCTTTACTTTATAAATTAATTTTTAAAAAAATACCAAACAATATTTGATTTATTTGAAACTTTTTCTAAAAATTCACCATATTATGGATAGATAATAAAAAAATTTACGTAATTTTTTAAAACTTGTATGATTTATTATAATATTTTTAAAAAATACTAAAATAAAATTACAATAAATCGTAGATGTGTTAAAAAATAACGAAAATTTCCAGATTATCTTCTTATTAAGTAATGAACATGTGGTAAAACTTTCAACTGAATCTACGATCGTTTGGTAGTTTTTTCAATGAGGGTTTAATAAAATTGTTGATAGAAGGTCAAAACTGATAACAGAATCAAAGTACAGGGTTCGGTTTGCCGGTTTTTTTAGTACAGGGGCCAAATTGAAAAAACATGTATAGTACAGGGTTCAAATCGATAATTACCCAATAAATATTTATTTTCAATATTTTTCTCTCGAGTATTATTTGCTTTTTCATCTCTAAAAAAACAATTTTTCTTTCTACGGTCGTGTTTAAAAATTGGCATGTTTAGGGATCGTTGCCCGAAGTTTAATGATTTTATCGTCACTTTACTTGAAATTCGAGTTCAACTTATACACCTGCTATATTCTCAGCTACACCGTGTTGTATAAATATTTTTTTTGTTGCACTTTCACGAGTTTAGAAGTGTTCAAAAGTAAAAGAAGATGGTATATTTATCGGCATTTAATAGATCAATCATCGACTCTTCACAATTTTTGCCAAAATTTGATTAATTCATTTGTTCATTAATAAAATTTAATTTGATTGGGGTCAATGCATTGAACGTTGAACCAATAAAGCAAAACTTGTACTTTACTAAAGATGGTCCCTCAACTAGTTCAATGTAAATATAGGTTAGACCCGGCCATATGTTCGACATCAAACTTGACCAAAAGCCTTGTTTTATCTAGCCCACGAGTTGACTCAGTTCTTTAGACCTAAATAAATTTTGGCAGTAATTGTATGTATATACAACTAGATTTATAAAAGTATATTTATTGTTATATTAAAATTATGTAGTCAAATGTAGAATATTTCTTGTGTGACAAGAAAGCAGAGACGGACAATACCATATGCCTGAAACTATTTTAATTAAAAAACTCTGCATATTCGATTTAATTAATTTATTATTATTTAATCAGTCTATTTATGTAACTTGTTTATAGTTAAAACAACATGTTTGACAACCAATTTAACAATAATATATTGGGGAAATATGATTTGAATAACTCGAGAAAATTCTGGGACTAAACCTTTTTGACTCTGTCCATTCCTTGATTCAATACTACAAGTTGGCATAGATTACAAATATTTTTAGAAAATTAGGATCTTTTTTTTGTTATTTCAAATTTATTTAATTGGGTCGAGAGAGATAAAAAAAATAAAAATGTAAAAATTGTTATTATTATCATTATCAGTTTATTATTATTTTGGGTAAAGTGCAATTTGGACCCTACAACTAAGTGAAATGAATAATTTACACCGTAAACTTGAATAATAGGCAAGAACAACCTTAATGTATTGATAATGGGCAATATGGCCCATACCGTCATATTTTCCATAAAAAAGTAACATTTTTTCACTTGTTCATTTTTTTTTTCCTGAAATTGCCCCTCAGTAGACCGAACCAGACCAGACCAATTTGACTAATTTCACTCTGATTTTTTTTAAAAAATCATATTTATCAAAAAAGAAAAGACAGAGGAATATAATTATAAAAAAAATAAAAAATCAGAGTGCAATTAGCCGAACCGGTCCGGTCTCGGATCGGTCCAGTGAGAGGCATTTCGGAAAAAAAAAATGAACAAGTGAAAAAATGTTACTTTTTAACGGAAATTATGACGGTATGGACCATATTGCCAATTATCTCTATTATCCAAATTTACGGTGTAAATTATCAATTTCACCTAATTGTAGAGGCCAAATTACAATTCACCTTATTATTTTTATATTCCACGAGTAGCTGTTTGAACTTGGAAAAAGTGGAGTAGACTTGGTCAATATTTATTAGTCTAGACTGGAGAGTGGGAGATTGTGGAATATTTATATTTAAAAAAACAAATAAAATATAAAAAAAAAGTCGCTTCGATTCCAACTGTTCAAACGCAATTGCTATCACGTCCCTACCCAATACCTATTCCCAATTAATAATCCAATATAGTTTAAATTAAATAAATAAGGACTTATCCTCTGATTGGTCTTCCACATCATGACATTTATTTATTTGGTTGGATGATGTGAATGGTGTTACGTTTTAGGTGATTTCCTAAGCATTATTAAATTAATGATACGTGATTGGTCGATTTATTCGTGGTTAGAAGACTTGACTTGGGAAATCGAAAGAACATAAAACCGGAATAGAATAACCTAATCATTTGAAAACAACCCCCCAGTCTTTGTAACCAAACAAGACCCATTCCTCTGCGTAAATTCCAGGGAAACACGCGGAAAATGTAAGAAAATTCCACATGTCAGAAGCAGGAAGCGAGTACCATAGGCACGGTACGCGCAAACGTGTGACTTTTCTAAAGTCCCCCCCCCCCCCTCCCGACTCCATCGGAATTATCACCCTCCGGGCCCCGCTATTATTAATAATTTTAATATTAATGGAAGATTTAGAAATTCAATGAAATGAATTTAGATTGATTAATTAATTAATTAGTTTTGTGATTTGAGTTGAGTTCACGGAGTAGCCAAGAGGGAGAGAGAGAAAAAAACTTAACTTTGTTGAAAAAATATTAATTTCCATAGATAAATATGGTAAATGTGTTGATTTATACGATACCGATACGCTCGTCGTCTTCCCTCCAGTGGAGATTGTTGTTTTCAAAGACAGTAACAATTGATGTTTCCTCGGCCTTGACGTGAGTGGGCGGAGAGAGAGAGAGAGATTGGCCAAGGAAATTTGTAATTGAACGACCCGGGAAACTTCCTGTCAAATGGCGGTTGTAGTGATGAATTCTCGATTTTTGTGATGCATCGTCTTTTAGAGATCTTACCGGCGGCGAACAGATCCCTTTGACCAGTTTTGTGACCATTACCGGTATGGGTTCGAGCCCGATTTTAGTGGGTTCAAGTGGGACTGACGCTAATTGCGGCGGAGCTAGCGGTGTGGGTACCAATGGTTCGAGCAGTAGTTGCTGCGATATGAGCCTCAAGTGCTGGTGCAGGTGGAGGTGGCAGCAGAGATACCTCCGGTTGGTTTCTTCTGGTTTGGTTTTCTTTTTTGGGTGCTTCGTTTTGTTCGGATCGATAGCCACTCTCTATGCCTGGTTAGCTTTCACGCCTTATTACGTCCGGACGGCGGGTGGAATCTCCTCTCTTGGATGTCGGGAAGACAATGAGGGCTCTTGGTCTATTGGTGTTTTCTATGGTGACTCACCTTTTTCTCTCAAACCCATTGAAACAGTGAGTTTGTTTTTCTGTATTTTGCTTCTTGTTGGCTGAAAATCTAGAATCAATTCACTTGTTTTGGTTAAATTGATGTTCTCCTCAATCCAGTAAATTAAGTTTTTTACTAACTTTGGTGTTGTTCTGTGTTTTTTGTTTCTGTCAGGTTGATAAATTTTCTTGGCTTTGCTTGAATTTTAATTGAGGTCTCTCTCTGTTTGTTGATTATAATATTGTCTTGTTGCAGGCAAATGAATGGAGGGATGAAAGCCTGGCTTGGCCGGTGGCCAATCCTGTTGTAACCTGTGCTTCAGCATCTGATGCTGGCTTTCCAAGCAATTTTGTAGCCGATCCGTTTCTCTACGCTGAGGTATTTTTTGTTTCATATTACAACTTTTCTGGTGAAGTCATGTTCAATTACTGTAGCTGCAGTGGATAGGATGAGTACTCTATCCGAGTGTTTTTTGCAATATACTGGAAGTATATCTATGGGAAAAATGCATGGTTTTCTTTTATCAAAAGCTGTAATTCTGTTTGTTTGTTCCTCCCATGTCATGCGCATGCGTATCTTTCATTACTGTTAACTTAACTACAGAAAAAACAGAATTTTATTTACTTTTTATGTCTTTTATCCATAAGTTGAAATTTGTTCTTTCATTGCATGTTTTAGACGGTAGTTGACTGAAAATCTGTGGCTGGATGGAGTCAATCCAATTAGAATTGAACTAAATGTTATTGCAAAAGCGCCTACAAAATAATAGAAATTAGAAGGCTAAGATCACTGTTCTGAAGGGGGTTAGAAAAAAAACATATTTCTACATTTTGTTTGTAGACTACAAACCATGTCTTTGGAGCTAAAAGATCATCTTTGTAAAAGGAGCAAATGTTAGAACCTTACGAACCATTCTTTGCAGAAGATGGAAAAGTTTTCGATATTAACATTTCCAAAAGATTTATGTGTTAGATACGATATTCAAGTCTGGGACTTATTAGATACTGGAGAAAGTAATAGGAACCGTTGACTAGCTTTTCTTTTCCTGTGACCTCGAAAGAAGTTGTACAAAAACTATTTTGCAGTAGGAGGAATGCAGTAATTAAGCATTTTGCTTCTAGAGATGTGAATTACACATACAAGCTTCGATTTTCATTGGAGGATTATGGGCAGAATAGTTGCACTATGTAAAAGCGCTAGCAGTGTGCCTTTTCTGGTGGCATTATTTGATGTTATTTTATATGATATCCTTTGAAAGATGATTGGACCTCTAATCAATTGATTCCTAGAATCTATGCCTCAAAATTATCCTTGGCATATAAGCTTGGTCAAGGGGCCATGAGATTTTCTAGGTAGTCCATTTTCTAAAGTCTCTGTTCTGTAGTTGTTTCAATATTTCACTCTAGAAAAGGAATCGCTTCTAGTTTTATACTTTTCTCTTCATAAAAATGAGCGGTTTTAGTTTGTTTGTAATTGTATCTTTTACTATCACATCAGATGGTGATTGTTAAGAAATATTGAGTTCTTCCCATTTTACTTGCTAAATAACTTTCTGTTATGACCAGGATGACACTCTCATTTCATCAATCATCCCCAAATCCTTCTGTTTTCTTGTTTTTCTTCGATTAATAAAAAAAATTATATGGGAAAAGAGAGGATTACTAAAGTGGAGGGCACAATGACAGAAGATGTTGATGCATCACGAGGAAGCTTTTTGATTATAAAGAAGAAAGTAATTTTTTATTGATTTTTTGTTTTCTTATTTTCACTAGTCTTAAATGCAAGCTCCATTAATTGAGTTTGAATTCTGAGGTATCTGTGTTTGCGGCATGCATGTCTATGGAGCCAGTCATATGAAATTTTACCTGAAACGGTTATTCTCTTAAAGAATATTTGGTGATTTAGATGGGGTTGGTGTTGGGGGTGGAATTTTGTTCCACTTTTTTCTGTATGTGTTTTGTTGATGAATTTACAGGTATTTCTCAATCTAAATTTTACCTTTGTAGTGTGGTTTTTTAGTATTTTTGAGCAATCCCTATAGCATGGTTCTGGCGCTCGTGAATGACTAATTGAATACAATCTTATTCTCATGATTTAGCGGGATCTAGATCCTGAATATAATATACGAAGGAATGTTCAAGAGGACACCTGTTATAGAGCTAGAAATCTTCAAGCCTGAACTAAATTACCTAGTTAACCCTGCTTTTCCTGCTTATTTTTTACTTTTTTTTTTTTTTTTGAATAATGATAAGCTTGATGTAGCTTTATAGCTTCCTGTTTTGGGTAACCTACTCTTTTGTGCTTTGATTCAAGGACTATTTGAAACATGAAATATTTTGAGAGATGAGAGGAAAATTCTTTCTCTTGATTCCTTGTCTTCTTCATCTATTATTTTGTAAATGGAAGAGAGATCCGCACATTATTTTTATGAATCTTAAATTGTTTGATGTTTTAATTTTTTTAATGCATATAAATGGAACAGGGTGCAACCCTTTATTTATTCTACGAGACGAAAAATTCAGTGACTTTACAAGGAGATATAGGGGTTGCAAAGAGTATTGATAAGGGAGCAACATGGCAGCAACTAGGTGTGGCTTTGGATGAGGACTGGCATCTCTCTTTTCCTTTCATCTTCAATTACCAGGGTGAGGTAAGGATGTTTTTCTCTTTTCCATCTCCTCATTTCTGCCATCTGTTTGTTTAGACTTGCTGATAATTAATAATTTTCCCAACTTCCAAAATGACCTATCATTTCTTGGGTTCTACACTAAGAAAGAATCCCAAGAGTTTTTCAATACAAAAGTAATTATGGGTTTGATATCTTTCTTTATTGGTAATGAGCTTATTCTTCTACTCGCTTTAGATTTTATCCATTCTTTCTGCTTCTCTCCTTCTGGACGAAGATCGTTCTGACATATATTATAGACATTGTTTCACTCGCAAATTTCTCTTGCATCCTTCAATGTATTTTTGTTTACAAAATTTCCTTGTTACATTTAAATACGAGGTTTACTTTGAACTTATTTGCTGATCTTCAAAATTATGCTTCTAACAGGTATATATGATGCCAGAGAGCAGTAGAAAAGGGGAACTTCGACTTTATAGGGCGGTAAATTTCCCTTTGCAGTGGACATTAGATAGAATCTTTATGAAAAAGCCTCTAGTCGATTCTACCATTATCAATCACAATGGAATGTACTGGCTCTTTGGCTCAGATCATAGTGGGTTTGGCACCAAAAAAAATGGCCAGTTGGAAATATGGTACAGCAACTCACCTCTTGGTCCATGGAATCCCCACAAGAAGAATCCCATTTACAATATTGACAAAAGCTTGGGGGCTCGTAATGGCGGTAGACCGTTTGTTTACAATGGAAACCTCTACCGTGTTGGTCAAGATTGTGGTGAAACTTATGGGAGAAGGATACGTGCTTTCAAGGTGGAAATTCTTAGCAAAGAGGAATATAAAGAAGTAGAAGTTCCCCTAGGCTTTGATCCACCAGCTAAGGGTCGGAATGCTTGGAATGGGGCTAGATACCATCATCTCGATGTCCACCAGCTTAGTTCAGGCAAGTGGGTTGGAGTAATGGATGGGGATCGAGTCCCTTCAGGTGATTCGTTCCATCGACTTATTCTTGGTTGTGCTTCGTTTTTAATCGTCGCTCTTCTTGTTGTCCTATTGGGTGTATTACTTGGGGTTGTCAAATGTATTATTCCTATTAATTGGTGCATGCACAATACGGGAAAGAGAAGCAATTCGGTTTTTGTCTGGGAAAGGTCGAACTTGTTTTCGTCCAAGGTGAGGCGGTTTTGTTGTCGTTTGAATCGAGCACCTTGCGTTCTTCGAGGTTGGATAAAGCCAAATACGTGTACTGGAAGACTCGTTCTGGCTGTTTTATTTGTGATTGGAGTTGCCTTGATGTGCATTGCAGTTAAATATCTATATGGTGGGAATGGTGCGGAAGAAGCTTACCCGCTAAGAGGCCACTACTCTCAGTTCACCTTATTGACAATGACATACGATGCCCGGATTTGGAATTTGAAAATGTATGTGAAGCATTATTCTAGATGTTCTTCAGTGAGAGAAATCGTTGTTGTTTGGAACAAAGGAGTGCCTCCACAATTATCTGATTTTGATTCTGCTGTGCCCGTACGGCTAAGAATTGAAGATGAAAACTCGCTAAACAATCGATTCAAGATTGACCCACTAATAGAAACTCGAGCCGTTCTTGAGCTTGATGATGATATCATGATGACATGCGATGATATCGAGCGTGGTTTTCGCGTTTGGCGCCAACACCCAGATCGTATTGTCGGATTCTACCCCCGACTCATTTATGGAAACCCGTTGAGATATCGAGGCGAGAAATTTGCACGCAAACACAAAGGTTACAACATGATTCTCACTGGAGCCGCTTTTGTTGATGGAAAGGTAGCTTTTTCGAGATATTGGAGCAAGGAAGCTCGACCAGGAAGAGAATTAGTGCACAAGTATTTCAACTGTGAAGATGTTTTATTGAATTTTTTGTATGCAAATGCGAGTTCGGATAGAACAGTTGAATATGTGAGACCGGCTTGGGCAATTGATACGTCAAAGTTATCCGGGGCAGCTATCAGCAAAAACACGAATGAGCATTACAGACTTAGAAGTGATTGCCTTCGTATATTTTCCGACATGTATGGAAGCTTTTCAGGTCGGAAATGGGGATTTGACTGGCCGGAAAGACGGTTGGGATGTATAGTCAGGAGAGTTTGTGTCAAAAAAAAACGGTTCACTTTCCCAAATTAAATTATCATTTTCTGGTTTCTTTACTTTTTCTTGTTTCCTCTTTGTGAATTTATATGTGGGAATTTGGATTAGGCATAATTAGTTTTGGTCAGTGAGAGATGTACATTAGCATCTGAAAGGTCTTCAACTTCACCCTCCTCCTGGATTTGTTTATTTATTTCTAAATGTTCCAACAGACGTGTTTACAGAGAATTCCATTACAGATAGTTAAATTGAGATTGTTAGATTAGTTTTGAATTATAAAAATGCATGGTCACGGCTCAGACACACCAAAATATGATGCACTAATTATAAGCTATTTCTATTTTGGAATTACAGTCCAATCCTTGTTCAATAGCTCTTCTATTTTGGATTTACACTAATTATAAGAAGAGAGAGAGAGAGATTCTAATAAACGTTCCCCGTGGAGAAGGATATTGATTTCTAGTCCACTCAGGAAACTCTTCTAATGGAGGATTTTTTTAAGAAATTTTTAAAATCCATTCATGATCTTTGAACCGGCGAAGATTTACGGCAACATCACCATCCCCATCTCGTTGTATACTACTATTGTCCGCTTTGGCAAAATTCTCAACTTGTTCTTAGTCAGATATGAGATATTACTTATTAACAATCAACCTCTACTTCTACCAAGTAACGTGTGACTCCACAAATCTACTGACTCTTAAGCTCTCAGTTTTCATAAGAGTTATCTATCACTCTTGAGGTAATTATCGGCTTGTTTTTCTAATTTGAGATAATTAAACTTTAAATACTCAATTAAAATTTCTCTATGTTTTACCTTTCCATATGAACGTGTTACCAGGTCTGGTAAAAAAGTTCATCACTTAGGAAAATTAAACTGCTCATGTAAAATTAGAACTAATTGTTCTTGACCAGTTGGATCATCGAGTTAGCTGAGTCAAAGTCAAAAGTTATTGTTAAAGAAGTTGAGTCCGACTTGTAGACCGGACTGCCTGGTCGAACAAGGCAAACCACGGAACGGGGAAACGACATGTATTTAAACGCCTTAAACCAAAGTTCCAACCTATCCCATCTTCATTAAAGCTCGTCATTTTCAGCCGACCTGCAATGGCAGAAAGACATTCTTCAGTCATCTTTGCTGCCGCCATTTGCCTACTAATGGCGATCATAACTCAACCGACTCAATCCCTATCGTCACCGGAGCATAATCCTTTCGGGTTCATCCAACGACTGGAGGGTTGCCACGTGGGCCAAAATGTAACGGGTCTTCACGAACTCAAGCGATATTTGAAGCGATTCGGATATTTAAACGAAAATCGGAATCGAGATAATGACAACGACGACGAGTTCAATGAAGCTCTAGAAATGGCAATCAAAGCTTACCAGCTCAACTATCATCTAAAAGCTTCGGGTATGCTGGACAACGATACAGTGAAGCAGATGATGAAACCTAGATGCGGTATTCCAGATGTTATGAATAACAGCACGAATCATCGTCGTCGTCATCGCCATAGCAAATCTCTCCACGGAGTTGCTCACTTTAGGTTCTTCCCCGGGGGCTTGAGATGGAGAAAAAGTAGCCTAACGTATCGTTTCCGGTCAAGCGTCCAAGTGCCGAGCGCGGGAAACATCAGGTCTATCTGCGCAAGAGCTTTTCAAACATGGCAGAGAGTGAGCCATTTCACTTTCCGGGAGGTTCCGAGCAATTCAGTCGCAGACATTACGATCGGTTTCCATAGAGGAAATCACGGAGATGGAGCGCCTTTCGACGGACGTGGTGGAGTTTTAGCCCACGCTAATCCACCCACCGGTGGAAACTTCCATTACGATGCAGATGAGAACTGGAGCGAGAATCCTCTATTAGGAGAAACGGACTTGGAATCTGTAGCAGTGCATGAAATAGGTCATCTTCTCGGTCTGTACCACGAACCACGCATTCCAGGTTCTGTGATGTATCCGTCAATCCAACGTGGGACGATGAAGCGAAGTTTGCATGAGGATGATATTCGAGGAATACGTACTCTGTATGGTTTAAATAGGTGACGCGTCACTAATTCATTCGTCAGCTAGTGAGTGGAGTATACCAGATAATGACCAATAAAAAGGTCTTTTCTTTTAGAAAACACCAATAATTAGAGTGTCTAAATTCTCAGAAACTAGTGTCTGTTATTCATGTATTTTCACAATTATATTTCCTCATTAGTCATGGTTACTCTTCATCGGATGTTTTTTTACTTTAATAATAAGGAAAGTGATTCAGGTTGAAGAACTAATTGTAATTAAGTTGGTGTTTAAATGGTGAAATTACATTAAAATACACACGGGTAATTCGTAAAATACAAGAGTATGCTGTAGAATGAAAAGAAAAGATTAGCCTTGGAGTTCGATGATCTTGACCACTGATGAATCACCAACTTTTTTGACACACGACTACACGGTCGTGTGGCTTTATGACTCCACAGGCCTTCCCATGATCTAGTGCAGCCTTCACAATTGACTCATTTGTTGCATTTTTCGACCCAGCCTACAAGACCAACCATTCTCTGTAAATTGTTCTTCTAAATCTGTTGTTTTGTTTTAAAAATATAAAACAGTTGCAGCTGACATCGTCAAAAATGTGTTTTTTAATCATAATTTTCTTTACACCCCCTATATTGTTTGGGAAGCAGATTGAAAAAATCTCAAATGGACTCTTCGAATCAAGCTCAAAACTCATAGAAGGTTGATTGGGGAACAGAAGAATCCTCCTAATTTGTTCATATTTGCGGAGAGTAGATGTACTTTTGTTTGGGAAGTAAAGTCCAAAAGTATAATCTTTTTCTTAATGTTGGAAAATATAAAATCAATGAAAATTTTGTTTTTTAGATCTTGGCATCTTCCTCACATACAATTTTTTAGATTTTAGAAAGCTTCACAACAATGTACTATTATCTTATGACATGAACAGAAACAACGAGTAACATTAACCAAATGTCTAGGGTCTGCAAGCATGGGGAATAGACCTGGAACAATTAGTGATTGTATTAGTGATTGTCTTGCCTGCCATGCAACCATGAAAAAGAGAAAGCAAGATCTTAAAAAATCACTTGAGACATTCCAAATTTTCTCCAGAACAACTATCACAAAAGTTTTAATGTTTAAATTGACAAAATATTGAACGAACAGTATTAGCTTTGTCTATTAAAAAATATGGTTAACTGTTTGTGCTAAGGTCAAGCTAGAACCGACTTTTGTACAGAAATAACTCAGATTAAGGAACAATCTATGTATTAATGAAGAAAAGTTGCAAAACGGAAGGACACAAAGATTTTTCCAAGTAAGATAAGAGCAAATGATATAAACTGCAAGATAATACATTAGTCTTTTCTTTGGAAATAAAAAAAAAAGAGTACTTCTTAAGATCCTTCAAAATATAATTTCATATGGTCATTATAATTCTAATCTTGTTCTTTTAAGCATAATAAATATATGTTTTTTTTGGAAAAGATCTTCAACTTTCAAATCTAAACCCAACAAAGTGACTGGAAAACCATATCTCCACTTATCCTAATTTCCATATTAATTTCGTTGAAATCAAATGCATTGACCAAGAATTTTTTCAGTCTAGTACTAATTGAGGGCATGGAGAAGTGAAAGTTGAAGTCAATAAAATTTAATAAATGTACCTCAAAAGCATCCGTGAGAGTCCAATTAAGTTGATTTGTCTTCAGTCGAGGGACGACTACAGATATTACCGGCATTGTTGGTCTATACTTTGCAATTAACCTGTATTTGACAGGTTAAAATAGTTGTTCAGTTTTTTAAATGATTTCTTAACAGTCTCTGTCTTGTCATTAATGATAGCTACCCAGCGACGGAAGTTCAAAATCTTCTACTCTAATATTACGTTAAAGTAATGCTAATTTCAATCTTCATATGAGAATAATTGGAGCCTTGTGAAGAAAAACTCTAGCATACAGCTTGTTTCATCCATCGACTCTCTCATTCATCACAAATTTAAAAATAAAAAATAAGTAAAAGAGAAAAAATCAAACTTAAACAAAACCTGGCAGCTCTTCCAGATGAAGTGAAGCAGATAATTACAGAGGCTTTCACTTTGATGGCAGCACGTACCTAGCATAGAGTGAGAACATCTATGATTTGAGACTATCTTTAACGAGCTTTCTTTTTTTCAGGACCAAGAAATCCGTGTTTGTCATTGATTTCACGAGGTAAACAATTTTTAGAGAAACAATGATTAGGAATACCATGCAGGAAGTGAAATGCAAGTACCGCAGAGGAGGCAATTGATTCAAGGTGGGACATTTCTTGAAGTAGACATCTTGATTAAAAACTTTCTCTGCCTGTATATAGCATTTTAGTTATATGAACCTACAATTTCCATCTTTTACTGAAAGCAGAACTCAATCCAAATAAAACTATCGTAAATTATTGGGTACTTTGCTGTCATGAACTGAAAAAACAATGAGCGACACATAATGCATCCATGAGGGGGTATAGACAAAGAAAGAAAGTCTTTTGGGCAAAATAGCAAAGCTAAAAATGGAGATTTTGGCCAATCATGCCAGTTTACCACAGGATCAAGGTCATTCTTTTGGGAAGAAAAGAGAAAAGAGAAATACGAAAGATAATAGCTGGAAAACTTCAAACTATGGACTCTTTTATATGATAGAGGATTTCACTTAGATGATGTTCTAGTGGTCCTTATTAAAAATACTGAAAATAACTGATATGTCAGATGCTCAAAGAAGGATCATAGTTGAAATGTCAGACAAAAGCCACATGAAGTTGACTAAAAAAAACATCTTTTTGTTTTACTGTTCCGTAATCCTTGGATCTTCTAAGACTTAAATGGTTTGTTTCTGGATAAGATTTAATGCTTTGTAGCAAGGCTCGCAAAGACATTGACATGTGTGACATTCTTCCGCTAAAAATTAGTGCATGCACACTTATAATTGATAGAAATTGAAACTAATGGAAGACCGGTCATATCTAATTCTGCAAATGCTTCAATAAGAAACAGAGAAAAAGCCAAGTAC
Organism: Begonia masoniana; assembly: GCA_022432975.1. NCBI lineage: Eukaryota > Viridiplantae > Streptophyta > Magnoliopsida > Cucurbitales > Begoniaceae > Begonia > Begonia masoniana. Next base: position 2,763,140 of record CM039504.1, read on the forward strand.
TAGTGCAAAGAAATAAAAAGCAGTAACGAGAAAATGTCACATCAGGTCTATGTTCTTAAAATAAACTACTATTAAGTAACCAATAACATAGAATTATAAGGTTTATAAACAGAAAAAAAAAAGGAACATCTTTTCATTGTTTGAGAAACAAAAATTGGAACAGCAGCCTTTTGAAGTACGCACACCTGTAAATTTCCGCTAAGAATGTTCAATACAAATCCAAGGCTATGTATTCCAGTTGCAGATTGCCAACACTAAACTTCGACTTCTTATTTCCAGTAGTTCATAAATATAGTTTCCTTCATTGATTAAAAAAAACTAACAATTCATAATTTAGCCTAAAATTAACTTCACAAGACATTAAAACTCACTTTCTCGGGAGGGAGATCTCATCCAAATGACTCAATCCCTGAACAAAAAAGGGAGAGCTTTCGAAAAATGAAGTGAGCTGCAGGTACCATGCAAAGCAATATTACCAAGCAAAAAACTTTATCCACATACTTACTTCTGCATTTTCTATCTTTGCAAAAATTTGAGTTTGACTGAGGCCACCTAATTTAGAAATAAATTCTCGAGTCTGCGTAATAGGACACCAATACATTCACTGATCAATATAAATAGGTAAACAAAATTTAAACAAATTATAACTACCCATGTTGATAATGATGATCTTATTTAATCAGATTCTTTGAACATAATTTATTTTGTTTGCGAGACAGCCCCCCACAGAATTTATGCAAAAAGCTCCTACCTTGTGAATGTCTTCTGCATGACCGGTGTATGAGAGAGAAAGGAAATCTATGTTGTTCTGAACGCCTCACATGCTTATAACCTGATCATTAAAAAGAATCTTAAACCAGATTCTTAGGCAGAAACCAATCAACCACGGAAAAGTTGGTCGTAAACAACACATCCGTTTTAGTCTCTCTAAAGATTTTACAAGGCCGCATACACCTCTTTATCCTACAATGAGTATGACTCAGTTTTTATGCTACCTTCATAAAATTTGACACTCCTTGCTAGTATGATGGAGTTAAAAATATGCAAGTCAAATATAAATTTAGAGACTTGAAACGTTTTTATTACAACCAGATTTACAAAAGTCAAGCAACTACGTCGGCCAGTAGAAAATTCTGATGATATGAATCAAAAGAGGAGTCTTCTACTAATCTCTTTCTGGTATATTGGTTTTTTCCAACTAAAAAAAGTAAAGGAAAAAGGAAAATTGTCCTTTTATCAACATCGGTTGGTGGAAAATAAAAACAGTCAAGATAAAAACAAACGCACGCGGACTACTAAATTACACAGAAAGAGAATCCGGGGTGAATAAATAAACTTACTTTCTTATCTTTGTCAGTTAATGTGGGGAGATTAATATGAATTTGAGAAACGTGTAGAGAATACAATGAACGATCTAAAGTAGCAGAATTCTTTATCAAACAGACCACATCTTCGCCATCCACCTCAGTGGCCTACATTGTGAAATCAGAAAATAAATCAAATACAAATTTATCCATAATTAAACTAATTTTTGCAAGTCAAAATAGACACCTCAAGTTTACATCACTAGATTAGATGTGATTATATCTCATCCATGAAAAGATTATTATTCTAATAAAATTGTCTTATTCTCACTATTGATGAGTTTAATATCTCACGCAAGGTCTTAACAAGGCCTAGGCTGAATGAATTTGAAAAACTATTTCCTCTTCCCAGTATCCTTTACCTCCAACAGCACAGAAGTAGTTTCGTTTCCTGTGAAATGGTTTTGACCAATAAATATAGTGTCCCCTTTTTTAACAGCCTGCAAAACCAAATTTTTTTTAGTTATCCTTCTTTTTCATTGAAAAAAAAACTTAGGTGATAAATATAGTACAATGCCACACCATCATTATGACAGTTAGATTGCCCACAATTTTTAAATTTAAAAGCCTAGGTTAATTGTATTACAATCCAAATGAAAAACAAGTTTTTAAAATGAAAAATCGTGATTAGTTACGCGGTGTTGTGAACACTAGGTGAGACACCGATAATAAACGCGATAATGGACAGTAATAAAATGCAGAAAGTAAGAAAACAAGAGGTTGGTAATGCAGTTCGGCAATTGTCTACGTCTGCGGGGCTACGCCCAGAATTAAAAACAATTCTCTGAGTTCACAAAGTTACAAGACACTCGGTTTAATACCAAGTAAGACTCCCTCTTTTCTTTGTCGCCGCCTCTTCTTAACTTCTTAACGAATCTGTTTTTGCGAGCTCCCCTCGACTTCAAATCGATCCCTCCCAGAATTTGAATGCAACAAGATCCCCTTGATGATGATGACTTCTCCCGAAATCCAAATGTGACAAGATCCTCTTGTCGATGATAACTCCTCCCGGAATCCTGTATAGCAAGATCCCCTTGCCCACGATCAGCACTCCTCCCGAGACTGGGCTTCAATGAAAAACACAATAAACACACCTGTAACACCGTCTATAACACTAGTCGTTGTCTTCGGATGCAACTAACCAACACACTCAGAATATCATCAGATTCAGCCACGAACAGAGTGTGTATACATTCAATTAACGATCGAATGAATAATAATATACACAACACGCAATCGTGGGTGAAGAATAAATCGCCCGAATGAATAAAGACTTTCGGCTCTACAGAATAATGGCTTCAGCAGCCCTTAATTGTGAGGGAAGAATGCATAATATACTGTTCATCGAATATTTCTGTTTTTGATCTTCAATCTTCTCTCCAATCAAATCGCACAGAATAAGGAAACTGAATTCTATGAAAATCGAATCTGTGACATCAGGTGTGACATTTAGGGAAAGTGTTGCCTACTTAATATGAATGGATCCCAATGAATTAGAAATGGATCCCACAATTATTGTGATCATATATCTTGCTATAATCCAGCAAACAATTATTAAATCTGCTTTTCAAAAATAATTTTCGAAAATAACACATGGAAAATCCGAGCAACCGCCGAGCAAACGAATCGGGATCAAATCTCTTTGATGATGTGATTTTGAATCTCGCTGTAATCCAACTTAACAAACTTGTAATCTTCAAATCTACTTTGAAAAATAGCATTGAATCCCATAAAGTCGAATATGTTAACAATAGCTTGTTCACCAAGTAACATCATTCAAAAAAGATTTGATCTTTCGAAAATAACAAATTTCTAAAATTCAAAAGGTTCAAATTTTAACTTCCATAGATATCTTCTTGATCTCCAAGATCTCCATGAAACTACCTTTCAAAATTCAAATAGATAATTTCCAGATTTCCAAGAAACCACATTTCTTGCACTGCAAGCTTCATTAATTAACATTCCAAATATTATTTTGATGAATATAAAATAAATCGCAAGTTTCCTTAATTGCTCATTGCCAAAAAATCAATGCCAATAATATTTACATTTACATAAAAAAATATGGGGTTGGTGTTGGGTGTCGAATTTTGTTCTACTTTTTTCTGTCAGTGTTTTGTTGATGAATTTACATGTATTTCTCAATCTTAATTTTACATTTGTTTGGTTTTTTGAGGTAAGGATGTTTTTCTCTTTTCCATCTCCTAATTCTGCCATCTGTTTGTTTAGACGGGCTGATAATTGATAATTAGATTTGATAATTTTTCCAACATTCAAAATGACCTATCAGGGTTCTACACTTAGAATCCCAAGAGTTTTTCAATAGAAAAGTAATCCTGGGTTTGATATATTTCTTTATTGGTAATGAGCTTATTCTTCTACTCACTTTAGATTTTATCCATTCTTTCTGCTTCTCTCCTTCTGGACTGAGATCGTTTTGACATATATTATAGACATTGTTCCCCTTGCAAATTTCTCTTGCATCATTCAATGTATTTTTGCTTACAAAATTTCCTTGTTACATTTAAATTCGAGTTTTACTTTGAACTTATTTGTTAATCTTCAAAATTATGCTTCTAACAAGTATATATAATGCCAGAGAGCAGTAGAAAAGAGGAACTTCATCTTTATAGGGAGGTAAATTTTCCTTTGCAGTGGACATTAGATAGAATTTTTATGAAAAAGTCTCTAGATTCTACCATTATCAATCACAAATGGAATGTACTGTCTCATTGGCTCAGATCATAGTTGGTTTGGCACAAAAAAAAATGGCCAGTTGGAAATATGGTATAGCAACTCATCTCTTGGTCCATGGAATCCCCACAAGAAGAATCCAATCTACAATATTGACAAAAGCTTAGGGGCTCGTAATGGCGGTAGACCATTTGTTTACGATGGAAACCTTTACCGTGTTGGTCAAGAATGTTGTGAAACTTATGTAGGGTCCCTCCTTAATGATGGGGGACTCATGCAATAAACGGAGGCTGCTTTTCCTTCTTGCATTCACACTTGCTGCGTGTGTGTGAATGGAGACTTTAAAGTCTCCATTTGTGGCAAAAGTAGGCGCCTACCTCAAAATGAAGAAGGTGTCTCCTTGAAGCCCTCTATAAATAGAGGCTTCAAGGAGATGATCTAGTATCTAAAGAAGAGAAGAGAAATCTTATGTGAAGGAGAAGATGAAGGAAATAGTGAGGATTATTTTGGAGGGAGAGAAAAGAAAGAGTGTGAGAAAAAAATAGGTGAGGTGCTTTTGTGCATATTGGGAGTTCTAAGAGTTGTTGTGACGACCCTACCCGATTTTCCCGTACTATATTATTTTTTTTTATACTTAAACTTTAAGCTTTACATTCGAGCGGGAATAAAACTTTTAAAATCGAATCAAGATCGGAATTAAAATCTGTGAAGTCTATGTTTATAAACCTTTTAAATAAACTTAAAACAATTTAATTAAAACTTAAATTAATTAATTAAAACAATTAAAATCAATTAAATCAATCGCCAGGGACAAAAAGATACTTTCGCCCCAATATACAGGGGCGATCGAACAGGCGATCGATCCACTCCATTGGAGATCGATCGCCACCCTCCCTAGACATCATTTCCAGGGAGTTGCCTTCCTCCCCCTTTCCTTCTTTTCTTTCCCTTAGATAAACACTACCCTCAACACTTCTAATTTCACTCACAACTATCATTAAACATACATATTTTTCCACAATACAATTGACATAATCTTGCCCAACGTTCATACGTTCTTCGTAACCTCACCCAAAGCCGAATCCAAACACATTTAAAACGAACTGCGTGGATACGTTCGAAATCTAGACAAAACCTCTACGAAACCTAATAACCAAGCAATTTCATAACATTCAAATAAAGGTTTAACAAAACATTTTATAAAACCGGTTTACCAAAACATCAATCTATCAGCTATCCAGATTTCCCAAGCATCCTAAAATGTTCCACTATACAACTTTCCTACGATCCAATTACCGTGTCCTCAAAATACCTTTACATCATTCCCCACGGGCCAAAACGCACCGACTGCTTAGCACACTCCCACGGGCCATTCTCCATCAACTGCGTCATACATCAGGAGGAAGAACGTCTTCCTCACCTGGCTCAATGTCACCTACAACGTCACATACACCATACAAACACACTATGAGCTAAAGGCTCAGTAAATTCTACGTAAATGCAGATGCGTGCAGTGCATTTGGAGTTCAGAAATCATGCATAACGTACAGATCATGGCAAACAGAATATCACCGAGATCTCATCCCCCTAACCGGAGAGAGCCCATCTAGCGGTCGGACTACTCTTTCCAGCTAGAGGAGGGGGTACACGCTTACAACACGTACAGCCGTGCTTGAGCCCCACCTCGCGTGACCAGATAACAGATTACGTATTTTATTACATTACATGAGATGTGGTATTGGTCAGACCCTTAATCGGTCCACACAATAGATCGATAGCCCCATTTCGAGCCACATCGGTTTTTTGAAAGCATCGTGCGGTAATTCATTTTCATGCTTAGTTAAAATACATGATGCATGAACAGTTATAAGCATAAAATAAACAACCATCATGCATACCATCAAGACGAATAAAACATAACCTATAAAGCAACTAACCTAACTACCCAACCAAAGCAATTTAAACAGACAGTACACTAAGATCCTCGACGCGACATCGAAGTACGGTGTAGGCCAATCCACCAGAATAAGTCACGAGAACTTACCTCGTGCGCACTGAACCTCGAGCTCCGTCCACGAATGTTGTTTGTCTGAGGTAAAACACAACATTCGCCGTTAAAACATGTTTAAGCTACTAAACGTCCCAATTTAGCAAAACCTTAACTAAGGAAATTATTAAAATTCTAACTTAACTAATCGAGGCATTTAAACAAACAATTAATGCTCGATAGTTCAAAACCACAATTAACGAGCTTTTTCCAAAAATCCAAAAATCCTCAAATTTTAACATTCTTCACAAATCAATCTAACTTCGTCCTATAACGTTCAATACGTCCTTTATATCCTTAAACACGATAAACCTATGAATTTCGAACCCTAAATCGCATTTTTATCATAAACTCTAACAAAACCCTAACATCCTAACTCCGTGAAAACTGAAAACTAACGTTCCGAAATCATAGATTCGTACCTAGGGTTGCGAGAGGAGGAGAAAACACGGAGAACCGGAGTCGATCGGAGGAGAAACGGAGGTCGGAAGAGGAGAAATCGCCATGAGGGATAAGAGAGAATGCTCTCTAGTTTTTCACGCAGCAGAGAAGAAATGAAAAAGAAAGAAAGTTTAAGTTATTTTAAAATTTTGGTTTGGCAAATTACCGTTTTGCCATTCCTTTGATTTTCTTTTTAATTCGTCCTTTGTTTCGTTAAATAACTAACGATTCGGCTTCTCCAAATTTCCTTAATTCACCAACAACTCCAACTTATTATCAGGGTTCTTTTAAAACTGTCCGTTCGCAAAACGAATATCGTTTACTATTTTTACTAAAACACCTTTTGTATTACGAGAAACGTAATTACTCGAAATATAGCGTTATTACTCCAAAAATTTCCGTAAATTTTCTAAAATTTCAATTAATCGTTAGGATTGTAATAAAGCTCTCCGTTTGCAAAACAGACTTGATTTGACATATTTACAAAAATGCCATAATATAATATAATATTAATATCCCGTAAAACTGGGTATTACAGTTGTGATTTCTTTTAATGAATATTTTCTAGAATATTCGATATCTAGAAAAATATTATAAATCCTATTTTTCATAGTGAGATTTTTCTAGACTCGGTCTCCGTGGTTTTTCTGGATTTTGGGTTTCCACGTAAAATTCTCGGTGTTCATTTTAGACATTATTTCTCATACTTCTTGGTCGTTATAATTTTACGGCGTGAGAAAATATTTCTGGTATTTTTTCAAATCACATATGCTATTATTTTATCGTACGCTTATTTAGTAGTGTAATTATACTGTGTAAGTAAGTTTTGTCTAAGTAGACTGAGTTTTAAGTGAGATCGTTTGTGACCCCTCCAGCCTTTCCTGCAAACTTACTTGGAAAGGTAATTCTGTCTAAGGAAACTGTCAAGAGCAGTCTTTCCAGGGAATTATTCTGATCAGTACTCTCTACTTTTTACAGTGGTGATATTATTATTATTGTTTCCATCAATTTTTTTTATTCCCAACAAGTGGTATCAAAGCCTCGTGATTATTTCGGGAAAGATTGAAATTAAAAAATTTAACAAAAATAATTTTTCATTGTGAAAATTAAAAAAATGAAAGCGCTATTGCAGGGAGATGATTGTGCTATGGCCATCGGTAACATACCGACGAACGTTGAAGATAAGAAATGGAACAAAACTTATGAGGTTGCTATAGCCATCTTACTCTAGTAGATGAAATTTTGTCAAATATCACGGAAATGGTAACTGCATCTCAGGGTGAAGATGTTGTGAAACTCATGACGAATTAATTATATTAAGCATGTGACTCTGGAGCATTTTATCATGTTACTTCAAAAGTGAGAATATTTTTCATCTTACACCAGCGGTGATTTTGATATTGTTAAAATGAGGAATAGTCACGTTTCTAGAATAATTGAAAAATCAGACATCTATATCCAGACCAGCACATGATGTTAATTGGTGTTTAAATATGTCAGACATGTTCGAGATATTAGACTAAATCTAATATCAGTCGGTGTTCTTGATGAACCTAGTTATAAGAGCAAATTTGCTGGCGGACAATGGGAGCTCAACAAATACTCGCTAATCATAGCAAAAGTTCAAGTGGTCATAGACAGCAAAGCTAAGAAATGCATATTCCTCAGATATGGAAGGGATATATTCAAATTTAGGCTTTGAAATTCGGTTGACAAGAAAATTGTCAGAAGCCAAGATATTATCTTATTTGAATATCAGACCATTGAAGACAAGAAGCAAGATATAGAGTTCTCTGATGAGCATCTAGTAAAATTTGATAAGTTGAAATCAACTTTTTACGGGGGAGATGCTAGCAAATCCAATGATCAAGCAACTATTGATGTTGACCATAGAGAAATAGAGACTTCTCCTAAACCAGTTGCAGAACCAAAGCTAAGAAGGTTAACAAGAGATCGTCGACCATCGAGAAAGTACTCCGTAAACGAGTATGTGATGATCACTAATGGCAATGAACCTGAGTGCTATAAGAAAGTTATGGAGAATCAACAAAAGGGGAGAAAGACATTGAAAAACAAATGGGTATACAGACTCAAAGACGAAAATTCTCAACCAAAGTATAAGGCTTTGGTCACAAGAAAGGGGTTGACTTTGAAAAAAAAATTTCATGGGTCGTGAAAATGTCATTCATACAAGTGGTATTTGGATTAGCTTCAAGTCTCAATTTGGAAATCGAGCAACTCGATGTAAAGACAGCCTTTTTGTATGGTGAATTAGAAGAAGATGTTTACATGGAACAAACATAATGGTTCGTTGTCAAGGGAAAAGAACATCTGGTATGTAGATTGAAGAAGAGTTTGTATGGATTAAAGCAAGACCCAAGACAATGGTACAAAAAGTTTGATTTCTTTATGAGAAGTCAATGATATATGAAAACTTTATCAAACCATTGTGTGTTCCTGAAAAAGTTAACGGATGATACATTTATAATTCTTTTACTTTATGTTGACGATATATTGATTGTGGGCCCAGATAGAGAAAAGATTGTTAAGTTAAAAAATGAGTTTAATAAGTTTTTTGCCATGAAAGACTTAGGACCGGCAAAACAGATGCTTGAGATGAGTATCACTCGTGATAGGAAGAATGAAAAATTATGGCTATCACAGGAGAAATATATCAAAAAAATTCTCAGCCGATTCTATATGGATAAGGCGATACCGGTTAGTACTTCATTTGCTAAATATTTTAAACTTACTTCCGAACAAAGTTCTTCCACTAAAGAAGGAAAAACAGAAATGCAGAGAATTTCATATGCCTAGCAGTTGGCAGCTTGATGTATGTCATGGTTTGTACGAGACGTGATATTTCACATTCTGTTGGAGTAGTCGGTCAATTTCTTTCAAATTCAGGCAAAGAGTATTGAAATGCAGTAAAGTAGATTCTTAAGTATCTTAGAGGTATTTCTGAATTCAGTTTGTGTTTTGGAAGTAAAGAGCTTTTATTAGTAGGCTATACTGATGCAGACATGGCTGAGGACATTGACTCTCGAAGATCAACATTAGGATATTTGGTTACATTCGGAGAGAGAGAAGTTTCATGACAATCTAAGCGGCAAAAATCAGTTGCATTGTCTACAACAGAAGCTGAGTTTATTGCAACTACAGAAGCCTGTAAAGAAATTTTGTGGATGCAAAAATTTTTGACAGAATTGGGTCATCAACAAGATAAGTATATCTTGTATTGTGATAGTCAAAGTGATATTCATTTGAGCAAGAACCCGAGCTTTCATTCGAAGTCGAAACACATAGATATTAGGTATCATTGGTTACGAGATGTGTTGAACACCAAACAAGTATAACTTGAGAAAATTCACATGAATAATAATGGCTCAGACATGATGACAAAGATCTTGCAGAAGAATAAACACGAATTATGTAGAGACTCAACAGGACTGGAGATACCTCATCATAAGTAGGGAGGAGGAGATTTGTAGGGGTCTTGTCACTGCCGGACCCGGCCCCCGGCCGGATTCTGATGGATAGGATTCCCGAAGTGGGATATTCGAACGGACAACTACGATGACCACGACCTGGTCAACTAATAGGCATTCCCTAAATGGGAAACCTTCACACACAACATTCACATCCAACCTGACATCCTGAATTAGAATATCATCATCAAACCAACCAAAAATATATATTTCATAAATTGGAATATCCGCATCATCAATCTCATCATCAGAATACTCATCGATCTTTACATTAGATTATTCTAGTGGAAACGTAAATAAAATAAATACATAAGTCATGATATGTGACTTTACAATCCAAAAGTCTTATACCTCATTGTACGCTGTACCTTGCCTTGGTTTCTCTGTACTGGTGAACGTCCTCGATATCTGAAAAATATAAATATCCATAAAATGAGCCATTGGCCTAGTAAATAAATCTAACGACTAAAACAGTTAGCCCAAAACCCTATCCACACTATCCAGGCCTATACGCCATCCTCCACCTAATCATTTGATTATTTTTTAAATCAACTAAAATCAAATATTGTTTTTGATTTGAAATCCATAACATTTATATAAAAATGCATGTGGTTCGTATTTCGAACCATTTAAAATCCATTCCATCATAGTTTAAAACAAATTTCTAGCAATCAAATAAATCCTATGCAATTACAAATAAAATGCAGGATTTAAAAACATCTTTTCAAACAGGTTTCCAAAATAGCAGTTTTAATATTTTAAATGACATGTCAAAAATACAATCCACTCTAATTAACGCATATGACTATTACACACCTACACGTTCCCGAGCTTTCACCGGTAGGGCTGTAGGACCTACACATTGCTGGCTCGCGAGGTTTAGAGACTTTCATCCTAAGGAGGACGTTAAACGTGAGGCTTCTAATATTTTCATAGTTATACTTATCAAACATGAAGAGCCGAGGCCAGACAAATGTATTCTTGTGTTACCAGGTCATTCCTTCTTCCTCCTTCCTAAATGCATGCTTTAAAAACAGTTATAAAACAATGTTATGCATGTACAAAACACGCACTCACCCATGAAGTTTATATTTAAAATCAATGAGTTCCATCCAATCCAAAACGTAGTTTCAAAATACTGTGTTTAACGATTTAATATAATTGAATTTAAAACCACTTTTCCATAAAATCCGATTTAAACAACATTTCATATTAATTTGAATTTAAAAACAATATCAATCCATTCATTTTAATTCTACACTACAAAATCTTTCAAAATCATCTAAATCGCTAAACACATTCAACCAATTCATCCTCAATCATCAAAACATCACAAAACTCCTTCAAAACGCATCAAAATACTTCCACAACATACTTTTTTCTCATTAAAAACACCATCCCATTAATCCTTTAAATTTAAATCTATCATAATCCAAACAGAATTGAAATCTATCTCCACCTATCAAGGTAATAAAGTCTGATCTAACTATTCTAATCGTTAGAGATATTTACCGTATGTCGGTTCTACCTCTTTAATCGGAAACTTCCACCGAGCTTAACGATTTTTACGCCAAAATGATCCTCTAGACGCGCTGAACATTTTATCTTAAAGGATAGATCGACGATACTCACTTCTTTCCTTCCCTTCCTCTCTCTTTTTCCATGATTTTTCCCTCTCTGTTTTTCGTTCTGGAATTTCCCTCTGCAACTTCTCTTCTCTCTTAAATTTTTTCTCTTTCCACTTAAAGTGGCCGACAATGCCATCTTAACACCTCTCTCTCGCTCATCAGCTTTTCTCTTCTCTCCTTTTCTCTCTTCCCCACATAATAACCACAAAAGCATACCACATCCCACTTTAAGAATAGTTATTTACCATAAAACCATTCTTATCTTATACAAAAGTTCATTTTATCCTTTCTTTCTTAATTATTCACTAAATAAACTTAGTTAATTAATTCTTAATCCTCATCAGTTTTAATCTAATCTCATTTGTTTTAATCTAGTTATCATAATTAATCCAAATTTTAATCAGAATAAAAATTAATTTTATACATTTTGGTTTTTTAGGGGCAATCGATCGGTCATGCATTAGCCGATTGATCGGCACCCGTTCAACGTTCAGCTTCCTAAAAAAAAGGAGCGATCGATTGTCTTCCTCAGGCAATCGATCGACCCTACTATAAATTTTTATTTTTATTTTTATTTTATTTTTCTCCAAATTTGTCAAATTCAACCAAAGACTATATACCATTTACTTTATACAACTTTTACATATTATTCATCAAAAACTCTCAAAATACTATTACAACTGAATACTAAAAAAATTTCAAACTGTTACACGTCCCTTCTTAATGATAAGGGTCCCATGCAATAAATGGAGGCTGCTTTTCCTTCTTCTTCTTCTTCTTCACGGAAGATTTCTCTTCTCTTCTTCGGATATTGGTTCATCTCCTTAAAGTCCCTATTTATAGAGGGCTTCAAGGAGACACCTTTCTCATTTTGAGTTAGGCATCTACCTTTGCCACAAATGGAGACTTTAAAGTCTCAATTCACACACACGCAGCAAGTGTGAACGCAAGAAGGAAAAGCAGCCTCCATTAATTGCATGGATCCCTCATCAACAAAATAAATATATCTTGTATTGCGACAGTCAAAGTGCTATTCATTTAAGCAAAAACTCAAACTTTCATTTGAAGTCGAAACACATAGATATCAGGTATAATTGGATATGAGATGTGTTGGACACCAAACAAATATATCTTGAGAAAATTCACACGGATGATAATGGCTCAGACATGATGACAAAGATCTTGCAGAAGAAGAAACACAAATTCTGTAGATACTTAACAGGACTGCAGATACTTCATCATAAGTCGGGAGGAAGGGATTTGTAGGGTCCCTCCTAAATGATGAGAGACCCATGCAATAAATGAAGGATACTTTTCCTTCTTGCGTTCACACTTGCTGCGTGTGTGTGATTGGAGACTTTAAAGTCTTCATTTGTAGCAAAGGCAGACGCCTATCTCAAAATAAGAAAGGTGTCTCCTCGAAGCCCTCTATAAATAGAAACTTCAAAAAGATGGTCTAGTATCCGAAGAAGATGAATGAAATAGTGAAGATTATGTTGAAGGCAGATAAAAGAAAGAATGTGAAAAAAAATAAATGGGATGCTTTTGTGCAAATTGAGAGTTCTAAAAGTGGTGATTTCTCTTAGTGAATATTTGATATCTAGAAAAATATTGTAAATCCTATTTTTCATAGTGAGATCTTTCTGGACTTGGCCCTCATGGTTCTTCTCGATTTTGGGTTTCCACGTAAAATTCTCAGTGTTCATTTCATTCATTATTTCTCTCACGTCTTCTTGGCCATTATAATTTTATAGCGTGAAAAAATATTCCTAGTATTTTTTGGATCACATCTGCTATCGTTCAGTGGTCTAATTGTACTATGTAAGTAAGTTATGTCTAAAAAGACTGATTTTTAAGTGAGATCGTTTGTGACCCCTCTAGTATTTCCTAGGAACTTACTTGGAAAGGTAATTCTGTCTAAGGAAACTGTTAAGAGCAATCTTTCTTGAGAATTATTCTGATCAGTATTCTCCATGTTTTACAGTGGTGTTATTATTATTATTATTCCCGTCAATTTTTTTTTTTTTATTCCCTACAACTTATGGGAGAAGTATACGTGCTTTCATGGTGGAAATTCTTAGCAAAGAGGAATATAAAGAAGTAGAAGTTCCCCTAGGCTTTGATCCGCCAGCTAAGGGTTGGAATGGGGCTAGATAGCATCATCTCGATGTCCACCAGCTTAGTTTAGGCAAGTGGGTTGGAGTATGTTGAAAATATAGCTTAATTCAAATAATATGTTTTAGTTAATGTATGTTTTTAATATGGTCTTGGATGAAGTCAATGTATTTGTGAAAGAGCATCTAGGGAGTTGTGATTCATGTATGTATAAGTACATTAGTTCATGTACTTAGATGTCTCATTAAGTGTTAGAACATTAAATAGGTGGTTCATGTATTGCTTTATACATGTACCAAATAGTCCTATAAATAGGATGTGAGTTTAGACTTTTGTAAGAGAAGTCAATAACTAAAATCATTTCAATACAAATAGTTTCTCTCAAGTTCTCTCATCTCTACTTGTATTTTTCCTTTCTCTAAAAAATCTCTCTTCCTCATTCCAACAGAGTAATGGATGGGGATCGAGTCCCTTCAGGTGATTCGTTCCATCGACTTATTCTTGGTTGTGCTTCGTTTTTAATCGTCGTTCTTCTTCTTGTCCTATTGAGTGTACTACTTGGGGTTGTCAAATGTGTTATTTCTATTAATTGGTGCATGCACAATACGGGAAAGAGAAGCAATTCGGTTTTACCTTCGTATATTTTCGAACATGTATGGAAGCTTTTCAGGTCAGAAATGGGGATTTGATGGCCGGAAAGGAAAGACGGTTGGGATGTATAGTCAGGAGAGTTTGTGTCAAAAAAAAAGGTTCACTTTCCCAAATTAAATTATCATTTTCTGGTTTCTTTACTTTTTCTTGTTTCCTCTTTGTGAATTTATAATATGTGGGAATTTGGATTAGGCATAATTAGTTTTGGTCAGTGAGAGATGTACATTAGCATCTGAAAGGTCTTCAACTTCACCCTCCTTCTGGATTTGTTTATCTATTTCTAAATGTTCCAACAGACGTGTTTATCGGGAATTCTATTACAGATAGTTAAATTGAGATTGTTAGATTAGTTTTGAACTATAAAAATGCATGGTCATGGCTCGGACACACCAAAATATGATGCACTAATTATAAGCTATTTCTATTTTGGAATTACAGTCCAATCCTTGTCCAATAGCTCTTTTAATTTAGAATTAAACTAATTATAAGAAGAGAGAGAGATTCTAATAGACTTTTGTGAGATACGTTCGCCGTGGAGAAAGATATTGATTTCTAGTCCACTCAGGAAACTCTTATAATGGAAGAATTTGTTAAGAAATTCAACGTGGAGAAAGATATTGATTTCTAGTCCACTCGAAACTCTTATAATGGAAGAATTTGTTAAGAAATTTTTTTGAACGGGAGAAGATTTACTGCAACATCACGATCCCCATCTCGTTGTATACTACTATTGTCTGCTTTGGCAAAATTCTCAACTTGTTTTTAGTCATAAATGAGATATTACTTCTTAACATTCAACCTCTACTTCTACCAAACGATTTGTGATGCTATAAATCTATTTATTCGTAAACTCTCAATTTTCAAGAAGTTATCTATCACTCTAAGATAATTCTCAGCTTGTTTTTCTAATTTGATATAATTAAACTTCAAATACTCAATTCAAATTTCTCTATGTTTTACCTTTCCATATGAACGTGTTACCAGGTCTGGTAAAAAAGTTCATCACTTAGGAAAATTAAACTGCTTATGTAAAATTAGAACTAATTGTTCTTGACCAGTTGGATCATCCTGTAAACTGAGTCAAAGTCAAAGTAATTGTTAAAGAAGTTGAGTCCGACTTGTAGACCGGACTGCCTGGGGCTGGTCGAACAAGGCAAACCCACGGATCGGGGAAACGACATGTATTTAAACGCCTTAAACCAAAGCTCCAACCCATCCCATCTTCATTAAAGCTCGTCATTTTCAGCCGACCTGCAATGGCAGAAAGACATTCTTCAGTCATCTTTGCTGCCGCCATTTTCCTATTAATGGCGATCATAACTCAACCGACTCAATCCCTATCGTCACTGGACCATAATCCTTTCGGGTTCATCCAACGACTGGAGGGTTGCCACGTGGGCCAAAATGTAACGGGCATTCACGAACTCAAGCGATATTTGAAGCGATTCGGATATTTAAACGAAAATCGTAATCGAGATAATGACAACGACGACGAGTTCAATGAAGCTCTAGAAATGGCAATCAAAGCTTACCAGCTCAACTATCATCTAAAAGCTTCGGGTATGCTGGACAACGATACAGTGAAGCAGATGATGAAACCTAGATGCGGTATTCCAGATGTTATGAATAACAGCACGAATCATCGTCGTCGTCATCGCCATAGCAAATCTCTCCACGGAGTTGCTCACTTTAGGTTCTTCCCCGGGGGCTTGAGATGGAGGAAAAGTAGCCTAACATATCGTTTCCGGTCAAGCGTCCAAGTGCCGAGCGCAAGAAACATCAGGTCTATCTGTGCAAGAGCTTTTCAAACGTGGCAGAGAGTGAGCCATTTCACTTTCCGGGAGGTTCCGAGCGCTTCAGTCGCAGACATTACGATCGGTTTCCATAGAGGAAATCACGGAGATAGAAGGCCTTTCGACGGACGTGGTGGAGTTTTAGCTCACGCTAATGCACCCACCGGTGGAAACTTCCATTACGATGCAGATGAGAACTGGAGCGAGAATCCTCGATTTGGAGAAATGGATTTGGAATCTGTAGCAGTGCATGAAATAGGTCATCTTCTCGGTCTGTATCACGAACCACGCATTCCAGGTTCTGTGATGTATCCGTCAATCCAACCTGGGACGATGAAGCGAAGTTTGCATGAGGATGATATTCGAGGAATACGTACTCTGTATGGTTTAAATAGGTGACGCGTCACTAATTCATTCGTCAGCTAGTGAGTGGAGTATACCAGATAATGACCAATAAAAAGGTCTTTTCTTTTAGAAAAAACCAATAATTAGAGTGTCTAAATTCTCAGAAACTAGTGTCTGTTATTCATGTATTTTCACAACATATATAATAAGGAAAGTGATTCAGGTTGAAGAACTCATTGTACTTAAGTTGGTGTTTAAATGGTGAAATTACATTAAAATACACACGGGTAGTTCATAAAATACAAGAGTATGCTGTAGAACGAGAAGAAAAGATTAGCCTTGGAGCTCGATGATCTTAACCACTGATGAATCACCAACTTTTTGACACACGACTACACGGTCGTGTGGCTTTATGACTCCACAGGCCTTCCCATGATCTAGTGCAGCCTTCAGAATTGACTCATTTGTTGCATTTTTCGACCCAGCCTACAAGACCAACCCTTCTCTGTAAATTGCTCTTCTAAATCTGTGTTTTGTGTTAAAAATTTAAAACAGTTGCAGCTGACATCGTCAAATATAACACATTTTTTCAACGTGCTTCCCAAACAATATAGGGTGTAAAGAAAAAATCTCAAATGGATTCTTCGAATCAAGCTCAAAACTCATAGAAGGTTGATGGGGAACAGAAGAATCCTCCTAATTTGTTCATATTTGCAGCGAGTAGATGTACTTTTGTTTGGGAAGTAAAGTCCAAAAGTATACTCTTTTTCTTAATGTTGGAAAATATAAAATCAATGAAAATTTTGTTTTTTAAATCTTGGCATCTTCCTCACATACAATTTTTTAGATTTTAGAAAGCACCACAGCAACGTACTATTATTTTCTGACATGAACAGAAACAACGAGTAACACTAACCGGATGCCTAGGGTCTGCAAGCATGGGGAATATGTTAGAATTTGGTGTGACCCGAGTTCTAGTTGGGCCGGGTTAGACCCGTATATCAATATTAGGGTTTTATGTTTTCTCTATATATTGATTCTTGAGTCGCAAAACTCATTGTACCGAATTTGATATCAGTGATTCTCTCCTCTGCCCGTGGTTTTTTCCCTTTCTAGGGTTTCCACGTAAAATTCGGTGTTCATTATTTTTTCGTTTTTCTTTTTCGGTTTTTCTGATTGTTCGTTACATGTGGATTAGGGCGTCTAATCCTAACAACTGGTATCAAAGCTTCAGGTTGAAGTGGTTTTCAAAAATAAGGTTTTGATTCTTCAATGGGTATCGAACGTTTCTTGAGGTTTGCAATTTCGGTGGAATTTTGCAAAGGGAAAAGAAAATTGGAAAGTAAAAGAAAAATAATAAAAAAAAAAAACAAGGAAAAGGGATATTTTTCTTGTTTGTTCTTCGACAGAGTGAAAAACAGAGAAGAATAGAGGGAGAGAGGAGAAACCCGAGCTCGCCGCCGACCGCCGCGAGAACAGAGACCGTCGATGTCGCCGATCGCCGCGCGAAGAGAGAGACCCTAGCCACTGACCCCACAGAACCGCCGCGCGTCACACAGAAGACGCCGAGAGAGGAGAAGCATTGTTCCCTGTTCGCAGAATCGCCGCGCGAACAGAGAGTGCTGATCAGTTTCTACGCAGAACGCTCCATCGCGAAGAGTCGTTCGCCGCCGTCGCTCCGATTGGACACCACCGACGCGTAGAGAACGCATCTCCTACGCAGACCCGATCAGCAGTCCACCGCCCATTGTTCTCTTTTTCGCCGCCAGCTTGCTGACTTCGATTGGTTCTGGTCTTTTTCAACAGGGACTTTTGTTCGAAAAATTGACATTGGGTGAACAGGGAAGGTGAAGTGGAGAGATTAAAGTTGGAAATTGGTTGAATTTCAATATTTGAAAATCTCCGGATTTTGCTTCATTGGTTTGTCGGTGGAATATCGGGTAATATTTTGGTGGTATTCTAAATTATTGGGGCTGAAATATTTTTTGGGATATTTTTGAAAATAAAATCATCTGGTTTTTTGGGCATACTTGGATTGATTATTGGATTGAATAATTAATCAAGAAATTATCGGTTTGTTGGGCATTTTTGTTGGTTCAGAATATTTTGGAGATTTATTCTGAATATTTGAGATTAATTATTGAGGTTGAATAATTGATCTGAAAATATCTGTTTTGGGCATTGATTATTGATAACGATGTCAGGCGAAGATAGCACATGATACATTATTGAAAAATTCAATGGGACAAATTTCACATTCTGGAGAATGCAAATCGAAGATTACTTGTACGGGAAAGGACTTCGTCTTCCTTTGAGTGTGAAACCAGAGAAGATGGAAGACGGTGAATGAAATCTCCTTGATAGAAAGGTTTTGAGAGTCGTCCGATTGACGCTAGCCAAAAGCGTTGCTCACAACGTGGCGAATGAGAAGACTACTGCGAGTTTGATGAAGGCTCTATCTGATATGTACGAGAAACCATCTGCGAATAATAAGGTATTTCTTATGAAGAAGCTTTTTAATCTGAAGATGATTGATGATACTTCTGTCGCAGCGCATCTGAATGAGTTCAATACAATTGTGAATCAATTGCTATCGGTGGAAATTGATTTTGAGGATGAGGTTCGTGCCTTAATTTTGTTGGTGTCTCTACCGAATAGTTGGGAGCCTATGAGAGCAGCAGTTAGTAACTCAGTTGGAAGTGCTAAACTGATATTCATTGATGTGAGAGATCTTATTCTTGCCGAGGTGGTTCGTAAGATTGATTCTGGTGAAACATCGATAGACTCAGCTCTGAGTGTTGAAAATAGGGGCAGAAATCAAAGTAAAGGTCCGGGCAATAGAAATCGAAGTCAGAGGAAGTCCGGAAAACATGCCAACTTTGAGTGTTATTATTGTGGCAAGAAAGGACACATAAAGAGATTTTGTCACAAGTTTCTTCGAGAGAATCTGAATGCCAAAGGAAAGGAAAAGATGTTCGAAGAGGGTGACATAGACGAAGAGGTAGACACAGCCACCGAGGAGTCCTTTAGTGTGCACAACAAGGATGTTGTAAATTTTGATTGCCAAGATACGAGTTGGGTGATCGATAGTGGCGCTTCAATACATGCCACTTTGCGGAGAGATTTCTTTACATCCTACACTTAGGGTGACTTTAGAAGTGTGAAGATGAGAAATTGTGACGTTGCAAAAGCCATTGGCATGGGAGATGCGTGTTTGGAGACCAACATCGGCAACACCTTGGTTTTGAGAGGTGTGAAACACATCCCTGACATCCGCAAGAATTTGGTCTCGATTGGGAAGCTTGACAACGAAGGTTTTGGCAACACCTTTCGTGATGGAAAATGGAAGCTTACCAAAGGTTCATTAATTGTGGAAAGAGGAGAAAAATGCTCCTCATTATATGTGATGCATGTGAAGATCGTGGGTTTCACAGTCAATGTGATGGGTAATAAGGCTATAAAGTTTGTGAATTCACCTTCTAGAAGAAATGTTGAGAAGACTTAGAAGAAGTCAGGTTCTTAGGTGAAGTTCAGGTTGGGATCTGAGGGTACATCAGAGATGGTGAGTCAGCCTATTACAGATGTTCAATCATCAGTTTCAGTTTCACGTCATAATGGTATCGTCAAAGATAGAACAATGCGGAAGGTTAATACTCCTGGACAATATGATGAAACTGTGGGTTATGCATTGAATGTGTTCGAGGGTAACGATTCCTGTGTGGAGTCTTCAACATATTCAGAGGCAGTTCGTTGTGACAACCCTGATAGTTCAGCGATACCATGGAGGAGAAGATGCGATTTCTTGTCAAGTAAGTCTCTCAAGTTTAAGCGGGACTTAAACTTGAACGGTATCAGATACTGAGTTGGCCCATCTGGGGCCTGTGTGGTAGAGGACCTTTTTTTAATGAAATTTTACAGATTTGTTTCCTTGCACCGGAATTTCGTTGAAGGTGGAGATTGTCAGAGTTCAGTGTTCTGGATTCACTTTGGGTTGGGCCGAGTAGCCCGTTGGATCTCTCAGTGGAATTCGTGTCAAGGTAGAGTTTGTTAGAATTTAGTATGACTCGAATTCTAGTTGGGCCGAGTTGGGCCCGTATATCAATATTAGGGTTTTATGTTTTCTCTATATATTGATGCTTGAGTCGCAAAACTCATTGTACCGAATTTGATATTAGTGATTCTCTCCTCTGTCCGTGGTTTTTTTCCTTTCTAGGGTTTCCACGTAAAATTTGGTGTTCATTATTTTCTCGTTTTTCTTTTTCGATTTTTCTGATCGTTCGTTACAGGTGGATTATGGCGTCTAATCCTAACAGAATAGACCTCGAACAATTAGCGATTGCCTTGCTTGCCATATAACCATGATAAAGTGTAAGCAAGATCTTAAAATATCATCTGAGACATTCTAAATTTTCTCTAGAACAACAATCACAAAAGCTATAATGTTTAAATTGACAAAATATTGAACTAGCAGTATCAGCTTTATTTATTAAAAAAATATGGTTAACTGTATGCGCTAAGGTCAAACAAGGACCAGCTTTTGTACAAAAATAACTCAGACTAAGAAACAATCTATGTATTAATGAAGAAAAGTTGCGAAAAAGGACACTTGGATTTTTCCAAATAAGATCAGAGAAAATGATATAAACTCAAGATAATACGTTACTCTTTTCTTTAGAAACAACAAAAAAAGAGGGTACTTTTTAAAATGCTTCAAAATATAATTTCATTTGGTCATTACAATTCTAATCTTGTTTTTTTAAGCATAATGAATATTTTTTTTTGGAAAAGATCTCCAACTTTCAAATCTAAATCCAAAAGAGTGACTGGAAAACCATATCTCCACCTATCTTAATTTCATTAGGTTCGTTGAAATAAAATGCATTGACCAACAAAAATTTGATTAAGAGAAGTCAAAGAATTACAGAATTTTTTCAGTCTAGTATTAATTGAGGGCATGGAGAAGTGAAAGTTGAAGTCAATAAAATTTAATAAATGTACCTCAAAAGCACCCGTGAGAGTCCAATTAAGTTGATTTGTCTTCAGTCGAGGGACGACTACAGATATTACCGGCATCGTTGGTCTATACTTTGCAATTAACCTGTATTTGACAGGTTAAAATAGTTGTTCAGTTTTTTAAATGATTTCTTAACAGTCTGTGTCTTATCATTAATGATAGCTACCCAGCCAAGGAATTCAAAATCTTCTACTCTAATAGTACATTAAAGTAATGCTAATTTCAATCTTCATATGAGAATAATTGGAGCCATGTGAAGAAAAACTCTAGCATACAGTTTGTTTCATTCATGGACTCTCTCATTCATTCACAAATTTAAAAATAAAAAAATAAGTAAAAGAGAAAAAATCAAACTTAAACAAAACCTGGCAGCTCTTCCAGATGAAGTGAAGCAGATAATTACAGAGGCTTTCACTTTGATGGCAGCACGTACCTAGCATAGAGTGTGAACATCTATGATTTGAGACTATCTTTAACGAGCTTTCTTTTTTTCAGGACCCAGAAATCCTTCTGTCATTGATTTCACGAGGTCAACAATTTTTAGAGAAACAATGATTAGGAATACTATGCAGGAAGTGAAATGCAAGTACCGCAGAGGAGGCAATTGATTCAAGGTGCGACATTGGTTCTCCAACGTATTTGGAAGTCTTTCTCTGCCCGTATATAGCATTTTAGTTATATGAACCTACAATTTCCATCTTTTACTGAAAGCAGAACTCTATCCAAATAAAACTACCGTAAATTATGTTAAAGATTGATTAAAAATAAGCACATGGTGTTGAATAAGTCAATCACATCTCTACGTAGTGGAATCACATCTCTATGTAGTGGAGATACTGGTGTTAGTTGGTCACGTCATGCAGTAGTGGAGATAGTGGGTAGTTTTTTTTTTTTTTTTTTTTTTTAATTTTAATCAGTTTGTTTCGGTTTGTAAGCCTATATAAAGGCTCTGTTGAAGTTTTATGAAGACATTTCATCACGTTCTTTTTCTCTTTATTCTCTTCCACAACAAAAGTGGTATCAGAGAATTATAAGTCCTGGTAAGATGGAAGCCAATGGTAACTCTATGAGTGTATCTCAACCCCTTCTTCCCGTTTTCAAAGGAGAGTGCTATGAGTTCTGGAGTATCAAGATGAAGACTTTGTACAGATCTCAAGATCTGTGGGATTTGGTAGAGAGTGGCTACGACGACAATGAGGCAGATGAAGCTCGATTGAGGGAAAACAGAAAGAAAGATTCAAAGGCGTTCTTCCTCCAACAGGCAGTCCATGACACAATCTTCTCCAGAATTGCAATGGCAACCACTTCAAAGGAGGCCTGGGAGACTTTGCAGAAAGAATTTCTAGGCTCATCAAAGGTAATAGAAGTGAAACTTCAGACTCTCAGAAAAGAATTTGAGGCGTTGCTTATGAAGGGTAATGAAACATTGCAAGATTTTTTGTCTAGAGTAATTTCTATTGTTAGTCAAATGAGAACTTATGGAGAAAAAATCACTGATGCTATCATTGTTTCTAAAGTCATACGAAGTCTAACTGTCAAATATGAATCTATTGTCACTGCAATTGAGGAAAGTAAGGATCTTTCTATTCTTTCATTTGATGAACTAATGGGTTCGTTGCAAGCTCATGAGGCAAGACATAACAGAACAACTGAGAAAAATGAAGAACAGGTTTTTCAAGTGTCTCAAAAAAAGGGTGAGACAGAGAAGCAGGAAGACTCTACAGGCAGAGGTAGAGGAGGCTTTCATGGCAGAGGACGAGGAAGAGGAAGATGACGTTTTGATGGACAAGAGAGGCAATTTGTTGGACAACAACAAGATAGGCAGGTTGCTGGACAACAAAGTTGGAATAGAAGCTCTATTCAATGTTACAATTGTGAGAAATTTAGGCATATGAAGGCAAATTGTCGACAAGGATCACAAGCACAATATGTGAAAGAAACAAAGGAAGAATGTAAGTTGTTTCTCGCTCACTCCCAATCCAACGACATTCAAAATGATGTTTGGTTTTTGGATAGTGGTTGTTCAAATCACATGACTGGCAATAGATCATTATTTAAAGAGCTTGATGAGTCACACAAAGTACAGGTTAGACTTGGAGATGACAAGCAGATTCAAGTTGAGGGGAAGGGCATTGTTGCAACAATGACTAGCCATGGTAAAGTAAAATTGCTGTACAATGTATTTTTTGTTCCTAATTTGGCTCATAGATTGTTGAGTGTTGGGCAGTTGATGGTTAGTGGTTATGAAATTCTATTTGATGATGGAGCATGTAAAATTAAAGAAAAGAAGTCTGGAGAAACCATAGTCAATGTGCAGATGACTCAAAACAAGATGTTTCCACTTAGAATCTCAAAAGTGGAAAATCAAGCTCTTATTGCGAGGGAGATGAACGAATCCGAGAAGTGGCATTTGAGATATGGACATCTTAATGTCAAAAGTTTGCAGCTTTTAAGTAAAAAAGGTATGGTCTATGGGATACCTCAAATTAGTTCTCTTGACTTATGTGAAGTGTGTATTTATGGAAAGCAGACACGAAAGCCTTTCCCAAGTGGGCAGTCATGGAGAGCGTCTGAATGTCTCGAGTTAATTCATGCCGATTTATATGGACCTATGAGCACTATATCACTTGGTGGGAGTAAGTATTTTTTGCTATTTACTGATGATCATAGCCGCATGAGTTGGATGTATTTTTTAACAGAAAATTCAGAGGCTTTTGAAAGTTTCAGAAAATTCAAAGCTCTGGTAGAGAAGCAAAAAGGAATTTCTATAAAGACTCTTCGCACAGATAGAGGTGGTGAGTTTTTATCTAAAGAATTTAATTCTTTTTGTGAAGAGCATGGAATTTTCAGGGAGTTGACAACACCATACACACCGGAGCAAAATGGTGTAGCCGAACGGAAGAATCGAACGGTCATGGAGATGACTAGAAGCTTGCTGAAGGCTAAAGGACTTCCAAATCATTTTTGGGCTGAAGCAGTTGCAACATCTGTTTACTTACTGAATATTTCTCCTACAAGGACTGTCTTGAATCAAACACCGTACGAGGCTTGGCGAGGTAGAAGACCATCAGTAAGTCACTTGAGAATTTTTGGTTGTATTGCTTATGCTTTGAAAAATTCTCAAGTTCGTCAAAAGCTTGAGGATAAATCTAAAAAGTGCATTTTTGTTCGTTATTCATCTCAATCCAAAGCGTATAAGCTATATAATTCTCTCAGTGGCAAAGTCATTATTAGAAGAGATGTAGTATTTGATGAATGAGCAAGTTGAAATGGGAATGAAAAAGATGAAGAAGGTCAAGTGCATATCCCTACAGAAAGTGAGACTCCAACTTATGAAGCAGCTCCTCCAGTTCAAGAGAATGCACTCACTCCTTCCGGATCACAGGTTTCCTCATCATCAACCTCAAGAAGCAGCAGCTCATCGTCCTTACAAGAATCTTCTGATGAGACACCTCCTAAGAAATTTAGATCTTTGAGAGAGATTTATGAATCTTGTCAATTTGCTTTATATGTTACAGATCCTACAACGTTTGAAGAAGCATCAGCAAAAGAAGAAAGGCAGAATGCAATGAAAGAAGAATTAATGGCGATCAAGAAAAATGAAACTTGGGAGCTAACTGATCTACCCGAAGGAAAGAATGAAATCGGACTCAAGTGGATTTTCAAAACAAAATATCAAGCTGATGGCACCATTCAAAAATATAAGGCGAGGCTCGTGGTCAAAGGCTATTCGCAACAACAAAGTATTGATTACGTTGAAACATTTTCTCCAGTCGCTCGAATGGAAACTGTGAGAACCATTTTAGCTTTGGCTGCACAACTACAATGGCCAGTTTACCAATTCGATGTCAAATCTGCTTTTTTAAACGGTGACTTGCAAGAAGAGGTTTACGTCTCTCAACCGGAAGGATTCATTGTCAAAGGCCAAGAGGCGAAAGTGTATAAACTAAAAAAAGTACTTTATGGGCTAAAGCAAGCACCACGGGCGTAGTACAACAAAATTAATGGCTACTTCCAGCAAAATAGATTTTCCAGAAGTGAAAATGAGCCCACTCTTTATGTAAAGATGGAAGGTAACATTGACTTAATCATTGTATGTCTCTATGTTGATGATATTATTTACATGAGCTCCTCTGACTCTCTTTTTGTAATATCCGGCTTGTACGGATTTTTGGATATATTATGTTATATTATTATTTCATTATTTAATGGCATTTTCGGTAAATATGTCAAATCAGGTCCGTTTTACAAAAAGAAAGCGTCATTATGATTCTAACGAATAATAAGAATTTTAAAGAATTTATGGGAATTTTCGGAGATCAAACACTATATTCCGAGTAAATACACCTTTTGTTGTGTAAAAGACGTTCTCGTAAAAATAGGAAACGAGGTCCGAATCGCGAACGGACAGTTTTAATAAATCCCTGGCAATGAATAAAAGTTATTGGCAAAATATGGAACTTTCGAGAATCCGAATAGTTGGACGATTAACGAACCGAAAGACGAAATCAATATAAAAACTAAAGAAGGGCAAAATCGTCATTTGAGCATTTAATTGTTATTATTTAAATAAGGCAAAAAGCCTTAATCGATTTCATTAACTGAAATCGATTTCCAGAGACTCCCTCCCTCACGATCTCTCTCTGCCAGCCGAGGGTTTCCGACGAATCCGACCTCCGATCTCCTCCGTTTCTCCTCCGTTCCTCGTCATTTCTTCTCCTCTCGCAACCCTCGGTATGTAGCTTCGGTCTCTGAGCATTTATTTTGAGTTTCGGTCCGATTAGGGTTAGGGTTTTCAGTTAGGGTTTTGATAAAAATGTCGAATTAGGGCTCGTAATTAATAGGTTAGCCGTAATTAAGTATATGTTGAACATATTGGACGTTATTGGACGAAGAAAAGTCAATTTGCGAAAAAGTTATAAATTGGTAAAATGTCGAGTTTTTAGAAAAAACTCGTAATTAGAGATTTCGGATTATAAAGCTTTAATTGACGTTCGCAATACTCTAAATAGCTAAGTGGAGAATTTAGGAGAATTCGTTAGTTAAGGATTTTTGTAATTTGGACGTTTATAAGTTAAATTGGGTTTAACGACAAATATCGTGTTTTACCTCAGACACGCGACTCCAGTGGACGAAGCTTGAGATCCAGCGCACTCAAGGTAAGTTCTCGTGACTTGCTTGACCGAAAGGTCTACACCATACTTCGTCGTCGTATCAAGGATCCTTGAGGGTTCCTTGTTTTACGTTGTTTAGGTTGGGTAGTTAGGTTAATTGTTTATAGGTTATGTTATATTGTCTGCTGATATGAACTGTTTGTTTACTTTCCGCTGATATGAACTGTTCATGCATCACGGTTTTCGAAAGTCATGAAAAGGAATTTCTGCACGTGTTTTTAAGAAAAGGAACGTATATCTGAAATGAAATCTGTAACGAAATCTGAATGAATAAACGTAATCTGTCTGTTTCTGGTCACGCGGGATGGGGCTCAGGCACGGCTGTGCGTGTTGCAAGCGTGTACCCCCCCTCTCTAGGTGGAAAGGGTAGTCCGACCGCTGGATGGGCCCTCTCCGCTTAGTGGGTAGAGGTTTCGGTGACAATTCTGTCTGTCTGTGACGTAATGAATCTGTAATCTGTAATTCTGTATCTGTAATCTGAATCTGAGCATGATTTCTGAATGGCATACGCACGCATGCATCTGCATTTACGTAGCTTACTGAGATTTCAATATCTCATATGTGTCTGTATGGTGTAGGTGATCTGCTAGGTGACGTAGATCCAGGTGAGGACGACGTTCCTCCTCCTGATGTCGGAGGCAGTTGATGGATGATGCTCGTGGGAGTGCGCTGAGTAGTCGAGGCGCGATATGACCCTTGGGGATGTATGTATGGACTCTGGGGTTATTTTGGGGTGTTTTGATCTGATAATTGTATAGAATATTTAGGTTGTTTGGATCTGGATAGGGGTTAGATAACGTTTTGGTAATTGTATGTAAAATGTTTTGGTATAAACTGTTTTGATAAACGTTATGAAATGTTTTGGTTTAAATGTTTAAGTTAAATGAAAATGTTTTGAAATGTTGTTTGTAGGTTGTTACGGATAGCTCGGTTTTTAGAGCTATCCACGCAGTTGGACTTCGCCAAGTCCGCCGCCGTACTATCGAGTTTAGAACACGTTTATGAGGGATTGAATTCGTGAATTGATTGTGAATAGTGATGAGTAAAATGAATGGGATGTTAAAATGTGTATATTTGCTCTCTGGAATTGGATTCCAGAGAGGTGTTGTGTGAATATTTGCTCTCTGGAAACCGGATTCCAGAGAGCGAGGTCGCTGCTGTGTGCAGTGAAGTCGCTGCACACTGTGCAGCGACTGGTCGCTGCACACAATACAGCGACCAGCGCCTGGTCGCTGCATAGGGCAGCGACCGTGCGCTGCCCCATTCACGAGGGCAGAATTCCGATTCTGCCCTCCCTTCTTTGATTGTTTTAATTGTTTAATAATTAAATGTTTTAAGCTTTATTTAATTATTAAACGTTTTGTTTTAAATGTTTTAGAGGTTCGATTTCAATTCCGTTTTAAATTCTGATTGAGTTTCCGCTTAAGTATAAGTTTAATGTTTAAAAAAAAAAAAATAATAATAATAATACGGGAAATACGGGTACGGAACTAGGGGTGTTACATTTATGGTATCAAAGCCCCCGGGTTTTAAAATCGATTCTGTAGACTGCTCGACTGCACAGCCACTACGCGGACATCCTTCATCAACTGTAAGTCTGTTTATAACTTTATTTGATTTTGTTTCTTAGAGATTACTTGTTTTAAATTTTATAGGATTTTTATAAATATGGTTCGAGGAAGGGATCCTAGAGACGACGCGATGGATCGTCTTACGGAGTTATTAGACCGCCAGTCCCAGCATATGGACCGGCAAGCGCAGCAAATTACGGACCTAGTAAATCGAGAGCAACAGCGAGAGAATCAGAGGGCTCAGGAGCTGGTAGTCCCCAGTAATCTGGGCATGCAGAGGTTTCAAGGCCTACGGCCTCCAGTATTCGAAGGCCAGTCATCGGATCCGACGCGTGCCGAGGAATGGATCCAGGTGATGGAGGACATGTTGGCTTATGCCGAGGTTGGGAACGGGAGCAAGGTGGCGTATGCTACCTTTCACTTAGCGATGGATGCCCGTTTCTGGTGGGATTCCATCAAGGCAACGACGGACGTATCAGTTATGACTTGGGATCGATTCAAGTTCTTATTCTTTGACAAGTATTTCAGCCGCACAGTGAGAGTGGCCAAAAGGAACGAGTTTACGCAGTTGAAGCAGACTGGTTCAGTTGCGGAGTATATTCGGAGGTTTGAGGCATTGTCCAGGTTTGCACCTCGTCTTGTCAGCGATAACAAGGAGAAGGTGCACCAGTTTATGGAGGGACTGAATCCGGAGATACGGATGCATGTTGTGGTCTCAGGTATTATCGACGTACCCTTTTCTGACATCACAGCTAGAGCTCTGGACATTGAGGCTGCCAGGGCCACTTGTGTTAGACCGAGGGAGCCAGCGAAGGGCTTCTTCCGAGAGATCCGTCCTCAGTCTCGGAATCAGGGATGGCAGCCTAGAGCACAACCACCTCAGCCACAGCCTAGGGGTGTGAAGAGACCTCTTGAGGGAGGTAACGATAGAGGCAAGGGAAAGCAAGTACAGGGGCTCCTCCGATGCCATGGTGCCCCAGGTGCCAGAAGGAGCATGGTGGCGAGTGCCGAGTTGGCACGAACAAGTGTTATAGATGTGGAGATATTGGCCACTTCGTCAGAGATTGTCCGCTGCAGGGCCGTGATCAGTTTGGCGGAGATCAGAGGAGAGTTACGCAGAGGATCTTCGCACTTATTGAGCCTGGAGATGTTGACAACGAGGATCAGCCAGCCGTGATAGCAGGTACTATACTGGTTACTGGTGTTCCTGTATTCTCTTTACTAGACACGGGGGCTACACATTCTTTTATTTCCACCACTTGTGTGTCGAGATTGAGACTTGCGCCTGAGATAGCAGAATGCGAGTATAGCGTGATGCTACCTTCAGGAGAGCGTATGCAGTCAGGTCGTATTGTCCAGGGCAATATTATCTCGGTTGGGGATCGCACCCTCTATGCTCGCCTTATTGTTATGGGCATCGAGCACTATGATCTTATCTTGGGGATGGACTGGCTTGCACAGCACTACGCCACCATCGACTGTCGATCCGGGATTGTCACCTTTCGACCTCCGGGTAAAGCTGAGTTTTCTTATCAGGCGATGAACAGATTGAGTAGCTCGCCTATTTCTTATTCCATGGAGGTCAACGAGCAGTTCAAAGGTGCGTGCTCTATTTATTTGGCCTCTGTCTTTGATTGTCAGTTGCTCAGCGGATTGAAGCCGAGCGATATTCCTATTGTCAGAGAGTTTTCTGGCATATTTCTTGATGATCTTCCCGGATTACCACCGGACCGGGAGATTGAGTTCACTATTGACGTCTATCCTAACTCTGCACCGAGGTTTAAGAACCCTTATCGATTGGCACCAGCCGAGTTGAAGGAGTTGAGGACTCAGCTCGACGAATTGTTAGAGAAGGGTTTCATCCGACCTAGCGTATCACCCTGGGGTGCGCCCGTTCTGTTTGTTAAAAAGAAAGACGGGACCCTCAGGATGTGTATCGACTACAGGGAGCTGAATAAGCTCACAGTGAAGAATAAGTATTCACTGCCCCGGATTGACGACTTATTTGATCAGCTGCAGGGTGCCCGAGTATTTTCCAGGATCGATCTACGCTCGGGTTACAATCAGCTGAAGGTCCGGATGGATGATATACCGAAGACGGCGTTCCGAACGAGGTATGGGCATTATGAGTTCCTCGTTATGTCTTTTGGACTCACTAATGCTCCTGCAGCGTTTATGGACTTGATGAACCGTGTCTTCAGAGAGTATCTGGATAAGTTCGTTGTGGTGTTTATCGACGACATCTTGGTTTACTCTAAGACGAAGGAAGAGCACGAGGACCATCTGAGGATAGTTCTGAGCACGTTATGTCAGCATCATCTATATCCGAAGTTTTCTAAGTGCGAGTTCTGGCTTGACAGAGTGAGTTTTCTGGGCCATATTATATCACAGGACGGAGTTTCTGTGGATCCGAGCAAGATTCAGGTGGTCAGAGATTAGCCACAGCCGAAGAACGTACGTGAGGTGCGTGGATTTCTCGGATTGGCCGGTTATTATCGGAAGTTTATAGAGGGATTCTCGAAGATCGCACTTCCTCTGACACGATTGACTCGGAAGAACGAGAAGTTTGTATGGTCGTCTGCTTGTGATGACAGCTTTATGGAGTTAAAGCAGAGATTGACCACTGCCCCAGTACTGGCGCTACCTGATGAAGGTGTCAGATACAGTGTTTATTGTGATGCATCGGGAGTGGGACTCGGTTGTGTATTGATGCAGGAGGGTAGAGTTATTTCTTATGCTTCTCGGCAGTTGAAGCCGTACGAGCAGAATTACCCCACGCACGACCTCGAGTTAGCAGCTGTGGTCTTCGCACTGAAGATATGGAGGCATTATTTATATGGGCAGCAGTGCGAGATATTTTCCGACCACAAGAGCTTGAAGTACTTATTTACGCAGAAAGAGCTGAATATGCGACAGAGGCGATGGCTTGAGTTCGTCAATGATTACGATTTTGATATCAAGTACCACCCAGGAAAGGCGAACAAGGTAGCCGATGCATTGAGTAGAGTGCCTTCTGTGAGTCAGCCATCATTAGCAGCGATGTCAGTTACGCTGCGGTCTGAGATTGAGAGATTCGACATGGAGATAGTGGCAGAGTTGTCCTATATGCTTGCCAACATTTCTCTCAGGCCAACCATTCTTGATCGTATACGCGAGGCTCAGCAGAGTGATTCGGAGTGTATGGAGCTTCTATCTAGTATGACATTGGGAGACTCGTCGGATTTCCATTTATCGGAGGATGGTATTCTGAAGTTCAGGCATAGGTGGTACGTGCCTAGCGACGAGGATCTGAAGAAGGAGATATTGGCCGAGGCACATTCTTCGGCATATTCTGTGCACCCGGGGAGTACCAAGATGTACCGGGATTTGAAACAGCATTTCTGGTGGCCGAACATGAAGAGGGAGGTTGCCAAGTACGTTGAGACCTGCCTAGTATGTCAGCAGGTAAAGGCTGAGCACCAGAGACCCGCTGGAACACTGTTACCACTGCCGATTCCGGAGTGGAAGTGGGAGCAGATCTCCATGGATTTCATTGTGGGGCTCCCGAGGACTACGCGAGGCCATGACGGCATTTGGGTTATTGTGGACCGATTGACAAAGTCGGCTCACTTTTTGCCTGTGAAGATGACGTCTTCTATGGATCAGCTCGCAGAGCTCTATGTACAGGAGATTGTGAAGTTGCACGGAGTGCCGGTTTCTATTGTCTCGGATCGAGATCCGAGGTTTACATCGAAGTTCTGGAAGAGTTTGCATAGAGCTATGGGGACTCAGCTTAACTTCAGCACAGCGTTTCATCCTCAGACTGATGGTCAGACAGAGAGGACGAATCAGATTTTGGAGGATATGCTCAGAGCGTGTGTGCTTGAGTTTCAGGGATCGTGGAGCAGGTATTTGCCACTGATCGAGTTCTCGTACAACAACAGCTTCCAGGCTACTATCGATATGGCTCCGTATGAAGCCTTATATGGTCGAAAGTGCAGATCTCCGCTGTATTGGGACGAGGTTGGCGAGGCCAGCGTCGTTGGACCTGAGATTCTGCAGCAGACGGCAGAGAAGATTGCCGTTATCCGACAGCGCATTGAAGTAGCTCAGAGCCGACAGAAGAGCTATGCTGACACGAGACGGAGAGAGCTAGAGTTCGAGGAAGGTGACGAGGTCTACCTTAAAGTTTCTCCGTTCAAAGGCGTTGCGAGATTTGGAAGGAGGGGTAAGCTAAACCCTCGTTATGTGGGGCCCTTTCCTATTCTGAAGAGGATCGGGAAGTTGGCGTACAGACTGCAGCTTCCAGCTTCTATGGAGGGTATTCACGATGTGTTCCACGTATCTATGCTTCGGAGATGTCTACGTGACCCATCGCATATTGTGGAGGCTACAGAGATCGAGGTACAGCCTACCTTGAGCTATGAGGTGAGGCCGGTACGTGTTTTGGAGACTTCCATCAAGATTTTGCGCAACAAAGAGATTCCGCTAGTCAAAGTCCTATGGCGGAACCACGAGGTGGAAGAAGCTACGTGGGAGCGACAGCAGGATATGATGACTAAGTATCCTGATTTGTTTGCATAATTTAATTTTGTGGACAAAATTCTGAATAAGGAGGGTAGAATGTAATATCCGGCTTGTACGGATTTTTG
Source organism: Begonia masoniana (assembly GCA_022432975.1). Lineage (NCBI taxonomy): Eukaryota > Viridiplantae > Streptophyta > Magnoliopsida > Cucurbitales > Begoniaceae > Begonia > Begonia masoniana. The sequence continues at coordinate 2,796,096 of CM039504.1, forward strand.
GATATATTATGTTATATTATTATTTCATTATTTAATGGCATTTCGGTAAATATGTCAAATCAGGTCCGTTTTACAAAAAGAAAGCGTCATTACGATTCTAACGAATAATAAGAATTTAAAGAATTTATGGAAATTTTCGGAGATCAAACACTATATTCCGAGTAAATACACCTTTTGTTGTGTAAAAGACGTTCTCGTAAAAATAGGAAACGAGGTCCGAATCGCAAACGGACAGTTTTAATAAATCCCTGGCAATGAATAAAAGTTATTGGCAAAATATGGAACTTTCGAGAATCCGAATAGTTGGACGATTAACGAACCGAAGACAAATCAATACAAACTAAAGAAGGGCAAAATCGTCATTTGAGCATGTTAATTGTATTATTTAAAAAGGCAAAAAGCCTTAATCGATTTCATACTGAAATCGATTTCCAGAGACTCCTCCTCACGATCTCTCTCTGCCAGCCCGGAGGGTGTTTCCGACGAATCCGACCTCCGATCTCCTCCGTTTCTCCTCCGTTCCTCGTCAGTTTCGTCTCCTCTCGTCGCAAACCCTCGGTATGTAGCTCTTCGGTCTCTGAGCTTTATTTTGAGTTCGGTCCGATTAGGGTTAGGGTTTTCAGTTAGGTTTTGATAAAAATGGTCGAATTAAGGGCTCGTAAGTAATAGTTATCCGTATTAAGTATATGTTGAACATATTCCAGGCTACTATCGATATGGCTCCGTATGAAGCCTTATATGGTCGAAAGTGCAGATCTCCGCTGTATTGGGACGAGGTTGGCGAGGCCAGCGTCGTTGGACCTGAGATTCTGCAGCAGACGGCAGAGAAGATTGCCGTTATCCGACAGCGCATTGAAGTAGCTCAGAGCCGACAGAAGAGCTATGCTGACACGAGACGGAGAGAGCTAGAGTTCGAGGAAGGTGACGAGGTCTACCTTAAAGTTTCTCCGTTCAAAGGCGTTGCGAGATTTGGAAGGAGGGGTAAGCTAAACCCTCGTTATGTGGGGCCCTTTCCTATTCTGAAGAGGATCGGGAAGTTGGCGTACAGACTGCAGCTTCCAGCTTCTATGGAGGGTATTCACGATGTGTTCCACGTATCTATGCTTCGGAGATGTCTACGTGACCCATCGCATATTGTGGAGGCTACAGAGATCGAGGTACAGCCTACCTTGAGCTATGAGGTGAGGCCGGTACGTGTTTTGAGACTTCCATCAAGATTTGCGCAACAAAGAGATTCCGCTAGTCAAAGTCCTATGGCGGAACCACGAGGTGGAAGAAGCTACGTGGGAGCGACAGCAGGATATGATGACTAAGTATCCTGATTTGTTTGCATAATTTAATTTTGTGGACAAAATTCTGAATAAGGAGGGTAGAATGTAATATCCGGCTTGTACGGATTTTTGGATATATTATGTTATATTATTATTTCATTATTTAATGGCATTTTCGGTAAATATGTCAAATCAGGTCCGTTTTACAAAAAGAAAGCGTCATTACGATTCTAACGAATAATAAGAATTTTAAAGAATTTATGGAAATTTTCGGAGATCAAACACTATATTCCGAGTAAATACACCTTTTGTTGTGTAAAAGACGTTCTCGTAAAAATAGGAAACGAGGTCCGAATCGCAAACGGACAGTTTTAATAAATCCCTGGCAATGAATAAAAGTTATTGGCAAAATATGGAACTTTCGAGAATCCGAATAGTTGGACGATTAACGAACCGAAAGACGAAATCAATATAAAAACTAAAGAAGGGCAAAATCGTCATTTGAGCATTTAATTGTTATTATTTAAATAAGGCAAAAAGCCTTAATCGATTTCATTAACTGAAATCGATTTCCAGAGACTCCCTCCCTCACGATCTCTCTCTGCCAGCCGAGGGTTTCCGACGAATCCGACCTCCGATCTCCTCCGTTTCTCCTCCGTTCCTCGTCATTTCTTCTCCTCTCGCAACCCTCGGTATGTAGCTTCGGTCTCTGAGCATTTATTTTGAGTTTCGGTCCGATTAGGGTTAGGGTTTTCAGTTAGGGTTTTGATAAAATGTCGAATTAGGGCTCGTAATTAATAGGTTAGCCGTAATTAAGTATATGTTGAACATATTGGACGTTATTGGACGAAGAAAAGTCAATTTGCGAAAAAGTTATAAATTGGTAAAATGTCGAGTTTTTAGAAAAAACTCGTAATTAGAGATTTCGGATTATAAAGCTTTAATTGACGTTCGCAATACTCTAAATAGCTAAGTGGAGAATTTAGGAGAATTCGTTAGTTAAGGATTTTTGTAATTTGGACGTTTATAAGTTAAATTGGGTTTAACGACAAATATCGTGTTTTACCTCAGACACGCGACTCCAGTGGACGAAGCTTGAGATCCAGCGCACTCAAGGTAAGTTCTCGTGACTTGCTTGACCGAAAGGTCTACACCATACTTCGTCGTCGTATCAAGGATCCTTGAGGGTTCCTTGTTTTACGTTGTTTAGGTTGGGTAGTTAGGTTAATTGTTTATAGGTTATGTTATATTGTCTGCTGATATGAACTGTTTGTTTACTTTCCGCTGATATGAACTGTTCATGCATCACGGTTTTTGAAAGTCATGAAAAGAAATTTCTGCACGTGTTTTTAAGAAAAGGAACGTATATCTGAAATGAAATCTGTAACGAAATCTGAATGAATAAACGTAATCTGTCTGTTTCTGGTCACGCGGGATGGGGCTCAGGCACGGCTGTGCGTGTTGCAAGCGTGTACCCCCCTCTCTAGGTGGAAAGGGTAGTCCGACCGCTGGATGGGCCCTCTCCGCTTAGTGGGTAGAGGTTTCGGTGACAATTCTGTCTGTCTGTGACGTAATGAATCTGTAATCTGTAATTCTGTATCTGTAATCTGAATCTGAGCATGATTTCTGAATGGCATACGCACGCATGCATCTGCATTTACGTAGCTTACTGAGATTTCAATATCTCATATGTGTCTGTATGGTGTAGGTGATCTGCTAGGTGACGTAGATCCAGGTGAGGACGACGTTCCTCCTCCTGATGTCGGAGGCAGTTGATGGATGATGCTCGTGGGAGTGCGCTGAGTAGTCGAGGCGCGATATGACCCGTGGGGATGTATGTATGGACTCTGGGGTTATTTTGGGGTGTTTTGATCTGATAATTGTATAGAATATTTAGGTTGTTTGGATCTGGATAGGGGTTAGATAACGTTTTGGTAATTGTATGTAAAATGTTTTGGTATAAACTGTTTTGATAAACGTTATGAAATGTTTTGGTTTAAATGTTTAAGTTAAATGAAAATGTTTTGAAATGTTGTTTGTAGGTTGTTACGGATAGCTCGGTTTTTAGAGCTATCCACGCAGTTGGACTTCGCCAAGTCCGCCGCCGTACTATCGAGTTTAGAACACGTTTATGAGGGATTGAATTCGTGAATTGATTGTGAATAGTGATGAGTAAAATGAATGGGATGTTAAAATGTGTATATTTGCTCTCTGGAATTGGATTCCAGAGAGGTGTTGTGTGAATATTTGCTCTCTGGAAACTGGATTCCAGAGAGCGAGGTCGCTGCTGTGTGCAGTGAAGTCGCTGCACACTGTGCAGCGACCGTGCGCTGCCCCATTCACGAGGGCAGAATTCCGATTCTGCCCTCCCTTCTTTGATTGTTTTAATTGTTTAATAATTAAATGTTTTAAGCTTTATTTAATTATTAAACGTTTTGTTTTAAATGTTTTAGAGGTCCGATTTCAATTCCGTTTTAAATTCTGATTGAGTTTCCGCTTAAGTATAAGTTTAATGTTTAAAAAAATAATAATAATAATAATAATACGGGAAATACGGGTACGGAACTAGGGGTGTTACACTTTTGGCTGATTTTAAGTCCAATATGATGAAGAGATTTGAGATGTTAGACTTGGGTTTGTTGTATTATTTCCTTGGTCTTGAAGTGAAGCAAACAATTGATGGGATTTTTGTTTCACAAAGGAAATATGCAACAGATCTACTCAATAAATTCAATCTTCTCAAATGCAAACTAGACACTATACCCATGAATATAAATGAGAAGCTACAACTTGAAGATGGCACAGAGAAGGCAAATGCAAAAAATTTCAGGAGCTTGGTTGAAGGTTTGATTTACTTAACGTATACCAGACCATATATTGCTTTTTCTGTTGGTGTAGTTTCCAGATTCATGCAAAATTCAACAAAGCATCATTTTGGATCAGCAAAAAGAATCTTGCGATACATTGCTGGAACAAAGGATTATGGGATTTGGTATTGTAAAGTTTCCAACTTTAATCTCTCGGGGTTTACGGACAACGATTGGGCTGGTTTCAATAGATGATCGGAAGAGCACATCAGCAAATGTTTTCAACCTTGGGTCTGGAGCAATCACATGGAGTTCAAAGAAGCAAGATACAACAACGCTATCTTCTTCGGAAGCAGAGTACGCCGCAGCAACTTCAGCAGCTTGTCAAGCAATTTGGATTAGACGAATTCTCGCAGATCTTCATCAAAAGCAAAATAGTGCAACCAACATTTTTTATGATAACAAGTCAGCGATAACAATGACCAAAAATCCAGCTTTCCATGCGAGGACAAAGAACATCGATATTCGTATGCATTTCATTCGAGACTTGGTTGCAAATAGTGACATTATGTTGGAACATTGTATCACTCATAAGCAGGTGGCAGATATTTTGACAAAATCACTTCCAAGAGACAAATTCATTTACTTCAGATCACGTCTTGGAGTTACTAATTTTGAATCAAGAGGGAGTGTTAAAGATTGATTAAAAATAAGCACATGGTGTTGAATAAGTCAATCACATCTCTACGTAGTGGAATCACATCTCTATGTAGTGGAGATACTGGTGTTAGTTGGTCACGTCATGCAGTAGTGAAGATAGTGGGTAGTTTGTTTTTTTTATTTTAATCAGTTTGTTTCAGTTTGTAAGCCTATATAAAGGCTCTGTTGAAGTTTTATGAAGACATTCCATCACGTTCTTTTTCTCTTTATTCTCTTCCACAACAAATTATTGGGTACTTTGCTGTCATGAACTGAAAAAACAATGAGCGACACATAATGCATCCATGAGGGTGTATATACAAAGAAAGAAAGTCTTTTGGGCAAAATAGCAAAGCTAAAAATGGAGATTTTGGCCAATCATGCCAGTTTAGCTATGGAGCATCAACGAAAGAAGAATTGGTTGGATGCGATGCAAGATGAGATGAGATCATTGCATGAGAACCATACTTATGAGTTGGTTTAGCTTCCAAAGGGGAGAAAGACACTGAAGAACAAATGGATATACAGACTCAAAGACGAAAATTTACAACCAAAGTATAAGACATGACTAGTCATCAAAGGCTTTGGTCAGAAGAAGGGGGTTGACTTTGAGAAAAATATTTCACAGGTCATGAAAATGTCATCCATACGAGTGATACTTGGATTAGCCTCAAGTCTTGACACGACTCTGCCTCCAAAGGGATCATGTTTCTACCCACAACAACAACTGATTAGCAAAGAAACAGAAAAACGAAAAAACAGAAAAACCAGCAAATACGAACAGCGATTTCACCAACCAAACAATAACCAAATTCAACGAAATTTTAAGGGGTTCTTCGAATATGAGTTAAGATTATGTCCTAAGCAACCGTGGGCTTGAAAGCGTAAAGGAGAGAACTCCTTCTCGGTTCTTGATCGAATCGAGCCTTACCGTTCACCGGTCTTCAAGCTCCAAGCACTTGGCCAAAATTAGGTTATTCTCGTAGATTCAACAACCGATTACAAACACCAATAACCATGCTTATATAGGCCTAGGGTGGGTGGAGGCCTTGGTTAGAAATGAGCTTCAAAACGGGCCAAAACCTTGGCCTAGTGCAACAACGCACGCTTCACTTCAACCATCTCCAAACCACCATCTAAACTAGCATACATCTAATCTTGATGCCTAAGGATGCATGTAACTATAAAATATTACATGAAAGACCAATGTTTGCCAAAAAGGTTTGCAAAAATTAAAACAATAACAGAATGTTACAAATTATTTCCGAGGGAGACAAATCTCTTCTTCAAGTGCCTCCGTCTTCAAGTCCTAGTGATTGAGTGATGGGGCCTTGGGGCACATCATCCTCTCCGGTTTCTTGAGGATTTGTCCTCAAATCCAATGGTGGTCCTTTGGACACCTCCGTTCTTTCAATAGCAAGAAAATTTGGCCATGGGTTTGGTCTAGCTTGGTAGGATATTTCTCTTGGCAATTCCCCCAATAGTACAATGTTGGAGATGAGGGGTCCTTCCAATTAATTCAAATTTAACCTCCTTATGATATTATATTCTAGATGGAAAACTAGAAACATACTTATGAAATTATCAATAAACACATAATTTAACAAGGTTAGCTTCCACAAGAATAAACGTTCTAACTTCAAGATGAGAGGTAGATTCGTTGATATTACATTAAATTCATCATAATATTTAAATTTCAAAAATGGATGTAACAAGTCATGCAAAATAGTAGGTGCTACATAAAATAGATCATCTCTCAAATAATTTATAAAAGAAATCAACAAAGAGGAAGTAGAATCTTGATACCCAAAAATACCTTCACGAAGACAATTAAAGTAATCTACTATCCAACCAATCTTAAATAACCAAGCAAGTAGATTATTAAATAGCACATACTTTATATTAGATAAACAATTCTTTTCCAACATATAAGAAATAATTTCAACTTGGTAGGGAAAAGAATCATAATAATTAAGAAGTTCAAAAGTGATCATTTTACTTAGCAAATTGGAGTCTAGAATCCGAAAAGTTAATGACTCTATACACATGCAAAACCGATTTGAAAATTTCATTTCTTCCTTTAAGTAAGGGCACATATAATATTCATTTATAACCTTACTCTTAATTTTTCTTCTTTGAAGATAATTGGTTTTGAAGGATAGAGTGCTAAGTTTAAAAACTAGATTCATATCTTTCAAGAATACAATTATTTCTATAGATCGACTAACATAATGCCATGTCAAGATTATGCAATAAATTTCTATTGTTTCAAAACTCAACAAAATAATAGGCATTAAAGATCCTTCCTTAATCATAAACATTAATTTCATCATAGAAATATTGTTATATTCATCTTCCACATTTATAATGAAGCAAGTAGAAAAAACATAAAAAGGTGTGGTGGCATAGTTTTCTTTAACAATATACTCAATAAAGTTATGCCAACATAAAAATTTAAAACAATATAAAATATAATATATATTTCATCCAATTCTAAAAAACCAAGTAATTAAATTATTTGGAGGAATAAATAAGGGTATTATGTCACTCAACATCTTGCTAGACCATTCATCCTTAAAATTTGGCTCTATAATGCTAGGATGCCATAAGGTTCTACAAATACTTCTTTTCTTATTAGGCCATAAAAGGATAATGGGAAAACCATTCTTTTCTAACACATGAACTTTACTCTTGGTTTGAATTAAAAAGGGATCTAAATAGGGTTTACTCACTAAGTAGGATTCTTGTTGAATATGAGGATTAGACATATATGTGTAGTTCACAAAAAAGGTCTCCTCTATAACATAAGTGGGATCAATGAAGTCCTTAGCAAAAATATCCTTCATAGGATAAAAAGGGTCAAGCAAAAGTACATCCTTGAAAGTTTTAAAATTTTGGATTTCCTTGGTTTTGGATTCTAATACTTGGGTTTCAAAGATTTTAATGGCTTCTTCCATTGGTTCAATTTCTACCACAAGAAAAAATTCTTCAAATAGCTCATTGATTCCAAAATCTTCAATAATTTTGGTTGGGGTGAGGGGTTCTATAATATTATCTCATATATTTTCCCTTTGTTCATCATCCCAAAGTAATGGTCCTTCCATGGGATAGATGATCTCTTCTTCATCTTCTTCCTCTTCACTAAGATATGCTTCCATAACTAATGGTTTTTCCTCATTTTCTTCTAAAGGTAATTCAATGGAGTCATCATCATCATCCTCATCCTTCTCTACAATTTCATTCTCCTACTCAGTAAAGGTTTCCTCAATAAATTTGATTTGAGTTTTGGCTAGGGAAGGAGATGGTTTACACGACATTGAGGTAGGCCAAAGATGATACTCTTTTTTACGGGGACTTGGGAGTTTTTGTTTGTACCATGGATTTTGCTCTAGTGGCCTTGGTGCAAACTTCTTTTCCATAAGCTTTTTCATGGCTCTCCAAGTGCACACTTCTTCGTCATCATTCTCCTCTCTTTGTGCTAAGAGGTTATTCCACCAATAGCTAGCATAATCAACTAGCTTCTTAGAGGCTAGCCTTATCTTTTCTTTTTCCGAGTACTCTTCAAAGTAAAATATTCCTCAACTCTTTCTATCCAAGAGAGAAATTCTTCTCTATCCAATGTTCCTCTAAAATAAGGTATTGATGGTTCCTCAAATTTATGATAGTATTGGGAAGCTCTAAAGTTTGATCTTCCTAGAGATTCGGATCTTCTACTAAGCATAGGTTCGTGAGACTTCCTAGATTCGTCTAATCTCATCTTGGACACTAGAGTGCTAAGCTCTCGGTTTATCTCCGTAATTTGGTGGTTCCATTGGTTGACTTCTTTAACTATTCCATTAAGTTGATTTTTCATGCTAGGCTCCACTCTTTTGGGTTTTGGTACTCTCAATGGGAAATAAGAGGGTTTTTGGTAAGGTGTACTAGAGCTTCTTCTAGTAGACATATTAACCCAAAAATAGTCAACACAACAATGCCAGCAAGTTATAAACTTATAGAAACCAAATATTAAACATCACACAAACACAACTAGCACCCAACCACTTTTTTTTTTTTTTTTTTTTTTTTTTTTTTTTTTTTTTTTTTTTTTATAGAAATTTCTAAGGAAATATGGAAATTTTAAGTCTTGGGTATTTTGGAAGGAAATTTAAAATTTGAATTTAAATTTAAACTTAAATTTAATTATTATTATTATTTTTAATTTAAGTTGATTACTTCAAAAGGAATTAGGGATATGATTATTTAATTAAGATGTTAAGAATACTTAATTAAACTAAAAAGCAATAAAAAAAAATCTAGAAATTAAAACAATACAAAATACAAGGCAATTAATGAGTTGAGTTGATTTTTAGCACTTTTAAGGTAATTTAATTTTTACCGAATTTCATGACTTTATGCCTTAGTTAGATGATATTACTTTTGTACAAGACAATAGAGTTCAAATATGGCAAAATTAAACAATAAAGTTGATAGAAATTTAGGTGCAAAAACAAATTCAAAATCGGTTTGCTCCACAAAACAGTTTTTAGATTCACTTTTGCCAAGCCAAAAATAGATTAATCCCTACCCGATTTGATTACCTTTTGCGTTGCTTTGGTGATCTACTTTAGCATAATGCAACGAAACTCAAATATGGCAAGATATGCAATTAAAGTTGATGGATTTTTTTAAATAGAGGTTCCGATTTTAAAATTCAATTTCCGAATAAATCTTCTTGTGTTCAAACTTAAAAGCAGAGAAATAAAAAACGAGTAGATAAACACAGCAAACAAACCAGATCTAGTTTCTGGTTTTGCAAAACAGCAAACCTAAAAACGAAAACTATAAACCGGTGAGAAAAATGGGTAAGAAGATTCAAATCATCTGATTGTTAGTCTTCATGGGAAGCCATACAAGGCTTTGATACCAAATGACACGATTTCGCCTCCAAAGGGATCGTGTTTCTACCCACAACAACAACCGATTAGCAAAGAAATAGAAAAACTAGCAAATATGAACAGCAATTTCACCAACCAAACAATAACCAAATTCAACGAAATTTTAAGGAGTTCTTTGAATATGAGTTAAGATTATGTCCTCAAAATTTCAGGTCCAGATGATAGGTAAATCAAAAGTTACAATAAGAACACTAGATACTGTCAGGTAAGCAATATTTTGTAAGCTTCCGGCATACACTCTTCCGTAGAAGAATGGCAGCAAATGGAACGGGTTAATGGCCACCTTCTTCATGTATCCTACTTTGAAACGAGAGGGAAGAAGTGTGGAACGATAGCTATTCAAGCAACCGTGGGCTTGAAAGCATAAATGAGAGAACTCTCCTCGGTTCTTGACCGAACCGAGCCTTACCGTTCACCGGTCTTCAAGCTCCAAGCACTTAGCCGAAATTAAGTTATTCTCATAGATTCAATAACCGATTACAAACACCAATAACCATGCTTATATAGGCCTAGGGTGGGTGGAGGCATTGGTTAGAAATGGGCTTTAAAACGGGCCAAAACCTTGGCCTAGTGCAACAACGCACTCTTCACTTCAACCATCTCCAAACCACCATCTAAACTAGCATACATCTAATCCTAATGCCTAAGGATGCATGCAACTATAAAATATTACATGAAAGACCAATGTTTGCCAAAAAGGTTTGCAAAAATTAAAACAATAACAGAAGGTTACAAATTATTTCCGAGGGAGACAAATCCCTTCTTCAAGTTCCTCCGTCTTCAAGTGCCTCCGTCTTCAAGTCCTAGTGATTGAGTGATGGGGCCTTGGGGCACATCAAGTCTCAATTTGGAGATGAGCAATTCGATATAAAGATAGCCTTCTTACATTGTGAATTAGAAGAAGAGATTTACATGGAACAGCCATAAGGGTTCGTTGTCAATGGAAAAGAACATCTGGTATGTAGATTGAAGAAGAGTATGTATGGATTAAAGCAAGTCCCAAGACAATGGTACAAAAAGTTTGATTTCTTTATGAGAAATCAAGAATACATGAAAACTTCGTCAAACTATTGTGTGTTCGTGAAAAAGTTCATAGATGGTACGTTTATAATTCTTCTACTTTATGTTGACGATATGTTGATTGTGGGCCCAGATAGAGAAAAAAATTTACATTAAAGAATGAGATTAACAAGTCTTTTGTCATGAAAGACTTTAGAACTGGCAAAACAAATGTTTGGAATGAGTATCACTCGTTATAGGAAGAATGAAAAATTATGGCTATCACATGACAAATATATCAAGAAAATTCTTAGCCCATTCTATATGGATAAGGCGAAACTAGTCAGCACTCTACTTGCTAAACATTTCAAATTTACTTCCAAACAAAGTTCTTCCACTAAAGAAGGAACAACAGAAATGCAAAGAATTTCATATGCCTCAGCAGTTGGCAGCTTGATATATGTCATGGTTTGTTCAAGACCTGATATTTCACATTCTGTTGGCGTAGTCAGCTAATTTCTTTCAAATCTAGGCAGAGAGTATTGTAATGCAATAAAGTGGATTCTTAAGTATCTTAAAGGTACTTCTGAATTCAGTTTGTGTTTTGGAAATAAAGAGCCTTGGTTAGTAGGCTATACTGATGTAGACATGGCTGAAGATATTGACTCCAGAATATCAACATCAGGGTATTTGGTTACATTTGGAGGGAGCAGTTTCATGGCAATCTAAGTAGCAAAAATCAGTTGCATTGTCTACAACAGAAGCTGAGTTTATTGCGGCTACAAAAGCCTGTAAAAAAATTTTGTGGGTACAAAATTTCTAACAGAATTGGGTCATCAACAAGATAAGTATATCTTGTATTGCAACAGTCAAAGTGCTATTCATTTGAGAAAGAACCCGAACTTTCATTCGAAGTCGAAACACATAGATATCAGCTATAACTGGATACGAGATGTGTTGGACACCAAGCAAGTATATCTTGAGAAAATTCACACGGATAATAATGACTTAGACATGATGACAAAGATATTGTATAAGAATAAACACGAATTCTGTAGAGACTCAACAAGACTGGAGATACCTCATTATAATTCAGGAGGGGGATATTTGTAGGGTCTCTCCTTAATGATGAGGGACCCATGCAATAAATGGATGCTACTTTTCCTTCTTTTTCTTCTTCATAGAAGATTTCTCTTCTCTTCTTTGAATACTAGATAATCTCCTTAAAGCCTCTATTTGTAGAGGGCTTCAAGGAGACACATTCCTCATTTTGAGATAAGCGCCTACCTTTGCCACAAATGGAGACTTTAAAGTCTCCATTCACACACACGCAGCAAGTGTGAACGCAAGAAGGAAAAATAGCCTCCATTTATTGCATGGGTCCCTCATCAGCAAGATAAATATATCTTGTATTGCGACAGTCAAAGTGCTATTCATTTGAGCAAGAACCCGAGTTTTCATTCGAAGTTGAAACATATAGATATCAGGTATCATTGGATATGAGATGTGTTGAACACCAAACAAGTATATCTTAAGAAAATTCACACAGATGATAATGATTTAGACATGATGACAAAGTTCTTACAGAAGAATAAACACGAATTCTGTAGAGACTCAACAGGACTGGAGATACCTCATCATAAGTTGATGGGAGATTTGTAAGGTCCCTCCTTAATGATGAGGGACCCATGCAATAAATGGAGGTTGCTTTTCCTTCTTACATTCACACTTGTTGCGTGTGTGTGAATGGAGACTTTAAAATCTCAATTTGTGAATGGAGACTTTAAAATCTCAATTTGTGGCAAAGGCAGGCGCCTACCTCAAAATGAGGAAGATGTCTCCTTGAGAGGGCTTCAAGGAGATGATCTAGTATATATAAAGAAGAGAAGAGAAATCTTCTGTGAAGAGGAAGAGGAATGAAATAGTGAAGATTATTTTGGAGGGAGAAGAAATAAATGTGTGAGAAAAAAATAGGTGGAGTGCTTTTGTGCCCATTGAGAGTTATAAGAATGATGATTTCTTTTAGTGAATATTTTGTAGAATATTTGATATGTAGAAAAATATTGTAAATCTTATTTTTCATAGTGAGATCTTTTTGGACTCCGTCCTTGTAGTTTTTCTTGATTTTGGGTTTCCACGTAAAATTCTCGGTGTTCATTTTAGTCATTATTTCTTTTACTTTTTGGTCGTTTTAATTTTACGACGTGGGAAAATATTCCTACTATTTTTCAGATCGTATCTGATATCGTTTTCTTGTACCACCTATTTAGTAGCGTAATTGTACTATGTAAGTAAGTTCTGTTTAAGGAGACTGTGTTTTAAGTGGGACCGTTTGTGACCCCCTAACCTTTCCTGGGAACTTATTTGAAAAAATAATTATGTATGAGGAAACTGTCGATAACAGTCTTTCTTGAGAATTATTCTGATCAGTACTCTCTATGTTTTACTGCGATAATATTATTATTATTTTTTTCAAAAAAATTTTTTATTCCCAAACAACTTATGGGAGAAGTATACGTGCTTTCAAGGTGAAAATTCTTAGCAAAGAGGAATATAAAGAAGTAGAAGTTCCCCTGGGCTTTGATCCGCCAGCTAAGGGTCGGAATGCTTGGAATGGGGCTAGATACCATCATCTCGATGTCCACCAGCTTAGTTCAGGCAAGTGGGTTGGAGTAATGGATGGGGATCGAGTCCCTTCAGGTGATTCGTTCCATCGACTTATTCTTGGTTGTGCTTCGTTTTTAATCGTCGCTCTTCTTGTTGTCTTATTGAGTGTATTACTTGGGGTTGTCAAATGTGTTATTCCTATTAATTGGTGCATGCACAATACGGGAAAGAGAAGCAATTCGGTTTTGCCTTCGTATATTTTCCGACATTATTGGAAGCTTTTCAGGTCGGAAATGAGGATTTGATGGCCGGAAAGATGGTTGGGATGTATAGTCAGGAGAATTTGTGTAAAAAAAAAAAAGGTTCACTTTCCCAATTAAATTATCATTTTCTGGTTTCTTTACTTTTTCTTGTCTCCTCTTTGTGAATTTATATGTGGGAATTTGGATTAGGCGTCATTAGTTTTGAACTATAAAAATGCATGGTCATGGCTCAGACACACCAAAATATGATGCACTAATTATAAGCTATTTTTATTTTGGAATTACAGTCCAATCCTTGTCCAATAGCTCTTCTATTTTGGAATTACACTAATCATAAGAAGAGAGAGAGAGAGATTCTAATAAACGTTCCCCGTGGAGAAGGATATTGATTTCTAGTCCACTTAGGAAACTCTTCTAATGGAGGAATTTTTTTAAGAAATTTTTAAAAACTATGATCTTTGAACCGGCAAAAATTTACTGCAACATCACAATCCCCATCTTGTCGTATATTACTATTGTCTGCTTTAGCAAAATTGTCAACTTGTTCTTAGTCGAATATGAGATATTACTTATTGACAATCAACCTCTACTTCTGCTTCTATCAAGCAAGTGTGATTCCACAAATTTACTTACTCTTAAGCTCTCAATTCTCATAAGAGTTATCTATCAAATTCTCGGCTTGTTTTTCTAATTTGAGATAATTAAACTTTAAATACTCCATTAAAATTTCTCTATATTTTACCTTTCCATATGAACGTGTTACCAGGTCTGGTAAAAAAGTTCCATCACTTGGGAAAATTAAACTGCTTATGTAAAATTAGAACTAATTGTTCTTGACCAGTTGGATCATCCTGTAAACTGAGTCAAAGTCAAAAGTAATTGTTAAAGAAGTTGAGTCCGACTTGTAGACCCGACTGCCTGGTCGAACAAGGCAAACCAACGGATCGGGGAAACGACATGTATTTAAACGACTTAAACCAAAGTTCCAACCCATTCCATCTTTCATTAAAGCTCGTCATTTTCGGCCGACCTGCAATGGCAGAAAGACATTCTTCAGTCATCTTTGCTGCCGCCATTTTCATATTAATGGCGATCATAACTCAACCGACTCAATCCCTATCGTCACCGGACCATAATCCTTTCGGGTTCATCCAACGACTGGAGGGTTGCCACGTGGGCCAAAATGTAACGGGTCTTCACGAACTCAAACGATATTTGAAGCGATTCGGATATTTAAATGAATATCGGAATCGAGATAATGACAACGAAGACGAGTTCAATGAAGCTCTAGAAATGGCAATCAAAGCTTACCAGCTCAACTATCATCTAAAAGCTTCGGGTATGCTGGACAACGATACAGTGAAGCAGATGATGAAACCTAGATGCGGTATTCCAGATGTTATGAATAACAGCACAAATCATCGTCGTCGTCATCGCCATAGCAAATCTCTCCACGGAGTTGCTCACTTTGCGTTCTTCCCCGGGGGCTTGAGATGGAGAAAAAGTAGCCTAACGTATCGTTTCCGGTCAAGCGTCCAAGTGCCGAGCGCGGGAAACATCAGGTCTATCTGCGCAAGAGCTTTTCAAACATGGCAGAGAGTGAGCCATTTCACTTTCCGGGAGGTTCCGAGCAATTCAGTCGCAGACATTACGATCGGTTTCCATAGAGGAAATCACGGAGATGGAGCGCCTTTCGATGGACGTGGGGGAGTTTTAGCTCACGCTTTTGCACCCACCAATGGAAACTTCCATTACGATGCAGATGAGAACTGGAGCGAGAATCCTCGATTTGGAGAAACGGACTTGGAATCTGTAGCAGTGCATGAAATAGGTCATCTTCTCGGTCTGTATCACGAACCACGCATTCCAGGTTCTGTGATGTATCCGTCAATCCAACCTGGGACGATGAAGCGAAGTTTGCATGAGGATGATATTCGAGGAATACGTACTCTGTATGGTTTAAATAGGTAACGCGTCACTAATTCATTCGTCAGCTAGTGAGTGGAGTATACCAGATAATGACCAATAAAAAGGTCTTTTCTTTTAGAAAAAACCAATACTTAAGAGTGTCTAAATTCTCAGAAACTAGTGTCTGTTATTGATGTATTTTCACAACTATATTTACTCTTTATCGGATGTTTTTTACTTTAATAAAAGTAAAAACATATATAATAAGGAAAGTGATTCAGGTTGAAGAACTAATTGTAATTAAGTTGGTGTTTAAATGGTGAAATTACATTAAAATACACGCGGGTAGTTCATAAAATACAAGAGTATGCTGTAGAATGAGAAGAAAAGATTAGCCTTGGAGCTCGATGATCTTGACCACTGATGAATCACCAACTTTTTGACACACGACTACACGGTCGTGTGGCTTTATGACTCCACAGGCCTTCCCATGATCTAGTGCAGCCTTCAGAATGGACTCATTTGTTGCATTTTTCGACCCAGCCTACAAGACCGACCCTTCTCTGTAAATTGTTCTTCTAAATCTATTGTTTTGTTTTAAAAATATAAAACATTTGCAGCTGACTTAGTCAAATATAACACATTTTTTCAATGTGCTTCCCAAACAATGTAGGGTGTAAAGAAAAAATCTCAAATGGATTCTTCGAATCAAGCTCAAAACTCACAGAAGGTTGATGGGGAACAGAAGAATCCTCCTAATTTGTTCATATTTGCAGAAAGTAGATGTAATTTTGTTTGGGAAGTCAAAAGTGTACTCTTTTTCTTAATGTTGGAAAATATAAACTAATGAAAATTTTGTTTTTCAAATCTTGGCATCTTCCTCACATACAATTTTTTAGATTTTAGAAAGCATCACAGCAACGTACTATTATCTTCTGACATGAACAAAAACAACGAGTAACACTAACCGGATGTCTAGGGTCTGCAAGCATGGGGAATAGACTTCGAACAATTAGCGATTGTCTTGCCTGCCATGCAACCATGAAAAAGAGTAAGCAAGATCTTAAAATATCATTTGAGACATTTCTAAATTTTCTCCAGAACAACAATCACAAAAGCTTTAATGTTTCAATTGACAAAATATTGAACGAGCAGTATCAACTTTGTCTATCAAAAAAATTTAGTTAACTGTATGCGCTAAGGTCAAGCCAGAACCGACCTTTGTACAGAAAAAACTCAGACTAAAGAAACAATCTATGTATTAATAATGAAGAAAAGTTGCGAAAAGAAAGGATACAAAGATTTTCTCAAGTAAGATCAGAGAAAATGATATAAACTCAAGATAATACATTACTCTTTTATTTGGAAACAACAAAAAAAGAGGGTACTTTTTAAGATGCTTCAAAATATAATTTCATTTGGAAAAGATTTTCAACTTTCAAATCTAAACCCAAAAGAGTGACCGGAAAACCATATCTCCACTTACCCTAATTTCCTTATTAAGTTCGTTGAAATCAAATGCATTGACCAAGAATTTTTTCAGTCTGGTATTAATTGAGGGCATGGAGAAGTGAAAGTTGAAGTCAATAAAATTTAATAAATGTACCTCAAAAGCACCCGTGAGAGTCCAATTAGGTTGATTTGTTTAGAAATAAATTCTCGAGCCTGCGTAATAGGACACCAATGTATTCACTGATCAATATAAATAGGTAAACAAATTATAACTACCCATGTTGATAGTGATGATCTTATTTAATCAGATTCTTTGAACATAATTTATTTTGTTTGCGAGACAACCCCCCACAGAATTTATGCAAAAAGCTCCTACCTTGCGAATGTCTTCTGCATGACGGGTGTATGAGAGAGAAAGGAAATTTATGTTGTTCTGAACGCCCCACATGCTTATAACCTGATCATTAAAAAGAATCTGAAACCACATTCTTAGGCAGAAACCAATCAACCACGAAAAAGTTGGTCGTAAACAACACATCCTTTTTAGTCTCTCTAAAGATTTTACAAGGCCGCATACACCCCTTTATCCTACAATGAGTATGGCTCAGTTTTTATGCTACCTTCATAAAATTTGACACTCCTTGCTAGTATGATGGAGTTAAAAATATGCAAGTCAAATATAAATTTAGAGACTTGAAACGTTTTTATTACAACCAGATTTACAAAAGTCAAGCAACTACGTCGGCCAGTAGAAAATTCTGATGATATGAATCAAAAGAGGAGTCTTCTACTAATCTCTTTCTGGTATATTGGTTTTTTCCAACTAAAAAAAGTAAAGAAAAAGGGAAAATTGTCCTTTTATCAACATCGGTTGGTGGAAAATAAAAACAGTCAAGATAAAAACAAACGCACGCAGACTACTAAATAACATAGAAAGAGAATCCGGCGTGAATAAATAAACTTACTTTCTTATCTTTGTCAGTTAATGTGGGGAGATTAATATGAATTTGAGAAACGTGTAGAGAATACAATGAACGATCTAAAGTAGCAGAATTCTTTATCAAACAGACCACATCTTCGCCATCCACCTCAGTGGCCTACATTGTGAAATCAGAAAATAAATCAAACACAAATCTATCCGTAATTAAACTAATTTTTGCAATTCAAAATAAACACCTCAAGTTTACATCACTAGATTAGATGTGATTATATCTCATCCATGAAAAGATTATTATTCTAATAAAATTGTCTTATTCTCACAATTGATGAGTTTAGTATCTCACGCAAGGTCTTAACAAGGCCTAGGCTGAATCCTCTTCCCAGTATCCTTTACCTCCAACAGCACAGAAGTAGTTTCGTTTCCTGTGAAATGGTTTTGACCAATAAATATAGTGTCCCTTTTTTAACAGCCTGCAAAACCAAATTTTTTTTAGTTATCCTTCTTTTTCATTGAAAAAAAAACTTAGGTGATAAATATAGTACAATGCCACACCATTATTATGACATTTAGATTGCCCACAATTTTTAAATTTAAAAGCCTAGTTTAATTGTATTACAATCCAAATGAAAAACAAGTTTTTAAAATGAAAAATCGTGATTAGTTACGTGGTGTCGTGAACACTAGGTGAGACACCGATAATAAACGCGATAATGGACAGTAATAAAATGCAGAAAGTAAAAAAACAAGAGGTTGGTAATGCAGTTCGGCAATTGCCTACGTCTGCGGGGCTACGCCCAGAATTAAAAACAATTCTCTGAGTTCACAAAGTTACAAGACACTCGGTTTAATACCAAGTAAGACTCCCTCTTTTCTTTGTCGCCGCCTCTTCTTAACTTCTTAACGAATCTGTTTTTGCGAGCTCCCCTTGACTTCAAATCGATCCCTCCCGGAATTTGAATGCAATAAGATCCCCTTGATGATGATGACTTCTCCCGAAATCCAAATGTGACAAGATCCTCTTGTCGATGATAACTCCTCCCGGAATCCTGTATAGCAAGATTCTCTTGCCCACGATCAGCACTCCTCCCGAGACTGGGCTTCAATGAAGAACACAATAAACACACCTGTGACACCGTCTATAACACTAGTCGTTGTCTTCGGATGCAACTAACCAACACACTCAGAATATCATCAGATTCAGCCACGAACAGAGTGTGTATACATTCAATCAACGATCGAATGAATAATAATATACACAACACGAAATCGTGGGTGAAGAATAAATCGCCCGAATGAATAAAGACTTTCGGCTCTACAGAATAATGGCTTCAGCAGCCCTTAATTGTGAGGGAAGAATGCATAATATACTGTTCATCGAATATTTCTGTTTTTGATCTTCAATCTTCTCTCCAATCAAATCGCACAGAATAAGGAAACCGAATTCTATGAAAATCGAATCTGTGACATCAGGTGTGACATTTAGGGAAAGTGTTGCCTACTTAATAGGAATGGATCCCAATGAATTAGAAATGGATCCCACAATTATTGTAATCATATATCTTGCTATAATCCAGCAAACAATTATTAAATCTGCTTTCCAAAAATAATTTTCGAAAATAACACATGGAAAATCCAAGCAACCGCCGAGCAAACGAATCGGGATCAAATCTCTTTGATGATGTGATTTTGAATCTCGCTGTAATCCAACTTAACAAACTTGTAATCTTCAAATCTACTTTGAAAAATAGCATTGAATCCCATAAAGTCGAATATGTTAACAATAGCTTGTTCACCAAGTAACATCATTCAAAAAAGATTTGATCTTTCGAAAATAACAAATTTCTAAAATTCAAAAGGTTCAAATTTTAACTTCCATAGATATCTTCTTGATCTCCAAGATCTCCATGAAACTACCTTTCAAAATTCAAATAGATAATTTCCAGATTTCCAAGAAACCACATTTCTTGCACTGCAAGCTTCATTAATTAACATTCCAAATATTATTTTGATAAATATAAAATAAATCGCAAGTTTCCTTAATTGCCCATTGCCAAAAAATCAATGCCAATAATATTTACATTTACATAAAAAAATATGGGGTTGGTGTTGAGTGTCGAATTTTGTTCTACTTTTTTCTGTAAGTGTTTTGTTGATGAATTTACATGTATTTCTCAATCTTAATTTTACATTTGTTTGGTTTTTTGAGGTAAGGATGTTTTTCTCTTTTCCATCTCCTCATTTCTGCCATCTGTTTGTTTAGACGGGCTGATAATTGATAATTAGATTTGATAATTTTTCCAACATTTAAAATGACCTATCAGGGTTCTACACTTAGAATCCCAAGAGTTTTTCAATAGAAAAGTAATCCTGGGTTTGATATATTTCTTTATTGGTAATGAGCTTATTCTCCTACTCACTTTAGATTTTATCCATTCTTTCTGCTTCTCTCCTTCTGGACTGAGATCGTTTTGACATATATTATAGACATTGTTCCCCTTGCAAATTTCTCTTGTATCATTCAATGTATTTTTGCTTACAAAATTTCCTTGTTACATTTAAATTCGAGTTATACTTTGAACTTATTTGTTAATCTTCAAAATTATGCTTCTAACAAGTATATATAATGCCAGAGAGCAGTAGAAAAGAGGAACTTCATCTTTATAGGGAGGTAAATTTTCCTTTGCAGTGGACATTAGATAGAATTTTTATGAAAAAGTCTCTAGTCGATTCTACCATTATCAATCACAAATGGAATGTACTGTCTCATTGGCTCAGATCATAATTGGTTTGGCACAAAAAAAAATGGCCAGTTGAAAATATGGTATAGCAACTCATCTCTTGGTCCATGGAATCCCCACAAGAAGAATCCAATCTACAATATTGACAAAAGCTTAGGGGCTCGTAATGGCGGTAGACCATTTGTTTACGATGGAAACCTTTACCGTGTTGGTCAAGAATGTTGTGAAACTTATGTAGGGTCCCTCCTTAATGATGGGGGACTCATGCAATAAACGGAGGCTGCTTTTCCTTCTTGCATTCACACTTGTTGCGTGTGTGTGAATGGAGACTTTAAAGTCTCCATTTGTGGCAAAAGTAGGCGCCTACCTCAAAATGAAGAAGGTGTCTTCTTGAAGCCCTCTATAAATAGAGGCTTCAAGGAGATGATCTAGTATCTAAAGAAGAGAAGAGAAATCTTATGTGAAGGAGAAGATGAAGGAAATAATGAGGATTATTTTGGAGGGAGAGAAAAGAAAGAGTATGAGAAAAAAATAGGTGAGGTGCTTTTGTGCATATTGGGAGTTCTAAGAGTTGTTGTGACGACCCTAATACTGTACCCGATTTTTTCGTACTATATTATTTTTTTTTTATACTTAAACTTTAAACTTTACATTCGAGCGGAAATAAAACTTTTAAATCGAATCAAGATCGGAATTAAAATCTGTGAAGTCTATGTTTATAAGCCTTTTAAATAAACTTAAAACAATTTAATTAAAACTTAAATTAATTAATTAAAACAATTAAAATCAATTAAATCAATCGCCAGGGACAAAAAGATACTTTCGCCCCAATATACAGGGGCGATCGAACAGGCGATCGATCCGCTCCATTGGAGATCGATCGCCACCCTCCCTAGACATCATTTCCAGGGAGTTGCCTTCCTCCCCCTTTCCTTCTTTCCTTTCCCTTAGATAAACACTACCCTTAACACTTCTAATTTCACTCACAACTATCATTAAACATACATATTTTTCCACAATACAATTGACATAATCTTGCCCAACGTTCATACGTTCTTCGTAACCTCACCCAAAGCCGAATCCAAACACATTTAAAACGAACTGCGTGGATACGTTCGAAATCTAGACAAAACCTCTACGAAACCTAATAACCAAGCAATTTCATAACATTCAAATAAAGGTTTAACAAAACATTTTATAAAACCGGTTTACCAAAACATCAATCTATCAGCTATCCAGATTTCCCAAACATCCTAAAATGTTCAACTATACAACTTTCCTACGATCCAATTACCGTGTCCTCAAAATACCTTTACATCATTCCCCATGGGTCAAAACGCACCGACTGCTCAGCACACTCCCACGGGCCATTCTCCATCAACTGCGTCATACATCAGGAGGAAGAACGTCTTCCTCACCTAGCTCAATGTCACCTACAACGTCACATACACCATACAGACACACTATGAGCTAAAGGCTCAGTAAATTCTACGTAAATGCAGATGCGTGCAGTGCATTTGGAGTTCAGAAATCATGCATAACGTACAGATCATGGCAGACAGAATATCACCAAGATCTCATCCCCCTAACCGAAGAGAGCCCATCTAGCGGTCGGACTACTCTTTTCAGCTAGAGGAGGGGGTACACGCTTACAACACGTACAGCCGTGCTTGAGCCCCACCTCGCGTGACCAGATAACAGATTACGTATTTTATTACATTACATGAGATGTGGTATTGGTCAGACCCTTAATCGGTCCACACAATAGATTGATAGCCCCATTTCGGGCCACATCGGTTTTCTTAAAGCATCGTGCGGTAATTCATTTTCATGCTTAGTTAAAATACATGATGCATGAACAGTTATAAGCATAAAATAAACAACCATCATGCATACCATCAAGACGAATAAAACATAACCTATAAAGCAACTAACCTAACTACCCAACCAAAGCAATTTAAACAGACAGTACACTAAGATCCTCGACGCGACATCGAAGTACGGTGTAGGCCAATCGGCGAGAATAAGTCACGAGAACTTACCTCGTGCGCACTGAACCTCGAGCTCCGTCCACGAGCGTTGTTTGTCTGAGGCAAAACACAACATTCGCCGTTAAAACAGGTTTAAGCTACTAAACGTCCAAATTTAGCAAAACCTTAACTAAGGAAATTATTAAAATTCTAACTTAACTAATCGAGGCATTTAAACAAACAATTAATGTTCGATAGTTCAAAACCACAATTAACGAGCTTTTTCCAAAAACCCGAAAATCCTCAAATGTTAACATTCCTCACAAATCAATCTAACTTCTTCCAATAACGTTCAATACATCCTTTATATCCTTAAACATGATAAACCTATCAATTTCGAACCCTAAATCGCATTTTTATCATAAACTCTAACGAAACCCTAACATCCTAACTCCGCAAAAACTGAAAACTAACGTTTCGAAATCATAGATTCGTACCTAGGGTTGCGAGAGGAGGAGAAAACACGGAGAACCGGAGTCGATCGGAGGAGAAACGGAGGTCGGAACAGGAGAAATCGCCATGAGGGATAAGAGAGAATGCTCTCTAGTTTTTCACGCAGCAGAGAAGAAATGAGGAAGAAAGAAAGTTTAAGTTATTTTAAAATTTTGGTTTGGCAAATTACCGTTTTGCCATTCCTTTGATTTTCTTTTTAATTCGTCCTTTGTTTCGTTAAATAACTAACGATTCGGCTTCTCCAAATTTTCTTAATTCACCAACAACTCCAACTTATTATCAGGGTTCTTTTAAAACTGTCCGTTCGCAAAACGAATATCGTTTACTATTTTTACTAAAACACCCTTTGTATTACGAGAAACGTAATGATAGACTTTGGTCTTGCAGATCTCTCGCTAAGCAGGAACAAAGACACGCAGAAGCAATAAAACGATCAGTAAAACTCGTTGTTCTCGGGTTCAACCGAAAACAACCAAAACAGAGAACGTAAATTGAGTGGAGGGTGGAAATGAAGTGGGTGATTGGGAAACCTGGTGAAACTCACTCAGAGGACTCCGATGGGATGAATGAACGTGGTGAAAGTCACTGTCGGCCCGTTCAGCAATTTCATCACCGTCAAGGTGGAAACAGCTTCGTCAGAACAGCGACGAGGACGTCTTCGGATATGACGCACCGAAGGAACCCAGTTAGGATGTTACGCACCTAACTTAGCAGGGAACGACGGTGAACCCGTTCGGATATGACGCACCGAAAGAGAACTCCGACAGTTCGGATATAACGCACCGAACAGAGAAGGTTCCGATGAACACTTCTGAAAACAAAGATAAAACTTCACTATAATTTCATTGATCAAAAGATGACATTGCAATGGAGTTCAAAGAGTTTATATAGCCTTCAGAAAACAACGGAAGGCTCTAAAAAGGAAAATGCAAGAAAATGATAGCCATTAATGGCCGGCTGAATATAGCCGTTGGCGTCCACGTTGACGGTACAGCTTGGATGACTCCTTTCCCCTGCTTGCATTGTTGGCAGTCCTTTTATTCATGTGTGCCTCTTTCCCTTGGCCACGTGCACAACATTCCCTAAACGCCAATTCTTTAAATCGTGCGTCATTCCTTTACCATGTGCGTCCTTGCTTTGCATGTCAACTCCAAACACCGACTTCACGCTACTAAAATGGCCTAAAATCTGAAAAATTAACGAACGAAATTAGTCATTAAAAAGGTAGATAGGCATACCTTACCTTGAGAATGTGACATCGGGCCCCGAAGCATATCACGTAATTACTCGAAATATAGCGTTATTACTCCAAAAATTTCTGTAAATTTTCTAAAATTTCAATTAATCGTTAGGATTGTAATAAATCTCTCCGTTCACAAAACAGACTTGATTTGACATATTTACAAAAATGTCATAATATAATATAATATTAATATCCCGTAAAACTGGGTATTACAGTTGTGATTTCTTTTAATGAATATTTTCTAGAATATTCGATATCTAGAAAAATATTATAAATCCTATTTTTCATAGTGAGATTTTTCTAGACTCGGTCTCCGTGGTTTTTCTCGATTTTGGGTTTCCACGTAAAATTCTCGGTGTTCATTTTAGACATTATTTCTCATACTTCTTGGTCGTTATAATTTTACGGCGTGAGAAAATATTTCTGGTATTTTTTCAAATCACATATGCTATTATTTTATCGTACGCTTATTTAGTAGTGTAATTATACTGTGTAAGTAAGTTTTGTCTAAGTAGACTGAGTTTTAAGTGAGATCGTTTGTGACCCCTCCAGCCTTTCCTGCAAACTTACTTGGAAAGGTAATTCTGTCTAAGAAAACTGTCAAGAGCAGTCTTTCCAGGGAATTATTCTGATCAGTACTCTCTACTTTTTACAGTGGTGATATTATTATTATTGTTTCCATCAATTTTTTTTATTCCCAACAAGTGGTATCAAAGCCTCGTGATTATTTCGGGAAAGATTGAAATTAAAAAATTTAACAAAAATAATTTTTCATTGTGAAAATTAAAAAAATGAAAGCGCTATTGCAGGGAGATGATTGTGCTATGGCCATCGGTAACATACCGACGAACGTTGAAGATAAGAAATGGAACAAAACTTATGAGGTTGCTATAGCCATCTTACTCTAGTAGATGAAATTTTGTCAAATATCACGGAAATGGTAACTGCATCTGAGGGTGAAGATGTTGTGAAACTCATGACGAATTAATTATATTAAGCATGTGACTCTGGAGCATTTTATCATGTTACTTCAAAAGTGAGAATATTTTTCATCTTACACCAGCGGTGATTTTGATATTGTTAAAATGAGGAATAGTCACGTTTCCAGAATAATTGAAAAATCAGACATCTATATCCAGACCAGCACATGATGTTAATTGGTGTTTAAATATGTTAGACATGTTCGAGATATTAGACTAAATCTAATATCAGTCGGTGTTCTTGATGAACCTAGTTATAAGAGAAAATTTGCTGGCGGACAATGGAAGCTCAACAAATACTCGCTAATCATAGCAAAAGTTCAAGTGGTCATAGACAACAAAGCTAAGAAATGCATATTCCTCAGATATGGAAGGGATGCATTCAAATTTAGACTTTGAAATTCGGTTGACAAGAAAATTGTCAGAAGTCGAGATATTATCTTATTTGAATATCAGACCATTGAAGACAAGAAGCAAGATATAGAGTTCTCTGATGAGCATCTAGTAAAATTTGATAAGTTGAAATCAACTTTTTACGGGGGAGATGCTAGCAAATCCAATGATCAAGCAACTATTGATGTTGACCATAGAGAAATAGAGACTTCTCCTGAACCAGTTGCAGAACCAGAGCTAAGAAGGTTAACAAGAGATCGTCGACCATCGAGAAAGTACTCTGTAAACGAGTATGTGATGATCACTAATGGCAATGAACCTGAGTGCTATAAGAAAGTTATGGAGAATCAACAAAAGGGGAGAAAGACATTGAAAAACAAATGGGTACACAGACTCAAAGACGAAAATTCTCAACCAAAGTATAAGGCTTTGGTCACAAGAAAGGGGTTGACTTTGAAAAAAAAATTTTATGGGTCGTGAAAATGTCATTCATACAAGTGGTATTTGGATTAGCTTCAAGTCTCAATTTGGAAATCGAGCAACTCGATGTAAAGACAGCCTTTTTGTATGGTGAATTAGAAGAAGATGTTTACATGGAACAAACATAATGGTTCGTTGTCAAGGGAAAAGAACATCTGGTATGTAGATTGAAGAAGAGTTTGTATGGATTAAAGCAAGTCCCAAGACAATGGTACAAAAAGTTTGATTTCTTTATGAGAAGTCAATGATATATGAAAACTTTATCAAACCATTGTGTGTTCGTGAAAAAGTTCACGGATGATACATTTATAATTCTTTTACTTTATGTTGACGATATATTGATTGTGGGCCCAGATAGAGAAAAGATTGTTAAGTTAAAAAATGAGTTTAATAAGTTTTTTGCCATGAAAGACTTAGGACCGGCAAAACAGATGCTTGAGATGAGTATCACTCGCGATAGGAAGAATGAAAAATTATGGCTATCACAGGAGAAATATATCAAAAAAATTCTCAGCCGATTCTATATGGATAAGGCGATACCGGTTAGTACTTCATTTGCTAAATATTTTAAACTTACTTCCGAACAAAGTTCTTCCACTAAAGAAGGAAAAACAGAAATGCAGAGAATTTCATATGCCTAGCAGTTGGCAGCTTGATGTATGTCATGGTTTGTACGAGACGTGATATTTCACATTCTGTTGGAGTAGTCAGTCAATTTCTTTCAAATTCAGGCAAAGAGTATTGAAATGCAGTAAAGTAGATTCTTAAGTATCTTAGAGGTATTTCTGAATTCAGTTTGTGTTTTAGAAGTAAAGAGCTTTTATTAGTAGGCTATACTGATGCAGACATGGCTGAGGACATTGACTCTTGAAGATCAACATTAGGATATTTGGTTACATTCTGAGAGAGAGCAGTTTCATGACAATCTAAGCGGCAAAAATCAGTTGCATTGTCTACAACAGAAGCTGAGTTTATTGCAACTACAGAAGCCTCTAAAGAAATTTTGTGGATGCAAAAATTTCTGACAGAATTGGGTCATCAACAAGATAAGTATATCTTGTATTGCGATAGTCAAAGTGCTATTCATTTGAGCAAGAACCCGAGCTTTCATTCGAAGTCCAAACACATAGATATTAGGTATCATTGGTTACGAGATGTGTTGAACACCAAACAAGTATAACTTGAGAAAATTCACATGAATGATAATGGCTCAGACATGATGACAAAGATCTTGCAGAAGAATAAACACGAATTATGTAGAGACTCAACAGGACTGGAGATACCTCATCATAAGTAGGGAGGAGGAGATTTGTAGGGGTCTTGTCACGGCCGGACCCGGCCCCCGGCCGGATTCTGATGGATAGGATTCCCGAAGTGGGAAATTCGAACGGACAACTACGATGACCACGACCTGGTCAACTAATAGGCATTCCCTAAATGGGAAACCTTCACACACAACATTCACATCCAACCTGACATCCTGAATTAGAATATCATCATCAAACCAACCAAAAATATATATTTCATAAATTGGAATATCCGCATCATCAATCTCATCATCAGAATACTCATCGATCTTTACATTAGATTATTCTAGTGGAAACGTAAATAAAATAAATACATAAGTCATGATATGTGACTTTACAATCCAAAAGTCCTATACCTCATTGTACGCTGTACCTTGCCTTGGTTTCTCCGTACTGGTGAACGTCCTCGATATCTGAAAAATATAAATATCCATAAAATGAGCCATTGGCCTAGTAAATAAATCTAACGACTAAAACAGTTAGCCCAAAACCCTATCCACACTATCCAGGCCTATACGCCATCCTCCACCTAATCATTTGATTATTTTTTAAATCAACTAAAATCAAATATTGTTTTTGATTTGAAATCCATAACATTTATATAAAAATGCATGTGGTTCGTATTTCGAACCATTTAAAATCCATTCCATCACAGTTTAAAACAAATTTCTAGCAATCAAATAAATCCTATGCAATTACAAATAAAATGCAGGATTTAAAAACATCTTTTCAAACAGGTTTCCAAAATAGCAGTTTTAATATTTTAAATGACATGTCAAAAATACAATCCACTCTAATTAACGCATATGACTATTACACACCTACACGTTCCCGAGCTTTCACCGGTAGGGCTGTAGGACCTACACATTGCTGGCTCGCGAGGTTTAGAGACTTTCATCCTAAGGAGGACGTTAAACGTAAGGCTTCTAATATTTTCATAGTTATACTTATCAAACACGAAGAGCCGAGGACAGACAAATGTGTTCTTGTGTTACCAGGTCATTCCTTCTTCCTCCTTCCTAAATGCATGCTTTAAAAACAGTTATAAAACAATGTTATGCATGTACAAAACACGCACTCACCCATGAAGTTTATATTTAAAATCAATGAGTTCCATCCAATCCAAAACGTAGTTTCAAAATATTGTGTTTAACGATTTAATATAATTGAATTTAAAACCACTTTTCCATAAAATCCGATTTAAACAACATTTCATATTAATTTGAATTTAAAAACAATATCAATCCATTCATTTTAATTCTACACTACAAAATCTTTCAAAATCATCTAAATCGCTAAACACATTCAACCAATTCATCATCAATCATCAAAACATCACAAAACTCCTTCAAAACGCATCAAAATACTTCCACAACATACTTTTTTCTCATTAAAAACACCATCCCATTAATCCTTTAAATTTAAATCTATCATAATCCAAACAGAATTGAAATCTATCTCCACCTATCAAGGTAATAAAGTCTGATCTAACTATTCTAATCGTTAGAGATATTTACCGTATGTCGGTTCTACCTCTTTAATCGGAAACTTCCATTGAGCTTAACGATTTTTACGCCAAAATGATCCTCTAGACGCGCTGAACATTTTATCTTAAATGACAGATCGACGATACTCACTTCTTTCCTTCCCTTCCTCTCTCTTTTTCCATGATTTTTCCCTCTCTGTTTTTCGTTCTGGAATTTCCCTCTGCAACTTCTCTTCTCTCTTAAATTTTTTCTCTTTCCACTTAAAGTGGCCGACAATGCCATCTTAACACCTCTCTCTCGCTCATCAGCTTTTCTCTTCTCTTCTTTTCTCTCTTCCCCACGTAATAACCACAAAAGCATACCACATCCCACTTTAAGAATAGTTATTTACCATAAAACCATTCTTATCTTATACAAAAGTTCATTTTATCCTTTCTTTCTTAATTATTCACTAAATAAACTTAGTTAATTAATTCTTAATCCTCATCAGTTTTAATCTAATCTCATTTGTTTTAATCTAGTTATCATAATTAATCCAAATTTTAATCAGAATAAAAATTAATTTTATACATTTTGGTTTTTTAGGGGCGATCGATCGGTCATGCATTAGCCGATTGATCGGCACCCGTTCAACGTTCAGCTTCCTAAAAAAAGGAGCGATCGATTGTCTTCCTCAGGCAATCGATCGACCCTACTATAAATTTTTATTTTTATTTTTATTTTATTTTTCTCCAAATTTGTCAAATTCAACCAAAGACTATATACCATTTACTTCATACAACTTTTACATATTATTCATCAAAAACTCTCAAAATACTATTACAACTGAATACTAAAAAAATTTCAAACTGTTACACGTCCCTTCTTAATGATAAGGGTCCCATGCAATAAATGGAGGCTGCTTTTCCTTCTTCTTCTTCTTCTTCACGGAAGATTTCTCTTCTCTTCTTCGGATATTGGTTCATCTCCTTAAAGTCCTTATTTATAGAGGGCTTCAAGGAGACACCTTCCTCATTTTGAGTTAGGCATCTACCTTTGCCACAAATGGAGACTTTAAAGTCTCAATTCACACACACGCAGTAAGTGTGAACGCAAGAAGGAAAAGCAGCCTCCATTAATTGCATGGGTCCCTCATCAACAAAATAAATATATCTTGTATTGCGACAGTCAAAGTGCTATTCATTTAAGCAAAAACTCAAGCTTTCATTCGAAGTCGAAACACATAGATATCAGGTATCATTGGATATGAGATGTGTTGGACACCAAACAAATATATCTTGAGAAAATTCACACTGATGATAATGGCTCAGACATGATGACAAAGATCTTGCAGAAGAAGAAACACAAATTCTGTAGATACTTAACAGGACTGCAGATACTTCATCATAAGTCAGGAGGAAGGGATTTGTAGGGTCCCTCCTAAATGATGAGAGACCCATGCAATAAATGAAGGCTACTTTTCCTTCTTGCGTTCACACTTGCTGCGTGTGTGTGATTGGAGACTTTAAAGTCTTCATTTGTAGCAAAGGCAGACGCCTATCTCAAAATAAGAAAGGTGTCTCCTCGAAGCCCTCTATAAATAGAAACTTCAAGAAGATGGTCTAGTATCCGAAGAAGATGAATGAAATAGTGAAGATTATTTTGAAGGCAGATAAAAGAAAGAATGTGAAAAAAAATAAATGGGATGCTTTTGTGCAAATTGAGAGTTCTAAAAGTGGTGATTTCTCTTAGTGAATATTTGATATCTAGAAAAATATTGTAAATCCTATTTTTCATAGTGAGATCTTTCTGGACTTGGCCCTCATGGTTCTTCTCGATTTTGGGTTTCCACGTAAAATTCTCAGTGTTTATTTCATTCATTATTTCTCTCACGTCTTCTTGGCCATTATAATTTTATAGCGTGAAAAAATATTCCTAGTATTTTTGGATCACATCTGCTATCATTCAGTGGTGTAATTGTACTATGTAAGTAAGTTATGTCTAAGAAGACTGAGTTTTAAGTGAGATCGTTTGTGACCCCTCTAGTATTTCCTAGGAACTTACTTGGAAAGGTAATTCTGTCTAAAGAAACTGTTAAGAGCAATCTTTCTTGAGAATTATTCTGATCAGTATTCTCCATGTTTTACAGTGGTGTTATTATTATTATTATTCCCGTCAATTTTTTTTTTTTATTCCCTACAACTTATGGGAGAAGTATACGTGCTTTCATGGTGGAAATTCTTAGCAAAGAGGAATATAAAGAAGTAGAAGTTCCCCTAGGCTTTGATCCGCCAGCTAAGGGTTGGAATGGGGCTAGATACCATCATCTTGATGTCCACCAGCTTAGTTTAGGCAAGTGGGTTGGAGTATGTAGAAAATATAGCTTAATTCAAATAATATGTTTTAGTTAATGTATGTTTTTAATATGGTCTTGGATGAAGTCAATGTATTTGTGAAAGAGCATCTAGGGAGTTGTGATTCATGTATGTATAAGTACATTAGTTCATGTACTTAGATGTCTCATTAAGTGTTAGAACATTAAATAGGTGGTTCATGTATTGCTTTATACATGTACCAAATAGTCCTATAAATAGGATGTGAGTTTAGACTTTTGTAAGAGAAGTCAATAACTAAAATCATTTCAATACAAATAGTTTCTCTCAAGTTCTCTCATCTCTACTTATATTTTTCCTTTCTCTAAAAAATCTCTCTTCTTCATTCCAACAGAGTAATGGATGGGGATCGAGTCCCTTCAGGTGATTCATTCCATCGACTTATTCTTGGTTGTGCTTCGTTTTTAATCGTCGTTCTTCTTCTTGTCCTATTGAGTGTACTACTTGGGGTTGTCAAATGTGTTATTTCTATTAATTGGTGCATGCACAATACGGGAAAGAGAAGCAATTCGGTTTTACCTTCGTATATTTTCCAACATGTATGGAAGCTTTTCAGGTCAGAAATGGGGATTTGATGGCCGGAAAGACGGTTGGGATGTATAGTCAGGAGAGTTTGTGTCAAAAAAAAGGTTCACTTTCCCAAATTAAATTATCATTTTCTGGTTTCTTTACTTTTTCTTGTTTCCTCTTTGTGAATTTATTATATGTGGGAATTTGGATTAGGCATAATTAGTTTTGGTCAGTGAGAGATGTGCATTAGCATCTGAAAGGTCTTCAACTTCACCCTCCTCCTGGATTTGTTTATTTATTTCTAAATGTTCCAACAGACGTGTTTATCGGGAATTCTATTACAGATAGTTAAATTGAGATTGTTAGATTAGTTTTGAACTATAAAAATGCATGGTCATGGCTCGGACACACCAAAATATGATGCACTAATTATAAGCTATTTCTATTTTGGAATTACAGTCCAATCCTTGTCCAATAGCTCTTTTATTTTAGAATTACACTAATTATAAGAAGAGAGAGAGATTCTAATAGACTTTTGTGAGATACGTTCGCCGTGGAGAAAGATATTGATTTCTAGTCCACTCAGGAAACTCTTATAATGGAAGAATTTGTTAAGAAATTTTTAAAATTCATTCATGATCTTTGAACCGGAGAAGATTTACTGCAACATCACGATCCCCATCTCGTTGTATACTACTATTGTGTGCTTTGGCAAAATTCTCAACTTGTTTTTAGTCAGAAATGAGATATTACTTATTAACAATCAAACTCTACTTCTACCAAACGATTTGTGATTCTATAAATCTACTTATTAGTAAACTCTCAGTTTTCAAGAAGTTATCTATCACTCTAAGATAATTCTCAGCTTGTTTTTCTAATTTGATATAATTAAACTTCAAATACTCAATTCAAATTTCTCTATGTTTTACCTTTCCATATGAACGTGTTACCAGGTCTGGTAAAAAAGTTCATCACTTAGGAAAATTAAACTGCTTATGTAAAATTAGAACTAATTGTTCTTGACCAGTTGGATCATCCTGTAAACTGAGTCAAAGTCAAAGTAATTGTTAAAGAAGTTGAGTCCGACTTGTAGACCGGACTGCCTGGGGCTGGTCGAACAAGGCAAACCCACGGATCGGGGAAACGACATGTATTTAAACGCCTTAAACCAAAGCTCCAACCCATCCCATCTTCATTAAAGCTCGTCATTTTCAGCCGACCTGCAATGGCAGAAAGACATTCTTCAGTCATCTTTGCTGCCGCCATTTTCCTATTAATGGCGATCATAACTCAACCGACTCAATCCCTATCGTCACTGGACCATAATCCTTTCGGGTTCATCCAACGACTGGAGGGTTGCCACGTGGGCCAAAATGTAACGGGCATTCACGAACTCAAGCGATATTTGAAGCGATTCGGATATTTAAACGAAAATCGTAATCGAGATAATGACAACGACGACGAGTTCAATGAAGCTCTAGAAATGGCAATCAAAGCTTACCAGCTCAACTATCATCTAAAAGCTTCGGGTATGCTGGACAACGATACAGTGAAGCAGATGATGAAACCTAGATGCGGTATTCCAGATGTTATGAATAACAGCACGAATCATCGTCGTCGTCATCGCCATAGCAAATCTCTCCACGGAGTTGCTCACTTTAGGTTCTTCCCCGGGGGCTTGAGATGGAGGAAAAGTAGCCTAACATATCGTTTCCGGTCAAGCGTCCAAGTGCCGAGCGCGAGAAACATCAGGTCTATCTGTGCAAGAGCTTTTCAAACGTGGCAGAGAGTGAGCCATTTCACTTTCCGGGAGGTTCCGAGCGCTTCAGTCGCAGACATTACGATCGGTTTCCATAGAGGAAATCACGGAGATAGAAGGCCTTTCGACGGACGTGGTGGAGTTTTAGCTCACGCTAATGCACCCACCGGTGGAAACTTCCATTACGATGCAGATGAGAACTGGAGCGAGAATCCTCGATTTGGAGAAATGGATTTGGAATCTGTAGCAGTGCATGAAATAGGTCATCTTCTCGGTCTGTATCACGAACCACGCATTCCAGGTTCTGTGATGTATCCGTCAATCCAACCTGGGACGATGAAGCGAAGTTTGCATGAGGATGATATTCGAGGAATACGTACTCTGTATGGTTTAAATAGGTGACGCGTCACTAATTCATTCGTCAGCTAGTGAGTGGAGTATACCAGATAATGACCAATAAAAAGGCCTTTTCTTTTAGAAAAAACCAATAATTAGAATGTCTAAATTCTCAGAAACTAGTGTCTGTTATTGATGTATTTTCACAATTATATTTCCTCATTAGTCATGGTTACTCTTCATCGGATGTTTTTTTTACTTTAATAATAAGGAAAGTGATTCAGGTTGAAGAACTAATTGTAATTAAGTTGGTGTTCAAATGGTGAAATTACATTAAAATACACACGGGTAGTTCATAAAATACAAGAGTGTGCTGTAGAATGAGAAGAAAAGATTAGCCTTGGAGCTCGATGATCTTGACCACTGATGAATCACCAACTTTTTGACACACGACTACACGGTCGTGTGGCTTTATAACTCCACTGGCCTTCCCATGATCTAGTGCAGCCTTCAGAATTGACTCATTTGTTGCATTTTTCGACCCAGCCTACAAGACCAACCCTTCTCTGTAAATTTTCTTCTAAATCTGTTGTTTTGTGTTAAAAATATAAAACAGTTGCAGCTGACATCGTCAAATATAACACATTTTTTAAATGTGCTTCCCAAACAATATAGGGTGTAAAGAAAAAATCTCAAATGGATTCTTCGAATCAAGCTCAAAACTCATAGAAGGTTGATGGGGAACAGAAGAATCCTCCTAATTTGTTCATATTTGCAGAAAGTAGATGTAATTTTGTTTGGGAAGTAAAGTCAAAAGTATACTTTTTTCTTAATGTTGGAAAATATAAAATCAATGAAAATTTTGTTTTTTAAATCTTGGCATCTTCCTCACATACAATTTTTTAGATTTTAGAAGGCATCACAGCAACGTACTATTATCTTCTGACATAAACAGAAACAACGAGTAACACTAACCGGATGTCTAGGGTCTGCAAGCATGGGGAATAGACCTCGAACAATTAGCGATTGTCTTGCCTGCCATGCAACCATGAAAAAAAATAAACAAGATCTTAAAATATCATTTGAGACATTTCCAAATTTTCTCCGGAACAACAATCACAAAAATTTTAATGTTTAAATTGACAAAATGTTGAACGAGCAGTATCAACTTTGTCTATTAAAAAAATATGGTTCTGTATGCACTAAGGTCAAGCCAGAACCGACTTTTGTACAGAAATAACTCAGACTAAGAACTAATCTATGTATTAATGAAGAAAAGTTGCGAAAAGGAATGACAAGGATTTTTCCAAGCAAGATCTGAAAAATGATATAAACTCAAGATAATACATTACTCTTTTCTTTGGAAACAACAAAAAAAGATGGTACTTCTTAAGATGCTTCAAAATATAATTTCATTTGGTCATTACAATTCTAATCTTGTTCTTTTAAGCATAATGGATATTTTTTTTTTCTGGAAAAGATCTTCAACTTTCAAATCTAAACCCAAAAGAGTGACTGGAAAATCATATCTCGACTTATCCTAATTTCCATATTAAGTTCGTTGAAATCAAATGCATTGACCAACAAAAATTTGATTCAGAGAAGTCCAAGAATTACAGAATTTTTTCAGTCTAGTATTAATTGAGGGCTGGAGAAGTGAAATTTGAAGGCAATAAAATTTAATAAATGTACCTCAAAAGCACCCGTGAGAGTCCAATTAAGTTGATTTGTCTTCAGTCGAGGGACGACCACAGATATTACCGGCATTATTGGTCTATACTTTGCAATTAACCTGTATTTGACAGGTAAAAATAGTTGTTCAGTTTTTTAAATGATTTCTTAACAGTCTCAGTGTTGTCATTAATGATAGCTACCCAGCGACGGAATTCAAAATCTTCTACTCTAATATTACATTAAAGTAATGCTAATTTCAGTCTTCATATGAGAATAATTGGAGCTTTGTGAAGAAAAACTTATTAGGTATCATAATATTTCCAATTCCAAAAAATCAACCAACAGACAAGAAAAGAAAAATCCCCAGCCAACACCAATATTTGCAGAGGAATTCGAGAGCTTCTGTTTCTCTCCCACTCACCCGTTTTTTCCCCCTTCCCTTCTTCCCCTAGTAATATACCCCTCTAACATAATTACAATGCCTATTCCATCTTTACCCCTCCCCAATGAAAATAAAACATGAACAACTAAAATAAACTTAAATATTTCTAACAATACTCGCTGGTCAAACTTTCACCTTGTCCTCAAGATAGAATTGAGAATATTTTCCCCCTTTACTTGCATTGAATCAGGTGAAGAAAAACCCAAGGCTGAATTCCGAGACAGTTGCGCCAGCTCGAGCGACCCAGTTTGGTCAGCTTCCCTCGGTGCTTCTTCCTGTCTGCCTTGCTACTCATCGGCCGACACTTCCTCCTAGCAAACCAACACCAGGAGATCTTTAGCTTTGCATCGATGTCTTGGAAAAAACCGTTCATCGCAACGGTAACATAGCCTTTTTTCTTTCCTCGAGAGTAATTTCGAGTCTGTCATTCACCCGGAAGGAAGTCGCTGAATGAGATGGACTAGCAGGGGCCGACTTTACTGGTTGTGCTGCATACGTCACTGGGGAAGAAGACCACGTTTGGGCTGGGCTCGCTAGAGTGTTTCTGGCCGTCACCTAGTGGGACAGTGGTTGGGCTGTCCAACCGGGTTTGGGCGGCTCATCTTCTCTCACACTTGGGCCCGGCCCATTGTTCTGCAGCAACACAAATTTGTCTTCTACCCTTTGTGCTGTTTGCATTATCTGATAGAGGCCGATCGGCCAAAAAACCAGGAGCTCAGCATGGATGTCGAACCTCAAACCCGTCACAAATTGCGCCTCGAGTAGGTGCTCCAGCATGTCTGAAAAATGGGAAGCGGCTCGCTCAAAGCCCAAAGGTCTGTCTGTAGTCGTGCACCGATCCACTTTGACAGAGCTGCAGAAATCACTCTGACAGAGTGCCTTCGAGGGACGAATGTGTAAATGCAACGACTTGCATGAGTTGGCATTTGAGTTTTTGGCAATATAGTTTTATTTATGGAGATAATATGTTTTTCCAAAATTGATAAATTATTTCTTGGTGATTAAGAAATAATGTATTCTGATTATTGGATGGCGTCCTAGTAACAAACATGAAGATTCTGTGAAAGAGAAAATTAAAGAAACAAGAATATTAGAAAAGATATTGAAAAAACTATATGCACTTGTTTTTTGGAAAAGTTTTATTTGGCAAGGCGATTTGATGGAGATTTAGCTAAATTTGTTGGGCTTCGAGTTCCCATGATTAATGGGATGATTTCCTAATTTATTGGACGAATATCTGATTTGTTGGAACTACTTTCCTAAAGTGTCACAAGTGATGTCACACAAAAGATTCGGTTTCCTTATTCTTTGCGATTTGAGTTTAGATTTAGTAATTGATTAAATCGAAGATGGGGCTGTTACAAAACATATTTAAAGCCTTCGTTTTTCTGAAGAAGGATGTTTAAGCCATTATTCTTGAGAGCTAAAAGTTTTTATTCTTTGGGGCGATTTTATTTTTCACCGACGTTTGCGTGTGTTCTGCAATTGTTAATCCTTTCATTCACGCTTACTGTGAGTCGTCGGTGATTGTTCTTCAGCAGACGGATTTTTGGATTTGCACGAGAGAAGTTTTCTTCGTTTTACAAGCCGTTGTTTTTTCTTTCGCTCCCTACGTTTCTGCGTATGGGTTTGTGATTGTTTTACACACTCGACCTAATCTGTGGATTTCATCGTTTTATTGAGTGTGTTAATTATTGCATCCGAAGACTTCGATCTGGTGTTCCAGGAGGTGTCCCAGGAGGCAATATTCTTTGTTCTTCATTGAAGCTTAGTCTCGGGAGGAGGCTGTATCCGAACTCGGGAGGAGTTCTATTTTCAGACAAGGGGAGCTTGTCGTTTTTGATCGTGGGCGAGGGGATCTTGCCATAACACGGGTTTCGGGAGGAACCAACAACGAGGGGATCTTGTTGTTATCTAGATCTCATGAGAGGTCGTTCTAAAGTCGAGGGGATCTCGCAAAAACAGTTTCCTTGGGGAAGTTAACTAGAAGCAGCGATAAATATAAGAGGGAGTCTTTATTTGTATAAGTCCGATTGTCTTGTAACTTTGTGAACTCAAAGAAATATTTTTATATCTGGGCGTGGCCCCGCAGACGTAGGCTGGTTGCCGAACTGCGTTACCAACCTCCTGTGTCATTTATTTCCGCATATTTACATTGTCCGTCATTGCATTTATTATCGGTGTCACACGTAACACCCTGTGTGACACCGCATAACTAATCGTAATCTTTCAGAATGAAAGCGTTCCAACAAGAGGAACCGAAAATCCATCCAGCTGCGGAATGGACGTCGGCGTTCTTCCCACTGGAATCAAGCCAGCGCCTCCCCCTCCAGATAGACAGCCACCCAGTGAATCTTCTCATGTTCAGACAGAGGGTGGAGCATAAAGAAACGCTCAACCCTGAAATTCCAGTCATCTGGATCTCTATCGGCGAAGACAGGCATTTACAGTCGACGATTCAAGTGTTCCCCCTTCCACCCTTCTTCTCCACTTCTTGCCCGGGACGCCTCCCCCCTTGACAACTTGATTGTCCTGCGAGTTCGGTGTCTATCTTATGCTTCCCCTTATCCCACTGCCTCGGTGGTAGGGAATGCACCGCGTCGGCTAGAGAGTCGAGCTTCGCCATAAGCAGGGTGATCGTTCGCTTCAATTCCGGTAGCCGAGCGAGATTCTTCTTGACAATCTCCATCTCCTGCCACAACTCACTTTGAGCAAGTTGATCATTGCTCACTGTCGATTTTCCCAGAGCCGCTTGTGATTGTTTCTTCCCCGCCATCATCCAGGAGGTTGCTCTGATACCCATGTTAGGTATCCTAATATTTCTAATTCCAGAAAATCAACCAACAAACAAGAAAAGAAAAATCCCTAGCCAACACCAACTTTTGCAGAGGAATTCGAGAGCCTCCGCTTCTCTCTCACTCACCAGTTTTTTCCCCCTCCCCTCTAACAGAATTATAATGCCTATTCTATCTTTATCCCTCCACAATGAAAATAAAACATTAACAATTAAAATAAACTTAAATATTCCTATCAAAACTCTAGCATACAGTTTGTTTCATCCATGGACTCTCTCATTCATTCACAAATTTAAAAATAAAAAATAAGTAAAAGAGAAAAAATCAAACTTAAACAAAACCTGGCAGCTCTTCCAGATGAAGTGAAGCAGATAATTACAGAGGCTTTCACTTTGATGGCAGCACTTACCTAGCATAGTGTGAGAACATGATTTGAGACTATCTTTAACGAGCTTTCTTTGTTTAGGACCAAGAAATCCGTTTTTGTCATTGATTTCATGAGGTAAACAATTTTTAGAGAAACAATGATTAGGAATACTATGCAGGAAGTGAAATGCAAGTACCGCAGAGGAGGCAATTGATTCAAGGTGGGACATTGGTTCTGCAACGTATTTGGAAGCCTTCTTGAAGTAGAGATCTTGATTAAAAACTTTCTCTGCCTGTATATAGCATTTTAATTATATGAACCTACAATTTCCATCTTTTACTGAAAGCAGAACTCAATCCAAATAAAACTATCGTAAATTATTGGGTACTTTGCTGTTATGAACTGAAAAAACATTGAGTGACACATAATGCATCGATGAGGGGGTATAGACAAAGAAAGAAAGTCTTTTGGGCAAAATAGCAAAGCGAAAAATGGAGATTTTGGACAATCATGCCAGTTTACCACAGGATTAAGGCCATTCTTTTGGGAAGAAAAGAGAAACATGAAAGATAAAAGCTGGAGAACTTCACAGTATGGACTCTTTTATATGATAGAGGATTTCACTTAGATGATGTTCTAGTGGTCCTTATTAAAAATACTGAAAATAACTGATATCAGAAGGATCACAGTTGAAATGTCAGACAAAAGCCACATGAAGTTGACTAAAAAAAACATCTTTTTGTTTTACTGTTCCGTAATCCTTGGATCTTCTAGGACTAATTGTTTCTGGATAAGATTTAATGCTTTGTAGCAAGGCTCGCAAAGGCATTGACATATGTGACATTCTTACACTAACCATGGACAAATCAAATGACATGCCAGCTAGAAAAAATTGATAGAGAATTGTTGAGCAAAATAAATATATATAACCATGAAAATAAGAAAGCTACCTGAAAACAAATTTTTCCGACGGTGGAAATGGTTTCTACAGGGTAAAGTCCTCGAAGGGTCTCTGCACCTAGAAGAATCGCATCACAACCTGAGCCAAAAAAATAGAGGAACAAAATAAGGAAGAAAATTAGTGCATACACACTTATAATTGATAGAAATTGAAACTAATGGAAGACTGTCACAGCTAATTCCGCAATGCTTCAAAAAGAAACAGAGAAAAAGCCAAGTACTAGTGCAAAGAAATAAAAAGCAGTACCGAGAAAATGTCACATCAGGGCTATGTTTCTTAAAATAAACTACTATTAAGTAACCAATAACAATAAACAGAAAAAAAAAATGGAACATTTTTTTATTGTTTGAGAAATAAATGACGTGACTATGTTATTTCTAAAGTTTTTGTCTTCAAAATAGAAAAAGGTTTTTTCGAGAGACTCTCAAACAGGCCTCCATAGATTTGAATTAAGGAAAAAGTTTACAGCTGCTCTGAACCATTGTGATTTTTTTTCGTCATTAAACCAGAGAATTACAATTGAATTCTTCTACCATATTTTTGTTCTAAATAACCATATATACTCCTTTTACCAAAAAAAAAAAATTGAACACACCAAACACGGCTATCCATTCTATCCCAGATGAAAATTTATTCAATGGAAACATGGTAAAATTCATTACCATCTAATACTGCGTTGGCAACATCTGTTGCTTCAGCACGTGTGGGTCTCAAGTTTTCAGTCATACTATCCACAACACGAGTTACCACTGCTGGCTTCCCAGCCATGTTGCACTTGCAAACAGCAGCCTTTTGAAGTACGAACACCTGTAAATTTGAGCTAAGAATGTTCAATGCAAATCTCCAGCTAAAACGGGTACTAATTCATTTTGTTACTCATTCGGCCTTGATTCAGAAAATGAAATAGAACAATTCTTACTTCTATTGGGAACACATGCATAATTGATTATTAAATTAGGGATTGCATACAAAAATAAGATCTTTATCTGTAATTTTTAGTCTTTGACATTTTCTAATTTGAGGTTTTATTAGTTTTTGAGAATGTCTGCAAATGTATATTCTTTGATGACAAAGAGTCAAGTATAGATTTTTGATTTAACATTTATTTCACTAATGCTAAATGAAATTATAGTTCTATGTTTTTTTTTTTAAATTATCCATTTAATTTAGTTTTCTTTAATTGGAGGGAAATTGTTGTAAATCAAGTGTTCCGTTCGCACTTTTACTTCTCTTTTGAGAGTGGCCTCCATGAGGTTGTGTTTTTCTAAGATTTTTTTTACCCATTTGTCATCCCGTTTTGTTTTATTAGTAGTTAAGGAGACTCTGGTATGAAAATCATCAGTACAAATCCAAGGCTATGTATTCCAGTTGCAGATTGCCAACACTAAACTTTGACTTCTTATTTCCAGTAGTTCATAAATATACTTTCCTTCATTGATTAAAAAAAACTAACAATTAATAATTTAGCTTAAAATTAACTACCCAAGACATTAAAACTCACTTTCTCGGGAGGGAGATCTATGCCCAAATTTCCACGGGCAATGATGATACCATCTGCTTCTTGCAGGATCTCATCCAAATGACTCAATCCCTGAACAAAAAATGAGAACGTTCGAAAAATGAAGTGAGCTGCAGGTACCATGCAAAGCAATATTACCAAGCAAAAAACTTTATCCACATACTTACTTCTGCATTTTCTATCTTTGCAAAAATTTGAGTTTGACTGAGACCACCTAATTTAGAAATAAATTCTCGAGCCTGCGAAATAGGACACCAATATATTCACTGATCAATATAAATAGGTAAACAAATTATAACTACCCATGTTGATAGTGATGATCTTATTTAATCAGATTCTTT
This sequence comes from Begonia masoniana, assembly GCA_022432975.1. Taxonomy (NCBI): domain Eukaryota; kingdom Viridiplantae; phylum Streptophyta; class Magnoliopsida; order Cucurbitales; family Begoniaceae; genus Begonia; species Begonia masoniana. Next base: position 2,838,163 of record CM039504.1, read on the forward strand.
GAACATAATTTATTTTGTTTGCAAGACAGCCCCCCACATAGAATTTGTGCAAAAAGCTCCTACCTGGCGAACGTCTTCTGCATGACGGGTGTATGAGAGAGAAAGGAAATCTATGTTGTTCTGAACGCCCCACATGCTTATAACCTGATCATTAAAAAGAATCTTAAAACAGATTCTTAGGCAGAAACCAATCAACCACTGAAAAGTTGGTTGTAAACAACACATCCGTTTTACTCTCTCTAAAGATTTTACAAGGCCGCATACACCTCTTTATCCTACAATGAGTATGGCTCAGTTTCTATGCTACCTTCATAAAATTTGACACCCCTTGCTAGTGTGGAGTTAAAAATATGCAAGTCAAATATAAACTTAGAGACTTAAAACGTTTTTATTACAACCAGATTTATAAAAGTCCAGCAACTAAGTCGGCCAGTAGAAAATTCTGATGATATGAATCAAAAGAGGAGTCTTCTACTAATCTCTTTCTGGTATATTGGTTTTTTCCAACTAAAAAAAGTAAAGGAAAAGGGAAAATTGTCCTTTTATCAACATCAGTTGGTGGAAAATAAAAACAATCAAGATAAAACCAAACGCGGACTACTAAATAACATAGAAAGAGAATCCGGTGTGAATAAATAAACTTACTTTCTTATCTTTGTCAGTTAATGTGGGGAGATTAATATGAATTTGAGAAACATGTAGAGTATACAATGAACGATCTAAAGTAGCAGAATTTTTTATCAAACAAACCACATCTTCGCCATCCACCTCAGTGACCTACATTGTCAAATCAAAAAATAAATCAAACACAAATTTATCCGTAATTAAACTAATTTTTGCAAGTCAAAATAGACACCTCAAGTTTACATCACTAGATTAGATGTGATTATATCTCATCCATGAAACGATTATTATTCTAATAAAATTGTCTTATTCTCACTATTGATGAGTTTAGTATCTCACGCAAGGTCTTAATAAGGCCTAGGCTGAATGAATTTGAAAAACTATTTCCTCTTCCCAGTATCCTTTACCTCCAACAGCACTGAAGTAGTTTCGTTTCCTGTGAAAAGGTATTGACCAATAAATATAGTGTCCCCTTTTTTAACAGCCTGCAAAACCAAAATCTTTTTAGTTATCTGTTTTTTTCATTAAAAAAAAAAAAAACTTAGGTGATAAATATAGTACAATGCCACACCATTATTATGACAGTTAGATTGCCCACGATTTTTAAATTTAAAAGCCGAGTTGAATTGTATTACAATCCAAATGAAAAATAAGTTTTCAAAAAAAATAATAAATCTTACCTTTGACAGACCACTGAAATTGATAGGCAATACATTTGAATTGGCTTCTTTTTGCTGATCTGGTGTAAGTATAAGTGAAGTATCTGCCTGAAGGGAAATGGGTTGTTCAGTTTTATTTACTACCAGCAACTCTGGACCTACTGTATCAAGCATAACCTGGCAAAGGAAAATTAGAAAGATTACATCATAATACTTTCTAGAACTATAATGAGGCATGAATTTTTAATTAAGTAAATAAGCTAAGATTCCATAATATCTAAATACTTGAAAAGGATAAATGGCAACATAAATAATTGTGTATAAAATATACCAAATATTAGGGTGATGAGGCTTACTGCACAGAGTTTCTTGGTCTTCTTGATGGCAACCTTCAAATTTTCTAATGACTCTTGGTGGAACTCCGCATCACCCCATGAAAAATCAAATCTCGCCACTAAATAATATATAGAGCCCCGATAAATATCATTTTTTCCCACAAAATTGATAAATAGTGTGTAATGTTTTCAAAGAAAAGGACAAATAAAAGAAAAACATATATATGCCAGCATCATTATATTTTTATTATTAGTAATAAAAATGACTTTGCCCAAGTAAGAAACATTTCTGCTAAAAAACTTGAAGGAAAAATGAAAAAACATTGGAAAAGAAAGTAAAATTTTGAGTAAGAATAGGTGAAAATATTCATTTTCCATGACTAAGGATAAACAGCTAGGCCCAGCAAATTGGCAAAATAAAAATAAAAAGTATAATGAAGACTAATGAAGAGAAAAATGGATTTTATAGGAAAATACCAGACATCCCAGCCTCCAAGCAGCCAGAAATTATGTCAATGGAGCGTGATTTTGGACCAAGCGTCCCAATAATCTTTGTCATTGCAGGAAAGAAAGTCTGTGGAGTTTATCACATACAAATGCGGATATTCGTGAAAGTATTTCAAAGGTCAAGCATTGCTATGAAAACACAAGGGAAAGGGAGGAAATAAACTTCATCTCTCTTTGACTTCCTTCCGAATTTCTAGCTTACATTACAAGGAAATTGTTATCACTGGACGTTTTCATGCGTCTCCCTAAATAATAATCACAAGCAATAATCACAATTTCATGACGAACAGAATCATTAGTTATCCGTTAAGCAGTACATCAGTTTGGTTGAAAGATCCCGAGGAGAGGGAAAGAAGTAAACACTAATTGATATTATGTTACTTTTGCTTTTCTTCCATGCCGTCATGAATATTTTCTTCACAGCCAAAACAAAGCCTTCAGAATCAAATTGAAGAGACCGAACTAAGAAAGTTGTCGTTATATGGTGGGAAGCACAGATTCCCTAGAATAAACTTATAATTGAAAAGAGAAAAGTACAAAAAAAAAAAAAGAAGGAAAAAACAAACAATTTCGTCCACTTCGTTTGATTGCTCAAAAAATCACTATTTCACATAGCTGAACAAAACCAACCAAAAATTCACCAAGTCTTTAAAGAACACCTGAAAACCGTAAAAAAAAAAGAAAAAGAAAAAAGCGCGCGATCGGAGGAGAAAGTAGAGGTAAAACAAAGAGTGTAGAAGAAAGTAGTGCATACAGGCTTGGATGGCTCGAGAATGGAAGCCATACGAATAGGCTCCTCAAAAAGCAGAGGTGTAGCGAGCATTTGTGAGGATAAAGCAAAAAAGACGCAGCGTTGGAGCTGGAAGAAAGGAAGAAGAAGAAGATGAAAAAGGCTCAGTGTCAGAGACGGAGTGGGGGCGAGGTGAGCGAAGGTAGTCAAGTATCCAACACGAACAGTCACAGTCGTCTCTCTCATGCGTATTTATTTGTAATCAACCAATCACGTGCTTCTCTACCACCCACCAAACTTAACATGATATAATTGGATAACGTCGCGCACTCCTTAATTCATTATATTAATTAAATCAATTATCATTAAATTTTATTTTAATAAATAAAAAAAGAGAGTAATTATAACGTTAATTTTTATTTTATTAAGACATAAAGATAACTCTTGCTTACTTGAATTTCTCTCTTCTCTCCACAATTTCTATTCGAGGCAAAATGTGTTGCACGCATAAAAAGATTAGACTGCATTTTTTCCGGGTATGAATAACAGCAGGGCAAGCGCAGCCAAGCCTCTTGATAGTCAATCCTCAACCATTTCAGAAGTTACTGTGCGACAGTAAGAACAAATAGTCTCATCATGGAGAGTGAAATTAAACAGAAAAATGATTAAATATTGTAAAGACATGCATTGATCCTTGGTTTTTATACAGAGAAAAGAGTAAGTAATTGTAATAGATGCCAATATCGATTGGGTCTAAACAAATTCCAAGTGCCAACTAAAATTAAACATAACAATGCGATGGTATGAAACTGCAAAACTTTTGTAATCCTATTGCTCAGACTCAGGTTGCTATGTAAAAGTAAATGAAATTAGGGACTTCCTGGATTGACCTGAGCAATTTTATTCTGAAAATTCTTTGATATCCTAACATAAATATGACTTAAATTTCTATCTATTTAACTTTAAGAAACTTCGGTCCAGAGGATGTCTCCAAAATGTCATAATGACCATACCCATGAAACAGCACGTTTATAGGACTCTCTTCATGCTTCTGATGATATTCTTCACCATACTTGGCTATGTTCACCAAGCCACCAGAGCTTAAATTTCTCATGAAGACTGATATAGGTGATCTGGGGACGAAGACAATCATTCAAATTAGCATGCCTTTAGGACCAAAATTAAAGAGAATAGTTATTAAAGTGTTCTTAAACTTGAAATTCAAGGAAAAAGTTGGTTTTGAAAATATTCACTTCACGGATAACTTTATCATAAAAATAGCAGTTTCATGTGATAAATCATAATTCAACCAGATCAAGCGTTGCACATCTTGTTATTTGCTATTTTTTGACCTTTGTGAGAGAAAGAGAGAAAAATTGGCGATAAACGAATAAAACCACCACAATCAAAATGATTGGAAAAGTAAAAGAAACAAACTATCAGAAATATATGAAAGCAAAGACTTTTCTTAGTTCCTACGGCCTTGTCTCAGAGAAAACATGGCAAATAGAACAGGTATGTTGACTTTGAATTGTTTAAAAAGGAGCAATAGTGGAAAAAAAACATCAGTGCTCACTTCAAGACATGAGAGGCCATCAGCAACTCAGGTTCACCGCCCCACACGTAAGCTTGTTGAATTCTCTTAATGTATGCATCAAAATCTCCTTCAATGAACCTAGAAAAAATGAAAATAGACTACCAATCAGAGGCGTTTAACAATCCAAAAAATGCAAGTGACCATTCAAACATCACATGGCTTACCACTCTGTTTCTTCCCGCCTCTTCAAAAACTCATCTACAACCTACAAATCCAAACATCTGTGTAATAGCTAACTCAAAGGTATATGTTTATATAGACACGTAACATATGATAAAACTTGGAAAAATAAACAGGACTCTTCTTCAGATAATGTAATATTACCTTAGCCCTTAATTCATCTGCGAGCTCCCTTTGTCGATTGTCATCAGGGGCTTCTTCCCCACACTTTAAGCAAGCCCCATGAGCTATTGCCCTGAATAGGCACCGGCCATCAGCTAAGACCCCTGCAAGATTAGTTATGCTACTACTTAAGTAACACACCTTCATGCAGAATAACACAACATGCCACAAAGCCAACAATTAGAATATGATTTTCCCAGTTTGACATACAAACTTCAATGAAGCTATCAAGTACCCTAAATACATCCATCAAAATTAAAATTTTAAATCCCGAATGTTTTCTTGAAGAATTATGTTAAAGATGATAATCAATCATAAAATATAGCAATTACCAGATTTTCTTTTCATGAATAAGCTTTCCGATCACAAGAACTCAGAAGCTCAATAAATTTACACTCGAGCAATAAATAAATCAAGGTTTACAAGTTACCAGTGATCCTGTAATCAGCGAAGCTCTCATCATTCCCATCAGAAACAAGGCCGCTAGAATCAGGGCTCTCTTTCTTCTCATCGTTTGCCGTTGGCACATTCTCGCGACTCAAATTAGTCAAATCAATCGGAGAAAGGCAGGCACAAACGCCGAAAAGCAGCCAAGCCGAATCAGCACGGTGGAGCCAGCGTGCCGGCCGAGTGTCCCATGCAACGTTCCACGAGCCCTCGCCTTTCAGCTCATTGCTGTGAATCGCAGAGCGTGGCCGAATATCGCTCCCACTTCCGGCGCCAGAGGGAAGTATAGGCATGCCATATCGAAGCCGCACCACCACCTGAGAGCTTACAGGCGCTGGAATGGTGGCGCTGGCGCCGATCAAACTGTATCGGACTGTGAAAGACTATTCGGCTTTGGTGATAGTGAATCGACGATCCGTGGATGAAGTTAAAGAGGGAAATGAGGATCCAAGGCTTTGGACGTCCACAAAGAACTCCAAGCATCAGTCAATCGACGTTTTTCCGTTAACTTCCTTCGCTCCAACGGCGTACCTCTACTTATCCTACGCACTCATCGTCACTCAACCACTACGCCTGAAATTCCATCTTCCTTTGTAGCTCCCATCTTCTCTCGCTCTCGCTTCTCTGAACAAATTTTCAGAAGTTTGGTGACGGCGAAGCATTCTAGGAAATAGAAATAGAGAAGGAGGATTCCACGCCGTTCCTTCACTTTTCACTTCATGCTGCATTGACGAAACTCCCCTAAGTGTAGAGCTTTATTTAATCAAATTTGCGAGGACATAATCGTCATAACACATAGTTTATTTTCTACTGCGTGACACGCATGCCCCTTTTCTCCAAGATCTTTTTTTGGGTTGATTTACCCTTACGTCATTAGTTAAATTTGACACTTTAATTTTTTTGACTCTTTAATTTAATATTTTAATTTCACATTCTAATAAGACGTTTACGTGTCGTTCACTTATTGATTCACGTAATTAATTTTAAATATTTATTTTATATCATAATAATTCTATCAATGAACGAGAACATGCAAGCACCACTGTAAGAGCGTGGAATATAGAATGTTAATGTAGCAGTTACTTTAAAATTAATAATAGACTGAAAGTGTCTGTTAATTTACTTGTGTAAAACAATTTAAAGTTTAAGCAACGGAATTGAATTTATTTTTTCAATTATATTTATCAGCTAATTACAATAATTAAATCAAAATAATTAAAGTGATTTTAGTGTGACTTTGTCTTAATTGGAGGATTTGGTCAGAAAAGGTTGGTTTAGTTATGAATTGACTTTAATGGAAAAATAAAAACGTTATAAAAATTGCAAAAAATTGAGTTTTGAAAGTCATTTTTAGAAAAAAGAAAAGTAAATATTTTTTGAAAATATTTAATTGATTTTTTTTTTTTTTAAAGTGCGACTTAAAAGTGCTTCTTAGTATGGCAAGAGGGCTAAAAAAAGAGAGTGACCTGGAAATTCAAGAACAACTCGTTCTTCGTGTTTGGTTGTCTTTTTGTGCTATTCTAGTCTTGGTTTGGAATGGTATTTCTTACAAGTATGTGATATCATCTTTTCCGTGTTTCATTTGATTGACTAATTATTGAGAAATAAAGATGCTCTTATTTTTTAATTTTATATTATAATTTTATTTTTTGACCTAACATTTATTAAGTAATTCAAATAAATTATAAATAATTAAATTTATATCTTAATTATTAACACATAAGAATGTAAAATTATAGTTTAAATTAAAAGATAAAGTTATCATATTATTTTATTTATTATTAATTTTCTTTTGAATTTTTTTTTTTTTTGCTCCTACAAAATTTATTCTCGACAAGTAATTAGAATTTTAAATAAACCATTTTATGTTTAGTACCATTTTCTTTCAATTTATTCGCAACTCTGTCTCTGTTAACGACACCAATTATTATTTTTACCCAGCTTTAACTTAGCTATGAATGTGTAATGCTTCTAATTTAATAACAAATCTTAAACATGCCTTTTAAACTTCAAAATAAAATAAAAGATTGCAACATATTTTCTAAAACATTTAACAAAATAGTGATTAGTTTTAAAATTTCAACATAAAAATAGAGTAACCAAAGCCCCGATAGAAAAACACTTGGGTTAATACTAAAATAGATATGTGATTATTAACTAGTAACACACAAGATTTTCTATGGTGACTTACTCTCGGACGAGTAAGAACGAAGTTAATAAGAGTATAGAAACTTAGACAAGTAACCGAAAATAAACGACAACACCTTTTTTTTTTTTTCAAAAAGAGGATTACCCAATAAAGTTTTCAATCTGGTCAGTGCACCTAAACGGTATGACTATGAACATTTATTGGATTTTCAAGCAAATTCATCCACACAATTGCATGTGTATCAGAGTTAACTAATCTCAAGTCAATTCTGAAATGATCAAAACCAACTTTGATTATCAAACGCCACATGAAGAATGAACTCTAGAAAATTATGAATTATCTGGTATGATCAACTGAAAATTCCCAATAAGTGATACAAATTTGAGAAATAAGTGGAAAAAGTGATTAAAAAAAAAGGATCAACTAAAGTAACGGACGGGTCAAGACTCAAAGCGGGCCCGTTCTGAATCTTAAATACCCAACTCAAATGACCCAATTCAGTAATGTTTGGGAAGAAGAACATCACACTTTCTCCCAAACACGAATCGTGGGGTCCACGTGATTTGCGTGTATTTTTCATGTTTCTCTGTCCTGTCTCCGTCATTATCGTGACTCATGAGTCATGAGAGCAAGTGTACGAGAAAACAAGTAAAAAGAGTTATCAAGGATAAATTAATTAATAATAAAATACCATTCTATTTAATAATTATTAAATATTTCAAAAAAAAAAAAGTATTTTGAAGGAATTCTTCACTGAAAACGTTTCCTGCGTATAACTGGGGTTGGAACAAACGAACGAAATTGACTTTAAATTACATGAAATCAACGCATTTAAAAGCAGGCTTAGGCCGCCTAAGATGTAACAACTCTCTCCAGTCTCTACACTAAATACATGTCAATTTAAATATTTTATTTTATTGAGCTAATTGTGATTAAAAAGTATACTTATCAGTTAATTAACCATTTTTAAAGTGGTTCGGTCGAAGAATACGCGAGTTAAGCTCCCCCGTCAGCAACCTTTAATGATGAATTTCAAATCTTAGACCTTAAAATTACGAAATCAATGCTTAAAATAGTACAATCTCGTACTAGAAACTGTGTTAAACAGTTAACCAATGAGACAAGACGTTTAATTATTATTATTATCAAATAAAATGCACAAAATTTTATTTTATTTAGAATATATTTAAATACCACCAAAGACAAAATATTAGAAAGAAAAGCTGTTATTTTTCCTTTTGTAAAAAATGCTAAAGTCATTGACGTTATGATTTTCTGTACTCTATTTTAGCCACGAAACCCACTTTATATAAATTATTAGGGGATTTAGTCATCAAATGATAATTAGAAATTTTAAATCACTAAATCAAAACTCTTAACCCACCGAATTTCAATTATGTAGTGATTTGACATCTAACAAATACATGACAATTTTTTCATGCAAAAAGATAATAACAGTTTTTTTAAGTACACCTAAAATAGGAAAGAAATCATGAATTAAAACAAAAGTTAATACTTTTGCCTCATTGAACACACATGTGATGTTTCATAACATGATAAGTAAAAATGTTAAACTAGAGACAAATAATCTACCTCTATCAGATTTAGCGGTATTTCATTGGTTTTACTATGATAACTATTTATATGTGTATTTTTGAAAAAAAAAAATTGATTATTTATTTTCAACACAGTAGTTAGAAATTTACTCTCCAAAGGGAACCATTAACTTCATATAAATGACGAACATAATTTTTATGTGCGTTCCCAAAGCCAAAACATGTAACAATTAACACAACTTTTAAGGCAATTTAATTTTAATGTAGAGAAATAGCTTTTAGTCACCAACTACATTGCAAATCTACATAAAACTGAATTCATCAATTTAAGCAAGGTAAAAAAAGGATACAATCTACTGGCAAGTTTTTAAGCTATACCAAAATTTACGAAGTTATGGGGATTTATTATTTAATTGTTGACAGTAAAATAATCTTCCAAATATAGAAAAGAATTTAGTATCTGCCAAATATTCTACGAGACATATTTTTAAGTAAAAGTAACTCCAAATTACAACTACCTTTTTATACTGACAAAATTAGTATATTATTAAAAATCCAATAAAGTAAAGATTATCTATGAATTATAATAGTTAAGACGCTTAAAAGTTTTAATAAAAAACTAATAAGTCACTATTTCATGAAATAAACATATGGTTTAAATTGGGAATTGATGACAAGAACTTTATTCAGCCAACATTTTCATTTAGTTTTTATGATGTATTAGTTTTGCTTCAACAATTAAATAAAATACAGCGAAAGGTGAATAAACAATACTTACGCCTACGACCCCACCAATGAACTTGAAAAGAGACAAAAAATGATTTTCCTGACTCCGAGGAAACAAAGAAATCTGATTTTGATTTGAGCTAAACATGAAGTAAATGAATCGAACGTTAATGCGAAAGATTCTTTTCTTTCAACGCTTGGGAATAAAAAATTAAAAACAAAAAAAAAGTGACCAAACCATGTAATGAAAACTTTAGGAAAAAGATTCATATATCTGTTTGGTTTCTCTCTCTTTCTACTTTCTCTGCTATTGTGTTTCTCTCTGCCATTTACGTCAAGACTGAGTCGTCCGGCATTGACTCGCCTCTCAGAAACCCAGTTTCTGGTCGGGCTCACAGTCAGATCGGTGTGCTCAAGCTTCACTTTAATGGGTTTAATTCATTTTCCTTTCTCCTTTCGTATTCATCACCTAATATTCGTTCGTTTTTCGACCTGAAAAGCATATTTACTAGCACTCTTCTTTCATATCAGACATTACCTTTTTTTAGACAAGTCTATTTACCAATTTATTCACATTCAGAACCCTTTTTGATTTATAATCCTGGAAGGAAGCTGGGGGTTGTTTGGTTCCCGGGAAATTCGATAATTTCGAGGGTAAAATACATTTTGCTTAATGTTTGTGGAAAAATCAGATTAATTTGGAAAATTATCCCGACCCATTATTCTCCAAACTTATCTTCCTTCTCTGCTAGAATCCAGTGAAGAACCCAGATGAAACAGTGACCTTCCTATTCCTGAATTGTTATTTATATCTCATAATTCTCTCAGATCCTATTTGCTCTGATATATGCTCATTGCACTGTCATTTCCCTCTAGGTCATCAGGAATGTCCTTTCCGACTGCTACAAATAAAACCCACGAAATTTAGGAGCAATACACCATACGGGCATTGGTATAAATGATAGTGAAGCAATCGCGGCAGCAATTGCAGCAAATCGTTGGCAAAGTAGAAGACTATTTTGGAACTCAAGGTGGTGGATAAGACTTTCCTTTTCAACCTATCTATCAGTTATGAAAATTTATTTCAGAATCATTGTTTAACTCTTGCATTTTCATCATTTATTATTTCTATTTCATAGAAAGCTAACTGAAAGATTAGGATTTCAATATTTTACAAAATTTTCTTATCTATTTCTCTATTTAATTTAGTTACCCGCCTTGTTCTGCCTTCTTAGTGCTTACTATAAACTACACGTATAGCTGGATCAAGCTTTTGAGAAATTAAATGAATACCTGGGAACTGATGATTCAAACATATAAGGCAAAGATGCAAATATTTCTATCTGCAACGAATTTATTTCCTTTTCTTTTCTTGACCTTGCTATTATGACCTGCAATTGGAATTGTAGGTGAGAAATGAGGTTGATCTTTTTATCTCATTGAGTGTGAAATTGAAACATTTGCTAGTCGCTGCAGATCGCAAATGTCAACGAAGAATGCACACAGACAGGGAAATGTCAGTTTATAGCACTTGGAATTGAGAAAAATCAAGCTCGTCAGATTTACTGGAAGAGCAAAATGAGCATAAGAGGGGGGCTTTCACGTCCCCAAGACAATGGATTTTGGTTTATGGGTTCTTGGATACCATCCACGCCGGAAAATCTCATCCCACCGAGGTCAAATCCACCCACATACGTTAGATATGAGTACCCATTTGGGGGAGAAAACTGGCAAAGTTTGGCAGGAACTTCCAATGGGTATTCACAAGCGATACAGAATAAAAATGTGGTGGCTCAACACTCTAATCTGATGGACAACATGGATAGGAGTTGGGGTCATTACGGAGATCTATCTGAGACAAACCAAATGGTAAATTACAAAGGGTCTAGCTTTCAGGCTTTGTTACAAAGTGAGGGTCCAGGTTGGAATGACGAGGTAGAAGAATTTCTTACAGAGGATACAGATTTTGTTCCATCTGCAAATAGAACAATGTTTCCAAGTTTACACTCTCAAGGGAAACGCAACTTTGAAGACATTGATAATATCTTGATCAACCAAAAACATCAGTACTATACAAGTCAATCAAGAAATGTTGAGAACTTACCTGTGAAATCGAATGCCTTTCCTCAGCTTGACGGTAACAGAGAACATACTTTAACCAAAAGAATGTTGCCCCCACCGGAAAATCACAGTTTAGGATCGCTTTCATCCAGTCACAGTTGCAACCTGCTACCCCAATGTAAGTACTTTACCTGCTCATTAATGGTCAGCAAAAAAAAAAAAAAAACTGAGAATTTCTAAGCTAGTGTTACATGTAGCAAAGTTTTACGGCATCCATCCTTTTCTGATAGTTGAATTGGGAAAACCATTCTCTTTCTCTGTATGTTCAGTATGTATGTAGGTGTACTCCTACATGGAAAAGAAAACTAGATTAGTAATCTAAGTACTTTCTCCTGTCCCAACTTCTAAAATTTAGAATCTATTTGAAATCTTCGTTTACATTGCCAACAAATGGTAAATATATCAACAGGAGACTAACCAAGTCAACAGATATGCTAACGCTATTCAGATGTAATGAGCATGCACATTTAACTCAGTCCAAACTAGCGTAATGAATTTTCTACTAATGAATTCAAAACAAAACTCATTTTCGCTAGTATTATTTCATTGCTTCATTCATTAACTACAAGGAAAAAAAATACTTTTTTTTCTGCAGATGAATTTCTCAGCCCTCGTAAACCCAATTATGATCAGAGCTTAGAACAAAGATTACTAGCAAATGCAATGCCAAACAAGGCCAAGTCACTCCATGAGGCGCCAATAGTATCACCATCAATCATGTCTGGGGACCAGCTTTTGGAACTACTAAATTTTCCTATAGATGAACAGTCAAGTCACGAGAAGAACAAACAGGAAATATTAATCACAACAATAGAAGAAGAAACTCAACGACAATGTGATGGACTCCTACAAAATATCGTGGACTCTTCATCTGCTGCCATTTCTACACTATACCCAGAAATGTGTGAATCTGTGAAGGGAGATGATCAGGGGATCTATCTGAAGGAGACACCATCGCAGAAGACCCCAAAAAGAAGAAAACATAGGCCAAAGGTAATCACAGAAGGAAAACCAAAACGAACTCCTAAGCCTACAATTACTGACCAATCTACAGAAAAACCATCAGGGAAAAGGAAGTATGTACGCAGGAAGGGCCTTAATGAATTAGCAACTCCACCTGTAGATATTAAAGTGACAAAGTATTCTACTACTGAACCAGCAGCAAAATCATGCAGGAGATCGTTGAAATTTGATGCAGGAAATAGTGGAAATAACATTCAAAGTAAACAACAGGATCAAGAGACGCAAGGAAGATATAAGTGGGGCTTTGACAATTTAAAATCCCCACCTTCAGAATTTTGCACAAGAGGTAATGATGTTTGTGGAACGAGTTCGACTCTGCCAATAGATCAACAAGATAATTTTCGAGTAGAAAGCATGCCATCAAGGCTGCTAAGTCACCGGGAGATGCTCAAGGACTACAATTCACCATCAGAAAGTAAAACAGTTGAAACTCAATCATTTCTATCAATTGAGCATAATGCAGATAGTTCACATGCCATCAGAAGAATCTTAGAAAAGAAAAATATAGATCTATACCAGAACAGATACAAACCTGGGAATGCATATATGCCGCAAAATTTCCATTTGAAAGCTGAAAATCAATTACCTCCATCAACTGGACACAATCTAGATAATGCAGATGTCATCAGAAGAATCTTAGAAAAGAAAAATTCAGATCTATGTCAAAACAGATCCAAACCCGGGCACAGAGATATGAATCAAAATTTCCATGTGGAAGCTATGTGGAAAATTTTCAATCAAACAAAAGATTGTTATGTTCAAAAGAAGCCTACGGGAATAATGTTGCATAATACTCAAATGGTGCCAAAGCTTTTAACCAACCCCTTTGAAACAAGGGGTTGGAAGAGAAACTATTCTTATTCAATTGCAGATACATGCTCAAGAAACGCACCAAGATCTCAATTGTTGTGTCAAGAGACACGACATGCAGATGAAAATCCAAATGGCCATAATTTATGTGGAAGTTCTTTGAATATTCAGAAGAAGAAGAAATTGGAGAGTGACATGCGTGCTGATATTGGATATAGTTCACTTAAAATCAAAACACTAAGTGCAAAATCTTTAGCTTTGGATGAATTTACGTTAGAAAATAGGCACGGAAAAATTAATGTTCTCACCGGATCAACCAATGGCAGGAACATTAAAGCAATGCATTGGGAGAAAAACTTCCCAAAGCAACCTTCTGAATTGTTATTAATTGCAGAAATGATGGGAAAACGGCAGCCTTCTATGTCTAACGTTGAGAATCCTAACTTACTTCCACCATCTTCTCTTAGAAAATCACCCGGGGCTGAGCAGGCTAACGTTTGGAAGACGAATATATTGAAAAGGAAACAGTGTACCAAGCCAATTGTATATCAATTAGATTCGTCTGTGTTGGAGAAAGATCAAGATGGTGAATTCTACTACAGGTTTGAGCAATCAAAAGGTACTTTCTAATAAAGAAATATTTATCTGATGTAATATTTTCAAAAATTCACTGTATGATGCAGGTTCACCAGCAGATGATATCATATGGCAGATGAAGAGTCTTGATCTCAATGAGAGGCCCAATGATCGAGGTGGACAGGCACAAGCAATTGTACCATATAATGGTTTTCATGAAATAGTTCCTTATGTGGGATCTAATTTCATTAAAAAACGTATTCCGAGGCCAAAGGTGGACCTCGACCCAGATACAGAAAGAGTTTGGAACTTGTTAATGGGCAAAGAAGGAAGTGAAGGCCTTGAGACAGATAAGGAAAAGGAGAAGTGGTGGGAAGAGGAACGAGAAGTTTTTCGTGGTCGTGCAGATTCATTTATTGCTAGAATGCATCTCGTACTAGGTAAAACTCTATACTTTAGTGTATAAAGCTTCAATCATCCTAAAGTGACATGACGTTGGATCTATAAGTTTTTGATCCAATAATAAAGTTTTAAATTAATCATCATCTAAATACTAGATGAATCAATAATTTATTTTAATTTATCTAATCAATCTAAACTTCCAATGAGATTGAATCGTGCGATAGGGTCAAGATACTTTAATTTCTAGGATTTTCGTCATACATTATTTATTTTTTTGTGCTTTGAATCAGTACTATTTTACTCAAACTTGTTCTAAAAGAGTCAAGGCATTTCAAATTGTTTGTTGACACAGACAGTCAAGGAAAACTTTTGAAATTATTTCTATATTTCAACTATTAGCACTCTCTCATTCCCCACTAAACTTTTTTGTCTTACATGGTAATTCATTTAAGCTGAGAATCACACTGATGATGATCCAATCTTATGAAACAGATAAAGAAATTCTACTTCAAATATTGTTGAAAGTAATGAAATGAATTGTATTAATTGTTTTTTAAAGGTTTCACACAATTGTGAGAATTTACTTCTTACTTTAATAATAGATAGAAGACTTGAACGTTTACAACTTTGTAGGAGATAGACGCTTCTCTCGATGGAAAGGATCAGTAATCGATTCAGTAGTAGGAGTTTTCCTTACACAGAATGTTTCAGACCATCTTTCCAGGTAGATATCTTCTATAACTGTCAAATTATTTTTATTTTGTAAGGTCTTTTGACTATGCTTTTGATGTCTTCCTCTCATTGCAGCTCAGCCTTCATGTCTTTGGCATCACGATATCCTCCAAAAGCAAATATTAATAGTAGAGTAAGTAATGAGGAAGCTACTAATATATTGATTCACGAACCAGACATCAGCCCTATAACTTCTGATGATTGCACACTATGGTGTAAACAAGTAATGGATGAACAAAGTTTTTCAAGACCTCAATATTCAACAAAGCATCAGAGAGATGCTCCTACCTCAGAGGGAGCTAAAAGCTCCATAGAGACACAAAGACAAAATGTAGAGGAAGAGGTCATATCCTCACAAGACTCCGACTCCTCAGTCACGCAGTGTCTTGGAATCAGATCCTGCTCAGGCTCCAACTCAGAAGCTGAAGATTGCCCTACAGGCTACACATCAATAAAAAACTATGGTCCAGATTCAAAAAACTCCCAAACTGTTAGTAAAACTACCTACTTCTCTGAGTTTCATGGACATGTCATTGGAAACTCGAACTTTGATGAAATCCCAAGGTATAGGCCAGAAGTTGACAAAATACAAGGCACTCCAAGTTCAGGGTTGGATAAGATTGACAAAATCTATGGGTGGCCAGATTTAAATACTCCAACTAATAATGATAGTCAACCAACGCAAGGATCAGATGCTCCTACAGACACACATGTCTTGCCTGTAATTCCTGACACTGGAATCCTGGAAGTAAAGGGGTGGGAAACATTTGGTGAAGAGAGCCCATACTCTTGGCCTTCTATAAGTTCAGAATTGGCTATGGCAAAAGATTTAACTTGTCTAAGCTTTGGGGAACTAGGTAAACACATAAGCAGAAATATACAGCAACAGAATGGGCTGCCTGGCTCACAAGAAACTCCATGCATAAGCATCCAATCAATCAGTGAGCACACAGCACAGACATCTTGTGTCAGCACTCAATCAGAATTTCGTATGGGACGTTATAAACTTTCCCCTAATCAACAACTTGAAAGGAGCCATATTTTCCAATCAGAAAGTGCATCCTTTATAAAACCCTCTAAAGCTTCTGAAGACAAACCGGTGTGTTCTGGACAAAGTGTCCATGTCCCTGAGCACACGATAAAGATTAATAAAGTAGCGGAAATAATGCCTACAGAAAATAATCAATCACGCTCTGCAAATGGCTTATTTGGACCAAATTCGAATGAGCAGTCTCATTCTTCTCTGAAAACTTATGAGTCAAATGCTAAAATTTCAAAAATAAAAG
Organism: Begonia masoniana; assembly: GCA_022432975.1. Classification (NCBI taxonomy): domain Eukaryota; kingdom Viridiplantae; phylum Streptophyta; class Magnoliopsida; order Cucurbitales; family Begoniaceae; genus Begonia; species Begonia masoniana. The sequence continues at coordinate 2,854,785 of CM039504.1, forward strand.
GAAAAGCTGGAAAGGAAAGAAATATTGCAGTTGACTGGGACAACTTAAGAAAGCAGGTTTTGGCTAATGGTGCGAAAAAAGAGAGAAGCAAAGATACGATGGATTCACTGGACTATGAAGCAGTTAGACTTGCTGATGTTAGTGAGATTGCGGAAACAATTAAAGAACGAGGGATGAACAACCTTTTAGCAGAAAGAATTAAGGTATGTACAGACATTAAAATTCTACTACCTATTTGATTTATAATAACACTCACAATGATACTAATATTTTTGTAATCATCCTTACATTCAAATAAATTGTGCTACAAATTGCAGGAATTCCTAAACAGGGTATTGGAAGAACATGGAAGCATTGATCTAGAGTGGTTAAGAGATGTTCCACCGGACAAAGCAAAGTAAGACACTTTCAACTATTTCTGTTAAATATAGAATAATCGACAACTACCTCATAGTCAAAAAGCTCCTATGAGTTGAAAAGGGAGAACTTGCATCTGTAGATATTACCTTTCATTAAAACTATTGTTGCAGGGATTATCTACTGAGCATAAGAGGAATTGGGCTTAAAAGTGTTGAGTGTGTGCGACTTCTAACACTTCATCATCTTGCTTTCCCGGTAAACCTTTTATACGAACAACTATCATTTAGTAAGAAAATAAATGGAAGCCTGACAAAAACATTGAACGGATGACAACATAAAGGTTGATACAAATGTTGGAAGGATAGCAGTTCGGCTGGGATGGGTCCCTCTTCAACCATTACCTGAATCACTTCAGCTACACCTCCTAGAATTGTAAGAAATAGTTCTATATCAACTAAAGAAAGGATGAGAAACTAATTCATCACAAAATGCCAACACAATTTGCTTAGGTACCCAGTGCTGGAATCCATACAAAAGTTTCTTTGGCCAAGACTATGCCAACTCGATCAACGAACACTGTAACTTCACACCTCCTAAATAGATTTTTTATAATTTGTAGTAAATTTATTGGGGGAAAGCTAATTATTTTCCCTTGAACTCCCCAGATATGAGCTACATTACCAGTTGATAACATTCGGAAAGGTAAGCCATCTTCCATATTCTCATTATTGATAGTAATTAATGGGGAAAAACAAATGGTTTTCAAATATTGTTAATCGCAGGTTTTCTGCACAAAGAGTAAGCCAAACTGCAATGCATGTCCAATGAGAGGAGAATGCAGACACTTTGCCAGTGCTTTTGCAAGGTAAGTGAACCATAAGACTTGACATCTAACATTTAACATTAAACAATGTCAGCATGGTTTTAATGGTAACATATTTTATCATTGAATGAATTCCTTGAAAAAATTCAAATCAACCGTCCATGGCGTAGCCACTATCAATGAGATTCATTGCTAACCACTCCACAAATTAATAATTGGGGGAGACTTTTTCATATGCAACATCTCAACGTGAAGTAAAATGGAAAATAGAAATGTATTGACCAACAAGCAATATTGCCATGTAATTGAAACACCTCTGTTGTATTATTATAGCATAATTGCCCAAGACCTAAGAGTATCGTGAGATACTGAGCTATAAGAGATTTACTAAGTTTAAAATCATGCTAAGAATAATATCAGCTAAACGAAAGAGTAAATGGTGAGACTAACCCGAACTTTAACAATGTTTGTTCCAGTGCAAGACTTGCTCTGCCAGGACCAGAAGAACGGGGTATTGTGAGTTCAACTAATCAAATTCCATCTGCAATACCACATGCGGTGGGCATCAATCCCATGCCACTGCTTATAGAGACTGGTCCAGAAAGCACAAAGTGTGAACCAATAATTGAAGTACCAGTAACACCTGAACAAGAATGCACAGAAACATGCGGAAGTGATATTGAGGACTCATTGTTTGAAGACCCTGATGACATTCCAATCATAAAACTCAACATTGAAGAGCTCAAAATGACTTTGCAAAATTTCATACCAGAAGGTGACATGTCCAAGGCCTTGGTTGCTTTGAATTCAGCAGCTGCTTCCATCCCAACCCCAAAATTGAAGAATGTGAGCAGGCTGCGGACCGAGCACCAAGTGTGAGTTGAAATTCTTTAAAATAACACATCCAAGTGTTTTTGTGTAGCAAGTATAGGTACAGCTGGGGTAGCTTGGATGGCCTATCTAGCTAATCTTTCCTACCTATCTTTTTAGTCGCCGAGTTTACATGGGTCTATCTAGTTTAATTTATCTATCGTAAAAATGTTTTAACCAAAGCTCTTAATATTTTGTTAATTTCACATGTGCTGGCTAGATTTTTTGACTCTAAGTGACACATCCAAGGGAAAAATCCAGGCATGCCAAAGATAGAGTTTTCCAAGAAACATAAAACATTTCTTAGCTCACTTAAACTTTATATTCTTGTCCGTTGCAGATATGAACTTCCAGATTCACATCCTCTCCTGGTAGGGGTAAGTTATCTTCTAATTACACAAACATAGATTCAGATATGAGCTAACAAGTTCTGACTATTAGCTGTTTATTGTTGCAGATGGACAAACGAGAACCAGATGATCCAAGCCCATACCTTCTAGCAATATGGAAACCAGGTAAGCAGAAAAAAAAATTACATGAATGGAAGATAAAACTTGTAGCATTGTCCGTACCTATGCCATAAAACAGAATAATGATTTGTTGAAAGCACTCAATTGCAATTTCAATTTCTAGTAGTATATCCGCACAGAGGAATACGATTAAAAAAAAAATTGTTTTTGTGCTGATTCAATGCCAGGCAAAATTTAGGGATTTTGCAAATAAATTACTTTTGGTTTTTTTTCCTCCTAGGAGAAACAGCAGATTCATTCGAGCTAGAGGGAAAAAGCTGTGAATCTCGGGATACAGACAGACTATGCAACGGAGAGACATGTTTTTCATGCAATAGCATCAAAGAAGCCAATTCACAAACAGTTAGAGGAACAATTTTGGTAAAGCTTAATGTTTTATAATAATTTTTTTTATAAGAAACAAAACATATCAATAAACGATAATACAAAGAGACGTGATAAAAAGAGATCTTCCTTTACAATACTCCTAGGGACTTAGCAAGAAATAATTTCTCTTCAATTGGAGAGAATTACATTAAAAGGATGTTTCATAAAAATGTGAAAACCAGAGATATGAAAAAAAAATATCTATGTTTTCTGTATTGCTGATGTCTGCTCTATAAATCCAGGTACCTTGTAGAACTGCAATGAGAGGGAGCTTTCCTCTTAATGGGACCTACTTTCAAGTCAACGAGGTACTCCTGTTTTTCCATTGACTAAACACACGATGGGACCATTGCTCCTTTCTGTTTAAAGGATTGAAACTAGCAAATCCTTCCCGCTGCCAATTTAAAAAATAACTTACCATTATCATTAGAAAAACTTTAGGCTTTTTGCTGCCAAAATTTTGCTATTTGAAATTTAGATATAATGAGGTATATTACTTCGCAGGTGTTTGCAGATCATGAATCTAGTCACAAACCTATAGCCGTTCCAAGAGTATGGATTTGGAATTTGCCAAGAAGAACAGTATATTTTGGAACATCAGTAACCACAATATTCAAGGGTAAGAGAAACCTTAAAGTTCACTTTTTGAATGACACTTACCTGTTACCTTTATGATAAAAAGATCTAATGGACAAATATATATAACTATAGGCCTTTCGACAGAAGGAATTCAATACTGCTTTTGGAGAGGTATGTATAACACCTTCAAATATCCAAAGTTCCAAGTACAGATATTTGTTTTCACCATATAACCAGAACCAAGAAGTTGTCCTATTCCCAAATAATCAGCTAACAAACTCAACTCGGACTTTGTCCTCTTGGACTGTAAATGATATTATATGGTACTAGAACCATTCCTATAAAGTAAAGAAACTATACAAACAAACGTTGTATGCTGATGCCCTAAAACCTCATTCACAATATCCAGAAAGGTAATTAAAATCAAACATTTGCACAAATTTTGCAGGATTTGTTTGTGTCAGGGGCTTTGATCAGAAAACTCGAGCACCTCGACCACTGAGTGCAAGATTGCACTTTCCAGCAAGCAAGCTGACCAAGGCCAAAAGTGAGAATAAAAAATAGAGTTGTAGTGCAATTTGTCGCCTACGGATGACAAACCACGGGATGACAAAGAACAAGTCGACTGAGAAGAGTACTGACTAACTCATTGTTGTACATTTAATTATTCTTTGGTTAGAATAAGATAAGTTGACCACATGTTGGCACGGCTATAAAAAAAATCAAATGAAAGATTCAGCTCCCTGTTAAGAGAGATGTAACAATTGAAATTCTTATTAATGCATGCTCGAAAAAGAGCCATTCTTCAAAGTTAGTATCTCTTTTCTTACCCCTTTCTAATCCTCAAAATAATCAGCATTTACAAATAAAATCTGGTAATTGGATACATAATGAGATCGTAAGAAGACTAATCATGGTAAATTGAAGTAACATGTTATCGCCTATAGAAACAGCATGGCGTTCTCACCATTGCAAGCACTTAACAATCGTAGTAAAAAAAAAATGAATTACTCTAACCTCCTTTGTCCAACGTACGTGGTTATTTTGCTCAAGCTACTGACGTAAAACAAGATAGTTGTTTAAATTTTCATGTTATTTTAATTTTATCTTTTATTTAGGCTATATGTATAAGGTCCTAAGTTGTTGTTTGTGTTTTGTTTTGTCTAAGAGTCTAATGGACCTTAATCATAAAGCTTAGTTGTTACTTAATAATTGTCCAAGCATGATATGAGGTTTTAGCCCATTAAGTTTGTAAGCCCAAGTTGGAGTCTACAAATAGCTCTATTGGTTGTCATTTCTAAACAATTTTTGGAAAACTCCTTGTAGAGAGCTTCTACTTCCTTCTTGGTGGACTCCATGAAGAACCACAAGGTTACTCGGTGAACCAATCCGAGCAAGCAATATAGCCCTCGTTCATCATTGTGGTACCTATCAAAGATGAGTGTTGGCTGGTCTTCAAGTGTTGGTGAGTAATTGGATCCATCTTCACTCCGGTGGTCCCTATCCAGCCATGAAGTTGGAGAAATCGTTTCATTGAAATCGAGTTGGCGTGTTCTTTGAAGAAGAACATTTGAAGTCCTTGGTGCAAGTCATAGCATCAAGGATCCATCTCATTCCATTTTACGCCCCTTCATGTCACACTTTTACACATCACACTTATTCATGTCATACCCTTTCACTTTGGCCTTCCACCTAGCTTACCTTATCCATTCCTATGGGTCTTCCATATTTTCCTTCATAACTTTCTAATAGCCCAGTATAAGCCTACCTAGTCCAGTCCAATTCCCAAAGATTACAACCCTTCATGACATTAATCACTCCAATAGTCACACCTCTTGATTCTTGGATAGTTTTAATAACTCTTCACTCACGCCATTCATCTTCAAACATATCCTCTCTATCCCTTCTATAAATATGTCTCTCCCCCACTTCTTTGTTTTTATATCAGCTATTGTGGCCAAATTAACTGTAGACGCTTAAGCATGTTATACCTACTTACAGAACTAATGAATTATAGCACGTGCATCATGCCTAATATGAGCATTCTACGCGAATATTGAAGTATGTCCGTAGGGAAAGAAAAGTGAGCATTAAACATTTTGAAAGGAGATGCTCTGCTTTTGTTCTGCCTCAAAAAAATTAAAAAGGGAAAGACAATTCACTGAATTACCTTCTCTAATAACAATTTAGAAAAAAAAATCCTAGAAGTCAATATGAAACAAGGATCAAACCAGAAAATATTCAAAGATATAACTGCTATATAAGCTCCTATTTAGAGTACAAACCTAAATGTAGTGATCAACAGCTACTAAAAAAGTTTCACGGGAAAGAATAAAAAAAAACAAGAGAACTTTCGATTAGAAGTTCCTAAATAGACCAGATCAAAATAACACAAACAATTTCTTAGAATTACCATCGATTTGAAGCATCTGCTGAGATTCTAAATCAGAAGTGAAGACATTGAGCGAAGCAAGATAAAACGCATGAAATGAACAAAAGAACATGGCGCTTGAAAAAAAAAAAAAACATCTCCATAATTATATTGAAATGCACTCCTGCAATTAAATTGAAATACATGTAGTGCGTCATTCAGTAAACGAAATGCCAATATAAATTATGATAAAGGCACGGTTAAATTTATTCTAAGCTCAAAATATTTCATCTAATTTTTTTCATATGTAGGGAATCAAACAAAGAAAAAGAGCAAGTAAAAAGGAGATAACAAAAAAAATACGAGAGGGAACAAAATAAGAACACGAGAGCCGAACCTTCATTACCGCAAGACGAATTTTCAAAGCCTTCAACTGTATTCGACCTCTACAACGAACGGAGAAAGAGATAGAGAGAGGCGCGATTAAAGTTGCCGGGAGAAAAAGGTTTGAAGCTGTTAAGGATTGGCGCTCTTTTATAAATACGTTTCGCGCCTCTCGCTCTCCCTGCTAAACCAGGGAGTAAGAGTGAACCGGATCTTTTATTTTAATTAATATCTTAAGTAAGACATTATCAATTTAATTAATATTTATGTATCTATTTTAGAAATGAACATATAAGGTAATAATAATAAATTAAATTTTTACAACTTAAGTGACTCTATAGTCCGTACACAACTCTCGCTGAGTTAGCTTCAGATTCAAGTGATAAATTAGTCTACCATAATTTTCTCCTCTGTTCTGAACCGATATCTCTCTGCTCTCTTCTGCTTCCGCCGCCTTAATATTGCCCCAGCAACTGTTGCCTGTCTTGCTCGTCTCTTTCAGACTCCCTGGCAGAGTGGCAGCGCCTCTGCTTGCCTCCACCTCGCTCTGTCTCTCTCATAGCTCGTCGCTTATCTTCATTGGCCATGCATATTTCATTGTAATTAATAACGTTTGCTGTCTTTTTGTTTTATGATAGAGGAAATTATTTGTTCAGTCACTGGGAAAGCTTGGTCATTGGAAGAATAATAATAGCCTAGGGCTGCGAAAAATTATTTAATTGATACACTTGAGCTAATTTTTTTCTACAATTTTTTCATGTATGTTTCTGGGTGTTTTGTTTACAAATTATATTGGCTAAGTTTGTGGATCTTCCCTTCACCTTGATAATTTTTCTTCTTTTTTTTTCTTGGCTTTGTTAGTGGAATGGGTGCAAAGGCAAACAAACTAATGAAGAAGAATTTGAGTAAGGTTACTTCGCAACTTTCAGTTTTGGAGGGTAAAAAGGAATCTGCCGATTTTTTGGTATGCTTGTCTTAGCTTTACTCTCAATCAGCTATTCTAATTGCCTCATTCACCTGTGATATAATCTCAAATCTCTGTGTCTCTCATTCAGCCATTGGAAGGTGGTCCTGGGAGAAAACTTCCCGTTCAAAAGCCACTGGAAAATACTGCTACAGTTGTCTACGTTGGCAGGATACCACATGGTTTTTATGAAAAAGAAATGGAAGGTATAGTTTCATGTAATCTTATTACCTAATATCTTCACAATTACCTTTTTTTATGTTTTTAGTTACAATAGTTAAGTTATAATTATAATTCAGTTGAAATCTAAACATATCTAAATACAAAATTAGAGAATGATCTCAGTGTTTAGAACTTCACTTTCTCTCACATTAGACCATCTCTCTATTATTTTAATCATTTTTTACCTGTTAAATCGTTGTTATTTATTCATCTCTTTATAAATTAATTATATGGCGCCTACCTGCTTTATGCCGACTAATTGTTTTTGCAGGTTTCTTTAGTCAATTTGGAGAGGTCAGAAGATTAAGGATAGCACGAAATAAAAAGGTCTGAACTATTATTGTCTGGTGAATCTGTTTTTTCTTTTTCTTCAATTGGTAGAGACATTTTTATATCCTAGAATTTTGCATGAAAAATGGTACTCATTTCGTTAATAGTTGTGCTTAAAATTTCTCCCTATTATTGATTATCTTTGTCTTTTCCCGTTCTTATTGATTCTCTATACTTGTTTGCTTTGCTTTGCAGACTGGAAAATCAAAGCATTTCGGTTTCATTGAATTTGGATCTCCTGAGGTTTTTTTAGTGAAAACACTTTTTATTTTAAGACTTGCGCCAAGTTGATGAAGTTTCCTCGTCAAATTTACTCGTTAACATTGGTTTTTGTTAGTGCAGGTGGCAAAAATTGTAGCTGACTCTATGCATAATTATTTGCTCTACGAACACATTTTGAAAATCCATTTAATTCCCCCAGAGCACGTTCATCCAAAATTGTAAGCAGGAAATTATTTTCTGAAGAATTTTACTTTTATGGCCCGGCCTTGTTAGATTTCATACAACTTAATTCATTTGTTCTAACTCGTCAAATTGTGGTTTAGCATTCCAACATTAGATTCATCAATTTTATAAGTTAAAATTTCAAGTTTTGTATTTATAATCTGTGCACGGTATTGTTCACTTTGTCAAAGGGCTTTTTCAACTGTAATGATGCAAGAGTTTTACCTGAATCCCAAATTCCTAAAATTGTTTAATGCTTACGTAGTCAACTATTGGTTTTGTGTTTGGTTGCTATTGGACAAAGTGAATTATGCTATTGACAAGGAATATAACTTATACATTATTTTAAGTTTCTCACTTCTCTCTCGTGTTTTGTTCTGTATCAGGTGGAAAGGATTCAATTATCGATTTAAACCATTGAATTGGGTCCAAATTGAGCGAAAAAATCATAACAAGGTATCTAACTAGAATAAAAAGCTTTACGCTTGGATAACCGAAATTGTACTTATTCAAAATTTTCAAATCTTCTGTCATGATTCAGGACAGAACTCTGGAAGAGCACAAGAAGTTGCTGGAGAGGATTGTGAAGCGAGATCAAATTAAACGGAAGAGGATAAAGGCTGCTGATATTGACTATGAGTGCCCAGAAATTGTAAGAAATACCTTTTTCCATAATTTTTATTTTATTATACTCGGTAATAATGCTCTTATGGTTTGCATAAATAGTTCCTTTTTCTGTATTCCTTGATATATTTATATCCTCAAGTCCATTGGATTATCAAAATGCAATTTAGTTGGAAATTTTTCATATTACGAAGCGAACCTTTTACAAACACCTAGGGATGCATGCTTATACTAATACTTGAAAAAAAGCTCTGACAGTTCACCGAGATAATAAACTGTATAATTTTCGCGCGTGTTGTGTAAAAGAGGCTTAATGAGCCACAAATTTAGTGGGGGTTGGCGACATTGTGCTGTACAATACAGCAACAAGTGGTTTGATTCCTAGTTTATTGTTACCTTAGAAACCAATAATGAGGTGTTGCACAGAGTCAGATATTAGTTAATATTCGATGTGTTGTTATAATTATTTTGTTGTGGTTCCTTTATTTCCCTTTTCTTGCATCCCTTTTAAACTTGAGAAAACTACTCAGCCATTTATTTATTTGTGGAAGTGATTGGAATTTAAGTTTGTCTTGAAGTAAGTGCTCATGAGATTTTGCAGGTGGGAAGCGCCCAGCCAGCTCCAAAGAAGATCAAATTTGACGAAGATTGAGTATTCCACATTTGTGGCCTTTCCATGATTAAACGTAGCCATGAAGACCTATAGCCCCTTGTATCAAAATCTTGTCAGAGCCCCATTGTGACTTTTTTCCCCCCAACTGTATTTGAACTATACTATTTTACTCGGTTTAGAAGCATGTGCGAAAGAGATGCCAAGTGTACCAGTTTTAATTGATTTTATGATTACATTTATATAAAATAAATAAATTACATGAAAGAGCAAGACAAAGGGTACAACTTTTGAAGTGATTATATGATGAATTATTGTTAATCAGAGTCGCACTCGGTCTTTAATTTATTGGATGAAATACTTACATCAAGTTGCAAAAAAATAATAAAACAATTTGGAAGAAAAGTAAATATTCTAAAAAAAAAAAAATCAAAGCAGTCAAAAATTGAATGAATCTCTTTATGATATGCACCAAAGTTTGAACATTGAAGAAAAAATGTGAAATTACTTCTTCCCACCGCCGGTGGTCTTCTTCCCACCGTCGCCCCCACTTTTTTCATCATCTAAACCGATTTCCACCGTCTTTACTTTGAATCTCTCCAACTTCAACTGTTCGCCGCCGCCGATGTCTCTCGACAACTCTCGTGGGGATCCAATGCTTGAACTCTTTCTCATCATCCCACCACCTTTCAATTTTCCATTTGCTTTTCCCTTTTCTGACTTTTGGATTTTCCAGATGTTGTCTAACTTGTGGTTGGTAGAATTCTTTACCTTGAACTTCTTGATTGTCTCCACATGTTCCTCGGGCATCTTGGGAAAGATTTTTGAGAACAATTCGCGATTTTGCCCGAGCAGCTCGTCGAAGAATTCCAGCAACTCTATTAGTCGTGGATCGACTGGCTTTCCATCCTCCGATTGATCTTTCTCATCTTTCTGATTGCATTTGCTTTTTGCCTCGTCCATCTCGAACTCCCGCTCCAAACGCGAAGTCGCAGGATTTGGAGATGCATCTAAAGAAGAAATCTCTCTTCTCTGCTTGTTTTGGTGGTTTCCCATCCCAGAAAATGCTCAAAAGAAAACTCTAAGAGTATTGGAAAAAAAAAAAAACTCAAGGATTGAAGATTGTAGAAATTAGGTTGGGTCTGTGCCTGTGGACTTGTATTTATAGTTGTTAGAAATTGGACAACCATGTTTATTGAGTAATCCACTGAAACATCCATGGTATCTTCAGACAATAACTTGGTCAATTAAATTTAGACAACTCGGCATAATAAAGAAACAGCCTGTAATGGTAGTAGAGTCGTGACAAACAAATCATTGAACAACCCTCGAAATTAAAAAGCTTATAATATTGCTGTTTTGTTTCATAGAATGCTCACAGGCAGTCATTGTAAAAACACCCTTTTGTTCTAGCGGAAGTGGGTCAAAGTCTTCATTATTGAGCAATAATTCAACATTCTCAAAATACAAAATTATAATCAATTTAGCAAATTAATTTGTTTTATTTTATGTTATACTAATGTTAATGATTGTACAGCAATAATGTACAATAACGTATACTTGCATTTTTAAATTAATTCGGTGTTTTTATACTTATTTAATTCATATGACTTTATTTTAATTTATATGATTTAAATATTGTATAATAAATAATAATTAATAAATTTTTGAAAGAACACCAAAATGATATTGGCCAAATCATACAATAAAAATACTTTAGATTGGCGTAAGAGATTAGATCTGTTTATGGCTTTCTTAACGCATCTAAATTAATCTTTTAAAAATGAAGACGTGTTAATAATAAAATAATCTGAATAATTAGGCGTATTTTCACGGCTCGATCCAGGCAAGTCAGCCTTCGCCGGGCCGGGTTTATTTTGGCTAGCAGGGCCCGGAAACCCTTCCGTTAAAATTAGTTGGCATCACCTATCACCCACCGGTAAATTTTGGTTTTACTTTGTTTTGTAGAATTTGGAGAGAGATTGAATTCGAGCAGGGAGATCGATCGGAATTTGGAGTTGGATTTCAATCTCTCCTGCGAAGTCATTTCTCTCCGATTTGTTTACTTGATCAGCTTCATATAATTGAAACAAAGAGACTATCTATGGAAATTGGGGAATCGGTGGCTTAGATTACTAAGAAAATGCATTTCTGGGTTCGAGCTTCTCCCTCTGATTTTAGCGGAACTCTTCCACAGCCGCGCAGGCAAATAACTTTCTCTCTTCCTCATGCGTTTCTCTTTTGATCTTTTTCTTCGTTTTTTTTGGGTTAAATTTCACTATTTGGAGTTTCAGTGGGCACTCTGCGGTTTCTATTGGCAAATCGAAGGTCGTCTTTTTTGGTGGCCTTGTCGACAAAACATTTCTTAGTGATATAGCTGTCTACGATACTGGTAATCTTTGTTTCTGAGTTGCTAGCTTTGATGTTGATTTTCCCGGGCTTTAGTTAAACTATATATTTCTGCTTCGCTTTCATCCGGGATTTCGTTCATGTACTTCTAATCATCTCTTCTTTTACTGTTCATATCGTTGATTCATTCTGATTTTTTGTACTTGATATGATTTGCGCGAGCAGTGGTCAAAGTTGACATTAATTGAGGGGAACCACTAACGATGTTTTTGTTTATCGAGATGCAAATTTTGTGATTTTAGTCGAATATGGATTAAGTTAGCATTGAAGTATCGTATAAAGTGGCCTTCTTTTTCTGATTTTATCATTTCTTTTTTGAGTTCAGCCTTGAATGATTTCAGTATCGAAATTCAGGCAAGAAGAATCAAATTTTGATTGCCATTGGCTTTTATGGGTTAAGTTAGTAAACAAGATCTTATTGGTTACTTTTAGAATTGAATGTTGATTGCCATCGGGTTTTATGGGTTTAGGTAGTAGACAAGATCTTATTGGTTAGTTTTAGAATAGACTTTCCTAGATGGTTTTTATACAACCACCTAGCTGCATGATACTATGGGTTTCATTGAAATCCATGTCTATACTTCCCTTGTTTATTGTCCTTTATCCATTAAATCTGGAATTAGATGGCGAATAAAAAAATCTAGAGTTGTCAATAATCATTTTATAGTTAGGTGCATGTTAGTGATTTTATGATGCAACCGTCATGCAAAGGAAGAATTTGTTTGGTGAATTTTACAGTAGAAGGTAAAATATTGTTACTGGTGTTCAGTGGTGGGAGAAGTTAGTTTATTAGAGGAAGTTAGTGAATAGTTATAAGGGAGGAAATTGTGTAAGGGGAGGTATTTAACTGTTATGTTGAAACTGTTTCTGTATAATTTTAGTCTTGTGGACAGGTTCTTACAAGTCTGTGGCTGTTACTGGACTTGTGCTTACTTCTATGTTCAGTTGGAATCTAGTGTGTTGGTTGTACTTGATGTTTGCATGAAAATCATTAAGTGAGGAGTTCGAGGAACAAAAAATATTTTTAGTACAACATTTTCTTAGTGTTGCATAGGGTTGTGTGATGCTACCATGAAGTTTTCAGTGAGATTCACAGCAGTTATCTTTATAGTAATAATCATGCTAGCACACGTTTTGACTAAAGACGAAGACTAGTGACGAAGGAGTACATATTAAGACTTGAGTTTGATGGTATCAGAATATGAAGATAGTACAATTTATATAATTCTGCATCTTTATTACTATTAATTTAGAAATATGTAATTGTGACACTAAAACAAGGTCTTAATAGAGATTATTTGAAGACATCCCTTGAATTAGACTTCAAAGTGATATATAAGTTGTTAGTGTAGGATCGAATAAACCCAGGGGTGGAGGGTGAATTAAGTTATTAAATTTTTTCGTGATTAATAACTAGATTAGATTGCTACTACAAAATATTTGTATTTCTCTTTAAATTGATATTTCTAAAGCTAATATCAAGATCAAACCGCAATAATAAAAGAGAAAGGAAAAAAAGTACAAATTAATTTTTTAATGCAGTTTAGCCAACTTATTAACGCTCGCTCTTCGAGGCTCCTCCTTGAAAATTTCTTTCTAACTAAAGCCCCCAGTTTGAAATCGATTGATCTTCCAGGCTTAAGTCAAAGCCTTTATAGTGACTCTTCACAGGAATCACCCTTTACATGTTCACAGTTTTACATGAATGAATGTTTGATGGGTACCAAACAATTTCACACTCTTCAATAATCAAAATCTCAAGTTAAGCTTGGAAGAGTGTGACACAAGCTGAAAGAACAGTAATCTCAAATGAAAATGACATCTCTTCGTTATGAATTTTTGGTTCGTTGTACTGCACAATGAACCTTGCCTCTACATATAGATTCCTTCAGAAAAACGGGGTATCCATTGACCACCCAATGCTTTCGGTTGAGTGGTGCATGACTTTTGTGGATTTTTTAAATATGTTGAATATCTCAGTATACCTCTTGGTAGATCGCACCGGTCGACCCCTTAAGAGACTGATCGACCCTTTGAGCTCTTAGCTTTTTGAAATAATTCTCCAAGTTGCCTTGAAGACCGCATGGGTTCAGCTCTATAACTTGTTTGGTAGACCGCGCCCGTCGATCCTTTAAGAGACTCATTGACCCTTTTAGCTCTTGGGTTTTTTAGACAAATCTTCCAGTTTGGCTTGAAGACTACATGGGTCAACCCTTCATTGGACCAGTCGACCCTTTGAGATTTTGGGAATTCTTTTTAACATTAAACCGGTTGACTCCTTGACATTCCGATCAACCTCATAAGCTATCGGGTTTTTTAGCACTTTCTTCACAAATTTTGACATGCATATCTTCTTTAATTTTCATCAAGCAAGTCCTATGAACTTTGACATTAAAAGAGAGGACTTAAACATATACGGTATCATAACCAAATGCCCATCTTCAAAGGTATTTTAAATTAGGTATATTCGAAATTAATATTCACATTATTAAGCGATTAACAACTACAATTAGTTAATCAATTTTGCATGCTAATCATTAAAACATATAAATTTAATTCTTTAGGAGATAACAGTTAGACACTCTATTTTTATTTGAGCTGCATGCATAGGTGTGCTTACTCACCCGCACACACAATAGAAGTTTATAAGTTTTGAGAAGGTTATTAGTATGTTAATTTGATTGTTTCAGAAAACAAATTATGGTATCGGCCAGAATGCACCGGCAGTGGCTCTAATGAACAAGTGGGTCCTAATGCTCGGGCATTTCACATTGCCGTTGCAATTGATTGCCATATGTTCATTTTTGGTGGGCGCTATGGTAGTCAAAGGTATGTTCATGATCAATATTCAATTAAATGAACTTCATATTCTATCCTTTATTCATTCCATATAATTCTTTTGATGATGGTTGGATGTCTAGGTTAGGAGACTTCTGGGTCCTAGACACGGGTGAGGATATATCAATATGGTGCTTTAAACAGGAAAACTATTATAAAATTGTGCATTTTGTATTTTTGATTATCTTGTTTTTGTGCTTCTTTGTCTCTTTTACAGTCCTTTAAGGCACTAATTGGAACCTTTATGTCTTAAAGATATATGGCAATGGTCAGAGCTGACCAGTTTTGGTGACTTACCTTCACCACGAGACTTTGCCGCAGCTTCATCTATTGGAAACCGGAAAATTGTCATGTGAGTTTTGGTCAAATGTAATCTTTATCACCTGTTTCTGAATCTTTCTACAGGTTAACTTATTGTTCGATGCTATTGTGCATAGGTATGGTGGTTGGGATGGTAAAAAGTGGATGTCAGATGTCTATGTCCTGGACACAAGTAACTTTGCGGTCTTCTTCTTTTATAATATATTAATGAGGTCCTTATTTCATATAATTTTTTTTTACCATTACTTCATCATGGGATCTCGTTTTTTGAACAGTATCACTTGAATGGACAGAACTAGCAGTTTCTGGTTCCTTGCCTCCTCCAAGATGTGGCCATACAGCTACCATGGTTGAGAAACGGATGCTTATCTATGGTGGCAGAGGTGAAATTGGAAAGTTTCCTTTTTCATGAAATGACGTGACAAATTCTGTTGGCATTTTAAGCATTTCGATTACAGAGACCTTTTTCTTCTTTATGAGCTTACTTTCACACATTGATTCTATTCCTAAATAAAACTAGTGATGTCGTGAATTGGCTTTCATCTGACATGATTAGCTTTTTGACTTGGTAGGAGGTGGCGGGCCTATCATGTCTGATTTATGGGCCTTGAAGGGACTTATTGAAGTAAGTCAGTGGGTCAATGGATGCAATTTACTATTTCTGACTATACTTCTTTCCTCTTTGATGAAATGTAATAGGTCTATTTGCTCTCTGTAACACTTTTTTGATAATACTTCTTCTTTCTACTGGTAAATGTGAACTTTTCCATGTCATGGATAACTTATTTTGCAGAATATTTATGGCATCTCTTGTCTGAATCTATCAATAATTATACTCGTAGTTAAAATAATTATAGTAGACATGTTTAAAGATTTCCGACATGGTATATTTATCTTCTCATAATTGGTGGTAATCATTTAAGTAAATCTATTTCAGAACTACATAAAAAATATTGTTCATTGTGTCTACTTTGCTTTTGTTTCAGTGGGTAACCCATTTTTCCATACTGAAAGGTGTGGGTCTATTCTTATATTTAACTTGTTTTATTTTCCTGTGGGGT
Organism: Begonia masoniana; assembly: GCA_022432975.1. Lineage (NCBI taxonomy): Eukaryota > Viridiplantae > Streptophyta > Magnoliopsida > Cucurbitales > Begoniaceae > Begonia > Begonia masoniana. The sequence goes on from CM039504.1 coordinate 2,870,891, forward strand.
CTGCTTTATAATTAATGAATCTCTTTTGTTAGCTGTTTGATAGAATAGCTTGTTTTTTTATTTACGAGGCTATCTATTGCAAGTTTGTAAACTAACTTGATTTTGCCACTGTGGGCTCGAAGGAAGAGAATGAAACCCCAGGATGGACGCAGTTGAAGCTTCCAGGTCAAGCTCCGTCGCCTCGTTGTGGACACACAGTTACATCTGGAGGACATTATGTAATGGCATCTCTAGAACTCTTTCTGTTCTACGCAATAATTTTTGTTCTTTAATCTGTTCATTTGTCCTTGTTGTTTCTTTTCCCTATGAAAAGGAAAAATGATAATCTTGGCCATTTGTTTCCAAACTTCCTATTATGAATGATGATGATGGTATATTCATAATAATGAATACAGAAAAACAAAAACAAAAACAGTTGCACCATTCTTAATTACAAGTCTAAAAAAGACATGATAATATTTTTTTTCTTTCTAATAAATCTTTTTCTGGTTCGTTGTACTGCACAATGAACCCTTGCTCTACATATAGATTCCTTCAGAAAAACGGGTATCCATTGACCACCCAATGCTTTCGGTTGAGTGGTGCATGACTTTTGTGGATTTTTTTAAATATGTGAATATCTCAATATACCTCTTGGTAGATCGCACCGGTCGACCCCTTAAGAGACTGATCGACCCTTTGAGCTCTTAGCTTTTTGAAATAATTCTCCAAGTGCCTTGAAGACCGCATGGGTTCAGCTCTATAACTTGTTTGGTAGACCGCGCCCGTCGATCCTTTAAGAGACTCATTGACCCTTTTAGCTCTTGGGTTTTTTAGACAAATCTTCCAGTTTGGCTTGAAGACTACATGGGTCAACCCTTCATTGGACCAGTCGACCCTTTTAGATTTTGGGAATTCTTTTTAACATTAAACCGGTTAACTCCTTGACATTCCGATCAACCTCATAAGCTATCGGGTTTTTTAGCACTTTCTTCACAAATTTTGACATGCATATCTTCTTTAATTTTCATCAAGCAAGTCCTATGAACTTTGACATTAAAAGAGAGGACTTAAACATATACGTTATCACAACCAAGTGCCCATCTTCAAAGGTATTTTAAATTAGGTATATTCGAAATTTATATTCACATTATTAAGCGATGAACAACTATAATTAGTTAATCAATTTTGCTTGCTAATCATTAAAACAAATAAATTTAATTATTTAGGAGCTAACAGTTAGACACTCCATTTTTATTTGAGCTGCATGCATAGGTGTGCTCACTCACCTTCACACACAATAGAAGTTTATAAGTTTTGAGAAGGTTATTAATATGTTAATTTGATTGTTTCAGAAAACAAATTATGGTATAGGCCAGAATGCACCGGCAGTGGCTCTAATGAACAAGTGGGTCCTAATGCTCGGGCATTTCACATTGCCGTTGCAATTGATTGCCATATGTTCATTTTTGGTGGGCGCTATGGTAGTCAAAGGTATGTTCATGACCAATATTCAATTAAATGAACTTCATATTCTATCCTTTATTCATTCCATATAATTCTCTTGATGATGGTTGGATGTCTAGGTTAGGAGACTTCTGGGTCCTAGACACGGGTGAGGATATATCAATATGGTGCTTTAAACAGGCAAACTATTATAAAATTGTGCATTTTGTATTTTTGATTATCTTGTTTTTGTGCTTCTTTGTCTCTTTTACAGTCCTTTAAGGCACTAATTGGAACCTTTATGTCTTAAAGATATATGGCAATGGTCAGAGCTGACCAGTTTTGGTGACTTACCTTCACCACGAGACTTTGCCGCAGCTTCATCTATTGGAAACCGGAAAATTGTCATGTGAGTTTTGGTCAAATGTAATCTTTATCACCTGTTTCTGAATCTTTCTACAGGTTAACTTATTGTTCGATGCTATTGTGCATAGGTATGGTGGTTGGGATGGTAAAAAGTGGATGTCAGATGTCTATGTCCTGGACACAAGTAACTTTGCGGTCTTCTTCTTTTATAATATATTAATGAGGTCTTTATTTCATATAATTTTTTTTTTACCATTACTTCATCATGGGATCTCGTTTTTTGAACAGTATCACTTGAATGGACAGAACTAGCAGTTTCTGGTTCCTTGCCTCCTCCAAGATGTGGCCATACAGCTACCATGGTTGAGAAACGGATGCTTATCTATGGTGGCAGAGGTGGAATTGGAAAGTTTCCTTTTTCATGAAATGACGTGACAAATTCTGTTGGCATTTTAAGCATTTCCATTGCAGAGACCTTTTTCTTCTTTATGAGCTTACTTTCACACATTGATTCTATTCTGAAATAAAACTAGTAATTTCGTGAATTGGCTTTCATCTGACATGATTAGCTTTTTGACTTGGTAGGAGGTGGCGGGCCTATCATGTCTGATTTATGGGCCTTGAAGGGACTTATTGAAGTAAGTCGGTGGGTTAATGGATGCAATTTAATATTTCTGACTATACTTCTTTCCTCTTTGATGAAATGTAATAGGTCTATTTGCTCTCTGTAACACTTTTTTGATAATACTTCTTCTTTCTACTGGTAAATGTGAACTTTTCCATGTCATGGATAACTTATGTTGCAGAATATTTATGGCATCTCTTGTCTGAATCTATCAATAATTATGCTCGTAGTTAAAATAATTATAGTAGACATGTTTAAAGATTTCCGACATGGTATATTTATCTTCTCATAATTGGTGGTAATCATTTAAGTAAATCTATTTCAGAACTACATAAAAAATATTGTTCATTGTGTCTACTTTGCTTTTGTTTCAGTGGGTAACCCATTTTTCCATACTGAAAGGTGTGGGTCTATTCTTATATTTAACTTGTTTTATTTTTCCTGTGGGGTCTGCTTTATAATTAATGAATCTCTTTTGTTAGCTGTTTGATAAAATAGCTTGTTTTTTTATTTACGAGGCTATCTATTGCAAGTTTGTAAACTAACTTGATTTTGCCACTGTGGGCTGGAAGGAAGAGAATGAAACCCCAGGATGGACGCAGTTGAAGCTTCCAGGTCAAGCTCCGTCGCCTCGTTGTGGACACACAGTTACATCTGGAGGACATTATGTAATGGCATCTCTAGAACTCTTTCTGTTCTACGCAATAATTTTTGTTCTTTAATCTGTTCATTTGTCCTTGTTGTTTCTTTTCCCTATGAAAAAGAATAATGATAATCTTGGCCATTTGTTTCCAAACTTCCTATTATGAATGGTTGATGATGGTATATTCATAATAATGCATACAGAAAAACAAAAACAAAAACAGTTGCACCATTCTTAATTGCAAGTCTAAAAAAGACGTGATAATATTTTTTTTCTTTTCTAATAAATCTTTTTCTCCTATATTTAGCTATTGCTATTTGGAGGGCATGGTACTGGTGGTTGGCTTAGTCGCTATGACATTTATTACAATGATTGCATTGTCTTGGACAGATGTAAGTCTTTTTCAGTTTCTTATCTCTTGTTTTACAGTTATTATAATAGATCCAATGTCCATCCCGTTGAGTAGTGAATGAGGAGGATAGTTTCGGAAATAAAGATGGTGAGCTGACAAGTTTGTTAATAGTGGTGTTATGTGTGAAGGGAAAGAAAGGCATTACAAAAAAATGGGAAGAAGGATTAGAGAGAGCAGCTTATGAATATTGATGAACTGTTATCCTAGTTTTTAGGGTTTTGCCGAGTGAGTCGCTCGTGGTTGTTCCTGGCCAGTGTTTTGCTGGACCTGTGGCATTCTATTTTTTGTTTTTGTGTGTCGTTTTTGTCGGTTTATTTCAATGAGGTTGTTCCATGTTCATCGCATCACTATGCTCGGTCGCATCAACAACTACTAGAATACCTCACCTTTTCTTTCTTTTGCTTTTATATCAAACTTTATGGTTCACAATGTACTAAGTGAATGTATCTGTGCATGGAAATTACTATTTTAGATGGATCAATTGATAGTTAGAATGAAATTTGAAAAACTTGCATTTAATCTGTCTATTACGTGGGTGCGTTCTGTTGAGAATGAAATAAGAAGGGAAGATTGTTAAAAAGGATGAGATAACATAGTTGGTAGTAATTTTAGTGGGAGGTTACTTGTTGGTAGTAATTTTAGTGGGAGGTTACTTATTGTAGTTGACACAGTTAGTTATATTTAGTGGGAGGTTATTTATTGTAGTGGGGAGGTTATGAACTATATATGAGGCATGTAGTAGGGCAAAAGATTATTGATTATGAAATATTAAATGTTGTTTAGTTTTCTTGACGGATATTAGATTTAGGGTTCTGAATCTATGCTTTTGGATTCGAGATTAGTTTTTGGGTAATTCTGAGTCTTAGGGGTTCGCTATTCATCACGTTTCTATTGCGAGGTAAACTTGTTTTCTCTCTCCCATGATCTCTTTCATTGCCTTTCAATTTTGTCTATTCATGTGATGCTAATTTATACTAATATATAGAGTGAAATGCAATTTGGCCTCCAAATTATGGTGAAAAGGATAATTTTCACCGTAAACTTCGATAATGGTCAAAAACAACCGTAATGTATAGATAATGGACAATTCACTCCTACCATGTCATTTTCCGTTAAAATGACACATTTTCGTCACGTGCCTTATTTTACTACCTGACATGTCTCTCGCTCTCTTTCTCTTTCCTTCTCTCGCTCTCTCTCTCGCTCTCTTCCCACTCTACGATACTGTTTTTCTGGGTTGTTATTGCGGATTAACTAGGACAATCCGCCATTATTTTTGAAGATTCAGCTTGTAGACTCTGAAATACTCGGCAACGACGGGTGCCATGTTCTTGATTTTGAAGCCTCAAATCTTCTTCCTCTGTTTCTCCCTCGTTTTCTCTCCTAAAAATGTTTTGCCCAATTTGCTTTCAGATCTTACGATTCAGAAAATGGAACTCGATGTATCGATTTCATCTAGAAAAAAACTTACCTCTAATTCTTCTTTAGTTTCTTCAGATTCGTTTTTGTCTGATTTTCTTGCTGATATGAACTGGTTCTTCTTCATCTTCGCCTGTTTCTTCTCCCACAGCCCTTTCATAACCTCTAAAACCCCCAAAAATCAGATTTTCGTTCCAAACATTTTCATCTAATCCTAAATTCAATTAAATACAAATCAAACCTTGGGTAGTGATTAGTCAATAAACGTGGGCGAGACGAAGAGTGGGAAGAGAGCGAGGAAATGAGAGAGAAAGAGAGCGAGGGGTATATTAGGTAGTAAAATAGGGCACGTGACGAAAACGTATCACTTTAACGGAAAATGACACGGTAAGGGGTGAATTGCCCATTATCCATACATTACGGTTGTTTTTTGCCATTATCGAAATTTACGGTGAAAATTATCTTTTTCAACATAATTTAGGGGCCAAATTGCACTTTACCCTAATATATAATGATATCTTATGTATATGTCTTCAACTTCTACTTTCATTTTTATTATAATTTATCTTTATACCACTCAGTGTCGGCTCAATGGAAGCGCTTACCTATTGGAAATGAACCGCCTCCTGCTCGAGCGTACCATTCTCTTACTTGTATTGGATCAAATTATTTGTTGTTTGGTGGATTTGATGGGAAAGTGACCTATGGTGACCTATGGTGGTTGGTTCCAGAAGGTACTATAACTTGCATGGTGGGACAACTCAATTGAGTAATTAACTCATAAAGATATTATATAAATTTTTGTGCATCAATTAACTCTTTAGCTGGAGCACTTGAAATCCAAATCCTCGTGTGATATACCTTGTTCTCAATTGCTTTATATGTTTTTTTTATATCGATAAGAGAGTAAGTTAATGAAATAAAAGAAAAGAAGAGGATTGAGCTACCTCAAATGGTTTATATGTGTCTTGCAAAGTACGTATGTTTTATGTGGTTCTCTCACACTATCTTGTGTTTATTTTAAATCTTGGTTCGAATTGCCAACCTTTACATTTGTTGTAGAGGACCCTATGGTAAAGAAGTTAGCTGCATCATCTCCAAACAATGTTCAAGAAAATAAGGATGTGGTATCAGAAACTCCCAGTGTCCAATATGGACTAAAGGTAAAATAATATATGAGAGGCATGGAAGACAATATTTTGACTAGTTATGTTTTTAATTAATTGAGCAACATCAATCTGACGTTAGGTAACGATAAACTAATTCATTACTTGGTAATAATTGAAGATATCTCTATTCAGATCATAATTCTACTCGAGTAAAAACAGTCCATAAGATTTTCTTCTTTTTTTTTTTACTTTCTAAGTTCATGTACTACATTTCTTCTTCCTAACAGGACACACACAGTAAAACATCTGCACTCTCAGAATTGCAATCAAAATTTGGGATTTCAGTTTCACTCACTGGTTCAGGGTCTCCATTTTTAGACGTGATGGCAGACAGGGAGTTTCTTGACCTTGCTTTTACTTTGACCAAGGAAAGAGTTTCTACCAATGAAGTAAATTCACAAAGTCAGGTAGTTGGATGCATTTTGGAAGAATTACTAGCTAGGAGTATTCTTATTCTTTCCGGTTGGAAAGTGATAGCAATTACTCGATGTGTCTTGTTTCTAATGGACGATTGTTTAACAAGAAACTTTAACTGTGCACGTGTGGGGAGTATGTTCAAACTAAGTTTAAAATGTACAAAAGGAATTAATCCACACAAAAAACAAACCACAACACTTGAAAAGCACCTTCAGATTTTGGACCAAGTCTATTGAATTAAAAATAACGGATGTTTTATGATTCTCACTTCATTTTACATTTTGATAAATAAACACGGTAGTTTCTAACCAAGAAAAACAATTTCCATATGACAAAATTCTCTATGGTTAAAGGCAATTCAGGCACTTCGTCAGCACTGGGGGAAGTCTACTCCAAATTCAATTCCAATTAAAGAACTAGGGCCCTTGCTTCGAGATTACCAGCGTCTGATTACCAGTATTTATTTGTAAGTTCTTTTTCCACTCTTTTTGGTCAGTTAACTGATGTGATTACATGAAGAGAAATTTACCTCACAGCCAAATATAAGCTAAAGACATTTTGTCTCCTTTTAAGCCCTTCGCTTCTTGGTACCCATTCTTTTCATTCATTAGAAACTAGATTGTACAGCAGTTGAGTCCAGATCATATCCAACACTCTGTTATTTGTACTTTAATGCATCGGTTCGGTAATTGAATTGGAAATCAAAAGGATCTCTTGAATTTTTATTTGTTAAGAAAATGGACACTTTCGAGTTTGATGAATTTTGTTTATAAATTTATTAGACTGATCATTGATCAATATCCTTATTTTCAATGTCTTCTTGACATGATAATCCAAATGGCAGATCTGATCTGCAATACACTAATAATAGTCTTCTCGGAAAGGATGCTTACCGATTTTATCATCTGAAAGACGTCAATCAGGTATGAATTTCTCAGGTTTTCTTGTAAATTTGGTGTATGTTTAACCTTATGTTGAGGGAGTAAACGACAAAGTTATTTTTTGGGAAGAATAGTGTTTAAGAGAAAGGTGAGATTGTTAGGGTCATGGTAGAGAAAATTTAAATGATTTTTAACGAAGCTTAACAATCTTTTGGGATAGGTAAATAAAAAAAATCATAAAACTCTATTTATTTTCCGTTACCTTTAATTTATCCAGACATTTTCTTGCATCCATGGAAAGGCCTCCACATGATTGAAATGATCTAATTTCTGTAAAGCACGATTAGATAAAAAAAAAAGTAGATTGCTTGGTATGATTTCATGTTTCCTTACAAGTGGATATTGTTAATCAACAACCATCAATTTATGTCTCTGCTGCGATGCTAGAAAAAATAGATTTTGAGTTTAAATTCTTGTCATTTGACTTGGATATTAAATTCAAATGTTTCACATGTAATAACGTTTTCCTACGTTTAAATAAACATTTTTAAGTGATTAGATTAGCCTGAGCTAATGACTTTTGCTATGAACATAAATTGTTGCATATGGATGAAAGTGGAGAGTTTAAATATATCACTACACAGACATTGCAGCCGTCTGGACTTACTTCTTCTGCGTATATAGTTCCTTCTTAATTTGTTTTTTACTTTGCCTTTAGCTTCGAATGGACGATATACCTGAGTTATTGGCAGAGTACAAACAACTTCTTCCCGAAACGTAAATTGTGAAAATGGTAAGTTCTCTTTTTTAATTTACTATCGAGTTTTTTTTTTTTTTTGCTTGGAACTGAATTGACAGGATTGATGTTGTACTTTTTTTGTAGCCTATAAATACTACTATTATTATTATTATTATCATTATTTATATTTTATGGTTTGATTTAGCTGGATTGTTCTTATGTAGCTAGTAGTTAGTGCAGTCTGCAGATGAATTTTAAGTTTATTTTTGAGAATTATCTCCCTCTCTCTCAATAGTAGTCTGTTTTTTTTTTTAATATATAAAAGAGATCGATTTGTTTTCCTCTTCCCTGAATATTATAACGCCACAACAAATAATCCAGAACCTTGACTGGCACAGATTATTGAGATATCAACAAATACAATTGGCACACTAATAAATAAATAAAATTACATGACTTCTTTTTATTGGTGGGATTTCAAAAAAAAAAAAAAAAAAACCTTAGTGTAGAGATTCTAGGATTTTACTCATCTCCTCCAGCTTCTTCAGTCTTGATCTCTCACTCTCCCTTAGCAGCTATTTCACAGAGAAAATTCCAAGGTCAAATTCCCTCCTAACTCATCTTTTGTTGCATCGAAGACTGGTATTGTTGAAAACTGTTTTCTCGATTTTAGAAACAATTTTCTAACAGTGTTCATATCACCAATGACCGTATCGCATTTATTTACTGAAAACAGTTTTTCGTAAACATTGAGTTGAGATAGCTTTTGTGAAACAAAAAGAAGATCAAACGTTTAAGAATGGTATACCTCCATTAATGTGTCGATTAGCTGAGACTTTTCTCTGCTTTTTTCGTTGAATATTTCAATTAAATATTTATATTCCTTTTCCTGTTAACAATTTCCAACATTAAGAGTTAATTAATTACACGTTAATGTTTTGGTAATTTAAAAGAAATTTACAAATTTATGACCTTCTTCTGGCAGCTTTGTCCCAGTGATTTGAGCTCCCTGTTGGCTATATCAATCTTTTTTCTTACATTTGCAACTTCCTTTTTACTTGGATCTGTCATTACTTCAAGCTCCTGTATTTTATTTCTCAAAAATCAGGAAATAACTATACGAATTGTTAATTAATGAAGAGGGGAAGAACGTACTTCCCAAATCTCCGACAATCGTCTCGTCTCTTCTTCGGCACGTCCCAAATGCAGTTCGACTTTCTCTTTCACCTCCATTTTCTTCTTCTGAATCTCTTCTTCTCTTGCTTGGAAGGTGGATACGGCATTTTCTTCCTCCTTTTCATTTTCCTCCATTTCCATTGTCGTTCTTCCACTACTCCCTCCACTCCTCAACGTCATTTTCTGCATCTCTCTCGCTCTCTCTCTGGGTTACCTTCCTTTCTCTTTCCTCCAACTTCTTATCAAACCCACATTCATGTCTACACTACAGATCCTATATATATTCACATCAACTGTGCTATCATGAAAGCTTTGCTTTTGCTTCAAAACTCTCTATCTGTCTCCCTCTTTCTCTCTCTAGGACTTTGCTTGCTCTGGAGAATGTGCGGGTGGGTAAAAGAAATGTAGGGAAGCGACTCTTGACAACTAAGATGCTGTAGTGAACAAGGTTTTGCATTCATAATCCGATAGTCATCGTCATACACGGAGTAGTTGAACTAACAACCTTACAAAAATAGCCTTTTCTTTCTATTCCTCTAGATTGATTGCTTAAGAAAAGCAACTCATTGGGTCAGCCTTTGCTTCAAGCAAGACCATTAATAAATAAATCAAGCGTTATAATTTTATACTCTACGTGATTGTGACCGCACTGAGGCAGTAGTTTTAGACTGCATTGAGTATAAAGAGGACACTAACTACACGTATCATCAGTTATTAGTGGAGCTGATTAATTATTTATCAAATAACCCAGAATGTCATGATTTATATTATGGAAAATGGATATATTAATAGTATATCTATTCATTCATAATTTAAGACGGGAGATAAAGTGTCACATGAAACGTTCACTCTTGTTAAACTAGCATAAATTCAAGCTGCAGAGAGCGCATGAATTTATGAGATTATAAATGGGCTTTTTGGGCCGCTTAGTCAGCATGGGTTATAGGAAGTTCTAAGGCCCATTAAAGGAGGCCCCTCCTGGTCTGAGCTGATGAGCAAGACTTCCAAGCGATCAACGAAAAGCAACGTCGGGAAGAGTTAGGAAAAGAGGAGGGACCAGAGAGAGAGAGAGAGAGAAGAGGATTGGGAAGAGCGAAAAATGATGACCGAAATTATAAATGAAACGCCGAGAGAAAAGTGAATCAGCTGACGAAATGACTTAGCTGCCCCTCCCTTCTCCCTCTTTTTCTTCTTCTTCTTCTTCTTCTTCTTCCTTCTGCGGCGCCAGTTTTGCTGCTGCTAGCTTTTATCCGAGAGACTGTTTTTGAACTTAATAGGCTCCTGGTTTAAGGTTTGTTCTGTGCTTTCCTTGATTTTTTTGGATTTTCTCTTCCAGGTTAATCGCGTTCGCTTTACGTCGTTCTCTTGATTGCATCATTGAGTTACTGTGGAGAATAAAAATAATAGAGGAAGTGAGGATTGTCTTGAGTAATTTTGATGTGAGAATGAGTTCGGAAATGCTTGCTTTGAATGTAGTTTGAATGAGTCCAACCGAGTCCAAGTAGACTCAGTTTACTGGTTTTTTACTCGGATCCGGTTCTTGACCAGTCCACCTACGTTATCGATTTCATTTTTTTGATTCTCTGATGGTTTCCTTTTTTTTCGATTCATAAAGCTACTCTGGTTACTGCATTTTGTACTGAATACGTCTTACTCTTTGTTCAGTGCCTTACTGCCTTTAGTCGCTGGACGAGTGAAGTGCGGCCATTTCATCTGCACTTGATGGAGCAGGTTAGTCATTGACGTGTGTGAAAGCTGCCTGTCTGCGCCCTCGCGCGTGTGCTGTGTTAATCATACTCCGCACGGCTTTTTACGCATTTATATATTTTTAGTTTGCTCTGACTTCTGATGATTGCGAGCTTGTTATAGTACGAGAAAGTTGAGAAGATCGGTGAAGGAACCTATGGCGTCGTTTACAAGGCTCGTGACCGGGTCACAAATGAAACCATTGCATTGAAGAAGATTCGCTTGGAGCAGGAAGACGAGGGAGTACCTAGCACAGCTATACGAGAAATTTCGCTCTTGAAAGAAATGCAACATGGAAACATTGTTAGGTAGACGATCGTCAGAGTACATTCTTAGTACTTAGAGGTGGGCTTGGAGCCCAATGCATTTAGAAGAGTGTTTGTTGCTTTTTTGCCAAGCTAGTCCCCCCCTTTTTTTTTGTCATTTGACGGCCAGAACAGTAAAAAGAATTTTTCCGACTGATTAAAATACTCAGTAGTACTAAGGTGTAGAAACATTATCTTGAAGGAACCTCTCCCTGATTAGTACTTGCAACCTATACTGGTCTGATCTAAAATGTGTTCCGGACATTAAGCTTGATTTTTAGGCCCTGACATTTTGTTATTTTAGAAGTTTTATGCTAGGTTCTTGAAACAATGTTTTTACTAATTTTATGAAGAATATTCAGAATTAAGGATAGAGGATTCTTTCTACAAGCTACATTTTTTTTTTTTTTTTTTTTTTTTGTAATTTGATTTAGCGAACATTCATTCATTTTTTGGTTAAAAGTTCGATATTTGAAAGACTTGTTGTTTTTTGGTTAACAGAATTCTATTTTAATTGAGCAATCTCTTAAGTGCAACTACACTTCAAAGTTTCATGCTCCGTTTTTGTGTAACTCGACTTAAAAACAGTTAGCCTGCTTTGATATTTTTAATATGACTAATATCTTTTTGAGTACATTGGTTATACTTGTTGAGATGAAATCTCTAAATCCCGACAATATTAATTGGAAAAACAATCCAGTATCTTTCTTTCCGTGTCATGCGTGATTTATCAAATGTCATACTCGAAGATATTTTTGAGTTTATTGTTTCCAGACATTGTTGCCGTCAAATCTCTAAGATCAAGAACAAAATAAATTGCTAAGACATTTTCCATCCTAAAATCCTATGCCTCTTCTTATGTGTTTTATGTGATTTAATGGACATCATACCACTAGTGGTGAAAATCTGTATTCATTTTAATTCTCCATACAGTGCTAGTTATGGAATTTGAAGAGCAACTCCGCATTTCTTTTAACACATGAAATTTTAAGTTATTTGATTATCTCTCACAGGTTTGTTGATGAAAACAGGTTTTTACTCATGTTTTCTTAAAATTGAGACAGATATTTAGCATGCTAGATATGGCCATAACCACTTCCTTAATGTTGTTTTAATCTTACTCTTAAATGCTTGCCATGTAAATGCTCATGGCAGATTAGAAACTCGTTTACCAAATTTTGTATTGCTTCATGAATACATATGCTTAATTTTGAAATTTATTGTAGGTCTGAATTATTTGACATCTGTTATGATGTTAACTTCCATTCTCTGATTAAGATACCTCTATAACTGTTAGATTTTGGTTTGTTGACAGGTTACAAGATGTAGTTCACAGTGAAAAGCGGTTGTATCTTGTTTTTGAATACCTGGACTTGGATCTAAAGAAGCACATGGATTCCTCTCCAGAATTTGCCAAGGATCTGCGTCAAATTAAAGTGAGTGATTGTATTTTTTTCTTTTATCTTGTTACTTTTTTTATGTTATTTCTTTCTTTGGATGAGAAATTAGAATAACATATTTAATTTGATAAGTTATGAATAATCACTGGCTGAAATTAACTCAAGTCCATTAATTTGTGCTGACCTTAAGGATTTAATTAATTTTTCTTCTTATGTATATCTTTTCTGGCATAGGTTTTGAGAAAGATTTATTAGTACTGTATCAGTTGCTGCCATCATAATCACCTGGCTTTCCCCGAAATGTTGTTGTATTTTTTTTTGGTCATTAATTCTGTTTGACGCCCTTTTGTTTTACCTGATAATCATCATGTATTTTTATATTTTCAGGTGTTGATTCCTTCACCTGCCCTAGTCTAATACTTATTCTTTGCTCTAAATTAGTAATCTTGACATTGACTACATTTAATGGAAGCTATTATCCAATTTATATTTCTGCAGATGTTCGTTTACCAAATTCTTCGTGGCATTGCTTATTGTCATTCTCACAGAGTACTCCATAGGGATCTGAAACCTCAAAATTTGCTGATAGACCAGCGTACTAACGCTCTAAAGCTTGCTGATTTTGGACTAGCCAGAGCATTTGGTATTCCTGTTAGGACATTTACACATGAGGTGAATTTAATCACATACTGTTTGACTGATTTTTTATTAGATCATTCTTATCACTTACAATTGTTATAAATACCTCGACTATGTATCATTGTTTTAAGAGATTACATGTGAGAGCCCACATTGTAGATTGATATTTGAAACAGACTTGCAAAAGTTAAAGCTACATATGAGAACTTTCAGTTATTAAGCATTGGCAACAATCATTTAGCATAACAGGTTTGTGAAAACTACCCTGAATTAACATCCAGTGACACGATTTCTACTTTATTGAAAAATTAACACATAGATGTTGATAAACTTTCATCTTTTGAATTGTGATATCATACCCTTTCTTCCTAAGTGCTATTGAACTCCTTAAACTGTTGTTATTGAGCAAATAATTGTTTGACTTCATGCAGGTTGTGACGCTTTGGTACAGAGCTCCAGAAATATTGCTTGGATCCCGTCACTACTCCACCCCGGTTGATGTGTGGTCTGTGGGTTGTATATTTGCAGAGATGCTAAACCAACGACCATTATTCCCTGGGGACTCAGAGATTGATGAATTGTTTAAGATATTCAGGTAAATAGCTCCCAAGTAATATCCTTTGCTCTCCACCTCCTTTGCTTAGAACATCTTTGAACTTTTTTGTGACTGAATGGCACTGTTGGTCAACTTTTCTTACTTAGTTCCGTTGAATCATTTATTCTTAGTTGTCTTGCAGTTGTCGTGAATCAGAAGTTTTAGTTGGTAAACCTTTTGGATGGAGGACCAATTATATTTCACTTTTGGTTGTGTACTGTCAAGACATTCTGCGAATTATTCTTTGTTACATGGGAAGAATGGGGAGGAAAATTTGAACTGACTGCTAGCATTCTTCTTTTTCTATAGGCAATAAATTCCACCTTATCATTCTTGCATACGTACTTAGGATATGACAGAGTTCAGATAATATTGTTTTCTCTTAAGGCTCCTTCCATTCAGCAAATTTTAACACTGGGACCTGAGTCGTCAATTCATGGATTCAATTAGGAAAAATAGCTCAGAACTTTATTTGTATTCTTATGTTGTAATACTTGTTTCTCATCTACCTGCTTAACAAAGAGTCCTGGGCACTCCAAACGAGGATACTTGGCCTGGAGTTACTTCTTTGCCTGATTTTAAGTCAGCCTTCCCCAAGTGGCCTTCTAAGGTAATTGCTTTAATTTTCTCTTCAATATCTGAAGCCAGATTCTGGAAGATTGAGTGAAAATTTTAATGAAGCGTTCTTACATTGCAGGACATGGCTTCTGTAGTTCCAAGTCTTGAAGCAACTGGTGTTGATCTTCTTTCTGTAAGTAAAGATAACGACCTTTTATGATATCGTTCTCTATCTTGAGTTTCATATTGTTTGTCACTGATTCATTAATAGTGAAGAGTTCAGCAAAGGTCTGATGCAAATACTACTAATCTTAACAGTCGAAAATAAATTCTGTCTCCCAGCTAATTTCCAACTAGTAAATTTATTTAGTCATCTTGGTCATTCGAGTGGCTGAAACCCCATATTTGATAACCTCTGGTGTTTTATTTTTTTATTTTTATTTTTTTTGTAATTGTTTCAAGTGATTACATCTGTTCTACTAGTGTTTTTGCCTCAAATTTTACACGATCAGAACAAAGTTCATCATTCCCTGATATTTTGAGTTTTTTGAGGAATCGAAATATTGTCCTACTAACCAGTCTTTCGTTTTCTTTCCTTAATTCTATTTCTCTGTCAAACATCAAAAGCAGCTATAATTACTTTTACTAGTTCAAGAGAATCGCTCTAATGTTGCAGAAAATGCTCTGCTTGGATCCCAGCAAACGAGTTACAGCCAGGAGTGCTCTCGAGCATGAATACTTTAAGGACGTCGGATTTGTACCCTGATGTCTTCATCAAATCTTTCCCGGCAAAGAAAGTGTTTATAATATCTTGGTCCAGCATTTTAATGGTTTTGATTGTGTGATAAACGTGTGATTTCTTTATTATGGGTTCCATTTTCTTTTTCTTGTTTCAATTCGTGCACTCAATTCGGTTTGTGTTAATTTGGTTTGAGCAGATACATTGGTGTCAAGTAGAAAGCTTCCTTCTCCCTCAGTTACATTGTCCTAAAGATATATACGTAAGTGACCATTTCTCATATTGGCTTTTGTGGTTAATTGTCCTTGTTTTGCTTGTATATTATGATACTTCAGTTATGTCCTCCTCCTAGTCTTTCTTTCTCGCAATATTTGTGCTGATTTACTTTCTGTTTTTTTGGGGGGTATATAAAGAGAAACACCAAAATTCCATGTTTATATGTTATGTGTAGATTTACGCATCGAATTTTTCGTTTCTTGTGTCTATTTGTGGTGTCGGCTCAACATTGCTTTAGTATGAAAAAAGGAACATGTAGTCAGAAAATTAATCTTTGAATATTGATGTTTTGGCTTTTTTTTTCTCATTTTTTTTTGTCACGTTTCATTTTTTAAATATTTGATTTATTTTCTAGTGTTTATATTTTATTATTAAAAAATAAAAACTAAATCAAGAACAAACAAAAAGAAGGGGTTGTTTTCCTTTGGGAAATTTTATGATTCATGCCCGTGAATCAAAAACTTTGGTGATTCGACATATAACCATTGGTTTCTTAAAAGATATTTGTTAAAAGTTGTGGCTCACTAGCGCACTACGTGGTTGGTCTTTGTCAAAAATTGCATCTTTCTTACATTAAAAGCAAACGTGTACAATATATATATATGTACATGTGTTTATTTAGATGGACAGATAAGTCAGATATGGGAAAAAGACATATCTAAATACTGTAAAATTACTGAAAAGGCTTTGATTTATTCTCTAAATGTACACTTGCTATGTAATAAAAATGTCATCCAAGAGTTTCGACCACATGAATAGACGACCCACCTTGAGAAGTTGATCAGAGTTGTGGAAATGAAAAAATTGCACGTATAATGTCTAAATGTTATTGGCAGACCTTTCTAAAAGAAGTTACATTACACCTACCCAATAAATACATCGTTAAAAATAGAGTTATTTTGTCCACACCTAAAACCATATATTCTTTGTAAAAATAAATTTTTTGGATATTAACATCCTAATATAATTCTACATTTCTTTTCTGGGCAGATTTAACCAAGATAATTTCAATTTCCATTAAAGGATTCAAAAAAATATGTTTTTTTATGTTAAAATAAGTGGGTTAAGTATCTCTTGCTCTAGTAGGAGATTTTTCTTTGGATTCACAAAATAATTTAAGAAAAAAACACATAAGAGAGGAAAATAAATTAAAGAAATTATAAATTTTTGTTGTAATTAGAAAAAAATTAATTGATGAAAAAAACAATACGGAGAGAGAGATGTGGTCTGGTCTTCTTCTTCAATCAAATCGACCGGTTCTATTTTCCACGACTTCAGAAAAACATTAGTCGTGATCCGACTCTGCGATGTCTTTCCCTGAAAACTTCTTCGCACTTTTCTTTGATTCGTTGATATTTCTCTCTTTACCTTGAGGATATCCATTTCTGCTCAACAACGTTAAACTGATAGGCCTGTTTTTCCAGCTCTTTTCTGTTTTTGCTATTTTTGTTAATTTTCTATCTGGGTTTTCGCTCTCACCTGCCCTGCTTTCTTCTTCGATGTTTATGTGGCAAGAAATTTTACCCAGGAGTTTATAATTTGCTTTCATCGGTAATTCCGGCTGTGTCTTTTTTTTTTTGTGTGGAATGTAATGAATCACGTGACTTTGCCCTCCATTGATTTACTTCTGAGTATCTATGATTTTGTTGATTAGTTATTCTGGTTGGTTTTCTATTTTCCTTTTTTATTTTGGAAAAGTTTTAATCTGCAATCGATTGCAAATATACAATTTTTGATTTTGCTAGAGTCGGCAACTTTTAGTTTGTAATTTTGGCCCTGTTCTTTTTGGGAATCTAGATCGAGATAGAATCACAGATGAGCAAAGTATGAGATTTTTAGTTTTGTAAGGGGCCTGGGTCTCGTTTTTTTGTAGTTTGTCGTTTGTGCATCTCTTTGTATCAAAGTCCATGAAATATCATGTTTGACCAATTCTATGTGTTTCTAATGTACTTTCATTTCTCTTATCTGTATAATTTTGACGTTGTAGAAACATTTTCCATGTTTTTATGCTGATCTTTTATCATAATTGACGTATCCTTTGGTGCAGAGTCTAGATTCTGCTTCTATTAATTTGGGCAAAAGGGTTTATAAGAATTTTTCTAGTCAAAGTTTGCAGTTGTGCCAATGGGCACTTCTGGAGCAGCTCTGCATACTTTTTCGGGGGTTGTACCACACATATCATGTGCCAATCCACACTTTAGAAGGTTAAATTCCTCAATCCGTACTAAGTTTCGAGTGAAATATGTGAATAAAAGGCTCTCAAAGACTTCTTATTTGTTCAATTTGCCAAGAATACTAAACAATCAACCTCGAGGGATTGATGGAGACTTGTATGGGCGAAGGACAGCTAAACGATACTGGCACTTCAGTTGCAAATGTCAAAATTCAGAAAATTTGAGTGGAGTTAGTAGGGAATATGAAAATGGAGCATGGTTTGTAGATGGAGCAAAGAAATTAGTGGTCAATGGCCCTGATGCTTTGGAGTTTCAGGATGTTCAACTATTGGAACAAAAAATGAAGGTATTCTATCTAATGAGGCAAATGGAACTGCTCAAGAGACCTTTCGCAATATTAGCATTCATTCCATAGAAGATGAAGCGTGGGACTTGCTACGTGAGTCCATGGTTTATTATTGCGGTAGTCCGATTGGAACAATTGCTGCTAAAGACCCAACGAACTCCAATTTGTCAAATTACGATCAGGTCTTTATACGCGACTTCGTACCTTCTGCTATAGCATTTTTGCTGAAGGGAGAGTATGATATTGTTCGGAGTTTCATCCTTAACACACTTCAATTGCAGGTAATAAAATTATGTGGATTGATTAAACCTGGAATAATAACCCATATGCGTGATCTTGTTTTTTGAATTGCACATGGAAATGTTTATTTCTATGCTTTCAGCTTATACTTCTAATGATATGAAATCTGCAGAGCTGGGAGAAAACAATGGACTGTCACAGTCCAGGGCAAGGGTTGATGCCTGCAAGTTTTAAGGTGCGGACAGTCCCATTAGATGGGGATGATTCAGCAACAGAAGAGGTTTTGGATCCTGACTTTGGAGAGGCAGCAATTGGTCGTGTCGCACCCGTTGATTCAGGTGATTTACACGTTCTACCATTGTTTTAAAAATAAAATATGTTTTCTAAAGTTTGTTCGGCTTCACAGGCTTGTGGTGGATTATTTTGTTGCGTGCTTATGGAAAATGTTCCGGTGATCTGTCAGTTCAAGAGAGAATTGATGTTCAGACAGGGATCAAGATGATCCTAAGGTTGTGTCTTGCTGATGGTTTTGATATGTTTCCTACTTTACTTGTCACAGACGGTTCTTGTATGATAGATCGCCGTATGGGAATTCATGGTCACCCTCTAGAAATCCAGGTTAGATATTTATTTCCTGAAATTCTAGGAGACTAGGAAATAATAGTTAAAGTACACGTTGCTCAAGTTGTGTGAGCAGATTTTAATCTCCCATCCTTTTATAATTTCAGCTGCTTATTTTATTCATTAGTTTCGTATTATTTATACGTAAACTCGACTTTCTCTGCTTTTCAGGCCCTATTTTATTCAGCGTTACGATGTGCAAGAGAGATGCTCGCACCAGATGATGGATCGAATGATCTTATAAGAGCGCTAAACAATCGCCTGGTCGCACTGTCATTTCATATTCGAGAATACTATTGGGTCGATATGAGAAAACTCAACGAAATTTACCGTTACAAAACTGAAGAGTACTCGTATGATGCTGTAAATAAATTCAACATCTACCCAGATCAAATTTGCCCATGGCTGGTGGAATGGATGCCGAGTAAAGGCGGGTATCTCATTGGAAACCTTCAGCCCGCGCACATGGATTTTAGATTCTTTTCTCTTGGAAATTTGTGGTCTGTGGTAAGTGGTCTGGCTACTATGGATCAGTCACATGCCATCTTAGATCTCATTGAAGCCAAATGGGGAGATTTGGTGGCAGAGATGCCATTAAAGATTTCCTATCCAGCCCTTGAAGGTCTGGAATGGCAGATTATCACCGGCAGTGACCCGAAAAACACGTAGGTTATGGCCATGTTTGCCTACTGTTGTTAAAATCAGAATATATTATTTTGAAAAACTATTTTGGATTTGAATTCCAACTTCCCCCTTATCATAGGTTGGTTTGTATTTGTGCAGTCCTTGGTCCTACCACAATGGAGGTTCCTGGCCAACGCTCTTATGGCAGGCAAGTTTTCATTGAAACCTTAGTCCTCATCCACACAACACATCACTTAAAAATCTTTTAAATTTGCAGCTCACTGTCGCATGCATCAAGATGAACAGACCCGAGATCGCCGCAAAAGCTGTTGAGATTGCAGAGCAAAAATTATCACGAGACAAGTGGCCAGAATATTACGATACAAAGAAAGGAAGATTCATCGGAAAACAATCACGGCTGTACCAAACCTGGTCTATTGCGGGTTATCTCGTGGCAAAAATGCTTCTCACCGAGCCAATTAAAGCCAAGATTGTAATAACTGAAGAAGATTCCGACCTCGTTAATGCTTACTCGTGCATGATCTGTTCCAACCCAAGAAAGAAGCGGGGGCACAAGAATTCAACCCAAACTTTTATAATTTAAGTCAGCACCTTCTGTTTTCATTGCATGGGGTCATATGCATGCAGCTTATTGATGCAATTGCATGTAAAAGATAGTTTAAAATGCTCTAATTTAGTGGGTGAGCCTTAATCCAGTATTGTATGACTCTAAAGAGCAACATCTGTAAATTTATTATTCTGTAAATGATTTTAAATATAGGTCAAAATGTTATCTGTGTGCAATGTTCGAGTTTTATAATAATCTGAGTGCAATTGTAAAACACTAGGCGGCAATTGGAGCAAATAATATTTATTTGGCTAGAGTAAAATAATAATAACAAAAAAAATGGTGGGAAAAGCTGGACAAAAACTAAAAATCAAGGATTTTCAGTGATGACAATAAATCAGGCTGGGTTCTAAGAGAAGAAAATGAATCTGATGAAATCTATTAAGCAAAAACTATCTCCTACATAATATTCAAGGGTTTACATTTGGCTTTAAACCTATTCTTATAGAATTGTGAAATTATGAAAAAAAATATTAATCTTAAATTTCCTAGGCTATTGATAGTAGGTAATACTCATAGATTATAAATTAGATCATTGGTAAATACTCACATCAGCTGATTCTTCTTTCTCTTCAACCTTCTCCTCTTTCTTTGCACCGCCGCCGCCACCTGTTGCAGCAACCGAGACAGCAACTCCACACCCAGATGGAACAGAAGCAAGTTTTTCTCTTCCAAAAGCAATAAGCTAGGTTATATATTTTCCTATTACTGCATACAACATCATCTCTATTTTCATACTATCTTTCCACGAGATGGTAAACATATGGTAAAATTTTTAAGTAATTTTAATGTCGTTTGGTATTTTTTTAAAATTAATTTATAAAACAGAAGTAAATAGAGCTGGTGTCCCGTTTCTTTAGAACGACGTTCGTTGTAAGCGAACGTCAGTGATCGCACCGTCCGTGAAGATTGATTTGTTAGGTTTTTTAATACATTTAGAAGGTTAAATTCCTCAATCCGTACTAATTTCGAGTGCAATAGTAATAAAAGGCTCTCAAAGACTTCTTATTTGTTTCAATTTGCCCCCCAAGAATCTAAACAACTCACATAGAGGGATTGATGGGAATTGTAGGGCCGAAGGACAGCTAAACGTTATGGCCTTCAGTTGCAAAAGTGTCAAAATTCAGAAAATTTGAGGAGTTAGTAGGGAAGATGAAAATGGAGCATGGTTTGTAGAGGGAGCAACGAAATTAGTGGTCAATGGCCCTGATGCTTTGGAGTTTCAGGATGTTCCACTATTGGAACAGAAAAAGGAAGGTATTCTATTAATGGGCAAATGTGAAATGCTCAAGAGACCTTTCGCAATATTAGCATTCATTCCATAGAAGATGAAAGCGGGGGACTTGCTACGTGAGTCCATGGTTTATTATTGCGGTTAGTCCGAGTGAAAAATTGCTGCTAAAGGGACCCAAGAGCTCCAAATTTGGGGTCAAATTACGACAGGTTCTGTCTCCGCGACTCGTACCTTCTGCTATAGCATTTTGCGGACGGGAGGGTATGATATTGTTCGGAGTTGCACCTTCACCACTTCAGTGCAGTAATAAAATTATGTGGATTGATTAAACCTGGAATCATAACCCATATGCGGATCGTGTTTTGATTGGCACATGGAAAATGTTCTTTCTTGCTTTCAGCTTATACTTCTAATGATTAGAAAATCTGCAGAGCTGGAAGAACACAAGGACTGTCACAGTCCCGGGCAAGGGTTGATGCCTGCTGCAAAGTTTTAAGGTGGGACAAGTCCCATTCGATGGGGATGATTCAGCAAAAGAAGAGTTTTGGATCCTGACTTTGGAGAGGCAGCAATTGGTCGTGTTGCACCCGTGATTCCGGGTGATACTCGTTCTACATTGTTTTAAAATAAAATTGTTTTTCTAAAGTTTGTTCGGCTTCACAGGCTTGGGGTGGATTATTTGTTGCGTGCTTATGGAAAATGTGCCTGGGGATCTGTCAGTTCAAGAGAGAAGTGATGTTCAGCCAGGGATCAAGCTGATCCTAAGGTGTGTCTTGCTGATGGTTTGATATGTTTCCTACTTTACTTGTCAAAGACGGTTATTGTATGATAGATAGTCCGTATGGAATTCATGGTCCACCCTATAGAAATCCAGGTAGATATTTATTTTCCTGGAATTATAGGAGACTAGGAAATAATAAAGTAACGTTGTAAGTTGTGGAGCAGATTTTAATCTCCCATCCTTTTATAATTCAGCGGCTGATTTATTCATTAGTTTATATTATTTAACGGAAAACTCGACTTCTCTTCTTTTAGGACCTATTTTATTCAGCGTTACGGATGTGCAAGGAGAGGCTTGCACCAGATGATGGATCGGAATGATCTTATAAGAGCGCTAAACAATCGCCTGGTCGCACTGTTCATTTCATTCGAGAATACTATTGGGTCGATATGAAGGGAAAACTCAAACGAAATTACCGGTACAAATGAAGGTTTACAGTAGGATGCTGTAAATAAATTCAACATCTACCCAGACAAATTTGCCAATGCTGGAATGATTGGCCGAGTTAGGCGGGTATCTATGGAAACCTTCAGCCAGGCACATGGATTTTAGCTTCTTTTCTCTGAAATGTGGTCTGTGTAAGTGGTTCTGGATATATGGAAGCAGTTCCCATGCCATCTAGATATATTGAAGCAAATGGGGGGATTTCTTTTTGGGCTTTGGTGGCGACGATGCAGTAAGATTTCATATCCAGCCTGAGGTATGGAATGCAGATTATCACGGCAATGACACGAAACACACGTAGGGTGAGGCATGTTTGCCTACTGTGTTAAAATCAGAATAATTATTTGAAAAACATTTGTTTGAATTCCAACTTCCCCCTTATAATAGGTTGGTTGTATTTGTGCAGTCCTTGGTCCTACCACAATGGAGGTTCCTGGCAACGCTCTTATGGCAGGCAAGTTTCATTGAAACCTTAGTCCTCATCCACACCAACACATACTAAAAATCTTTTAATTTGCAGGCTCACTGTTGCATGCATCAAGATGAACAGCCCGAAATCGCCGCAAAAAGCTATTGAGAGTGCAGAGCAAAAATTATCACGAGACAAGTGGCCAGAATATTACGATACAAAGAAAGGAAGATTCATCGGAAAACAATCAGGACCTGTACCAAAAACCTGGTCTATGGGGTTATCTCGTGGCAAAAATGCTTCTCACCACGCCAATTAAAGCCAAGATTGTAATAACTGAAGAAGATTCCGACTCGTTAATGCTTACTCGTGCATGATCTGTTCCAACACAAGACAGAATCGGGGGGGCACAAGAATTCAACCCAAATTTTATTAATTTAAGTCAGCACCTTTCTGTATGGCGTATGCATTGCATGGGGTAATATGCATGCTTAATTGATGCCAATTGCCAGTAAAATTAGTTTAAATGCTCTCATTTAGTGGGGAGAGCCTTCTTAATCCAGTTGTATAAAAAATCATGATCAACAAATGGTTAGCTCGACTCTAAAGAGCAACATCTGTAAATTAATTATTCTGAAATGATGTAAAATATAGGCCAAAATGTTATCTGTGGGCAATGTTTTTTTTTCGGGGAAGTTTTTTTAATGAATTCTCTGAGTGCCAATGTAAAAACCCTTGGCGCAATTGGAGCAAATAATTTATTGCTAGAGGAAAATAATAATAACAAAATAAAATTGTGGGAAAAGCTGGACAAAAAAGACGTTGGGTTCCAAAATGGAGGGTGATTGTGACGACCCAAAATAAGGGGTCGGGTGCAATCTCACATCGCTTGGGGAAGATAAAAATGAAACATATGTAAAGGATGTCTCCCTTAAAAAGTAAGACGCATTTTATAATACAATTAGCATCGGATTCCATAAGAATTCTAAAGTTAAGAGTGCTCAGGCTACCAAGTTGGGTGACCGCCTAGGAAGTCCTCGTCAAAAAAAACCGTAAGGGCTGTATGAGCGACCTAAAGCGGACAATATCTCACTGAGATGAACGGAATGATTACATACAAAATACCCAAAAAGAAAAAGATTTTAAATATATTTTCCGTACTAATAACTTCTACCGAAGAAAGTTCTTGGAAGCTATTACAATAACCAAGATAAATCACAACAGCATAGCTTCTTCATTATTTCTTACGTAGGTAAATGTTTCATTTTAACCAAGCTCGTAGGAAACCTTATGCAACAGCAACAGGCTCTGCTGGTTCAGCTGGTTCGGCAGGTTTAGCTGGCTCAGCAGGTTGAGCTGGTTCAGCAGGTATGGCTTCGCCTTCTGTTGGTGCTTCGGCTTCCCAAAATGATGTCTTCTTGCCAGTTTTTGAAACTGTCTGAAAAACAACGTCTGGCTGCACAGTCCCTTTCACTGTGACTTTTTGTTGCTCCATATCAATGTCAAATGACTCTACTCCTGAAAATGGAATCCAGGAAGAACAAATTCATAATCCTGGTTCAAACTTATCAACTTTAAATCAAGGAACTCGTCTCTTTTAATACTTTTGAAATTTCCAAGCTGTTTATATCTAAATATTCTGTTGAAAATATCAAATGCCAACGATAGTTGATAATGCGAACCAGTTACAGTTAGAATCAAATGCCACTAACTAATTGGAAATTGGTTAGATTGATACAGAAATTTACATTTTCAAAAATCGTCAGAAAAAAAAGAATTATTATTGATACTTGTATGAATATAGACATCCCAGTATTTTTGTGAATGCAGCTGGTCAAAGAGCTCAAAAAGAAGAACAGGAAGGAAGGCACTTCATCTTGTTCATAATTAACCATTAAACAACCTGTGATCTAGAATTCAGAAAGCAGTAGGCTCGAGAACTAAACCAGATCACGAAGACAATTTCATGGAGTTTCAAAAGATAAATCAAACGAATTGGTAGAAAAATAGTTGAGCAGAGATTTTCTTGGCAGATTGCAGGATTTTACGGATCATAAGATAATAAGTAGGAATTAACAAGAAAAGATTAGAAAACTAACCTTCCAATTTACCCAAAACCCTTTTCACTGCCCCAGAACAACCTTCGCACGACATTCGAACATTGAGAACAACAGTCTTCATCAGAAAACAAAAAAAAAAATATCAAATTTTAGATCAGTCGTAGTGGGGAATAAAACAAAGAAGAGCTAATTCGTACTCTACATTCAAATAAATGCAAAGATCATACAGTATTTCCACTTAATAGTTGACGGCTTTCAACTTGCCAGAAAGATTGACCAAAACTCATCATGGTTCTTTCTTAAAATTTCCAACTTTTTGCAGTAGCCATATTTTCTTTCAGATATTCCTTGTATATAAGAATTTAGTTGTGCAAATTCATGTCGAATGGGAATGCAGTCACAAAGTAAAGTAGAAATCCAAGAAAATAACAATTTCTTTCGTTCCAAAAAAGAATATAGCAGAAAAAAGAGCTTAATTTAGACAGTAACTCTGTCAGTGTAGGCTTCAATCTTATCCGTGAACATCGAGTTATAGATTATCGATCAATCTCGTTCTAATTTCAAGGTAATCTCTACCATAACCATAAGATCAGTAAACTGGGGAAATATAACTCAGCAACCAAGGAGAAAGAAAAAAGAGACAGGAATGCAGCATTCTAAGGACGAAGATAGAAGGGAAAGATAAAATAGCAAAGAGATGCTTGAGAGGTCAAACAAAAATTAATCGTTCCCCTGAGACATGATTCGAGAACGCAGAAGAAGCAGACCACGAGGAGAAGGATGAAAGAATTTACGAGTGGTGAAGAACACATGGTCGTTTTATTTATAGACTCGGATTCTGGCGATTTGTTTATCGGTTAGGGGCTTTTTGGTATTTTCCTAGCATACTAGATAGTATTAACTTAATTATAAAAAATTGATTCGAAGCTAAATTACATAGGGTGGCAAAACCGGACTCGAGCCGTCGTTTTGACCGAATCTTGCAGTTCGGGCAGGTTCTACCCATCAATTGTTTGGTTCCTGTTCCGGTTGTAAACTTTCAAGAGTCATGTGTTCCGGTACTGCATTTTCAAAAAATATAAAAATCGAATCGAACTGTACGTCAAATATTCGACCCAAAATTCCAAAAAATCGACGCATACTTGAAATCGGCCCAAAACTCACCCCAAACTCCAAAAATCCAGCCTAACATCAAAAAAGAATTGGAACCAAACCGAGATCGAACCGTGAAACATGTTTCAATCCCGGTTCGGTTTCGGAACCAGTCGTTTTGATTTCGATTCTAGTTTCAGTTCTAGGTCCATGGAACTGTTGGTAACTGTTCCGTTTCTGGATTCGGAGTGGGACTACAACTAATGCCTTTGCCATAGTCACTACTCAAGATTAATCAATATA
This sequence comes from Begonia masoniana, assembly GCA_022432975.1. Classification (NCBI taxonomy): domain Eukaryota; kingdom Viridiplantae; phylum Streptophyta; class Magnoliopsida; order Cucurbitales; family Begoniaceae; genus Begonia; species Begonia masoniana. The sequence continues at coordinate 2,897,377 of CM039504.1, forward strand.
ATTAAATCTACAAAATCATTAATCTAATGTTTATGGTTTATTAAATGAATAAATCATGTTTTTTTTTTAGTAAAAATACTAGGCGGAAAATGTTAGGGGTATGAGGGTATTGGGTGAACCAACGAAGCAGAACAGTTGAAGTAAAAGAGAAGGAATCTATCTCTTCTTTATAAAAGTGGTGGTCATCTATTCCATTTGTACTACACATTTACTACTACTTCAATTTTGTACTACATTTTTTGTTTTATAAGCTTTAATTTACTACTATTTTTCATTTAAGTGGGTGAGATGGTAACCAAATCAAAGAGTGAGTTTGGTGAGTACTACTAAGTTCAAATTTTAGATTTCACATTAACGTCTACACGATGCAACTTGTTTAACGTAGAGTTGACAAATGATTCGTGCTATCACAAAAAAATTAGGAAAATTATCGATTTGAACCTTGTACTATACATGTTTTTTCAATTCGGCCTCTGTACTAAAAAAACCGGCAAACCGAACCCTGTACTTTGATTCTGTTATCAGTTTTGACCTTCTATCAACAATTTCATTAAACCCTCATTGAAAAAACTATCAAACGATCGTAGATTCAGTTGAAAATTTTACCACATGTTCATTACTTAATGAGAAGATAATCTGAGAATTTTCGTGATTTTTTAACACATCTAAGATTTATTGTAATTTTATTTTTATATTTTTTAACAATATTATAATAAATCATACAAGTTTTAACAAATTACGCAAATTTTTCTATTATCTACCCATAATATGGTAAACATCTAAAAAAAAGTATCAAATAAATCCAATATCTTTGTTATTTTTTTAAATTAATCTCAGTTTCTCCTTTACTTTATAAATTAATTTTTTTAAAAATAGCAAACAATATTTGATTTATTTGAAAACTTTTCCACATGTTCAACTAATAATGGGTAGATAATAAAAAAAGTTTCGTGATTTTCTAAAATTTGTATGATTTATTATAATATTTTTATAAAATACTAAAATAAAATTTTAATAAATCGTATATGTGTTAAAAAATCACGAACATTCCCAGATTATCTTCTCATTAAGTAATGAACATGTGGTAAAAAATTCAACTGAATCCAAGATCGTTTGTTAGTTTTTTCAATAAGGGTTTAATGAAATTGTTGATAGAAGGTCAAAATTGATAACAGAATCAAAGTACAGGGTTTGGTTTGCCGGTTTTTTTAGTACAGGAGCCGAATTGAAAAAACGTGTATAGTACAGGGTTCAAATCGATAATTACCCAAAAAATTATTAAACCTTATGAATAACTGATAACCCTAATAATTTTGGTACCCAATTATCATACTTGGTGATGGATAAAAGCGGGTAAGAAAATCTTCTAAGAACGTCTTCCAATCTCATACTCATACATGTTGATTTTTCAAACTGTTTCCGAAAATATTATTATGTTCGATCAACTTGATCAAAGATTTGTTTCGATTTGATCCTTTATTCAGATTCCGGGAGTTAACCTCGTAAATTTTTTTTTTACATATGGTTAAATAATTTCAAAAATTTACTATTTATTTTGGAATCCATCACATTTAGACCCACTTTGTAATTGTTCCATCGCTTCCCACCGTACTTCCGTCAACTAGATATATAGCATATTCTCTCTTTGAAAGTAATGTTTATTATTATTCTTTTTTTTTCTTAATTTACAAATATAATGTAAAAATATGGCACATACCCAATTGTCTCTGTGGTTTGACGCAGAATCTTACATATGCTGAATAATTTTGCTATAAATAGCAAATGGTTCTACCCAAATGGCATTGCAGCAAAAGGGAGAAGAACAAGGTCATGTCTTGGTTACAAATTCCGGGGCCTCAAGCTATCGAAACGGTACCTGCTCGTCTTGTTCGGGTGGAGAGAAAGAACAGTTATGGCAAAAGACTGGAAACCATCGAAGAAGAGGGCGAGAGAAACCAGGGTCAGTTTTGCAGCATTAAACCAAATGTTTCTGATTTGAAAAGATGTAATAAACTAGAACTTCTAAAGAACTGAGAAATGATGTAAGCAATTGCTTCTTCAAAAATAATCATGTTTAGGGTTCAAATCGTAATTACCCAAAAAAAAAAAAAAAAAAAAAAAAAAAAAAAAAAAAAAAAAAAAAAAAAAAAAAAAAAAAAAAAAAAAAAAAAAAAAAAAAAAAAAAAAAAAAAAAAAAAAAAAAAAAAAAAAAAAAAAAAAAAAAAAAAAAAAAAAAAAAAAAAAAAAAAAAAAAAAAAAAAAAAAAAAAAAAAAAAAAAAAAAAAAAAAAAAAAAAAAAAAAAAAAAAAAAAAAAAAAAAAAAAAAAAAAAAAAAAAAAAAAAAAAAAAAAAAAAAAAAAAAAAAAAAAAAAAAAAAAAAAAAAAAAAAAAAAAAAAAAAAAAAAAAAAAAAAAAAAAAAAAAAAAAAAAAAAAAAAAAAAAAAAAAAAAAAAAAAAAAAAAAAAAAAAAAAAAAAAAAAAAAAAAAAAAAAAAAAAAAAAAAAAAAAAAAAAAAAAAAAAAAAAAAAAAAAAAAAAAAAAAAAAAAAAAAAAAAAAAAAAAAAAAAAAAAAAAAAAAAAAAAAAAAAAAAAAAAAAAAAAAAAAAAAAAAAAAAAAAAAAAAAAAAAAAAAAAAAAAAAAAAAAAAAAAAAAAAAAAAAAAAAAAAAAAAAAAAAAAAAAAAAAAAAAAAAAAAAAAAAAAAAAAAAAAAAAAAAAAAAAAAAAAAAAAAAAAAAAAAAAAAAAAAAAAAAAAAAAAAAAAAAAAAAAAAAAAAAAAAAAAAAAAAAAAAAAAAAAAAAAAAAAAAAAAAAAAAAAAAAAAAAAAAAAAAAAAAAAAAAAAAAAAAAAAAAAAAAAAAAAAAAAAAAAAAAAAAAAAAAAAAAAAAAAAAAAAAAAAAAAAAAAAAAAAAAAAAAAAAAAAAAAAAAAAAAAAAAAAAAAAAAAAAAAAAAAAAAAAAAAAAAAAAAAAAAAAAAAAAAAAAAAAAAAAAAAAAAAAAAAAAAAAAAAAAAAAAAAAAAAAAAAAAAAAAAAAAAAAAAAAAAAAAAAAAAAAAAAAAAAAAAAAAAAAAAAAAAAAAAAAAAAAAAAAAAAAAAAAAAAAAAAAAAAAAAAAAAAAAAAAAAAAAAAAAAAAAAAAAAAAAAAAAAAAAAAAAAAAAAAAAAAAAAAAAAAAAAAAAAAAAAAAAAAAAAAAAAAAAAAAAAAAAAAAAAAAAAAAAAAAAAAAAAAAAAAAAAAAAAAAAAAAAAAAAAAAAAAAAAAAAAAAAAAAAAAAAAAAAAAAAAAAAAAAAAAAAAAAAAAAAAAAAAAAAAAAAAAAAAAAAAAAAAAAAAAAAAAAAAAAAAAAAAAAAAAAAAAAAAAAAAAAAAAAAAAAAAAAAAAAAAAAAAAAAAAAAAAAAAAAAAAAAAAAAAAAAAAAAAAAAAAAAAAAAAAAAAAAAAAAAAAAAAAAAAAAAAAAAAAAAAAAAAAAAAAAAAAAAAAAAAAAAAAAAAAAAAAAAAAAAAAAAAAAAAAAAAAAAAAAAAAAAAAAAAAAAAAAAAAAAAAAAAAAAAAAAAAAAAAAAAAAAAAAAAAAAATCTTGATTAGCAATCAACCGAGGAAAGACTGTAGTTTGATCTGTGTCGAGACGAGCAGTGATTATACGATAATGAGCCGGGATGAGATGTAAGTCTTGAGACTTGGGATGAGTGTTCATCTCGTCTCATTCTCAAAGGCACTGACTGATACATCAACAGTATTATAGATTCAAAATGAATACTTTATATTAAAAATAGTCTCCAGGATAATTAATTCTACACATTTATCTTGAAAATGATGGTAAATATCTATGATCTTGAATTACTGCCACATTCATTGAGCTTTTTCACGAATGCTTAAAATGCTTATCTGAAATTTTGAATTGATTTATAACAGTGGAGAAAAATAATTCAGAGCTGTACCTGCAAAAATGGTCCATGGTTCAGAAAAATGAAGCCTCTGCTTAACCAGGAAAATCCACCAACTCTTGATCTTCAACTCTCTCTCTCTCTCTCTAGAAATCTACGTTAAGTTTCTCGTCTATGCTTGAGAAGGTTTGGTAGAACGCTTTGAAATACTTAAAAGCAACATCTACATCTTCCTTCCCACAAATTTCTCTCACGCTGCAGTTAAACCGAAGACAGGAAGACATATTATTAACATTTCCAAAGCTATTGCTGTCAAATACATAGACTAACAGAAGTAAACAATGGCCTAAGGTAATCAACCATTATACCTGTGCATGGAAAGCTGAGGAATGCCACAGTCAACAGTACGTATGCCAACCCCTGAAGCAAGTATTGGACCTATGGTTGACCCACATCCCATATCGTTTCTCACCGCAAATTCCTATCAATAATATGTTCCCAAGTCTAATATAATTTATAGCCACGAGTAGGACTTTTAAGGAGAAAATACTCAGGTCTTCAGCAATTTAGGAAGAAAAAAAGAAACATACAAAATTATGCTTCGATTTTTGGCCTCTACCAAATAAATGAAAGACAAAAACATTTCCAATCAAACACACTATATATACTCCAATAAATAGAATTAAGATTAACCCCGACTTTGGATAGTATAATCAATGAACTTACAGAAAAATCAACAACAGATATTAAAAATAAAGATAAATTTTTTATTCAAACAAAACACTACGACCAACAAATATTTTATTCCACTTGAGATTTTGTTTACTTTCAGGAAAAGCCTGTTTTCCTCCTCTTAAATGGAAAATAAGCAATATAGCACCACGAAAGGCAACGACATAAGGTGAACTATTGAACTCAGAAAAGATCAACATGTTCACTAAGAAAATCGTATCAATAACCAAGATTTTTTTTTTTTGTTTTTAAAGTTATTGGTTCGGACAATTTTTTTTTAATTTTCACTCACACATAGACTAATTTAAGAATCTAACATATAAAGATCTTAATCATTAAATGAGCCTAGAAGTGATAAAGACAAACAATTGTAATTAAAATCTCCTATTTTGGAACTATATTACGCCATTGCTAACTCAAAAAAAAATCATAAGTTGCAAGGTAGATTTTTTTCTTTTTATATATATAAAAAAACAAAAACCACATACCTGAATTGGTAGGTTGTGGATTCTACCTATTTCTTTAAAAAGAAAAGCAGTGATTCCATTAGTAGCATATCGCTGGTTGGCATTGTGCTTGATGACAAGTCCCTTTTGCATTTCTGGTCGATGGTGTTCCTCATGCTTGTCCACAAAATTTGGGTGGACTCCATGTGCCATGTCCGCTGAAACTATTTAAAAGAAACTCCCATAAATATTTATTCAGATGAATACATCCAGAATAAAAATACAGAGGTTACTTTAACCTGCCCAAACATCAAATATGACCTCAAGTTTTATTCATTCAGTTGGGCTTAATATATCCACTTAGAACATCATTACAAAGTCACATATTATCAATGTCAAGTCTTCCACTTTTTGTCACGTCAGCACCATTCTACAAAAGAATATTGTGTTAATAATTAGGTAGTTTATCTCATTTATTTTTTTCTAGTTTCATCCATTATGTTTGGCTTGATACAACTTTGCATAATATAACTACAATTTTACATATTTGTCATATTATCCAATTTCAGAACTTTTTCCAAAATGTAGCATCAACTACAAAGGAAGATTATGGCACTATCTGAGTTTTTTTTTTTTTTTTTTTTCGACTATCCACAAAACAATTAGTAAACATTTTCGTACCAAGAAATGATTTTCGAATAGCACGCTCAAAAGCACCTTCGCCAAGATAATCACGGGCCAAGCAACTAATAATGCGTCTCATAGCCTGAAACATAGTTGGTGCACCAGCTCCCTGCACTGAATCTGAACCTACCTAAATAACAGAAGTTAGTGACAAAAAAGCAGCATTTTTTAGCCAAGAACTATAGGCAGATAATAAAAATAGTACAAACAATATCATAAACAAACACCCAACGAATGAAAATTTAACTTAAACAAGTGAGTGCAGAGCCTAATGGCATGATTGAGATATATGTGCGTGACAAAAATTTACAAAAAAATAGCATATGCAAGCTATTTGACCATTAGCTATTTGTCCTCTTACTTGATATATAATAAGAGCTGTCTTTAGTGGACATTCTTTCAACCTACTGTCATATTTCGAAAAAACAAATAGAGATAAGAGAAACAGGAATTCTGCAGGTCGAATTAAATTTGTTGACTTCATCAGAGGAGAAAACTTCAATATATCTCGTGTAAATAATTTTACAAGAGAAAGTTACCTCTTCGTTATCAAATAAAGCAACCATCCGAATGGCATGTTCGTTCAACAAGTCAGAAGGTGATTGACAAGAATCAGTAAGAGCCCTTAATGCACAGTAACTTGATGCTAGATTGTCCAATCTTCCAGAAAAAATAAACTCATTCTTTCCACCACCAAGGCAGCTTGGTTGAATGTCGCATAAATTTAGCTCAAGGCCCACTATGTCATCAGGGCCACAACCAAGCTCTTCAGACAACACCTTGTGGTCAAATGAAGAAATTTGATTTTAATCATTAATTGTATTTCAACCTCATCAACAACTTTGTTAAAAGTTAATGAAATTTCAACAGTTAATGCAAATGAAGAACTCCAGAACAAATAATTCATTTTGCAGTAAAAGTGCTTCAATTCACATTTCAAGGTTGAACTGACTGCATCTTAACAGAAAAAACTATCAGCTAACAGTGACCTTCAAAAAATAATCCCAATTCATTAAGATACGGATTCTAACTCTTGAGAAGACATTGCCTTAATAGCTAAATTTAAATTTTTATGTCCGAAAAATTACTCTCCAAAATTTCATCATAATAACACATTTTTTGTTGGACTGTTTATTTATGCAGTTTGAACAAGAATGAATGAGATAAAAAAAAAACCTATTCAAGTTTAGATCAAACAAACGGCTAACTACATCAGCTCCTATTGGTTCTATGTGGCTAACCAAGTTGAATCGTTGTAGATGTAGATAGAAGGTTATTGATGTTTGAAAGGTCTGTGATTTTTATATTTTATATTTTTTTATTTCTATAAAAAGAAGTTATTTAGTAAAAATAATAAATGTACTGAAAAGGGAGAACAAGGAATTGTCCTACTAAAAAGAAGAAAATACAACTTAAGATAATGTTGTGTATTTCCAAGTAGAGAGGACCAAAAAAGAATGTACAGCACTTAATAGTATCTCAAAAAGGCACAAATGTTATATTTATATTTAAAAAACTGGTGATCCGAACTTTCAAAGAAAAACACCTGCTTAAGAAGTGGATGAGCATCTTTGGACAACGGTCCAGCACTTTTGTCTTTTGAATCCTGGGAATCTTCACGTTTTGTTGCCAGCAATGGAATAAGATGAGTCTCTAAATTTGGTTTAAAACCATCCTTGTTCACTGTGCTAAACAACATAAGAAAAGAGGAACCTGAGTAATTACTTTTTGCTATCTTTTTAGACTAAGCCAACAACAAATGTAGCTATTTCAACAGGTTTTAAGCATTTTCTAATAGCTCACCCTCATGTATGTTTTTTTTTATCAATGCAGGCTTTTATTTCTTATATAAAAGCACCAATGAGGCATAATCCAAAACATATGGAAATAGGACCTGTGAATACACACCAGCAGTTTACAATTGAAATTCTCCATGATGCTAACTTTAGAATTCACAAGTTGTTGATGAGATGAACTAAGAAGATACAAAATATTAGAAAAAAAAAGCAGTGACAAACCGGTCAAGATGAATGGCTAGTGTTGGTATTCGTAGAATAGGCTTTCTTACTTTGACAAGCTTGTGACTGTAAGAACCATCACTTCCTCTCACTATGATCCTTCCAGCAACAGTCAAGTCTCTATCAAACCAAGTATGCCATAAACCACTTCCATAAGTTTGCACATTTACCATATGATAACCAGACTTGGTTGATGCAGAATTTGGTTTTAACTTCAAACACGGACTGTCTGTGTGCGCAGCAATAATATGAAAACCACTACCAACGCAATATCTGCCAAACAGCATGTCGTCTTTCAGTAGAAAAGAGCTCAAATGGCATAAATACTACTCAAAGTGTAAAGCATAGAAACAATAGCTGAAATATAAAACAAAAATAAGGATCAAACAATGAAGAAACAAAAGCAAACTTCAAAGGAAAACATCAGAAGTCCGTGATCCCATACACATACATACATATATATACACATTCTGGTTGACAAAACAGACTGAGAGTAATGCTCAAATGGGTGAATAGAGTAAAATACAGAATACATGAATATAAAAAATGGCCTCTTCTCTTAGTAGTTGTAAATCCTAAACGATTAAGACACCAGAAGTAGAGCAGATTGGCGTTCAGATAAAACCATCAGGTGCTCTATTGAAATTTTATGATTTTGTGAGCTTAGTTGTATGTCTGACTCACTTTTCTCCAACTGCAAATGCAACCAAGCAAGACATATTTCGAGTAAAAAAGTAGCGTCCGCCAGGATTTAGGTCCCATTCATCATTCTCACTGAGATGATGAAAACCCGCAGCGAGTAGTTGACGTTTTGCTTCAGCTGCGAAGATAGATAACGCATTATTTTTTTTTTTTTGGGTGAAAATTGCACCACTAAAATTTGAATAGAGAAATAGTTAGCAACATTAACCAGAAATTGAACCCAAGAACCAAATGAAAAAATTGTACCAGTAGCGTGAAATTGAGTCCAGGATTCATTAAGATAATCCAGAAGATCTCCTACAATGCCAGAACTCGATCCATCCTCTGAAGGCGAACTCGGAATCTTGGAAACCAAAAAAAAAACTCAGAAACAAACAAACGCATAAAAAAATACATTTTTCTTTAGAAAAAAAAATAACCTGAGTAGAATCGGAGAGGGAGCAGAGACGACGTGACGTAGAAAGCTTCCGAATTCGAGAGGGAGAGAAGGAGCTATAGAGATTATTAAAATTTACAGAGCCGCGGATTTTGGATGAGGGTAGGAAGGAATTGAGGAAGGGCGAAGAAGGAAGAAGGAGCTGCACTTGCAGTCGAGAAATTGCCGCCATTTTCGTCCTACTCTAAACTCTTCTTCTCCATCCTCTCCAGTCTCCACTTGCCGAAGAATTCCAGATGAACAGTACTTACCTCACAAGACACGTCAATACTCTCGAATCAGCAACAAAAAAATATCTTTCTAAAATTTCTTTTTATTAATTTAATCAAAACTAGACTTTTACACTACATCAGATCAGATCATAGTTCAGCCTTCTAATTAGTTTAGAGTTTATGGGTCAAGCCAGTTATTGTTAATTAGATAAAATAGCTGTTAATTAAGGATTAAATTAACTCTTAATCAGTACCTCGTCCTAGCTATATATACCAACCAGTTCTTGAGAATTTATTTGTCCCAATGGAGGAATAGAAAGATGGAAGTTCAATGATTTTATTGCAAACACATTCTAAAGTCAAGTCAATTATTGAGTACATTTTCAAAAAAGACAAAGTCGTGAATAATTTAAGAAGAAAAAATGCAAATGCAAGTTCTCTTTCACTCATCGGAGTCGTATTAAGTTACTTGAGGAGGCCAGTCTCTGGGTTTAAAAGAGCCTGGCTTTCATTGCACAGCAAAACTGGACCTTTCCCTGGTCTTGTACAGATGAAATAGCTGACATCTCCCCTGAATTTCTGAGATGGGTTGTTCGTTTCTGGAGTTGCCTGCAAAGCTTCAATGTCGCTGACTCCGGAGATTCTGGCATCTTGCAGAATTGATTTGTCTCCGAGAAGATAACTGCAAAACAAAATTTAGAGATTTTATTCTACAGTACATTCCCAAGATGTTTCAATCAATCAGTTTCTAAAACCTACAATTGGAAACAAGAAAGGAGTATTTTGAAAACAATTTCATGTGTATTTTCTAAAAAACACCACAGTTTCATGTGTATTCTCTTCGAATCCGGCATTGTAATGAACAATCCGGACTAATTACATGCTCTGCGGTGTCAATCATTAGGTGTTACCTGTCCAAATCTGTTTCTGGGTTTGGAGGAAAATAGAAAAGCAACTTCTGGAGCAAAAGAGCAGCTGTTTTTCTATTACGTGCAATTAGAACTGCATTTGGCCCGGCGTCAAATGTGTAAGCCACCTATTGTTTTAACAAATATCAGTTAAGAGATAATCAAAACAATCAGGGCATAAAACAGGCCATTGTAGTCCATGTCATCAGTTTACAGGTTCAACTGTAAGTAAATTACAGATAGAAATTTCAAAGAAGGAGAACCTGAGCCATTCCTTCAGAACGGTTCCACTTCTCAACAAGGCTGATTATCCTGAAAATTGGTTTGTTTCAATAACGAGTTTCAATGTTAATAAATTAAAAGAAAAACTAATAAAAACAGATAAGTGAGAACTGTACTGTTGTAGATTCTCAGATAATTATAAAAAGGATTGGGGTTTGTGCTTGCCTGTGGGATGTATCATTCATATAAAATATAGGTGGAGAAGTATCAAGGCACACAGCATGAAATTGGTTACTGTCAGTGCAAGTCAACTGAGCAAATGATGCGAAATCGCGATTTTTTATGGCTTCTTCAATAGCTGCAATGCGTTTGGGCACAACTTCCTGTAAAAAAAACACAGATCAAACAATTAAGTTGAATTTAAAGAAAAAAAGAGCTATACAGATGTTGAAGAAAGTTGCTTTGAAGGAAAAAAAATGCCAGCAAAGTTGAATCAAATAGCGTACAATGCAGCCATTAATCCAATAAAAACAAGGAAATCAAAGAACACCTTTGCTCTATGTTGCAAAAGCAGACTTGTTTCCACAGTATCCCGCATTCCTGTAGTGCTGCTTGTTTCCTTTTGCCTCGAACTTACCTGAGAGAATAGAATAAAGAAGGGATTTGCATATGAACTAATCGAGGAATGAATTTGAGACAACTATGTTTTTTATTGAGAAAATTGAAAAAACAAAAATAAAATGTTATCCTGACAAGTGTGAACTTGGACAACCTCTAGCTTAAATGTTCTTTCTCAATTAGACCACAATTTTCGAAACCATACTAATGCACACTTCACATCAATCCGAGTAAAGAGACTTGTAATTTATGATAACAAAGCAAACAAGCACCTTGGAGATAGGACATACTTGCACATGCATGACATATGTGCATTTGCAAATTGGCATATTGAAGTTCACAGAGGATTTGGAGAGGTGGTGTATTAATTATAGAAGGGGCCGGGAGGCATGAAGAGGCACAACAACATTGTGATGAAAGCAATGCATGAATCTAGAAACGTACTCAATATTGTTTTATCTACGGCTTCCTTTTTAGAATATGCATCAGCCATCACAAAAGAATGTGAAGAGAGAGAGTCCAAAATTAGTTCAGTTATTAAATTAAAAAGAAAAAATAGTTTCTTTTAGGAGTCCAAAATCATGATTAATACACCATGGCAAGAGAGAGAGAGTAGAAACTCAGCAAGTTAAAGGGAATTCCAAGAGTTAAAAAAATCTGATAAAATATTATTAGCACATACCACAGCAATGATAATAACAAGGTCATCCCAGTGTTTCTCATCAGTAAGTTGAACTGCCAGACTGTCACTTCCATCGTACTTCCTTAATGTGACAAGAAAAGAGATAAAATACTTGTCAAAGTATAAGATAACTAAAGAAAATAATTACCTAAATGAACAAAGAAGTTATGTTTATTTCCTTATATTTCGTACACATGCATACTTACTTTTCCCATGACCCACTTGACAAATCCGCCATATAAGCTGCGACAAGCACTTCCTGAACCTTGCCTGCACGGATATGAATAATCAACACCATTGCTATAATAAACGTTAAAAAATGCAGGCAATCAAATCAAACAAAAACAATATCTGATAAAGGAAAACATTAATAACAGAAGCCCCACAACGAACTGGACATTCATGAGTGAGAGCACCAATAAAAATGTAAAAAAGCGCCATAAAAGATCCTATGAAAGTACCTTGCAATTGCAGATAGCTGGCTCTGGTCTTCTTTGGCATTCATTAACTTTGCAAGGGCAAAAACTACATGCGTAAATGTAAAAAGCTATTTAATCAATCTTAGAATTTCCTTTTCAAGTATTCTTTTATTACGAAACTCGTTCATAAAATATCGCTTCTGTGAGAAGGAATCAATTTAATAAATCATCCCATAATATTTTGAATTTTCTTTTAACAATAGAGGATTATGATGAACCAATATACAATTCACCAAGCAAGCACAAGCCTTTACCTAGACAGGCAAAACCAGCAGCTGAGGAAGCCAATCCAGCAGCAGTAGGGAAATTGTTGTAGGAAGCAATGTGCAAATGCAGTTTCTCCCACTCCTTCTTCCCAATCCTAATTCCCTTTTCTTTGTCCTCAACATCACAAGCACGGCTGCGAATTTCCCTCAGACAATTTTGGTACCTACCTCCTGCAAGGGAAATCTCCTACACTAACCAGCAGAATAAAATGATGCCACTAATTAGCACAGGACTTGAAGGCATGGCATTTTACTAAACTAATAAGCACAAAACTCAGCATCACGATCAATAACCGAAAAAAAAAAAAAACAACATTTATAACTCCAATGAATTGAGCAAAATAAATGCCACTATATCGTTTCTCCCGTTCTCAAGGACTCTTAAGATATAAATTAGCGGTCACATTTAATAGAGCACATGTTTTCATATATTTTCTAGAAACCAAGGTAAAAAAAAAGCTTTTTGGACGTGTACTTAATGATTTAAAGAAAAAATTTTCAAAATTTCTATGAACCCCCAAAATATGTTTCAATAAACAATAACCTGTTTAGGAAGAATTTCTCATATTCATGTTCAACTTAAAATGCCTCAGTTTTGTTCTTCCATTTCCTCAGTTATTTAAGAAGGGAAAAAACGCAGAACCTTTTTTTTCTTGTATCTTATCACAACATGAATTTATTTCCTTTTCTCCACTAACAAAAGCCTAAAGTCAAAGCCTAAATTTCAAGTTTCAGGTATATACACTGAGACTAAAGATAACTAAATGATTGTACCTATTAAATAGAAATACCGATCAAGAGACATTCTTCTTTTGCTTCCTCTCACTGAACATAAAATTCCGAACAATATATTATCCTGTAGAACTAAATATCTATAATTTTTAACTAAAAAGAAGAGACCTCCCCGGACCTAAAATGTTTTCTAGAAAATTCATTCTCTGCTAGAGCTAAGTCACTTTGATCTTTAATTTCTAACATACAACTCTACCGAATTGAGTTGACCCATGCATCCAATAAACAGGAATTAAATTTTTTAAATATTTCAATAATTTCGGGGAAACCAAACGCAAGGAATCAAGAAAAGTAAAAGTGCTTGAAAAAGAGAGAATAAACCTTGCCATTAAGCCACATCCGATCCTTATCGAAGCTGGGACTAACAGCAACAGTAGTGGTAGTACAGAGGTGAGTCGGATCAAGGGTAACACTAATACTATCATTAACAGGCAAAATCAGGGTTTCATCTCTCTTACCCCAGTACTTGATCACTGCAATGTTGGTGGGAGTCTGTGCAGTGACCATCAGCACCCATTTCTCACCCGCCATTTCCGAAAACCTTCACTCTACCCAAGAAGGAAAAAAAAATTCGCGGGAAAATGTTCGGGGAACTGGATCGGAGAGAGGACGGGAGAGATCGACAAGAGCTCCTCCAATGGAGAGAGGTCAAATATAGATTGATTAGTTTTCTTTTCACGTGATTAGTTAACCGGTTGTCCAATTAATTAAGTAATTATTCATTTGAAATAATTTTGTTTTTAACAAAATAAATAAATTATTTTTAAAAAGGGTAAAGTGCAATTTGGCCCCTACAACTAGGTGAAATAGGCAATTTACACCGTAAACTTGGATAATGGGCAATTTGGCCCCTACTACTAAGATAAAGTGCAATTTAACCCATACCGTCATATTTTTTGTCAAAAAGTAACGTTTTTTGGTTTGTTTTTTTTTTTCCTAAATACCCCTCACTGGCCGAACCTGACAGGACCGGTTCTGCTAATTCCACTCTGTTTTTTTTTTTTTTAATTCTATTCCTCTGTCTTCTTTTTTCCGAGAATTTAAAAAAAAATCAGAGTGGAATTAGCCGAACCGGTCTGTCCGGTTCGGTTCATTGAGGAGCATTTCGGAAAAAAAAAAATGAACAAGTGAAAAAACGTTACTTTTTGACGAAAAATACGATGGTATGGGCCAAATTGCACTTTACCCTAGTAGTAGGGGCCAAATTACCGATATCCAAATTACAGTGTAAATTGCTCATTTCACTTAGTTGTAGGGGCCAAATTGCACTTTACCCTTTTAAAAAATTAAATAAAATTCTCTTTGATTGTTGTTTTTTGATACCCAATTTTCCAATTTAAAAATCTAAAACTGTAATTCAGTGAATAAATACATGTTTTTATTTCCAAAGTAGTGTGTTTTATAATGAAAGGTCAAATTTTTGACAAGTCAAAATGCAACAAAAGTCATATCCAAGAAAATTGATTAAATGTTTTCTTTAACCTGTAATTACATGTCATTTTATCGTCAATTTCCATTAAAAAAAAATAAAACAATTCAATTATACGAATTAAAAATTTGCAAATATTAACAAAAATAACTAGAAAAAAAAATATGAACCCATTACGCCTCAATCTGAACTGCGAACCCAGTTGAAGTTCTCAAAATTAAGTAAATACAATTAGTCAAGATAAAATAATGCAGCTTAGAACACTACCAAACAGATGGCTGCTAATCTTTGACACTAGTTCAAACTTCTATACCTACCACCCACTCAAAACGACCAAACACCAGTCTCATTTTTTAACTAGAAAAAAATTGACTCCTATGCTTGCAGTCTATATTTGACTTTGAATATGAAAAAACCAACTGAGAAATTACCTTTCTACAATAGAAATAATTTCATACACGTGAGTCAGGTGGAACTGAAACAAATCTATGGAGGTAGATGTGTGGAACATTTCATTAACTGAAGAACAGCAAATCTGTAATTCACATGCAGCCTGCAATTTTTGTGTTACTATTCTAAAAGGTGAGAGAGAGAATTCAGGCGAAGAAATCATCCTTTAATATATTTCAGATTAAGGGGAAAAGAACTAACTGCTAAACCTTGCATATCTTATTCAAAATCTGAATCTGGGTCAGCATCGATAAGATCGGGAAAATCATCCTCATCGTCCAATAAATTTTTTGCCAAATCATTTTCAATTGAAATTCCCAATTCTTCATTCCCCTCAGAATCTGAAGTCGTAGGAGATAACACATTACCCTCGACTTTCTTCAAGTTATCCTGTGCAGATTCCATTTCACTGGTTCGATTCCATGCTCCAAATGCCATTTCAGAATTTCTAGCTCCAGCATCTGAAGCATCTCTTTGCAACTCGTGAGATTTTTCATGAAATTCTTTAGATTTGAGGGAATCAACCTGCATTACATCCCCAGTCGATCCAGTTGTAGTGTCTCTATTTATTTCCATGTGCTCCTCAACAATTGGCTCTAATGGTTTTACGCCCTAAAGGAGGATTAGCCAAGTGATTTTCGCCCCTGGAATCTTTCATGGAGTCAAAAGAATCTTCAATATACTTCGTATTCTTATCCAAGTCATCCACTGGACCCTCAGCTTCTTTACCTTCACCAAACTGGCTCAAATGCAGGTAGTCCTCGTCTGAGTCTGACCCATACATTTCAGAGTCCACTCTTCCAATCTTAAATGGTTCAGAATTAAAAGTTCCATTGATTCTGGGGTTCCATCTCTCTGTGGAGGTAAAATTTGCAGGGGCATAATCTAACATTGGAAGCGCTCTTGGATGAATCAGCACTTCCAGGGCTAACATAGCTACGAACACAAAATTCCGATAGTCTTGTTCCAGTTTCTTGCTTACCTGAAGGATGCAATTTAACACAATTAAGAGTTCAAACAAAAAATTCAAAAACATAGAAGAACCATGACCAGACTAGTTCATATTTTCCATGTCATAACCACTATGCTTCATGTTATTCTTATCTAAACAAGTATTTACAATGCTATGATAAGATAACATATACTGAAAATACACAAAAAAAAAAAAAAACTCTACCTTTACCAAAAAGTTCAAGACCCTGAGCTAAATAAGTTGGGCGGTTGCGAGCTGATGATAGCAAAGATGATAAAAGAGCACCAAATGCGGCAAGCTGAAAATCTTCCCAAATTCCAGAAGATTCATTCTGCTGGAAATAATTATCCTCTCTAACCTGTCGTTCATTAAAAGAATCTGTTGCTATTGTAATCAAAAGCTTATCAACCGTTGCCCGCCACCTCTCTGACTTGAAGGCACCACCCTGTGAAAAAACATTTCATGCCTATTTAAAATAAAATATGTGCAAGCAAGCAATATGCCACAATATTATGCAATGACTATTTGAAAACAGCAACGCTATGTCCAAGCAGCATATTGGTACAAATTATTTCAAAGTGATAAACAGTAGCCACTTATGCTATGATTAGAATGCTAGACCAACAAGATGTTGAACTGACAGTTTTGCATAATTACAGAAACTATAAGATACCCTGTCCTAGACGGGGACACGATCTGGACAGGCCAGGAAACGGCAGGTAATACATGATGTTCTCATTTGAATATTACTGATAATATGAAAAATCAATGCAACAAAGAGACTTGGAAAAAAGACCAACACTTACATTGCAAACGACCATGGTACATGGATTAACATCAAACCAAGTAGCATTAATTTTATCAGCTGAAAAGGCTACCTTGTTGAGACTAATCTTAATTTCATTTCAAATGTACCAACATACCACATTAAGAAGGGTTTCCAATGCTTCAAGTGCTGCTATCTGCAAGGAAACTGGTGGATTTAAAGGGTTCTTTGTTGATTGCGCCACATAAATATCTCCATCAAGCTGGTCTGCTGCACTGACCTTCCTTTTCTTATGACCCGGCCGCAGCAATGATTTATTACAAGCCAGCAAGCTTGATGTGCTACTATTTTCAGTATCCTTAGGGTTCAGATCAGCAAAGGCATTGCTAATTACTTCCTGTCCTAAACATACAGCCATTCCTACAACCATGACTCGGAATAAGTATATATGGCATACATCATCACTTTAACAGCAAAGGGGAAAAAAAACATTTACGGAAAGAACTAAAAAGTAAACCAAAGAAACAAAAAAATATCTTAAACAGGAATAAATCAAGTATTAATAAGAAAAAATTTATCGGTTTCTCACATACCCACACCCATGGACATCATCATCAACATTGTAATTTTGTAAAGCTTTATCCTTAACTCCGCCAGCATGCATCTCTTAAAATATGTTGAGATGAGACGTGCAACAGCTGTAGCATGAGGTAATAGTTGACTGCAAAGAAAATAATGAAATAGACAAAGCTAAGCATCCAGAACTAGGGAAATTGATCAATGAAAAACAGCTTAAATAAGGGGAAATGGTGCAATCATTTATCTGCAGAAACAAAGACCACAACTTAGATCGGTAACCCTATGTTTTTTCTCACTAGAGTAAAAATGTACTGAAGCATGAAAAAATAGCAAATATGAAACATACTAGAAGATCACTAACAAGAAAACAAAAAAACTACAAGATATCAATTACATACTGCCAACAATCAATTAAAAAAATTATATCCAGAGGTTTGCTCATCTAATGCGATTGACCAACAATCGCTGTTAGATTAACATCTAAAAATGTTTAAACTAATATGTTTTCTAATTAGTCTACTTATATTGTTCTTTTGCATTCTTCCCACAGATAAGGCTAAAGTTGTGCATATTTATAATTGTACAAAATTTGATTACTTATAAAAAATAAAATAAAAACTCAATCATTTAATATTTTTTTTAAAGACCATAACAGAGACTGAATAAATTGTACACCAGTCAAAATTAGGACTTTAAATCGTTGAATTTTTCCTATTACGTTTCATTCAACTATCCATTAACAAGCAAAAAGTAAGGAGGATCAACTCTCTCTTACTGAAAGCATTACTCAACGTTAAAGCTCACTAAATAAATGACCAAACTGGTTCAGCAAATAAACAATGGGAAAGAACAACCATCCATACAAGGAAACAAACCAAATAATTACATGTTTGCACTTTCTCTTCAGTACATACTGATCTATAATTAACAATCAGCACAATGGCCAAATCCGTTTTTTCAAAATAGATCTGCCGAAAAGAATACAATATGCATGCTTCGGAAAAATAAACAAAATTTGAGATCACAAAAATTCAAAATTAGGTAGACTATGATTTATAAGCAATTTTCAAAGACTTACGAGTAACACAAGGAGTTTTTGCATCATTGACTTGATTCCATGTACACAATTTAATACAAATATGCTACACTATAAGGTGAAGAAAAAAAAATTCAATACCAGCTTACCTGCAGAGACCTTTGATAAGTGAAATGAGCATTTCTAAAGTGTTTGCATGCAAAGCTGGAAGTTGCGAGCAAATTGACTCTTGCTGCATGGCTGTCATAAAAGTTAATGTATTGTGTGCCGGAGAACCATCCACCATCAATACTCTTTCGACAAGTATAAACAATGAACGGTACGGGAACAGTCACCTAAATGTCAAAGCATCCACATTTACGATTTCTACATCTAAAAATTGGATTTTATAAGGATCATGCGGAAAGTACAAAAGAAAGAGTGATGCAACCCTGCATTGGAAAAACTCCAATAGCTAATAGATAATAAAGCATACCTGAGTAGGTGAAAAAACAGTCAACAATTTGCAACAGCAAAGCATCAATGTGGAGGCAATGGAAGTCTGCACATGCTCTGCCCTCTTTATGTTATTTTGTGAGGCCTTCTCTAATGAACAACATCCTAAGGAAGCGGAAGATCCTTTCCAGGAGGAATAAGCGATCGAATGAATTCAATGCTCTTAGAATCTGCTATGAACATTTTTCATCAGTGATCAAAAATTGTATTGAAAAAAAAATAAAATGGACCAGGAACAAAAAGGTGAGCTAAGCAAAGTGCTCCACCACCACATCTCTGCATAGACATAATTTAGATTATTTAACTTCCCTTGAGACTGCAAGTAACCAAAAATATATAGCATTCCCCAACCTTCATCGAGGCCTTGGAAGATGTCATTTAGTTGATCGTTAATTGATAACAAGATTTTCTGAATCAACAGAATCCAGCTATCCTCATCGCCTCTTGATTTGGTAAGTAATGCCAAGCAATAAGCTAACTTCTGAACATTGAACATAATTAATGAGAAACAGGAAAATGTCAGAAAAGGAAATACAGATAACTCATTTGATTGTAGAAAGAAATTTCTACGAATATGAATATGTTACCTCCAGCATGTGAGCACTGCATTCGCCTGACATAATTCTTGAAGAAATAGCAGCTTCAGCCTACAAAAAGGTCATAAATGCATAAGCATTCAAGATAATTTAAACAATTAGAATACAACTGTAATATTTAATGTAGTTGTAAGTACATAAGTAATATTTAGCTTTTCTATTAGTACTAATAAATCAGATATGTTGATGGCATGAAGACATACACCTCTGAAAATCAATAAAACAACAGCAGTATTACCACTTGGATCTTTAACGATACAAAGAAAACGTACATTTCATAAAAAAGATGCATAAAGACTTTAGATAACTCTCAGAATCTACAGTAACCCAGATTAGGAAGAAAATGCCTCTACTTTTATAATCAATTCACTCAAAAGAATTACAATTGTAGAATACTACGATACACTTTTCTCCAAAACTCACTGTTTGAACTACACTTTAACTCCTCCCACACACAAAGAAACTCCTCACACAGTTCTCTTTTGCTCTTCCTTCTTACAGACTCCCCTTTTTTAACTTTTTATTTAGACAGTTATAACTTACAATAATCGCTGCAGCTGGATTACTCAAGTCATATTAACTGCCTCCACCTCCTTGTACCCCTCTTGGCTCTTCCTCCGATTATATCTTAATAATCGGCAGTAGTCTCTAGTAAATTTTTTTCCAAGTGTCCAGGACTTGCAGCTAAGAAAGAGACTTCAAAGGAAGTTTGACTAAACAATATTTGGAGTTCAGAACTTCGCGTGTATTTTAAAAGTTCACAGAGAAAACTACAATTGTGTAGTCATGTGTAATAAATAATAATAATATAGACAAATCCATGGTTGACTGTCAGTCAATTATTTTACGTATAGGTATTTCCATTTGAAACAAACATGTCAATCAATACTTACAAGTACGTAAAAGTTAGTTTTATTCTGTAAAAAGATAAGTGTGGGACCAGATAAACAAATGCATTTAGTTTGCAAAATATTCATCACCGGGATGTGGGATTGCCGTATAAGTAAATAAAATTAGTAACAATTGTAATGTCACAATATTCATCTAAAAAATAGTTGCAATACAACATTATAAGACATTAAAACATGCTTACAGAATCATAAAAGCGGCGAACGGAAGATGGAAAGAAAGTAATACTCGTGCATAATAAATGCACTGCTCCTTCCTGCATCCACATAAATACAGATGATAAATAAAACATGAACAGGTAATTAGACTTCACAAAAGAACATCAACAACAAATATTACTAATGTAATCAAAAATTTGTCTTTAAATTGAGTGAATAAAAATATATTAAAACACTGACAAATAACTTCTAAATACAACCAAGGAAAAGAATTGTAATCTTGCCAAGTATACCAAGATGTATGAAGATAGTTACTGCTGAAAGAGAGAGCAACCCCAAAACCAAAACATCTGACAAAGAGGATTTTTTTTCACAATGCACAATGCAATTGAGACATAACAATAAACAAGATACTCCTGCCACGTTCATTAAATTATTCTTATCCACAACCTATCATCATATTATATATATATATAGGTCGTAAAGCGGAAGGTAAAGTAAAGAAGTGAGCAAAAAAAATGTCCAACATCTAAATAGACTAAACAAGCACCCTGTACTAAATCTTTCCCCAATCAAAGAAATTATTACAAAAAGACTAACGCAAAAACTCCACGTCCAACTCTAAATACTGTGGAAAAAAGTTGTCACAATTATAGATAATAACATATAATGAAACTTCAAGTTCCTCACCCATACAACCTCTGTACAGCCATCATTCAATAGCTTCAGAACCGGTTGAATAACTTTACCAGCACAGGACGTTCCATCTTTCTTCAAATTTTGAAATTCACCCAACCTACATTTTAAAAGGTGTGATAGTACTCAAAATACAAAGAACAAGAAACTGAAGTATAATAAAAATCAAATTGGCCCATTTGGTGTAGCAAATTTATCAAAGATAAAGCACGTAAAAATGTTGTAAATGCAATTATTCCAGTTGAAAACTTAACAAGCGGTTGCGTAAGGAATTATCTAAAAATTGCTATAAACCCAATTCAATCCATTCTTCCACATTCTATTTGTGGCTATACTTTCAAATGGCAACATCTATTACTATTTTTTTGAAGCAAAAATAAATTAATAAAACAGAGTACACAAAAAACAAAACAAAAAAAATATATTTCAACAAACATGTTTTCTACCGGTATCTGGCCTATTCTAACAAACACTTCATATTTTCTTTTTTAATATAAGAAACAATCTTCATGGTACAATTTTCATGATCACTTACATATTAAATCCTCATTACACCATAGCTCCATATTGCTGGGTCCAAACTCAATAATAATGAAAAGTTTCCAGATGATTTAAGAGCATCTACTCACATCTTTTATTTTCTATACTCGCAATGCAACATCTATTTTCCTAGTATGACTATAGTGGAAGAATCTAACATTTGGTAATTATATATCAAAGAAAAAGAAAAAATATTAACTATATGAAAAGTGATACCAATATAGGTTGGTGCCAACTTTTTCTTAATTGATGGTAATTAGGAAATATTTCTGAAATATTTATTTTTTAATTGAATTGTGTTGATAGTCAAAGGAACTTTCGAAGTCAGAAGATAAACAGAGTTCCAAAGAAGACATGTTCCTTCACAAGGTCAAAGGTTGTCGCACCTGATGAATAAATCTGAAACCGAAGCACAAGCAGCTCGCTTCAAAATATTAGAATCTGCAGGCGACTAATCAGAGAAAAAAAAAAACAGAATTGCCTCATAATTCTATAGGAAAAAACCTTGTTTCAAGTTAAAATACACGAGCCGTTCAACATATTTACCAAACACTGTAGATTGTAAAGATTTTGGGAAGTTGATTGAAGAAGTAAGCACAACTCCCAGATAATTCATTCAAAGTAAGAAATTATGAGATGATTTTAGTCTCTCTTCTCTTTGTATTTTCGAGATTCAAAGAAGTGATTATACATGTCATTTTCCCTGCTTTAACTTTTATTCAATAGATCTAAACGTCAGGAGAACAAATGCAAAAGACATACGCTGTATACCTGAATATGAGGTAGAAGCCTGTCAAACCAATCACTATACGAGGATAAGAAACGATCAGAGCAGCATTCTTGGCAAGTCACTCCTATCAAACAGATTCCTAGCCAACATTTATCTGGCTAGAGCAAATTTAATGCTCGTATTAGGAAAAGAAAACTCACTATGTCATGCTGGAAAACAAAGTTCAAGATCATACAAAACTTTTGTAATTTACTTTGTATCGAACTCTTTACTAAATAATCATGTAATAAGCACACACAACACTCTGTTGTGTTTGTTTCACAAATGATGTATACTACTATACATTCATCTCATTCACAATTGATGCAATATTTGATTCATAAAAATGCTTATTGTGACGTGTTCAAATTAATGGGCATGATGACATAAGTTGTAATGCAGACACTTTGAATCTAGATGCATATTTTTAGTGTTACTAATGAGATGGATCCACAGACTACAAACTCTATGAACCATCAAAGGATATAAATTTTGAAACCATAAAACTGCAATACCTCCCATAAATAAAGCATCCGTCCAATAAACCCAGCAGACATGGCAAAATTATGCTACTATAAGCTAACCTATAAATCCTACTGGTATGAATGCTCACGGATTCTCGTTTACTTACATGAAAGTAGAGTAAAAATTCGTTTAACAGTAAATTTCGTATACCACACTACTGGACAGAAGCGACAACACTCGGTCTACCCAGGAATCCACAACTGATTTCCAGCTATTGATTATCTTCTGGTCCATACAAGACGATGATTCGGACAGCAGTTTATGCGTTTTCACCATAGAAACCACAGTCGATATCTCTGATTGAACTTGAAACGGACGTTTTTTGTCCGGAACATATTCTCTGAGGATCTTTGCCAACAACCGAGGTTTGAGAGCCACGTCGTGCATGTTAGCGACGAGGTCGAAGGCCGACATCGTTGCGGAAGGTCGAGCTCTGGCCTCTGAGTGAGAGAGAAGTAAGAAGTGGATATTATCATATTAAGTTTGAGAACGGAGGGGAAGGAGGGGTTTAACCTAAGGGCGTTCATTGATCGGTTCGCTTCGGTTCGGTTTTATGGTAGATCCGAACCGAACCGATATATGTCGGTTCTAATAATTTTAGAACCAGAATTTTACATGGTAGAAACCGATCCAGAATAGAACCAAAACTTTTGGTTCGATTCTGGTTCTACTCATGTTATAAAATAATAAATTTTAAAAAAATTTATTTTTACTGAAATATCTAAAATTAATTATAATATAACAATCCATGCATAAATTATTGGTTTTCAAGTTTGAATAAAATTTCAATCTTTCCAAGTTCAAAATATAATTTATTCACACTAACAAAAAAAAAACATTTTATTTCAAATCATTAATGGGTGCGTATCTCTAAATTAAATAATAAAATTTGAAAATATAAAATTAAACCAACCTATTAAATTAAGAATTAAACTTATGATGTCTTAAATAACAGAAGTAATCAAAATATAATTGAATAATAAAATATTAATTGCAACCGTCTAATTGGTCAAAATATCCTTTTAGGTAGGTGAATATGCAAATAAAAAACATAATAATAACAAGTATTTTTTTGAGTTGATATATTTAATTGGATTGGGTTTTTTTGTGGGCTTTGCAAAGTCTAAAATTTATTGGTTTAGTGCTTCGGTTTGTTTCGAATTTGAACATGCATATCCAAAAACCGAACCAATTACGTCGATTCCAAAAAAAAATAATAGAATTGACCGATCCGATTCTGGATCAGGTTTGACCACCCCTAGTTTAATCTTTTGATAATTCATAGCACATCTTCAAATTATTAATTTTGTTTTAACACTTCTAATAAATGATTAAAAAATTATATTATAATGAGAATTCGTGTAGTGAGATAATAATTTAAATTATTAATTTAAGAAGACGAAATTATGTTTAAAGATAAAATAATATTATGTTTACGTTATATTATTCTTTTATATTTATCATATCAAAAATTAATTAGTGTAACGAATTTTTTTTTAATTATCTATAATTTATTTCATTAATCAATATTTGACTAAATTTCTAAACTTTGCTGAGTTATCCATTGAGAAGAACTTGATGCTACTTAACTCAAAATTACATGATTAAATTGGACAACTAGACTTGCATATCATGATTATTTTTCATATGATATTACTTATTAATCTATATATAAAAATACGAACTTTGGAAAAATGTTTATAACTGGAAGGAAATTGATCAATTTAATTGTAAGTCTGAACAAAACTTATTATCTTTTACAACATGGAGTTGAAACACGGTAGGTGATCGCTATTTTCTCTATTACAAACGTTGTTTATCCTCGTTGTGAAGCGAATGATCTCATTTGTTCGAGAGCATGGATCCAACATCCTCAATAGCCGTGGATTGGTTTCGAGTGACATGTGTTATATACAAAATATATTCGATAAAAACACGAGGTTTGAGCCTCACTTGCTCGGAGAGTGGATTAATTATGATATTGGGTGATGATTTATAAGATGAAATGATTGTGATCATTGCTTGTTCTAAATAGATTGCTTAGAGAGGAGACTTTTTGTTATTAAAAAATAACTTTTTAATAATAAATAGAACTAAAATGAAATTTCAATATTTAAAATTAATTCTTCAAAAACTAAAACTACTTCATTTATGCGGAGCAAGTCTCTTGCTCAACTCGTCAACTTCATTCTTCTTCAATCCAAACGCCTTCTCCAAAACCACTTTCTCAATTCCTGATCCAAAAATGGCGGACGGAACTTTCATGAGTCCAGGATTCTGGCTATTGAAGCTTCCTAATATCGCAGCTGGTCCATCCCCGACGTTCATCTGGAAGTGCACGAGACCCCTCGGAAACACCATCACTTCCCCTTTACCTATCACCTTCGCGAAAATCCGGTTGCCGGAATCGACGAATCCAGAATAGATCTTACCCTCCAGAACAAAAGCTACCTCCGCTGCTCGTGGATGGTAGTGCGGAACGTTGACTCCTCCGACATCGAAGTCGGCACGAACAAGCGACATGCCTAGAGTGTTCAAACCTGGAAATACGGCAGCATTGACTGGTATCGACGAAAATCCTGTTCCGCTGAATTTTCCGGGAAACTTTAAGCCAGAAAACACGAAGTCTTCCGCAACAACATCGGAAGCATTCTTGCACTGACTATTGCTCGTCCCGGGAGTCGTAACGGGTAAGCAGAAGTCGAAAATCGGATCTGGGTCGGAGGCCATTGCGACGAAGCCATGAAAGAAGAAAACAAAGATGGCTATCATTTCGAAAGAGATCACGATCGCAGGTGATTCCAGACGCGGAAACAGATTTTCCTCGAGAAACCCTGATGTCTCCAGAGAACGCGACGAAAAGAAAGCAGTAGAGCTTCGCCATTAATAAGCGGAGAGGTTTCTGCTACGCATTGCTTGAAGAAGAAGTGAAGGAGGAGTGGTTAACCAAATAAGTCTGCAACCACTAGCACTCGCTTCGCTTTTTACCTTTTCTGGTGTAGAATATGATTAATATTAAGAGTCTTGTAACCTTAAAAGTAAGGGAAATTACCAAAAACAACCACAAACTACGCACGTTTTCCAAAAACAACCACAAACAAAAAATTTTCCCGATTCAAACCATCAACTATTCAAAAACTGCCAATTATGACCACTCCGGACGGACGGACGTCGTTTGCGTCCGTCCGGGCGTATTTTGGACCCCACCCGGACGGACGAGAAATTATTCCGTCCGTCCCCAATTTTTGGTTCAATCAACATCTGCCACGTGTCCCGTTCGGACGCGTTAATTACCCGTCCGTCCGGGTTAACTTACAAAATACCCCGGACGGACGGGATAATTTCCCGTCCGTCCGGGCGATCGATTATAATCCAGCGAAGCCGGGTTTTTGGATTTTTCACCGGAGAAAAAAATCTCGAGGCGACGAAACTACTTTTCACTCGAAGCTTTGAAATTTTTCGTAGATTAGCGAAAAAAAAGCGTCTGTGGTAATTTCTTTATCAATTCTGATTTATTTACTTCAAGTTTTAATATAAATAACGAAAAAAACCGAGCCCTAATTTCAAAGGGGAAAATTGTGAAACGAGGACGGACGGGGAAATGTAGAGTCCGTCCGGGTTTTACCCACGGACGGACGCGTTAAAAGGCGTCCGTCCGGGGAACGGCATTTAATTAAACCCGGACGGACGCGTATAAAGGCGTCCGTCCGGGGTACTTCATTTAATGAAACCCGGACGGACGCGTAATAGTGCGTCCGTCCGGCCGAGACCAAATATTCTAAAATTTGATTTTTTTTTTTTGTCTTTTCAATTTTTCTGTTCGTTTAATGGGTGTATGTGAAATTATATTAATGTCAAAACTATTTTGTATTCAATTTATAGGATATTGTGTCAATTGAATAACATTTTGATTTTTTTTCAGATAATTGTCGCAAATGGCTGAGAGATTGGATGATGTAACTGAGTCTGCGAACATAAACTGGTATATGGAGGAGGACGCTCCCATGTACGGTGATATTCAAGCATTTGACCACTTAGAGGGTGATGGAGAAATACAAATGTGTTCAATTTCAAAAACCTTAGACGATGAGCTACGAACACCATTCAATTCTGAGGATGACGAGGTGCAAAGCAGACAAACAAGGGCTGCAGATTCTGGTGATTTTGCTTTGAGTAGAAAATATGTATCTTTGCAGGCCATTAGAAATGAAATACGAGACTATTCTTTGAAAAAAGGATATGATATCAAGATCGTTAAAAGTGGGAGGAACAGATTGACGGCAAAATGCAAAGGAGTTGATTGTCAATGGCATCTGCATGCGTCGACCATGCAAAATGAGGCCACCTTCCAAATAAAGTCATACTGTGATGATCACAATTGCGTAAGGGTATTTGATAATCGGCACGCTACAGCAAAGTGGTTGGCAACAACTTATTCAGATAGGTTTAAAAGTCAACCTGACTGGCCCATTAATGATATTATCGAGACAGTGAGGCGGGAACACAAAGTTAACATTAAGCCAAGCCTTGCGAGAAGAGGAAGAACCCAAGCAAAAGAAGCTAATTTCGGGAGGAACGAAGAACAACTGAAGATACTTCGTTCCTATGGAGCTGAAATATTAAGATCAAATCCAGGTAGCACACTGGTAATAGATGGTGACCTGGTCGTTCAGGATAGAAATGAGAAGATGATGTTTAAAAGAATGTACATGTGTATGGCTGCATGCAAAGCAGCTTTGTTGGATATGGGCAGACCTCTTATTTGTTTAGATGGATGTCATCTGAAGGGAGCCTGCCCCGGCCAATTACTCACGGCCGTGAGTATTGATGGCAACAATGGTATGTATCCCATAGCTGTTGCCAACGTGGAATCAGAATCTCAAGTCTCGTGGACGTGGTTTTTGGAGATATTGCGAAACGACTTAGGCATTCACGAAGGCCGAGGATGGACATTTGTGTCGGATCGACAGAAGGTATATAATGTTATTACTATTATTATTTGGATCGGCAGAGTTATTGTTTTAATCTGAGCCTGTTTTTCTTTAAAATTGCAGGGATTGTTGAATGCAGTGGACGAGATATTTGGTTTAGCCGAACACCGTTTCTGCCAGAGGCATATGTATGCAAACTACAAAGGAAAATTTCCGGGCCTAGCGTATAAAGATGTGATGTGGAATGCAGCAAGGGCAACCACAAGGGAATATTTTGAGCTAGCAATGAGGAAAGTATATGAGCTCAATAAGGATGCTCATTTATGGCTTCGACGAACACCACCTAGATTTTGGGCCAGTCATGCATTTTCGACAATTCCCAAGTGTGACTTGGGCTTGAATAATTTATGTGAGTCTTTCAATGCAGTTCTTTTGCCATCCCGGAACATGCCGATTTTGACGATGTTCGAGATGATTCGAAAGACCCTGATGACACGCATTGTCAAAAAACACGAGGAGATGCTCAAGGTAGAAGATGTTCTGTGTCCTAAGATTAGGAAGAAGCTAGAGAGGCTGAAAGGGACAGCTTACGATTGGAGGGCTGAGTTAGCGGGAAATGCACTGTTTCAGGTTTGTTCAACTTGTTCATACTGATATGTTCATCTTAGTTTGTTCTACTTGTTCATACTGAGTTTGTTTATGCACTGTTTCAGGTTAGCAACGGAGACGAACAATATATCGTTGACCTCAATGAAGGCCAGTGCGCATGTCGAGGGTGGGAGATTTCTGGCATCCCTTGTGTTCACGCCGTTGCATGCATCAATTTGATGAGAAAGCCGATGGAAGATTATGTTCATATATATTATCATCGGGACACATATCTGGAGATGTATTCGCACTTCATTCGTCCCATTAATGGGCAAAAAATGTGGCCAGAACCAGAGAATAGGACCCCAATCATTCCGGGTCAGAGAAGGCCTCAACCTGGTAGGCCAAAGAAGAAAAGAATTCGCGATGTCGATGAGCCTTCTACCACTTCTCGTGGTCCGCGTGGTCTGACTTCTAAGAAGAAGTCTACGATGACGTGTCGTAAATGTGGACGTCAGGGGCATAACAGTCGCACATGTTCTGAGAGGGGATCCACTTCACGTGCTTCTACTTCGCGTGACACATTTATGGGTTTCCAAATCGTTGGCGGGACGCAGGTACATTTTTATTATTATTCTCGTAAACAAAATTTCGCTATTATGTTCTAATATAACTATCAATACGTGCAGGAATCTACTACAGGCAATCAGGAAAGCGGCCATGAGAGAGAATGATGGATATCTTTGTCCGAAACTTCCACGAGAAAATGATTCGCTCGGACAACTATCTTTTTGCCCACGGTACCATATCCCGGTCTTCTTGGAAGGCTCAGAGCCTTTTGAAGAAACACGCACATGTTCTGAGAGGGGATACACACTTCGCGTGCTTATGCTTCGCGTGACACATTTATGGGTTTTTGAACCGTTGGCGGGACGCAGGTACATTTTTACTATTATTCTCGACAAAAGTTCGCTATTATGTTCTAATATAACTCTCAATACGTGCAGGAATCTGAGAGAGACTGATGGATATCTTTGTCCGAAACTTCCACGAGAAAATGATTCGCTCGGACAACTATCTTTTTGCCCACGGTACCATATCCCGGTCTTCTTGGAAGGCTCAGAGCCTTTTGAAGAAACACGCACATGTTCTGAGAGGGGATACACACTTCGCGTGCTTATGCTTCGCGTGACACATTTATGGGTTTTTGAACCGTTGGCGGGACGCAGGTACATTTTTACTATTATTCTCGACAAAAGTTCGCTATTATGTTCTAATATAACTCTCAATACGTGCAGGAATCTGAGAGAGACTGATGGATATCTTTGTCCGAAACTTCCACGAGAAAATGATTCGCTCGGACAACTATCTTTTTGCCCACGGTACCATATCCCGGTCTTCTTGGAAGGCTCAGAGCCTTTTGAAGAAACACGCACATGTTCTGAGAGGGGATACACACTTCGCGTGCTTATACTTCGCGTGACACATTTATGGGTTTCTGAACCGTTGGCGGGACGCAGGTACATTTTTACTATTATTCTCGACAAAAGTTCGCTATTATGTTCTAATATAACTCTCAATACGTGCAGGAATCTGAGAGAGAATGATGGATATCTTTGTCCGAAACTTCCACGAGAAAATGATTCGCTCCGACAACTATCTTTTTGCCCACGGTACCATATCCCGGTCTTCTTGGAAGGCTCAGAGCCTTTTGGAGAAACACGCACATGAGAGAGAATGATGGAAGACGATGACATACAGATGGTGGAGAGCGGATCATCTTCATTTTATGCATATTTGATGTATCTTATAGTTTGTACATCAAATTGTATTTTATAATGAGAAATTATACCGTTCCTACGTTGAAGTTATCAAACCAGTATGAGTAACAAAATTTAAAACCATTTCTATGAAGCATCTAACAGAAAAGAAACTTCCACAGATTGAGAAATGCAGAGTGAAATAAGAGGGAAAATCGCAGAATTTGTAATGTCCCTTTGATAATTAAAGTGGGAAAAAAATTAGAAATTTTGGCAGAGTTTCCTTTGTTTTTAGTCTCCCCCACAGCTAGTATCATCCTGCATATTTGAATATCCAAACAGTTCCAGTATTTTGCTTCAAACATCAATTGCATCCAACAAAAATAAATATAACTAATGAACATCAAATTAATGAATATCCAACTACAATTACTACAAATTTTCATCATCCAAATACAGTACATCATCAAAGTTTACAAAAAAAAACTCTCAGTCTCTGTGCATCGCCCTCGGTCGTCCCCTCTCTGTACGTAATAAAAGAAAGTTAGATTATAATGAGTTGAAATGTAATTAATAATGAGTTGAAATGTAATTAATAATGAGAAAAATATGTTCAAATATACCTAAGCTTGGGCAGCGTCGTCATCTCCAGTCCCCGGCAGCACACCCTCGTCGTCACCATCCCCCGGCAGCACACCCTCGTCATTTCCATCCCTCGGCAGCACAACCTCGTCATCTCCATCACCGGTCAGGAGTACCTCATCATCGTCACCATCAGCACTAACAGCACCATCTCTCCCAAGATCGTCGGGATCAAAGGAATGGGCATCTATCCAATCCTGGCAGATCCGTCTAGTCTCTCTGTGGTACTCCATCATATCTCTGAGGTACTGCATCATGGTTGCTTGACTAGATTGAACAGTCTGCACCTCCGTTCGAACGGACGCCACCTCACTTCGAACATTCTCTATCAGCGCCAAAATAGAAGCCATATCTGTGGGAGGCACGATCTGAGGGGGGAGTTGCCCTCGACGAGGGTGTTGCAGCACAGGAGGGGGCCGAACATCATTCCCCTCCGTCCACTGTCCGTCGACCTCACGCAGCCCCATCTTCACCAAATGTAGCCTGCCGAACGCATCCGCGGGCCGCTGTGGTATAGTCTGTGCCACTCGCGGTAACTGAATCTGAAAATGCTCAATAATCTTCTGAATCAAGACAGTGTACGCGAGGTTCTTGGTCCGCGTGCGTGAGATCTCACCAATGTGACTCAGAATCACAAAGCCGGGGTCGAAGAAGTTACCGCTATACAATTTCTCCATGACATAGAGACACATGTAGCTAACATGATCTCTATGTCCAACGCGCGGTAGAATGGTGTGTGCTATAAGGTTATGGATGACGCGAGCTTTGACATTCAAATCTTTTGCTCCTGGCTTCACGATGTCCACAAGATCAGCGTTCCGATGAATCTGTCTAATGAACGCTGTTCCCTCCGCTGTGGCAAGCATGGGCAATTTTTTCTGAGAATGGTAGTACTTTTCTGCCCCTTCTGCGTGAAAGCCAAGCACCTCATTCACAACCCGTGGCGTCACTTCATACTCCTCACCCAGTATGTAGGTCTTTATAACTCCCGACCTCCCTGAAAATCTCATGTTAGCATAGAATAGGCGAACCATCTTTTCACAGCTGACTCCCCGAATGGTGTAGAGTCCTTGAAGTCCGATCCTGTCAAAC
Source organism: Begonia masoniana (assembly GCA_022432975.1). Lineage (NCBI taxonomy): Eukaryota > Viridiplantae > Streptophyta > Magnoliopsida > Cucurbitales > Begoniaceae > Begonia > Begonia masoniana. The sequence goes on from CM039504.1 coordinate 2,929,393, forward strand.
ATTTCTTTTATCTCCAAGGACTCCCATCCTGAAAATTTTTAATAACAAATACATGAGACTAGTTCAACTAAATATTGTCGAAACAATTTGTAAGAATAATTGACTCAACCTGTAAAGTCCACCATCTTCGTCAACGACACCTTTCGGTGTACTATATCCAGCCGATATTGCTCTCGACAATGTTCACTGCGAAATTCCTTCGATTGTGAGGTCGATGAAGCTGGCTGTGAGGAACTGGGAGCCGAGGAGCTGGGCGGTGGCTGTGAGGCCCTTGGAGGTGCCTGTGGAGCACGTGGATGTGGCTCTGAGACCCGTGAAACTGACTGTGGGGCCGGTGGACGTGGCTGTAAGGCCCGTGGAGTTGGAGGAGGCTGTGAGGGCAGTGGAGATGGCTGTGACATCGTTGGCCGCTTTGAAGGTCCACCTTGTGACGTCGAATCCTTCTTTCGTTTATAAGCAAGTTTATCTGCCATTTTCGTAAAGTCTGCAAATTGGAAAGTCTCCAATATTAGCAACAATAACTCAAACCGTGGCGAAAATCAGAGCCCGGTCAAAATCGGCCAAAACAGCCTTAACCCGGACGGACGCAATAATTTTCCGTCCGTCCGGGGTATTGCTATGATCCCCCGGACGGACGGATTAAAATCGCGTCCGTCCGGGTTATTCAAAAAAAGGCGATTTTGACCTAGGGCTCGGATTTTTGCGTTCTAAACGTAAAAATTTTAACTAATCCACTACAAAAGGAGTAAGATATTACCTGATGCGTTTTTCGCTTGAGAATCGCACAAGAAATTTGGAGAGCGTCGAGAGAAAACGAATTCCGGCCACTGTTGAGTTCCCGGCGATTTTCCCTTTCTAAAACGATTATAATCAATCGCCCGGACGGACGGGAAATTATCCCGTCCGTCCGGGGTATTTTGTAAGTTAACCCGGACGGACGGGTAATTAACGCGTCCGAACGGGACACGTGGCAGATGTTGATTGAACCAAAAATTGGGGACGGACGGAATAATTTCTCGTCCGTCCGGGTGGGGTCCAAAATACGCCCGGACGGACGCAAACGACGTCCGTCCGTCCGGAGTGGTCATAATTGGCAGTTTTTGAATAGTTGATGGTTTGAATCGGGAAAATTTTTTGTTTGTGGTTGTTTTTGGAAAACGTGCGTAGTTTGTGGTTGTTTTTGGTAATTTCCCTAAAAGTAAACCATAACTACGTAAACCCTTGAGAGGTTCCATCAACTGACCGTGTACAGTTCGTGGTTAAAAAAACCATTCTTTTTTATTGAGTGACCAGATTTCTCCAGTCTCTATAAGTTACAGAAAAATTAGCTAAACAAAATATCTATTTATCCATAGATTTGTGATAGGGTGCGAAACCGGGTTTGAGGTGGTTATTATGCTCGTGGGGTGCCGGGTTGTAACCGTAGCGGCATAGACTATTTTATTTCGTGTTTTTAACCCGATATTTTCTACGATTTTTATATTCGCAACGCATGCAAACTTTCATGTGTTAATTCATTTTTACTTAGTGAATTTCACTCATTTTCACGTATAGTTTTTAATATGCTATGATTTTCTGCTATGTATTACGAGGTTTACGCATCATACAATAAGTTGTTGTTAGGGGGTTAACTTATAAGTGACGGGAGGAGTATCAACGTGTATGTGATGGCCTCAAAATTTGATGTTTCGAGGCACTGTGTAAGATGTGCATGTTTCTAGTTAAGTAATAGGCGTTTGTTCGTGAAGTAACTCGAATAATCATCGTCGCTCTTAATAAGGTTGGACTAGAACTATATTCAAAACATAGATTTTGAATTTATCAATAGAATTCTTAATAATGTCACATTTGAAGGCATTTCAATTTTGCCCTTTAAATTCACATAAATTATCGCGTTGTTATCTGAACATAAGTGTAATTTTCTTCTAAAATTACTGCGTCGTACATGTCATTTATAACTATCGAAATAAAACTTAAAATTTTTGATCAATTCATCTATAAGCATTGAGCAAGTGTCAATAAAACTTAAAAATTATTTTTGTAAAAATATCAACATATTTAAATGGAAGATATGAAAATGAAACTATTCTAATCCCTACTCTTAAAGGGGATAAACTAGGTTTAAGTTTAACCTGAAAATTAATAATCTCGACATATGGATTTGATTTGTTACTGAATTTTATGTGGAAAATAAGGGGACCCACTTCAAAAATTTGATGAAGGGTCCTGATTTGAGCAGCTGGGCGATGGATCACGATTCATGATCATCTTGAAGTCATCCCCAACCCCCTGATTTTAAGAGGGCCCCGTCGAAAATTTTCACCCCCTCACTGAATATCCACGACGACAGCTTTCTCTTTCTTACGATCCTTTCTCTCTCTAAATACTTTTCTCTCACTACGAACTCTGATCTCCGCCCTGATCGGTCAATGCGCGTCGTTTCGTTCGCTCTTTGATTGTTTGCAGCTTCCCGACTTCTGAAGCTATCTGCTTTTGAGGCAATTTTGAGCTTTTTCAATCAGGTGATTTGTTGCGAAACCCTAGTGGTTTTACTCGAGCTAGGGTTTCTCAGCTTGCTTTTCTCGTTATAATTTAATTAGTTTAGTGAATTATATATCTTTTATTTTGATGAATTTCACGGTGTTCCTCTCCAATGCTTTAATTCGGAGATTTCCGGTTTCAATTCCTAAGACGTAGTCATTTTGGGGGCTTTGAACTATTAATATTTGGTACTTTCATTTATGCGGTTTACGTTGTTTGATTTCTAAAAAATAGCCGAAAAGAGCTATCTAGTAACAAAGCCAGCATTTTTTTATCTTACTTGATGCGTGGGAAAGCAAATTTCTACTTGATGTAAAGTGAAAATTTATTTCTGGCTCAAACTCGCTATTTTTATTGTCCGGGAACTGAAGTAATGTTTGTTTATAGGATATAATTTTCGCCATTGTAATAACCAAAAACCAAAATGAACGTTAGTCTCTTTCTGAGGTTTATATTTAATGAATAGACAGCTGTTTCAGTATATATTTTTATTAATATTGATTTGCCTTAGCTTGAAAAAAAGAAATAAAATAAAAGTAACCAATGAACATGAAGAAAAAAGTTTCTTGATATAACTTCACATTACTATATAGTTATTTGTTGCCAAATTGCCAATCAAGTTGATATAGTTTTTTTTAGATGTGGGTGTGAGTGATGGCTGGAAATGGGAGGTTTGAATCGAGTCCAGCTGACTGGGAGGATCTGACTTTTACTAGTAGCTATCCAAATGGACAGAGATTAGGTTATGCCAGTGCAAGTTTGGATAGGTCAGGAAGCTTCCGGGAAGGCAGTGAGAACCGGATGTTTAATTCTGCTCCTAGCATTGGCCGTGGGGGTGCCATCTCTGGAGGGGAATTTCCATTGCTCCCTCAGGTTTTATCGTTGGAACCTATAACAATAGGAGACCAAAAAAATCGGTCAGGTGAGTTAAGGAGGGCCCTGGGGATATCTTTTGGAAGCACGACAGAAGACAATGCGTTTGGAACTGCTCATTCAAAACCTTTCCCCCCTCTGGCAACGGAGGACCTTAAGCGGTTCCGTGCTAGTGTGGTAGATGCATCAGCCAAGGCCAGGTATTTTCTGATTTCAAAAATCCAATCCCCGTATTTACTTTTGAACATACACTTGTCGAATTTCCTTATGTCATCTCACTTTGAGTCAACTATTAAATTTCATTTACTGGAATATTTAATATGTTTCTAGGTTAATGAATTTTTGCAAGTATTCGTACACCTATTTTTATGTGTAAATGTGTTTTTAATGTTGCTGTTAGTGGCTTTGTCTTTGATGCTTCTGCATATCTTAAGGTGGTTCATTGTTAACGACGTTGCAATTCCTCTTTTAGGGGTAGAGTTAAAAAATTGGACGAATCAATACACAATTTAAACAAGTATTGTGAAAGTGTAGTTGCAAGAAAGCACCAACGGAAAGAGATGATGACAAATGAAAGATCTAGTGGATCAAACTTAATGAAGATTGGAACACAGACTCATCGAAATCCTTCAGACCCATTGAATCAAAGACCAGATGACAGGGCTAAAAGTATGGTCCTCAACAAGAAAGTTCGTTCATCAGTTACAGAATTAAGGGTGAGTAAGATAATAAAAATATTACAGAACTCTGAAGTTCTTCCAATTTGTAGCAATCCCTTTGCTCAATCTGTTTGAACCCATATTTTGAAGTCATTGGTCTACGTGCTTGTTTCGTTGTATTTTCCTCTTACAAAGCCTTTATTCTGGAAGAGGTACATACCTTCAAACTATCTATGCATATGCCAAAGCATGGGGTTGAATGTTTATGGCCATTGTTCTTTTTTTTTTTTAATGTGAACATTGAATTATGTACATCAAGAAAGAAATTTAAGCATGGTAAGGGAAAAGCACAGCAAATTAGTTTTTAGCATGATTAAAGTTAGCCGCCAATGAATCCCTGTTACAGTTGTCTCCAATTCTACTACTGCTTATATTTCTAAAAACCATTTGTTTCAATTATGTGTATATTATGAATGTTACGTAAAATTCTCTTTCAGGAGAGCTTAGGGAAAAAGGAGGCTGGCTAGGTTCAACCCATTTTTCTTGTTTTGAGTATTTGGAACAAGAGAAATAAGATAATGTTTTAGGATGAGAGATTCCATTTTGAGGCATTTAGATCATCATTTTATAATACTCTTCTTCTGTGGGAAGAAGTTTGTAACAAATTGTGAAGTGTAAATTCTTTTTAGGAGTTGAGCCTTTTTTGTAGCTCTCTTTGTTAAATGCCATTTCTTGCATCACTGAAATTTCTTTTACCAATCAAAAATATTTCTCTAGGGATCTAAATTTGATTAATACACATTTTTGTTTGTTATTTTTATGTTTTCTTTTGTATCCTTTGCAGGCTGATGGCCGAAATCATAGCTCAATGAGGCAACCTTCTCTTATTGGGAAAGATAGAGATTTGCTCAGGGATAGCGGTGAAGGCTCTGGTTTTGTTGAAGAAAAGATACGCAGACTGCCTGCTGGAGGGGACACATGGGACAAAAAAATGAAAAGGAAACGCTCCGTTGGAGCTGTTTTTACTAGACCCATGGACGGTGATGGAGAGCTAAGGCGTGTTACACTTCAAAAGCTCAACAATGAGCCTAGTTTGCAATCTCCTGATTCCCACAGTTTCAGGTAACTAATTGATGCTGCCAAATTCCTTACCTTATGATCTCACCTGACTTTTGTATAATACATAATGTTATGTCAACGTACTATCAATCAATGAAAGCATACAAACATTATAGGCCCAGAGTCAGACACAATTGTGCCTTTTTGGATTTAGAGTCTTTAGTATCATTGTTATCTGAAGGAAAGTGTAAATTACTTCTAAGGAATGAATGAGATAATATTCCAGGTTAAAAGTCATTAGATGTGCATATTAAAAAAGTTTAGTGATGTATCAAGGCGTGAGGGTATTATTAACGTTGACAGTTGTTGCTACTATGTTATCTATACCTTGCTTAGATCTCTGTCCACAAGTTATCCAATTATTGTAAAGTTCCGAGTAAGAAGGATGGATATGATCACGAAACATTATGATACATACATGCCAAGATGTCAAAACATAGCTACATTTAGTAACGTCAAGTATATAAACACGGAGACAAATCAAGGAGTCTTATTTTCTTCGCATACATAGGCATTTCGTATGTGCTTTTCTGTAGTATTTCATTGCAGTCCAAATTCTTCTCAAGATGTAACTTAATTTTTCACTATGTGTTGACGGTGTGCATGGTATGTTTGAATAAGCAAAGAAAAGAAAATAAAAGAAAGAGACCAATTGTCAGTGTGTTGGATGTGGTGTTGAGGTGTGCGATATGAGTGTCAAATGTTTGATATGAGCATGATTACTAAAATGAATTCCTCATGCTTCTTAACTTTTTTGTTTCCAAAGTTCTTATTTATTTATTATTAAATAACCAGTTTTTGTACTTTTAATTGTAGTATGGTTAGACAGGGTTCTGCATGGCCGTTATTGGAAAGGCATATAAATGAATTAATTGTGTTATCCCATATGGTGTCAAGTCGAGACATGATTGGATGCTTCATCTTTCTTTCAGGTCAGGGTCTTCTAATGCAACAAGTGGCACAAACAGTTTAGATGGAACGCCCCTACATCCAAGCTTGAATGCTCGCTTGGTTCCCAAGAATGAAGCAGAGAAGGTCACCCTTTTAAGGGATCCATCTGGATCTGGATCAACTAAAGAGCGACTTGTAGTAAAAGGAGGAAATAAGTATGTCTTAGTTTTTAAGCTATCACGGGCATGGCTTTTCTTAAAAAATCGTGATTGTGAACTACTGATAAATTTTAATAGGATTTGTACAGCATTATATTTATGTAAAGTTATTTCAGGGGTTTTTTTATCTACGGGTATCTTTTTAAATTTAATAATAATCATCCTCCTATTTTCTTTTAGGTTAACTATGCGTGATGATAATCATATTGTCAACCCTAATCCATTGGCTAAAGGAAAGGGCTCAAGGACACCAAGAGGTGGCCCTGCAACAGCTGGAAATTCATCTCCAATTTTTTCTAGAATGGCGGGTGCAGTTGATGGCTGGGATCATCCTCCAAGCTTAACTAAAGTTCTTCCTGTATGTGGGACTAACAATCGCAAGCGTAGTATGCCTACAGCATCATCCTCTCCTCCCATGGCTCAATGGGTTGGTCAGAGACCACAAAAAATGTCTCGAACTCGAAGAGCAAATCTAATATCTCCTGTATCAAATCATGATGAAGTGCATGTATCGTCAGAAGGGTGTTCTCCTTCAGATTGTGGTCCTAGGATGGCGTCACTTGCAACCAATGGATCACTCCCAGCTAGGGGTATAAGTAATAGCAACCTAGTTAGAATTAAAAATGAAAATGTTTCATCTCCAGCAAGATTATCTGAAAGTGAAGAATCTGGTGCTGTTGACAATTTTGATAGTAGTTTGAAGGAAAAAAGATCAGAAAGCGGTGAAATAGATGAAAGAGCTTCGAGTACTGTTTCTAATGTCGGTTGTTCTTTCACACTGCCTAAGAAGAAAAAAGTATTCAATAAAGACGATATTTCAGATTTTGCACGGAGGCAGGGAAGGAGCGGTAGGGGGTCATCACTTTCTAACATTTCACTTCCTAAGGAGAAGTTGGAAGCTCCATCCCTGTCCAAGCTTATTAAAACTACGAAGCCTAGTGTGGAGAAGAATGGAAGGTTTTAATCACTGTTAAAACAGTTTTCTAAAACTTTTTTTTAAATTTTTTAAAGAAGTACATGATATAATTTATGTTTTTTTTTTCAGCAAGTCAGGGCGACCACTGAAAAAAATTTCTGAGCGTAAGGCCTGCACACGTCTTGGGCATGCATCAACTGGCACCACCCCTGACCTTGCTGGTAATCTCAAAATACTTTTGTTGATTCCTTGCATTAACTGCAGATTTCTTACCTATACTTTCATGAAAATCCAATTTCATTTTTGAATGATTTGAAGAGTAATTTGAAAATACTAGGCACAAATGTTGACATGGTCTCACTTCAATACTTGTTTTTCAACAAAATCAAGGAGTGATTATTTTGAGCGGAGTGAGAGTATATATTTAGTAGAGCACTTATGATTAAGACTTCGATTTTCAAAATGTGGATATTTCTTATCTTCTTTTGCATACGGAGTGAGTGGTATCTCACTAAATCAAATTTTTGCATTATGTAGTGTTTTTTTTGGGTTAGAAATCAAAATTTCACTGTTTTTTTCTTTAATTTATACGACTGGAAATCTTGGCATAGGAAGAGATATTTTTTAGGTCTGAACCTAGGGTGTGATATCTTCGAGTTCTTGTTGCTTTTTCTTTGTCGTTAATAAAAATGTATTTATAATAAAAAACTAGATACAAAGGTAAGCGGATAGACAGGCTTCTCCTGCCATGCTTCATAAAAGTAACCAAAAGACTTAAAAATTTTACCCCGCCAAAAGAACGTATTATAAGTTTGCTTGAGAAGCTCTACTTAAAGAGTTTCTTCATAAAAATACTGTATCTTATCTGTTCCAATTACTTTAAAAAACCATGAGGTACTAACTTGCTCTCTAGTTTTTTTGCTTACGCCACCTCAATTCCAATGATAAGCTCTTAAACCACCATAGCCATCCCCTAGCCACTCCAACTGCAAAGTTCATAAAAGCCTAACACAACTTATCGCAGTGAGGAAGAAAGTGATCTCTCTCTTTCCAATAAATGACATATATTCTGACCTTCAATATTCTCTTCCTCAAAAAGTGATCTTAATTTTTATTTTTTTTGCTTTTAATAAAGGAATAATGTTACATTTACGATGTAATTTTAAAATTTTACATCATAATGTGGCCCTTACGGGTTTTGCTCACAGATTGATGCTATGAATCTTTATTTAAAATATTTATAATATATTATAATTATTTTACCAATTAGTGAACGTCGCATTAATGTATAAGATTTGAGTGTATACAAATATTATTAAGAGATAATTTCTTATCATCTCTTATATATATAATTATTTTACCAATCAATGAACAGTCAAATTAAGATACCAGATTAGAGTGTACACTATACATTATTCTTTATAAAGAGAGAATTTCTTATCCTTCTTTCTTTGTACATTTTTCAATCAATATACATGTTATTTCTAAAACCTCATCAGGATGTCAGAGTAGTCTTGGCTTTCGAAGAGTAGTTATCTTTTTGTTTAGTTGGAAGAAACATTGGTTAAAAATGTTGTGGGCATAGAGATCTCCATCATTTTTTCTCTCTCAAAAATGTTCTCATTTTTTTTTTCATGCACTTTTTTTTCTTTACAAAATAAAAATCAATATCACATATTTAACTGGTGACTTATCCTCTCATGAATATTAATTGTGCTTAGTGAGATGTAAACAGTTGCTTTTTGATAAGTTATTAGTAGAATCACACTGTGAGTTGTAATATACAGGTGAATCTGACGATGATAGAGAAGAACTCTTAGCAGCTGCAAATCTTGCTTGTAATTCTAGTTGTATGTTCTTGTCCTTACCTCCACTTTGCTTTCCGTGAAAAGATGTGCGCTACAATTCAAATTGCTATGGATTTATATTATATCATCTTATTAGCCACTTTATTTCTCATTGTGCAGATACGGCTTGTACCAATTCTTTTTGGAAGAAAATGGAATCTTATTTTTCTCCTATTGGCTCAGGGGATGCATCCTTCTTGAAGCAGCAGGTGCTTAAATATTACTTGGAAAATTAACATCTATGAGTTTTCATTGCATTTTAATGTGTTCCCATTTATTTTTATCTTGGACAGCTAAAAGCTTCAGAGGAAATGCAGCAAAAATTTTCGCTGATGTGTGACCATGAGAAATCATTCTCGGTAATTTCTGGTTCTGAACAGTTATATGATTGGGGGAATTATTACATGCTCTATTTGAAGTTAAATGTCGATATGAAGTATACGAACGGTTTATTTTCTAATATTCTATACCTAGTGATCCTATAATTGAATTGTGTTGATAAACAATTTTTATGAAGAAAGAGATTGGATGATAGTGTGAGATGGGAATAACCCCTCACGAGCAAAGTGCTATATGTTTGCTTATCATATAACAATTTGCCTGCATTCGGAGAGAACAAAACTAAACCTATAGTTCCTAGAACACTTTATATTATATACTCATTTGCTATTAAGAAAATTAATATTGTTTCAAAAATCATTATTTCAGATTTTCTTTTCGAGTATATCGTAATGATGAAGCTAAATAGCTCAAACATTAGCAAAATACTCCATCTCATGATTAACTTCAGCTACTTTTGCTTCATTTGTCTGCTAAATGCATTTGGAACTGGAGAGCATGCCTAATGTACAACAAAATACTAACTTGTGCACATAAAGTCTATTTAATTAGGTTTGAGTCTTGTTGTTGTTATGTTTCTGAAGATATCTCATTTCTCAGGGTGATTGTGAGCATGACGATAATTCTATTGCTCACATGCAATTGTCTGGAAGGAATGATGGCTTCATGATAGATCAAAATGGTTCAGAACATATGGCTAGAAATCTACATCTTGTCGATCGAGATTTGGCTACTTCGTGCAGAGAATATAACTCAGAAAAGGTGAAAAAATTTCCTCCACTATACCAAAGGGTATTGTCAGCACTGATTGCTGAAGATGAAATTGAAGAAAAAGAAAATGACATTGGGAGAAATAGGTTTACCCAGTATCACAGAGAGGATTTTGCCGATGGTAGAGGTCTCTTGATTAATGTCGAGCATAGAAATGGGATAAGCATTGATTTTGAATCAAATGCTACTTTGGGGCTTAAATCTCAGAATTGTGCCGTAGAAAGAATTTTCTGCAATGGAAGTGCTAGTGATACAAACTTCAGCAATCAATTACTCAATGGAGAATATTTGCAAGGAGACCATGTATTTACAACTATGCGAAATGGATTGATCCATGAGCTGCCTGAAAATGGTTTTGATGAGTCACTAAACATGCCTTCGAACTCTTCTGCAATATCTTCTTTCCATTGCCCTTGGGAAGAGATGTGTCTAGAGGACAAACTCTTGCTGGAGCTTCAGAGCATTGGCCTGTGTACTGAGACAGTGGTATACATTTATGTTAAATAAGTATATTCCATGTACTGTTAACTTTAATTTTTCATGGCCTTTCGTGAGGGTTCAATTCTTTTATTTGTCTTCTGTAGCCTGATCTCGCAGATGGGGAAGATGATGCACTTAATCAAGCTATTCTTGATCTAGAGAAAAAATATCACAAACAGGTTATATTTTATATGCAATTGGTTTATTCCTGTTTTTCTCAAGTAGAAGTGATGACTCGCAGTCAATATTTTTTAATGTTTGTGGTAGATTCGTTTGATCCTTTTTTATTATATCTCCATTCTTATTTCTGCATACAATGCTATTTGACGGTATGTTAACATTTTGTTTATTTCAAAAAATAGGTTGGAACGGTGAAGTTTCACTTGAACAAGCTTACAAAGGTTGAGGATACCATGGAGACAGAGCGGTAGGATTATTGATTCATTGGCTTTATTTCTGAAAGTAACAATTTTGTCATAGATTTGGTTGAAAGAGAGTTATTTTATTTTGCAGAATCAACCGAGAACAGAAAGCACTGGATGAACTTATTCAGCAGTCTTACAAGAAGCTGCTGGTAAACTTATTGACTTATTTATTTTTAGTTGTATTTGGACCTGTCCTTCGTGTCACTCTCCCCATTCTCATGAAATACAACTTGAAGGACAAATTATATATATATATATATATATAGATTATTTCCTTGTTGCTTAAACTACATATGATGTAAGTTATGGTAATTTTTCATTAATGTAGCTATCTCTCAATGTAATAATTGCTAAGTGCTTTATTTTGAGTTTTGGAATTTATTGCACTACTTGTATATGTCTAACGCAATAGGGTTTTGCTAGATCTTCATAGCATGAAATTTGCCATACTCTAGAAAACCAAAAACTTAATTGTTTCTATTAGTTTCGAGATCCTCCCTCCTTTTCAAGGTATAGGCAGTGTACTGGTGTGAAAACCTTTTAGAACTGGAGCCACATTCCACGTCCTCGTGTTTAGCTAATAGAATATATTTTTTAATGTGTTTGTTAGTATTGATTTTTAAATATTGGGTATAATTCATTCTGAAATATCATTGACCAAATATCATATCATATTTTTATATTTCCTTTGAGGTATTCACCACCACTTTTTGTGCGCATATATTTATCAGTTTTAGGGTTTTGTGATGGTTCATATCACATGTGCGTTTATCGTGATTCTTTGGTGGAATATTCTGATATTTGGCATGCTACTAATCAATTTGTACATTTTTGTTTTAGTGCAACCAAGTTATTAGAAGAAAAGCTTGTTCAATAAATTAAATTCCCGTTGGTATTGACAGGCTACTAGAGGAAGTATTGCTTCAAAGTTTGGGATGCAAAAAGAAAGCAAACCATCGGCATTGGGTTTTATGAAGAAAGCTCTTTCTAGATGCCGATTATATGAAGAGACTGGTAAAAGTTGCTTCAGTGAACCTCCGCTTCTGGATGCCATTCTTGCTGAACCTCGACACAGAAATGAGGAAGAAAGAAAGGGTGTTATTGGCTCTCTGGATGGCATAAAGTTTCCCCGTACACAGATATCCCAACCAGACACTGGTATGATAGGGATTCATTTTCTTTAAATATTTGTTATCAGAGTCACTCCATGAATTTCATTACGTGCTTAACGCTTTAACAAGTGTGTGGTTTGACATTCTATGTGGAATATATACCAGCTTGTTCTCCCATTGGACTATTTATTTAACGAAGCACTATGATTTTGCTTCCAAATTCTGGTATTTCAAAAGATATTTTTTTTCTGTGCTCACAGGTTCATTTTCCAGTGGGGCTGATCAACGTGAACAAAATGATAAAGGTGGCAGGGGTTTAAGCATACCCTCTGATCTGGATTTTGCAAAAACTGGACCAATATTGAATAGAGGAAAGAAGAAGGAAGTGCTTCTTGATGATGTTGGTGGTATTGTTCCCACGAGAGTCTTATCAACTCCAGGTAGTACCTTACTGGGAGGTGTGAAAGGAAAGAGAAGTGAGAGAGATAGGGATAAAGGCATGTTAAACAGAAATTCAGTTGCCAAAACCGGCCGTTTATCTGTGAATATTAAGGGTGAGCGGAAAACAAAATCAAAGCCCAAGCAGAAGACTGACCCGTTATCACCTTCAGGGAATAGATTTAGTGGGGCATTTTCTGAGGCAACACATTCTGAGTTCCTTTTAGCTGGTGGTTCCACCGAATTGCTTGCCAACGGAAGTGGTTCCAATAGAAAAAGAGAATCGGACTTGACAGCCCGTGTTGACACTAAGGAATCATCTAGAAAAGTTAATGATACCTTAGATATGGGAAGTTTGCCGTTGAATGATTTTGAATCCATAGAACTAGGTATGGCCAACGACCTTGGTGGGCCTCAAGATATTGGCTCTTGGTTGAGCTTTGATGATGATGGGTTACCAGATCATGATTCAGTAGGTCTTGATATTCCTATGGATGACCTCTCAGATTTGAATATGCTTCTTTGAAGACGGTATACTGTATATTCCCAGGGGTTAGTTAATCGTTTAGATAAGAATGATAGTCCTGTAGACTGGGGGATAACCTGCTTACATAAATCATGCCTTTTCGCAGATGGGCACCTGTAATTATGGCCATTCTTTTTGTATAATTTCTAGAAGTTAAGTAAAAAAAGAACAGTTATTATAATTTTTTTTATTTGACCTTGATAAGTTTCCCCTTGTAAGAGAATATAGTTATGAAGTTTTTGGTTTACCTTTTCCTCCCTCCTCTCTACTTTACACATGTTAAAGCGGATTTCTACAGTGGTTCATATAATATTATGACCCTTCTTTGTAACTTGATGAGTTCAATGTAACTAGAGTATCCTGTCAATAAAATTGCACGAGTCAGAAATTTTCCTTCATAGCTAGATAGAAAATAAGGCTATTTTATTCACATAAATTGACTGTTATAACTTCGGTCTTCCTGTTTGCTTGCCCTATTTCAGGTTGGAATGTCCAGGACGATTGCTCTTTGGGTAATCATATTGAGATCTTCTTTTATTGAAATATGTTGGCAGGTCCCAAACTAGTATGAAGTAGTCACCTGATGAGTTTGTAATATTGATTTTAATTTTTTTTTTTGATTAATTTATTGTCTCTAGAGTAAGTGGGACATGTCTTGGTTGCCTTTTCTGCTGTAATTTTGTTCCATGCTGATTTAGTTTCACCCATCTTGGATCTTTTGTTCTTTCTTAGTTCTGGATCAAATTTTGAATGTCTAGATGGTTATTATCATACTCACTCTCTTATCTGATGTTATAGATATGCCCCTGCTTCCTGGACTCCTTGTCTGACGGTAATGTTTTTCTTTCTAACCAGCAAATGTAACTTAGGTGAAAAAGAGATACTTCTGAAGATCAAAGATGGTGTTAATGAACTCATTTTTGGAATGTTTACAGAACTTTGTGAGAATGAAGGAGATTTGTTTTTTTTTTTTTGAAGGATATTTAGGTTGGTTATGGAGTTTGTTATCGAGGGTAATTCATATTTCTCTTGTTTCTGACAGATTAGCTGCTTTCTGGATAGTTAACTCGTGAATCAAGAATTTGATACATTACCATTTTTACAGTGTTATTGAGATATTTTGTTGATATATAACTTATATTAATCTTTGCTTTTTTATTTTGAGATGCATCGAGTTTACTTGATTCTTCATCATCTTTGAGAATTATTGACAAAAATAATCTATAATTGAAATATCAAGGCTTGATAAGTGGGTTTACAGAATAAATGATGAAGTAATGAAGCAATAAGAACCCATTAAACATGTTGTTTTGATAAAAGTGAAACAAGTTGTTCAATAGTTTTGGAGACAAAACTTAGATTTGGAAGGTGAAGACCCTCGTGATATTCCTCTTCATTAAACACAGTCCTTTTTAAAGTCTTGTTGTAGCTGTTGCAGGCATATTTTGGGTGTCCTCTGGCAATACACACCTGCACCAATCAAACCCAAAATACATATATTATCCAATCTTCCCCCATTTCCTCATTTGATATTATCTAATCAAAACCCAAATAGACGAACAACATTTGATGAGATAGATTCACAGGAACCAGTCAAAACCAACATACCCAATGTTTAGGTCCCATCTCAGAGCCCCAAAATCTCCAATCTTTGAGAATTTCCCCGTCAACTCTCACTGTTATGTCTGTCCACCTTGAGTGATGAAACTCCACCCTATCTACTCTATATGACAGTCCACTTCCGATCGCCTTCACAAATGCTTCTTTCAGACACCAATATCTGCAAAATGGTTCTCCTTTGATATTCAATGCCAAGGAACTAAAGCTGGACTGGTAATTCTTTCTAAAAAAGAAAAACCATGGAAAATAAATTAAACCTGTAAAACTCGATCAATACATCATTGCTACTGCCCGCGGTGATGATATTTTCCCATTCAAAACTCGAAAAGTAAGATGAGAAATTCTCGATGAATTCGTGCGTCGTCTCGTTTGATGGAATATCATAAGAAACCACGTCCAACCCGACGAGGCACAGAGGTTCAGATGCTATGACTACATAATCACCATGATGGGATACGTTGAAATTAAAATTTGGAAATTCTAACCCAACTCCATCATATTCCTGCAGCGCAAGAACGATTTGAACGTAGCAAATGATCACAAGATTGGGATTAAGAAATAAAAACAGTCATCCACATTTAGCCAAAGGGTGGGAAAGGAAACATGGAGGCCAAAATCAAAGTTAATGTGCATGCATCTCGACTAATTCTACATGGTCTTGAAGTCATCGACCAGATAAAGCTTCCAATGATCTACAGTGGGCTAGAACCTGAGGACTTGTTAAATAGCATACCCAAGAACACTACCAAATGGGAAGGGCATTAACTAATTGTTACAGTAGAGATTGCTTTATTACTTCCGTTGTGGTTGATGGTCAGTTGATCAAGAAGTAAACAAAGTTGACAGTGTATTTCTTGTATGTATTTTTAGGCATGGATCCATTTTATTCGTACATATCGTAATCGACGTTAGCCATACCAGGTATGGTTTGCCCTCCGACGTGCGGTTTATGATTATTTCATCAAAAGGGATTCCCAACAATTCATGTAAAAGAGTATATTGAAGCAAATGGCTCACAAACGACCGTTTTCTGTCTTCCATCTTCACAAATCTACCATAAACAATAAAATGATGAGTTTGCACGAAAAATGTAACAAGTCTTCAAAATAATTGACAATAAAAGCACTGATGTTATGTTTATTAATGACAGAAATAGACGATAATGGAATTTAGCAGCTAGATAAACATGGGTTCATTGTTTAGGCCAGGGCAATCGATCAAAGGTCTTCGTCTTTACCCAAACAGGAAACTTTACTTTCTGGGAAAACAAACAGAAAAGCTGAAGAGAGAAAGAACCTGGAAATGGGGGAGTGGTGATGGGAAGGAAGAAGAGAGAGAGCAGAGTAGAATTCTTCGGGAGAAGGGACCCACGTCGATATATCTACGACCCATCGTTGGACGCCCTTTTCCATTGCACTCTCGAACAGGGAAACGGATGACCGCTTCCGAGATTGCAGCAATTCTTCTTCCCCTGATTACATTCCTTTTTATTCGAAGAAAATACGAGAAGAATACAGCAGAAAAAGAACCATTAAATAGCCATACTCTAATGATTTTCTGATTTGCTTTGTCTTCTTCTTTTTGACAATATTCTACAGAAAATATACATCGATGATTTTAGAGACCGTGAATTTCCAATCTTTAATTAAATATGAAAAGGTGATATCATAATTGAATGTTTCTTCTCTGAAATTCCTCTGGTATGCTGTCGTTAAGACCAGTAATCAAAACGAAAGCGAAATAATTCCTCCAGAAAAGAGTTAACTCGGTAATTACTCACTTTTTCTGTCGATGTTGGGTGAAACGTGGATTCTCCCATCAATTGAAAGGTTGAAAATTGCAGATATTGGAAGACAATGGCAAGAACAAATCAAAAGGATGATGAGAAGTTCTTCCAGTAACACGTCAAGGAACACGCGTCGTTCCACAAGCAGGGATGATAGATTCAGTGGGCAAAGATTGTGGCTTTTTCTCTCTGCTGGTTTCTTCTTACTTTAATGGCGGAAGATTCTTGCTTTCCACCTCATCACTGTCTCTCATCTTCTCTCCTTGAAGATAACCTCTATATATGGATGCGGAGAGAGATATTTACAGTTGCATGATTTGCCAGAGACAATTTCGATGGGATCTAAAAGAGTAGGATTGTTCATCATCTTGTTCGCCCAACTGTTCGTCGTCAATCACGCAGCTTTGTATCCTCGAAAACCTCTACCAAAAGCCGGTATGTTTTCTTTTTCCCTTTTTCAAGTTTTTATTATTTACCCTTGATTTGACGTTGTAAAACACTGCGATTCCCCAGATTATTTCCCAGAAAATGTCTCGGAAAATGAAATGGGGATAAAGCAAAACAGAAAGATCGATCATCATTTTGGGCACGCAAGTGATAATACTGGGAAGGGACGAAACGATGGTGGAAGTATGTCTCTACAGGGAAAAGCAAATTTTATCCCGATTTATGCTGCCGGCGCAGCCAGACGACGCCACCGGCGGAGCAGCTCAGCAAGTTGTCTCCGGAGCTCTGCTGGACTTTCATCCGTGGTCGGTGCCGCTACCTTGGCCTCTCTCTTACATTTCTACATGGTTTTTTAGATATGGAAACTACGTAAGCTCTGAGAAATGATCTGTAAATAGTTTTGGTTGTATAAACATGAGTTACCCATCTGGACTTGGCCTGAAACTTCCATTGAATTATCATATGCAGTAAGAACAGAACAGACATCAGCTTCCTTAAACTAGCTTAAATTTCCATTCTCGTCAAATCATGTAATGTACATTCACAATTATTGAAAAACTAGACTGAGTTCAATAAAATAAGAATACCCAAAATCCATTATTGGTCTAATTACACGGAAAGCTAGGAAAAAACAACATTTTTTTACATCAAATGAACACACGGCGTCCCACAATTTATCAAAATGATTAAGTAGGAAATCAACACTTGAAACCGCCGCACACAATGCCCCAAAGTATTACAATAAGGATGAGGATAGCTCCTCCGATCAACAACTTCATTTGGAGATTCTGTAGCCACATCTTTCTTCGCAGTTCGCGGCCTTGTCTCTGGAAGCTGTCAGCCTGATTTTGTTTCACAAAGAACAAAATCTTAACAGAGAAAATAAGCGTGTATGAAGAATATGAAAGTCTCCTAAAAAAGTACAATACCAAATTTCAACCTGTTGACACAGACCTGAAATTGTAGGTTTTCTGTTTTGTCCACCAGAAGTTCAATCCTCTCTCCACGATCCAAAACCTAAGAGAGATTGCCGTTCAGTTAACTTGACAACAAAAAATTTAAAAAGAAATATTTAGAACCATCCAATACCTACCCTAAGTCATGGATATTTTCAATATTTATTATGCAGTCAAGGAAACAATTCCATACCGTCATTGACAAGCCTCGGAATATCATGTCTGGTGCGTAATTTTGATGTCACATCTTCAAAAATCTTAAACTAGATGTATTCGACTAGGTTATCTTGGAGTGAATCAACTTTGATACTCCAATTTCATAGTTCACAACAATTACCAGTTATCATACCTTTCAAAAGACCTCTTATCAATTACGTCTCCAATATATTAGCCACATATCCTTGTTTGAGTGTTTGTCGGATGATAGGACTCATCCCAAAACATTGGTATATCAGGTAAGGTTGTCATTAGTCCTTGAAAGCCAACAAATTTTTCTAAATTTTTCAGGTACTAGACTCCACTTGACTCCAATAAAACGTTTATCTAATGAATTCTGTAACACCTTCATCGACCTCTAAAAAGAAGCATGTCAAAACTTATGGCTAAAGGAGTCATGTCATGGACAATATCAGATCCTCACCAAAACTAACATTTTTTTTAAAAGAACACAAACTTTTGAAGTTGCAAAAAAGAACAATAGAATAAAAGGATTTGTATTTCCTAACAGCCAAAGGAACATGTAAACCTACTATCAACAAATATATTTCCCTTGAAAAGAAAAAGTAATCCATGGTATTTGAATTGGTTCATTAAAAAAATACGAGAGGGAAGGAACAAGCCTTAAGAAGAGTTTTAACTTCGCAGAAAGCTAATTGTTGTACTCGTATTTTAAACTTTACACTCTGTGATTAGGCAGGATAATTCTAAAACCAAGAAAATGTATGACATAAATAAAAATTATTTCAAAAAAAGAAAATCTAGTCTCAAAATAAATAAAAAAGAAATCTATTTTCAAAACAAGTCTTTTCCATAATCGGGAAGGCATGTCAAAGAAAGATGTTTTCGCTTCCAGGATTCTATAATTATTCCCTTCTCCCCGCAATGCTCACTATGTCTTATTTTCCATCAAATAGTTAAAGACATCAAATGTTTTGACAAGCAAAATTTGCCCTCCAGACCTGCCCTAGCAACCATGTCAGGGGAAGCAAAGACATGGATATAAAATATAAAAAAATTTGAAGACGCCATTACATTATATAAAAACCTTTGGAGAGTATTTGTTTTGAGAAATAGGCGTAAGAAAATTTTAAAAGTTTAAATAAACTTTTTATTTCATCAATTTCTCCTTTTCAGATATTACCATCTTTCACTGGTAACGAAATAAATACATATAAGCCATAATAGAAGTAACATGTTGGTACAACGTGAGTTGGTTGAATGAGAATAGTGCCAAAAATGTGTACAAATTAGGAAAGGTACTTTTTGAAAAAGAGGAGCAAAAAACATTTTATTCAGACTTCCCCATTCCAAATTACAGAAAGATATTACGGATAGAAGTTTAACAAAAGTATAGCTTGAAACAAAGCAACTGGTACCAATGTGAAACAATAGTTCGCTAAAACTGAGTATATTAATCAAAACAACTAAAAATCTCACCTTTTCAATATTGTCCATCATAACTCCCTTGACCTCAGTAATTTGAGCCTTCAATTTGGCAAGCTTGCTCATTTCTTCTGGATGGTTCATACAATATTGCATGTGCTCCTTAAGCCTTGGCCTGCTCACAAAATTGAGAAATTACTACTATTGGCAAGCTAAAAACTGCAGTAGATAGATAAAACACCATATACTCACCCAAATTCTCTGTCAAGATTATATGCAATAGAAAATCGATCTTCAAATAAGTCGTCGTCGTCATCATCAGCAAGCGGGTGAGTCTCATCATTCTTAACACTTGACTCATAACGCTGTTTGAAATCATCTTTTACTCGATCAAGGAATACAAAAGGTACACTTCTTCCCACTGATTCATCAGCGACAACAAGAAAAACTGCAGATATCGAAAATCAAATTTATCCACACATGCGAAGAAAATGTCAGTGACACAAAATCCACATAATAAATAAGAAATACCAAATCCCTTATCGGTAAGGAAGTTGAATGTATGCCCATCACATGAATATGTGTACTTGCTACTATTTGAAGGTAACTTCTGCAAGCATTGAACAGCAATAGTGCTGAAATTTCCTGAGAACGAAGTGTGTTCTGCTAAAATAACAGTTCCTTTTGCTACAAAGGTGTAAATCAGGCCTTTCTGACTCATCTCTCTAACTGTTGCCTCGACTGTAAGGGAGTCTTTCCACCCGGGGTAAGGAGAACCCTACCGAAATTGAATTATAAATATATCAAAACCTAAACATGAACAAAACGATAATTCAAAACCAATCAAAACACACTTTGCATTCGGATATTTATTAACACAACGTAGCAAATAGCAGTGAATGGAATGACGATATTTATCTTAAACGTTAAGCCTCTGTTTCGATTCTCGAGAAAAATCGAGAAACCCAAAGAAAATTTGAAAAATAATCTTAGAGAAACAAGCAACCAAGCTTGAAGTATAAAAGCAAAGAACCGATCCAGTCAGCGAATCTCGTAAAAACAATTCGCTCAAATCAAAAGGAAAGTAAAAAAAAAAAAAAATCAGAATCCTCTTCCCCTATGTTCTCCGTCAACTTTCGCAGTAAATCAAGAACAGATCCAAATCCAAAAACGTTCACCAATTCCGGAAAGCCCATTAACCCCGCGCAAAAAAGAAAAAAAAAACATTCCCAATCACCCAATCTAGTTTGAAAGTGCCTTCAAAAAACTTCCAACAACAAACAAATTACGAAGCATTAATACATACATAGAGAAAGAGAAAGAACCTGGAGTAGGAAGAGGGAAGGCTTTAGCTTTAACTTCGTCTGCTAGAAGAATCGAGGGAAAAAAATCAGATGAGACACGAGATTTCCTTCAGGTCTCCCTTTTAACTAATTTTATTTCCCTCTCTCTCTCTCTCTCAATTACAAATAAAATTAGGATTATTTTAATAATATTTTACAAAACTCTCTTACCCAATTATTAAATTACATTTTTATCTCTAATATTATGGAGGCCCAGCCTGCGGATGCACCGCCATCGACCCGGCCCGCGAATGCATTACCATCGACCGTTGGATCCTACTCATGACCTTCTCCATCTATGGGATAAAAGTTTTTGCCTTCCCAATGATTTGAACCCTAGCCCTTAGTAGCTCAAGTGATATCAGTGATGGAAAACTCTTAGCCATAAGCCTTGGAGGCCAGGGTTCAAATTACTGAGAAGATAAAAACTCCTACCCCAAGAATAAAGAAGGTCATGGGTGAGACCCAACGGTCGACAACGATGCGTCAGTGGGTCGAGTCAATGATGGTGCGTCCACAGACTGAGTCTCCACAAATATTAAAAAATATATATATATAAAATTTATAATTTGTTAAAATAAAAGAAAATATTTATTTATTCTTTCATAAAAAAAAATACAAAAATAATGCAGTAAAACTTCAATTGTTGTAAGAAATGTTTATAGTATTTAGCCATGAAAAAAATAAGCACGTGACAATGTTTTTACTAATTGTCTACTTAGTATTAATTACTTAAATAAGGATAAGCACGTGATAACATGCATAAATGTAACTTAATCAAAGAGAATAGTTTGTCCTACATAGAGAATCTGCAGAAGGATAGATAGGTGATTAATAAAATAAATACAGGAATCCCAAGAGAATCCCAAGTTCAACTATGCATTTTTTTTTAAATCTTCAAAATCAAATGAATTTGAAGAAGAATCTGGAAATAAATTAGGAGAAATCTTATTAGTTGTGATTCTCCTTTTCAATAATTCCTATCAAACCGGTAGTGTTAACGTCGAAACCAGTTTGGAAATAATCAAGGTTTTCCGGGCTTGCCGCCAAGAATGGATGGTGCCTGGCCTCTGCTGGTCTTCACGTAGGAAACATACTCGCTGTAGAGCATGGTGAATAGGGTGCTCTGATACTGAGTCATCTGTATCTGCCTTCGAAGCGATTCCGTGATACTGCCATTGTACCCTGCTTTACGCATCAACGAGTCGATTGCCTCGATTTTTGTCCAACCTGAAAAGGAAAAAGATGCCCCCAAGTTCAAATCTTGAGATTATAGCACTACCAATCAAGCACATCTCATTTGCTCTATAATGTTTCCCAGGCTACACATTTTATTAAATAAGTATATGAAAATTGTTTACAAGCCCATGCGTGTTCTATAAATAGTTTTCTTAAAAGGATTTATTCTTGTGTTTTCACCAAGAAACTTGGTAGCAGCATAGGATGCAAAAACAAGGGGCCGGTCTTTGACAGCAAATAGAAGAATGGAGTTGCTAACATTTTACTTCCTAAATTCCCACTCAATATTGAAAGGAAAAGATGGAGAATGTTTAATCAAGAGATTCTACGTATTGTTCTAGAGTAAACGAAAGCTCGCCTTCTTGAGCAGCAACTTCGGGCAAATATGTTGCAGTTCGCCTTGTATTATAGCTAGGATCAGTGAACTCAATAATAATGCCATGCTTCCCAACCTGCAAAAAAAATCACCACAAAACTCAAGCGTCAATATAAATTTTGGCTTGATTTTAGTTTCTCTAGACAAGTCTCCCATCCCTTCTGACTCAACATTAGCTCATTAATTAGTTTCCTAATTGGAAAGCAATTCTTTTATTTGTAGAGTAAAACTTCTTGAACTGTAGTTTGTCTAACTCTATGTATTGGTTACTGTGTATTTGTTTAATTTTGTGTTTTAGATGGAATCTTACACCTACTTCATCCTTTCTGAGAAATTCTTTTACTTTGAGGTAAGTTTGGAGAACAGCAAGAATATCAAACATAGATGACAAAAAAAGCAGGCATAGACAACAGTCTTCAACATGGGTCCTCTAGGGACAAACGTTCTCTGCTTGGCCAATGTCAAAACGTGAATTGAACCACTAATGGCCAGACCTGACCCAAGGTTGAAAATTGCAACTCTGCAAAGTAGATTAAGACTATGCTTCTCATGAAAGATTCATCTGATGATCTGTCAATATAGGTTTGAAATTTCACTTCTTTTTAATCCATATTTTTACGGGAGAAGTAACAGATACTATCACAACTCTCACTTCATGATTTACCATCCCGCAATAGAACGCAGCTACAAGAACCAAGATCAGATTTTCCATTCACTATAAGTGAAACTAATTTCTTCGATAGTTAATCTGGATAAATACATACAATAAGCTTGAAATAGAGCAAAACCAGATAACAGATTATAGATAAAATAAAAACAAATTTTTATCCGCATGGTCAATATAAACACAAAAGTCACAGCAACTTCAGAAATAAAGAGGAACAGACCTCCCAGTCCAAATAATTGTTGGCAGTTTTGTAATCAGTCAGAATGGAAACTGTACATTCCAAGGAGGGTAATTCTTTGGGTTGTATAGGAGGAAACCTGCGGTCCCTCAAAGCACTGCAAGACATTATATCAAGAACAAAATTTGTATTAACCAGCTAATTTTCAAAGCTATTTGACAAAAATGAAATGAAGCACAACAAAAGGTAAAAGAGTTAAGAGCACTGCAACACAGACAATTATAGTAGAAAATCGTAATAACGCAAAACACAATATTCCATTTTTAAAAAATTAAGGAGAATATTTCAAAGTAATCATTATTACAAAAATAAGTAAACATTAGTATCATTCATGCTTGAAAACAAAAATAGATGAAGCACCACTTGTTTTTATCAATCTTGCCAATTAAGATATCAAAAATAGATGAAGACTCACAAAATACAACCGAAATTCCAACTGTAGCATTTTGCAAATCAAACTTGCATTATCTTGTATTCATACCTATTTAAAGCATAATCCTTGAGGCCACTAACCAACCAACGAGCCTCTAAAGTCCCAATACATCCTCGTAGGCGAGGCTCTCCACCATTGATCACTTTTTTCCAAGTAACAAACAATGGACTGAGAGCAAAGTGAACTTTCAATTAATATGTTAGACCCCTTCAGCAATTTGGACATAATACAGGAAAAGATAAAAGAAATAAAAGAGACCTTGGACATCCATATGAAGAAAAATGATTGTGAACTCAGTCAGGGTCATGGGATTAAAGCATAAATAAAAACTCAATATTTACTGTATCCAGAGGTTCTTTCAAAGAAATTTGGATTTTAAATTCAGTGTCTGGCAGATAAGCAACACATGCACGTAACATATGGTTTGGCTAATGTGCATATCATGTTTTCTCTCCAGCTAGAAAAATTAAGTCAATAGTGTTCCCTTCTTTTTTGCTTCTTCTTGAATCCATTAAAATAACATTTTGTGATCAACAAAGAAAAATGGGAACTCTTTCCTGCAAGGCTGAGTAATTAATTCTGCTTAGACTATTATTCCATAAGTCACCTTAAATTGTTCCGCATTGAAGTTTAAGATATTCGAAAACATACCATAATTGTCGCGTGTCCTGATAATTAAAGCATGAATGGAGCGAGAAAATGAAAGATTCATTCAAAAATCATCCAGAACTGACTGGAGTCGTCATATTCAGAAACCAAATATACTTGAATAATAAGGTGGCAGGAGAGAGATGAGATTTTATAGTTAAAGATTTGTTAAGATTTGAATAAGATGAGATATAAACAGCAGTTCAAATTTTTGTTTGAGATTATTTAAAAGTTCACAAATTAGATAAGATTTTAATTTTAAAACTTAGTTAACATTTGAAGAGATATCATCTAAATTTAAAATTATAGTTTGTATTGTACAAAATTAGAATAAGATGAGAGATCAACAGAAGTTCAATTTTCAAAGATAAGCCACTGAAGAATCAACGATCAAGGAACCATATAGTAAGCAACTCAGAGAAATCGCATATTCACGAGAAAACAGAGAAGAGTCAGTTACAGATATATATAGACAGATTTAAAAAAGAGATTACTGTTGACCGTCATCGATGGCAGGTGGAGGAGGCTCATCGTCGTTGTAATGAGCGACGAGAGTATCGAAGCAGTACACGGCCATCTCCCTATTGGCAGACACCATTTCCCTCCCTCGATTTCAACCTAAACGCGAGCTTATTTTGGGGATGTTAAACAAACTTCAATCTGCTATTATTCTTTTGAGATAATCTGTTCTCTCACGAAAGCAATCATAAGCTTCCTTCCCTCGAAAGAGAGATAAAAAGGCCAATCTACCTTCCTGAAGCTCCTTGTCCAATCACAATTTTCGCCAATTTTTTAATAAAAATTAATTTACATATATTCCAACTTTATATATTTCCAGTAAATAAAATATATTACATATAAAAAAATTAAATTACGCTAATTTTCTATTAATATTATTAGCGGATCTAATTATCATGTTGATTAATGGGTGTGCTTAGTGTATATATTTCAATTTGATGACTTAGATTCATACTTTAACGAGCTCCAAAGAGATTACACTGCTTGGAGACATAGATTAACGAGCTCCAATTCTTGGAAAATAAAAAAGAATGTAAATCGTAATGTTCAAGGCTTGCCTGTATTTTTATGATTTTGATCCATCCTTGAGTTGGGCGCTACAGGAGTCGAATCCAGAACTGGGTGTGGCGTTGTTGATGTGATAGACCAGGGATAAACAATCTGAAGATTGACGAAACTTGTTCTTGATTGAAGTTCAACGAGTGTTTGTTGAGCTCGAAGCAGAGGTTCAGCGTGCGTTTGTTGATAGAATTGGCGATGAGTCGAATTGCGCGAATGCATAAGATGTTGCCTTTGATTCATACAGCCTGTTTGATGAGACTGAAGTTCTAATCGATAGGCCGGATCTGGAACTAGGGCTCTGTGGTGAACTCGTTGATTGAATTGGCTGGGAGCCAGGGCTTGCAAGTCGAACTGGCTAGGAGGCAGGGCTTGTAGGTCGAACTGGCTGGGAGGCAGAGAGATGAAATTTGGTGGATTTTGTTCTCTATAAAATTGGTTTCCTAGTAGATACGCTGGAGCAAGAAATTGAGCTTCGAAGCCTTGTTGTTGTGGAGGTATTTGGAAGGTGGACGGAATCGGAAAATGCGACGCCGGTGAAAATTCTTGATGTCTATGAGGTAGGTCGGAAATCCCCAACCTTTGTCGCTTTTTTTTGTCAGCCGCGAAAAATTTCTGAGCGTGGCTCGCAACTTGAGTCGGTGTTCTTGATATTACGAAGTGTTTCGAAATGTCCTTCCAATGGCCTTTCCCATACTTCTCCAGCCCCTCTACGAACAATCTGAAACAGAAATTTAGTATTTCTTCAGTTAAAGAATCGAAACATTTAAAAATCATAAATCTTTCCAGTCAAATTAAGATTTCAGTAAGAGTCAAGCAACGCACGCTTTTTCTTCTTCGCTCCAGGAAATTCCCTTCCTTTTTTTACCGACGGCCGTTGCATTCCGCTGCGAGTTGCTAGGATTCGATCCGGAAGAAACCAAGTCATCGGCGTAAATAGGTAACTGAAACTGACCAGTTTCAATCTTTTCAAAATCCTGAACCAATTCCTTACGTAGGAATTTTAGCTCCGCCGGCGACAGTCCGGGTACAACGCGCCACATCTCCTCCCAAAATTCATAATCTTCGACATCACCTTCCTGCATCTTCCCCAAGATTAGTTCGAATTGCTTGGTATCTATAAACGTCCGGTCAGTCAAGGAAAACTCCGATGCCCCTGAATGGTTGTTTTGATCCATGATTGAAAATGGCTTTCCAGAGCGCGGGAGAGATGGAATGACTCCTCTTGAGAGTAGCCAAATTTGAGAAGAGAGTATAAATAAGTATTTTCTTTTAATCTCCACCGTTCGTTGTCTTCCCTTTGGATGCAACAGGAGTTTAACGTGAACATTAAGAACAAAAATTATTTAATCACAACCGTTTATTATTTTTTATTAACAGTAAAAGAAAATCTCACATTTCTTTCAATCAAATCAGATTTTCACATTATTTCATTCGTGCCAAAAACATTTTTTTTGCTATTATTTTTATTTTTTTAATTTTGATATATAAAAGTATACTACTTTTGCTTTTTTATTCTACACGTCTTTGTTGATGAATCGAACAATTATTTTTATAATTAATGTAATAAATAATTTATTACATTAATTTCATCGATCATCAACAAATACTGTGTTACAAAAGAGTTTAATGTTAACATTAAGTATAAAAATTATTTATTTAATCACAACCGTCTATTATTTTTTATTAACGGTAAAAGAAAATCCCACATTTCTTTCGATCAAATCAGATTTTCACATGATTTCATTCGTGCGAATAGCGTTTTTTTTGCTATTATTTTTCTTTTTTTAATTTTGATATATAAAAATATATTACTCTTGCTTTTTTATTTTACACGTATTTATTGATGAGTCGAACAATTATTTTATAATTAATGTAATAAATAATTTATTGCATTAGTTTCATCAATCATTATTCAATACATTATCAATTATGTTTAGAGAGTGTGATAAGAGAGTATACGTACTATCAATCTAAATATTTTCATATTAGAAGAAGGTGTATTTAATGTTTTATTTTCAATCCAAATACATTAGAGTACTAGAAATATTGAGAGAGAGATTCTATTGTTATAGAGCTTGGTTTTTTAAATATTAATTTCTCTAAATTTGAAAATTAGTTAATATTTGAATATTTTCAAATGAGATTATATTTTCAATTTAAAAGTTCGTTAAAAATTGAAATTATAAACGAACTTTTTTAAATATCGTGAGACCCTAAATCAAGCATAGATCACGAAGAAAATAAACAAAATCTAAATACTCTTGTTCTATATCTTCGTCCGTCTTTTTATGATCAAAATCCATGCTTGGGCATGGATCTTGTTGACGTGGTTGACTAGGAGTCAGATCCATAACCGACAATGGCTGTGACACCCCGAGTTATCTAAACCCAGTTCGTCACATTTAATGTTCATGTGTCTAACCGTACTCGAAAATCCATATAAATTTAAAATTTTACCCATTGTTTAAAACGACATCATTAAAACATTATCTGTTTGCAGCAGAAAGAAAAGATTACTTCATAGATGACCCATTATAAAAATCTTTGAACTAAATAAAATAAGAGAATGAAATTTTACTTTATATTCACTATAGATTAAAAAAACGACAATATAACGTTTAAAACTATAAAACCAAAACCTGCAATGTGAAACTAGATTTCTAATATAATTTTCAAAATATATTCATACATCAAAATAGACACTACGTTTAAAGAAGACTAAACTTGTCATTTATATACAAATCTGCAACTTCAAAACCTTTTGTCCATACATTATCCCAAAATTACCTATGCATTCGCCCACAGGTCAAAATCGCCCTAGTGGCTACAAGCACACCCAATGGACGTCCTCCACCAACTGTTCCATCAACCTTCTTGAGGATCAAGGCCCTTACCTGTATCAAATTCACCTACACCACAAAATAAACTAATGAGCCTAATGCTCAGTAAGTGATGTAGTAAAATAAAATGCATGCTCATGATTATGCTATGCTGTTCGTAAAAGCATGTATTGAGTCTTCTCTTATTTTTTTTGCGTGATATGAGTTATTGGGGTACTGTTTCTAGAGAAGAGATGGCCTAACTGATTGTCCACCTGGCGAGACGACCAACTCGCTCTAGGGGAAGTGGAATGGCATATATGACAGTCCCTCTGACGGAACCGATTCCTCTGGCGGAACTACCAAACTCAGTTCCCTACCCACAACAACTATTACGTATTTTACTGTTCTATATTATGTTACTCTTGTTTACATGAAAATTATGTATAAAAACCATTTTCTATGCTTTAGGAAAACCATGATGCATGATTACATGTTGCACACACATCCTTCAATTCTATAACATAATATAACTAATAAGTAAATCATTCATTAAACAAACAACTAGTATAATTAACTCACTCACAACCTAAGAGTTCTATCCAACCAACTCTCAAAACTACATTCACCAAATCCTCAATCTCATAATCATTTGTGTTGTAGGCCAATCGGCCAAAACGCATGCATACATATACTTACCTCGTCTCTTGAGTTTGGTTTCGTTAATGTGTTCAAGTTCCTTCTTGACTTGTATACCTAAAGCATGCCAATCAACAAGATTCATAAAAATTCGCTTAACAACATAATTTTCGGAATTCCCTTCAAATAAACAACAAATTTCAAAATCTCATAACTTTTGCTATACATAACCAAATTCGATAATTCTTGAGGCTATGGAATCCTTAAGGAATCTAATTTAACATGGTAAAGTCAATTTATCAAGATAAACTAGATCAATGTATCGAAATTACAGATTTTCAATCTGCCCTGTATTTTACTATTTTCAACTATTCATGCATTACTTGATGTTTTTCCTTCATTTTCAACCATAAGCAACCCTTACAATTCATTCAAACCCTAAAACATCAAGAAATTAAGGAGGGAAAACCAAATTTTCGTGCAGCCTGTAGGATCGGAATTGTCTAAGAGGTGGGTGAATTAGACTTTTTAATTTTAATTACGAGTCACCCTAATTTCTCCCTTGATTAAACTATTAGTTTTAACACAAGTAATCAAATTATGTAAACAGAGAGAGAGAGAAATACGACACCAGTATTTTTACGTGGTTCGGCCAAACTGCCTACGTCCACGCTCCAAGGCTCACTCCTTGAAGATCCTTACCATTCTCCTCACGAGAAAACACAGATCGGAATTCCGGGCTCCAATCAACTGCCTTTACAGATCTGGATTGAACTTCACGGGCGTCAATCCACTGCCTTTACAAATGATTTGAGTTTGTAAAATTAAGTACAGACTACACTCTCACAGTAATTGAATCTCAAGTTAGGATTGAGAGATGTAGAGAAAATACAGAGTGTTATCACTTTCGCAGCTTAGGGCTCAGTATTCAAATTTGCAAAAGTTGTTCCTTCGTGCTCTAAGCTCGACTTAAATACTCTGTCTTCAAATCGGCTTGGCTTCAATGCTCCTTATCCAATAATAGAAGTTTAGTTACCGTTGGAGCAGCTTTCGTACAAGTTCAGGTAGCCGTTGCCGATTGTAGTTGTAAGTCGTCGTCGCCATAAATGTTCTGAAGTTAAAGCTTGAAAACGACGTCACTGTAGCTTCGCGGTTTATTTGAATTCTGGCGGAAGACAAAGCTGAGTTAGTCTTGAACCGCCATCGGATGACGAAGCTTTAAACGCTTGAACCGGCATTGGATGATTAAATCTTAGACGTCTTCCGCCTTTGTCGTTTAGTGACCGGAAGAGGATTTCGTTGAGAGTCATCCGCCTTGTCGTTTAGCGAGCGTAGGACTTCAATCGTGTTAGCTCAGCCGCCTTGTCGTTTAGTGAGGCGTGGATCTCTTCATTTTCTCTCATCCGCCTTTGTCGTTTATGTGGCCGAAGAGTAATTTGGGTTTACTCATCCTCGTTGTCGTTTAGGTGGCCGGAAGAGTAATTTGGTTTACTCATCCGCCTTTGTCGTCTAGTGGCCGGAAGAGTAATTTGGGTTTACTCATCCGCCTTTGTCGACTAGTGACGGGTGGACTGATTCTTGTATGCACTCCGCTCTTGTCGTTTTGTGACCGGTGGATTGATTTTTGTAAACGACTCCGCTCATTGTCGTTTTGTGACCGTGGACAGATTATTTTGTTTAACACATTCAGCCCTGTCGTTTAGTGGCCGGAAGAGTAATTTGGTTTACTCATCCGCCTTTGTCGTTTAGTGGCCGGAAGAGTAATTTGGTTTACTCATCCGCCTTTGTCGTTTAGTGGCCGGAAGAGTAATTTGGTTTACTCATCCGCCTTTGTCGTTTAGTGGCCGGAAGAGTAATTTGGTTTACTCATCCGCCTTTGTCGTTTAGTGGCCGGAAGAGTAATTTGGTTTACTCATCCGCCTTTGTCGTTTAGTGGCCGGAAGAGTAATTTGGTTTACTCATCCGCCTTTGTCGTTTAGTGGCCGGAAGAGTAATTTGGTTTACTCATCCGCCTTTGTCGTTTAGTGGCCGGAAGAGTAATTTGGTTTACTCATCCGCCTTTGTCGTTTAGTGGCCGGAAGAGTAATTTGGTTTACTCATCCGCCTTTGTCGTTTAGTGGCCGGAAGAGTAATTTGGTTTACTCATCCGCCTTTGTCGTTTAGTGGCCGGAAGAGTAATTTGGTTTACTCATCCGCCTTTGTCGTTTAGTGGCCGGAAGAGTAATTTGGTTTACTCATCCGCCTTTGTCGTTTAGTGGCCGGAAGAGTAATTTGGTTTACTCATCCGCCTTGTCGTTTAGTGGCCGGAAGAGTAATTTGGTTTACTCATCCGCCTTTGTCGTTTAGTGGCCGGAAGAGTAATTTGGTTTACTCATCCGCCTTTGTCGTTTAGTGGCCGGAAGAGTAATTTGGTTTACTCATCCGCCTTTGTCGTTTAGTGGCCGGAAGAGTAATTTGGTTTACTCATCCGCCTTTGTCGTTTAGTGGCCGGAAGAGTAATTTGGTTTACTCATCCGCCTTTGTCGTTTAGTGGCCGGAAGAGTAATTTGGTTTACTCATCCGCCTTTGTCGTTTAGTGGCCGGAAGAGTAATTTGGTTTACTCATCCGCCTTTGTCGTTTAGTGGCCGGAAGAGTAATTTGGTTTACTCATCCGCCTTTGTCGTTTAGTGGCCGGAAGAGTAATTTGGTTTACTCATCCGCCTTTGTCGTTTAGTGGCCGGAAGAGTAATTTGGTTTACTCATCCGCCTTTGTCGTTTAGTGGCCGGAAGAGTAATTTGGTTTACTCATCCGCCTTTGTCGTTTAGTGGCCGGAAGAGTAATTTGGTTTACTCATCCGCCTTTGTCGTTTAGTGGCCGGAAGAGTAATTTGGTTTACTCATCCGCCTTTGTCGTTTAGTGGCCGGAAGAGTAATTTGGTTTACTCATCCGCCTTTGTCGTTTAGTGGCCGGAAGAGTAATTTGGTTTACTCATCCGCCTTTGTCGTTTAGTGGCCGGAAGAGTAATTTGGTTTACTCATCCGCCTTTGTCGTTTAGTGGCCGGAAGAGTAATTTGGTTTACTCATCCGCCTTTGTCGTTTAGTGGCCGGAAGAGTAATTTGGTTTACTCATCCGCCTTTGTCGTTTAGTGGCCGGAAGAGTAATTTGGTTTACTCATCCGCCTTTGTCGTTTAGTGGCCGGAAGAGTAATTTGGTTTACTCATCCGCCTTTGTCGTTTAGTGGCCGGAAGAGTAATTTGGTTTACTCATCCGCCTTTGTCGTTTAGTGGCCGGAAGAGTAATTTGGTTTACTCATCCGCCTTTGTCGTTTAGTGGCCGGAAGAGTAATTTGGTTTACTCATCCGCCTTTGTCGTTTAGTGGCCGGAAGAGTAATTTGGTTTACTCATCCGCCTTTGTCGTTTAGTGGCCGGAAGAGTAATTTGGTTTACTCATCCGCCTTTGTCGTTTAGTGGCCGGAAGAGTAATTTGGTTTACTCATCCGCCTTTGTCGTTTAGTGGCCGGAAGAGTAATTTGGTTTACTCATCCGCCTTTGTCGTTTAGTGGCCGGAAGAGTAATTTGGTTTACTCATCCGCCTTTGTCGTTTAGTGGCCGGAAGAGTAATTTGGTTTACTCATCCGCCTTTGTCGTTTAGTGGCCGGAAGAGTAATTTGGTTTACTCATCCGCCTTTGTCGTTTAGTGGCCGGAAGAGTAATTTGGTTTACTCATCCGCCTTTGTCGTTTAGTGGCCGGAAGAGTAATTTGGTTTACTCATCCGCCTTTGTCGTTTAGTGGCCGGAAGAGTAATTTGGTTTACTCATCCGCCTTTGTCGTTTAGTGGCCGGAAGAGTAATTTGGTTTACTCATCCGCCTTTGTCGTTTAGTGGCCGGAAGAGTAATTTGGTTTACTCATCCGCCTTTGTCGTTTAGTGGCCGGAAGAGTAATTTGGTTTACTCATCCGCCTTTGTCGTTTAGTGGCCGGAAGAGTAATTTGGTTTACTCATCCGCCTTTGTCGTTTAGTGGCCGGAAGAGTAATTTGGTTTACTCATCCGCCTTTGTCGTTTAGTGGCCGGAAGAGTAATTTGGTTTACTCATCCGCCTTTGTCGTTTAGTGGCCGGAAGAGTAATTTGGTTTACTCATCCGCCTTTGTCGTTTAGTGGCCGGAAGAGTAATTTGGTTTACTCATCCGCCTTTGTCGTTTAGTGGCCGGAAGAGTAATTTGGTTTACTCATCCGCCTTTGTCGTTTAGTGGCCGGAAGAGTAATTTGGTTTACTCATCCGCCTTTGTCGTTTAGTGGCCGGAAGAGTAATTTGGTTTACTCATCCGCCTTTGTCGTTTAGTGGCCGGAAGAGTAATTTGGTTTACTCATCCGCCTTTGTCGTTTAGTGGCCGGAAGAGTAATTTGGTTTACTCATCCGCCTTTGTCGTTTAGTGGCCGGAAGAGTAATTTGGTTTACTCATCCGCCTTTGTCGTTTAGTGGCCGGAAGAGTAATTTGGTTTACTCATCCGCCTTTGTCGTTTAGTGGCCGGAAGAGTAATTTGGTTTACTCATCCGCCTTTGTCGTTTAGTGGCCGGAAGAGTAATTTGGTTTACTCATCCGCCTTTGTCGTTTAGTGGCCGGAAGAGTAATTTGGTTTACTCATCCGCCTTTGTCGTTTAGTGGCCGGAAGAGTAATTTGGTTTACTCATCCGCCTTTGTCGTTTAGTGCCTGTAGATCCAAAGGCATCACTCGAGAATCTGCAACAACCTCTGGTCTGTAAAAAGGAAGGAGGAGGTCTTCATATGTAGTCTCAGAGGGTCGGAGAGGAATATGAGGTGCAGGGCAAAGAGCCGTGACTTGAGTTGTGAGAGCTTGAAGTTTACGAGAGAAAATCTCATTATTTCGATCCATCTTCGATTCCATTGACCACGCGCCACACCAGCACTTCGCTCAAATCAGCTTTGAGTTGATTTAAACTTTGTATCAAGTCAGTCCTTAGATGGTCAATGCTGGTCTTCAACTCAGTATACTGAGCCTCACTCAAAGTAGATCGCCTCTGATAAAAGATGGGAGGGGCAGGAGTAGTTGAGGTTGGGGAGGATACTTGGACGTGTAGGACCGTAATTGTCTAAGAGGGGGGTGAATTAGACTTTTTAATTTTACTAAAATTAAACTTAATTTCTCTTCTTGATTAAAACTTAAATTTAACACAAGTGCTCAAATAATGTAAAGAGAGAGAGAGAGAAATTCGACACCAGTATTTTTACGTGGTTCGGCCAAACTGCCTACGTCCACGCTTCAAGGCTTACCCCTTGAAGATCCTTAACCTTCTCCTCACGAGAATGACTAGATCGGGATTCCGGGCTCCGATCAATTGCCTTTACAATTCTGGATTGAACTTGCGGGCGTCAATCCACTGCCTTTACAAATAATTTGTGTTTGTGAAATTGATCCACAGACTACACTCTCACAGCAGAAATCTCAAGTTCGAGTTTAGAGAGATGTACAGAGTATGAAACTTTGCAGCTTAGGGCTATCAATTGAAAATTCGCAAAAGTAGTTACTTCGTGCTCTAAGCTCTGCTTAAATACTCTGTATCCTTTTTGCTTCACAGAATTGAATGCTTCTACTAGGAATGGATAAAAGTTACCGTTGGGAAGCATCCGTACTGAAAGCAGATGTCCGTTGCATTTAGGGTCGCTGTTCGTCGTCGCCATTAAAGCTCTGGAGTTAATGTTGAAAACGACGTCATTGTAGTTTCGCGGCTAATTTGAATTCTGGCGGAAGACGAAACTGTTTTGTAGTCTTGAACCGCCATCGGAAGATGCAACATAAGAATCTTGAACCGGCATCGGGTAAGAAAGCGATAAGCACTTGAACCGGCATCGGATAGTAATTGTAAAACACTGTCGGATGATTAAATCGTAGATGTCTTCCGCCTTTGTCGTTAGTGACCGGAAGTGTATTCTGCTTTACTCATCCGTCTTGTCGTTTAGCTATCGGTGAAGAACTTCATTTTGCTTATCCGCCTTGTCGTCTAGTGGCTGGAAGAGTAATTCCATTTACTCATCCGCCTTTGTCGTTTAGCGAGCGATGGAGTACTTTGCTTTGCTTATCCGCCTTTGTCGTTTAGTGACCGGAAGGTGTATTCTGCTTACTCATCCGTCTTGTCGTTTAGCTATCGGTGAAGAACTTCATTTTGCTTATCCGCCTTGTCGTCTAGTGGCTGGAAGAGTAATTCCATTTACTCATCCGCCTTTGTCGTTTAGCGAGCGGTGGAGTACTTTGCTTTGCTTATCCGCCTTGTCGTTTAGTGACCGGAAGACAGAATCACTTTGTTAAACACGTTTCAGCTCTGGACACTTAAAACATAAGCATTAAATACTAAAATACCCTTCTTAAGGGTATTTCCAACAGATTAAAAGCATAATTCATAATTCTCATTTAATAAGCATAATCAAATTACATTATCATATAACACATCATCAAAAACAAATTTATACTTAATCATCATTTAAGTCAACAGGACGTGTAGAGGTAAGGAGACGGTTTGAGTAGGGGGAATGACTTGAGACACATGTTGAACTGTGGGAGGTAGTAGAGGTGCAGGAGGAGAAGAGTTATCAACAGGAGACAGAGGGGCGGATGCAGGTAGTGGGAGCAGCAACAAAGAGGGTGAAATACCATGAGCTGAGATTGCAGGCTCATCTACATTATCCTGATCAGACTCCTCTGCCAGGATAAGTTTTCTTTTCCCCCTTTGAATAACAGCGGCCTGAGCAGGTTCCATATTGGCTGCAGGCAGAGGATGCTCAAGTGAGGCAGGTGGAGACGGAGTTGGTAATGTGGATTGAACTGGAGGGAAGAGCAGGTTGAGAAGGCAGTAAGAGAGAAGGTGGAGGAGAAGTAGGAGAAGGATTGCTAGGTGCAGAGGGAGCAGAAATAGCCTCAAAGGGATTAGCTGAGGCTAAAGGAGCAGGTTGACTAGTCCTTGGAGGAGGGGCACGGCGTCTGGGCACTGGTGGAGGAAGTTTAGGCCGAGTGACCCGGGGACTAGGAGGGGTAATATCAAAGGCAGGGATCTCAGAATCACCACCACCTTCTTGAATAGATGATTCTTCATCCAAACTCACGTCCTTTTTGCCTTTTCTGGCAGCTTTGACCTTAGCAGTCTTCTGCTTGGACTGATCCAAAACAAAAGTCCCTTGACGATTTCTCTTAATTCCCATCCTGGTCAAAGTGTCTTTGGAGTAATAGCTGGTTGTTTTCAGACAGGTGGGATCCTCATCCTCTGGAAATTCAACCCTTATAATGCTGAAAGATCTTCATCAGAAAAAGGTTATATGGAAAAGAGGTAGATGGGCTTGAAGAAACGCTCTGAATCATTCGTCTCAAGATAATGTAACCAATGTCAACAGGTTCCTTCATATAGATGGCATAAAGAATAACAAGCTCCATGCTGCTAATGTCATCATAATGACCACCCTTAGGAAGAACATTATAGCAGATCATTTGATGGAGAAGTCGAGCTCTAATTGTTAATGTTTGCTCTTTAAAGGATTGGGAATATTGTGCGGATCAAGAGCAATTTCTTTTAAAAAGTGTTGGCCATCAGGAAGTCTTAGAAATGGAATTTCTTGCCCTATAGAATAATTTTGGGTGTTTATCCAAATGGGGATAGCCCAAAAGCTCATTGATGGATTGGGAAGTGAGTTCAATGTTTTTTCCATACACATAGCTTGAAATGAGAGAATGGTCAGAGGTATAGCTGAGATTAGCATAAAACATCCTAATGGCCGAGGGAAAAAAGAACGACTCAACCTCAAACAGCCCTATTAATCCAATATCTGTCAAGGGTGCTATAATGTTTAAAGATACTAATTCGTCGGGAACCATACCACGACCTGGAATCAACTTCTTGTCCTTAAAATCCCGTGATACCTGATTTCAGCATCCTCATTTAGGAAGTAGAGTGACGGCCAACTATTTGCCCGAGGGAGCACCCGTGCCGGACGAGGATTGGATTTGGCTTTCTTTTGCGGTGGTCCCGCATCACCTCGAGACGAAGAAGCGAGATGATCATGTTCACGAGCTTGTTCCATTGGAGAAATTTTGCGAAGATGACCTAGAGAGAAAGGGTTGACGATAGAGGTTTTACAGAAAGGGCGCGAAAGATGAAGCGTTTCGGAGAGGAAACCGAGTTTAAACGAGAGAGAACCACGCCCGACATGATGAAATCACACATGTAATACAGATATTGTCCGATTGATGACACGTGTCGGCAGATTAGAAAATATATCATCCGGTCTGTGGATGATCTACATCTTCCGGTGAATAGAAAAAGGACCGGAGGATGTGTATATTAAAGACAAAAAATAGAAGAGAAACTTAACTTTTCTCATACTTGAGAAGACCTAATCTTATTCTAATACTACAAAAGGTTTTCTCATCCAAAGGTTTGTAAAAATATCTGCCAATTGATCTACAGAATTAACAAACTCTAAAGAAATATCACCTTTTTTGAACATGATCTCTAATAAAGTGATATCTGCATCTATGTGTTTTGTGTCTAGAGTGCTGAATTGGATTCTTGGAAATATAATTGCATTGGTGTTATCACACCGAATAGGAATCCTATCATAAAACAGATTGTAATCTTCCAAGTCTGTTTCATCCAAAGCTTGAAATGAGAGAATGGTCAGAGGTATAGCTGAGATTAGCATAAAACATCCTAATGGCGATGGGAAAAAAAAAAAAAAAAAAAAAAAAAAAAAAAAAAAAAAAAAAAAAAAAAAAAAAAAAAAAAAAAAAAAAAAAAAAAAAAAAAAAAAAAAAAAAAAAAAAAAAAAAAAAAAAAAAAAAAAAAAAAAAAAAAAAAAAAAAAAAAAAAAAAAAAAAAAAAAAAAAAAAAAAAAAAAAAAAAAAAAAAAAAAAAAAAAAAAAAAAAAAAAAAAAAAAAAAAAAAAAAAAAAAAAAAAAAAAAAAAAAAAAAAAAAAAAAAAAAAAAAAAAAAAAAAAAAAAAAAAAAAAAAAAAAAAAAAAAAAAAAAAAAAAAAAAAAAAAAAAAAAAAAAAAAAAAAAAAAAAAAAAAAAAAAAAAAAAAAAAAAAAAAAAAAAAAAAAAAAAAAAAAAAAAAAAAAAAAAAAAAAAAAAAAAAAAAAAAAAAAAAAAAAAAAAAAAAAAAAAAAAAAAAAAAAAAAAAAAAAAAAAAAAAAAAAAAAAAAAAAAAAAAAAAAAAAAAAAAAAAAAAAAAAAAAAAAAAAAAAAAAAAAAAAAAAAAAAAAAAAAAAAAAAAAAAAAAAAAAAAAAAAAAAAAAAAAAAAAAAAAAAAAAAAAAAAAAAAAAAAAAAAAAAAAAAAAAAAAAAAAAAAAAAAAAAAAAAAAAAAAAAAAAAAAAAAAAAAAAAAAAAAAAAAAAAAAAAAAAAAAAAAAAAAAAAAAAAAAAAAAAAAAAAAAAAAAAAAAAAAAAAAAAAAAAAAAAAAAAAAAAAAAAAAAAAAAAAAAAAAAAAAAAAAAAAAAAAAAAAAAAAAAAAAAAAAAAAAAAAAAAAAAAAAAAAAAAAAAAAAAAAAAAAAAAAAAAAAAAAAAAAAAAAAAAAAAAAAAAAAAAAAAAAAAAAAAAAAAAAAAAAAAAAAAAAAAAAAAAAAAAAAAAAAAAAAAAAAAAAAAAAAAAAAAAAAAAAAAAAAAAAAAAAAAAAAAAAAAAAAAAAAAAAAAAAAAAAAAAAAAAAAAAAAAAAAAAAAAAAAAAAAAAAAAAAAAAAAAAAAAAAAAAAAAAAAAAAAAAAAAAAAAAAAAAAAAAAAAAAAAAAAAAAAAAAAAAAAAAAAAAAAAAAAAAAAAAAAAAAAAAAAAAAAAAAAAAAAAAAAAAAAAAAAAAAAAAAAAAAAAAAAAAAAAAAAAAAAAAAAAAAAAAAAAAAAAAAAAAAAAAAAAAAAAAAAAAAAAAAAAAAAAAAAAAAAAAAAAAAAAAAAAAAAAAAAAAAAAAAAAAAAAAAAAAAAAAAAAAAAAAAAAAAAAAAAAAAAAAAAAAAAAAAAAAAAAAAAAAAAAAAAAAAAAAAAAAAAAAAAAAAAAAAAAAAAAAAAAAAAAAAAAAAAAAAAAAAAAAAAAAAAAAAAAAAAAAAAAAAAAAAAAAAAAAAAAAAAAAAAAAAAAAAAAAAAAAAAAAAAAAAAAAAAAAAAAAAAAAAAAAAAAAAAAAAAAAAAAAAAAAAAAAAAAAAAAAAAAAAAAAAAAAAAAAAAAAAAAAAAAAAAAAAAAAAAAAAAAAAAAAAAAAAAAAAAAAAAAAAAAAAAAAAAAAAAAAAAAAAAAAAAAAAAAAAAAAAAAAAAAAAAAAAAAAAAAAAAAAAAAAAAAAAAAAAAAAAAAAAAAAAAAAAAAAAAAAAAAAAAAAAAAAAAAAAAAAAAAAAAAAAAAAAAAAAAAAAAAAAAAAAAAAAAAAAAAAAAAAAAAAAAAAAAAAAAAAAAAAAAAAAAAAAAAAAAAAAAAAAAAAAAAAAAAAAAAAAAAAAAAAAAAAAAAAAAAAAAAAAAAAAAAAAAAAAAAAAAAAAAAAAAAAAAAAAAAAAAAAAAAAAAAAAAAAAAAAAAAAAAAAAAAAAAAAAAAAAAAAAAAAAAAAAAAAAAAAAAAAAAAAAAAAAAAAATCACAGTTGACAATGCAACAGAGTTCTGTTCTTAGAATACCAAGACACAAGATTCTCCTAAGAACTGACAAGTGCCACTTGGTGCTTTTCCTATCAATTAGACTACTCAGCATAGTCAGAATCAGAATATCCTACCAGATCGAAAGAAGTACCTTTAGGATACCATAATCTTAAGTTAGGAGTTCCAACTTAAATATTTAAAAATTCTTTCTGACAGCAGTTAAGTGAGTATTCCTTGGGAGCAGCCTGGAATCTAGCACAGAGACAAACACTGAAGAGTATATCTGGTCTACTAGCATGCAGTATAACAGACCAATCATACACGATATTTCTTGTATTCCACACTTAAACCCTTTTCATCCTTATCCAATTTAGTAGTGGTACTCATGAGAGTTTTAGAAGAGTTGACAGAGTCTAACCCAAACTTCTTAAGGAGTTCCTTAATATACTTTTTCTTGACAGAAGAAAATTCCATCAGAAGATTGACTAATCTGAAATCCTAAGAAAACTTTAACTCCCCCATCATACTCATTTCAAATTCACTTTGCATGAGGGAGGAAAACTCATTGCACAAACTGACATTTGTTGATCCAAAAATAATGTCATCGACATAGATTTGAACTAACAAGATGTCTGCATCCTTTTGCATGGTAAATAGAGTTGAATCAGAGTTCCCCTTTTTGAAATTCCTTTCCTCAAGGAAATTCTTCAATCTATCATACCAAGCTCTAGAGCCTGCTTAAGACCATAGAGAGCTTTCCTAAGTTTGTAGACATGGTTGGGTTTATCAAAGGCTTCAAAACCTAAGGGTTGCTCAACAAAAACTTCTTCATTTATGTAACCATTTAAGAAAGCACTCTTTACAATCCATTTGAAAGAGTGTGAAGTTCTTGTAGCAGCAAAAGCTAAAAGTATTCTAATTGATTCCAGTCGAGCTACAGGGGCAAAGATTCCTCAAATCAATACCCTCTTCCTGAGAGTATCCCTTAGCACTAGTCTAGCTTTGTTTCTTACAACTACCTCATTTTCATCCAATTTATTCTTATAAACCCATTTTGTTCCAATAATTGGATGATCCTTAGGCCGTGGAACAAGTTCCCATACCTTGCTCCTTTCAAATTGATTTAGCTCTTCTTGCATAGCTAAAATCCAATACTCATCATTCTCGGCCTCTTCAAACTTCTTAGGCTCTATTTGAGAGATAAATGCCACATTGGCACAGAGATTCCTAAGAGAGGATCTAGTCTTTACTCCTAATGAAGGATCACCTAAGACTTCATCTATTGGATGGTTTCTGACATATTTCCAATCTCTAAGGAGAGTAGGATTTTCATTCTTGACAGGAATAATATCTAGAGAAGGTTCTAGAGATTTTTCTACTTGAGCAGGATCACTAGGCTTTTCTAAAGAAAGGGAATCTAGTTGATTATCCAAAGAATCATCCTCATCCACATTGATTGTGGGTTGAGGAGACTCATCAAAGTTAACATGGACAGATTCCTCTACAACTAGAGTTCTCCTATTGAATACTCTATAAGCTTTACTGGATAGAGAATAACCAAGAAAAATTCCAATATAAGATTTGGAATCTAATTTTCCTGAGTTATCCTTAGTATTTAGAATGAAGCACTTACTACCAAAAGCTCTAAAATACTTGACAGAAGGAGTTTTTCCACTCTAGAGCTCATATGGAGTTTTCTCTAGAATAGGTCTTATAGAGACCCGATTAAGCACATAACAGGCTGTTGCTACAGCTTCAGCCCAGAAATATTTAGGGAGCGAATTCTCATTGAGCATAGTCCTAGCAAGCTCTTGGAGAGATCTATTTTTCCTCTCAACAACACCATTTTGCTGAGGGGTTCTAGGGGAAGAGAAATTGTGCTTAATTCTATTTTTGAGACACAAGAGTTCGAATCTTTCATTTTCAAATTCTCCACCATGATCACTACGAATAGCAACAATGGAGAGCTCCTTTTCATTTTGAACTCTTTTCCTAAAGCTGGAGAAAGTATCAAAGGTCTCATCCTTTGACCTCAGAAAATGAACCCAAGTGAATCTAGAGAAGTCGTCAACAATGACAAAAGCATAGAATTTGCCTCCTAGGCTGGCTATATTGGAAGGACCGAAAAGGTCTATGTGAAGGAGTTGGAGGGGCTTAGAAGTAGAAATAGAATTTTTAGAAGCAAAAAAACTTTTGATCTGCTTGCCCATTTGACAAGCTTCACAGACTCTATCCTTTTCAAAGGATATCTTAGGGATTCCCCTAACTAAATTCTCCCTAGTGATCTTAGCTAAGGTATCCATTCCTACGTGTCCTAACCTTCTATGCCAAGTCCAGCAGTCATTAACAGAATTCGCAGCAAAGCATTTTTCATCAGAAAGTTCCATATTATCTAAATCAATATATACCATTTTTCTTTTCTATATCCTTTAAACAGTATAGAACTAGATGAGCTATCCTTAATTATGCATGAATTTGATTTGAATATCACCTGATAACCTTTGTCACATAATTGACATATACTAAGCAGATTGTGTTTCAACCCATCACTAATAAGACATTTTCAATTAATAGGGTTGATAGGGTTACCTATGTTGCCAATCCCAACGATTTTACCTTTTGGTTCCACCAAAGGTAACACTTCCTTTCTTTTTGCTGACAGCAGCAAATTTAGTTGAGTCTCCCGTCATATATCTCGAGCATCCGCTGTCGAGATACCACTGGTTTTTCCTGGGAGAGCAGTCAACCTGCAAGATAGAGTTCAAGCAGTCTTCTTAGGTACCCAAAGCTTTTGGGTCCTGGTGTTAGTTTGGTTCCTTTGGGACCCACTGTAATTTACTCCCAGTTTCTGTTGTTGAATTTAATGGACATTCAAATGATTTATGTCCAACTTCATTGCATGCATGACAGACAGTGAGATTTAAACAAAAGCCTTTTATATGTTTCTTTTACTAAACCCTTCATACCCTAGACCAGTTTATCAAACTGCACTCTCTGGCTGCTCAATAACATGTTCAGATTTTTACTTCCTTCAGTGAAATTCTAGAACAAGTCTATTAACGTCTCATTTTTCTTTTTAAGTACAGAGACTTCCTTTTCATGCATACTAAGTTCATTGGCATGCTTTTCTAATAAATCTGCATTATCTCTTTTCAACAAGTTGTATTTGCTTGTAACATGCTATATGTTTCACCAATCATTGAAAGCTCTATTAAATCTCCTTCATCATTGTCACTCTCACACAAGAAGAACGATTTACCTCATCCTCGTGTGCCATAAAGCATAGATTAGCAACCTCTTCCTCTTCCGAGGAGGTATCACTTTCACTATCGTCCCAGTGGCCTTCATTGCCTTTTTCTTGAATTTCTTGGGACTCTTCTTTGCTTGTGGACAGTCCTGCTTCATATGACCAGGCTTTCCACATCCAAAACAGGTGATTTCCTTCTCCTTGCGAGATTCTCAACCCTTGGAAATCTCTTCCTGCCTGCATCCTTTTTCTTTGGAGATAATTTACTGAACCTCCGTGTAATGAGGGCCTATATCCTCATCATCGTCTTCTTCTTCTTCGTTCTTCAGACACCATCTTTTTGCTGGATGAGGCTTAAGAGCAAATGTCCTTTTTCCTGCTGATCTCTTTCTCCTTAGAATCTTCTTTTTCATTCGACCCGCAGTGTGAGCTCATGTGTCTGAGAGATCAAATGAGCTCTTCCAGCGTTAAGGTTTGAGATCCTTTGCCTTCCTGAATGGCAGTCACTTTTGGTTGCCATGCTCTAGGTAGGCATCTCAGAAGTTTCCTTACCTGTTCTTCACT
This sequence comes from Begonia masoniana, assembly GCA_022432975.1. Lineage (NCBI taxonomy): Eukaryota > Viridiplantae > Streptophyta > Magnoliopsida > Cucurbitales > Begoniaceae > Begonia > Begonia masoniana. The sequence goes on from CM039504.1 coordinate 2,972,858, forward strand.
TGAGTAAATCTTACCAAGAGCTTTAAGACCATTAGTGATGTTAGTAAATCGAGTAAACATAGAACTAATGGTTTCTCCTTGTCTTTTTTTGTTTTTTTTTTTTTTTTTTTTTTTTTTTTTTTTTTTTTTTTTTTTTTTTTTTTTTTTTTTTTTTTTTTTTTTTTTTTTTTTTTTTTTTTTTTTTTTTTTTTTTTTTTTTTTTTTTTTTTTTTTTTTTTTTTTTTTTTTTTTTTTTTTTTTTTTTTTTTTTTTTTTTTTTTTTTTTTTTTTTTTTTTTTTTTTTTTTTTTTTTTTTTTTTTTTTTTTTTTTTTTTTTTTTTTTTTTTTTTTTTTTTTTTTTTTTTTTTTTTTTTTTTTTTTTTTTTTTTTTTTTTTTTTTTTTTTTTTTTTTTTTTTTTTTTTTTTTTTTTTTTTTTTTTTTTTTTTTTTTTTTTTTTTTTTTTTTTTTTTTTTTTTTTTTTTTTTTTTTTTTTTTTTTTTTTTTTTTTTTTTTTTTTTTTTTTTTTTTTTTTTTTTTTTTTTTTTTTTTTTTTTTTTTTTTTTTTTTTTTTTTTTTTTTTTTTTTTTTTTTTTTTTTTTTTTTTTTTTTTTTTTTTTTTTTTTTTTTTTTTTTTTTTTTTTTTTTTTTTTTTTTTTTTTTTTTTTTTTTTTTTTTTTTTTTTTTTTTTTTTTTTTTTTTTTTTTTTTTTTTTTTTTTTTTTTTTTTTTTTTTTTTTTTTTTTTTTTTTTTTTTTTTTTTTTTTTTTTTTTTTTTTTTTTTTTTTTTTTTTTTTTTTTTTTTTTTTTTTTTTTTTTTTTTTTTTTTTTTTTTTTTTTTTTTTTTTTTTTTTTTTTTTTTTTTTTTTTTTTTTTTTTTTTTTTTTTTTTTTTTTTTTTTTTTTTTTTTTTTTTTTTTTTTTTTTTTTTTTTTTTTTTTTTTTTTTTTTTTTTTTTTTTTTTTTTTTTTTTTTTTTTTTTTTTTTTTTTTTTTTTTTTTTTTTTTTTTTTTTTTTTTTTTTTTTTTTTTTTTTTTTTTTTTTTTTTTTTTTTTTTTTTTTTTTTTTTTTTTTTTTTTTTTTTTTTTTTTTTTTTTTTTTTTTTTTTTTTTTTTTTTTTTTTTTTTTTTTTTTTTTTTTTTTTTTTTTTTTTTTTTTTTTTTTTTTTTTTTTTTTTTTTTTTTTTTTTTTTTTTTTTTTTTTTTTTTTTTTTTTTTTTTTTTTTTTTTTTTTTTTTTTTTTTTTTTTTTTTTTTTCTTATTTAAAGCACAGTACAAGGTGTTTATTGCCTTGGCATTCAGCTCAGGTTCTTCTTATCTGTATCATTTAGTTCATGTGAAGCTTTGGGAATCCTAATACCATTTTCTGTTTTAAAGGCTATGTATGACCATTTTCTATATTGTTCCGTATGTCATAGTCCATAGCCTGAACATAAATTCTCATTCTAGATTTCCAATACACATAATCATTACCATCGAAGAATGGAGGTCTGGTGGTAGACTGACCTTCCATCTGTGTGGAGTGTGTGTTGAATGCCATTTTAGATATCACAATGTTTACTAGATAAACTACTTAGACAATATAAACCCGCTTGATACAATTGTAGGATCGGGAATTGTCTAAGAGGGGGTGAATTAGACTTTTTAATTTTTAATTACGAGTCACCCTAATTTCTCCCTTGATTAAACTATTAGTTTTAACACAAGTAATCAAATTATGTAAACAGAGAGAGAGAGAAATACGACACCAGTATTTTACGGGTTCGGCCAAACTGCCTACGTCCACGCTCCAAGGCTCACTCCTTGAAGATCCTTACCCTTCTCCTCACGAGAAAACACAGATCGGGATTCCGGACTCCGATCAACTGCCTTTACAGATCTGGATTGAACTTCACGGCGTCAATCCACTGCCTTTACAAATGATTGAGTTTGTAAAATTAAGTACAGACTACACTCTCACAGTAATTGAATCTCAAGTTAGGATTGAGAGATGTAGAGAAAATACAGAGTGTTATCACTTCGCAGCTTAGAGCTCAGTATTCAAATTTGCAAAAGTTGTTCTTCGTGCTCTAAGCTCGACTTAAATACTCTGTCTTCAAATCGGCTTGGCTTCAATGCTCCTTATCCAATAATAGAAGTTTAGTTACCGTTCGAGCAGCTTTCGTACAAGTTCAGGTAGCGTTGCCGATTGTAGTTGTAAGTCGTCGTCGCCATAAATGTTCTGAAGTTAAAGCTTGAAAACGACGTCACTGTAGCTTCGCGGTTTATTTGAATTCTGGCGGAAGACAAAGCTGAGTAGTCTTGAACCGCCATCGGATGATGAAGCTTCAACGCTGGAACGGATTGGATGATTAAATCTTAGAAGTCTTCCGCCTTTGTCGTTTAGTGGCCGGAAGAGTAATTTGGTTTACTCATCCGCCTTTGTCGTTTAGTGGCCGGAAGAGTAATTTGGTTTACTCATCCGCCTTTGTCGTTTAGTGGCCGGAAGAGTAATTTGGTTTACTCATCCGCCTTTGTCGTTTAGTGGCCGGAAGAGTAATTTGGTTTACTCATCCGCCTTTGTCGTTTAGTGGCCGGAAGAGTAATTTGGTTTACTCATCCGCCTTTGTCGTTTAGTGGCCGGAAGAGTAATTTGGTTTACTCATCCGCCTTTGTCGTTTAGTGGCCGGAAGAGTAATTTGGTTTACTCATCCGCCTTTGTCGTTTAGTGGCCGGAAGAGTAATTTGGTTTACTCATCCGCCTTTGTCGTTTAGTGGCCGGAAGAGTAATTTGGTTTACTCATCCGCCTTTGTCGTTTAGTGGCCGGAAGAGTAATTTGGTTTACTCATCCGCCTTTGTCGTTTAGTGGCCGGAAGAGTAATTTGGTTTACTCATCCGCCTTTGTCGTTTAGTGGCCGGAAGAGTAATTTGGTTTACTCATCCGCCTTTGTCGTTTAGTGGCCGGAAGAGTAATTTGGTTTACTCATCCGCCTTTGTCGTTTAGTGGCCGGAAGAGTAATTTGGTTTACTCATCCGCCTTTGTCGTTTAGTGGCCGGAAGAGTAATTTGGTTTACTCATCCGCCTTTGTCGTTTAGTGGCCGGAAGAGTAATTTGGTTTACTCATCCGCCTTTGTCGTTTAGTGGCCGGAAGAGTAATTTGGTTTACTCATCCGCCTTTGTCGTTTAGTGGCCGGAAGAGTAATTTGGTTTACTCATCCGCCTTTGTCGTTTAGTGGCCGGAAGAGTAATTTGGTTTACTCATCCGCCTTTGTCGTTTAGTGGCCGGAAGAGTAATTTGGTTTACTCATCCGCCTTTGTCGTTTAGTGGCCGGAAGAGTAATTTGGTTTACTCATCCGCCTTTGTCGTTTAGTGGCCGGAAGAGTAATTTGGTTTACTCATCCGCCTTTGTCGTTTAGTGGCCGGAAGAGTAATTTGGTTTACTCATCCGCCTTTGTCGTTTAGTGGCCGGAAGAGTAATTTGGTTTACTCATCCGCCTTTGTCGTTTAGTGGCCGGAAGAGTAATTTGGTTTACTCATCCGCCTTTGTCGTTTAGTGGCCGGAAGAGTAATTTGGTTTACTCATCCGCCTTTGTCGTTTAGTGGCCGGAAGAGTAATTTGGTTTACTCATCCGCCTTTGTCGTTTAGTGGCCGGAAGAGTAATTTGGTTTACTCATCCGCCTTTGTCGTTTAGTGGCCGGAAGAGTAATTTGGTTTACTCATCCGCCTTTGTCGTTTAGTGGCCGGAAGAGTAATTTGGTTTACTCATCCGCCTTTGTCGTTTAGTGGCCGGAAGAGTAATTTGGTTTACTCATCCGCCTTTGTCGTTTAGTGGCCGGAAGAGTAATTTGGTTTACTCATCCGCCTTTGTCGTTTAGTGGCCGGAAGAGTAATTTGGTTTACTCATCCGCCTTTGTCGTTTAGTGGCCGGAAGAGTAATTTGGTTTACTCATCCGCCTTTGTCGTTTAGTGGCCGGAAGAGTAATTTGGTTTACTCATCCGCCTTTGTCGTTTAGTGGCCGGAAGAGTAATTTGGTTTACTCATCCGCCTTTGTCGTTTAGTGGCCGGAAGAGTAATTTGGTTTACTCATCCGCCTTTGTCGTTTAGTGGCCGGAAGAGTAATTTGGTTTACTCATCCGCCTTTGTCGTTTAGTGGCCGGAAGAGTAATTTGGTTTACTCATCCGCCTTTGTCGTTTAGTGGCCGGAAGAGTAATTTGGTTTACTCATCCGCCTTTGTCGTTTAGTGGCCGGAAGAGTAATTTGGTTTACTCATCCGCCTTTGTCGTTTAGTGGCCGGAAGAGTAATTTGGTTTACTCATCCGCCTTTGTCGTTTAGTGGCCGGAAGAGTAATTTGGTTTACTCATCCGCCTTTGTCGTTTAGTGGCCGGAAGAGTAATTTGGTTTACTCATCCGCCTTTGTCGTTTAGTGGCCGGAAGAGTAATTTGGTTTACTCATCCGCCTTTGTCGTTTAGTGGCCGGAAGAGTAATTTGGTTTACTCATCCGCCTTTGTCGTTTAGTGGCCGGAAGAGTAATTTGGTTTACTCATCCGCCTTTGTCGTTTAGTGGCCGGAAGAGTAATTTGGTTTACTCATCCGCCTTTGTCGTTTAGTGGCCGGAAGAGTAATTTGGTTTACTCATCCGCCTTTGTCGTTTAGTGGCCGGAAGAGTAATTTGGTTTACTCATCCGCCTTTGTCGTTTAGTGGCCGGAAGAGTAATTTGGTTTACTCATCCGCCTTTGTCGTTTAGTGGCCGGAAGAGTAATTTGGTTTACTCATCCGCCTTTGTCGTTTAGTGGCCGGAAGAGTAATTTGGTTTACTCATCCGCCTTTGTCGTTTAGTGGCCGGAAGAGTAATTTGGTTTACTCATCCGCCTTTGTCGTTTAGTGGCCGGAAGAGTAATTTGGTTTACTCATCCGCCTTTGTCGTTTAGTGGCCGGAAGAGTAATTTGGTTTACTCATCCGCCTTTGTCGTTTAGTGGCCGGAAGAGTAATTTGGTTTACTCATCCGCCTTTGTCGTTTAGTGGCCGGAAGAGTAATTTGGTTTACTCATCCGCCTTTGTCGTTTAGTGGCCGGAAGAGTAATTTGGGTTATCAACACTCCATAATCTCAAGGAAATCTCCAATTTTATCAACCTATAACTAGTATTTACATGAACATAACCTAAAATCTAACTTACCTGATTCTTCTACAAAGACCGAACTTTGAGAGAAGGGAGAGCTCTGAAAAGGCGGAGAAATTTTGTGGCTCTTGGTCATACTAAGAGTTACTTTACATAGAATGAAGATGAGTAGGAGATGAGGTGTCATTTTGAGGTTTAAAGGAGAAATTTTCACTTTTCTCATGTTTATCCTCCTTTTCTCTCTTCACTCTTCCTTTGATTTCAGCATGGTTTCCTCTCCCTTTGTCTTTTGAAAGTTTGACTCCTTCATACCTCCCCTCCATTGGTTCTTCATTGTTGACTATTCAAACTCAACACTATTCTTCATTCCTATTGGTCCTTATTTTCTTTTGACTTTGAAACTCTCTTCAATTGGTTCATCATTCTTCTTTAGATGTTAAAGTTAATTGCTATTGGTCTAATATTTGTTGACTTCTCAATATTCCATTGATTCTCTTTATTTCTAAAATTGAGAAGTTTTAAATCATAAAATACTATACACGAGTAATAGGGTGTACGATGAAATTTTTGGTTATTACAATGGCGCTTCTTGATGTGATGGAGCAGGAATCGGATTAGTCAAGATCAATGAATCTTGTTCTTGATCGAAGTAGCCTACCGGGTTAGATGGAGGATGTGATGGTTTGAATTTTTAGAGCTCAAATGTAAGAGTGAATTTAGACTATTTTAATGGGAAATTGTTTTGATAAAAGTTACAAAGTTTTAAAGAAATTGATTAATTATATGATTTGTGAGGAAAAGTATAGGATTAATTAATCGTAATTAGTTTAAAATCAATCTAATGAGTTGGTAATTAATTATATTATTTTGGTAAAAGGTTAAAATGGTGAAGTGGAAATTTGTTAATTGGTAAAAAAGAAAAAAAAAGGAAAAGAAAGAAAGGGTAGGTGGGTTGCTACGTGGAAGAAAAATTTAAAATGGAGAGAGAGAAAGTGTTAGGTGGCAGCCAGTTGAATTTCAGAATAAAAAGAAAAGAAATATTAAAATGGGAGAGAGGTATAGGTGGTCTTCTGCGTGAGTAAAAAAAAAAAACAGAAGGAGAGAACAATTCCTGAGAAGTTTGGAGCGACGAAACCGCGAGAGAGAAGAGGAGAAAGGAAGAGAAAAACGTGGGTTTTTGCCCTAGCTCGTGAAGAGAAAGTGGTTTGTCTAGGTGAGACGGTTCTTTTGGTCCAAGAACCGATCCAAGAGGTGGAGATTTTCGTAGGTATTGATGGAGGAACAGACAATTTCGGTAAGTAAATCCAACCTTAGAATAATTAATTTATGCTTTATTGCATAATTTAGGAGGAGATTTTTGGTTTTGGTTAGATTTGATTTTCAAATTCCCATTGGGTTGATATTTTTGGGATTGTGGATTTAATAGAATTAATTGAGTATTATTTTTAATTGTGAATAGCATAAATAAATTGTAAATAGAATTGATGAATTGTTTGATTTAGGTTGAATTGGATTGTATTGTTGAATGAGATGATGTTTTGAATTGATTGATGTATGGGGTGTGAATTGCTAGTGTTTGTGAAAAGAACTATAATTGATTGTGAAATAAAAATGATGGAACCAATATTGTTTCTGAATGTGAATTGAAAGTGTGATGAGAAATTGAAATAGTTTGTATAGAGATTGTGTATTGAATTCATTACATGAAATGGATATGTATATATTGTGAATTAATATTGATGCGTGAAAAAGTGTTATGTTTGATTTTGGGATTAAAGTAAATGAATTGAGGAAGTGGAAGTGACAATCGATTTTAAGATTTAACTTGCCTCTTGATATGCACAATATGTATAACTATGAAAGGGAAAAGAGTAAGGGCCTTACGCATAGTCGTTCCCTTTGGGTTGAAAATCCCTGAAAAGCAGGCTCGGGGTACTACAGTCCGGCCGGTGAAAGCCCAGAAATCTGTAGGGATGTTTTATAGTTATACATGTTAGGTTGAACTTGTAGAGTGCATTAACAAATATCACTGATTATTAAATAATTCATTGGAAATTCTTGATTGATAATTGAAAATGCTTAATTTTGTAATGCATTGGACATTTTTTTTATTGATAATTGTAAATGCATAGTTTTAGTATTATGATGCATTGTCGATTGTATCGGAATGTTGGATTAAATGCATTGTGACATTGACGTTCTTATTGAACTTGTGATTTTAAATGCTTAATTTATTACAATTGCATTTGATATTAGCTGGTGAATGTGATTTGAAAAATGTAGAGTTTAAGTATACCGTTTTATAGCATTGGTATGACTATTAAAGAAGCATGAAAAAAATGACTATGAATGATTATAGTGAATGATGGAGAACAACATTATGTGATGCATTTAGAGTTTGAATTAGTTACTCTAAGGGTTAGACTTATTTACTGGGCCAATGGCTCATTACGTGGATATTTCTATTTTTCAGATTTTTGGATACGTTCACCGAAAAGGATTAACCAAGGTCAAAGGTAAAGATGTACAACGAGGCATAGGATCGATCAGATTTATGATTTTATTGTCAGAGTTGAAAAGTCACATGTCGTGACTCGTGTTTATTGTTTCCGCTGTAATTTGATGTTTGATGTAAAAATTTTTAGATGAGTATAAATGTCAATAGTTTATTGGCTTGTTTATTTAATACTTCCTATTTTAGGATGCCACGTAGGAATCGTTAGAAGAAAGTCGTTGTGTTGAATGGTCATCGGTCTGTCGTCGAATAATTCTCACCTCGGGAATCCTATCCGTCGGGATCCGGTCTGGGGCCGGGTCGGGTCCTGACAGAGGATCATTCTGATCAGCTTGTTGCTCTTTTTGATCAGATTGATGTTATAAAGGATGGGAAGGATTTGAAACTAGGGCTCCGTAGTCAACTTGTGGGGTAGGGAGGCATGGAGCTGACATTCGGTACATTTTATTCTCCGTTGAATTGATTGTTGGTTTTGATGGTTCCTAGCGGAATTCACTATTAATCATAATAATAGTGACATGCGTTACTATGTGACTTTAAAACTATTTTAAAATCATAAAAAAAAAAACATAAATTGAATTGTTAATTTAAAAGAAATTATTTTTAAGAAATATGTATTTTTTCAAAATGTAAACAATTTACATAGAGAAAAATTATTAGATTTAGATTGTGAAATAATAAAAGAAAATACCTTTTGGAGCAATGCTTTTACTCAGGTACTCTCGTCTAATCTTAACAGTTTTAACTCAGAATCAAGTGTTTTTCCAAAGACTTTGAAACCGTCGAGTTTTCTCTGAAGACCTTTACACTTAAATTTCCTGATGTGTGAGCGTTTGACTTATTTGTGGAGAGACGTATTCTCAACACATGTGACGTCTTTCTTCGATCTTAGAAAATATTTTTTAAAAACCGAATATGGAAAAGTCACACTTTTTCTTTCGAGATTAGATCTCTCTATCTTAGTTTTCTACCTCTTTTTCTGTCAAATCATATTTAACAATTTTATATATTTATTTTAATAAAAACTAATTTTTAAAAATAAATCTTATCTAATCAAATATAATTTGATTAACAGTTGATTTATCTGATAAATCAATTTATCGATTAATCATATAATCTAAAAACAGTTTTTATAATATATTTATGAAAACTAGATTTTTCAGATTTACTTTTAAATAATAAACAAATTATAAGTCAATTGTAGATCAAATCTAATTTGATCAGATTTTCCAGATCTTCTTTTATTCAAATTTCAAAAATATGATTTGATAGTTTGTTAAATAACTAACTTCAATTTAAATTTGAATATCAAATCTCATCTGATGAAATTCTTCAAATCTAATTCAAATATCTTAAAACAATTTCATCTAATGAGATATTATATTTTGAATTCAAAATATAAAAACTATTTATATATTTTGAATCACAATATATTAATTTGAGTGTCTATAAATGATTAATTATTATTAATCATTTATATTTTTATTCTTGTAACATGAAAATTAAATAGTGATATAAGATAACAGAGGGACCGATGGACCTATAGCCCTAAGCTCCAATAATATTTCTTAATTAATATAAACTCTGTATATTAAATAACACAATTATTAACTCTAGAGGAATTCTACTAAATACCTAGAGTTGTATTCTTAGAACTATAAAGTATATTTACTCAAAGTAATGTCAATTGATATAGTCATTACATATGTTTTAATTTTCCATTAAGATTTGTAATAGAGCTAGGAATAAAATCCATTAACTTCTCATATTACATCTTTATCTTTGACTACCATTAGTTCTTGCGCGCTAATTATTCAATATCTGAACTAACAAACAAGGGAATCTTGTATTAAGAATTTCATCGCATCAATGTTAGCATTCTCAGCTACTCATTTAATTTATTCCCAAGATACAGGGTTTATGTAATGCAACTTATACAAAACTGTACCGAGTAAATCAAAGAATAAATTAAAATGAAATAGGAGTATACTAAATATAATGAATTAAGATCATACATATATGACCATCATTATGATAAAATTAATTATTCTTCATTTAACAAATATTATAAGAACAATATAATTTCATCTGGTCCAGTCCTATATAATCATATTATATAAAATACAATCCCTTTAAGTTACTGCACATATAGTCAAGATATGACTATATGTTCTCAACGAAGTGAATTGTATTTATGATTTTATTAATTTGAAGATCATATACTTCAAATATAAGTTATGGATTATTGTGATTATTTATTTTTAAATTTAATCCCACATATATCAACATATAAGTAAATTTTAAATTGCACAAATAATCAAAGGTTTTTCTTTAAATTTATAAAGCATATTTAATAATGCAAACATAAAAATTAATCATAAAATTCATTTACTAATTACAGAAAAAAAAATTATTCATAACATTTGCTTGTTAGACACATTATTCCCAACATTGATATGGAGCAAAGATTGGAGCTTCACAGCCTTGTTCTTGCAGAGGTATTTTTACGGTGGCTGGAATCGGCGAATGCGACAACACCACCTTTGAAGATTGGCGGTGTCTACGGGGCATGTCGCTTTTTGGCTTTTTATTGTCAGTCGGGAAGAGACGGATGAAAAACTTCTGAGCGTGGCTCGCCACTTGCGTAGGCATTCTTGTTTTTACGAAATGTTTTGAGATGTTCTTCCATCGACCTTTCCCTAACTTTTTCAGTCCCTCCATGAATAATCTGAAACACAAATATAGTATTTTTCAAGTTGAACAATCAGAATGGATCATAAATCTTTATAGTCAAATTAAGATTTTAGTACCCTTCTTCTTCTTCACTCCACGACACTTCCTTCCGCATTGGACGAGTTTCATTCCGCTGCAAGGTGATCAGATTCGATCCTGAAGGAACCAGGTCATCGCCATTACCAAGCGACTCAATTTCACCTGTTGGAAACAAAACTCGTCATCTTCTCCAAAAATTCATCATTCCACTCCGGGACGACACCTGAATCGTTGTTTTGATTCATGATTCAACAAGGGGGAGATGAAATGACTTCTCTTCACTTGACAATCAAATTTGACCGGGCTATAAATAGGTATTTATTTTTAATCTTCACTGTTCGTTTTCTTTCCTTTTGATCCAATGGAGACAATATTGTGCAATTAGAAAATTAAATCTTACATTTTTTGTGGGACAATTATCTACATAAATATCCACTTCACTTAGAAAAATAAGACATAAAACTTCGAATGTATGAAAATATTTTGATTTAAAAGATATTAAAATTACGAAAAAATAGAAACTAAGACCAATGTAAATATTGTGTTAAAAATTATGCTTATATTTCTGGTAGCTCTACTACCACAATTGGTAGATATTTTCAAAAATGTCACTTAAATGAGAAAGTTCGAGATTCATCACAATCTCAATTAAATGTTAGTGGTAGTGACATTTTCACATATTCACAAAATAAAATGAGATAAAAAATAACACAACTTGTAGTACAATCTGAGTTGCCCTTATCATTCACCGATAGTAAAGTGTTTGAAAAATTTATGAAAGAATATACTACTCCTAGTTTTAAATGTGTCCCTAGAAGTAACACGAGAAATGATATTTTTAAAATGTTTATGGATATGAAAAATGAAATAATTATATTTTTTCAAATGCTCATTCAATGTCTATTTGCATTACTTCTGGTGTATGAAGTGCATGTAATGTTGTTGGTTATATAGTTATAATATCTCATTTTATTAATGAATCTTGACAATTAAATAAAAAAAATTAGGATTTAATAATTGTGAATATCTTTATTCTCGCAACACCATCTATAAATTTATTATGATAATATTGCAAGAATATTCTATTAAAGATAAAATTTTTAGCATAACTTTTGATAATCCTAATGCTAATGATATTGTTATTTATCAATTTAAAGATTATTTATAATAAAATGTTATTCTTGAGGAATTTATAAATTTGGATGTTGAAAACTAGAGATTCTTTTTATTGAATTTCTTTTGTAATTTGAAGTAATTTTTTTTTTCAAATTTGTAATTTTTTTTCGAATTTTGGTTTCAAATTCTAATTTCTTTAATATGTCAAAAATTTTTAATGATATTTATGTGATATTTTTTATTGGATAGTCTCAAATAATTTTTTTATTAATATATTCAATTTTATATACCTTAACATAATTAATTTTCAAATTAAATGAGTAAATATCGTTGTGCATATAATTATTAATACTTATTATAATTTTAAATGAATTTTTTTTAAAAAAATTTATATTATATTAATATAAGTTGAAAATATTTATATACGCTCGGCTCGTTAGACTCAGCTCGTTAAAACTCGTTGATCTAGCTCATTTAACTCATGACTCGCGAGTCGGCTCGGGTTGAAATTTTTTCATAATGACTCATTAGAGTTGACTCGTTAGTCTCAGTAGGCTCGGTTCGTTTAACTCGTTAAGCTCGGTGAACGAGACAGTATGGCTCGGTTAGGCCGGCTCATTTGTGATCTCTATCTTAATCCTCTGTGATGTTGGATTCAATTTAGGTCTACTTACCTCGTTTGGTCCTCTATTTTCTCTATGTTTCTTTAATTTTTTGACTGTAATTTACATCCACGTGCTAGCATCGCATTGGTCAGATGCAACTCGGAGAAAAAATATAAACCAGAAACCCTAATTTTTTCTCTTGGTCATTACCTCATTGCCGCTCGCTCTTCTCTCGCATTAGCGGCAGTCTTATCGGCCGACGGCCATAGGTGTTTCTCGTTGAATCCGTATGCTCTGACTCAGAAATTTTTTCAATCTTGTTTCTTGTTTATCAAATGCGGATATATACTTGTTGTTCCTTATAGTAATTAGATTTTTTTCTAACGAGATCCTTTAACACTGGGAGAATATGTTTGTTTAGTTCGAATATGTTTCATTATTATTTCATGAGATGTGTGTATTAGGTTGTATAATTTATTATCATTCTTGCATTTTACTTCCCAACTCATTGAATGAATGTGATGGTTTTTTTCTTTTAGTGTGTGGGGCGATAACCGGTGAAAACAGGTACCAACTTCTGTATTCATCTGTTTAATGTAGTGCCAATCCTTTCTGACTGTCTATTAAAAGTTTAGTGTATGAATTGTTTGACTGAGAGAAACCACTAGAAAGAACGCTGAAGTTCTTTAGCGTAGCATTAATTTCATTCTTTGCAGAACTCATCTATGTTTACTTCATCGTGATCTAACTCTAGAGAACTGAAATTGATAGAAACTTAGCGTTATAAACTGTGAAAGATCTCTAAAAGCTATGCACCTTTTAAATCCATTTTCTTTTATCTTTCTTTACTTGTCTGTTACAAAGTTTCAGAGTATCATTGTGTAACTACTGAAGAATTGTCAGATGAGAAGCTGTGAGCATGTAATCAAATTATATGAGCTGGTGATTTAATTTTGGAATGGGGATTATTTCAAACTTTTATTTACTTTTGCGATGGAAAAATTACTATTATTATAGGTTGTAGATGATTTTTTTCTTAGTTGACTTTAAATTGGAGTCGCATGTCATAGTTATCTGTAATACTTTTTATATTTTTGATTGTCCTGCATTTTTTATTTTTCCTAATGACAGTGCTTGAAATTGTGATTTTGTTTCTAGAGAAACTATTTTGAAAGATGGGTCGTGTTCGCACAAAGACTGTTAAGAAGTCTTCACGTCAGGTTATCGAGAGGTATTACTCTCGTATGACGTTAGACTTCCACACAAATAAGAAGATTTTAGAAGAGGTAGCAATTATCCCCTCAAAACGACTGCGTAACTAAGATTGCTGGGTTCTCTACTCACTTGATGAAGAGAATTCAGAAGGGCCCGGTTAGAGGGATCTCTTTGAAACTTCAAGAAGAAGAGCGTGAGCGTCGCATGGACTTTGTGCCTGAGGAATCTGCAATCAAGATTGATGAAATTAAGGTTGAAAAAGAAACAATTGAAATGCTTGCAGCTCTTGGAATGTCTGAGATTCCAGGACTTGTCGAAGTTGAGCCACAAACCTCGGGTGCTCCCCCAGCTTTTGGTCGTGGTGGTGCTGGTGGACCTGGGAGGAGGTACTGAAGTGCCTTAATTTTGCTTGTTGCTAGTACCTTAATTCAGTATTGTCATCCTCAATGGAATAGATGTTTTTATTTAAATTGATTCTCTTTTTATGGTCTGGTAAACATGGTTCTTCAATTTTATTATTTTTTGTTTTCAAATTGATCTCACATGAATATTTGAGCGTGGAAGATAGTTTCTTGACTGATTTGATGGTGTTTTGGCATCTTTCTTGTTTAGGAAAGTGAGGATTTATAGCCTTTCTGAAAAGAACGTAATTGTTACGTAGATTCTAGAACTTTATGAACTTTCTCGTTTAAGTATTTGAATTCATAGTTAAATTTAAATATTCTGGTCACTTTCATCCTGGGATGAGGCATATAGGGGAGAGCAATATTATAATGGCTCTGAAAAACCTGCAGGTTCTCTGCAGGGTGCCCTGCCTATCTAGCCCTGAAATAGAATATGGCATCATAGTACGGGTTGTGCTTGATAAATTGCTTAGAATTGATGCAATGGTTTCTTGGTTGGATCTTTTCCTTCCTTTGCCACTGTTTCTTCTCACAATTTATCTCATCCATCACAAATCCGCCTCCAAAAGTCATTACAATCATTCTTTGATGCTCACTTTCTGCTGTTTTTCTTTGTTTTGTGAATCCCTGGACATTGTGGGTTTACAATAATTCCGGCCATCAATTTTAAATTGTTAAATGGAGCAATTTACTGATACTTTGTTGTGGGCTTTCCAATGTTCATCACTCTGCGAAGGTTTCAGTAAATAGTATGTCTTTGCTTCTGAAAGTAGTTTGAATGCTGGTAGTAGTAATGATCTGATCTAAGAAGAAGCGTATGAAGCATGTAAATTTGGTTTAGGATTCTTGATTGCTATCAAATCCAAGCAACTGTATGGTAGGTTTTTTGGGACTTAATTGGCGTTGTTATTAGGGGTTTGTGTATATTTTATTCAGATCAAACTCTTTCTCAATAGTTTTTAATCCTGGTAAAATAACCTAAACTAATTGTTATCCCATGTTAGTTTTTATGAAACTTATAAATAAATGTTCAGAGTTGGAAGAATCAATGATCATAACATTCATTAAAAAATTCAATAATCATATACCATGGAGAGCCTATGGTGAAGGCCAAGCTTAGGTGAAGCTCTAGCGTGAACAAGCCTGACCGTATAAGTAAACAACACGTTGTGCTAACCAAATAAGTTTGAATACGGACCATTCTCAAAGTTCAATTTACAGATATGAATGAGATTAGCTTTGGATGGTTATGCTGGTTTGGGTCGGGTCGGGTCGTTTGGTTGGATTGGATTCAATATTGAAACCATGAATGGAACTGAGAGTACTACGAATCAACTATGTTTCAATATTTTTATATGATATGTTTGGTTGAACATAGCGTGACATTATTACCGAATTGAATATGGTTTGGAATTAAGTTAGTTGCTTGGAAATGGGAATATAGAACAGTTTACGCTATAAAATATGGTCACAAGTAGCATGTGCAACTACAATAGGAGTTGAACTTCATTGCATGATTTTCGTTAAACTGAGGGGACAAAACACTTTCCATCAATTTAAAAACTACCATCAAAACGTTGTCTTTGGGAGACATAATGACCAACAGATTCCCTACAACAGCAACTTTCAACCCTAAACATTGGAATTTATAATTGTTTAACAAATTCCAATAGGGTTGTCAAGGAGGGAGATAATCTTATCTCTTGCTTCAAACTTGTATGGTAGTTTCTTATTAAGTGTAAATAAATTGATTGGAGAGATGTAAAATGGTTTAGTGTGTAATTGCATGTGAGATGTAATGGAAGAACCGAAGACTTGTATCGTGCTACAAAAAGAGGCTCCACCATTAATGAGCAGCCTATTGTACTCCATTTTCATGCCACCCTCATCATGGCAAAGAGGTTTGTATACCCATTAATAAAAGGGTTTGATGGGGCCCATTCACATGGATGGACAACTTACAAACACATGCTTGATTCAACTTCATCATCGAGTTGTAGCCGTCTGATTAGTATTGTCAATTAATGTGGCCCCTCAACTAGTAGATTGCAAATTTTTGTAGCTATTCAATCAAATCTTTGGTATTTTTTAACGTCACCCCAAATTAAAGGTAAATGTTCGATTTAAATATTGTGTCAATTTGCCTGGTAAAGGTTAGGATCACCCAAATTTTTGTTGATTGTAAGAATTTAACCCATACATTTAGGGATGCATAATTTCACATGGTTTAAGAAAGTGAAAATTGATTAATTTATAAGTAGAGTTCTCATTTCTACCTAGTACAACGCATTTTGAACTAACTTAAAAAATAAACTCTGGCGGACTCCAGACCAAAGCGAATAATATTGTATTAAGAGCATCAGAGTTATTTATACAGTGTGGCGGTTCAGAGTCAATACCTACTAGAAGTGTACGACAGGGACGTTGGACCCTCAAGAGGAGAGATTGTAGCAACATGTCCTGTGAAGACAATGACGACTCAAGATTCTATTAGTTGTGAGAGTCTAACTCATAGTAGTTGGGGTGTACAATCTCATATTGCTTGAAAAAATATAAATTTACTAGTTTATAAATAGATTTCTCTTATTTAACTAGAACAACGCGTTTTATGCTAACTAACCCTAAAAAAATAAACTCGGGCGGACTCCAGACCAAAGCGAATAATATTGTATTAAGAGCATCAGAGTTATTTATAAATGGTATCAGGGTCAATATCTAACTAGAAGTGTGACCGACAGGGACGTTGGACCCTCAAGAGGAGAGATTGTAGCAACATAGTCGTGTGAAGACAAGGACGACTCAAGATTCTATTGTTTGTGAGAGTCTAACTCATAGTAGTTGGGGTGCACAATATCATATCGCTTGAGAAAATATAAATTGACTAGTTTATAAATAAATTTCTCTATTTAACTAGTACAACGCGTTTTATGCTAACTAACCCTAAAAATAAATATGTACAGACTCTGATTGAAAGCGAATTATATTGGTCACAAACATGCTTATAAGTTCATTATTTAGGGGTTGTAATTGAAAAAAAATGAAATTTCCTTTTGAAATATCTGTCCAACACAAAAGGGGAAAATGACAAACGTGTATGTGTGATTCAACCGACCCATCTTAAATTAACTCACATGAACTAACTTCCCTCTTTATCCATTTCTTTAGTCAATGTAATAGTGAGAGAAATTTTATAAATTGAGAGAGGAAAAGTTTTAGATCTTTGCAGAAAAGAAAGGTCGAATTCAAGAGTTTGGTGTGAGTCCATTAATGTTAATGGGGAAAACCCTACCCTTGGTTTTAGTTCTGTCTCTGTTTCATCTCTCAACTCGTGTTCCTTTCTTTTAAGTAACCCAAATTCAGATTTTTTCTCTCTGGTTTCTTCTGCAAATCGAAATACCCAGTTTAGATGATGGGGAAGAAGATGAAGCTGAGTTCCATTTTCAAGCAGAAAGAAGTTGCAAAGCAGCCATGGCAATGGCCTTCCTGCAACCACCCTAAAACTCTCTCCTTTAGATCTTGTGAAGACATGTTCAAGACCATGAACCTGGTTTTTCTGGAGCAGTCTGATGAGGCTGAAACTCCAGAGTCTTGGTTCACAAATTCATCGGAAACCACCAGCTGTTCGACGAAATGCTCCAATGAAAACGAAGAAGAGTCGTTGGACATTGTTGTGCGTGGGGCGAGGTCTGAAAGGCTCTTCTTTGAGCCTGGGGGAGCGACTAGTTCCATTTTGGAGAAGAAAGAGAAAGTGGGTAGTTTTGGTTTGGAAGAAAGCTTGGTGGTATCAATGGAGTCCGAGAATCCTTGCGTGGATTTCAGGAAATCAATGGAGGAAATGGTGGAGTCCCATGGGAGTAAAGATTGGGAGTTTTTGGAGGAGTTATTGAGTTGGTATTTGAAAGTTAATGGGAAGAAAAATCATGGGTTTGTTGTTAGAGCTTTTGTGGACCTTCTTGTTGATCTTGCAGCTGCTGGTTTTTCTGATTCTTCTTCTTTCTCTTTTTCTGAGTCTGGTTCTTATACTTCTGCTCTTTCTTCTTTTGCTTCTTGTGATCCGCCATTGTTGGAAGTTGGAGATTCTTCTGAGATTGACGGGATGAAGAGTTTGGTAATCTCTTAACTCTCTTTTTAGTCTCATAACCTACTTTACATGTAAACTTTTTTTTCTTATTTGGTTTCATATATGTATATTATCCGATCAGCTTAGAAACGTGATAATGAAAGTTACAGGCCATCTCTCTCTCTCTCTCTCTCTCTCTCTCTCTCTCTCTCTCTCTCTCTCTCTCTCTCCCTCTCCCTCCCTCCCTCCCTCCCTCCCTCTCTCCCAAGAGATTTGGAGGTCGGGCGAAGTACATTTTATTAGAAGAATTGCAGGTAAATTGTTCCAATGGCCGCACACTAGATTGTGTGCGGAAGTCATGGAGTTAGACCAATCAGGGGACACATTTTACAACTTTCAACCCAACTATACAACTCTAGCTTGTATAATGTTAAGAGCAATGCCCAACTCTAACCTCAAATTTAGGGTATAACATCATGTTAATGCCTACGTGCATGGGTTAGTGAAGAGGGCTATTCAATCTTCTACTACTTGAGGAATTGATTTCTATCTTGCATTCTGCTATGAGTTTGATTAATATCCTGATCGTTGAAAATGAAATCGACGGTCTAGATGATCCGATTACACATTCAATACGACCCATACCCAAATGCAAAATACGAAGATATTGTTTACAGTACACTTAACATGTCAAATACAAGCATAAAAAAGAGCAAACTATGTATAATAAAAATAACAACTCTTCACTGTCTACAAGATCAGTGTGGAGTCGGGTCCTTCCCGAACCCCATCATAGCATGAGTTACGAGCATCGAAGCCCTGCGAGTTGTCTCGACAATTTGGCCAACGATTGGTAACTTGGCTGTTTCTCTATTCATAATCGGTTTCTTGTCCCACCTGCAAATTTTCACAAAACAAATCCACAATAATGTTCAATAATTATTTACTAATTTGCGAGCGACAACTTCACTGGAGGGCTCTAATATTTTGGATTAAAGGTCGTTACAAACTTACAAGCGTAGATTGAGTCTAACTGGAATTTTTAGGACAATTCAATGATGGATGACATAGATGTTACCTTGACATCATTCTCGAAATATATCGTCGAAGGGTTCTCTAATTTTCTAATTAGTAGCTCCAACAACCTGTCTATCGCTTCTTTCGACGAGATCAAACCAACAAAAATGCCATTTTACCAATAAAATGACACCTTGGATTTCGTCGGATTATCACAAAGATAATTGTACATGTAGAAGAAAACTAAATGCATACACAAGAAAAGATGGCAACTTTTGCATAAATGTAGTTGATGTAGTCAAAGATCTCTAATATCTTAGATTCACATCAGTAGTTGCATTGAATTTGTCTGTATATTTATTTCCAGGTTATTGTTAATTATTTTGAGCTTTAATACGTAAATGGTCTACATTATTCATTGATTGAGAATCAGATGAAATTTTCCGGAGGATGATAACCGAAATGGGAAGTTGGGGCGGTAGGTAATAGATTCAGATATAGGAAAATCAAAATGTAAACTCAATGTCGCGACAACATCCAACAAATAAAATTCAAATATATAAACTCAATGAAATATGAACTAAGTTCATTTCAGCATACCAGTCTTCATGGCGTACAATTTTCCCGTCGACAACATTCAATTTGATGAGTGATATATGTTTATATCCTTCCCCAATAACTTGTAATGCTGCTTATTGTCAATTAATATCTGGGTTTAAAATATAGGAAAATCAGTGTAGAAAAAAGGAACAAAAAGGAATTACATTGAAGAAAAGTTACAGATACTATTACAAACCTCATGCTTTCCTGGTGAGATAACGTTTTCATTGATGCTGTATTCCACTATTCTTGATTCACTAAAGAGCTGAAAAATGCGGGTAAAAGAAAATACCAACCATGCGTGGAGAGACAAGGAGAACCACAGCCAGCCAAGCGAGGTACAAGGAGAACATATTTCATTCAATGGTAAAATATCAAACAGGGACCTTAAAATTATCGAGAAGTTATTTAAGGAACTAATTATCAAAAAATATTAGAAATTTAGAGATAAAACATCACAAATGCTAGTTTTAAACTCACGAATTGACTTCTATCTCAAAGAGATGCTATAATAATTCGCAATGTATTTAGGCTTTCATACAAGTGATGAATCTAAAACTATATGGTTCTACAGAGATTATTACAGCAGAGAGAAATTTCATTCCTCCCTTTTACCAATGTTGAAGTAAGAAACAATGAGAACTATCTAAGAAGCATAAAAGTATCATTAATTTCTCATTCACCAAAAGAAATAGTGTGAAGTGTCCATAACTATTATCCGTGATAACATAATTTTTTAATGTTTGAACAACAGTTATAAGAAAGCATAATATATTCATAAGATTTTGCATTCGTACTGCCATACAAGTGAAAGAAAACTTTAAAACAATGCAGAAATTTGATACCTTGGAAATAGAATAGAACGAAGATTTGATCTGCTTCACCCTGCTCAGTTAAGGATGCAATGACTTAATACAAGTTAATAAAGAATATTGTCGAAAAAATATCCAAGCATATGATTAGCTAAGAAGCATTGTATAACTAAACAATTACGATGCAGATTTAATTATCCCATCCAACTTAAACAAGGTAGTGCTTCAATCCTTCTTTTTTTCGACCGGATTAACCATTTTTAAGTACCAAATTGACCACAAGAAGTCGAGAGAGTGGACGGGAGTTCACTTCTCAAATGTAAAATTTACAGAGGTAATTAAGATTCTAGGTACATCATCTAGAAGATTCAGGATTATGAGGTCATACTAGGCAACTTACAGAACAACATTTGCACAATTCCATTGCATTCTAACAAGTCAATTTCACAGAATAGGCCAGATATGCATGTTTTGGTTGATATTAATAACTATTGTATAATAGTTGATTAGGAAATTACAAATAAAATGGCATATTTTTAGAGATCCTTGAAAATGAATAGAAGTAAAAATTATTCATGAAGCAAAAATTTTATTCTGAACTGGATTTCTTGAAATGATATAATCATGCTTTCATTGATTATGATACTTAAAAAAAATTGTCATCGCTGTCGTTCAAGTTGAACATAATCGTTTTCTTTGTTAGCAACTATGTCATCCTTTCTAGACTATTTAGCACTCAGAATTTAAGTAAAGCTACAATCTACAAGACGGCATGAATTCCTACGTACCCATGAGCACACATGAGTGGGTCCTCAAAAGACGCATTATCATCATAGATTTCAAAATCGTGGGGTGTAGCTTGTGATCCATATCTGAAACCGCAGTCAAACGAGGATAAAAATAGTGTAGAAATAAACCCCTGTGATTGATTTATGGGGAGAAAAAAAGAATTCAATCCGCAAACAAGTGTCTTGGTGTTCATAGGAAAACTCCTAAATGAACAAGTAAAAAAAAAATAGATATAGTCAGTGAAATGATCGGCCAACATCTCCACTAGATTTAAAAACCATTAGACAAGCATATAATGACAAATATTTTCTTGATTACAAAATACAGGTGCGAAGTTTATTCCCCAACAAACGAAATTCAATAATCTGCCCATAAATAGCAATAAAATTAACATCCGCCCCGAAAAATACTCGATTGAACTAGAACAACTAAAGTTCGAAATTCGATCCAATTGTGGAACAGTGCCCACAAAGTACAAAAATGAGAGAAAAAGGAAGAGAGAATCACAGATTAAGAATGTGAGGCATGATCATATCCGATAGACGCTTTGTCTGTCGCAACTCACCAGCGCCCTTACATGACGCTTCCATCGTTGGATCAGCTATAATTTCAGTGTCTACAGAAAAATCACATAAAACAATTAAGGAGCTACAACAAACAATCTATCTCCCAGACAAGGAAATAAACAGATTTACAAATAACAGAACCAATCAACCAACTACGCAAACACAAAATGGTCAGCAATACCAGGCGCCTCCATGTAAGAATCTGAGTTTTCTTGGCAGACGAACAACTCCAAAACTGGACGCAGGAGAAGAAGACGAAGGTGGAGCTCTGGCGAAAATATTAGAGCCAACAGCAAAAACCAAAACGGAAGAGCTCTACGAGGTGTAATGGCGCTCAACGTGGCAGCTCTAACATCGCCAAAACCTTGCAGTTTGACTCCACCAGCATAACATTGACACGTCACATTTTATCTTATTTTTTAATATCTTCAAAATTTTTGCATCATGACCATGATGGACCGGATCGTGGACTACGAGATTTGAGACGTGGGAATCGTTCTCGGCCCGAACCGGATCTCACCGCTCGCTCAGGTCTAGTCCCACGATTCTGAGCCGATTCTGCCCTCCGATGAGGGTAATTTAGTAAATTGAGATTGATATAGATCATCATGACTGGTGGATGATGGGCACACGAGGAATGGCTTTATGCCGATGCATCCAGCTTAGTTCCTCACTTTATCACCATCGTTCCCCTCTTCCTCCGCCTTCTTCATCCTCTCTCTTTCTCAAAGTTTCAATCTTTCCGCTTTTCTTCCGTAGCTCTTCCTCCACGGTTTCCTCCTCTGCGTTGCAATCGACGTCTTCGTCGTTGTCGTCCATGGAAGTTCCTCCGGAAGGTTACCGTCGAAACGTCGGAATTTGCCTCATCAACCCGTCCAAAAAGGTTTTTTTTGTGTGTTTCTTGCTCTTTTTTCATGGTTTTATGTGTAAAACGTTTTTACATGATGTTCAACGCTGCAGATTTTTGCTGCTTCAAGATTAGATGTACCGGATGCTTGGCAAATGCCACAGGTAATAACATTAAGACTCTGAATGGCTAGCATTTCATCTAGGTTTGTAGTTTTGAATATCAAACAGCTTTTATGTGGGAAAATCATTTTCGAGTGGGTTGGCTATATTCCAAATATAATGTTTAAGTCTACAGCAATTCGAACTTGTGGTCCCAGGAAATGCAAAATATCCATTGAAGTAGAAAGTTCTATAGTTGTTTGACCTCAAAGCACTTTCTTTTTCTTGAATAAAAGAATTAAAAGTGATGTCTGAATTGCTTGGTCTGTAATATAGCTTAGAAAGTTGATGCAAAACATTATTCTCAAGCGTTTTCTAAGTTTTCTTTCAGAAAACAAAAACTTATTTTTGTTACAATTTCTAGATTTGATGTTTGTTAACTTTACTCGTGTTGATCTGATAGTGATTGACTTAAAATTAAATCATAGCTATTTCTGACAATAAATTTACATTATCCCTTTTTTTATTTCCTCTTTTTCAAGATCTTGTTTCGTTATATGTAATTGACTTATTCATCCAATCACTCACAAAGGGCGGTATTGACGAGGGTGAAGATCCGAGAAGTGCAGCCATCAGAGAATTAAGAGAAGAGACAGGAGTCACATCAGCAGAACTTCTTGGAGAAGTACGATTTATTATCACATTATTTTGAAGAATCCTTTCAAGAATGATACTTTAAGCTTCTACAAAAGGCTTGATTAAGAAAGACAAATTGAATAAAAGGTTTCATAAATACATTACTTTCTTAAGTGATTAAATGGTTGTTTCGTGTTTTAAATTATTCTGCGTAGAATCTCTACTTCAGTTGCATGAAAATTGAAACCTATCTTCTTCTTCATTACTTTCTTCATCTAGATTAAGTTTTGTTCTTCACAGTTTCATTTTCTGACTTGTTTTTTGACATTTGGTTCCTTCACAGGTTCCTTTTTGGCTGACATATGACTTTCCTCCAGAAGTTAGGGAAAAACTTAGACATCTCTGGGGTTCGGACTGGAAGGGTCAAGCACAAAAGTGGTAAAATTATATGCTTCCAAACTATGTATCCCAAATGTGTTTTAACTTAATTATTGTCAAGGGCTGTCTCCACGATGCTGTTTTTTATGATTGTGCCATTTGACACTTTTTTTTTTTTCCTTTTAGCAACATTTTATTTGTATTTTTTTTTTAAATTTTCTTGTGCCAAATGGCACAACTGCAGAGGGTGGCCACCATCCTCATTATGGCTGCCTCAATTCCGCTGCTTATATTACAGTGTTTATATCATATATTATAGATTCTTACTGGTAGTTCTCCATCTCCTCTCCGTATTATTTTCCTTACCCGAAGAAACAGACCAAAGTGAAGAACTGGGGCCTATGTTTCCGTATATAACAAATGTAGTACCTGGCTGCCTGCAAATTGAATTAAACACGAAAGTAATGGTTTCCCTGTCTTAAGGTTGGTATGGTTTGAAAAACATAAAAGGTCAGATTCTAACATGGAAAACTGTACAGTGGCTGTTTAGCTCATGTTGGTTGTTATTTTAAACCTTTTAAGTTCAAAATCCTACCTGTGTGCAAGTACGATATGATTCATTTCCTCATACTTTCTGTTACAATTACCTTTATAATTCAAAATGGATGATACATTTTGTCTATAGTCCGTTGCCTAATTTGCTAGGTTTTATTCAGGTTTCTGCTCAAGTTGACGGGTAACGAAGACGAAATTAATCTTCTGGGAGATGGGACAGAGAAACCAGAGTTTGGGAATTGGTCATGGATGTCTTCTGATGAAATTATTGAAAGTGTGAGTACAGAGTAAACATTATTACCTTTCATTTATCATTAGTTTGACCAAAGCATACTATTACTCATTCTCCACCTCTTCATTCCATGCAGGCGGTTGATTTTAAGAAGCCTGTTTACAGGGAAGTTCTCTCTGCATTTAATCCCTATCTTCATTGATCTACAATCATCTTTCTTTTTTCCAATCAAATGAGATTTATACAAGTTATACCAATGTGGAATTTGGAATGCCTCTTTGAAAATAGTTGCTTCGGCTTGAGCTACTCGTTTAATATTCTCTCTCTTTTCCTTGTAAAAATAGCATCTACTTACGAAAATGATGCCCAGCGAAGAAGATGAGATATGTAGTTATTGGAATAATTGTTACGGGATTATGCCGATATTACATAGTTATGAAAATGTCTGCTCGTGATTGACATTGTCTCGTGAAATGCTTCAAAATAAAATGAGTACATAGTTGATCATTTGAGCAAGTAGCCTCCATTGGCATTTGTAATTATTGATCTTTATTTGCACGATAGAGTAGAAAAATTTACAATAATAGCTCGACATCGGCCATGGCCATGGCTTCTAGCCCCTCAATTTCCCCTTTGATGGTAAAACAAATGCACATGTAGCTTTGTATAAGCTATATATATGCTTATCAATCATGATTTGTAGCCCTCCCATGAAGATATTTTTTTATTAAACTCTATTTAATTGAAATAATAATTATAAAAGAGGAAGGGCAGAGCACAAGGGTGAGTTTGATGTTGATTGTACATTACTTAAATTAAAGCAAGGAATTATAATTTAATTGGTGAAGAAATGTTTAGTAAACATAAACTATAGCTTAAGTGGGAGAAGTTTTCTGAGCAAGAAAAATGTTTTGAGTATCTTTAATGTGAGTATCTTGATTTAGTTCTGGTTCGATTTAAATTTTTGATTTTTCTATTTGAGTTGTTTGGACTTGATTTTGTGTTTTTAAAATTCATGGCTTAAATTGACACGCCTAATAAAATTTATAATTTAATTTATACTTAACCAAGAAGTTTCGTTTCAGTCTTTGTGGTCTTCTGCGATTGGAAAATTTTGCTTTAAACAATTAGACAAAGACGATTTTCGTGGACCTTGATAGAGATGGGGAGAACGCGGATTTCGATCAAAGGGACCCCCTTTCCCTTTTGTAAAACATGGATGCTGTGGAAATCAGGATTTCGTGGGGGCACTGGACAAACCCGTTCCGAATTGAACGGTTTCTTACCTCCCAAACTTCAAAAGCATATTCTTCCTGCAATACCCACCTGGGATTTCGTTTACTCTGCTTCAAATTTGTTCTCCAGCTCCCAAATTACAGAGATTTTCAGATTACTGTCAAGACCCTCTTCCTCTTTCGTCTTCCTGTTGGAAACCCAGATCCTCTTTTGATTCGTAAATCCAAGCCGCTCAATGCCTCTCCCTTGTGGAATCAATCTATGGAGATCAACGGCTGGTGTGGATCCATTAGAGGGGGATAAGAAGAAGAAGAAGGTGGTGGTGGTCGGAGGAGGAATTGGTGGCTCAGCCATTGCCCTCGCTCTCCAGTTTGTTGCTGATGTCGTGCTTATTGATCCGTGAGTTTCTTTCGCTCTTAGATTTTTCACTCACAAATTTCTTCTTGTTCATCTTACAAAGCTTGTGTGTCAATTCTTTTAGAAGTTTTTAAAAAAAATTAGTTGTTTCGGTAATTGGATCTATAAACGGACTCCTCCATGTTTAGTTAAATCGATATTTTTGGCTTCAGGAAGGAGTATCTTGAAATCCCATGGGCGACCTTGAGGGGCATGGTGGAGCCTTCATTTGCTGAAAGATCAGTGTTTAATCATTCTGATTATCTGACAAACGTTAGGATCGTAATATCTTCAGCTGTTAATGTCACAGAGCTTGAAGTTTTTACTTCTGATGGCGATTCAATTGATTATGATTATCTTGTCATTGCCACTGGTCACCCGGATTCCATTCCAAGAACTAGAACTGAGAGGCTAAGCCAATATCAGGCAGGTGAATGCAATAATATCACAGCTGCTCTTGTAGAAACTGATCGGTTTAAAGTGAATTCAAGTCGATTCCGGCCAACTTTTAGTTAAAAGCTTAATTCCGACCAACTTTTATAGAATAGTCTCTCAATGATCAAATGTTCTTTGTCTTGTCGAAGTTGAAATTGAAATTGAAATTCATCTGCATGAAATCTGATCGTTCGATAATTTTTGAAAACAGAGTATGATAAGATTCGGTCGGCTCAGTCGATTTTAGTAATCGGAGGAGGACCTACTGGTGTAGAACTTGCCGGTGAAATTGCCGTTGACTTTCCTGATAAGAGCGTCAAACTGGTACACAGGGGATCAAGATTGCTGGAGTTTATAGGTTTTAAGGCTTCTCAAAAGGCATTGGATTGGTTGATATCAAAGAAAGTGGAAGTCTTCTTGGACGAATCGATCAACCTGCAGTCTGCATCAGACGGAATTTATGAAACATCGAGTGGAGATACGATCACAGCTGATTGCCATTTCTTGTGCATTGGAAAACCAGTAGGCTCGGCCTGGCTTCGAGAAACTTTCTTAAAGACCAGCTTGGATTCACAAGGAAGGCTGATGGTTGACAAAACCATGAGAGTGAACGGTCAAAGAAATGTCTTTGCTGCAGGTGATATCACCAATGTTAAGGTAAGTTCTTTTTATTTAGGGTAAAATTCACAACTTTAGAGGTGAAGAGCAACTGAAATAACCTTTGAATTTAAGGGTATTAGGAATTAAATTCCGTGTGTTAGGGTCGTCGTCTGAGAAATAATATTTTTGTCACGTGATCTTCTCTACTGAGTGATTTTCATAAGGAAACAACTTCGATAGAACGGTTTTGACGATTTTCAAAAAGAAATAAGTTTGAAAAACTCGAGCACCGATTTTGACGACGATACTGAGCTTTAAAAGTTGATTTTTTGAACAACTCTTGTTTCTCTCTGGAAATCGCTTAACAGTGAAGAGCAAGTGATTTCTTTGACATCAAGGCAAGCGACGAGAACTTAATTCCTAACACCATTAAGTAAAATGATAATCTGTTTGTTATTCACCCTATTCTTGAAGAATTACAATCGCCTTAGAAAATTTAAGATTGTGTTCTTGTAAAATTATGTTGTATATTGGAAAAGCAGGAAATCAAACAGGGATACTTGGCACAAAGGCATGCTCAAGTAATTTCAAAGAACTTGAAGCTGTTAATATCAGGCGGAGTCGAGAGCAAGATGGATGCTTACACTCCCGGTTCGGAAATGGCACTCGTTTCGCTCGGAAGGAACGATGGAGTTGCACAGTTTCCCTGCATGACTATAGGAGGATTCATTCCTGGTCTCATCAAATCTCGTGACTTGTTTGTCGGACAAACTAGGAAACATCTCGGATTACCACCTGATCTCGCAGATGAATCGAAATCGGACTGAGATGGGCGGAGTTTTGCTTGGCTATTACATTCCATTGTTTGGTGTTGTACTTGTTTGAGCTTTGTGTATTATATTTAAGTTCATGGAATTTTCTCAAATAAGCTTTCTATTTGAAGTTTATTTTTTAAATAAATAAAACTCGAAAAAATTACGAGTGTTTTTTATTTAAAGTAAATAATTATAAAATTATATGCTTAAATTTTGACCTACTTAATAAAATTAGAAAATTAAATTGTGGGTTGCCGAGAGCGTCTCTGTGGTCTCTACTCTATTATTAGTGTGTCCCCCTCCCGGCCTGTCCGCCCCTCCTGCCCACTGTCACTATTGAAAAGCTTCAGCAGTTGAGCTCAAGGTCTGCTCGGCAATTCGGGAAATTTCCTGAAGGGTAAAGCGATACGATAAAGATGATGAGAGTTTCAGGCGTTGAGAGAGAAAAGCAATCTCGTTCGTCTCTTCAAGACGCCTCCGACAGGGTTCACTCTCACTCTACATCACTTTTTTTTTTTTTTTTTTTTGTGGTTTTGTGAATTTATGATCAGTGTTTTTGTCTATTAAGTCGATTCCGTGGTTTCTCCATGATATGCAATCGTTACTTTTGTTCTGCGTTTTAGTGAATTGATAATCACTTTTCAAATTGACGTTGGAGACGAGAGATTTGTGAGATTGTTGCGCTTTTGAAGGTTAATAAACGGGGGGAAACTGTGGAAGAGAAGATCAGAAAGCTTGATTTTGAACTTAGTAGATGTAAGGATCAGATGAAGAAAACAAGGCCTGGTCCTGCTCAAGATGCCATTAAAGCTCGAGCCATGACTCTTCTAAAACATAAGCGAATGTTAGTCCACAGTCTTCTTCTTGTCCTTAACACAGGATATGTAGTTTATTTGTATGCAGGAGTTTCTTGTTTCGGTTATGATTATTCACCTATAGTCGAGCTGCTGTATTATTTTAGTTTAAATTATTGGGTCATAACATCTGAAAGCTTCAGGATGCAAGTCTCTATTAGAATATTCATTTGTATTTATAGACTGAAGCTTTCAGCACACAATATACCAGTATGCTTTGGACAACCAGATTCGTGGGAATCCTTTGATTAACTCAAATGTCTTCCCAGAAGTCTATTTACTTAAAAGTTGATACCAATTAGTTTCATATGTGGTCTCATATCAATACTCATCCTTCCTTTTATCACTTCAACAGATATGAAGGGCAGCTAGATGTGCTGCACAGTCAGACATTTAATCTTGATCAAGTTGCATCTGCTGCCGATAACAAAAATGACTCTAAGAAAACGGTAAGTTTTTCTATTTTCTATCTTGAAGTTTTTCAAAGTCCGTGGGAAGACATATTTTGTATCGGTGGGAGATTTCTGCGATTCACGAAGAGAAAAACAACTACGTATTCATTTATATTCTTCGTTAGGTTTTGGCTAGCGTTAGTCCACTCGAAAAGGCACTTGTAGTCGAGTATTGGAACACCCTTCCCTATATATGTTACTATCCTTCCTTTTACAAATTTCATTGTGAAGTCATTATTTCAAATCTTTATCTGTTTATAATGGAAGGGACAAATTTCAAGGCAAAGCTCTATCTGTTGCCTATTTGGAGCCTGCTGTCGACCTCATGAGATGTAGGGGATGGATCGAGTCGAAGAGTTTCTGAGAATTTACTTTAGTCATCGCGGTATATAATGAGTTTGAAAAAATATTTATGCTTAAATAAATTGGACATTTGATTTCTACAGAAATTAACCATGCTTTGTATTTTTAACAGATCCCAGCTATGAAATTTGCCAACAGTGTGCTGCAAGGAATGAAGAAATTCCTTAGATCCATGATATAGACGCTTGTAATCTCACCAGGTTTTGCACTTCCTTTCAGCATGAACAACACGACCAGCCATGAACAGCCTAAAACATGTTACGCAGGGTACGTGAACAAAACTATATGAAATTGGCTTAGTAATAATTTACATTTTATAGTAATATTCTCAGAACATAGGTCTATCATAAATTATTACGTGACAACACTAGCTAACTAGGATTCATTTTAATTTCATCCAAGTATCATCTTTTCAAAAGTTCTGTGCATGTAAAACTAATATCCTGAAGCATGATTATCAGTCATTTATGCAAAATATACTATTGGAAACTCTATATTCTGATCAACGTCCTATATTTTTCTGCTATGACTCCCCATGCAGGTAGATATCGGATCGAAGAGCGTGTCATCGAACTTACGATAGTGACTATGCAGGTAGATTTGATGCATGGCTGGCTGATCTAGTACCCAGTTGTTCTAAATTCTTCCCAAAACAACATATATTTGCCAATATATTTAGAAACTTAAGCACTGTAAATCATTCAACTTTTCTGTCACAAACTCAACTGGATTGAAGGATTTGTTTTGCAGAACAGATAATTCTACTGTCAACCAGTCCATAGTTTCTGGAACTGCTGCACTTTGATGAGTATCAGAACTGATTTGTTTCTGTGCTTGAAACATGTCACTTGTAAGCAATATAATAATTACGGTACTTATAAATAATTAAAATAAATTATTAATTATATCCGTAATAATTCCACGCAACGAAATAAGCTGTGAACTACAAAAATCATTATTAAATAACAACTTATATCCCAAAGATAATTACGAAGTGAAATCAACGGTGAGATTTGGAGAGCCAAAAATCTTGAGGGAAATTTGACGGTGCAGATGAGGCTTCAAGAAGCAGAGAAAAGTTCTGGATCCTTCCAATCCTTTTCATCGCCATGTGAGTAAATGTAAGGTCAGATTCAGCTACCACTCTTTGAAGGATCAATCCTGGCCCTTCATTCTTTC
Organism: Begonia masoniana; assembly: GCA_022432975.1. Lineage (NCBI taxonomy): Eukaryota > Viridiplantae > Streptophyta > Magnoliopsida > Cucurbitales > Begoniaceae > Begonia > Begonia masoniana. Next base: position 3,003,489 of record CM039504.1, read on the forward strand.
TCTTCAAATTCCTCCCCTGATCCATCTCTCTCTCTCTCTTTTCCTCCTCGCCGTCTGTCGACATCGTCTGGTGCGTAATTTCCAGATCCTTTCCTCCATAGCCTAGGGTCTTCTTCTATTTGTTTTGTTTATTTTGACCGTTTTGATTACGTTAAGATTGTGCTTGAAACCTAGGGTTCTGATTTGATTTGTTTGTTCTACAAGGATCTAAAACGGTGAGAGAAAATGTTTGGTAGAGCACCGAAGAAGAGCGATAACACTAAGTACTATGAGATTCTTGGAGTCTCTAAGAGTGCTTCTCAAGAAGATCTGAAAAAAGCCTACAGAAAGGCGGCCATAAAGAACCATCCTGATAAGGGTGGTGATCCCGAGAAGGTATGTATTGGTTTCGGATTCTTGTCATTGATGGCTCTGATTGTGACGATGGCTGTTGATTTATGACATTCTGTGGTATGGATTTACGTCAATGTTTCGAGTCATAGAATTTAATCGGGAGAGCAAACAGATTCAAATTCGTAATAGTTTCGCGACGTGTGCTTGAATCAACTATGAAACTTGAATATTTCATATTTAATTTTCTTTTCTCTTATACGTAGTCCTACCTAAAGCTTGGTTTCTAGTTTAATGACCATGTTTGGAGGACCTCCTCGTGCACTTCTGCATCTAAAATTAGAAGTTTTATGTTAGTCTTAATATCTGCAACAGTACTCGATTTTCCATTAACATTAAGATTGTTTTGCACTATTACTCGAGTCCTTTCCTCAGATCTGTTGCAGTTGCTTTTAAAGATGAAAAAATTATTTGTCTTGAACATTAGTTTTATAGTCGAAAACTTGCTCGCCATTGGTCCTGCGAATATATGTTATCACGGTGATCTCATAAATGGTGTTGGTTGTTATTCAGTTCAAGGAGCTGGCCCAAGCTTATGAGGTTTTAAGTGATCCAGAGAAACGTGACATATACGATCAATATGGCGAGGATGCCCTCAAGGAGGGAATGGGTGGTGGTGGAGGTGGCCATGACCCATTTGACATTTTCCAGTCTTTCTTTGGTGGTAACCCATTTGGTGGTGAGAATTGATAACTTAATCATATTTTTTGGTTTTTATGCAGCACAAACATTTTCATTATGTTTTGAGTTATTGTTTAGGTGGGGGAAGCAGCAGAGGAAGAAGGCAAAGAAGGGGAGAGGATGTCATCCATCCCCTTAAAGTTTCTCTGGAAGATCTTTATAATGGGACTTCAAAGAAACTTTCGCTCTCACGCAATGTTCTATGCTCCAAGTGCAAAGGGTTAGTGATTGGAATTGTTATATAGTTTATTTTTTTCATTAATTACAACTCTAATTGTTGGATATTGTTTGTAAATTGACAGTAAAGGCTCCAAATCTGGTGCATCTATGAAATGTCCTGGTTGTCAAGGGTCTGGTATGAAAGTTTCAATTAGACATCTGGGGCCTTCTATGATCCAACAAATGCAGCATCCTTGTAATGAGTGTAAGGGCACCGGGGAAACCATCAATGATAAAGATCGATGCCCCCAATGCAAGGGTGAGAAGGTTGTTCAAGAGAAGAAAGTGTTGGAGGTTATTGTTGAGAAGGGTATGCAAAATGGTCAGAAGATTACATTTCCAGGGGCAGCCGATGAGGCGGTGAGGCAGATTGCCACATTTTTTGGTTCTTTTGTTTTCTTCAAGTTTCAGTCACGGAGCCTCTAGAATCAGCTATGATTTCAGTTTAAGATAATTCTTTCATATTTCATGCCTTTTTTTCTGAAATGTTTTTTTTGTTTTTTTTTTTTTTAGCCTGACACCCTAACTGGAGATATTGTATTTGTTCTCCAACAAAAAGAGCATCCCAAGTTCAAGCGAAAGGGTGATGATTTGTTTGTTGAACACACCCTAGGCCTTACTGAAGCTCTATGCGGCTTCCAATTTATATTGACCCATTTGGATGGTCGGCAGCTGCTCATTAAATCTCAACCCGGAGAAGTAGTGAAACCTGGTAACTTACTGGTCATTGTTGTATATTTTATATTTGGGGGGATATGTTCCTTGGATGCTACATTCAAATATCCAGTATGTGATCTGGGAACTCTGATTTCAAGTTATAATTTGTTTGGTTCATCTCCAACATTGAACAAATGCAGATCAATTCAAGGCAGTGAATGATGAAGGCATGCCCATATACCAAAGGTCTTTCATGAAGGGTAAACTTTACATTCACTTCACTGTGGATTTCCCAGACTCCTTGAACCCAGATCAGTGCAAGGCTCTGGAGACGGTTCTACCGCCTAAGACTTCAGTGCGGCTGACAGACATGGAACTTGATGACTGTGAGGAGACAACTCTTCATGATGTCAACATAGAGGATGAAATGCGCAGGAAGCAAGCCCAAGCTCAAGAAGCATATCATGAGGATGACGACGACGACATGCACGGTGGTGCCCAGAGAGTACAGTGCGCACAACAATAAGGTGAGTATGCTGAACAGTGAGTCTAACGCCTGAGAGATGGTTCCGAAAGTGCAGAGGTGATGACCCTCTGCGGTGCTCACTAGTCGGTGAGGTTTCAAAAACTTAGCATCTAGGCTGTGCTAGTGTTGTTTATTTGCATTTTTTAAAATAAAATTGCTTGTTAAACTGTTTGTGTTTGGCTTTTATGAATATAAGATATATATATATAGATATGAGTGTGCATTGTGTGGTGCGATTGGCCATTGTTGAGGAATGCTAGCCGGGTATGAGTTTTTGCTTTATTATTTAGTACGGTTGGGTATGTATCGGTGGTGGCATCAAGGGTCTCATATTCTGTTTTTCAAGCCTGACACAGTCGGTCATTGTAGAATTTAGGTCAGGTGGAATTTTAATATTAGTTTTATTAGTTGTTAAATGATTAATTAGTCTTCTAAACATGTTTCATGCGTGTCTAATTGATAAGCATGAAATTAGATACATATTAGCCTACCACATGCCAGCAGTCAAATTGATTAACAGTGAAAATTGGCTAATCACGTCGTAATTTCGCATTTAAAATTGTAGTGAAAGCTAATCACGTCTTAAAAAATTAATCCTCCGAATTTTACACGTTCTACAATTCGCTTGCTTTCATCTTCCACGTGAAAGGCAACTTCGTCGTTATCGCATGGGACCGAGAAGTTAACTCATAAACTAAAATCAACGTTTAAGTTCCGGGGACGTTACCTGTACCGGGAACGACGGCGTTGTAAGTTCCGGCTATGTCTCGACATATGGGGCAGGTCGGCCTAATTCTCAGCCACGGATCGACGCATTTGTGGTGAAATATATGGCCGCAGTCCGGCAACAGTCGGAGCATATCGGCGTCTTTGTAATCAGCCAAGCAAATAGAACAGCAAAACTCTCGCTTGTTGTGGAGTTTGGCCTGAGAAAATCGAAGCTTTGGGAAGGTTTTCAAGGTGTCTTCGTCTAAACCGATGACGACGTCGGAGTCCAGCGAGGGTCCCAAGGAGTCTTCCTGATCGTGGACTGACCTGTTTGCCGTTCTTTGGCCTGTTGCAGCGGGATGGTGCCTCCGGTAGAGATAGGAAACGACGACTATGACGATAATGAAGATGGTAACTCCAATCGCTACTCCGATTCCGTAGGCTAACTGGGCTCTCTCCTCTCCCGCTTCGTCGGATGGTGATTCCATCGACATCTGGTAAACTTCTGCAGTTCTGCTGGTTTGAGGTAGAGAGAGAAAGCTTTATCTTTTCTTGTTGAAAAGCTTTTTCCTAGAGAGACGATATTTTTTCTGTATTCGTTAAGATCGATAAAGAGAAAAAAAAAAAAAAAGGTTTTATCTGGTGAGGAATCAGTGTTCTGGTTCGACTTCATTGTCAACGATTTCTGTCAATTTTCAGAGAAAATAATTAATCCTTTGCAATACTTTATATTAAAAAACTCTTCTCTCATATACAACAAAAGCTTCTCCCATTTTTTTAATCTTCAAACCGCCGATGATTGGTTTTATGACAGCGTCCAACGTCCCGTCCATGACATCTGCTGTTGGGTTTTCAAAGCATTTTCTTAAACCCTACCGGATTCGGCTCATAGCTTAAGATCAGCCCTCCTCTCCGACTCCGGTGGATTAACTTTTTTGATGGAGATGAACATTTCAAGATCGAAAGATTAAGGTTTCCCTTCTTAAGAAATTTAAGATTTAATGGTTGTAATTTTGGGTCTTGCAAATTTAAAATATTCTCATCCAAATGATAAATTTATTAATTATAGCAAATAATTTATTCTATGAGTAATTAATAATTAAAATAAATTAAAATAGCTATAATAGGATGTTAATTCTACTTATCATTATTCTTTTTCTATATTTATACTCTTTGGAACTTGAATTTAGTTTTTTTTTTTTTAAATACAGAGAATTATTTGTGTATTTCTCAAGTCTATTTTCTCAACAAAAAAAAAAGTGTAATATAAATATTACATAAAATAGATAAAAACAAAAACAGCAATAGTCAAATTAACCCAGCAACACAATCTGTCGTCTAAAAAAAAGTAATGAAATGTCGTTTGAAGAAGTCTATAATCTGGAATTTGTTTTTTTCTAAACACGTTTAGCCATATGCATGTTTTGACCTTTTTTCTTTTTTAGGTGTTCTTGTTTTCTTGTTCGCGAATTGAATGATCTCTTCTTCTTCAAAGAAAATATGGCAAAATGACTTGTTTATTCAACCAAAAAACAACACACAAATAAGCTAATCATGGGCGAAATCAATACGATCAAAGATCTAAATTTCAACCCTTAAAAATTAAAGTAAATCCTAACATTAATAAAACCTAAACTTCATCGTCCTAAGATGGAAAAAACCAACACAGTAGCTGAAGAGCAAAGCCAAATAGCACTCCAAGAAAACCGGCGTTAACACCGATCCTCCCTGCATTGTTCTTTTTGGATTCCGGGGCCGGCGATAGAGGTGGACTCAATTCGGGAACTTGAGCTGGAGTGATAGGAAGTGGAGGCGGTGCGGGGACGGAAGGCGGAGGAGGTGAAGGTGGTTTAGGCTTTGAGGAGCACTTGTTGACTGTGACGGAGACTTTCAGACCAAGTTCACAGTAGTTTGAAATATTGGACATAAAGTAAAAGACTCCTCTATCTTTCAGAGGAAAAACTGTAGGACTTTTGTCGTAAACCCTAATTGGATTGCAGGCAGTGCAGCCCTCAAATTCTTGCTTTGTCACTTGTATGACATTGTAATGGGTTGGATCAAAGTTGAAAGCTGCAAAACAAAAGGAAATATCAAATTACTGTATACAATATTGATAGATTTGTAACTTAAACCTTGTTACTGCTAACAAGGACGAAGAACCCTATCTTCAAAATGCAATCGTAAAACAGACAATGAGCATAGAAAGAAGGTTCTGCAGCTCACTGATAGAATCGCCGATCTTAAACAAATAAGTGGTGGACCAATTGGTGTAAAAATATGGATTAGTACGGATCGTCCAAGACGAGTCTCCCACTGCGTATTTGACTCCTTGGCAACCTAACGACGGCACTGCCATGGCCGCCATTACCGTAAGAATGAAGATCAAAAGGTCTTTCAGCTGCATGAACGCCATTGTTACAGAGAGACAAGGAGAGTGTCTTTTTGGTTGGTATAGCAGATGAAGAGGCTAATGAAAAATAGAAATCCAAGAGCGTGTAAATAGCAGTTAAGGTACGTTACAATATCAAAACATTTGCCTTAATTGAAATAGCAGTTACATATATAAAAAATGATATTATTTGGAGGAGTTATAGAACTGTTACAGGGTTTATAATTAGGGTCATAATGGTGCTCTAATCAAGTTTTACTGCAAAGCAAAAGCCTACGGTTACTGTAATTATTATTAGAAAAAAAGAAGCAAAAATTGAAGTAATGATTGGGTGTGATTGTCATTTTCTAACGATGGGATGGATAGTGATGGATTATATTTACGTTAATTATTAAAATGTGAATCTGGTGGGGGAAGGTTGGTAAAATAATTCACTCTTTTTCAAATAAATTATTTTATAAATAGGAGATTTTTTGAAAATTCACAAGCTAATTTTGCGATAAACTCGTTTATTTTTCTTATAGACGGAGAAATCGAGAGGCTCAACGGATTTCGCAAAATGTCGTTGACCACAATTTAGCCCAAGTCTCCAAATCGATGAGTTCGTTTTTCTGCATAAATCGACTTGCTTTTGGATTTCTCCGGGTGTCTTTGAATTTCTTTGATTCGAATAAAAATTGACGAGCCTCGCATGTGAATTTCTCTAAATTACTTCTTAACTTTTTATCAGAAATAACAATTTTTATTGAATTAGTAATCAATTTTATATTTGATTCATTTAATTATGTTAATTATTTTCTATAATTATTATTAAGCAAGGTTTGTTATGAATTTTTAATATTATTATATAGTTGTTAATATTAATTATGTGGTAGATTTCCGAAATCAGGAAGGGGAAAGTATATGAAGTAAATGTTAATGGAGGCAACAATCCCAGTCGTCTCTCTTTTCACAGATGAATTGTCGGCTCCAAGGCTTAACTGCAATCCCTCTGTGCTTAGAAGCCATTTTCAAGCTCCCTTCTCTTCCACGACCCAACTCTCGGTTCTCGTCCCTCATCTTTCTCTGCCTTTCTCCTTCTTTTCGCTCATTTCCTGCTGATCGATCCTCGTTTGTGATTCGTCTAAGAAGTTGTCTTTGTTTTTTTTTTTTTTTTTTTTCAGAGTTTGGTTTTGCTCGGCGGCTTTCAGAAACCAGGTTGAAATGGAGAAAAATGTGGTTTCGAAGGCTCTCGAGTCTGTAGTTGGTGATCGTGAGTCATTGGGAAATAAAATTGAGTCCATTCGCAGTGCGGGTATTGAAAAACTCCAGGTTTGTATGCCGAAAAATATTGGGATTTTTTTTATTTATTACAGAGAAAGATTGTTTTCCTTCGTCATTTTAAATTTACATAGTTTTTATCAGGTTATTGCTGATTTTGATGGAACATTAACGAGGTATTGGATTGATGGGAATAGGGGCCAGAGTAAGTTATTCAATATTCCTTATTTAATGTTTTAATCTTTCTCAAAAATTTGTTGGCATTTGTATTTACTGATAACAGTGTAGCCAGTCATGGTCTTCTGCAACAGGGAAATCGAGAATATGATAACAAAAGGAAGGAACTTTATGATTATTATCATCCATTGGAATATTCCCCCACAATTCCTCTAGAAGAGAAAACCAAGCTCATGGAAGAGTGGTATGTTGCTTACATATACAAATTCATTCTGTTTTCTAGATTCTAATTGAAGCAGCCATCTTTGATAATCCATGTACCCGCCCTGCATAAATAGTACAATTCCTCAACAAGACTTTTATTGCTCAAACTAAATGAATTAACTGCTGACTTAAACTTTTTTTTTTTCCACTTGTGTTTCTTCATTGAATTACCTACAATTGTTTCTTTTTTTTGTTTTTTTTTTTTTTCTTTAGCTTCTGTCTGGACTACTCCTTTCATATGATGCAGGTGGGGTAAGACACATTCACTTCTTATCGAAGGAGGCCTTACATATGGAGCAATAAAGAATTCTGTTGCTTCTGCAAACATTGCTTTTAGAGAGAATGTTGTTGAATTGTTTGAGCTTTTGGAGGTAATATTTCTATGTTCTTCCACTTTGATAAATATCTGGATTACTCTCTTAGAGTGGGAAATAATCTAATGGCAGCTTGATTTTGGGACTTATCAGTTTATGTTGTGAAAACTAGTCAGGATAGATCGTTACATCTTAGAACCAAAATTTAGTAAGAAATTATGTTTTTCAGGAGAAAGATATTCCAGTGCTTATATTTTCTGCAGGACTTGCTGATATTATAGAGGAGGTAACATTCTGAAACCAATTTGTAGGAATATGAAATGTAAAGATATTATGGATTTTTTGTAATAACGACCTTACTTAATCTGTCTTTTCTCTTTGGACAGGTCCTAAGAGAAAAACTTCACCGATCTTTTAAGAATATTAAAATTGTATCAAACCGGATGCTATTTGATGAAAATGGACAACTTGTATCTTTTAAAGGTACTGTTTATAGTCTAAATCAATGTGTTCTTTTATCTAACTTGGTTTTGAAGTGTATTAGTAATTTCAGGCCTTTCATTAGGAGATCTTTGCAGGATATCATGCACTTGTCCTGTCCTTTATGGATGACCTCAAATTTAGGGGTGCACAGCATTTTTCCCTTGTGATATTCTTATTTTCAGCTTAAAGCTTACCCTTCTAAGGTTTTTTTAATCCATAACTTTGTTCGCCATCAAAAGAAATCTTCCATGTCTATACTTCTGGTAAAAGGAGCAAGAATTTTCGGGTCAATGGTAGATGGTCGTTGGTTTTACTGTAGACTGTAACAGGAGTATGCAACATTTTACGTTCTGTAGAGTAAGATAGGAGCTAAATTTATATCATTTATCATCTCTAATTTTCATTTAATTTTTTTTTGTTTTATACGCAGTGTGATAAACAAAATCATCTTCTGAGCGATGTCGTTCATTGTATTTTACTCTTCGATTTTTTGTTCTCAGGGAAGATTATTCACAGCTTAAATAAAAATGAGCATGCTCTTGATATGGCTGCGCCTCTCCATGACCAATTGGGTGATGTAAATGGGCAAACTGATGACAGTATCTCAGTCAAAAAGAGAACAAATGTGCTGCTTCTTGGCGATCACATTGGGGACTTGGGAATGTCTGATGGTTTAAACTATGAGACCAGAATATCTGTGGGATTTTTGTAAGTATGCACGCCTAAATAACTCAATCTAATTGTATTAAAAGTGAGATTTTATAAGGAATTCTCCTATGAAAAAAAGAAAAAGAAAAAGAAAAGAATATCTAGTAATATCTAATTGGGAAAAACCCAGACAAAGGGAAGATCCTACGGTATTTGGAAGAACAAGTCCATTTTCAAATAAGAACATAATATAATATCCGCATAACTATATAATTATGGTATTTGTGTTTCAATGATGAATTTGAAGAAGACACGCCTGAAGGGCTTTCGCAGTTGGGAACCCCTTCTAGTATCAAAGGACAGAGAACTTGGTGCTTTATCTACGTTATATGATGTGTGCTATTACATTGTACCTGTGGTGTTATTTTTCTGCAGTCCTCATTTTGATCTTATAATACTTTGCATTAGACTATTTCACGATCTTCTTGTGCTTTTATGTGCTAAGATAGATTTGTTCGAAAATAAAAAATTTGGATTTTGCTTATTCAAATGACTGATATATGATTGAACTCTTGACAATATAATGAATCTTTCGTTTACTTATAAGCCCCACTAACTGGTGTTTCAGGAATAACAACATTGCCTGAGTCTCTCAGTAGCTACCGCGAGGCCTTCGATGTCGTTTACCTTGTAAGTAGCATACTTGGACATTGCTGCGAAAATGTCTAAATACTCTATGCTATCTATCTATATATATACACATTTTTGTGGTTTGCATACAAATTTATCATGTGATTTCCTGCAGAATGATGCATCCATGAGGGGAGTAGTCAAACTTGTTTCGCAAATTATGAGAGATTCATCGCATTTGGCGCAGTGAGGTGACTAGATCTCAAACCCCTATTGATTCCATTTCTTTCCAAGACAATGATCACCATTTCTTTCTTCCACAATGATCACCATCAACTTTGTACCTCTCATTTTTCATCTATATTTTTAGTTACAGCAGAGCTAGATATGAATATTTGTGGAAGCAAGGTAAATGTTGTATTGCTTTACTAGTAATCCCATTTTGGCCATAGCTAATCCATGCTTCTTTAGAAAACACACAGAGGTGTTTGGTGAACATTCATTTCAAGTCATACTTTATAAAAAAATAATAATCTTTTAATATAAAGTAATGCAAACAGTTACAACCCAATTCATTTTTTCCCCTTTCATTGTCTGCAGTATTAAATAATGCAAAGATTAAACTTGTATCTTGTACAGAAATTAAAGCTTGAAAAGCACATGAAGAAATGGGAGTCATTCCCCAATTCTCAACCAGAAAAACAAATAAACAAAGATATTCTCACTCTGCTCCTTTGCACAATTCTTCAAATGCAGAAAATAGACAGGAAACACCAGCTAATCACCTACAGTTTAAGAGCGTCTCTGAAGCGAATGCTAAAACTAGTTTGCAGGCCTCTCTTAGCCACACCTCCACCAGCACCACCACCTGTAATGTTTCCCTTCTGCATCATGGCCACAAATTCATTGTAGTCTATTGTTCCATCCTGCAAAAAACACACAAAACTTCACTTAGATTCGATCCACATTATCTACAGCTATGAGCTATCTGTGTAATTATATGTTTCTTGTCCATGAATTCTCAAGCCAACCCAGAAAACTTACATTGTTTTGATCAACTTCTCGCATCATATCTTCTAGTTGATCATCTTCTATGCCGAATTCCTTGCATGCTTCCTGAAGCTCCTCGGCAGTAATGCTCCCGCTTCCATCTTTGTCAAAGTAGGAAAATGCTGCAAGGAGATGTTCTTCCCTCTCGATTTTGTTTAGGTGCAATGTTGCTGCTATAAACTCCCCATAGTCGATTGTTCCGCTGTTGTCAATATCAGCCTACATTTCACAAAAATTACAAAATTATTTGTCCGTGCAATCTTCCAGTAACACTTGATACACAATATTTAATATTTAGAGGCTTCTGACAATAAACAGAGCGTGATAGAAATATACGTGTATTTTACATATTCGAGAGCTATAAAACAGACAATATACTGTATAACAAGACAAGAAAATGTGGCAAACTTTTCTACTTTTTCTGAAGTTTTCTATGTCTATAGGCAAAAGATCCACCAAAAAAAAGAAAGTAGACCAAATTTGAGCTTACTGCTTGCATTAGGTTATAGATTTCAGATTCTTTGAGATTCGCTCCAAATCTTTCAATCCATCTTTAAGCTCATCAAAAGTGATCTGACCACTATTATCTGTATCAATCATCTTGAACATTTCTTTGAGGCCAGCTATTTCCTCCTCAGACAAGCTCTCTGCAATCACCTGAGTTTTTCACTAAATCAATAACAAATTTCCCTTCTTTCCGATACCACGCAAATAAAGGCAATCATTGACAAGATCTAAAGCTGAATTCTTTACACTTAACACGAACATAAGATTAAACAAAAAGGGGAAAAAGAAGTAAAGAAAATCAACTCTCTGTGACAATTGTATAGACATTAGCTTCTATCTTGACATCATTAACATTCGGAATGTAGTATATTTATTATTCTCCCAAGCAATTTATGCAAGTATTATGATTATATTGCACTAATAAACTAGCCTCACTTACTTTAATAGCTATCTTCTTAAGCTTATTCATTGCTGAAAACTGCTTTCAATCGAGTCAATACTGCAGAATCAAGAGGCTTATCAGGTGCCACGCCGTCAACTTGAACCCAAGGATGACCTGAGAGGAGTTGAAATGATAAATCAATCACTTGCATTCAATTAGTATACCTACAAATTGAATTAAAAAGAAGACAAGCAAATATCTTCCAGAAAAACAAACCCAAGAAAACAAGGTCGATGGTATGACCAAACCTATGAACAATAGAAAATTATTTAATTGATGCAATACATGTCCAAACCCATTATTAATATTTTATTTCATTTTAGAGATTAAATTTATCTTTTTCAAAAATTTTGTAGAAATTTATTTTATTTAAAAGGATTTATGGTGAATATTATATAGAGATATAATCCTTCGTTTGAGAGTTAATTCTCTGTTGTGAATTTTATTTTCCTCTTTCGATTACGTAACAGAATTTATGCTGCACCTATTTAATTTTTCATCTCACAACAAATAATATGCAAACCTTGTATTAAATGACAATGACTTCTTCAGGTTCCGGAATTTGATAATACTAAACTTTATTATTCAAAGAAATAGAGTATTAAAAACCATATCATTATTTTCTTACATAAAAATAAAATTTCTGCCATAAGATTTATGTACCTATGTCCTCATTAGATTTCAGTGATTATTATAGTAACAAAAGTAGTCTTTCTAATGCATTAGCCATCTATGGTCGTTCATGCACAACACGAAATTCAAGCACGAATTATTCAACAAACTTACACAAAACTTCATAAGCTGTTAGTCGTTTTCTTGGGTCTCGAACAAGCATCTTTTTCACTAAATCCTTTGCACTTTCAGAGATACTAGGCCAAGGGTCAGATGAAAAGTCCAGATCCCCATGCAAGACTTGTTCAAATATCCCATCCTCACTTTCTGCACACATCTCAAATGAAAAAAAAAAATGAAGAAACTAATAAAAAATAGCTGCTTCAAAGTCTTGTTAATTTGAATCCACATACAAAATAGTAGAATTCTAATATGAAATGAATGTGACAAGAGACCTCACCAGCCCAAAATGGTGGTACTCCACTCAACAGAATATAAACGATAACTCCAGCACTCCACACATCTGCCTCGTGTCCATATCGCTTTTTCAAAACTTCAGGTGCAACATAATATGGACTCCCAACAACATCAGTGAAGCTTTCACCTGCGTGAAAAGAAGCAAAACGATCTTAATCAAACTCCAAACTCCACTTGTATATAGATTTTCTTAAATCAGAGAAATGAGGCAGAGAGATTTATGGCAACTAACATCTTTCTCCAGTCAATAAATTCGAGAAAATGTAACAGAGGACTCTTTTCTTGAAAAATTAATTGATTTCTTTTTACACAAGGAAAATTATGGTAAAAACAGTTTGACTGCGTGTGGAACCAAAAGAATCAGTGAGACTATATGAGTTCACATTAGATGCCTATCATGTGAAATAATAATAGTTTTCACTCTCAATTTGAGAGAAAAAATTTAAGAACATTGTGCCTCAAAGAGAAATATAGAGGAAAAATAAATTTTGCTGCTCTGCCCCAAAGACAAGTATAGAGGAAATACAAATAAAATTTAGAGAAGTACATTTTATAAAGAAAAATCATAACGAAAGAAAGCCAGTGTATCAACAAGCTAATGCATCTTAATCTTGATAGCATTGTTGATGGGAGATTAGTACTACTAATTTCACAATTGTTAACCATGACAAAAATGTACCTGGCTTGAAGAATACAGATAATCCAAAGTCGATAGTCTTGAGGAGGGAATCCTCCTCTTTACTAATGAAAAGAAAATTTTCTGGTTTAAGATCTCTATGCATCACACCCAAGGAATGACATGCCTCCACAACTCCTACTATGGTCCTAGTGAGCTCAGCAGCCTTTCTCTCTGTATAATGTCCACGCTGAATAATCCGATCAAACAGCTCACCACCTGCACATAACTCCATAACAACTTGGACGGCTATGGCATCCTCGTACGCCCCTTTGATGGATATAACATTCGCATGCCCGGCCAAGTGGTGCATTATCTGAATTTCTCTTCTCACATCTTCAACATCTTCATCAGTTAGTAATTTCCTCTTGGCAATAGATTTACATGCATATTCTTTCCCAGTTGCTTTTTCCAAGCAAAGAAATGTTGTGCCAAACTGCCCTTGTCCTAACTTCTTTCCCACGCTGAAAAATTCCCTGAAGTTTCCAGTCTTTGTCTGCAAAACCGACCCTGTTCGAAGACCTGCACTTGCCACCCTCTTCATGTAAGGGGCTGGAGCCTTCTTTGGCTGCTCTACCTGCTCTTGTTTGGCTTCTGGATTTGGTATTATTACTTTCTCTGGGGGCTGGTTTTGGACAGGTAAGGGTGATTCAGGATTCCTTGTTGATGGTTCGGTGTCGTTTTCTCCATTAGTATAAGGAGAAACAGAGTCATCAGGGGATCGAGATCGCCACATCGCAGCAGAAACAGATTGAAAGAATCCATTTTTGGAAATGCTAGGCCCTACACAAGTGTTCCCCATGTTTCTCTCCTCTCAATTATTTCCAAAACTTTCCTCAGCTCTCAACATGAACATCCAAACTTGAGTTCGATTGGTTCCACTACACCCGAGTCAACCAATTGGTCTTAATTTGAAAAAAAAAACTAAGAAACAAAGCTAACGCTTCGATTTGGAAGGTATAAGATCTAACTGTAAATGTCCACCAAGCTCAGAAGCAAAATCAACCGTGTTAAGTAAAATCGTCCAAACTTTGCGAAATTTCTGTGTGTAAACTACTGCAGAGTTTAAAGTCTTCAAATTTACCAGAGAAATGCGGAAAGTACGATGAAATCCTCAAATTAGATATCTAAATAAAAGTCAAACCCTGTCCAAAATGATGATCCGCAAATCCACAAACGATAAAAACACCAGAAAACAAAAACTAGAGGAAGGAAAAGAAGATCGTCCCAAGGCCAAATCAGAAGCAAAGAAAGAAATTTCAAAGCTCAAAAAGATAAAGCTAACCCAATCGAGTAAATCACAAAGACCTGAAATCTCCGGCTGATAAAAGGAGGAACGATAAAAGGGGTCATGTAGGGAGAGGGAGATAGACCTTTGACTGAGCAAGTAGCTCACAGAAACGAAGGTTGTGGCGGTTGTAGCTTCTGCGAAGTTGGTCGAAGTAAATTGAAGACTGCCATTAGAAATAGATTGAGTCAGGAAAGATAGGTACGATAGATGTCAAGGGGTAGTGGGTTCATCATCAATCAATCGCGCTGAAAAGTCTTGGGTTGGATATAACACAAATCCCGGGCTTTTCGGTTGCCTCGTTCTTCAGACATACTGCTGCGGGCTGCCTCAATTTTGGTCCACCATACTTGGTCAGCACTCAGCAGCCACACTATCAAAACTAGTATTCTTTTTTCTGATTGAAAAGTGAAAACCATTAAAAGTAATTTATATTATTATAATATCAGTAAATTCTAAAAAAAAATAGCATATATTTTCATATGATATATAATTTTTATAAGTTCGTGACGAGTTTATTTACGTGATAACATGACCCTGTCGCGAAAGCGAACTATATCATCATATGTGCATAATTTTTCAAAATTATTAATTTATAAAGGGAAAAGTACCATTTAGACCCCAACGTATGGGGTCAGTGACCATTTAGTACCTAACGTATGTTTTGTGCCCAATCAATCTCTAACGTATGAAACGTTTGCCATTCAAACCCCACCGTTAAAAAACCCGTTAAAATTAACATGTGCCACGCACGTGCAATTAATAATGCCTAAATTACCCTTCTGTTAAATTATTCAAAATTGAAAATGAATTAAACTCGTTGGGTAAAAAATTTGCCTGAGCCCTAACTCTTTTCTCGTCGCCTGTTTCCATTCTCTCCGGCGTCGCTCCTCGCCCTTCGCTCTTCGCTCTCGCCCTTCGCTCTTCGCCCTCGCTCTCATCGCACGTCGCTCGGCTCGCTCGCATCGCACAGCACAGTCGCTCGGCTCGCATCGCACAGCACAGTCGCTGTATTTTCTTCGGCTTCTGTTTCTAAAGGTTTCTGTTTATGATCAAATTATGATATTTTGTTTCTTTGATTTCGAAGAACTCTCTGTTATTGATCGATTTCGAAGAATTCATGTGAACATTATACTTTTCCTCTTGTTTGAACTCCTAGATAATTTGTTTTTCTAGCATATTATTTTTGTGGAAACCTGACGATACTTTTAGGGATACGAGAAGGGGTAATTTGGGTGTAGGGTATTAACAGGTGTAAGTGTTCTAAATTCTTTTGTTAAGAAGCTTAGAGCCAGTGTTGATTTATGTATTTTATTGGAAATAAGTCCATCTTTCAATCTTTATCTTCTTGAATTGCCCTTTTGGATTTTATTAGGCAGCACCTCTGTACTTAATCCTTTTAGTTAATGTTTCGTTTCATTTGAGTATATCAGGATATGCATGTGTCTGTGTATGTCTTTTGAACATTCCCAGAAAAGTGAACTACTTTTTAATTCTCACTTGTGGTAATATTTCGGTTTTTTGTAGGGCTTGTGGTTATTTAGAAAATTTTCTGTACAGCTCATTTGTAGTTCTCTAATATGCTAAAGAACATCTCTTTTTTTTTTTTTTTTTTATCTTACAAACGAATAGCTTTGGTTTGTGCAGTGAATTTTAGCCTCATTTCATGCCTGTATTTTCCATTTTGTAAGAAGCGTGGTTTTATGGAGCTCCTTTCTCATTTTACAGAAAACTCCGCTAACATATAACACGTGCGATGATTAATGCTCTCTGTTGATATTGCTGCTTGTTGATATTACACTCTCTATTCGGTTTTGTTGACTTGTTATATGTTTTCTATAATGCAGGTAAAAGATATGGATGAATTTAGTATGGAGTTTAATTTTGGAGGAAAATTCATACATAAGAAAAGGTTAATGTACAGCGGTGGAAAACAGGAAATTGTTCCCAAGTGCGAAGGAGATCGAATGTCCATTTTGGTGATCGAATGAAACGACAACCTGGCAGACCAAAGATGAAGAGAACTAGAGACATCGATGAACCACAAAGCCAGACATCAGTTTCGAGAAAAAATATGATTATGACATGTGGGAAATGTGGTAGGCCTGATCATAATTCACGAACGTGCAAAGGAGTGTCAAGTGCAACCCGAGTAAGTAAAAATTACTATGACAACATGTTTTTTATGCTCAATAAATGTCTTTTATAATTTATATACTCGTTGTTTCAGGCTTCCTCGGCAGGAACAAGCTCCCAGGGCCAGACATCAGTTTCTAGGAAAAAAATGATTATGACGTGTGGGAAATGTGGTGAGCCTAATCACAATGCAAGAACGTGCAAAAGAGTCTCAAGTGCAACCCGAGTAAGTAAAAATTACTAGGACTTTCACATTTTTTTATACTCAATAAATGTCTTTTATAATTTATATACTTATTGTTTCAGGCTTCCTCGGCAGGAACAAGCTCCCACAACAAATCTAATTTGTTCATGGGTTTTTTACACAATGATTGCTTCATGTAATTAGAAGAAGGATATTTTTGGACAATCAAAAGGTTGCGGAGTAAAATCAATGGAATTTTAGGGCCTTATTATAGAAAAATCTGCTCTTTTAACCCCTGTTTATGCCTCTGATTTGCTTCAATAGCACATTTTGATATTTTTAGGACTACATTTTGAAAAATGTGTTGATATTATGATCACATGTTTTTACTTGTACTTTGATGGCTAAAGACAATTACTAAGCTGTCTTTTTCTGTTCATGGTTCGTTCTTCATGTTCCACATTCTGTTTTCTTAGATTATTAGGTGTTTTAGTGATGATACACCTTAGATTTAGACAGAAGATGGAAAGAAAGACAACTCTGCTCAGGTTTGAATTATAATATAGTGATAATTGATTGCGTTTCCATTACACTGTATATGGTATGTATTTGAATATACACGTATTTGGCTCATCAGATTTTACAGAAACTTTTGTGGTTTGTCGAGTACATCATCTATTTGTATGATCAAAATAATATAGTGACGCAGTTTGGTCAAATTTTGTCATCTTCTACTTCTTTGTTTTGGGTTGCAGGACATGGCTTTTCCCATATCATGGAGAGAAACAGATAAAAGGAGAGCTTCTAAACATGCCCATTTTATGGTTGTCTCATTGTTCAATTACTGAACTTTGAAAAGCCATACTGTAAGATATGGGTTGAAGAAAAACAATTTTTTGGGTCGACTGGCCAAATACATCAATACAGTCTAGAAATAAACAACAAATTCTACAAAAAGCGCAACTAAAACATTTTGCAACTAAAATGTTCGTTTTTTGTTTCACTAAAAAAGAAGTTTGACAATCCACATTTTGCATTTTACATTTTGTAGCCTACAAAAAGCGCAACTAAAATGGTTGTGACAATCCACAAAGACTTATATAATAATAGCTTTGTACGCAACTTCTCGTTCTTTGCTTCCGCTTCCTTAAGTCGTGACTGTAATAGATTAAGCACCTTCTTCTCTCTCTCCTTCGTTGGTGGATCGTACCATGTGAAAAAATCACATCCTCTTGTGCCTCGCTATGAGAAAATGAATAATGTAAGTGCATTCGAACTAAAGTAAAGTAGATAATTCACCCTATTTCATTGTATGTACCTCATATTTTTGACATGCAAGAAACCTTCGTCCTGGATTGTCTCGTGTCCATGATGTGCGCATAGCAGCTCTATCATGACAAAAACAAACAATGGGAGATACTCCTTCACGAACAACTGTCATTGAAGAGTTAATATATGAAGATTAGCCAATTTTGCAATGAAAAAATGCACGAAAAACAATAACATGACATTAACAAGTGCAATTAGCCTGTTCTATATGCAAATTAATGGGTTGGCCTAATTAAGTCCCAAAAATTAAAAACAAAATCTCACTGTTGAAGAAATCAACATTATGGTTCTCGGCTATACAAAAATATCCAATACATAGCTTAATATTTCCAATGAAAGTGATACTAGAAATTCAACCCAACTCGACAAACAACTAAAACAATGAACCAAAATATCAACTACAAACAGAATATTAATCCTAAAGAAAGAGACAGAAAACAGAAGAAATTAAACAGAAAATTAGCAACATGCTTCGGCTATAAAACAGCAACTTAATTGCATTAGGATTGACATGATTCTCGGCTAATAATATGCTAACATATTACCACAAGTGAGAATTAAAAAGTAGTTCACTTTTCTGGGAATGTTCAAAAGACATACACAGACACATGCATATCCTGATATACTCAAATGAAACGAAACATTAACTAAAAGGATTAAGTACAGAGGTGCTGCCTAATAAAATCCAAAAGGGCAATTCAAGAAGATAAAGATTGAAAGATGGACTTATTTCCAATAAAATACATAAATCAACACTGGCTCTAAGCTTCTTAACAAAAGAATTTAAAACACTTACACCTGTTAATACCCTACACCCAAATTACCCCTTCTCGTATACCTAAAAGTATCGTCAGGTTTCCACAAAAATAATATGCTAGAAAAACAAATTATCTAGGAGTTCAAACAAGAGGAAAAGTATAATGTTCACATGAATTCTTCGAAATCGATCAATAACAGAGAGTTCTTCGAAATCAAAGAAACAAAATATCATAATTTGATCATAAACAGAAACCTTTAGAAACAGAAGCCGAAGAAAATACAGCGACTGTGCTGTGCGATGCGAGCCGAGCGACTGTGCTGTGCGATGCGAGCGAGCCGAGCGACGTGCGATGAGAGCGAGAGCGAAGAGCGAAGAGCGAGAGCGAAGCGCGAGGTGCGACGCCGGAGAGAATGGAAACAGGCGACGAGAAAAGAGTTAGGGCTCAGGCAAATTTTTTACCCAACGAGTTTAATTCATTTTCAATTTTGAATAATTTAACAGAAGGGTAATTTAGGCATTATTAATTGCACGTGCGTGGCACATGTTAATTTTAACGGGTTTTTTAACGGTGGGGTTTGAATGGCAAACTTTTCATACGTTAGGGATTGATTGGACACAAAACATACGTTAGGTACCAAATGGTCACTGACCCCATACGTTGGGGTCTAAATGGTACTTTTCCCATTTATAAATATAGAAGAATTAGTAGAAAGAAATTGAATAAGACCTTAAGTATAAGCTAAGACAACATTGACTTGGTTATAACTACAACTTAAACATCTTTGTTACCCCCGTGTCGTGTCAAAATTTGTGTCGATGTTCAAGTTTTAGGTCTTGTCGTAGACCTCGAGGAGGTCTCATTTGCAAGTGTGTTAAGAGCATGCAATCTTCTCAAACCATTGACGTATATTTGACGATAATTGTATCCTATAAACTATCAAACTTCCTTAATGATCAAATGTATTTTAAGGTAATTGGGTTTCATTATTCTATTAAAAATGTAAGTTTTTACGTGTATAGAACAATCATTGAAGCTTCTCGACTCAATTATGTTAGACTACGGTCGCTAAGCTAAAGGGTAACATCGTTATTATTTACTTTGTCGCTCATTCGTAAGAGAGAATACAAGGCAGAGACGAAAGTCTCTAAAGAAATCGTTTTGACATGGAAGATCGATAACTAACAACTTCATAATCGACGATAGTTTTTTAAAAATCCAATCACCGGGTGATTACATCGATTTAGTCTAACATAATAAGATTATCGAGAATAAGAATACGAAAAAAAATAATTTTTTAAAAGAAAATACGTAATTTTATATTTTTAATTTTTTTTTAATTGCATGGGTAAATGCATGCTGAGGAGTGATCCATAAATACTCGTCCGTTCTCACAACTATAAATTCGAGACTGCAGATTCCTTCAATTTGCGGTTGAAAAAGCGGCGTAGCTGTCACACACACAACCTTATCCTCTTCCTTCTTGAGCCGCTCTTCTTCCCCAGCTGAAATTGAGAAGTCTAATTAATGGCCATGTCCGTCCTGCTTCAATTCCTATTTACCCCTCCGCCTTCTCTTTTCGTGCAGGTAGCGTCGGTGTTTGGTTTTGCAGCGGCTTATGTTGGCATTTCTGAAGCGAGAGGAAAGAATGCGAAGTATTCCAAATTCTGGAATTCCGATTCCCGCCCGTCTCCGGCAAAAGTTTCCTCCAGAACAGGCATGCTCATCGCTTATTCTCCGGCGTTTCTGGTTGGGGGGTTGTCATTCGCACTTTTTCCTAGTCAAGATTTTAGGACTCTCCTCCTTGAATCTGCTCTCACCTTTCACTTCTTCAAGCGCATCTTCGAGGTATTGGATTAAATTATATCTCAATTTTACTTTGGGTGAAATTCAATTCGCCACTTTGAAAAGAAGCACCAGTAGAAGAAAATTTAGGATGACAAGTCTCAAATGTTTTCTGATGTTGGGAGGATAAAGTTCAAGATATCCTTTAATATTCTTTACTGTATATACTAATAAGGTGACAATACCTATTTTAGTTTGTTAGGATATAGATTCATCTTTCTCATTACATATTCAATGATTGGTTAGTGTAAAATAATTGACTTTAGTAATCAGAGACTATCTTTTGTCATACACTGACGTTAGCGTTCCTCTTTCTCTCTGTCCTTCGTCTTCATTTTCTTCTTAAAACCAGAACTTCAACTCCTACTAGTAAAGTAGAACAATTCAGGCAGACCCAAAACTTAGATAAAGCACCCTGAAGATCACCCTTTTCAAACCCATTAAGAGGATATTGATACAAGCCCTAGACTATTGTGTCCCAACAAGTACGTCAATGTCTCAAACTCCACGCAAAAGTATGTTAATGTCTGTTTTGGGTCGAAACCTCACTACTTTGCTCTTGAGTTTATCCTAAATGTACCTTTACTAGTTTGAGATGTAATGCTATCTCAAATCACAAATGTTTTAACGTTAGATTGTGATCACATCACTTGGTATTCTGGCCCGACAAGTACTCACAAAACCACACTATCTCATTTGAGAAAGTAATCAACTTGTTCAATATCTAAGGAAATTATTCACAAAAGATGATCACATATATATATCTTAATTTCTCACATTGTTGGAAACTTGTAACAATGCAGGTACTCTTTATCCACAAATACAGCAGCAATATGACTGTTGGGACGGCATTTCAAATCTCTCTCTACTATATCTCAATCACAGCAACCATGATCTATGCTCAACACTTATCAGAAGGTCTACCTCACCCACAATTTGACTTGAGGTTCATAGGGATTGCCCTCTTTCTCATAGGAATCAGCGGTAATTTCTACCACCATTTCCTCTTGTCCAAGACAAGAAAAGAGGGTGAAAAGGAGTACAGAATTCCAAAGGGAGGGCTGTTTGGAGTTGTGATCTGCCCTCATTATTTGTTCGAAATCATCGAGTTTTTCGGGTTTTCGCTCATGTCCCAAACTACCTACTCATTTTGCGCCAGTTTGGGCTCTGCTTTTTACTTGTGTGGGAGGAGTTATGCTACTAGGAGATGGTACTTGTCCAAGTTTGAAGATTTTCCTTCCCATGTAAAGGCCGTCGTCCCTTATTTGTTCTAGACAATTCCTGGTATTAGAGAAATAAATGGCTAATCTTCTTTTACAATATGCAAAATAATACACAGTTCATGTGTTTTCTTATTCATACATGAATTGTTCTTCATAAGATAAATGAAACTGTTAAACTACAACGGGAACAGAAAAATACGAACGAGTTTAGCGTGGAAGAATTCTTTCAAAGAAAAATTTACGAACAAAAGAAATATCATTAGTTGAATATCGAAATACAACTACGAGTTTTATTTTTGCAGATTACATGAGATTACAAAACCTTACAAGAAAAAAAAAAAAAAATCATAAATGAGAGTTTCGTTTGAATTTAGAGTGATCCTTAATTTTATCAAAAGACAATATTAAAGATCTGAACGACAAAATGAAAATAGTGTTAAAATTGACACTAGCCTAGTTGAATATTTCAAGGATAAAATTTAATTCATGATAATGAACTTTAATGGTCCCAGTCCATTAGTGTACAAAGGTGACATTTTTTAATAACGTTGTCATGTTTTGGATGCTTCTACTTTTTCTCCAATCATTTCAATTTTATTTAATTTTATATAACTTAATTATTTGAATTAATCTGTTTAAGAAAACAGTGATAAATCAAAGCATAAGATTGCATCTTAATAAAATAAAGCTTAATCCATTAAAATATCTGGGTTATAATAATATTATAATATATGCTTTTGAAGTCAAATTTAAATATTTGGAACTAAATCGACATTTTCGTATGAACACGTGGCCAAATAATCTACCGTCCACTCCGACCGGGACGACTTCTATAAATCATCTCTTCCTCTCTGGTTGAAATCCGCAGAGATCTCAATCTAGAGAAAGATGGAGTTGACATGGGTGCTGAGCTTCGTCTTCCCACCTCCTTCTTCTGTGTTCGTCAACGCCATGTCTGTGGTCGCCATTTGCTCCATATCTTTTCTTGGGTTTTCCGAGACGATAGGAATCCACCTGCAGTATTCTAAGTTCTGGAATTCTGGTTCCTCCAATTCTTCAGAGAAGAAGATCAAACTTTCGAGCAGAACGGGGATGAATTTGCTCTACGCTCCTGCTTTCCTTGCTGGGTTTCTTTCCTTTCTGCTTTTTCCTAATCCGGATCTGAGGATTCTACTCGTTAAATCTGCTCTCACTCTTCACTTCTTCAAGCGCTTATTTGAAGTACCTACCATTCTCTCTCTCTCTCTCTCGTTACTTATTTATTTATTTATTTTATTCGTTGGAATCTGAAAATGGAAACCACGACAGTTTCATATCATCCTGCGCATGTGAAAGCTTGTTTCAGACAATGGTTTTCGGATCAGAGTCATTAATTAAACTATAGGACCACCTCCCTTTAATTAAACTTTTATTTTTAATGTTTTGCAGGTGCAGTTTATCCATAAATACAGCACGAACATGGTGATTGACTCGGCCATCCTCATCTCACTGAGTTACTTCTCCGCCACAGCAACCACCATCTACGCCCAACATTTATCTCAACGGCTTTCGCCGCCGTCCATCGACTTAAAATACACAGGAATCGCCCTCTTCTTCGTCGGCTTCTGCGGCAACTTCTACCACCACTGTCTGCTGTCAAAAACAAGAAAAGAAGGCGAGACGGCGTACAAAATCCCCAAGGGTGGCCTCTTCGAGGTTGTGATTTGCCCTCACTATTTGTTCGAGGTCATCCTGTTCTTCGGAGTTTTCTTCATTTCTCAAACTGTCTACTCACTTTGCTTCGCCATTGGTACTGCTTTTTACCTGTGTGGGAGGAGTTATGTTACTAGAAAATGGTACTTGTCCAAGTTTGAAGATTTCCCTCCCCATATCAAGGCAATCATACCCTTCGTCTTTTAGACCATAGTTGCCCGGACAAGTCTGCTCTTTTTTTTTTTTTTTCCTGCGACGAAGTGATGTTGATTCTGAATGATAAGTACGTTGTCACTCTATTTGATCATGTTTTTGTTATTTAGTTTGAATAACGCGATCTATTTCAGCTTTTTATCTGATTTTAATGCATCAATATTTACAATATAATGTGATTTTTCGATGGACAAGCCAACTTAGCGTTCCCTCATGTAAGCTCAAAAGTTAAAGTCAGCTCTTTGAACCTTCATTATTCAAGCAAGGCTCTCGTGGAGCTGATGTTGTATCATATATTGATAAAAAATGAGAATAAAACTCACTTGCAAACTAGCGGGAAAGTCTCCTTATATTTATATAAGCCCATTTTGCTTTGGTCTGTTGATGTGTGATAACACACTTCTAGCGTGATAAATTTTTTTCTTTCATGTTTAGCGTTTTTAATCAGTCCTTACATCATACAGATTTAACTCTGATACCATGATAGAAAGTGAGGAACTGACTCTAAAACTAACTCAATGAGTGAGGGAATTCCCTCGTATTTATACAGAACCGTTTTGCTTTGGTCTGTCGATGTAGGACAACATATATTACATACATGTTACATAATAAATCTAGAAGCTACTTTTCCGTAACTCGTTGGAGGAGATCTTCTTGAACTATTACAGCAAATCTATGCGACAAAAACGAGTATACGGCAACTCAGCTTCTCTCTGCCTGTTCTTCACCTTTGGAGACATGGTATTCATTAGATTATATTAAGTTAATGATTGTTCTAGGAGGGATTTGGTTAAACCCATACCTGCTAAATACAAGGTGATTGCCAGAGAGAGCAGCAAGGTGAGTAGATTTGATCTTTGAAGAACACTTGCTGCTATTGACCTGAAGAAGAAGACAACATTCAAGAAAAGGGTTCCTTCTCTTTAGCAGGAATTGAACATGGCGGAAAAACAAATTTAAAACTGAGTTCTGCCAACTTAGTCCGTTTTTTTTAAATTTGTTCGAACAATATTGGATGCAGGATAGGAAGATCGAGATCATTTCTTGTAGAAAAAAACGACAGTAACAATTAAATATATATAACAAAAAATTGAATAAAAAGGTTCCAAGAAATAAGTTACCTTGCGGCAACATCTTTCACCGGCTCGGTGGTGAGTCCAAAGTCGAATGGGTAAAGCGGATCGTAATCTGAATCGTTGAAATTCATCGGAAGTTGGTCGACAGATTTAAACCATGTTCTTGGAAGTTTCCCACTAAATCCATAGTCTCCATAAAGAACATCACTTATCCCTCGACCTTCAGTCCCGGGTAACCAAGCTGCTACCAAGGCATCGATCAAAGAAACATATGGTTCGATCACGAGAGGTCGACCAGAAACGACAATAACTACACACTTCACAGCCTGGCATACATTCTCAATGACGGTGGGGCCAGGGTCGACCATTGTCAGGGTAGTGCTATCTCCTAAACTCTCAGCATATGGATACTCACCAACGACAACAATGGCGTATACAAAGTTATTGGACTTAACGAAGTTACTATCCGGAGTCTCCTGGAAGACGACTTCAGTACTTGGATCAACGGTAGACTTAACAGCTTCAAGAATAGTAGTTCCTATCCACAAACAATAAACTCGATTAAATATATTACTTTAGTGCAAAGTGCAAACCACAAAGAATGCAATAACCAAGCATAATCCACAGTCGAAATTCAGTAATACATGGTAATAATGAAAAGACCTACCTCTAGTATCATTGTTGCCACTAAATCCTTGCCAAGTGATAGTCCAGCCACCACATTGGTAGCCTAAATTATGAGCATGTGTACCAGCAACTAGAATTTTCGGGGCTTTCTTCGGAAGAGGCAAGAGCGGATCAGACTCATTCTTCCCATTTTTTAGGAGCACAAGTGACAGTCTCACGGCTTCCCTTGCCAAGTTTCTATGTTCCTAAATAAGTGGACAAGCATTAGTCTGAAACTTCATTCGATATATTTTAAAAATAATAATTGAGTTTTTCGTAGTTATGAACGAGAAATCTATGATGCCAGATGGGCATTTTTGAGAAAAGAATTGTTGACTACCAAACCTGGCTTCCAAGCTCATTGACAAGGCTAAAATCAGCCAAGGGGTTCTCAAAAAGTCCCATAGTGAACTTGACGAACAAAACTCTTCTGACAGCATCATTAATGCGATCCATAGGAATGACATTGCGCTTGACCAAATATGCAAGTGTGTCAATGAACTCAGTGAAGTTGAAAGGGACCATGACCTGTAAAACAAGGAGAACTATGACCAAATCTTACAAATTATCCTAAAAACAGTTTTTTCCGCTTAAATTGGCGTAGCAGAAGTATAGTTCTTCGATACTATCTTGTCAAAAAATGCCCCATACCATGTCAATGCCAGCTAGTATTGAGGCTTGAACAGAGAATGTAATGTTAGAATGTGGTGGAGAGGTAATTCTGTCAATACCTTCCCAATCTGAAATGACAAAGCCCTGATAATGCATGTAACAACCAGATTATTTTTTTTCGAAATAAAAACAGAAAGCATGTTCCAGATTAATCTTAAAGATAACACTTGTAAAGATCAAACCATATTAAAGATTAAAGGGAACACATTATGAAGAATAAAACTTTTAGAGCAAGACCAATTTCGAAAAGGAACTCCCATAATTTGGATAGCTGCCACTATGGATCATAACTATATTGTACAGCATGAAGATTATTAATATAAACCCCAACTAGACTCATCTATCAGCATATTCTAAAGTTCCTGAAATAATACCTGATACAGCTCTCAAATAGTCAAATGTCAAATAATAAAGGACAGCCCTGAAAGGTCTAAAGCCTTGAGCCGCCCTTAATTAGGTGTTCTTTCAAAACAATTTGTTTCTTCACGAAACCAAGAATGTAAAACAGTAATTGCAGACTTTTAAGCATTCATGTGGTGACTTTCCAATTCAGAACTACAACAGATTGGAAAAAGTACAACTGTTACCTTGAATTTAAGGGTTTCTTTCAGGAAGCCAGTAACAAGCTCGTTGTTTGCATGCATCTTTGCACCATTCCAACTGGAATAGGAAACCATGATTGTAGAGACACCCTTGATGATGGAATCAAAATATCCAGGCATGTGAATGCTGAGCAATCCATGCCTGTCAATCACGGTGTTATTTTCATTTATGCCTTTTGTTGTCCCCCCATCTCCAACGAAGTGCTTTGCACAAGCTGTAACCTTCTTGCTACAAGAAAATCCATGACAAAACAAACAAAATTGTTTCAATTGAAGATAAAACCAGGATTGTACTTAAACATTTTCTTCTTCCTCACTTATTTTTCTAAAATAAAACTCTTCTCTGACAAAATACTGATTTCAAAGAGAAGCACGAATTGTGAATCGATTAGTAATTTTATGTGCTAATCCATAGACTTGATCATAATGACGAAAATAAACATGACCATAGACTTGATCTTTTGAAGTTAACGGTCATTGTGACAATTAACAAATATAGGAGATATTGTTCTCGTAGCGTTGGTCCGTTTAAAATTTTAAAGCGAATTGGCTCAAATGCATATGTCGTTGATCTTCCACCTCATTTTGGCTATCATTCCACTTTTAATGTTGAGGACTTGATTGCTTATAAAGGCCACTTTAGCCCATCTGCTGACCCTTTTATGCCTTCTTCCATTGATTTTGATCCTGCATCGATTGTTTCTGCTTCCCCGACATCCCCTGTCACTACACATAAGGATAAAATTGATGCTATTTTAGATGAACAGATTGTATTTACTAATGAATGTGAGGTTCAGCGCTTCCTGGTTCGTTGGGTGGATCGTCCAGATAGTGATTGTACATGGATTTCCAGAGAGACACTTCAGCACTTGGATCCAGATCTTTTGGAGTTATTTCGGAGTCACCAGGATCTTACTTTGCCAGATTCCAGACCAACTCAGAGAGATTCTCGTTCCAGACCTCAGGTTACTCAAGTTTATCTTTCTTTTCAGACTCTTCAACAAATTCATTACGTGCATGTGCTAAAGAGGGTGGTGACTTCCATGTGTTTTGTGACCCTGAAACTTATCGAGAGTCATGCCTCTGTTTGTAGTGTCTTGAGGAAAACTCCTTTTGTATTAGACACTTCATTAACTCCCATGTACGAATTTCGCCCTTCCCATCTAATTTTCTTTTTCTTGTAAGTTTGTCCCACCACGATTTAGCATACCCGTCGAAACTCCAAGAAGCTAGTAAGATTTTTCTTCTCTCTGAATAATTATCACATTCAAATAATACCTCTACCCTTGCTAACCAATCAAAGATTTCAACACCATATGAATGACCACTAAAAATAGGCAACGAAATAGTATAAGGTTTTACCTTATCAAAATGGTCAATTGAAGTTTTATGCCACTTATCCTCTGGATATTGATTATTTTGAGCATCACTCCTTATTCTCATATCGGCTAAATAAGTTGCACAAAATACCAGTAACTAATTCATCACAATGATTGGAGCTCTGATAACGTAGCTAGAAGTGCAATTTGGATCAATTTGCCTCCTTTCGCATTGGAGAACCAGAAGTAGGATAAACCAAGCAAAACTTTAGATTTTTTTTTTTTGGATGAACAGTAACGCCGCCGATGAACAGTGACCGGCGATGAACAGTGCCACCGATGAACAGTGTCGCCGCCGATGAACAGTACCGCCGATGAACAGTGCCGTGGATGAACAGTACCGCGGATGAACAGTAATCCCAAACAATAAACCGGAACGAACACGGAAAATTAGGGTATTAAACCAAGATTTTATTGTTTGAGAAAACAATAAAACCGTCTCTGATACCAATTTGATGCAGCGGAAAATATTAAGAAAGGAATATAAGTTCAAAGGGGAAGAATTAGAGGGAAATATGGGGGAAAGAGTATAGTCAAAGAGAAAGGAGAGAAAAGGGGATTGGAAAATAGCAACACATTGCAATTCAATTCAAATCATCAACTACTAAACATATTACAATAAAAGCGTTTAAATAGACTAAACTTGGGCTAACCCTAACGGGCCCATAATAACCCTAAAACACGAAAAATAATAATAACTAGAATAAATAATAAAATCACATAAATAATAAAAACGTCGATGATGTCCTCATCAGGTGTTAGGAATAATTCAGTAACAACAAAAAGAAATTTTCACAAATATTTTTGTTCAAATAGAATAAACTTTCATACCTCGTAAGGGAGGATTTTTCCCTCCTGTCATATTGTATACTTTTTTTTTTAATACAATTAGTTTCTTATTAAAAAAAGAATAAACTTTCATGATTGGATCTCATACAGATATCCATAGCACCAGTCTTTGTAGTGGTTTTGTGCTCCTTTTGATAACTCGAACTTTGCTATCTAAGTGTACATAAAAACTAAGTTAAAAATCACTATAGTCCAGTATACTGCATATATTCACATGGTCCCCATCCATCAATCCAAACACCCTTGTGCTTTGTGGACATGAGCTAAAAGAATAGAACTATATAGGAATATAGTGACTATTTAGAAAATCATACTTTCCACCAACATAGGGAACTCCTTTTCGATAATTAGCCGGAGGGTCTCCTTGTAGACCAAGTATAATCTCTGTCATTTTTCTCACAATTTTGGGGTCTTCGCTGTAGCTTTCGTAACACCTACCCCACCTCGGATCCCTACAAACCTGCAGGGAGAAATCAAATAAAGAGCTTGAGAAATCTGTAAGGCAATTCATTTAAAAACCTAAAAATCCAATAAATGAGCTTCAAAAAGAAAAAAACTTTAATGCAGGGTATATTTACTGCAATGCATGGAGCAAAGACGTATGGTATCCCTGTGGCTCTAACTTCCAGAGCAGTTGCATCACCAATCCTCTTGACTAATTCTGGATCTCTGTTATTAAAAGAATAAACAATATGAAAAACTAGAGAAATTTACACATACTTTGTCGTCTAGCATATTCTGCCCATCATTAAGTTAATTTCATAGTCAATTTCAATGTTGTTGAAGTGAAAATTTAAAAATGTCTATTGGATCTTTCGAAAGAAAGCACAAACATGTAAATAATGCACTAGCCTGGTAGCTCCGAGTCCAATGTTGTGAGGAAATATTGTAGCATTATAGACATTGTTGTGCCCATGGACAGCATCAATGCCATATAACATTGGGATGCCTAAACGGCTAGACAGAGACCCATTCTGAAATTTATTGACCATGTTAATCCAATCTTGAGCACTAGCATCCGGTAGGGGTGCACTTCCACCGCCGCTCAATACACTGCCTGTGAAATTTTTTAGATAAATTGCTGAAGAACGGCATTACAATTTTAAATAAATTTATGAGACAAAGTTGCATCTTCATTTGAAATTTCTCGAGTACCTAAACTCTCCAATGAAAATAACTTCCTCGCTGAGGTACAGAAACTCACATCTTAGGTGTCTAAAAGAGTTTTACTGGTGCAAATTCCCAGTAGCCAACGAAGAATAGAGCTAAAAGATAATCAAAATGCTACATTTGATAAAAGTTAGCACTGCTGTAATATAACAACTTGAGACTAGCGTAATCAAAGGCTCTCGAATTCGACAGCAAGGATGATTTCATTCTAAAGATGTGTTTTCTAATTGTCGATCTCGTGTAATGGAGAAGGAAACGTTGTAATGCGCGATCTGGATAAAACTCAAACAACACCAGAAGACTAAAAAAATATTATCATCAATCATTTGTAATGCAAATGTAAGATTCACCCAAGCAAATAAATAAAAGAAGTTTGCAAAGAAGGCGTTGGTGTTTTACCAATAAAGTATTTCCTCATAACTTCAGCGCTGGCAACGCTCCGGTCAATCTGAACCATCTGACCAATCTTCTCTTCCAGAGTCATTCGGCCAACGAGGTCCCTCACTCGAACCGCAACCGGCTGTTTTGAGTCTTTATATTTCAAATACTCAACTTCAGCCATTGTCGTCCACCACCACCATCCCACGCAGAGAAATGCAGCCATTTGAACCGCCACCATCACCATCTTCCTTTTCCGAGCAGAAATCCCACCCTGAAAACCCCCAAAAATCACAGACTGAGCACACATTATACGTACATAGTCAATTCGACAGTGATAAGAAGCAGGAACAGCAAAAAAACGAAACACCCAGAGGACAGGACAACAAACAAAGGCAAAATGAAGTGGGAGAGTAGGAGAGACTCGAGAGTGCGTGAACGTTAGGTAAACCAACCAGCAGCAGAAGACAAGAACAGAATAAATGTGCTTTCTTTTTGAAGAACTAAAGGAGGAGAGCTGGGTAACGCCGGTTAAAGATAAAAAGTCTCCCCCGCCGCCCGCTTGCAGGGAATCGCTCCGACCAGGCGGACTGTAGAGAAGTGACGGGGACGACGCATGCTTTATAATCTTTTGTTTATCTTTATTAAAAATGATTATATTTATTTAATTAACTAAATGAAAGAATGTCCCTATTTAAACGTATATTTTCGTAGAAAATGAAAATTACTCAAAATTCTAATTTCTATCAATGTAAAAACTCTATTAAATTATTTTTTCTTCATTTTTTCCAAATATAATAATTAATTAATTTAATAAAAAAATCATGTCTTTAGAAATCTAACTATTTAGGAAAAAAACCAATTATAGACATGTACTACGAGTTATTTTCAATTATAAACACAAACTATCAATTTTTTCAATTCAAAACATGTATTTTGAATAATGTTCCAATTATAGACATGCCGGACGGACGGACTCACTCTCCGTCCGTCCGGACCTCATTTTCGCCAGACAGTGGACGGACGGTCTATATTTTCGTCCGTCCGTTCGTGTCAAGCCAATTAAACGATGCCACGTGCACGAACGGACGGAACATTTCCCCGTCCGTCCGGTAAAAGTATTGTAATTCTCGACCTACGGACGGACGTACATTAGTCCGTCCGTCCGTATGAATTCATATGTACTCTACGGACGGACGCACTTTAGTCCGTCCGTCCGTTTCCGTCGATTATAACAAATCGACGAGTTTTAGGTCGGACGAAAAACCGTTCGAAATACTCGATTTTTCCATCAACGTTCTTCAAATCTCTTGCCAAATCGTCGACTGCAAAACATACCAGGTATATTTTCGGTCCATCTCCTAATGATTTTTCTCGCACACACTATCCTGCCACGCGTAGGACATAGAGAGCACGTCAACCCGCTTCACCGGACGGACGCTGAAAGTTTCCGTCCGTCCGGAAGACGTGGCAGCAGATGATTCGTTCATTTAAGCGGACGGACGGTAATATAGACCGTCCGTCCGCTGTCTGGCGAAAATGAGGTCCGGACGGACGGAGAGTGAGTCCGTCCGTCCGGCATGTCTATAATTGGAACATTATTCAAAGTACATGTTTTGAATTGTAAAAATTGATAGTTTGTGTTTATAATTGAAAATAACTCGTAGTACATGTCTATAATTGATTTTTTCCCAACTATTTATAATATTGATAAAAAATAAAACAATATAATTTATTCGATTGTTAAGTTAAAAGAATAAACGAAAGGGAAAAGAGATGATGAACCTGTGGCCATATCTGCATGAGCACAAATGCAATACCCAGAAATTATGCCTGCAAGTCGCGTAGAAATGTGGGAAATTTAACAATCATCTTATCTCGTCGTGACATTTTATATCATAAAGTAAAAAATAAAAATAGTTGAAAATGACCCGCCGGTCAATGATTTTTATTTTACGTCGAAAGAATGACCATTTAATTTATTATAAATATTTTTTAATATCAAAGATTTGGAAAGAAAATGAAAAATGAGAAACAAGGTTTGCGTTGAACTTCGTAATAATAATTTTGAAAAAAAAAAAAAGAAGAACAAGATAGAAACACGTTCGAGTAAAGAACTTCTACTTCTCATTAAAAATCAAAATAATATCGAATTTATTTCATTTTTTGATTCATATATTTGCAGTTGTAATCAGTGTTCTGAGGATGAACAGGCCGTGATCTAAGCAGCATTCTCTCCAAACTAACTCCATCCGAGAAAAAAAGAAGAAGAAATGAATATAAAACTAACCGAATAATTGGACAGAAACACCCAGAAGTTGAAATCGAAAACCTTCCTGCAACTTGTTCTGGTTCAGCTATGGAGAAAGTAAACGGGTTGAAATGGAGAAACCTGTTGACATTGAACGATAATGCCTGCTTGAACGTGGGTTCCACCAAGCAACAATTCTTATTAAACGATTATTATTTAAATAAATAAAGTTTCTGCCGACGCATAAGAATATGATTTTACTAATTTTACAGGAAATGGTGGACCACTGAATACGATTATTCACTCAATGATGCTATGATCGCTGTATGAAGAAATTGGCAAGAGTCTTTTCAATCTCGAGCCTATCCACTGCCATACTTTTTACTTTTACGATTGTTGAGACTTCTGATGGAGTTGGGAATTCTTGGAAGAGTTTCAATGTTCTGGCATTCTTCGATGAGTAAACTTGCCATTGAGTTGGGAAAATTTGGCAGCCGTTTTAGATGTTGGCGTTTTGCTTATGATCGAACTTTGGATAGAGTTGGGAAATTCTGGCATGCTTTCGAGATTTTTACATCCATCGATTGTTAAATCTAACTTCAGTGGAAAAGTCATCCAAAATGTCCTCGACGTCATAAGCCAAGTCTCTGAGGTCTTGGAGCCACATTTTGACAGCCACTTCTCTCGTCTGCCTCTCCTCAGCATCATCCAGCACGGCTTTCAGTTTCCGGAGGAACGCAGTCCAGCAATCGAGCTTACATTCCAGCTTCTTTTTGTAATGGAAGCTAACATACTAGTGTTCTCCGCTAACATCTATAAATTTGAAGTACTGTAGATAAAATATTGGGAAAAGTTCAATTTAGACCCCAACGTATGGGTCAGTGGCCATTTGATACCTAACGTTTTTTTTGTACCCAATCAAACTCTATCGTATAAAACATTTACAATTCAAACTCTGTCGTCAATTTTACAGTTAAAATTAATATATATCCTTCTAAAATTACCAAATTACCCCTCTCTCTCTCTCTCAAAATTTTTCATAATTCCCTAAAGTTTCCAGAGAGGATCTATTTTGATAATTAACTTAAAATAAATTAATACATTAAAAGACAAATGCAATAAGTGGGCGTGTGACGCGTGTCTGTGTGTTACCCTTTTCGGCCGGGTCTGGGTAAGGTTACGGGTACAATGACGGGTCTGGTTTCTTCTCTCTCTCTCCCCGTACCCCCTCCCTCGCTCTCGAATTTGGCTGTATCTTCTTCTCATCCGAGCTTCCATCTCGCACTGAAAATCCCTCATTCTATTTAAGGCACTGAGTCATAGACCTTGAAACGTTTCCAGAAGAATTGTATTGGAAAGTTGACGAGGGTCTGCTTAGACTCAACTGTTCTTATGGTGAGTAGTTCCGCTTTATATTTGACCTTTTCAATTTTCCTGCATATGATATGCGGAAAAGTAAATTTCAGACTATCTCTACCCCCTCCCTCGCTCTCGAATTTGGCTGGTATCTTCTTCTCATCCGAGCTTCCATCTCACACTGAAAATCCCTA
The DNA here is from genome assembly GCA_022432975.1 of Begonia masoniana. Classification (NCBI taxonomy): domain Eukaryota; kingdom Viridiplantae; phylum Streptophyta; class Magnoliopsida; order Cucurbitales; family Begoniaceae; genus Begonia; species Begonia masoniana. Next base: position 3,037,860 of record CM039504.1, read on the forward strand.
ATTCTATTTAAGAGACTGAGTCATAGACCTTGAAACGTTTCCAGAATAATTGTATTGGAAAGTTGACGAGGGTCTGCTTAGACTCAACTGTTCTTATGGTGAGTAGTTCCGCTTTATATTTTACCTTTTCAATTTTTCTGCATATGATATGCGGAAAAGTAAATTTCAGACCTGGTTTTGTTTTTGTATGCGTTTCTTAATGAGAATGGGCACTGCTGTTCCAAATTGGAATTGTAACTGGTGCCCTGTCAAAGTCCTCTGTTCTTTAAATTTGCGAAAATAAGTATATGTTTAAGACACTTCCCCGTTTTTTCTTCCATTTTGTAAAAATTCTCCAAAAAAAAATTATTTGCATTTTCCTCGCGATTGGTACAACGAGTGGTGTTCTTTTTCTGGATATGAATGTTTGATGCTGCATTCGGGATGTAAGTCATTAATCGCTGCGTAACTTTATCCTTTCAATTTAAGCTCAAAAGATCGAAACAATTTTTAACTCATTATTTTATAAATGTATAGTAACTGTTTCTGCGATCTAGTGTTACGAGGTCACCCCTAAATTGCCTATTCAATGCGAGAGTTGCAAACTTTGAAACAATAACCACCAACTCCAGAAATAGGTCTTAATTGTATGAGTGGAGCGCTTTAAGCTTATGATGAATCTAATCTTGAGTAATAATCTCTTTTACATAGTGGCTCTTTGCATCATATACTTATTTTAAAGTTTATCTATGAAATAGTTTTTGAAAGACAGCTTTCTTTTGAACTTTTTGGTTGAGGAAGTATTGAAACAGAGCTTTTTCTGACCCTAGATCAGATCTCCTTGATAAGTTTCATAATTCAGATTTCATTGACTCTTATTTTTAGTCAAATGTTTTGTTTTTGATTTTATTTTTTGTCCATCATCCATCTTGGTGGTTTTCAAGGAAACCAAATTCCTCTTGACAAATTAGTTTTATTTTTAATTTTTAAATTTATTACTTCTTTATGAATATTCTTGTTTTAATTGAAAAAATTGATTATTTGTTGGACAGGAAATGGCTTTCTTTTCATAGATAGTTTGCCCTTGATATCAAGGGGCTTTTCTATTTTCAAATTCAGATATTTAATGCAGTTTTATTTTTTGTGGCAATCATTTGGTGATTATAATTTTTTTTATAGTTTGCTGAGAATAAAAAAATATTGATGCATATTGTTTTCTCAAGTGAATGGATGTAGCGGTACGAGATGTTGAAGGGGAGAGCCGGGACAAACTTGTGACAGAGAAAACTAAATTTTTTGAGATTGAAAAGTCAAAAGGATATGAGAACTTCAATGAAATAGAAAGGATTAATGAAGATGATGGTGATGTCAAACCAAATGTGGGCATGGTGTTTGAATCCGAAGATGCTGCCAAGACCTTCTATGATTCATATGCCCGGCGCATGGGCTTTAACACTCATGTTGGTCAATTTAGTCGTCCAAAGCCTGATGGCCCAATTGTAACTTGGGATTTTGCTTGTTCAAGAGAGGTGTTTAAAAGGAGGAACATAGAGAGTTGCAATGCAATGCTCAGGATAGAGAGGAAAGATCTTAATTGTTGGGTTGCAACTAAATTTGTTGAAGATCATAACCATTCTATGGTAGGTTCAAGCAAGGTCCATTATCTTCGGCCCCGTAGACATTTTGCTGGAGCTACAAAGAATGTAAATGAAACATTAGATGCTACAGGTGAAATTAATATTTCCGTGGATGGTAGTCATGTAGCTTATGAAACAAATTGTTCTCTTAGAAGTGCATCCCCTGCAGAAACTAGTCGAACTGTTAGAAATTCTGGGCCTCTAAACTTTGCTAGACATTCTAACGTGAAGAAGACCATTGGACACGCCCAAAATCTTTTGAACTATTTTCAGAAGATGCAGGCTGAAAACCCAGGTTTTTATTATGCGATTCAGCTTGACAATGATAACCGCATGACTAATGTCTTTTGGGCAGATGCAAGATCGAGGATGGCTTACAATCACTTTGGAGATGCAGTGATTTTTGACACAATGTATCGACCAAATCAATATCAGGTCCCATTTGCTCCTTTTACTGGGACAAATCATCATGGTCAGATGGTTTTATTTGGTTGTGCTTTACTTCTAGATGAGTCTGAGTCTTCTTTTACTTGGCTATTTAGAACATGGCTATCAGCTATGAATGATCGACCTCCGGTTTCTATAACAACTGATCAAGATAGAGCCATACAAGCAGCTGTTGCTCAAGTATTTCCTCAAATTCGGCATTGCATTTGCAAGTGGCACATCTTGAGGGATGGCCAAGAAAGGTTGGCCCATATATACCTTTCTCATCCATCTTTCTATGGAGAACTCTATAGTTGTATCAACTTTTCTGAAACAGTCGAAGACTTTGAATCTTCGTGGAGATCTATCCTTGACCGATATGATCAGTGGAAAAATGACTGGCTTCAAGCAGTTTATAATGCTCGCAGGCAGTGGGCTCCAGTCTTTTTCCGCGACATTTTCTTTGCAGCCCTTTTTTCTAATCAAGGGGTGGGCTCCTTTTTTGATGGCTACATAAATCAACAAACTACTATACCAGTGTTTTTTAAGCAGTATGAGAGAGCTCTTGAACATTCACTAGAAATGGAATTAGAGGCAGACTATGATACAATTTGTGAAACTCCCATTTTGAAGACACCATCACCAATGGAACAACAGGCAGCCAACCTGTATACCAAAAAGGTTTTTTCGAAGTTTCAGGAGGAGTTAGTCGAGACTTTTGTATACACTGCAAATGAGATCGAGGGTGATGGAGTGGTAAGTCAATACAGAGTGGCAAAATTTGAACATGACGACAAAGCTTACATAGTTACATTGAATCTTTCTGAGATGAAAGCTAAATGCAGTTGTCAAATGTTTGAATACTCAGGAATTCTCTGTAGGCACATATTGACTGTCTTTACAGTTACAAATGTTCTCACAATTCCATCCCATTATATCTTAAAGCGATGGACGAGAAATGCTAAATCTGGAATTTCAGAGGATCAAACTTCAGATTTACGAGGAATTGAAACTCTCACCAAACGTTTCAACAATTTGTGTCGAGATGCCATTAAATATGCAGAGGAAGGGGCAATTGCTATAGAAACTTTCAATGCAGCAATTAATGCTCTTAGAGAGGGTGGTAAAAAGATTGCTAGTGTCAAGAAAAGTGTTGCTAAAATTATACCTCGTAGCTCTCAAGCTAGTGGAAACAGTCAGGACGGCAACAACAAGAAAACTCCCACTTCATCTCTTTCTGAAATGTCACAACCATTTTGGACTTGGCCAGACACAATTCCACATAGTTTTAATCTTAATGTTGGAGTTCCTGTTGCCGACTTAAATCATCCAAGCATGGGGCCTGCATCGATTCACCGGGATTCCAGTCCTCTTGATGACTCTGTAAGAGCTATGATTTCCGTTTGAACTTTTTCAATGTTATATTGCTTTACCATGTGTTCATTGTTTTTAAGAATTTCCGATAAACTTGAGAGGTTGTTTTAATTGAGCTTTACTTATTGCTGCTGCAGGTGATTCTTACCTGTTTCAAGTCTATGACATGGGTAATAGAAAATAAAAACTCCACACCAGCTGCAAAACTAGCTGTCATCAACTTGAAGGTAAGTCTTTGATGGTAACTATGGTTGTACATTTTATAAATTTAGTGATGAATGAAGACAGTAAATTAATCGTTTTATTTTGAAAATCAATCTTTCTGTGCTTGGGTTCCTGCTATTAGTTTTTCCATTCATGTCTTTTTCTTTTGTAATTTCGTTACAGCTGCAAGATTATGGTAAGAATCCTTCAGGGGAGACCGAGGTGCAATTTCGATTGACACGAATCACGCTAGAGCCAATGCTTCTATCAATGGCCTACATCAGCCAACAGCTCTCATCACCAACCAATAAGGTTGCTGTCATTAATCTAAAGGTTGGTTTAAACTTCAGACTATAACCTTTTTGATAGAACAAACTTGAATAAAAAGAAATTACAAACACACTACTTGAATTTCTTAAACACAGTACAATTCAATCCACATAACACACATACAACCAAACTAAGGGATTTCGAGAGCCCTTCCTCTCCAACACCATTTTTCCAGACCCACCCCACCCCCACCCCCACCCCCCCACCCCCCCCTCCCCCTCCCCCTCCCCCTCCCCATCCCCCTCCCCCGCTTTCCCTTCCTAGGAAATAACTCCCTTGCCCATAACTGTCATTGACAGTTTCTTTATTTAACACAACCATATTACTATAACATTTAATACAAATACATAATACTACATTATATGTCTTTGGTTTTTTGCCTTCTAACATAGGTAAACCTCAACGGAGGTTTATCACTTTTATCTATAATTATTATATGAAAAAACAGCATGTGACTTGACATTTTTTTCCTTTTCAGCTACAAGATACAAGGACAACTTCAGGAGAAACAGAGGTGAAATTTCAAGTCTCTAGAGATACTCTAGGTTCCATGCTGAGGTCAATGGCTTACATTAAGGAGCAACTTTAGAAACTGTAAGCATTTGTTTTGGGTTTCTTATGATGGTAAAACTATACAAATGAGCTAAAATAGGAGAGATCTTCCATAAGGAAACGTATATGAACTAAATTAAATGTCACGTGCTGCTATAGTGCGTGCTGCTATAGTGAAAAAAATTAACAAATACTTGAAAGCCTAACTCTTATTTTCACAAGTTTTTAAAATCTAGGAAATTGATTAATATATCTTTTTGCTGTTGGGTGATATCTACCAAGTTGTGTCCGATTGGTTAAGCAAGAGGATCGACATAAATGGAAAAAAAAAAATCAACATGAAAAATGAATTATGTTAACAGATAGAAGTGTCTGATAATCTTATCAGGTATAAAAGTGCAAAATCCTGGCCGATATGGGGGCATAGTTTTCCCTAGGCCTGAATTATGAGACAAGATTTGGTGCCTATAAGTTTGGTGGCATATTTTTGTTGAACTAGTGCGGACACATGCTATTAATCTTTAGTTTATGAGAGCTTCCAGAACTTGTATGTAAATCATGAACAAAGAAAATGAAATCCTCGTTTCAATCTTAAACATCTTACCGTTGCAATTAGCTTCTATCACCCAATCTTGTATGGACTCTTCTATATGCTTTCTGAATGATTTGTTCTGTAAAGTAGCAGATACTTCTGTGAATTTATCCTTGCAAGATATTCACAAATTGTGATTGTTAATTTCAAAAGCTTAACATTTTAGCAATTTAATCATTTACATTATCTCTTATTGTTTTAGCTCATTAGTATGCTTAATTTTTATGTAAGCAATTAAACCTTTTTGAGTGAGGTTAAAACGATCCATTAGAATATAAACCACAACCTTAGTTTCTGGATATTGAGTTCAATCGTATTAGCACTACTCTTGTAAGCTTGAACTATTAAGTTGATATTATTATCTTGAATCATTTTATATTAATTGTCATCCTTAATCATATTTTTGTAATTGACTTTAACTGCAGCTTAGCTCATATCCCATGGAGGACACTATGACTTGTCCCGCGAAGAGGTGATGGTACAAAAATCGAATAATAAAATTGTTGCACGTTATCATAACCATTCTTGTGTAGATCGACTGTCCTAAAAAGATAATTTAGTTTAGAAAGTGGGCTTTGATATTCATATGTATACTTCATATCACCCTTGTTTAGCTCATGTTAGGCCAAGTTACTTGTGTATCTAACTTGGAAATGATACATATTGTGCATGTAACCATTGTTTATACATGTAAAGTAGGACTCTAATTAGCATTCTGTTTCAATATATTCTTCTTCTAAGCTTAACAAACTGTTGCCTCTTCGAAGCTTAATGCAACTTTGTTGATTTTTCACGTACTATGGTGTGCTACAAAATATACGCTAATGAGATACACAATATTTTTCATTAAATTATCAAATTAGAAGTAGATGCGTAGTTGATGTGTTGATAACAATTTTCAATTTTGTGACATGATGTCCTAATTGAGTTCGTGTTTCGTTGAAGAAATAGAATCGGGAGCAGAGAAGATGTTTGCCGATTGTTTTTCTTCAGTTGAAGATTTAGTTATATGTAGATTAAATTTGAGAAAATTGCCAGAAAATATGATATCCTTCAAGAGGATGAGAAATCTTGTAATCTGGGATTGTGAAAATGTCAGGAGACAATTGGAAATTGTGGATTGTCCAAATCTGGAATTGCCTCGGGAACTCAATCATCTACAAGTGGTTGTGAGAAAGTGATACAAGGCTTGTTTGATGCCCCCCCTCTCACGCTTCTACGCATAGATGGAGGGAGTTGTGGCATCAAATATAAAACAAGAGTCTTTTGTATCACTTTGGAAATTTGGAGAGCTTAGCTGCAGTTTTCCAAATCCCCACCTCCGTTGCAATATTACATATCAGAGTTGCCAATGCATGGGCTCCAATCACACCTTGCACCTCGACACATCACCAATTGCCCTCTTCTGAAAAAGAGATGCTTGGATAGAAAAGGAGAGTATTGAGATAGACGATCAATGCATCTTTTGATCGGGGGTTTCCGTTAAGAATGAGATAAACAACGTAGAACACAAAATCTCACCGTTGTACTGCTTCATAACCCCTCAAAGATGCTAAGTTGGCAGCTTGAAATATTGCACCAAAATTCTGTAGTTCCATATGCCCTTTATCAAATATTGCATCAGACAAAACAACTGAAGAAGCCCCCTTGGCAATATATTCTCCAATTGAATCTGGATATTAATAAAAAATTACGAAAGATCAATGAAGTAAGATTACAACAAAATAAGCCTACTCCAACCCATAACTAAGGGATGGCACCTAAAAAAAAAAGTGAAAGTCCTTCACAGAGGCTCTCTTTAAGCACTACCGTTATCACTTAAATAAGATAGGTTTCCAGTTTCTCCTATTATATTGAGGATATCAAATGTTTTCCATATTTATTTTTCATCATCACAAAATATAAACTGACAATCATACCAGAAGTTCCTAAACTACCCTGCAAAATTATCACGAGTACTTGATCTTTACATAATCATAAGCTTCTTTTATTAGTTAAACCAAACTTAATAATGAAACATGCCTATGAAACATTACTGGGCTTATTTTTCTAAGCAAATAGATTAGCATCATTACAGCATGAAACAAGTAATCAGAAAAGCTAATTTGCAGTAGAGATCACTTAAAATATATATTTTCCTGATGCGTGATTGAGCAGGTCTTATTCTTTTCCTTCTCGTAGAGGAGAAAAGAAACTGATCACTGATCAGCATGCATGGCAGCTTAATCGAACTTTTAAACATAATAAAAGTAAGGAAACCAGGGAGATTTAAAATCGCAAGGGTGATATACTTGACTAACCAATTTCTATGCCTTGGGAAGCAATCATCGGTATATGCGGAAAAGGCTTTTTGAGCGCTGATATATAGTTAATACCACCCAATGCCGAAACTGGATAAACCTATTTGATCAAACAAAAATGAACATTCAGATTACAAAGAATATGAACAACAAAGAAACTGAATTAAATTTTAAACACAATTATCTTATGTTAAAGACGTTGATGGAAAAGAAGAGAAGTTGATAAATAAGTCCAAGCATTTTATTCTTCATACAATTAAGATAATATATGTTGCACTAATCTAACTCTTAGAAGATACTGTATTTAGTTTAAACACCAATAATTTGTTTATATTTTTCAAGAGGAAATGCACAGTCTATTAAACATTGTTCCCACCAATATGGTACAAGGGAAAAACATATCACGGAGATCCCTTCAAAAAGAAGATTATTCAAATTACAAGTGTTGAATGAAATTAGAAATGCTTTCGCTAATAGATACCAGATGTTGAAAGTAAACTTCACAAGATAAAACAATTAACCAGATGTTAAAAAAACTTCATGTGATAAAACAAGTTTCACATTGAACGTGTGTAAAAGCAAACTTCATGTGATAAAACAAGTTTCACATTGAACGTGTGTAAAAGCAAATGTGCAAGTACAAGTGGCACACAAAAAAAAAGTACAACTATGTGCAGTAGTTATATAACGTCCGTCTCTTGTGCCGATCATATGAGGACTCTCTAAACACAACATTTTCATTATGTGTCAGCTGCTAGAAGCAAATTAAAATTTTCACATGGTACAAGGTGAAATTTGAATCCAGATTGCAAATAACTTTGCTTTGAACAACAACAAAAAATTATGTGGACGTACCTTAACAATCTTTGCACCAGCATCATAGGCACACAATATCTGTAGAGCATCACAATATCAACGATTGGTAACTGAGATGTATCCATATAGAAAAAGGAAGATGCCAAAATGTTTAACGAGAAATGAAAGTTTTAAACATTTTTAGAATGTAAAGAGTTCATAAAAAATATGGCAGTACTTCTGTTGGCGTCATTGCACCAGGTATGTACAAGATGTCAAAACTGTTGAGCATAAATCATAATGTCCTGAAAAGGAGAACAATATTATAACTTACCATAAAAGGTATAACAGTTAAATATGTACAGTTTCAAAACTACCACAAAAAAAAGTTCAAAAATATACTTTCACCATTACAGGACTCAGGAGAAATTTGGCTCCAGCATTTGTTGCATTTTCTGCATCCTTTGCATTTAGAACCGTCCCAACCTGAAGAATGCCAGGAAGATTCATAATGACTTTTCAAGGCCTTATCATTACCCGTCTTGTTAATTGTAAATCTCCAAAATAACTCCAGATATATCTCAACAGTTTTTATTTTCAAAAGAGAAAGTACACAATTTTCATGACGGTGTAAAATTCCATGATAGTCAGGCAGATATGCTCATATAACACCAAAAAAGTACATTCTGAGGAGACTAATATTCAAGAGAATCTCTAGATTATTACTCCTAAAGTTTTTGTAGGATGATTTTTCACGAGCTGCTGTAAAACCTGTTACAAAAGAATGAAGATGAGCAATTGCACAAAATGGCCAATCAGAGTAAAAAGTAAAGATTTTGAGCTCATACAACCTCAAACACACCAGGCGTAGATACGACTATCTCCAGCTACATAGCAAGAGATGAAAATGAGATGTTAAAAAACCATCATCAGCACATAAATACACTAAACTGGGTAGTAACAAAAATTAACCAAATTGCAAGTATTCTTCCAGAAAACTTTATAAATGAATGACCTTCCGCACTCCTCTCCAACAAACACCAATACATATACTTGACAATGTTAAGAGAAGACATACTACTGAAATACCGCCATTCAGAGCAGCATTTGCAGCTTTGAAGGCCAGTTCTGCGCTATCATGGTTGGACCCAAATAAGAAGAAACAGATAATCAGTAACATTCCACACATCAAACAACTGAGAGAACTTACTCGCAACTGCAACGATAAGCAATGAACAAACGGATAGAAGACTCTAACTAACTTTAAACATATTCAAAGCATATAATACTAATGGAATCTTGTTTTACAGGATCTCTCTTATGTTCACCACCCACAGTTGCTTTAATCGTCCGAAATCATATTCGGATTTGTGACAGGAAAAAACACAGAATTCAAATTACCATAAATATAGACCTAAAAATAAAACCGTTGGTAAAAATAAAAGCGGATACACAAGTCTAAAGCAAAAAACAAAATCGACCAGCACAAAGTTTAATCCAACAAACCCTAAAGCCACAATCGTAAAATTTCACGCTGAGAGATAAAATCACCTGTTGGCGCGAAGGCACGCGATGACACTAGCATTGCGAATTCGTGTCGAGGTTTGGTCAATGGAAGATGAAGAGACGTGGTGAGAAGTGCAAGAAACTCTAAAACGAGGAGGTGGAGGACTCCGACACCCTGCAAAAAACGGAGAACAAAGCCAGAGGTTCGTCGCTTCCATTGTAGGCTGCAAGCAGCTTCCTCAATTTTAAGCGGGATTTCGCTCTTCCTAATTTATCTATTATCTATTAGCGGTTAATAATAGACCGTTAATTGATGAGGGGCCCAAACTGCAATTTTGCTCCTTCAATTTAGAGATAATTGACCACAAAGCACTTTAATATTTTTTTAACACTTTGAGACCCTATATTTAAACATTTTAGCAAATTAAACCCTAACATTAAAGAATTCCATAACATAAGCAAGTGACCGGTGACTCCGCTTGAAGACTAGCTAAATTTTCACTTTGTCAATGGCTCTCGTTAACAAAACCAATACATCGATGAGATGATTTCTCCTCATTGATCTCTCTCGCCGTGAATGAATAAACGCTACGTCACAGGAACATAACATGGGTAGTCCCGACAATGCTTGTAAACAGTTTTTAGGTTTTGTTTACGTGGAATAGTCAATTGAGATTTCGCTCTCGCTCGTGTACTTTGTGGTGACCAACCTGAGCTTTATAGCTTAAGAATTGTTTGGAACAAAAATTTTTGGTAAACAAATTCATTAATTAATACAATTAATATATTGATTTAATTGTTTATAATTTATCTATTATTACGCAATTAAAAGACCCTAGCCTATATAACAACCTAGTCAAATCAAAATATTTTAGAATCCCTTTGGAGGTCCGACTCATGGGCAAAGAGCATCCTAAACTCCCCCACAAAGCATCGCCCTTCCCCCAAGGATTTACAAGTCAACTAGTCTCGAACTAAACTTTTTAAATTTGACTCTTTTCGTTTGACTAAACAATCAGCTCAGTTTTTTGAGCACGACTTGATCATTTGACACATCTACTAATCCTTTCAAAACCATGAACAAAAATAGTAATACAATGTAAATGAGGAATGTTTGTTCGATGCAGAAAAAAATAAACATTAATAAATTTAAAAAAAAATGTTGTACATTATTATAAATTAGAAATATTACCTATTCCAAGCATCAGTCAAGGCTATCTGACATTTCTTTCCATAACATCGAATTAAATGGTTGGAACTAAACTTTTTACAAAATTCAAACAAAACACAAGTAGTTCGATCAAATCTTTTACGCCGAACAACAGTTTGATAGACAGTAGGTCAAAGAATTATTTGCATTTCAATGGAAAATCTCCCTTAAACTAGCAAACGGCATGGAACTGTCTCACATGATAACTATTATTGACTTGATCAAACATCAACATGTTCTTCAGGCAATGTCATTATACAAATACAAAACTCTCTCGTATAGAGAAGAGAGAGCAAAAAGTTTGACAGTTGACGAACTTCTTACAATACAATGATGGGGAGGAAACAACACCTGGCTCTTGCTGCAATAATAGTCTCAGAATGCTTGAAAAACACATCAATATTTGGTTATGCAAATGGACAGCATCTGAGCTATTTTGATAACGCGGGAAGGGAAAAACATTAATTGCGTCATACCTTCCCATTTGATGCAGCTTATGAGGAAAAAAAAGTGAACTCTCCCCATCACATTAAAAACTATGGAGGAAGAAAATAAAGTCATGAAAGGAAATTTTACACAGTAGCGTTGCATATGGAACAAACCGATTTATGTTTTGATGGTGTCATCCGCTGTTCTACTCACAAAGACAATCTTTGGACTTGAAAGAAGTGACTTGTTGCTCATTGCTGGTTTCAGGTCATTATTTGAACCTGACTCAGTCCTTATCTGTCGTCCGTTCCAGGAAAAAAAATATTTATTTAAAGATACTAAGAATGAAAATTTGATTCATGGAGTTTCTTAATGTAAAAGTGTTTATAGTTTGAGTAGCATGCAAATGAGGACAGAGCAGAAATACACAAAAATTCAACAAATAAAATCTCCTTAATGAGTAAAAAAAAAACCTATCTTACTCGAAACCCTTGAGACGAGATAACAGATTGATGTTACGTCTATAAGTTTCTCATGTGGCACCAGCAAGACATTTAAACAGCTTAAACATTCTAAGTACACAAAGGCCGCAACTGATGTTGAATCTAGGCACAGTGGCTGCGTCCTATTCTCATCGTGTGTACACAATTTGTATGAGTTGAAGTGCATTACAACTTTGCCAAAAAAAGCTTAATCAGGTTCACTAATATATCTTCTACTCAACCATCAGTTATTCAAGGTAATTATAGTATATTGAGTTATAAAGTTTTCTGACTAATACAATTATCAACTTGGTACATCATCCAATAATAGAGATGTCGTCCACTAAATCTTGTTACTTCTATTCTTAAAATGTAGGTTTATTGAGATTCAAGATTAACAAAAATTTTCAAATGAAACTTAGTATGCCATGTAAAATCATAAATCATGCTCTTTTCGTTTGATGAAAAAGAGGATTATATCACAAACCTCATATTTTCCAATCAAAGATGCAAGCAATGCGGCAACTCCATGGATAGCCAGTTTCTGACCAATACAGGCACGACAGCCAGAACCAAAGGAAAGAAATGCAGCACTACCAATGGCCTCATTCAACACAAATGATCTCTCTCCTGAATCTTCATGCCTTCCAACAGGTACTGAAAAAAATTCCGAGGTAAACTGTTATGGTAAGCCAGACACAAATCATTGCAAAATCTAACAAAAAAGTAGCACGTGAGCTGAAGAAGACTGTCAGTAGCTTTTGTATATCAAATAATATCTTTGTTGTCATGGGCAGAATCTCAACATAGTTTTCTTTGGCACTCCTAATATCAAAATGCATGTGACCTTTTGTAAACTGCTTACCTTCATAGGTAAAAACGTTAAAAAGCTAAAGGTTTAAAGAGTAAAAAGTCTTTTCCACTGCTTTGAAAAGAATGTTTTTGGTATGACAAACACAATTTTCTTTTATAACTTGGTAGTTGAGTTTGGCAGGAAGAACTTTCAAAATGAAAATTTCTTGCAAAGAATACAATATTTTCGTTCATATAATTCAAAAGTTTTGATTTGGTCTTATTTGATCGGATGAAAACTGTGTAAGACAAATAGATTTCGTTTCTGTCAAAGATAAGACCTGCATTCCTAGTACTCTGACTGATTTCCATTTTTATGCGATGCTGTTTAGAGTTTATAATAAATTCAAAAGAAATGGTTACCTGTAATAGCATAAGAGACATTCTGAAGTGCTTGAGAAAGGTTTTGGACAAATTTTACATTAACTAGTAACTTGTTTCTCTTGCGGATAAATAAGAGACCATGAGCACTTCAAAGACTTTCAGTCTTACATTTAAAAACCACTCTTTGAGCATATAAACTCGTGATTGCATGGAAAAAGTTAAAAAAAAACACAAGAAAAGGCATGACAGATGATAATTATAATAGACCTGCTGCATTTGACATAAAAGAGAAAGGAACAAACCTGCACGTGGATTTTTAAACTCCATGCTATAAGACTGTCCAGAGCTAGACAAAAAACGATATGGATTAAATTCATCTGCATCAGTTCCCCAGGTGGAATCATCCATCTGTATCAACTGGACAGGTACAACCAGTACTGTTCCAGCTGGTATAGTAATGCCTGTTTTGAGAATCAAATCTGGAAGCAGCAGAGCAATACAGACTGAGGAACCATAACCAAGAATGCAATTTGGTATAGGAAATTGGAGAACTTGAGGTCTCTTAAAGAAAATGGTGATGATTGTTGTATGACAAAACAAAATATTTTTCTAATTTGTCCTAGTAAGACTTCAAAAAAGACAAACTACAGTTACCTTTTTCAAGGGAACATCTTTGCAGCAAAGGACCGTTTGGTAGAAGCCTGGCTGATTCATAAATAGAGGCCAACAAAAATGGGGTTTTATTAACATTTTTCCGCTCGTCGTTCATGGATACCTTCTTAGCCATCCTTATTTCGGTGTAGATCTACAGAAAAATTAATAGACATTGTAATTCAAATACTATAAAGAGTTTGCGGTAAATAATAGACAATTAAAATTCAGCTTATGAAAAAAGTGTCCAAATCAGAAAGCAAAGTTAGGCCACAATTTACAAATAACCATAATCTAGCCATTGCTCAAGGCAAACATGCGTGCACTAACATAAAGACACTAAAGACAATAACAATAAAATAACGGAAGGATTGCATAAAAGAATCTATTTTCAAACTTCAAATGAAACCGGATGGGTCAATTCATGGGATTGCTTCCCACGCATCACCGAAAGAGAGGCGCAGAGGAGCCTCAATGTTGAGATAAATTATGTTCTTTCTTCCATAATCTGTAAGTTTATCCAATGTATATAAATCTCCAACCAAGAAGATTATAAAGTATATGAGCTATCACACATAAAATTGTGTTGCAAACTGTTTAAATTTTTAAAAGTACAAAAGATATAACCAATTGAAAAATAAAATGGACAAGAAAAAACATCAATATTACATACAAAAATCAACAAAAATTAATCTCCAAATCCCAAAAAAAAGAAAGAGATGAAGATGCAATTAAAACACTAAACTTAATTATCATGTACTAAACAACTATAGTATCAGATATCAACATAAAAAGAAGGCGTTGAAAGGAAAATTAGTATTAATCTGACAGTGGCATAAAAGAAATTACTAATCTTAGCTAATACTGATACCAAAACAGCACCCCCTATCCAAGAATGCAAGCACACTAAATCTAATTTAAACCTACAAGAAACCAGCAAACCGATGTAATGCCTTTATTGTAGGATGAACGTGCAACGGATTGAAATAAAAAAAGAAGCTAACTGAAAGAAAATATTAACTACCTTATACTGTATTTCTGGATTTTCAGCAAGCCTCGCTATGGTGTTACTAATTAAACCTGACAAAGCTAAGTTTCCATGAAACATGACTCCCATGATATTTCCATATAATTCTTCCTCAGCAGTATGATGACCATGCAGACCACGCAATAAAAAGTTAACAGGCTTCTTGCCATTAGAACAAGATGAATCACAGTTTGGGATCCCTGTCCTAATGTTTGAAGTGCCATTACACTTGCGGCAGTTTCGGTGCTAGGACAATTGGATTCTCTTTTTCCTTGCATAGATGAACAAATTCTTGAGTCAACCTTTTCAGTTTTGTGCATAAAGACTGATAATTCCAAAATCCTAACTTCCAGAAGGGAGTAACTCTATAGGAAGCCCAAAAGCAAGCATCCTTTGAGATCATCATCAGGCAACTCCTCGTAAATATTTGCCTTAGGCCAGTCTAAATATGCATCCCCGAAAACTAAGTAACCTAACAAGGTAAAAGCAATATGCTGTGAGATCATTTTACAGTCAACGCTTCCTTTTGTAATAAACTTTTGCATCCTCTCAATTATACAGTCCTCGAACTTTATGGGTTGCACATGAGCTCCCTCAAGTACTCTTTCACTCAACTCTGTGGCCAAGGATTCCCTTCTTCTTTTCACCTGTACATAACCAAAAAATATCAAGAAATTCAATGTGGAAAAATTAGAAGTAAAAAACGCCTGCAGCTTATAGCTATTTAATTTTACTATTTTCTAATAAATAAGTCGTGAATTTCCAATATACTAATTATTAGTGTATAAACTAGAATTTATACAAGCATTGTGCAAAAAGCAAAAATATTACTCTATTTATAAGTCACAGAAATCAAGTAGTCTAACATAAAACATAAACCCCCACATCCTGACAAAGTAAAGAACGATGAGAGAGAATATGTAATGTCCATACCTCCACAAAAGATGAAACAAAAAGGCTCAATTGCCCAAATGCCAGGCGAAATGCTCTCCCAGTCAGAGGCCACTTATCCTCGGCCTTCAATAGAATCTCCTTTATGATTTCTGGCTCCTTTATTGACACTAAGAGCTGTGTAGGACCTAACCAAAGCTTGATAACCGATCCATACTTGTTGTGTGAATCGGATAGAAATTCTGAAACACATGCAAGTACCAAGACTAATTGAAGGGGCTGCTTTTGTAAAATGACAGTCACTGTTTTCTACTGCATATCCAACAAAAAAGATGAAAAATGTTCTTCTTTTTAATACATCTAAGCTTCAAACTTCTCTGCAAGTTTGACAGAGTTATGGAACTTACCAGAATGATTACTGATCAGCGAGTATGAAAAAGAAACACCCATGAATTTGAGATTCTATGATCGGGCAAGGTTTTATATTCAGCAATAAGGTAAACTATTACTTGAATATGACCTTATGCAAATGCACTCAGATCGCTTTTGTTCTCTTGTCTAAATCATCAATCATTTTCTATGCAGTAAAACAATTAATACATAGATATAGCAAACAAAATAACTTTTAAGACCCATCCAGCCTAACAGTAGATCCAATCTAGTTGTTTTCTTAGCTTTCACTGGTTTAGATTTGTAAACCTAGAAAATATTCTGTTTGAATCTGACAGTCCATAAATTGCGAAGTGTGAAAAAGTACATATAAATCAATTTCTAAAATGCAAACCAATCTAAATTTTGTGAATTAGATCAATTCAATACCATCCCTTCCCCGGGACTTTCTTCCTATTTTCTCTCCTACACAATTTCATTTTCCCTGCAATAATACTCAGACACAACTTGAAATCAAACAAAAGGAGACGAAATTCACCAATAAGATTTTCGCGCGATATGAGCTTGGAGTGACCATAGAATAAGGACGTACGAGGAGGCCCAGGAATTAGCTTTGCCTTGGACCACAAAGAAAACAAGCTGACAAGCTTCGTGACTAGCAAGAAAATGGTTGCGATACAGAAAATCCATAGAATGGCGTTGAATTCTCGAGTTACGAAGTCCTTCAAAATTCGAGAGCGCTCCTCGGAACCGCCGAGAGGAAAAAACTTGAACTCTAGCAAAGTTCGAAGAACAGCAACAGGAGACAGAGCTTCCGACTGTTTCATTTTCTCATTGGGGAAAGCAAAAGTGGAAGTGCACTCAGAGCAGGAACTTCTCTCTCTGAAACCTGAAATCTCTGACTTTCTAGTTCCTTCGCGGTTGCTATCCAAGTAGGCAAGTACACCTCTCCTTTTAATTAATTAATTGATTTTCTTTTGCTTTTTTATTAAAAAAAAATTAGGAAATTAATAAAATTATTTCTTTATTTCACGTGAAATTCAGAGTAAGCATTAATGGTTTAAAATAAATAAAAAATAGTCAGTTTGGCGGCAAAAGAACAAAAAAAAAACTGAAACGGCGATTTCAAATGTGGGATTGTATGAAGGTTTGCATAAACGGAGGCGCGGAATTCTAGGGATTTTCGAAACGTTCGGATTTGTTTGAGAATGGTGGGCCAAACTGCGAAGGAAGCAAGAGTTCTGAGAGTAACGCCTCGACATTTCTGGTTTTGATTTTGGATTTTTTCTTTCTCTCTGTGCTTTCTTTTTCGGTAGCTGTTGGGGTTTTCGAGTTCGCTTTTCTGAGTTCGCTGTCATCGAGCTTTTCTACTTCTTCTGGAATATTGAATGGCGACTTTGTCTTCATCCCCTTCAACCTCTCCGACTACTTGTGCTTCTCTCCTCCAGGAATTGCAGGTTCTATTCTCTCATCGACTTCTATAATACTGAGGATTTTAGTAGTAGATTTTTTTTCCTTTATTCGAAGTAAAAAGGACTTGTCCATTACTTCTGGGCGGAATCATTATGTGGGATTGGAAAGCAATGGGTGATAATATCATATTTGAAGTTGAATCTTCTGTTAATTGTAATAATAATATTCCCATGGGAGAATAAGTTTCCTTGGCATTCTCGAATTTGAAATATCTCGATGCAGTTGTTTCTTCTAAGTCTTTTAGCATCTTTTGAATTCCCTTTTTTTAATTGGAATAGGCATAGTTGTTGAGTTTTTCTGTGTAGAACATTCAATTATTATTTTAATATTTGTGTACATGTAGATCATATGGGATGAAATTGGGGAGAATGACAGTGAAAGGGACAAAATGCTTCTTCAACTCGAGCAAGAATGCCTCGATATTTATCGGAGTAAGGTTGATAAGATTAGAAGGTACAGGGCTGATTTGCATCAGCAATTAGCTGATGCAGAAGCTGAAATTGCCAGCCTTGTATCTGCATTCGGGGAGCTTGACTCATTTTCACGGGTTTGTTACTCTAATACAATTGTTTTCTTCTAATGAATATGTTTTAAAATGGAAGTATATGTTGTGATATTTTTTGAAGAAATAAATAGAAGAAGTCAATCTTCTTTTAGCTGTGTATGCCAGGTATCGTTCAGAACTATTTGTTTTGTGTAATATGTGTTATTTGTGTTTGTTTATTCTGTTTGAGAAGGAAGGAGGTTCCCTCAAGAAGCAAGTATGTGCCATAAAACTTATTTTGGAGGAACTGAGATCAAAGAAGCAGGAAAGGATCAAGGATTTTTCAGAAATTCAAGCGCAGATTGTATCCATTTGTTCTGAAATAACAGGCAGTGGTCTGTCTAAAAGCTGTCCTGATTCTCAAGTAAATGAGCAGGATTTGACTGTGAAAAAGTTGGATGAGCTGAAGGTGCACCTTCAAGAGCTGCAAAATGAAAAGGTTTTTTTTTTTTTTTTTTTCTGCTCTTATTAGTAATGCATACCGCAAGTGAAGTTGCTCATATTTTGCTTATGATTTCTTGTCTGACTCATGCCCTGTTTGGGGGTTAACATGGAGATTCATGGGACTATTTATTATCAAGTTATCTAATAGTTTGTTATAAGTCAAAAAGCTTGTATTTTTAAATATTCAACAACTGATCTAAAAATCAAGATCTAGATTCTCACATAATTTGTCCAACTTTGTAAATGAACTTTATTTGCCTTGAATTTTTTATTATTATTTATTTATTTTATATTCTCCAACTAATTCCTTGATTCAAAAAAATATTTTTGACCTAAAATAGTCACGAATATATTTCTTTTTCTTATATAGATTTCTTTTTTAGAAATCAAAGAAGTATTTATGTTGTTTGTTTGAGATTGTCTTAAATATGATTTTAGATAAATACTTTTATTAAGCATTGTCATAAATAGTAAGTTCAAGAATTATCATAATTTATTTATATGTAATTTATTACTGCAACTAAAATTATCATAAAACTTAACATTCAAATTTCATAAATCGCTAATGACATGTTTAATTTACCAAATACTTCCTTTTTTTCGTTACCAATGATTATTTTATAACACACTTTGTTAAAATTTTTAAACAAACTACAATTATACCAAACAGAGCCTTAATTTGTACTCTTATTTCAGGTTCTACGGATACAAAAGATCAATAGTCATATCAGTACCGTTCATGAGCTGTCAATTGTTATGTCTATTGATTTTCTTCAAACTGTTAATCACATTCATCCAAGCTTGGGTATTCCTAACAGTGGCCAATCAAAGAGTGTGAGCAACGATACTCTTGCCAGATTAACTACCACCATTCATTCCTTAAAGCAAGAAAAACAGAAAAGGCTACAAAAGGTAACTGGGTCAATGTGTTGTCTGTGTTGTCTGTGTCTTGATAGCCCTATTCTGTTGCATGCTTGTAAGTTAGATTGCTTGCACTAAATATGATGGAAAGCATCATTTGTCAACGTTATTGCATATTAATGTTCTTTTTTTTACATAAATAGTACACTGTTCTAAAATAAAAGTTTTGTTACTTACTAATTGGAAGCATATATTTCTTGACTTGCTAATAGATTTTCTTGATAATTCTGTTTTTGCTCCCTTTATTGATGGGTAACAATATTCTTACACTTTAATTTCATAAAAAATATTTTGACTCACATTTGTGTCTTTGTAATCAAAATATTATTCAATTGGATTTTCTTTGAAATTTTAACTCACGACTTCTGTTGATCTATAGCTGCAAGATCTTGGGAGAACCCTGGTAGCACTATGGAAACTTATAGACTCACCAAATGACGAGCGAAAAAAATTTGATCATGTTTTGAGCTTAATATCATTGTCAATTGATGACGTGTCTATGCAAGGATCCCTTGCTTTGGATATCATTGAGCAGGTGATGCTTTGCTCTTGTTTATTCCTATATGCAATAGCATTCTCTGGTAATTTCAATGCAAATGACAAATCTCATATAAAATTTGTTAGACTGAAGCTGAAGTTCAGAGATTAAATAATTTGAAAGGCACCATGATGAAGGAGTTGGTGTTTAAGAGACAAAATGAGTTGGAAGAAATTTATAGAGGAGTTCATATGGACATTGACAACGAGGCAACACGAGAAATTCTCACTAGTCTTATTGATTCAGGTTCATTTTTATATGATTTTGCCTTTTCAAATGAATACTTATAAAATAAGAAACAACAATATTTAGAGAAGTTGAGATTAATGTCGCAAGATAGTAGCGCTACAAATTCTTCAGTCTTGTGGATTCATGGTTTCTTTGTCTTGACTTCAGTTATGTTTATGCATTTTTTATGAAACAATTTATTTGTTGCATAAATTTAATGAAATCAAATGATTGTCTTTTATGGTAATTACAAAGAAGCTAAAGAACCATTAGTGCATGGTAATTTGTTTATGAAAAAAGAACTATTATTATTCATATTTCTGTAATTCAAAAGAAGCAAAAGAGAGCAAAACCTCTTGAATGGTTAAAAGAAAGAAAGAAAGAAAGAAACAATGTAAGATCTAAAATAAAAAGATGATTTGTTGATGCATGAGCAAACATTAGATGTAAAAACGTGTCTTGTGATCGAGTCTTTGCTATTTCTTACGTTAGTGTAATCATGCTATTCTACTGTTTTTAGTACACCTTATTGTCGTATACCACACATTCTATACCAAATCTTGATCTTATTTCTATATCTGTATAGTATGTTTCTTTTATGTTTATGCATTTAACAAACTCTGCGGTTTGAAGCCAGAAAAAATAGTAGAAACATGCGTAATTGTTACGTTGGAAATGATATTGCAGGCAATGTTGATCTGTCAGATCTGCTTTCTGGCATGGATGATCAGATTACAAAAGCCAACGAGCAGGCTCTTAGCAGGAAAGATATCCTGGATAAAGTAGAGAAATGGAAATTTGCTACACATGAGGAGAAATGGCTTGATGATTATGAAAGAGTAAATGCAAAAATCATTGCACATTATTTTTCATTTTCAAGTGAATAGTTTTGACCTTTTTTTTAACATAAAGTTTGATATGTGATGGTTGATTTGAAATTGAAAAGAGACGGACCATCCAAATTTCGTACCTTCATTTGTTATGTCGGTCTCTCTCTATCTTGTTTCTTATCTTGTTCACATTAGGAATTTTTTTGAAAAAGACATTGTTGTTTGAGCTCTACAATAGCTTACCTTTGGTAAAAAGGTTAAGGTCCATTAACATTTGAAGCTGATATATGACAGAGTATGCATCTTTTATAGTTTCATTAGGTTAGGAATGAGAAATATCAATCTGCATAAGTGAAAAAAATGAAAAATACAGATTATTCCATGGAACATTAAATTAAGATTTATACTATTGATTGAATGTAATCTGACTTTTTTAAGTCCTAACTATCCATATCAAAGTTTATTAATATACATTCATTTTCTTAATGTCATTTTTGTTCCAGGATGAAAATAGATATAGTGCAGGACGAGGAGTGCACAAAAATTTAAAACGTGCTGAGAAAGCACGGGTTCTTATTGGAAAAATACCATGTGAGCTCAATCATTACTTTTCACTGCTAAGTTTCTTTCTACTTGCCTTGTTAACATATAGAGTGAAATGTTGATACTTGATGGTTGTGTTGGTTAAATAACCCTGGTCACTAAGCATCTTGCATACTGTTCATGATTTACTAAAGTTTATCTCGTAATCTTCTAACTGTTAAGAAGTAAAATCACATGTCTACTAAGTTGTTCATGTTACATTGAGGATTAAGTTTGAGTGATTCTAACCAAGAAAGTTGTTATTGTTTTTAAATATTTGTTTCTTTCTGCTAATTTGTTATTGACATTTGAATATAGGGAGCTCTATTTGAAAATGGTGTCTCCATGTAAGGTCTGAGCAGTGGCTATGCTCTACTAACTGGTGTACATCTTTTGAGAATTTAAAACTCTTGATTAGGCATAATGTGAGGTGCATTATGATATGCGATTTAGATTCTGCTTTAAGACAAAATATCAACACTTTGTGAAAAATGTCTAAAATGCGTCCTTTTGTACTATTTTTTTGCAATATCTCTCTGGACATAGATGTTAAACTTGTGAAGGCAAAAACTACCTTAGAAACATTTCCAGTACTGCTTGTACTGACGTTCTTTTCAGCCTATCTTCTCTCAATTTTAACATACTGCTTTGTTATTTTTTGTTTTCTATTTTTCCACTTTTCCTATCTTATTTTTGCTCAAGTGGTTGCGTGAACCTCTCAGCAGCTTAAATATTTACTTTTTTAGTAATATTATGTATCTGGAATTTATTACTTCTTTGTTTGTAGTAAATTATGATATAGGCAAAATGTTAATGGCTATCTCTCTACAATGCCCTTCAAATTTAGCTAGACCACAGAAAAAAAAATTGTAATTAGAGAGAACCTCGTGCATCAACTAGTTGGTGTGTGGATGGAAAACATTGCTGTTTTTTAATTGAAATCGTACTGAAATTTGGTTTGTATTATCCTTATTTATTAACTTGGTATTTGATCTTAAATTACTAATAAAACTTTGTTTATTAGCCATTGTTGAAAATCTGTCAGCCAAAGTGAAAGCCTGGGAAATGGAAAAGGGGGTTCCCTTCTTGTACGACAAGGTGGGTAATCAAATGCATTCATTTTCATAAAGTATGCTGATCTAGTTTAGTCCCAATCACCAGTTTTGAATTATAGGTTCAACTTTTACAAACTTTGGATGAATATGCGAAGCTGAGGCAGGAAAAAGAAGACGAGAAACGTCGATCACGGGTAAAGTAAAAACAATCTTGGCCACATTATTCTTCTAGATTTTGTTTCAATTGACATTGAACCTTTTGAACCAAGTTCTCTTTAAATTCGTTGAGGATTAGTAGACTCAAGTATGAAAACCTCGTTTTATGTAGTATCAAATGTCAAATGTGTGTTGTTTAGATCACTGTCATCATTACATGTAGATGCATCTTGGACATTTTAAACGAGTGAACAAACATGATGTTAAAATATCACTTATTCTAAGAATTTAAGCGATTTAGTTGGTCATCTAAATTATTACATTTTTTTTTCTCACGAGTAATCTTAAATTAAAATGATTTTTACGAATAGATTATGTTACTTTTATTCGGGTATAATAATGAGATGAATATTTGAACATGAGAAGCGTTGTTTTGATATGGTGTTAAATTATCACTTATTATATTAGTTTAATTAGGTTGGTAAATTCTTACTTCCTTATTTCATAAACTGAAATTCGTCAAATTAACTAATATTTTACTAACTTCACCTGTTTATCTAATTCAGGAGCAGAAACGTGTGCAAGAACAACTTGTTGCTGAGCAAGAGGCATTGTTTGGTTCGAGGCCTGCTATAAAGAAGCCATTGGGACAGAGCACAAACACTAACTCAATGATGGGGACTCCTGGACGTCGTGTGGTCACTCCTGGCCGATACGCATTCTCAGGTGGAAAAGAGCAAAGAGACAGTGGCAGGAAGAACCCAGTAATTCCTCCAAACTATGTTGCTCTTCCTAAAGATGATTCTGTTTCTAGAGGTGGTTTATAAACTGAATAATGTTTTTTTTTTGTTTTTGTTTTTTGCGGGGTTAAAGGCATTCCATTAGAGTGCATATCTCTGCCTCTACATGGTCAGATTAGTTACATTGTATAGAGGTATAGAAGCAATCTAATGAGAAGCTTCAAATCTCATGTTATGACTAAAGAATTTGCCATTCTACCGTCTGTGTTTGCTTGTTATCCATTTATTGATAGTCTAAAATAATCTGATTCATCAATGCAAGCTTGATCTTTTTAATTACTCTAATTCTTATGAAAGATCAGACAAATGATTTATATATACTTGAATTTCTGCTGTAGGTGTCACTCTATTGTTATTGAGATGATTACCTTAAAATCATCATCACCTGGCAATTCAAACTTGAAGTAAAGTAGATTGTTTTAGTTTTTAAGCTTTGTTACATATTATTGTGAGATCAAGGTCAAATGAATCGAGAGAAGTTAGTCATATACAACTTTGGTTTGTCTGTATATGGGTGCAGATAGGGAGAAGTAGGGCGTGTAAGTAAATGCACAAGCCCAAGAAGAATAGAAGTTCTTGTGTGGTAATGGGGATGCTATCTTTGAAGTCTACTTTTGAAACATGACCAATAGCTCATCAAATATATTATTTTAATGCAAGATTAGGTGACGTAAAAGAAGATATCCAAGATCTTATGTACATGAATTTGATGCACAAAAGAGGGTAGTTGATGTGGCGAAATGACTGTGAAGTGGAAACATTATTTAGAGCAATTTTCAGAGTTTTTTTTGGATATTATTGGCTTCAATTATTGTTGTCAATGTTTTGAAGCAGAACACAGAAATACAGAATTGTATAAGATTTCTTTAGAGCTAGTGTGCTTGGTCATACCCATTATCCCAATCTCCCATTGGATGCCTTCATTTCCTTTAAAATAATTATGTGTTATTGCAAATCCAACACAAATAGCAACCACAGCATATCCACATTTTTTATTTCTTACTTTTTTTTTTTTTTTTGCAATAATTGTTTGATGAATTTAAAATATAATAAAAACCCACTTTTTGATCGGATCAGATTAATAATTATCTTTTTTTTTTTTTAATTTTTAATTTTTAATTATTAGATTTGGCATATTCAAGTAGTTAGATAGACAAATATATTAAAAAGAAATCATTAAGTAAATAAATGTGAATGGAACCATATTAGAAAATGCATATGAATCTTATGGAGAGTATATTTATAGAATTTGAATTTGATGACACATTGAGTATAGGATTCCCTCGTGTAGCAAAACTTCAGTTTGTTTCGGACTAAATCATTTATTTTATTTAATCTAGAGAGAGAATATATTCATAATCTGAGTGGTTTCCATGCATGCCTACTACCTTTTTTTTAGTAATATTTTATTTTAAAATATAATATTATAATCATCAACGATAATTCATTATCCATAAGCGTGAGTGAGTTTTGTTATGGCCATGACTGAACTTTGTCAGGTGATTAAGACGACACCTCCCACTACACTGCCATTGTGAATTCGAACTCGAACCAACTAGGATCCCACCTGCTAGCCGAAGGACAGATGACATCAGAGATTTTCTTGATTTCTATAGCTTTGTAGTTATGTTTGCCTAGAAATAGATATATCTATTTATATGGTTGCAGGTTGCTGGGTAAAGAAATAACAACTTTAGATTCTATGTTAATTGTAAAGTTGACACGATCTTACGTTATTTTGAAGAAGTAAAAAATAGAATTATGCTTCCTACTCAGTAATGCATTTTAAAGTAAAATCTGATAATAAATTGTGCGGGTTTTTCTCCAAATGAGACGATATTGTATTAGCGGGATTGAGGACATTACATATATTCATGTACATGTCGTGCTCGTTTCAAAATGTGTCTGTACATATCTTATGTATATATGTGTATCATTGGACGTGTGCACACTGATATTCGATAAGTATACGCCTATTGTCTGTACACTAAAAAAGAATGTCGAGATTTGATAGGATTGTCAACGTATTATCGGATTGAAATTAGAAATGGTATTTTAGAAGCAATTT
This sequence comes from Begonia masoniana, assembly GCA_022432975.1. NCBI lineage: Eukaryota > Viridiplantae > Streptophyta > Magnoliopsida > Cucurbitales > Begoniaceae > Begonia > Begonia masoniana. The sequence continues at coordinate 3,063,450 of CM039504.1, forward strand.
GTAGTATTTTCTAGGAAATGGAATCTACAACCCTTATCCATTAAAATCCAAAAGTGATGAAAATGCACAGAACACATGCATATGGTACTCATTCTTTGTGGTTCTTATTGATCTTTAGCTTTCCGTTTTATGAGATTCGTATCGGATTTAGTAGGCTACATGCTTACCACAAGAAATTATTAAGGCAACATCAAGCATATTTTGTTCTTATGTTACATGAACAAGCATGTATATGGTGGATATGGGGCAATGTCGCATAGAATATATGCCCACGTAATACACAACGTATCACACCTACTAATAGAACGACTTTATTTGAATATTGATGTCATAATATTGTAATTATGTCAAATTTGGAAAAACGAAAACCATGTTTATGGGAATATGACATCCAAATGGGATTCTGGAATGTAGAAAAACAAATGTTCCATAGTTGTTGGATTGGAGGATCAAACAAGAATCAGAGGTCAGCAACTTTAATTTTAGATTTAGATGCTTTTCTTCTTGGGAAAATGTGTGTTTTTTTCGGTATGCTAAAGTTTTATTTATTTTTTATTTTTTTATTCACAGTTTAGTCGTCTGTTCTCCCTCTTCTTCTTATATATATACACACACATGCTATATAATTTTACCTTCTTTTGTGACGCTTAAATGTCATTCATTAATTGATGTAAAGTTAAAAAAATTCATTGCACCAACTAGAATCGCCACATCATGAGTTAAGATCAGATGATAAAATTACAAGATAATCTTAGCACTGCTATATTATTAAGAATAGAAAATGTAAAAGCAGCCTCTTTTATGAATGTGAGTATAAAATTAATTTTAAATTATAATATCTTGAGAATCATTAATTAGGTTATTTAAGTAATCAAAAGTAATTAGAAACATTACAAAATGGTGTAGGAATATATAAATATTCCATCCATACATAAACTGAAAAGTGGGTTAACATGTTTTGAGTGTTTATATAAGCATAATTAAAGGCTTGTATTTCTATAAGAGATTAAGATGTTATTATATTAATCTAAATCTGGTTTAAAAATATTACCGAAAATTTCAAGAAAGAATAATGATATAAATTTTACTTTTCATAATTAATTTCAAATGACTAATATAGAATTATGAATAATATTATGTTTACTCGATCTAATTTTACACTTTGATGTGACAAAGATTGATTGATACAACTAATAATTTATTTTAATTATTTGTAATTTATTACATTAATTTTGTTAAATAATATTTGTCACGTCAAGAAAAACGTAAAAATTATAAAGTAAATATAACATTGCTCATAGAATTATTGTATCTTGAGGCAAACCTCTAATTCTTAAAGCTATTTTGCTCATTTTTTAACCTTGAAAACTTTACATGCATTCAATTTACTCCATCAACGATAATCTATTACTGAGAACATTGTTTTTACCAAAGTACTGTATATACGAGGGAGGGAGAGAGAGAGAGTTTGTGTGTATTCTTTGTCAGCATTCAGCATCCTTTGTTGTCATGCAGGGATGCAAATGGACAGCTCTTGGTTCTTAGTACTTGAGTGGAACTAGAGAGAGAAGAATCAGGTAGAGAGAGAGAGAGAGGATGAAGAAAAAAGAAAAGAATCAGGTGGAGAGAGAAAAACGAGGCAGGGAGACAGAGATAGAAACAAAGAAGAATCAGGTGCTTTGAAACTAAGATTCTTTGTGGGTGAAGAACATAATCGAATTTTATGAATTGTTTCCTCAACTACACCAACAAAACATATCATCATATCAGATAAAGTCAACCACTGTCACCAGTGGAAGCTGCATCAGATGTCAGCAACTTATAAAGAAAAATAGTTGCTAAATTCCAGAAAATATAGACCGGTATTGATGGAAGGCTCTTTCATTTTCATTTTTTTTGGTTTTCCATTTCCATCATTCAAACCCTCTTACAAAAATATACTTATAAAGGCCTTCCTATATATATATATATTTATATTATTATTTAGACAACAGGGTGAAGAAGAAGGACAAAAAAAAGTCCATAATAATCCCAAATGCCCAAATTTAAAATTTCTTGAATTAGGGTTTTGGCATTTGGGAAATTGCTTTCATGGGGGATTCTGGAAAACTAGGAATGCTGATAGGCCATGGATGATAGTTTGTTAGCTTCTTTGTTTTTTTCCATTTGGACTTCATTGGCTTCCATTTCTATGATGGAAATCACACTTCCATTTGAGTGAGGACCCTTTATTGCCTCTGGAATTTCGTCTTCCTCTTTGCTGTCTAAGTTCTTTTCCTTATGTTTTCCCCACAAAACTGAGTAAAGTCCAATCACTATCAAAATAGCTCCAAGAACCCTGCATATGTTGGGAAAAAAAAACCACATAAATTGACATAATAATGAATAAAATAGTAATATGTTAAAAAAAATATATATGATCTCATCATTTTCAGCTTGCAGATGAAGAATATTCTTATAAAAAACACGTGATATACATAAGCACTGATATTAATTCCAGGTAAAGTTAATGAGGATAAAGAATATGAAATAAAAAAGGGAAAGAATGAGAAACTGGAAACTGAATTTGTAGAGAGAAAGAGAGAGGGAGAATCAAGAATGTGAAGAAGGAGAGAGAGAGAGAGAGAGAGAGAGAGAGAGAGAGAGAGAGAGAGAGAGAGAGAGAGATTACCCTCCAAGATAGAGCTTTTCTGCCAGAATGAAAGAGCCCATGAATGCTACTATGATCATCATCAGAGGGCTGAAAGCAGTTGCAAAAACTGGACCTCTTTTTCTCATTACCAACCCTTGGATGTAATAAGACAGACTTGAAGTTATAATACCCTGTCGGATAGCGAGTGAAAGATGCTTTTAAATAATCTGTAACAGTTAAGTATATAGTCCAATACACACTTGAGATAGAGAGAGAGAGAGAGAGAGAGAGAGAGAGAGATCACTCACAGCATAGGCAGCAGCAAGGAGGTTCATGTCCCAGCCAATTCTCCAAACAGAGGATTTACGTTCCATTACAAAAGTCACAGCAATAGCTTGTAAAGTCCCGACAAAGCACACCAACGTTGTGAGTGAGAATTGATGATTCTTGTACGTCTTCAAAGCTTGGTTCTGACCATCCAAACACCACAGTTTACAAATCAAAACATAAAAAAAAATAATAATAATAAAAAAAGAAAACAGTGTAAAAATCAACCAAAAACACACCTGTAAAATAAAGAGAGAAGACCAAGCAAGTGTAGCAATGATGACGAAAATGGAGCCTTTGAACCAGTCCTTGCTGCTTGATTCAGTACTTTCAGAAGCATATCTCGGATGAACATGCTTCGACCAAGGCATCTCTACAATATTTCCTTTGTATAAGGTCATCAACATAGCTCCGGCCACCGTCACCAAAGTTCCAGCTATTTTCGCTTGGCATCTAACCTTTCTTATATTCACCTTCTCCATCCTACTCATTTTTTCCAAAAAACAAAAGGTTAATTTTCACTTCATGGTGTCTTAAAATAGGCGAAAACTTTAATGGGTTTTGCTTGTTCTACCTAAATATCACTGCCATGACAAATGTCATTGCTGGTAGCATGTTGCTCATAGCACACGAGAAAGTCGGCGAAGTGTACTTCAGACCGGCGTAGTAGAAGTTTTGATCAATAACAGGCCTAAAAAAAGATAACAAACCTATCTTCAGAATAAGAATAAAACAAATTCACCAACAAATGGGGTTGGGAAGAAGAAAGAGAGCCAACCCAAGTAGAGCAAGAGCGAATATCTGCATGAAAACTTTGAATGTTATTTTCGGCTGCCCCCTCCTGAATTTTCAGAGAAAAAACTGATAAATTATAAGGGTTTTGGAAGAGAAAAGCCTGGAAGAAGCTCGAGTAAAGGCTTAAAACGAGATGCTACCTCTCGAAGAAAAGAACAAAGGGAGCTATAGCCAGAGTGGCGAAGGCATGGCGGTAGACGACAAGAACATAATGACTCATCCCTCTGTTCAGAGAAACTTTGGTGATTATATTCATTCCGGCGTATCCAAATTGCAGAGAGATCATAGCAAAGTAGGGTTTAGAGTTTTCCAGGAAGCCGTTGCAGCATCTGAGCTTCTCCATTGTTTAGCTACTAAGAAAAACTATTTTCCGGCGAACTTCACCGGGAAAATATATATATAGAGAGAGAGAGAGAGAGAGAGAAGCCGAGAAGAATACACTCAAAGAGTATAGCTTGGTTTCTCCCTAGAAAAATAGTTGGGGAGATTGCACATATTTATACAGCTATTATGGAACTGTACACTGATGAATCTTTCTACCAAAATGGTGCTTTTGTTTTCGTTAATTACAGTGATTTATTCATATAAAATTAATTATCACTGAAGTCGCCACATCCATTAGGTTTTAATGGAAAGTGAAAATGAAAATGACCTCTATCCAATTTTCAGCCTTAATCTAGTCGACATTTTATTATGATTAATGTTATATTTACTGTCTATTTTTATTTTTTAATTTTTATTCAAACGTTATTCATGGCAACCATCAATGTTTGTTACAGTGACAAACAAGTAATAACCTAGTAATTTGTTGTTACATGTGTTGGTAAACACATAACATCTGAATTGTTCGTAATATTAGGTCTAGATCGTGACGTTGACAACACTGACGTCTATAATTCTTCAAAAAGGATTAGATCTCAGCCGTCCACTTTTGATCAGACGATGAAGATATGAAGGCTCACTGCAGATCCTTTTTACAACTCTAGTGGGCAAACGTCACACAGCTTAGAATCTTTTTATTTCAATCACAGCGGCTGATTTTTCATGATGTGCAACATAATCTTATGACATACAAATTAAGTTAGACAATTGTCACAAAATTGGCTGACATAATTGAAAAATATCCTTATTTATAATTTACGTGCAATAGTTTTATCTTTAAAAAATATTTTGTCACAACAATACGAGTGGTGTACTATATATTAAAATAAATATTGGAAGTAGTTGGCTTTACTATAGACAAACATTTGGGCCTAATCCATGGCTGCATACAATTTTTTAAATCAAATCTTTATATTCTATTTTGAATAAATTAAATTTAGGGTAAATTCTAAAAAAAACCCTGAAGTATGGGTATTTCTCGAAAAAACCCTCAAACTAAAAGTCATCGCAGTCAAAACCTTGAATTATTGAAAACTGTCAAAAGAGACCCTGGCGGGGGGCCGAATTAAAATTGCGGCCCCCCGCATCTATGCTGCGCGGCCCCCCGCATAAAATTTGCGGCCTCCCGCAATTTCAAATATTTTTTTAATTTTTTTATAAATTAATAAAAAAATACCAAATCATATTTAATTCATTTGAAATTTTTACCACATGTTCATTATATCATGGGAAGATAATGTAAAAATTTTCGTAATTTTATAACACTTGTGCGATATATTGTAATTTTAACTAAATTATTTTATAAAAAAATTATATTAAATCATAAAAGGTTTAAAAAATCACGACAATTTTTACATGATCTTCCCATGATATGATGAACATGTGGTAAAAATGTTAAGTGAATTGAATATGATTTAGTATTTTTTTTATTTATTTTAAAATCGGCCCCCACTATTTTCGGTGTGGCCCCACGAATTTTTATGTGGGGGGTATGCGATTTTCGGTGTGGCCCCCCGAATTTTTATGTGGAGGTATGCGGCCCCCCGAATGTTTATGCGGCCCCCCGTTTTTTAGATTTGGGGGGCTGGATTTTTAAATCGGCCCCCCGAATTCAATGTAATTTTGGATTCAGGGGGCTATCGCCCCCCGCCGGGGTTCATTTTGATAGTTTTTCAAAACTTCGAGGTTTTAACTGTGAGGATTTTTAGTTTGAGAGTTTTTTCGAGAAATACCCATACTTCAGGGTTTTTTTTTGAAATTTACCCTAAAATTTAACTTGCTACACATTATCAAGAGCTTGTCACGCACGACTCGACCTTGTATTAAAATAAATAATGGAGAAGATATGGAGTAACGGAAACAAATATAACAAGAAAAGGCCAATTATCAGTGTAGCATCACCAACTTTAATTAAAGTTAAGTTCTTTTATATGCATGTTTAGTACGTACTATCTTTGTCTATTCCGTTCTTTTACTATTATCAAAGAGTTCATCGCAACTAATTGTAAGACTAATATCGCTATCATTATTGTTGAAAAGTCAGATTGGAGATTAAAATAAGGATAAGAAATAGAGGGTGTGGATGTTGCCATGTGTCTTAATCTTATGCATGGGTAGCTGAAATAATATCTCAAGTTACTAGGAGGAAATGTACTAGTCAGAGAGCAGCAACAAAAGAGGGGTTTTTTCTCTCGGGTAAAGGCAGATCTGAAGTTTTCAGAAGAAGGTGAGAAGGAACAGGGGGTAGAGAGGAAATTTCTACGGTTGTTCTTCTAGATCAAGAGGAGGTTCTTGATAGTTTTGGTTTTTTTGTTTTCTGCTGTATTTCTGTTTAGATTGAGGTTGTTTTCTAACTAGGTTGTAAAGGATTTCGGATTTCATAGTGCAACGAGTTCTGGCTGAACTCCGGAGACGTAGATCTTTTTGGATCGAACTCCGTAATCAATTTCTTGTGTCTCATTTTCTGTTTTGTTTTGCTTTCGTTTTGATCTTGCTGGTTTTGTGACTGAGAGTAAGGGGGAAGGATTCCCAACAGTGGTATCAGAGCACGGTTCGGCAGATTGATCACAAGAAGGTGGTTAAGAATATTCAGTCACACTGGCGAGCGAAGACGAGCAAGATTCATCAGATTCAGAGAAAGAAATTGAGGTCAAGAACAGAGAAGTTGAAGAAAAGTCATCCACGAGTGGATTGAAGAAGTGGGATTCAAGAATAGCACTTATGACGAATCTGAAAGTAGACATCGAAAAGTTTGATGGAACGGGGGATTTCAGAATATGGCAGAGGAAAATAAGGGCTTTGATGGCTCAGCAAAGGGCTGCTCGGACTCTTGAAGATCCGATCAAATGGCCTGAAGACTTCTCCGAAGACCAGAAACAAGAGGTTATGGAGACTGCAATAGGTACTATCATCTTCCATCTATCCGACTCTGTGATCCGGTTGATTGATAAAGAAGAGACTCCATCGGCAATGTGGAATCGATTGGATGAATTATTCCAGTCAAAGTCCCTCACCAACAAGATCTATCTCAAGGAGCGGTTGTTTGGTTACAAGATGACTGCAGGGAAGACTTTGGCACAGAATCTTGATGAGTTCTTGAAACTCAATATCGAATTGGCAAACTCCGGTGAGAAAGAAGCTCTCAGCAGCGAGAATCAAGCCATCATCTTGTTGAATTCCCTTCCAGAGTCATATAGGGAAATGAAGAATGCCATAAAATATGGCAGGACTGCTATCACCCTAGATGAAATAATCTCAGCACTCAAGTCTCGAGAGCTTGAGATGAAGGTTGACAAAAAGGTCAGTTCGGAAGGAGAAAATTACATGGTGAAGGGGAAAACTCAGTCAAGGAAAAATAATAGTAAACAGGGCAGTAACAAGATGAAGGCTCAAGATAGTGCTACAAAAGAAATCCGAAAGTGCTTCCACTGTAATAAAGAAGGACACTTAAAAAGGGACTGTTATATTTGGATTAGGGAAAATAAGAAACGTGAAGCAAATGGAGAAGCTTCAAGGAAATCCAAGCAAGCAGCAAACTATGGTGATGGATATGACACAGGAGAAGTATTAATGGTGTCACAGGAAGAAGACAAAAGGAGCTGGGTTCTTGACTCAGGGTGCACATTTCACATGACATACAACAAAAATCTGCTCTCAGATTTTAAGAATATAGATGGTGGAAGTGTCGTGATGGGAAACAATCAGACTTGTCAGATTGAAGGCATTGGAAATGCTCGGTTTAGGATGTTTGATGGAGTTTCAAGGATTCTCAAGGATGTAAGATATGTTCCAGGTCTCTCAAGGAATTTAGTGTCATTGGGTGTCTTAGATGATTCAGGATACACAAATAAAATTGAGGGAGGGCAAATGATAATTGCTAAAGGGGACAAGGTTGTCATCAAAGGAATCAAGCAAGAAGGACTCTATCAAATGGTAGGAGAAATAATCACGAGTTCAAGCGTTGTTGTCTCAACAGATCAGCAGCAAAAGGCCATGAATTGGCACCAAAGGTTAGGTCACATTAGTGAGAAGGGTCTCCAAATTTTAAGTGATCAAGGGCTGCTCGGAAAAGTAAAAATCAGCAACCTGGATTTTTGTGAACATTGCATTTTAGGCAAGCAGCACAGGCTTAAATTCAGTGCCGGAGAACACACATCCAAGTCAATTTTGGAGTATGTGCATTCTGATCTCTGGGGTCCAGAGAAAACAGCAACTCATGGGGGTAATTCCTATTTCCTTTCTATTGTTGATGATTTTTCAAGAAAAGTCTGGGTTTACTTATTGAAACAAAAAAATGAGGCTTTTGAAAAATTTAAACAATGGCAAATTTTGATGGAAAACTTGACTGACAGAAAATTAAAGACATTAAGGACAGATAATGGTCTAGAATTTTGCAATGAAATGTTTAATCAACATTGTCATAGCTTAGGAATTCAAAGGCATAGAACTGTCAGAAAAACACCCCAACAAAATGGGGTGGCTGAACGCATGAATAGGACTTTATTAGATAAGTCCAGGTGTATGTTAATAGGTGCTGGTTTATCTAAACTGTTTTGGGGAGAAGCTGTGATGACAGCGGCTTACTTGGTGAATAGATGTCCCTCTAGTGCTATAGGATTTAAAACTCCAGAAGAGAAATGGACTGGAAAAACACCAGACCTTTCTCACCTAAGACCATTCGGTTGTACTGCTTATGCTCACCAAAAGGAGGGAAAACTTGACCCAAGAGGAATCAAGTGTGTGTTTTTAGGGTATCCACAGGGTGTTAAAGGATATAGACTTTGGGTTAGACAAGGATCAGGTTTTAAGACAATAAACAGCAGAGATGTTGTCTTTAATGAATCAGAATTTATGTGTTTATCTAACCAATCTTCTAGTGTTGCAAGATCTCCTTTGTCTAGTGAAGAAACAAGTACATCAATTGCCATGGAACAAGGTGATTTTCAAGCTCAAAGTTCAGAACAGGTTCAAGAAATTAAACCAGCCGAGACACAAAACAACCTACCCGAACAAATGGTAGGTGAACAACTTGAAGAACACCAGGTGGAACACCAGGAGGAACATGAAGAAGATCACCAAAAGGAACAAGAAGAACCAGAAACCTACCAAGATGCATTAAAAAGCATAGAAGCTAAGGATTGGGTGGAGGCTATGAAGGAAGAAATTGATTCACTGCACAAAAACAAAACCTGGGAGATAGTGAATAGACCAAGCAAGCTAAAGGTGATAAAGTGCAAGTGGATTTACAAACTCAAGGAAGGAAGCAATGTCCAAGATAAATTGAAGTACAAAGCCCGACTGGTAGCTAAGGGATTTTCACAAAAACAGGGAGTTGACTACAATGAAATTTTTTCACCTGTAGTCAAATATAAAACTATAAGAATTATGTTATCTTTAGTTACTCAATTTGATTTGGAATTGCAGCAAATGGATGTTAAAACAGCCTTCCTACATGGGAACTTAGAGGAGACCATTCATATGGAACAACCTCAAGGATTCGAGGTTCAGAAAAATAAAGATATGGTTTGTCTGCTTAAGAAGTCTCTTTACGGGCTTAAACAATCTCCACGGCAGTGGTATATCAGGTTTGATACTTTTATTACACAACAAGGTTTTAAAAGAAGTAATTTTGATACTTGTTTGTATTTTAGAGGCACTGATATACTAGAGTCTGAATATCTACTGATTTATGTGGATGATATGTTGTTAATTAGTAGAGAATTAATAAAGGTAAACCATATTAAGAAATTGTTGTGTTCTGAGTTTGAAATGAAGGATTTAGGTGATGCTGCCAAGATATTAGGCATGAGAATCACCAGGGACAGATCAAAGGGGATGCTGCAATTGAAGCAGCAAGGATACTTGGAGAAAGTGATTGCAAAGTTTGAGATGAAAGGAGCAAAACCAGCAAAACTACCACTTAACACTCAGACAATACATATTTTGAATGAGTCTACTGACTCACGAGAAACACAACTATACATGGAAGATATTCCTTACTCAAGTGCAGTGGGATCAGTCATGTATGCAATGATCTGCACCCGTCCAGATTTGGCATTTGCTATTAGCCTATTAAGTCGATTCATGTCAAATCCGAGTAAAGATCATTGGCATGCCATGAAGGGTCTACTTAAGTACATTGGGTTTACTTTAAATGTGGGGTTACACTATGTTAAACAAGGAAATGGTGTAACGGTTGATGGTTTTGTAGATTCTGATTATGCAGGTGACAGGGAAACAAGAAGATCAACAATAGCATTCTTCTTCCTTGTTTGTGGGAACTGCATAAGCTAGAAAAGTCAGCGTCAACCGATGGTGACTTTGTCAACAACGGAAGCTGAATATGTGGCAACAACAGAAGCTGTTAAGGAAGCATTGTGGCTTCAAGGACTCTTACACGAGTTGAAGATATTCACAGGGACAGTCACTGTTTATTCCGACAGTCAGAGTTCGATTCATCTATGCAAGAATCCGGTATTCCATGATCGTACCAAGCATGTGGACATTCGATACCATTTCATCCGTGAGAAGATATCGAGCGGATTAGTAAAGATAGAAAAAGTCAAAACTGAAGACAATCCTGCAGATTGTGGAACTAAAGTACTACCTCTAAGTAAGTTCAATCACTGTTTGAATTTGCTTGGAGTTAAGGGTAAATAAAGACAATGCAGCCGAGTAATGATGTTCCAGAATTCTTGTTGCACAATGATTGAACTGAAATCTATCAATCTGAGGTGGAGTTTGTTGAAAAGTCAGATTGGAGATTAAAATAAGGATAAGAAATAGAGGGTGTGGATGTTGCCATGTGTCTTAATCTTATGCATGGGTAGCTAAAATAATATCTCAAGTTACAGGAGGAAATGTACTAGTCAGAGAGCAGCAACAAAAGAGGGGTTTTTTCTCTCGGGTAAAGGCAGATCTGAAGTTTTCAGAAGAAGGTGAGAAGGAACAGGGGTAGAGAGGAAATTTCTACGGTTGTTCTTCTAGATCAAGAGGAGGTTCTTGATAGTTTTGGTTTTTTGTTTTCTGCTGTATTTCTGTTTAGATTGAGGTTGTTTTCTAACTAGGTTGTAAAGGATTTCGGATTTCATAGTGCAACGAGTTCTGGCTGAACTCCGGAGACGTAGATCTTTTTGGATCGAACTCCGTAATCAATTTCTTGTGTCTCATTTTCTGTTTTGTTTTGCTTTCGTTTTGATCTTGCTGGTTTTGTGACTGAGAGTAAGGGGGAAGGATTCCCAACAATTATAACGCAACAAATATTTATAGACTGTGTTTTGATTGAGGCTTTGACATGTTGAAATGAAAAATAATGAAATCAACTAAGAACTTCTGATCGTGTTTAAGTGTTACTTAAGAAGTTGATGTGTGAGAGAGAGAGAGAGAGAGTGGTGTTTGCGGTGGCATCAACACTAGTGGGTGAAGGTTGGCGTAAGCCCAATTTGTGATTTCCTTTTCTTACTTTTTGAAAAAGCATTAATTTCATTTTAATTACTCCATGCATTACGAGCTCTTTTTTCTGCTTCTCCTCTCATCATAAAAACACAAGCCACTTTTGGGATCCTTTTTTGTTATTAAAGCAAAATTTAACTAATGCCAGACTAATTACTCTTATCCTACATGATTTACTTGACTAACTAATTGCTTGCTCCTCTATAGAAAAAGTGATATTTACTCGTCTATAATAAAACTGTGTAGATTTCAAGTTAAAACAGACGATATGGTGTTAGTAGGATAGAGTTTTTACTACTGCTTATTATTAAGAACAATGTTATTGTTTCGACAAAGAGAAAAACTTGTTGAAAATGTGCTAATTACTAAAAATTTGTCAAACAAAAGGAAATACGAAAGAATATGTGAGCCAAAACTCGATAAATTGACGTGTCAAGTAACATGAAGAGTTGGAGGGAACAGTGACTAGATTAGCACACGGTGATTAAAGTGAGAAGTTTCCATAAAATGGGATACATGGTGAAGGCAGCATAGCAAGCTTGTGTCACGAAAAGTGACGTAAGTTTTCACACAGCCCACATCCAAATAAGGTATTAGATACTTTTAAGTGGAGCACCATATTTAAATGGGCATCTAATCATCTCACATTTCATTCTTCATCATCATGGGAACAATCAATTTTCCCCATAAAAACTTTGGTAGATCTTGTTGTGTTATCGAGTAAAATCCTCCTATCTCAATTGGTCGAACTTGATAATAAACTCTGATGGACCAATAAGATGTAATATATTACGTGCAAATGACGATATCATCATGATAGCCAAACATTTTATGTTCTGGGTGAAGCGGCGGAGAGTGTTGCACCCTAGATGGTGAGAATCTAGTAGACAAAAGTATCACTAACTTACGCTCTGAACCAATTAGCAGAGGACACGTAGAATTCTTAATTATATTTTCGTAAAGCATTTTGTTTTCTTGGTTGAATCTTAGGTGTATTGTAGTTTTCACTGACACACATGGAGGAAGCAAAAAATGGTGGATATGAGAGAGAATGCAGTGGAGAGAGCGAAAGAATTGTCCAACAAAGAGAATGCATGAGTTTGAAATTCTGAGGCACTTCCAAAACGTATAAAGCCTCTTGTTATAACTTTGTCTATTCTTTCCTTTATTCTTCTCAGCAGTGATCCAAGCTAATACCAAATTAAGTTATCATATTCCCAATTTTGCTTCTAGAATGCACCAAATTCAACTTCATAATTCTTTTTTTTATATATATTAAAAAAAGAAAAATGAGTTTGGAGATTGAGGCCTTCATTTTAAGCCTTAATCAGAGATCTCTTACATATGGTTTTGACAAAGTGCTTTTTAAAGAGTTTTTCAGAAAATTGTTTGAAATATCGCCTCTTGAATTTCTCATGCACTATTTAACAAAAACAAAATCACGTTCCATCACCCAATTATGTCTTGTTTTCTACAGAAAATTATAACTAACTGGTTGGTCAAACTGAATAAGCCTGGCTTTTCAAAACCCAACTTTTGATAATCTTTAAAAGCTCCATGATTACTAAAGTTTCATTATATTTAACAATTTCCAGTACTTGTGCTTTATGTTCATGCAAAGAAAGGCACGATAACACTGTTGGTTTTCGGGGTTCCTACGCATGGCGGAATTCACTATTATTCATAATAATAGTGACATGCGTTACCCTGTGACTTTAAAACTATTTTAAAATCATTAAAAACCATAAGTTGGATCGTTAGTCTAAAAGAAATTATTTTTGAGAAATATGTAATTTTTCAAAATGTAAACAATTTACATTGAGAAAAATTATTAGAATTAGGTTGTGAAGTAATAAAAGAAAATACCTTTTTGGAGCAACGCTTTTACTCAGGTACTCCCGTCTGATCTTAACAGCTTTAACTCAGGATCAGGTGTTATTCCCGAAGACTTTGATACCGTCGAGTCTTCTCTGAAGATCTTTACACTAAAATCTCCTGACGTGTGGGCGTCTCTCTTACAAGAACAATACACTCTTATATTTCTAGAGAGACGTGTTCTCAACACATGAGACGTCTCTCTTCGATCTTAGAAAACGGTTTTCTAAAACCGAATACGGAAAGGTCACACATTTTCTCTCTAGGGATTTTTTTCTCGGTCGTTCACCGTTGTTAGTGTTCTCATCTGTCAAATCACATTTGACAATTTTATAGATCTATTATTAAAATTAATTTTCAGATTTATTTTAATAAAAACTAATTTTTAAAAAATAAATCTTATCTAATCAAATCTAATTTGATTTGCAGTTGATTTATCTAATAAATCAAATTTATCTATTAATCATATAATCTAAAAACAGTTTTTAGAATATATTTATGAAAACTACTTTTCAAGATAATCTCATCTTATGAGATTCTTTAGATCTACTTTTAAATAGTAAACAAACTATAAGTCAATTGTAGATCGAATCTAATCTAATCAGATTTTCCAGATCTACTTTTATTCAAATTTCAGAAATCTGATTTGATAGTTTGTTACATAACCACTTTAAATTTGAAGATCAAATCTCATCTGATGAGATTCTTTAAATCTAATTCAAATCTCATCTGATGAGATTCTTCAAATCTAATTCAAATCCCTTAAAAATATCTCATATAATGAGATATTTTATTTTGAATTCAAAATATAAAAACTATTTATATATTTTGAATAACAATATATTCATTTGAGTGTTTATAAATGATTAATCATTATTAATCATTTATATATTTATTCTTATAACATGGAAATTAAATAGTGATATAAGATAACAGAGGGACCGATGGACCTATAGTCCTAAGCTCCAATAATATTTGTTAATTAATATAAACTCTTTATATTAAATAACACAATTATTAACTCTAAAGTAATTCCACTAAATACCTAGAGTTGCACTCTTAGAACTATAGAGTATATTTACTCAAAGTAATGTCCATTGATATAGTCATTACATATGTATTAATCCTCCATTAAGATTCGTAATAGAGCTAGGTATAAAATCCGTTAACCTCTCATATTACATCTTTATCCTTGACTACCATTAGTTCTTGATTGAATAATTAATTCATAACATTTATGAATTTGCGCGCTAATTATTCAATCCCTGAACTAACAAACAAGGGAATCTTATATTATGGATTTCATTGTATCAATGTTAGCATTCCCAGCTACTCATTTAATTTATTCCCAAAATACAAGGTTTATGTAATGTAACTCATACAAAACTATACCGAGTAAATCAAAGAATAAATTAAAATGAAATAGGAGTCTACTAAATACAATGAATTAAGATCATACACATATGACCATCATTATGATAAAATTAATTGTTCTTTATTTAACGGATATTATAAGAACAATATAATTTCATCTGGTCCAGTCCTATATAATCATATTATATAAAATACAATCACTTTATGTCACTACATATATAGTCGGGATTTGACTATACGTTCTCAACGAAGTGAACTGTATTTATGACTTTATTAATTTGAAGATCCTTTACTTCAAATATAAGTCATGGACTATTATGATTATTTCTTTTTAAATTTAATCCCACATATATCAACATATATGTAAATTTAAAATTGCACAAATAATCAAGGATTTTTCTTTGAATTTATAAAGCATATCTAATAATGCAAACATAAAAATTAATCATAAAAATTATTTGTTAATTACAGCAATAAAAATGTTCATAACATTTGCTTGTTGGGCACATTATTCCCAACAATCTCCCACTTGCCCTAAAGCAAATGAGACATGTCTCTAATCCCTAATCCTTCAAGATGTTTATCAAAACTCTTTGCAGGCAATGTCTTGGTGAAGGGATCTGCAAGATTCTCAGTGGTTGGAATCTTCAAAACGGCGACGTCTCCACGTTGCACGATCTCTCTAATCAGATGATATTTTCTTTCTATATGCTTTGATCTTTTGTGGCTTCTCGGTTCTTTAGAATTCGCCACTGCACCACTATTATCACAATAAAGTGTGAGTGGTTTATTTATATCTGGAACAACTTCCAGATCACTAAAGAACTTGCGGAGCCAAACAGCTTCTTTAGCTGCTTCTGAAGCAGCTATGTACTCGGCTTCCATAGTCGAGTCAGAAACTCCTCCTTGTTTGGTACTTCTCCAAACAATGGCTCCACCACCAAGAGTAAATACTGATCCAGATATCGACTTTCGATCATCTATATCAGATTGAAAATCAGAATCTGTATATCCTGTAGGAATCAAATCCCTACCAGAATATACAAGCATATAATTTCTCGTTCTCCTAAGATACTTGAGAATGTGTTTAACTGCTATCCAGTGATCTAATCCTGGATTAGACTGAAAACGGCTAACTATCCCTACTGCATAGCAAATGTCAGGTCTTGTGCATAACATAGCATACATCAAGCTACCAACTGCTGATGCATATGGATAGCGTCTCATATCCTCTTCCTTTTGAGGCGTGTCAGGACACTGCTTCTTAGAAAGAGTAACTCCATGACGAGAAGGTAAATTACCTTTCTTGGAGTTCTGCATTGAATATCTGACAAGCATCTTGTCAATATACAATGCCTGAGACAAGGCTAACAACTTATTCTTGCGATCTCTAAATAGACGAATCCCAAGAATATAGCTCGCTTCTCCCAAATCTTTCATTTGGAATTGCTTAGCCAACCAAGCTTTTATGTCTGATAATAATACTACATTATTCCCAATAAGTAGAATATCATCGACATAAAGAATTAGAAAAACCACTTGCTTCTCCTTGAAGAGCTTGTATACACAAGACTCATCAAGATATTGCACAAATCCATAAGATTTGATCGCATCATCAAATCTCATATTCCATGACCTGGATGCTTGCTTGAGTCCATAAATAGACCTATGCAATTTACAAACCTTTTGTTTTGCATCCTGTGCTATGAAACCCTCTGGCTGCTCCATATAGATAGTCTCCTCAAGATAGCCATTCAAAAAAGCTGTCTTGACGTCCATCTGCCAAATCTCATAATCATAATGAGCAGCTATGGAAAGCAGAATACGAATAGATTTAAGCATTGCCACTGGTGAGAAGGTTTCTTCATAGTCAATCCCTTCTTTTTGGGTATAACCCTTAGCCACCAGTCTAGCTTTGAATGTCTCTACATTCCCGTCTATTCCAAGTTTCCTCTTGTAGATCCATTTACACCCAATGGGTTTTACCCCTTCAGGTAAATCTACAAGATCCCAGACTGAGTTGGAATACATAGATTCCATTTCAAGTTTCATAGCTTCAAGCCATGCTTCTTTGTCAGAGTCTTCCATTGCACATCTATATGTCAATGGATCATCCTTCCCATCATCGGTGATAGCAACCTGTGCTTCACCATCGTGTCGATATCGAGATGGTAGTCGCACTACCCTATCGCTACGACGAAGTGTAATGATAGGTTGACTAGAAAGAGTGGTGTTTCTTGTAACTTGTGGATCAACAACTGTTGTTGTAACCGGTCTAACCTGGTCAGATTGAATCTCTTGTAAGACAATCTTACTATGAGGTTTGTAATTTGTTATATAGTCATGTTCAAGAAATGTGGCATTTGTCGATACAAATACCTTATTATCCTGAGGACTATAAAACAAACCTCCTCTCGTGCTTACCGGATATCCAACAAACATGCAAACCTCAGTTCTTGGTTCCAACTTCCCGGTCTTACCTACTAGCACATGTGCTGGACAACCCCATATGCGAAAGTGTCTCAAACTAGGTTTGTGACCACTCCACAACTCAAATGGTGTTTTAGGTATAGACTTAGATGGAACTACATTAAGTATGTAGGTTGCTGTTTGTAAAGCATATCCCCAAAACGATTTTGGAAGAGAAGAATAGCTCATCATGGATCTTACCATATTAAGCAATGTTCGATTTCTTCTTTCAGCAACACCATTCTGCTGAGGTGTGCCTGGTGCTGTTAGTTGGGATACTATCCCATTTTCTAACAGATAATCCTTGAATTCACTGTCAAGGTACTCACCACCTCGATCTGATCGAAGACACTTGATTGTCTTACCTAATTTGTTCTCAACTTCAGCTTTAAAATCTTGAAACTTTCTAAAAGTTTCAGACTTAAGCTGAATCAGGTAAGTATATCCATATCTTGAGTAATCATCTATGAATGTCAGAAAGTACTCATAGCCACCTCTGGCCCGTGTAGATATTGGGCCACATACATCTGAATGTATCAGCTCAAGTGTTTCTTGAGCCCTTTGGCCCTTTCTAATAAAGGACCTCTTGGTCATTTTACCTTCTAGACATGATTCACAGACAGGTAAAGATCCAACGGTTAGATCTTTTAAAGGACCATCCTTAACAAGTCTGTTAATTCTATCAAGATTAATATGACCAAGTCTTAGGTGCCAAAGATATGTATCATCAGTATAAGAAATCTTTTGCTTCTTGGATTTCGGCAATTCAACTTTGAACATTTCAGTATTCAACAGTGATGAACTTATGATGGGCCTTATCATATAAAGCCCATTTTCCATTGAGCCTGAACAAATATTCAAACCATTTCGAGAAATAATAACTGCATTATTATTAAAAGAAATAGCATATAATTGTTCAATTATTCGAGAAACAGAAATGAGATTTCTAGTAAACCCCGGAATAAAATAAATGTTTTCTAAAAACAAAAAATTTATTGTTCTCAAAATAAATTTTGGCTTCTCCCACTGCTGAAGCTGAAACAACCGCCCCGTTGCCAACTCTGAGGGTGAATTCTCCATCAGCTAGTCTCCTGTAGGAGTTTAGCATCTGCAAAGAACAACAAACATGATTAGTCGCACCTGAATCAATTATCCAGGGTGATAAATCACTTTCAATCAAACAAGACTCAGTAACTAGTAAATCAAATTTACCTTTTTGCTTTTTCAGCTCCTCGAGATACTGCTTGCAGTTTCTCTTCCAATGGCCATCTACCCCACAATGAAAACATTTTCCTTTGGGCTTTAAATGGTCTGAGCTTCTCTTGTTTGACTTGTTCTTTTTCTTGAGCTTCTGGGCTCCCTGTTGTTGGCCCTTTTTACCCTTGGCCTGTTTCTGGAATTTCTTTCTCTTCTTAAGAGAAGAATTGGATGAAGAAGGTTCCACAACATTTGCTTCACTCTTCTTATCCACAGAAATAGACTCAAAAATGGTCAGCTCATTCAGCAACTGAGTCAAATCATAACTCAATTTATTCATGAAATAATTGCTTTTGAACTGGAGAAATTGTGGGCTAAGGCTTTCTAAAATCATGCCCACTTGGGTTGCCTCATCAATATGAGCTCCATTAATTTCAGCTTCATGAATAGTACTGATCATCATCAGAACATGTTGACGTACGGGGACTCCTGCTTTCATCTTAGAGTTCATAACTCTCTTTATTGCTTCATGTCGGGCTTGGTCAGACGGTCTGCCAAACATGCCTTGAAGAGACTCCATTATCTCATAAGCAGTCTCACAGTTCTCGAATTTTGCACTGAGAACATCAGACATGGTTGCAAGCAAATAACAACGGGCTTTGACATTTGCTTTGATCCATGTATCATAAGCATCTTTCAGAGCCCGTTGAGCATTAGTAGCAGGAGTAGGAGGACATTCCTCCGTCAGTACGAATTTCAAGTTGTCATGCACGAGAATGAGATTCAAATTCTTTTTCCACTTTACAAAATTGTCGCCGTCAAGCTTTTCAGTCGCAAGCAAATTTATCATTAATTGAGACATGATGCTGTAATAAATAAATAAAATTATAATCAATTTTATGCTATAAAATTCAAAATGTTATGGCATGCTAGTATGATGCATGAACATGCTAATCACAAAAATATGTAAATGCTACTATAGCCTCGATAACATAATAAATCACCTTAGGGCAGAAATATTATCAATTAATAAATTTACTCAAAATATCTCATATTTTCGAAATTTATTAACTTACCGAAAATTTTGGTCAAAATATAACTAACACGTTTAGTTATATTTTCATGAGTGTAACCCACTGTTTTGGATTTATGAAACTTAACTTATAGTCGCCGCCGTAGGGTCGGACAACTATAAAATACATTTCATATATCCTATCTCTAGGAGACCAACCTTGGTATTGACCTAAGTGAACACTCTCCGTAGGGAGGATGAAAATCAAAGTCATCTCGGAGCCCCACTTAGATCTCACGGTGTTGTGCCAACAGCGGAGACCATGGGATGTTACGCCTAACTTCCCGCTCCCACTCATTATTTTGAATTAGTGATTATCGAATATCAAATATTCCTTGGTATCGATAAATTAATCATATTAATTTATCAATACTTAATTATTAATCTTATAATCATATTATAAAATTAATAATTTCAAATAATCAAATTACTTGAATTTTCTAAAAATAAAGTAAATTTTTAACAAATTAAAAAAAATTACTTTATTTTTATATTCTCACATAATTCATTAAAATGAATCAATATTAGTTTTAATCAAATTAAAACTAATTTATTTAATAAACTCTTTATTAAATCATTATGCAATTTAAATAATGTTTAAATGCATGACATGTGAGAAATTTAAAAATAAACCTAAACATGCATAATCTATATGACATGTGAATGCATGGCAATATAACAAATTATATCAACATAAAAATAAATGAAATAGTGACCGGGTTGACCTTTGGGTATTTCTAAAATTACAACCCCAAAATTAAAATAAATAAAACTAAGATTCCTAATCTTCGTCTTTTCGTAACCGCCTCATCCAAATGATCAGCTTCAAAAATTCACAAATCAAATTTGTGAATTCATATCTGATTGGGCAACATCATCAATTTTCGTCAATAGATCAAATCTTTGACGAAAACTCCATCCTTGGCCTTGAAGTCTTCGATCTTCATTGTAGGATTACAAATTTGACAGTAAAGAAAAATATGTAAATCAAATAAATCCTAACCCAAACAACCGACATAATTTCGATCACTATTTCATGCCATGCAAAACATACATCCACAATATATATTCATAAATATATATAATGCATAAAATCTAATTCTAACACATATCACAATTTACATTAAATTGTATCATCAAAAATATTTTAGACTAATAA
Organism: Begonia masoniana; assembly: GCA_022432975.1. Classification (NCBI taxonomy): domain Eukaryota; kingdom Viridiplantae; phylum Streptophyta; class Magnoliopsida; order Cucurbitales; family Begoniaceae; genus Begonia; species Begonia masoniana. The sequence goes on from CM039504.1 coordinate 3,084,183, forward strand.
AACCAATGGCTCTGATACCAATTGTTGGTTTTCGGGGTTCCTACGCATGGCGGAATTCACTATTATTCATAATAATAGTGACATGCGTTACCCTGTGACTTTAAAACTATTTTAAAATCATTAAAAACCATAAGTTGGATCGTTAGTCTAAAAGAAATTATTTTTGAGAAATATGTAATTTTTCAAAATGTAAACAATTTACATTGAGAAAAATTATTAGAATTAGGTTGTGAAGTAATAAAAGAAAATACCTTTTTGGAGCAACGCTTTTACTCAGGTACTCCCGTCTGATCTTAACAGCTTTAACTCAGGATCAGGTGTTATTCCCGAAGACTTTGATACCGTCGAGTCTTCTCTGAAGATCTTTACACTAAAATCTCCTGACGTGTGGGCGTCTCTCTTACAAGAACAATACACTCTTATATTTCTAGAGAGACGTGTTCTCAACACATGAGACGTCTCTCTTCGATCTTAGAAAACGGTTTTCTAAAACCGAATACGGAAAGGTCACACATTTTCTCTCTAGGAATTTTTTTCTCGGTCGTTCACCGTTGTTAGTGTTCTCATCTGTCAAATCACATTTGACAATTTTATAGATCTATTATTAAAATTAATTTTCAGATTTATTTTAATAAAAACTAATTTTTAAAAAATAAATCTTATCTAATCAAATCTAATTTGATTTGCAGTTGATTTATCTAATAAATCAAATTTATCTATTAATCATATAATCTAAAAACAGTTTTTAGAATATATTTATGAAAACTACTTTTCAAGATAATCTCATCTTATGAGATTCTTTAGATCTACTTTTAAATAGTAAACAAACTATAAGTCAATTGTAGATCGAATCTAATCTAATCAGATTTTCCAGATCTACTTTTATTCAAATTTCAGAAATCTGATTTGATAGTTTGTTACATAACCACTTTAAATTTGAAGATCAAATCTCATCTGATGAGATTCTTTAAATCTAATTCAAATCTCATCTGATGAGATTCTTCAAATCTAATTCAAATCCCTTAAAAATATCTCATATAATGAGATATTTTATTTTGAATTCAAAATATAAAAACTATTTATATATTTTGAATAACAATATATTCATTTGAGTGTTTATAAATGATTAATCATTATTAATCATTTATATATTTATTCTTATAACATGGAAATTAAATAGTGATATAAGATAACAGAGGGACCGATGGACCTATAGTCCTAAGCTCCAATAATATTTGTTAATTAATATAAACTCTTTATATTAAATAACACAATTATTAACTCTAAATTAATTCCACTAAATACCTAGAGTTGCACTCTTAGAACTATAGAGTATATTTACTCAAAGTAATGTCCATTGATATAGTCATTACATATGTATTAATCCTCCATTAAGATTCGTAATAGAGCTAGGTATAAAATCCGTTAACCTCTCATATTACATCTTTATCCTTGACTACCATTAGTTCTTGATTGAATAATTAATTCATAACATTTATGAATTTGCGCGCTAATTATTCAATCCCTGAACTAACAAACAAGGGAATCTTATATTATGGATTTCATTGTATCAATGTTAGCATTCCCAGCTACTCATTTAATTTATTCCCAAATACAAGGTTTATGTAATGTAACTCATACAAAACTATACCGAGTAAATCAAAGAATAAATTAAAATGAAATAGGAGTCTACTAAATACAATGAATTAAGATCATACACATATGACCATCATTATGATAAAATTAATTGTTCTTTATTTAACGGATATTATAAGAACAATATAATTTCATCTGGTCCAGTCCTATATAATCATATTATATAAAATACAATCACTTTATGTCACTACATATATAGTCGGGATTTGACTATACGTTCTCAACGAAGTGAACTGTATTTATGACTTTATTAATTTGAAGATTCTTTACTTCAAATATAAGTCATGGACTATTATGATTATTTCTTTTTAAATTTAATCCCACATATATCAACATATATGTAAATTTAAAATTGCACAAATAATCAAGGATTTTTCTTTGAATTTATAAAGCATATCTAATAATGCAAACATAAAAATTAATCATAAAAATTATTTGTTAATTACAGCAATAAAAAATGTTCATAACATTTGCTTGTTGGGCACATTATTCCCAACAAACACTGCCATACATGGGTTGCTTAAGCAAAAAAACAAAAGCCAAACAATCACTCTCTGCACTAACTTTTGTTTTTCATGGTGTTTATTTCCTTTAAAAAGACTTATTGAACCTTAATGGTCATGATTTTATTCAAAAAAGTTCTTGGTCAAAGATTCAGTTTCCTGTCATAGCTTTTGAATCCCTTTGTTTCCAATCAACAGTACACTTGATGAATTATTGTACATCTCTCTCTCTCTCTCTGATAATGCAAATAAAGCAATGCAAAAACCACAAAAGTTGGACGATGGAAAGCAACAAAAGACACACTAGAACAAATTGCAAAAGTAGAAGATGAACGGAATTGAATCTTTGTCAAATTTTATATTCTAATGAACATCACAGATCTAGGGACTGGGCTATCTTATCAGCGAAAAAAGCAAAACATACAGACAAAGCAAAAGCAGGGTCACGTTGAACGGTTGAAGGTCGTTTCAGCTACGGGAAAAGCTATCGAGACTGAGTACTCCATTTCTTGGAAAAGCTCCTTAGCATTTGATTCAAAGAAAGGCCAAACAAAAAGTACAACACAGTATGATCTTCGAGATGAGTTATTTCAACAAGTGAAAGATATATGTTTATATTAAAATTTAAGCACTTTTATATATGTTGTCCTACATCGACAGAGATAAGGTCAAAGATTCTGTATATAATATGAGGGGATTCTTTCAATCCTTGAGCTAATTTTTGGAGTGTGTTCTATCTCTCTCATTCTATCATGGTATCAAAGCCAAAAACCCTGTACGATATAAGAACCTATTAAACACGCTAGACGTAAAAGAAATAAAACTTATCACGCTAGACGTGTGAGCAGGTGTTATCCCACGTCGACAGAGAGAAAGCCAAAAATCAAGTATATAATATGATGGGTTATTCTATCAATATCGACGTGGTGAGTTTACAAGCTAAAAGTAACACCGTAATATCGCAAATTTTCATTAACTAACCATGTGTTACCGACAACTAACAAAAACCGACCAATCTTTACGCCGGCGTAGATCCAAATTTTTGGAGAGAAAATGGTTTGGCATTGTAACAGTGAAGTATTCCAACCGCAATTCACGTGTAGTTATTCATATTTCAAGATGTGATTTAACCATGTCCATAAATTGATAGTTTATGGGCTTTCACACCAACCCATTAAATGCAAAAATGAAAGTTGTTGACTAGTTTTCATGATGCAAGTCTTAAAGTTTTGTTATTTGGACATTACCACATCCATGGCTTTCTAACGAGCAATCCATCAATCACATTTCAATATAAGATTTGGTCAAAGTTAGGCTCTAGTTGATCCAAATCTAATTAGGGTATGGCAATTGTCAAACTTAACAAATACACGGCAAAGAATTTGATGATTTATTAGAGAAAAAAAGTCAAGATATGAATTTATTTTATCTAAATAACGTGTAAGTAACATATAATTTTCAAATTTAATAGATAAACTTAGAATTTTATATTTTTTATAACATTAAATTTGGATAGTAAGAAACAATTAAGTTGAATATCTTAGTTTTTAAATTAGATTTTCTCATAAAAATAATTATCTTAAATTATAATCATGCAATTTAATAATATTTATTAGCATGGTCCATTTACAAGAAGTTTGTTAAAAGTCTTGGTCGTTGTGGGCCTCCTGATATCAACAGTGCGAGTGTGGGGCCTTGTTTTCATAGCTGACTTAGTCAAACTTGTTGACAAACCTACTAATGAGCTGGAAAATCCAACGGTGGAGATTCATTACAGAGATAAAAGATTATTCCAGATAGCCAATAATAGCTGAGTCATAATCCGCGTTGATTTAAAACTAGCTGTCTGTATATTCTGGGGTCCCGCCTCTTCTTCCCTGAAAACCAGAGCTCTGAACGAATCTCTTCTCTCTCTGTAAGATTCTCTGCTTCGCGTCCTCTGTGGTTCTCTTCCCTCGGTTCTAGCTGTTTTATAGATCGCTACGATCACATACTCTCGGAATTGGTTAAAGAACTGTCCAGTCCAGGTTTGTAAATGTAGTTAGGAAACTTTTCATTAGATTGATGATTTTTAAATGTTCTTTTTATTTTCTTTATGGTCTTTAATTTGAGAATAGTGAATCGAGAAGGATAAGGTTTTGTTGTTTGATTCTGAATAACGCGGGAAATTGGCTTTCATTTCTAAATTCATTTCCGTATAATTTAGATATGACGAAGACAGCAATTATTTTCCTGGTTTGTTGTTTTCGAATTGTGCAGAGGAAGGAGTTGCGATAATCATCTAAACCAGTTCTTTACCGTTACGAACGGAAATGCTCTCCGTTTCGGATTTTAAATTTGACAAGTGAACTCTATCTTTGTTTCTTTATAGGATTTTGTTCAAAAATGAAGCGATTGATTAGGAATAAAAGATGGCGAAGTTTTCTTCTTTCTGTTATATGCTTGTTTTTGTTTAGAATATTTCTTTGAAGAATACTCTAGTCATAAATTAATTAGAAATGAATAATTTACTTTAGTGAAATGCAAGTTAACTTAAGGTCCTTTTGAACTGAAATCCACCAATGGAACTAATGACATTTATTTTCTTTCTGAAGATATCTTTGGATTTGGTAATATTACGATGCAGATACAAATATTGAAAATGTACAGTTTTTGGAATTGTGCAGTCTAGAACATTTGGAAAGAAAATTGCTATTAGGCTAGGCCACGTTTTATTGGCTAAAACTAATGTTTGAAGGAAATGTAGATTTTACATCATACTCAGCAAAGGAAGAACAATAGCCAACCTGAGCCTTATCCCAAAGCCTGGCTCAAAACCTTTAAAAAGTGCATAATAGCCTAATTCTTCTCAAAACTAAATGCCCCATGTTCTTTCTGAAATATGGCCTTGTGAAATTTTTGGCCTAGTCCGTAAATTAAAATTTCAACGCACAAGACTCAATTTTCAGGATGAATAAACAATTTGACGTGCAGTTTTTTTTTTTTTTTTGGCTGGCATGCACTGTGTAGATGACTATCATGTCATTTGGTGTTTAACAAAATTAAGTGTTCATAGTATTACCATTAGGCTTTAACTTCGGACACAATGGGTTCTCTAGGTGGGATTTAACTTACCTTGGGTAGGCGCGTATGCCTAAGCGTGCTTCTAGCAGCACTAGTTTCTCGATCAACAACACTAGCCTCTGTAACCTAGAAAAACAACAGGAGAGAATACCTTGATGAAAAAATATTTATCTGATATTTGGCTATGAAACTACTTTTATCAAGTGCTAGAGCTAGCTTTGCCTTGCAAATGATATTGTGGAATCAATATCATCACGAATAGTTCAGCTTATTCTGTTGCTTTTTTTTTTTTAATTTCTTTCACTTCCTGGTTTTGTGCAAAAGTATTTGAGTAGTTTTTAAATTCATTTGGTGTTCCCTCCTTCTCTGTAGTGTTTTTCTCTCGGATGTTAACAAGTGATCATTATTAACCTCCGATTTCAATTTCAAGAATCTTTGATACACTTAGAATATTCTGACCAGTCCACGGTTATTCAGTGTCTTTGCTATGGTTACAATGGAGAATTCTGTGAACACAAAAGACGAAAGCATACCTGGTGAAGCTATGAAAATTTTGGAGTCATTGGCTTCTAAATGGGGAGATGTACTCAATTTAAATGCTTTGCAAGTGATCCCCATTAAGGGTGCAATGACCAATGAGGTTTTCCAGATAAAGTGGCCTACAAAGATAGAGGAAATTTCTCGAAAGGTTCTAGTTAGGATATATGGTGAAGGTGTGGAACTGTTCTTTGACCGAGATAATGAGATTCGAACATTTGAGTTGATGTCAATGCATGGACAGGGACCTTGTCTGCTGGGGCGATTTTCAAATGGGAGAATTGAAGAGTTCATTAATGCCCGGGTATACTGATTTCTTTCTTTCGTCCTTTTTTGTAATGTTCTTAATTGCTAAATTCCTGGAAATGATTTTACTTCTGGTGACTGGAAGGATCATCTCATTTTTCCTTGATCCATATTACAATTCCTCTAATTTTTATTTACTTGGACGCCAGATCTGTAAGAATTACTGTGTTAAGATTTGTAATACTCTAGCAAATGTTCTCTTGTTGAAGTAAATATATCCATTATTTTCATTTTTCAGACACTATCAGCATCTGATCTCTTTGATCCAGAAATATCTGCTCTTATAGCAGCTAAAATGAAGGAGTTCCATGCTCTTGATATGCATGGCCCAAAGGAAGTGGGCTTGTGGGATAGATTGAGGTATGATTTTACTTTTAGTTGTTTTTCTTCTTCTATCTATCACCCTTTCTTTCGATGTACAGCTTTACCTGCATTTAACTTTTTCTGAATACTTCAGAAATTGGCTCTCTGCAGCCAAGAGATTGTCTTCTCCAGAAGAAGCAGTATCCTTCCGCCTGGATTCTATTGAAGGAGAAATTTCTATGTTAGAAAAAGAGCTTTCAGTGGCTCATCAACGTCTTGGTTTTTGCCATAATGATTTGCAATATGGTAACATAATGATCGATGAAGACACAAAATTAATAACATTGATTGTAAGTTTCTTTTTATTCAGCGGGTTATCGAAGTTCTTACTTTCATTAGAATAATTTATTTATAGCATTTTAGTTATTGAAAAGAAGAGACTCGACCTTTAAAATATCATGAGTCTCAAGACTGCTGATTTGGCTAATATTTATCAGGATTATGAGTATGCAAGTTACAATCCTATAGCATTCGACATAGCCAACCATTTTTGTGAAATGGCTGCCGATTATCATTCAGAAACTCCTCACGTGTTGGACTACTCTAAGTACCCTGGTATGTGATGGATTGCTTCACTTTTTTTCTTTTTATATGATTGTCTGCTAGCTGGACGGCCAATCTTTCACCTTTTGTGTGTCACAGGATTGGAAGAGCGAAATAAATTTCTCCATGTTTATTTTAGCGCTTCAGGTATTAATATTTTCAGTTTGTTGTTTGGACACCTTCACCGTCCCATTTTCTTTGAGAAGAAAGTTGATCAAATGTTATAAGTATCGATAGTTATGCTCGATAACATTCACTATTGTTGTTGAAATTTTAACCAAACTATTTGACTCGTATCAGGTGATGAACCTAGCGATATTGAAGTGGAGCAACTAATCCAAGATGTTGAGAAGTACTCACTTGCAAGCCATCTTTTTTGGGGCTTATGGGGAATAATTTCGGTACTTTCTCCATTTTTCTCACGTCAATTGCAGACCTTAAAATTTTCTAACCTTTTCAAGAATAAATTATACCCAAGACTAGAAAAAGTTCATTTCAGACAAAATGACTGAAACAGTGGGACTACAAATAATGATCTGATATGTCCGGCACATCAATTTCAAGTCTTTTCAAAGTTTACATTAGATTATAGATTGGACTGTCTCTAATTTTTTTTTGAGATTTACCAAATATATATATTGAATATTATCCTTTTATAATCGAGCTAAGATTAGGATCTTCTTTTGCTCACCTTCGGATCAGATCAAATGGCATCACATGGTGGATACCATTTTAGAAATAACACATGTCAAATCATTTCTTAATTACTGCTTACCCTTTCTCCTTCTTGGTGTTCCCTCTATGCCACTCTCAATGCCAATCCCTTAAAATAGGGTTACATTTTTAAGGAATTAGATATCACTTTATCTTCTTATTTTTTTCCATCCTCAGCTAGTGCATCTATATTCACTATTTAACCCTCATTTTACTTTTATGAATAGATAAATTTGCATCCATCACATTCATCATTTTTTTTCAGGAGCATGTTAATGACATCGACTTCGACTACATTGAATACGCGAGACAGAGGTTTGAACAATACTGGTTAAGGAAGCCGACACTATTGAGTTCTGCTAAACTGTCTCCTGAGTGTATGACTAACGGTAAATTTCGTATCCAGCTTGTGAATTAGAAGTTTCACTTCTGAGGTAAGCAAAATAGTTAATAATACTTCAAAGTGGACTTCAAGATTTTCATAGGCAAAAAAGTCGCGTTTGTTACCTGATATAATTTTTTAGAAAACTATGAAGATGGTGACGAACTGAATTTGAGAAGGGATCCGTTCTTGAATTTGATCAGTTCTTGAAGTTGAATAATATTTGGTTAGGCAACCGGTAAGAAGATTATAACAAACTGAATATAAGAGGGCTAAATTCTTGAATTTGATTATTAGGATGAACATGAGAAGTTTTCTAAACTCACTTTCATTTTAATGAGAATACTTAGATGACTACATCTAGGAAAGCGACTAGTTCAATTGTGCTTGGAGAGACGGGAGAATTTGTCTTACTCATTCGAACACGCTTGCTTCTTTTTTTGCAGACGGAGAAGAGAAAAATCCACCAGCAGGCAAGTTTCCATGTTCAAAAAATTGAAGCGATATCTTAGCTCAGTAATAAGAAAGAGCTAATCGCTAAGAGTTTGGCTTCCCCTTCCGGAAGATCCAATGGCGACAAGAAAAGCAGCAAACATTTGAAACATCAGTGAAAAATATATACTTGTGGTGGGTCAAAACGACAAAGACAGTACTCATTCTTCAAAATCGTGCTTTACCCCGGAGTATTAAATATTATTTATTCTTACTACATGTCAAACTACACGTCAGTTTGAGGTTTACATATTCAAATAATTTTGTTGTCTAAAATTCTGAAGATTATAAAAGATAGTTCATCTAATCTCTTCTTTATTATCTCTTGGACTACTCCAAATTTTGTGTACAAAAAAAAAAAAAAAAAAAAAACTGCACATAAAAAATAAAGGAAATAGTTGATTAAAGTAGTTTCATACAAAAGAATCCGTATCACGTACAGCTTTCGTAAAATAAAACCAAAAATAAGTGAAATTTTTGTAGCACTCTTTCATCTGTGCATGACTAAGAAACCACCATTTTATTCACCTTCTTGGTGTAATGAAAATTTCAAATCTTACTTGTTAAAAGAGCTAAATAATAGTGCATTAATGAATAGTGACTGAAAATATATAATATAAATCCTAAAACTTAGTATTTTTCACAATTTCTGATTTGTAACTTCTCATTTTGCAAATAGAATTATATCCACTAGCTTTCTGGACTTTAAAAAATTACCTGATAATACTTTTGATTTCTGAAAATTGTTATTTCAACAATGTCCCCACTCCGCATCAATTATCTTCCCGATGTAACATGAAATCGGTTTCTGCTATGAGATTCTCCAATGAATACGCAGTCAGCATAAATTTGAACCTGACCTCATGACCAAGCTTCAACATGGTATTTACCAGCCTTGTCAAGCGCTCTAAGCCATCTCACAGCGGATTCTCTTGAAAGTCCACTTTCTTTTGAGATAATTTCCTCAAAAGCTGACAATACATCAGAAGGCATTTTGGTCGACGAACCCGCAACATAAACAGAAGCTCCCTGGTTAAGCAATCCCCAGATTTTCTGAGAGTGATCCAGCATCTTATGTTGCACGTAAACCTTCTCTGGCTGGTCTCTCGAGAAGGCAACATAAAATCCTCCACCTTTTGTTTCAGAAAGAACTCCTGACTCTTGTGCATGAGATAACCAAAAATCTCTATATAAAAAATCATTATCCTCATTACGACAACCGAAAAAGAACACGACAGGAACAGCTAGATGAGTTGCACTTTGTATCGCCCTTTCCTCCACAAACCCACGGAATGGTGCACATCCAGTTCCAGGTCCAATGAGAATTAACGGAAGGGATGGAGATGGAGAAGGTAGGCAACCTTTATGGAACCATGCTGGAACATAAATACCTGTTTACCACAAAAAAAAAAATAATAATAAAAAATTCAAATTCGAGTGAGAGAAACTAGTTTCTTTCCTACAATATTAGTTTTACAAATTCATACTTTGCGTAGGATCAAGCCCAGCAAGCCACAGTGAGCAGAGACCGGCTCTCTTCCTTTTGAACGGTGTTGTCCACGTTACTACGTTCACAGTCAAGTGAACCTCATTGGGGTGAGCTGAAAAGGAGGAAGATATGGAGAAAGCCCTTGTTTTCAACGGAGGGACTAACTGCACTAGCCACTCTAATGGCAGTTGGACAGAAGGGAAATCTTCCAATATCTGCACAAATATATATATATATATATATATATATATATATTTATATAAAGATATTAGCCCTGGACTTTGGATAGTCACTCCTCGGACATAGAAATTAAACATGGTATGCGGTTACAGTCACTCATTAGAGATACAAGATGGGTGCTAAGAACTTGTGGGCACCAAATGTATTTATAAGATCAATTCGGCAAATACTTGAGCGAAGAAACTTATAAATTCTCAAAAGTAGTATTGCTCAGGCATTTCATCTAGACAGTATTAGGGGGTTAAAAAGGTTTAATAGATGTCTTTGTAACTGTTAAACAGTTCCAAAACAGTGCTTTTTTCTTTTTTGTCAAATTATATATTTTTGGAGAATTTAGAGCCCTCTTTTTCAACTCAGCATATATAAATAGAACTTTTAAAAATATACAGATCTTTTCAGATCTGTTTTTATAGAGTGGGCGGCTGCCTCTTGTTTAGCATAATAGCCTTTACGTACTAATTCCATAACCTTTTTAACTTTATCAAAGTCCTTTGCTTGCATAAAACAAAAATAAACCAGTACAATCACCATAATAGTCAAATGTAATTTAATATAATTTCTTGCCTTCAAAAAATATAGTTAAAGAATTATTCTATAGTTTTGACAGTACCTCTAAGACAGTTCTTCGTTCATTCTGATTGTATTGATACAGATCCTCTCTTCCTTCAGGTGAAGAAAAATATTCGAGCCTTTCTTTTTCATGTTCAGCGTTTGCAAAAAAACTCATAACCTGGGGAGAAGATAGAAATGAACCGTGGATGCATAAAAGTAATGTCTTTGAACTGTTCCAGCAAAGATAATGTAACAACAAACAAAATGACAAGAAGTCCACTTGTCAGCAACATCAGCTACCTAGAATTCAACTAGAATAGATCAAATGAGTAAGAAAATATTGCATTCTTGCCTCAAAAAAGTACCGGCGAGGTGAAGCCGATGCGACATCCATAGTCAATTCTACAAATGTTTTCAATTTAACAGGAACTTTCATCGACTTCTCAGTTGAGTCGAGAATATTTCCCCTTGTATCTCTTGGATGAACCTAAAAGTAATATGACCACGAATGAATCACTCCGTGTACAAAAGAATGCAAAGTAAAAAGCAGTATCTATGAATTTTTCTTCTAAATTTCAATATATATGAAACGAAAACAATAACGGTGGAGTACATCCATTCTCTTGAAGAAGGAAGGCTATCACTCTACACTTGCTTTTCACGGGTTTCTTAGAGTTGATCAAAAGCATGATCTATGTTTCATTCACAAGGGAATTTACTGACCGTGATAAATGATTCAGGGTCCAAGTTGCAGCGCTTGATGAAAGCATCTACTGCAGTAGGTGTCTGATGTGGGAGAATTTCAATAACATCACCAACTTCGTATTCATCTGCCTAAAAATATGGAAAAATATAGTTGTTTACTTAAAATAACAAAAATGACATTACAGTTTAACATCAAGGAACAAACATTAACTTACAGAATTGACAATGTCAAATTCAAAGTGACGTACATCTTTTCCAGATCCTGCTCTAGTCAAAGGCTGGTTTTTAATCTAAAAAATAATTCAAATGAATTGGGTATTAAAAAAAATATATTAAAATGCAAGTAGTGGAAGAGGGAGAAAGCTAAAGTGGGAAGGGAGAGCGATATTGTCAGAAAAGTACCACGCCTATCATGTGGAACTATACTTCACTAAGAAACTAGACTTGTTGACGATAAAAGTGCCATCTTTGAGTCATTCCTCCAAATGTACTCAAAATATTCTCAGCCATGAACAAGTGAATTTCATCATGAATGTCGTACATTTTTCACTTAATGTTTTAAGAATTATGGTTTTCCCCTCTTCTAGTAATTTTACATTGATGATGGAAATGAAGTTTTCCTTGAGCTTCTTCTTTGTTTGTTATTATTGTACTTCTCTTTATCATTTTCCAAATTTGCCTTCAGTGTTACTATGGTGGATATTTGACTTCGTCGAGAAGAAAAAACTAAAACTGTAAATATCAATACTATGCGTAATTTAAAGAAGTAATAACGCCATACCATTTTAAGAAAGCAATCTGGCTTGTTTCTGCCTACAGAAAACTTTCCAGGAGACATTGAACGAGCCTTCTCAATTTGCATTTCAAGAAAGTTTAATTCTATGAGAGACATACAAATATACATTTGTCAGCTAAAAGTAAATTATCTGGAGACAAGCAATGCAATAATCAATTCCACTATTTGGTCCAACACACAAGTTAGACTAATTAAGTGCATATTTAGTAATTTTAAAACAAAATACCAAAAGAGAAAATTTTGTTACATTTAACAGAAAATGAATACAAGGCATTAATAGGAAAGAAAAGAGATTACATAATCTAAACTCAATTGACTGATATCCACCAAGCTTAAATTTATTCTAACACGATACCTTTTTCATAAGAATTCAACATTAAACAAGAAGTCTAATTATAATATGTATATGTGTACATTCAACAGCAATAAACTAAGGCAAATTCTGTTGATATACGACTGAAAGAGAAAAACCATTCACAATCACCAAAAGAGGAAAGTGACTGAGCAATGAATACAAAGTAAAAAAAAAATGCAGATGTAGGTTTTATCATATTAGAGTCAAGAAATAGAGAACAATTGCCAAGGGAAAACTAATGTCTAAGAAATTGACACCAATTCAAGAAGACATCTCTCAAGTGCTCAGAAAATTTGATAAATTATGAGATGACAGACACAGATCGAGAACATCAACAAAATAAATATAAAAAGTTCAGACAAGGGCCATGAAAATCTAAACAACTATATTACCTGAGTCTGAATATAGATTCGCACTGTCAGGATCATGGTATGTGATCTGAAAAGTAGGCTGATCAAGCAAATTTCTATTAGTAATAACCAAATTTGGACCGTTTGGGAAGAAATTTGGATTATTATGATCCAATGCGCTCCATAGAGATGACATCCAAATATCCAGAGCCCCCTCATACCTATAAAAAGTAATTAATCAGTTGTCTGTAGGCCAGCTTCTTTCATCTTATTGTATACAATACTAGGATGACCTTTCGAAGGGTTCTCATATTCAACTACACTGTTAATAATTTGGAATTTTGGAAGGAAAAAAAAAGGCCTATACAGACTAATAACTTCAAAAAATTATTATGTTAACAATATAAAACCCAATTCAAATTGCAACAAGGGCCCTCAAAAGAAGTAGATAAAATTAAATGTTTTACACTACTAATAAAAAATGCTTTACCTTACTTTGACCTTAAATTATATTCAGTTTGACAATCAGAATACTTTTTTGACATTCGACAAGATAAGGTGTTGATACAAAATGACCCATGACGTGAAGAGATTACTTAACCTTTAAAGTGCCTCAAAATCAATTGCCAAAAGATCAAAGATTGGTGGATTTAAAATGACTGGAATGAGGTTTGACTACAAAGTAATGATTGAACAAATGCAATAACATAGATAATTTCAATCATGAGCATAATGGCCACCGTAATATTGAAAAAACTGAAGAATAAACACATCTATTTGTGAGTTTAAGATGACTTTTCCTCTGAAATTACAAGATGTCTATACCCTGAACGGTGCTGATCATCCCCCAAGCCTCTTTCAACAACAGGAGTTGCCCCAAGATCGAACAGTCTTTTGTCAAGCTTCTTTGCAACAAACTGCAATCATTATAGCAAACTAATGATTAAGAACATCCTGTGAAACAAATTGAAGAAGGGTTTAAAAGAAAAAAAAAAAACAGCACAAATTATGAACAATTAGCAAAAGAAAAAATCATTACGTTATATTTTTGATAACCAGAATCACCTAAACCAAACACCGCATAGTTTACTCCTCTGAGCCAATGCTGACTCAAATGTCTTTGCAATAAAAATCTCCAAAAGGCCTAAAACACCAAAATAATCCACAGTTAATCTGTTTAAAGTGAAGTATGAATAACAGACACGATCAAGAAAAACTATGACTAACCTTCAAGGAATCTGGTGCATCACCCTGGCCTGTAGTAGAAACAACAAAAATTACAGTGTCTTCATGACATAGTGACCTCTGAGACAAAAGAGAAGGTAGCGTATCGATAAAGAATGCATTCTTCATTTGAAAGAAAAATACTGCATTCATTATAATATACAGATAAATGACTACTCGATGCCAGAACTAATTTGCAAGATTCAAGTAAACGAAAATTGTGAAGTGAAAAATTATAGTCTCAAATTCCTCAAAGGTTAGCACACCTACCATTTTTATCCTTTTTTTTTTTTAAGAAATGTTGTGCGTCTGACAAAGGAAAAACTAAGTTTTGAAAAGGTAGGTGAATATTTGATACTCGCTAACATCCACAATTATTTCTTCTATTCTTGCCATTTATATAACAAGAATGCCACTATCCCTTCATCTATATGTTTCTATTCTACATGGAACTTGGATTTCCAAGTTTCCTCTTAGCTCATTGAGTCCTCAAGTATTTTATCTATTATTTCGATGTATCGATTAACTTCTGATATTTTCTATTCTCATTTCAGACTCTTCCTCCAAATTAGATAGCTCCTATCTCTTCTTCCAAATCATACGTGTGTGTGTGTGTTGAATTTGGACCGTATTTCGGAAATTAACCGAAATTACTATAAACCGTAAAGTTTCTCCGAGCACAGACGTAAAGGAAAACAGATAAAAAAAAAATACTGACGGGATCATATTCATCAGTGGAAAGAAGCAGAACGGGGCAGCCTCTGCGTTGAGCTTCACGAGCAACCCTCTCGGCTGCATCTAAAGCGTTGCCTGTTTGAGTTGAATAGAGGATCAATAACTTTGGCGGGTCCTCCATTTATCGCTAAAGGAGGAACCCGGCGGTGGAATTGTCACTGCAATGACCAAATAGTTGAAGAGAAAAGAATGAGAGAGAGAGAGAGAGAGAGAGAGAGAGAGAGAGAGAGAGAATCTGGTAAGAACTAAGCCCGACCCGGACTCCTCTCTTTTATAATATACTGAAAATTAAAATTGCATGATTCATTTTTTTCCCATAAAAAAAAAAAAAAAACAAAGTTATTTAGTGTAAATACCAAATAAAAATAACTTCAGCTGTTAGGATCTGCACCATAGTCAAGTAGAAGAAGAACACAGTTTTCCATTCTTTTAGATGCTGCAAAGTGCTAGTTTTCCAACATAAAAAATTACCTTTTTTCCCCAAAAAACATAAAAACAGATTCTGAAAATTAGAAAATGACTGAGTTTGGTGAAAGAAATGGCGTCTGGTTTGGTTAAAATAGCGTTGGAACCTATTAGAATGGGGGCTGGAGTTTTACCAGGAAACGACGGAGAAGCTGGGTTCGATGATGATAATTTCATATTCAACTTTTCTCCTTCCCTTTCAAAATCACGAACGTGGTGAATAAAGAGTGGATTAACCATCACCAAACGTAAAACAGAGGCGCCACATTCATATTTGCTTGTAAATAAAATAAAAATTTTAATCAGGAGCAATTTTCGTACCAAATGAAATAACGAGGATGACTCAGTGTTAGTATAAAATGTTTTAATTTCGTATTTATTTTTAATATTGATTAAATATTCAATGTTTCAAATTCTGTTTAAAACATACGTGCATTTAAAATTTCAATTATTATTTTCAAAAAAATTCAACATTCTAAAAATTAAATATGAAAATCACTCTCATTAAACTTTCTACTCTAATAATTCTTAAAAACACAGATTTATTTTTTAGAAATTTTGAAATTTTTTTAAAATAATTTCAAACAATGTTGGATTTATAAATAATGTAACATGCACTGAATACCAATGGTTTGACTATCAACTTTTTCGCTTAAAGATTAGAGCCATCATACTCCATACAATAACACGAGAAAAATACAATACTCAAGACTTTCATTTAAGCTTCAAGTGAACAAATAAAAATAAAATCTCAAATCAAAAGAAGCTTCGAACTCTCATGCGACTGCACAAATTGTTACTCTGTTATAGAAATACAATATGGTGAATCAAATGTCATCTGGAAAGTTGAAATAATTCATGGCCATACAATGATTGGCATATTGAACTGTCAATGCAGCTGAACTATGGAGTTTAACTTCAAGATAATCAGATCTCTCTGTTCTCGCCAAAGGAAAAGCCGCAATTTTTTCTTAATAAGAAACAATCTATATTGAGAATAGGACACGAGAGAATGAACTTAATGAACCTTTATTAATAAGGTAATACTTGACTCTATCCAAAACACTACTGCACAAAGATAATAATATGTTACATTTAGACAGACCTTTTATTTTCTAGACACTATTTGAAACAAGAGACTTTATTCTAAATATAATAATACAGAAATCAATACCTATCATTTGCCTCTTCAAGTTTACCAAGGAATTTGATGCTTCAATCAATCATCCAATATCTGCAACAACGAGATCTTTTACTGTCAGCCCATGCAACAAATTTTTATTCATAAATAAATAAAAGCTATTCTCCCCCAACAACTAGATCTTTTCAATCTGCTCCACGTAAAAGTTAAAACTTAACAATATCAAAAGAAAAAAAAAATTGGAGTGTTTACAGTCCTTAAAATCATGCACCAATCTCTTCTACATATCAACAATTCAATAGTTCCATAAAATATCAATGATAGTGATAAATTATCAGAAATCTGGTCAGCGTGTTTGAACAAATAAGATTATTGCCGCTGCACATATTTACACAAGAACAGTTGTCTTACCAAAGCTGTTTTACCAGTAAATAGATGATGTCGGAGGAGCCCTGTTGGTCTTTCAACCTTGCCCAGCAAGATGAGCCAAAACTAATGACTGAAGCTGCAACAGAGTAGATGATTCACATTCTCTCCTTGCGTTCTGCAGAAGACCAAAGCTGGATTAAAGGATTAGATGATCGACATTTTTCCTTTTCATCTGCAAAGTATGTAGCCAGGTGGTACAGGTGCAAAGAGCAGCAATAGTAGACCAAATGCATCAAACACGAATCAATAACTGAAATAAAGCTTTTAATCGTCCAAGGTGCATTTATTTGCCTCATAAGAGCTGTTTGAGAAGCAAATCTATGCCTGTTGACTCATTTCTGCATCAATTGGAGCCTTTAGAATGTTTATGGTCTGTAAAAAAGAACGGTTTTCCTGTGCAACAGGAAGGAGCTTTCCCAAGTGTAAACTCTTTATGACCCAATTAGCAGGCTGTAGCAAGCAAAAAAAAACGATCATTTCTAACTTACTCATTAAAACTGTTTATTTTTATTCACTATCCAACTATTAAAAAGTTTGGATGAGTACTCACCAACAATGATATTCCCTGTTCTAAGGCACATTGCTTCAAGTGTCGGGATACCCTACCTGTGTCCTGAGCAACAATGAATCCTACTGATAACTTCCCATTGTTAATGCACTTGACTAACTGTTGAAGGTTTTTAAACACCTGCCCACCCCCATGCTATGCAAACCAAAAACATTAAGAGTTTACAATGCCAGTAAGTGAACAATCGGTTAACAAAGAACGGCAGATTAATAATAAGAATATTTAAATGTCAAGAATGAGATATTCAGTGTAGACCGACACTGTGTGTGACGATCATAGGCTATCCCGGGCCAGGGGGCTACCAGAGCTATGCACCCGCTGGGCTTTCCCATGCGCCGTATGGCCTACCAGAGACCGCTGACCCGTCGGCCCACATAGCTCAAGTAGTACCAGCTCACATATCTCTTGGTACTTAAGCCTGGAAGTCCAGGGTTTAAGTGAGACACGTTGGTCTCTGGTGGGCCGACGGGTCGACGGTCTCTGATAGGCCGTATGGCACATGGAAAAGCCCAGCGGGTGAATGGCTCTGGTAGCCCCCCGGTCTGGGATAGCCCATGGTCGTCACACTGTGGAGTTGATATAAGTATCTGGCTAACTTTCCTTAAAAAAGAAGAATGCAATCTTGGCATTTTGTGCTGTGTATTGTTTATACACAACCAAAATCCACGATGTTTCAGATAGCTTGTGTGGATAAAATGAATCTGTCTTCCTAAAGAAACTAAATAAGAAAAAAAGAGAAGAGAAGAATAAAAAAACTTTTATCCCTCATCTTTTAGTTCTTTATTTCTAATTCCATGAACCAAAAAAACTGTAAAACCCGAGAATTTTGATAATATAATTTTATGGATAAATTTTTTGCATTTGTTAATTGTTGACGTGTCAAGAGTTTGATCTATTTTTTGTCGTTTTGTGCCAGGTACAATTTTAGTCAATCGGTCAAATTTTGAAAAAAAAATTGAACATCGCGAGGTGGGAATTAATCGTGCAATGTACCACACGACATGTCAAATTTTGGACAAGTGTCCAAATCGGGTTTCGTCGCGGTTTAATATATGGTATAGTTGGAGAGAGAGAGAGAGAGAGTGCCCGCGGCCAATCGAAGTCCATTCGGCAAGTTTGAGGTGTCAAAACGCTCATCTCGTTGAGAGCTACAACGTTTGTGAATGAAGTTTTAAGGTTAGTCGGTATTTTGATATGTTTTTGTCGGGAAAACATTTAGGGTTCGATGGGCATTTTCTTAGCCAAAGAACTCTGTTTGTCTGGAATTTTTGGTACGAATGTACTCGTTGGGTTGTTCTGAACGTGTTGAGAGGAAAATTTGGGGAAAAGGGTGGTTGGAGGCGGCGAGGTGCCACCGACAGATCGCGGCCGAGGTAGCCCAGCCCAGCCCAGCGGCTCGACCCGAAACCGGCCTAAGACCCGCTTTTCGCTTGTTTTTCTAATTTTTCCCGTTTTCTTCTTCTTTTCTTCCGGTTTCTAACGTGGATCTCCCCCATTGTTTTCTCATACGATTTCGCTGATTTAGAGTTGATCCTTGAGGTTGCAGCTCCCATAAGGAAGAGGAGAAATCGTTGTAGAGGTAAGGGATTTATGCTTTTTGCATTAGCATTGCACGGTTTTCTTAAAAACCGTATTTTGATGGATTGTCACTTATAAAATTGTGACGGGGCCTATTTGCAAGTACGTCGATTTTTATGCGTATATGTATGTAGGTTTTCGTGCACGTTTAATTCAGCATATATACTAATGATTTTGATGTGGACATTGAGAGGATGAATCATCTTAAATCTTTGGCCTGTTTGGCGCCAAAACCTCAAGAGACTATCCTAGTACCCCTTCTACTACGTGAATGTAGTTTTGTTTGAACGGATTACACTAGTAATAGAACGATGATGACGCGTCCCTTAGGGGCTCAATAACCCCTTAACCTGATCAGGGTCGATAATCGTGTTAGTGTGTGTCGTTGGCTTCAGTCATCGACCGCACGAGTGATGGGCTGAATCTCTGGATCGCAATCTCGCTTACCTTCTAACTCGCGAGACGTTGTTGGTCCTCGGATCACTATCTTTCTTTGAAGTGTGTCGTAGCGGTCCTTGTGTGACACTCATTTTTCACTGAGATGTTTTCTACGGAAAACTATGAGGGTATTTTGATTGTATGTACGTGACATGTTTTGTAAATAACTCACAGAAGGCTCATGGAGCCGGGTTTTTAAATAAAAGAATATAAATGTGTTTTCAATTATTCTTTTATTTAATCTATACATAGCTTTGAAAGGTAAATCAAAAAAATAAAAACTTAATTTTAACTAGAATGCATTAGGTATAACTTTCTTACTGAGATAGTCACTCATTCCAAAGAACCTCACCTCCAAACAAATCCAAGTAAAGAGAAGAATGGCTAGGACTCGATCCAGTAGAATGCAGAAGGACATTATTTTCTTTTCCTTTATTTCTTCAAATGTATTTTTTTTGGTAAGACTCTAGTAATAGACTTCATTTAGATTTGGGTTTGTAACTTAACTTCTGAATTAGATTTGTTTAATTTTCATACACTATAGGATATGGATTAAGTTTTAATATTATTAGCTATTTGCTTGAGATTATCTATCTTGTGAGCTTGACTTGTTTTAAATTAAATGGGCTTCCGCTGTCAATCTGTTGTCTTGGGCCGGGTAGCTGAATTTTTTTTCAAGAGATTCGGTCATCTGACTTGGCATTTTTGCACCGGTCCCTTATCGGGTCGTGACAGAAATAATTACAATTTCTTAAAAGTTTACATGAACTTATTCAAGATGACTTACTTGTTTTAGTAATTTTGATAAGGCTTCATAATGAATAATGATAGTAAATGTCTCAAAAATATATTTTCCTTATTTATGTTGGCATGGTATCTAATTAAACATCCAGTTGAAGTTTTTGTAAATATATATCAAATGGGAACACCATATCCAGTAATTCTTACCTTGAATATCTTCGCCAATTTGGTGTAGAAACTGTGTTTTCCATCAAGCATAATCCCCACTCTCTCAAAAATGTATCTTCTCTTACCGTGACTTTGTCTCTTTCTGCTTTTACTCCAGTCAGCTTGATTTGGTATAATCATATATCTTACAAATAAAAAAAAGAAGGTCAATCACAAATGTATTAAACAAACGTATCAGCTTAATTGCATTAGCAAGCTAAGGCCATAGCATTCATAGATAACCCTGCCCATTACTTTCAACGATTTTTTAAACTGTCTTCCCGACATATTTCCAGCAACTTCTTTACATTCTTACAATTTTTTAATTGTTGGGAAAACGATAATTTCATGGAAATCCATTTAAATAGCCTAGATCCCAAAGCACTATGTACCATGAATTATCCTATGAAAGAAAACATAAATATTAGATCCAGTGTTCACAAATAATATATCAGATCAATAGTAACGTAATCAGTTAAATTGTCCCAAAAAATACATTTGGCTCCCAATTTGATGTTACGCAAAATAATTGACCGCAATCCCTCATTTATTTTAAATAAAAAGTTTAGAAAATAAACAATCTCTTTGCAGCATGTTGTGCAAGTCCGCTGGGCAATAGTAAAAGCAAGCAATTAAATGAGGTCGATGAGGACGATTAACGTGCAAGAAAAACAAAAGGCCACACTTACTTCCCAGGAGGTAAAACAGAGCATGCTGCAATTGAATCGGTCAGCCAATCAACATGGAGAATGAGGGCATTTACAGCACACCCATACAAGAACTTGATGCTTCGCAGCTAAGTTGAACAAGAAAAAAATAAGAAAACAGAATTTGAGTCCTAATTTTAGAATGGAAATTAAAGACGATAAGCTATTGTGTTTAGCTCACAATTGTGACATAATTTTTCTTTAAATATCCGTATTTGGTAAGGGATTATATCTACAAGGTCCAGTATGGACATTAGTTTATCAAATAATTATTTGAAGGACCACTGTGGTATCACAAAAAACGACGGACTGTCCATGGCTTGACAAGTTTTTTAAGTGTAAAGTTGAAATAAATATATCAGCGATATGACATCACGTAAATAGCTCCATTCATATAAACCACACAACATTTTTAAGCAAAACAACAAAAGCTCAACATTTTATTCACTATATCTAGAAGAATTAAAATAATATTTTCATTTTGTTCCATATATTTAGAATAATCTTATGATTGTATATGGGATAGGAAGCTTTTTTTTATAAGAAATTGGGCATGTATTTCCTTGTTTTTTGGATATATCACTGCTTGATGGTTAGGTTCTTCTTTTTGGAGAAAGCCCTCTCTTTTTTCAATCAACTTTCTTTATAACTTGTTTCTCATTGAAAAAAAAAACAGAAATTAAAGTAGACTGTCAAATAAAGCCCATAGCTGTGACACTCATTGAAGTTTGCTAATCCAAAAATACAACCATTTTAAGTGCGATGAGAAAGAAAGAATGTCAGTATTGATTTTTGCAAAGCTCTACCTCTTGTAAACTTCTCTTTCGACACAAATTTATTTACTTTTTGAGGGGAAAAAAAAAAAGAATTTTAAGTATTGCTCAAGAGTAACCTTCTTTTTAGTCTTATCAAAAAACAAGACTAACCTTCTTTGAACAAAGAATAATGGGAAGTTTGTTGGCACTACATTTTGAACTCTTCTTTCTGATAGCATGCGCAGGAATATCCAGCAGGGTCATACCACCATACTTCCGTATAAGTTCTTCTATGTCTTGTTCTTTTTCACTAGAAAAACCAGTCAAAAGGAAATCTATACCATGAAATATCAATCTCTTCTCAATTCTGCCACATCGTTTGACAAGACAAGTGTTGCAATCATGTATCTGAGGATTTACTCCTTGATTGGAACACTTGGTCCTTTTATTAGTTTTATCTGAGCCTACAAATCACAAACAAAAAATCAGTAATAACAAACGAGTCCACGGTTAGTATGTAAAAGCATGATCTTGAAAGTTGCAAGTCTTACTGTATTTGTCAGAAGAATGTAATTTGTGAAGATCCTTGTCCTCCTGAACTTGAACCTCTGATTCTGCGAAATGAACTCGTTTTCTGTTCAAAACACCTGTTTTTTGTGAGGGGTCGCCATTTGATGGTGTCTTTTGCAGGTTTCTGAAATGGTGAACATTATCTACACTTGCTGGCTCAGGATCTTTCTCTGCAGGCATAACAAATGTTTTTTTAAAACACTTGTCAATTTGCAGTTGACGTATTGTCCTACGGCTCAAAAAGGGAGCTGAATCAACCAAAAAATTCTGCCTCTCAACTGAAGCCGTGCTATTCATCTTCTTCTTCGTTTTTTCTGAAACTTGATTCAACTTATCAGTAGTTTCTCGATTTTCCATTTTACCAAAACAGGAGAGAGATTGCAGAGGTGATTCCTTTAAAAATGTTTGACAAGGAAATCTTGCCAATGCACTATCTCCATGAATGGGTAGCAATCCCAAATCACATTGTAATTGATTTTTATGGTTATCATGAAGCCTTCCACTGCCATAAAGGGAAGCCAGGTTGGGAAAAAGTACGCTGTAACTCTTAAGTGAACCTACTTCCCTACGAATAGGGGGCCCAAGATCTTCACAATCAGCTAAGAATGATTTATTTTCACACTGATGACGAATTTCAACTTTGAAATCTATAGTCCTGCCCGAATTGTCCAACTTAAAATCAGGAAAGTCATTGAAGAACTGTCCTGCACCATTCGCTCCCTCATTAAGAGGCTTAGCATGAGGGGGGCACAAATTTTCTGAAGAAATACTGCATGGAACAAAAGAACAAAGAGGGTCAACCAAGGATAGGCTGGATCCGATGACATCTTGAGAAAGCAGCATTTCATAGTCTATTTTGTCAATTTGACTGTTTAAAGGTGGGCTTGACTGCAAAGCGATCTTGTACTGGGCTTCAGATTTTTGAACAGATGAATGTTCATCTGGGGGATTACCAGTAGATTCTGAGATAAAGCTTGTCTCCACAACGAAAGGCTTTGGAACGGTTTTTTTCTTACACTGCTGGACCTTTTCAGTTACATCTAACTTCCATGAGAGGGAAATGGAAAACACAACAGAAAGCGGAAAAAAAAACGTCAGAAAAGAAAGTTGCCATGTGGTATCACCATGTTTCCAAGGGGGAAAAATGTATGAGTTCAATCAAATCCAGTATATTTGAATGTTAAGTTGCAAATTCCGAAGTTAGCGCATAGATCAGCCACAGCTAAGAAACTCAGAGCATGAAGCCATCAAGAAGATTTTCTTTGGTAAATAATTGCATTAAACATTTGGGATATTTTATAACATAGAATCTTTTAACGCTGCATTTTATATTTGTAACATCAGTCCTTCACGCAAAGTTAATGAATCAATACATCTAGACATAAATTTCAAACCTTTGATATAAAGTAATGAATACATCTCTCATAAAAAAAATTATAAGGAAAAAAAAATTATAAGAAAAAAAAAATTATAATGAAATGAAATAAAAAGGTGTAAGGAATTATCCCTATGAAAAAGTAAGAAAATTACAAGAGGTCTATTTTTAACACGGATTCTCTTGATGAAACATTATAAAAAGTTATCGGCCATAATATTGATAATCAACAATAATAAGTAAATCTTCCATTTTTTTGTTCAGTTACACAACAGCACCTATCGATTTGAAAATAAAGATCTATGATCAGTTCAAACAGCACCCAGCAATTTTTCTCTAATTTTTAAGGAGACATAAAAGGACTAAATGGAGTGCATACCTCACCCGTCCAACCACCCAACCATCGACTTTTGAATCTTTTCAAAGATAAATTGGCCACTGTTTGCTCTATTTCTGCACAAGACATATATGTTTAAAGCACCAAGTGAAAAAATATTCGTAATAGATAAATGTAGAACTTCTCAAAAAGGAGAGGGTGCACGAAATATTAACTATTAAACTCTCCCTCCCCCAACCCCACCCCAAGAAAAAACAATACTGAGAGAATTTTTAAAAGCCTCAACATTGAGAACCCCGTGGTTTAAAATCATTTTAAACTTTTTCAAATGCATTCAAATTACAGAGAGGAACAAGCTTAAGAACCTCTTTGGCATCACCAAACACAAGTTTAACCGTTTCTAAAACCAAGATCACAAAGCAAAGACTTTCCTCTGCCTCAAAAAAAAGAATTAAATCATTAAACACCGTACTAACATTAAAAAGAACTTGAATATTTATGTTTCCATTGTTATGATGTTTAAACCAAATGTTTCATACGCCACAAGAACCTGTATTTCTCACAAAATAAAGTGATCACATATACAAAGAAATGTAAAGAAGAATGTAAAATGACACACCTAAAGCAATTGATTTGTCGTTATGTTGAGAAGAGTTCCCAGAGTCATGATGAATTTGAAATTCACAATTCTGAAAATATTATAAAAGAAACAACTCAATCATCCAATTGCTAACCCTATTTCTAATGGATAAAACTAATTCAACTGTGTTTTGTTCTCAAGTAGAATATCTCAAAAACATTTATTGGTAAAGGGAAGTAAAGAAGCAAGAACTGAAGTTCTCTGAGGCAATTTCTTAAAAAGGCAAACATGGGTCGAAATATAAGGTATGAGTCTCTTAACCTGTGGAATGGCTGCAACATCTGATTTTTTCTGGGCTAACTGACTGAACATGAAGTTTCCAAGTTCTGGAATGTCACAAAGATTTGGAGCCAAAACATGGTTATCAGAAATTTGATCTGGCTTGGCATAATTTGCGGAGTCTGATAGAAAACCATTTGCTAATTGTATATCTGCTCTTGAAGTCTTTTCTAATTGACGACATTTTGAATAAATTTCTGAATTCGTTTCTTGGATCTTTATATCTACTGAGCCAAATTGATTCCCACTTCCAGACTGGCTTTCACGGACAGGAGTGTCTTGAACTTGGGATATTAGTGTTCCAGTCGTATATTGATCCTTAATGGCATGCTGAGGTAATCCTACATCATCATATGCATCTGCCATCAGGAAGTCATCCAAGTCTGAAAGAGAATCAATTTGATATGCTTGCTCAGTATGTACAAAATCTTTTGACATTTCCAATCGTGCTTTTTTCACCCGAAGGGAAACTTCTAGCAAAGCCTCTGCTGGTAATGCTTTTACAGTTGACTCACTTTTGATTAATTCATGTATAACAAGAGCTTCAGATGCTGCAACAGAAAGTTCCACTGAATCCTTTATATCATCAACCTTGGGGTACCTGACAATGTGTTTATCTTCACAATTGTTCGAATTTGATTTCGCATTACTGAGACATTGGGGAATAACATGCTCTACAGCTTCTGCTTGGAGTAATGGCTTTGATATAATGTCATTAGACTCCATTAAAATTTCAGATTGATTCATAAGTTGAGACGGGTAACGTTGCGAACTATCATCTGCAGATAAATGTAGACACAGATGAAGCACCTGCTAGGGGCAAAAAACACGTGTTTTGAACATTATTTATAGGAAGTTACAAGGGTAATATACGATGCAAGAGAGGAAAAGTCTTCCTCTTAAAAAGAAAAAAGACAACTGAGTCAACGTACAAACTTCATGCCCCAAGACAGGCATAAAAATATGTTTGATAAAATTCATCTAAAGCAGAAAATTGCATGACATAGTAGGGGATGGTTGGACGACGGCATAGAATGAACATACTTAACTGACTTCATTACCTATTTATTCAGCAGAATCTAAACAGTATCTTCTAGTCATAAACAAAATATCATAATGAACTATATAACCAGATGATTCAATGCTCGACTGTAGTATTCCATGAACTTTCTTCATTATCAGAGAAGACAACAGACAATAAAAACTTTGACTTCTTCTTCTTCTCGTCCAAATTCAAACATCTAATTGGCCTCTGAGTTGTCCAACTAATATCAGAAGGAAGTCTAAACATGGAAACAAAGCATGCATCACAACATCTGAGATGCCTAGAATTAAAAAGAGACTGCTCTCTCTAGGAATTATCTCCCTCTTCTTTAAATCATCAAGTATATGTGATCTTTTTTCAGCCCACAAAACGCTAAAAGTAAAAGCATTGTTAATGGAAACTTTCAAATAAGAAGGATTGGTTGAAAGGAGGCACTATTATTACCTTAACAAGGAACAGTTTGTGCCAATCAACCTTATGAATCATTCATTTGGGAATTTGGCTTTAGTTTATAGGTTATGCAAATTGCAAAGGTACGAGAGTGTGAAACATAAAGAATCCTTTAAATGGACTTCGAAAAAAAAAAGAGGCTTTAGATTTATATTTTTAAGAATTTTAATATAATATTAATTGGAAGGCAATAAATAAAAAAGAAAGATCTCCCCAGACTAGAATTTCATGAAGTCTTTTCATAACCTTGGGCATAATAAAAAATAATAGAAAATGCAGACATCAATACAATTTACTTGATCAATCTAAGAAAGCTAGACAAAAGAACTGAACTATGCGGCTAGAGATATATCAATATTTTTTTGTAACACTTCACTGCTAAATCACATGAAATTGCAGTATGATACACTTACATTTTCAGATGGCGAAGTATAACTATTCTGAAGACTATCTTGTTCCGACAGAAATAAATGAAAGCTATTGAATCTCATTTGACTTGTCGAGAAACTGGGATCTTTCTGTTCTTGGACTGCCGCCTCAAAAGTTTCCTATTCAGCCCAATGAGAAATGATGCATAAAAGAAATAATAATCATCCAAATAATTAACAATTAAATAGTGTTGAATTGCATACTTCACAGGAGGAAGAATGAATATGATAAAATATGGTTGAATCAAGAACATCCAGAAGTTTATTCATCAAAATCTAAATTTATATTAATATTAATAAAAAATAAGTGAGTTATAGTGCCACGTTTTTTTTTTTTTTTTTTTTTTTTTTTTTTTTTTTTTTTTTTTTTTTTTTTTTTTTTTTTTTTTTTTTTTTTTTTTTTTTTTTTTTTTTTTTTTTTTTTTTTTTTTTTTTTTTTTTTTTTTTTTTTTTTTTTTTTTTTTTTTTTTTTTTTTTTTTTTTTTTTTTTTTTTTTTTTTTTTTTTTTTTTTTTTTTTTTTTTTTTTTTTTTTTTTTTTTTTTTTTTTTTTTTTTTTTTTTTTTTTTTTTTTTTTTTTTTTTTTTTTTTTTTTTTTTTTTTTTTTTTTTTTTTTTTTTTTTTTTTTTTTTTTTTTTTTTTTTTTTTTTTTTTTTTTTTTTTTTTTTTTTTTTTTTTTTTTTTTTTTTTTTTTTTTTTTTTTTTTTTTTTTTTTTTTTTTTTTTTTTTTTTTTTTTTTTTTTTTTTTTTTTTTTTTTTTTTTTTTTTTTTTTTTTTTTTTTTTTTTTTTTTTTTTTTTTTTTTTTTTTTTTTTTTTTTTTTTTTTTTTTTTTTTTTTTTTTTTTTTTTTTTTTTTTTTTTTTTTTTTTTTTTTTTTTTTTTTTTTTTTTTTTTTTTTTTTTTTTTTTTTTTTTTTTTTTTTTTTTTTTTTTTTTTTTTTTTTTTTTTTTTTTTTTTTTTTTTTTTTTTTTTTTTTTTTTTTTTTTTTTTTTTTTTTTTTTTTTTTTTTTTTTTTTTTTTTTTTTTTTTTTTTTTTTTTTTTTTTTTTTTTTTTTTTTTTTTTTTTTTTTTTTTTTTTTTTTTTTTTTTTTTTTTTTTTTTTTTTTTTTTTTTTTTTTTTTTTTTTTTTTTTTTTTTTTTTTTTTTTTTTTTTTTTTTTTTTTTTTTTTTTTTTTTTTTTTTTTTTTTTTTTTTTTTTTTTTTTTTTTTTTTTTTTTTTTTTTTTTTTTTTTTTTTTTTTTTTTTTTTTTTTTTTTTTTTTTTTTTTTTTTTTTTTTTTTTTTTTTTTTTTTTTTTTTTTTTTTTTTTTTTTTTTTTTTTTTTTTTTTTTTTTTTTTTTTTTTTTTTTTTTTTTTTTTTTTTTTTTTTTTTTTTTTTTTTTTTTTTTTTTTTTTTTTTTTTTTTTTTTTTTTTTTTTTTTTTTTTTTTTTTTTTTTTTTTTTTTTTTTTTTTTTTTTTTTTTTTTTTTTTTTTTTTTTTTTTTTTTTTTTTTTTTTTTTTTTTTTTTTTTTTTTTTTTTTTTTTTTTTTTTTTTTTTTTTTTTTTTTTTTTTTTTTTTTTTTTTTTTTTTTTTTTTTTTTTTTTTTTTTTTTTTTTTTTTTTTTTTTTTTTTTTTTTTTTTTTTTTTTTTTTTTTTTTTTTTTTTTTTTTTTTTTTTTTTTTTTTTTTTTTTTTTTTTTTTTTTTTTTTTTTTTTTTTTTTTTTTTTTTTTTTTTTTTTTTTTTTTTTTTTTTTTTTTTTTTTTTTTTTTTTTTTTTTTTTTTTTTTTTTTTTTTTTTTTTTTTTTTTTTTTTTTTTTTTTTTTTTTTTTTTTTTTTTTTTTTTTTTTTTTTTTTTTTTTTTTTTTTTTTTTTTTTTTTTTTTTTTTTTTTTTTTTTTTTTTTTTTTTTTTTTTTTTTTTTTTTTTTTTTTTTTTTTTTTTTTTTTTTTTTTTTTTTTTTTTTTTTTTTTTTTTTTTTTTTTTTTTTTTTTTTTTTTTTTTTTTTTTTTTTTTTTTTTTTTTTTTTTTTTTTTTTTTTTTTTTTTTTTCTAATAACGCAACGAAGGAATATGGAAAGATGGGTTTCATGCTGCTGATCAAAGAATCTAGGTACCTTCAGTGCCAGTTAGCATGAAATAATAAATTTTTCCGACTATAATGCATTTCATCTCATTATGAGCGAAAAAAAAAAAAAAAAAAAAAAAAAAAAAAAAAAAAAAAAAAAAAAAAAAAAAAAAAAAAAAAAAAAAAAAAAAAAAAAAAAAAAAAAAAAAAAAAAAAAAAAAAAAAAAAAAAAAAAAAAAAAAAAAAAAAAAAAAAAAAAAAAAAAAAAAAAAAAAAAAAAAAAAAAAAAAAAAAAAAAAAAAAAAAAAAAAAAAAAAAAAAAAAAAAAAAAAAAAAAAAAAAAAAAAAAAAAAAAAAAAAAAAAAAAAAAAAAAAAAAAAAAAAAAAAAAAAAAAAAAAAAAAAAAAAAAAAAAAAAAAAAAAAAAAAAAAAAAAAAAAAAAAAAAAAAAAAAAAAAAAAAAAAAAAAAAAAAAAAAAAAAAAAAAAAAAAAAAAAAAAAAAAAAAAAAAAAAAAAAAAAAAAAAAAAAAAAAAAAAAAAAAAAAAAAAAAAAAAAAAAAAAAAAAAAAAAAAAAAAAAAAAAAAAAAAAAAAAAAAAAAAAAAAAAAAAAAAAAAAAAAAAAAAAAAAAAAAAAAAAAAAAAAAAAAAAAAAAAAAAAAAAAAAAAAAAAAAAAAAAAAAAAAAAAAAAAAAAAAAAAAAAAAAAAAAAAAAAAAAAAAAAAAAAAAAAAAAAAAAAAAAAAAAAAAAAAAAAAAAAAAAAAAAAAAAAAAAAAAAAAAAAAAAAAAAAAAAAAAAAAAAAAAAAAAAAAAAAAAAAAAAAAAAAAAAAAAAAAAAAAAAAAAAAAAAAAAAAAAAAAAAAAAAAAAAAAAAAAAAAAAAAAAAAAAAAAAAAAAAAAAAAAAAAAAAAAAAAAAAAAAAAAAAAAAAAAAAAAAAAAAAAAAAAAAAAAAAAAAAAAAAAAAAAAAAAAAAAAAAAAAAAAAAAAAAAAAAAAAAAAAAAAAAAAAAAAAAAAAAAAAAAAAAAAAAAAAAAAAAAAAAAAAAAAAAAAAAAAAAAAAAAAAAAAAAAAAAAAAAAAAAAAAAAAAAAAAAAAAAAAAAAAAAAAAAAAAAAAAAAAAAAAAAAAAAAAAAAAAAAAAAAAAAAAAAAAAAAAAAAAAAAAAAAAAAAAAAAAAAAAAAAAAAAAAAAAAAAAAAAAAAAAAAAAAAAAAAAAAAAAAAAAAAAAAAAAAAAAAAAAAAAAAAAAAAAAAAAAAAAAAAAAAAAAAAAAAAAAAAAAAAAAAAAAAAAAAAAAAAAAAAAAAAAAAAAAAAAAAAAAAAAAAAAAAAAAAAAAAAAAAAAAAAAAAAAAAAAAAAAAAAAAAAAAAAAAAAAAAAAAAAAAAAAAAAAAAAAAAAAAAAAAAAAAAAAAAAAAAAAAAAAAAAAAAAAAAAAAAAAAAAAAAAAAAAAAAAAAAAAAAAAAAAAAAAAAAAAAAAAAAAAAAAAAAAAAAAAAAAAAAAAAAAAAAAAAAAAAAAAAAAAAAAAAAAAAAAAAAAAAAAAAAAAAAAAAAAAAAAAAAAAAAAAAAAAAAAAAAAAAAAAAAAAAAAAAAAAAAAAAAAAAAAAAAAAAAAAAAAAAAAAAAAAAAAAAAAAAAAAAAAAAAAAAAAAAAAAAAAAAAAAAAAAAAAAAAAAAAAAAAAAAAAAAAAAAAAAAAAAAAAAAAAAAAAAAAAAAAAAAAAAAAAAAAAAAAAAAAAAAAAAAAAAAAAAAAAAAAAAAAAAAAAAAAAAAAAAAAAAAAAAAAATTCATATTCAACAGTAATTGCAGAAGCCATTATAAGCAGAACAAAGAAAAGAATGCACCTCGGAGAACTGAGGAGGACGAAATTCCAAAGCTGCCATGGTAGTGGAGGGGATAGTAAGCGATTTCAGTGGATCGACTCCCGGGTTTTATTTGAGCCCCTTTGATCGTTAAGCGCGCCAAAATACTGATTTACCGCCTCGGAATTTTGATGGGCCGACTGGATCGAGGACTCGAGGCCCGGAGAATCAGATCCGGTCCAGTAGCTTAATTTCATTTTAGAAAAACAGTTTTACATATATTTAACTGATTTATGCACGTGTCGAAATTCCCCACCACGAGTGACCAATTATACATTAATCTCGCGTAATTTAATATATTAAGTAGTTATTAGGCTTTCACCGTTGTGATTATTAGTCTCGGTTGATTAGAGATTAGTTCCTAATCACTCTTTGATTTGGATTAGAGAAGTTTTAATTGTATTTTCTTTTGGAGCTCGTCTTTTTCTGTTTGTCTGTCATCATTTGTGGTTCGTTATATCATCATGTGGTCCTCGGGAATAATTATATGATAATGGTGCATGAGTTAGACAACACGGTGCGTCTCCAATAAAATATGACACTAATAAAGTTGACTAATTAAAAGTGACACTACCAAGTGTTATATATTTTTTTTTATTCATATTGATGCAAAGTATTGCGTTCACCAGCATCTAACACGTTAATTTTGAAAAACATAGTATTAATTGTTTATAATATCGTGACCGTGACTTGTTTAAAAGCGTTTTTGATTATATTGGTTATTCTTCTTGTCACGTCTGATAGCATTTTAGTCTAAAAACGCCAAGAATCAGAACAATTAATACTACCTGACTAGAATTAAAGAGGTGCATAGTACCAAGATATTTATTTAATACAAAAAAAAATGATTTTTATTTAGTTAAATAGTAAAATAAGTGTACGTTATAGTAACTTGTTCTAGAGAGAGAGAGAGAGAGAGAGAGAGAGTTCAGGTCGTACCTTATATGCATGCGGCGATGAAGCCTAGGGAGGAGCAGGTCCTGAACTTCTCAGCTGCCTTCAGACTTCAGAGTTTGTCACCACTACCAGACAAATCAATCTCGTCGCATGATCACGTAAAGCGACTTCTGAATATTAGATTTCCCGGAACGTTGGGCACTGGTTATACATACTGTCATTAATATCTCTCGGGAAAGAAGAAACTCGGTCGCGTTGTTGTGAGATTGGAGTTCATACGCCTCAGAAGAGTTTCTAAGTTCTGAAGCTGAAATATAATCTGGGTCGGAGCGAAAATGGCGGAAGGATGTGAGGAAAGTTTGTTGAAGAAGGATAATTATTACGAAGATTGCCCAGGTTGTGAGGCGGAACGACGCAAGCAGTTGCAGAAGGGGTTTCCCATTCGACAACTTTGTCTTGTATCCGCGGTGGTTCTCTCGACAGGTATTCAATTTTTTGAATATTAACACTGATTTCATCGACTATCGATTAAATGCTATTTTTGAAGAAAGCAAGGCCGGAGTTTTAGTGTAGGCATAGAAGAGTGTTGCTGGAGTTCTCGCTGATGAGGAATCCGTTATTCGCATTTCACATGATGGAATTTTTTCTCTTCGAGAAAATTAACACTAGTTTATCTGGTTGGCTGTTCAGTTTGAGGTTCTGTAATACTTGTTGCTGCTTATTCTGGACAACCAGGAGAAAAAGGACCATCTATAAAATAATTTGAGATCAAAATGCTTGAGAGAACAATTACGTTTCTAGCTTCAAGTCTTCAACGTTGTCCTTGTTTACTGGTTTTAACTTTCTGGAATGATATTGATTGAATTGCTGTAAGTTCAGATTAAAGATCAGCTCATGAAAGTTAAGTTTTTATGGCAGAAAATATTCATAATTTTCAGTATGTTTCACTTTCTTCCTAACGATGCTTGATTGTGTTTTCTTTTTTCGATCTTTCTCTTAGTTTTATACTCTACTAAGTTTGAACCATAATACTTGACTTTTTATTTTTTTTTATTTTTTGCATTTTTTGAAGTAATTAGTGGTTGTGTTTCTCGTCATGTGTTTGGACATTGATTCAAGTTCAGAGTAAAATTCCACAAATCTAATTACATATCTTTTCATTCTTGTTTCCAGCTTTGCCAATATCATCGCTCTTCCCATTCCTGTATTTCATGGTGAGCTGTCCATCCACACAAGTTTTACGATCCAAGTGCAAATTCTCTTTCTAAAATGAACAATAATTCGCTACTTTAAACAATTTTTCTCTCATGAAATGAATAATGATCAGATTCAACTCAATCTCTTTACCATATTAACATCATCATATATAATATTATTTATTATTGATTTTCAGATTAGAGATTTCAAGATTGCAAAAAGGGAAGAAGATATCGGAAGCTATGCTGGTTATGTGGGTCAGTTCCTTCGAGCACTCACTCATTTTCTGCTCTGTTCATATTTCACATAATTTAGTTGGCTCTCCGTTTTGTTTAACCGCCTTGTTATTGATGTAGGATCTGCATTTATGGTTGGCAGGGTATTAACTTCCTATTTTTGGGGAGTAATTTCTGATCGCTATGGCCGAAAGCCTGTAATTGTTATTGGGATTGCAACAGTGTTAGTATCTACGTGCTAGTCGATATTGAAGTCGCATATCAGAAATGACGTGGGATTTTTCCGTTGAAGTATTGAATATAAAACTTTTCTTAACTTGTCTCAGGGTTATATTCAACACCCTTTTTGGTCTAAGTGTGAATTTCTGGATGGCTGTCATTACAAGGTTTCTTCTGGGAAGCTTGAATGGTTTACTTGGACCTATAAAGGTACAATGCTTTTGTGTTATATTAAATTTTTTAAGCTTTAGAGGAGTTGCTTAGATTTTATGTTTATGAATTCTAAAAATCCAGGCTTATGCAAGTGAGTCCTTCACCGATGAACACCAAGCTTTAGGAATGTCAACAGTAAGTTCTTTTGTCCTTTCTATATTATGTTCTACCATCAATCCCCATAAACGTCATGGATATTATAACTATGACTTAATTTCAGATTAGTACTGCATGGGGGATAGGATTGATCATTGGCCCAGCTATGGGAGGCTTTTTTGCTCAGGTGCTCTTCTTTAAAAAAAAACCATTAAACAGATTTAATCATCTAGCTAATGCATGACCGATATGAAAATAAGGCTGCACTCATTTATGGCCTTGCGCATGTATGTCTAAATGTGGGGGCGTGTCAACGTGGTTTGCCACTCTTTTCTTCTCTTTGGAATGCAATTCTTGTATATTGATATGCATTTAATTCTCTCATAAAAGAAAATAAATCAAACAATATCTTTAGCTCCCCACTTTTTGCAATTTTTTGTGACTTTGAGGTTAAACACGGGAGCTCTTTAACTTTTGGTAAATTTCTGATGAATCAATATTGAGAAATTGATGGTAAACCGTTCCCCTTCTTTTTTTCTGCATGAAAATGTCATCGTTCAGCCGGCGGAGAAATATCCACACATATTTTCACAAGAGGGTGTGTTTGGAAGGTCCGTAACTTCCATAAGTTGACGTTTAGGTGCTTTTTTTGCCACTGATTTTTATACTTTGATGTTTTTCAACATCATTTTATGATGCAGATTCCCATACTTTCTACCCTGCCTTATCATATCCCTCTTTGCAGTTGGAGTTGGAGTTGTTTCTATTTGGCTTCCAGTATGTACTTCCTATCATTTGTCTTCTATATTCATGAATTTTGCTTTATATAATGGAGAATGAGAAATTCTCCAAAGATGATAGAAAAAGTAATAACTCATTGTTATCTTTTTACAATTCCAAACAACAAAAGAAAACAAGGAGAAAGATCAGTGTCACAGTGATCTTGCATTGGAAATCCTATAGTAGTATAACTTCATTTTAATTCAAGTTCCTCTTGATTAAGATAGGTACGATTCAATTTATATTTAAATAAGATTCCTAGATTAGATTATAAGATATGCTATTTCATGATTTTAAATTTTTTAGATAGAATAGTTGTTAAACTAGTAGTTTATAAACGATGGATAGATGAGTTTGTATTTGGTGAATCTTTTGAAAGTAATGAAACCTACTATTTGTTTCAGACTGCATTATGCAGCGATATTTCTGGCTGACTTTTGTTTAAAAACTGTTCATTGCAGGAAACACTGCACAAACACAATGACAAAACTACCTCAGATCTGTATGAGAAGTTGGAAACTCAGCCCAATGAATCTCATGGAACGAAAAAAGCTCAAGAAAATGGAGGAAACAATGAGTCTTCTTTATGGAGTCTCTTAAAGAATTGGCCTCTAATGTCATCTATCATCGTGTATTGCATGTTCTCGCTTCATGATATGGCTTACACTGAGGTATCTCTACTTATGCATAAAGACATACCTTGTTGTAGTTATGAAGAGACGTACGCCATTAATTCATCTGATACTAAGTTACAATTTGAAACTCTTGAAGTATCTTTTCGGCTATGATTGGTGTTATCGATGGTTTTGAAATTGTGGTTAATTGCAGAGGATTCTCCTTTTGTGAAGGGCCAATTATTTGGTTTTCATTAGACCCTAATAGATGGAACCTCTTTAGCCAAAAGGAATTGATAAGATTTGAAATTCTGCAGTAATTTAGTCAATGATTGGAAAAGTAATTTATATATATAGCTGAATTTCAGTAACTATATATATAGAAATATCCCACCATGGAGAAATTTGGAGGTCATTACCATTAAAGCATACTTTTTTCTAATGGATTATGTAAAGGGTGTTGGACATTAACTACGTTAATTTTTGAAATTCTTGTTTTGTATATTTATCTTGAGGTCTGATTTTATGTCTCAAACTAGGCTAATCTCTATGCTAACAAATTTCTCGTTATAGATATTTTCACTGTGGGCTGTAAGCTCAAGAAAATTTGGAGGTTTGAGCTATTCAACTAAGGACGTGGGTGAAGTTCTTGCAATCTCTGGTGTGTGCTAGAATCTCTCTCTCTCTCTCTCTCTCTCTCTCTAAGCTAGTGCTGCATGTTTAGTTTCGGCCTCCTGACCTTTCAACTTACATTGTTTCCATTAATTGAGAGGAAACTTGGACCTGTGATCGCATCTCGCCTTTTAGGGGTAAGTTCCAAATGACCATTGTCTCGTTCATTAGTACATTTCAAGTATACTAGCAATAAATCTCTCTTCCTCTCTTTGAAGATGATTATACTAATTTACATAAAAATAAAAATAAAACTATTTTTTCTGAGTCGTAGGAACACTAAAATTGCATGAACTGTTCACATGATTGTAAACATATAGGACTAGACATTCTTCCGATTTGGGATGATTGCATTTCTTCTTTTCATAATCTCCATTTACTGTGACAGTGGTAGATCAAATGACATATGATGATGATTTGATTAATACTTTCTCTCTCTCCTCTCTCTCTCTCTCTCCTCTCTCTCTCTCCTCTCTCTCTCTCTCCTCTCTCTCTCTCTCTCTCTCTCTCTCTCTCCTCTCTCTCTCTCCTCTCTCTCTCTCCTCTCTCTCTCTCTCTCTCTCCTCTCTCTCTCTCTCTCCTCTCTCTCTCTCTCTCCTCTCTCTCTCTCTCTCTCTCTCTCTCTCTCTCTCTCCTCTCTCTCTCTCCTCTCTCTCTCTCTCTCTCTCCTCTCTCTCTCTCTCTCTCTCTCTCTCCTCTCTCTCTCTCTCCTCTCTCTCTCTCTCTCTCTCTCTCTCTCTCTCTCTCCTCTCTCTCTCTCTCTCTCTCCTCTCTCTCTCTCTCTCCTCTCTCTCTCTCCTCTCTCTCTCTCTCTCTCTCCTCTCTCTCTCTCTCTCTCTCTCTCTCCTCTCTCTCTCTCTCTCCTCTCTCTCTCTCTCTCTCCTCTCTCTCTCTCTCCTCTCTCTCTCTCTCTCTCTCTCCTCTCTCTCTATTTCAAGTATATAGCAATCAATCTCTCTTCCTCCTTTGAAGATGATTATACTGATTTACATAAAAATAAAAATAAAACTATTTTTTCTGAGTCGTAGGAACACTAAAATTGCATGAACTGTTCACATGATTGTAAACATATAGGACTACATTCTTCCTATTTGGGATGAATGCATTTTCTTCTTTTCATAATCTCCATTTACTGTGACAAGTTGTAATCAAATGACATATGATGATGATTTGATTAATACTTGTGAGTTATTTATAGTGACAAAATAATTTTGCACGTGCAGGTTTTATCAGTACCGCTGTTGACATCTTATCCTTATATAGCCATGTTGTCTGGGATCAGCCTTTTCATTGTGCTAAATTGTGCTTCCCTGCTTAAGAATCTTTTCTCTGTAAGTTATGCTAGATGACTCATAAGCCCCTTTTAGCTTCATCCAGAGTTATGCTATATAGCTTTAGAATGACTTGGTTTAATTCACAAAGCCATCATAAGTTTGTCAAAGAAGGCTCGATGAGAAGCTATACTGAGTGAAGCCGTAATATTTCTTTAAAAAAAACATATTTTGATCTTATGTTCAGCAATAATAAGTTATTGATGGCTAGATATTAAATTATTGATTTTTCTTGGTTTCCCAGGTCTGCATTGTGACTGGTTTGTTCATCCTTCAAAACAGAACAGTGGTAATTATTTCTTCTTTTTTATTCTCTCTTATTGGAAGACTGACCTACCCAGTTAAATGATATAAGCAGGAACAACACCAAAGAGGTGCTGCTAATGGCATTGCTATGACAGCAGTGTCCCTATTCAAAGCAATTGGTCCAGCCACCGGGGGTGCGCTGTACGTGAACAATTGAACATTCTCTTCTAATTTTCATATTGTTTCAATCATTTGGGTTCCAACTGCTGTCTGAAAAGATGAGCAAAATTAACTAACAGTGACACTAACTATGATTTGCTCCTCTACCATTCTTTCAATTATATAAACTATTGGGTGTCTAAATCCTTTCTTTCTTTCTTCTGATGAATCGGGTTGTTCTTCGCAGTTTTTCGTGGGCACAAAAGCATCAATATGCTGTCTTTCTTCCGGGTATCATCTCATTTTCATCTTTGTTTTGAATTAGCAGTCATAAATTTTTGATCAGTACACTCATTCAATACATTGAAGCAATTGAACAAGATGGCTTACTCAACACGGAGTTTATTTTTTCAAGTTAAAAGAACAGAATTTTCCGAATTAGCTCGGCAACCTTCTGAAACCATGATCTGGCTGCTTCTTGCTAACTCATACGTTTAGAAAAGTGGATTTCATTGCACAAAATAGAGATGTTTTCTTTCATTTGCATGTTACACGAAGAACATATTCGAGATGAATCTAATAACATTTGGTTGAGTAAATAGAACGTGTTAGAGTTTTGTTTAGATTTGGAGAAACATTGATTCAATAGTCTTACCATGAAAACTTGCAGGTAATCAGCTCGTTTTCTTCGTACTAAACGTGGTTGAAGTAATAGCAGTGTTGATGACATTCAAGCCTTTTCTGGTTCTACGTGAAAATCCACAATTAACCTGAGATTTAGCCGACCAGAAAGTCAATGCCTAGCCTGACAGAGTTCCAGCGGATCATTCTTTAGTATCTGGGCTTCCCCATTTCTCCTCCAACATTTCCCATTCTCATGATATGATAGATTGTATTGAAAAAGTTATTGAAAAATACATAATATTATTTCGGAATTTTGCCGTAATCCACTCTAACTCAAGTTAATTAAACATATTACAGGTACACCTTTATCAAAGCTTAACCAATTTGATGATTGATTAGCATGTTCCAAGAACTCTAAATCTGGATCAGAAAATGACATTGTCGCTCGTCTGCACAGAGAAAATAGCCCATCATCGTTGCATGGATAAAAACAAGTCTCGCATGTTGTTCTTCTAACCCGACAGTTATGTATTGTAATTTTCAGAGATGGAAAGTGCGGATTTTGTCAGATTCGAACAAAGAAAATGCTGAGTTCAGGAGCGTTGTTCCCATCGGGATTCATCATGTAAAAAGTTTCTGAGTCTTTGGACCCTGAAATTCTCTCAAAGTAAGCTCTCATGTACATTACCTCGCCATCAACCTGCTGCTCCTTCTCCGGAGAAGAAGAAGAAGAAGAGGAAGTTTCCAATGGCAGCACGCCAGCTCCCATTGAAACCGCGTGAAGCATCTGCATGACTCTCAGATCCTCCTCTGTCGGCTCTCTCTTGACGCTATAGCCGGACTTTCTGCCGTTGCAGTACAAGCTCCACAGTGGTTCGTCGAGAATCTTTATTTTCTCAGACGGGTGCTTCTCGCACTCCATAGCTATTCTGAACAGACCTTTTCCCATATCTTGCAGAAGCTTTCCTGTAGGTATGGCGAGTTCAAGAAGAAGAATAGGGAGACACCTCGGAGTCTCTTGAATTACGAGGTTGACCCTCTGTTTTTTGAACCCGAATAGTGTTCCCGTCATCCGAGTTCCGCCGGAGATGTGGCTATCGTGAAGCCGGTTTCCGGACAAGGAAATTGGAAGGCGGCAGGCCGGAGAGATTATGGGGAGTGTCCGGAAGACGGTGCGGACTCCCCGGATAAATTTTACAGGTTTTGAATGTGTTTTTTCGTGGGAGGGTTGGAGAGAGATGGGCTGTCGGGGTAATAAAGACGGCGCTGGTGTGGGTTTGGGTTCGGCCATGGAAGTGGAGACTGGAGGTTGGAAACGGCGGTGGAGAAGAAGATGAAACAGAGAGAGATGTTTGTGGAGAGCAAGCAATGGGTAGGTGCTTTAATGGAGGAAGTGTTTGGTGTGCGTGGATGAAGGCAGAGAATTAACAGTAGTTGCATGCACGTTGGTTTTTGTCTCTCTTTATATTTCTCTTACTTAACGCTGACAAACACAAGCTTATAAGTAATTTTACCCCTTTTTAAATTAATATAATATGCTTCAATTTGTGAGTTAATTTTTAATAATAAAACCCTTCTTGTTCAATTTTTTTTTACGTGACATTTTTTGTAGATAAAAATATATCGTTCGGATGGAAATTTAATGTGTATCTAAATAATGGATAGTGCTACGTTGTGACATGACACTCATTAATTAATGTAAATTATTGATTTATTTCAATTATTTTTTATTTATCACATTAACTGAATGAATGTCACGTCATGAAATAAGAAGTGTTTATACATCTATCATGTTACATGTATGAATTATCTTACCAAAAGAAATTAAAAATATGTGATTTTAGATGACAAATGCGGAAACAATGTTTTTAATTATTTTTTTATATAATATATAACTTAAAAATCATTAAGATAGTTATATATATTGTTATTCTGTCCCTTTTCTTTGATAAATATATATTAGATTGAAAGACCATTATAATGTGAAAGCCGTCTGATTAGTTGACTTTTGATTCTGGAATAACCTGAGAAGTCCTTATTTAATTTTTGAAAAAAAAATGCTATTTTAAATTATCTTCTATTTTCTAAGTGTATTAAAATAAAGGAGGTACAATGAATTTTCAAACTAGGCCTCCCAACCAATGTCACGCCCAATAAATAACACTTTTGATCTATCACTCGAGAGTGGAATTTGAGTTTGAAATAACGACATTTAAACTTCTTAACTTATCTTTCTATAATATTGTTTCCCCACGCTTTTGAAAACAAAAATTGTCACTTTAATTTTTTGATTAATACTAAGTTTATTTTCAAATTATACATTTTAATTTTATTTATAACAAAATAATTATTTATTGGTGGAATAAATAATATATTTTAGTTATTTATAATTTATCTTGATCAAATACATCAATTATTAGACGACATGGAGTTGACACGTCAGTTAAGTTTGAGGGTAGAATTAGAAAATAAATATAATATTATTATAATTTAATATATTCAACTTGTTCTTATTTAATAATTTAATTTGTATTTTTTAAAGCCCATTGATGCCCATAGTAAATTTACTTGGGCCAGACCCAGTAAAATTGCAGGGAAACTAGAAAACTGGCATTAACGAAGTAACCGGGGTTCTTTCCCGGCCGATAAATTTTCCGGCGAATCGAACGGTCTTGAATCATTTTGTTTCTTCTTCGTGGGAGCGTGTATTATCTTCTTCTTTTTCTGTCAGTCTCTGAGTTTTCCTGCACTTAACTTTTCACTACCTTGGTCAAGGGTTCAATTGATCGACCTATTTATTCTTCTTGTTCGTAAATTGTTATGCGTTATGATTTTTGAACTCTCTGGTGAAAAGAAGTATTTTTCATTTTTCACGTCGTTGATTTGTGGTCATCCAAAAAATTGCGGTATCAGAAGGGAAGTTACTTATTTTGTTTCTGTTGATCATTTTAAACTGTTCAAGAACACGTTTCTGTCTGGATTCCTTTCGATACTATACAGCCTGTTGTGTATTTTGTGACTGTCTCTGTTCTTTGTTTCCTAATTGCTTTCCTCTAGGTCTTGTGCTGTGAGTTTGCGTATTTTTTGACGAGACTTTTTGGCACTTTTCCATTCGAGAGCTGGAGATTTACCTTTGCCGATATGGGATAAGGAAGGTGAGATATATTGCTGGAAT
This sequence comes from Begonia masoniana, assembly GCA_022432975.1. Lineage (NCBI taxonomy): Eukaryota > Viridiplantae > Streptophyta > Magnoliopsida > Cucurbitales > Begoniaceae > Begonia > Begonia masoniana. Next base: position 3,125,703 of record CM039504.1, read on the forward strand.
CAGCACTCTACTTAATAGAAGAAGACTATTGATGCATAACTATGGAATAAAATTTTTCCCACATTTGCTGGTTATTTAATTATTTGAGTTAACCGATGGCACTTTTTTCTGTATGGTGCTTTCTGCAGTCTCCAATGGCCCACATAAAGCGGCCTCAAGATGAAGACACTCAGTCCAATGTGCTTAAAATCACTGGGACAAAAATCCAGGCCACTTATATTACTTGCCCTGTAGACTCAGCTGCAACACTGGGTATTAGACTACCCTTCTTGGTGATCATCTTTAATTTTCAAGTGTGTAAGTCTGCCCATGTTTGCTGTTATTTCTCTCTTGTAAGTCCGTTCATGTTTTCACGCTCTCCCTCCCTTTTTCTCTTCTTGTTTCGTTGGATTTCAAGAGGATAATCTGGTAAGTAATGACAAATTTCGTTGTCAAACTCATTATGTCATAGTTAAAACAATTTTTTGCTGGAAAATAACACAGTCCAACTTTGGTGCTTGGATATGAAACTGGCGTGGATTATGACTGTATCTTTGTCATGCCTCTGACGTACGCGTGCACTCAAATACATATATCTTGTTTTTCTGTTCATCCAAAGAAATTAAATTATTCACTTGTAAGTAAAACGAAGCTTTGCTGTTCCTCTTTTAATAGTTCTGTAATGATATCTTTAGAACTAGGTAATTATCCTGATGACCACTAAGGAAAAAGTTACGAGCTTTAATTAATGTGTTTTTGTTATCTGTTTTAAGTTTACCATATGCAGAGAATGTCCATTTATTTATTTTTACAGTGTATTTGAATCATGATTTGTCATATTAAACATAGAGCAACTGTCTGCCTTTCTTCATCTTGTCTTCTTTGATTAGTGCTATTTTTATAGGTAGGATTTCTATCACTGCCATTATAATCAATGAGGCATCATATAGATTTTTGTACTAAACTACAATTGATTTTCAGTTCAAGTGCATTCCTTTCAACTTGGTTGTCCTGGTGATGTTATGTGTTTGGTCAATGGCTGAATGAGTAGATGTTAATATCCAATTTGTAGGCTGTTACTAGAGTGAAACCATATATCTGCACCATGCCACTGAAATTGGACGAGGGATGGAATCAGATCCGGTTGAATCTGGCTGATTTTACCAGACGAGCATATGGGACAAACTATGTGGAGACGTTATGAGTTCAAGTTCACGCGAATTGCCGCCTTAGGAGGATCAATTTTTCTGACTGCTTGTACTCGGAGGAGGAGCTTCCGCCAGAATTTAAGCTATATCTTCCCATGCAGGAAAATCTATTCAGTATTTGTTGGAAACAACATTTTCCTTTTCCTTTCCATAATTCAGTGTTTATATTGTAAACACTAATTGATTGCAGAGAGCGGAACAGAGATTTGGAAAAAGCGAGGATTTATAGAACTTGTTGGGTGTTAAGCTATCAAGGAACTGTTGTATCGGAGTGTTTGACCATGTTGGTCAACAGATCCTGTGAAGTCGATCTTGGTGCATGCTATGTGAAGATGTTGGAAATGGATAAAATATGTTTGTTCTTTGAAAACACACTGCAATGCCTACGTTTTCAGTACTCTTAATATAATATTGTCTATTTTGGGTTAGATGTCGTAAAAATTTATTTTTAAAGTTAGTTCAAAATGCGTTGTACTATGTAAAAATGTGAACTCTACTTATAAATCATGTATTTTTTACTATTCCAAGCAATGTGTAATTGTGCACTCGACTAGTATGGGCTGGGTCTTCACACTAGATCATTTTTAACTTCATATGACAGACTGTTACATTAATTATTTATGCTTTCACAATATAATAATTTTATTTGGTAAATTATTGAATAAAATACTTTCATATATATAAATAATTCTTAAATTAAGGGACTTTTTAATTATGAAATCAATGTTATAGATTATAATAAATTTATATTTAGGGTATCAACCTTTTCCTTGTGTTTAATCTTAGTTTTGTATAATACGTAGTAAAGTAAATATAGGTTTGCTAATTTATTATTATTTTCTATTTGTTTATTCCAAACACTATAAACAAAGGTTCCTTCGCGATTATGATTCTGTATCTGGCGTTGGAGAGAGATGTCGACGCAGACGAACGATCCGCGTCAGCCGTCGGCGGCGAAGCCGTTCGTTGCTCCGATGGTAGACCCGCAAGATCTTCCGGTGGACTACTCTGGATTCATCGCGGTCATTCTGGGCATTGCTGGTGTCATGTTCAGGGTTAGCAAATTATGAGCAGCAATCTTTTATTGACGATTTTATTTTTCTTTCGCATGCATGGATTTTGTAAAACTATCGTAATTTCGCAGTACAAGTTGAGCTCGTGGTTGGCCATCATATTCTGCGCGCAATCCCTTACAAACATGAAGAACTTGGAAAATGATCTCAAACAGATTTTTATGGCCATGATGTGAGTGGCTTTCGGTTTAATATGCTGATTTATCTGTTGGTTTTGATTTTTCTCCTAATTATTTTAACCCTAAATCTTTAGGAATATTGAATTTCTCAATGGGTGGTATTTGGATCGAGTTGGTGAAATTTGAAAGATGATGGTATTGATAGGATGGTGGCTTGTTTAGCATGAATAATTTGGGGTTGTACATGAGCCCCTTGACTTCTTGTAATATGGCTTGGTGTAATTTGCGAAAAGAGATGTATTTTTCACTATTGTTTCGTTCTTCTTCCCCTGAATAATTGAGAAGGCCAATTATCTAATTAAAGAGATGGAGGCGAAGCTGTCTATGCAATCTGCTCCATACAGGAAACAAAAAGAAATATTGGAAATATTGCTGAGGTCGACAAATTTGAAGTTTGATTTTTTGATTTAAATGTAACGTAATTGGTAGATTGGTAGAAGTGGGTGAGACAACAATTCTTGTATTGTATATGTTTGTTTAGATTTTTATACATTGTTGTGATTTTCTTTCTATGTGTATCAACTTTCAATTAGTAACGTTTAAGACTATTCCTTTAGAAGTTTGCCACTACATTCGTACTTATAGGCTAAGTACATTGAGGCTGCACGGCATGAGAGCAACATCCTCCATTTAGGATTGAGAGCAAATCAAAAGATGTTCCAATTAGGAAGAGAGTAGATTGGTAGTGCTTCTTCTTCTTTTTTGGGTGGGCATGAATCTATCTATAAGATAGGATTTCAAATCAAGATCTTTAATTTTTTGTGAGTACTTCAAATATTATTTACAAAAATCTACGAACAATTCTTGAAATGTTGATTTGTATATTCATAGACTCTTTTGGCACAATTTACTCTTTGGGTTGACTCTAAATTAAGTATTTTAGTCTTATTATAAAAAGTTGTTTTGTTTAACGTGAGATTGAATCTGATGAATATATAAACTGTTTGGTTCCTTTCCAAGTGTTGTTTTATGTACTTATTCATCTCAATTAATAACTAGCTATGTTGATTTGTATGTGCAATTGTTGGTTATCGTGGTTTCTAAATATGACTTTTGTTGCTCGATCCAGGTTTGCTATTATGGGATTGGCGACGAACTACATGGGTCTAGCTCGACCAGGAAATCACAGTTAATTTTTCATTATTTTGAAAGAAACAGTAGATTTAGTTTGTTATGATTTCATTTTTGTTAGTATGAACTCGGCATTACTCGGAGTTTTATTTGGTAGATTTTCTTTCCACTTCTTTCATAGCTTTGCTTTCATTTATGATCATACTTGCACTATTGAAACAGCTCAACTTTCACCTAGTTGCCGGTTTGGGAGAGGTTATAGTAAGTTACGTTGTCTAAACTAGTGCTTGGTTGCTACTTAGATAATGTCACGTTTATTTATTTTGATTTTAGTTAACTCAAAAACAAATTCATCTTCAATTGACCTATTTTTCATTAGTTTTTAGGAAAGAAAGCAATGAAAATCAAATAATAATAATTGATTCATTAATAACCAAATGAAATAATCCCTTGTACAACTAATCTCGCGTTTCTATTTTCTATCAATTCATTAAAAAAGAAAAAAGAAAAAAATAGAATATTTGGTTCTTGGTGTCCTCATGAAAGGCTAACATGCATCTCGTCCCCAACTAGACCAAATATTTCATCCAATCTACAAATCCATAACGAAATGAGCAGATCATTAATCAATAATTTCAACACAGGACTTTAAGTTACTCTGTTTTGGACTGATCATAAAGAAATTATATTTATGTAAATGGTACCTGTCAGTATTGATGTTCACCTCCGCCAGCCACGTCACAAGATAAACCTGCAGCCAAAAACTCTCATTCTGAAAATGTCACTGGTGTAAAAATGCCTCAAAGCACAGAATCTTATGATTGATAAATAATAATTACATGGATGGTAGCTTGCTGAAAACAACTCAATTGAAAAGGAAAATCCCAAATAAGAGACACTAAGGTGATGCATTATAATAATCAGAAATGAATGCAATACCTGTAAAATCTCCTGCTTTGGCTGCTGATTACTAGTTGTCGCAGGCTCATTGGCTTCGTAACCTTCCAATCTTGGATGTTGTAATGTACATGTTTCTTTGGAGTACAAGTTGCAAAAGAATAGATCATCAAATTCTCCTGGATAAACCTCATCTGACCAATTCAAGCTATGAACTGGTGATAATTCAGAATTTGTGGAAAGTATTTCCACTACAAGCAAGCGCTGTAAGCAAGGGAACAATAAAATCAACAAAGATAATTGAAAATAAGCAAAACCCAGAAGTAGAAAAATGCAAATAACCTTCAAATTCAACTCCAATATAAACATGTGGACAAGCTCCTCGGCAACTTTCTCTGAGTATCATAAGCACAAAACAAATACTTAATGCCCGATGAAGTGAAGCATCAAAATGTCCACATATAGAGCTAATAAGCTAAAAGATCATTTTCAAAATGGTTAGACTTCTTTTTCAGGTTAATAAGTGGAGAAGCTTTGGAGAAATGACCTCAAGGCCGTAATACATCGTTACCGAGAATGAAATGAGCCGTTTTAAGAAATCATATGTTCTTAATTACTGATGATAAAAAAATGATCAATGTAAATGACGCACCAAAAAAAGCAATCTCCCAAAATCCAAAGACTGGAATGCCACCACCATCTCCAGGGTCACTGTCATTTTCAGAAAAGCTAGAAAACTGCACGAGTGTGCTGCCACTTGTCTCTTTAAGATAACATCTCATCAATTTACAAGTGTTTACCATACCAGATACAACATCCACCTGAATATAAGTTGTTGAAAATAAAAGAAAATGTCAACAGTATTATAATTTTTTCTCTCTTATTTATCTTCATACATTCTTGCTTTTCAAATGCTCAACAATTGTCTATCAAACTATTATTATCATTTTCTGGATGAAACATTGACAAAGTTTCACAGATTTTTACTCAATCGCTCCCAGAAACGAATCAATGAAAAAACCACTTTCTAACTTTATTGTTCGGCCCAAATTTGTAAGGAATTATATTACAATAAAGTCCATTGACCTTGAGTTTTGACAGGATAGGAGAAAACAATTTTACTTTTATACATACCAGATTCTTGTATGATGACAGCAATTTGCTTCTATACAGCTCCTGAAACAATATCGAATAATGAATTATACCTAAAAGCATGAACTCAATTAAATACAGATTGAAATTGAATCAGTAAATATGTAAACAATGAATAATATAAGTATACATTCTATAATCATCTTGAAAAAAGCATGAATATATCATACACTGCTAAAATACGACAAATAGATCACACAATCTAGAAACACTCAAATGCATGCCCAGATATAAGAAACAATCTCAAGTGTTGAATATGATAGTGAAATGAGGGTAAATAAGAAAACGAATTTCGTAGCACAATTGGTTGGTCAAGTAGGTGGGCATTTTCAGCCAAATTAACCAGTGAAATGAGAGACCAAAATAAGAAAACAATGCACAATGACTTGTCATGGTTACATCACTTAAAACCTCGATATCCACTCGGTCAGAAACTCAATGAACATTGCATCTAAAAACAAAGGCTGCCCAGACCTGCTGCTTAAATAATTTCCAGGAAGCTTTTTCTCGAATGCCAGGCATATCACTTAGAGCACCCAATTCCATTGAAGGAACATATCTGATGCATAACATACAGAACCCATACGTAAGCTCAAAAAAGAAAGGATTTAAAAATAAATAAATAAATACTCTGTTTGGAAATTAACAAGGGCTTGAAAGTAATATACAGGATCAAACAAAACCAATAATCACCCAATAAAGAACCTTTTTTACAAAGTCATACAAAGTCAGAATTAGAAATCAACAAAGATTGTTCTACCTTTGAGATAGACATGCATTGACGAACGAGGTAGCATGCGATCTCCCATTAGCAGAAAAAGAAGCCCATTTTTGTCTGTACGAAGCTAGCTTTGACCACTGGTTTCTAAGGTTTCTTTGAGCAGATGTCCTCCATAACCTTAACACTGACGATGGTAGCGGTGAAGAGACAGAGCTACTGTTTCGGGGTTTCAAATCAGACCCTTTTGAAGAAGAAGGGGTCGACATTGTTTTATCTAAAACATACAATCCAAGAAATAAGTTAGTATAGTTAGAAATACTTAAACTTTCTGTAACATTCGAGTTTGCAAGACTATGTTGTTCCAATTTTGAACTGCTTACCAGAATTATCGCTTTGCAGTCTAATCCCGCATGGCAGCTTTGACATGTCATCGCACACTTCATTTGGTGGGCTAGATCGGTTTTTCAACCCCAATTCCAGTAGTGAAGATGTGATGCTGCCAATAAAGGATTGACTAATATCTACTGAAGCATCCATGCATGGGAATTGTGGCCTTTGCACAATCAATTCCAAAACCAGTAGCGAGGGGGTCTGCTAGGAGTTCTGATAAAGGACTGACTCAGGAAACAAAGACAACAAAAGCTAGTGGAAGTATAAATAGTGAAGATACTTCAAAGGCACGGCGGAAGAGAAGGAGAGAGTCGGACCTGCGAGTAGGAGACAACCTGAGGTCCTGAACCAGGAGGCGGGTTTTAGAGGGTTTTGGGTTTCTATTTCCAGGTCTTTTACAAAACTATCCCCAGCCCACCTAGCAAATTACAGCACTCAACAATGAGTGTACGTGGTCCGGTCCGGTCCGGTTTTGAGAAAAATTAGGACTGGACCAATAATATTCGGTTTTTGATTTTGAGGACCGGTACCATCAAAAAAAATTTTAAGGACCAGACCAGAACCGGACCAGAATTTCGGTTTCGGTTCTGGTCCGGTTCTGGTTTTCCCATAAAAAAATTCCACATATTTCATAATTACGACTTACCAGTTAACCTATCAGGACGAGGGGGACTCAAGAAAGACATTGAGAATTTAATGAACAACCCACTAAAAAATTTAATGCTGTAAATTTCAGAGATGATGAATTACTGATCATCATGAAAATTTTGTTGCTTTTCAACAAAATAAAATAGAAGAGCAAAACAAAAACAGAACCAACAGAACAGCAACAAAAACAGCAAAGACACTGAAACATCCGGGCCAAAACAGAATGAACAACTGCAAAAACAACTAAATCATCACAAAACAGCAACAAAAAGAGCAAAACGAAATTACATTATACTGGAAAACTAACACAAACAAATGCTCTCGGTCAAGTCCGAAGAGTCTCCCAAGAATAGAAGCACAGTGAACGTAAAATAGAGGTGGGTGCGAGGTGGGTGCGACGTGCGAGGAAATGAATAGCTGTTGTTGATACTTACTCAGAGTCCAGAGAGCTCCGGTTCAGATTGAAGGCGTCGGCGTCGGCTGAGAGAGAAGATTGACGTTGAACTACAGATTGAAGGCTTCGGGCCTTCGGCTTCGGCTTCGGCTTTGGCGACGGCGACGGCGAGTGCGAGACAGCTCTCCTCTCTGGCTCTCCCCCCTCTGATTTTTCGACTTCGATCCAGAGCTTTCGAGTTTCGACAGAAACAAAAAAGCTAGGTTCAATTTCTGCAGATTTTTCATTTTCTTCCCCTCTTATGTGGTCTGGTTCGGTTTTTCGGGTTTTTGTCAATAAACCCGAAAACCGAACCGAATATTTCGGTTCTGCTTAAGCAGAACCGAAATTTATTTTTTAAAAAACAAAAAACGACCAAACCGGACCAAATAGGTCGGTTCTGGTCCGGTCCGTCGGTCCGGGTCGGATTTGTACACCCCTCAACATTTATTAAATATTAAGATAATAATTTTCATAATTACTTCCAATCTTGTGCGACAACTCAGCGATTTTCATTCATCAATATCAGCTATATCATTTTGGGTATAAACCAAAAATAAACCCTAAACTATGACATTTTTTTTTAAATAAACCCTAAACTATAAACTTCAATCACCAAAATCTTAAATTATGAAAATTTAACAAAATTAACTTTGTTGAGGGATCGATCAACTCTCAGTCACTGTTTATGACTAGGACAGAGGACCGATGTTAAAAGAATAGGGGGTCGTTCTGTCCAGTGCCTGGGCCGGGCTGGGGACGGTCTGGTTCGGTCTTGTTCTGAGTCCGGACCAAAACCAGACTGAGACTATTTGGTCCCAGAACCGGGACTGGACTGAAACCGTCCCGGTTCCTACCACCAAATATATATATATATATATATATATTTTTTTTTTTTAATTTTAAAAAAATTATTTAAATGTACAGCAGAATTTCAACCAAAATGCAGCTGCCTCTACAGCTTCACGACAAAAAACCACCTACAGTGAGCAGTGAGTTACGCATACAGTGAGGGTTTCGGCGAGGTGAGCAGTGACCAGCGACCACCGTGGGCGAGCAGGCGAGCACAAGGAGGTCACCGAGCAGAGCGCGAGACGAGCGAGAGCGCAGGCGAAAGTGCGAGCGAGACTGGGAGCGCGAGCGAGAGTCACCGTCTCACTGGGCGAGCAGTGCGAGCGAGAGAGTGCGAACTGCGAGCGAAAGCAGGACTGCGGGAGAGAGACTGAGACGAGAGAGCGCGAGCAGACGAAAGTTACGGCCAGGGGTTCTGTAAACCCTTCAGCAAAATTTTAAAAATATAATGGAACTCGGTCTGGTCCACGGTTCTTTCGGGACAGTGGACCGGACCGAGTCCCGCGGAAAATAGTGAAATGGACCAGAACCGGACCAACAAGCTGGGATTCCTGGCCATATGGTGGCAGAGACCACTCTAATTCTCAGCCCACGTGCAACGCACGTGGAACGGGGATTCTTTGCCCTCCACCTCGACCCTTCCGTTCTCAACATAGAGCATGCGAATGGGGGGTCGTTTTATGGGCGAGAATCCCCTATTCTCAGCCCACGTGTAACACACGTGGAACGAGGGGTTTCCATCCTCAACCTCCGTTCTTTTAAGATCGGCTCCCCGTTGTAGTCATAAACAGTGATCGGGAGGGTGATTGGCCACCCCGTTCTTTTAGTTGTTAAGATTTATAGTTTATAGTTTATTTTAAAAAATATCCATAGTCTAGAGTTTATTTTGATTTTTACGCTAAATATTAAGATGACAATTTTCATAATTACTTTCAATCTTGTGCGATAACTCAAACGATTTTCATTCATCAATATCAGTTATATTATTTTCATAATTTATTTCTACTAATACATAAACAATAATATTGTAGTATTAAAAGGTAAAATTAAAAAAAAAAAAAAAACTACTTCTGACTTTTTAAATTTGTTAAATCAATTATTTAACATAGATTTTGATAAAAATTAATTGTAAAATTACTCTATGAAGAGAAATAGAAACTGGTGCAACTGATATAGATATACTGTAAAATAATATATATAAACTTTGAAAAAAAAAAAGGAACAAACATATATAAATGGGTTTTTTAAAAAAAAAAACCTTAAGGTTTTGGTTTTTTTAAAAAAAACCTTAAGTTTTACTGTTCAACGAAAAAAACCTCCAGGTTTCGAAAATAGGCGAAAAAAACCTTCTAGTCCGTACTGGGCATCGGGACCGGCCGGCCTCCCTTTTTTTTTTTACTAAATAAAATGTTAATTTAAAATAAATATCAAACGATATTCAATTTACTTGAAATTTTTACCACATGTTTACCACATGTTTACCACATTATGGGAAGATCATGTGAAAAGTTTCGTGATTTTCTAACACTTGTACGATTTATTATAATTTTAGTTAATTCTTTTATAAAACCGTTATAATAAAACGTACAAGTGTTACAAAATTACGAAAATTCTCAGATTATCTTCCCATGATGTGGCGAACATGTGGTAAAAATTTCAAGTAAATTGAATATCGTTTGATATTTGTTTAAAATTTATAAATTAATTTTAAAAAAATAATAAACGATATTCAATTTACTTGAATTAATTTTAAACAAATATCAAACGATATTCAATTTATTTGAAATTTTTACCACATGTTCGCCACATCATGGGAAGATAATCTGAGAATTTTCGTAATTTTGTAACACTTGTACGTTTTATTATAACGGTTTTATAAAAGAATTAACTAAAATTATAATAAATCGTACAAGTGTTAGAAAATCACGAAACTTTTCACATGATCTTCCCATAATGTGGTAAAAATTTCAAGTAAATTGAATATCGTTTAATATTTATTTTAAATTAACATTTTATTTAGTAAAAAAAAAAAGGTTGGACCGGCCGGCCTCTCCGTACAGGCCGATGCCCAGTCCGGACTAGAAGGTTTTTTTTCACCTATTTTCGAAACCTGGAGGTTTTTTTCGTTGAACATTAAAACTTAGGGAAATTACCGATTTCGACCTCGAAGTAACCGGTTTTTTCAATTCAAACCTTAAAGTAAAATTTTTCACGATTCAAACCTTGAAGTATGGAAAAAGTTACAAACAAACCTCGGCGGACGTCCTATTGACCGTCCTCTATTAATTTTGCCGTAGAACGGACGGTCTCTTAAAACAAGAGACAGTCCGTTCCACAGAACGGACGGTCTCTTGTTTCAAGAGACAGTCCGTTCTCTATTTTTGCCTAGAACGGACTGTTTCTTGAATCAAGAGACAGTCCGCTCATAGAACGGACACACCTTGGACGGTGGTGACCGTCCTCTCTTTATAAATTAATTTTACAAAAATATCAAACAACATTGGATTTAATCGAAAATTTATCACATGTTCATTATAATATGGAAACATAATCAGGAAATTTTCATGATTTTATAACATTTGTATGATTTATTATAATTATTTTACGTATATTTTAAAAAATAATTCACTAAAATTACAATAATTCGTACAAGTGTTAGAAAATCACGAAACTTTCAGATTATCTTCTCATGATGTGGTGAATATGTGGTAAAAATTTTTAAGTAAATGAACGCTCTTTTACTGACCGATACTAAACGTATTGGATTTATTAAAACAAATATTTAAAATAGTAAACAATATTTTTTTAATAATCCAATATCGTTTAGTATCGTCAGGAAAGATCTTTCATTTACTTAAAATTTTTTACCAATATTCACCACATCATGAGAAGATAATCTGAAAAGTTTCGTGATTTTCTAACACTTGTACGTTTATTATAATTTTAGTTAATTCTTTTTATAAAACCGTTATAATAAAACGTACAAGTGTTACACAATTACGACATTCTCAATTATCTTCCCATGATGTGGCGAACATGTGGTAAAAATTTCAAGTAAATTGAATATCGTTTGAGATTTGTTTAAAATTTAACATTCATTTTAAAAAAAAAATAATAAACGATATTCAATTTACTTGAATTAATTTTAAACAAATATCAAACGATATTCAATTTACTTGAAATTTTTACCACATGTTTACCACATCATGGGAAGATAATCTGAGAATTTTCGTAATTTTGTAACACTTGTACGTTTTATTATAACGGTTTTATAAAAGAATTAACTAAAATTATAATAAATCGTACAAGTGTTAGAAAATCACGAAACTTTTCACATGATCTTCCCATAATGTGGTAAAAATTTCAAGTAAATTGAATATCGTTTAATATTTATTTTAAATAACATTTTATTTAGTAAAAAAAAAAAGGTTGGACCGGCCGGCCTCTCCGTACAGGCCGATGCCCAGTCCGGACTAGAAGGTTTTTTTTCACCTATTTTCGAAACCTGGAGGTTTTTTTCGTTGAACATTAAAACTTAGGGAAATTACCGATTTCGACCTCGAAGTAACCGGTTTTTTCAATTCAAACCTTAAAGTAAAATTTTTCACGATTCAAACCTTGAAGTATGGAAAAAGTTACAAAACAAACCTCGGCGGACGTCCTATTGACCGTCCTCTATTAATTTTGCCGTAGAACGGACGGTCTCTTAAAACAAGAGACAGTCCGTTCCACAGAACGGACGGTCTCTTGTTTCAAGAGACAGTCCGTTCTCTATTTTTGCCTAGAACGGACTGTTTCTTGAATCAAGAGACAGTCCGCTCATAGAACGGACACACCTTGGACGGTGGTGACCGTCCTCTCTTTATAAATTAATTTTACAAAAATATCAAACAACATTGGATTTAATCGAAAATTTTATCACATGTTCATTATAATATGGAAACATAATCAGGAAATTTTCATGATTTTATAACATTTGTATGATTTATTATAATTATTTTACGTATATTTTAAAAAATAATTCACTAAAATTACAATAATTCGTACAAGTGTTAGAAAATCACGAAACTTTTCAGATTATCTTCTCATGATGTGGTGAATATGTGGTAAAAATTTTAAGTAAATGAAAGATCTTTTACTGAACGATACTAAACGATATTGGATTTATTAAAAAATATTTAAAAATAGTAAACAATATTTTTTAATAAATCCAATATCGTTTAGTATCGTTCAGTAAAAGATCTTTCATTTACTTAAAATTTTTACCACATATTCACCACATCATGAGAAGATAATCTGAAAAGTTTCGTGATTTTCTAACACCTGTACGAATTATTGTAATTTTAGTGAATTATTTTTTAAAATATACGTAAAATAATTATAATAAATCATACAAATGTTATAAAATCATGAAAATTTCCCGATTATGTTTCCATATTATAATGAACATGTGATAAAATTTTCGATTAAATCCAATGTTGTTTGATATTTTTGTAAAATTAATTTATAAAGAGAGGACGGTCACCACCGTCCAAGGTGTGTCCGTTCTATGAGCGGACTGTCTCTTGATTCAAGAGACAGTCCGTCCTAGGCAAACAGTCCGTTCTACGGCAAAATTAACAGAGGACGGTCAATAGGACGTCCGCCGAGGTTTGTTTTGTAACTTTTTTCATACTTCAAGGTTTGAACCGTGAAAAATTTTACTTTAAGGTTTGAATCGAAAAAACCGGTTACTTCGAGGTCGAAATCGGTAATTTCCCTAAAACTTAAGGTTTTTTTTAAAAAAAACCAAAACCTTAAGGTTTTTTTTAAAAAAAACCCTATATAAATAGGTCATTTTTAAATTAATCATAATAATTAGGAAAAAAGCACTTTAACTAAGTAGCTTAACATAGTAAGATTGTCACTACTCAAAATACAAAGTAACAAAATGTGACAAATATTAAGGTTAATTTGGAAGTTAGAATGGAATTGCAAGGACCCGAGGCTATGACTCAAATGAAGAAGCTCTTGGCGTCCTTGATTAATTTTCAAGGCTTGTGCGCACAGGAAGACTCAAAGAGTTTTTAGTGTGGTTGAAGATCATTGATCAGGCCGGACTCAACTTTTCACGATAACTTATCGAAGAAAAACCGTTGATCAGGCCGCCCAACTTTGACGTTTCACGATAACTTATCAAAGAACTGTGAGTATCTTACCCAACAGCATCCATATCGACCTCCGCATCTGTTTCACCGTCAATCGTACCTGGCTCCACCTCACCATCAGCCTCCAGCTGACCGGGTTCTTGACTCACTTCTGCATCGGAGTTTTCCTTCTTCTGTTCATCGGGCGGACTAGCTTCTTGGGAGACATTGCCAGTTGCAGCCGTAGCATCAATCTCCACTGGCGCTGAAGAGAGATCAAGATCAACTTTCATTCCATCCCCATCCACCTCATTTGCTGGCGTAGCAATCTTTTGCCAAGATCCATGAGTTTATAAAGATTAGTTAGATATCTATAAAGCTCAAAAGAAAATACCTGTGATTCAATCTGGATTATATGAGTTCCACAAGATAAGTTACGTTCAACATTTTTTACGCTCATTGACATCAAGTTTTGAAATCATGAGTTTATAATAATTGCTCATTTTTTTGAGCAATTATTATTATTTTTGTTCTTCGTGAGTATACCTGGTGTTCTTCAACTTGACGCGCAGATCCCTTTGGTTCTTCCTTCTTTGCACGTTTTGATCTGTCAGTTGGCTTAGCTTGGTATTGGGATCGAACATCAGGTGGCAAAAGTTCCAACGGCACAACCCCCTCAATACCATGGTCGGTAAACTGCAACCAAAAAGAATTGTGTAATCTTATTATGTCTGGGCTATAAAAGTAAAGTAAATTTTTACATAGTTTGAATCATACTCTGGAGAATCCATCCAAGTCCTGACGAGCTGAAATGCGAAGGCCTTTCCAGCAATACACCTGCATCAAATTTTCGTTGTTATTGGTAATCAAGATTGCAACGGAGGTACATAAATCAAATAAATAACCCGAACCAACAATACATCATCTTATTTTTGTTTTTCATATTCTTCAGATGGCTTTTGAGTTTAGTATGTGAGGTCATGGGTAGAATTCACCTAGCATCTGAATCACATTACATTCATATAACTTACAGAGGACCCAACAGAGGGAGTAGAATTTCAAAGATTTTCACGGATGTTTCACGAGACTGATTGCTCTTGAATTCAATTTTTATTTTGTGATAAACTTGTGATCTCTTCTGCGATCCTTTAATTGTTTATGCACATTCCTCAGGAATTTCCAACTATACACTAATATCAAAAGACATGATCTTACTATAGAGAGCAAGTCCAGTTTCCAACCAAATGGGTAGAGATCAACAATTAGGAATTAAATATGGACTGTTTTGCTCCCACAAATACATTAAGAATCATAACAAACGAAAGAGGCTCTTCATTGGTGTGGACTGTATAAGGTCCTCACAGATTCGTCTTGCATTAACATTGCCAAGACTTTCGACTTATACAAAAAGTAAAACTCAATATGCTATGAACAACCCAAACAAGCATTGAAAGATTATATTCAACACAATAATGATACTCTTGGACAAAAATCTTTGTTCTTAATTTATGCTTCCTTTCAGTGCTGGAACAAAAAAAAAAAAAATTGCTAATCACGATCTATTCAGGGTGGTTACCATAGTGAAACACTCCCTATTGCTTCTTCCCACTCTCATTGTTGAAGGAAGAAATGTAATTGTGAATCCAAACATTTTATTTCAGAAAAGAACGTTTCCTAATTTCTTCATCCCCTAGATATGTGATCTCCCATAAAACTCCCTCTGCTTTTAAACACTCTTCCATCTAAATACAAACCCAGAATGTGCAATTGTTTTTACAAGAATAGCATCTGAAGTACTTCACATCACACTTCCTTTTTAGATATTTCTTTTTTCCAACTGATGTAAATTCTGAGACATCGTAACTAATTTCTTTGTGGTATTAACCTTGCCATAAGAAAACTATATGCAGGCTAAACAACTTATGACAACTAATAATGCAACTCATATGGTTTGATATTAGGCATCAGGAGCTAATAATCACAGTGAACTAGGTAATACCCACCCGGTTATTTTTGTGGTGATATTCAGCTTCTATACCAGCTGCCTCATCCATCTGCAATTTCAAAATGATATTGCATTTATTATTGTAGTTGAATGATAATGAAAATATCAAAACTTGGAAATGAGATATAGATAGAAAAAGAAAAATAAAAGAATAAAGTTATAAGTAAAAAGTTTTGACCTCAGCAGCAAATGAATGAACTTACATCTTCAGCTAAAGGTTTCCAATACTCCGTGATAGCAGGAGTTCGGACACGTTGAGGATCAGTTAAAGCATTCTAACACAAGATGACAAAGGCAGTTACAAGTATATTCAAGTACCTAGCCTTGCATGAAAGTACTAAATAATTTGGCCAGGCACCTTAAATCCAAATGAAATACATGGCCATAACTTTCTAAAAACTACTTGTACCAATACGCACATTTGAATCAAATGATAGAGTTCGGATACCTCGGCCCTAAATAATCTCCCCAAAATTTTAGAAACCATTTACCCAAACTGGCATCTAAAAATCAGTCAAAACAATGATACTTGTTTGGGGCTGAAATTTGACGCTAACAATAAGTTAAAGTTTCATGAAGTCATATAGAAGCGAAAATACAACTGATTCTTAATTACACAATATTGGTACAACACGATAATAAAGACTATATATTTACAACAGATCAATGCAAATTGTATACAACAAAGTAAAAGATTTGCGCACCGGATTCTGATCCGCCCACTTCCACAACTGTGAGAGTTCTTTATTTCCTAACCTCCACCTTGGCCTACTGGAGAATTCTCATTCAAATATGAAGAGTAGGTATCAGAACAAAGATTATAAATGAAATAACCTTAGAATAAAAAAAAAAAGGTATGACAAGTAAATAAAATCTAGTTGACAATATGTGAAAAAAATACTCTTGTATTTAATTTACATAAGAATTTTTATTAGACAGCAAATTTAAATTTAGAGCAGATTAAACATGGTCACTGTCAGTGTATAACAGTAGTCCATAATCCTTGAAAGTAATACAGGAAATGGTCGAATGAGAACCTACCAAATGCAGAGGATCTAAATACAAAAGAACAGAAACACTAAAATAGTTGACGATACTACTAGCCAAATTTGGAGTTGAAACATTTTTTCACTGTTGAAGGAACTGTCCGGTACATTCCAGCTGCGTTTTTACATAAAAAATGAATAGATTCATTTTTTTTTCCAGAAGGAATACCCAGTACACTCAATTAGTTGTACTCGTCTTTTGAAGGTTGTCTACACAATCTTCTAACATGGACCCGTGATGCAATAGAAAATATTACAAATTACGATTAAACAAAATGTTCAAGATATATGTGAACTCTCCCAAGACTAGATACCTCAAAATTACATAATAACTCTTCTTATTCCTGACATCCTAATAAGAACATTCCACTAAAGAATATTGAACAACAATTCTATAAATCTCAAAATATTAAATAATTAAAAGACTACAATATTCATTAAAAACAACTAATAAAACAAGTAATAAAATTAATAAAATTAATAAAATTAATAAATTAAACTATTAACTTCTTTTTTTTCGCCAAGTGTACGTGAAGCGAATAGAAGGGTTCCTATCATCTTCTTGCCTAAGAAAAAGGACGATGCGCCATGGTTCCAACTTAATTGTTCTTTATTAAACAATATCATGTATGTAATATCATACACTCCACTCTTCACCACAAAAATTATCACTACGCCAAATATGAAACAGTTACTAAAAAATTTTGTCCCATATATACTAAGTTGCAAAAGCACTAATGTGATTAGAAAAATCCAGTCAGCTAGTTTCGTACCGCTTTTTAGCTCCATCCTGGACCATTTTCTTATCAATTGGTTGCTTCTCAAAAGGTTGGCAACCATCACGTTTCCACCATACCTGTAAACATTTGGGATTGCATAACAAACTTTTGCAGTTAAGAAAGAAAAATAACATAAGAAAGAGATCCAAAAGATATACTCACCCAATTTTTTTCACGTTCCATTACATGCTCAATTTTTTGAAGAAATTCTTTCCCTCTGGGTGGAGTCACTTCGAGCAACTTTTTAACATGCTCCTCGCAGGATTTTATCTCTTCTTTCTAGATGCAACCAAAAAAAACTATTAGAGCTAATTAATATAAATAAATTGAAAGAGTTGAAACAGATGTCCCCACAAAAAAACATGGAAAAAAAATTATCCAGCACTCACTTGTAATCAGAGTAGAGAGTCTCCCAACAAATTTAAAAAAAAAACACAAAAAGGAGGTTCGCCTCAGCAAAAAACATGAAAATCTCAGCTCTCAATGTCTCGCCAAGTATTATCTACAGAATATTAGTTTCATAACTGTTTTAAAATCAACTGAGCAGAAATTGGATTTGGTATTACTTTCGATCAAAACTCAAGTTAAAAAATCAATTTTTTGTTATTTGAAAATGCAAAATAGAATAGCACTAACCATGGCTTCAGATGAAACATCTTTCTCACTCTTTCCAGGCGCCTTCAAGCAGATAAAAAATTAATTTACACTTATAGTACAAAGAAATGGATGAATAAAGACAGTGAAAGACATCAACCAAAACCAAATCACTTCATGTTATCGCAACCTTCAAATAATCAAATAATATAAGACATTGCACTAGAACGTGACGCCGAAAACTTGGATCCTTCAACTGTGACACACAAAAAGAGTAAAATTAGTGAAATCTGAATATATCAGCAAGTCTATTGAAAAGTTTTCTTTACAAGACACAACAAAATCTGCTGAAAAGTTACAATGATTCACTGAATCATCACGCTGAGTACCTCTAGACCCATCAGTTTACTACTTGTGAGATATTTTATACTGAAAATAGTTGCTTCTTCCTCCAAAACATTAGCATCTCCCTCTTCATCAGTCAAAGGTTGTGCCTCAAAAGTATTTAAGACAACCTATACATTTTACAAAATAAAGAATAAGCTTCTGAAAGCAACAATATACATTTTGAATTTTATTTTAGGACAACTGATAAAAAATCATTAGTTTCAAAAAGCAATCAATAGAAGGTAGAATACATACCATTAAGCTGGAAGTAAATTTTTGCCACTTTGTAGAAGTAACAGTCAAAGAAGCAGGATTACAAAAGTGCTCCTGAAAAGGAAGCATGCATCATCATTGGAATGTTTTGAACCTGGCTAACGCCTAGGTTGCTTTCTAGCCTACAGTTAAATGATAATAACCTGGCTAAATAAGTAGTAAAAAATTCTCTATCATAATTAAGCTCTATGACATCAAATCTGAAAGACGGTTGCATACATTGTTCAAGTATTTTTACAAACAAATGCTTGCAAGAAGAGAGACGCCCTCTTCCCATTCCCCAGACTAAAATGAAAGAACAAGAAAACCCAAGAATCCCTGATGATCATGTTTCCAGATGGTAAAATTTACCTGTAAGCTCCAAAATGTCTTGTAAAAGTTGAAATCAATAGAAACACCTGACACGTTAGGGATTTTTTTTAGAATGTGCAAAACAACTGGCAAGGATTAATACTACATCTTAAAAAACATTTATGAATATAAAAGAAAGGTTTAGGAAAAGGGAAAGAACAATAAACAACGTTCATACAGTGTGGAGAAAAAATTTGCACCAATGGTAAATATTAATCACAATTTACCATCAGGAGGTTCTTTCTCGTAGTTTGTTTCACTTGATGTGTTAAAAACACCTTTTATATTTACAGCTGCGACAATCAATCAAAAGAATAGAGGTAAGATAACAGCCATAATGGCGTTCAACATGTCAAGATCAGTGCTGTGTACAAATTATTACCTGAACGTTCAGACAAAGGGAAAAAATGAGCAAGAAACATCAGAATTCGCCCACAAAAAACCACATCACTAGCCTGTAAGTGAAATTCCACAATATCGGGGCCAATCAAATAAATTGATACGGATCTTACTGAAATAAAAAAATCAGAGTAAAAATGACACAGAAAAGATATGCTTTCAATGAGAGACCTGACGATCATATTACACCACAATCCAAGCAACAGTTTGGTGTTATTTTTATATCAAGATAGCCTATTTCCCTAAAACTTAGGGAGACAACAGCACGAGTTCTAGCATATGCATGAAGGAGCGTCAGAGTGATTACATAATTACAGAACAATTGACAATAAATGAAACTAAGGCAAATGCATTTAATTTCGTACCTTTGATAGGCGGCGAAGCAGTTGATTGCATGTTCTCAACATAACAAGCTTACCACGAGCAAAAAGCTCTTGCTGTGCACAATGGAGCCACACAGTTTAACAACAGTTGTAAATGACATGAGAGGTAGGCAGTTAATTCTGAGTCACAAGGTCTAAGAAAAAGGAAAAGTGAAATAGGGGAAACAGTTAGATGAGCACCAACCTTTCCCAATATATCTTGTTTACTCTCTATATAACCAAAAATATCTTTGCAGTTTCTCATTGTAGACATTTCTGTCAGGTCTTCCAACAGCTGGAATATCATACCACCTTCGATATGTTCATTCTCACAGAGATATAACACAATGTCTGATAAGAAAAACACAGGAAGTGGAAGACAATCCATCAAATTAATTTTACGGTAAGCTGAGTCTATTTAGTTCATGGTAGCCAGAATGTTAATGTGATAACAAAAAAGACAGAAGTGAATCAGCAGAGGCTTTTAAATCTTTTTAAATTAATTTATATATGATTCATGAGCAATTAAAACTTACAGGTTGAAATGCCAGGCTATAAAATGTCCAACATATTTTACTAACGATTTGCAATCTCCAATAGTTTCTTTACCACCAATCAAGAAAACAGAGGAATTTCCTATTACATTAATCTTCCAAACATTTATACGTCCAACAATTTTTAGACATGATTGTACCAGGGAAGCACTGTTGGAAACATTAATCTCCAATATTAATCTTCCAAACATTAATCTCCAATAGTGTTATATTTATAAGTAATTTACAAAAAAAAATAAAAAATCAGCATAAAACTATAAAAATATCATAATCTGGAAATGAAAAAAAAATTGAAGCCATAAAAAACAATTTAAAGAACCTATCTCTATCCTTAAAATCCTCCTAAAAATTAGGAGCCTATTACGGGAGTAGCTTAACAAAACACATTATACATCATCCACTGGTTCTACTATCCTTTTAGTATTCTGCTACCTATAGGAGTAAACCACACCGAATAAAATCACTGACCTTATGCTACAAACCAAAACTATTTATGAAAATAAATCATAATACAAAGGATAAGCGGCGAACTGGATCCACTGCGCAGTAAGTTGATGCAACCTGCTCTATTTATAATCATTAGAAGAACCACTTCACAAACTAACGTGTCCTTTATTCTATACCCTCCCCAACCATGACTGTGTGCTATTCTAACACTACTAATATATGTTATGTAAACAAAAATGTGTAGACACCTAAAAGACGTGGAATGTGTCCTTGGGTAGCTTCTCCGTCATCAATAGATTTTCCATACTCCATTATTTGCTCTCCTGTTTGTACTGCAGAAGACTGCACAAAAATGCCACCAAACAAACCCCATTAAGTAAAAGATGAGATAAAAAAATTAAATGAAAGACACAGTACAAGAAATATTGTATCTTCTACATATTTCTACCAATCCTTGTGAATTTCTTTTTGTTTCAATAACAAAATTACGATGGATTTATTTTCTCAACAACTATCAAATCCGAGAAACATAGTACATTAAGTTGCTCTAATACAATTCAATATCTCTTTTCTGACAATGGACGTGGCACCAAAAATAGGAATAATGCATTTGCATCAAATCATATAAATTTATATCTGAAGATGAAAAAAAAAAAAAAAAAATCATATACTCAACTTGAGCCACGAATACCCAAAGATAGAACAACTTGCATGATAAAAGGCCAAAAACCTTATTGGAAAAGATCAAGAATCGTGCTTACCACCAGTTCCTGAAGCAGCCGACGAAGTATATTTTCCAGCAGTTGGTTCTCATCTTGGGCTAATTTTGTTTGCTTCTGTCAGACGGAAAGAAACGACATGATTAGAGCCAAAAGAATAAAACAGAATGTAATTTTCATAGCATGATATAACCATTTCAAATTACATTGAAACTGCTTCATTACTTTCAGTCTTAACATTTCATTCCAAGAAATTATCTAGTTTGAGCGTGCATTCTTAAAACTGATAAAGGTAAAACGGCTTAATCTTAAAATTTGAGAACAGCATCTCCTCCCCATTCCTTTGCAAGATCTCAGATAAGACATTTATCAATGAAAGTTTAATGCCAAAATTACCTCATCTTCGTCTGATATAATAATAAAATAGAGATGTGTGCAAGGATGACCATAAGAAAATTAAAAACCAATTCGTTTTTATTTTAACTAGTTCGTTTTTATTTTAACTAGTTCTACATGAATATGTCTTATAGAGCATATTCAACCAAAAAAGAAAATGCAACGTCCACAGATCTTAATTGCACATTGCATAGATACGTAAGCTCGTGAAAAAGTTTGTTTCTTGACCTCTAGAAGTTGAGGCTTTTAAGTCTTTGTTTTGTAATACACTTTTTTGTGGGGAAACCGTGCTTAGTTTTTTGTTTAGGCAATGTCGTTTTTCTATTGCCTCCTTTTGCATTGATTTAAATAGAAAATAATATTTATCTTTGCACCAATATAAATAAATTTTTTTATGAACTAGCCTAAATTCAGAAAAACTGTACATATAAACACAAAGTTCGCTAATCATTTCAATTCCTACAAGCGATAACCCAGCTCTGTGGATGAGAGTAAAGGGAGTAACCTGCGGTTTTATAACTTCTTGAACAGTCTGTAGAGCAAAATTTTCAGGTGACCCAGGTTGTTGTATAGCTTTCCTGAATACTTCCTGATAGAGAAAAATAAATGAAAGCATATGGTTATCGATTGATCACAAAAGGAAAAGAAAATTTCATAGGTAGTACAACTGATATACAAGGAGGTCTTCCAAGTATATAATACACGAAATAAAAATCAAATAAAAAGCGGATTTCATTTTTCCCATTTCATATATTTAAGCTGGAGACTTGAGCAGTGATCCATTCCAAGCCATGAAGAGGTGCTAGGTATTGAGAGAAGGGAATCATTTTGACGAACTTTGAGGAAAAGTACTTCCAAACAAATTCCGTTGCAGAGGATAAACCAAAAAAGAAGAAATAAACAAACCTAAAGAAAATAACAACGTAAATAGGAGTCACCCGTACTACTATATCTGCAAATCATTATTATTCACGAGCGACCTAGACTGAAAAACTACAGCCAATGAGATTGAGCTACCAACAGATTGCCGATCAATTGAAGAAGGAAAAACCCGAGTAGGCTTACCATTTTAAAGATTCCGCCAAATGCACCTACGGATTCTCGGCCAGAAAATTGGAGACGTTCTCTGAAGTTCCGTCTTCTGAGCAGCGACCCGAAGTCGTTTTACAGTGAAAATTCCAGCAGGCCTCGACTGAGCGAAAGCATCTAAATAGCTTTTTTTTTCGGTGCGAAATAGCTTGATATACAAATTGTAAATTTTAAAAGTAAAAAGACCAAAAGAAAACAAAGATGGCAAAATTGTATAATTATCAAATTTCAACCAATTAAAATCAAATAATAAAAAATGAGAAATCTAAGTTAAAATTGAAAATAATAGAGAAAGGCAAATTTCATTTATAAAATCTAAGTTAAAATAATATTTTGCGCAATTTATGTAATAAATTACCAATACATTATTTATTACATAATTGAATGAATCATTATTTGACGTCAACGAGCATTTTAAAAGAATAGAATAAGAGAGTAAACATATCATTATTCTGTACTAAAAATAAAAAAATCGGGAAAATACTTAAATTTACAAAAATACCCTTACTAGAAATCAAAGTAGGAAAACTATTCCTACCATTAAAAGATGATTGCCCCGCTTACCTTAGTTACTATTAGTAGGTCTAATGTGGGGCCGTGGCACAATGCTGCATAATCTCAAATGGAAGAGGCAAAGCATTGTACTCCGATGGCATTTGTTAGCACACGATAAGATTGCGTTAGTACTCGTCTTTGGGATTGAAAGAGACCCATGAAATG
This sequence comes from Begonia masoniana, assembly GCA_022432975.1. NCBI lineage: Eukaryota > Viridiplantae > Streptophyta > Magnoliopsida > Cucurbitales > Begoniaceae > Begonia > Begonia masoniana. Next base: position 3,149,553 of record CM039504.1, read on the forward strand.
GGCCAATCTAGAAGTTCAAGCAAGCTAGAACACTTCGTTACTGTAATTAGGACAAAATTAGCTGTGTTTTAAAAGAAATTAATCTTAGTTTACTTCAAAAGTAGAAGCATCGAGAAATAAATAATTGAAAAGTAGGGGTGAGCAAAAACCGGATTGGACCGAAGAATCGGATTGGATTGGACCGAAGAACCGGATTGGAACCGAAAAATTGGTCCAGTTCTGGTCTGTTTTGCAATTAAATAATAAAAATTCGGTTTTTTTAAGTAGAACCGAAAAATACGGTTCGGTTTTCGGATTTACTGATGCAAAACCGAAAAAATCCCAGAACCGGATTTATTACCCTAAGCCCTACGGCTCTGCTCCTGCCTCACAGTCTCACTTCGCTCGCTCAGATCGTCGCTCCCAAGCTCTTCAGAAATCGGATCGCTCGACTCTGTCTCTCGCTGCTCGCGCAGTCGCAGTTCGCCGTCGCCGACGCCGAACCACTCAGTCTCTGTTTTGGATAATAAGTTACAGGTAAGAATTCTCTGGTTTAGAGAACTCGAGAGACAGGAGAGAGCTTTGAAGTTTTGGTGTGATTCTTCCCATCCCCGAGGCCCGAGCACCTAATTTTAAAATTTTTCAGAATGTTTTTCTGTTTGTTTCTTCTCTGGTTCTGTGTTGTTATTCTGTTCTGTTGTCTGGTTTCTGCTTACGATTTCTGTTTGCTGTTCTTGTTAGTGTTGCTTTTGTTTTTAAATCGTGAGGGTCAGCTGATGTGTGTTTAATTTTTCTGATTGTTCTTTGTTTTTGTTTTTGGTCATTGCTGTTCTGTTTTGTAGTCACATGCCCATTTGTGTTTCACCCATCAGCATGTTTGTTTAGTGTTCTCTGTTTAGTCATTTGAGTCAGCAATCAGCATCTTTTGTTGTTTGTTGTCTCTGTTATGCTTTTTTCTGTTTCTGAACCGTAGTGTCTTGTTGTCTCTGTTATGCTTTTTTCTGTTTCTGAACCGTAGTGTCTTGTTGTCAAGCATGTGATAGAATGTGTTATGCTTCAATTCAGAATGTTTGTTAAACATTCTGAATTGAAGCATAAGTATTTTTTAGATTTAAAAACAAAAAAGAATAAGTATTTTTTGTTTAAAAAAAAGTGAGAAAACCGGAACCGGATTAGAACTGGAACCGAAATTTGGATCTGGTTCTAGTCCGGTCCTTAAAAAAATAAAAACAGTCCCGGTCCTAAAAATTAAAAACCGAATTTTATTATTTCGGTTCCAATCTTCCTTAAAACCGGACCGGACCGGTTTTTGCTCACCCCTGAAAAGAATGCGGTTTGAGAGACCTCCGAGGAACAGTGAGCGTAGATTCAATGGAGAAGATGAAGTTTAGAAGAAGGACATGATCATCGTCCTCAATATAACCTTTGTCAGTCACTAAGTTTAGAATAATACAGTATTATTCTTTAGGTAATATCCACTTCTTTAGGTTTTCTTTTTCTCACTCCACACTCGCCCAGCGAATATAACCAGAGACAAAAGTGAGAATCTTTGTCACCCAGAAAGAAAAAGAGAGAAGCATTTTGGGCTAAGAGTGGTTCGAAGAGATAGATAGAGAGAGAGAGAGAGGAAAGATTAAGGACAAGTAAGATTGTTCTTCCCCCTCTCCTTATCCAATAAGTAAGCTTTTCTCTTATTTCTTATCACTGTGTCATGTTTGTGTGCGTTTTTGTGGTTTTCTTTTTCCTCTTCGCTGTAAATTTTACTGTTTCTGTTTGGGGCATTTTTATTCACTATCCTTTCTGCAATTTTGAGCGGTAATCATTTACTTTGACACTAATTGATGGATCTTTTATTGGGTTATTACTTTCTGGATTGAAGGGTCTACTTTTTAGATTCGGTTTACTTGTATCACCATTTTAATTTCTGATATTAGATTAGCTTATCCTATCCATTTTCTTTCAGCTGAATGAATTTTATTAAGAAGATCTGATTTGGAATGCCGGCTATTCTTTCATTTCATTGTTTTTTAGTTATCGATTCTGCTTAATTTTTTCCTCATTGTAGATGATTGTGATTACGCGGAGCTCGTATACATGCTCTGATCTACATACATTGTTTTCATGAACTTAAATTTTGGATTCGATGGCTGCTGCTAAGAATTTACCTTTTTATTTAATAATATCCACTTCTTACTTCTGTCCCACTCAGAGGCCAGAGCTCGACCTTTCGCAACGATGTCGGCCTTCGACCTCGTCGCTAACATGCACGACGTGGCTCTCAAACCTCGGTTGTTGGCAAAGATCCTCAGAGAATATGTTCCGGACAAAAAACATCCGTTTCAAGTTCAATCAGAGATATCGACTGTGGTTTCTATGGTGAAAACGCATAAACTGCTGTCCGAATCATCGTCTTGTATGGACCAGAAGATAATCAATAGTTGGAAATCAGTTGTGGATTCCTGGGTAGACCGAGTGTTGTCGCTTCTCTCCAGTAGTGTGGTATACGAAATTTATTGTTAAACAAATTTTTACTCTACTTTAATGTAAGTAAACGAGAATCCGTGAGCATTCATACCAGTAGGATTTATAGGTTAGCTTATAGTAGCATAATTTTGCCATGTCTGCTGGGTTCATTGGACGGATGCTTTATTTATGGGAGGTATTGCAGTTTTATGGTTTCAAAATTTATATCCTTTGATGATTCATAGAATTTGTAGTCTGTGGATCCATCTCATTAGTAACACTAAAAATATGCATCTAGATTCAAAGTGTCTGCATTACAACTTATGCCATCATGCCCATTAATTTGAACACGTCACAATAAGCATTTTTATGAATCAAATATTGCATCAATTGTGAGTGAGATGAATGTTTAGTAGTATACATCATTTGTGAAACAAACACAACAGAGTGTTGTGTGTGCTTATTACATGATTATTTAGTGAGTTTTCTTTTCCTAATACGAGCATTAAATTTGCTCTAGCCAGATAAATGTTGGCTAGGAATCTGTTTGATAGGAGTGACTTGCCAAGAATGCTGCTCTGATCGTTTCTTATCCTCGTATAGTGATTGGTTTGACAGGCTTCTACCTCATATTCAGGTATACAGCGTATGTCTTTTGCATTTGTTCTCCTGACGTTTAGATCTATTAAATAAAAGTTAAAGCAGGAAAAATGACATGTATAATCACTTCTTTGAATCTCGAAAATACAAAGAGAAGAGAGACTAAAATCATCTCATAATTTCTTACTTTGAATGAATTATCTGGGAGTTGTGCTTACTTCTTCAATCAACTTCCCAAAATCTTTACAATCTACAGTGTTTGGTAAATTTGTTGAACGGCTCGTGTATTTTAACTTGAAACAAGGTTTTTTCCTATAGAATTATGAGGCAATTTTGTTTTTTTTTTCTCTGATTAGTCGCCTGCAGATTCTAATATTTTGAAGCGAGCTGCTTGTGCTTCGGTTTCAAATTTATTCATCAGGTGCGACAACCTTTGACCTTGTGAAGGAACATGTCTTCTTTGGAACTCTGTTTATCTTCTGACTTCGAAAGTTCCTTTGACTATCAACACAATTCAATTAAAAAATAAATATTTCAGAAATATTTCCTAATTACCATCAATTAAGAAAAAGTTGGCACCAACCTATATTGGTATCACTTTTCATATAGTTAATATTTTTTTTTTTCTTTGATATATAATTACCAAATGTTAGATTCTTCCACTATAGTCATACTAGGAAAATAGATGTTGCATTGCGAGTATAGAAAATAAAAGATGTGAGTAGATGCTCTTAAATCATCTGAAAACTTTTCATTATCATTGAGTTTGGACTCAGCAATATGGAGCTATGGTGTAATGAGGATTTAATATGTAAGTGATCATGAAAATTGTACCACGAAGATTGTTTCTTATATTAAAAAAGGAAATATGAAGTGTTTGTTAGAATAGGCCAGATACAGGTAGAAAACATGTTTGTTGAAATAGATTTTTTTGTTTTATTTTTTGTGTACTCTGTTTTATTAATTTATTTTTGCTTCAAAAAAAATAGTAATAGATGTTGCAATTTGAAAGTATAGCCACAAATAGAATGTGGAAGAATGGATTGAATTGGGTTTATAGCAATTTTTAGATAATTCCTTACGCAACCGCTTGTTAAGTTTTCTACTGGAATAATTGCATTTACAACATTTTTACGTGCTTTATCTTTGATAAATTTGCTACACCAAATGGGCCCATTTGATTTTTATTATACTTCAGTTTCTTGTTCTTTGTATTTTGAGTACTATCACACCTTTTAAAATGTAGGTTGGGTGAATTTCAAAATTTGAAGAAAGATGGAACGTCCTGTGCTGGTAAAGTTATTCAACCAGTTCTGAAGCTATTGAATGATGGCTGTACAGAGGTTGTATGGGTGAGGAACTTGAAGTTTCATTATATGTTATTATCTATAATTGTGACAACTTTTTTCCACAGTATTTAGAGTTGGACGTGGAGTTTTTGTGTTGGTCTTTTTGTAATAATTTCTTTGATCGGGGAAAGATTTAGTACAGGGTGCTTGTTTAGTCTATTTAGATGTTGGGCATTTGTTTTGCTCATTTCTTTACTTTACCTTCCACTTTACGACCTATATATATATATAATATGATGATAGGTTGTGGATAAGAATAATTTAATGAACGTGGCAGGAGTATCTTGTTTATTGTTATGTCTCAATTGCATTGTGCATTGTGAAAAAAAAATCCTCTTTGTCAGATGTTTTGGTTTTGGGGTTGCTCTCTCTTTCAGTAGTAACTATCTTCGTACATCTTGGTATACTTGGCAAGATTACAATTCTTTTCCTTGGTTGTATTCAGAAGTTATTTGTCAGTGTTTTAATATATTTTTATTCACTCAATTTAAAGACAAATTTTTGATTACATTAGCAATATTTGTTGTTGATGTTCTTTTGTGAAGTCTAATTACCTGTTCATGTTTTATTTATCATCTGTATTTATGTGGATGCAGGAAGGAGCAGTTCATTTATTATGCACGAGTATTACTTTCTTTCCATCTTCCGTTCGCCGTTTTTATGATTCTGTAAGCATGTTTTAATGTCTTATAATGTTGTATTGCAACTATTTTTTAGATGAATATTGTGACATTACTGTTGTTACTAATTTTATTTACTTATACGGCAATCCCACATCCCGGTGATGAATATTTTGCAAACTAAATGCATTTGTTTATCTGGTCCCACACTTATCTTTTTACAGAATAAAACTAATTTTTACGTACTTGTAAGTATTGATTGACATGTTTGTTTCAAATGGAAACACCTATACGTAAAATAATTGACTGACAGTCAACCATGGATTTGTCTATATTATTATTATTTATTACACATGACTACACGATTGGAGTTTTCTCTATGAACTTTTAAAATACAAGCGAAGTTCTGAACTCCAAATATTGTTTAGTCAAACTTCATTTGAAGTCTCTTTCTTAGCTGCAAGTCCTGGACACTTGGAAAAAAATTTACTAGAGACTACTGTCGATTATTAAGATATAATCGGAGGAAGAGCCGAGAGGGGTACAAGGAGGTGGAGGCAGTTAATATGACTTGAGTAATCCAGCTGCAGCGATTATTGTAAGTTATAATTGTCTAAATAAAAAGTTAAAAAAGGGGAGTCTCTAAGAAGGAAGAGCAAAAGAGAACGGTGTGAGGAGTTTCTGTGTGTGGGAGGAGTTAAAGTGTAGTTCAAACAGTGAGTTTTGGAGAAAAGTGTATCGTAGTATTTTACGATTGTAATTCTTTTGAGTGAATTGATTATAAAAGTAGAGGCATTTTGATGTAGTCAAAGGTTTCGCATCACATTTTCTTCCTAATCTGGGTTACTGTAGATTTTGAGAGTTATCTAAAGTCTCTATGCATCTTTTTATGAAATGTACATTTTCTTTGTACCGTTAATGATCCAAGTGGTAATACTGGTGTTGTTTTATTGATTTTCAGGGGTGTATGTCTTCATGCCATCAACATATCTGATTTATTAGTACTAATAGAAAAGCTAAATATTACTTATGTACTTACAACTACATTAAATATTACAATTGTATTCTACCTAAAGATTTATTTTTTATTTAAAATATCTTGAATTATGCATTTATGACCTTTTTGTAGGCTGAAGCTGCCATTTCTTCAAGAATTATGTCAGGCGAATGCAGTGCTCACATGCTGGAGGTAACATATTCATATTCGTAGAAATTTCTTTCTACAATCAAACGAGTTATCTGTATTTCCTTTTCTGACATTTTCCTGTTTCTCATTAATTATGTTCAATGTTCAGAAGTTAGCTTATTGCTTGGCATTACTTACCAAATCAAGAGGCGACGAGGATAGCTGGATTCTGTTGATTCAGAAAATCTTGTTATCAATTAACGATCAACTAAATGACATCTTCCAAGGCCTCGATGAAGGTTGGGGAATGCTATATATTTTTGGTTACTTTCAGTCTTAAGGGAAGTTAAATAATCTAATTTATGTGTATGCAGAGATGTGGTGGTGGAGCACTTTGCTTAGCTCACCTTTTTGTTCCTGATCCATTTTATTTTTTTTTTCAATACAATTTTTGATCACTGATGAAAAAATGTTCATGCAGATTCTAAGAGCATTGAATTCATTCGATCGCTTATTCCTCCTGGAAAGGATCTTCCGCTTCCTTTAGGATGTTGTTCATTAGAGAAGGCCTCACAAAATAACGTAAAGAGGGCAGAGCATGTGCGGACTTCCATTGCCTCCACATTGATGCTTTGCTGTTGCAAATTGTTGACTGTTTTTTCACCTACTCAGGTATGCTTTATTATCTATTAGCTATTGGAGTTTTTTCCAATGCAGGGTTGCATCACTCTTTCTTTTTGTACTTTCCGCATGATCCTTATAAATCCAATTTTTAGATGTAGAAATCGTAAATGTGGATGCTGTTATAGTTTTGTAAACAAATCCAAGTGTGACATTTAGGTGACTGTTCCCGTACGTTCATTGTTTATCCTTGTCGAAAGAGTATTGATGGTGGATGGTTCTCCGGCACACAATACATTAACTTTTATGACAGCCATGCAGCAAGAGTCAATTTGCTCGCAACTTCCAGCTTTGCATGCAAACACTTTAGAAATGCTCATTTCACTTATCAAAGGTCTCTGCAGGTAAGCTGGTATTGAATTTTTTTTTTTTCTTCACCTTATAGTGTAGCATATTTGTATTAAATTGTGTACATGGAATCAAGTCAATGATGCAAAAACTCCTTGTGTTCACGCGTAAGTCTTTGAAAATTTGCTTATAAATCTTAGTCTACCAATTTTGAATTTTTGTGATCTCAAATTTTTGTTTTTTTCCGAAGCATGCATATTGTATTCTTTTCGGCAGATCTATTTTGAAAAACGGATTTGGCCATTGTGCTGAGTGTTAATTATAGAATCAGTATGTACTGAAGAGAAGGTGCAAACATGTAATTATTTGGTTTGTTTCCTTGTATGGATGGTTGTTCATTTCCCATTGTTTATTTGCTGAACCAGTTTGGTCATTTATTTAGTGAGCTTTACGTTGAGTAGTGCTTTCAGTAAGAGAGAGTTGATCCTCCTTACTTTTTGCTTGTTAATGGATATTTGAATGAAACGTAATAGGAAAAATTCAAAGATTTAAAGTCCTAATTTTGACTGGTGTACAATTTATTCAGGCTCTGTTATGGTCTTTAAAAAAATATATTAAATGATTGAGTTTTTATTTTATTTTTTATAAGTAATCGAATTTTGTACAATTATAAATATGCACAACTTTAGGCTTATCTGTGGGAAGAATGCAAAAGAACAATATAAGTAGACTAATTAGAAAACATATTAGTTTAAACATTTTTAGATGTTAATCTAACAGCGATTGTTGGTCAATCGCATTAGATTAGCAATCCTCTGGATATAATTTTTTTAATTAATTGTTGGCAGTATGTAATTGATATCTTGTAGTTTTTTTGTTTTCTTGTTAGTGATCTTCTAGTATGTTTCATATTTGCTATTTTTTCATGCTTCAGTACATTTTTACTCTAGTGAGAAAAAACATAGGGTTACCGATCTAAGTTGTGGTCTTTGTTTCTGCAGATAAATGATTGCACCATTTCCCCTTATTTAAGCTGTTTTTCATTGATCAATTTCCCTAGTTCTGGATGCTTAGCTTTGTCTATTTCATTATTTTCTTTGCAGTCAACTATTACCTCATGCTACAGCTGTTGCACGTCTCATCTCAACATATTTTAAGAGATGCATGCTGGCGGAGTTAAGGATAAAGCTTTACAAAATTACAATGTTGATGATGATGTCCATGGGTGTGGGTATGTGAGAAACCGATAAATTTTTTCTTATTAATACTTGATTTATTCCTGTTTCAGATATTTTTTTGTTTCTTTGGTTTACTTTTTAGTTCTTTCCGTAAATGTTTTTTTTCCCCTTTGCTGTTAAAGTGATGATGTATGCCATATATACTTATTCCGAGTCATGGTTGTAGGAATGGCTGTATGTTTAGGACAGGAAGTAATTAGCAATGCCTTTGCTGATCTGAACCCTAAGGATACTGAAAATAGTAGCACATCAAGCTTGCTGGCTTGTAATAAATCATTGCTGCGGCCGGGTCATAAGAAAAGGAAGGTCAGTGCAGCAGACCAGCTTGATGGAGATATTTCTGTGGCGCAATCAACAAAGAACCCTTTAAATCCACCAGTTTCCTTGCAGATAGCAGCACTTGAAGCATTGGAAACCCTTCTTAATGTGGTATGTTGGTACATTTGAAATGAAATTAAGATTAGTCTCAACAAGGTAGCCTTTTCAGCTGATAAAATTAATGCTACTTGGTTTGATGTTAATCCATGTACCATGGTCTTTTGCAATGTAAGTGTTGGTCTTTTTTCCAAGTCTCTTTGTTGCATTGATTTTTCATATTATCAGTAATATTCAAATGAGAACATCATGTATTACCTGCCGTTTCCTGGCCTGTCCAGATCGTGTCCCCGTCTAGGACAGGGTATCTTATAGTTTCTGTAATTATGCAAAACTGTCAGTTCAACATCTTGTTGGTCTAGCATTCTAATCATAGCATAAGTGGCTACTGTTTATCACTTTGAAATAATTTGTACCAATATGCTTCTTGGACATAGCGTTGCTGTTTTCAAATAGTCATTGCATAATATTGTATTTGGCATATTGCTTGCTTGCACATATTTTATTTTGAATGATTTTTCACAGGGTGGTGCCTTCAAGTCAGAGAGGTGGCGGGCAAAGGTTGATAAGCTTTTGATTACAATAGCAACAGATTCTTTTAATGAACGACAGGTTAGAGAGGATAATTATTTCCAGCAGAATGAATCTTCTGGAATTTGGGAAGATTTTCAGCTTGCCGCATTTGGTGCTCTTTTATCATCTTTGCTATCATCAGCTCGCAACCGCCCAACTTATTTAGCTCAGGGTCTTGAACTTTTTGGTAAAGGTAGAGTTTTTTTTTTTTTTTTTTTTTTTTGTGTGTATTTTCAGTGTATGTTATCTTATCATAGCATTGTAAATACTTGTTTAGATAAGAATAACATGAAGCATAGTGGTTATGACATGGAAAATATGAACTTAGTCTGGTCATGGTTCTTCTATGTTTTTGAATTTTTTGTTTGAACTCTTAATTGTGTTAAATTGCATCCTTCAGGTAAGCAAGAAACTGGAACAAGACTATCGGAATTTTGTGTTCGAGCTATGTTAGCCCTGGAAGTGCTGATTCATCCAAGAGCGCTTCCAATATTAGATTATGCCCCTGCAAATTTTACCTCCACAGAGAGATTGAACCCCAGAATCAATGGAACTTTTAATTCTGAACCATTTAAGATAGGAAGAGTGGACTCTGAAATGTATGGGTCAGACTCAGACGAGGACTACCTGCATATGAGCCAGTTTGGTAAAGGTAAAGAAGCTGAGGGGCCAGTGGATGACTTGGATAAGAATACGAAGTATATTGAAGATTCTTTCGACTCCATGAAAGATTCCAGGGGCGAAAATCACTTGGCTAATCCTCCTTTAGGCGTAAAACCATTAGAGCCAATTGTTGAGGAGCATATGGAAATAAATAGAGACACTACAACTGGATCGACTGGGGATGTAATGCAGGTTGATTCCCTCAAATCTAAAGAATTTCATGAAAAATCTCACGAGTTGCAAAGAGATGCTTCAGATGCTGGAGCTAGAAATTCTGAAATGGCATTTGGAGCATGGAATCGAACCAGTGAAATGGAATCTGCACAGGATAACTTGAAGAAAGTCGAGGGTAATGTGTTATCTCCTACGACTTCAGATTCTGAGGGGAATGAAGAATTGGGAATTTCAATTGAAAATGATTCGGCAAAAAAATTATTGGACGATGAGGATGATTTTCCCGATCTTATCGATGCTGACCCAGATTCAGATTTTGAATAAGACATGCAAGGTTTTGCAGTTAGTTCTTTTCCCGTTAATCTGAAATATATTAAAGGTGATTTCTTCGCCTGAATTCTCTCTCTCACCTTTTAGAATAGTAACACAAAAATTGCAGGCTGCTTGTGAATTACTACAGATTTGCTGTTCTTCAGTTAATGAAATGTTCCACACATCTACCTCCATAGATTTGTTTCAGTTCCACCTGACTCACGTGTATGAAATTATTTCTATTGTAGAAAGGTAATTTCTCTGTTGGTTTTTTCATATTCAAAGTCAAATATTGGAATGCAAGCATGGCAGTCAATTTTTTTCTAGTTAAAAACTGAGATTGGTTTGGTCGTTTTGAGTGGGTGGTATAGAAATTTGAACAAGTAGTGTCAAAGATTGGGCATCTGTTTGGTAGTTCTAAGCTACATTATTTTATTTTGACTAATTGTATTTACTTAATTTTGAGAACTTCAACTGGGTTCGCAGTTCAGATTGTAATGGATTCATTTTTTTTTTTTTTTTTAATTATTTTTGTTAATATTTGCAAATTTTTAATTCGTATAATTGAATTGTTTTATTTTTATTTTAATGGAAATTGACGATAAAAGGACATGGTTAAAGAGAACATTTTAATCAATTTTCTTGGTCAGTATTGTAATTTTCAAACTGCTCAATATAGGTTTTTTTCTTCTACGGGTTATGACTTTTACAGTATTTGACTTGTCAAAAATTTGACCTTTCATTTATTCACAAAATTACATTTAACTTTATAATTTTAGATTTCTAAATTGGAAAACTAGGGTATCAAAAAACAACAATCAAAGAGAATTTTTTAAAAAATAATTTATTTATTTTGTTAAAAAAAAATTATTTCAAGTTCAATCATAATTAATCCACTCTCCGAGCAAGTGAGGCTCAAACTTTGTGTTTTTATCGAATATATTTTGTATATAACACATGTCACTCGAAACCAATCCATGGCTATTGAGGATGTTGGATCCATAGTCTCGAACAAATGAGAGCATTTGCTTCACAACGAGGATAAACAACGTTTGTAATAGAGAAAATAGTGATCACCTACCGTGTTTCAACACCGTGTCGTAAAAGATAATAAGTTTTGTTCAGATTTACAATTAAATTTATCAATTTCCTTCCAGTTATAAACATTTTTCCAAAGTTCGTATTTTTATATATAGATTAATAAGTAATATCATATGAAAAATAATCATGATATGCAAGTTTAGTTGTCCAATTTAATCATGTAATTTTGAGTTAAGTAGCATCAAATTCTTCTCAATGGATAACTCAACAAAGTTTAGAAATTTAGTCAAATATTGATTAATGAAATAAATTATAGATAATTAAAAAAATTCGTTACACTAATTAATTTTTGATATGATAAATATAAAAGAATAATATAACGTAAACATAATATTATTTCATCTTTAAACATAATTTCGTCTTCTTAAATTAATAATTTAAATTATTATCTCACTACACGAATTCTCATTATAATATATTTTTTTAATCATTTATTAGAAGTGTTAAAACAAAATTAATAATTTGAAGATGTGCTATGAACCCTCCTCTTAGGTTTATCAAAAGATTAAACTAGGGGTGGTCAAACCTGATCCAAAATCGGAACGGTTGATTCTATTTTTTTGTTTTGGAACCGACTTAATTGGTTCGGTTTTTGGATATGCATGTTCAAATTCGAAACAAACTCAACTTGAAGCACTAAACCAATAAATTTTAGACTTTGAAAAGCCCACAAAAAAACCCAATCCAATTAAATATATCAACTCAAAAAAATACTTTTTATTATTATGTTTTTTATTTGCATATTCACCTACCTAAAAGGATATTTTGACCAATTAGAACGGTTGCAATTAATATTTTATTATTTAATTATATTTTGATTACTTCTGTTATTTAAGACATCATATGTTTAATTCTTAATTTAATAGGTTGGTTTAATTTTATATTTTCAAATTTTATTATTTAATTTAGAGATACGCACCCATTAATGATTTGAAATAAAATGTTTTTTTTTTGTTAGCGTGAATAAATTATATTTTGAACTTGGAAAGATTGAAATTTTATTCAAACTTGAAAACCAATAATTTATGCATGGATTGTTATATTATAATTAATTTTAGATATTTCAGTAAAAATAAAATTTATTATTTTATAACATGAGTAGAACCAGAATTGAACCAAAAGTTTTGGTTACGTTCTGGATCGGTTTCTACCATGTAAAATTCTGGTTCTAAAATTATTAGAACCGACATATATCGGTTCGGTTCGGATCTACCATAAAATCAAACCGAATTTTCTTGTGGGAGGTTTTATCTGGTAGATTGTTTAAGAAATGACATGCTTATTACAGAGTGGTTACTTGCTTGGTATTTTCTGATGATAACTCGTTACTAGGGTCTGGATTAGAGGATGAATGCAGTAGAGTGTGGTCTCTTCTAACTAATGAATTAATTGCGTTGGACCCTGGAGTACACGTTTTCCTTGCTGGCAGTAGAGATGGGAAAATTTATGTTTCTGCTCTGAATGCTAAAAGCGACACTAACAGCAAACATGGGATACACAATAGTCGCCGGAGAAGGGAGGATAGTATGGTTGAGATCCGCAAAGGCAAGCGCGAAGAAAGCTTGCAGAAGAAGCGCCGTGAAGGTCTTCAGGCTCAGAAGTTTCCCGATTTCGAAGTTATCTACTCTGATGCAAAGTTGGAGGAAGACAGTCCTGAGGATCGAGTTTACGATGAGGAATTACAGGCAAGCTCTTGGAATCACATTGAGACAGGTGGCGTAGATAAAGAGCCAATTCCAAGTTCCAGAAAATTAGATCAATCTATTGTGTCAGTTACCAAAGTGAATCTTCCCACGTCTCTCTTGATCCAGTCGCCTGTGAAAACTCCTCCACCCGTTAGGGTACTTCCAGTCAAACCCTTGAAGCCGCCCAAGCCTATGGCTAAGGACCCAAATAAAAGAGACATGAGCTTGGAGGAGAAGCACAAACTGGGAATTGGATTGCAGAGTTTGCCACAGGAGAAAATGGAGCAAGTAGTGCAAATTATAAAGAATAGGAACGAGCATTTGAAGCAGGATAGGGATGAAAATATAGATGCGGATGAAGATATTGCTCCAATTAGTTTCTCTGGTAAGAAGAAGTTTTCCAAGGCAACTAAGAAAAATGATTTTCTTTTTAGTTCTGCATTTGTTGATGATGCTGGTGATGAGGATCCTTCTGTATCAAAATCAAGTAGAGCAGGCGATGATGTTGTTGAGGATGCGGATGTCTCTGTTATTGCATTTTCGGGTAAGAAGAAGTCTTCAAAGAAGGAAAGCAATAGTGTTTTTGCTTCATTGGATGATGAGAGTAGGCTGGAGAGTGCCAGTAGAGCAGGAGTTGAGCCTGAGTTACTGAATGGAGGATCTAACAATGTTGATGTTGGTACCTCCGTGGCTAATAAGTATGAAGAGGTCACCGAGACTTCAAAAAATAAGAAAAAGAAGAAGAAGAGTGGAAGGACTGCTCAGGAGGAAGATGATTTGGATAAGATTCTTGCAGAACTTGTTGAGGTGCTGCCAGTACCAAAACCTGATGCATCTGCTTCTCTTCCTCCAAAAGAGGATGTTCAGCTTGAACCAATTCTGCCTGTTGATGCTTCTACCGAGAAGGAAGCTGAAGAAGAAAGTATGAAGTCAGCTGCAGCAAAGAAGAAGAAAAAGAAAAAGGAGAAGGAACAGGAAAAGAAGGCAGCTGCAGCAGCTGCTGGCTGCTGCTGAGGAGAAGGGCTAAAAAACTGAAGTACAATTTGAGATCGAACCGACAAAAGGGTGCTGTTAGGAGTAAAGTTCATAAGAAGAAAGTGCCAAAGCATGTTAGGGAAATGCAGGAAGAAATGGCCAGGAGAAAAGGAAAAGGAGGGAAAGAGTGTTGGAAGAAGCAATAAATGGTTTGCTGGAATCCAGGTCAGGAACAATGATGCATTTGGTTGGAGATTTTGAGAAATTTCTTCAACTACCAAATTTAAAGGATTCAGACGAGAAAGACGAGAAGAAGGATAATGCTAAAGCAATGAAATGGGCAGTGCCGGGTTTACAACCGCCCAAAGTGTCGGAAAATACAGGCTTCATCTTCTTCTTTTTGCCCGTCGGAGTTATTTTAACGTCGGAGTGTCGAAGAGCGTATGATTCGATTACTTTCCAAAATTTTATGCTTGAGGACAAGGATATATTAAGGGGGAGGATTGTCATGAAGAGGCCTCGTGATGGAGCCAAACCCAGCTAGATTTCAGCCCATCCAGTTAACTCTCCGATTTTAGCCCATCCAGTTAGCTCTCTGCTGACGTGTTTTAACAGAGAGATGAGAGTGCCATTATAATAAACAGCACTGTTAGGGAGGAAGGGAGTCGTGAATTGTCTGTTTGTAATCTTTCTTTCCTTTCGTTTTTTCTCTCTCTCTCTCTCTTTCTCTTTCTCTTTCTTATTCTCTCGCTCTTACTTCTCTGTAATCTCGCTTGGGCAATAGTAGTTTTCCCTTTTCCTTCGTTCAAATTGCTGCTGTTATAACAGCGCACCGCCGGTGAAGGCTCAGACGATCGACGAGCTACACTCGCTCCAGAAGAAAAGGTCGGCGCCGACGACTCCGATTACAGGGGCTCAGGGTGCGTTCGCTAGAAGAAAGAGAACGAGATCTGCCATGATGACAGCGCACCGCCGGTGAAGGCTCAGACGATCGACGAGCTACACTCGCTCCAGAAGAAAAGGTCGGCGCCGACGACTCCGATTACAGGGGCTCAGGGTGCGTTCGCTACTCTTACCGAAGAAGAACGCCACAAGCAACAACTTCAATCCATCAGGTAAGCAACCCCGACGCTCAAATGAAATGAAATTACAAATCTATCCTCAAGGTTTTTCGGTTCGGTTCGGGTTTGACCTCCACCCGAACCGAACCCAAAAGCCTATTAGTGAGCCCGACCCGAACACAAAAAACAACTCAAGCACCCGAACCGAACCCTCAGGTCGGTTCGGTTCCTCGGGTCGGTTTCGGGTCTGCCCATCCCTAAAAAAAAGCGGTAGTGCTTCCTCTTAAAATGTTGTATAATCTAAGTTACCATTAATATATCTACTTTTTTTAGAAGAAATCTCTACGACGCCTTGTTCTCCTCTATCATTACTCTTTGACGCCATTTTTTGAAGATGAAGCCTGGTGAAGGTGGCATAATTTCCAAGCAAATCATAATGGTTGGGATTGGCCACCCTTAGAATCAGCAAAGACTTGGACTAGGATGCATGAAATATAATCATAATAAACTCAGATTAGTCCAAGAACGTTACCTTTTTTTGCATGTCTAAGACAAATAATACCGTGGAACGGCCGGAAGCAATTTGTCTACGAAGTTTTGGGAAGGTTTTCGGTCCATATTATTTCGTATATTGTTGGTAGCAAGTAGAGCCGAGGAGGGGAACTCACAGATTGTGGGTCGAATGGATCTAATGAATAATGGCCATGCTATATATATAGTATACGTTACGATAAATAGCTTAAAAATATCATCAAAATTGGAAACTCATAATTTCATTGTTTGTAGTGTTTGTCATTTTAGAGAATTAAAGATGTATGCGGTCGTCGATTTTCAAGCGATCAAAGACGCCGGCTTTTTATCGTCCTATATCGCAAACCAAAGAAGCAAATAAATTTAGAAGAATCAAGTCCCCTGATTGGGAATTAGCATTAGGAAAGCATACATAACTTACCAACCATAATAAGACTACTCAGAAGATCTTGTCACTGATGGTTTTGTGTCCCATTTTGATGAAGTAGATGGATTGAGAAAAGGTAAGAAATGGAGAGAAAAAGGTGAGGATGAATGGGAAGGTAGAGTTTTCTACCTCCAAATTCTCCCATCGTCCAAAAAAGAACATACTCAGTTTGAAACTTCCTTCTTCTCCAATGCCTAATTCTTCTCTTACCAGCGTGATCTTGCTGTATAAAAGCTTCACTCTCCTTCACCCTTTCAATCCAGTCCCGGAGCGAGATGGCTTTCACACCAGTCCCGTTTGATATCATCTCTGACGTGCTCTCTCGGCTTCCGGCTAAATCTCTCGTCCGATTCAGATGCGTATGCAAACTCTGGTACTCCTCTCAGTGCGACCCTTATTTTGTTCAAATGCACTCTTCTCGTTCCAAACACCGTTTGGCCAGCTCTAAGCTCATGATCTCGTGCGTCAGCAAACGTTCTTCGAATCAATGTTTTGTTCTCGGCGAACTTCGAACCAAGGATGTTTCGGATAAATCCGTGATATTCGCTTCTGAGTATTCTCTTTTTTCACAAATTATCAACTGTTTGATCTGCCTGATTGATTTAAGTGCGGTTACCGTTTGTAATCTGAGTACTCGAGAAATTCTTCGTCTTCCAAATACTAGAACGGTTTTTGCAAGTGAGGAGCCCAAGAGAAGATGTTATCCTTGTTATCTATTCGGTTCGGATGAATCCGGAAGCATCTACAAAGTTCTAAATATTTGCACTATCTCTTTGACGGACAGAAATCAGCGACAAAGATCGAGAAAAACTTGCGAGACATTCACGATCGGATTGAACGCAAACTCGTGGAGGAAAATCGCAGGGAGACCTTTTAGATTGTTTCCGAGCCGAAGCAAACCTGCTTCGGGTCATTACAACCATCACATTCAAAGTGTTTGCATCAAAGGGATCATATACTGGATCCAACACGAGGACATGAACGGAGGGAGAACGATCGGGAGCTTTCACGTGAGAGAAGAGAGATTCCTCGACCTAATTCCATTCCCAGAAAATGTAAGATTTGAGGATCCAACCATAATGGAGTACAGAGGTCGTCTAGCTCTACTGCATTATTCCCCAGTTCTTTTTCCAGAAATGAGAATCTGGGTTTTAGAGGACGATGCTTCCAAGTCGTGGAAGAATGCCACCATAACTCCTCGTGAAATCAGAAACCGAGCTTTCACGCTGGGAGCTTTCGAATATCACAGAAACATGATTCTGGGTACCTCACTGCATGGCTTTCTCAAACAGTTTGTTCCATCTTCTCTGCTAAGAGACTCCGGTGATTATTTCCAGGATGAGAAAATACTGGTCAGATTTTCTTCAGTTGATGGCCTGGAAAACATTCACCCATTAAAGAGATTTTGCTGACTTCCCTTGAATTCTTCTTCCCTCTCCTGGCTTCTTTTGTGACTTCACACAATTTTTTGAGTGGAAAATTTCAGTCGATTTATTTTGAAAATATCGCTCCGCTCGACTACCCGAGTAGTTACAAATCCAAAACCCATCTCCAAAATACAATAATAAACAAATCAATCAATGGGAGAATCTGCAATTCTCAAAATGCACATAATTTAAAGAAAGCAAAATCAACTCTACTGATAGATACTAGCATTAGGGAAACATAATGTATGTCTCATAATAAGATTATTCAGATAATTAGCAAGCTCGCCTTCAATTCCTCACATCCCACCTTTTTTTCTTCAGTCAGCTTTACAAGCTCACACCTATGCAGATTCATAAGAGTAAAACAATTGAGCCACTACTACTACTACCTATGTAGCACTCAAACCATCACCATATATGTAAAAGCTAAGAGGCGACCCGCCCCTAATACCTGATCTACTAAAAACTGAAAATTCTCCCCCAATTATTAACGAAAACCATTTTGGAGAAAGCTTCGATACGATACTGAAAGGTCGAATAGTCCTTTCGCAGTTAGGAGGATGCCCATTCAAAGTAATGGCAGCGGGCACCTCGAGTAAGATTCCAGTTCCCACACCCAAAGAAAATACAGCCTTGCTTTGGCCCTGCATTGTGAAATATCCCTTTGCTGCTCATGACTCCACAGAAACAACAAGGATGATAATAGAAGTTTGGTTTTTGAGGCGATATTGCAGATATGAACATGGGATCGGGCGATGGCTTCCAGGCACATGGGTTATTGATTGATTGGGACATGGAGTTTGTAATGGAAAATTTGAAACCTCTTTGCATGAGGAGAGCAAGCAGGCGAGCAGTGTTTTTAGCATCGTCCAGGCCACAGTGAGCTCGACCTTGCCATACCAAACCTGCCATCTCAACAGCTTCCTTAAGGTTGCACCTCAAACCACCAAAAACCTTGTGAAAAGGAACTTTCAAGTTGATCCATCTACTCAAAACGTGGATAGGGTAAAATTAGACAATTCACACAATTCTACTTGAAACATGACTTTTTAGAATTGATGTGCATCATTTACCGATTGAAATAAGACGGCTTCCTTATCTTTTTGAATTGGCACTCAGATTCTAGCATAACTCTACAATCCCAGTTAGACCATGTCACAACAGCAAAGTCAGCATTCTTTATCCCCTTTTTCTCAAGCCATTTATCATGCCTAAGGAGTGCTTCACTTAGTGTAACGCCTCTGTCTACCTGTAATAACCAAGTGTTAGAGAAATCAGTTGGAAGACTCCTATAAGTAAAAGAAGCAGTATAATTAGACTATAAATAACTGGCAAAATCCAAAATCCAGTCCCATCTTCTTATCACTAAAAAGGAAAAAAACCATATCCGCTTCTATCCATCACTTGGAAAGGGTAACCTATAAATAACATTATGCTTTTCTTTAGCACCTATCAATCACATTCAAAGATGCTGAGAATTTCATATATTTTAGTGGCCAATTAATCTCGACCATGCCGTGACTGAAAGAAATAAGAATCCCTAGAAAGAAACCCACCAAGAATTAGGAAAGAAAAACAAAGAAAAGGAGTCCACAAACTGTGACTATTGCGAACGCAAGATAAAGGTATCAATATAAAATATATTAACTAAATTTAACAAAAAGAACCACACATTCTGAAATCAACCATCCTTTATTCCATCCAATCATGAATTCTTAATTCAACATCGACCAAAAAAATGAACACCATTACACATCATGTCATTTAAAAGTCAAATTCAGCACGTCCTTATTTTTAAAGGTAGAATACATCTTATTTTAAAAAGAAAAACCCAATTCAACCAAATTTATTAACATCTTAATCTATATGCACCAATTGTCAAAGCACATAAAATTGGTACGCTTACCAATGTAATTAATGCAGAACCTTTGGATACATGTAACTGTAGAACATACCTGAATTTGCTGGATTCCAGTCAGATCCTTGCAAAAATCACTCAAAAGTTGATTGCAGGTTGGCCGCACGTAAGTTTGAAAACATGCTTCCAATTGGCCAGTAACACTACTCACAATAACAGATGGAAATTCTATAATCTCCTGTGGATGGGGATTTTTATCCTTATCACAGGTAGCCTCAAAGTCAATAACCACGAAATACTGAAAATCTTGAAACTGAAATTCATTTGGGTAACTTTGAGCACTCGTGCCAATTGGAAGATATTGGAAATAATTCTCCATAGGTAAAGGATAAAATTGGCCCTCGTGCGCCTTCATCTGGCACTGATACATTGAGTTGAAATGGACGGTCGACATTGAGCCATAACCATGCTGATAGACAGATTTGTTCTGACATCGATTAGGAATTTCAGGTGGATCACTACTCAATGAGCGGTCAGATACTGCAGTATCTCCGCCTGGGTAACAACTGGTTACATCTTTAAGCTCAGTGGAACCTTTTGTGAGATCCATCTTACATTGTGGATTCCAAGGAGGAACCTTATACTGAAGGCATTTCAAGGAAGCCTCACAATTCCTCTGCTTGTTTTCTGCAACGTATATGAAAAGCACTTTAATCTCACGCTACATATTGTTATGTAAAAGAATATTTGCCGAAAAAATAATACAAAAGGCATTGGAACTTCCACTCTTACATCTTTTCATTTTAGAAACAAGCTATTCTGACATGCTAAATCTTAGATAGGTTAGCATAGATGGCAATGGCAGCCTCAAGATGTAAAAATGATTAGTGTTGTAGTCGTATCTATTGCCGTGACTCAATTTTATTCAAGACAAAATTTCCATTTTCTCTAAGAGGTGAAACTTCACAATGTCCAAAAGAAAACATGAAATGAATTGTCTTCCTCTTTAGTTCAGAATGTGACATCTTAGGCCAACCACAATCTCTAAAACAAAAGATATTGAATCATTTGAAGAATATGCAATTGAATTTATCTAATTATCCTCGTGTTTAGACTCTGAAAAACAAATCTTTACAAGCTGTATATTGGGAAAGCAATGAAACTCATGCTGGAAGATAACAACATAGATAGCAGTCTCATAGTGGATAAATTTCTCCTTCTTATAGAAAATAGAAACCCAGGCACACGTAGCTTGTACCAAACTAGAAAAGTCAAGTACTTTGAATTGACAAAACAAACTCCTGTACAGATCACAAAACCAAAGAGCTGAGACTATAGAGAGAAATAGTGGCATAATGATTTTATAATCGGTAAGGACTTCCAAGCAGCATTCGTATATGAAATAAAGTTTAGAAGGTTCCAGATATTTCATCAACTTCACTGCCAGTATAATAACAAAACATATATAAGGGGGCAAAGCTAAGGAAAAACTGCTTAGACCAAGAGTTCCTTCATAGCAAGTTTCCAGTTCAACCTATTGGCTACTTACAGCCAACCGAAACAAGGGATTCTACATAACTTGAAGTAACCTCTATGCAGTGAATATACAAAATACTTCATTTACAGAATGTACAAAAAGTATATAGAAAAAGGATTCTACAAAATTTGGAGTAACCTCTATGCAGTGTATATACAAAATACTTCATTTATAGAATGTACAAAAAGTATATAGAAAAAGGATTCTACATAACTTTGAAAAGTTCATTTTGAATGCATTGTTCGATTTTGAACTCGCTTTTTTTTTATTAAATAAAAAAAATATATTAAAACTCAAAGCTTTCAGAAAACGTTTCTTCCAAGTTCCTATCTGTCTGACAAAGAGCTTCATTTGATGGAGCTTTTAGCCAAGTTAGAGAAGGCCCCATGAAGCAAAGGAAGACATGGATTCTATTTTTATAATTACGTAAAACTTTCACCTTTTCGTAATATCTAAAAAAAAGATTCACTACCACACAACACAAAGGCATAACCCTATTTTAAAAACGATTTTTTTCCACTTCACCTCACACAAAATTCACAATCCAACTCTACGAATAATAAATCATAATAATAAGGCAATCGACACGCTAAAAATCGTGTAATGCCGAATCTCTCAATCCATCGCCTATCATCGAGAGAATGAATCATAGAGAGCCATTACACCACAAATAACAGATCGAAAAACATTCCAAAAGAGAGACCCACCACCAAGTAGTGAAAATCGAAAAACTGTAATCAATGCCGAAAAAAAAAAGACAAACCTTTTAATTCAAGGGCCATAGCGCGCTTCAGTGTAGTCGAGATCCACCGAAAAGTACATCAGATCGTCCTCTAGAATTCCCTCTGAAAACAATAAAACAAACGAACGATCAGAGGCTCTATAAACACGAATGACCGCGCAGAAAAGAGCGATATTTAGAGAGAGAAACGGACATGGTGCGAATTCGGGAGGGAGATGACTCCGCCTTAAGCTTAATTGATTTCCAATTTCACCTGCTTTACTAACTAACAAATAAAAAGTGGGACCTACTTCCAGAGAGACTGGACCCACGTTTTTCATTACGGGATACGTGTCAACCATAGAGTCTGGTGCTCGTGAGTCTGAATTTTAGATAAATAGAATTTTATTTATATTTTTTGTTGTTTTATTTCATTAAAATTACCATGGCTGTTAATTGTTATTTACTTTTACTCATTAATTTTTTATTGTTTATGTCACATTTTTTGACGCATTTTCAGCTGCTGTCATTGCGGAACTTACTCGATCTTCGCAGGATCAACAGAAATGGCAGCACGAAAAACTTACAGCCAAACGTTACATTCTCTAAATAAAAAATATGTGAACTTTCAAAATTTGCGACACAATTCGAAGATGCTTCCGATGCTAATTTTAAAATTTTGAGTACATCAAAATGTCATTAATGAAAATTCACGGCAAATCGATTAAAAAACGACTTGAAAACTCGGCTCATAAGATCCGCTTTGACATTGGTCCCATAAATATTATGTTACTATATTTTTTTTTACATTATTCGTGACAGTTTGAACAATACTATATTATTGAATTTTAAGAAATCAGAAAAAAAGTGTTTCTAAAAGTCGGCTTTTTGTGGAAGGTGTTTCCTGCTTTTCGTTTTAGGCAAAATATAAGCCCTTCGTTAGAACTCCGGGGTTTATCAACCGGAGTTGTGAACCGGATCTAGAGTAGTCGAGTACCTGTTTGTCTGTTTGAGAGCGAGAGAGATGGCATCGGGGGGTGGTGTGGAATGGCATGTGCGGCCTCCAAACCCTAAGAATCCTATCGTCTTCTTCGACGTCACCATTGGTACCATTCCTGCTGGTCGTATCAAAATGGAGCTTTTTGCTGATATTGCCCCCAAAACCGCCGAGAATTTCAGGTGCTTTCTCTCCTTTTCTCCTTTTCATTTTTTCAGTCTATTTTAGCTGTCTAGAAACCAAAAGAAAACTTCGAAGATGAGGAAACGAGTAATTTGTGACTTCATCGTTGGATGTGACTAAGTTTTCTTCGACGTTTATCACATGTTTGAAACTCCTATCTGAACTGTAATAAGATGAAGGAATAGGACAATAATAAACTCCGCATTAGATATTTTTATTCTACTTCTTCTTCATCGCGAATCCATTGACTTTATCTCTGTTCTCCATCACGTATCTAACCTTGTTCTCCTTTTTCTTTTTCAGGCAGTTCTGCACTGGCGAATACAGGTAAGTTCACACTGTAGTGCTATATACTTCAAAACTATAGCTCATTGAGAACGGAATATTTTTTTTTTGAAAACTGAGATGGACTGATTGAGTATAGACTTAGTAGTTAGTGGCTATGTTGCACTGCATAGTTGTTTACTGGTTAGGTGTTTCGGTGGATGTAAGTAATTTTGGCTCAGAAATGAATATTTATGGCTTTACAATGAAGATTTTTCTCTCATTTCTTTTGTGCTGTTGGACGATATATCATTGTCCATCGAAATCATGCCTCATATAAAGTTGTTTTTTCTTTTATTGATTGATATTCTCTACTTTTAACATAAATTTTATATGTGACTCAATCGTTTCGTTGTATTAGTCACATACAATAACTTTTCCTTTTTCGCATTAAACATTTTTTTCCTAAAATTTGGCAAAATAATTGTGCAAATTTGTTACTTATCATATACAGTAGTTCGAAAAAGAATTATAACTTTCAGTTTTATTTACCGATTAAATTTAAGGCTGGTTCCATATTTTTGGTAATTACCTTGTTGAGTGGCAGTAAGCTTGTTGATTTGTTGGTTTTTGTTTTCTGAAATTTCTTTCTTTTTGTAAAGATCAACGTTCATATTTCTATCTTTTTTTGTCTCTTTGCAGGAAGGCCGGACTTCCTGTTGGTTACAAGGGATGCCAATTCCACAGAGTGATCAAGGATTTTATGATTCAAACTGGTGACTTTCTTAAGGTTTCGATCAAACCTAGAGCTATTATACGTTGCGTTTACTGCTTAGCGTTCATTCACTCCTTTTAATGAGTTAATCAGTAGTTCAATACTTTTGATTTGACAACTGTGCTTTGACCAGCATTTATAGATTGCAATGAACTTGTAATGGACTTTTATATGAAAATAATGCTTTTTTAAAATTTTACTTGACAATTTCTAATGTTAATTTGGTTTAACGTATCTTAAGTGATTTATTTTGTTTTAATTGTCTTACAACGAAAATTTTGCTTGCAGGGTGATGGCAGTGGATGTGTTTCCATCTATGGGCATAAGTTTGAAGATGAAAATTTTGTTGCTAAACACACCGGTCCTGGTCTTCTGTCCATGGTATATGATTGTTTTCTGCATCACCTGTGATATATTTTTATGTGTTTTAGGTGTGTCTTTGTGCTTTATTGACCATATATATATCCTTTCATATTATAGACATGAAGTCTTTAGATCTGTTGAATATCTTAGGTCCCACACTGAGCCCCCCACTAAGACATGCTCGCTCATGACCACTGTTTTTTTTTTTTAGATCCTTTCAAATCCTTCCTAACGATATAGTATTTTAGCGAACTTGTAAGTTTTTAAATCTGTAATAATATCAAATTCTTACATTGTAGAGGTGTCTCATTCTACCATGATCACGTGCTGTTATGGATCTGCTGGATAATGTTTAGAATATTTGTTTCCAAAAGTCATAGCATCATGAATAACATAATTTTTTTTAAAGTTTACTCTTTTTTTGTGTGAATTTGGTTCATCAACATACTTTTTTATTGATGGAAAAATAAGATTAGCATTATGAACAACAGGCAGATGGTTGTTTTATACTGGTTTGTGAGATAGGCAACTATAATAAACCCGGGAATTATGGAATAAATTTCATTGATAGTATTAGTTTCTGCTGTGCCAAATTTATTCTAGCGAGATATTTTCCAAATTTATTGATGTTCACTGTGAGTTGTTTATGTTGTTCTTGTTTTTTTTTTTTTATAAGAAACACTAAATAGCTGACTTATCTAAATAACAGAAAGGAAGTTTAACTGCTCTTGCTTGTCTAAGTAATAGTTTCCTCTGATGCTAATGTCTTTTTTGTTTTGCATTTATTCAGGCAAATAGTGGGCCTGGTACCAATGGATGTCAGGTACTTCCTACCTCCCCCCACCCCCATCCCTTCACACATTTTAACTATGCATTTGATTCTGAATTTGAACATCACTCGAAAATTATATGAAGGACTCTGTTTAAGAGTTGTGAGTTGTAGTACGACACCATTGATTTACAAGTAACAATTTGTTTTTATCATTCACTGTAAGACGAAGAAATACCATGTTGCATGAGGTTATTGTGTATTTGGAAGTAGAATCTGAACTTTTTTCCTCTTTCTTACAGTTTTTTTTTTTTTATAATAAGTGAGATATTTTTAACTGGTATTTGAGTTAAAAAAATAGCTATACTAATATAAGTCATTATCTCTGCAGTTCTTTATCACTTGTGCAAAGTGTGATTGGCTCGACAACAAGCATGTGGTTTTTGGGGTATGCTTAATGTCTTCTCTTTTCTGTTAACGAACTAGTGTGTCCACATAATCATCTGACCCAAATAAAGGAGGTTTATTTTATAAATGGTTCACAAGTAGTTCCACAGCTTTCCAGATAGAAGGATTATACAGCCTTGTTTCTCTCATACATTTGAACCCGCATAATGTTTCAATGAAGTCAAAGAACGCTTCTTTTATCATTCTGAGATTCAATAAATGACTCTAGCTATGCATAACTCTGATAAATAACTCGACAAAAATCAGTCTTCTTACCAAATTCCTCTGCACAGGATTATATTGATGGAGTTAATAGTTTGTGCAATTAATAGATTTCTTGTATGTGCTACGTTTCTTTACATATGTTGTCTTGCAAGATGGCCTTGGAAAGAATCTTTATTGATAAGCAACTACGCTCAATGTTTGTACTTACCTTGCTTTCGTTCATCTACTATTACTTTTTATGCATTTAGTTGAAGTGAACTTCAGTTGGCTTTGCTATTTATTCATTAATATATATGGTTTTTGTTTGTGTAGAGAGTGCTTGGAGATGGTCTTTTAGTGGTGAGGAAAATAGAGAATGTGGCTACTGGCCCAAACAACCGCCCTAAACTGGCTTGTGTCATAGCTGAATGTGGAGAAATGTAACATTTTAAATTCACAACCATTTGTTCCCAGGATTCTTAATTTCCTTACTTTAAATACGCTTGAAAGTATAATTTCTTTTTTTTTTTTGAACGAGTACATGATGTTTGTATAACTAAGTTTAGAAATCATTCAAAGAGTTATTTATTAGATTGCCTAAATGAATTAATGATCTTATTTAGGGTCCAACGTTGTCAACTGAATGTGATCAGTTGACGCAAATACTGTTAGCAGCTTCGAAGTCAAATCCCAATACCAGTTGCTGTTTCTTTTGTGAATCATTTGGTTCAGGTTCAACAATGGCTACGAAGAAGAAGAAGAAGAAGAAGAAGAAGAAGAAGACATGGATGATTTGACTCTAATGGTCCCCCACTGTGAGTGTGACTGTAATCCTCGCCTCGTTCACTTTTCTGTCCACCCAAAATTTGGACGTTTAGAATTCTCCTTCAGCGACAAAGTTCCCTGTTTTTCAGTCTTCACTCTCACTGAAATGCTCCCTCTTCACCGGAACCCTAAACACTGTCTCTAGTTTTCTCCAATGGTGGGAGCCAAAAACCCCATGCAACTCTATCCCACAACCCCCTTTTCTTCTTCCTTAACGTCTCCGAGCTTCATCAGAACGTCGCCCGTAATCTTTCCTTCCAAACCTGTTCCCATCTCCTTCGTAATCTATTCCTCCCTCTCCCCTAACCAGAGCCCGCCGTCTAAATCGAACGTCCTTCTCTCTCTCCTCCTCGCAATTCCTGATTGGGCCGACCGCGTAAAGGAGCGCGGAATGCAAAAACGCCGGTCCTTGTACAACCATGAAACTTGGGTTCAGCACAGAAGCTCTCTTCGCCACATCCGCCATCTGTTCTCTAGTCTGTCCTCTCGAGTGATCTTGTCGCTCATACCACCGGTGATTGCTTTCACTTTTGTGGCTGTTGTAATTGCAAGCTATAATTCAGCTGTTTCCATCAATTGGTTGCCGGAATATTTTCCGGTACTAAGTACGTCGTCTTTGCCTTACCAATTGACAGCTCCGGCTTTGGGGCTTTTGCTGGTGTTCAGGACTGAGGCATCTTATTCGAGGTATGAAGAAGGGAGGAAGGCTTGGACGAAGGTGATCACTGGGACCAACGATTTTGCCCGGCAGGTGATTGCAGGTGTTGATAGTTCAGCTAATTTTTCACTCAAGAAGGCACTTTTACAGTACATAATGGCGTTTCCTGTTGCTCTTAAGGTAGTTTGTCTTTAGTCATTTGGTTGCTTATTACACCATCCAATTCTTCCCATGTTAAAAGTTAATGATAATTATTGAGCCTTGAAAATATGATCAAAACGTTCACCAAAAGAGAAAAAAAAACACGATATCGAGTTTAGAAGTAGTCATTATGTGGAGAAGGATAGTATTTGGAAGCTCTTTTGGCTCGAAAATAGTACAAAATACGTAACAAGAGAACTTGGAAGAACTATCTTCATTTCTCAGTTCATTTTAGCAAAACAGACAAGTTTGAGTATTTTTGGAGTAATGGTTTTAGTATCACTTTCCAGTCAATATCATATGTAGTATTCTAGTGTTACCCTGCTACTGGATTTTAAATCCTCTGTACTTGAACTAATTCTATGACCTGATTTTTTGGAGTGCGTTGTGAGTGCTACTATCTTGACCTGACTTAGAAAATTTATGTGTACGAGGTTTATTTTTCAGTGCCATTTAGTGTATGGATCTGATATTAAGAAAGACCTCCAAAATCTGCTTGAAGTTGATGATCTAGCCGTAATTCTGAATTCCAAGCATCGTCCTCGTTGCGTCATTGACTTTATATCCCACTGCCTCCGACTTCTAAAGTTGGAGGATTCAAATAGAAATATCCTGGTAATTACCTTCTTCAAAGATAAAAAAAAATGAAATTGACCTCTCAACTGAAGCATTAGTTATGGTAGATGGTCATCACTATTTATATTCACTATGCAGGAGTCCAAAATCTCATGTTTCCATGAAGGAATTGGTGTGTGTGAGCAACTTATGGGCATCCCCATCCCTCTTTCTTACACTCGCTTAACGTCGAGGGTTTTGGTGCTCTGGCATCTGACTCTTCCGGTCATTCTTTGGAACGATTGTCATTGGGTTGTAGTTCCTGCAACATTTATCAGCGCTGCCTCCTTGTTCTGCATAGAAGAGGTATGTTTATTTGTGTTAAACCATGATGCTCTTCTGCTTTCTCTTACTATGTCTTGTTTAAAATCATGCTGTAAATGCGATGGTTAGGTCGGTGTACTCATCGAGGAGCCATTTCCTATGCTTGCTCTCGACGATCTTTGCGACCTTGTTCAAACCAACATTCAAGAAGCCCTGGAAACCGAGAAGATAATCGAAGCTCAGCTGATTGCCAAAAAGAAAGGGCACTCTAGGGAGCACTCACCAAATGGAAGCCTTAATTCTGAGGTAGATGGTTATTTCAGCTAACTATTTCCAACCATTCCAGCTCTTGTGTATAAATTGCATAGTCGGTCTATGTATATAGTCGTAATTCGTCTATACGTAATATTTTCACTAATCGTTTTCGGTTGGGTCGATATTCATGAAAAAATACATTGTTAATAAGAAAATACTGATAGTTGTTGAATACAGGAGAAGATTTTGATGGCAGTCATGCATGTGGGCTTAGGTATGTTGTTGAAAACAATAGAATCATGTGGATGATTGCATAAATTTGAGTTTAGTTAGGAATTTTAGAATGTTGTGATTTTTGAAATCATAAGATTATAATTCTAGCTTATAAATTTTAAGGGTTGGACACAGTGCAGTTCCGTTGGGTTCCACTCTAAAACCAGAATTGGAATTGAACCATAAAATACGGTCCGGTCCTAGTTTGGTTCTACAATATATTTTTTAATTTTAAAATAAATAAAGAAATTCAAAAAAAGAAATTGAATAAAAATCAACAAAAATTAAAAAAAAAAAAAAAGAGTAGATTGGGCTTGGGAATGGATCGGGTTATGCGTGTTTCGGGCTGGGTTAAATCAATTTTTTGAGATTAACCTTATGTTCAGTGGATTTTGACCTCAAAAATCATGAACCGCGGTTTTAAGGGAATCATAGTCAGTATCTCACCCTAGCAGATGTGCACGGATCGAATCGCACGGTCCGGTCCTAAACCGTTGGATCTGGGCTAGTTCTGCCGGTTCCTAATAATTATAGAACTGAAAATTCAAAATGGGGGTGATTTTCTATGAATTTTTTTTTTTTTAAATGCAGGCATTTTTAAATATTTAAAATTTATTTATAGAGAAAAGTACCATTTAGGCCCCAACGTACGGGGTCAGTGGCCATTTGATACCTAACGTTTTTTTTTTGTACCCAATCAAACCCTAACGTATAAAACGTTTACAATTTAAAACCTACCGTCAATTTTTCAGTTAAATTTAACAGATTTTTTTCAAAATTCCTAAACTACCCTCCCTCCCTCTCCCCCGTAAAACTCCAGACCACTCTCATTTCGACATTTCATAAATCATAAATCATGAATATATACAATCTATGAAAAAAAAAAAAAGGGTAATTGAAAATGAAGCACTAAGCCAAGACCTTCGTCATCTTCTTAAATTCTGTGTAATCCACCATCCATCTCCATCATCGTCCACCTTCATTATCATCTTCTTGCAGTCCTCTATGCTTCTCCCTTGCTCGAGCCCTAGCGAAGCAATTACTGATCTCAGCTCGTCCACGCTGATAAACCCATCTCCATTTTCATCGAACACCTCGAAAGCTTCTCTCACCTCCGCTTCCCCTTCCCTCTCCGCCATTATCAACTGGTAACAGATCTCTGAATTCCCCTATGTCAACGCATCCATTCCCATTCGCGTCGATTTTCTCTATCATCTGGCTCAGCTCGTCGTCCGGGATAAAAATTCCCATATTTTCCAACGAAACGTTTAGTTCCTTCTTCGTGATTCTTCCGTCGCCGTTCCGGTTGAACATGTGAAATACCTTCTTGAGCTCCGTCGGATCAATCGTCTTCACGATGAGTGATGATAATGGGGGCGAAGAAGATGGTGGAGGGGGCGGCGACGGAGTGGATTTTTCATTGGCGAGAATTTTCTGGGGAGGAGGAAACCAAGAAGAAGGGAGAAACTGTTCTGAGAGAGGGAGGGGTAGTTTAGGAATTTGAAAAAAAATCTGTTAAATTTAACTGAAAAATTGACGGTAGGGTTTAGATCGTAAATGTTTTATACGTTAGGGTTTGATTGGGTACAAAAAAAACGTTAGGTACCAAATGGTCACTGACCCCATACGTTAGGGTCTAAATGGTACTTTTCCCTTATTTATATTTGTTTTTATAAATATAAAAGATTAAAATAAATAAATCAACATCATTACACAATTAAAATAAATATAAAAGATCAAGAAAAATTAACCAGCATCTGTAACGACCCTTTTTTCCTGTAAGATATTTTCCGCTCTGGGGATTGGGCAGTGACCCAATATCCTCCCCTTATGGTTTTGTTTGGCGAGGACTTCTTAGTCGGTCACCCAACCTGGTACTACTCTCGCCGAAGCACTTTTAACTTCGGAGATCTTATGGGATCCGTTGTCAATTGTGCTCCAAAACGCGTCTTACTATTTTGGGTTTCCTTACATATGTTTCATTTTCATATACTTCCTCAAACGATGTGAGATTGTGACGATCCCCTCTTTACGACCCGAGATTTGCCTATACTCGAGTCTGGGTTCCATCCTGCAACCCGAGATTTACTCTGCAACCGTACTCATACATACACATTCGGGTCATCACAACATCATTACTTATCTTCTAATTGATTTAAGTGATTACCACATTTCCAGAATTGTGCTAGAATAATGAAAACTGAAAGTAATAAACTTCTGAGAAAAGGCCAAGAATGTCAAAGCACTGAAGCACAAAAGTTTTGAGTGAAAAAAACAAATTAATGAGAAAAGCAAAATTAGCCATGGAGTTGATTAAATGTCATTTTTATCCTTTGCAGCCAGAACTCCGAATGCCTTCCGAACGACGTCGTATTTGCAACCCAACTTCCGCTGAAGGCTGATCAATAAAGAAGCTAACGACGTCGGGAAAACTCAGCGATTTGAGACTTAGAAGTTTGAGGTAGAGAGAGAGAGAGAGAGAGAGAGGAGAGATGTCGTTCTCACTCCGAGCAGTGAAGGTGCCGCCGAGCTCAGCGAGTCTGGAGGAAGCGAAAAGCCGAATGTTCGATTTCTTCAAAGCGGCGTGTAGATCCTTACCTGCCCTTATGGATATTTACAATCTTCACGATGTTGTCACCGTGTCCCAGCTCCGCTCCACCGTTGCCTCCGAGTTCCGCAAGAATTCTCACATCACTAATCCTAAGGTCTCCTTCCTTCTCTATCAAATCAACTTTTTCTTGTGCTGCCTTTTTTTATCCTACCAATTTCCATTGGATTTTTGGATACCGTTATCGATGTGAGCATTGTTTGATTTTGCTCTGTTTCTGTCAAAGTTTCTTATCTCTCTTTGAGAATTGATTATAAGCTTCTAAGTTTATACGCTTGCTTGAAATTTAGGAGATTCGTAGAATTGGAATTGAGTTTCCAAAAGTGAAGGCCTTGATGGGGCAATAATCCAACTCCTTAAGAGTAAAATTCTAGTTCTAATAAAAATCGAAATGCTATGGAATCTGTGTCCTCAATTAGTCCATTTTTCCCCTCTAATTTTTCAATTAAATTATTATTCTCTCTTATTGTTCACGAATCCATGAGAGATTATAGATTTTCCATCCCTCTCCCGGTACTGTTTCTCTGTTACTTGAAACCGTAAAGGGAATAGAGATGGATCTTCAGTTTGATGAATGATATGGTTGTTTTGGATCCTAACTTATCCTAATCATTGGAACAACAATTATGCAAACTCCTTTAGTGAGACTTCATCACAAGATGATGTTGATTTTTGATATTGTTAAGACTCTCTCCTGTTTTTCTTTGGTCATATTGTTTACAATTCAAGAATATAAATGAACGCATTTAACATGGAAAAACCCATGAGGAACCAAATATCATAATTGTTAGAAATCAAACGATAACGTGAAAAAGAAAATACGATACTCTTTCGGAAAAAAAACCACAAGCAGAGGAGGAATTCACTATAAGAAATCACGATACAATTGAGTTTTGCGAGTCAAGTATCGATATATAGAGAAAACATAAAACTCTGATATTGATATATGGAACCGGCCCGACCCGACTAGAATTCGGTTACACCGAACTCTAACAATCTCCATCTTGACACGAATTCCATATGAGAGATCCAATGCAGGCTACTCGGCCCTAACCCAAAGCGAATCCAGAACACTGAACTCTAACATCATCAAAGAAATTCTGATCCAAGAAAACGAATTTGCAAAACCCCATTAAAAATAACTTCTTCTTCTGCAAATGTCCCTGATGAGCCAATTCAGTAACCGATACCGATTAAGTTTAAGTCCGCTTAAACTTGAGAGACTTACTTGAGAAAAAATCGCATCTCCTTCTCCACGGTATCATTGAACTATCAGAGTTGTCGCAACGAACTGCATCTGAACATGTTGAAGACTCCACATAGGAATCGTTATCTTTAGCCACATTCAATGCATAACTCACAGTTTTACCATATCGCCCAAGAACTTTAATCTTCCACTTGGTTATGTCTCTGACGATACCACTTTGACGTAAAATTGAAACTAATGACCTAACATCTGTAATAGGCTGACTCACCGACTCTGATATACTTTCAGATTCCAACTTGAATTTCACCTGAAAACCAGACTTCTTCCAAGTCTTTTCAACCAATCTCTTAGAAGGTGAATTCACAAATTTAGCAATCTTATTACCCGTCACTGTAGAACCCTGTAACACATGTAAATTTGTAGACTTCATGTGTTCCTTTAACATGACAAGAGCACCTCTACTGATCTTCACAACTTCACTTACAACATTGTACTTGTATCCTTTTGCCCAGAGTACTCAACGAGATCAAATTCTTCTTTAATTCGGGATAATGTCGCACATT
The DNA here is from genome assembly GCA_022432975.1 of Begonia masoniana. NCBI lineage: Eukaryota > Viridiplantae > Streptophyta > Magnoliopsida > Cucurbitales > Begoniaceae > Begonia > Begonia masoniana. Next base: position 3,182,788 of record CM039504.1, read on the forward strand.
ACCGGGTGTTCTCACAACTTCATCAAACATCCTAATTTTGATGGTATCAATCTCAGTTTCCGTGCAATGTGTGTTATTACCCATTAACACGACACCTTCTGAAACTGTTTTATATGTCGAAAACTAATTCTGATTGTAACTCATATAAAACAAGCAAGTTGTATCCAGAATTCAATCATTGTTTGAGTTTGAGTTTCCTTCTGACACAACAAGAAGATCTACATAACTATAATCTTTTTCTACAACAACAGCATCATCGGACGTCATCGGTTGTTTCTCCTTCCTAGCAGTTCTCTTAACGTTCTGTAATTTCTGGCACTCAGATTTCATGTACCCCTTCTTATGATAGAAGTAACAGGTTCTATTCTGGTTCTTTGACTCTGATTTGCCCTTCGAACGCTGAACACCATCACTGCCTTTGTTGCTTGACTCTCTTGTTACCACAAACGACGAGTCCCTCTCCGCGAGACTCGGGTCCAACAACAATATGCTTCATCTTCTCATTTGATAACAAGACGTCATAAACCTCTTTCAAAGATAGAATCAGTAGAATCAACCCAAGATCCTCCTCATCGTAATTGTATCTCATAATTTCTAAATCCGAAACTAATTCCTTGAATGCGGTAAGTGTTTTTCAATAGAACTACATTCCCTTAATTGATGAGAATATAATTGTTGCTTCAAAAGCAACTAACTCGTTAGGGTTTTCTTCGTACACAACTGCTCCAATTTTACCCATAATTCGGCGGCAGTTTTCCTCGTTTAGAACGTTCTGCACAATCTGATTTGATAAATGCAAACGTATCATAAATAGAGTTTTTCAAACCTTCTGAATTTTGTCCTCTTCACTTAAAGATATGGGCATTTTATCGAGCCTTAATAACGCGTCGTCTAATTCTATCTGTGCGAGTAAATCTCGCATCTTCACCTGCCATAATTAAAATTTCATGTTCTGATCCAATAATGGGATATCAAATGTGAACGAAGTCATCGCTCAAAAAATACCGGCCTCAACAGAATATCCAATCAGAATATCCAATTTCAAATTATGAAGCTCAAAAATGATATCCCAACCAAACAATCAGCTCCCAAAAGTTCAGAATAAATCCTAGCCCAACAGTTAGACCAGCAAGCTCACAAAAATTTTCCCAAAAATTTTAATCAGTAAAATTTGAATTTTAAAAAATTTCTTAATCAACAAGAAAACTCTTCCACCCAAAAATTCCAAGAACCAGTGCATGGAAACTGCTTCTACTTCTAGTGAAAAATTCAAACTAAAAAAAAAATCTCAAGCTTACAGTACTGACTCAGCAATCACACTCAGATTGTATCAGAGTTGAGGAATGGGCAGCGCAGAGTCGACAACTTCAGCACACAACCAGCGACGAGTCACACAACTGCTTGGTCGGCGGTTCTATGCTGCGTTCAGGCGGACTCTCAATTTCTTCCCTCGACGATGGCAATTTCTGAACGGAGGCACGGCACGACAGAACGGCGACGGCTGGCTGGGTGTCGTCTTTTGTGCTGATTCTCGGTGGTTCGTCGACCATGCGACAGTTTCTTCGGCAGCGGAGGCGATGTTGGGTTTTCTTCTTCCTTGGATGGCAGTGGCGGTGGCCAGATGAATATCTCTTCTTCCTTCGCGAAGAAGAGAAAAGTGAGAACGACAAGGAAATTATTTTTTTTTTTTTTTAATTTATTTTCTTTTTTCTCCAATTACAATTTTCACAAAATTGTAAATCCGAAAAATTGTTCTATCCGAGTACGAAACTCTCAATCTTGCTTTGAATTCTCGAAACCAAAGCTCTGATACCAATTGTTGAGAACCGAATTATAACTGAAAAAAAATACGATGTGGGACACCAGATTTACGTGGAAAAACTTTTTCAGGAAAAAATCACGAGCAGAGAAATAAATCTACTATGAAGATTGAAATACAATCGTACATTTTACGACTCTAGCTTATATGAATTTTTAGAGAAAAATAAAATCCTAATGAAATTTTCAACGTAGGCCTAACTAGCCTGACACAGTTAGAATTCGGGTCACACCGAAATCTAACAATAATATTCTTCATTTTCTATCAATTTGGGAGGCTATTCCAACTTTTTTTTTTAAACGTAGTCGCATGTATTTTTACCAATAGATTCTTTGAGTTATGTTGGATGAGAAGTCCGGATACCTTTTTGGCTTGTGTATTCGATTTGTATTACTTTTATGGCTTCAGAAACGTAAAGGTTTCTAATAGATAATCTCATAGGTTAGCCATTAGTGCTTTGGTCCAAATTAAGTGGTTACAGCAAATGCAGGAAAGTTTTTGGAACATTTACACGAGTGTTAGAATATTGCGCCTAGAATTTGCTGACTAATGCATTGCCAGTACATTGATCTTGGATGACAGTATTGATTCAATAATTCCAATATTTTCTATGACCTCTCAATCAATCCCATATCAATTGAGGCAGATCTTGCCAAAACTTTTATTTTCCTTTTCTGACATTTTTTGTGGGGAAGGGGGGCGAAGAGCCTTGAAAGTTGGTCTATATTTCTTCCTGAAACAGTTGAACCTAGGCGAAAGAGTGCCCAAGGATTACTGCTTTTTTAGAATTAGATTGGAACTATTTAGCATTTAATACCACTGAACAGAATATATTAGTTACAAATCTTCTAAATTTGAATAACTCGGCGTTTTTAAATCATAGCAATCCAAAGGCTTTCGTTGTGTCTATAAGTCATTCTCGATTATGCTTGTGACTGTTGGGTCCTTTGTGTCAGTTATTAAACTCATGTGATTAAATTTCCATTTCATCTTTCTGATTGTGGCAATTGAGCAGGTGATTGACTTGCTGCTTTTCAAGGGACTGGAAGAGCTTAGCAACATCGAAGAGCATGCAAAGCAACGGCATCACATCATTGGCCAGTATGTGCTTGGTCGTCAAGGTCTCGGCCAAGATTTTGACACCAAGGACCAGGGCGCTTCAGATTTTCTCAAGAACTTCTACAGTGGTAATTATTGTTAAACTAGTCCAGGAAAGCTATTGATTTTGGCCTTGGACTTCTGAAATAAAGATGCACTTGGAATGTATCTTGATGCTCTAGACAAAGTGTTTCCTTAAATGAATTGAATTACTCGTGGGTACCAAACTATTGTTCCTCGTGGATCTTTGTGTTTTATGACCGTTCTGTTTAAGAAGCCATGTTTTAAAAAAAGGTAAATATCAATTTGTCTCCTAAAATATGTACGTGCTTGCAGCTGATATTTCGAACTTTAAATTTCGTCAATTGACACCTTGTATTTTGGCTCGTTATCAACTGTCACCCTCTCGCCCTCTCGTTATTGTATTCGGTAAAAATGGTCACATGCACAGGAAAAAAAAACTCAGGCATTAAACTAGTAGGCATAGTCTCACACATCTGCCGTTCAAACCATCGAAATAATCTTCATTTTAAGGCCTCTAAGCTTCATCAGGAAAGCAAGGGAAGGAGAGAAAGAGTACATATCAATTTGATGAGAGACTGTCAAGCGTCAGTTGAGAACGAGTCAAAGTACAATGTGTCAATTGATGAAATTTAAAATTCGAAGTATCAGCGGTAAACACTTTCATATTTAAGAGGCAAATTGATATTTACTATTTAAAAAAAAAAAAAAAAAAAAAAACTCTTTTCAACATTCTATGGTCCCATGTTCGAAGAACACACAAAAGTTCTTGGTTGTTTTACTTGATCAAAGAAATTAAGTGATTCTTTTACATTTACAGAATGTAATTGAACAGAATGATTCATAAACAAGAAACTTGAAAAACTACAAATCAGCTCAAGTTTTATGCAATTCATCAAGAGTTGTTGGAAACCAAACAAGTGAAAAATATGAGTCAGATCTCCATCTCCATTAAATAACTAAAAATAAGCCAATGGATCTGTCCTATACAACTCAAAGTAACTACCTGCAGTTTTTCTAGACTGTTTGATAAGTAAGATGAACATTGAACAATACAAAACTCATACCACATAATGCACAAATTCTAAGTTTAGCGCAAGCTAAATTTTCATTTATATTTTCCACAACAGGCGCTCCTAATTGCTTGGGAGTATAACTACAAAGAAAGGCTTTCTACTCTCTAGGCCTGGCAAGCCAGAGAGAACTAAGAGCTCGTAATCTGGAGAAGTAATCGTGTATCGCAAGAAGTGCTCGTGCAGACTGCCGAGTCGTCAATATCCGATGCATTTGTTGGAGTGTTTGTAGCCGCAAATTATCAGCCTGATATCGTAAACGCATATAATATCATGCATTTGGTGGGAACACATTGTTTAGATGTTTGACGAGAGTTGTGAAATATTAGTAAAACGAGAAAGTAGAGAGCATGGAAGGCGCACCTGGCGAATAAATCCCTCGAGAGTGCCTAGTTTACCCATGGCCATAGCCATTTGACCCATGTAGTTGGCCACATTGCCAGATGATCCCGAGGAGCCAAGAGAGCCACTGCACAATGTCTCTGATAGGGATTGTTGCAATGCATCCATGCCTTGTGATAATGCATCTTCAGCCTGCTGCGACGACTGTTGCAAGTTGGTAATGTTTGCCAGTTGCTGCTCCGTCAGAGGCTCCAATTGATTCGCAAGAAGCTACAATACATCATATTTTAAAAACGGATTGATCCCATCAAACAAAACGGCAAAATTTGAAATATTATTCCTTTTTCTTGGTTCTTTCCAAGTGAGAATATATAGTTTCTAGATGATGGCGGACCTTAAGAAGCTCAGATGACCGGAAACCGCCCAACCACAGGAAACACCGTTCGGCCGGTGTTTTCCACATGCCAGACAATAAATGGAAAACATCAGCCTTTGCTGCAGTGCCCTTCAGCTTGAAAATCTCTTCATAATGCGCCATTACACCATCAACGATGATTCGAAGTTCTGTTTCACTTGCGTGAGAATTGACTGCAGATCTCAGTTCATTAATTTGTCGATTTTGTTCTTCAAGCCACCGCCCATATTCCACGTCAAAAGCCATCGCTCCTGTCAAAAGTGCTCGATCTCCTAAGCATAAATGTCCATTAATGAAACAGAAATACTTGAAGGTTGCAAGAATACCGTTTCCACTCATAGAATGGGCTTGATCTCCTGAACCGGATATGAATATTCCCTAAATCGAAGAGACAAAGAACAAAATACTTAAATAAGACGGCAAAATTGCACTTCAGTCACTTTTTTATTAGTGCAAATGATGTGAGCCTTAAAAAGGTCATGGAATTAATTAAAAAAAACTTATTAAATTATCAATAATTACAAAAAATTTAAGTTAATAATTTGTATCATTTATAAGCTACCTCACCTTTAGAACTATGCACGGGAATAATATTCTTCTCAAGTATTGTCACCAATTATCATCACTCCCAAAAGTTTTAAGTCGTTAATTTCGGTCCTTTATTACCAGTTTTCAACAAAAGTAAGTCAAGATAGTCACAAAAAAGGTAAACATCTATAACCTGTTGTCGTGCACGCTGAAGCTCCTGCTCGAGCTGGGTGAGCTTCAAACGACTGCTCTCCAACTGTTGAACATATGCCTGCACATATGCACAAGTTGAAAATCATGGACTAAACAACATTATAAAACTAAACTAGTGTATAAAGTGGGAAGGAGAATGCGAAGCCGTACTTTTTTCCTCAGTCGACTTTTTCTAGCCGCCTCACGATTTTGTGCAAGCCGACGAAGAGTCTACAAAAGAAAATCAATTTCTTTTCAGTAAAAAATCATCAGGGTTGACCACATTAAGGAAGAGGCTCATCACGAAAATAATTACCTTCTGATCGCTTTTATCATTTGATCTGTCGCTAGAATCAAATGCTACAACAGCATTCAATTGACCTCTTTCGACCTAAACAAGTATGAAATCTCAGAATGCATATATCATCAGCCTCTTACTAAAAAAACTCAAAATACATCAATTTGTAGAGGGCAATGTACAAGAGTTAAAGCAGCCACAAAAACATTGATATTAATCAGAACTCTACTCTCTGGTTTCAAAACTAGAGCAAAAGTTATATGACCCTAAATTACATATTACTGGAGGTCATGGAACCAACTATGATCGAGCTTAGAACTTGACTCTTTTTGTTTAATCAGGTCATTTTGAAAGAGAAAAAAAGGGTCTTCAATGATGTTATGGGGAGTTCTTCGTATAAAAGAGATTACACGCAGTATTCAACATTTGACGGTGGCTATAGTTTTGCTTTCTCCACAGTTGCTTTTTTCTTTTTGGATATTAGGACATGATCTACTTCACGAAATTCTATGTTTCGGCTCCATGGAACCATTCGTACTTCGCAAGTGAAAAGTATTATGACTTTTTACCATCATATTTTTGTCGTCTGTTTCCACATCGGTAGATATATCAGTCCTCGGACTTCCATCAGCCATGCCAGTATATTCTCAACTCCCTATCGCAACCAAATAAACTTTTGAAACAACTGGGAATAAAAACCAATTGCTTGCTCAAACGACCCAGAACAAAGTAGATTCAGCTTCCGTCTATGCTGCCCTGCCGAGAATCTGTAAATTACCAGAGTGTAGCCCAAATTGTGAAAATTGAAACACAGACCACAACATTCTACAAATCTAGAAAAAGATACATCATAGATCTATCCTCATTTGAATCAAAATAGTACCCTTGAGATTTTTAGAAAAATCCTAAGAATTAATAACCAATATGCGGTCAATCATATCCTCTCATATGTAAAAAAAACTACCACAAACTGAAATACGAGTAGTCCCGACACGAATTCACAATCCAAGTAATACAAACAAAAAGTAGGACATTGCTAGTAAAGCTAGGACAAAGAAAAAAGCTGCAAACAGAAGTTAAATTTTGAAAGTTTCAAGGCATGTAAAATACCAGTGAAAACTGAGCTCAGATAGGGGATTTAGAGCGTGTGTCCGAATCCGGTATCCGTGGATCAAAACTTGGCATCCCATTTCTCCTCACCTCCAACACAAATCCAATGTTCTACTAGTACCTCTCTATCATCAAGAACCCCTCAAAAGCTCGTAATAAACAGCTACAGGACGAAATTTCACAGAATTCAACAAACAAGACAATGAAAGTAACCCGCAGTGACAAGAAATAAACAAAGAAACCCTACTAATCCGGTAAAGAGAGGCCATGATGTAAGAGGTAAAAACTCCATAGGTGCAACGGAACAAGAATAAAGATAGCACCTTTTATGGGTCAGAGAATCTTCAACATCAAGCCTAAAGTCCCAAGTCACGACTTTACAGGAACCAAATGAACTCCGGAAAAAAAATACAGAGCTTCAAACAGACAACTTGATCAAAATAACAAAGAAAATCAACTCACCGCTCCAGTCGCGGCAAGTCAAAATCTAGTATTATAGTCAAAGAAGCACGAACTTCAGCACTAAATAACAATACCCAGATGCGCAAAATCACCAAAAACCACTAGGAAATCCGACTCGGAAGAGCACTTGAAGGTCAAACCCGCCTACCCCGCAATATCGAGCAAAACCCAGATGCCCAATTTTTTTCCCACGAAAAAAAAAACAATTTTTATCTGAAGAAAATAAACACCCAATCTCGAACTCAGAGTATCATAAAAATGAGTTCTTACTCAGTTCTCACCGTCGGTATGTCCGAACCCAACCAGCTGGGACTTTGGACCGTGCATCCGGTGATGATGATAATGATGACGATAATCCTACTTACTACATGTTCATTTAGCAAATCGTGTAGAGAGAGAGAGAGAGAGAAAACGTTTACTTTTTTGGACAATGCCAGTGTGTCGACGTCGTCCTATTGCGAAGAAATCTGACTCCAACTCGGTTTGGTTTAGTAGATTTGACGGAAATGATTTGTTGGAGAGTAGTTTACGAAGCATGAAATTTTTCAGACATTTAGATGTCATCTGTTAATTAAAGTGTTTAACTATTATCACGCATAATTAACTAATTATAACATTAAATAAATCATCAATTATTTTTATTTTTGAAACAAAGCAATTATATTTCTATTTATTTTCCCCCCAATTACTATAATCTATTTATTATTAATTTAAAAATCTTTAAATATTTTTTATTACTATTATTAATTCGTCTAAATAAAATTAAGGTCTTGGGTAATTAATAAAATAACACGCCCTCGTAATTCTCATGACAATAATATCGTCAAAGCATATATTAATTTCCAATTTTATATTCATAACAAATATTATTATTTTATTAATTTGGTTTTTATACTTTACCTTAAATAACACAAAAAAAAAAGTATAAATTTTGGTTTTTATACTTTACCTTAAATAACACAAAAAGTATAAATTTATTTTAAATACTAATATGAAATAAGTATTTTTGTATATATTTTTCTAAAAAAATATTTCCTCTTTAATGGAAAGAAATGAAGACTTTCCCAAAAACCGTTTTTGAAAATAAATTCCTTGTTCTAATTAAAGATACAATTTTAACCAAATTATACACTTTTCCATTTAATTATTTAATTTAAAAATAATATTATATTTACGTTCTATTTCTATTTTTACTTCGACGTGTCAAAAAATAAATTAGTGTAATTAATAATGTATTTTTACTAATTGTAATTCATTACATTAATTGCATTAATACAAAAATAAGAATTAAAAATATAAATAAAGAGTAAATGTAATATTATTCTTAATTTAATTAACCAATCAAACAAATAACTCTTCGTAACAAGGAGACAAATATGATTATTTTTTATAAATCCTCTCGACACATCTTTAATCAATCCCTAATTATTGAGTCAATCGATTCACTAAATCCTAATTTTGTTAATAATTAATTGAAATTCAAGAGATTAGAGATTCAAGTATAGTTCAAACTCATTAAATTGCAAGAAAAATTAACTCTAGACCACCAAAAAAATTACACAATCCATCATCATATTATTTTATTTTAAAATAATTGTAATAATTAAAAGATAAACTCGTGACATGATTAATAGAAGATATTTAATTGATTGTTTCTAGAAATATTATTAAAAAATTATCAACGGATACTTATTTTATTGAGTAGTCATCAAATTCCACTCATCATCCATCGTCCAATGAATGGTTGCCATGTGGGAAACATACTCCCTTTTTTCAACGTCAAACTTGGCAGCTTAATTAATTATTAGTTTTAATAATAAATTAATTATTATAAAGCTTATAACATTACCTTTGTCAATTTATCAGATTAGGTTAGGACATTAATAAATTTAATTATATAAATCATTTAGTAAGTTTAAACACGTCAGCTATAATAATGCAAGTTTTTGATAAAAAAAAAATATTTTACTATTTTCTTTAATTGCTCAAAATTATGTTTATTTACTAATAAAGTTTAATTTACAATATAATTTATTTATTTATTAATATATTATTTTTAATTATTTATAATTGCTCTATAAATATATCGTGCTAACATATGATACCATAAGTCAAAATTAGAGGGTACAACTGTTTAACTATTTCCATATTACGTGGTTCATATTTTGACAGCAAAACCATTTTGAAATTTCATCTAAAATCAATTTAATCACAAATGCATTTTCCTAAAAACAAAATATATATATATATATATATATAGAGAGAGAGAGAGAGAGAGAGAAAAATTAACGTAAAAGTAATTAAGAAAAATACGATATAAACTTTATCTTTTGGGGTTAGTGACAATTTAGACTTTAAATTTTTTTTTTAGATAAACGAAATTTAACGTATCAATTGTTAACAATTTAAACTTACAACTAATCTTTTTTCGTTAATATGTGTGAGCGTTCGTGTATCTCTCTGAACTCATGAAATTTAAGTTTCTAAAAACAATGCCTTTGGATTGAGCGTCTATACTTGACGTCACAGAGCTAGCGTAGAGTGATTTTCAACACTTTAATCATTTTTTAATTGATTCTTTAATCCAGCCCTAAGCCCGACGATAACATCAAAGGATAATTTGCCTCTGTAACGACTCCGTTTTCCAGTAAGATATTGTCCGCTTTAGGATTGGGCCGTAGCCCAATATCCTCCCCTCACGGCTTTGTTTGGCGAGAACTTCCCAAAAGGTCACCCAACCTGAAATTGCTCTCGCCGAAGCACTTTTAACTTCAGAGTTCTTATGGGATCCGTTGCCAATTGTGCTCCAAAACGCGTCTTACTATGTTGGGAGGGTCTCTTTACATATGTTTCATTTCCACATACTTCCCCAAGCGATGTGGGATTGTGACGACCTCTTTTTACGACCTGTCACCTTCTGGTTTGCCAGCGCGGACGTACCGCCATCCGGGTTCTGGTTCGTGCAGCCATCGTACACATACTTACACATTCGGGTCATCACAATTACCCCCCCTCGGGGGCCCACGTCCTCGTTGGCCACATTTCCGATTGGGTACAGACTCTGATACCATTTGTAACGACCCCGTTTCCCAGCAAGATATTGTCCGCTTTAGGATTGGGCCGTAGCCCAATATCCTCCCCTCACGGCTTTGTTTGGCGAGAACTTCCCAAAAGGTCACCCAACCTGAAATTGCTCTCGCCGAAGCACTTTTAACTTCAGAGTTCTTATGGGATCCGTTGCCAATTGTGCTCCAAAACGCGTCTTACTATGTTGGGAGGGTCTCTTTACATATGTTTCATTTCCACATACTTCCCCAAGCGATGTGGGATTGTGACGACCTCTTTTTACGACCTGTCACCTTCTGGTTTGCCAGCGCGGACGTACCGCCATCCGGGTTCTGGTTCGTGCAGCCATCGTACACATACTTACACATTCGGGTCATCACAATTACCCCCCCTCGGGGGCCCAACGTCCTCGTTGGCCACATTTCCGATTGGGTACAGACTCTGATACCATTTGTAACGACCCCGTTTCCCAGCAAGATATTGTCCGCTTTAGGATTGGGCCGTAGCCCAATATCCTCCCCTCACGGCTTTGTTTGGCGATAACTTCCCAGAAGGTCACCCAACCTGAAATTGCTCTCGCCGAAGTACTTTTAACTTCCAACGTCCTCGTTGGCCACATTTCCGATTGGGTACAGACTCTGATACCATTTGTAACGACCCCGTTTCCCAGCAAGATATTGTCCGCTCTGGGGATTGGGTCGTAATCCAATATCCTCCCCTCACGGCTTTGTTTGGCGATAACTTCCCAGAAGGTCACCCAACCTGAAATTGCTCTCGCCGAAGTACTTTTAACTTCAGAGTTCTTATGGGATCCGTTGCCAATTGTGCTCCAAAACGCGTCTTACTATGTTGGGAGGGTCTCTTTACATATGTTTCATTTCCACATACTTCCCCAAGCGATGTGGGATTGTGACGACCCATTTTTACGACCTGTCACCTTCCGGTTCGCCCGCGCAAACGTACCGCCATCCGGGTTCTGGTTCGTGCAGCCATCGTACACAAACTTATACATCCAAGTCATCACAGACTCGAAAACCCTAACTTATGCTTGCAAATATGCATGCTTCTTTCTCGAGGTTGGATGATGATGGAGATGAGAAATAATTTTGTGGGTGTACTTTTGTATACAAGATTGAATAATTACACACGCATGTAAAACGATTGAATGTATTCATGATGAATTGTTCATTATGGTTAATTAACTGTAGAGATATACAACTTCAACTGATGTTCTATTATTTGCTTTTGTGATGAATGTTTTATAATTTAATATGATGTTGTGTGATCGATAATTTGGTATTATGTTTATGTTATAATCAAATTTTAATCTTATTACAAGTGTCACAAAGATAATACAAGTACGTATAAATATAACTAACGAAAAATGAATGCTAAAAACATATACATCATTTTTTTTAAAGGTGAATGTCAAAATTATATCTTACAACATAAATAATAATTATAATTCAAGCTAAAGACTCAATCGTAAAAAATTAAAGTGTTGAAGATCACTGTACATGGGCATCGTGAGATTTAGTGTGGACACTCAGTCCGAGTCATATGCAGAACTCGCGAACGTTCAGCACTGAAACCTATTTTGCCAAGTTACAAAACATTTTTTAAAGTTTAACATGTGCAAGTTTGAAAACACACGAAGACATCTGCACCTGATGTCCTGAGAGTCTCACATAAGTTTGAACACACGTTATCAAGAAAAATTATCGGTAAAATTTAAATTATTAACAGTCGATACGGTAAAAATTTATTTTTTTGGAAAAAAATAAATTAATGTCTAAATTATCACCAAACCTAAATGATATTATTTATATCGTACTTTTCTCCGATGATTAAACTAAAATAAATAGCAATATTATAAAAATAGTAAATCAATTAAACTAATAAATTAATCATAACTGAGCGTAAAATTAACACTAGAATCTTCCATCGCTCTGTCCTTCGTTTCGTACCACCTTCCTATTTCCACGTTCACCTGTCATAAAACTTTCAATTTTTTTTCCAAGCTCATCACCTTCTCCGAAACCCACCCGGTTTGGAAAGAAAATCTTCACTCCGTACCTTTATAAATGTCAACCCGCAGTTATATTTCCCACCCTCTCCAGTCCATCTCTTGCTGGCTTCTTCTAATTTCGCAGCAATGGATTCCGTCGTCGGAGTTAACAGCCAACAGAACCTCAAGAAAGAACAGAGAAAACCCAAGAAGTCCGTCAAAGTAGTGTACATCTCCAGCCCTATGAAGGTCAAGACGAGCGCCTCCAGATTCCGAGCTCTGGTTCAAGAACTCACCGGGCAGAACTCCGACGTTGCGCGATACATGGAGGTTAACGGCGGCGATCAGTTTCTGTCCATCGACGACAACGATTCAAAGTTGTCGGCGTCGGAATCGGAGTCGATGGTGGAATCGTGCAATGATTGGCTGATTCAGGAGGTGGTGGAAGAAGGGAGTTTGGGAGGGATGGTGGGAAGCCTGTGGCGTGAGTCGTCATAGCTGGGTGAGCTCAGAAGTTACGGCGCAGTGTAAAACTAAAAAACTAGTTAAAATGTAATTAATATATTAATTACTTTAAGTAATTTACTTTGATTAATGACATAATCTAAGTTTAGATGCACCATTTACTGAGACATAAATTTGAAGAACACCAAAAATTATTGCATGGTCTTAATTAACAGATTAATTATCTTTTTAGAAATATGAAATGATGGGTTTCAAAACAATAATCTTATCATAGGATGTCTCCTTCAATTATGGAACATTGTCAATTGATTAATGAACCTTTGATTAGGGTGCTATATGTATTAATTTTTTCATTAAACTTCACAAAAAAATGACTAAACAAATCTATTTGTGAGAACTAAATTAAATGAAAAATAATAGATTACCTAATTAATTTAATGATAAGTTAATAAAATTGATAAATTTTTACACATAAATGTATTTGTTTTTGTGACTTTTTTTTAAAATTAATATTTTTTCACAACATTAATTAAAATTTTGTTTTATTTTATTTGGAAATAAGTTAGTGGTAATGGAGAAATGCAATTTTCAGAGAGACCCAAGACCTAAAAATCTTGAATTTTTATGTTTGGGAATGGACGTGTACATGTTTCTCTTTGAATAGTACACGAGTTTGATCATACAAAAAGGAATCATGATTCATGGGAGGTTTCGAAGGGTGGAAACGGAGCTAACCCAAGTTCCCCAACCAACTAGTATACCCAAAGATCAGCCCTTTGAAATCGAAGGAAGAACCAGTGAAATCCAATAAAGCAGCAATCTTTCTCTCACCCAACTTCTGTTCACACTCTCTTTCTCTCTCCCCACACTCTTTCTCCACCCCCTTGATTTCCTTGTTTGATTTCAATATCTTTGACTATTTCTTCTATTATTGTTCATTTGGGAGAAACCTTTCGCGACCGTTAGCGGATCTGTGCTCTTTATACCGTCGATTTGATCAGAATTTGCTGTGCGGAGATCTTCTGAGCTTGCTTCGAAGTAGGGGTTTTGATTTGTAGGTTTGATTTGTTCTGGTGAGAGAGAGGGAGAGTGTTCGTGTTGAGGGGAAATGAAAGTGCCATGTTGTTCGGTGTGCCAAACTAGGTACAACGAGGAAGAAAGAGTTCCGCTTTTGCTTCAATGCGGGCATGGGTTCTGCAGAGAGTGCTTATCTCGGATGTTCTCTGCCTCGCCGGATACAACACTTTCCTGTCCCCGGTGCCGGCACGTTTCGGTAGTGGGAAACTCCGTTCAGGCTTTGCGCAAGAACTATGCGGTGCTTGCTCTAATTCACTCGAGCTCCAACTCGGCCACAGTGTCCAATTTCGACTGCGATTACACGGACGAGGAGGAGGATAGAGACGACGGAAATGATGAGGTTGATAACGACGATGAAACAATCTCTCGCCGGAGGTGTAGCCACACTTCGAGCTCTGGAGGGTGCGGACCAGTGATCGAGGTTGGGGCCCACCAAGATTTGAAAATGGTGAAGCGAATAGGGGAAGGGAGGCGGTCTGGGGTGGAAATGTGGGCTGGGGTGCTTGGGAGCGGACGGTGTAGGCACAAAGTGGCGGTGAAGAAGGTGGCCATGGGTGAGGATACGGATCTGGATTGGGTGCAGACTCAGCTTGAGAATTTGAAAAGGAGTTCGATGTGGTGTAGAAATGTATGCACATTTCATGGGACGATGAGGATGGAGGGTTCCTTGTGTCTTGTGATGGATAAGTGTTACGGTTCCGTTCAGTCCGAGATGCTGCGCAATGAAGGAAGGCTGACATTAGAGCAAATTTTGAGGTTTAGCTCCGTATTTTTTTTCCTGTTTATATTTGATAAACTGTTTTATTCCTAGTTCATTAGTGTATGTCATACAAGTAATGTTTTAAAAACCGGATTTCAAATGGGGTCAAGGCATTAGAATCCCACACTAAGCAACGTGTGAAATTTAGGTAATTACAGTGCAATAGATCCTGTGTTTAGAAGACTGCATCTGTAAATGCACTTGAATTTTAGAGTTTTGAGTTGTGAGGGTGCTAAAATAATCGAATTTATGGCGTGAGATATTTTTTGATTGGTAGATTGATCATTGCTTTCTTTTGTTAATTGGAATGTTAATGGGGAGAACATTTATCTCATAATGCAGTCTTTTGGATGAATTTTCTATTGGTAAAGCCTAGGATTTAGGATTTCTTGACATTAGAAAATAATTTATCCTTCTTTACTGGGAGAAAGACACTCTGGAATAATCAATGATTATTTTTCATTTGGACTTCTCTTCTTTTTTTATACGACCATTATCGTTTCGTTGCATTGGAATCCAAAATTCCATTAAAAACATATGCATGGATTGTGTAGTACTTCTATATCATGGAAAAAGATATCTATTTTTTTCTTCTGGTGAGTATAATATTTTATAAATATGTCTGCATGGTTATAATTGACACTAGGATTAAGATTTATGTGAATCCAAGATCTAATGAGTCAGATCTTTTTGCTGGGTGCTTGAAGTATCTTTTTGTTTTTTAGTGCTTGAAGTGTATGGCTTTTTAAGAATGCAACCAGTGCCTTACTTTTTTCTCAAGAACCAATAACTTGACAGAATTCCTTTAGTTTTTTATTTCTCTGGTGATTGGGAAAGAAAAGCTGGCTCAAATTCTAAAAAGTGGAATCTGCTGAACTTTGTGGTCAATAACTAATATTCCTGAAAATGAAAGGATCTTCAATCTGTTAATATACAGAGCAATTTTTTGTTGGGATTGAAGCCAAACTCTGGTTACAATATTAATTTGCTGACTCCGTAAACCTCTCTTACATCTCTGATAATTAATGTAAACATATTGATGTAGTGTTTAAGACAGTATTGTGCATAAGCTTTTTTAGGAGCAATGAAAAACTAGTCATATCATGATAAGTGTCATAATATTCATAAAGTGCTCATATCTGTTTTTGTGACATTCATGCATAATTTTTGATGGTAGATATGGGGCAGATATTGCACGAGGGGTGGCTGAGCTCCATGCAGCAGGAGTTGTTTGTATGAATATAAAGCCTTCCAACATTCTTTTGGATGCTAGTGGTCATGCTGTAGTTTCTGATTATGGACTTGCTGCTATTTTGAAAAAACCTTCCTGCCGTAAAGCTCGATCAGAATGTGATTCCATAAAGATTCATTCATGCATGGAATGTGCAATGCTAAGCCCACACTATACAGCTCCTGAAGCTTGGGAGCCAATGAAAAAGTCGCTGAATTTGTTCTGGGATGAAGCTATTGGCATATCTGCAGAGTCAGATGCTTGGAGTTATGGTTGTACATTGGTTGAAATGTGCACTGGGTCGATTCCGTATGTAAATCTTATTCTCATTTAAAAATCTTGTTTACTTTTATTTTTCGTTTCATCTACTATCGATAAAGTCACAAGAAGTGGAACCTTTATGAAGGTGGGCTGGTTTGAGTGCTGAGGAAATTCACCGAGCTGTTTTCAAGGCTCGAAAGCTGCCTCCTCAATATGCAAGTGTTGTAGGAGTTGGAATACCACGAGAATTATGGAAGATGATTGGCGAGTGTCTACAGTTCAAGGCTTCAAAAAGGCCAACTTTCAATGTCATGCTAACCACTTTCCTTCGTCATTTGCAAGAGATACCGCGCAGCCCTCCCGCAAGCCCAGATAAGTAAGAAATTCGAATGTAAATCTGATTATTTTCTTTCTATTCTATACCATTTTTGTGAGCTTATAGACCTCAAATCATGCTTTTTATATTTTGTGAATTTGGTAAAATTCACTTTTTAATGGTGTGACTGCTTGTTCAGCATTTCTGATAAGAATTTGGAACAAATTCTTATTTGAATCACCTCCAGCACACACTTCTATAATTCAATCAACAAAAGAATTACAACTGCACTGGAATTATTAGGTCCAGACTGCCCTCACCCTCACGATCTTCTTTTCTACCTTTCTTTCTAAATTTCCCTTTTAATAGACTCGCTCCTCGACAGACTAACTCCTCTTTAGTTATAATTGCTTCCGGCATTACAATGACCCACCCTATATGTGAACATAACCGGTGACTTATCATATCCACCCCCACCCAAAGACCAATCCGGGAAATTGGTGATGAATATCCTCAAAATCTTCCCAAGTAGCTTCACAAGCTGGAACATTCTGCCATTTGTTGAGGACTTTACACTTGCCTTTGTCAATGCGTACTTCTAAAACTACTTCTGGATGAACAAGTGCATCATCCTCAATTAACAATTTATCAGGTAGGTCTACAATAGCATTGACGTCCCCTCTTACATTTTTGAGCCATGACACATGGAACATTGAATATATCAATAATTGGGAAGGTAACTGAAGTTAAGCTGACCAATTTTTTCTAGAATTTAAATGGCCTATAAAACTTCGAAGATAACTTTGCATTCATCTTGCTTGAGAGAGACCTTTGTCTATGGTTTAAGCTTGAAATAGACATAATCTCCCTCTTTGAATGAAAGTTCCCTTCTGCACTTGTGTTGTCGTCTGTTTCATTTTATGTTGAGCTGGCCTAATAAAATTTAAGCGTATCTAACGTTTCATCTCTTTCTTTTAGCAAAACTTCCATTGTTGACACCTTCGTTATTTGCTGATCATAGCGAATATTTGGAGGAGACTCTCTATTATACAAAACCTTGAAAGGTTTCGTTTGAATTGTTGTATGAAACATTGTATTATATCAATGTTCCGCTCAATACATCCATTTGCCCCGAGATTTAGGTCTATTTGAAGAGAAACACCTCAAATAATTGTTCAAACACTTATTAACAACTTTCGTTTGTCCATCCGTTTGTAGGAGATATGCTGTATTTCTACGAAGCTATGTACCTTGAAGGTTAAATAGTTCCCTCCAAAACTTATTGAAAAAAAACCTCATCTCAATTAGATATTCTAGTATGTGGAACATCATGTAACTTGAAAATATTTTTCAAAAAAATATTAGTAATTTTTTCAGTTGAGCACAAATGTTTTAGTAGAATAAAATGAGTATATTTGCTCAATCTATCTACAACAACAAAAATAATATTAAACCCAACTGATCGAGGAAGTTCTATGAAATTCTTAGAAATATCCTTCCATATTTTATCTGGAATTGGACAGTGGTTGTAATAAGCTCGCAGAAGCTAATGCATCCGACTTATTACTCTTGTCATACTTCACAATTTGCTACAAAGGTTTGTATATCTTTTCACATCCCTTCCCAAAATAGCGCTCTTGCTATGCGGTGAAATGTTTTCAACATACCCGAATATACCCCAATGAGGCCACCATGAAATTCCTTAAAGATAATGAAAATTTGTGGAGAATATCTAGATATTAGGAGCCCGTCTTTAAAAAATAGCCTGTCATTTCGTAAAGCAAAATGTGATTTTGTTGGTTTTCCTTGTCTTAAGCTTCTTTTATCTGGATTAAGTAGTTTTCTTGATCCACCCGTTTCAACTCTTCCTTAGTAGATATAGTTGAGCTAATCAAGGTAGACAATATAATATCATAAGTCGCCAGTAACAAATGTATCCGCCATCTTATTCTCAAGTCTTGCCTTATATTGCACTTCAAAATCATAACCAATAAGTTTCAGCACCCATTTTTGATGTTCAGGAGATATTTGTCTCTGTTCTAGTAAAAATTTCAAACTCTTTTGGTCTGTTCTCACAATAAAATGGAAACCCAATACATATGACTGCCACTTTTGAATTGATAACACAATCGCCATTAACTCCAGTTCGTATACATATTTCAATGTTCCTTGGGCTGTCAAGTGTTGACTATAGTAAGCTATAGGACGTTGTCCCTGCATCAACACAGCTCCTAATCCTTGAGCGGATGCATCTGTCTCTGTTATAAAATCAGGTAATGCAAGAATTAAGATTTCATACAGCCTGTTTTAGGAGCTGAAATGGTGCCTCTGTTTCATATCCCCATTTAAACTGTTCCTTCCTTAATTGTTCTGTTAACAGCGCTGCAATTAATTCCATAATTCCGCACGAACTTTCTGTAATATCCTGTGAAGCCGAGGAAAGCTCTTAGATCTGTAATTGTTTTCAGTGTCGGCCAATTTTACATCGCCTTGATTTTTTCTGGGTCTGCTGCAACACCTTCAGCAGAAACTATGCGAGCCAAAGTACTCCAATTTCTCGGCCGCAAAGATACATTTTTTTCTCGTTGACAAAGAGCTACTTGTCTTGCAAAGCTTTCAATACAGTAGCTAAATGTACTACATGTTCTTCCAACGACTTGCTGCACACTAAAATATCATAAAGAAAAAACTAAAACGAACTTTCTCAAATAAAATTTAAATACCTGGTTCATCAACGCCTTAAAAGTTGAAGGTGCATTCGTCAAATCAAATGAAATTGCTAAGAATTTGTAATGTCTTTCATGCGTTCTAAACGCAGTTTTAGGCACATCATGTTCATCAATGATAGGTATCAGAAACTTATCGGCAACTGTCTCTTTGTTCAATGCTTTGTAGTCAACGCAAAAGTGCCAACTTCAGTGTTTTTTTATTAACAAGAATAACTGGGCTTGAAAAAGGACTCGTGCTCAGCTGATTATCTCAGCTGCCAATATTTCTCGAATTAATTTCTCTATCTCGTCTTTGTGAATTTGAGGATACCTTTAAGGGCGAACATTTATTGGAGAAGTCCCATCTTTCAGAACAATTGCGTGGGCACGAGTCTAGTTTTGGTGGAAGACATGGATGCATATTCATTGCTATCCTGATTACTTTGTTAACACCTTCTTCAACCTCTATACTGAATTTTCTCTTACCCACAGTTTCCCGAGTAATTAAGGTTTCCAATTCCACCATTATTACATACCCCTCGCGCTTCACTTCATTGTACTCATTGCTTTCAAAGAAATTTGGGTCCTCCCTAACTCTGGAAGACTTGAATTAGTGTTGTTCTGCTGTCTATTAAACACCTTCATGGTTAATTGCATCCAATTAACTTGCATGTCACCAATGGTCTGAAGCCATTGCATGCCTAGTATTGCATCAGTTCCCCCCTATTCTAACGGAAATAATCTCCTTTAATCAACAAATCTGGAAGATTTATCACAACATTACGGCATATTCCAGTGTTTTTAATCGAAACACCATTCCCCATCATAATTCCATGCGGTGCAGTCTGTGTACTTGGTAATTGTAAATCACTCACCAATTTCTCTGCTATAAAATTGTGAGCAGTACCACAATCTATCAACACAGATACCTACTTCTGTTCAATGTTGCCAGGTAATTGCATGGTTTGAGGTGAAGTCAATCCCACAACTGAAAGTTCAATTGGGTCTTTGAACTCTATTGGTTCCATATCATCTTTCTTCTTTAATTCGTTCTACTCCATAGCCTCCTCCTTATCATCTTGTAAAATTAATTCTTGTAACATCTTCTTTTTACTGTGATGACCTATTGAATACCTTTGATCGCACCAATAGCAAAGTCTTTTTTCCCTCATCTGTTGCATTTCGCTCTCCATCAATCTTCTTGCTAGGAATTTCTGTTTTAATTTCCCTAGCTGTATTATTCACTCTAGGCGTTTGAACTCTAGGATATGCCAGATTTCCCCCTCTGCTAGAATAGTGGCCACTGACCTTGATCGGTTGTATCAAATAGTTCTTATCCTCTACTAATAGCAGCTTGCATAATTTCACAAAATTCGGTTGTTCTCATCAAGTGAACATCTCCCTTAATTTCTTTTTTTAATCCTTGATAAAGTGCACTCACCAAGAACTGAGTTCGATATTCTTCCACCGATCCCACTTGTCGTACTGATATTAAACGAATCATAGTTACTTCTTTCCCAGTGAATTACGAAATGTATCTAGTATCATTCTCTTCAACTCTTGCCAAGAATAAAATCGGTGTATGTTGATACCTAGAAGGTGCCGGTCCTTCCAAACAAACTATTGCGACTTCTAAAATAACACTCAGCTTGGGAAATCCAATCATCTGGATCGACACCCATAAAAATTGATAACTCTAATTTTCGAGGAAGATAATCACCTTGATTTAATATTCCTTCATCCTGTCGCAATATCATGTCGATCATTATTTCTTACCACTGTACTACTTGATGAAAGGTTCTCTTCCCATTTGGATATGAAACAAACCATATGCTCCTTCAAAAATATCATATTTTGTTACATCACTGTGTATTCTTTCTACATTTTCTTCAATTTTTGGAATTTTCTCTATTGATTTTTCCAACGACTAAATCCTCTTTAACATTGGGAAATCCAAGCCTCTGGATCGACACCCAAAAAAATCGATAACTCTAATTTTCGAGGAAGATAATCACCTCGATTTAATATTCCTTCACCTGGCTCAATATCATGTCGATCATTATTTCTTACCTCCGTACTACTTGATGTAAGGTTTTCTTCCCATTTGGATATGAAATAAACCATATGCTCATTCAAAAATATCATATTTTGTTACATCACATGTATTCTTTCTACCTTTTCTTCAATTTCTGGAATTTTCTCTATTGATTCTTCCTAACTACTAATCCTTTAAGACTGGCGATCTCCTTACGTCAATCCGTCAAATCCTCTTGAACTGAATCTGTCCTAAAAATGACAGATCTCTGCGCCATGATTGAGAGCTCTGATACCAAATTATAAGAATTTGGAACAAATTCTTATTTGAATCTCCTCCAGCACACACTTTTATTATTCAATCAACAAAAGAATGACAACCGCACTTGCATTATAGAGTCGAGGCTGCCCTTCCCCCTCCAAAAAGTTCCAGACTATTCTCTTTTCTACTTTTCTCTTTCTAAATTTTCCTTTTAATAGCTCACTTTTCAACAGACTAACTCCTATGTAGTTCTAACTGCTACCGGGATTACAATGACTCAACTCCCTCACTCCTTTTTTCTCCGATTATATGCGCACATAACCGGTGACTTATCATCTTCCTTCTTGTCAACAGACTTTCATTTGTTGTTGTCGTAAGTGCTACTTGTTCATATGTTTCCTTTTAATATGATTTCTAACATAAGATTCGCTTCTTGTTTGCTTTGTTTCAGTGGCTTTGCTAAATTTACTGGATCTAATGTAACAGAGCCATCTCCTACATCTTGTCTGCAAGTTTTTCAATTTAAGCCCCAACATCTACATCAACTTGTGTCTGGAGGAGACGTTGTTGGTGTTAGGTAACTTGAATTTGGTTGACGTTCTTGAGCTGTACAAAACAAGAGAATTAGAATTTTTGGTTTGACTTCTGGTAATGACTTTATTTGCTCATGCAGAGATCTACTTTCAAGAGCTGCTTCAGGAAATGGTGGTAGTTCAATCTCTTCACTTTTAGAGTCTCAAAGTGCAGAGGGGCAAACTGCTCTGCACTTGGCCTGTAGACGTGGCAGTGCAGAACTTGTAGAAGTTATCTTGGAGTATGAGGAAGCTTATGTCGATGTTTTAGACAAAGATGGAGATCCTCCGCTTGTTTTTGCTTTAGCTGCAGGGTCCCCGGAATGTGTTCATGCTCTCATCAAAAGAGGTGCTAATGTTCAATCTAGATTGAGGGAAGGATTTGGTCCATCTATTGCTCATGTTTGTGCATACCATGGTCAACCTGATTGCATGCGAGTAGGTCTTTAATAGGTTGAAATGTTTCAAGAAATTCTAGTTATCTTTCGTGTTAACTTTCGACATTCCAACTCTAGCATAATTTTTTTAAATTTTTGTAGGAATTATTATTGGCTGGAGCTGATCCTAATGCAGTGGATGATGAAGGTGAATCTGTTCTTCACAGAGCCATTGCAAAGAAATACACTGATTGTGCTCTTGTTATATTGGAAAATGGGGGCTGTAGATCAATGGCTGTTTTGAACTCAAAAAATTTGACGTGAGTATATCCGCTGATAGTTTTACCATTACAGATGTCTGCAAAGCTTTAGTACTTCTGGGGATTCGACTTCAGGATGAATGACTTAATTGTTCAATACGTACATGGAATCTTTCTTTCAAAGTATTATAGAAAATTAACATGCATCCTTTCTTACATTGTTGTGCTGGATTAGTAAAACCTGTTTTTCTCTCCTTGAGGATTGTTCTCTTCTAATTTTTCATTTGTCAATATATTTATTTCTGCAAAAAATGATACAATATTTTAAGATTTTGAGGCTTGAATTTATGTAAAATTCTTAAGATTAGTGCCACTTGTTTTTTTTTTTTTTTTGGATTTACAAATAAAACTTTTTAGTGCAGCTGCAACTTAGAGGTACAATTGAATTTTGAATTGTGCTAGAGTCTTCGTTTCTTCATGTTGTTTCTTGTACCTTCCCTAATTGATCTGTAGTTCAGATGAGATTTACTTGTTACTGCCGTTAAGATGCTTGAAGAGGATATTTCCATTCCTTTATACAACGGTTCTTCTAAAGAAAAACTTCTTCTCAGACCATTGCACCTGTGTGTGGGAACGTGGAATGTTGCTGTTGTCAGAAAATGGGTGGAAGTAGCTTCTTTGAAAGACATTGCTGATGCTATTGACATACCAAGCCCAATTGGAACCGCATTGTGCATGGCTGCCGCTTTGAAGAAAGATCACGAAATTGGTAATTCCAATATGTTTAATTGTTCGAATTTAATGCATAAACTTGTGTCAGGCTATAAAGGGTGTAAATTGCCTTGGTATGTGGCATTGTTTTCAAAAATTTTACTTGTAACGTAGGATTGCACATAGCTCTTATTTTCAATTTGATCCTTTAAATATATGTTCTACATATATACCAGCCTGACTTATCAAGAAAATCATAAAAAAATGCAAATGATCTCTTGTTTGCACTATTTGACTTGTTCTCAAAGTTCTTTTAGTGTTATATCTAACCGTTTTTTTCTTCGATATCTACACTTCTCTTGCAGAGGGGAGAGAATTAGTGCAGTTACTGCTTGCTGCGGGAGCAGATCCAACATTTCAGGATGCTCAGCATTGGCGAACAGCTCTTCATGCTGCTTCCATGGCCAATGATGCTGAGCTAGTCAAGGTGTGAAAAATAACTTCTTAATTGGTGATATGCCAATCTATAATATCTCGATGTTGTTAGATCTTATTGGTAGATGTGATGTGTCGTCATTTTGAAAATTGTCATTATTTTACTTTGTGTGGCATCATTTACATATATTGTGTTTATTTTTCTTAACCTTTTGAGTAGATAATTCTGGATGCTGGAGTGGATGTCAACATTCGTAATGTGCATAATACTATTCCACTACATGTAGCACTAGCCAGAGGGACAAACTCTTGCATTGGGTTGCTTCTATCTGCTGGGGCAGATTATAATTTGCAGGTATTTCGTTAACCTTTTTGTAATGTGTGGTTTTTTTATTATCGTTCATACCACGAATCTGCATCTGGAAGAGAAAAAGTATCATCATCTGTTCCGCAACTATTTAGCTCCATTAAATTTTCTGCAAACCTTTCATTTATTTAGCATGATTCTAATGTAGTAATATGAAATTGATTATCTCTTATTTTATTCTTAGTTTTGCCATTGTTTGTCTCAATTATCCATTTTGCATGTCAGAATTGTACATGTTCTAGAGGTGATACTGAGAAAATAAATCTCAAACATCAATCTTCTCGTTCTTATTTTTGTATCATCATTTTGTTCATTCATGTTGGATGGGCCATATATTTATGGATGATCTCGTTCGTGCTATTACACCTTTTCTTTCTTTTTTTTGGGGGGGGGGGGGAGGGGGGAGGGGGACCTGACCCACTAACTTATTTTCTTACGCAATTGTGGGCGAAGAATCGAGTAGCCAACCTTGTCAGAAGAATTCCCTATTCTGTGTATGTCGACACCAGAGTTTCAAGAATTGTTGGTGTCGACACCAGAAGCACAAGAAGTTCTTTTTTTCCCAAGGAGGGGAGAGAATGATGAATGAGGAGGGGACCTCTGTTGAACTTCAATCGCCCCAGCTTGTACCTCCACTAAATGTGGAAGCTGATCTTGTCGTCAAATGCAACAATTCATATTAGGGTGTAGACGTTTATCTTCCATGATGCATTTCACTTTTTGGTACAAATTTCTGACATAATATATTAAAATAGTAATATCAGAAAAAAAAGTCGAGGATTGCCTCTAATGTTGGGTTCTAAAAATAATTTACTCAACTTTGGGCGTGGGACTTCCTTCTTTAAAACTATTACCTATGAACATGACTACTAGTTATTTACATTGCTGATCCATAGTTTAATATCCCTTATTCAGAAGGATCCACACTTCTGGGTATAAAATATCTTTTTTATAATTATGAATGTCTTGTTCTCTACTTGTTTATGATATTTAAATTCCATAATCCAGTTACTTATGGAGAAATTTGTTTCTTGTTGTCAGGATGACGAAGGGGATAATGCTTTTCATATCGCAGCAGATGCCGCCAAAATGATACGGGAAAATCTTGTGTGGCTCATTCTTATGCTGGAGAATGCAGATGCTGCTGTTGACGTCAAAAACCACAGGCAAGTGCCTCATTCTCATTGATTTTTTTTTTCTCGACTAGTTGTACTTCATTGAGATTTTGTCTTTTTTACCCATGAAATTAGTTCTAGTATGATGAAATGCAAATGTTGTATGATTAATCGGGCTTGAGCTCGGATATATTTAGTATTAATTCCTACCTATAAAATGAAAGCAATAATTGTTCTAGTTGCAGAAACAAAGCTGTAAAAATGTTGACTGATCAAAGCCTGGAGCTTTTATAAACGCAGTTTTGTTAAGAAAGTAGCATGGGTGGATATGTTCATCATTTGGATTACACAGTCCATATCCTTTCTGTCATGATATTTTGCTTGTGGAGAATTGTATGTCAAGGTTGGCACATGAAACCACAATGGAGATTATTAATTCAGAGTCAATAATCTATTAAGAAGGCAGAGAGATGACAAATATGAAAGGAAGGGTTGAGTTTATTGATGCTACGTTATTAGATCGAATCCTCGTCAATGAAGAGTAGGTCTTTGGGGATGACAGGCGGAGGGAGGTGTAACTCTTCGACCTTTGTTCTTTAAGATTATGATGCAATTATTATATAATACTTGAAGGTAGTTATTTAATAGGGAAGTTAGTTTTTATTAGTTAGTGGAAAGTTTTGGAGGAAGTTGGAGTGAGTTGAAGGGTTTATTATAGATGAAAAAGGGAAGTGTGAAAGGTTATGTTGTTATGATGTTGAAGAAAAATGTCTTGTAAAAGATAGTTCTTGTATTAGGAGTAATTCAAATTTGAAGTTTAGAATTATAGATTTGTGGTTAGATTATTAATTTTAAGTTTGTTAATGAAAAAATATTATTTTTCTATCAAATACTTCGCTACGGTAATTATTGCCCCATATTAAAATTAAAAGTAAATAAATTGACCTTTGTTATGTTATGTATCCAACCTTGTTGTCTTAAATGCATCCTACAATGATATGTTTTGTGTTGGTGCTTTCTTTTACTTACACTGAGACGCAGCACACAGTGATCTCCTCACCTGCATGCAGATTTTTAACAGTTTTTATTTTTGAGTGTTAAGTGTTCAAAAGGCAATGTCCGAAGACATGAGGATTAAAGTTTCAGATTAAACTATAATAAGTAATAAGAATTATAGGGATGGAAATAACAAGAGAAGTTTTAGTACAAACAATCTCAATTCTGTGTGCTGTAATGCCACTATTTTGATAGCCGGCTGGGATATTTAGTTTGTAATTATTGCAATCAATACCCATTTGTTATTTTCCTTTTCAATTAGGAGGCAAGTAGAGATATCAGAATGTACAGCTTTCCCGTTTGGAGAAAGCTCTCCACCCTGTCTTGCAACTTCTTTTTTAATACATGCTGGTTTCTTGTAATAAAATATAAATCCTTTTACATCACTAAACTATTTATATACTTGTGACAGTGGCAAGACATTACGCGATTATTTAGAGGCCCTACCCCGAGAATGGATTTCTGAAGATTTGATGGATGCTTTGGTTGCCAGGGGTGTTCATCTATCTCGTACAGTGTAAGAAGAGTAGTTTGTCATTTTCAAATGAATTATTTACTCCTTATGTTTAAATGTCTTATTTAAGTTTCTGCTGACCGAGCTATACTACTATTTGGATTTAAATGAAAATATAGATTTGAAGTGGGAGATTGGGTTAAATTTAAAAGAAGCATTACAACTCCTACTTATGGCTGGCAAGGCGCAAAGCACAAGAGCGTTGGCTTTGTGCAAAGTCTCCAAGACAAGGACAATCTTGTTGTGTCATTTTGCTCAGGGGAGCCTCTGGCTCATGTTTTAGCAAACGAGGTCATAAAGGTGATTCCGTTAGACCGTGGACAACATGTAAAGCTGAAACAAGATGTGAAAGAGCCCAGGTGATATTCTGATGTCCGATAAATTTTATTCTCCTTGTAGTTTGTTGTTGTGATACATAACTGATTGAAGGATATGTTCATTATTCATTGTAGTGTTGAAGTCATCGAAATTCAATTATGGATTTATTGTTTGCGCTTTTGATTTGATTTTAGTTGTTATCTTCACCTCTATTGGAAGCTTATGGGAAACATTTTGGAGAACTTCGTCTTTGACTTGCTGCTTCATTTTATGTTTATTTATTTTTTCAATAAAGTGTCCTAGCTCCTGTGAAGTCTCTAAGTTTATTAAGATATTATTGGCACATCAGGTTTGGATGGCGTGGGCAGTCCAGTGACAGTATTGGCACTGTTTTATGTGTTGATGACGATGGAATCCTCCGTGTCGGGTTTCCTGGAGCTTCAAGGGGATGGAAGGCTGACCCTGCAGAAATGGAAAGAGTGGAAGAGTTTAAGGTTGGGGACTGGGTTCGGATCCGCCCCACTCTCACAATGGCAAAGCATGGCTTAGGATCTGTAACACCAGGGAGCATTGGTATTGTTTATTGCATCAGACCAGACGGCAGTCTGTTGTTAGAATTAAGCTATCTTCCAAATCCATGGCATTGTGAACCTGAGGAAGTTGAACTTGTTACTCCCTTCAGGGTAAGAGGAATGTAAAAGCTAATAATTTTTTGTTTGTTTGTTTTATTTTAACATTAGTTGCAAGAATGACGCCGATTGATTCTACTTTTACAGATTGGCGACAGGGTGTGTGTAAAACGATCAGTTGCAGAGCCAAGATATGCTTGGGGAGGGGAGACCCATCACAGCGTTGGAAGAATAAGTGAGATAGAGAATGACGGCCTTCTAATAATCGATATTCCAAATCGACCAATACAATGGCAAGCTGATCCGTCTGACATGGAAAAGTTGGAAGACTTTAGGGTAAATTTTGGTCGTTAGCTCGTTTGCACTCTGAGAAACAATTATGATATACATCTCTTGTTGCATTTTGCTCATAGCCTGTTATAACTTTTTTTTTCGTCTTTTATGGTCAGGTTGGCGATTGGGTTCGAGTAAAATCTTCGGTGTCTTCCCCTAAATATGGATGGGAAGATGTAAAAGGAATAGCATTGGGATTATTCATAGCTTAGAGGATGATGGCGATATGGGTGTGGCCTTTTGCTTTAGGAGCAAGTCCTTTAGTTGCTCTGTGACTGATATGGAAAAGGTGTCTCCTTTTGAAGTTGGACAAGAAATACACGTGCTACCTGCAGTTACTCAGCCTATCCTTGGTTGGTCCAATGAAAGTCCAGCTACTGTTGGGAAGATTGAGAGAATTGATATGGATGGAGCTCTGAATGTGAGAAACACTTCTCCATTTTTAACACATCTGATTAATTCTTCTAGAAATAATGGCCTTGTGCAAAAGTTTTACATTATGTCATATTGACAAGAGCTTTTTTGTTTTAAATTATGAAAACTTGGTCAAAATCCAAATTTCGCAAAACATTTCTTGAAACGTTACATTTTACCCCATTTCTTCTGTTTTTTGTAATCTTGTTGTCTGTTTCATTTAGGTGAGGGTGGCTGGAAGACATCGCCTGTGGAAAGTTTCTCCTGGAGATGCAGAGCGTCTTTCGGGATTCGAGATTGGTGACTGGGTACGTTCGAAACCCAGTCTTGGAACTCGACCTAGTTATGATTGGATAACTGTTGGAAAGAAAGCATAGGGGTTGTCCACAGTGTACAAGAAACTGGGTTTCTTGAGTTAGCTTGCTGTTTTCGTAAAGGTAGGTCGATGAGCCACTATTCAGATGTTGAGAAGGTCTCAAGCTTTAAAGTCGGGCAATTCGTTCGATTCAGGAGTGGATTGGCCGAGCCGAGATGGGGTTGGAGAGGTGCTCGGCCTGACTCGCGGGGTGTTTTAACCAGTGTTCATGCTGACGGAGAAGTAAGAGTGTCGTTTTTTGGTCTCCCCGGGTTGTGGAAAGCAGACCCCGTCGATCTCGAGATAGAGCAAATGTTCGAAGTGGGAGAGTGGGTGAGATTGAGAGAGAATGCTAATAACTGGAAATCCATTAATCTTGGTAGTAGTATTGGTGTAGTTCAAGGATTAGGCTATGAAGGAGATGAATGGAATGGAAGCACTTTTGTTGGGTTTTGTGGAGAACAGGAAACGTGGGTAGGCCCCGCTTCTCATCTAGAAAAGGTCGATAAATTATGGTCGGACAGAAGGTTAGAGTTAAATTAGCAGTGAAGCAGCCAAGATTCGGTTGGTCCGGCCACAGCCATGGAAACATTGGGGTAATATCGGCCATTGATGCCGATGCTAAACTGAGAATATACACTCCAGCTGGCACAAAAGCTTGGATGCTAGATCCGGCCGACGTAGAGATAGTACGAGAGGAACAACTTCAGATCGGAGACTGGGTCAAAGTCAAAGCTTCGATTTTGACCCCAACACACCATTGGGGGGAGGTGAACCATATGAGCCTCGGGGTGGTTCATAGGATGGAAGAGAGCGAGGGGGAGCTATCAGTGGCGTTTTGCTTCATGGAGAAGCTATGGCTCTGCAAAGGATTGGAAATGGAACGGGTCAGGCCGTTCAGAGTTAGGGGACAAGGTGAGGATTAGAGATGGGCTGGTTTCGCCTCGATGGGGGTGGGGAATGGAGACTCATGCAAGCAAGGGAAGAATCGTAGGGGTCGATGCGAACGGGAAATTGAGGATTAAGTTTCGATGGCGAGAAGGGAGGCCGTGGGTGGGCGATCCTGCCGATATTGTGCTCGATGACAGCTAGATTATCCATTGTTATTCCTCTAATTCCCGTTTTAACTGCACTGGCTTTCAAGCCGTGTGGGTCGACCCGAGCTTTTTGCCAATGAACTGTGCCTGTTGTGACCCTTGGAGAGTGTTGAAGATTATATATGCACAATGTCCATGGGCAGAAAGTGGAAAGGGATGGATGGATGAAAGTATATGGCCTAGAAATTGCCTTGCCTTGTACATTATTGTTGTTTGTCACTGATGAAAGGGCTGAAGGTTCTGAGGTATATATATATCATATATATATATATAATATTATACATGAAATACAATCATGTTATATGTCATTGTACAAATTAGACTCTGTAATTTTGTGATTTATGAAATCTTGGGAGTGTACTGTTTTCTTCCTTGTTTTCTCAACAAATTACCACATCTTTTAGTATATTTGTTTCTTTGGATTCATAGCCAACTCAAGTCTTAAACATGTTCATGGTAACTGACGTTTCACGGTGTAATGAATCTTACACTTATTTGTTGGGATGATATAATTTTTTAGGATCCTTTTTTTTCTTTAAACGGTACGCGCAGATATAGAATCAGATTAATTTCTTAAATGTTTTTCTAGATATTCCTCGATGTCTCGATTATTCAGAGAACATGCGAAAGCAGTTGAATAATCATCTGCTTTCAGAAAAAGTCCGAAGAATTTCTTGAAAATCTTATAAGATCTACTTGTTCTTCTTTTTTGGATAAATGGTCAGAACTTCATCAATGATATAAGTTATGCGAAATTATAATAGAGAATAACACAGTCAAAATTCAACCAAATTATATATGATTTGTATTTACTTTCATGTTCATCAGTATGCATTTGCCTCTAAAATTATTTTTATTATTTATTTTAAAAATATTCCTCCTCGTATCAAATTTTAATTGTTTTTTAATATATATATATATATATATATATATGTATATAAATAATCTGCATAAAGCATGTCTCTGCGTGAGATTTTCTCCACCTCAGATTTCGAGGGACGCATTGGATTTTGAATTCGACGACCATGGCGACGCTGAAGTCGACAGCCTTTTCTTCTACAGCGGACGCTACCGCCGGTATCAGAGTGCTGAATTGGAGCTCCAAAAGCCCTGCAATTTTTCGGTTTACTCCGAAGTCGATCGGCTCTCCTTCCACAGCTAGAGCGTGCAGCACCTCTAGAATCGCAAGAATGAGCTCGGAGAGAAGGGCGATGGGATTCGGATGCTTGGCGAGACGGAGAGTGAGATACGAGGAAGAGGAAGAGGAAGACGGAGGAGAGTATGGATATAGCGAGGAAATAGGGATGCTGGAATCGTACAGTCGGTCTGCCAGAGGAGAAGCTCTCATTGTTCACGCTTCCATTGATGAGGAGGACGTCCAAGTAGTCATTTTCAAGGTCTTGTCTTTCTCGTCTCCCTCCTTTCCTGACATTGAAAATTTCAATTCAAATAAAACCAAAAAAGAGAAAAATTGCAGGGATTTTCATCAAGCCTGAGCTACAAGACATCAGCAGACCCAACAAGAAGCGTTCTCCCGGAAAGAGCAGTGATAAAGTCCATCGATAGAATCAAAGGCCCTTTTGACCCTTCAAACATACACTACCTCCAAAAGGACATTCCATGGCAGGAATTCAAGGCTACTACCCTCTCTCCCATGTAGCTGTTGTTCTACTCTTTCCATATTGCTTCTCTATGCAGTAAACACTATCATCCTCTCCTGTCTTCTCTTTCGTTTAAGTGCACAATTATGTCAAGGGAAACAAAAGAATTGATAAGGTGAATTGAGGAGCGATCTTTGGCATCATGATTCTTTGGTTTCATCAAAAGTTGTGTGCATTATCTTCTTCCACGCATTGGAAATGGGATCCTCCAAAAACCAAATGCTCAATTGTGAAACATACTTGGAATAACTTCTGCAAGACATAACCGGTTCCGGACACGGCGGGAAGTCACGAGAGTGCATCAGCCACTACGTGCAATGGGGAGAAGGGTGGGGAAGGGGAAGGGGAAGGGGAAGGCGTCTTGTTGAGGTGACTGCCACTGGATGGAGGATGAATGGAGGGGATTTATGGGCAGAGACTGAGAAGGATTTGGAAATTGGAAGTGCATACTCAATGCAGCCCACAGAAGAACAAGTTTTATTGGATAATCTTATTTTAATCCAATACTTTTGTCGAATTTCAAACAATTTTTAGGATCCTCTTATAGTGAAAACGATAGTTTTCATTATGTATATGATCAAATGTTATTTTGCATCCTCGAAATTTTTTGTTGATTTTGTCCTCGTCTTAAGAGTGACCGACACCGACCAAAATGCAAACTCAAAAATAGACATTCAAGTCATTTTCCCAGCAATTCACTAGGCTTAAAATGGTTAGACCACTGAATCAGATGAGGGGGAAGTACTGGGATAATCAATCTTAAACTAACTTCAAATCGCCCTCTACGCTGTTTCGAGAGGAAACAACCTACAATCAATGCCCGTATAATCTCCAACGCCAGACCAGTGTCTGTTTTACTGTTCCTATCCTCCCTATCATTCATAACCTACCGCGAAAAGGATAAATAAATCCGATAAACAATTGAGTGAATGCTAATTATTAGCATGTACCTCGTCTATCACTTACATTTCCTGCAAAAGCAAGTCAGTGTCGATGGGTAAAGTCCTCTCCGGAACTTGTCTTCTCCGCTAGCCACGTCGAGAAGCCATCAATCAGAGCTTCCCTCATCCATGAATGCCTGCAACTTTCAACAGCCTCTGGAACCGTCAACCATCTTCTCTTTCTGGTGCTTTGCTCTGGCCATGATTCCAACTCTTCCTCCACCAACAAAGCAAACATGGCAGCTTTACACAACCCTTCTGGACTAAACTCATCTTGGTGGGTTTTACTCTTGAAATGATAGTATCCAAGGCGATCCTATACTCGAATTCAGCAAGGAAATAAAAGTAAATTAGAAATGAAAAATGATTTGGAAGCATCTAAAATTCTCTAATGAACTATCACACCACAAATGCTGGCAAGCTGGGACCGATCATCAAAGAAAACATTACATGATCGATAGTTACAAGGCCAAAAACATACCATGCGTGTCTAACACTAACACTTTGGTAAAAAAAAAAACCATTCCACTTCTTAATTTGCCATGTAAGTTAACAAAGCCCACGTGAAACAAAACTCAATAGCTGAAATCTTCATAAACTTGTGGGATTTCATTTGGAATGGTTGAAACAGAGATGAACATCATCAACATAATGATCATGATTGATAAGGGTTCTATTCGCTTCCATAACCAATACAGCAGGAGGTACCAATAAATTTGTTTAGCACCCCTTCGAATATCACTTTTCTCCCCGACAGCACGTTGTACAATCTAGTTTTTTTACCTAGTTGGGTAAAATTGAGGATGGTTCAGTGTCTTCTTTGTAATCGATCAAGCATCATTTTTGCTCGTCTCATTTTTTTATTTTTTCAACTGAATTTTAGTAATCCCGGCCTTCAATATCATTTTCCCTAGTTCAGAAATTTACTCACTTGGCTTACAAAGTAGAATTTAAAATTAGAGCTATAATGAAAAAGTTTAACGATGATAAAAATATAATGCTATTTTACCATTAGCTCCCCTCGAACTCCAGCCTCTTCAATCGCTTCTCTCACAGCAGCCTCCTTATCAGTCTCATCATTTTCCCAGCCACCCTATTAAGAGAGAACAAATTAAAGATAAAACATGTCATAAATATCCCTTCTAAAAATTATCATCTGCTAGCAAACTTGGGTTATAAAACATAGTATAAAAAGCTGCTTGGCTAACGCTGAAGGGTAATGATGGTGTCTATAGAAATTTTATTTTACATTTTATAGTTTTACCAAACATTCTACTTTAAGAAAATAGAAGGGAGAAAAAAACTTAATGCTTACTGGAATTCCTGAATTATATCAAATGCATCTTTTACTAGAATTGATGATTTCTTTTGTCATATTTATGTTGCTTAGAACCTATAAGCATCGATTTCTTACCCTCATATTTATTAGCACCAATAGCTAGAAAAGAAAACATATTAAAATAATGATAAAAGCTTTTAATGAAAATAAATTGACGACTTAGGTACAAGTTAACTTCACATCCTCGAAAATAATTGTCTCTGAGCATACATGTCAAAGTACTAAAGTTCTTATGGTGAATCAAATTCCTCTCACTCTTACATCTCACCACATCCTGCCTTTTTCCCGCATATAGATAACATCTCCAATAATTAATTAAAAACTTGTACAGAGCCTCCAACATAGGAAAAATTCCAAAAAGAAATGAACAAATCCTCCTTTTCCAAAATAATAAAAGTATTACAATGTCAAATAAAAATCCAAAGTATGTTAGTAATTAAATCAACTTTAATCATCAAAAGCACTGGAAATTAATATCATGAAAGATAGTCTTTTTCTCATGAGCAAAAGAGTAGATGCAGCTATCCATCACTATGATGGCAATCGTGATTGAAGCTTCCATTTAGTTCATTTAGACATATTGATCTATATAAAAAAATAAATAACAATCTTAGCCAGAAAGACAATTACTTTTATCACAAATCCTGAAGGTATGCATGCATGTTGTAATAATGAATTTCTATGGTCGTTCTTTGAAAAAACATTCATTAGTTCCACCATCACAATTCACAACACGTAAAAGAGAAAGACAATGATAGGAACTTCACTTTTGTACTCATAATCTTTTTCGTTGTCCCTCTTTCAAACAATATTAATCAGTGCCAGAATCAGTAATTCAATTATTTTTCGTTTCTAGGTAGACTTTAGAAAAAACTTAGGCCATATCTCTATAACAAAGAAAAGAAAACATATTAAAATAATGATTTATTTTGTCATATTTATGTTGCTTAGAACCTATAATTAGCACCAATAGCTAGAAAAGAAAACATATTAAAATAATGATAAAAGCTTTTAATGAAAATAAATTGACGACTTAGATACAAGTTAACTTCACATCCTCGAAAAATAATTGTCTCTGAGCATACGTGTCAAAGTACTAAAGTTCTTATGGTGAATCAAATTCCTCTCACTCTTACATCTCATCACATCCTGCCTTTTTCCAGCATATAGATAATTCCTCCAATAATTAATTAAAAACTTGCACAGAGCCTCCAACATAGGAAAAATTCCAAAAAGAAATGAACAAATCCTCCTTTTCCAGAATAATAAAAGTATTACAATGTCAAATAAAATTCCATAGTATGTTAGTAATTAAATCAACTTTAATCATCAAAAGCACTAGAAATTAATATCATGAAAGATAGTCTTTTTCTCATGAGCAAAAGAGTAGATGCAGCTATCCATCACTATGATGGCAATCGTGATTGAAGCTTCCATTTAGTTCATTTAGACATATTGATCTATATAAAAAAATAAATAACAATCTTAGCCAGAAAGACAACTACTTTTATCACAAAACCTGAAGGTATGCATGCATGTTGTAATAATGAATTTCTATGGTCGTTCTTTGAAAAAACATTCATTAGTTCCACCATCACAATTCACAACACGTAAAAGAGAAAGACAATGATAGGAACTTCACTTTTGTACTCATAATCTTTTTCGTTGTCCCTCTTTCAAACAACATTAATCAGTGCCAGAATCAGTAATTCAATTATTTTTCCTTTCTAGGTAGACTTTAGAAAAAACTTAGGCCATATCTCTATAACAAAGAAAAAGAAAATTAACACCAATAAAACTTGGTATAAGAAATATGGGGATAACATCAACCTCCATCTTCAAAAAAGTAAATGTTAAGTTGATTTGAATATCAACAATTCTTCAAAACGATTTTTAAAAGAAAAAACGAGTGTCACAAAACAATTCTCTAAATGACAATTATCCCTTATCATAGTACGTACACATCATATTCATATGAAATTATCAAAGAAGAATAATAAGCCAAATCCAAAGGGGTAAAGAAGAAGAAAAAAAGTCATAAACAGCATCAATGTTACCGAGAAACTCATAAATCCACCACACCTTTGGAAATAAAAGACCAGGTCCACTTGATGAGTTGATCATAAGGACCTCCACAATCTTCTCTGGGCAGGCACCAACACTTTTGTAAGAGTTTCTATACCTAAAAGGAATACACCTAACAAAACATCCAATAAGCATATTTGGGAATATGAAGGAAGCCATCTTTATTGCTGAGTTATGCTTTATACCTAGTTCTTTACCATGTCAACAAGATCATAAATTAAAAACTATATGCATGCATCAATGAAGATGCATGCGCCACCTTAGAAATATCTGCAAATAATACAAATTATATAGAGAAAGATTAATATTAATGCCATAAAACACAGGCCCATCAAACAATTAAAAACCATCACTCATAATCAATCGAACATTATAACCGGTCAGCAATAAGGGTCATGCAGATTCTTAACAAAAAACAAAAAAAAAAAAATCATTGATCTCCGCAATATTATTGAAAAAGCATAGGAGACACCCAAATCATCGTAATTTTGAACATCGGGGGCCATGAAAACGACCTATCAACATCGGCCCTTAACCCATAAAGATTGAAGAAAACAAAAAAATGCAATGACGCACTTCTCTTATAATTAGTTTCAAAGAGAAGGAGATTTACGAATGCGGGAAGTACCCTGCAACAAGGCGACAACCGGCCTCGTACCGCTGCTGATGCCGACCCGTGCGGGCCACCAAATCAGACATTTCAAGCGAAAAAAAGGCCAAATTTTCGTTTAAAATTCACAATGCAAAAGCATTATCGAGGTATGTTACTTTCTTCTTTGGATTTCTAAAGTTGGTCGCGAATCTACCAGGAAACTATTCCACCATTGCTATTCCTAGCATTGACAGAAATTCTAATTATTGCCGGCGAATCGTGGCTTGCCTAGGTTGTGGCTGCTGTAAGTGTCGAGAGCGAGCGAATACGACAGAGCGGGGGGGGGGGGGGGGGGTGGTTGGGATCAGAGCGGAGGAGGGAGAGAGAGAGAGAGAGAGGAGTGGGGGGAGTTTAGAGAAAAGCGATTCGCGCGGATCGGATCGGACGGTGGGGTAGTCAAAATGACGTGGATGATTGGTCTATTAGTGGTCCCACATGGTAATCACGCGAAATCAAACACTACCACTATCATTACCTTATTTATTTCGCCCAATAAGATTTTTATTTTATACCTTCTAGACTCATTTCATTGGATCACAATTTAACATACAATAGAACAGGATGCATTTGATCTTTCCTCTGGCTGAAACCGTCAGCCTTCGGTTGTTAAAGAAACGCCTTATGGGCCAGGGCCATTGCGATCAACGGCCAGGATTGGTTCTACATCCACTTTGTAGATATGGGATCAGAATACAACAGCTTTCCCAAAATAGCAATACATGATCGAATCGTTAAGCGCACATTTTTGTTGACTTCGCTGACCTCGTTCTTTCCATGTCTAAATATAAAATAAAAAAAACATCCCCACGTGTTGCGCTGTCATATTATTAAATAATAAGTATTATTTATTTAATTTAAAAATCAATAAGGATTATTAAGTATAGTCAAGATTGAGGGACCCAAATGGCATCAAACTTTACACTTAATGGCGCACTTAATCATTGGGGCTGTCTTTGTTGCTTCACCCTCAAATTAAAATAAATGGCTATACGAGATTAGAATATCTAATGTTTTCAAATGAATGTTTGGTCTTCCGCTCGAGTTGTTTGATCAGAATACTGGTGCTACCATAATTTCAAAGCCTCCCAAATATAGCGTGGATTAGAATTCCCATGTCAATGTGAATGTACCTGATTTCCATAATCACGAGTCGGCTGATCTTAGGACCCTCAAATTAAAATAAAAGGCTATACGAGATTAGAATATCTAATGTTTCAAATGAATGTTTGGTCTTTCGCTCGAGTTGTTTGATCAGAATACTGGTGCTACCATAATTTCAAAGCCTCCCAAATATAGCGTGCATTAGAATTCCCGTGTCAACGTGAATGTACCCGACCTCCATAATCACGAGTCGGCTGATCTTAGAACCCTCAAATTAAAATAAATGGCTATACGAGATTAGAATATCTAATGTTTTCAAATGAATGTTTGGTCTTCCGCTCGAGTTGTTTGATCAGAATACTGGTGCTACCATAATTTCAAAGCCTCCCAAATATAGCGTGGATTAGAATTCCCATGTCAACGTGAATGTACCCGACCTCCATAATCACGAGTCGGCTGATCTTAGAACCCTCAAATTAAAATAAAAGGCTATACGAGATTAGAATATCTAATGTTTCAAATGAATGTTTTGTCCTCCGCTCGAGTTGTTTGATCAGAATACTGATGCTACCATAATTTAAAAGCCTCCCAAATATAGCGTGCATTAGAATTCCCGTGTCAACGTGAATGTACCCGACCTCTATAATCATGAGTCGGCTGATCTTAGGCCCGAGTTATGAGCACGTTGTTAAGACTTTTATTTAAGCACGAGGACAAATTGGTAAAATACTATGTAAGCCCAAAGGCATATAAATATGATGGCCTTGATAACATAATGGGCTGCTACTGGGAACGAGAAGATATATGGGCTTTCGAAATCCTTGAGGCCACAAAGAGAAAGCCTGTCATATATATTCTTCTCGCGCCAGAAGGGGGAGGCAAGCGGCAAGCCCTAACCCTCGTACAGTGAGAGGTACCAAGCAAGCAAGCAATACGGAGGAGATATTGTGGAGATGGCTGAAACGGCGCTGCGAGAAACGGAAGATTTAGATATCGACGAAACGGTCGAGCAAGAAGAGCAGGAGAGAGTGATAGATGGAAGAGTGCATGGAGATGGAGGAGAAGATACTGATGATGATGAAACAGACGAGCAAGGTCAGACGGACGATGATGAAACTTATGAACTAGAGGAGGGAGATATGGATTGTGATGAGACGCACGAGCCAGAAATGGTAGAGGCAAACGAAGAGGAAACGACCTTGCCAAAAGTATGTACCTCCAAAGTTAGGAGGAGATATATTTGCAAATACTGCGGAATTAGTAGATCCAAGAAGTATCTGATTGCCTCTCACATTCTTAAGGAGCACGAGGTGCACTCTCTCTCGAAGCTTTTCAAATTACGTGCTTTGATGTTCTTCGCTTTGAGTTTTTAGTATTATTTTGTCATATCTCACAGCGGATGGTGTGGTTCAATTTCGTATGTATTTCCGCTATTGATTGGATTGCTTTAGTTCATATGGATCACTCTGAAAATCAAAATGAAATTGTGCACGAAGTAAGTGGAATGCATTGAACTAAATGACAGCATAAGTTTAGAATTTGGAGCTCGAATCAAATGATATCTTGACTGTATGTTATGGTTGATTAATTTTATTTTCCTTGACAAGGTATTGTTTAACATCTCTCTGTAATTAGACATCTGGTGTAGAAATTGTTCGGTACGCCGTGTTATGTCCTTTTTCTCACTGAGTAGCTTTTTGTTCTTTTCTCAATGAAATACAGGACCAGACGGAGGAAGAAGGGGATGGTGATAAAGCAACTGGAGTAAAAGTAAATACTTGCCAAGAATGTGGTGCTAGCTTTAAAAAGCCTGCTTATTTGAAGCAGCATATGCAAAGCCATTCTCTTGAGGTACCTGCTGAGAGTTTTTCTGTTACCTTTTTATTTAGTTTGACATCATCTCTCTTTTTTAGAACTAAAATTTAATTGTTGCCTTTGATTGTAGACTTTCTTAAAAGTACCAATTATTGTTGATACACGATTTTCTCTTGCGACTTTTGTTTTTATATATCTATCGAGGTGATGATTTATATAAAAAGTTTGACATTTTGACAATTTGATGTCATCGTGATTCAGACATGATGATAAAGCAAAAGTTTATATGACGTATTTTTCGAGCTTCACTCTTGCACTGATGATTTTTCTATTGAATATATTCATCAAAAAAAATTTGCAGGCTTGAGTACTTTTCATATTTCAGATGATGTGAAAAGAAAAAAAAAAACATTCTAGATCAAATGGTGTGAAGCATTGGATCCCACAAAAAGAACTCCAAAATGCGTGAGGCTGTATGTCCGACTTGAATGGACCAGTACCAGGA
The DNA here is from genome assembly GCA_022432975.1 of Begonia masoniana. Classification (NCBI taxonomy): domain Eukaryota; kingdom Viridiplantae; phylum Streptophyta; class Magnoliopsida; order Cucurbitales; family Begoniaceae; genus Begonia; species Begonia masoniana. The sequence goes on from CM039504.1 coordinate 3,222,986, forward strand.
AGGGTGACCTCCTGGGAAGCTCCATCAAGCAAGCCTCCATAACACGCTGCTTAAATTTGAGGTTTGATGATAATCAGTGTATTTCTTGTGCCCTGCAACTACAGTTTTCTTAGACTGTATCCTAGTCTGAAAAATTTTCCATATTTCAATTTTTTTTCAGAGGCCATATACTTGCCCGGTAGACAAGTGTTCTTTGAGCTACAGAAGAAAGGATCACTTGACCCGCCACCTTCTTCAGCACAAAGGAAAGCTATTTAACTGTCCAGTTGAAACCTGTGGAAAAAAGTTTTCTTACCAAGGAAGTATGAAAAAGCATGTAGATGAATTTCATAGTGATGATTCACCCTCAACTGCTTCTAAAGAACAGAAGCAGCATATCTGCCGGGAACTTGGGTGTGGGAAGGTGTTTGCATATGCTTCTAGACTGCTAAAGCACCAGGATTCACATGGCAAGCTGCAGTCTATCTTATTCATTTAAAACATCCTCCTTTTTTTTTTTTGGTGTATTCAAACTTTGTTGATACAACTTGAAGTCCAATTCTTATGGGTTTGTTTACAATTGCAGTTATGCTTGACTCTGTGGAAGTTATGTGTGCCGAACCTGGCTGCATGACTTATTTCACCAACGAAAAAAGCCTCAAGGCCCATATTCAGTCCTGCCATTCACATATTAACTGTGAGATCTGTGGGAAGAAGCATTTGAAAAAACACATCAAACGACATCTCAAAATACACGGTGAAAGAAGTCTCCCTAAGAGAATCAAATGCAATCACAAATGCTGCAATTACACATTTTCAACAGTGAGTAACTTTGTTACGTGACATGCTCATATTTTCCTTTAATTTTGTCAAGTCTTTAATGCATTTTAGAAAGTCAACTGAAAACATCAGGTATTATTTTAGGACGGCCTATGGGGCTTTTTGTATTGAATTGGAGAGGGTTCTTTTTCTCACTATTGGTTGATATTGTTGTGCAGGAAGGAAATCTTAAGCAGCATATTAAGGCTGTGCACCTGGAAGATAAACCTTTTATCTGCAGTTTTTCGGGTTGTGGCATGAGATTTGCGTACAAGCATGTAAGAGATAGGCACGAGAGAGTTGGACCCCATGTTTATTGCACTGTACGTGTCTGACCTTCTTGAGCATCAATATCTAGAATCTTTTGAAACTTTGACTAGTTAACAACTCATTCTCGGAATGGAATGCAGGGGGATTTTGTAGAATCGGACGAACAGTTTCGATCAAGACCAAGGGGTGGTCGCAAGAGGAAGTATCCGACCGTGGAAATGCTTGTCCGGAAGAGAGTGACCCCTCCAAGTGAGCTTGTTTATATGTTCAACGGCGAATGTGAGTAATGTCCTTGGTTGGTCGATTCATTTATGCAACTAAAATTATTTTTTTTGCATACCCATTTAGGTTAGCGTCTGCCAGATGTAGATGTATAAGAATTCTCAAATAGTATAGAGTGTATAATACCTACAAACGTTATGATGTATACAATCATCTTTTGCCAATTAATACCTTGTAGCGTAGCCAAATTTATATTTTATGAATTAAACCTACACACTTGTAATTAGTATTAATACTAAGCTATTGCGAACGCCCGTAACGTCTGAGAAATACTTGCACTGTGTGGTCTGCTGAGACCCATAAAAGAAGTGGTCGGTAGTAAAATTGGAGTAGCACGAAGTTGTGCCACTTTAATTTTAAGCCTTGTTGCAATTTTAGGCATTATTAAAGTTGGCTTTAGAAGATTTCGTCATACCATGTTATATAAATTCAATGATTTTGTTTTTGAAAATAAGTTTTCGAAGTGTTCTATATGAATTAATGGCAAAAATGATAGATATTTGATTGGTCAAATGATTTTTAGATTTTCTACGAATGTTTGGGTTTGTCTTAATTGTATTATCAACTGAGCAACCAGTCTTCCAAGCAGACAACGAGAGAGTTGAACTGGATATGATCCAAGTAATTGTTATCTAACCATATTGTCGAATAAGACTCATCTTTCCATGGAGAAAGGTGTTCTAAAAGAGATATCAGACTATTTCGGCTCTCATCCTTGCAAAAGGGTTTAAGATACTTTCGTAATACATCTTTATTTTGTTTATTACATTGGTTGCTTTACAAATTCTATATGAAGAAGAGTCATAATAAGTCAAAGATAAGGCCTAATCTAACCTAGACAAACATATCTTCTTTGTGAGAATTGTGAAAAGTGTGTTCATTGTGATGTCAAAAAGAGTGGTAGAAAAAATGGGTAAAGTCGGACTTCAATTGGAATGTTGATTTTTGACCATTTAGATGTAGACATTTAATATTTCTCTCTGATCATTTAACATGGACTTGTTGGTTGATACATCAATTCTATTTCCATAAATGCAAGTGATCTATGCAATACGGTAACTTAGTTGTCCTTCATTTTCCGCAAATATGCTACTACGACTCACACTTACATATTCAAATATTGGACTACACGTCAACTGCATTAATTCAATAAAAATACGTCCAAGAATATCTCTGGATCGTTTTCCTCTAGTTTGATGTGTTAGCTTTAAGTAGTAAAACTTGTTCATTCACAACGACGATTTAGAATACTAACACAAAAATTTCCATAAATTTGAAAGGGAGCGATGGGAAAGCAAATATTAAACGTTTTGACATAGTTTCTTTTTGAGAAAAATATGTTCAACGTGACGTAAAATAGAATGATGCACCAAACCCAGTTTCACTTTTTTGGGCTGGAATTTTCTTGGTAATTTCTTTGTTTTAGGTGCATTTAACTGGAAAAGGAAGCTAAGTTCAATTAATATTGAAAATATTTTATACCAAACTAAAAAAAGATGATCATACACCACTTGACTACTCTCTTCTAATTACACAAACAATACACGCAATCTCCTTCCATCCTTATCATTAATTTTTCAAAATTATAATCTTTAAATATAGTAAAATACACGTTGATGTGACAAGATCACGTACTTAGAACCCAGAATAATATGGTACGAAAATAAAGTTTGCCAGAGATTAATTCGAATACGTATAATTAGAGAAAACTACTTGTTTATATAAATAATATATCTGCTGTATATGTAGGGATCTGTCTCGTTCATGAATTGTCACATGATTAAATGTTTGTGCGATATAAGAATATGGTTTTATTTAATCACGTTACACATATAGTTGATATCTAGACCGTATAATAGTAAATCAACGGTGGAGATTAGCTATCGTCTTGATCCAAAATAGGAATGAAAACCAAAGCAAGAGAAACACACCTATAAAACAACACCAGACCCTCCTTTTATTTATTACATCAGGTAATGAATTCCCTCTCTGGTTTCGTCAGACACCGGCCAAATCGTCGTTTCGGATTGACATGATCGGAGCTCCGAAGAAGGAAAGAACTTCGTTTCTATGGCGCGCTGTTTCTGCTTTGTGTCTGTTCTGGTGCTGGCGGCTCTGGCGGTTTCTGTCGTTGTCCTTCCATTGTTGCTCCCTCCGCTTCCTCCTCCGCCGTTGGCGCTCCTCTTCTTTCCCGTCGGAATCATGGCCGCTTTGTTGTTTCTGGCTCTCTCTCCCTCGGATATGGATGCTGGAAACGTCGTCGTATAGTAAACGGAGGCTTGTGATTGGTCGGTACATTCACGTACAATGGAATGTGAACTAAGGAAGCAAGGCTGTTAATCATTCATTAATTATTGCTAATTACGTAACTAATTATGGGATAAAATAGACAATTCGTTCGGATTTTATTATTAAAAACAAAATTATTTATTTCTAATATTAATTAGTTGATTCATAATCCTATTACAAGATCATATAATTATCCAAACATGATCGTCAAATTCTTCCAATCCTCAACGAAGAATCTACACCTTTACTAGCACTCGCAAAGATCTTAGCGATCTCTACTTGTGTGTTGGCAACAATTTCGGTCCGTTTGAGATCCATTTCTGCCCGTTTAGCCTCAGCCTCGACTCTCATTTTCTCGATGTCTCTCATCATCTCCAATCGTGCTTGCTCCGCCCTCATGATCGTCTCGGCTAGCCACTTGATGCTCTCTGCAATCTCTACCTCGTACGATCGTCTTATCGTCCGTTTGATCTTCTTTGTCTCTGGCTTCATTTTCATCTTCCTCGACCTAAATTTTTCCTTGTTGCTATATAGCGCAGGCGTGCTACTATCCGTCTCAATCGTGTTCTTGGCCGATAAATGATTTGAAATTTTGGTTCCTACTTCGTCTTCCTACACACCAAAAACGTCAATAAACTACTAGGTTTAATGATCTAGACCCACGAAATTCGATTAAAATGTGAATTATTCATCTAATTTTATCGAAATTTTTTAATATATGAATTTCAATGTAGCATAATACATTGAATTGAAGATCAAAGCATGAAACAATTGGATGATTTTTTTTAAATAATTAGTGATTTATTTATCAATATTTAATGTTTTATTTGTACGGATTTACCTAATTAAATCTGATAAAACAATTAAAAAATAATAATATAAAAAAATAATTGTTTATTAGCAATACCTCAGGAGGGTCAGGAGTCCTATTAATGATACCAATGGCAATGGACGCGTGAGAGTTCAGACCTCCCTTTCCCGGAGGTAAGATCGTAGGAGCCGGCTCCACTGCTGCCGGAGGTGGAGGTTCCATGGGGGGTGACTCCAGCGTCACTAAAGGCGCGATAATTGGAATCGCCATCGGGATCGTCGCCGGCTGCACGGATACTGGCGCTCCGGTTGTGCCGCGCAGCAAAAGATCAAGACGCGGGAACAAAGGCCAGGAAGAAGAATCGGCGATGGAAGATTCCGATCTGTACCGTTTCTTCATCGATTCAATTTTGTTCTTGCACTGCGTCTGCGTTTTCGCCGACTTGCTGGAATTTTCTCGAGAAGAAACATGGCGAGCGACGTCCTCCCAATCATGGCCCTTCAATTTTGCCCTATTTCTCAGAATCCATTTGCTTTCGTAAGCTTCTAGAAGGCTCGAAACTGCTCCTTCGCTCCACTCGTCCCTCTTCAACCTGTCTCCTGCTCCGGTGCCGGGGAGAAGTTTTCCAGCAGTGCCGTCATTGGTGGTGGTCGGCAGTGGCGCCCGGTTGTCAAGGTTAGTAAGATTGTCCCTCTCCATACCTTCTTCTAGCCCATGGAGGTTCTAAACTAAAGGGTTAGCGTCTGGGTCACCATTGTTAACTAGCTGCTAAAGTTTTAGAGATGGAATGGAAGGATGGAGAAAGAGGGAGAGGAGAAGAAGGAGAATGGTGGGATTTAGTGGCCAACCAAAGAGCTGAGGTGAGTGAGATAGCCACTAGCGTTTAGCAGAGAATATTAATCAACTAGACTGGCCTTCACCACTAAGTCATTACCAACTTCTTTTTCACTCCATTTTACCACAACTTTTTTGAAGTTCTTCCTTTTCGATTTACTCTAGAACAAGTTCACTTCAAACATTTGTATATATTTTTAATTAATGACATGAAAAGGAATGTTGGGTTTGTGTTGGATCTTGGATGTTAGCGTTGATATGAAGCCAATAAGCCTTGACAGATGAGGGTCATAACCCATTGGAGAAGGCAAAGGGGTTAGTGGGCGGTGATAGTGGTGACTGTGGTGGTAGTGATTGGTGGTGGTGGTGGGTCACTCACATGTCTTTTGTCACCCACTTTTCAATATATTCACCCCCTATAAAACATATCAATCTAGTGAATTTTTATAATCCAACGGTTCGTTAGAGCACTTGTTGAATAGTAGTGAATAATAATTTCAAAGTTTGATTCTCTCACGGCGGAAAGTTCGGGATCGTATAGTTAAAAAAGAGTTTAGGGTATCAGATGTATTGACCTGACCCTCTAAGTTCATGGTTTAATTTGAAGTTCAATCGAAAAACAATGACTAGGTCAATCTCCATCTTGATATTCATTGTCCGAGTTCTCACTATACACACTCTCAAAAAGGCTTTGTGTGATGCTCCTTTTGGTCCCTCCCTTTCTTTTCTCTCCTTTTGCTTCTTCCTTCTTTTGTTAAATCATTGGTCGATTCATCACCACTTGGAAAGTTTCCTCACTTCTTTTCGAAACCATTTGCCTTTTTTTTACTATTCGTCTCTTTGGCTTTCATATAATATTCCAAAACAAAAAAGAAAATTAAAATTGAATACAATTTTAATGGGGATATGCCAAATATGTGAGCTTTCCCTCGTATTAGAAAGATTATTCTCGTCTTTGTTTGTCTCGAGTTGGAAGAAATTACTGCATGTCTCTGATCTCTTCACAAATTTGATGAACGGAGAGTTGCGTAACTGTTTATCTTCTAATTCTGTATTTTAATTTTAACTCGTGTCAATTATTAATCGATGTCACTAATATGTACGAGTGACATCAAATTTAGTACCAAAACTAAGATTTTATAGTTGAATAAAAAGATAGAAATAAGAGAGCCTTATTTGTCAACATTAATGACACTTCTTTTACTACCAAATAACCTTTCCCCACATGGACATCGGACATCCCACGCTATCAAAACTAAAAACGACACCGAAAACCCAAAACACAAACTTAAACGACAGTGCGCCAAATAAAGCAGAAAGCAATAGAAAGATCATTATCTTTTTTAAGTGCAGGGTTCTCGGGAGATGCCGAGACGCGAGTTGGGGACGTCGAAGAACACGCGGTGATTCTGCTGCTGCATGTTGGCGATGACATTGACAACGGAATTGACATTGTCCGGTGCCGACGCCATGGCCAAGCAGGTTATTGTTCCGGCGGAACTGTGGATGAGGATGTTATCTGGCGGTAGTGTCACGTTCATGCCGGAAAACATGAAGGTTATTGTCGGCGCAACGATTGGGCCGCTGTAGCAAGTGTCGAACCCACCAAGGCTCGACACTGTTTTGTTGGCCCCCACCCGCTTCCGAAACTCGTCCCTCACTGCCGTATACGCCGGCGCCACTAGCCTCGTAAAGACGGTTCCTGAATAAAATACATTTAACGGTGAGACATAATGTAAGTACCATTGATTAAAATTATAAACCAAAGTAATACCCGAATCAATTATTGTTCCGGCGCCAGTGACGGGATCAAAAGCCAGAGCGCTAGGTGGGATGTCGACGACTTTCCGGCCAACCCTAATTCCCATCAAATTAACATAGTAGAGAGATGACCTTCTAGGATTCTTCAACAATGGCGTAAATTTTATCTTCTTGGGCTGTCCAACAGGCCCAAGTTTCAATGACCCGGAAAAGTTCATGGACTTGAAATTAGGCAAGCAATATGAGAATGTGGATTGGTACAAATCCTGGGACTGCGACAATAGTGATAATTGACCTCGGCCGAGCCCCAATAACCCTTGGGGCGGCGCTGAGTTGCCTGTAGCGCGGCGGATGCAGCCGAAAGTGTAGGCGGAGATCTCGTCTTGGCGAGAGTTATGGTGTCTTGGACTAAGTCGGCTGAGAGGGCAGAGCTGCCATAGGTCAAGTTGAAACCACAGGTGGTGCCGGTGCAGGTCGGGTTGGGTACCTGAGAAATTTCACGTGCATGTAAAGCTAAGGTGACAGACGAGTAAAAAAGTGAAATTTCAATTTCAGTCCGTGAAGTTCAGTTGTCGGTGAGTGGGTGAGAGAGAAACTCGAGGAAGAGTGATCGGCGTTGCTCTCTCTCTAGAATTCTAGAAGAGCACGTGATCTCTCTCTAGAAATCCATTGAAGGGATCTTGCTGTGGGAACTCATGGAAAATGGAGGAGATGACGACAATGATGATTGGAGGTGGGCATGTCTAAAGAACAAAGAAGCAATAATGGATTCATTCTGTTCAACACCAAATAATTCCACCGCAAACCCCGTCATCATTCACATGAATTAATCAAACTTAAGAATATATTTATTCTCACGGGAGTTGAATCTAAATTCCATCGACTTCTTAAACTTTCTAATTTAATAAGAAAATTAGTATCTAATTACAATAATAATGATATTTTTACCTGCTTACACTGAGAAGCTTGGCAAGCTAATGGGGTAAAGGAAGAAGACGAGGTAGGAGTAAACGGAGTAGAAGCAGAGCAGCCTACGCAGCCGGAGCACGGCAACCAAGCAGCGTCATTGCTCGTATCTAAAGCCAGCAGCATGCTCTGCGCGGGCGTCCCGATCTTCGCCCTCACCACGTACGTCGGGCTCTGGATAATCTGCCGGCCCGACGCGATCGGAACCACCGATTTCTTGGCGACGAGGTTGGACGAAAAGTATTTCATCCGGCCTTCGTCAGTCGCCTGCATTAGGAGTACCCTCTTCCGCCATGAAAGCGAGTTCATGGGTCGGAGGGGAGAGCAGGGGGAATGCGAGTGGAAGACTCGGAGGGTGGAGCCGAGATCTGCGGTGTCGCATTGCTGGGAGGGAGTGGGGGAGAAGAGGAGAAGGAAGAGGAGGAGGGCTTGAGAGAGGAGAGAAGAGCTGGCTTCCATGGCTGAGAGAAACTGGAAATGGGTGTTGATTATCTCTTTCAGAAATGAAATAAAAATGTTATATAAAAACAGTCGTTGATTATGATTCTACTGTGTTACTTATTACAATGAGATTTGGTAGTGGGAATATAGTTTGGAAACAGAGTGTCATCCATTTCATGGATGGACCTCTGTTCTCAAAGCTCCGGTCTCCAGTCTCCACGCACATTCCTTTACTTCTCCACCACATCACCTTATTCAACTCTTCACACAGACATACTACCACTTTGCAACGTTGTATTTTTGACGTCATCCAAACTAAATGTAATTAAATACGATAAAACAAAGAAATTGAGTAATGCAAGGTGTTAACTGGGGATTTAATTAGATTAAGTGGGGGCCAAAGGGAGGGTCCCGTGACCCGTGAGACTTGCATGATTACATTATTTAGTAAACGAGTGTCAGATTTTCCCACTCCAGAAGATTGTTCAGAGAAAGTGCGAGTAAAAGCAGATTCCCTTTCAGTGTGTTTGTAAATGTATTATGGGGGGTGGGGGTGTCTCCTCTTTTTCTTTTTCTTTTTCTTTTTCTTCTTTTTTCAACACCCATCAAATAAAATGTCTTGAAATTACTTGGAAAAGCTGAAGTATGATCCAAGAGTTGAAAGGATTTGCTGATGAGTTTTGCAGTGTTCATATGCATGCTCTGTTTCTTTTGCTGGTTGATCTAAACTGACTTCGATCAGTCGCAATCAGACGCGGGTACAGGTCATTCGAAGACGATGAAGGAAGAGTCAAATGTGGTCAGAAGAAAAGGTTTTATCGTCAATAAAAAAAGAAATTTCTCTTTTTAAAAGCAGATTTTGCAAGGAATTGCTTTTACTGAGTCTGCTGGCATTCTCTCTCTCCTGCCGACATGCTTCGGTTCTACGGCGAAGGAATGACCACTTACTAATAACTGTTGATGGGTTTCCTTCTTTTATTTGAATTTTGTACTGCCACCTAATATGGGGAGGGAGGGAGAAAGAGTTGTAGCGTTCTTCTATTTGGTAACATGTAACATAAGACAAGTTTGTCTGATACATTAAAAGATCAAAAAACACAAGCTAGATGAAGATGGTGTCAAAAAAAAAGGTCCAAGTCTGATAAACCTTCCTCATTTTTCATAATCTCTCTCTATAATGTGTCCCAGTTGGGTATATTGGCTGTAGCCTCGTTCACCATCTTCACAAGTGTCACCTGATCACACCATGCAAACACCATCTTAAAACCTTATTTCATCCATGTAAGAGAGAGAGAGAGAGAGAGAGAGAGAGATAAGATATTGTGGGATTCTATGATGACCAAATTCAGCTACTACTAACAGTTCATCAGAGAAAAATCTAAGAATTCTGCAACAATCCTTTAAAGCCAACTAGATTTAGAAAGTAAATTTGGGTAAAATGGAGTAGTTGGCAGAAAATTAGTGTAAAGATTGCAAACTATGATGATGTTTTCATATACATACCACACTTTCAGGGACCCCAGGAGGGGGCATGGAAATATTTCTCGGCATAGGTCCGCGTAGATGTGATCGTTTGTCAAATCTCCACTCCCCGATTTTACCGTACGTTAGTTCCCCCTGTTCATAACCCAAACTTATATGAAACACCAAATTATCACTAAATCATTGGCATTTCTTCAACTAACTGGAAAAACAGGAAGGAATGGCAAAATCGGAGCAAAACAAAGAAGGCATATAAAAATGGAGAGTTTTCAAGAAAAATGAAGAGAAACTAAATTTTACCTTTAAGTTGTAGTCACATCCGTATGTGTAATGAATAATGAACTTATTTCCAATTTCCAAATCCCATGGGGGCTGAAATGAAAAGGATATAAAGAGTTGTAAAATATGGTCCGAAAAATAATTATGGAGAAATCGGCAAATGGTTGAGTTGACATTGAACCTGAAGCATGAAATCTTTCCTAAGAATATGTTGAACGCCATGCAGGGCGGAAGCAACAGCATAAGCATACCTTAATTGAACAAAGAAAACCATCAAGATCGATAGGGTATGTTTGTTTGCCGTCCAATAATTTCCGGTTTCTCAAATAATATTATTAATAATATCGCCAATGTCGTGATTGTAGGGGATCAAACGCTACTAAAACAACGTAAAAACTTACATTTCTAGCACCCATCCAAACTCTTTATCTGTCTCGGGATCCTCTTTCATTTTCAGGGACACATTCACCCAGGTGGGAGCAATCTTTTCCAGCAAATCCTGTAAAAGTCCGCAACAATTTATGACCATTTTACTCAACAAAGTAAGTCAAAGAAACTAACAACAGCAACCAGATAGAAAACAAGCAAGAAATTGAATTCAATTTGGAAGCTATCACTTGCGAGCTAATTTCAGATTTTACCGTCTTTCGATGAACGCGCAATTTCATTCAAACTGTTGTTATTTATCAATCTCATTTTATATTTCAACGAACATTGAAGTTTTTCTCAAAAAGACAAAAAGTTACCTTTCTGATGATGACAGGGGAATTTCCAATTGGATCAACATTAGTCACTGGACCATTTTCCTCGGGATAATATTTCCTCACTATCTTTTCAGTGCTTATCAGGCGTAATGTAGAAAAACGGAAAGGCAGCCGGGTTTCCTCCATATGACAAATTTGGAAGAGGATTGACAAAGACGTGATCAGGCTCTGCCATCAGTATGTATCTGCAAATTAAGGCATTAATATGATTCATGGGAGATAAAAGTAAGAATCTGCCCAATTTCATTCCAAAATCTTACTCTTCCTCAATCTTAGCCTTTTCCAGCCATTGCACGAACGCCCATGGTCTATTTAAGACGATGTAACCCTGAATATTGCATTCGTAATCATGTCACAAAATATTAATCAGGAAGATAGCAACTACTCCAACTCAAGAAATGCAAACGAAATAAAATATGCGACAAATCAAACTCTAGAACGTTCATCAACAAAAGCATGGAGAGTTTCTTAGCTTTCAATCAACAATACAGATTTTCATCACTGCAAATGGTACTACTTGAGTCGAAAAGCAAGATCCTCTAGCATAAGATAACAAAGGGGAAACTATAAGATAAAAAAAAAGTGACAACTAATTACAAGAATCTCACCCGATCCAAACCAGCAGGAAGAGGATCGACCACCATAGTCGGAATTTCATCCATCAAGTTATCTGGACTACCTGAATGTAAAATACGAGTAAAGCCTCCCATCTCCGATCCAGGTGCGTCTTTCTGCTTCTTATACCAGTAGTACATAATGCGACACTGCCATTTGTTGTAGGGGGCATCGGTAGCAGTCAAAGCAACGTGAAAAGGTGACTTGGAACTTTTCTGTTTCTTGAGATTACGAGGCATCTCGACAATGGGGTCCGTCAATAATTTTCTATAAGAACCATCACTTATCGATTTACCTACTGATTTAGAGTGGAATATGGTTGTCACCAGATTATAAGTTGCGAAGAAAAATCCCACAGCCAAAAGAACTAGAAGCAATGGGGAAGCCCCCCCAACGTTCCTCCTTCCGATCATTGTTAAGGAGTTCAATTCAAAATCAGAATTGTTTCAAAATGCCTAAAATTAACGCACATAATTCTTCTGAGACCTCCCCTTCAAGAACTCCAAAATTGCATCATGAAGGCCAACTTTTAATCTCTAGCCCGGTAACGTGTTCTTGATGACCCCTGCAACAAAGTCTGGTGTCAGTAGCTTTCATAATATAAATTAAAACGATTCAGAGTTAAGGCATAGCGTGAAAGGAAGAGCATCAAACTTGAATTATATAATTCTATGCATAAACTAGAGAAGAGGTCATTCATTTCCTCCATTTCAACAATTTCAGAGCAGAATTAAGAAGCAAAAATTACAAATTTCACGAAAAAGAAATTCAGGAACTATCCACTGAAATTTAAGCATTGTGTAAGCAGTGTCAATGTGCATATGGAGTGTCATCAATGTACAGCAATGAAAAGGAACCCAGATTCAGAGATCAAGCAATATCACGTCAAGAGAAGGAGAAAAGGTAAACAAAAAACTGTAACAACACAGGTTATAACACTTCGAATTAAACCCTCAAAGAGATCAAACCAGTCAAGGATCAAGACGTATATGTTAAAACCTACAAAAATCTGGCGCGAAAAAGAGAACCTAGAAATGTCAAAGAGAGAAGATTTTGATAAAACAGTACAACGCATAAAAGAAACAAAAACTGAATCAAACAGACGGATTGATTACCGCGTAGAAAACGTACCGCAAAATAAAAGAATAAATAAAAAATAGAACCCAAAATGGAGAATATCATTCGAAGAGAGAAGGAGAGAGAGAGAGAGAGAGGGCTCCAGCAGGCGCCGACAGATGCAGAATTGAAAGACCCGGCAAGTACCTGGCTTCTACGAAACTGCGCGAGTTTTATACAAATCTTGGCATCGGCAGAAGCGAGCGCGATTCTAGAATCGTAGAAAATTGAAGAAAAAGGAAGGTAAGAAGGGGCAAGCCGCAAGCTGATGAAAAAATCGTTGCTTGGGAATAAAACCAAAAATCTCTTCTTTATAAAAGTCCACTCTTTGCTCCTTCTGCACTCCTGCCCACGAAGGTTGACCAATTTTACGACCCATAAGATAATATTAAACATCATTGACAAATTTCATATTAAAAAACAATACAACGGACATGATTCACCTTCTAACATTCTTATTGAATATTAATAATAGACTGGTTCGGTTGGATTCGGTTAAATTCGGTTGGATTTTATTGTTTGATAGAACTAAATCAACCAAAATCCAAAAACTCAATTTCATAATTGATAATGTTACGTTTACTCTCTTATTTTATTTTCTTAAAATATTCGTTAACGTGTCAATTAATAATAACTGCAATTAAATATAATTATTATAAATAGTTAATTTATTACATTAATTATATCAATTGTTACTTGACACGTGAACAATTATTTTAAGAGAGTATAATTAGAGAAAAAAACGTAACATTACTCGTCTTGAATACCGTATCAATAAATGAATCAATTGAGTTTGGTTGGCATTCCTACTCCTCGAAGCATCTAGATTTTACCAAGTTTTGTTTGAGAGTATCATTGACTATTTAGGCATGGATTTTGGGTCTTTTTTTTTTTTAACTCCGAAATTACTATTTTTAACATTTGCACAATAAATGTTTGAGCTCGTGGAACGTGATTTTTAGGTTTAGGTCAGTGAAACCTAACCTAATTTTTCATTTTAATATTCGATGGCCATTCATATAATTATGAGGTGATTAACTCTATTAGTTTACTGATTTATTAAATTGATGGAGAAACTAAAAGAACCAAGCAACTTTATAGGGAAACACTAGAGACTTGGACACTTTAATTTTATCGAATCAAACACTTGCCCATACCATAAAGTTGCAACGCATACGGTTGAAATTTGTAGTCGAATGCTTACAAATAGAGGTGGGCAGGATCGGCCCGCAGACCGAGAAACGGATCAAACCGACAGGTTCGGTCCCTAAATGATGGACCACAGTCCGATCTTCGGTCCAAAGCTACAGGAACCGAGGACCTTCGGTCCAGCGCCTGAAATCCCGAAGAACGAGGACCGGACCGCAGCACCGAAATTAAACTCCTCCCAAAGACCCAGACTCCCAGTCCCGACCTAGCTAGCTAACTAGCTCTCTTTGATGGAAGTCGCGAAGATGTGAACTACCAGTCCCGAACGGCGAAGTGCGAACGGCGAACTTCTCTGGTGCTCCCAAATCGTGCTCCACTGCTCCGGTGCTCCTAGACGGCCAGACCAGACCCCAGTCCCTCCTTAGCGCTCGCCTCTCCTGTCCTCAATGCCAGGTGCTAGCCTCTGTCCTCGCGCTCGCCTGTGACCAAGTTCTTTATTCGTGATGAAGAATTGAAGATGGCGTTGCGTTAGGCCCTTTCCAAGCTCTGGTTCAGAACAAACTCTTTCTGGAAAGCTGATTTGTATCTTCTTCTCTCTTTGTTTTCACTTATGGTTTGTGCTAATTTTATGGATTCGATCATCTATGGATCTGCAAACTTTATTCTTCAATAAACTTCAATTCTTAGATCTGTCAAACTCTAGCTTCCTTTTCTTGTTTATGAAGTGAAGCTTAAGAAAGAAGATGAGTTATTCATTGATTGGAGGTAAAAATTTTAATGTAAAAAAAAAAAAAAATGGAGGAACAAAGACTGAACCGGGACTAGACCAATTTTTTCGATCCAGTCCCAGTTCGATCTCGGTTCCTCCGAGGGCCGATTCCAGGTTTCGAAAAAAAATTTCCAAAAGTTCGGTCCAGTTTCTGTCCGAGCTCGGAACCGAAACGACCCGGACCGTACCCACCCCTATCTACGAATGCAAATTATACTCAATTTTGTGCCAAAATTTCATTAAAAATGGAATGAATTTCTACGTGAGAGGTTCATTCACGTAACAAATTTATTAAAAAATTAATTTTATTACTATTTTATAATTGATGTAATTAATATAATAAATAATTTATTAATTATATTACTTAATTAAAAATTCATGGCGTGTCAAGAGGTGATTAAAATGTCACAGGATAAGTGTTTGACCAATGTTGTATATCCACGTGGATATATTTCATTGGATTTGATTCATGCGTCATGATGAGCTCACCTCTTACAAGAGCACAACTCTAACTCTGTGACTGGTTATGATTCCGTCCAGTTATGGTCAAAGTTTCTTTTATAATGATCATTGATCGACCACTCATGATTCATGCGCCATTTTGGCAGCCCATATTTCCATTTACAGCAGAAATTTTAGCGACGGAAATGGAAGCAGCAGTTGCAGTTTCATTGAGACCGACGATCAGAGTAGCGGCTCTTTGCGGTTCTCTGCGTAAAGCCTCCTTCCACCGGGGGCTCATTCGCTCTGGTACTCTCTTTATCTCTCTAGATTTTCTGTCTCTATCTCTCTTTCTGAGAGTTTCGTTTTTGTTACAGCGACTGAGATATGCAGGGAGAGGATGGAAGGGATAGAAATAGAGTCCGTAGAAATAGAAGAATTACCATGGCTGAATACTGATCTGGAAGAGAATGCAACTTTTCCGTCAGTCGTCCAATCTTTCCGCCAGAAAATTTCTAGCGCCGACAGCGTTCTCTTCGCTTCGCCCGAGTACAACTACTCCATTTCCGGTACCGGAATATATGCTTTTTTCAATCTATTCACTATCATGTTGTGAGATGCTAGAAAAAAGTAGCATCTTTCGATACTTAAACGATACCTCTGCTCAAAATATCCATAATTTAATTTTACTTTTTTTTTTATGTTGCACTGCATGCTTTCCAACCTGGACTAGAACAATGGAACATTGTTAGATGAAATAGATGTTCATAAATGTCCTAAGAAGTTTCTATAATTGCGGACCACTGATATATAGTATATAATGCCATTACGTTATCCAAAAATATCACTCTTGAAAGTTTTGAGTGTGTCTCAGTATAAATTTCATTCGTATAAATTTTGTTTCTAAGGTGCAAAATTAATGATTACGTAGGGGTAAAAGCTTAGATCAATGAACTTTCCCTTCAAACTTGAGTTCATAATTATTTCCTCAAAAAACAGCTCTCACAAGATATGTTGGTTTGCTGCAACATGTTACAGCGCCATTAAAGAACGCGATAGACTGGGCTTCAAGGCCGCCGAATGTATGGGCGGGGAAGGCAGCGGCGATAGTCAGCGCAGGTGGAGGGTTCGGAGGGGGAATAGCGCAGTATCACCTGAGAGAAGTCGGCGTTTTCGTCGACCTTCAGTTCGTCAACAAGCCGGAGTTCTTCCTCAAAGCATTTCAGAGGCCTCACAAGTTCGACGGGGACGGCGACCTGATCGACGCAGATGCAAAAAACAAGCTGGAAGAGGTTCTTCTATCTTTGCAAGATCTCACTCTGCGGCTGAATGCTGATCCAACCCAAGTGATGTAGCAAATTAAAGATCCAAAATTGGATTGATGTGAAGATCGTTATGGCTAATTATATCATTTGATGTAATAATATTATCCGATATTAACTTGTATTTTTTACTTGCAATATTGCATGTAGCTACGCCACGTACTTTCAAAGGTGGCAACTTTCTGTCTCTCTTCCTTCTCGCTATGGATTCTCTTTCTTCCATGGGTGGTCGGACCTTTACGGGCATTATTGTCGGTCGCTGTGAGAATGGACGCGCACAGTCTGTTGGCTTCAGCAGCCATTAACATTGGGTTGACTTTGATAGTTCTCGTTCTTTTCTCCGTTCTCAAGAAGCAGCCTTCTAACGCTTACATTTACTATGCTCGACGTCTCTCTCTCAACCATCGCGTTTCCTTCGATTCTTCTCTCTCTTTTCGCCGATTCTTCCCCTCTTTTTCTTGGATTTCTCGGGCTTTGCGCGTCTCTGAAGATGAAATGCTTAATTCCTGTGGCCTTGACGCTCTCATTATCATCAGACTCTTCAAATTCGGGTTCGTCAATTCAACTCTGCTTCTCGTAGTACCCATTTTTTGTTTACTTCATGCGACCTTGACGAAAATTTTTAGTTTCAGTTCTTATTGTAGAATAAATTTCCCAATTCCATCATTGTCTCTCTGAAAAGAATCGGCGTGGAAATGGGGGTTCAAACTGGCTGTACTCCTTCTTTTGTGGGTTTTTTCCAGCCCCTAATAAATGTTCTTATTCATATTTAGAAAGTAGAAAGGATAACTAAATGCCTTCTACTTTCTACGATCCTTTTCCATGTTGTAATCTGAGAAGAGAAATGTGGAGAGGCAAAGTTGTCGGATTTGTATTCTATTGAAAAGGGAAAAGATACAAAACCTAATCCAAACTTATGCATATATATACTAACCGAGAAGGGAATACAGCTAACTATGGCTAACTAATCAAACTACTGGCACTGAAATGCTAACAATTTGTAGAAGATGACCTGGTTATCCCATCTGGTGAAGTTGTATTATGTTGTCCAACGTGCTCCATTATAAACCAGAGTTCAATGGCTACTTTTTTACAATGGCTTGTTGTATGATCTTTGGAAAATTGTTTGTGCAAAAGGTTTTTTTTTTTTTTTTTGAGCCAAACATGAAATTTGGGGATGATTCAGTTTGAAATTGACCATTTTTGCAGCATCCACTTCTTTGGGGTCTGCACTGTTATTGGAGTGGTAGTACTTTTACCAATCAATTGTAATGGAAATGATGGAAGAGACCATTCCCTGAGTTCTTTCACAATATCTAATATCAGCAGAGGTTCCAACTGGTATGTTCTTGTAGTTCTATGAATTCCAATCAGTTGATTATATTAAAAAAGAGATGCTTGTTCAAATATTTCTCTGCAGAATGACAAATTTCTGTCTATATCTTTCTTTTTTTCTCCGGAAGAGTTTTCTGACGAGTATCGCCCCTTAAATTCTTGCTTTTTGAACTCAACGGACGTCTTTTCGTAAACTTTAAAATGGATAGTGACCGTGATTATATATAAAATTGGATTGATAAACAAATAATCACCCTCTCGACTCGGACGTCAGTTTGGAATGGAGAGATGAAGAAAATTTATTGATTTTGTATTTCAGTTATAGTGCCAAATTTTCTCATTTATCTTCTGCTGTGCAGGCTCTGGGTGCATTTTTCTTGCTTATGGTTTATATCATTTTATGGCCTATGGCTCTTGTATAAGGTGATTTTAACCATTATATCCATTTGTCCTTCTACTGCTTCAATGTTTGATTAACAGTTGTCTTATTCTTCTGTTGTATCAGTAGATTCATGTTTTGAGCGCTGATATTGTTTCATCTCTATGTAGGTAAGATGAACATTAGAGCTAATGACATGTAAGATGTTATTTGCAGGAATATAAGGACATATTGTTAAAGAGAATTCAACAACTGAAGATCAACAGGCATCGACCTGATCAGTTTAACGTACTAGTTCGTGGAATTCCCCTGTGCAATGAACACAAGGCTCGTGGATGTTATGTCAATCACTACTTCTCCAAGCATCATCCGTACACATACTATTCTTCTCGGATATTATATGACTGGAGAAATCTCGAAGAACTGTTGGTAAGGTCTTAAGATTTCTGGAATCAATGTTCGATTCGTTTTAGTGTATTTTTGTATCTCTTATTAGTAGTGCTAAATGCAGAGCAGGACAAAATATATTTCAAGAGAGATACAAGAGAGAAGAGAAAGATCCACGCCCGACCAGGATGTGAGAGAACCATTACTCGCTGATATTTCTAGAATGAATGCTGCTGAAATAGCACTGCTGGAGGAAAAGCTTCGGAAAATGCAGGATATAATTCAGAAGTTGCAGGGAGAAATTGTATCTGAGCATAAGGTGATTATATCGATGAAATTAATGATTTTGTTGCATCTAGGTGTCATGTTATTTATTTATGTAAGCTTTAAGGAAAGATTACATCAAGTATTCATTTGCATTCATTTATATTCCTATCGTTCTTCGATTTTCTGTAGGAGCTGCCTGTAGCTTTCGTTGCATTTAAGTGTAGATGGGGTGCTACATTAGCTGCTCAATCTCAACAGTCCTCACATCCACTTTTATGGAGGACAGAAATGGCTCCAGAACCAAGGGATGTATCGTGGAGGAATTTGGCGATTTCTCATCGATTGTTGCCTATCTACAAACTTGCGGTTGTTCTTGGAGCAGCAGCTCTCACAATTTTCTTTGCTATACCAGTTACTGCTGTTCAAGGCATAGCTAAATTTGAGAAACTGAAGAAGTGGTTTCCACCAGCCATGGCTGTACAGTTGATGTATGTTTCTTGAATCTTCTTCTAGTTCTATTACTTTTAACACTACACACACACAGAGACACATATTTGTAGCTGCTTCATGTTTTAGTATTTGGACATTGAGAGAGCCATCTCTCTCTCTCTCTCTCTCTCTCTCTCTCTCTCTCTCTCTCTCTCTCTCTCTCTCTCTCTCTCTCTCTCTCTCTCTCTCTCTCTCTCTCTCTCTCTCTCTCTCTCTCTCTCTCTCTCTCTCTCTCTCTCTCTCTCTCTCTCTCTCTCTCTCTCTCTCTCTCTCTCTCTCTCTCTCTCTCTCTCTCTCTCTCTCTCTCTCTCTCTCTCTCTCTCTCTCTCTCTCTCTCTCTCTCTCTCTCTCTCTCTCTCTCTCTCTCTCTCTCTCTCTCTCTCTCTCTCTCTCTCTCTCTCTCTCTCTCTCTCTCTCTCTCTCTCTCTCTCTCTCTCTCTCTCTCTCTCTCTCTCTCTCTCTCTCTCTCTCTCTCTCTCTCTCTCTCTCTCTCTCTCTCTCTCTCTCTCTCTCTCTCTCTCTCTCTCTCTCTCTCTCTCTCTCTCTCTCTCTCTCTCTCTCTCTCTCTCTCTCTCTCTCTCTCTCTCTCTCTCTCTCTCTCTCTCTCTCTTCTCTCTCTCTCTGTATGTTATTGTTAAACTGTTACAAATTTGATTATTTTTTCTGCTTGATCTAAAATATCAATTTGCCTCAGACCAGGATTAAGCTCCATTGTAACAGGGTATCTTCCTAGTGTGATTCTTAACAGCTTTATATATATCGTTCCTTTCGCAATGCTCGCAATGGCTAAATTATCAGGCTGTGTTTCCAAGAGTAAGCAAGAGATGAAAGCTTGCAATATGGTTTTCTATTTTCTGGTGGGAAACGTATTCTTTTTGAGCTTGATATCGGGTTCTCTGCTCGATGAAATTGAAGAATATCTTACGCATCCCAGGAGCGTCCCTAGTCATCTCGCAAGACCTGTCTCTTCTCAAGTAAAATTATTTCTTTTCTTTTATTTTTGCATACCTCTTTACAATTCTTTTCACCATTTGGTACATTCGATGAACGGCTTGGTCAGTTGTTGAGGCTGATGAAACTATATTTTCGCTGTCTTCCAGGCCGATTTCTTTGTGACATACATTTTGGCTGATGGATTATCAGCATTCTCTTTGGAGATCCTTCAGCCTGGTTTACTTTCTTTGTATTTTGTACAATCATGTATATGCTGTACCCGTCGAAAGGAGAAAAACACGTATTTATACTCCCTGCCGTACTTTAGAGTTATCCCATTGGTCTCGCTCTTGGTATTGATTGGCATGGTATATGCAGTTGTTTCTCCATTGCTGCTTCCATTTCTTGTTGGATACTTCTGTTTGGGCTATGTTGTGTATATTCATCAGGTATTTTTTCATCTTGAGTCCAATTAATCTGCCTTTTACTTCTATTTTATCGGTTATGAGTATGTTTTTCGACAGATTGAAGACGTCTATGAAACTGTTTATGAGACATTTGGGCAGTATTGGCCTCGGGTTCATCATTATATCATCACTGCAATTATTCTCATGCAAATTACTATGATTGGTCTTTTTGGACTTAAATCAAAACCTGCGGCTTCCATTTCTACGATTCCGTTGCTTTTGTTAACACTGTTGTTCAACGAATACTGCAAGATCCGATTCCTCCCGTCGTTTCACCATTATTCTGTACAGGTATCTGTTGTCCACTCGAGAAATTGGCTTTGCTTATTATGTGTAAGCCATAGTTCTTTATATATGATTTGTTTGGTTAGGATGCAATGGAAAATGATGACCTCGATAGAAGAAAAGGCGAGTTGGAAGTCAACTATCACAATGCAAGCAAGGCTTATCATTCTCCTCCTCTCCAATCTCTCAACCTGATAGCTTCTGGTTCGAGCTCCGGAGAGCCGAGGGATTTCTCGTCATGAACTCTGCTCCAAATGTTTGTGATCATCAATCATCATGGACAGTTAATACTTTTGTATAAATGATATGGTCGCACGCCACCCGATCGTGTTTTTAGCCGTGCCGGTATGTAACATGACTCGGAGTACGATAAAGGGAGTTCTTTTCATTTTCGATCAAATAGATGGTAAAATGATCGATCGGATTGTAGAGCTGAAGAGAAAATTCCTGGCTGATGTTTGCTAATTCTCTCTGTGTGCTTGTATTTACAGTACATTTTAGGAAAACACACATACCACTATTTTATTTATTCAGCACCACCCAAAAAAACAATCTTTAAAAGTTATATACAACTAAATCAAGATGCCCAAGTCAAGTTAAGTTGAAAACACAAGCAACTGGAATGGGAATAATGAAATGAATTAAATTGAAGAGTCTATCAAATCTTTGCTCCAAGTAGAGTCATCAGGAAGTCCTTGTAATTGCCTGACGTGTCGCCAATCACCGCATTGTCGAGGCTACTCTTGTACATATTTGAGTATTCACCTCTTATTTTCATTGTATCGATCTCTGCTCGAGTTATGATTGCTCTAGGTTAGAGCATCTTCGTCTGTTCCAATCCCGATGATGGAAGTTCTAATCACCTGCAATTGAGATGTTTCAATTTATGGAAACTTTGGTAATGCATATGTTCGTGCATTCACAAATCAGTCATGATACAGTCATAATTATAGCCAGATCCTTCCAAACATTTGAAAGTTTAGCTTCATTTCAAAAGGTAATTGCCACCCACCTCTGCAAAATGTTTCTCGGGGGATTCAATGCACAAAATCACAACTTTCAGAAGAGACTCCAATTCCCCAGTTCCGGATTTCTTGACGTCCTGTTGAAGAAAGTTGCCTCAGTGAACTTTTTAAACAAAGTCAGAACAACAAAAGTAGTACTTTGAAATCGATCAAGAAATTCAACCTGTTGGATAGAATTTCCATAGGCTTGCGTGTATGCTTCAAAAGTGGCTTGTAGCTGAAAGATATTTCTAGTGGAAAGTATCCAGACAACATGACTGTGGTCTAACTTCTTCGCTTTGATAGCTTCATATAAAGTAGCTGCCTCTGATTTAGCGCCAACCAAGTCGATCACTTCTTTATCGTACCTGTATGCGCTCACTAATCCAACAAGAAGCTGTGCAATTCACACGTTATAAGCGAATTTAGAGTTTTTAATACTCGAACTTTTCCATAGAATTGCTAATATCAAGTTCTTGATGCTGTATAAAATGTTTCAAATAACGAGCCAAATCCTTTAATTTTAGTTTCTCATTACTCAAATTAGGTACTTACCAGCATTCAAACAATATTCTGTTTGAATAATTTCATCAAGATGATAAAATCGGAAGCAATTTCAGGATTCTAATCCTTTCCAACATGAAAATGGTCATTCACGTAAGTGGAAATTATACAATACAACGGGCAGAAACATTGCGAAGATTTAATTAATCCGACGAGAGAAATTTCTATGATGAATGCTTATGAACAAGCTTTACCTTTCTCATGGGATTGGATACAGCATTGATAATATCTTCTTCAAGTGAGCAATTGAAGAGAGTACAGTAGACTTGCCTCACTGCCATAAGATGGTGAGGGGATGAAGCACAAGCTATTTCAACTATTACTTGCAAATTTTTTACACTAATCTTCTTCATCCTCAATGCTTCGTTTGCCAGTTTCGCATCTCTCTCTGCCGGATCATGCGTCCATAAAATCACCGCTTTCTGCTCACAGGAAAATATTCAAAGCTTTAGAGAACTACAAAAGCACAAATCTCCAGAGGAAAAGACAGTGCATAGTAAGATGTAAATAAGTAATCTTAGCCGATGTTTATCTAAGCATATTAAATTATTTTATCTTTCTTAAGCAGCATTAGCGTCACAATCGTGTAATTTGCTCAATAAATGCTGACTTGAAAAGTCTAATATGTCAATCTATCTTAATATCAAGAAACTTTGTCGAAAAAGGATAAACTGCATTAGACTATACATTCATACATTCAAGGAGCTTTTCACAATCGAGGGTTCATCTACTCTTTCATAGCTGATTATTAGTTTTTCATCATGAGACAAAATTTAATTAATTTATGCTTTTATATACACGAAGGAATACCAAAGACAAAGTTCATCACCATCTTGCACTATCTTACCTGCCTGAAAGCTACTTATTTTACGAGGATGGGTCAAACAACTGCAGAACTATTAAAACAACATTGGTGCTAATGAGGTATAGGAGCTCGTTATAAATAGAATAATCGTAAATAAGAAATGGAAAGTAAATATTTCTCTTTTATTGTCAAAAGCAAGAAATAGGCATACTCCAAAATCACCGGAGAGTTCAGAATCAAGGCAATCAATGAGAGATTTGTTGTAAAGTTGCTGATAAGCCTCTCTAATTTTCTTTCTCTGGCTTGCATTTCTGTGGCCTAAAATCCTTATTAGTGCCTTCTCATCCGTTCCCAATCCTAAACCCATCAAAAAACAAGTTGAAGATGAACAAAAATCTCAAATACCCAAATACACATTCATGAACAATAACGTTGTTTACAAATAAATTATCACCTTAGAAAAGAAACACCAACAAGCACTCGAAAATTCAATTCTTCTTTAAATAACATGAACCCAAATCAATTTCAAGACCACCTTTCCTGGAAATGGGATGCTAAAACCATAAAAGGCACTGTCTCTTTAAGGTCCAAATTTGAAAACTCTTCATGCAGAAAAAATCTTCTGTATACCAACAATTTAACTCGACCCGTATAAAAATACTCACTGAGTAGTGAGGACACCCTCCAAATTCCGTAAGCAGACACAAAAAAGTCATCTAAGTTATAAAAAAAACACAGACTGCTATAAATTTGAGCGATGAACAGACTTGATGATCCAATTCCATTCATTACAACAGGCCAATGAAAAAAGTAGAGCGAGAGATAAGAAGCGACCATCAAAAGATTTCTTGAGCTGCTCACAGTCATCTTTGGGAGAATGATCAAGTTCAGGAACTCTGAGAGTACCCATTAGCGGAGTAAGAAAGCGTTCGACAGTGGGACTAGAATCCCGAAAACTAGAGTCCTTTCTACTTTTTCCCCATTTAAACAGACTATTCATTCTCCCTCCTTCAGTTTCTTCGCTCTCCTCCTTTCAGTTATCTCTTCTCTTTCTTCTTTCAGTTTCTTTCCCTCCTCAAAACCAGCCGCGTTATAGGATTTGCAGCCACCCCCAAACTTTTTTGGACGATAATACCCTCCTCCAACTTTTGCTTTCCAAAATATTATAATACAACAACTTGGAGCAGATGTTTTGAATATAATAACAAAAACATCCTTAAAGCATACAATATTCTTAGTTTGACCCCAACATGTTTGAAACATATAATTAAGACCCGTATTTTTCTATATTCTTACTTAATACCATCCTTTTTTTCTCACGATTTTGCACATTTTAGTCCCTCCAGGAAAATAGAGACAATATTTTCTGAAGATATTCATTCCAATATTTTTTAATGAATAATAGTTATATAATCTTTCAACTAAGCAAAATATTTGAGAAAATGAACCAATTACTGTACCATATTTTCCAAAATTTACCCGTCGTTATGCAACTTTAATCGCTGTGAATGTATAAACAAAGAGGAAATTTACGTAATGACCCGACACTTTTACACTAGTGAAATTTTGAATAATTTATTGACATTATTTAGATAACACGAAACTAGGTAAATAATCAGTATATTCCTGAAACTATTAATTTAAGAGAATTGGATATAAGAAAACAATGCAAAATGGGCAAAAGCATGGGCATGAATTTGTCCATGAATGAATTATCCAACTAAATGATGGCAATAATAAAGAAAGAAAACAAAACCTCGAGAGACTAGTTATAACCATCATCACACATACAAACATAGTTTATAAAACTCAGTCATTTTCGATTATTTGTCGTAGCTCGTTCGATAGAACCAAGCTCTAGTAATGCCTTGCTTATCTGGTAGGAAACATTAGAAAAAACAAAAGAAGATATCTTCTACTTTAATTATGAAATTATCCAAAAAAATGTTAGCTGTAGATAAGATTCGTGTGTGGTCGATCTATTCGGAGTTATTGGATTGCAGGCTACGCCCAATAAATATATATATATATGTGTATGAAGTTGAACTAATTGGTACCCTTTTTTAATATCATCCTCGTGTTTCAGGTGACTAGCTAGATCCAAAAGAGACGAAGAAAACAATTAAATGAGGATTTAGTGACGTGATTAATGAAATTAATTGTTTCTATAATGGTTAATTAAACATTGAACTATTGCTGCCAACGTATGACACACATCTGTACGTTGAACTGCTATTACTTTTGAGGAAAGTTTTATTTAATTATTAGTTGAAGAAATACAATTCACATCTTTTAAATGGAATTAATAACATTTATTATTATTAAAAGAAGCTTTGAATAATAAGTCAAACATCACTAACTTCTTAAATTAAGAATCATAAACGAACCCAGAAAAGTAGTTTTATTTAAAAACTGTTTGTGTTTAATTATTGAGAATGTATGTTTTTCAAAACATTAAAATTGGTTTATGGAATTCTTTTTTCGCCTTTTATTCTCAAATAATAAAATCATCTGCAATTACTTTATCTATTTTTAAAAGAATTTATGTAATATTTTTAAAAAAATAATAATAATATTATATAAAATCCAAAGAAAATGGTATTTACAGATTTGATGAGCTTTGTTGCTCTTGAAAGTTCAACATCCAACCTTTATGTGTTGCCATTCTTCCTTGTCACTGTCACATTATTTATCATCATCATTCAACTATATATATATAATTTCATAAATTATATTCTTCAATTGACATAAACTATGAAAGTCCATTTTTTTTTTCTTTTTTAACATAAAAGGGTCACATTATCACCATAACTTAAACTAAGAGATAATACATTAAATGATCGAACCATCTTTGATGTCACACATTTCACTTTCTTCCTACCTACTTCCCAACTACGTGGAGGGATAAGGTAGTAATTGATAAGAAAAGAGCATTTATTACGATAAAAACAAAAAAAAAATAAAAAGACATTATTGCTAGAGTTGGGATAATTTTCCTTTCAGAAATTAATTTAAACTCGTAATTTTTCAATATTTAAATTATTTAAAAGAAACTTTATTCGTTGTAATGTAAAATGTCGATACTTACTAAGATGATTAAGAACTAATTTTCAATTAAACTTAGATTATTAAATATTCAATGAATATAATCTATATTTTAGATGAAAATGAAGTTTCATATTAATTAATAATAAATATATTTTCAAAGAGATAATTTCACGCTGATTAAATCAACGAGAGAACATATTTCAAAATGGGCAAGTATGCAATATAACAGGAGTTTAGGGAACGACTGAAAATAGAATAAAATCAGGGCGTGATAAAAAATAGAGAAACCTTTTGACCCCCTGCAGCAAGACAGTAAATTAAATTAAACGCCGGTGAAAATTAAATTTGATAAATAGTTTAATATTATATAAATACGTGGCTTGGCTGGTAGAACAAAATAACTTAAATGTAATATGATTGCATTTATTTATTTATATTAATTAATATTAACACAACTGTGATTCTAAAGGGGTTTTCTTGTCATTATACATCTAGTCCGTTTCATTTTCTCTCTTATTTTCCCTTCTTAATATGATTTCATTTTCTGCAAACTTAGTTACCAAACTACCCTTAGAGCGTGAAATGACTAAATTATTCTCATGGATGGATTCGTATAAATAAGAGTGGGAGATCCGGAGCTGCTCTCTCACAGTCACTGCTCGTTGTCCGACCTTTCAACTCAGAAAGAAAATGGCGGGTTCTGATATGGAAACTCTCAACAAGGCTTTCTCAGGTTCTCTATTCTCGCATTCGTCTCCCTCTCTTAGCCTCGATCTTTGTTAAAACTGCGAAGAATCTGCAAAACCTGTTCCAACAGTTGTTCTCTCTATTTTTTGTGGATTTTTTTTTTTTTGTTTTGTTTTGTTTTTGTGAATTAATAATTGAATTCGGTAATAATTTTGGATGAAAGGTCACGGAATTGACGAAAAATCACTGATATCGATCCTCGGAAAATGGCATCCGGAGGAGAGGAAGACGTTCAGGAAGAGCACTCCTCATTTCTTCAAGGAGGACGAGCGTTCCTTCGAACGCTGGGACGATCAGCGCGTTAAGCTCCTGAAACATGAATTCATGCGTTTCAAGGTCTTTTTCTCTCTTTTCTTTTCTTTTTCATTTTAATTTCTAACTTATTGAGTAATTATAGTCAAAGTATAAGGGGTGGGGGGGGGGGGGGGGGGGGGGGGGGGGGGGCGGGTTGGTTGGGTGGTGGGGGCGGGTTGGTTGGGTGGGGATGTCACGGGATTAAAATGAGATTGTTTAGTTTCTTTGGGGTGTAAAAACTAAAGCGTACAATTTGGTTATGGGGTAACCCAATCAGAATGCAGTGGTGCTGTGGGCCATGCATCCGTGGGAAAGGGATGCTCGTCTGGCGAAGGAGGCATTGGTGAAAGGCCCGCAGGCGTACGGGATTCTCGTGGAGGTTGCATGCACCAGATCATCGGACGAGCTTCTGGGCGCCAGGCGGGCCTACCATTCCCTCTTCGATCATTCCATCGAGGAGGACGTCGCCAGTCACATCAACGGCGACGATCGCAAGGTGATCTTCTTTGTCATGCCCCCTTTGTTGAGCCAAAATGTTGAACGGACCGAAATGTTGGGCCGGAAAGCCCATCTACTGACTACTCGCTAATTGCTGCGTTGACAGCTTCTAGTGGCGCTGGTGAGCGCGTATCGATACGAGGGAGAAAAGGTGAAAGACGAGGCTGCGAAGTCGGAGGCTAAGACTCTGGCCCATGCATTCAAGCATTCTGATAAGACCAGTCTCGTTGAAGACGATGAGGTTATTAGGATTCTAGCTACCAGAAGCAAGTTTCATCTCCTTGCCGTCTACAAACACTACAAAGAGATCACCGGCTCCACCATCGATGCGGTAACTGTCCGGCGAAATGTTCAAATTTAGTTATTTCATGATGTCAATCGAACCGATGATCTTGTTTTGAACTCAGGACCTTGGAGCGAACGTGAGGTTGCAGGAGACTGTGCAGTGCTTGTGTGCCCCTCATAAATATTTCAGCAAGGTGCGATTAGTAGCTTTATCAATTCTTCCCTTCCATTGTTGATTCAATTATTAAGGTTTCGTGAAATTGGCGATGTTATTTTAGATGAATTCACGAGTTCGTCTCTATCTTCTGTTTATTAGGTTTTGGACATCGCGCTTAAAGAAGATGTTCATAAAAGCAACAAGAAGGCATTGACTCGAGTGGTGGTAACACGAGCAGATCATGATATGAAGGAGATTAAGGAAGAGTACCAGAGCCAATGCGGAGCTTCTCTGTCCAAGAAAATTGAAGATCAAGCAAATGGAAGCTACAAAGATTTCATGCTAACGTTGCTTGCAAGAGGAGGCTAGGTGAATGATTGAAAGCTTCCTGATCGTTCGTTCCTTTGTCTTCTTCACCGGTATTGTGTTTTTCGTGGTTACGTTTAACATGAGTATTTGTGTCATCTTCGAGGAGAATATCAATAAATCAAACACTTTGAGATCTGTTGTAACTTGTTTTAATTCAACTGCTTGCTTTGCCCTTCTGCAATTTCTGTTCTTTTATGTCTGATGGAATGGACATGTCCGCATAGGTGCACAATTTGGATTCATCATCAAATCCCATGTTCTAGCCTGGTAATTGATGACTGATAGTCTGGTCGATCGCATCGATCAAGTCCTCCACAATCGCCCTCATCCAATCCTCCTCCTCGGATTCAACCTTTTTATTGCATCCCCCAGAACCAGCGTCAACTCAAACACCATTTTAGATCTGGGTAGACGGGTACTTTTGCTATCGTCGGTTTGCCTTTTCGGAATACTTTCGATTGTCGTCATGCGTCCAATTGCTGTCCTTTTGTGAACACATTTGCTGCATCATCTGACAAAATGCTGAGCCATAAAAACACCATTGAGCTTGAATTATATTATTTTTCAAGGGTATGTATGACATAGATATTGAGTAGTGAGTGGCGCTGGCAGCGGTGGTGCACAAAATTTGTGGTGGACCTCAGTAATGGAGGTGCCACAATCAAATCAATCTCTGTAGCGACTAAAGGTTGCCACTAACCGAGCCTTCCCCCACTGTGCTCATGGTCCTCATCACCAGAGGCCTTCTGCATGGTTTACAACATTAAAACAATCAAAGCTAAACAAAAGCCATTACTCAGAGAAATAGTCAAAAAAATAAAGGTCAAATTAATGGTAAGAGAAGCCAGAAGCCTAGAAGTAGGGTGGGTGGGAGGGCAGTCCTGAATTTAAATCGAATGAAAAGTATTATTGGTATTGGTGGAGTGGGCACTCTGGGATTGTGGTCTCCTCAGAATGTGTCCTTTTTTTTCTTTATGACAACTGGATTATTACTTTTTCCTTCTCCCTACTCTCTTTTAATTTATCTTCCAACTTTATTTAATGATTCATTTAATCTACTAATAATATCCCGTTTAATTACTGACATATAAGTATCACGTCAGAGTGTAACTAATATTTAAGTGTTACGTCAGAGTGTAAATTATCATTTACGTTAATTTGTCTGTTAGATAATTACGTTGCTCTGTGCAAATGTCACATGCTAACTTAGATCTGATTACAGTTGTAATTACGAATGTCTCGACTTAGATGCGGTAATTTGATCGATTAGTCGGTAACAAAACATAGTGTGTACAAGAAACTCAATCCGAGTTTTGAAAATTGTCCAAGGAAAAGTTTGGATCGGAAAGGTTGATCCATGGGCGGACCCCACGATAGAAGCGACCTGCAAATGAATCTCCTCCACGATAATGATCCGCCAACTTGGCAAACTCTAAAATCATATCCGAAATGCAACCCAAATGAAACCCAAATAAAGCTAAATTCAATTTCTTCCAATCGCGTTCGAGCATTTGATCAGCTCCCTCCTAGCCACATCTTTTGATACGTTCGTTTACACGTGTCACCTAATCCCCCAACCTTTACGAAAACCCACCAATCGGAAGAACTAGAGTGACGTCATCTTTACTGGAGCCTACTCAGTCCCTCCCCTCCCTCCTCATCTCTCTCTCTGCACAACTAGGTTTGGCTATTTGGATGCGTCGGGCGATTTTCTCTCCCTCTCTCGATGGTGTTCGGATTGGAAGCTTGATTTTCTCTCTTGCTGATCTCGGAATCCTTTTTACTCCGCTTAAATTTCTCACGATTCGGCGATGTTTGAGCTACTCACTGACCAACTATGTGAATTGAGTCTTTGCGTTCAGATTTCCTTCCCGTGTTACCGCTATGTTTGATTGGAACGACGAAGAGGTAATCAGCACTTTATGTTTTCCCTTTTCTCGTTTTTTGTGCGGTACGATTTGAGCGGATGAAAAAAGTCAGATTTCTAGTATCACTCAAAATCTTTCTGAAGTAAAACTATGTCTTCTCTGCTTATTACTGTTTTAATTTGATGTTTGCTTTTTGTAACTCCCTAATTATTGACAAATGTCCCAAATAGTTAATATTTTTTTGAAAGATAAATGGAACGAGCCCAACGAAGTGGTTAAGTTTTCTGAGTAGACATTTGGTTCGTTGTTGTTTTGGAATAAAAAAAGATAGTTGAGCCGCTCTACCACTTGATAACTAATATCCCTTTAGTTGAACTTCTAGTTTTGATGAACTATGTTAAGGTTTTTAGGAGAATTCCATGTGGACTTTAGCTTTCAAGTCAAAGGAAATCACCAAAAAGCAGTTCATAATTTTGGATTCTATTTCGTCATTTGTCTACCTTTTGGACCATCAATTGATTACATCTTATAGAGAGGGAGATCTGCCAATTTTAAGGCTGGATAGACCAAATCTACATTTAGGCCCAAAAAGTGGAATTATTGCTCGTGATCTAAAAGAATTAAGCCATTTTAGTGAAGTTATTAAGAAATCATCTTATGTGCTAGACTTTGAATGGCTTTTGATAACATAGTGGGTAATGTTTTTGAGGTTTAGATGATTGTCAATGATTTATGCTTAGCAGTTCTTTGCAATTTATTTATGAGTTGATAGCCTGCCAAGGATGGGGTTTTCATATGGAAGATTCGATGTTAGATAGAAACTCCGAAGACAGTGTGCCCCTTAAATTTCTTTCCATGTTTTAATCGCTTTGAGGGATGCTAATTTTCCCTTGGATGGATTGTTGAGACGAGGGTTTTTTGGGCATACGATGGCCAATTCAAGTTTTAAAGAGTCTGACTATCACCATTTTTTTCGCTGGAAATTAACTTAAGTTGTTAGGAAATGACTTAATTCCTAAAGTTAATGTTCTTTTTTTCCTGAGTCAAACTCTATTTCATATTATGAGAATAATCCATAAAATAGACGAAAACAAAAAAAATAACAAGACGACACACGTTTTACAATAGTATACCTTCAAATTAGAGTAATATTTCACCTTGTGGCTGCAAATTTAAAAGAAAGTTGCTAATTACGCAAATGATTTGTGTGCTTCTCCACGATAGAGTGATAATTGGATTCCACTCAACTCAACGCTTTTGGAGAGTAGTCAAAGATCCTCTGAAACGCCATAGTTGGAGATTTGATTTTGACTAGTTGACTTTGGATTAACTACAGAGTAATCCTTCTAACTTTTTTTTTTTTTAAATCTAAATAATCCTTGATGTAGAGTTTAGAATTTTTTTTAGCTGCAGATGAGGAAATAGATTTCAATTTTCACCTCCTCTATTTAACTCCCTAAAGACACTATTCTATTTCAGGCTTGTGAGACTCTCAATTGTACTTCTTGTTTGAGATTTTTCTGATATTTCTAAAGAAATGGAAGTGAATAGAGAAGGGGAGACAAAGGGAAAAGAAGATAACTCTATAGTAGAATTTTCAACATTACACCATATTCCTAGCGATGTAATTTATCTGTTTTGCATGTCATGTACAAATGCTTATTGATTCTTATATGGTTACCTTTTTTTTTTTAACAAAATTTTAATTGAACTTCATGTTCTTATATTTCTTAAATATTTTAAATGAACTTTTTACGTTGTTAAGATCATAAGTTTTTCAGAAAGCATATTCTTGACTTTGATTGCTTTCTTCGTGTTATCAGCTTGCTAATATAATATGGGGTGAACCTGGGGAGACCGGTGACCATATTGTGCCTTACCCTGAGGCAAGCGAGGATTACAGTGACAAGAAAAAACGGAATCGAGAAGCTGCTGGCAACAAGCCTACTGAACAAAAGACATCTGGGACCAGAAGAAAGCTCGATGACACATATAATCTTAAAACTAGAGAAGGAATTTCTGGCTCGGGATTTGCAACGGACTCTTGGGCTGACTTGTCTTCATCTAAAGCTACCAGAACTGATCGTAACTCTATGGGCGCTGAAGTTTCGAACAGGCTAACTGAAATTAGCAAATTTGATTCTTCAAGAGGTAACTATATCAATTTCTGGGATCACAAGTAATTTTGTGGATGAATTTTGTATATGGAAAAGAAGATGTCTATAATCAATGTCAACAGACTTATTTTATACTTAATATACTATCTGTTCTAACAGCTCAAGCTGGTCAACTTGAAAAGGATGCTGACATGTATAGCAGCACCCAGGACAGTAAAGAACAGGGTGAATTTGTTGACTTTGGTTGGGACAACATTGGAAGTTTTGATGATCTTGATAGAATTTTCAGGTAATCCATGGGCTTCTCTTCATTAAATAATATTCATAGAAATGCTATGACGCTTACCCTTTGGTCATTCTGTAATGAAATAAGAAAGTACGACCAAGTTGTGATAGGTGTCCATTGGATCTAGGATTAGAAAACTGAATTACTGTCCTAGGCACATCTTAAGTGTGCTATAAATGTAGTTTCAAAAGTTATCGATATCCTAATGCTGTGATGTTTTATCAGTTATCATCATAATTATTGCATTTTTCCTTTGAGAAAGGAGACTCAAATTATACCGTTTTTTGAAAGCCCACTGTTTTGTGTCTAAAGTGTACCTGATGCCAATTTTGGATTTTAGCTAAATCTTTGTAGATAACATGGTGATTTCATTTGATTATGGAAGTGTCTTTAATCCTTTCCATAATGTTCATTTAGCTATCATTCCCAGTGTTTGTGTCAAGAGTATGGCTTTTGGATTCTAGCTAAATTCTTTTGAGATGATGTGGCGAGTTTATCTAGAAAGAAACTCTTAAATTCTCTCTATGAAATTCCCTTGATTACCATTTTTATTCAATATTGTGACCTATAATATTGATATAACTTCATATTCTCACAAATGACACTTTTGCAGCAACGATGACCAGTTATTTGGCAATATAAGTTTAGGCGATTCTGACGAACTATGGTCTTCTTCCAAAGATATGAGTGTTACTGACAGCCAAGAAAAATCCTTCCTTAGTTTTGGGTCCGAAAGGAATGTGCCCGATCGTGCAGATGTTAAAACTGAATATTTACAGCAAAACCAATTATATAAACTTGGCTGTGGGAAAGTACCCCATGATTTGCAGAGGGCAGATGAAATTGTGGAGAAATTGAAATTTACTGGAGACAAAAGTGACCATGCAACGACAGAACAGGTATTTCAAGTCAATATATGTAACGTCCCAAATTTTTAAATTCATTTTTTTCCAATTTGAAACTCTAATTTGAAAATCTTAAAAAATTCTAAATTGATTTATCATATTAGGTCTAAATTTGAGCGTTATAACCATAATTTCAAAATATTTGAAAGCCTTGAATGAAATCATTGAATGCGTGAAAGCTTTTAAAAAAACGTCCAAATATTAAATAACTTGGTCAAAATTGAAATAATCAAAACAATTCATAAAACTTTATTAACGATAAAGTCAACATAATTTATTCAAGGTTTCAATTGAAATAAAAATATGAAATATCATCGAAAACTGAAACATACTAAATTTAAATTCTTTCCTATGATTTAAAAATATTTTCTTCTTCTGTATGTCCGCTTGCCTCTGGAAGGTTCTCGATCAAAGTCATTTTTTCCTTAGATAAAAATTCACCTACATCACAAAAATTACTAACTATGAGAATAACTTAGTAAACAAAAATATGTGAAGGTGCAAAATTAATATTATATTTTACCGAATTCTGTCATAACAGTTACATATTGGTTGGAACTCATTTTTCAAACTTCGTTCAGACTTTGCCATCTAATTGTCGTTTTGGCTTTGCCATCTCATTTTCGTTCAGCCATAATCATTTATTGTCGTTCAGGCATAGTCATCTCATTTTCATTCAGACGTAGCCATCTCATTTTCATTCAGACATAGTCATCTTATTTTCGTTCAAGTTTAGCCATCTCATTGTCGTTCAAGCTTTGCTATCACATGTTTTTTTCGTTAATTCCATCATATTCAAACACATACAAAATGTCCTATCAATTTTATCTTTATACAATTTTATGTCAATGCCTAAACATGCGTGATCAAATATCGGAATCATGTAATAAAATAATTATAACAAAATAACGTATATTTTGTGATGTAGGGTCGTAGTCAAAACGTTGAAAACATGATATTTTCACTTACCTGGATTCCGAGAGGTTAAGATATCAAGATTTTTCAATATTTCGAATAATATTCTGTCTAAATAAAATATTGGTATCAAATTCCCACTTAGATGAATCCAATTTCAGAAGAATTTAGGCAGAAATTTCTTACTGGTTTATTCTTAGATCGGCTTGGTCAGATTCAGATCGTTTCAGATAGCTTTTGGTCGAATTTGACGGTCCAGAAGCAATATCGTTCGGTCTGGGTCAATTTTGGTCAAAATTGAGATTGAGTCTAGTTCAGTTGGACCGAATTCGGTTGGATCGATTCTGGTTCGGTTGGACGTGTTCGGTTTGCTAGACCGGTTTGGTTGGGCCACCCTTTAGTGAACCGAGCCAGGTTTTAAAGAAAACCAGATCCCTTCTTCTTTCTCCTTTCTTCTTCTTCGCGATTACTTCGCATTTCCTCTTCGTCGTGCACACCAGAACACCAGAGAGGAATCATGTAGCGACGGCTCTGACCGAGAGAAGTTTCGTCAGAGCTTGGCCACTCGAGTGGAGCTGCTGTCTCGTTGGAGCTTTGGCTGAGTCTGGAGGCCGAGTGGTGATCGGAGACCGAGAGAAGCGAGGTAAGAACTCTTTTTTGAATAAGAACTTGAGAGAGAGAGCTCTGGTGTGCCATTCCCCTTCACAGAGCCTCTCTATTTATAGGGAAGATTCGTAACAATCCCCACCCCCCAAATCCGAGATCCACTCGGATTTTCTGCTGATGATCTGATTATCTGAATCCAAACGGATTTTTCTATCAAACTAACAGCAAATTTGAATCCTCAATCGAATTTGCAGAGGGCATTGTGTGAGCATTGAATTGGATTTCACTCCAATTTTGAGAGATTTAGAGCTAAAATTTTAGATTAGATTTTGATTGTGTTGATTTGTGGAATTTCGAAATTTAAATTTTGAATTTGGAACTCTAAACTGTTACAATATATGAAGTGTCATGCCTTTGACTTGATTTGTTTTTAGTAATTAGTAAGCTTTATCATTATTGGGCTTTTCCAGACTGATTTAAAAATAAGGGGCAAAACTCCTCCTGCAACTTCTTATTTGGCTGTTGAAAATGTTCTGAACAGCAATAAGGTCTCAGATAAAGTACGTCATTTATTTTATTTTTTAGCTGCATGCTCAAAACGCCATTTCTTCCCTGATTTGTTGAATATACTTGGAAAAACTATTGATTATTCTTGCAGTCTAATGGGTCTTCATATTAAAATATGACATGGGCTTTATCTAAAAATTTAAATAAGAGATCGGTACCATACATGCTCAGCTAGTCAGACTTTACTCTGATGTGTACGATGTAGGATAGAGAGTTGAAAGAAAGAGGAAAGAGAATTGAAGGAGGAGTTAAAAGGGATATTGGAGATCAGACAGAGCAGGCAGAGAAGAAAAAATATATAACTCTGGATAGGGGGAGAGAGAACCGATAGAGAGAAAGCCAACGTTAATACTTTCTAATTGTTGTATTAATCATGTTCAGTCAGCGTAGCATAAATCACTGGTCCAGATTTCTACGCATATTGAAACTATAGATAAATTAAAAGACACTTAACCTTATTACTGGTTCAGGTTATGAAAAGGGACGACATTTCCAGTGGTCCGTTACTTTATTTGGTTACACTAATTTACAGTATTGAATTGAATGGACAACATTCCTTTTAAGTGATCTTCATTCCATTTCTAAACCTATGGAGTGGAATTTCCTTTTTAGTCTAAAAGAATACTGTTTCTATTTTCAGTTGGAAAAAATCTGCCTTTATATTTAGCTCTCTCAAACTTCTCGGTTTGCTTTTATTTTTTTCCTGTTTTCGCTAACTCAAAACAGGGAAAATCAAACATCTTTGAAACTATCGAAAGTGTGAAAGTAATTTTGTTCAAAAAACAATAGAGAGAGTCAAATAGAGTGATTATTAATTTAAAGAACTGGTAAATAATATTAAATTTAAGCCGGTTATTTGTAAACTTTGATAATCCTTTGGATGATTAAAGTTAATATTGGAGACTATTTGGTACTTAATGTTAATGACAGGGCAAATAGATCTCAATTAACTTATTGTTGTGCTGTTCTTTTTTAAGGTTCTTATTTCCTAAACTACATTTCATATTTGTAGTTGTTTTCAACGGGTCGGGGCCTGTCATTGTCGTTTCTCTGTTTACTTTGTTGACACTGCAAAAAACACATAGCACAGCTGTTGCAGTTATAGGATTTTATGACTTTACTCCCATTGTCAAGGAAAACTTCATCTGGTTTTTTAAGTTAAATTTTTTTTTTTTGTCTTTTTCCCCCAAGATGTATCAAAGTTTCGTTCTACTTATTTTCTTTGTTTACAGGCTTATAAGCATAAAAAACTGCTAAAAGGCCGGAGAAAGATAGAGGTTGGTGAAGCAAGAACAGTGCAAGATTTTTGTGGTAATTGGTCTTCGTCAACTCATCCACCTAATCAATTTGAGACAAATTTGGCGTCACCATCAATAAAATCTCCTCCATCAAGTCTCACTCAACACAGGCAGCTTCAAGGACCTCCATCTTTGCAATATCAGCACATGTCCAATGCTTTTCTGCAACATACTGCATATGGAACTCTTGGAAATCCATATCCTTCCATGCCGGTGCTGTCTCATATCCAGCCGGGGGAACTTCAACATCAATCTTTACTCTCTGGTTATGACATTTCTCCAGGTCGTGTTAGTCAGACAAACAAACCAGTGGACTGCCCTGTGAACAGTCTGATCATGACTCCTCAGGAGAAAATTGAAAAGCTTAGAAGAAGGCAGCAAATGCAGGCAATGCTTGCCATTCAAAAACAACAGCAACAATTTGGAAACCAAGTCCCTTGTAGCAGTCACTCTACCTCCCAAAAATGTCACGAAGAAACTCAAATTCAGAATTTTGAAAAATCTGATCTTGATGTTGAAGATATAAGCACCCTTCCTGCCCATGATTCAAAGCCTCATTTGGAACAAAATGACTCCAGTACAGTTTCTCTGGCTGTGGATGATTATTCTGTGGAGGATAAAATTCTTTACAGGCTTCAAGATATTATCTCAAAGGTATACGTGCTTGACTTATAAATGGATAATTTTCCACCTAGAATTACATGAAACCATATTCCAATGCAAAAGCAATGTTTTGCTACAGTTGGACATCAAAATCAGACTTTGTATGAGGGATAGCTTGTACCGTTTGGCTCAAAGTGCGATGCAGAGGCACTATGGTAGTGATACAAGCAGTACTACTAAAAGCAGCAGGGATGAGCATGAAGTTGGTCCAAGTGGAGAAATCAATAGTCACAGCTGGTTAGTACGATCTATATATTAGTCTTATCTAATGATATCATTCTTTTCTTTTCTTTTCTTTTTTTTTTATAAGAAGTGATTTATGTTGAAGGGGAAGAAAATACTAGATAAAAGAGGGGAAGAATCCTATCTAATTATATAATTCTGTACTTGGGTTAGTGTCTTTACAATTTTTGTGCAATTAAATACTTTGTATAGCTTAAAAAATTAATCCATGATTTCTTTTACATATATTAAAATTAAATATTTTGTTCCTAGATCAATGTGATAACAATCTACAATCTAGACAAAGAAAACATTAATGTCGTTTTCTTGAATTTTACAAAAGAAGAATTTCATCATCCCATATATTGTCTTTTTGGGGAAAAATTGATATAGTAGATAGAGTATATTAGTTGTGAAATCAATTTCTAGTATTTTCTTTACTATTTATTAACTTATTTTTTTCTCCCGGAACCATATGTTATTGCAGGTATGCCGGAATGCCTGACGTTGAAACAGAGACCAACCCAATTGATAGAACTGTAGCTCATTTGCTCTTTCACAGGCCTTTAGAGTTATCAGGAAAACAAGTGGATGGACCCCAATTGCCTATTTTCCCGAAGCTTATGCAAGAAAACAAAGCAACGGGATTAGTGGACTCACCAAAGGGTTGCTTGGCTGGAACCTCGAAGGATAAACCATTTATTTCTTCTCAAGGATCAAAGAATTCCTGCCCATCTGCCGACCCACAGAACCTGGATGATAGTAGAAGCAGTCCTTGTGCTGACACTTCAGAAAATGCATCACATAACAGGCCTGAAAACCTTGCAGCCGTGGAGGTTGAGGCCTCTCAATGAACAAAATTGCATGTCAAAATTTTAACGAGGGGTAATTCTTTCCATTACTTCTTAATGTCTATGAGAGATTGTTTCATCCCAACCTTCTTTTAAAGTGGAATATTTCTTTCATTCAGCTGTTCGGATGTTGCAAAGTTGGTACAATCAATGGGAGCTTCAAATATCAATTTCCAATCTTCAAAGGAGATCAATAAAGCAGTCAGGCTTGCATGCTGTGCCGTTCAATTCCTCTGACTTTCGCGTTTAAGAGATATTGACCGACTCTTATATATTAGCTTATGACATCTTGATTATGTAATTTATGTCTTACGACCATCTAATATTCGAGTGTGGTTATGTGTGAAGATGCATAGGACTGAGATTCAGACACTGACAACTAAGGTTTGTGGATAAGTATTTGAAATTTCTTAATGTGCATTTTTAGGGATCATCTCATTTTCTTCAAACCATGAAGGTTGATTGTAAAGATGAAATGGGTAATAGGTTTACTCTCTGGTTAGCTATCAAGGTTTTCTGTGCAATGACGTGAGAAAATTAGGGTTTCCAATCTCAATGTCCCTCGAAATTGCTAGGAGTTTGATGACGAATATTCAGTTAAACGTCAATAATGAATCAGTTGAGTGTAAAATTAGAGAATAAATATTCTATTAATCTCTCACTAAATCTGCTCGTTTACCATAAATTTATATTGAATTAATATGTTTACGTGTGGTACGATGATAACGTGCAAGTGAATATATGCGTGATGTATTGTAATTATCATGTGAATGAATGACTAAGAAACCATACATAAGATTCAAATATAATGTTAGAGGGCTCTTAGAACCCATCGAGATGGGTAATTGAAACAAAAAATTGTTCTTGATATTTGGGAAAAATATTGCAAGGTCTACTACGTACTACGATGGGCGTTTACCTCGTGGCTTCACCCGAATGAGATTTTGGATCAGACATTTAGGGTCGGATCTTCTTTCGAAGTTCCTTTTTTTTGTCTGTGGGTGTGGTTCTCGTAGTTCCATTTCCAAGGTCGGGGGTCTTACGGTCTTGGAATGGAGGCGAAGCAGACGAAGAAGGTAACTGAAGAAGCAGGCGATGAAAGTAGGGAGAGGAAGTGGAAAAAGAGAGGGACTTCCTCGTCTTCTGTTTTCATTAACAATCTCGACGATGGGTGTCTCATGCACATCTTCAGTTTCCTCTCTCCCATCCCAGGTACTCTCTATCTCTTTCTCTACTGTCTCTTTTTTCAGCCACGGTTCATATTTGACTAATCGGTTTCTTATTCGAACTCTGAATTCTCTGCATTCACCCGTTGCACCTCGCTCGGATGTCTTGATTTTAGTTTTCATTCTTTTAGGATTAAGCTATGTGCTTGTTTGAGCTGGAGAATTTGTGTTGATCCCCATTTTTAGGGGAAAACTGAGTATTTGAAAATACTTGATTGGAATTCCGAACTATTCTAGATTCAGGTTGTGTAATTGATCAAACACTGGGAATTGCAAGGTTTACACTAATATTCGAACTGTCTTCGTGATTTTCAATTCTCGACCGATGGGTTTATTGACAATTTCCCATGATTGTGTGCTTACTTCTCATTGTGCTTGAAATTCCTTACTAGCTTAGCTAACTTGGTCGTTTATCAAATGTTTGCCTAGTGTGGTTTATGCCTTTTGAGATTTGTATGGTATAATGTATTCTAGAGCTTTCATATAATCGTTTTATTAGCTTCGAAAACTTTTTAAATTCAAAAGAACAAAAGATGATTTTTTTTTTTCCGCAAACTCTGTCACCTATCGTCATTGAGTATGCAGATCGGTATAACTCCGCCCTCGTTTGCCACAGATGGCTTTACTTAGCTTGTCATCCTCGTTTGTGGTTAAGAGTAGACAGATCCCTCAAAGATTCATCCGAACCTGGTGTTTTCCCTAACATTGAGATAGCTGTAGCTGCAGCTAGGTAGGCAATGTTGACGTCTTTATTTAATTTTTTAATCAGCATAGCTTTGACAAAAATCTGAATAACACTTTGTTCCTTGTAGGCCTGGAGATACAATTCTAATTGCTGCTGGTGGAAGTTATCCTGCTTCCAATATTCAAATTAAAAAACCACTTTGCCTGGTATTTTTCAAACCCTATTTTCAATCTCGAGTTTATAGTTTTCCTGGATGAAATTTGTCTTTATATTTTTCAATTAAGTTATCAGGAACCATGTTTATTTTAGCCTCGGCTTTCCTCTGGAATTAAAAAATAGGAAAGAAACAAACAAATAGTCATCAGTGAGTCTTTCTTACTAAGATGCTCAAAACCGAGAGGGTTACAGATATGTTAAATGGGAAGGTTGCAAAGCATATTGATAGGTGTTTTGCATTTTTAGATAGTAAGGATCGATAAAATGTTAATATCCTGAAAACTGTTTGTAATGTTGTAGTGTTATTTTTTTCAACTATGCACCAGTTATGTCAAAATGGCTGGTATTTATATCTGGAAAAGGGGAGGAGGGAAATGTCAACGATAATGAGTTAATGTCTGATCTCTATTATGTCTTGGGTCTATTATCTGTGATATGAATAGTATAGTTCTTGGCTGCAAAGGGTATGCTGTCTTCTTTTTTACGTTTCTTCACTTAATATACATAATTTTAACAATAAAAAATGAAGTATGTGCCAGATAAACATTGGGTGAATGGGAGTGATGAAGACAGGCTGAAGTTTATTTTTGATTTTTCAAGGCTCTCTAAAATTTCTTCTTCACCAACAACGTCGACAGTTATGGTTATCTAGTTTTTGAAGTTGTTGGTACAGCTTGTCCCTTCCTTGATCTATTTTTAATTGTTGAGAAACTTGGCTGTAGTCATCAAATGAACTGAATCATCATTAAACATTGATTGAATTGAAGGTTGTCCCAACTTTCTGACTTAAAACTTGAAAAGAAGGATGAATTTCTAATTTCTGTCTTAATGGACTTTCTTCAGATTGGTGGAGGTGAGCTTCCTGATGATACGACACTTGTCTGTCCTCGTGGAGCTGAAAGGTACGCAATTGATAACATTTTTTGGTTTTATGGGGAGCGTCTTTATGGGCATATAGCATCATGTATATGGACAAAATACGACTAGTTTGCCATTCAATTATGTCCACAGTGCATTAGAGTTCCTCTGCACAAGCAAACTGGCCAATCTAACAGTGAAGGCAGAGCTCGGGTGTTGCCTTCTTCACAAGAAAGGAAGACTAACAATTGATGGATGCATTCTTCAATGTGAATCAAACCCTCTAGATTACCTTTCCTGCCCAATCGTCACCACTGCCAATGGCCGTAATTCATTCCCCTCCGCCGTCAAGTCCACCCGCTCGGACGGAGTCTCCGTCTCCCAAACCCGGATAGAAGGAGGAGCAAAAGCCGTCCTAACAAGCGGAGACTTGGCTTTGCAGCGGGTTCGAGTCATTTACGCTCGAACTTGCCTTATTTTTCTGGTTTGACGTTGAACAAGAGACACAAAGCTGAAGTTGTTTGTAAAAATCATGTGATTGTTTCGTATTTATTTTCTCATTGTAATAATTATTTTAGATTTAATAATTCTCCCGCTAATAAAAATTAAAAATATTTATTATTTTTAATTTAAAAAAAAAATCAATATAATATAATAAATCCCTTCCGTACTACGACGCGCCAAGGAGGAAGTGGGGGTGGGGTAGACAGACTCCTGATATTTCTTTCCCATTTGCGGTCATTTGATTGGTTAAGGGGGGAAGAGTGTAGTGGGACCCAGATTCTTCTCT
The DNA here is from genome assembly GCA_022432975.1 of Begonia masoniana. Taxonomy (NCBI): domain Eukaryota; kingdom Viridiplantae; phylum Streptophyta; class Magnoliopsida; order Cucurbitales; family Begoniaceae; genus Begonia; species Begonia masoniana. The sequence goes on from CM039504.1 coordinate 3,265,761, forward strand.
TTGTCTTTGCTGTCAACTGTGTTATCTCTCTCCACTAATTTCTCTCTCCTCCGTCTTCTTCTCTCCTCCCGTCCTCGTCTCTCTTTAAACTCATTCATTTGAAATTTCTTCGGTCGGAACTGCACTTTCTTCTTTATCTTCTCATTCTACTGGCCGAACTTGATTGTTTCGTGCCTTTACCGCGCCGGATTGTGCTTTCCCTGGTTACGCGTCTCTAGGTTTTATTTTTTTCGGAATCTCCTTGAGGTTTTCATTCAATTTTGAGGTACTTTCTTCTTTTTTTGTCTTTGCTGATTTTTTGGTTGGATTTTTATTTTCAGTTGGCTACCACTAAAGTAGATTTTCTGTTTTGAATATTCCAGATGATTGGCTAGTTCTTTCTTTACAATGTCCGCGTTTTTTAGTCAAGGACTAATATATTCCATTTGAGCATGCCGATTTATAGTGTTTTTTTTTCTCTTTCTTCGATTAACTTCTTCTGCTCCTCTACAGCCTTGCACGATGTTTTTACTTTTTTCTGGGGTTGAATCGCGCATTTTAATTTTCAGGATAGGATATTTATCGCTGAATAATGAAATAATTATGGACTCGTATTGTTGTGTTGTTGCTCAATTGTATCTGGTTTATGTCTTAGAGAGGATATTTAAGTAGGTCGAGGAGTTTAAACTGGTTGTTACTTATTGGAAAGAAGGCTGGAAGTCCTTCTTGAAGCGAAAGTTGGAGGTATGATTTTATTTGAATTGGTGAATCTAGTTTCTTTCGCATCAATTTCGCGATTATGCTTGTTATTCTAGAGACATGTTTTGCCACTGTTTTTGTGTCCTGTGATTGTTTGTGAAGAATTGAATATATAATGCTAGATGTTCTGGTTAAAACAACGCCATATTTTTCTTCTTCTTTTTTCTCCTTTTATGATGTGGGGGTTATTGTGTTAGATGTTGTAAGCTGCTGGTTACTCTTTCGCTCCAAGTTGATAACCTTGCAGCAGTCTTACTTTTTTCATATAGCTATAATAGAAACCTATTTAGAGAAAGATATCTAAGTAACCGCAAGTGCGAATGGAATTTTGAAAGCGTACATTGCAAAATCACAATGTATTGATAATTATCTACCATTTTTCCTGGCCTAATAGAAGAGATATTTTGTATTTTTCATCAGTAAATTTTTTATAATCTAAGATAGGGAAACCATAGATTCTATTTACTTGATTCACACTTCAGAAATAATTATTTTTCTTTGCTACTTGACAAGTTTTATTCTGTAAATTTTGCAAGACTTATAAATTCAAAGATGTTCTAATTAATATCTCTATGATTGTTGTCACGCAGCACAATAAAACTATGGCGTCTGGCAACTGGAATTCCATACTTTGAAGATGTGAGGAGTAAACCTGAGGTTGTTGACCCTCCTCAAAGTGAAGATATGATGGATGTTGGTGAAAACGTGAATGATCCTGCTCAAAGCGGCTCAAAACCTAACTTGACTGTTTCTAGCAGTGTTCGGGACCTGTTGGAATGTCCTGTGTGTTTAAATGCTATGTACCCTCCCATTCATCAGGTGTGTTTTTCTTTGATTTGGTTAATAATTTTACAGGACTTACTGAACTGCATCTTGATGGTTTTTTTTTTTTTTTGCTGTAATAATTTGATTATTTTTATTTCTTTCCACGAGGTCTTCTTTAAACCAATCAACTAATAAAGATTAAAAAATTAATTTTTTTGGTCGTTGATGATGGTAATGTTAGTGGAAGATGAGATATGGTCATATGAACCATGTCTAAGAAGTGGCACAAGGCATGATGAGATACACTACTTCATCAGGTCACTTCTACAGAAAACACTACCACTTTATGGACAAAATTGAATAGCTGCACTGGTGACAAACACACAATCATAATGCACTTCCATTCTGTAGTCTGTTGCTACTGTTTGATATTATTTTCTGGTTGGAGTTTGAAAATTGTGGCTTGTCCATTTTAGATTACCTTTTTTTCATAGCAGCTCCCCAATTTAGTCATTTATGTTGCAAACGAGTCATTGATGGTATTCTTATAACTTTTACAGTGTTCAAATGGTCATACGCTGTGCTCTGGTTGCAAGCCCAGGGTGCACAACCGGTGCCCCACTTGTAGGCATGAACTTGGCAATATTAGATGTCTAGCGCTGGAGAAGGTGGCTGCATCTCTAGAACTTCCATGTAAATACGAGAGCTTCGGTTGCTTGGGCATTTATCCTTATTACAGCAAGCTTAAACATGAATCCCAGTGTGTTTATAGGCCTTATAATTGTCCCTATGCTGGATCAGAATGTACAGTCATTGGTGATATACCTTATCTGGTGTCACACCTAAAGGATGATCATAATGTTGATATGCATACTGGCAGTACTTTCAACCATCGTTATGTCAAATCAAATCCACAAGAGGTTGAAAATGCCACATGGATGCTGACGGTATTGTCTGCTGTTCTATTATTGTCTTCTCTTTTCATCAGTGTTCTGTCCACTGTTTCTCTGATAGATTCTCCACTATTCTTATTTCAGGTTCTCTTGTAGTAAGTTTAAAAGAAAATATTAAGGGTTTTTCATATTGATCTGATTATGTGCCTCAAAATCTTAGGATAGTGATAGTTGTCCTAGACGACTCTATTCATATTTTTCATGGTCTAAACATCGTATATGCTTAGAAACTATTGTTTGTTTTTGCTTTCTATTCTATTTGCCAGACATTGCAACATTTTGAGTTGTAATTAACACTTTCTCGAGTATGAAGATTTTATCCTCCATATCTTGTAAAGAATAAAAAAAACAAATGCATTAGGGTTTCCATGCATTAATATTTGTGTTGTAGGAGGATGGAAGCAGAAATATCATTAAAGTATTGGTTCGTAGTACATGGTTAATTAAGATCGATTGTTACATTTTAAATGCTGAATCAAGACTAGCTTTTTCTCTGGGGACAATTATATTTGGTGTTTTTTTTTTGTATACTTGTTTGTTTTTGGATAATAATTTTGTCATAGATGTTTCCTAGATACTCGACTGGGGCATTTTCTTTCAACTTGTTTTTAGGTTTTCAGCTGCTTTGGGCAGTACTTCTGTCTGCATTTTGAAGCATTTCAGCTTGGAATGGCTCCTGTCTACATAGCTTTTTTGCGTTTCATGGGTGATGATCATGAGGCAAAGAACTACAGCTACAGTCTGGAGGTTGGGGGAAATGGAAGAAAGATGATTTGGCAAGGAGTTCCAAGGAGTATTAGGGACAGTCCATCGTAAAGTTCGAGACAGTTTTGATGGTCTCATCATCCAACGCAATATGGCTCTCTTTTTTTCAGGGGGTGACCGGAAGGAATTAAAGCTTAGGGTGACGGGAAGAATTTGGAAAGAACAGTGACAGCACTAATGTCATCTTTGATCTGGTTTATTGTTACCCATCCTTCAAAGTAAGGTCAGATCCTTTCTTGATTTTACCATTGTTGTATCTACGTATTTTTTCTTGATCAGTTGGGAAGCAAAACTCTCTTTGCTCGACCTTCCAAGTTCCATGAATTTTAAGGTCTACCCATTATTATTTGTTACATTAATGAAAAGTTGTTTTCTTCTAGGGACTCAATATCTTCTGCAGAAAATGCTTGTTCATCTTCTCCAACTGTTAGAATTTGGGATATTGTAACGCCCCCAGTTTTTAATTTTTAATTTTTTTCCAATTTGAAAATCCTAAAAAATTTTTAGGTTTAAATTCGAGCGTTAAAAACATAATTTCAGAATATTGAAATCCTCTTTAAATAATAACTTAAATATTAAATATGTAAAATCTTAATCAAAATTTCAAATTTTAAATAATCTTGTCATAAATTGAAGATAAATACATAATTAAAATAATTTATGAAACTTTAAATAAAATTCAACGTAATTTATCCAGAGTTAAAAATATAAAATATCTTCGAAAACAGAAAATACTTATTTAAGTCAAAAACATTTTCTTCTTCTTTTGTATGCTCGCTTGTCTCTATAAAGTTTTCGATCAAAGTCATTTCTTCTTCAAATTAAAATTCACCTATATCACAAAATTACAAACTATGAGAATAATTCAGTAAGCAAAAATACGTGAATGTGTAAAATTAATATTATATTTTACTGAATCCTGTCTTAACAGTTACATACTGGTTATAACTCATTTTTCAACTTTCATTCAGACTTAGCCATCTAACTGTCGTTCAAGCTTTGTCATCTTACTTTCGTTTAGGTATAATTATCTCATTGTCATTCAGGTGTAGTCATCTCATTTTCGTTCAGGCGCAGTCATCTCATTTTTGTTCAAACTTAGTTATCTCATTGTCGTTCAGACTTTGTTATCACATATTTTTCATCAATTCCACCGTATTCACACACATACAAAATGTCATACCAATTTTATCTTTATACAATTATATGTCAATGTCTAAATATACGTGCTCAAATATCATAAATATGTAATAAAATAATTATAAGAAAATAACATACGTTTGTGATGTAGAGTAGTAGCCAAAACGTTGAAAACGTGGTATTTCACTTACTTGAATTCCAAGAGGGTAGGGTTATCGAGATTTTTCCAGTATTCCAAATAATATCATGTTTAATTAAAATATTGGTATTAAAATCTCACTTAAATAAATTCTATTTCAAAATCATCTGGGCAGAAATTCCTTACGTGCGCTCTTAGGTCGAATTATATTGATTAGAATGACTTTCGGAATCTTCATGCCTAAACAAAATATTCGATATTAATTTTTCACTTTAATAAATCCATTTCACAGGGATTTAAACAGAAATTCCTTACTGGTTTATTCTTTAATCGATTCAGGTCAATCGGGTCGAAATTTGGATCGGGTCAGTTCAGTTGGACCAGATTTAGTTCAGTTGGACTGATTCTGGTTCGGCTGGGCTGGTTCGATTGGGTCATCCTTTAATAAACCGAGTCAGATTTTTTAAAGAAAACCTAAACCCTTTCTTCTTTTTCCTTCCGTCTTCGCAACTCTTTTGTTGTGCACACTCGAACACTAGAGAGTGTTATCTTCAAAGAACGGTGGACACTTCGACCGAGAGAAGCTTTGTCTAAGCTCGGCCGCTCGAGTGGAGCTTGTGGCTGCGACTGGCTGGCTTTCGGAGACTGGAAGTCGAAGGCAAGACTTCTTTGAAAGAACTCGGGAGGGAGAGAGAGAGAGAGAGCTTCCTGAGTGCTCGAGAGAGAGATCTCGGTGTGTTCTTCACCTTCACCAAACTTCTCCATTTATAAGAGAGTTTTTAACTAATCTCCCCTTCAAAATTCGATGTCAATCGAATTTTCAGAGCTGGTCGCCTGCCTCCTCGAATAATCTTTCAGATGACTTCTCGAATTTCCAGAGGCTCTGTGGACCACAATTAACAGAAAATCTGATTTCTAGTCGAATTTTCAGATGGTTCTGGATGAAATCGAAAATTGAATCAGATTTTGCTCTGATTATTGAGATTTAGGGCTAAAATCTCAAATTATGTTTAATTTAAAAATTTCAAATTTTAAATTTTGAATTTACGTAACCCTGAACTATTAGAGATATATGTCTAGGATGGCTTGAAAATGAAAGTGACTTTTGCCTTGTTTGTGTAATATCTATTATCTAACAATATTTTAGGATTGTGGCCCCAGTCATTTGAAGTTATCTGATGATGGGCCATTATAACATTAAATGTACAAAACCCATAATGTAATGTAGAACCCATTATTATAATATGATGACAAAATTGTTGGATAAAGTAAATATGTCCCAAAAAAACAATCTTTCGAACATCACGTGAGCTTAAGAAATGGAGGGCATCTGAGAGAAACAGGTTGTGAATGAGAATCTTAGGCGCACTTAGCCAAGTATGCATCCCATCCTTGAAGTCGATATTCTCGAGCCACCTCTGCCGGGTTGGCCGCCTTTATTATTCCACGTCCCACGATTATGATGTCACTACCTCTCTCGTATATGACCTGAAATTACAAGTTGTAGGTAGCAATTCACATTGTGGACACACATCTAAATGTACCAATATGGGAGATTTACAACACTTACAGACTGTGGAGTGTTATATTGCTGACCAAGATCATCACCACCCTTAACCATTTGCACCCCAGGTGTTGCTTGAATAAATGCAGGGTTCAAAGGTTGCCCTGGCCATGAAGCAGGATTGACTGAGATAAAACCCATTACAAAATCTGAATGTTCTTCTGCGATCTTAACGGCTGCAGCTGTATAATCTCCAGTTGCGAGGTTACCAGCTGAGCTCATTTCAGCTAGTAGCAACAAGCCTCTGCCTCGAGGCAAGCCCTACAAATAATTCAACAAGCATTCAGATAAAAACTCGTTCGTTACATAGTTTATAAATCATCTCTGTGCATTTTTTTCTCCTCCTCGGCCTTTGACTTGATTGAAAACACTGAATAAATGTCTCAACATACCTTCAATTTTAACCCATTCACGATTCCAGGACCAGAGATTATGTGTGCATTGACTATGTCAGCCCAATCCAATATATGAAAGATGCCACTAAGAACAACAAAACCTTACCTTTTATGAACAATTACTGAAAAAAAGAAAAGAAAATAGTACATAGAGAACAAAGGTGAGGCTCACCCTTCATATTGCATGGTCACTGTGTTACCAATGTCGGCAAACTTGCGATCTTCGAAGATTAAAAAGTTATGTTTCTCTGCAATCTTCAGTAGAGGGTGAAAAAAACGTAAGCTATGAACCCAAGTTCGATAAAACAATCACGAAGACACCATTAAACACATCACACTTCACATTTCCAATGAAAACAGAGTAGCTTAATTTTGAAACTACGGGGGCTGGTTTTCATTCATGGCAAAATTCAGAATACTGAGAAACATGACAAAATTGTTACAAGAAAAAAAAGGGAACTTAGGATCCAAGTATTATAGCACATATTGCACAAGACAAGAGGTAAAAATTTTATCAAACCTCGTCAAAGGTGGAAAAAACCAATGAATTTACTAGACTAACAAGCTTACCGATCCAAGTTTCAAGCCAAAATCTGGGGTGAAATCAGGAAATATATCCACGTGAGTTTTCAATAAGCATATCTCAGGGCCAACCTGTAGAACAGGAACAAAAAACAACTTTTAACGTCAATAACTGATATTCATAAACGTTTCTGGCTCTTGTCTAATAAACAAAAAGATCATACCGAGGAGGAGAACATAGAAAACAATCAGCTGGAAGTTCAAAAATGTGGAAGATTCTCACCTTTTCAGCAATATCAAGCAGCTCTGCTGCAGTGTTAACATCTGCAGCCAAGCACAAATTGCTCTCCTTCTCCGCCATCACTTCGAAAAGCCTCTTCCCTGTTGGATTTTTCGAGAGCTTTGCTCTTTCCTCAAACGAGAGAGCCTTAACTTTCATGGGTTTCTCCACCTTGGGCACTGCAATCTTCCGATTCTCCTCCAAGAACTTCATCACCATTCGTTCCGTCTCTTCCCCAACTTTCTCTTTCTCCTTCAAGATCCTCACCATTTCGCTCAGCTTAATCATTGAATGCAACTTAATCCCATTCTCTTCCAAATTCTCCCTCCCACCTTGCTCTCTATCAATCAGAACAACCGCGTCGCTCACCTTCAGCCCCGCAGCTCGCAATGGAGCGGCGGTCTCGAGAACAGAGGCACCGCTGGTTACCAAATCTTCGATGATCAAACACGACTGACCTACTTCAAAGTGACCTTCGATAGCCTTTGAAGTGCCGTAGTCCTTGATTTCCTTGCGGCGCATGAGCATGGGGATATGGTTGGACACGGAAACGCAGGTGGCGATAGGGAGGGCGGTGTAGGGGACACCACAGACGAGGTCGAAGGAGGTCGATGAAGAAAGGGAAGAGATGAGAGTGTTGGAAATTAGGGAGAGAAGGGAAGGGTAAGAGACGATGAGACGAAGATCGATGTAGATAGGGGAGGAGATGCCGGATTTGAGCTTAAAGTTTCCGAATTTGACGGCCGAAATTTCGTGAAGTTGCAGAATCAAAGACTCCATCGCTACTGCTGCTTCTGCTGGAGGTGGCGTAGATGCCATTCTCTCGGAAAGAAAGTGCTTTGCGAGGGTTGTGTAAGAACAAATATTTATAGTGCAATTAATAATATCTTGTTTTTTAGAATTTCTTAATACGCTTTGCCTTCGAATTTTACTACACCATACCATAATTTAATTACACTAATTTATACGCGTCACGTGACGTAAAATTAAACCGTTCTATCCTAAATTTCAAGATTAATGTAACGAAGTAGAACCCGTAAATATAACTATAAGACGTACTTATGTTTGAGTCGAACGAAAAAATATCATTCGATTAGAGATTTAAAATGAATTGTTAAAATCTCGAATTAAGGAGCTACCAACCTAGTATTGCATTTTAACCATGTGCATCTTGAGTGAAGTTCGCTCGTTTGCTCGTTTGACACCACTGTATGATCTCAAGTCTTGCTTCAATTATCTCACACGTGCTTTGCGTTTAATTTTATACACTCATTTACAATCAATCGAGTTGTGATCCATGATGATTTTGCATCATTCACTTGGCCTATCGGGTCAACTTGAATCCTAAAACGTTGATGTGGGTTAGAGTCGACTTGAGTGAGTTGGGCTGGCAATCCATTGGGTCGGGTGCACGTGGAACATACCCTTTAACATAATGGAGGCCGTCCGTTTTAAATCGACTCCCCATTCTAGACAAAAAAATGCAGAACAGAAGATGATTGGAGAGTTGCAAGGGATTAAATTGTTATGTTATTATAGTTGAACGTTTGATTTGTTAAGGTATTTTTAAAAAATAGGAAAAAGTTCAATTCATATCCTATTGCATGGAGTCATTTGTCATTTGGTAACGTTTTTTTTTTTTTTTTTTGCCCAATCAAACCCTATCGTATAAGCCGTTTGCAATTCAAACATTTCCGTTCAATTTTTCTTTCAATTAACGTTAAATTTTCCAAATTACCCCTCTCTTCCTTCTTCCCTAGCATGTTCTGTAATCGATCCACACAATTTACTAAGAGCAGTTCGTCTCCATCCAGGCTTAAATCTTCCACCCTAATTGTTTCCCATTCATGCGTGATAAAATTAAACTCAAAGGGCACATTGAATTCCCTGTAGTAGCTTCTCAATCGTCGGCCTGTCTCTTCGACTCTCTCTGTCGGTTGGAAACCTGGCTGAGGAAGCTCAATCCCGATTATACGAAGCTTCGGGGATCCACCGGAGCGACGGGATAGTTCTCGGCTAATTTTGCGATGGATTTGTTTGCTAAAATGTTCAATACTCTCTTGTAAGGATAAGTGCCGACGCAAGGACAAGGGTTCAAATGACTTTTACTCTGATACTTTTAATGAATGAGGTTTCCGCGTCACTTCCACTGTCATTTCAACACGTGGGTGTCCCACACAAACAGCCAAGTGAACCTTTTTCTTTGAAAGGTCGACCAAAAGCATCTCCACCCCACACACCAGTTGGTGGATTCCACGCACTCGTCAACTTTTTTCTTTTTTAATTTTATTTTTTCTAATTATAAGATAATTATAATATAAAGGGTAAAATGTAATTTGACCCCTACAACTAGATGAAATGGACAATTTACACCATAAATTTGGGTAATGTGCAATTTGGCTCCTACAACTAGGTGAAATGAGCAATTTACACCGTAAACTTGAATAATAGATAAGAACAACCTTAATATATTGATAATGGACAATATGACCCTTACCGTCATATTTTTCATCAAAAAGTAATATTTTTTCACTTGTTCATTTTTTTTTTCCGAAATGCCCCTCACTGGACCGAACCGAACCGGACCGGTTAGACTAATTGTACTTTGATTTTTTATTTTATTTTTTAATTCTATTCATCTGTCTTCTTTTTTTTGATAAATAGGATTTAAAAAAAATAAATAAATAAGAGTGGAATTAGCTGAACCGGTCTGGTCCGGTTCGGTCCAGTGAGGGGCATTTCAAAAAAAAAAAAGAATAAGTGAAAAAATGTTATTTTTTGATAGAAAATATGACGGTAAGGGCCATATTACCCATTATCAATACATTAAGGTTGTTCTTGCCTATTATTCAAGTTTAGGGTGTAAATTGCTAATTTCACCTAGTTGTAGGGGTCAAATTGCACTTTACCTAAGTTTACGGTATAAATTGCTCATTTCACCTAGTTGTAAGGATCAAATTGCACTTTATCCTAATATAAATATCCAAAATATATTGTAATATAATTGAAGAATAAGTAGAAGGGAAGGTGCAGTGCACGAGCTAGACACGCGCGTGATCACCTATACAAAGCCCGCATGATTCGATCTTTTCCCCCACAACTGGACTTCCATTTGTGGCGCTCACATCCAAATTATTGCACTCACAAATCATATTATTTTCTAATAAATTGTTTATTTGCTGAATCTGGGAATCATTTCCATTTCATTTTCCTTTGTTTTTTGATTTTCCTTTTTCCGTGTCAGCTTCCCAGAAACACGTCGATTTTGTTTTTTTCTCTGGATTATCCATTTAATCCTCATTTTCCATTGCCGTCGTAGCCATTTTTGCCTTCAATCCATTGCCAGCATTCTTTCTTTGTTCTATAGTAAGAGCCCTTTTTCTTTTTATATTTATAGAAACCTTGTTTGTTATCTGTTAATCGGTTTAAGATTGTTTGTTCATAACAGCAATGCGTTCAATTTTTTCATTGTGTCTTCTTTTTTTCCTTCTTTTTCCCCTTTTCGGGTTCGCTCAGGTTTGATTCAGGAGAATAAGCTGAGAGAATTCTCAATTTTCGTGGGTTTCATTTTTTTTTTCCAAAAATTCTTGGAGGCGTTTCAATCTGTAAGGCCTCTCATGTTTTTTTTTTTTTGGATTTGCTGTTAGTTTTGTGGGTTTTAATTTCTTATTTTTCATACCCTTTACACTTTGATGTAGCGGGGAGCTCTTAGAAACGACTGTTCTTCGAGGAGAATAGCACTGTTTGATTGATTTGAGTCTTGCTTACACGAGGCCGGAGATGGAGACCCGGCAACCAACTTCTGATCGTAATGGTGTCTCAGGTATCATATAACTTTTGCAAATTTTTTTCTCTCAAAAGAATATTTATTTTTTCGGATTACTGTAAATCATTCTAATTTGACTCTCTTATGTAAGTTTGGAAGAAAAAAAACTTCTATCAATTGCCTAATCCTTGATATTAGGATTGTTGAATATCTTAAGCTTCGAGGAAAATTTAGGCTCAACTTGTGTCACAAAACATGTACGATGTGGCGCAGTATGTTCATTTATCAAATGATGTCGGCTATAATGTAGCTTCCTAGAGTAGAAATGTAATCCTGTAGTTTTTTGTTGTTTAATTCTCAATAAATGTGTTGATTCTCTTTCTTATTTTCTTTTTCACTTCAAACTTAAGAAATCATACTGTTTTTTCCCCAGAAGTGGTTTTTTAATGGTGGTCCAATTTTTAAAATTTCTTATATTTCCAGGGTCGGGGTCTTGCCTGTTTGATTTATTGTTTTTAGATTCAGATGCTCCAGGCTATTGGCAAAAGGTCCAGATGTCTTCAGGTAATGCTAAATTTATTATTAGAATTGATATTTTCGCAGCTGAAAATTCATAGTTTGTGTTGCAGTCGGTAATGTGACTAGTTGTTCTTTTTATCAACCAGGTACACAGAAAAAGCTTGAGGAACTGTTAAAGCAATCAGGCAATAATTTATGTGCAGATTGTGGATCTCCTAATCCCAAATGGGTGTGAGTATTATCTTTAGTTGATTATTCAGATTAAAGTTATTCTTAGACAACCCTTTTTTTTATTGCTATTTGTGCAAATATAAAATTTTTTTGTTGAATTCGATAAGCATATGTATTTAGATCTCGTATTCTGTGATCATAATATTTTGAGCACTTGATGAATGCATGCAGTTCCTTTAATTTTGGGACATTTATATGTATCAAGTGTTCAGGGGTGCATAGAAGCCTTGGGGTGCATATAACAAAGGTACCTTCTTCCTCTAACATAGAGTTCTATTGATTTAAACTAGCAACAAATTCAGGCATTTTTCCAAATATTTGCTTCTCAATTTGAATCTTGATTTGATGAATCTCACACAACCAAATTATAGTAAGCTTTATTGTTTTGTTGTAAGAGGGAGATAGTTGAATTCAGTATATGACTGAATCAAGCCTCTCCAAGTTAGATTAAATTTGAAAAATGAAGCTCATTCGTCTAGCATTTTCTACGTTAGAGAGGTCAAAGGAAACTCTTTGAATAGCCTTATCTTGAACTACCTCTTTCTTCCGGCTATTTAACTCCACAACTCGAATTCAGTCATCTGAGAAAGATGGTTCGAGAAATGCAATGGTGGAAGTTTTCTTGAACTGGTTAGCTGCTGGGATCAATTAATAGTGAACCTAAAATCATATTCAATTTTAAATTATAAACGAGCTTTCTTTCAAATTGGATGGTACATGTTAACTAGAAAGGATTCTCTCTCTCTTTCTCTGAGTTTATTCTTATCTGATATCTTTATTGATCTGTAACAATACCAGGTCTTATCAGTGAAGCTAGATGAGTGGAGTGATGAACAAGTTGATTCATTGATGAATAAGGGTGGTAATACTACAGTAAACAAGAAGTATGAAGCTTGCATCCCAGATAGCCAGAAAAAACCAAAACCGGAATCCAGTATAGAAGAACGATGTGATTTTATAAGGTAGCTGAAAGAACTTTTCTTCATATATATAGCAAATGAGTACCCATTAAACTAATAAACAGCTATCTTTGATTCCTAGAAACAAATATGAGCTGCTAAAGTTTTTGAGCCAGGAAGATCAACCAAAGTCTCATAAAAGGAATTCATCTTCTTCCCAAGTTTCTGTAAGCAATAATTCCACACAAGAGAAGAAACAATATGAAAAGCAAGCAACGAAACATCGCATTGGGAATGCATTTAGAAACAGCTGGGGAAGGAAAGATTCCGAATACAAGATCTCTAAGAAGACCAACTCCTTGGTGGCAAGCAATTCAATGGTAACAACTTGTTTGCTTGAATTTACTTTTGTAGAGAGCAAACCAAGAAAGTCTAAATCTTTATATTATGATCACTTTAGTCTATAACTTTTTGCTCGGTTAAATATGACTAACTTCAAGATTGGACTACTAAAGTAGACTTGTCGTTAGTTATTGTATCATATTGTTGTTTTCTCTCCTTTTTATTTGCGCCTCCCAATTTCTCCACTATTCTAATCTCCTTGGTCTATAAATTTCCTCTCTCAAACTAAACTCTTTTTCATGTACTGCATTGAGTTTGATCTGGAAGATTCAATTGGATGGTACATGTTAACTAGAAAGGATTCTCTCTCTCTCTCTCTCTCTCTCTCTCTCTCTCTCTCTCTCTCTCTCTCTCTCTCTCTCTCTCTCTCTCTCTCTCTCTCTCTCTCTCTCTCTCTCTCTCTCTCTCTCTCTCTCTCTCTCTCTCTCTCTCTCTCTCTCTCTCTCTCTCTCTCTCTCTCTCTCTCTCTCTCTCTCTCTCTCTCTCTCTCTCTCTCTCTCTCTCTCTCTCTCTCTCTCTCTCTCTCTCTCTCTCTCTCTCTCTCTCTCTCTCTCTCTCTCTCTCTCTCTCTCTCTCTCTCTCTCTCTCTCTCTCTCTCTCTCTCTCTCTCTCTCTCTCTCTCTCTCTCTCTCTCTCTCTCTCTCTCTCTCTCTCTCTCTCTCTCTCTCTCTCTCTCTCTCTCTCTCTCTCTCTCTCTCTCTCTCTCTCTCTCTCTCTCTCTCTCTCTCTCTCTCTCTCTCTCTCTCTCTCTCTCTCTCTCTCTCTCTCTCTCTCTCTCTCTCTCTCTCTCTCTCTCTCTCTCTCTCTCTCTCTCTCTCTCTCTCTCTCTCTCTCTCTCTCTCTCTCTCTCTCTCTCTCTCTCTCTCTCTCTCTCTCTCTCTCTCTCTCTCTCTCTCTCTCTCTCTCTCTCTCTCTCTCTCTCTCTCTCTCTCTCTCTCTCTCTCTCTCTCTCTCTCTCTCTCTCTCTCTCTCTCTCTCTCTCTCTCTCTCTCTCTCTCTCTCTCTCTCTCTCTCTCTCTCTCTCTCTCTCTCTCTCTCTCTCTCTCTCTCTCTCTCTCTCTCTCTCTCTCTCTCTCTCTCTCTCTCTCTCTCTCTCTCTCTCTCTCTCTCTCTCTCTCTCTCTCTCTCTCTCTCTCTCTCTCTCTCTCTCTCTCTCTCTCTCTCTCTCTCTCTCTCTCTCTCTCTCTCTCTCTCTCTCTCTCTCTCTCTCTCTCTCTCTCTCTCTCTCTCTCTCTCTCTCTCTCTCTCTCTCTCTCTCTCTCTCTCTCTCTCTCTCTCTCTCTCTCTCTCTCTCTCTCTCTCTCTCTCTCTCTCTCTCTCTCTCTCTCTCTCTCTCTCTCTCTCTCTCTCTCTCTCTCTCTCTCTCTCTCTCTCTCTCTCTCTCTCTCTCTCTCTCTCTCTCTCTCTCTCTCTCTCTCTCTCTCTCTCTCTCTCTCTCTCTCTCTCTCTCTCTCTCTCTCTCTCTCTCTCTCTCTCTCTCTCTCTCTCTCTCTCTCTCTCTCTCTCTCTCTCTCTCTCTCTCTCTCTCTCTCTCTCTCTCTCTCTCTCTCTCTCTCTCTCTCTCTCTCTCTCTCTCTCTCTCTCTCTCTCTCTCTCTCTCTCTCTCTCTCTCTCTCTCTCTCTCTCTCTCTCTCTCTCTCTCTCTCTCTCTCTCTCTCTCTCTCTCTCTCTCTCTCTCTCTCTCTCTCTCTCTCTCTCTCTCTCTCTCTCTCTCTCTCTCTCTCTCTCTCTCTCTCTCTCTCTCTCTCTCTCTCTCTCTCTCTCTCTCTCTTAGATTGAGTTTTTGATTTGTACTTGCGTCAAATCTTATTGCTCAGTCGTTTATTCGTAGGCGGGAATGGTTGAATTTGTTGGCTTGATCAAGGTCAATGTAGTGAGAGGCACAAATCTAGCTGTCAGAGACGTGATTACAAGCGACCCTTATGTGATTCTCACATTAGGCCATCAAGTACGCCTCTCTTATTGGTTCTCTTCAAAAATACTGATGAGAAATGAGTTTGGTTTTGACGTTACGTTCTTCGTCTTATGATGTTCTTTGCAGTCCGTGAAGACACGTGTGATCAAGAGTAATCTCAATCCAGTCTGGAACGAGAGCCTTATGCTTTCAATTCCAGAGCACATTCCTCCTCTAAAAATTGTAAGTTCGATTCTTGCATTGAATCCTCATTTTGTTCTTTCTTTGATAGCCTTGCTTTTTTGTTTCTCACAAAGAAAATCACATATATCTTGTGACAAGTCGAGATTGTTTTTGCATGCAGCTTGTTTACGACAAAGACACGTTTTCAACTGACGACTTCATGGGGGATGCAGAAATCGACATTCAGCCACTTCTAACGGCAGCCAAGGCGTGCGAAACTTCTACAATCCACGAGTCGATTCAGCTCGGGAAGTGGATTGCAAGCAAAGAGAACACACTTGTAAAAGACGGTGTAATCAACCTAACAGATGGAAGGGTGAGACAGGACATCTCCCTCCGCCTAGAAAACGTCGAGAGGGGCGTGCTGGAGATGGAGCTCGAATGCGTTCCTCTCACTCAATAGCCGGGCCGGCTTTGGGGTGAGCAAATTCGACCTAAAAAGAGATTCTGCAAGGCATTTTGATTGAAATCTTTAGGATCTATACATGCATGTACATTTTTCGAAACAAGAGTTCGATTGAAACCTCCATGGATAGCTATAATCTCAGTGAAATGAATAGAGAATTCAAATGCATCAACTGGTCAATCTTCTTCTTTCTTCAAGGCTAAACTATAGCTAATACTCATAATCTAAATCAAACCTCCTCCAAAATCAGACTAACTACATTAATACACAAACAGAAGATCACCATAACCGGCAACGAAAGTAAGGAGCCGTAACTCCAAATATTAGCATTGCACAAACTCGGAAAGCGCTAAAAAAGAAACTCGAAGTAGCTATAAAGAAGTATTCAAGACATAGATCAACGTGATTGATAAAGATGAGCTACTGGAAGCATAGACAAATTGAGCTTTGTATTTCTTCTGTCCATAATATAGAACAATTTAAGCTGTGAGCCATCATCAACAATCCCATCCGATCGCCACCACAATAACACAAACCCATTTCATTAAAACACATATTCTGCAACATATGCAGTTCTGTCTGGGTAAACAACACTAAATATTTACATTCTCTAGGTGTAGAAACACTCTTCCCAGAATCAAATGACATAGAATGGAAAAAGTCTGAACTTCGCATTTTGATAACATATAGTATTATCCAAAATGCTGTTCATAGAGCAGATGAACTTCAGCTCCCTATTGACAAACGTTTGACCCGACACCATGAACATAACGTGTTCAAAATTCCAAACATTAAAGGTACACCCACACAAAGACACTTAATAGAAAAAACCATCTTCAGTGAATTCTAAATAAGCACATTTTTGAGCAATTTGAGGCTGGAAGAGACACTATGAACAGCAATCGGGGCATCTAATCAAGCCATTTTCGTTACATTCTGCGCACCTTCTCTGTACCCCTTCGTCTTCGTCGAACACCTTCCTACTCCCGCTGCAATTCATGCATGGGATGAACCTCACGTCTCCGCAGCTATTACACACAAATCCAGGTTCTTTAACAGGAAATCCTTTGAGAATGTTAGCCAATTCCCCCAATTCAAAGAGCAGCTTGATAGTTTCGGCCCCTCCTACGTATTTCCCCCTGATAAACACTTGTGGCAGACTCACATTCTTCTCCTTCATCACATTCTGCAACTCTTTCTTGTATGCAATGTCCATTGAAACGTCCCGCTCAGTCGACCCAGACCCTAAATCCCCGGAATATCATCCTCACCGCGTAGCAATCCTCGTATGTCCTTCTGATTCCCCGTAAACTGGTTAAATATACAACGATTTTCTCTTCTGTGCCGAGTAATCGGATGGAGGGGACTCGAGAATCGGAACAGATTGATTTCGTGGGTTTTAGTTTGCTTTGCGATTGGGACAGCGATTCAGCAACCGCCAAAGTTGGGGATTTCGCGGTTTCGAATAAATTGCAGAGCTGCTTTACCTTCCCTTTGAGCGAATTGCTAGCGGACCACATAGAATCCAACGGATTGTAGAATTTCTTCACGGAATCGGTGCGGACGAGCGGTGACTGAAGGACAGGTTTCCGGTTGAAATCAATAGAGGAGTGAAGAGTAAGAGATCGATTGAAGAAAGAAGAAGCCTTGGTTTTGCGATTAGAATCCAAACTTTTCTCTAACTCCGCCATCGATACCCGATAATCAGCTCCAAAACGATTCAAAATTTTCCAATCAGAACCCGAACAAGAAGATCAACGCCGCCCGATCGTTGAAATCAAGAACCAAAAAAAAAAAAGGTCAAAGGGTAGGAGGAGGAGGAGAAGATGGTAAAGGTGAAACCCGGCGGAGAAACAAGAAAGGAGAGGGCGGTGGTGGGCGGAGAAAGGGAGGAGGAAAAAGCGAAAGGTAAAAAGAAAGGTTGGAAATGGTCGGGAACGTAGGGTGGGGAATGGGCCAATGGGGGAAGAAGGAAGGAAGGAAAGTCGTAGCTGAAAAGGAAAGAAAAGTTGGGAAGGAGGATATAGTCTGTTACAGAAGAGAGAGAAAATAGGGGAATCTTAGAGAGAGAGAGAGAACAAAGCAAAGAAGCTCTTTCCGTTGGATGATCTGATGTAAGAGAGAGAAGGTGGGTTTTTTGAAAGAAAGACGCGGTCAGTGGGATTGTTTTTGAATTCTCACATGTTGTTGTTTTGTTTGGTGCCCGGTCTGCTTTCAACACATTTCAACGCCCCCACCGCCCCCAACTCACCTTTTTCCTTTTTTTTTTAAATTAATTTACAGAAAGGGAGGAGGAAAAAGCGAAAGGCAAAAAGAAAGGTTGGAAATGGTCGGGAACGTAGGGTGGGGAATGGGCCAATGGGGGAAGAAGGAAGGAAGGAAAGTCGTAGCTGAAAATGAAAGAAAAGTTGGGAAGGAGGATATAGTCTGTTACAGAAGAGAGAGAAAATAGGGGAATCTTAGAGAGAGAGAGAGAACAAAGCAAAGCTCTTTCCGTTGGATGATCTGATGTAAGAGAGAGAAGGTAGGTTTTTTGAAAGAAAGACGCGGTCAGTGGGATTGTTTTTGAATTCTCACATGTTGCTGTTTTGTTTGGTGCCCGGTCTGCTTTCAACACATTTCAACGCCCCCACCGCCCCCAACTCACCTTTTTCCTTCTTTTTTTTTTTAAATTTAATTTACACAATTTCAAACTTTTTATCTTATTTTACCAAATTAAAATGTTGTCACATCATATCAAAATGTAGCATGTGCTACCATTAAAATCCTTTGTCTCGTCCACCCGGTTATGTTTTTTTCACAAAGACTCAAAATTTACCGCAAAAGATGTTTTTCTGACTAACGATGAAAAATTGCTCGTGCTGTCAGTAGTCTATCAACTCTGAAATCAAAGATTATGGTACACTTTAGATGACAACATTCAATGAGTGTTTATGGGCTCCTTTATTCTTTGACGTGGGCCAGAAATCAAACTTTAACTAAATTCAATCTGACATTTCTCAATGCATGAAATCACTGCAACAGTCAATGTAGTTGACACTGTTCATTTAATGAAAAAAAAGAAGAGATTTTGTTAATTTATATGAACAAATTCCAGAAAGAGTAGAAAAGACAGCTGTGTTTACTATAAAGATTAGATTTTTGGTCATGCCTTGTCAGTAGTTATCAGGTAGGATGACCCTTTCACCAAACTTGAATTTTTATGTCTAATTTTTAAGCATGTGTCTTGCTTAATTAGGGGGAGGTCATACGCTAAATAAACCCTTTAATCTAATCCACCAACTAAAGTAGTTTTTTCGAACATATTCGTTCGTTCAAATTCAGCGACAACTATCTCAAAAACTAAATCAGAATGATCAATAAAATCAACAACTCAGCCTATATCATGTACGAATCAAAGCATCTACATTGATCAGAAAAAGGAACTGCATAAACGATAATAGTATGAGCCACTCTTACTTATCTTAAACTCAACCTTTCTTCACCAGCAATTTCTACTCACTTTCAGACGACTCAAAAGATTGCTCATCACAAGTTTTAGCCTCAAATTTGTGACATACCAGAAGGGAAAAGTACCCAACAGATTACTATTTCACCACTTAGTACCCCTTGTTACCGCGTATCCTAGTTCTCATGTCAACCTGAAATATAAGAGTTGTCGATGAATTAACAAATCCAGATATCCTCTATCTCAGGGAATTAGAAAATGTATAAGAAGAAACGAAATTCAATTTATTAATTAAGGTGAAAAAAAAAAACTGATCATCTAACGAAACATTTGACTGTTAATGGAGGTAACTAAACAAGTAGTGCATCAAAGTAATGCACACTTTGTAATATTTACAACACAATCTTCCATCAGTAACAATATATTAAATAAAACAATCATTGATTATCGTTTATTACATAATTCATAAATAGCATTGATGCTACCAACCGGAAAACACTTCAAAATTTGTAGAGGTTTTACAAAAGTTGTCCAAATTATCGTTTTTTTATTCTCGTAGGAAAAAAAAAGTGTTATATGGCTCATAAGAGCCTGTTCTTGGCCCACGATATCATCTGATGATACAAAAAACATAAGAAATCACAAAGTAAAGGTTTTATCAAATTGTATCACCAAATTAATATTTCACAACTGTTCTAAGTGATCGCCATATAAGAGACCCACTTCATGGGCAGATGAGCAAAATAAAATCAAGGAAGAAAATTTATCATGCCTGGCCTCTTTTGCAATTGAAATATGTTTCCCTTAGTCCCACACATTCACTTGATATTGATGGGCTCTTCTCTCCAGCACACTCACGATATGAACGATTCTCAACCTGCAATTATGAAGAACCAGTTCAAACACTTTATAAAGTAATGAAGAACTTATTTCAGAAATTATAAATGAAGAACTAAAAGACCTTAATGCAATCAGATTCACTGAGACACTTGACCAGTTCCATTGCAAGCCCCTTGCAAGACTTCGACATTTTTCCAAAAAAACCAAAAAAAATCCTTCTTCAAGCTTTTTGCTCTTCGTGATTCCCTTAAACTTCGCTTGGTAGACGACAAGCGTTATGGGTTATCGTGTCTTCTGATTGTACACATAGGCTCTGCCGCAAAAGAAGCATGCCATTAGCAGCCTAGGAGACCAAAATTTAGTTTAGGTCACAAGGATATGCACAAGTTTGTAGATATTTTACTCCATGAACTAATAAAAAACCATAAATATCAGTTTAGACTTCGTGAGCTGTTTCTTTCCAGCATAATATTTGTATTTACCCTCATTCACATTGATTTCATACATGACTTTGTTCAAATATACTTGCAGAAAAAGCGAAGATACTTAGCAAGGGAGAAAATATAACATGAAGGCAAACATGAACACTTAGTGTTTGTGAACGTGAGCTTTTGCATGTGCTGAGAGAGAGGGATGGGAGGCAGAATGAAAAAATCAGTTTATGGGTCACTTATGAACTCCATAGCAGGAAAAATGGGCAAACTAGCAAAGTTAACACACCTTTAGATATGGTACAAAACCTAAAACTGTATCAAATCATTCACGCACTCTCCAATGCAATGTCAGAGACTCGACGTGAAGAAAGTGATATGTATAGTTTCTTAGTTCAATAAAAAATCCAAAATTCTTGAACTGTGTCCTGAATCGTTATTAGTTTGGTGATATTTAGAAAGTCTACAACAGAAAGAAAGTGTTAACATAAACGTGTTCAGAGAATGTCATTAATCAGCTCCATTTTCATTACATATTCCTGATTCTAATGAAAATTCAATGTCCTGGTTCTGGCAGCCAAGACATTTTGAATTAACTATAACAAAATGAATCATGAAGACAAAAATGAAATAATCTCCACCCACCCCTCTTCTTCAATATATTCCACTAAAAGGAAGTCAGGACGGGATCTAATTTACGTTCCAAACCATCCATAAAACATCTCACATTTCCAGAATGTTGTTTCACCCCCTAAATTTCCACGAAAGCAAAACACAGCCAGGCAGCAAAGTGACTAGAGAGAAAATCGGATTCCGAACAAAAGCAATAAGCAGCCCAATTGAGACTTTTCAAATACTGAGAGTTCTCCATTCACATTAAAATGAATAAGGGAATAAATGCGAAAAATGAGAAAGAAAAAACAGTAAATAAAGAGAAGAAGAAGAAAAAGAGAAGCCCAGCAAAGCATTGAACCAGGAAGTAGAAATACAGCAGATCGCAGAGTTTAGAACCGAAATCGCCACCGAGTCGGCTGCTTCGCTCTCCTTGCTCTGTCTTCGTCGCACCCGCGAATCGGATTAACCGGCAAAAGAGGGAAAAAGAGTCCCTACTTAAAGTTAACGCTAAACTTTCTTACCGTGTATTTTCGTAATTTCCTATTTGTTTTAATTTATTATATTATATTAATTATACTCATAATATTTAACACCTAAATCATATAGCAGGATTACATAATAAACGTATTATTATTCTTAAATTTGTGTTGTTGTCATTATTGGAGTAGAGATTACTAACACCTCGACAATACTTATTGTCGCATATGTCCAATTATTTTCATAATTTTAATCATATTCATCACGTGTTTTAATATTATTTGTTGTCCCATAATGAAAAATTAAAAGTGAAAGGTCGCGTATAAATATTGAGGGGATTCCTTCAATTCTTGAACTGAATGAGTTCTACCCCTCGTATTATATCATTATTTATTATCATATATTTAACGTAACTGTATAACGATTTAATAGTTAATATTATATCACGTAATCAACTAGCATGGTTTTTTTTTTTAATTTAAAAATGAGAACATGAAAAAATGAAATGAGAATCCACGATAATTTGTAGTAAATATTATTATTATTTATTTTATTAATTATATGAATGATATAATCGACTACGTCGTCGTCGTCGACGCATATACTAATTAATTTGTAACACGAGTAACTTTATTTTAAAGCAAGGAAGCAATGTCGTTGCAATGTCGCAAAACATGTATACATTAAAGCGAAAACAAAAATAGAACTAACTATTTTTATGATGTAAAAAAGGAAAAGACAAAACTACCCCCACCGAAGCATCCTACTTGTGTTCTCGGCTTATTCTTACTTCTGAGTTCTGCCGGTCTTTTCCTGTCTGCAAATGGGATATGAGCTTTTCAACGTCAGGCCTTTTCACCGGCTTCAGCAGAAACTCTTCTGCTCCTTCTTCCAAGCATCTGATATTTCATTTATATTTCCTCCTTTATTCTTCTTATTTAATAGTAATTTGATAAAAGAAATATATTATAGAATCTGGCTCACCGGCTGATTCTTGAAGTGTTATTTTCCGACGACATGATCACGACTGGTATGTCTTTCATTGTTTTAGATTCCTGCAGATTGCATGTCAGTTTCTGTTCATATTTTACCATATTTGAAGAGTACAGACGAAATCCCGATCATCAAAATCTAATCTTTTGAAGTTTTTTTTACCATTCGAAGGCATTGTTTCTTGAAAAGGAAATGACTACTGCACTATCAATGAGAGGATACGAGAAATGTTTTAAGATATATCAAAATGAAAGAGAACCTTGATTCGTCTAAGGAGATCATAACCGGTCATTTCAGGCATGCAGTAATCTGTAATCACCATGTTTACTTTAATATCCTGTCGGAGCAAAAATGCAGCGATGAATATCATCGTTCTCTGTAAAAATAAAATTTTATTTTATAAAAACTTTAGGAAAAATGATAATACTCGATGATTGTTTTCTCCTCTGAGAAACTCCAAGGCCTTAAGACCGGAATCTACTGTTGTTACTGTAAGAAAAGAAAAAACCAGAAGAAAATTTAGCTTCAAACAGTACTGGGTAAGCATGTATGAAAGAAGAACTAAGAAAATACCTTGATAAGAATAGGTTTGAAGCAGTCTTTCGATCAACATTCTATCAATGGGGCTGTCATCTACAGCCAGGACATGAAACTCAGTTTTTGCATACAACCCATTAATGGAGAAAGCTTCAGAAGAGCAACAATGGAGGGAATGAAAAAGAAGGAGATGGGTCTGGATGAACAGGGGGCGAGAGGGAGTTTTAACGTTGAAAGAAGGCATCTTCTGTTTTTGATCTGCGGAAAGAAGGAGATCAGAAAGAAATCCCGGCTCAAATCTGACAGTTTTGAAAGTCAATTCTGAGAGATTTTATTCAGAATCCATCAGATTTTCTAGGCTGATTAATGAATAGACGGACAAGAATGGAAGGTTCTGATTTGTCATGTTTTGTTTTTTTATTGTTTTATTTGACTTGTTCTTTGTATAATAATATATAATAACAGTTCAAACCTATGATTATCAATATTAACTTTCACCTAATTTTTCCAACAAAAACCATCCTAATGTATCAGCCATTAGCAATTTAACCCTTACCATTGAACGAACCATATTAGTACGGTCGTGTTCTCCCGTGTGATCTTCATCGGTGAAGCGTCGTAGAACACCCTGCAAATTTGATTAGCATGGCGTTATTTAGATACATGATTAAAGAAAACAATAGATCTTATTTATTCTACTACTCTAATTGTTTTCAAACCAAATTCTCCTCACTCTAAAATACATTCAATGTTACCAAAAAAAAACCAAACCCGCATTCCCCAACAGAGAAAATGAAGGAAAACAATCCCTAAAATCCATACTTGTGAGATAAAAGGCAAGAAAAAAGGATGACTAAGAACATAAATTCAGAAGATTCAAAACCGAAGATGATCCAAGAGAAATTTGGGCTATGAAAATAGGAATGAGAGATAGTGACAATCTCCTCGTCTCACAAATAATATCATATTAAAGATCGAATCGTTCTACAAAATAATTATACATTTATTTAAAATGATTTCGAATCTATAATTTACATTTTTATGCCTACTTCATTACCAAAATTAATTTTTATACCAAAAAAAATAAAATTAAGAAATAAAACGAACTTATGGAATTATTGAACCACAAATATTTTCTATATTCAATCCAGCTTAAGCCCAATATGTCTTTCTTCGCAATTTTCCCACTATAAATATAAAAATAATTCCATCACAAGAATGTCTCTAACCTTATATATTATAGTTCAATAATATCGCGTAATAAAGCATAAAATATAACTAAAGCTTGAAACAATCGTTTTTTTTTAAAATAAATAAATAAAGTGAAATTGGTAAAATTCACGTGATTTATGAGATGAGTCTTGTGTCCAAAGCTTTCGTTTTTTCTGTGCATACGAAGCAATTTTTGAAGTTCCAAGAAATGTTTTTGAGTAATTATAGGGTTCGGAGGGCGTATAATTTTGCAATACATTCAACGAAATCAGAACACTTTTGACTAGAACCTTTTTGCATTCCTTCGTCGATGCTTTGATCTCCGATTTTGATCGTTTCGTAGAGAAATATCTTCGGAACACAGTGATTTGATTCATTGAATTTGGAAGCTGATGTGTGTTTAAGCAACGAATAAACATGACAAGTGATATGTTGGGAATAGTGTGCATTGATAGACCCCATTTGAATTATAGCATTGGATACAATTTAGTGGAAAATATTTGTTGGAAATAAGGGATTTGGCCAATCCAATTCCCTACAGCATACTCACATGTCTCTTCGTTAATTGTCGATATTTACGTCTAAGCTCGTTTTAAAACACTTAATCTCAATGATCAGCGACTGATTAGAGAGATTATCGGCTTATAGTTCTCGAGGGCTTGTTTTGGTCTCTAAGTTGAAAACGATTAACGTTACAACAAGCATGTTTGAAACGATTAACGTTACAACAAACGCGTTTGATCGAGAGAGAGAAAGAGAGAGACATGTTGTTTAGCTTTGTTGTTGTTTTTATTATTTTGTGGACCTCAACCTCAACTGAAACAGTAATTAGTGGGAAAAGTTTGAACGATGTGTCTGGGTTTGCACGAAACATTCTATGTATTTGTGTTGATGAACAGTGAAGAGACATTAATTTGGTCCAACAATGTGGAAACACAAGTGCAAGACAGCACGAAATAAGCACCGCGCATCCGTGTATTGTTGTTGAAAGCACACAAGACAGAAATGGTGGAAACCTAAACAATTTCTAGCTTTGGATTTTTCATTTTTATGCCAGATTCAAGCTCTCAGTGATTCTCGAACTAACAGGTTCGTTCACCAGTATGTTGTCTACTTTTATAATAAAGAGCCAACACTAATTCCATCTTCCAGCCGGACAAGAATCGAAAATTAAAAACACATGAAACAATAAATACTTAAATTTACGTGAAAATTTTAATGAGTCATGCATTTATATTTTCAACCGGAACTCTAATTATAATGATATTTCTAACGTGAGTCTAACCAGCCTGATCCGAGATAGATTTTGGGTCACACGAACCTAACATGATTTATTGTTAATTATTATTTTTAACAATCTAACGAGACATGTCCGTATAACATTTCATGTAAACTCTATTTTAAAATACCAAGAAACCCAATTATAGTAATTAAACTTCGCTTTCCTACAAAGAATCTACAGTGACATTGGGGAGATTTCAGCATGAAGAAGATAGAGACGGAGCAGTGTCTGGTGGCTGAGTGAAGATGACACTAGAGAAAGAGAAAGATGGGGGGGGCAAGCACACGAGAGAATGCTGACTTTTAAGAAAAGTGAACCTCTTTAAACTTATCAAAGCTGGAATAATTGGATCATCCTCCTTTCTCCCTTCGATTTTTCCGACCGGAATTATTTATTTCGGGTCACGATTTGTACGTTAGTATAGTACGATAAAGTTCGTATTCTTATTTTGCTACATTTTTTAGAGGATGATGTCAGAATTTTAAAGTTGGGTAAGATTCTTTCGACAACCCAAGTGCAAAAAGGAAAGAAAGGAGGAATCTTTGCATCATCCGCTATTGTCAACACTATTCATGATCCTCCGTTTCAATAAGCGCTTCACGTAAAAAGTTGCTTATGAAATATGAACCATGGCCCTTTAATAAACATTGAGTCTAACTACAATGGAGCTCTCACTCACCTTGTCTAACTCTCCCTAAATATGAAATCATCACTTCAGTGACATTTGTTTCTGCGTGAATTTGTGGCAATTACACTATTACAGTACGGTCTCCACTAACGTGTCTCTTGATAGTACAAGCTTTCATACTCATGATAATTGTATAGGTAAAAAAAGAACTGAAAAATATAATAGTCCAGTTAAACCGAGAGAAAGTAGAAACTATGTGAAAGTGGTTTGTTAGGGACTGCAAATGAACAGTTTTGGTGGTATTGGGTCTTCTCAACCCTAAAAACTAGCTTAAAGTGTGAGGTTTTCCTTCGCACTTTAAACTACTATCAAACTTCTTCTACATTTGATGTGAGATTAACCATAACAATTTCTCCCTTTACAAATCGGGTCTTGAGTCGGATAATCATCGACTCAATTTCTCTCAGCTTGAGTGAAGATTTGTTAGTAACCTGAGCTTTGATACTAGTGTTGGTGGTCTTGGACCTTCTCGACCCCGAAAGTTAACAAACAGTGTGGTCATGGTGATGAGCCTCTCTCTCTCTGCAATTGCACAAAATGGAGTCAACTCAAAGCACACTACTTGGTAAGTGAGAGACAGTTGAGGGAGAGCTGCAGTCGGCACTGTGCACAGAAGGAGGCTCTCCCCAAAAAAGCAGTGGTAGTTGTTCGTTTGAAGGCCTTTTCATTTTTCAACTTGACAAATTAGATGGATTTTTACATTTATTTTTAGACAGAAATGATCAAAAGCTGAAGCATCTTTTGAAACCATCTCTCCTTTTCTACCAATCCATTTTCGACAGCGACCCCAAGTTTGTCTAGGAGCTCTCCTCGTACCTTTTTTATTCGCTCTATGTGAAGTTGAACCTTGTAATATGGAGAATATTTATAGATCATGGGTCTCTCTGTAGATTGCACATAAAAAGTTAGATGGTAATTATAGATCTGTGACGTCAAATGATAGTCCTTAGTTAGTACGTACTAAAAATAAAGTGAAACTGACAAATTCATTCAAGTGGACAACATTAGAGATGTTAAACGGGCGGGCTGGCTCGTTAGCCCGCCCGCCCGCTCGGCTCGTTACTGTAGCGGGCCGAGCCTACAGTAACGAGCAGGTTTGGCTCGGGTCATACAAGCGAGTCGAGCCGAGCTCAGACATCCCAGCTCGCGAGCCCGTCAATGACCGGGCTCAACGAGCCTGCTTGCGAGCTTGCTCGCGAGCTGGCTCGTCAAGCCCAGCTCGGGTCCTGAGGAGTGAGGCCTAAGCGGCGACGCCTGACCATCGATAATCTCCGACTCTTCGATGTCTCGGTCAATGTCAACTCCGATGCCCAGGTCAGGGCACTCTACGGCGACTCTCCGACTCTCGACAGAAGACACGAATGTGATTAATCGAAACTAAATGCTGATTGATCGGCTCTGCGCCTCTGCCTATGGCCGTATGTTAAAATTTTGGGAAAGAAAACTGAAAAGAAACGTGAATCACAGTCGATTGATCGGCTATCCTGCAATTGTAAATTGTATGAAATAAGTATACTTGATTAGTTGACTATATATTTATATTTATTGTGATTGTGATATAATATTATAATAATAATTAACAAATAACATTAACAATTAACAATAAACAGAAACATGGCCGATTGATAGGTTATTTATGAGCGATCAATCGGCTATTGCTCGTTCAAAGCAAGTGGCGACCCCTAATGTAACTGGTCGACACATAAAAAATCATTTTATTCAGAATGTCGACCAAAAACCCTAACTCTCGACCCTTCTCTCTCGAGTCTCGACTGTCATCGGCTATTTTCGACCATTCCAAGTCTGCGCCATTTTCTTCTGATATTCATCTCTTCTTTTCATTTTATACCTCTAATGGCTTCTTCATCTCGCAGCAAACTCACCATTCACAAAAAGAGATCAAAGAATGCTACTTCAGCTGCTGAAATTGACCAACAACCTACATGGCCTTCTCCTTTATTCAAGAATTCTGATTCATTGAAACAGTATGATGATGATTTCCAGTTCAAACCCCTGATTTTAAGTAGAAGAGTGGAATTTTATGATTTATATAGCTTAAATTTGGAACAGCCATTAAAGGCTTTGGGGTTGTATGAGTTGTTCGATTTTGATAGACCTTACATTGAAACTCTAGTGAGAATGTTCTACGCAAATTTAGAACATTCTTTGAGGCCTCTCAAAATTATTAGTTATGTGTATGGAAAACACATAGAGATATCCCCACGATCAATAAATATAATTTTAGAATGTGAGTTCAACAACGAGGCTGAATGTTATTATGAGGCAGCTAAGGATCTTGATTTTGTGGGCACTAGCGAAGGAACTGAATTTTTGAGAATGATTGTTAAGGATCCAAATCAATTCCTTCCGTTGAAACCAAAAGCTAAGGATTTAAATGTACGTGCACGACTCATCCACCACATAATTACATATAATCTCTTACCAAGAGATGGACATAGAGATCATATTAGTGGGATGGATCTCTATGTTTTGTATAAAATCTTTCGAGGAGAATCATTTAATGTTGGGTACGTCATTTTGAAACAGATGCTGCAAGTATTCTCCAACTCAGCCAAGTCCTTACCCTTTAATCTTCTTCTAATGAAGATTTTTTAGGTTAACAGTGTCCAAATTCCTAGGTCAGAAACTCGATTACCTTTGAAGAAAATGACATCTACACCACTTCCTCTCTAGCAAGAATGAAGATAGTACTCAATGCAACTGGAGAGTGGATTTTCAAATGAGAACAAGCTGGTGCATCTGGGGCTGGGGCTGTACCCTCACATATGGAAATTGACGAGGGTGGTAACGAGCAAAGACAAACTATTGAACCCCCATCCAATGCATCTAGAGGAAACTTCTTTCACCTTGAGGAAAGGGTCAACACGTTGGAGGCAAGTATAGCTAGCATTGGCACCACTTTTGACTCCTTTCAGAACCTGATTCTCAATCGCTTTGATCAGATGGAAGTTCAGATGGACGCTCGGATGGACGCGATGGCAGATGAACTCCATGAAGAATTCAATGAGGTTCACCAGCATCTTGATTATCTTCAAAATTATTGGGATGGCAGAATATACCCTCCAGGCGATCCTCCAGTCGATCATTTTATTCCTTTTGACGATCCATGTTACTCTCCATCTCAGTAACATTTTGTTTTTGTTTTTGTGCTTCTCTTAGTTTATGAAAATTATAGTGAGTATGTAAATTGTAATTATTGAAATTTGAATGATTGAAAAATGAAAACTGAGTTATTTATTTTCTTTCTCTTACATACAGTTGTACTTATCTATATCTGTTTTGGACTTATTTTTGCAATGTTTAAAATGAAATGTTTATCTATATCTGTTTTGGAGTCACTTTTGCAATGTTTAAAATGAAATGTTAAGGACTACAATTGTTTTTTTTTATAATGTCAAAAGGAGTGTCGACCAAAACTCACTAATGGCGACCATAAAGTGTGACAAATGAAAACAGAAATTACAGAAGCAATTCAAGTGTCGACCAAAACTCACTAGTGGCGACCATAAAGTGTGACAAATGAAAATAGAAATTACAGAAGCAATTCAAGTGTCGACCATAACTCACTAGTGTCGACCCCAAATTTTAATTGGTAAAATAGAGTCAATTCCAACGGTAACATTAACAATGCAACGGTAACAAGAACGTTGCTCTGGCTAAGTTGCCGAGATTCTGTGGCCGTTGCTCTCCCCCTTCACTAGTTCACTCCATTTTTTCTATAAAATTTTAATTCTCCCTTCATTTCTTTTCACCTTAATCTCTCAATTTCTCTCAATTCAATTCATTTACTACTCCTTAGATTGCTCTTTTGTACTCTGCTCTCTGCCTCTCTGTACTCTGCTCTCAATCCATTCTGTGATTCAAACCTTCAATAAGGTAAAATTTAGTTTATTCTTTTTATATTTACAAAATTTATAATTATATTTAATAGTTATACATTTGTACTAACATACATTAGTTTATTTTCGTAGGTTTCGTGTACGGTATAAGTGATCAATTCACACCATCCCATACAAGACATAAAATCTCTTGTTGGAAATTGGTTCTGGTATCATTTATTTGAAATTATTTTTAATTATGGATCCACGTGATTATAACATTAATTTTGACTATGATATTGAAGAAACTAGGGAAACTGCATTTTCAATAGGACAAATCATCTGCACAAGCATCCACTTCCACTTCATCACCTAAAAAAAAAAAGAAACAAAACTTCTGAGGTATGAAAACATTTTGTAATGAAATATATTAAAATAGGTGGAAAAATAGAATCTAGAGCTCAATGTAAATATTGTATTAAAAATTATGCATATGTTTCTGGTAGTTCAACTACCTCACTAAATAGGTATTATCAAAAGTGTCATTTAAACGAGCAAGTTAGAGATCCTACGCAAAGATTATTAAATGCTAGTGGTAGTGGCACTTTTATGTATTCACAAAATAAAATGAGAGAAGGAATAGCAAAACTTGTAGCACAATGTGAATTGCCCCTAGCGTTTACTGATAGTGTTGAATTTGAAAATTTTATGAAAGAATATGCTACTCCTAACTTTAAACGTGTTCTTAGAAGTACTACTAGAAATGATATCATTAAAATATTTAATGATATGAAAAATGAACTAATTGTATTTTTTTCAAATGCTCCTTCAATGTCTATTTGTATCACGTCTGATTTATGGAGTGCACGTAATTCTATAAGATATGTAGTTGTAACTTCTCATTTTATAGATGACTCTTGACAATTAAATAAAAGAATTTTAGGATTTCGTAATTGTGAATATCCCCATACATGTATTACAATTTATAAATATATTGTTACGATATTACAAGAATATTCTATCAAAGCTAGAATATTTAGCATAACACTTGATAATGCTATTTCTCATTTTAAAAATTATTTTCAATTACATACTACTCACGATTCTCTTTTTTATATGAGATGTGTTTGTCATATTTTAAATTTAGTCGTTAAGGATGGAATGACATATATTTCACCTCATATTGAATCAATTAGATCTGCAATTTCTTATATAATTGGATCTAATTCGAGGCAACAAGAATATAGAGATTTTTGTAAAGCTGTTCAACTTAGACCAAGAAAATTAAAAACTGACGTAGATAATAGGTGAAATTCTACTTATTTAATGTTGAAAAATACTAGGCCATATTGGCAAGTTATCTGTACTTTTATTAGTGAAAAAACTCAAAGTATTAATCTTGATAAATCTAGTTGTGACGTAGCTAATATATTTCTTGATTTTTTAAAACCATTTTATGAGGCTACAAATGAATGTTCGGGAATTTATTATCCCACTTCTCATTTTGTTCTTCAAATTTTTATAAACTTAACAGGTAATTTTGCACAATATCGACATATAGATGAATTTAGAGATATACTTAACAAAATAGAAACCAAATTTAAAAAATATTAACTTGATATCCCTCATATTTTTTGTTATGCATGTATAATGAGCCCTAGATATAAGTTAATAGGTGTATGTCTCATTGTTAATAAAATTTCTAATAATTTACGTACTCCTTCTTTATTTTCTATAGATCAAATAACTCATGGAATTACTTGTAACGACCCCAGTAGGGCCGAGACATAATTCATGACTTTCTTAATCATTTAATTATTACTTTCTGCATCATGTTCATTATTAGTATTATTTTTATCATTATTTTTTTTTTTAAAAAAGACTTAGAACTTAATACTTGACTCGCGGACAGCATATCATCTGACAAAACCAAACCATCCAAAACTCAACTCTTTCATTAATCTAATAACTTCTTAGTCCACAAAATCGAGCGACTATGCTCGGTTATCAGTTCCATGACATAATCGGGCAGAAAAGAAATGCCCTCAGATCACACGACGGCATTCGGCTCGGGCTGCATGGGTTTGCATGCATCGGCTGATAGGGTACACATCTTCCGATTTGTCACGTGTACTCTACATGACTCAATTATCGTTGCCCAATAGAAGACATCTTCCGGTGGGCACGTGCATCTCTCGTGACTCATTAAACATCACTTGACATAAGCGATACACTACATCGCCCGATCTCTAGACGACAAAACAATACTTACATCATCCGGTATTTGAAATACACTACATCGCCCGATCGCTAGACGACAAACAATACTTACATCATCCGGTAAGAGACATCATCCGGTAATAGACATCATCCGGTAATTGACTACGTTCACCATCTACCGGTGACGTCAGCCGGATGATTCATTCACCCAGCTTCTATCATACAACTCACACCGGTGACGTCAGCCGGATGATCCATTCATCCAGCTTCTATCATTCAACTCACACCGGTGACGTCAGCCGGATGATCCATTCATCCCACTTCCATCACACGGCAGTAAAACCCGAAAACCTTCAAGCAACTCATACTGATAGAAAGATAACCTGACCTTCACAGATCTCATACTTTGTAGACATAAACGTAGGCAGACATGAATCATGGACTCATCTTGAATACATGTAGCGGAAGACTTAGTTAAAACAACTCGTTCTATATCCTTATAGACATTCTCAGATTCAATAATTAAACCAGACAATTTCAAAAGCTCGATGTCTTAAAATAATCTCATCCTACTTAGACTTCCATATTCATAATCATCACTAAAATTATAAGAGCATTAACCAGGGGGTCTTGTTCGCCATCCAGCCACAGAATTGCTCCCTGAACACCTTCCAGCAACCAAACTTAGACATCTTCATTAACTTTGGAATTCTCACCTGATACTTTGTCACATACATCATAAGGTTCAAACTATAAGCCTAATGCTTAGTAAGGAATGCAATGGTAACATGTATACGTGAATGCATAGTTGCAAGAAAATCATGATCATGTTCGTTTCATGCTCTTTTCCTGTTCTTATTCGTATTCTTGTTCATCACTTTCATCATATGGATTAAGGGAAGATTTGTGCCGTAAAGGGGGGATGACAGTGCAAGTGTACATAGTCCCTTTCAGGCCGTATTCATGGTCCTTCTCTTTGGACAGTGACATACGCCAAACCGCCCCCAACCCTCACTTAATCCGGTTGCATAAGTTTCGTATTCATTGTCATATATTGTTCATGGGAAAAACATGCTCTTAAAATATTTTCATATGCTTGAGAAGTAAATCATGATGCATGACATGGATGCTCTTAAATCATCAGACTATAGAAAGTATCATACCAGAACAGTCTGTAGGACCGTAATTGTCTAAGAGGGGGGTGAATTAGACTTTTTAATTTTACTAAAATTAAACTTAATTTCTCTTCTTGATTAAAACTTAAATTTAATACAAGTGCTCAAATAATGTAAAGAGAGAGAGAGAGAAATTCGACACCAGTATTTTTACGTGGTTCGGCCAAACTGCCTATGTCCACGCTTCAAGGCTCACCCCTTGAAGATCCTTAACCTTCTCCTCACGAGAATGACTAGATCGGGATTCCGGGCTCCGATCAATTGCCTTTACAATTCTGGATTGAACTTGCCGGGCGTCAATCCACTGCCTTTACAAATAATTTGTGTTTGTGAAATTGATCACAGACTACACTCTCACAGCAGAAATCTCAAGTTCGAGTTTAGAGAGATGTACAGTGATTACAGAGTATGAAAACTTTTGCAGCTTAGGGCTATCAATTGAAAATTCGCAAAAAGTTAGTCTACGAGCCTTTTCTTCTGCTTATATACTCTGTATATCCTTGCTTCATAGAATTGAATGCTTCTTACTCCAAATAAAAAAATGTTACCGTTGGGAAGCATCCGTACTGAAGCAGCTATCCGTTGCATCTGAAAATGTTGTTCGTCGTCGCCATTAAAGGTCTGGAGTTAATGCTTGAAAACGACATCACTGTAGCTTCGCGGCTAACTTTAAATTCTGGCGGAAGATCATAACCAGATGCAGCTTGTAAAATAATGCCACGTCATCGGTAAATGCAACTTGTAGAGCCATCGGCATATGAGGCTTCAAATGTAATCGGCAGCTGACTTAATATGTCATCAGCAGGAATACCATCGGCAAAGGAGTCTTCATATGTCATCGTTATAAGAATCTTTGGATGCCATCGGTATTTGGAGTGTAAAACTTCATCGGTATTTGAAGTGTAAGACCCCATTGGTATTTGCATCTTGTAGGGCCATCGGCAGATGAGTCTTTGAATGCCATCGGCATTTGAATCTTCGTAAGCTATTGGCAGATGAGTCCTTGGAGTTTTGTCGTCTAGTGATCGGCATGAGAAACCTTGAACGACATCGGCAGATGCAGCTACAAAGCAATCGGCATGAACATCTTTAAACGCCATCGGCACGAGTTTCTTTAAACGCCATCCCATCGCAGATGTAAACTTGAACTCTATCGGCAGAGACAACCGTAAATACTATCGGCATGAGAATCCTTGAACAGTGTCGGCAAGAGTAGCTTCAAATGCTATCGGCAGATTGCATCTTGACACGTGGCACGAGTTTCTTTAAACGCCATCGGCACGAGTTTCTTTAAACGCCATCGGCACGAGTTTCTTTAAACGCCATCGGCACGAGTTTCTTTAAACGCCATCGGCACGAGTTTCTTTAAACGCCATCGGCACGAGTTTCTTTAAACGCCATCGGCACGAGTTTCTTTAAACGCCATCGGCACGAGTTTCTTTAAACGCCATCGGCACGAGTTTCTTTAAACGCCATCGGCACGAGTTTCTTTAAACGCCATCGGCACGAGTTTCTTTAAACGCCATCGGCACGAGTTTCTTTAAACGCCATCGGCACGAGTTTCTTTAAACGCCATCGGCACGAGTTTCTTTAAACGCCATCGGCACGAGTTTCTTTAAACGCCATCGGCACGAGTTTCTTTAAACGCCATCGGCACGAGTTTCTTTAAACGCCATCGGCACGAGTTTCTTTAAACGCCATCGGCACGAGTTTCTTTAAACGCCATCGGCACGAGTTTCTTTAAACGCCATCAGAGTTTCTTAAAATGCCATCGGCAGATGTAAACTTTGAACTCTATCGGCAGAGACAACCGTAAATACTATCGGCATGAGAATCCTTGAACAGTGTCGGCAAGAGTAGCTTCAAATGCTATCGGCAGATTGCATCTTGACACGTCATCGGCACAAGCACACACTGAACGACTTCTTCTTCTGTCTTTTAGCAATCGGCAGAAGCCTTCATTTCTTTGTCGTCTTGTGATCGGCACAAGGAACAACTAATTTTAGCCCTGTTTAACTATTCAGCCCTGTATACTCAATACAATTTATTAGTTAACTAAAATACCATTTTCAAGGGTATTTCCAAATAACCTCATATTCATTATTCTCATTAAATACACATAATCAAATTACATTATTTATCCTTTAAATACATCATCAAAAACATATTATGACTTAAACACTCTATAAGTCAACACAGTCGACTTCATAGACTCTACCAGAACGTCTCATAACAAAACTCTCAACATCCATAAATCATCCAAGTACGAGAAATCTTACTAACACAGAACAAACATCAGACAACTGGAACTAACTTAATATCCTTGTGATGTAGGGCCTTATTGGCCGGAAGTCTTAATACATTCACTTACCTGGTTTCCTTAGCAATACTCGAGCACTTCACTTCAGACTTCTTTACCTAAAACACTTCACATTACAGTATTAAGTAAAAATCCTAAAAGTTCTAACCAAAAGTCATCCTAGAAATAATCAGTTTCAACCTAATAACTAGTCACAGATTACGAATGCCACTAATATTTCATTGCCAAAGAAGAATCCGAAGCTACGGGTCTTAGCAGGGAAAGCGGAGTTCTAAATAGCCAATCAGTGACTACATTACAGAGTCTTACCTAGGGTGTGGATTGTCAGGGCGGAGACTGAAAATCGGTCACCGAAAGGAGCTGAAGTTGGCCGAGGGAGAGGGCTCTGGGGAAGAGAGAAATCGCCGAGAGTGAATGCGTCGGCTACAGTGAGGTTTAAATGGGGTTTAAGGTTTCCATTTCCTATTTATACTTGATCCATCCATCCTTAATTACAACCCTGCCACCCAACCTAGTTTCACTCAACTTGTAATAAATATATCTTGACATTAAATTTAAAATCATAAAGGTTAATAAAAAGGGTGATAATCAAAATGGTTAAGAAAATCACCTGGCCGAAATTGTCAGGTGTTACATTACTAGTTTATATTTTTCTTATGAATCTAAATATTCAAATCTTAGTCGTAATGTTTCTTCACATGCTGCTAGTTCAAGCAGTGGTGGTGGAAATATTGTAGCTTCATAGTTTGGTATTCATGATATCTGGAACCAATTATATACAGATGCATATTCTAGTTCTATGCGAAATGAACTAGAAATTTATTTTGACACTCGATATCAATTTTCTCAAGAATAAAATTTTGATATTTTAAATTGGTGGAAAATATTTTCTACTACATATCCTATTTTGTCTGTAATGACATGAGATCTACTAACACCTCCGGTCTCAACTGTAGTATCGAAGTTTGCTTTTAGTGCAGGTGGACGTGTCTATGATGATCGACGAGGAAGACTTGCACCTGATCTCGTGGAGACACTTATTTGCATGAAAGATTGGAATGATGCGGGTACTAGAAACCAACAAAGAGGGGATGAAATACTCAAAAAATTTCAAAATTTGGACTTTGAAGAAGATTAGCTTTTATAATATTTTCATTTTGTAATTTTTTTTGACATTTTGCAAATGATTGACGATTAGATAGGTGCCAACCTAGTTGGGATGTGTTTAATTTGTAGTGATGCAAATGTCAAAATTTATAAATTTACAAGATTATATTTTTTTAAATAAATGTCCGATCTGTTTATAAAACAGAATTACACAAGAGCCGATCAGTCGCCCAACTTGAGGCGATTGCTCGGCTCTCGATTTGTTTTGCGCCGATCAATCGCCCCAAGTGGGGAGAGTGATCGGCTGTCGATTTGTTTTAAACAGAGCGACAGCCGATCAGTCGCCCCACTTGGGTCGATTGAACGGTTCAAAACAAATCGAGAGCCGATCAAGCGCCCCAACTTTGGGTGACTAATCGGCTCTTGATATGTACTTCTGGCTCTTGTTCTCTTTTAAACAGATCGAGAGCCGATCAATCGCCTCAAGTGGGGCGATTGCTAGGCGCTCGATATGTTTAAAACAGAATTATTTACAGATCGAGAGCCGAGCAATCGCCCCACTTGGGGCGACTGATTGGCTCTCGATCTGTTTAAAACAGAATTACAGATCATGAGCCGAGCAATCGCCCCACTTTGGGCGTCTGATCGGCTCTCGATCTGTTTAAAATTAAAACAGATCAGTTTTTTAGTTTAGATTTTAGTTTAGCCTGTTTAGGTCAGCACAGCAACTTGTAACCCCTGAGTCCGGATCAATCGCCCCTGTCCCTAACCCCCTTCTCTGCAACTAAACTCAACGCCGAAAGACGAAAACTGCCGAATCTGCCTTTGCACTTCGCAGCGCCTCCCCTCCCGTCGTCAATCGTAGTATCGCAATTCGCACCACAATTTCGATCTTCGCGAATCTAACTCAGTAAGGCTCACCATCCAACCAAGTTATATTTCTTCAACAATTTGATAATTTAACTGAATAATTAGATTACTTTGTATTAGTCTATGGAATTTGGATTGATTTTGATTGATGAAGTTGGATTGAGACACAAAATTAATTGTGAACGAAGTTTTATAATTGTGCATGTCAATTGTTCGATGAAATGTCTATGAGAATTCTCTTTATATTTTGTGTTGGAAGTTATTTGGAAGTTATTGCACACAACACAAATATCTTGTTGTTTATTTGTTGTTTATTTGAGTGTTTAGTATTTGTGTTATTTCACAGGTTAAAACAACAATATGCTGCCAAAGCAAAAATGATTAAAAGGTTCTGCAAGCTCAAGCTCTCAAATTGATCAATCATTCGCAAACTCTGAGGCAAGAAAATATTTCATGGATTTCATGGCCAAAAATAAACCAATTATATGCGAGATCCAATTTCAACCCGATCGGTATGCTGAAAATATTTTAGACATGCTTAAGCAACGAAATTGGGAGAATCTTGCTGCATTAGGTGGTGATGCGAACGTAAGTATCGTTCGTGAATTCTACGCAAATTTGAGGGTATCCAATTCAGATAGTATGGTTGAAGTTCGCAACAAGATCATCCACTTTTCGGCCGAGGTAATTAATGCTAAGTTTGGGTTGGATAACTCATATGATGATGATTATCATACTATGATGAAAGAGGGACTAGATTATGAGATCATTATACAAGAGATGAGACACCGAGGTTCACAGTGGGTTTACTCAATCGTAACCCGAGCTCAACCATTACACTTGATACTAAGTTGTCTCAACCGTTATGCGCAAGCTTGGTGCAGGTTTATCGGGAGAAACTTGATGCCGACGTCCCATAGGTCCGAGCTTACCAAAGAGCGGGCGGTACTCCTTTATTGCATTCTCACTGGTCGCTCCATAAATGTCGGGCGAATTATCTATAATAATATCAGTGCATATCGTAAGGGTTCCCCTGCTGGCCATATCCACCCTATCCTTATCACGCACCTATGCGCGGCAGAAAATGTCCCTATGAGCTCAGCTGATGAGTTTTGGATTCAACCAAAACTTTATGACTCTTCAAATATTTTAAGAATACCTAATTGGCCGTATGACGAAGCTAGAGCAAATGGATTGGGATTCATTGATGATGCTACTGATGCTGAAAGTCCTCCTCCACTAATGCCATTGCCTCGATTGCCTCGTATCCGGCGCAAAGATGGTAATATGACTTGTGCACAACAATTTACCATAGCGGAGGCAAAAAGAAAGCGCGCCGAGACTCGTCGAAAACAGCGATATGAAAAGCAATCAACTATGCCTCTCGATCAATGCGCCTCTTCATCATCTGTCGTGCCACTCCACTTTTACTCAACTAACGATGTGGGGCAGATGTTAGAAAATCTTTCCATCCAACAAGGCCAAATGTTTGCCAATCTTGCTGCTCAACATACCAACTTTGAACAATATGTAAAACAACGGTTGGAAAATATTTTCGATCAACATACCAGCTTTGAACTGGATGTAAGACAAAGACTGAAAAATATTTCCAATCAACATACCAGCTTTGAACAGGATGCAAGACAAAGGCTGGAAAATATTTCAGATCAGCAAAGACGCATCGAAGATTGGTTGACGCATATGCAAAATCATTCGGTTGAGCAGACGAACTTCTTTTCACGATATGTGAGAGCCTTAAATGCTCATTATAACCATTTGGATCCAGCGAACCCAAGTTTACCTATCTTTCCGGAGCACCTGTTGAGACCATATCGCCCTCCACAAGAGGGTGAGGACAACGATGAGCCCGGCGGCAACCAATCATGAGTTATGTTATTTTTCATCTACGTTTTTTAGTTTATTTTATGCATTAAATAAGAATTTCGGGAACTATTTATTTAAAATTTAGCTGATTTATGATTATAGTATATTTTAGTTATACAGTCGAAAATTTTTCGGAAATATTTATTTATGTAAGCTCTGCTCGTTAAGCTCGGCTCGTTAGGCTCGTTGGGCCGGCTCGGTTTGACTCGTTAGGCTTGTGGCTCGCGAGCCGGCTCGGGTTAGAAATTTTTTTGATCAGCTCGTTAGGCTCGGCAGGCTCGTTAGGCTCGGCAGGCTCGTTAGACTCGGCTCGTTTGGCTCGGTAGGCTCGGTGAGCCGAGACTTTCTCGGCTCGGTTAACATCTCTAGGACGACTTAATAAAAAGCACAAAAGGGAAAATTAACCCACTTTTTATTGCAATTAATTGTGGAAAATCCCCACCAATAAATGAAAAAAATGTCCATTTTTATGTTAATTATAAGTTGAAAGGCTAATAAAAATTGATGATTAATTTAATTACATAAATCAGAACCTTAAAAGTATAATCTTTGACTCCTTTTTGTAGAATCCCCCCTCCAATATCTCTCTTTTATTAAGTTCATGCATTTTTCTTCACTTTTCCCTTTCCACCCACAAAGTTTTCATCGAATTTTATTTGAATTGAGTTTCCCTGAGCTACCCACTTCTCCAGTTTCTCATTAAACTGTTTTCTGTTTTTGAAAGAAAAAAAAAGCTACTTTAGCTTTGAAAAAACTGTTCTTTAATTTTTGGCATGATTTATAAAAACTGTTTCTCACAACACATCGAGAACATACTCCACCGTTTGTTTGTCTTACCTGAGTTAGACAGTTCTAGTTGTACAAGATGAGTACACTTTGAAAGACCTACCTCTTTTTCTCTCTCTACTGTTACTCTTTCTTTTCTTCTGGTATGAATCCAACCAACTTAGATATATCTATATATATATATATATATATATATATATATATATAGAGAGAGAGAGAGAGAGAGGAGAGAGAGAGAGAGAGAGAGAGAGAGAGAGATGTGTATAAAAGGAGGTCTTGAGTGAACTATATAGGCAAGTAGACGAAGCAATCATTCATGGAGAGCTCTGTAAAATCGCTAAAGGTTATCAGTGGCGGCTACGACGAGTCTGAGACGAAGAAGTTCTCTCTTTCCCAGTCTTCCGAATCCTGTAATGGAGGATGGACTGCCGCAATTTTCATCATCTGTGAGAAAATCTCAAACTTTCCATTGATAAAGTATCCTTCTTTTTTTACACAGTCTGAGGTTTCTTTTTTTGGATGAATATGACACAGTTGTTGAGGTGGCGGAGCAATTTGCTTTCATAGGGTTGGTGGGTAATCTCATCATGTACCTCACCAACGTTCTTAATCTGCCCATGGCTATGGCGGCTAAGCAAGTCAACACTTGGGTCGGAGTCTCTGCATTTTTTCCCCTGTTCGGCGCTTTCATAGCCGATTCCTTTCTCGGCCGATTCAAAACCATCATCTTCTCCTCTCTCGTCTACTTTCTGGTAGGGCCTACTTTCGTTCTTTCTTCCTTGCCCGCTGATTCCATTCCTAATTCCTAAACACTTGATCACCCTCGCAGTAATTAATTCAGGGTTGGGACTGAACTTTTGCAGGGAATGGTTTTGTTGACCTTATCGGTCGGCGTGATTCCGTCGGAGTATCGGAAATCCGTGTCTTTCGTGGCGCTGTACGTGATATCAGTCGGACAAGGAGGGCATAAGCCGTGCGTGCAGACGTTCGCGGCGGATCAGTTCGAGGAGAGAACAGTGGAGGAGAGAAAGATCAAAAGCTCCTTCTTCAATTGGTGGTATTTAGGTTTAGTCATTGGATCCACCATTTCCATCCTCGTTGTCATTTATGTTCAGGTACCCTAAACCTCCGCCATTTTCAACTCTTTTTCATCTCAATTTCGTCGAAAACTTACATAATAACTTGAAATTTATAACAACACTGATAATGTGAATTGCAGGACAATGTAAGCTGGGCATTGGCATTTGCTGTTTTAGCAGGAGTATTGGCGGTGGCATTGTCGTTGTTTTTGGTGGGGGCGAAGAGGTACAGAAGAGGATCCCCCTTCGGCAGCCCTTTCACCTCCGTAGCTCAAGTGCTTGTGGCGGCGGCCAGGAAGTGGCGCGTCGACAAAACTCGCTTCGGTTGGCGGTTGTGCTATGGAGACGAGGAGGCTGGAACCCAGTTTGAAGGTCAACAACACAGGACTCAGACGCTGGCACGCACTAGCCAGTTCAGGTATCCTCTCTCTTTCCTGGTCAACCTGCATAAGTAGTCAAACGTATATTTTCCATCATTTTCTATAAATCAGTTTATTATTTATTTCTTCGTTTTAATTTACCCAAACAGAATTCAAATTAAATTATCCAGGATTTTGGACAAGGCGATGATCATAGACGAGGAAGACGCAGAAAGCAAAACTCGGAATCCATGGAGATTATGTACTTCAAACCAAGTAGAAGAAGTGAAGCTTCTTCTCCGACTGATCCCCATCTGGCTCGCCTGCCTGATGTTCGCCGCCGTCCAAGCTCAGCTCCACACCTTCTTCACCAAGCAAGGCAGCACCATGATCCGAACCATCACCCCCCACTTCCAATTCCCCCCTGCATCTCTTCAAGCCGTCGTTGGCTTTACCATCCTCGTAGCCGTCCCGTTTTACGACCGCCTTTTTGTCCCCATCGCCCGGAAACTCTCCGGTCACCCGTCCGGAATATCCGTCCTGCAGAGGATAGGAACTGGCCTTTTCTTGTCGGTGCTCAATATGGTCGTCTCTGCCAATGTCGAGGCAAAAAGGGTAAGCGTCGCCAGAGAGTACGGTTTACTCGACAACCCGAAATCTGTAGTGCCCATGTCAATTTTGTGGCTCATTCCTCAGTACATGATTTGTGGTTTTTCTGATGCGTTCGCCATTGTTGGACTTCAAGAGCTTTTTTACGATCAGATGCCGGAGACGATGAGAAGCTTTGGAGCTGCAGCTTATATAAGTGTAATCGGGGTCGGAAACTTCGTCAGCAGCGCCCTTATTTCCGCTCTGCAAGGGATTAGCTCGAGGGGAGGAGAGAAGTGGCTGGGCGACAATCTCAACAGGGCCCGTCTTGATTACTTTTACTGGGTTTTGGCTGGACTCAGCTGTTTGAATCTGTGTGTTTATGTTTGGGTTTGCAGCCGTTTTGTGTACAAAAAAATTGAAGGAGACGATGAAATAAGTAGGGAGAAAGAGATGAACTCTGCAAATGGGGCAGCTTTGATCTTGATGTGACAAAAAAACTATATGACTTAAATAGTTGCTGTAGTTTTAAAATGTACATTGTCTGAAATTTGTATTTATTCTACAAACCTTGTTTGTTATGCTGCTCGTTTTTGTCTCTCTCTTATTTAAACGAATCGGTCGGGTTTTATGTTCGGTTTATGCGAATCTCGAGTAATTCTTCGAAACTCGCTCGAGTTACTATAAGATCCATATAAAACCTACTTCAAAATATTTTTGTTACACGGAGATTTTTCGATCTCGTCCGAAGCTCTAAGCTCTAACCGTTGCCATAAAATTAAATAAATGAAAATAAAAATGAATTAAATAGACAAATAGGAGAGGACTAGATTTTTTATGTAATTTAAAAGAGTATAAGGATCAAATTGCA
Organism: Begonia masoniana; assembly: GCA_022432975.1. NCBI lineage: Eukaryota > Viridiplantae > Streptophyta > Magnoliopsida > Cucurbitales > Begoniaceae > Begonia > Begonia masoniana. The sequence continues at coordinate 3,309,003 of CM039504.1, forward strand.
ATTATTAATCTTATAAGGTGGAGATGGAAAAACCTAAACTTATCAATTTTTAATATTTACTTTTTCAATGTATAGCGTTAATTATTTTTTATTTTTTACTCGCCCCATTTCTCAGTTCACTAAGTGTCTCAAGTCTTACGGAGGGCGAAGAAGAAGAGGAAGAAGCTGGTTGAATCAGTCATTTGGAGGCGCCGTTTCTGGTTTCTGTTTACTATATGGTCAACTGTTAAACTCTTTTCCCCTCTCTTCTTCTTGTTCTTTTTGTTTGTCCTTTTGGTCGCAAATTAGCTTTATTTCTCTAACCGTAGGTTGTGATACGCGTTAGACATACGTTCTTTTGGTGTTTTAATGTAGGATTTTGCGTATATACCCACGAAGTTTCTGAGGCAATGGGGAATCTTATGCAAAATTTTCATTCTTGATTTTTATTTACATTATTTTTGGGGGTTTGGGAGTTTGTTCCTGAGAAAGTGACCGGACTGGAAGTTAAAGATTGGAGAATTTAGGCATTGTGTTTTCAGTTGGATAATGGGTCTTCTTTCCGATTACTTTCGTATTCTCCGTGGAGGAAAAAATTGATGCCTTGGTAATGTGACACTTTAATGAGATTTCTCTGCATTTTGTGAAGCGTCTTACTTTTAGTCCGGGCTTCACAGTCAGTTGGGCAAGCACAATCTAAGCCTAGAACTGAGGTAAAGTTCTATTATGTGTTTGCATGTTTATTTTCTTTTTTCCTGTTGGGTGTTTGCTGAGAAAGCGGAGGGGAACCATAGAAAATGCAGGCATTTATTAATCGAGTTTTGCCCAATTACTGGATGTTTGTTGATCGCTTTTTTTGATTTGTATGAGATATTCTGATGGTTTTATCTCTGACAATTCCCCTCATATGCATGCACACCATTGCACGAATTTGCATTGGCAAAGCTAAACAATGTGGTTCTTTTGCTGTTATTTGTAGTTTTTCCATATTTGTTTGATATCTCTGAGCAAAAAAATATTATATATACGTGTCTTGAAGCCTTGTTGACTTTACTTTCTCTTCTGTGCTTTAATTACATGTAATATTTCTAAATGATCAAGGTAATGATCTCGCAAGAGGAACAATGGTTTATTTCTAGCCAACTATTTGTCGCAATTTTTTTTTTAAAACTTTCTTTGTAATATAATGATACTTCATACTTTTACAAGGCCTCTCAAGTTTTCTATATCTAAATGGTCTTTTTTCCTCTTCTCATTGCAGCCCCACTATCTGCTCAAGGAAATGGAGGAAACTCCCTGTTCAACATTTTTGGATGGGGAGATAATTGGAATCAGATTTGCTTTGGCAGGTCATCAAGAAATTGTAAGTAGATAACTAGCATAGAGGTTCTAATCTTGTCTCTCTACTCTCCAGCTGCCATAGCAGCACAACCTTTGTTTTATGCTATCATATTATGTCAAGAGAGCTCGTCATAATGTTAAAATCAATAAAAAAAAAAAACTCATTGATGGCAGTTTTCAGTTCACTTCCATTCTTGAGTTACTTTGAATTTTATTTTGAGGTTTCTATTAGTACTTAAGTACTTGACATTGATATGCATGGTTATTGGTGACACCACTACTTCCGAGGATACAGTAGAGAGCCAATTCCAACATGTGCAAACCCTCTCTCCGGACTAATCTTGTTCACATTTAAACACTTTCCCACAAATATAATAGTGCTGTGTATTACTTTGATTAAAACTAAAATGTTTTAAAAAAAAAAAACGATTTTGTTGATTAGATTATTGTTCTATCATCTCCCATTAGTTGTTTTTTTTTTTGGTTTATTTAGTAATTTTAAGCTTCATATAAAAGAGAAGATTAGAGAGTTGATTAAGAATTCTTGTCATCTTCTCATTATTTTCATTTCTTTATTATTATGGCTGGTATCATTCTTATCTTTTTTTTTTCTTTTTTTTTTTGGTAGACTTCGGCATCAATTAATGATTTTCCTATTAGCCATGCTAGCCAGCTATCAAATCCATTTCTTGGACTTCCTCTTGAATTTGGTAAATGTGAATCTTGTGGCACTTCTGAAGCTGGTAAATGTGAAGGTAAGTAATCTTAGTATTAATGAAGTTATGTTGTCTCACATCACCTATGACATTAGATTTTTTTTTTTGTCAAATGCCAGAGAAGGGAGATGGGAAAAAACTGTTTCACTTCATGTGATAAAATAACATATTTAGTTTGCTTGTATTTTTCAGGTCATTTCGGATATGTTGAATTGCCTATTCCAATATTTCATCCCGGCCACATAAGTGAGCTGAGGAAATTGCTTAGTTTAGTATGTTTAAATTGCCTACAAATGAAAAACAACAAGGTATGAGTTATATGTAATATACAGTGATAAGGTTACTTTTTTTTTTTTTTTTTCCAATTTATCCTTGTATTGTTGCAATTATGTTAGTGAGGAAAAATGCACATTCTTTTCTCTTATTTCTTTATGGATTTCTGTCATTGTTAATTGTCGCTTTTGTCATATCGTACGAGGCTTCATTTTTTACTGTGTTTTTTGAATTTCATTTTTTGTTTATATCTTCAATAACTTTCAAGAAGTTGATTGACTAGCATGTTTTCTCATCCTTCCTTCTAGTCTTTTATGTTTTTTACTCAGTTATCTTAATGATTGATTTTTTTAGACATTCTCCCTGCATTCTAAATATTTGAACCGGATTTTTGACTTTTCAGTTTGCTAACAAGAAAATTGGTTTAGCTGAAAGAATGTTCAGCTGTTGTGAGGTGCGTGTGACTGTAGTTAATTAATTTACTTGTTTTGTGGTCCAAGTATATGCTGGATTTTTACATGGCAGCTTAGCCTATCTTTCCTAGATCAAAGTCTCACTCACAATATATTATTCACTCTAGATATTTATTAGTTATTAACATAACAAAATTTAATAACTTACAAGCTTAAAATCTTCTTAAGATTTATATTTATTTTTGTTTTATGTTATTGCTTTATAGAATTGAGGAATTGTAATTGTGATGAACAATAACATTTTTTTCAAAGAATGCAGTTATGAAAGCCATGATTTTACTGAAGAAGTTAACTCATTCATCAATCTTAATCTGTAATTTGGGAAAACTCCGGAACTTTTTTTATACGTCTACTCTATATATCGAGCCAATAACTTTAGATAAGATTTCTCCCATTTATTTGAATGATTCAAATGTCTGATTAACAACACCATTATTTTACTGATTGAATAACTCAATTTCAATCATAGTTTGGTAATTTGGGGAAGCTTTGGAATCTGCTCAATATATTGTAAGTATGTTGGGTTTCAACTCCAACGGAGTTGTTTACAAAAGAAGTAAGAGTTCCGATTCAACTGCAACAACCACAAAACACCTACAATAACTACATAGTACCCAGAAATATAAACAAGGGTTAAGTGCAAAAAAAAGCACCAACTATTGGAAAAGGGCAAAAAAAAGCCTCAAGTTTAGAAAAGGCAAAATAAAGCTCTGCGGGGACTGCTTACCCCCCGCAGAGGGTGAAGAACGTGGAGCGGGTACCCGCCTCAAATGAGGCGGGTACCCGCTGTAAGCAACAGTGCCTCCCTCACGACGATTGCAAATCTGCTTTTCATACTCATTGGACTCCTGTTTTCATCGTTCATCATTAAAACATCCTTTCTCTTAAACCCAGAAAGTATCTCAACTTGGTGATCTTCGTCTTGAAGGGAAAGCCTGTGATGATAATCAACATTTGATTTTCTAGCCAGAGAAACTCTTGGTGTTTCCGGAAGTGAATGAGACGATAGAATATTCTCCGCGTCCAGGAAGATTCTCGGCCTGCCATGAAGCTTTTATTGATATTTGCAGCCATGGGTGAGACGGTTTAGATGAGATTTTGAAAGACGGTTCGAAAAGGTTGCAGAGGAAGATGAAGAAGATGGAGAAGATGAATCAGGAAGAAGATCAAGACCCATTAATCTTGCCACTAAGTTTGGTGTTTTTGCACCTGGAGAATTGATATTCGAATTATCTGTGAAATAATCATTGTTTAACCCTCCTGCTTTTGGATTCTTCGTTGATCCATCTGATCCTCTTGTTTTGATTTTCATACCCATCTGCATAGTTTTTATTTAATAAGATTTTGAAGAGAAATAATTGAGAATTTAGATGCTCATTAGCTAATATCTAATAAGGTTTTTGAGAGAGAAATTTACTGGAAGTTGCAGACTTCCTTTATCCGCTGAAATCCATGGCAATGGAAGCTCTTCCAAATCCAGACTGTTTCTTGGTGCTTCAACACCTGAATCGCTTACAACCCATTACTCAAAATTGCATAGATAACAGAAAAGGTTCTTGTTTACGAACACGAGAGAGAGAGAGAGAACCTGTAGGCAATGGAGAGTGATGATCTGGAAAAGAGGGACGACGATGGCGGTTCAAAGCATATTGAGTTGGATGAAAATCAAAGAAGTGATATATTGGTCGAGCTCTGCTGTTTCCATCTCGACGTGTTGCTTAGAGCGGGTACCCGCCTCAGTGATGCGGGTACCCGCTCCACGTTTTTCACCCTCTGCGGGGGGTAAGCGGTCCCCCGCAGAGCTTTATTTTGCCCTTTACAAACTTGAGGCTTTTTTTTGCCCTTTTCCCATAGTTGGTGCTTTTTTTTGCACTTAACCCTATAAACAAACAACACAAAATAACTAACAGAAACAACACAAAATCGCTAGTAAGAACACCACAAACCCGGAAGCCACATGTTCGGAAATATCTCTCCAGTCACTGGAAAATTATCCTTTTCAAAATGAGCATAATCCCTCTGCTATGCAAACACCCTGTATAACTCCCCTCCTCAGCCGTTTCCCATCATTTTTCTACAAGCTCCTCCCAAACAGCAACCGGCACTGATCCAGCCACCTCAGCAGAGAATTACTGTTCTGCCCTTAACTTCCTTATGCTATGCACAATGCCAAAACGTCCCTTGTCCTTCATCCTTCCCAGTGAGTCCATCAGTAGTATATGAGCAATCTAGACTTAGAACACTTTTCTCCCTGCATTAATAGGTTAGTAAACCATTTGTTGCTGTTGGGTTATTTTTGGAGTTTTCTTCTTTTAATTCCAGGTTAGTTGATTGATTCTTTTTGTGTAGGGTATTTCAACAATTTCTGTTAGAGAGGCCAAAACAAAAGATGGTGTTCAGTACCTTCAACTGAGGGGACCAAGTAGGTCCAGGCTAAAAGATGGATTTTGGAACTTCATGAAAACATACGGTTTCTCCTATGGTAATGGAAGTATTCGAACTTTGCTTCCTTCGGAGGTCAGTTGCTAAATTATGACTGTTCTGTATATATCCCTTGCTATTATATAACTTTCTTCTTCTCAATTCACAAAGTTATGCACGTGGTTCCCAGTTTGTAGAACATATTATTCTCTGTTGACCCTTTCATCTTATGTGTAAGGTTTTTGCGTTAGCTATATTTTTTCCTCCAGCTTTCTGCATTTATATGGCGGGAAAATCTATTGTAGTGGTTCGAGTTACATACATGTTCAGTGTCATGCAGTTGGTAGTTTTGGCCATCCTATTATTGGAGCTTCATATTATGTCTAATGTTTTTATTGCCTGTATACTGTAGGATTGAAATGATATACTTAGTTGTCAGATTCATGATTAACTGGCATAGGACAAGAAGTTAGGGGCTCCATGATCGATGATTATCACCCTGGTGGTCAAGTTTGTTTATTATTCTTTTTTAGTATGTTTGAACTAAGTTCTGTTATGGTAAACAATAATTAGAATTTTGGGCAAGATTCTTGCTTGCGTGTGGTACTAAAGTTTGTCATTTCAGAGAATTTATTGTTGAAGAATCTGCAATGTGCATATCTATTTCAGGGATGTAGCGAATTATATTTTATTTTGCTTCTCTCCATTAATTATGATCTTATTTTATTTTGTAAATGTAGGCGAAAGAAATTCTTAGAAGAATCCCTGGAGAGACAAGAAAGAAGCTCTCTAGCAAAGGTTATTTTCCTCAAGATGGATATATCCTACAACATTTACCCGTTCCTCCTAACTGTTTGTCCGTGCCAGAAATTTCTGATGGAGTTACCATCATGTCTACTGTGAGCTATCCTTCGGCAGACCAAATTGTTTGGTCTTTTTTTAAGGTTTTTATTGACTGGAATAATCTGATCTCATTCGTGTTTTTAACCAGGATCCTTCCATAACGATGTTGAAGAAAGTACTGAGGCAAGTAGAGATTATAAAAAGTTCTAGATCTGGTGACCCAAATTTTGAATCCCATGAAGTCGAAGCTAATGATCTGCAATTAGCTGTGGATCAGTACTTCCAACTTAGGGGTGCTGCAAGAGCATCTCGGGGTACAGATGCTCGCTTTGGGATTAATAAGGAGGCTAATAATTCTTCTGCAAAAGTATGGCTTGAAAAGATGAGAACCTTGTTCATTAGAAAGGGTTCTGGTTTCTCTTCTCGCAGTGTTATTACCGGGGATGCTTATACAAAGGTCAATGAAATTGGTATCCCATTGGAAGTGGCACAAAGAATTACATTTGAGGTAATGGTCAATATGCACAATATAACATATCTACAGGAGCTTGTTGATAACAAGCTGTGTCTAACCTTTCGTGATGGTTCATCAACCTATTCACTGAGGGAAGGCTCAAAAGGACATACATATTTAAAACCTGGTCAAGTGGTGCACCGGCGGATTATGAATGGAGATATTGTTTTCATAAATAGGCCACCAACCACTCACAAGCATTCATTGCAAGCCCTTAAGGTTTATATACATGATGAGCACACAGTCAAGATTAATCCTCTTATGTGTGGTCCTTTGAGTGCTGATTTTGATGGTGATTGTATACACCTGTTTTACCCTCAGTCTCTTGCTGCAAAAGCCGAGGTATTGGAGCTTTTTTCTGTGGAAAGGCAACTTCTTAGCTCTCACAGTGGCAGTCTTAATTTGCAGCTGGCTACTGATTCACTGTTGTCTCTAAAGATGATGTTTAAGTCATATTTTTTCAATCGAGCAGAAAGTCAACAATTGGCCATGTTTGTCTCATCTTCCCTCCCTTGGCCTGCCTTGCTGAAGCCTCAATTTACTGATGCACATTGGACTGCGTTGCAGATTCTGCAAACAGTTTTGCCAGCTTGCTTTGACTGCTGTGGTGAGAGATACCTGATAAAGCAGAGTGACATGCTCTGGGTTGATTATGACAGAGATGTCATCTCACATTTAATAAATGACATTGCGACCTCTATTTTCTTTGAGAGAGGCCCAAAAGAAGTTCTGATGTTCTTTGATTCTCTGCAGCCTTTGCTGATGGAAAATTTGTTTTCTGAAGGTTTTAGTGTTGGCTTGAATGACTTCTTCATATCTGTGCCAATCAGAAAGTTATTTCAAGAGAAAGCTGAAGTTATGTGTGACCTTCTGCATAATTTAAGGACAACATTTAATGAGTTGGTGAATTTGCAGCTGGAGAACCACTCCAAGACAATCAAAGTCCCTGTAGTAAACTTTATCTTGAAGTCATCTGCATTGGGTTATTTAATTGATTCAAAAAGTGATTCAGCTATTAACAAGGTAGTTCAACAAATTGGCTTCCTTGGCACGCAGCTTTCGGACAGGGGGAAGTTCTATTCCAAGTCATTATTAGATGATGTATCCTCTCTTTTTCATAGTAAATATCCTTCTACTTCCAGAGCTGATTATCCAACTGCTAAATATGGAATGATAGGGAATTGTTTTTTCAATGGATTGGATCCATTTGAAGAGATGGTTCATTCTATTTCCACAAGAGAAGTTATAGTTCGCTCGTCAAGGGGATTGTCAGAACCCGGGACTCTATTCAAGAACTTAATGGCCATCCTTCGTGACGTTGTTATTTGCTACGACGGCACTGTGAGGAATGTCTGTAGCAATTTCATCATCCAATTTCAATATGGAATAGAGGTTGGGAGGAAGGCTCCTGACCTATTCCCTGCGGGTGAACCTGTTGGTGTGTTAGCTGCAACGGCAATGTCAACTCCTGCATACAAAGCAGTTCTTGACTCTACTGCGAGCAGCAATTCCTCTTGGGAGTTGATGAAGGTAGTCTCCCTAGAAAATATTTTTCTTCTTCCACAATAAACAAATCTACAACTTTTTGTTTTCTTATTCTTTGTACTTTACTTTTTTTTTTGGCATATTTTCTACCAGGAAATTCTTCTTTGCAAGGTTTCTTTTAAAAATGACACTGCAGATCGACGAGTCATGTTGTATTTGAACGGTTGTTCCTGTGGAAGAAATTACTGTCGGGAAAAGGCCGCATATCTTGTTAATAATCAGTTGAAACCAATCCACCTTAAAGATGCTGCAGTGGAGTTTTTGATTGAGTATGTTTGCGTGGTGTTATCAATAAATTTCATGTTGGTGTTTTTTCTCTAGTATTTTTAATGCATCATTTGCATCTTGCTTGTTTATTTGAATGTGTGGCTAGACAATCTCATGCTCATTTCTCATTTTCTTTCTAGATGAACGATGTATTTTATCTGTCATGCTTTGTGATCAATATAGATTTATCGCTTAATGAATTTTGCTAGTAAGATCTCTTTAGTGCTAATCATCCTGCTTTGTCTAAAACCTGTTTGTCATCTGATAGCATCCTTTGGTGTGATACTTTGAGCCTAACTGAACCTAACCCATCCGTGAATAATGTTGGCTAGTGTCATGGTAATTTATTAGTTGTAAAGGAGCTGTTGTGTTAATCATAAGACTGATCCAGTAGCATACTTGGTAGTCATTCAACATGCCGCCACAACTTTAGTGACAGTTTCGACCATTCTTTTTCCCTTTAAAGACACTATGCTCACCTGCTAAAAAAGATCGATCTGTTTTTTATTCAAACTTTAATGGAATCTACAGGTATAGGGAACACCGTACTAATTTTGCAAGTTCTGACATTGAGGCCGGATTTATCGGTCATGTTCATCTTAATGAGGTCAGACAACCTTTCTCCCAAAATTTTACAGGTTTCTCTGTCGGTCAGTGTTAACTTACAGTTGTTTATTTATAATTTTGTGATTAATTCAAATTTTGACTGATAGATTATGCTGGAAGAAATGAAAATTAGCATGGATGAAATTCTCCTAAAATGCAAAGAGAGAATCACTGCTTTTAAGAAGAAGAAGAAAGGTGGTAATTATTTTAAGCGAACAATTGTAGATGCCAGGTTTGTTTTCTGTTGCTTTTAATTGTTTGTACAATTTTGCGTAACAATTATTCTTTTTTATTTTTTATTTTTTATATTAACTTTTATTCTGTGTAATAGCAATAATTGTTGCCTTGGATGATGTCGATTAAAAAATAATAGTTGTTGCTTTTCTTACAAAGTTTTTGGAACATTATGGAGGGTAATAAAGATTAGAAGGTGCTTTATTCTTTATTTTATTTTTATAAGAAATAAAATATTTTCAGAAAGAGAAAATACAAAGAATAGAAAGGAATAACCTCTCACAAAAAAAAACCCTTAATTTAGGGCAATTTCTCTAATTAGGGAGAACAATATTAAAATGATAAATCTTAAAAAACTCCAAATAATATGTCCACTTAACAATAATAAAATTAATATTTTTTCAAAGATTTGTAATTGACTTTTTATTATCGTAGTAACAACACTGCGATGAAGCCAGATAGCCTAAAAAATAGCAAACATTTCTAGTCTTAATATTAACTTTCGTTTATTAGATCGTTTATTTTGATTAAAGATCTCAAGATGAAAGCTCTGAATGCCCGAATGTATCTACATAGTCCTACCTCCAAATGTCTCTAGTAAACTCGCAATTAATCATAATGTGAGTAATAGTTTCTTCAAGCTCCTTACAAAAAGGACAATAATGCAGGAAAATAGTTAAGAAATGATTTTTTTTTTGAATTTGATTACAAGTATACAATTTTTCATACATAAGAATCCAAGAAAAAACTTAAATTTTGAATGAGATTTTTTTTTCCAAACAAAGGGAAAGAGGAGAAATTCATTGTAGAAGCAGAAGTAAAATTAGAGAAAAAAGATTTGGAGTAAAAGTTAGTTGGGTAAAAAATTCATTGGTGTCAGCGATACTCATTCTTGGAGAGAAGGAAGAAATAGCCGCATGAGAGTAGAAAACTCAATAAGCTCAGAGATATTCATCTATGTTAGGAAGGAAAGATGCTAAAGATTGTGAGCATTATCCATGTTGAAAAGAGAGGCAATAAAGAAATTTTTATTACGAGACAAACGATAAATATCAAGAAAACGAGCACAACAAGGAGTATCTCTAATCCACCAATCTTCCCCTAAACTAACCAAAGCTCTGTTCCCCACTTTAAATGCAATGTAATCTTTAAAAAGATGAAAAACAGTGAGCAATATACTTCCACTTAGGGTGAAATGAGACCCAATTAACAGGATGGATAAGACAACCATAATTCATGAGACTATACTTGCTCTTAATCACTGCATGACTCAAATAGTCAGTGTCCAAAGTATATCTCATCAGCCATTTTCCAACAAAGCATTGTTCCTAACCTGAAAATTACTAGTCCCTAATCCCTCATTGGATTTAGGATTAGTAATAAGCTCCCACCGAATTAGATGAGACTTGACCTTCCATAGTTTCCTTCCAAGAAAATGTCTTTAACTTTTTTTTTAAACATCTTAGCAACCTTAGCCATAAGCTTGAAGAAAGAGACATAGTAGGTTGGGATACTATCTGTAACGCCTCAAATTCTAAATTCCTAAATTTTAAAACTTTAATTTGAAAATCCTAAATTTTTTTCCAATTTTATTTTACAAATCAAACTTAATTTCGAGTGTTATAATCATAATTTTTAAAATTTTGAAAAAACTTGAATGAAAACATTAAATGTGCGGAAACTTAAAACAATGTTCGATCATTAAATAATTTTGGTCAAAATTGAAATAAATGTAGAATTAAAACCATCCATAAAACTTTATCAATGGCGAAGTCAACATAAATTATTAAAAATTTCAACCGAAATAATTTATGAAATATTCTCGAAAACTGAAACATACAAATTTAAATTCTTTCATCTGAAAAAAAAACATTGTCTTCTTCTGTATGCTCGCTTGACTCTGGAAGGTTCTCAATCACAGTCAATTCTCTGATAAAAATTCACCTACATCACAAAATTATAAACTATGAGAATAACTCAATAAGCAAATACACGCGAAGGTGCAAAATTAACATTATATTTTATCAAATCTTGACGTAACAGTTATATATTGGCTGTAACTCATTTTCCAACCTTCGTTCAGACTTAGCCATCTCATTGTCGTTCAGGCGTTGTCATCTCATTTTTGTTCAGGCGTAGCCATTTCATTGCCGTTCAGGTGTAGCCATTTCATTATCGTTCAGGCGTAGCCATCTCATTTTCATTCAGATATAGTCATCTCATTGTCGTTCAAGCGTAGCCATCTCATTTTCGTTCAAAGTTAGCCATCTCATTGTCGTTCAGGCTTTGCTATCACATATTTTTAGTCAATTTTATCATATTCATACACATACAAAATGTCCTATTAATTTTATCTTTATACAATTCTATGTCAATTCCTAAACACGCTTAGTCAAATAGAATCATGTAATAAAATAATTACAAGAAAATAATATAGATTTTGTAATGTAGGGCCGTAGCCAAAACGTTGAAAACATAGTATTTTCACTTACATGGATTCCGAGAGTTTAGGTTTATCAGGATTTTTCCAAGATTCTAAATAATATCATGTCTGAATAAAATATTTGGTATTAAATTCCTACTCAAATAAATCCATTTTCAAAAGATTGTGAGCAAAATTTCTTACGTGTACACTTGGTTAGATAGGGCCTAATTAGATCGATTCAGACGTCTTTTGGGATTTTTCCTGCCTAAATAAAATATTCGGTATTAATTTCTCACTTTAATAAATCTATTTCAAAAGGATTTAGGAAGAAATTTTTTACCGGTCGGATTGAGATTGTTTTGGATAGCGTTTGGTCGAATTTGATGGTTCGGTATTGCGCTGATAGAAAGTGAGAGGGTAGAACTCATTTCAAAAAGCTAGCTCAAAAAATGAAAGAATCACCCTCATATTTATACAGGGCTGTTTGCTTTGGTTTTATCGATGTGGGACAACACCTGCTTACACATCTAGCGTGATAGGTTTTTTTTTCCTTCACGTCTAGCGTGTTTAATCGGTCTTCACATCGTACAGATTTAGCTCTTACAGCATGATAGAAAGTTGGAGGGTAGAACTCACTCCAAAAGCTAGTTCAAGGAGTGAGGGAATCCCCCTCATATTTATACATGACCGTTTGCTTTGGTTTTGTCGATGTGGGACAAAAGGCGATTCTGGTCGAAATTGGGGTCGGGTCCGATTCAGTTGGAACGGACTTGGTTTGGTTGGACCAGTTCTGATTCAGCTGGACCGGCTCGGTTGGGTCGTCCTTTAATGAACCAGGTTAGGTTCTTTTTTTAAAAAAACTAAACCCTTATTCTTTCTCCCTCCTCATTCGCGTTTTGCCTTTGTTGTGCACTCCAGAGCACCCAAGAGGGTTGTCTTTGATGAACGGCGGCAAATTCGACCGAGGGAAGCTTCGTCTGAGCTCGGCCGCTCGAGTGAAACTTGTGGCTGCGACTGGGTGGCGCTCAGAAACTGGTGGTCGAAGATAAGACTTCTGAGGGAGGGAGGGAGGGAGGGAGGGAGTAAATCCAAACGGGTTTTCTACCCACATAACAACAAATTCGATTCCCAGTCAAACAGATTTGTAGAGAATATTTAATTTGAACTGACTTTTAGGCGTTTTTCAGAATTAGATCCTAGATTAGGTTTGACTTTGGATTTGATTTGGGAATTCTTAATTTGAATTTAGAATTTGAAACCCTAAATTGCTACACTATCAAGCACAACGGGAATCAAAGTTAGTCTTCCATCTTTGGAGAAGCAAATTTTTTCCAATCATCAAGACATTTTCTGACTTTCTGTAAAATTGGCTCCCAAAATCAACAAGAAAGGGGATTACCACCGAGAAGAAGACCCAAATAGGAAAGATGCCAAGAACACTTTCTGCAAATGTTCCTTATTCTTTATAATTGAGCATCGATTGCATTTACACCCATACTTCCTGGATGTGAAAAAAATCTCCCAGCCTCTTAAGCTATGAATTGTTGAAAGTAGAATGATCTTGGAGAGAACATTGATTTCAGATTTGTCCATGCCGTGTCAGTCCAAGTAAAATGTATGGCATTTAATTTAAACTTTTTACTTTGGACAATATTAGTTAACTTTGTAAGGCAACGAGTATGTGATAGTAATTTTTGATTGTCCTAAATAATTTCATTCATGAAATTCTAAAACTCTAATGTTTGCATTTATTGGATTCAAGTGGATTTGCAATTCAACTTTTTGTACAATACGATAATATTCTCTAAAATTATATGAAGCAATTTTTATGTAGGATTAGGGTTGAGATACTATCTTCTGAGATGATAAATGCTCCTCCACACTCTTGAATTCTTTACCAACTAGTCTCTTGTAACCTTTACTTTTCAACAGCTGGAATGCTGTGGCATATATCTATAAATTGTGTGGTGGTTGATAACTCTACACAAATCACTACTATGATAGTTAGAAGTAAAACTATGAGTGGTTCTGCATTTAAATTAAATGTTCAAAAGTTTTCTTGATATCAATGGTTAATGTGGCTGTTGTATGTGTGAGTTAATTGCATGTATTATTTATTCTTAATCTCCCCCTTTTGTTAACCCTTCTTTTAACTTACTCTCTAACACTACTTAAAACGATTCTCTCTATTGGTGAGTCTTATGGTTTGATTTCATCTATGTTTATGCTATTGCAGTGAATGTTGCTCATTCCATCAATCTTATGCAGCCAACAACCCTGGGACGCCTTGTTTGATGTTCTTTTGGCAAGACTCACATGATATTTATTTAGAGGATTGTGCAGACATCCTTACTAAGATAATATGCCCAGTTTTATTGGAAACAATCATTAAAGGTAATCGCACTGGCTAAAGTTTATTGCTTTCATGCTACTTATGATACGTTAGCTTCAGTTTTGTTTTCTTAATGTAAATGAACTGAGGACGGTGACCAATCTTTTGAAAATAGCCATTACTTTAAGTGAAATAATTTTGTCTGACATAGTTCTTTTTCATTTTCCATGAATCCTTAAACACTTTTGACCTTCATGAAGAGAGGTAGTTAATTACTTAGGTTTAACCGTTATCTTGAAACTGAATATTTTTATACACCTTGATGTAGCACATACTACCTTACATAAACTGTTGGTATCCATGGATTAATGACTCTGTTGGTGTTTTCTTTGGATAATGTTTTTTCATTGATTCTGAGTTGTTGAGTATCACTTTCTTTCCACCTTTTTATTAGGGCCCTTTTCCTCCTTATGCTCAGTCTAGTGTCTTATATCCTAGTTTCAGTCTGTAACGATCTTGTTTTCTAACGTATTTTTAATGTTGTGTGTACTTACGAGATACTGCTTTAACATTCAACTACTCATGTAACTTTTTTTGACAATCATTTTGTGCGGGAATTCTTTTTTAAACTGGCATGACGTCTCAAATTTAGTTTCTATGAAATATCACCTTCATGAATGGGCAGGTGATCCTCGGATTAGTGCTGCAACTATTACTTGGGTCAGTTCTGACTCAACTAATTGGATAAGAAACCCTTCCAGTTCTGAGAAGGGTGAGTTGGCTTTGGATATCATTGTTGAAAAATCAGCAGTTAAACGAACCGGAGATGCATGGAGAATTGTCCTTGATTCCTGCCTTCCTGTCCTCCATTTAATTGACACCAGGCGTTCCATTCCACATTCTGTAAAACAAGTTCAGGAATTAATGGGAATCTCTTGCGCCTTTGATCAGGCAGTTCAGGTATAATAGAATATGCTTTCTTGTCCGTCATCAACTAAATGAGAAAAGAAAAAGTACTGTTTTATTTTAGGAATGAACTTCTAATGATCACAGATTTTCAGTCAACAATGGCCTTCAGATTTGACAAAATTTTTAAAAAAATGCTACAAAATGTGATAGCCTGCCGTGAAAGTAAGAAGAATCTTGTGGAGCCCAGCCCATATCATACTAATGGGGGTGCGCAATCCCATATTGTTTGGAACAGTGAAAAAGGCATGGTTTATAAGTATAGTTTTCCACCCTACTTAGTACAACGTGTTTTGGGGTTGACCCTAAGAACAAATCTGTGCGGGCTCTAATCCAATGCGTACAATATTGTACTGGGAGCGTGGGAGACGTTACTAATGGTATCAGAGCCAATGCCCAACCGAAAGTGTGGTCGACGAAGACGTCGAGTCTCGAAAAGGGAGAGATTGTGACAGCCCGCCATGTGAAGGCAAGGAGGGTCTGGTGGGGCCCAGTGTATATCCAGTGGGGTGCACAATCCCACATTGTTTGAGAGAGTGAAAAATGTATATTTTATTAGTAGAGTTCTCCTCCTACTTAGTACAACTTGTTTTGGAGCTGACCCTAAGAACATATCTGTGTTGTTTCTGTCTCAAAGCGAACAATATTGTACCGGGATGACTGGGGGACGTTACAAAAAATGCTTAGACGGAGAGTTCCGTATATCAATGAAAAACCTTAACTTTTCCAATAGAAAAATAAGATGGAATACCAGATCTTGAAGATCCTTTCCTCTCAAACTTAATGTCCAGAAAATAGCTGAAACAAAAATCTCCATAAAATTCCAGACATCTAAGTGCAATGAAGAACATGTGAAGTAGATTAACACAGAAGAAGCAAGCTATGAATGAACCCAAGAGATCAAATCTGCGACACGTTTCATCAAGATTTATATATGATAAAACAATAGATAGATATTTGAGTATAATGTTTCGATTAGTTAATGAGTTATCTGCATGTCTATACATTTTTTTTTATATATGAAAAACGAAATATTTTGATAGATAGAACATACAAAGAAGAGTAGTGAAGAACTTTTATCTATTAAAAACTCTTAATTTAAAGCAATTTTTCTCCAATTAGAGAGAACAAGATTAAAAAGATAAATCCTAAAAAATTCTCAGCAATGTTGTGAAATTAATATTTTTTTAAAGATTTGGAATTGACTTTTTATTGTTGAAGACAACAACATTGCAATATAGCCTGATAGCTCAAAAAATAGTCAAATTTCACTATCCAATATTAACTTTCGATTCTTAGTTTTTTCGTCACTATTAAAGATGTCAAGAAGGAAATCATTTACTTACTTGAAAATTGCTTCATCATATGCACATATGTGGTAACTGTTAGCTTTTTTACCACGTGCAAAGTTTCTATTTTGATCTTGCTATTTTCTTTTGGTTTTTAATTTATTTTCCCATATATATGGAACTCAAAATGTCTGTTATTAACTGTCCCACTGACAACGCATGCATGGTAAGATTTTACAAATGTGGCATCTATTGAGGTCCAGTTACTCACTGTAGAAGCCCCCTTTAATGAAAATTTTCTATTCCTAAATAAGGATATAGCAAGGAAACTATTAGGACTTACCCTGCCAGAAACCTATTAGGATATATTAATTCTCCCATTCCTACCAGAAGTAGTATGGCCTAGTGAACTATTTGCCTGGGCTGGAATTCCGTTCCTTCAACTTTTGACTAATTGAAGTTGGGTAATTTTAAATTTTACTGTGTGTGGTGGCAAACCTCTTTCTCTGTTATTAGCCGTTCAAGAAGATTGCTCGTCTTTTTGGTCATTTCTTTGGGAGAATTTATTATCTTCCTTTACAGATCTTCTATTTCAATATTATAAGCTTCTCGATAAAAAAAGAGGTTTGTTTCACTTATTGCAGCGCCTTGGAAAATCAGTGGCTATGGTGGCAAAAGGTGTTCACGATGATCATCTTATTTTGTTGGCCAACAGTATGACTTGTACTGGTAATTTTGTTGGCTTTAACCCTGGTGGCTATAAAGCATTATCTCGATCCTTGAATATCCAAGTACCTTTTACTGAAGCAACTTTGTTTGTAAGTCTTTTTGCTCTTTTTTTCTACAGTCAACGTGGAAAATGACTTTGTCTTGTCAAATGACCTGCCTTCATGTGTTCTTTGCTTTGTATTTGATCAGACACCAAGAAAATGCTTTGAGAGAGCTGCTGAGAAGCGCCATTTGGATTCTTTGTCAAGCATAGTTGGTTCATGTTCCTGGGGTAAACATGTGGCCGTTGGTACAGGGTCACGATTTGATGTCATTTGGGACAGAAAAGAGGTTTATAAATCAATTTCTCTTCTGAAAACTATTTAAATTGCTTACACTGACGAGCTGACGACGACAATGTCCCTTCTCTCATTTTTCCAGGCAAACTTCAACGAAGAGGATGGAACAGATGTTTTTAACTTTTTACGCATGGTGAGGAGCACAACTGCAGAAGAGCCATCTACTGGTTGTTTAGGTTTAGAAGTTGATGATCTTGAACTAGATTACGAAAATGAAGACTTCATCTTGTCTCCGGATCGTCACTCTGGTGATAAGTTTGTGTTTGAAGAGACTGTTGACATAGAGAATGGATTTGACAATGAAGCTGGGGAATCAAAATGGGAAAATGTTTCAACTGTGAATGCAGATTTTTCTAGTCGAGAGTGGGGTGGTGATATAAATGAAGGGGCTACCACTGCTGGAACTGGATGGTCCAACTGGGGAACAAAGCAAACCGAGAAAATAGGTCTCTCATCAAGAGCCCAAGAGGACACTTCCAGGTCTGTTGGTTGGGATGCAGATACCCATAAATGTAAGGCCAATGATGTGGATAACTTCGCTAATGAGGAGAACAAAATGGAAAAGCTTAATGCTTGGTCTGGTTGGAAGGTAGATATAGCTGAATCCCAAGAGAAATCTTACATAACGACCCCTGAGAATTCCTCCAGATCCAGTGGTTGGGAAGTAAAGTCTTCTGATAGGATTGTTAACGAGACATCGAATGTTAAGTCCAATTGGGGTAAGAACAAAGGGTCTGATGTCCTCTCTGTAAAAGCCAAAAAGGATACGTCAATGTCCAATGGTTGGAATGCTAATTCTAGTTCTTGGAAAGAGCCGGAAGATGCCAATGTGTTTGTGTCCAGCAAAAAAGGTGTGGAGCCTCGACTAGAGCAAGTGATTGAATCTCGTGATTGGGATAAAAAGACGGAACAAAAAAAAGACAGTTTGGCACCATCTGGTTGGACATCTTCAACTGTTGACAACTGGACTAAGGGTGAGCGTCCATCCCAGGCCATAAATAAAGTTCACTCGCCTGTGAATGATTGTTCTTGGGAGAAACAGAGTCCGATGGAAGTTACAACGAATTGGGGGTCTGAAAATTCTACGCAGCGACAGAAACTTCAGTCAAAAGAAGGGTGGTTCAAAAATGAGTCCACTCAACCAGACAATGAGCCGACATCTAATTTGTCACAAGGTTGGGGATCTCCAGATCAATTAGGCAGTCAGCAGAAACCTAAACTTTCTCATAGTGAATCAAATCATTCTTGGGGCAACGTGAAAGAGTGGAATCAATCTGAAAGTCAGCAAAAGTCTCATCAGTTAGAAAGCAAGGGTGGGATTCACCAATCGCTGAAGGTGGCAGTTCAAATGAAAGACAGAGGTGGGGGCAGAGTAGAGAACCATTTAAGAAGAATCAGTTTGATGGCTCCCGGAGTGGGGAATGGAGAAGTAGGAAGAACCTTCCTCCTAAATCTCCTGGAGTTGGAAACGATGACTCTAGTGTCAGTGGACTATATACTGCAACAAGAAAAAGATTAGATAGTTTTACCACTGAAGAACAAGACATTCTCGCTGATATTGAACCTATTATGCTATCTATTAGAAGAATAATGCATCAATCTGGGTAAGCTTTCAATCATGCCACCTAGTTTGTCTTTTATATGCTTCTTAAAGTAACTTATAATTGATAATTGGAATAATGTTGTGAGAGCAGTTGATTTCGAATGTTCTTTTGAACTGAATGGAGTATACGTTGGATTATATCCGAAAGTTCATTTCTTGCATGGCTAATTTAGTTTTGTTAGTGGGAAGAGGAGCATTTTCAACATTTCTATGATGAAGAAATGTTGAAGAATGATACGCTATTACAGCTTGACAGATTGAAGGCTTGGCTCCTATGACAACTCAAATATTTATACTCACTTGTTTATTCTTTCGTAAAGTTGGTGACCTTAACAGTTTTCTTTATCCATCTTCTAATACGGCCTTTGTTTCATCACTATCTGAACTTTCCTATATTTGGTGAAGGTACAACGATGGAGATCCAATTTCAGCTGATGACCAGTCATATATAGTTGATAATGTTTTCAACTACCATCCTGAGAAAACTGTAAAAATGGGCACTGGAATTGATCATGTCGTGGTATGCTTCTTGAAATTCGTATTCGCAAACTCTTTTAACTTAATATTGTTTTATTTGATTTCATAATGTGTTCATTTATTTGTTACATGCTACATGTAATTTTTTTGACTTTCTGTTTTCCTGTCTTTAATTGTTCATTATTTATCTATCATTCATTTGAAATCAATCAATAGAAAGGTGATAATGTATGCTTTTAGCACATTATGAAAATTTATTAGGTTTGAACATTGAGCTACTATTGATTTTCTTTTTTTTTTGTTTGTTAGGTAAATCGACACAGCACTTTTCAGGAAAGCAGATGCTTATACATCGTCTGTCCCGATGGTCGTAAAGAAGACTTCTCGTACCGGAAATGTCTTGACAACTTTGTGAAAGGCAAATATCCCGAGATTGCTGAAACCTTCATTGGAAAATACTTCTCAAAACCCAAGGTACAACGAGAGCGAAGTCCTGTACCAGATGAAAGTGAAAAAAGAAAACCGAAAGCAACAACTGAACTCTTTTCGTAGGAACCAGAAACTTAATCCGATCTTGTTATTTTTGGCCGGACACCAGATTTTGAGCCTGCTTCATCGGTTCTGTCTATATCTATCTTTGTACAATGTAGTACCTAATTTTTTTAACTTTCTGTTTTCCTGTCTTTAATTGTTCATTATTTATCTATCATTCATTTGAAATCAATCAATATAAAGGTGATAATGTATGCTTTTAGCACATTATGAAAATTTATTAGGTTTGAACATTGAGCTACTATTGATTTTCTTTTTTTTTTTGTTTGTTAGGTAAATCGACACAGCACTTTTCAGGAAAGCAGATGCTTATACATTGTCTGTCCCGATGGTCGTAAAGAGGACTTCTCGTACCGGAAATGTCTTGAAAACTTTGTGAAAGGCAAATATCCCGAGATTGCTGAAACCTTCATTGGAAAATACTTCTCAAAACCCAGGGTACAACGAGAGCGAAGTGCTGTACCAGACGAAACTGTGAAAAAAAAGAACCGAAAGCAACAACTGAACTCTTTTCGTAGGAACCAGAAACTAATCCGATCTTGTTATTTTTGGCCGGACACCAGATTTTGAGCCTGCTTCATTGGTTCTGTCTATATCTATCTTTTGTACAATGTAGTACCTCATGCAGGCTGTTTAACCATGTAACTTGCTCTATTTTTCATGTACATAAAAGGGCAGCTCTTAACCACTAGGCAGTTGATTATGATGATGATGATGTAATTTTATGCAAGTTTTAACTGACCAAATTCAATATGCTGCATATTTCTGAAGAATAAGATATTATGGCCACCGGAGGCGAATATTGGAAATCTGGGTCTAAACCCGATTTTCTTCTCCGACCAATCTCACGGCTCCTGCCGGAGCTGAATGTTTGGGAGAGAGTGGAGCAAATCCAAGAGATTTTCTTCTCCGAGGGTTGAGACGCAGAAAAGTATTGGGCTATGACTTGCACAGAAGCTAATGGGCGCATCATTTGAAGCCCAATCCATCTGCAGGATATAGAGCAACGACGCCAATCATGCAAGGATAAGGATTTAGCGAGCAATGATTGGGCGGAAGAAACCACCTAAGAATAAGATCTGATTAAATGTAAAACTTTCATCTTCCTCGCAGAATTTCAGTCCAGAAGTATATAAATGTGGTGTTGATCTTGATTAGTGTTTCTGTGACTGAATAACCATAAATGGCGATTCTGCTAAATTTGAGAAACTCGTTCGGATATCATCAAATTCCAGTTGTCCACATCATCTTCTCACGAATCTGCAGTTCCATAGTGAGATCAGTTTTGTCTTCCTGAGTTTGGTGGTTTTGCTTTATTAAATTATTCCAAGTGTCGTCTTATTACCTTCGAGCCGGGACTGCCAATCTGCCATCGAACAGTTTTCCGATTGGATCTTTCACTATATAAATATTGAATTCATCTCACTACTGGCGCTCTCTCTTTCTCCGCTCGATTTTCCGTTCAAGCTTCGAGAGAGTTGTGCTGTAATTGTGAATATTTAGTAGGAAAAGGTGTCTTGGGGCCATGGCGTCTCTGGGTGCTCGGCTCGTTATTCCGTCCGAGAATGGTCATCGGGTGTGGGAGGACCAAAGATTCATCAAATGGAGGAAGAGAGACCCTCATACTACTTTGCATTGCCATGATTCTGTCGAAGGTGCCTCTTTTTATTTTTCTGTTCTGGGTTTCAACGTTATTGTCATTTTAAGTCGTGGGTCGTGGGAATCAGCTTCTATTCCGTGTTAGAAACTTTGTCTCGTTGAATTTGACCAACACAGTAGTGGGTGCGTTGTGTATGCTCTACATACTTCGGAAGAAATGCACCAATTTACGTAGAATTCTACCTTGAAAAACATGAAGAAGGCTGAAGTAGGTTATGAACACTCCTACCTAGTTTTAGGCAGGTGATATGGGACACTTGGATCGCCCATCCATTACACCAAGTAATTGGGTGAGGATTGCCTGATACGAAAATCATTTGTATTGATCATCAGAAGAACTCATCTCTGAATACTAGATTACAAAGAAAGTGCCCAAGTTGAAATTTGGCATGTTCTAGCCAATCAATATTGGAAGTTTGAATCCTTGAAAAAAAGAGCTTTTAGGTGGAAAATTGTTTCGGTGAAATTGTTATTTGACGAAAGTGTTAAGTTTTATGTGGAGCATTCGACCAAATGATGTTTAAGTTGTGCGTTTCTATGCTGCCAACAGCATCAGGATTTCTGCTGTTAAATGCTTTTATTTTAATGTCTTTCATTGTCGGAGAATAGAAACAAATTTTTTTTTTATACATCCTTCAAGTCTCATCCTCATGGACTAGAGGTTTGTCTGGATGAATATTATATCTGTATCCACCATTCTTTTTTAAAACCATTTTCTTCAAGGAAAACTTGACGAATCATTGCATATGTAGGGTCTCTTATATACTGGTATGATCGTCGTAAAGTGGACTTTCTGGTGTCCAAATCGGCTGTATGGAATGATGATGCGGTTAAAGGTGCTCTTGATTGTGCTGCTTTTTGGGTAAAGGATTCACCATTTGTCAAGTCTCTTTCGGGATATTGGAAGTTTTTCATGGCTCCAAGTCCCACTTCTGTACCTAAGAATTTTCATGAGAATGCTTTTCAGGATTCGGAATGGGAAACTCTCCCAGGTACCCTGCACCAAGCATATAAATATGTATCTATATATCCTCATTTCTGTGTTTACATCATAAATGGCATGTATATTTATTTCATTTTTCTTTTGAATAGATTATCCTTTTGTATTCGTGATATATTTTCTTACAACGCTATTTTAATTTACAGAGTACCAAACAGCACTTCTATTTCCAGTTTTGAGTGTAAATTTAACAATGCATTCTTAGTTAAGGCATGTCAATTGTCAGTTTCCTCAAAAGCTGTTCCATATTCCTTTAGACAGCCGAAGTCCATTAATTTTCAAATCAGGAACCACATAGAAAATTATGAGCGGTCTCATATTAGTTTATAAAGAAAAATATATAATTTTTTTGATTAATAATGTGATTCTATTATATGCTTGGTTGTGTTTGTTTTTAATCGGCATTGGACTTCCCAAACGTCCATTACAAGATTTCTTCATAATGGTTTTGGTTGTTAATTCACAAATAAGACACTAAAAAGTCTCTGAGAAATTGGATTAAAGCTAGTCATTTGGTTATATCAAAACATGATAACATTTGAAAAAAAAAATTTCAGTAGTAGTGAGGTGTAATAGCTTATTCATCGCTAAATAGTTCCCATAGCAGTGATGTGTGGAAAAATATTAGCTTCCTCGTGGTTAATAAGTGTATAATTAATTCCAAGAAAATTAGAGACTATCTTTTGGCTATGATCGTATCCAATTGGATAGGCATAACTGGATCCTAGTGTTAGTTATCACTGAATTATTTTATTGTTTCTATAAAGAAATACCTATAATATTATTGTACTTTCTTCTTATCTCTAAAAAAAGTTTCTTATAATAAATATGGTTGGTTGTTTGTGAATTGATATTAGGTGCTTAAAATAATATGATGCTATGTCCAGTTTTATTTCTTTGCCTTACTTGGCCTAAGATATTTTTTAAGCAACTAATATTCTTTGAAGCTAACAATGACACTGTAATTTTGTTAGGAATCAATGTCCGAGGCTAAGTTAGCGTCAGTGTGGATATGAATCTAGCTATGAGAATGTTCTATTAGCTTGACTACAACTATATCATGTGTACAGATTTGTAACTGAATTTATGGAAGTTGATACTGATACATCCTTAATTTTGTAAAGTTTTGTTTTAAAAGCAGAATAGAAAACTGCTTGTTTTTTTTTTTTTTACAATTTCTATCCAAATTTCACATGATAGATTCAACTTTATGGAACTTCTATTTATTTTTTATTCTCTGGATCGAGATTTAACTGTGGTAGTGCCTTCCTAAATATGGCCTAACAGATTTATTGTCTTTATTTTGAAACAGTCCCTTCAAATTGGCAGATGCATGGTTTTGATCGGCCAATATATACAAATATTGTATATCCATTTCCGCTTGATCCTCCAAATGTTCCTGAAGCCAATCCAACTGGCTGCTACAGGACATATTTCCACGTTCCTAAAGAATGGAATGGTAATCTTCTACCTGAATGTCTTGGTGATTTTAGCTGTCTGCTTCATTTTCTTGGAGCTGCATCGTGTTTTCCCTAATAGATTGTTTTTCAGTAGTGATGTCTGAGAGTCAACTTCTTTCTTCATTAATATTGTATCCACAAGAGTTTCCTATTGATGTGTTTTATCACGTATTTTATTATATTGTTTTAACTTTATAGTGCAGTGTTACAATGTCTTCTGTTTATGTGATTAAAGTCGAGTCCGTATAACTTTTCACAGTAATTATGAAATTTTTCTCATCTTAGTTGTGCAAGCATTCCTGAATTTTGTATTTTGTATTTTGCCTCTATAACTCATTAATTGGACATGTTATGTTTTTAGAGATTTTTTTTTTTGTTACAGTATATTGTTGTGTCAAAGGGTCCTTGAGTTATAGTTTCTAGTTAATAGAATATCTTATTCCCTTATATGATTCTATTCCTGATATTTTATTGTCAGATACTACTTATATGTCTAGAAAAAAAAAGCGTATGAGCACTGTGGCACTCCTTGATTTGGAGATCTAATTTTATATGAATGTGCTCTAATCTATCATTTTCAGTTTTGATGTTATATGTGCTTCAGTAGCAGGATGATTTTGTTGATTTTATTATATGAGTTACATCAATGTTTCTTGATCTTAACTCACATGATTTTAGCGCTCTTTTTCTTTGTTTTCTGTTTTCTTAATTTTCCTAACGTTCTGTCTTACAGGTCGTAGAATTTTGTTGCACTTTGAAGCTGTTGACTCTGCTTTCTTTGTGTGGATTAATGGAACCCTTGTTGGATATAGGTACCTAATTTTATTGTCTTTATTATTTTCATTCAAATTCAAAGATCACCAACTTGTCAAAGTTATGTTCCACTGCCTTTTTGTCTATAAGAAAGGCTTTTTTGCCTAAATATAGAAATAAAATATTCAGCTGCAAAAGCAATGTTCTGTACTATCCATAAAAGAATAATTGATTATCAGAAAAAGGAAAAAACTCCTTGGTGAAGGAAAAATGACTCTTATTAGCCATCTCTTTTCAATTAAGACAAACATTAGAAAGCTTTTGAATCTTTGATTTTGTGTTTGGCTCAGTCAGGATAGTCGACTTCCTGCTGAATTCGAAATTACTGATTACTGTTATCCATGTGATTCGGACTCGAAGAATGCTTTAGCAGTGCAAGTGATGAGATGGAGTGATGGTTCTTACCTTGAAGATCAAGATCACTGGTGGTTATCTGGAATTCATCGGGACGTGCTTCTTTTATCCAAACCCAAGGTCAGTGTTTATTAGCATATTTTAAAAAGTTACTAATTTTATCGTCCTTTCTTACATCTTGTGAAAAAAGCAAGATTATGCTTAATATACTTTTCTTATCTGTTGTCGTCACTGGTATTAATTGTGTACTATCTTTTAGGAAGTGAATTCTGTAGGGTGATAGAATGGATTCCGTTCATGGTTATTTTCCAGCATTTTTTAAAAGGAAAATAATGATAATCACCTGTAGTTGGTTTATTTGATTGCTTTCTCAGAGGCATTGCAACAAATATCCATCTATGATTTGTTCTCAAATTATTTCACTTTCAGGTATTTATTACAGACTACTTTTTCAATTCGGACCTGGGAGAGAACTTTGCGTATGTTGATATACAAGTAAGGTTCTATAGTTGTTTTTAGCATTGGAAATAATATTTATCTGTTTCAATAGTACCTTAAATTTTGGCAAAATAAGAACCAATTTATCAACTCTGTAGTTTAAATTCAAGAATGTCGGAAGTTTAAAATATGTAGCAAGTACTGAAAAAAAAAAAACCATTAATACCCTTGATGGATTTCAACATGTTTTATTGACTTGAGACCTGTGATACAGGTTGAAGTGAGAATAGATAAATCTCCTGAAACATCTGAACAAGATTTTCTCACCAGTTTCCACATTGAGGCTGCATTATACGACTGTGGGACCTGGCACAGTTGTGATGGTAATGTTGATCTACTATCATCTAAAGTAACCACTCTGAACCTTGCTCCTCCTTCTGGCACAACGCTAGGGTTTCATGATTATTTATTGGTGGGAAGACTGGAAATGCCCAAGCTTTGGTCTGCTGAGCAAGTAAGGAAACAGTTGTCTCTTGGGATTTTATTGTTTTTTAATTTTCTGTTGTTATTGCATAATCACATTTTTATGATCATATCTACTTATTCTTAGCTATAATTTACCATACTATTCCGAACGGCCAAATTTAATTTTTCTACCCATCAGAAAGTTCAAGTTATTCTCATAAAAAAGTTGACTTCTATGAGAAATTGAAACTTTTCTTCTATTTCATGGGGTTTCAATATTCTAATTTGTTCGTTTAATATTTCATTTGCATCTGGTATTTGGAGTTTCACATGTTACGATATTGACATTTTTGCTGTGTTTTTTATTTTTTGACAGCCAAATCTTTACGTTCTTGCTGTTCTTCTCAGAGATGCAAATGGTCATGTTATTGATTGTGAGTCATGCCAAGTAGGCATTCGAAAAGTAACAAAAGCTCCAAAACAGCTACTCTTCAATGGGCATCCAATTATAATTAGAGGTGTGAACAGACATGAACACCATCCACGAGTGGGGAAGACAAACATAGAATCATGCATGGTTAAGGTGCGACCTTCTTTGCTGCCATTCATGACTGTTTAGTGGGACATCTCATGGCATAGGGATGATCTTTTTTCAAAAAAAAAAAAAGTACTCTTTTTGAGATTTCTTCCACTATTCTGCTCGCAGGATTTGATCGTGATGAAGCAAAATAATATAAATGCTGTGAGAAATAGCCATTATCCACAACACCCGCGTTGGTACGAGTTGTGTGATTTGTTCGGCATGTATATGATAGACGAAGCCAATATTGAGACACATGGTTTTGATTTTTCGGCAAACGTGAAGCATCCTGCTTTGGAACCAAGTTGGACGGCTGCAATGATGGATCGAGTAATAGGAATGGTGGAGAGAGACAAAAATCATGCCTGCATTATTTTTTGGTCCTTAGGAAATGAGGCTGGATATGGACCTAACCATTCTGCTTCAGCTGGTACGACATTTAATTTCTTTGTATCCTCGAGTTTTTCTCTTTGTTTGAAACTTTTGGAATGCAGACGTAACATACTGTTTGCTCAGTGTACATGGCAAAAACATTCCTTTGTAGAAGTATGTGTCATCTCAGTTGAATGATTCACTGACAGAAACTATCACTTTGATACAGGGTGGATTCGAGAAAGAGACCCCTCTCGGTTAGTACACTATGAAGGAGGAGGTTCTAGAACCACTTCAACAGATATTATCTGTCCCATGTATATGCGCGTAGGGGACATAGTTAAAATTGCAAAAGACATGACAGAACCACGTCCTTTGATTTTGTGCGAGTATGTTATGCTTTATCACTGTGGATCGATTTGCAATTTGATTTCTATAATCACATGAACCTTAATAATATTGAAAAATGGCAGGTATTCCCATTCGATGGGTAATAGCAATGGGAATATTGATGAATATTGGGAAGCGATTGATAACACTTTTGGTCTCCAAGGAGGTTTTATCTGGGATTGGGTTGATCAGGTCAATCAGCATCTTAGTTCTAATCTAATAAGGGATTTCAATTATGATGACTTATTGACTGTTGTTGTAGCCTTCATTTATTTGAGATATAGTTCGTTAAAAACTACACCTTGGTAATTTTCTAGTTCTTACAAGTTTAAAAGATTAGGTAACCTTTTTGTATATTTGAAATGGCACTGCATTTTATGTATACAGCTCATGTGATGGACTCATCAATTTTTTAGAAATTTTTCTTTTTTCAATTCAGGTTGCTCATAGATTTTGCATTTTTAATCTAGGGGTTGTTGAAAGAGGGTCAAGACGGTAACAAATATTGGGTATATGGAGGTGATTTTGGGGACGTACCTAATGATTTGAATTTCTGTCTAAATGGTTTGGTTTGGCCAGATCGAACTCCCCATCCTGCATTACATGGTAACTCGAAAGTCAAATCATACAATGTAGAAACTAGAATTTTGAATGCAGATGTTCCATCGCTATAATTTCATGTATTACTTTTCACCAAAAAAGTTCTTTTGGCTTCATTTTTTTATTGTTTGACGTCGCAACACTGTTCTCATTTTAAATATGGATTTTATTACTGTTACAGAAGTCAAGTATGTATATCAACCAGTTAAGGTTTCCCTAAAGGGCAGAACACTTGAGGTACATGGCTAGCTGATAAAGCTTTCATCTATCCTTTTGTTTGAATGCTAACTAATGTGAAAATTTTATCTTACAGATATCAAATGCACAATTTTTTGACACAACAGAGTGTCCTTGAATTTAGTTGGGCTCTTTATGGGATGGATACAAACTTGGAGGTGGAGTTTTATCTTCTCCTGTTATAGAACCACAGAGCAGTTTGGAGGTTGAGTGGCAGTCCAGTCCATGGTCAACTCTCTGGGAGTCATCATCTGCAGACGAGATTTTTCTAAATATCAAGGGTAAGCTTTTGTGCTCCACGCGATGGGTTGAAGCTGGTCACTTGATTTCATCATCACAAGTTCAATTACCAGCAAAAGGAAATATTTATCCTCGGGTAACAGCTCTTACTATGTACTCCAATCTATCAAAAAATGAGGCAGGACTAGTTGATCATGTCAATTAATTTAGACAAATGATCTGGATTTCCAGGGTATTGAAGCGAAAGATGCTACATTAGTTGCTGAAGTTCTCGGGGATATAATTAGAATTGGCGACCAAAATTTGTGGGAGATGAAGCTGGATGTTCAAACTGGTACAATTGAAACCTGGAAGGTAGACTTTGTACGTGTTTATAATGATAATTTTATAAAGTTTGTCACATCCGAGTTATATCTTTATGTCCAGTTAGAAAAGCAAGCACCGAGTATTTTCTTAATTAAAGTCTAAAATGACACCAGCAGAGATTGCTTCCGATTTCTAAATGAAGAGGGACAACATGATAAATACAATACTTTTGTAGTTTTCCAAGTAATCTTGATGGTGGTCTCTTCTTCCTTTTCTCTCTCATTTATTTCCTTCTCCCAGAGAAGAGAGAAGGGAGAAGGGAGAAGGTTACCATGGTGACTTTCTTGTCTCTTCTGCTAACAATAATAGTTGTTAGGGTGATCATTGTGACGCTTGAATTTGAAATTTCTTTCATGATTCCTTGATTTAATTAATAAAATATCAGTTTATAAGCATTTTGATGAGCAATTTATCATTGAATGATTGTTTTGGTAAATTAGTATGTATTAGTGATAAATCCATTTGGTGGGTAATGGTTATTTTGTAATGATTTACAAACAAATAGATAGTGGAGAGTCTTAAGTGGCTAGAGGAGAAAAAAAAATTTATACATAAGACGGGTAAAGGCCAAAAGAGGGCATCACATATTTTGTTAAAGAAACTGTTATGTTATTTTGTTTATCTAGAGGATAGTTCTGATCTAAGTTTGTGCATTTTCCAAACTTGTGTGGTAGTTGTTTATTTGTTGTTGTTTGTATTTTTTTTATCGATTAATGCAGAAGACTACCAGATTACTGAGAAACTCTCATAAAAGGAAGAATTCAGTGCGACACATTTTAACGTATGAACGTATGTATGTTATTGTTTGAACCATTGTACTAGATTACTCAACATTCATATTAGCATTGTTTCCTCTAGGAAAAAGAGGGAATAAGGAAAAAGAAAATGCATACCTCTTGTCAGATTGTTGCAAGTGCCAAGCCTGCATGATGGAGTTTATTTAAAATTCTCTTGGCATAACAATGTTTTGTTCTTTGCATCTTGATTCTTTTACAATGGTACAATTAAAATCCTTGTGTCACGTAGATTGTTCTGGCTTGGATACAAAATAGCCTAAATATAAATTATGTATGGTAGGTACAAGGAGTTTCTTTAATGACTAAAGGGATCCTGCCTTGCTTTTGGAGAGCTCCCACAGACAATGACAAGGGCGGTAGTGAAAATAGTTATTTCAACTTATGGAAAGCTGCTCATATTGACGACCTCATTTTCATTGCTGAGAGTTGTTCCCTTCAGAGTGTTGTAGGCAATGTCGCAAATATAAATATTGTTTTTCTTGGTGTTCCTAAAGGTGAGAAGGCCTCTTTCTCTCATGAAAAGTGTGAAAGAAGATCATTTGCTTATATTGAGATGCATTTGATTCCTAGATGTAGTTAAATATGTCATTTTACATATATTTTATAGCATATACTTAGCCTCACATTAGCCTCACATTCTTCTGATCTTCCATTTTGTAATTTTTTTAAAGTTTATTTAGTTTCCTGTAAAAGAATCATCATTTTACAAAAAGTTAGTTTCAAATTTTTCTTGACTGCATATTAAGTAGATTTTCTCTTAAGTTTGAAGTTTCTTATGTAATTTTTTCTCTATAACTAGGCTTCGGAGTAAGTTTGATGAAACAATCTCTTTCATTGAAACCCATGTTATTTTCTCTCGATTATTTTGTTCTATCTTCCTGTCTTTTTATTTAAATCACACTTTATCTTTTTCCATTCTTAGAATCAGATAAATCAAATGAGTTAATACGAGTGGATATGGCATACACAATTTATGGCTCTGGGGATGTCATCGTGGAATGCAAAGTGCAACCAAATTCCAATCTTCCACCTTTACCCCGAGTAGGAGTTGAGTTTCATTTAGACAAATCTATGGAACTAGTTAAATGGTATGGGAGAGGACCATTTGAGTGTTATCCTGATAGAAAAGCAGGTGCTCATGTTGGTATCTATGAGAAAAAAGTGAGTGAAATGCATGTTCCTTATATCGTTCCTGGAGAATGCTCAGGCAGAGCTGATGTCAGGTGGGCAACATTTCTAGACAAAAACGGTTTGGGAATTTATGCTTCAATTTATGGAAATTCTCCGCCTATGCAAATGAGTGTGAGTCTCTACACCACGGCAGAGCTAGACCGAGCAACCCACAATGAGAACTTAAGGAAGGAGATGACATTGAGGTAACATTTTCAATTTTCTTTCTTTTCTTTTCTCCGTTTCTTTCTGCCAAGTGATTTCTGCCAAGTGATTTTCGACTACTTAAGATAAATATTTAGTGCCTCTTCTACTTACATGTCGACACTTGGATCAGGAATTACACTCATTTTAAGAGCTGGAGTTGTCATATATTTGATGAACTTCCTTTGCTTGTTTGATTTGGTCCTTATGGATGATTTGAACTGCATATATTGCTGTGTAATTTCTTTAAATTTAACCCTTTGCATTTGAGACTAAGAGATTGAAAAAAATCTGTTTGAGATCTTCTGAAAACAGAAAAAGAAAATGGAATGAGGGGTTTTAACGTTATAGAAGTTTGTTTTAAGTCATTTGGTTGAACTGTTTTTGATATATCTATATTTTTCTTTGTTTAGAAAGTAAAAAATAATGTTCTTAGTTTTAATGTGAAGGCCAGATTAAACATTGTAGGAGATCTTAGCTATCGCATTTTGCAAATTGCCCATCCCAATAAGCCTTTTCATACCTCTCTTGCAGCGATCATCGTTGTGACACTTTTATATTCTCTTGGTTTTGCAGGTACATCTTGATCACAGACATATGGGTGTGGGGGGAGATGATAGCTGGTCTCCTACCGTCCATGAGAAGTATCTGGTGCCATCCCAGCCGTACTCCTTTTCCTTCAGGCTCTGTCCGACCACAAATATATCTTAGCAGAATATGAATCCTAGATGGTAATGATCTTTAAGTGACATTTCCTGAAGATTTTAATAAAACATTTCCTCTGCAGTGTTGTATATTTGGGATTGTTGTTTTCTGTCACAATAACCGATCTATTCCAAATAAAACGTTTTACTATTTGCTCTCTATCTCTCTATATTTTCCATGAATTCTCAAGAATAAGGAATTTTAATCAATTCAAGTACATTTTCCTTTTGAATTTAGACATTCTGGGATAACTTGTATGAATTGTGTCTATAATACAATCAGTATGGCATGAACCGGAGTGACGAGGCCACAATCAGAAACATGATTGCTCCTCAGAGATTTCAACATCAATTATTTAGGCAGATACTTAGGTTGTAGGCTTTGTATCCTAATTTTGTCTACTTCCCCGTACTGCTCTCCTATGCCTAGTTTAGCTCTACTCTTTTTAGGGTAGGTCTAGGTACCCCACCCTTGCCTTATATTTTATTGTTCTAGGCAACTCTTATCTCATACCCATCTACCCAAAAGCCTCTCCTACCCCCTCTTGGCCTCTACTCTCTCTAGTATAAGACAAATCTCAGTGCTACTTTGTAGTTGTCCAATGTCCTATCCATTATAGAGCATCTTCAAATAAAATAATAAAAATCATTCTTAATAATTGTACTCTCAAATGTATGGAATTATTAAGAGTTTTAAAACTAGAGAAAGACGCTTTCTTTTTCTGGACAAAACTATTTGCCTACGCTTTTGTCTACAAAAGTTAATATAAAAACCTCAACTTTCAGCACTCTGATACAGCTGTTTGCAAATTATGATCGAACACACGACAATTTAATCTAATTTCATAAAATTCTCAAAGTGAAGGGCAGGTTTCAAATGAAGTCCTTTCAACTTTGAAGAGCCTATCATTTACTTCAAGTAGCTCTGCAGAGTGCAGGGTCATCATATCATCACCCACGGCGATACCTCTCTCTGTTACTGCGTTTTCTCCATCGTTTTAACTACCAATTCGCGTTCAATTTTGCACAAAAGAGTTAGAACTTCTGATATGAACCCAAGTTGTCAACTTTCAAGAACGATCTGAAGTGAACCAGGCAGATACAGATAGACGACTGCATGCGCAATGATGGGTCTGCGAGATTTGCTCCTTCTCCCTCCGCCGCCTTCTTCTCTCACGCATTCCGTTTCTTCCGATCGTCACCCCCAATCCATTTCCTCCTCCGCCCCCCTTGGCGTCGGTTTCGGCGTCGGCATATTCCCGTTTATCACGGCCGCTCCGTGCGTCGCTGAAGCTCTGTTACCTCCGTCATTGCAGCCTCCGAACAACGGAGTTGAAGAGCAGTGGAAGAGGGCTAAGAAAACCCAGGATTTGAATTATGCTCTAGAAGAGAGTTTGTTTCCTGTTCCACTAAATGACTCAGAGAAAATAATGGGTGATCTTGAATTCAGTGGGAATGGTTCGAGTTGCAGAGATTGCGGGAATAAAGCGAAGAAGGATTGTGGGTTTAGAAGGTGTAGGACGTGCTGCAAAGGGCGTGGCTTTGATTGTTCAACCCACACACGGAGCACTTGGGTGCCGGCAGCGAGGCGCCGGCAGCGGCAGATGACGGTAGTCAGCGGTGGAGCTGTGTGTGACGTCGGTAGACATGCCGGGTCTTCTTGGTCATCTTCCGGCGGTGGTAAGAGGCCTAGACATTTTCTATTTTCGAAGAATGAAAAAGAAACTTCTACTGCCTTTCCATCATCCGCCTCCATTGCTACCACCAACAGAAGCTTTAGTTCCACCCATCAAGGTACTTCTCATGCAATCTCAAAGACTTAAGTTTATTCATCTATGAGTTCTTCTCAACTGTGAGTTATTCTAATTTGTCGAACGCCAGATGCGAACTTCAAACAGTCATTACCGAGTAAGGTTCGTGCCCCAGCGGTGTTCAAGTGCCACCGAGTGACCACCATTAATGGCGGAGGGGGAGAGCTTGCATACCAGGCGATGGTGAATATAAGTGGGCATGTGTTCGTCGGTTTTCTATACGATCAAGGGGATGATCTACCTCTTCTGCATCAGGAAAAGACGAACAGTCTGAAAGTTCGAGATTCATTGCCCACCTACTCGCATTGATCAAACAGGTTTGGAACAAGATGATCAGAAACAAAGATCTTTTAGTAATGTCTGAAATGATCAAATCCTCTGCAATATGGTTCGATAGAGAACGTTCTAACTACTATTTTTTCCACTTTTTTCTGGACACTTCAGAGATTGGGAGAAAGGAAAGAACTTGAAACGAACAGTTCCAGGGGTGTTAATGAACATCATCCATTTTCTGAGTTTGTTGAATTCTCTTCTCCTGTATCTGAATCCAGAACAATGTCATCATATATAGATCATTACATCATCTTCCTTTGTGTTGGTTTATGGATTATTCTTCCTGAAATTTCCCTATGTCCTGCTTGTAGCACTTGGTATGAGTGAGAAAATGGAGTTAGAGAGAGAGGGGGAGATTTGTCTCATTCCAGGACAGTCTTATTCGATGCTAAAATCCCAGAGAGAAGCACTACAAATTTGGACAAATAGAAAAAAGAATTGATTGCATTCAAAGGATCTTCCCGTTGGGGAATTCATTTACAAATTGGAAAGGCTTTGAATAACTCTCAGGTTTGATTACAATTTTCCATTTCAATAACTTATCTAGAACAACAGTATGTCATGTTTCTAACTAATACTTTAGTTTAGAGGATCAAATGATAAAAAAGATCAAAATTACTCTTCATCATTCCGATCCGACCATGTGTATCTCCGTGCCTTGTAGTCGACCGTAGTTCTTCGTTCTCAGCTGGTTTCTCTGGCCAAACATGAACTACCAGCAGCTGCAAAAGCTATATACTCTTATGGGTTAAGTCTATAAATTCATGTCTTGGACAAAAATTTTGTAGACGAAATCTCGAAATCTCCTGGAGTATTGCTTTGGATCAACGGCTGAGATTGAAGTCGGATCATATTGGATCGATTTGTAGGCATGCTCGAGCTTTTTACTAATATCGTAGTCCTGTAGAATGTCAATTATACCGAAGAAGATAATAAGCTCGTATAGTTCCCCAGTCGGCTCTCCAACCAGCTGAGCCTCACCGTCTCCTCTTCTCACCGTTCTTTCTGCTCTCGCCGGCATGTTAATACCTAATCTAATCGAAGGCCACCTGAGCCAAAAACAGTTTCAGATAAAAAAAAAAATCTATACGATCAATGCTATCATAAGAAAGTTGATCTTCATTTTCTCAGGAGATGTTTCTAAAAACTGTTTTTGATCATCCCAAAGAATAAATATACCTGTTCGTGTCAAAAAGTTGGTCCATTTCGACCCCGGAAAGACGAGGAGCGGCTTCGTTGTCAAGCTCGCTATTTCCTGTCAATTAAGTAGTCATGAGTTTATACAATTCAGGCTTTAAATCTGATAAAAACTTTATATCTCAGCAAAAAATAAAATGAAAACTAAGAGAGCAGTACCAGAAGCATCTGGCGTACGAGGTTCCCTGAAATGGAGGCCGACTAGTAGACTGTAATCCATAATTCTTTCTTGTTCAAGAAAGTCACAGTCCCTGTCCACTTGCCTGCATTGAAGAAGTACTCATTTCACATAAGAAAAAACAAAGAAATCCCATATTTATGCTCTAAATCTCTAAAACTATTGCACTTCCTAGCCATTATCCTCACGTAGATGGAGAAAAGAAATAGTTGCCTGCGAAATTCTTGGAACCAAATCCTTTGCAATCTGAATATGTAATTGAGATCAAGATCTTTAAGGGTCGTTGTTGCATCAATTTTGGCCTCTGGTTTATCGGTTAAACGGCCATGGGAAGAGCCCTTCAGGTCGAATCGTCTATGAATGACATAATCAGAGCAGAAGAGATTTCCCATAATGACGAATCGAACCTGTAAATCAAGAGATCATGAGAAATACAATAATCATTTCTATCGAAATAATGAGTTGAGCACCATTCTATCACCTTCTTCTGCGCGGCCCCGGTCAATTTCACGCAATGCAGGCCGTAAAACTTGGTTACTAAAGTGTTTTCAAAGGCTCGTACGTGATTGTAATAGGCCGGAAGCATCCGTAGAAGAACCTGCAATTGTCTTGGCCAATTAAGATTAAGAATGATGTGTTCAACAGCAACATAGCACAAAATACTTCAATGGGGAGCCAACAGAATGACAGAGAAATGTTAAATTGAACGGAGAAAACTCACTTTAACTTCAGCCTTCTTCATGGTTTTTATCATGTATCTATCGTCGTAGGTCAAGTAAAAGAAGCTTCCACTTTTTCCGGGCGAAGAGAGCTCCCGAAGAGCATCATTTCCACAAATCGATATCATGTAGTCTGCAGCATCTACCTTGAACAATTTCCTAAGAGTCCTGAAAGTACAAAATTCACCAAAGAGTTGGTCTAAATTCAAATTATAGCCTGAATATCAAAGTAATTTGAGACAATACAGGCAGAAATGGAGAATTCTTGAGGTTAGTATTAAAGTAGATTAGCTATTCGTCCATACCTGAAAACGACAGGACAGTAATCCTTCCACTTGAAGTCACAAGATTGATGGGGAGGTGTATATTTGGACCCCTCCGGTGGAAACTTAGTCCAAACTTTCTCTTTGGGATCAAAGGCCGAGGCCTTCAGGTCAAGCGAAGTGGCCGGAGCAGGCCTCCCGACAGAATGCCTGCGCTAAGGCACGAGAAATCAATATCATGTCATGAAGATTGAGAGCTTGAAATTAACAACAAACTTAGTTTCTACTATTTGTCCTTTGGAGTCCTTCAATTACCCTGATTAGATCATACAAATCCTTGAAAAAAATACAACTTAAAGAAAGATTACTATAACTTAGCGCACAAATTTAAACCTGATTCCCAACTGCAGATTCAGCATGAGCTCATAATTTTTGTGGCCTTTGGATATTGTTACGCCTTGTCTCTTAGCTGATCTGATTCTCAACTTGGACAGTTTCTTCCCTTTACTATCTGAATCTTCAAGATGAAGACCCGGCAATCCTTCCCCTCCATTCCTTAAGGTCCTGTCGTAAGGCCTATCCACATTTGCATCGGCTGATGTTCGTCTCGGCCGCAGGCTCCCGTCCAATCCTTTCTTAGTGATTAGGATGTTTATGCAAGGACTCTCCTTCAATTCCAGGCCAATTTAGCATCTTCTGTGAAGGGTAAATCAAGATCTTTTCACCATGACATATATTGCAATCATTCAAATCTACAGAAAACACATCCTGAGGATCCCAATCCAAATTTCCTGCAATTGAACCAGATGGATAATAAGTCCCACTTTGATCTTTTGGATCTTTACTCCAAATTCCCACATAAAAGCTCCCATCTGACCATCTAAACGTTCCGTTTCCTTTCGGGAATCCGCCTTCCCACGACCCGTCGTAACGATTCCCATTGCTCCAAATCATTGTCCCATTCTCGTTGATCATCCCATTTCTCCATTGTCCGATATAATGATTGCCATTTTTCCATTGATATCTCCCATGGCCATGCTGGGATCCTCGTCGCCATTCGCCCTCGTAATAATCTCCACTGGCGTAGCTTTTCGTACCTTGACCGTGCTTTAAATTCATGACCCAAGAGCCTCTGTAAGTGTCCCCTGAAGAACCAGTGTAAGTACCCTTACCGTCCATATATCCACCTTTGAAATCTCCTTCATAGGTAGCTCCACAAGGCCAGCTGAACTTGCCTTTTCCCATTGTTTTACCCTTATACCACTCCCCCACGTACATACATCCGTCTGTCCACAAGTATTTCCCATGTCCATGAGGAAGACCGTCGACCCACTGGCCTGTGTAGAAATCGCCATTTGTGAGGACCTTCTCGGCATGGTAGACTTCACCGGGCTCATGCTCGTCGTCTGCAGGGACCACAGACATTGTTGCAAATATACTATTTCCCCTCTTTTTAGCTGCAGCTTTTGATTTTCGCACTCTGAATTCCAAGGCCTTCACAATACCACCATATCCTTTGCTCATTACCTCTCTAAACGCGCTCTCCTTCTCTCTCTACGTCCACCCCTCCTTCCCTCCCTCACATTCCTGTATCATTATCACCACCATTCCCGAAAACCCAGATGAAAAAAAGTTTCTAGTCTCTTGATCTACGAGCTAAACGCAAGAAACCGTTATCTGCGACAAACCCAGAACATTAAAGGAAGGAAAATCGAAAGAAAACTCTAATTTTCAACACACAATTATTTACGTCGCAGGAGTTCCTTTCTCGGTTCAGCGGAGATGGGAACTCCTTCAGAAAAAGGGGAAAAAAAAAAAACCCAAATGGAAAGGAAGAAAGGGAAGAGAGTAAGATTGATGAAGAAAGCAAAAAGGTTGTTGCTTGTATCAATGACTGTTTCTTCCTGATTTTTGTTTTTTCAGTTTTTCCATTTTGTTTGGGTTTGATCTTTCCTGTTGTTGGTTGGGTTTGAACCAAGAGATTCTAACACATTTTCTCTTCGACACCGGAAATGGCTCCTAAACCCACTTACAGACCCAACAGTTGGAGGGAGGAGAGCAACCAAGGAGAGAAGATGTTGCTCTTCTTTGCCATTTTTAGTCTCCTCGGTTTCCTCCCAATACTACTAATTTTAGCCTTCTTCCTTTTTTTTTTTTTTTTTTAATTACAGACAATTATAAAACAAATATTATTAAAATTACATTACTCTTAATTTTATGTCTAGTTGATAACTATTTGACGGACAAATTTTATTGAGAATATAAAGTTGATAATTCCAACCAAATTACTTTTAAAAATTCTTGGAAACTCTTGACTTGTTGCAATGATTTGTCATTAAACAAAGAGAAGAAATTGTAAGGTTATAAAAAAAATGGTGGAAATGGTTGAAATTAGAAAACGTGCAGACAGCTTAGTTCAAAACAAGGTCAAACTAAGCCTCTAGTTTTTGAGTTTGGACCCCACAGAAGTTTCGAGCTGGTTGGATAAAAAGTTGACACTTGTCTTTTTTAGGAGACAGCTCATTCATCAATGTATTATGTGTTGGGATATCTCACATCGGTTATGGAAGGGGTTGGTGATCAGTTTATAAGTGTGAGGAAAAGCCTTATCTCTTGAATTAGCTTTTGGAATTGAGAAGGCCCAAGTCAACTAACATTGGTATCAGAACCCAGGTTTACAACAAATCTCAGTCCATCGGGAAAAACTGGGTTGTCGTCTCTCCGACCTAAGGCCCGATGTGTGAATGGGGAGATTGTTGGGATATCCCACATCGGTTGTGGAAGAGGTTGGTGATCAGTTTATAAGTGTGAGGAAAAGTCTTATCTCTTGAGCTAGCTTTTAGGATTGAGAAGGCTCAAGATCACTTAACATTATGATGACGATGATGTTGAAGAGATGGTAACAGATAGTTTTTTAATTTCTTTAGATCTACCAAATTGTTTTTTTAGAAAATAATAATAATTAATTTTAGTTGATTTTTTAGTGATCGTGCGATGTAATACATTATGATATGTCACGCAAATAGAATATAAGTAAGAACAAAAACTTTGTGTTAATTGTGATTTATGAAATAATTAAAAAGTATATTAGATAAATGTGATTTTAGGGGACATGAGTTATTGTGATGTCAAGGGAAATTTGGAGACAGCCCACCATTTTGCATGTGTGTAGGGTAATTTGTTTGATGTGTACAACGTTTTAAGACTTTGTCTCCCTTGAAAGTGTCTCTTGTCTGTCTCGCAATAGCCTTCTGTCCCATTTATTTACCAACACATCATCTCTTCATTAATATTTGTCCAACGTTTCGGTTGGAATTAAATGTAGTCCTAAGTTATTGTAAGGTTATGAACTCGTAACCCGTATACATAAGGTCACTTAGATTGAGATTTTTCATTAATAATTAAATAATAAAAGACAAATCTAAGATTGCCTTTTGTTCAATCCACATTGAAAGAAACAAAATAACGTGAAATTGATTAATTTTGTAACAAGTGATTAAGAAAAATGTATGGAGAAGACGTGCATGCCGTGCACGTAGTGGGTGACATGGCTAGTGCTTGCCACGCTAAGTAAATGATAACATTATCGATGAAATCCGAGAACATTATTAAAATTAATAATTTAGTGATAAAAAAATTAATAATTTAGTGATAAAAAAATTAATGGTATTAATATGGTTTCAAGGAAGCAAATAAAATAAAGAAAGTTATAATAATTAGGGTAAGCAAAGAAGGAATGAATAATGGAGATCCCAGCCAGGAGTAAGGAGAGAGTTGCAGGCTTGCAGGGAAACAAGGTGGTAGAGAGAGGAGGAGGAGCAGCTAAAGCTAAAACTAAAACTAAAACTAAAAGAAGAGTTTCCCCGATAGATAAATTATTAATATAGTAATTGCAGGATCCCTAGGGTATGAGAGAGAAAGAGAGAGGAGAGAGAATGAAGAGTTTATAAATGAAATGCAGACTAGTTACTGAGAGAAAAGGCGGCTAGAAGCATGCAGATTGCAGAGGAACTGATACAGAAACACAGATAAGGAAGATGGCCAAGTATCAATCGAAGACGAAAGAGGGTTGAAAACATCAATCTTCTCTGTTTTACAGTTCACCTTCAAACCCAAATGGCCCAAACTCAAAGCTCCATCCAAAAATAAGTGGTTTTGTGATGCAACTTGGGTTCCATCATTCCATGTTCACACCATCACGATTTCATTACGTGTGGTTGCTGCGCTGACTCATTACTCAAGGTTGGTCCTGTTAGATAAAGCTTGTGTGACAGCCCACATGAAAAAAACAGGTTCAGACGGTTAAGAAAGTGCTTTATCAGTTGATGCACGTTGTTTTCTTAGTTTTTAAGAATTATTTTCACATGTACTTTGTTTGAAAAAAAACTACCCAATTATGAGGTTGTCAACAGGGGTCTTCACCATATTCAACACTATTCATTTGATAACCTCGAGTACTACTATTTTGCATGTTTTAAGTTGGCAGAAGAGGAGGAATAATGCAGTGATAGGCAGTTCAGTTTTCATTCCTTCTTAGCATTGTTGAACACGAGAAACCAGCAATTGGATGATTTTGAACTGTATTTCTGATTAAAACTATGATTAACTTCAACAAACAAACAAAGTAGACGTCGTTAAAAACTAAGATTAAACCGTACACCCTCTTCGATCAACATCCAAATCATCATCCTCGAAAATTATACCAATCTGCATGAGAGATTTCCGCCAATGGAATATGATGGAAGAAAGCTTTATGATCTTCAACTTCATCAAATCTTCAGTGATTTCTAGCAGCTTCTCATTCCCTCTTCCTCTTCCTCTTCTTGTCTTTCTGTTTCATCTCTGTATCCCCAAACATCCTCTCGGCTTTCGATATAGTTTCGTCGAATCTCAACGCCTTTCTCGCCGGCGTTGCTATGAAACTTGCCAGCACTGTACTAGGAGTTTTGGGTGGAGATTCCTTTTTCATAGATCCCTCAGACGATGCGGACTTTTTCCTGCGTATCAGGCTCTGCCGATACACGAATGTGGATTCGAGTACGGATTTCCATCCCATCTCGAAATACCTACTCAGCTTCGCCGCCATCTTATGAACATCGTGGTCAGCAGAATAAAACATCATTGTTGGAGAAGACAAGTCTGACATCTTCAACCAGTTTCCCTAGAATATAACCCCTTCTCCAAATTTGTCTTAATGGTCTCCAAATTCATTCGTTTCTCTATCTTCTTCGAGTATTCGGTTACACGAGTAGAGCTGGAAGTGAGAGTCGTAGTCTGGCAGAAAACTAGAGCATTTTCATGTTCCACTACTTACTTTAAAATGACAGGCAAAACACACTTCAAATTATTAATGCAAAAAACTTTCACAAATAAAACGCTTGTTCGTGTTTGAAAGTTAAATGTCCCAAAGTTGTCGAGATAGATATTCGGTAGTATACCTAGTGCGTCGTTCTGTTTAAAGTTGGAAACGGATGCTTGAGCCAATTTTGTTTTCGATGATAGTCGTAGACTATCAGAGTGAAGCTCTGCTACCAAAATAATGAAAACTCTTAGAGTAACATAAAATTATGCAGTCTTCCATCAAAGCATAAAGTGCACACAAAAAAAAAAAACAAAAAATAATGAAACGACAATCACAAAGAAAACATCTCAGCAAGGTTTGCTACCCTGACTAGTAATCCGCTTGTGGGTTTATGTTGATTTTTACTCGACAACGACCAAGGAGACCACCAATTCATCTGTTTCATAGAGATGAATAAGCATTTAAATCGGGAAAAAAAAAATTTGAGTTTAGCTCAGTTGTGATTTTAGGATCTGATAGAGATCAAACAATGCACCAGCTCAATATTTTGTATAATCTATCTTATGCTATCAATTTTGCTCAATTCCACAGTTAAACAAACAGGGTTTCCATGTTAGCCCAATCCAAGGAAAGCTGTCTTCCTCCTCGAGCTTAACTGAAATTGACTGAGTTTGCTCAATGATAACCATCAGTCCTAGAAAGGACCCGCTAGCAGTAATTGAAGAAAGAGGGTTTATGATCAAAATAAAGCTCCCCTTTTTTACTAAGTGCGCTCGGGCCAGTCGGCTATGACTCGAAACAAAATGTGTATTTACGGGGATTGAATCAGAGAGGTTTTTCCAGCCAGACCCTCTCTTATAGCTTGCTGAAAGATCGGAGTTAGAACGGAATTAATCCTGTTAACTACTTGACGGGTTCGCCTACCTCAACGGCTTCAGACTGACCAGATTTGCATTCCTGATTCAGACAACCTCTCCACTGAACAACTTCTTTGATTCGTCCGATCTCCCATTGATCAAAACCAACACGGACCTCGAATTTGGTTTTTTTTTTTTTTTTTTACAATCAGAAAGAACAAATAAAAATATCGAAGCGTTTAAGCTTAAACATCAGAAATATCAGAACTTTCGTTATGGGTGTCTCGAATTGCAGAAAATAGTGACCATTCCGGAAACGAAAGACGACGGTGAGGGTCAAAGACGGGTCAATGTCACGCCCAAAAGGGACCGAGATAGAAAGCGGGCAACTCGACCTAATTTTAATTTGATTAATTATCGATTTAAACCTTGTACTATGTACTGTATTTCAGTTAGTCTTCTATACTAAAAAACTAACAAATCAAACCATGTACTTTAATTATGTTATCGGTTTTAACCTTCTATCAACAATTTCATTAAATCCTCATTTAAAATATTATCAAACGATATTGGATTCAGTTGAAATTTGTACTACATGTTCACTACTTAATGAGAAGATAATCTAGAAATTTTCGTGATTTTTTAACACATTTACGATTTATTATAATTTTATTTTATTATTTTATAAAAATATTATAATAAATCATACAAACTTTAGAAAATCACAACATTTTTCTATTATCTACCTATGATAGGTTGAATATGTAGAAAACTTTTCAGATAAACCAAATAACATCTGGTATTTTTTTAAAAATTAATTTATAAAGTAAAGAAGAAATTGAGATTAATTTTAAAAAATACCAAAAGATATTAGATTTACTTGAAAATTTTTCCACATGTTCATCAAATCATGGGTAGATAACAAAAAACTTTTCGTAATTTTTGAAAACTTGTATGATTTATTATAATATTTTTATAAAATACTAAAATAAAATTACAATAAATTGTACATATGTTAAAAAATAACGAACATTTTTAGATTATCTTCTCATTAAATAGTGAACATGTGGTAAAAATTTCAAGTGAATCCAATATTATTTGATAATTTTTTAAATGATGGTTTAACAAAATTATTAATTGAAGGTCAAAACTGATAACAGAATCAAAGTATAGGGTTCAGTTTGCCGATTTTTTTAGTGCAGATAACTAATTGAAATACAGTGCATAGTACAGGGTTCAAATCAATAATTACCCTTTTAATTTTTACTAAATAGCAGCATAAATTTTATAGAATTTTTAAAATAGTCGGGACTCAATTACTAATTGGCTAAAATAAATTTCAACAGTGACATCAATGACGGTGCAAATTTAAATAAAAGTTATAATACATCTTTTCAATAAAATAGAAATAAATTTTCAGCAAGAAACCTTTTAGAGAAATGAAATAATAACTAAAATATTGTTGAGCTAAATCATGTATTGGCCTACCCAAATCTCCCTCGATAAGTCTTAAAACTCTGTTAGTCGATTAAATTTAATAGAGACATGTTTTATGTTAAATTTTAAATGAATAACAACAAAATAAATAGAGCAAGAATAGAGTCACCCACGGTATTTGAACATATCTCTTATGCATTTAATGTTAAAATGACGATACTCGACAACCACCAAAAATACCCTGATCAGGTTTAAGATTTTGCGTCTAAAGACACAACACAGTCAGATATTTCATTATTCTAGTTAAAACAAAAATTTTCATGTCAAAATATACAAACATACGTGAAGAGGATGGATATACACATCATAATTAAACAATAATAAAAAATTTCTAACAATTATTTTATTAAATAAAATAATTAAATGATATGGGTCAAAAGTTGAACATAAAATAAATCTCTATCTCGATATTTGGAATCCCATATTAATTAAGACTCTGCACTTAAACGTAATATCCAACTTCAGAACCAGTGCCTTAAAAAAGTATTTGTTTTATTTTCTTCTTTCTCCTTCTCTGATCATAATCAAGTTTTAGTTTGATCTTTTGGTCCCACTACAAATAAGTAATAATACCAGGCACCAGCACTTCCTTCTCTTCTGCAACATTGCTTAAGAAGCAAGCACGCATGCCTGCAGTGATCATTGCAGTACAGCCAACGAATCCCGCATAAATTGGTCTATTCCGTTGTTCATTTCAGCGCGCAACTGTTCTAACATGGCTTCTCTGATGGCCTCCAAATGGGTACTGTGCCTTATATTCTTTTCATCTTTCTTCAACAAA
Organism: Begonia masoniana; assembly: GCA_022432975.1. Lineage (NCBI taxonomy): Eukaryota > Viridiplantae > Streptophyta > Magnoliopsida > Cucurbitales > Begoniaceae > Begonia > Begonia masoniana. The sequence continues at coordinate 3,353,713 of CM039504.1, forward strand.
AATCATGCAAATTTCTCAGAGCAGGTCTCTCAATCGGAGCAGAGGAAAGGATCGGAGAAACTGACCCGCCTGCACTTCTACTTCCACGACATCTTAGATGGGAAGAACCCTAGCGCCGTGAGAATTCTTCCCGCGCTGAAGAAATCAGGGGGTGGCTTTGGAACAACTTTTATGATGGATGATTCGCTGACGGAAGGTCCGAAGCCAAATTCAAAACTGGTGGGTAGAGCTCAGGGACTGTATGCATTGGCTTCTCAGCACGACGTTGGGCTGCTTATGGTCTTAACCTTTTCTTTCACACAAGGGTTTTATAACGGGAGTTCCCTCAGCATCTTTGGCAGAAATCCTGTCTTGAATCCTGTCAGAGAATTGCCCGTCGTCGGAGGCACCGGCCGCTTCAGGTTTGCTCGAGGCTATGCATTGGCGAAGACGTCTACTTTTGATCCAAAAACTGGAAATGCCGTTGTTGAATACAACGTGACCGTGATGCATCACTGATCTTCTTCTTCTTCTTCCTGCTTTGCCTTTTTCTCCGCTTGTTCCAATGGCGGAATTTCCCTTTCCTGTCCTTTTTGATTCTCAGACTAAGCTAACTTTTCTCGCATCTTCTGCATAACCCATATCGGTTCATCAAGTGCAAAAGACAACAATAGATTTTGAGTTCAAAATACTATAAGTCATTGAGAAAAGATCATTAATTTTCGAAAATTTCAAGCGAAAAAGTAAAAATTTCTATAAGACAACAGTTTATTCGATGATCCAACCAAATAAAATTATAGATTTCGTTCTCTGTCCAACTGATATCCAGAAAGAAAAATGGATGACTATAATTGAGCATACATTTAGTTTGTCTTCTCAATCGAAAAGGCGAACAAAACAAAACAAGGAATTCTAAAATCTGATTTCAATAGCTACATACAGACTGTTACTGACCCATATATACTCCAGAGGTTAGCTTAGGTACTCAAAGAAGGAAACAGCGAGAGAAGAACAAGGAGTTCCAGATCAATATGCACTAGAAAAGGAAGAGTAAAGCTTGACAGCTATGTAAAGGGAAGGCAAAACGAAGAACAAACATATAAAAAACATTCAATCTCCACACGGTCAGTTTCTCAGAGTCTCAGTGATTTCAGTCATTCCTCCGAAGGCTCCATGCCGAGACCGAGAAGAGCGGCCTATCCTGCCAACATATAAACAAACATCCATTCTCTTCCTTAATCTTATACCCGTCATAGCCGTAGTTCTGCAACAGCTTACCGGCCAGCAACCTACCATGGTAGCTTAAGGGCACCCTTCCGAACCCTGCAACTTCAAGCCGTAAAATCCATTTCTCGAGCTTCTCATGCCTTTCTTTCCTCTCAGCTCCCTCACATGCAATGATGTTCTTGATTTCTTCTCCAAATAGCATCTTCTCGACCTTCTGTCTCTCCAGCGATGATCTAGAGACCGTCGATTCCAAGCAATCGAACAAAGCTGCGTAGAAGTTTAAAGCTTCCCTGACCCTCTCCATAAAAGTACAACCATTGAGGTTAGATTCTTGCTCCGTTATTACCATTATTTTCGGCGAAAGTCCCCATAGTGCGTTTAGGAAACTTCCCATCTTCTGTGAAGGACTTAGCGACAATGGGGAAGATGTGGATGCCGAATCGGGACTGCTGAAAAGCGGCATCGAGTCTGTCTCGAACCACTCTCCCAAAGTTCGCTGTTTAACATGTAAAATTTTCTGAATATTGGTGGAAGTCGATGGTGAGCTTTTTCTCTCCTCGTCCTTGGCCAAAAGAGAGTGAAGCTCTAGAACAGAGCTGACTGCAAGTGCTTCGCCAGTCTTCACACGCAAACTTTCGAAATCTAGGTTTTCTAATCTGCTCACTATTGAAATGAACTGAAAGGGAATGTCTAATTTTTCGGCTTCGTCGTTCAACCGAATAGCCATTTGTTCCAGCACTTCTTTCTGCTCATGAATCCCAGTAATTTTCACATGGGGTGGCCCTTCCGGCCGCTCCTTCAATGTCTGAAGAAGATTAATCCACTGGGCGGGCTCAAAAGAATTAAAATCGATAATATGAATCATCTTTTCTCCTTTCATTGCTTCTACAATCGCCTGGTTTGTGATCAGATATGCAAGCTTGAAGAAGGGGCAGATTTCAAAGAAGAGTCTTTGGACAAAGATTTGCTCTGAAACTGAAGATATTTTGGTCGAATTCAGAGCTTTGTGTAAACCAGGCCAAGCTTTGAGAACTCGATCGGCAAGTGCTTCCGTGAAATAAGCGGCAATTCGCTGCATAGTGTCACCGTCAGGAGAGGCAAGTTGGGAAATATGCTCAAGCCCAATATTTGCATATTCCATATGGCCAGCCGCAACATGGCTAGCACAGGCGAGGAGAAGATGAATCAGACACAGGCCTCTTTCTTCTGATTTGAGCTCTCTCAGAAACGGGTATGGTGATCCTATTCCAGGAGATAGGGTCCATGGGACGAGTAGAGTTGGTGCTGTCACTGATGAAGATGATGATCCATCCCCTTGAAACATTCCTGCAAATCTGGCCGACGAGAACGAGAATTCGGAGTTGAGTTTGTGCGAATAAAACCATTAAAGAAGTTATCATTTGCATATAACATTAATCGAAGGTCTGTTTATACGCTCAGAATACTAAATTCATTTCTAATCTTGCTTATGACACCGTTTCTTCCCAAAATCGAAGAAATTATGAAGCCTTAAATGGAGTAATCGAGCTTTAGGCGAAAAAAAAGGAGAGAATTACCGTCGGAAGATCTTCGAAACAAATTATCAAATGTCCCCACGCCGAATTTTGAACTGGGTTTTGAATTGATCAAAACCCCACTGAAAAAAACAAAGACCCGGTGAGAAAAATCCCTAATTTCTCAGACGATGGAAAAAGATTGTACAGTTTGGGGAGTATGGTTCAGACGCGAACTGAGCTCATCGGAATTGAAGGTCTGGTATTGAAGGACTTTTTTTCATGGCGGAGTTTGGCGACAATACAAGAGGGTGTTTTTTGTCGTCATCGATTTGTCATTCTTGGAGGGGATGAGAGGAATATGAAATTTCTGATACACAGTGGAGAGAAAGTCTGTGCATTTCTCTAGAAATTCTCTCCCTTTCTCTCTCTAGCTTTGATATGTTTGTCCGGACGCGGGCGGATGGGAATAAGAGCTGGCGAGAGTTTGGCAACGGAGGGGAGAAAACAACGAATCCAAACAGGCCCCAACAGAAGAAAACAAGACTCCATTGTTGGAGCTTAGTGGGAGATGGCGGGGAATGCAAGGGGAGAGGAAATGGATGAGTCCAAAACCACCATTTGTAGTGTTTTTCAGAGCAAAGAACAGAACATCCACTTGGTAGTTTCTACGTAGATTAGGACAAAGACCCAAGCCACATCTACCTCAGGACAAAATCTATATCTATAGCTTCCGCCATTAACAGTTTATTGAGCTTCATTAGTGATCATCCCCCACGTAATTTGAGTCTTTTAATGTTGTCTTTTGTTCCTTTGAGGTTTGTCTATTTATCTTCCGACGCATGAAAAGGGTAAAGTTCTAATCCTTTCAAGGATGGTAAATTCAATTATTTTGTCCAGATGATGGTTCGCTTTCACCTGTCACGGCAAGTCCGAAGCAGGATGAAGAGAAGAAACAAAGGAAAGGTCGTAAAGGTGGGTGGGTTGATTGGACTTACTCGAACCGCAGTTTGGCTTTTTCCAATCAGACATTGCTGTTTGTCTCCACCTTTGCATCGCTTCTTCCAATGTTTTTTCTTGTCTCTTCTTCTTAATATATAATTATATAAAGGGTATTTTGGTAAAGTAAGATTAATACGTATTCTCAAATGTATTTTTACTGTATTATTATAAAATATTATTCTACTGTCTTAAAATATTTATTCACGTAAAACAATGATCAGTACAATTAATATAATAAATTATTAATTATTAATTTATAATATTAATTACACAAATTATTGTTTGACACGTCAACAAGTATTTTAAAATAATAGAATAGGAGAGTAAAAATTTACGGTAATATATATTAACCTTTCTAAATGCACGGTACTAAAAACAAACGGGCCAAAGTCAAGTACCGGCCCATTCTGTTTCCCTATGAAACGGTGACGTTTGTAACCCTAGTTTTTCGTTCTTCCTTTCTTCGGTGGTCGTTTCGCGGCAACAAGAGCCTCACAGCGTCGCTTCTCTTCGCTAATCTGACCGGAGGTTCCCTCTAACTCAGGTACATGACCGGAGAATCTCTGCAACTCATACATTTGAGTTCAGTGACTTTAGTTCTTTTGAGGAATCAATTCTGATATTAATGTTTTTAGTTAGGACAGCGCTGTGTATTTTTTTCGGCCATTAATAAATTTCTGCTGCTTTGATACCATATGTATGGAATTCCTTTTGTAATAACTGGCGTTTTATGTTTTTCGTTGGCTGACCGTTTGTATTATATCCTTAAATCATTAGGAAAATGTACAGACGCGATCACTGTTAGACATGTTCCGTACACTTGCATGGGTGGTGTAAAACCGACATTCTGTTTGATTTTAATGGGGTCACTTCCAAATTTTGGTTCTTTTATGTGTGCCTGATTACTCCCCTACTTATGAATGTCTCATATAATAAATATGCATTCAGTTTATATAACTATTTCAAATGAAGATGGTTGAGTTGAACTTAGTTACTTTGGATGAGGATTTTGCTATCTATATCTTTTTAACAATTTTATTAACAGACTGTAGAAGCCACGTAAAGCACATTTTTTTGGAGTTTTCAGTCCTACTTTAGATTCAGTTTTGGCAAAATTCAACTTTATGCGCTGTGCCGAAGCAGATGTTTTTTTTCTTTGTCTGAAAGTTAAAATATGTTGTATGCATCTTGTTATACCTGACTTCTGATTGTATTCTTTTATTTTTTTCGTTCCAGAATCTATAAAAAGAGGCTGCTGACATGGGTGTTGATAACGTTCTTAATAAGTGAGTTAATTACTATTTCTCTGTGCAAGTAAATTGTCCTGCTGTTCTTTGTGGGTAGTATTCGTAAGTTAATCATACAATCATACATGTTTCCTTCTAAAATGGAGCTGATTTCTATTGGGCCGTTTACTATGTTTAATAGTCTAACTTATATTGGTAATGTGGTTTCAGAGAAGCTTCTAAATTGGAGGTGCTTTTGAAAGAAATGAAAGAAGGATTGGACACAGTTAGGAGTAAAGTCCAAGCTTTAACTGCCAAGGTATGCATGCATATTTTTGTTGAGTCATACACTTTTCAGAAAATTAGAGGATAAATGTTCTTATTGTCAAATTTTAGAACAACCTTTTTTCTCCTTGGGCAAGAACGTTACGAGTAATATGTTTTTATAGCAAAAGAAAAACAGCTGCAGATATTACAACATCCAATAACTGAAATAATTGCATCCATACCGATGTTACTACCTCCAATCCCATATATCAACTTTATAAGGCGGGAAAATAGTTGAGGATAAGTCATTCTTTCAAAGGAAAAAACAAACTATCACCCGAATACAAGCACTACTGTCAACTGCTCAAAGTCGTATTATAGCTTTATATCGTGTTTAATGCAAGACTTTGTTTAATAGATTTCATCCTTTGCACCTCAACTCCCAATGCTTCTAAAGCAACCACAGGCACTTAGACTACGATCTGATTGGATCCTGAATATATCCATCGTCTCCATGTCATCATCATTGGTGCACGCAGTGCTGAAAGCATGTGCTATATGACATCTATTTTTATGGGGCTTACATCTTTTGCTTTTTGCAAGAACACAAAAAAGAAAACACATTATTCTGAAATAGTTGATGGTTATATTGTTGTCCTTAACAACCAAGACTATCATTTTATTCTGCAATATATCCTTTTCTTCATCTAAAATATTTCCCAATTACCAGGTAAAAGATAATCAGTTGCCGACATCGGATGGGATAAGTTATCTTGAAGCAAAACATTTATTGCTTCTTAACTATTGTCAGTCACTTGTTTATTATCTGCTTCGCAAAGCTAAAGGATACTCGATTGAGGGACATCCAGTTACACACAGTCTTGTTGAGATAAGATTATTTCTTGAAAAGGTTTGGATATTCTCTCCTGCTACTTATCCAATAAAATCTTCTCATGGCTTCTCATACAAAACATTTGCCATTTTATTGAAACAGATTCGACCAGTTGACAAAAGGATGGAATACCAGATTCAGAAGCTCACAAGAGCTACCATGGTTACAAGAGATAATGCAGTTATGAATGAGAAGAAATCTGATACACATAAGGATACTGATGATCTTTTGAAATATCGACCAAACCCTGAGATGCTTATTAGTAAATCAGATATGACTTCTAAGGTGAGTTGAGTAGAGTGATTAAAGTTTACAAGTGTAAAGGATAGAGATTCAGTCATTCTCGTTGTCCTGTTTATTTATCTGGGATTTTTTTTTCTTGCCATAAAAGTACTGTGTTTTCTGATGTTGTGCTACTTTAAAGGATGACGGTGTATATCGACCTCCAAAATTTGCTCCTACTTCAATGGAGGAAGATAAAATCTCAAAGAAGGACAAACAGGCATCGAGAAAGGACAGAGAGACTCTTTTACAATCTCGACAGAGTAATTACATGAGAGAATTGATGGACGATTTGGCAGGAAAACCTGAAGAGGTTTGTTGTGGGCTGTATTTTCCATATCTGTCACACTGATAAAGGACTTGATGAATTATTATTGCTGTTTCTGGGAATGATACAGATTAAAGAGACAGTTGGACTGGAAAGCAGAGAAGTCTCTAGATATGCGGAAAAAATGGAGGAGCGAGCACGAAGAGAAGAGGAGCTATTTACCCGTGCTCCTATGACGAAGATGGAGAGGAAGAGGGAGAAGTTTTTGAAGAAGTCAAGATACGGGTATGGACTATTTGAGTCAATTCGTGTCGCGAGGTCCTTTTGTCTGCTACCAAAATAAGTTTGGTGCTTTAATTAATTTATTATCTAACTACACCTGTGTTTGACTGTTTGTTTTCCAGGTTAAATGGACTTACAGATGATTTTTATGATGAAATCAAATCTTTGCCTATACGTGACAGTGAGGAGTTACCAACTGGGGGTTGGAAAGTTAGCAAGAGAATGGGGAAACTTAAGAAGCGCAAGGTACAATATGGTTCTTTCTAGTTCACATTTCTGCTCACATATCCTTTAGCTTTGCTTCAATTTTGTCCTGCAAGTTCTTACTTGTAATCGGCGAGAGATGACATTTTCTCATTGCTATTCATCTTTGATTTCAATCAATAATCACTCCATTGTCATGGTATCCAACGATTGATCCTCCATATCTTACATTACTGTAGCTTTTGATAGCATTATGTCAAAGTCAATACTTAAAAAGTGGCAAATTGTTGTTTGGATGAACTCTACCCACTCACTTAATACAGTGATATCTGGTTGAATAATGTTTTAAAAGTTAATAGATTTATATCTTTTCGCTTGCCTCTTCCAACAGTCTGACTGAGAATTTTTCAGTTCATAGTTTCAGCTCTTCTACTTTAAATTTTATTGGGTGTTTGCAGAGAAGGCATTGAGTCACCTCACCAGATGGTTTTAGAGCTTGGAAGAAACTGATGCTTCGAGCACATAATCTCAAGTAAGCATCAACTGAAATTCAAAGTCTTTGTTTCATTTCTCATCTTCTACTTGTAGCTTGAATTAAGAATTTTTTGCATTAAAGTGATTAATGCATAAACACATCGATTGTATTGTTTATATGTTATTCTATGCTTCTAGAAATGCAGCATTGTTTATTACAAGTCTAACTAGTCAAAAATAATGACCCATGGTGGCCTAACATTAGGTACTAAACTGAATGATCAAAACCTATAATTATTCTTCTAGTTAATTATTATTTTTTATAAAAAGGTAAAAAGAATGAAGGGTTGTTCTTTTACTTTTTTAATTAATTTATTGATTTATAAAATTAAGTTAAACGTGATGGATTAACATAATCATTTCTGATTAGTATTATAGTTTTCTTTCCTACCCAATATTCTTGGGAAAGATGGACACCATGTGGAGCAATCGAATGTGAACATTAAATTAATCTGAAGATTTCTTTCCTCTTATTGGTCAAGTTTATGTAATGGCGTGACAGCCACTGCCTTCATTTTTTTATTTGGCTGATTAAGCTTAGTTTTTTGTTTATCGCTAATGGGAATAATGCACGAGTTTAATAACATGTATTGTCACGGAACCATTTCACGTATGATTGTATTCTTACAAGAATCACGATTAGCTTTAGGCATGCTTTCGTCCGGGAATCAGGTCGTCCGACTTAGCGTTTTTGTTTCAGTTTGTCAATGGGTCGTGACAAACTTTATTTTTAATGAAAGAGATAGACGTGACAAATGTTATAATGCCGTATACGAGTATGCTATTGTTATATATTATATTATATGTTAATTGGACCCACAAGTCACATTGTTTACATGAATGAACATGTTAGATATGTCAAAACTAACCGTTGAAACCCCTCCCTCTTTTCCTATTTTTTAAAAAAATAAATAATATTTTTAATACAATAATATACACACTACCAACTTTCCTATTTCACTTTCCGGCAAGAAACCTTCCTTCGTCCTCCTTTACCCACCTCTCTCTCTCCCGCTCCTCTCTCTCTCTCTCTCTAGAGAATTTCTTTCGTTGTTTGCAGACAGAGCGCCTGGGGGTCTCAGATGGATCCTCTTACTTTCGAAACTAAACTCGCGGCAACCCCATTGTTATCTGCTGTCTCCAGCAACTCGAGCATGAGCAGTTCAAGTAGCGAGCCCGATGATAGTCCACCGCCATCTCAGCGTTTTCAGCTCCAAAATTTCAGGTGTCAAATGCCGACAAAATCTCCATCTGGGTCTTACTCATTCCGATCATTAGCTGTTCTCTCTGGTCACTTGGGCTCTGTTTCTTGCTTAGCCTTGTGTGGGGAGTTCATTTTGAGTGCTTCTCAAGGAAAAGATATTATCGTGTGGCAACATCCAGATTTGAGGCTCTTTACTAAATTTGGTCAAGGAGATGGGTCTGTGAAAGCTCTTGTTACGATTGGGAACAAGGTTTTTACCGCCCATCAAGATAGTAGAATTAGAGTCTGGAAAGTGTCTAGAAGCTCCGAGAATATCTTCAAGCTTGTCAATACTCTTCCGACAACTAAAGATTACTTGGGTAAATTCATGAAACAGAGCAATTATGTTCAAACTCGCCGCCACCATAAGCGGTTGTGGATCGAACATGCCGATAGCATTTCTTGCTTAACTGTCTGCAATGGGTTGATTTACTCCGGTTCTTGGGACAAAACTCTCAAAGTATGGAGGCTTTCTGATTTGAAGTGCCTAGAATCGATAAAAGCTCACGATGATGCCGTCAATGGATTGGTAGCTTGCGAAGGCATAGTGTATTCTGCTTCTGCTGATGGAAAAATCAAAGCCTGGGGAAAAGATGGCAAGATTTCTCATTGTTTGAAAGGAATTTTAGAAGGACATAACGAGGTTTCTTTTAACTCGGTGATTGTTTCAGAGGATGGGAAATGGGTTTATGGAGGTAGTTCAGATGGGTATATAATGGGGTGGGAAGCAAGTAGTGATTTTTCGAGTTGGAAATTAGTTTGTGAAGAAAAAGCTCATCAAATAGCTGTTTTGTGTATGTGTTTAATGGGGGAGTTCTTGTGTAGTGGCTCAACAGACAAGACGATTGCTATCTGGAGAAGGGAAGCTTATGGGAGGATTAGCAAAATTGGAGTGATCAATGGACATGAAGGGCCTGTTAAATGTTTGCAGGCTTCATCTAATTGCGTTGGGGGAGGATTTTTGCTTTACAGTGGAAGCCTTGATAAGAGTTTGAGAGTTTGGTGGGTTCCAAAGGTGTGTAGTAAGAAAAACTACGAGTCTGATGAACAAGTTGCAGAGGAGAAATCCAACCTCTTTTACAAAGAAAGTTGTCAAGCTTGAAGAGTCAATTCATTCATCTGTCTGCACTTTATATATATGTTGTCTGCAACAGTTTTAACTTACCGAATAGTTGGATTTTGTTCATTTAGAGGTTTACAACTTAAAAAGAGCAAATTTGAAGCCTTTTTTAAGTGAAGATTTGGAAATTCTTTTCAGCCATTGAAGGTGGTCACATAGATCGTAGGGGGGTGTCATTTGTGATGGTTTTTTGTTTTCAACACAGACATATAGTCATGGAATTTAACACGATGTGTACTAAAGTTGGAATGTTTTGATGAATGAAACATCATTTATTTTATATATATACACATATTGTTTTCTTTCAACTTGGTTTGTGAGACCAATTTCAACAAGCTAACTTAAAACTTGAAATCTACACAACTCTCGGTTGAAATCTACTTGCAGGACCAGAAATTGGACAAAAGCTTTAGACCCATTTCAAAGCAACCTCAACCCAGCTAGCGGCAAAACCAAATGTTTCTTTATTCTCTCCCCACTTCTCGAGTCTTTAAATTGGACCCAGAGAGAGAAAACTAAGAAATATTATGCCACGTTCTAAGCTTAGAGCCTAAACAACTGGGTCGGCAGCTAACCTCTTTGTTGGAGAGCTTTGTAATACTTTATTCATTCCTTTAAACGGGTAACAGGGTTGCTTTGTTCTTATTGTTCCTTGACATGCCTAAAGGAAATTATAAAGTAAATTGACGGCAACTGTAGCTGAGCTTTGAAGGCTAGCTGCCGACCCAGTTGTTTATAAAATGGACCACACCTCAAAAGATCAGCAAGCTGAAGAGAATCTTCAAAGTTTTTAGAGCTAGCATTGCTTCTATTCCCACTCAACATATTTTCCAGGTGGGTCTCAACAGATCAAAAAATTAAATAAACAGTCTCAAGGCATCATCCATTAAAGAGAATATATGACCTTTTGTAGCAAGTCTTTCACATTTCTGAATCAATAAAAATTTCATCCTCTACGCCAAAGTTGAAATATGTAAACAACTAGACTGTATAACAAGTAAACTCTTGGAACAAATTAGACTTTTATAACATCAAGCATTCATTACATGAATCACAAAGCATAAAACAAAAACTTAGTAAATTACAACTAACATGATTGTAGAAGCATTACTATAGAGACACCACAAGATTTGATACATTTACCTTCCCTGTACCCAAAGAGAAATCAATGAACACAGAATTGGCTCTGGCTAACTGGTGTCACGTTCTTGCTACAAGTATTATATACGAGAGAAATCTTACATTCTTGGTTTATTCTTGTTTGTAGAAGAGAACATAAGCTTGATCATGTAACACTTTATTTGTCCCAATGGCAGTGACAGACGCATCATCAAATCGTAGCCATTGACCATTGTGATATCGAGCATCAGCAGTGTAGTGTCCTTTTGAGGACTCTCTCCCATGGTGAGTTATTGTAGCAACAAGTTCATATTTTCTACCCTAAAAAAGTATAAGACGAGAGAGCCAATTAGAACAACTTTCTAGCAGAAGTATAATTCATCGTTTCTTTTAGTGAGTATTATATATGGTATAAGATTTAAATTCTTGGCTCATGCTTGTTTATCAATACTATTTAAATACAAGTTTTTAAATAAGAGTTAATGGATGGAGATAATAAAGACAATCTCCACAATGTTTGATATCGACATTTCAGGCTTTTTCCTGCAAATTTAAAGTATTACAAAACATTTTAAAAAAAAACTGAACAAATTTTAGTCTGACAAATTAATGCATGTCACAGATCATTTCACATATCACATATCAAATATAAGCAGTCCATGTCCAGTAACTTCATTTCAGGACAAGTAACATAATGTTTAGAACATGCAGCAACAATGTAATATCTAGAAGCATAACTTTATGCCGATAAAATATCATTTATATCATGGTCATACAACAAGCACATTTGATGAACATTGTCTGTCAAAGAGCAAAAGGATTTAATAGAGCATTACCTCAGTGGATGGAGAAACAAGAAAATCACGGCTCAACACGAGCTCCAAGGGAAAATGAACAGGTTTATGCAACTTGGTGCTTCCTTGGTTTCCATAACCAAATCTCTTCAAGTGTAGTATCATTATCTTTGACAGTTTCTGTATCTTCACAGTTCTGCTAGCACTCACAACACCCGCCTGAAAGCAACAAATTTCCACAAAGATAAACTCATAAAAATGGAAATAATAGACAAAGTTCGGCATTCTTCCTCATAATGGTAACCAGTAGTCAATACTAAAAAAGCTTTTATGATTGCAAATGTTCTGCTCAGCATTTTCCATGTTAATTCTAATTTATCACCATAAAGAAAATGAAAAGGTTACACGCTGAAACAGACTAACACTTTTTATAATAAATTATAAATTCTTAAAAAGAGGATCATAGAGAATATGGTCCTTGCGCTAAAATTATAGTGGACTCACAATTTAAGCATAAACAAAATACCACAAATATTCTGAATAGGCATCCAAAGAGTAAAAAATGCATATATAAATCTATGAGAGAGAGAGAGAAGGGCCAAGAGAAAGGGAGTGAACCTTTCCAGTTCCAGATGAGCGATATCCTTCAAGAGTTTCAGGTGCAGAAAATATATGCAACGCATCCTCAATAGTGCGAACGGATTCAGGATAAATATCAAGGTGAAGCAAAAGATATGGTTGAACAGTTGCAGATGCTTTGTTCCCTAAGACACGCACCACACCAATGAAAGGATAAAAATGATAGGATCAGCAACTTAAAACAGCAAGATTATCACATATATTTTGTGGCATGCACTTCTGTTGTACCTTTTGCTTTAACCATACTTCGCAATTGTCCTCCAAAGATATCACTTAATTCTGAAGGAACAAAACTCTGTGTTCTTGTCACTGCAGATTTGTTCTTTCTACCAACTGTCTCCCATTCATCATCTTCTGCAGAAGAAACTACAGTAGAAATCCCTCCATTGATGTTGGAAGAGAAACCTTCAAGCTTTAGTAACTCATCATGCATCTGATCCATAACGAAGCTGAGAAATTCTTGAGCATCTTCCTGCCTAAAATTATGAGAAAACCCAACTTTGAGCACAAAAAATGCAATATTTCTCGGAAATTTAAGCATAACTAGACTGACCATGAGATTGCTAATTGTCTCGTAAATTGTAAATGTTTTAAGTAACAAAGTCTTCCAGAATACTAGTTATTTCAATGCTATACCAATTTCAAATAGTTACAGATGCCAATTCGACAAATATTAGGAACACTTGAGACATCCTCTACACACCATTATCAAGAAAACTTTAGGTACTTCCACATACATGCTTTTATCTATCTAAATCAAATTCTAAAGAAGCTGAATACTGTGCAATTGAGGATGAACATGTACTACATCCATTTTTAGAAATTACAATGAAAATAAATAAAGGAGAAATTCAATATCTCGATAAGCATGGAAAAGACTTCAGAATGTTTCTTACACCTATTAAAGTTAAAGTGGGAGACGATATAAATACCAGATAGCCCAATGATTTGGTCTATGTATGGAAATGCACATGCCTTGTAATTGCACAGTAAACAATTGTGAAAAAAAAGGAGATATTAGTTCGGGAACCACAAACATTAATGATTAGGATATGAATAATACTCATAAGCTACTTCTTGACAAGTTTTGATGGAATCTGATCTCTTTTTGATGAAGTTCTACAAATCTCAAAATGCATCTGCTCTCTCTCTATCTAATTTTCTTCTTTTCGGTAATAAAGACATTCTCAACCAAAATTTTCATTCAAAGAATGGAAGGCTGTCAATCCGAACATACTCATAAAAAGAGCTTCAATGTCAGTCATGCAACGTTTAAAGAAGAGAAGAGAATTTCTATATTCCATTAATTATAATGTGATTCCAGTCAAGTCCTTTTGGACAAAAGAGCTAATAGTGTATTAAAGCGCTCTATAGTGTTGGAAATGAGTATTTTCTAATCCTCGAGTGCAGATAGATGGAAAAACTCCTATAATGCTTTCAAAGCTCCATTCTTTACTGCTACAAAATTTTTCTGGTCACTCTTCAGTCCAGTAAACCATCAAACAAGCTTAAAAATTAATCAAGATAGAGAACATTAAAGCAGAACAAGGTGTTTACACAAACCTAGAGCAACCTGACATGCTACTTGGAAGATCTGGAGTAAAATTTTTCAGAACAGACTCAAACATGGTAGGGCTAAATGGTCTACCAGTATCAACAATGTTCGAATCTTTCTTCATTAAGCTGGCTCCACTTGACATGTCGAACTCGGATATGAACTCCACAAATGAAGTTAAAGTTGGATAATCGGCCTAATAAAACAACATCCAACTTCATGAATAAGAGTGCAAGGTGACAGATTGGATGATATAAATTTCATTACAAAACTAACAATAAGAATAATGCATGAATAGACTTTAAAAAAGTCCAAAATATATTATATTGTGAGAGTACAGACCTTAGAAATGTTGCGATTTTTCAAATCCTGCAGAAGGTGGACAAATGGAGAACAACATAAGACAGCTTGCAGGGTTGAGCTCAGAAAGCATAAGTTACCTCTGTTGATTAAACCTCGAGGAATTAGGTTATTAACAGATGTAGCCGGATGGGCTGATATCTTTTCAGAACTCTCTAAAGTTGACAAATAACCAACACCATGATTTCTCTTCTTGTCCTCTGATTTTGATCTTAATATTGGGTGTGAAGAACCGTTTTCTTTATGAAATAAATCCAACAAAGGAAACTCACAATTATATGGGTTCTCATCTTTGATTCCATTAATACGAGGGGAGCCATGGTTTTGATTATAAGAGCTTCCATTTTCAATTGGAATATCAGAGGCTCCAGGTGATGGATCGTTCAGATGATTAACTTCAGTCTCCTCAGATAAGTAAGAAGGATTATTACTTGACCCATTAAAGGAGTTAACTTGACTTTTTCTTTCACCATCAATGTTCAGAGAACCAAATTGAAATTTTTGCTGTGGCAAAGGTTCCACAGATTTTCTATGAGACTGGGATGGAAATAGCAAGGACTTGGTCTCATCTTCAGTGAAAGATCCAAATAGTAGTACCTGATTGGAGTGACACATGAATCAACATCATTCACAAAGAACATAAATCAATCGAGACTGAAAAAAATATCTACAGATACCACCAAATAAAATGGTAATCTCACTACTAAAATCAACGAGAGCAAAACAAATAGTAGTACCTGATTGGAGTGACACATGAATCAACATCATTCACAAAGAACATAAATCAATCGAGACTGAAAAAAATATCTACAGATACCACCAAATAAAATGGTAATCTCACTACTAAAATCAACGAGAGCAAAACAATTAGGTTCCCTATCAGCTTATCAGCACTTAGGAATCATAAAAATCAATCTAGAAATAACATTTTTTTAGCAGAAATCATCTTGAGGAGGAAGATGTAAATCAATTGGAGAAAGTAAGCTGCATTAATATCATGTACCACACATGATTTCTCTTTATGCTATCTATCAATAATAATGATAATAACTTCTTAGATCGAACAAGACATTCTGAGACCATAACATGACTACTTCCAATCTGAGAAAACGAGATGAATAAAATCATTATTTTCTGCATGCACGTTGAAAGTTACAAAATTTTCACCACCGTTTCTTAAACAATCTTAAGAACTGACCAAAGTTACCGTATTTCATTCAACCAACAAATACTCATTTTGTATCCATATAGCTTTTCCGTTAGATATCTCATTCATAAGTGAACTAACGCTCTTTCCCATCAACATGACTTAACATTAAGAAACGCAATCGAACATAAATGAATTTCAAAGCTACTCAGTAGCTGAACCTTCAAATATGAAAAGAATAACAAATATCATTTAAAAAAAACTACCACATTTCAACAGGAAGAGAAACTGAGAGAGAAACCTTAGAATTATTCATGCCGACTACAGAATCCAAATTGGGAACCCAAAAGCCGTATACAAAACAAGGAATTCAGAGAGCAGCGAAAAAAATAAGAACCAATTCGTATAGGGAAAGAACCAGGATGAAAGGCTAGGGTTTTAGGAGACCCTGAAGGAGGAGCATGGAAGAAAAGGGGAACGATTGAAGACATGTAATGAGAAGAAGCAGGGTTGAGGTTGAAGATAGAGAGCGTTAGAGAAAAGAACTCTCCGTTTCGCGGCCCTCAGCAACCAGCACTGGACGAGGGAGCATGGACTGCGCAGGGAGAGAATTTGACGATGTCTAGATCGAAAGGTAGGGAGAGGATTTTAGGGTTGGGGAGTGGAAGAAGCCAAGCAACCCTAAGCGTCTTTTCATTGAATTTTACTTGTGAATGCGGGAAATTCCTTTTTTTTTTTTTTTTAAATAAAAATATGGATAATTATTAAATTTAACCTCGATTAACGAACTAGAGTTTAAAATATTTTAATTAACAAATGGCCCTCAAAGTATGAATTTATTAACTTATTGCCCTTACATTTTAATTTGTTGTTCTCCGTCACCCATGCTTTGAGAAAATTTGATACTGACCCCAAACATATAATTAAATAATAAATTAATTATTATTAACTTATTCCATTACGGTTCAATCCTCTATTCTGGAAACCTCCTTCGTCTCTTTCCTGTAGCTTTCATCCTCCAATGGAATTTGACTTTAAATTTGATAGAACTGCAACTTCAATTTGCTCTCTGATCAAGTAGCAAAGGTGCCCGGAAGAACTAAACATTGGAAGAGGCATCAGGTTTGAGAAGGTGCAATGGAGAAGTGGGCGAAGAGAGAGGGTGAGATCTACCACCACCGTCGCTACCGCTACCCGGCGGCGGAGTCGGCACGCCAAAGACTTGGGCATTGGCCTTCATGTCCTCCCTCCCCTTGGCCCTTCCCAGGCAGTAGCACCCGAATCCAAGCATCAGGCTGAACAAAATCAGAGGCAGAGATATCACTACCACCATCCCCATTTCTTCAGTTTTTCTAGAGAGAGATTCACTCTGAGAGAGCAGAGAGAGAGAGCTTTTATAGATGTCTTCCCAACGGTCAGTTCAGCTGGACACCGACATTCGACACTGCTCCTAACGTTAGCTGTCGACGAGTGGCATATTGTGTAATTATTATACAAATCATATTATTACTAACTTAATTAAATAATATTAATAGACCAAAGCCCAACTATATTGGGCCTAAGCCCAAATAGTTCCCAAATAAATTGGGCCTAAGCCCAACAATACGTTACCTGCTTATACGGATTGGATTCTACCCGGACTTATTTTCGCTCGCTCTCGAACTTGTAGCCATGGCGATGCTCGTCATCTTCAACCACTGTCTACCTGTCTCCCTCCCCGCCACTCCCCTGCACCGTTCGTTCAGAACTTTACAACTCTCCCAGTCTCCACCGCTCCGTTTTTCCGGAGATTCATTTGGTCGGAGAACCAGAGGATTATCTGTTGTCACGCGTGCTGGTCCTAGTACTGGTACCTATGTTTTTGCGTTCCTTTTCCCTTTGTCTCTCCTAGTTGGTACTGTCGTCGCTGCTCTGAGAATCAGTGATAAGCTTGACAGAGAGTATCTTGAGGAGGTATTTGGCATTATAATTAAATATGAGTATTTTGATTTCATTTTTGTTGTGTGCTTTGTTTTCGTTGCATTTCTGCTCTTCGTCGCACTCTATTGATTTTGTTAATGTTGGGATGGATTTCTCTTTGTTTCTTTTGATTTCTTTTGTCTGTTCTTGTTGCTTGAGTGAGAGTAGAAAATTGGTACATAGCTAACTTTGTATGATTAAGAGCGTTCTTCATTGTTGCCTGAGATTTTAGGATGTTATTTTTTTCAAATTTATAAATAAATGCCAAATATCCTCCATGTGCATTTTAGAGCCATCAAGACTCATTATTTCTCAATGATAAGAGCATTATTATTAGTTGTTCGTTTCTTTCTTGCTTTTTCTCATCTATAAAGAAAGAAGTCTGAATCATTAGCTCTTTTTTTTATGTGAATACATTACCTATCTTCTTGATCATTAAGCTGGGCTACAATATATGTACTCTACAGTTCTCTTTTTTGGTTAAATTAATTTTATGTTTTCTAGTTTATAGTATAATGATTTAATGGTTATAATGATTTTTTTCCTATTATAAATTATTTCTATTCACAAGTTTATATCGAGGTAAGTGATCCATTCAAGTAATGGAACATGAGAAGGCATATGTCCAAATATTTACCAAATACTTATTATCAATTGAGTCTAATGGAAGTATTATATCACAGTTTAATTTGCAACTTAAAAACTCCCTTTGAAAAACTATTGCTTGAAAGACTGATTCAGACCGTACATTCTAGCTACTAGCTGCAATGTCATGGTCAGAAATAGGATGTTCTAATAAATCCTTGGTCGGATGTTCTAATAAATCCTTGATAGGATGTTCATACAATTAACTGTATTGTTTATTTTACTACAATGCTATTGGTCATGAACCAGCTTGCTATAAATCAAGCTCTCATGGAAGCAAGTGAAAACGAGGATGGAGACAGTGATGAAGATGTTGATTCTTTTTTGGAAGAAAAAACCACTGTTCGTACTCGAAACCGGCCAAAAAGGGAAGCTTAGACTTGTACTGTTTTTTGATTTTTTTTTTTTTTTTTTGTTTCGTGTTAGATATGTGTAATTATTGTAAGACTTGGGCAAGGAATATGAGAATCGTATGATGAAGTCGTTCAGTTCAATTTTATTGTCGAATTTGATAATGCTTATTTGTTTTAGCACATATTTAAAGTAGCTATATTGGGCTGTCATGGTGAAATCACTGTTGAATCAAAAAAAATGTTTAAACTCAGATCACAATGGTGATAATCTTATATAATAAATATTTATTGTTAAATTTCAACCTTGAACACCTTTCGACGAGTAATGAACTGCGTGTATTTTCACGTATCTGAATCTGTTGTTTGAAAAATTGCTCATAGTTAAATTTCTTAATTTCGTTTGTATTATTCTACTGCCCTTTTGTTCTAATCCATTTCAGTTTGGTTTCTTGTTTTAAGAAATATCAGTCTATGAATGTTTCTTAAAAGACAATGGGAAGTGGATATGCATTCTCTATAATTAGTATCGACTTGATCTTGTTAGAGAAAGCTGTGTTGATTTGAGATATAATCTACTTGTAGTTCTATTATGCAACAGAATCTGCTAAAATGAAAGAAAATGGTTGAACTCCTTTAAATTAAGTAAAAATGTGCTGGAAATTTACTTGAAATGAAGTAAAAGGCCTCATCATTTGTTAGCATACTATACAATGCTTATGTTGAAGTGCGAGTTACCCCACAATATTCCTAAATTTTCTCTAATATTTCTTTCAATCTTCAAAAGCTGAAGCAAAATCAACTCTCTTGTTTGTGTTTCTCTCTGCCACTGAGTATGTCACATATGTCTACTCATAGTTTGGCTTGCTTGCAATGCACTGATGAACATTCTCTCATTTTGGTGAAGAATTCTTATGTGATGGTACTACTAAACTCATTGACTTGGGATTATTCGTTCGTCATCTGTCAAATTGTTTTTTTGATGATGAAAACAACTGCAGAAATGTCAGTATGAGTTCCATTAGTATATCTTCTCCACTCTGGAAAAGTTTTGGACAACTATAAACTGATGATGCTTCCAAGTGAAATCTTGTATTGGAGGTTGAGAGGAAGATGGGCCAAGGTAAGACGACTGTTACTCTCTTTTTCTTTATGCAACATGTGGAGTTCAAATGGCTATTTTTTCAAATTTTGTGAATCTTATCAGATCTTTGTTACAAAGATATGAAATGGGTTATATGGTCCTGAGGGAGACATAAAGGTGTTCTTGACTTTCATTGTTTTCTATTTGATTGACACATGGTACTAAATTTTATTTTATTTTTTGTGCATTATTCATTTATTTGTTCCTCAATGTAGACGGAATTAGAGATTGATTTAGAAGTCTTAAGATTAGTTTCATTACTACAAGTTATTTTCTCTTGATTGGATGATACAGATGTAAGAAGATGATGCGTATAATTTTCTTTTCCTCTTTGAAGATCTGATTTGATTTCTGTTCATATGGTGATTAATTTTCACTGCACTTATTATTTTATGGCAAGATATTCAAGGATGATAATCCTAATGTTTTGTTAAGATTTAGTTAAACCTTGAATTTTAATATTATTAGTAACGTAAAAGATCTTAGGTCACTATATTTATTAGTGCATCTAAAATAAAAATATTCATGGAGAATTCAATTAGAAGAAGATTCTTCATAATTTCAATTTCATAGACTAGTAAAACCATGCTTTAATATTATTTTAAAATGTTCTTTCATTCAACTTCACGTGTGTTTGTTTATTTTCATGTCTAGATCCATTGTTTACAAGAGTCAGAGTTGATCTCTAATATAGGTAAAGCTGACCAAATTAATATTTTTTTGAGTAATTAACAGAAAAAAAATTCTTAAACCATGTTCCGTTAACGAAATAATTATTTTTGTTCAATTTTTTGTTAAAATTTGCTCATATGAACACTCGTGTATGCAAGGCAAATTTTAGTGACAGACGCCTGCACTTAAGTAGCGGGTTTATGAGACATAGAACATTTTTTATTCTTTTATGGGATCTCACGCAAATACATGAGATTTTGTAACAGGCGTCTGCGTTAGAGAAGTCAGGTGTTCAGGTGTTCGCAAAGAGATGTTTTGTGAACAAAACATAATTTAATAACGAATTTGTCAACGATTTCATAGTTTGAATGATTTTTTGTTAATTACTTTTTTTTAGTAAAAAGGAGATATTTTTGTCGAGTTTAAAATATTGACGGTAATGAAAATAAGACCATGGGATATGATTTTATACACAAATAATCTATTGATAGATCATTTAAAATAAAATAAAAAATAAGAGAATCCAATCAAGAAAATAGAAATTATAAAAATAAAACTAAAATAAAATCATAAACTAGAAGAACTATTAACATATTTTATTCCTAAAAACTAACATCATTAACATAGCCCTTGTAGGGTTTCAAAGGTCAACAAAAAAGTCTTCGATTTTTCCAAAAGTAAATCCTAATATTCTTGCTGGGCTACTGTTCGTAGCCTCCATATCCACTAATTTTATAAAATTTCATTGCTTTATAATAAAATAATAATAATAATTAAAAAAAAAAAAAAAACATATGGGGAAACTTTCCTTTTTGGTCTTATTGACAACTTGTACATGCAATTATTATTACTTCTTTAGATCATAGTTTCTGTTCAAATAAATGATGCAAAAGGTGACATTTTTATCGTACTACATGAGTCTCCCTTCGACACACACATATATATTGTAAAAAAGACTCGATTTTTGAATCATTTACATGAACCCAATTATTAAAAAAAAAAAAAAACATTACTTTAATTAATAATTTAAAAAAGCAAAACTATTTGGGCACGAGAAGAAGCGAAAGCCAACCGCCTCAGACGCGTCTTTCAGAAATGGTTTTAGACCTAACCAATCCAAACGCAGCACATGGTTTCTTGTTCGACAAGAACAAGGTGCTTGATGGGTGGTTGACCCATGACTCCATTTTAGAGAGAGAGAGAGAGAGTTGAATAATGAATATAAACGGTTCGTATAAAAAAACATGTAAAAATGGTTCACACAGACATTCTAGGAATGTTTGGAACAATTCATCAAAGAGGGAATCATGGGTTTGAAGAGAAGAAAACGACATCCAAAGTTGAAATAACTAATGTTTTGGGACCAAATTTCCTTTCTTCTTTTTTGTCGACCCAGCTCAATAATTCTCAAACAGCTTGGCTTTCAGTAACATGAACTAGAATGAGTGTAAATTTGGTGTATGTTGTAGATTTTGATGAATTTGGCATCATTTTAAACATGGCAACTCAACAGACAGCAACAGGGACGTATCAGAATCATAATCTGGGAATGAAAATCAAGAGCACGTTTTTCTATCCATTTGCAGAAAGCAGAGAACAGAAGATAAGAAACATGTAGATGAGTTCAAACATTAAAACTTTACTTTTTTTTTAATTTTTGTCTCATAACTCTCTGTGACCACTCGTGGAAAAGGATCATATCATTGCCAATATATCCTCGTGATTCTGTCTCGTTCTTTGATTCTCCACTACTTACCAAATGACATGTCAATGACGAGGACGGAAGTGGTGTGTGGGAGCTACAATTTTTATGTTGGTAAAATCAGAGCAATTATTATAAAAGAAATGAGCCGGGGAGACAGACATTGTAATTTTCTTTTCTCATCAGATATAGTTCCTTGGGAAGAAGATAGAATAAAAATCAAAGCTTTTAGCTTTCTGACCCTAAGATCATGTCTGTTGGAAGTAGGGTTTCTTTCTTCCCTCGCTGTTCATCGTCTTTTCCACTTTACTCCATATTGGTTTGGCTGAAAACATTGAGTAAATACGATATTGTCCGCTTCGTCCTAAAATACACGTAATTTTATTTTCAAAGTTTACCACAAAATGGTTCCTATTATTTTATAGATAGTTCACCCACTTTAATCTTGCTTTATGTCGTCCTCAATCTTCTGTGAAGATAAATAGCCACCGACGACACCTAAGACGCCTGAGCATCATTTACTTATTCTAGACAAGAAAGATGCAAAATGATGCTGATAATTGGAATCATTCTGAGATGATCGAACTGTAGTTTAATGGAAAACAGTCGTCAGCTTTGGCGATGGACAGAAAGCATCGACCAACTTTGTGTTTGGATGGAGAGAAAAAGAAACAAAAACAAAGACTAACAACGTCTGGTTTTAAGCATGCTGATTCAACGGGGAGAGAAAGTAAAAAGAAAGTGAAGACATAGACTATAGATCCGCCATTGTTATAATGGAGGACAGTTCATCTCCCCTCTATAAAAATGCATTCTTTTTACTATTTATCAAGAGTTAAAACCAATTACCCCTGAACTAAAAACTTTAACGAATCAAACCCTGGAGGGTGGTCAATCACTCTCCGTTCTGAATTTACATTTAGAACGGGGGCCGATCACCTCTCATTCTGAATTGATCACCCCCGTTCTGTCCAGTGCTTACGGGGCACTGAACGTATTGGGTCGGGGGGTCAATGTGGAGGGTGGGGACCGTCGTCCAACGTGCACCGCACGTGATTGGAGAACGGGGGTCTTCACCTCCCCACAGCCCCTCGTTTCTGCCTTCTCATTTTAGAGGTATTCGGGGGAGGGGGTCACCGCCCCGAAACGACCACTCATTCTCAATAACAATGTTTACGAACAGGAGGTGGTGACTCACCGTTATTAAAATTAGGGCTGAGAACGGGAGGTCGTTGCCACAGAACGGGGGGCCGATCCCCGACAGTGTATAAAAAATCCCCCTCCCCCCCCCCTTCCACCCTCCATTGGTGAAAAATCTGATTTCATCTCGGCTCCAACTGCGATTCCAACACAAAATCCGACTATTTCACGCCCCTATCGCGTTGATTTCCCCATCCTTAATCATTGTCTTCCAATATCATCAAAAAATCTCACAAATTCGATCCCTAAATTATCAAATTCTTCAAATCCCAAATTCAACATAAATCGTCAAATTCTCCTCAAATGGCACTCAAATTGACGATTAAACGAACGGCTAATCCGTCACAAGGAGGTCCGTCACAAGGTGGTCCGACCAAACGGTCTTTGCCAAATCCCTCATCGATGTCACAAGGAGGACCATTTCAAGCGGGTCTGACAACCCGGCCACCATCGTCACAAGTGTTCTGTGTGAAGTGCGACAACCGCCAATTGAGTATTTTTTTAATGAATTTCGAAATCAGATGTGTAAGGAACAGTTTTAGCGGGATATGCCAAACCGATCGGTTATTCATTCAAAGACCGTCAACATTAGAGGTTGGGAGTCATTGGAGATCAATGAGATGTTTGACAGAATCGCTCTACACGGAGTGTACGGATTGAGGGGCGATAACTGCGATAGAATTGTTCTCTTATTTTATGCGAAATTAACCTCTACTGGGGGGTCAGAATGTTTGAAGACGTATATCCTTGGTATAAAGAACTGCATTGAATGACTAACATAAATTGTTTAATCCCAATTCACAATTATGAATCGAAGAAAATGCATGACTAGCCCAATATCTAGCGTTTGTGTCTCGAAGATATGTTTAGACATCCGAGTTAGTCTTATGTTAGTTCATCATTTCTATCTCAAAATGAAAAGTTGTGGTTGCCATGACTGCATTTCACATTGCATCTCTTTATACTCTGCCCCGAAATTTGGTTTTTGAAATTTGAGTACATATGCCGGAGCCAGTAGCGGCTGACAATAATTCCTGCTGCACAGCAAGCAACAACCCATGGTATTTGAAAGAACAAGAGAGTCAATATAAAATAATATAACTACTACAACGCCCCAATATTTGAAAGAACAATTGGAAATGCATTATACCTTTTGTTGATCCAAAACAAATGTTCATCCGTATCTCAATTCAGTCTGTATGTCTTCCTTCAATAATTTCAAAAATCACGTCCATGAGTCCATACACTCTGATGTCACATTGGCAACAATAACGGATATATTTCATCATTGTCATCAATACTGACGACTGTCAGTAATTGGCCGGAACACAAACTCTTTATATGACAATCATCCAAACATATAATAGGTCTATCACACTGCAGCATACATGTCTTGCAAGCAGCCATATACATATACATTATTTCGAATACACAATACTCATTATCGGCAGAGCCCACCAAATAAGTTTGTAGGTTCAATGTGCTACCCGGATATGATATATGTATTTCTTCTATGTACGACCACAATAGCTTGTATTCTTCGTCGCTCTTCCCTTCATTAAGTTTTCGCGCTTCGCTTCTTACTTTTATGGCAAGACTTGGTATAATGTTGACATTTAAATACTTCCTCGCTGTCTTGATAATTGAAGGAATTTCTCACGTAAGTTGACTTTTGAACCTATCCAAATATTGATTTGTCACTTATTTTGCAGTAGCATGTCGATTCTCAATTTTTCTTCAACAGTTGTGAGAATCATTGAAACTCTTTATTTGAAACGTAAGCTCATTTTACATCTTCGAACAATTCAGTCACCAATCACATCTGTCTTCACATATGGTCGTCAGTCGCCGAGATTCAATTTTAATGAATTTGATCTCATAACCATTATTCAAAACATATTCTACTATTTCTTCTCTAATTGCCTTTAAATAACTATATTTTTTTCCCAGATAAAATCTCATCGAAATTTCTTCATTTGCCGGTATGTTTTCCCGCATTATCCTCCGAGTCGACCGGTGTTCGAAACTCATCGTCTAGAGTTTTCAATGTCGATTGCACTTCTATTTCTTCATTACATTCTAGGCGATCGAATGCCCAAAGATCACCATATATGGGCGTAGAGTACGAATATCAGTTCACATTGGCATAACAAGTTGTTGACTCGTCTAAATCAATTGATCTATTCGAATCAAAATCCATCGACGTCGCTAGTACAGAGAAAATTCGTCTAAACAAGAAAATGGTGGAGAGGTTTTAGGGTTTTCGCCAGCCGGGGGGTGAGAATGGAGGGTTGTTTCCTTATATAGTGTCAAAGATCTGCTCTCTGTTCCTAATAACAGCCCTCTATTTTCAGGCAAAATAATTGAGATCGGAGGGCCGTTTCAGGGCGGCAACCCTCCGTTTTTAATTTTACCAAAAAATATGGCCAACAACGGAGGGACGTTTCGGGGCGGTGACCCCCCGTTCTCAAATACCTCTAAAATGGGGAGGCAGAAACGAGAGGCGGAGACCCTCTGTTCTCCAATCACATGCGGTGCATTGACCTGTTGACCCAATACGTCCAGTGTCACATAAGTACTAAACAGAATGGAAGGTGATTGGTCCCCCGTTCTAAACGTAAATTCAGAACGGAGGGTAATCGGTCACTCACCAGGGTTTGATATGTTACATTTTTTATAGTTTAAAATTTTAATTGTTAGAGTTTTTAGTTTAGGAGGTGTTTAAAATTAAATCCATATTTTAGGGTTCAAATTGATTTTAATTCATTTTTCAATGACCATTGTTCACTAAAATGATGGGCAACGTGACAAAAGACTAAATATTCATACATATCCCCACTATATTTCTTAATACATTGCATAACACCAATTCTGATAGATAGCCACAAAAAATTATCAATAATTAAATTATCAATAATTTGATTATTTTTTATTTTTTCCTTTAATATTCTAATGCCATAAGAATCTCTAGCGTTTCCCAATGTTCTCAATATAAATTATCCGCTTTAGGTTGAAACCGCACGAATTTGTTCATAGAATTAGTCAAAAACACGTTGAACTAAATAGAGAGGAGAAATTTACTTATAAACCAGACATTTTTTATTCTTTCTAGCGATGTGAGATTGCACAACCCCACTGGTATGTATTAGATCCTCTCACTAGGTATTTCTTGCCTTCACGTGTTAGACTATCACAGAATCATCTCATTTTTTTACTCTTTTTTACTCTCAACTATTTGTTAGTTTAGCTTCAGCAGTACGTTTATTTGAATTAACTTAGTCTAACTCAACAAATTCAATTAATCAGCTAAGATTTAATAACATATATAATTTTTGTATTTACTTTCCTAAGTGTTGATATGAAAAATAAAAGAACATCATGGAAGAAAGTCTTATAATATCTTATATTATTTTGGAGGAGTGGATAGGGCGGAACAAAAAGACAGCTGATTAAAAAGGCATAAAAGTGAGATAGGGAACATGATAAGATAGATTCTTCTTATTACCCCATGGTTTTCCTTGCCTTTGGTAAAAAAAAAAAACCCCAAATTCAACAAGCAAGGCTACTGTTCTCCACGCGGCAATTCAACCCCACTTGCCTAGCTCCCGTTTGCCCATTTTGGATCTCCGGCTACCCAATCAGACGCCGGAGATGGGGCCGAGTTGTCGCCACTTATTTCATGGCACCATGATGATGATCATTCTCTATGATGACATTTGGGGGATGATCATAATTTAGTTACAAAGTGACCCACAAATGAGAAACGATACGTGTTGAAAGATTCAATAAAGTTATGAAATTTGTTTAATATTGGGCGGTCTCCTTCCGGAAAACATGTGATGATGGATTAGGTTTTGATCCACGAATAGGAGGATTATAGTGTACTAGATTTCACGCTGATGTTCCAAAGTCCCATAGTAAGTGGAAGTCTTTGTTTAATGATCATAAACAAGATAGGCTCTGTTTGTATCAAGACAATAAGGCCACTCTGTTTGCGTGCAAATTTGTCTTCTGATTTTATTCTATTGTTCAAAATTAGGCCACCAAAAAAAGCTGCTTTTCTAGAACTTTCCTTTCGGGTTTCCATCCTAAGTTTATCGACCGAGCATTGGATGAACTGCAGGGCTTACTTTTCCGTCGTTCGAAAGCTTCCATGAGAATGCCGGAAGCAAAGCATATTCATAGCTCTCCAAACCAAGATTTACCTGAAAACAGTTCTTTTCTCAGACTATAAAGATGAAACTCGATGATAAATCCGAGCTATGGAGTTGAGATTTACTTTAACACAGAAAAAGAAGTGTTAAGAGAGAGAGAGAGAGGATTTTTTCATTAAAATATTCAGACTATTTAGCATTTAGCATGTAAATAATAAAGTAATATTGGTAGAGTCGGTTCCCTCTAAGGCTACAAATTTCCCACCAGCACTCGAATACAACTTGCAATAAAAAGGCACAAAAGACAAATTCATTAAAACTAAGTTGATTGCATTAACGAAAAACAAAACAATAAACAACAAAATCATTCACACCTGTCGAATTGTTGTGGGGAATTAAGGTTTCACAAACCATTAGCAGCCGACGAATGAAAGGACTGTTTGGCAGTGCTTCCTCCAAGCTGTGAGCCCCATGCCTGTTCTTCTCCTCCTTCCTTTACCTATCAAAAGACACCAAACAGGTCACTATACAACCAATCGCCGTCCTTCCTCCCATATTAAAATTTCACGGGCATCATGGACCCTTTTTGTAACCCCATAGCCATACCTGTCTTCATCTCAAATGAACACTCGATCTGAAACTAGATACGCTAAGTTGTATTCCAACAGCAACAGGTCCAAAGAATAATAGACTCATCATATATGTCAGTGAGACGGCCATCCATCGGAGGCAGCCGAGGAATGTCTTGCATAGTCCTAGGAAAAGATGCACAGAATAAGAACATTACTTTTTAGTACCACTAATCAGATTAATGGGGGAGTAAGTTAAAATTTTGTTAAGAGTTTGTCTTTCATGGAAAAGGTGAGATTGTGGTTACAACTGTTGGAAAAAAGTGCAAAGATTTGTTAGATCTTCCTTTCCTGTGACTTTTCTCTTCAACTTGGCATATGCCGGATGGCTTATGCTATAAATAAAAGACCCAGAAAAGAACTCGAACAAAATCCAAAAACTCCTCCACTCAAGTAGGCAGTCTTCATACGGACTCTAAACAGCTGAAGTAAGGTTGACTCAGCCACCAAAAATTAGAATCTTCCTTCCCCTTTAAATCCTTCTTCTAAAATTTCATTTCCTCGGCTTCTGCATGTATACTCACCGCTCACCCTCTAACAAAAAACAGAACAAACATATGCTTGCAAACCTGTTATCTTTAGCTTCAGAGACTTACTTCGAGAGAGAAATGAGGTATTCAAAAGCTGGTTTTGTCAGAAGAAGTAACGTGCTCTTCATCAGAAGCATCATGATTTTGTTTATCAGCTGCGTTACAATCAGAATGAACTTTTGTTTCTCCAGCAACAGTTCTTCGTTAAGGATCCTTTCCATTGATGGGCATTTTGAATTTGACAAGGTTGAAAACGCAATGAAGGATTTTGGCAATAGATATCAATACCGACCCAAGGCAGTGTTGCACCCAAAAGCAGTTGCTGATATTTCCACCACCTTGAAGCATATTTGGCAGATGGGTCCTCGCTCAGAGCTCACAGTTGCAGCTAGAGGCCATGGCCACTCACTTCACGGCCAATCTCAAGCTCACCAAGGAGTTGTGATAAGCATGGAATCACTCCGATTCCCTCAAATCCAGGTTTACGTGGGAACTCACCGCATGTTGATGTCTCTGGAGGTGAGTTGTGGATAAATATCCTGCATGAGACCTTGAAATATGGGTTAACTCCAAAATCATGGACAGACTACCTTCATCTAACTGTTGGAGGTACTTTATCAAATGCTGGAATAAGTGGACAAGCATTTCGCCATGGTCCTCAGATCAGCAATGTTTACCAGCTGGAGGTTGTCACAGGTTAGCACTAATTTTGAGGCATTTGAAGCTTCAACTCTTTAATTGTTGGTCATTCAGCTATCCGCTAAAACTGGAATACAAGTCTACAAGGATTCTATCTATGCATGCGAGAAAAATATTGTCAAGAAATAAGAAAATTAAGGAACACATTTATACATCAAAATTCTCTTTGACCAATGGACTAAAACTGAATGCAGGAAAAGGCGAAGTGCTTAACTGTTCAGAAGAGCAGAACAGGGTCCTCTTCCATAGTGTTCTTGGCGGACTTGGTCAGTTTGGCATCATTACTCGGGCGCAGATTCTTTTAGAACCAGCACCTGAGATGGTAAGTACGGTTACCAATGTGAATAGAGTAACTTCAAAATATGAAGTTGCCAATTATGCTAATTTGCTCCTCCACTTTGCGCAGGTGAAATGGATCCGAGTGTTGTATATGGATTTTCCGACATTTACCAGGGATCAGGAGCATTTGATATCTGCAGAAAATTCATTTGATTACATAGAAGGATTTGTGATAATAAACAGAACTGGGCTGCTAAATAGCTGGAGAACGACGTTCAATCCGCAAGACCAGGTTCAAGCCAGCCAGTTTCAATCAGATGGAAGAACTCTATTCTGCTTAGAATTAGGCAAAATACTTCAACGCAGGCAGATGACAGAATAGTAGAAAAGGTTAGGCCCGCAATGACCTGCGACTCACTTATTTTGAAAAATGAAACTACAAGGCAAAAAGCAAATATTAGATAAAAATCTAAAGAAACTCGTATGTCTTTGCCATCACCGTGCAGGAGGTTGAGAGCCTATTGTCTCAGTTAAGCTATATCCCATCAACACTTTTCCTATCAGAAGTTTCATATGTAGATTTTCTGGACAGGGTTCATGCATCAGAAATCAAATTAAGATCAAAAGGCTTATGGGAAGTTCCACATCCATGGCTAAATCTTCTCATTCCGAAAAGCAAGATACAAAAATTTGCAGAAGAGGTCTTCGGCAATATCCTCACAGAAACAAGCAATGGTCCAATCCTCATCTACCCAGTTAACAGATCAAAGTATGTATTCACAGTTAACATTACTGTTACTGTAGATTTTCAGAATGTTTCCAAACTTGAATGGTTAATTGTGATTTCAGGTGGGACAATAGAACTTCTGTTGTCATTCCAGATGAAGAAATTTTCTACTTGGTTGCATTCCTTACCTCTGCAGTTCCCACTTCCACAGGAACTGAAGGTTTAGACTACATCACGGCTCAGAATAGAAAAATTGTAGACTTCTGTGAACAAGCCAATCTCGGGATGAAGCAGTATTTGCCTCACTATACAAGAAGGGAAGAGTGGAGAGCCCACTTTGGTGCACGGTGGGAAGAGTTTGTACAGAGAAAATCTGCTTATGACCCTTTGGCAATACTTGCTCCAGGCCACAGAATATTTCAAAAGGCAATGCCCTTCTCATGACGATGGCTAAGTTTACAGGCTGAGACTCCACTAAATGCAGGGATATTATCTTAGCTGCTGATGCTAAACATGATTTGGCAATCTAATCCTAAACATAAGAAAACAAGGCGTAGAAGGTGCTGTTCAAATATTGTTGAAAAAAAAATCTCATATAGGTATGAATCTACAAATTAGAACTACAAGGGGACTAGAGAATGGTGTTATCATCCCATGTACATACGAATTCTGTAAACATTATGAAATGCAATGATATATCAAGTTCTACAGCGACTATTAAACATAAATATCAAGTAAATTGGAAAAACATACCAACAACAAATAAAACACAAGCATCATACTTACAATGGTGTAACCCCTCTCTTGGCATATTGAGATTAAGAAGAGATTAACACTACTATTGCTTATATTTACCCTAAAAGAGTATGACAAAGGTTCAAACATAGTCTAATTAAACACTTCTAACTCTACATGAGGAATCGGTAAGGGCACAAAAATGCAAGTTCTCTTGATACAAGCTTATAATAAAGAGATCTAAGATAAGAAAATTGCGCATTTTCAATTTATTCTAAAGCTTTTAAGCAGACCATAGTAGTGAAAAAGAATTCTTTTATATCAAAGTACTAAAACTCAGAGAAAATCCATCTTGTCAATCTGTTAGTCAAGTAATGGTCTAAATTGAAGAAGAAAGTCTTGCATTTCTGAGAAGAATGATCAGACGAATGATAATGATGATTAAAAAACGAAAATAAAAGAGACCTGAACAAGTTAGAAAAACTGAAAGTTTTCCCAATGGCTAGAAAGAAACAGAACAAACTCTTTCTCGATACACCTTATATGTTGATCTCATTGCTACCGTCTACATAGCTCCAATTCAAATAAAAGCCGAAGTGCTTGCTTTACTAATAGTTCTATGAATGATAAATTAATCAGATAAATATCCATATTCCAATCATCTTTACCAAGTATATGCTTGCTTTACCAATGGTTCTTCAAATGATAAATTAACCGGATAAATATCCATGTTCCAATCATCTTGCGTCTTGAATTTTCTTTTTCTTATCTATTTTATCAAATATTTTAAGTCACAATCCACAGAGAAGAAAAGAACTATTGAAAAAGTATGCCCGAGAATATCCAGCACGTTGCATCTAGAGAGACTAGAGCATCTTTCTGACAAGACTGTTGGGTCAATGCTACATAGTGGTTCACATCACACAGCTCATGCAGCCTTTAAATCACTATGCCTTGTATTTCCATGCAAAAGTTGACATAATTTTAGGCCGTAGAAACCTTTGGTTAAGAGAAGATACAACTTTTTTTTTTTTGGAAAGCCAAGCAAATCACATGTGCATAAATATCATAAAGAGAAAGCAGCCGACTTCAATTGAAGCATCCACGGCAGCAGCATATTCCAAAATTGAAACCACAAAGTAACATTGCTTATTTAACAGCTAATAAATGCCAGTGACCTCAAATACCAAAAAAAAAGGACTTTATTGAGCATTGTCCTTCAGAAAAAATAATTGCAACAGCTTCAATTAAATAACTACCATTAAGGTGTTGTAATACTCAAGAACTCTGAAAGACTACACTTAAATAGCTTGTCTTATCTTCTGTGACCACAGCATAGATCAAATTTTTATTTTTCTTCCATAGCATTAGCATAGAAGGCTGTGTAAAAAAGTTGTTGTCAAGACCAATATTTTCAACAAAAAGCGCACAACTAATAAGCAAAGAAAATCAATCATTTGTGGCATGCTGACTGATAATTGAGGGTACTATATCAGT
Organism: Begonia masoniana; assembly: GCA_022432975.1. Lineage (NCBI taxonomy): Eukaryota > Viridiplantae > Streptophyta > Magnoliopsida > Cucurbitales > Begoniaceae > Begonia > Begonia masoniana. The sequence goes on from CM039504.1 coordinate 3,386,268, forward strand.
AGTGGATGGACTGTTTAAATGTTGCCACTCTTTTCATAACCATAAATGATGTCAAGAAGCAAAGACTCTGCGGAGGACACATTTTATAGTCAACCGAACATGTGAAACCATAAGAAGTGGTTCTACAAAAAAAAAAAAAAAATATTTTTAAGCTTCTTCTAATGATAAGATGGTACCATAAATATTCCTTCTAAATGATAATCAGACAGAATATAGATTCAGAAACCTACAGTATCCAACTCAAGAACTACAAAACATATAAAAAAAAAAAACACACTGCTCGTGTATTGCTTTTCATTAATTTACCTGTATTATTAAATTCAAATTGGTATAATTAGCAACAACTATAATATATTTACTTTTACACCAGTTATATTTCTATAACAGTTCTAAAGACCATCTAATGAATTTAACAATTTTACAATATTGTCATGTGAGTCTTGACTCAAAGTGGTAGCTAGAGTAGTTTTAAGTAGAAACTTAATTAGAGAAATGAAATGAAAGTTGTGTCTAGCTTTCTTTCTATTTCAGTAAAATCACATTTGAGAAGGTGAAGAACTGTCCAAGTTTTCAGATAGCTTCCCTTTCAGTTATAACTTTCAGCCGAGTCCAGCAAAATTTAAAATGTCACTTATAACATAATTGAGTATATATGTAATGTAAGATGATTCCCGAGAAATATTTTGAACCAACAATAAGGATTTAGGATTTCAAATTACCATAAACCAACCAATTTTATTTCTCAACTTGAATAGAAATAAACAAACAAATATATAGCGATGACAAAAATCATGCAGGCTTTTTATTGCATCCATCTTCTTCGTCAACACAAAGTTACACAAAGAATCTCTAGAAAATCCAACTCCTGAACAAGAAATCAAGAGCGAAAAAGCAAGATCAGCAGTACCAGGGAAGAAAGACCAAAATGGCAGTGACCTACTACAGTCGATCATTACGACAGAAAGCTACTTCCACAGGCGTCCAAGAAGTACATCAGAATAAAGAGGCTAAAAAAGGAAAACCTTTTTGCGGGAATAATCGAGAGATATATTGCACGTAAACGTCACCATTTTGTAGCATTGACGATTAAGTAGAAATCAGCCATGTAAGCAAAACGACCGAAAGAAGACGACGTCGGAAGAGCCAAGGCCATTAAAAAGAAGCCCGACGGGGTTTCTCCCTATTTGGGCTGGACGAGCAGCCTCGACGACCGACGTCGCCGGCGATGAAGTGAGAAAACTGGGCCTCACAGCCCAATCTTCTTAGATATAGGTAGCTTTTTGTAAATTAATATTCTAATTAAATTTATTCTTTTTAATTTTATTTTAATTAAAATAATTTAAATGGATTATAAAATTATCCTTTGATTAATTAATTAATTTCAGCAAATACGCCTAACTCAATGATTTTCTGGGAAATCTTTGTCCTCTTAGTGCTTTCATTTCAATATCAGTTCGTAATTATTAAATTTAAATTATGATAATATTTCCAATAAAATAAACTATATTCTACGTCGAATGCGACATTTACTTTTTCAAAATTAAAATATTTAATTTTTGTATATATTTGTTCCAACTTTTGTGTTACTTTTTTCTAGAAATTAGAATAATAATATTAAAATTATAATGTTAGTTCAAATTTTTTAAAATAAAAAATAAAAAAACAATGGTAAGAGATGTCACGCATCGCCCACTTGATGATGGGGCCGTACTTATCCAGTTCAACGCCAGCCTGTCTCTCCTTTCTTTTCTTCCTTCAATCACACTACGTACAATTTCATAATACAGATGTGAGATGTCCCTTTCTTAGGGGCTCTAAGAGTAGAGCGTAAAATAAAAAGTGAACGAGTCAACTCACTCAAGACAATGAACCCACTAATCTCAACTTGGCTTGATTGGTGGAGTTTGTATGACCTGAGCCTTTAAACTTAAAACGGAGGACTAGGTTAATGTCCTGAGTAATGTTGGACAATTATTAACCTTAATTAGGCCAATAATAGTTATTAATCAAGTTTAACACTGACGCACCAAATAAACATAATTCTCAACACATGGGACCCTCTTTGCCCACTATGAACTATCACTTAAAAGTCACGTATTCTTACGAATTATAAAATAGAAACCCAAAAATCATATAAAAAATAGCTGAAAAATACGACATATTTCATAAATATTATGCTCTAATTGGGTGCTCGGTTTTTACGAGAATTCCGATTTAGTGTATAAAGACGTGATTGAGTTACAAAACTCACTACCCCGATCGTGATTTTAGCTTCCTACGTAAATTCTTTTAAGGATATAGTTTGATTTTCGTCAGGTAGGCTGTGTGGCCAGTAACGTCTACGTTTTTAGAGGAGAAGATGATGCAAGAGTTAAAACTCTGGCGCCATCGATTCGTTTCTTCTTCAAAAACCCAGTTTGATTTATCAGAAACAACAAAGAAAAATGGAATCAATCAATCACATGGGGTGGAAGAGAGTCAGTGTTGGTGGGTAGGGCCCATCCCCACCCTGTCATGAGATAAATATGTAGGCCCCATCACCCCATGTGATTCTCTGTCTCCCTCCATTGGACCCCACTTTCAACTCATTGCCAGAATTCAATTCAAACGCCAATGAAAATGAACGATCAAAAAGAAAAAAGAAAAGAAAACGCTTAGATTATGGATATGTTAATAGAACCATCTCCCTCCCCTGCAAAAAAAACAATGGGAAAGACAGTAAAATTACAGAGCCAGGAGCGGGAGGAGATCTCTCTCTCTCTCTAGGTTACACCTATAAATCTTGACTGTGTCTTCTTCTTTCTATGTCCTTTTCTGTTGTTTTATCATTTGGTTTTCAATTTCAACTTACACTGCAATGAAACTAAGCCAGTACGACTACTTCTGCGACAGCAACGAATACAACAGCAGCAGCAGCAGCTACGGAGAGAAAATGACTGACCCACGTCGTATTATACAGCCTTTTTACGTATCTTTTCCTTCTTTTCTTTGTTTTCTCTAAGGTACTATAGTATTACAGATCATAATAATGGGAGGTGGCTCCCATCGCGATAATGGAGCTGATTCTCCGCATTTTCCTTTGTTTTGTTATACAACTTTTCCCCCTCCCTGTAAAGGACCAAGTAAAAAAAAGAAACCAAAAAGTTTTAAGCAAAATTCTATGGCGATGAGGGTTGAAACGAGAGAGAATCCAATGCTAGCTCTTTCTCGTGGATTACCTGAGCTCAGAACGCTAAATTCCAACCGGGCAAGTCGGTCCACCGGAGCCGGCGCACATTCCGACTGCGGAGGAAAACCTGGAATAATAAGACGTTAATAACCACCCATATTAAGGTTTGGCTGTATCACTGTGTGTAATCATAACAAACAAACCTTGGTATTTGGCAATTGTACGATTTGAAGGATGCCATGTCTGAAGAAGTCGGCAAATTATTATTGTTAGCGGCCACGTCGGAGGAGACAATGGCCTCGCTTGCAGGAGCTGAGAAGCTAGAAATGTATCCTCCGGCTTTGGTCGGAGATGCGAAGGGACTATCGGGAAGATTATGCTCCAAACTGCAACAAACAATGATGGAAGCTTTCTTCAAATCTCAAAACAGGAAAAGATGCAATAAACGAGAAGAATTATAGGTGAAGTTTAAACACCTTTCAAGTATATAACTTTCTTCAACATGTGTCAAGTCCTTGCGATGTCCACTGACATGGTTTGAGGTAAATTCATTGGCAGAAGCTACATTTTTAACAATCTTATCACCAGGAACTCCGACCGATACTGCAGGAACAGGAACGGAGACAGCAGGTCCGTTTTCTGCCATGAAGAAAACAAATAAGAATTTTATTTCATTTTAAATTTTGTAATAAAAAAGGAAACACAGAAATTACCTAATGTAACAGGGTCAGGGCTGGTGCTAAGAATTGGAGGAAAAAGTAGGTTTTGGCTGAATGGGCTAGGGGACTGAGTAGGAGAAGGGATAGGACTTCCGGTCGAAAGAGCTTGATGATGATGGTGATGCTTCTTCACGTCCAAAAGCTGCAAATTCAACAACCGTCGTGTTTGAAGCTCGAGAGCTTGCTGTAAATCAGCTTGCTCCTCCATTTTCTTCCTCCATAACATTTCTTGGGTGTTATAAAACATTCTGGCTCCTTTTACAACCAAAATACAAACAGGTCAAGGAACACGCGCAAATTTAATCTTCAAAACAAGCCCAATATCGAAGAGTTTTTGCATACCAAGTTGAAAATCATACGGGTCACGGGAATCAAGCCCGGTCGGAGAGAACTCCCCCCTTTCCATTTGCTGCGGCTGTTTCCTGTACATCCATGAAGAAGGGTTGATGATGGTGAAATGAGAAACCGAGCTGAGAAAATGGAAGAATTGGAGAGAAAGAGGAGAGGAGAGAGTGCCTGTACTTGTCTGGGACTTTGCCTTTCTCCTTGTAAGGCTTGACGAGCACCCTCGCATCGCAAACAAAATGAGGATTTCCTTTGGCCAGAATCAGCTTCACGGTTTCAGGATAGACGAAAGTAACAAAACCAAACATCCTCTTCTGCTGATACGGGATTCTCACGTCTTGAACAGGCCCATAAATGCTTGATTTTCCAAAAAATAAACACATAAATTGTTGAAAAAACAAGACACAATCCAATGAAGAAGCTGTAATGACAAATAGTAACAATAACCTGAAATAATTAGAGACATCTTCTTCTCTAAATGTACTATCAGCTGGGAAAGTCAAGTAGATCTGCCTAGACGCAGGATTCACTATCCCCAACCCACCATTCATCAGAAACTCGTTTCTTTCCAGCCGGTTTCTTCCAAACTTCTGCATATCCTCGCTCATCATCAATGCCGCAGCAACTCTACATTCACCGGCACAAAACAACATGAATTACCTCGTTAAAATATAAACACAAGGTGAAATCTAAGAACTTTTATTAACCTTTGACTGTCGTTTTGAGGCTGTTGAAGAAGATAATTCAGGCACTTTGGTGAATACGGGATCGAATTAGCAGAACCCATTAGTTGAGAAGCTGCAGAAAGCCTTTGTTGTTGAGCAGACGACTTAGATCTGAGTATCTCATGGCACTGCTCCATTATCTCCATCTTGTTAGGTGAGCCAACAATGGCTGCCATATCAGAACTGACCAGAGAAGCAGCACCACTTTCTCCAAGACCTCCATGAAGAAACCTGCAACTACTCCCATTTTTGCAGAACCCCCTAGCATAGTACAAACACGGCTTCCACCCCAGCCCACTATTAGGATCCTCTGACCCCAGACACGAGTCATTGACTGAGAAACTTCGACGGTGAAGAGATGACCCTCCCCAGCCGGAACCAGCACCGTGAGAGGCAAAAAGCATGGCTTCACTACCAACTCCGCCTGTGGGACTAGATGATAACGACTGCGGGTAGAACACATCTCGGTTTTTGATATCAATAGTCGGGGATCCATCATTAAGGAAAGAGAGCTGGTCCTGAAGCTGAAACTCATCGATCATGTCCGTTCCGCAGCCTCCGAAAAAGGGTAAAGAAGAAGAATCCATGGGAGAACAAGAAGCGCCGGCTTGCAAAGTGCTGGGACTGATCAAATCCTCCGGATTTTGCATCTCAGAGAAAGCATTCCAAGTGGCGGAGCTAGAAGAGGAAGAGCTTGGAATGGTAAGAGAAGGTGGAAGATTGATCCCCAGCCTGGAAGAAGAATTCTGTCTGGAAATATTGATAGGGTTACTGGGGAGAAACGGGGAAGGAGACGAAGGGGTTGAAGGGGTGGAAGGTGAGTTCGAGTGTAAACCCAAATCTTTTCTGGCTTTCAAGATTACAGAATGAACAAGAGCTTCAGGTCCAAAAGCTAACCTAATCATTTCTCTCTCGCCATGGTCTTGAATAAGGAGAAGACCCATGATTTTCGAAGCATTTTCAGAATCCAAACTCTGGATTCTTGAGAAAACTATTCTTGTTGCTTCACAAGAATCCATTGGCGTAAAGAAAAAGGTTGGTACCAAGTTTCAAAACCACTAAACTCTTTTAAATTTTCGTTTGGTATATGATTTGGAGAGAGGGAAGGCTTCTGTACTCTCTCTCTCTCTAACTCTATCTCTCTCTCTCTCTATCCTGACAAGTAAAATTTCTTTCTCAACCACAAAAGCACAAACCTTTACCTACCAACGAGCGAGAGGTAGCACAGCGCAGCTTCTCACTCCATTTCTTCACTTATCCCTGCGAAACCAAGGAAAAGAACAGTAAAGAAGAAGGCAAGAAAGTAAAGCTAGACAAAGTTTAATCTTTTATATAGCATTCCCGTGTGGGTGATAAGAAAGAATGAAGAAACAGAGAGAGAAAGAGAGGTATGAGGAGAGAAGCAAAGGAATTGCCTTTGCTAAAAGGGAAAAAATCATGGTGGTCGAATTTCTCTATAAAGAAAACATGGAGAGCAAAAGTTGCAGAAGCAAAAGGAGAAAGAAATCTAGTAATAAAATTACACTCTTTCCCTCTTTTCTCCCTCTCACTTTGCTTTCTTCTTTCCTGAATCAAACTTGAAATCAGTTCTGAGTCAAAAACTGGCGGTTTACCCATGAAAGAAGACGTCTCTCTCGTTCAGTCGTTCTGGTCTGCCACCAAAATCCAGCTGATCTTCCACCACCATAACAACGGCAGTCAGACTTTACTGCATAAGCCAAACCACCGCCTTCCTCCTCGGCTCCCTCCTACGCAATAACCGGCAGCTCAAGCAGACGAAGCATCAATTGCTTAGCTTCTGCTCTGCTGTTATAGCTTCTTGGACTCTGAGCTTATGGGCAGTAAAGCACTGAGATAGAAGCTGAAAGGTGAGCTCTCTCTCTCTCTAGATTTGTATTATTTTTACTTTCTCTCTCCTTTGAACTCTAAAACTCAAAACTGGTTGGATAATTAGAGAGAGAGAAGAAGAAGAAGACAAGTCTCAATTTGCCAGCCGATATCTAAATAAATCCTTTGAAATTGCTGCACGTTCACTTCCTCCAAAACTGTCACTCGATTTTTCTCCTCTCTTTTCCCGGACCAGTAAAAAAATATGAATTTTATCCCACTCTCCTTTTTACCGCGTGGTTCCAGTAACAAATGGCAAGATTTGAAAGACAGTGGGGCCCGCAGCAGTGCAGTACAAATAACTCACTGATTGGAGGGTGACTACACGCGTTGATAGTGGAGCGTTTTCCTGGTGGGAGAGTCAATGGCTCGCTAATCAAAGTTTTTAAAGGGCCCCACCATTTTCTTTCTCATTTTATTTTAATTTAAAAAATTAATCAACTTTTCTCTGCTTTTAATTGTGTGATTAAATTTTAAACTCATGGATTTTCTTCTGATCATTATATATTTTTGTAGCCCAAATTTATTCCCCTTTTTAACTAAAATTAATAGGGAATAATTAAATTATCAAACAAAAAACATTTAAAATGTATTTTTATAGTGGTGTTACCCTCTATTCTCTAATTTCTAACTTTTATTTTTAAAGTGACGACCATTTATTGACGTAATCAATAAATTATTTATTTATTTATAATATTAATTACATCAATCAATAATTATCAGATTAAAATTTAATAATTAAAAGATGAAAATAGAAGACACGTAATTACGCACTCTTTTACACGTTGATTTGGAAATTGGTCACATGATTCTATTTCACCGCAACGAAAGCTCAACATAGTTGTAGAAAATAGAAAATTTGTGATGAAAGTGAAAAGTTGATGACTTAATATTCATATAAGATATTTTTTTGTAACAATAACGTTAGCTTTATCTTGTAATTTTAAATATTTATTTTATCTTTCGACATAATTATTAAATTATATGTCAAACAATAATTTGTAAAATTAATATAATTATAAATAATTAAATTATTACATTATAATTTCAATTTGACACGCAATAAATATATATTTAGATAGTATAATAAAAAAATAAATATATTATCACTCTAATTTTAAATATTCAATTTATTACCACGGTCATGGACACACTATTTTGTAATTTAATTTTTTTTAATAATTTTTTACTGAACTAAATCAAACGCAAGATGTATTTAATAAAAAATATTAAATTAGTTTTGAAGACTCAATGATTTAAGAAAACACGTATTATGGAGATCAGTAGATGACCACGTGCCCCTACACCATCTTATTCCTACATATATATATGTCTTTTTAATTTTTTATAATTTATTTTATTTTTTTACCAAATATTTATATATATTCTTTTTTGTATTTATGAAAGTGAACAAGGATTGAGACATTTGAAAAATAAATAATACTTAAAATTATAATATTTTTATTTATTTACCAAAAATGGGGTTTGTGAGTTGTCATTTTTTAAAGCATTTAAATATAGTAATAATAATAATAATAATAATGACAGGCTACCTCATTTTCTCTCTCCATTTCAATATAGTAGAACTAAGTAGGCAGAAACGACATGTAGCAAGCCAGTCTCTTTCTTCAGTCAATTCAACCAAGAGATGCCAAAAAAAATGGGGTTCCGTTCCCACAGCACGTGTTGTCGTTCACGTGCTCAAATACTAATTAATTTCAATAAATTAATTCCTTTGCAATCTAGAATCCAATCCCCCAATCAGTATGGTCTCAGGTATGGCCTTCTCTTTTTTTTTTTATTATTTTTTTTATTTTACAAATAAAATAATTGAAAATCAAATTAATCATTATTTAGATTAAATCAATCCTAATATTCATAATATAAAATTGGCGAAAGGTGTTATATAGTATTCCATGGTTTAATTTAATATCTCAACTTTAATTATTGGTAACGCCTTTGAATTTTATGGACTTATAAATTAATTAATTATTATATTAGCTTTAAGTACAATAATGATTGGCACCACTAAAAAAAGTGGCTATGGAGACACCTACACATAAATTTGATGTAACACGTTAAATTTAATTATTTTTATTTTTGGAAGATAAGAATTCTAGCAAATACTACTTCTATAATCTAATTTTTGGCTAATTAATTACTATTAGTGTTATTTATTTTATTTTTTTCTGAATTTACCAAAAGTGGAAGTTGAAGTAATGGGCATCAAAAGGGTTTTTGGTTTAATCATCAAGCATAGACTTTTGAAGCTTTTTTTTTAATTTAATAAAAAAGTAAATAATATAAATGAAAAAAGTTTTAGTGGAGTTCATTATTTATATATATAACTGATGATATATTGTCTCGTCCTTTGTGCAGACAGTGTCCACTTTAGTCTTCATCTTTGCAATTATATATAAATTATAATTATAATTTCATTTTTTTTAAATTAGGTAAAGTTAATTAAATTAAAATAATTGATGGAAAGCAATGCTTAAAAGTAAGAAAATAATGGTACCAGTGATGGAGAACTTGTAGTCATATATCCTGTAGACCCAAGTTCAAATTACTGAGAAGGTTAAAACTCCTACTCCAGGGATAGAGAAGATCGAGTTTGGTGCTTATATATAACTAAGTAGTTTATGAAGAGAACCTAAAAATGCCACGTTCAATGTTTTAATAATCAGCATACTAGTGATTTAACTAGAACCCTAGGATTAGGAATGTGGAATTAAATGAAGGATGGTGGTGGAAAATGATGCTTATAAGAAAATAAATAAAGAAAGATCTCTCTCTCTCTCTAAAAAAAAGGAGAGGAGAGAGAGAAAGGCATATGAATGTATAATGTCTCGGCTGAAATTTGATAGACCAAGAAACCAGAAAAAATGACTCGTCCATGGATCTTCTCCATATGCGTCTGCGCCTGTCCCCCACAAAGCCAGAGAGAGACCTGGGTTTCTTGTGCTGGACGTGACTAGGCACTGTTTCATTTTTGTCTGCTAAATCATTGGTCAAATTTGTCTCCATGAGCTTATAATTCTAATTACTTATAATTTTTGTAACTAGCTTTATACTATTATTTCTCGAACATTCCTTTTGTTAATTATAATTTCTCCTTTTGAGTTCGCCAGTCATAATCTCAATTACGTATCTTATCGTGTTGGTCTAATTGGGCTCATTTTTCATATTTTTAGAAGTATAAAAATTATTTTAACTCTTAAATTATAGATTTTTTTTTTAAATATCTTTAAACTAACCATCTTAACAAATCAACTTTCAACTATCATAAACCTAACAATTCAACCCATCACAGCCTCCAGGTCACCTCTCGTTCGGTATTTTTTGCCTAAAACAGGAAGCCGATCTAAAACGAACACCCCCCCTTTTTGTCGGGAGCTGTTCTTCCAAGCCGGCCTCGCATTCTCAAAAATGGCTCTTGGGAACGTGGGGCCAGCTCCTTAGATTGACCCCCCGTTGTGTAACAGCAGGGGGCGTTTTCCCAGACTGGCCTTTTATTCTCAAAATTAGACCGAAGGTTTTCATCCCCAAAACGGAGAGCCGATTTCCGATAGTATATAAGAGATCAACACCCCACTTTTAGAAAACTAATTTTTTTCTCTCAGATGCCGCGATTCAAACTCAAAATCCGACCATTCTACGCTCCACCTTGTTGAATTATCTATCTTTGTTGGTTTACTATAACTATTATCCAAAAATAATGAAACTTTCCAGATTATCCTCCCATGATGTGATGAACATGTGTTAAAAATTTCAAATAAATTGAATATCGTTTTGTATTTTTTTCCCTCCGTTCCAGGGGTGGGACCCCCCATTCATTATTCACTTTATACATTAATTTAAAAAAAAAAAAAAAAAAAAAAAAAAAAAAAAAAAAAAAAAAAAAAAAAAAAAAAAAAAAAAAAAAAAAAAAAAAAAAAAAAAAAAAAAAAAAAAAAAAAAAAAAAAAAAAAAAAAAAAAAAAAAAAAAAAAAAAAAAAAAAAAAAAAAAAAAAAAAAAAAAAAAAAAAAAAAAAAAAAAAAAAAAAAAAAAAAAAAAAAAAAAAAAAAAAAAAAAAAAAAAAAAAAAAAAAAAAAAAAAAAAAAAAAAAAAAAAAAAAAAAAAAAAAAAAAAAAAAAAAAAAAAAAAAAAAAAAAAAAAAAAAAAAAAAAAAAAAAAAAAAAAAAAAAAAAAAAAAAAAAAAAAAAAAAAAAAAAAAAAAAAAAAAAAAAAAAAAAAAAAAAAAAAAAAAAAAAAAAAAAAAAAAAAAAAAAAAAAAAAAAAAAAAAAAAAAAAAAAAAAAAAAAAAAAAAAAAAAAAAAAAAAAAAAAAAAAAAAAAAAAAAAAAAAAAAAAAAAAAAAAAAAAAAAAAAAAAAAAAAAAAAAAAAAAAAAAAAAAAAAAAAAAAAAAAAAAAAAAAAAAAAAAAAAAAAAAAAAAAAAAAAAAAAAAAAAAAAAAAAAAAAAAAAAAAAAAAAAAAAAAAAAAAAAAAAAAAAAAAAAAAAAAAAAAAAAAAAAAAAAAAAAAAAAAAAAAAAAAAAAAAAAAAAAAAAAAAAAAAAAAAAAAAAAAAAAAAAAAAAAAAAAAAAAAAAAAAAAAAAAAAAAAAAAAAAAAAAAAAAAAAAAAAAAAAAAAAAAAAAAAAAAAAAAAAAAAAAAAAAAAAAAAAAAAAAAAAAAAAAAAAAAAAAAAAAAAAAAAAAAAAAAAAAAAAAAAAAAAAAAAAAAAAAAAAAAAAAAAAAAAAAAAAAAAAAAAAAAAAAAAAAAAAAAAAAAAAAAAAAAAAAAAAAAAAAAAAAAAAAAAAAAAAAAAAAAAAAAAAAAAAAAAAAAAAAAAAAAAAAAAAAAAAAAAAAAAAAAAAAAAAAAAAAGAAGATAATCATGAAATTATAGATTATAATAAATCTAAAATTATAGATTACAATAAATACATAAATTACACATTATAATAAATATATAATAGGTCCCGTTTTGGAGAACAACTCCCGTTCTAGAGTCCAATAATTGAGAAGGGAGGCCCATTCTCTTAAGTCGGCCCCCCGTTATAAAAGGCTCTTGAGAACGGGGGCTGACTCGAGAGAACGGCATCCCGTTCTAGTTTCACGTGCACCACACGTGGAACCGAGAGCCTCCAACCCCACAACAACCTCCCGACAGAACGAGAGCCATTGTTTTTAGATCGGCTCCCTGTTTCACTTACGGTGCAAGTTGAACGAACCCTCCCAAAAGAATGGATGGCCGTTTGTTTTAGATCGACCCTCTATTTTACGCAAAAAAGTACATAACGAGAGTAATCGGGAGACCGCGAGACGTTAATTTGTTAAGTTTACAATAGTTAAATATTGAATTTGTTAGGGTTGTTAGTTTAAGGGTGTTTTAAAAAAATCTATAGTTTAGGAGTTAAAATAATTTTTACCATTTTTAGAATAAATGTATAATATAAAGTTAAGAAATTGAAGATCGTTGACCAAGCACACACTTATCATACGACGCTCTTCAAACATTGAAAAAAAGAAGAGGTTGTAACGTTAGCGATGCATCATCAATGGTGGCCTCATTTCATATCCTGAATAGGAGGAGACCAAATTGTTGGTAATGGGCCGACCCCCTCTACTTTTCTAAAGCATATGTTCTTGTCCAAGTTTTTAAAATCATATTCTTTTCAATATAAATAACATGACAAATTAAATTATGATATTACAAAAATAAAAAATAATGAATGGAATAAATTATGGGTCACCCAAAAGAATTGATACTTAAATGATACAACGATGGAGTTTTTGTCAAAGAGTATCGTAGTTTAGATTCTAATCCTATCTCATAACATATCCAACATCTATTATATTTTTTGATTATTTGTAACTTATCTTAGGTCATTGTTTCAATTAACGAGTGATATGTTAGAACGTCCTCAGCGCTCTCAGTACCGGCAATATTATTTGTTTTGGAATGTATCTCGCGCGAATTTGTTCTTCGAATTAGCTCAAAACGTGATGTACGAAGAAGAAATGGATATGAACTATACCATCACACTGAGGCGTCATAGTTTTTCCATGGTGTTTTGTCACACACGTAAACGTTAAGGAGGTCATATTAGAGTGTAAAACTACAAGAAAAACCCAACATTATTCTTTTGTCAATTAATTATGAGTAATCACATTAACTCTCTAATTATATCGTCTAATCTTGCATACTGACGTGACAAACATTGTTTGGTGCATCAGAGCGTAAGATTAGAGAGTATTATTAGAAAATAAACGTAGAATTATTCATTACTTACAAGCAACTTTATAATTGAACGAACTAATAATCATCCAATCCAGAAATCAGCTATGATATATACTATCATTTCCTGGACAGTTCTGATAAAAAATCTTCATTTTTTGCCTGCAGATTCATCAACATCTTCGTTTTGAACTCATCTTTGTTGATGGAGAGAAGCTGTTCAAACCTTTGAGGCTACTGCTTCTTTTTGCAGCTGTTCCATCCTTCCAATCTCAGCTGCAACTGATCAACCATTCTCTGCGACTCCTCAAGTTTTAGTCTTCGCTGTTTAATTAGCTTGAAAGCAGCAGAAATAAAGACAGTAATAATAATAAGAGCATCACATCCATAACTCATTTGAAAACCTCCGGAGAAGATCGTGTTCGTAAAGTTCTAATTAGACGTATGTATACGAGGACAAAATCAGTCACAAGATTGGTCAAAAGAGCTAAAAAAGTGAGCTTTATTTAACTGATGGGTGTTATACAGTTATACAAGATGATGTCTAAAAGCAAAAATCTTTCCTCATCTGTAGAAGTTCATACCAAATGTATAGCCCGTAGGTAGCATGCATATATATGAATGATCTAACTAGACCTTTGAAGCATTATAACTATCATACTAACCTCCATCATAGTATTCATAAACTGAATTCGAAAACCGACCATATCAAAAAATAGTGGCAGATAAACAGATACTTGAACCTTCAGTTCTCCGGTCCCCGGCCTAATCATTCAGCTCGTGAACTGCTCCAACTGCATCCATGGATTTAAATTCAGTACTTATTTTGACAGTCTATGATTTGGGGGTGTCTGTTTCACCGGAAAGCATTGGTTTCCCTCTATCGGGAAAATGGTCTATCGAAACATTTGTCGACGACCCAAATTGAGATTTGAAGCACGGAAATTCAGTTTGACAAAAACCCGAGTTCAACCCTCCGTCGTTGGATTGCAATACACATTCACCTTCCCTGAAAGTCATCTCTTTAGACTGCTTTTGATTGGGAAAAACACCCAATTCATCCTCAATCTTCCCCTTGATGTCTTTCAAAACGCTTCTAAGCCGTAAGATCTCATTCTCGAGAATTGACTGCCCCTGTAATTTGCTCACCAGTTGCTGGTTCAATAGCCTTAGCTTCTTAACCTCCTCTTCTAAGAAAGCCGTATGAGCTTTCTTTTTCTCTCGATATTTTCGAACCGCCTCCCTGTTTCCGGACGATCCTCTCGGTTTCAGACTGGACCGTTCTTTACTATTCAGTCCATCGTCTTCCTCGGAGGCAACAACCTGGGTGTGCAGATGATAGCACGGATGAGTATGTGTTTCGTCCGGGCCGGGAGGGTTGCCAGTGTGAGTATGAGTACGTGTTCTAGTGACCTTGAGGAGATCTTCGAAAAACGAATCATCCGGCGAGGAAATCTGGAAATTGGGAGACGAAATACGATTCAGAATCCGAGCATTGTCAGAGAGCTCTAGCTCTCCATTACTCACTACATCTCTCGTATAAAAAATCATTGCAATCGAAGAGCTCTCAAAGAAGAGTATCTGCAAAAACAGGTTAACGAGAGAGCTACAACTTTGAGAAGCAAAATCAATCTACTTCATCAGTGAGCAAAACCCTAATACCTGGGCATAAATAGGAAAGCGTCAACATGCAAAAAGCATAGAAAGAGAATATATGCAAAGAAGAAGAAGACCTAACAGAATAAAATCAATTCTATCACTTAGCATAGATTCTCGTCATCCCCCCACTTGAATTCCAGATAAAGAGACGAAGAAAAATTCGACCTTTTAGACGAACGTCTTACAGTTTCTGCAAATGTTTCTCCCGCTTTAATGAATGCCAAGAAAGAGGAGCAACGACGCCGACGCCGACGCCGACGCCATATGTTTTCCTCGATTTGGGTGTCACTCATCTTTAATTTTTGAGATAATTAAGATTAAGAAAAATGAACAGAATTGAGGCAGTTGTTAGACTAAAGATGAAATTTTTCTTGGGAAGATACACCTAGTTAGTAAGGAAGACACCGGTCTTTTGTTATTTATTTATAAATTATAAAATAAATGGATAAATAATATATAATTAACTAACTTAAACAGTTAAACTCAAAGCCAGGTAATCACTCCAAATCCAATTAAGCTAAATTTTGTCCAATGATCATCTTTCTTTGCAAAAACATCCACAATTATGTTAATATTACAAAAACCTTCGATCTAATCGAGAAGAAGAAGCGCTTGATGCCAAGTGAGCTCATCACAATCAATTCATTCTCATGTTGAGTCGTGGAGTCTACGCTGATTGAAGATCTTACGCAAAGAAATATGCAGATTGTAACTCTTTTTTTTATCTTACTGAAATCTGGTAACGACAAGTGAACGTAACTCTCGCATTGAGAGTGAATCACTATAAATCTGTGTTTTTATTTTTCACCTTATTATTTGTTTCATGAGTCTCATCCTAAAATCTCACACATAACTATTTCAAATGTATTGCAAAAATTGCGAAGAACTAGGTATTTGCAATTTGCAATTTGCGTTACTTTATTAATCCCTTTGCAGGCACCACTCAATACATGTACATTTTAAACAAGTATACAACGCAATCTCACACAAATAAACAAGAAACGAAGAAGAAAAAAGGATTACAACAATGTACGTTTGACTGACACTGCTGCTCTTCTCTATCAATTGATACTTATATAGAAAACCACTCTCTTACGAATTACCAGCTGAAACTGATGGACTCAAAATGAAGATTTCCTCCCAAACCAGAGGCACAAACATTTGCAGCATCATGCCTCAACTGCTTAGGACCAGAAGCCAGAACACCAACGCTCGATCCTTTGCATCCCGATAGAATTTCTGCATTTTGTAAACAAAATGATTAAAACCGAAGAGAAAATGTATTGTCAATAACCACAAGATTTTAGAATCACAACTCACTTCTCAGATCAGGTCTTTCTCCATAGTGAACAATGGTAGCTTGAGTTAGAGACTGGTATGGCAGGCTTTCCAATTCTCTCTCGGCATTGTAAGATAGGGAGAAAGGAGATTTTGTCGGTGTAGCTCCTTCCATGTTTAGAACCTGATTTGCATCTTTTGCGTGACACTTTTTGTTCCAGAAAAAAGCAGCACTTGCAGTAATTATTATGCAGATGCATATAAAAAGCATGTTTAGAAATGCTCTTAATGGGTATGAGAATATGCGGTTTGTATTATGATCAATCGGGAAGATGTAGTATCTGGTGATGAGTCCAATCAATAGGAGGAACATGACGAAAGATGAAGCAATTATTGCTCCTAGCCAGAGCCAGCTATTTGGACCCAAAACAGCTGAAATTGGCTCATCAGTTGCATGGGGCTTGAACCACAAGGTCCTTATGCTGAGCTTTGACTTGTCTGTTTGAGGCTGCTTCTCCCTTGTAACAAATGCCTCAATTTTGAGCTGCAGTTTGGAGATGTCAGTCGGAGAGCCGGAAATTGGAAGGATAAGGTCTAGCATGGTGAGGTCGGAGGAGTTTTTGAATGCGGAAATGAGGAGTAACTGTGGGATCTTGCACTTGGAAGTCATGCTTATGAAAATTAGCTCTTTGATTATAGAGATGAAAGGGGTAATGCCACTTCCTCCACTCACCATCACAAGGGTATCATGGCTGAAAAAGAAAAGACAGGAAATAGAGCAAAATGTTAAAACTTGCATAAAAAAATGCTGCTTCTTTTACATTCAAAGCAAAAGCTTTGTTGTCACGTTTGATACCTTTGTAGAAAAGGATTATAAAAATTCATTTGAAATTGTTGTCTGGATTGAGCATGATTATGAATGAAATGATAAAAATTGAGTATTCTTTTACTAATTTAGTACCTGACTTTAAAAGTAAGAAAATTACTACGAAAGTTTATCAAGTTGTAATCATTTTCCATTTGTTTTGATGTTGCAGACCTGAGAAAATGCGTTGAAACAGGTCCATAAGGTCCTTCAACCGAGACCTCAAGGCGATCAATGGAGGAAGGAGCTGAAAGCATTTGGTAAAGCTTCTTGGACCAGCTCCCTTCCCCCTTAATGATAACGCTCAGCCTTTCGGGCTCCAAGTTGCTGTTAGAACTGATAGTAAACGGGTGCCATTGCAGCTTCGAAAGTCCAGGAACATTGATAAACGCAGTGCTCATCGGATTATACTTCAACTCTGGCACAATGAATCGAAAAAAATGCAGCAACATTTTCCAGAAAGTGCTTTAAAAAAAAAAAAAAAAAAAAAACCTACCAGGGCTTTTGGAGAAATTGAGCTCAATAGTTTCCCCGGGCAAAAGGCGAGAAGAAATTAAACGAACGCGCTGGCGAGACTGGAGAAATCTGAGGTAACGATCGACGAGGAAAAGGTAGAAACCGGGGAGCATTATGCAGGAATAGGAAATCCAACATGGAAGACGAAGAAGATCATGAAAATGGAGTACAAGTAATGAGTGTAGAAGAAAAGCTCGAAGCATTTTCTGCGAATCTGTGGGAACGTCGTCGCCCATAGAGCAAGTCCGCCGAGCAGAGAAATCTCTCCGGCAACGTTAGATACCCCCGTCTTATTCCATTCCCAAACCTGCAATTCAAATCAATACCAAAATCCTTTCATCTTCGGGTATTAAAGCGGGAAAAAACCTAAATGGTTCGGGCATAAGCGAACCAACCCGTGGACCCAAACCCGTGGGGGGACCCACTAAAATAGCGTACAATCAGGTCAACCCACGTTAAGGATAGTCAACCCAATGAAGCCAATCAGAGCGCCCCGCCATAATTTGATTGGCTGACGACTTACCCTAGAAAGTTCATGAATGGCGTCCCAGTAGACGATGTAGCCAACGCCATGAACGGTGAACAAGGTCATGACCATATGGCCGAGCCAAATGTGGTACTTGATGCTTCCCTCCGACGTCAGTCCGAGCAGTGCGAGCACCGACGACCCACGAGCCACCGGAAAAAACAGAAAAGCTAAACCTATGTTCCCTACTAGCCCAATCATCAGCGCTGAAGTTTCCAGTTTACTTTCCCACCTGCCAAACAACACCAAGAAAATAAGATGAACTCTCTTCTCTCTCTCTCTCTCTCTCTCTCTCTCTCTCTCTCTCTCGTGTTTGCTTAGAACAATCAAAATCTCTTACACTTTCTCTCCATTCATCGCCGCTGTTTGTGGCGTAATGTATTTGAAGTTGTTTTTCAAATACGAGGACAGACTCCAAGTCAAGAGAGCAACAAACATGGTCAGGAAGGCTATTTCTATCCACGAAACAATTCCGAGAGGGCCTCTCACTAACAGCGGCTGTTTCACTACTGCAAACCGACTGTTCTTCACAGTGCTGTTCGTAGTAAAGCAAACGACAAGTTTTAGTTAAGAAATAGAGAAAAAGATTAGTTCATATCATATACATATACGCACCTCTCCGTGCTATAGTCATCGCTACTTTTCTTTGCAAAATGCAGATATACACAGGCCAGAGTTGCGATGAACAGAACTGGAAATGTGTAAATCAGAAGAGTTCCACCTTGTGAGCCGTAAATGGAGGTATTTGCTTTTGCGTTGATACTTGCCTGCCATGTTAGATAATACAAGTTGGTTGGCTTCATCATCCATATCATTATATAACCCAGAAAAACTACAAGCAATAGCAGCTTAATGGCTCCTCCCATCATACCCATCTCTCTCTCTCTCTTCCACAGACAAATCTGAGTTACAGAGTTAGTCGATTGAGAGGTCTGTGGATGAACAGAATGAGAGTGGAATGAAGTATATATAGGAAGGAATCTAGATAGAATTACGAAAATCATAAAAAAGAGGAAACTGCATGATTCACGTCCATCCAAATTGCCACTGGACAACATGAATTGATAGTTCACAAAAAACTGAAAATTTTTACCAAGTATTTTAGGGACGTGGGTGGGACCAGACCATGAGTGATCCTACGTCACTTAGCAAGAATCATACAACATGTATTGTTAATATGCAAATGAATACTGTCTCTGCACTCTACCTTCCCATGCTTTCCTCCTTCCTTAGAACTTCTTCGTTAATTTCACGTTTTACCTTTTAATTTTCCTCTCTAATAATTATTTCCCTTAATTCCACAATATATGTTGTTTTAAAGTACTTCTATGTATATTACAGAGGGTAGTCTGAGTAGATATGATATACCTATAATTGTTGTAAGGATTTTAGTTACAGAGAATGTGATTATGAAGCACAACCAGAGACCGACGGTAGCATTTTTCAATATTCTCAGTACAAAATTGTCTGTTTTGTGTCAAAGTCTGCACATGTCTGTTATTTGAATTAATCCAAAATGTATTGTACTAAGTAAAAATATGAACTTTACTTATAAACCATGTATTTTTCACTTTTCTAAATGATGTGAGGTTATACACTCCCACTGGTATGGCCTGAACTCTCACACTGGGCCGTAAACAGTTTCTACCAGAAGTAAATCATAATCCCAAAAGAGCACAATGTTAATAAGTCCGAGACATTATTGATTTTCGTCTCATCTTTGTCCCAAAACACCTGCCCCAGACAAAGACTTTCTATTTAATTTAAAATGTTGGGCATGATTAAACGAGCTAGATTGCATTCGTACGTGTGTTTTGAAACATCTGCAAGACATTCGTGTGGTTGATGTCAGTTTCCAAGAGCCAGTTTATTTTATTTCTTTAAATTTCACCAGCAGAATCCACTGGCAAAACACAGGGCTTACAAAGCTTAAACTATGGCTTTCCCACTCTAAACCTCATTTTAATTGCTGTAATGCGTCCTTTACGTATATGTTTATATTTATAATCAGAGTCTTACCTCTAAGACATCACACTGCAGGCCAATTTATTCATTTAGATGTGTCTATACGTATAAATTATAGTATTTTTGTGGTATGTAAACAACCAGTGGAGGAATTAAGATTTAAATTAAAGTATTCTCAAGGAGATACTCTCTTCTGAGAATTATCTGGTGCGGTTGTCAACAAGGTCTAGAAATAATACATAATTAAATAAGCAAACTCACTTAGTCGTGATGATGCATTTATACACGTAAATTCACATTATGAAGTAAAAATTTGAAGTTGACTTTTGGAAGAAGAAAAAGCTCGTTAAGAAAAGTAAAACTGCCAAAAAGTTGGAATTGTTTAATCTCTCCTTGATGATTTAATTAATCCTTTACTTCATAAAAACATTCACTCTAAAGGAACACCCATTTAAAAGAATAAGAATAAGCTACGTGTAGTTTGTCAAAAACATCGATGTCGAGGCAAGAGTAATAGAAAATTTACCATTTGAAGTAGTGGAGCCGCATGTGTGGAATTCTCCAGTACTCAAAGTACAATATTGTTCGTTTTGAACCGGAGCTCGTATAGATTTATTTTTAAGGTTAACTTAAAACGTATTGTACTAGATAGAAAGATGAACCTTACTTATAAATCATGCATTTTTTTACTGTCAAACGATGTGAGATTGTGCACCTCAGTAATATAAGTTGAACTATCACACTTGATCATTTTAACCTTCGCAAGATAGACTATCACACTATGAATGTCAAGAAAAGTGAAGCGATGTTGGATTGTGCACCCCAGTAATATGAGTTGAACTCTCACACTGGATCATTTTATCCTTCGCAAGATAGACTATCACACTATGAACGTCCAGAAAAGTGAAGAAGTGAAGGTCTAGAATGATTAAAAGGAGACTATCAGTTGCCAAATTCAACTGCCTGAAAACCCAAATCACTTGTTCGAGATCATATTTCAAGCCATACCATGAAGAATAAAGAGCTTACAGGCAAGTCATTTTTGGCTACCAAACTAGTCTCCCATCTTCATTGCAGATCTCTCTTCTACTCTCAAACAACGCTTCCCCTATCAAATGCAAACGGTCTTCATCAATTTGTTGGAGAAGAAGAGGAAGCCTAACATGAAAGAGATGAGCCTGTCAAGTTAGCCAAAGTGACTGGCTGAAAAACCTCACTCACGGGCAGCCTTGTTCGACCTTAAAACCATTAAGATTAGGTTTCAGGCAAGTCATCTTTGGCTACCAAACAAGACTCATATCTTCATGTTAGATCTCTCTTCTTATCAGATAGGCTTCTTGCTATGCAGTGAGAAAGGCTTGTGTTGTTTTTTTACGATCAACATCTCTCTCTATATATATATTCATCCAACGCAGGCATAGTTGCAGTACTGATCTAATGGATAGCTGAATTCTTGCAAATGAATATATTCTCGTTGCCCATTTGTATCAGATCATGTCTCTGTAACTAAGTCAACTATGGAACTTTAGTATCAACAAATGAAGGAAAAAAGAAGTCAAATGCATGGGCGCTGAGAAATGAACTAGTATTGAGCCGCCAGTGATTACAGCTCATAAAGTACTTTTCCAGTATAAAATTCTGGTCACATCATTTGGTATTGGGGTTCGACAAGCATTTACAAATTCCAAGGACATGTCACCACAATCACCATGTCAAATGGGAAATTTTTGATCAAACGACCAAATTGATAACAAATTGAAATTATCAGGATATTGATCGAATGAACAAAAACCAAAGTGTATTAAATTCGAAGTTGACTTGTTTTTAAGATAAACACAAGGTAAAAAACTTGGACCACATCACGAGAGCATCCTTTCCGGAGCTTGCGAAGAGAAGTGAAGCATAATATGTTGTAGATTTAAAACGTAACCAACCCGAAAAGAGAGAAGAAATATATGCTAATCTATCTGATATGTGCAGTAATGGAGTTCTGCTCAGATGGAAGATTCTGCTGTTTTAGATATACAGCTTCCAACTCTACAAAGTCATAAATGCACGTGACAATTGGAGCATCTGTTCTAAAGTTAGTTTTCTTTTTAGGTTCTCTTCCTTGGAATTAGGTTTGAGAACTTCTAATGTTTATGTGTTGGCATATTTTTTTGGCAAATATATTTTAAGAAAATTGATATATTTCCTATTGTGTGATTTAAATAGTTTCTCGAGATTCATATCATGAGATATTTATGATATAAGTAATCATATTAAATAAAGATTGTATTCTTGGAGTATTCGGATTCGGTCTGATTGTTTGTGTGATTCCTTTCTAAAATATTATGCGCGATGTCAGACGCGCAAAACAGGAAAGTTCTGTTTCTTTTATTCATACAAATATGTTTTAAATATGGTATTTGAATTACTCCTCAGAAATGGAAATTGCAAATCATATAACAACCATCTTTCCATTAGAAAGGTGCACGGAGAAAATATTATATATCGGAATTATTCTTGTGCACACCGCAGTTCTTCAGTTATTCATTCGATCTTTGATTGAATGTATTCACACTCTATTTGTGAGCTGATCTGATTATCTTCAGAGTATGTTGGTTTGATGCAACCCTAGACAACAACAAGTGTCATCGACTATGTCCCAGGTGCGATTCTGTTTATTTTATTAAAGCCAAGTCTCGGGAGGAGGCTGCTTGGAACTCGGGAGGAGTTCTGATTGTGGGCAAGAGGATCTTGTCATACACGGATTCTAGGAGGAGTCATCAATGACTAAGGGAGCTTGTCATCTTTAGATTCCGGAAGGGATCAATTACAAGTCGAGGGGTGATAAGTGTGTATTTTTACACACTTTATTATACTCTTTAATACTTGAATTGATGAGTTTTACTCAAGTATATGAAAATTCTGATATATTTGGTGAGTGCGTAGAAAAATTGGAGAATTACAGGTTTCGGTGAAATCATTCTAGAAGAAAAGCGAGCAATTGTCGATCGATCGGATATTTTAATTATTTTAATCTCAACCGTTGATCAATCGGCTATTTTAATTGATGGAGGTGTTTGAATCTGGACCGTTGAAGCTTGTTTTAATCTTAGCCGTCGAAGATGATTGTGGGCTGGGCTTCAAATTAATTGATAAATACGTTATATGTTAACCTAATTGAAGTAATTCAGAATAGAGGAGAGGCGAGAGAACGAAGAGGAGGCAAGGGAGACGGAAACCGGAACGAAGCGAGAGCTTCGAGAATTATTTTCAGCATAGTTTTTCTTTCCCTTTTTCTTCTGAACTATGAACTTCTTTAATTTTAGTTTTATTTTCTTTTTCTCATTCATGAACTAAATTTATTTTCTAGGGTTATGATGTAACTGAAACTCGACTGTTTAATATTTTTAATTTAGTTTTTATTTTCCTTTTTCCGATATCGTGTTGAGTATTCTTGTCTGTTCTTCATGCTTAATTTTGCCTGATCACCAAAGTTAAGATTTTTAGGGTTGTTTCAAAAGACGGAAGTTGCGAAATAACTGGGCATTGATGAGTTTACCATGAACTGATTCTAGACTAGGGATAGCTAGAACTTTTATGTAGTTTTATGATTTTCTGCACTTAATGTATTCAACTGATTTGAGTTTGAGACCGGGAGGTGATAACCTATTAGTTGGATAATATTATTATAGCTCGGGAGAGAATAATAATTAAAATAGAAAAATCGCTATCAACCCGTAGGATTAAGAAATATTAACTAAATTAGGGATATTAAATAGGAAAGTGGATGTGAAATCAGAATCCCTAGATTCTTTCTTGATATTTACAAAATCTTTAATTATATTCCTGTCATTTATTTTAGTTTTCTAATTAGTTTATTTCAATTATTTTAGTTATTTAATTGTTTAATTTAAAATCAAATAAAAATAAAATCTTTTTAATAGAAATTAAAGTGTTTTAGTCCAATTAATTTAAAATTGACTTAATTTAATATTTTAGTAAAACTATTCCTCATGGGTTCGACTCTTACTTAAAAACTATATTACTTGTGCGACACGTACACTTGCGTATCACGATTTTTTCGCAACAAGTTTTTGGCGCCGTTGCCGGGGATTATTTTTATTAATATTTAATTAAGTTATTTTTTGTTTTAATTTGGACTGTTTAATTAATTCGTTGTATTTGCTCTTGCAGGTGCATGCGAAAATTTGGTACTGCCAACCTGTTACCTATCGACCCTGAAATTGAACGAACCTGCCGAAGAAATCGTAGGGAAACAAGGCAGACAACGATGGCGGACGAGCAAAATGCAGATTTACAACAGATGGTCGAAGTGGCCGAAGTCGGGAGACGAACATTGCTCGATTATGTCATGCCATCTATGGACGGGGTTCAATCAGCAATTCGAAAACCTGCGATCACGTGCAACAATTTTGAAATAAAGCCGGGAACCATACACACGATTTAGCAGTATCAATTCTGTGGTCTGCCTAACGAGGATCCAAAAGATCATATTGC
Organism: Begonia masoniana; assembly: GCA_022432975.1. Taxonomy (NCBI): domain Eukaryota; kingdom Viridiplantae; phylum Streptophyta; class Magnoliopsida; order Cucurbitales; family Begoniaceae; genus Begonia; species Begonia masoniana. Next base: position 3,410,649 of record CM039504.1, read on the forward strand.
AAGCTTCGTTGAGGTCTGTGACACGTTTAAATATCATAATGTTTCTGATGATGCTGTTAGACTTAGGTTGTTCCCCTTTACACTAAGAGATCGCGCTAAAAACTGGTTAAATTCCTTACCCCCGGATTCAATTACAACGTGGAATGAATTAGTTCAAAGATTCCTATCTAAATTCTTTCCCTTTGAAAAAATGGCAAAACTCCGCAACGAAATTAACAACTTTAATCAATTCGATGGCGAGACGGTCTACGAAGCATGGGGCCGATTCAAGGAACTTTTACGAAAATGCCCCCAACATGGTCTACCACGATGGATGCAAATACAGACGTTCTTCATCGGCCTATCACCTTCTACACGGACTCTTGTCAACTCTGCAGCTGGTGGATCAATACTTCAAAAGACAGAAGTGGAGGCATTCGACCTATTAGAGGAGTTATCCCTTACTAATGATCAGTGCCCGGTTGAACGACAGATTTTGAGGAAGCATTCAAATACCCCAGAAATGGATGCGATAAAAGCATTAACTACACAAGTTGCATCCCTCACTCGGCAAATCCAAGGTAATCAAGCTCCAGTTAATGCAATTCATTCCCCGATCATACAATGTCAATGGTGCCAAGGACCACATGCTAGTGAAAACTGTCAGCAAGGGAACCAAATGGCCAGCAGTTCATCTGAACAAGCCCAATATGTTGGAAATTATAATAGACCGATGAATCAAAATTTAAGTAACTATTATAATGGCCCACGTAACAATCACCCGAATTTTTCGTGGAAGAACCCGAACAATGCCATTCAGATGCCACAAGTTAATCAACTGACACCTCCATTTCAAGAAAGAAAATCTAATCTGGAGAATTTAATTGCCAAAATGGGGGAGCACACAAACCAATTTATGGCTGAGACAAGAACCACCTTGCAAAATCAATCGGCTCAAATTCGAAGTCTTGAGAATCAGCTTGACCAATTTGCTAGTATCATTTATGGAAGATCTCAAGGCACTTTACCGAGTTCTACAGAAATAAATCCGAAAGAGCATTGTAATGCAATTACTACTCGACTGGGAACTGTGATTGAACCGGAGCACAAAGATCCAAGTGTACATAGAGTGGATAATGAGAGTTCAAGTGAAAATGAAGCTCAAAAGTCTATATCATCTCATTCTTCGCCAATACAAACAATTCCACCTCAAATGCCGTTTCCACAGAGACAGAAGAATGTGAAGCTTGATCACCAATTTTCCAAGTTCCTTGATATCTTCAAAAAGCTCCACATCAACATTCCATTCGCAGAGGCCCTCGAGCAAATGCCTAAATATGCAAAGTTTCTTAAAGATATTTTATCTCACAAACGAAAGATTGATGAATATGGCACGATCGCCTTGACTGAGGAATCCAGTGCCATTGTTCAACGTAAACTTCCACAAAAACTGAAAGATTCAGGGAGTTTCACCATACCAAGTGAAATTGGAAAGTCAATTTTTGAACGGGCATTATGTGATTTGGGAGGTAGTGTAAATTTAATGCCACTATCTATTTTTCAAAAGTTGGGTCTTGGTGAAGCGAAGTCCACGAATGTAATTTTACAGATGGCTGATCGGTCTATAAAGCATCCGTATGGGGTGATTGAAGATGTCCTTGGTAAAGTCGACAAGTTTATTTTCGCCGCTGATTTCTTGATTCTTGATATGGAGGAAGATCGTGGCATCCCTATAATATTAGGTCGACCATTCTTAGCCACAGGGGGTGCTGTAATTGATCTAAGAAAGGGAGAGCTTAAATTGTACGTACAAGATGAAGATGTCACATTCAAGGTATATAAATCACTGGAGTACCCAATAGAGGCTTCACGTCAACCAAACAATTTTCTTGAGCCTAATGGGAAGCAGTATGTTGAAAGTTTGGGGGAGTCGTCATTACAGGTCCTACCACATATAAAAAAACCACCCGACTACAACAAGTTTTTGGCGAATGATAAGTTCGCAAATGGGCAACGATTGACACCATATTGGGACGGTACATTTCAAAATACAAAGCCCATAATAAATTTTGACCCAACATGAAAACGTATGATGTCGGGCTGTCGACTATAAATACAAGCGCTTGGTGGGAGGCAGCCCACCCTAGTATCCTTTTTAGTTCGTTATTTCAATTTTTGTTTGCATTAGTTTTGTTTATTATTATTATTATTTTATTTATATTTTATTTTATTTCATTATTATTATTATTTAATTAAAAAAAAAATCTCATTCGATTGCTCCTTCGACCGAAGCTCCACAACACTCACGACCAACCTGAGACGTTATGAGGTACGCTACTTTTACCCTATTTTTTTACATTGAGGACAATGTCTATATTAAGTTTGGGGGGGTTTTATTTAGATATTATTTTTTTTAGTTTTTAATTAAATTTATAAACATGTTTAGATTAATAAGTCTGCTTAATATTTTGAATTCTATGGTATGATTAATTATTTCATTTGTTTAAAGTGTCGATGACTGCACCTTTGATTAATGCATGTTTCAACTTCTGAATAGATTCTGAAATAGTATGATCTGTGATAGTAGCATTGATTGGAGCTTAGGAAGTTAGACTTGTTTGTGTGGAAATGTTCGTTCTTGTTTAAAGTTAACTGATAATGATATAAATTGTTGTCTTGAGATCGAGAGCCTAAACACAGTGAGGGAGTGCTTGAGTGTAAACACTGAAAGGGAGTGAGCTCCATTTAAATTTAGTGAGTGATTAGTGAGTATTAAATTGGTCTTGGTTTTGCCTTGCATTCAGGAATACAAATTGTGATTTTTGCAGAATTAAGAGAATGACTTAGGCCATTTTTAAATCGTTTGAACTTTTATTGACATACCTCATTTGTGTCATTTAAATGACACCCTTAGTCTCCTATTTGAACCTTTATTTACCACTATTTTGTCAATCCTAACTTAGCCTATCTTGAAATTATTTTGACTATCCTGTTTATTGAGCACAGGGTTGTGGGTACATATTATTGGGAGAGTTGGAGAAAGTAGTGGTGAGAATCATAGCTAATTCTTTTGTCAATTGTCTAAGTTGTTAGTATTTTGAGATTTTATTTATCCTTCTTTTATGTTTTTCAGTGATTAAAGTTGTGAAAAAAAAAACAAAACAAAAAAAAACAAAACAAAAAAAAAAGAGAAAGGAAAGAAAAGAAAAAAAAAAGTTATTGGAAAGTTGAATTGTTCAGTAGTAGAACAATTTCTTATATGCTATTTAATTTGTTGTTATTGTTATTTGTATTTTATGTTTGTTAGTAAAGACATTGACAAAGGAGTTGGTTTTGAAAAATAGAGAGTGAGACAAGTTTGGGGGGATTATTGAGTTAACTGATTAGAAAAGAGTTCAAGTGAGTGTAAGGAGTGAGGGTGGCATAAGGATGGATTGTGCTCTAGAGTTTCGCTTGAATCCAAAAATTTCATACCTTATAAACTCGGCCTTACATTACAAGCTTAATTAAAGACCTATCGACTTTTATTCTGTTTACTCATATTTGTTATTAGTGAATAATGGGCAAGACTGATGAACAATAAGAGTGGATGGAGTGACCCTGAGAGGTATTTTTGATTTCCCTTCTCATAAGACATAATTATAGATCTATCAGTTAAACGAGAATGAGTTTGAGCATGTACACACACAAGAATTTCTGATTAAGTTTCTCTCAATGTGATATCATGAGTTGTATTATTGAAAGTGTTTATTTAGATGGTTTATTTGCATGCAAATATCAAGCTGAGACAAAATACTGCGAACTTTGATTTACATAATTTTACCATGGAAATTTTAAATATTTTGCAGACTTTAAATTTTAGAAATTCCTGGATAAACTTTGCTAGATTTCTATACTTATTTTTGTTCGCTTGAGGACAAGCTTTCATTCAAGTTTGGGGGTGTGATAAGTGTGTATTTTTACACACTTTATTATACTCTTTAATACTTGAATTGATGAGTTTTACTCAAGTATATGAAAATTCTGATATATTTGATGAGTGCGTAGAAAAATTGGAGAATTACAGGTTTCGGTGAAATCATTCTAGAAGAAAAGCGAGCAATTGTCGATCGATCGGATATTTTAATTGTTTTAATCTCAACCGTTGATCAATCGGCTATTTTAATTGATGGAGGTGTTTGAATCTGGACCGTTGAAGCTTGTTTTAATCTTAGTCGTCGAAGATGATTGTGGGCTGGGCTTCAAATTAATTGATAAATACGTTATATGTTAACCTAATTGAAGTAATTCAGAATAGAGGAGAGGCGAGAGAACGAAGAGGAGGCAAGGGAGACGGAAACCGGAACGAAGCGAGAGCTTCGAGAATTATTTTCAGCATAGTTTTACTTTCCCCTTTTTCTTCTGAACTATGAACTTCTTTAATTTTAGTTTTATTTTCTTTTTCTCATTCATGAACTAAATTTATTTTCTAGGGTTATGATGTAACTGAAACTCGACTGTTTAATATTTTTAATTTAGTTTTTGTTTTCCTTTTTCCGATATCGTGTTGAGTATTCTTGTCTTTTCTTCATGCTTAATTTTGCCTGATCACCAAAGTTAAGATTTTTAGGGTTGTTTCAAAAGAAGGAAGTTGCGAAATAACTGGGCATTGATGAGTTTACCATGAACTGATTCTAGACTAGGGAAACCTAGAACTTTTATGTAGTTTTATGATTTTCTGCACTTAATGTATTCAACTGATTTGAGTTTGAGATCGGGAGGTGATAACCTATTAGTTGGATAATATTATTATAGCTCGGGAGAGAATAATAATTAAAATAGAAAAATCGCTATCAACCCGTAGGATTAAGAAATATTAACTAAATTAGGGATATTAAATAGGAAAGTGGATGTGAAATCAGAATCCCTAGATTCTTTCTTGATATTTACAAAATCTTTAATTATATTCCTGTCATTTATTTTAGTTTCCTAATTAGTTTATTTCAATTATTTTAGTTATTTAATTGTTTAATTTAAAATCAAATAAAAATAAAATCTTTTTAATAGAAATTAAAGTGTTTTAGTCCAATTAATTTAAAATTGACTTAATTTAATATTTTAGTAAAACTATTCCTCGTGGGTTCAACTCTTACTTAAAAACTATATTACTTGTGCGACACGTACACTTGCGTATCACGATTTTTTCGCAACAAGGGGAACTTGGAAAAACAGATTCATTGAGGAAGTTAGCTAGAAGCGGCGACACAGATAAGAGGGAGTCTTTAATTATATAAGTCCGATTGTCTTGTAATTTCAAAGACTCATGAAATCTTTTTAATTCTGTTCGTGGCCCCGCAGACGTAGGCAATTGGCGAACTGCGATAACAACCTCCTGTCTCATTATTTTATGCAATTTACAACTGTTCATTATTACAATAATTAATTGGTGTCTCATCAAGTGTTCCACATACACTAGGACATCAAGTAACTAACCTTGATCTTTCTAGAACAATTTGTTGAAGAGAATCCAAAAACCTCGATAAAGATGATTTTCTCGTATAAATATTATGAATTCTCTTTCATGAGTCAACAACTTAGAATCCAGATTTCAGTGTCGTTTGATCATTAACCACAAACAAGTTTATTGATAGAAGAAGAGGAGTTGTAGAGTTTCTAATAGAATCTTCGTAGCCAAGGAAGTTATATCACTTATATGACAACTGTCAATTTACTGATAAACGATGACAAACGCGCGTAGATACTGTATAAATATAATAAGAGTTTTATCGATTATATTGTTAATTATTGTTTAAAAATATTTAAACAATATTTCATAATTTGTGACATTTAATATATCTAGTCCATAAAGTCGAGGATATTGGTCGAGATTGTCTTCGGCTAGCTGAATTAGTACTCCAATTCCGTTTCTTAAAAACTCGGCTTGCCGTAGAATGATATTTGCAAATTGCCTAAAATTAAATAGTTTTCTGATGGTAATATTAGATATAAATAAATATTTTTTATTCAATAACAAAAATAATAACTGTTTGATTAAAATTCCAAAATAATTAAAATGTTAGTAGTTAAAGTCTAAAGAAGGCCACAGTGTTCAGTGAGAAAATTGTAGGGCTGAAGACCAAATCAGTAAATATATCTAAAACTGGGCCTACTTATTGGGCTTTCGTAATGGGCCGCGGGAGATTCTCTCTTCTACCTCTTAAGAGTGAAGCAGACTGATATCGCTTCAGTGCTTACGTACATTAGGGCTCTAGACGAGAGAGAGAGAGAGATGTCGTATTTGCTGCCCCACCTTCACTCCGGATGGGCGGTGGATCAGGCCATCCTAGCGGAGGAGGAGCGCCTCGTCGTGATTCGGTTTGGCCATGATTGGGACGAAACCTGCATGCAGGTCTCTCTCTCTCTCTCTACCTTTTTTTGTTTTCTCATTCTCCCTTCTTGACAGTTTTGTCTTCGTATTTGTTTAGATGGAGTTCATTTTATTTTTCCGATTAAATTCCAACTTATTGATGTTAGAGTAAATATTTTAGATTTAAGGTTTTAGTAAAAGTTCATCTATCTTGGTTTTGATCTTTACGATCAATGCTTCCTCGCGATGATAATACTTGCAGGTGCTCTGCTAATATCTTCTTCACGATGGATAATGATCCATCTGTATGTCGTTTCAGCTATTCATGACCATGCTCATGCCTAAGCAAAATTGAATAGCTTATTTCTTTTCTTTTCACCTGCTCAATATGTATTTTACTCTTCCAGTTCAAAATAAGTTCGGTTTACGACGTATTTTAACGGAATCATTCTTAGATTACAATAGTTTGGAGGATGAAACTTTAATCATAATTTGCGCTGAAAGCACGTGTTTTAATGATTTGTATGTTGTTTTGTCTCTCAAATCACTTATGGGTTGCAGATGGACGAAGTCCTTGCATCTGTTGCTGAAACAATTAAGAATTTTGCGGTGATATATCTTGTGGACATCACAGAGGTGCCCGATTTCAACACAATGTACGAGCTCTATGATCCATCCACTGTTATGTTTTTCTTCAGGAACAAGCACATCATGATCGATCTTGGTACTGGAAACAACAATAAGATTAACTGGGCCCTCAAGGATAAGCAAGAATTCATTGATATCATTGAGACTGTATATCGTGGGGCTAGGAAAGGACGTGGTTTAGTGATTGCTCCTAAAGATTATTCTACCAAGTATCGCTACTAAGTCAGCATTGCATTTTGGTTGAACATGTAAGATTGTAACTTGAAACTTCTCCTATTCAGAATACCTGAATTATTTGAACAGTTCATAATGGCATTTCTCTCCATGTTATGTGGTATGACTTATAATCTCAATGCATATATATCTGTAATTAATTTGGGTCTCGAGAAGCATGGTTTGTTTGATCTAATATGGTAATGGTAGTGGATATTGGGTGATTATTGTCTTCCTGAAACTCCCAACAATTTAAGACTTTTGTGGGGAGTTATAGTTCTGGAGTAAATTTTAAAACACGTGCTTTTATAGAAATTTTTGCTTGTTAACTTGACTTAGATTCAAATTTTAAAGCATATGCTTGTGATAGTTAGAGAAGCATGTCTAAAGAGTGGAGGACAAATACTAAATGTCATGCATTTTTTTAGGATCTTTGACAGCTTTTTGGTGTGACAATAGCTTATAGGGGTCCAATTCTGTTTCAGTGCAATTGTATGGATGGGATGGCTTTTCTTAAACCGTAGTTCTCCTATTATCTATGATATGAGGTCTGTGGGGAGTTGTAGTTTCTCTTTGGTAATAAAAACATGCTGCATGGAAGCAGGATTGGAGTGAATGATGGTATTCTATTATCAGCTTCTAACTTTCAGCTGCAGTATATACAAATGTTCTTCATAGATTTCCTGCACGAACAATTTTCTATGTATCTTTGCTAAAACATTCTCCTTTTTCCAATGACACCCATTATTTCTACAGCTGCCGTCCCTAAAGCAAACCATGTAATGGCGGCTAATATAATCTGCAGCCCCGAACTGTCAACAATCTCCAATGCGAAGGAGCCACCGATGTGTTCTTCTAACCCACCAATCTTGTCCTCCCCTACTTGGGATTGAACTACTGCACCTGCAACAATTGCAATCCCCATTGGCATTCCCCAGTTCATGGGGTGAGCTTGAGTCTCATTTGTTTCGAAATCTGGTTCGGCTGTTTGCCTCAAGTCCATGATTACTGATGCATTTGATGAAGCTTTCGAGCTTGAGTTGGTTTGCGGTGAGGGTGGGAGAGCAAGGGCTATTGGAATCCAATAGTCATCCTGATACATGTAATGCGATGGGATTCTGTTCTTCTCCCTGATGCTTGAGCTCGCTTGTTTCCTGGCAGCAGCAGCATCTCGAAGCTTGTCTATGTTTGGTTGCTTGGATTTAGTGCCTGCGTATGTCAGATTTTTATCACATGATGGCGTAGACCCACCAGAATTGGGGGTTTTCCAATATAACCAATTTGAGATCGATCTAATGGCTTGGATGGCCGACATTCTGGCCTCTCTCTGAAGGTCAGTCTCCTGAAAAAATATAAGACACAGAATTTCATTGGTGGCAGAAGACTCCCTAGTTTAGAAGGTGTTGAATATTATGGAACCACGTAGAGTCATTTAAAAGACGAAGATCATCATGATCGTGAACTGCTATATTAAAATTTTCAATCAATATAATAAATCAGTCTTCTTTTGAAATTTTGAGCAGTGATCATTATTTCTGGAGCTGACCTTGGAGCGTTCTGTTGAAGCTTTTTCCATTTCGTCACTGAATCTGGTCTGAAATTTCTTCACGTCTACGAAGATATTTGAAACTCTTGCACCGGCTGCATTGCCCATACCAACTCTCACGTTCCCCCTTGGCTGCTTAGACATTAAAAACTCTAGAGCTGCAAGGTCTGATCTCCCAACCATCCTAACGTCATATCAACAAATAAAATTAAGGGAAAAACAAAAGATATCGCAAAATCTTTGATCACATCTTGTTGACTATGAATCTCAAATCAACTTCTATGTAAGATTCTTTGGCTAGGAATTAGCATACGAAGATTATGCTAGTTAATACTCACGAAATGCAGTCGACAGGGCATGTTTCGATAGCCTGAAGGATTTGGTGCTCAGAATCGGCCCACTGGGCAACAACTCTGGCTCTTCCATACACTGATTCAATTGCAAAGGTATTTTTGGCGAACAAGGCACACTTTAAACACCCAACACATTTTACTTCATCCACAAAAACTGCTCGTTCTTCATTTTCTGACCCAAACCACACTGAATATAAAGGTTTGCCCGTGTAACCTCGAAGTTCCGCAACCTTTGCTTGCTCCTGCCCCATTAGCATCATCACAAAGTTACAAAGTAATTCTGAAAGAAACTTATAGAGAGCCTACTAAACAGTTACAATAAATCAGTACCACGGGTTCTCAGCAAATGAAATTTCCTTTCCTGAAACGCTTATTGGAACAAGAAATAAGCGAGTCTATAGAGGTATTTTATCGAACAGTTAACGTGCTCGTACCTTGTCATAAACACTGCGTAAATTAGGATCAGAGAGTATCGAATACGCATCGTTTAGTATTATCGCCATGTCGTGGCCAGCGGATCCAGCAATATCAGGATGGCATCGCTTTTGAAGTGAACGGTAAGCCAATTTAATCTGGGATTGATCGGAGGAGCTATCGACGCCAAGAAGATCGTACAGATCAAAGTTGGAGATGGAAGAAGCTGCTCTGCATCTCCCGGAGTTTCCATAAAGCTTCAATGGAGTAGTAGCGTGCATACCTAAAGCTCTCTCGATTGAAGTTTTCTTGGCGATTGAAGATAAGGAAGAAAAGGGTGTGTACAGAGGAAGGCATGCAGTCGGCATTTTCCCCTCCTTGCTGGAAATGATGATTAGAGAGACGATAAGAAATTTGATGCCATGGTTGATTGCCTCTTGGAGTGGGAAGAGTGGGGAAGGAAGATATTTGCGGAGATATTTCTGCTACGTGAAATTTAACTGGACTTAGAAGGGTATTTTGGAGATATTAGTAATGATAACATAAAGTCTGGTATTCAATTAATTTACTTTTGGTAATAGTTTACGAAATTAAATATCTCATAAATTATCATACTTAATTTTTATTATAACTAGTTGGATTCACGCAAATTTGTTGCTTGACGATTGTCATTACAGTAAACTACATAAAATATAAAATATTGACTTCTAAAAAAATATTACAGAATTTTAGTTAATCGTATGATACGTGTCATTATAACACACTGAATAAGAAATAAAAAAATATTGACATGTGTTATTACAGTAGATTACGAAATTACATGTTCAGTTTTTAATATTATTAACGCTACAAAGAATATTATAAGTATATGACACGTCTAATACGTGTCATCATAATAAATTAAAAAAAAAATATTTACGACTCTTCAAAAGTGTTATAGTGAATATGTCAAATAAATTATATGTATCGTTATAATTCATAGGGAAAAGTTCAATTTAGACCCTAACGTATGGAGTCAGTGGCCATTTGAACCGTAACGTTTATTTTTGATCCAATTAGACCCTGTCGTATAAAACGTTTACCATTCAAACATTTCAGTTAATCTAGTCGTTAAATTTAACATGTGATTCGCATGTGCCTTTTAAAATCCCTTAACTATCCCTCCCTTCCGCCCAGACTTATGATTCGCATTCTCTAATGACGGATCTAAAATACGACTAAACGAAGAAGCAATCAATCATTTATAATTAAATTATGAGCAGTTATAAAAACTAAGTCTTCATTGAAGGTCTGGTAGAAGAACACCATTTTCGTTTCTGTAATCAGCTTTAAGATTCGAAACAGTTCATAAGAAACCAACAAATCCAAAGAAGATTTCAGAAAAATGAAAAAGGGAAAAGAGTTCAGAATGTTGATCGGAGAAGGGTATTAAGGATGGATTTGAGCGAGAATCGGAGTCATACTATCGGACGAATCGTGAGACAATGGAATAGACAGAGAAAGGCGATTTTTGGAGAAGAGATCCAAGTTCTCATCCAAGTCCTTGGAAATTTCGGTCAAACTTTGCCCTCGATGGGGATGGAATTCGACGACCACATTTCTCCTAGCGGTGAGAGGCTCCTGTGTGTACCGGTGCATTGTGGCTAGGCTGCAAGAATCAGCGCCCTCACTATTTCAATCCTCTCAGAGAGAGAGAGAGAGAGAGAGAGAGAGAGAGAGAGAGAGAGAGAGAGAGAGAGAGAGAGAGAGAGAGAGAGAGAGAGAGAGAGAGAGAGAGAGAGAGAGAGAGAGAGAGAGAGAGAGAGAGAGAGAGAGAGAGAGAGAGAGAGAGAGAGAGAGAGAGAGAGAGAGAGAGAGAGAGAGAGAGAGAGAGAGAGAGAGAGAGAGAGAGAGAGAGAGAGAGAGAGAGAGAGAGAGAGAGAGAGAGAGGCGATTTTGGAGAAGAGAGCCAGTTCTCATCCACGTCTGGAAATTTCGGTCAAACTTTGCCCTCGATGGGATGGAATTCGACGACACATTTTCTCCTCGCGGTGAGAGCTCCTGTGTGTACGGTGCATTGGGCTAGGCGGCCAAGAATCAGCGCCCTCACTATTTCAATCCTCTCAGAGAGAGAGAGAGAGAGAATCATAATAAGAAGTCGGGCGGGAGGGAGGAGGGAGAGAGAAGGAGGGAGGGGTAGTTAAGGGATTTTAAAGGACATATGCAAATCACATGTCAAATTTAACGGCCAGATTAACGGGAGAATTTGAATGGTAAACGTTTTGTACGCTAGGGTCTGATTGGGTCAAAAATAAACGTTAGGGTTCAAATGGCCACTGACCCCATACGTTAGGGTCTAAATTGAATTTTTCTCTAATTCTTACTACAAATATGAAAAATCATCCAAATATTTATAGTTATATAAAAATATTTTATTATAATTTCTCAAATTACACAGTAGATAAATATATAATAAAAAATTGACAAAAACAAAATATCTATAAAGATATTTTATTAGAATAATTCTTAAATTACCTAATATATAAATATTTCATAAAATAAATATGACAAAAAAAAGACAAAATATATTAATTTATTATATTTTAAGGTAAAACAAAATATCATTATAACATTTTAAATAAAATAATAAATTATATAAAGATATTTATTAAAATATTATTTAAATTACTTAATAGATAATTACCCTGTAAAAAAATAAAAGTTGACAAAAACAATAAATTATGTTATATATAAATAGAAAAAAAAATATATTAATATATTATATTTTAAGGTTTAAAAAGGCAATTGACAAAATGACATTAAAATAAATGAAAATATTAAAAGAAAATACAAATATTCATAAATAAAATATTATATTTCAAGGTTAAATTGGTAAATTACAAAATAAAAATAAAATAAAATAAAAACAAAATTAGATAAAGAGAAAAGAAAACTGTTATTAAATTAAATTTAAAAATTAAAATGGTAATTTACAAAATATGAAATTAAAAAAATCATTAAAATAAAATAAAAAAACTCTTTACATAGTTATTATTATTTAAAAAATAACTATAAATACTTAAATTATTAAATATTATTGAAGAAATACTTGAGTTATCTTATAAGTACTTTAAAATGAAATTACCATTTGGTACTGAAGGTAAGTAAAGGATAAAAGGAGGCGGTGAAATTTCCCCCACCGCAAAATTTACTGCCTTAAATCGAAGCCCTAAGCCCCAAATTTTGGTGCCAGTTTTCCAAAGTTCGCCCATTGTTTCCGTTAAATATCACCTACCGACTACCGTCCTAATCAGTTCCTTTGTTATACTCGATTTTTCTTTATTGCTCTGGATTTTCTGTTTCGCAGCATTGCGATTGGCGAAACTTTGGAGTCAGATTGAGCATGGAGGGTGGTGTGAAGCGGCGGCGAGAGGAGGATGGATCGGAGGAAGATGGGGATTTGGAGGAAATGAATGTGGAGGGAAGTGGAGGAGGCCGGCGAGAGGATTGCGCTTCTGATATGGAATATGAAGAGCCTTCGGTTATAGAGCCAAGTTTTGATGATCCGGCCATCGCTGTTAAAGAGGAGTTACTTGTGGGAGCTGGGAAAGATGGAGATAGTTATTATAGAAGTGGTATAACAACGAAGGAGGAAACTTTGGAGGATCCTACTATTGCGTCTAAGGAAGAGGTGCAATGTAATGCCTCAGTTGTGGAGAAATGGAGTGATATTGGAAGCCGCTCGTCAGCGAATAAAGTTTTGAGGATTCAACTGTCGTTAAAGAGGAGAGGTACAAGGTTTTAGAATTTTGGGACACTTATATAATTAAGTGAATATATATAGTCATCAAATATATTAAGTCAATGTTACGTGATCTATTTTAAAATAAAGAATTTGACTTAATGATATAATTGTCATGAATATTATTGTGAATACCATATGCAGAATTTCTAATTTGATGAGGGGCCAAATTAGAAATATGCGAAAGGTTGTAACTATTGAAGATTGCAACGGTTACAAAACAGTTGTTGGGTTATGGTCCCTATTTGTAGAAAGAAGAATCCCGATTTTGTATCCCTATCAACAAAGAGAATAAGGAACTTAAGGAAATTCTACATTTGGAAGATTAAAGCCAAAGACCATGGTCAAAGATTCAGGTACGCTTCTACACTCAATTTATGTTTAAGTTAAAAACAAGATTTCAGATTCAGTTTCATAAGGATAATAGAAACTAAGGAACTCACACAAGGTGCTGGCGAAGCTGGAAAAATTGCTGAGGATAACATTCAAAATAGTACGGAAGGAGGGGCAAGCAACTTGAAGCTTGCCGAAAAATATAAATTTCAAGTGAAAGGTGAACAGTTTCAAGATGAAGATATGGTCGAGAAGAATGTCGTACATACTGAGAATAGAGAGAATTCCGTGGCATAAGTCAAAAAGGGAGGAAAATGTGAATTTTGTTGCCATTCAGGTAATTGCTACCAAACAATGGTGTGAAAAATGTGAGGAAGAAGTGAATTTCACTGATAAAGTAGATGTAAACCCTGGAGATTGTTTAGGTAGCATTGTTAATAGCAATGCAGAGTTTCCAAAGGAGATTGAAGAAGAGGCTTCTGTGAGTAATGATGGTCTGAATTCTGATTGTTTTAAAAAATGGATGTGGCAATGAACGTGAGGATTTGGTTAGAGGGGGAGAAAATAGTGGTTTAGGAGAAGAAACTAATGGATCTATGATGGATGGTAGAATTCTGTTCAAAGGTCGACCTAGAAGATCTGAGACGAAGGTGATTGTCTCTTACAAGGAGGATGATTCTAGTTTTGATGAAGGTAGTTCTTTGGAGACGTTAGGTAAAAGGGGTAGGGGCAGAAAATGAGCACTAATGTTTATTCTTCTTGCTACATTTTGCCTATTATATGATGTAATTAGCCATCATTGGTCTTTAATGCGCCATAGTTATTATGTTTTGAAGCTGTCAATGTAATATTTCGAATGCGTGCCTGTCTTTTGTGTCAAAAACTGGCTGTTGTGATGTATATTTGAAATTTATGGGATGTGCTTTACTTGAAGATCAACTACTCCACTTGAATGATGTTGTCTTCATGTTCATTCTTGTTTTAAGTTTAATGAGTTTTATGTGTCATGAATTGTATTTGGTGAAATGAAAGGAAACTTTAACGTTAGTGATTGGGTTTGCCATTGGTTTTTACCTCATAAGAATCCGAAGCCATACCCAAAATATTCTTGCTTTTCATAATCTTCGTCGCATTTCATTTCATTTACGACGAAATTGAGCATGCAATATATCTTCTCCGAATCACAATGAGTTTTATCATGAGCTATAAATCTATGGAGTCTTCCAAATGTCTCCACAAAACTAAAGCCAGGAGATTTCCTCACCCCTCTCTTTTCCATTGCTTGTCTCATGCTTTTTGCATCATCCCATCGTTTAATGACAGCATACACATTCGATAATCCGATGTATCTACCATCGTGTTCTGGCTCCAACCCGATAAGCTTCTTACCGACAGATTCAGCAAGTTCTAGCTTTTTATAATTCAAGCAACCGTTGAGGAGAGCACCTAACATCGAAGCCGTAGGATCAATTGGCATTTTACATAAAAATCTATGAGCTTCTTCTACTTGTCCTGCTCGGGATAGAACATCCACCATACAAGCATAATGCTCCGTCTTTGGAGTCATTCCGTGTTTTCTTAGGCAATCAAAGAAATGCCAAGCCTTTTTCACTAATCCTCCATGGGCACAAGCACTCAACAAACACAAGTATGTGATCTCATCTGGGTCAGTTCCAATCTTAACCATCTCTTCAGCCAAATCTACGCACTCTTTAACAAACCCATGAGTTGCCAACCCTCCAATCATTGCGTTCCACATCAAGACATCTGCTTTTTGCCTGGGACATGCGTGGAAAACGGCCAAGGCTTCATTTATTGCACCGCATTTGGCGTACATATCAACAATCGATGTTTGAAGAACTATAGTCAATGGCAGCTTATTATCGATTATATAATTATGCATCGATTTGCCTTGTTCGAGGGTGCCTAAGTGAGCACATGCACATAAAACACTCACCATCGTCACCTCGTTTGCTTTCGGTCCGATTAATCTCATTCTCTCGAAAAGAGCCATGGCTTCCCTATGCTGCCCAACCTTGACATACCCATCAATCAACGAACTCCATGACACAACGTCTCTTTCGAGCATTAAATCAAACAGCTTTCGCGCAGTATTCAAGTCCCCACACTTGGCATATCCATCTAGCATGGCATTCCAAGAAACCAAGTTTCTTACAGGCAATACGTCGAACACCTTACGCGCGTATGCAATATCCAAGCAAGAAGCGTACATATGGATCAGCGAATTCTGAATGAACCTATCGAATTCATACCCGTTTTTCACAACGTGGGCATGGATCGACGATCCAAGCTTTGAGTTAAGCAGGCGCGCGGACGCTTTTGCTAGAAAGGGGAAGGTCAAATGATCGGGAGTGACCCCAAATCGCAGCATTGTGACGAATATCAAAGGAGAACGATTTGGGTTTTTACTACTGGAATACCCTCTGATGACTGTGTTCCAATGGAAGATATTGGGATTGGGGAGGTGAAGCAGCAGCTTATACGAGTAATGTACATTCCCAGAGTGGGAGAGAGCAGAGAAAGACAGAATTCTAGACACAAACTCGTCCTCTTGGGATAATCCCAAAGCAAAAATCAAAGCGTGAAGTTGCTTCAATTCAGACATCGACCTGCATTTCTCGAGCATGGACCCTAGATTTTGGACGAAAACAGTCATGTTTGGTAAATTCTATGACAAAGAAAGAAAGTTTATCGTCTCTACAAACTGCCGCCTCATCATCCCACCATTCCACGTTAGGTAGAAACTCCGACTCTCTGAAAACCCCATCCTCAAAAAATCCCTTCCTTCTTCGTCGAAAAATCTCTCTCAATTAAAACCATCTTCCCACGCTCGTCTTTAGTTGTCGCATAAATTAGATTGAGACAACCCTAAGATTGTTTTTGAAGAACTTAAAAGAATGTATAGTCCGTGTTGTTGGACGTGACAAATTAAATCCTTACTGCCACAACCCACAATATCATGCTGGCATTCATATACCGCCATGCATGCGACTAAATTTTTTAAGAAAAAATTGATTGCCATTATTCCGTATAATAAAATTAAGGTTAATATTCAATTTAAATCATGAAGTATGAGGTATTTTCGTGGTCGGACTTAGATGATTCATTTTAAGTTAGAATAATGTTTCGTTTTGCCCCTATGTTTGCCTTTTAATTTTTACTTATTGACGTGACAGTTAATAGCTGATATAATTAGCACAAATTATAAATAATAATGTTATATTTATTCTCTAATCTTACTTTCTAATTCTTACTTCACAATGATAGATTGTTACAATTAATATCGTAAACTACAAATAGTTAAAAAAAAAGTTATTAATTAGACAAATTAAAATTTGATCAGTAATTAATCTCATTGTACCCGTTAATGAATTACACGTAAGAATGTAAAAAATACGAGGTAAAAGTAGAATTATATAAAATAATATTGTATGAAGTTGTTGATGGTTTTAAAAGAGTGGAAGAGATGAGTCGGTGGAGTCTCGGAGATGAAATGAAGTAACCTGGGTTGAACAAATCCAACTCCATCTCCAACTCTTCTGAGTTCTGAGTTCTGAGTCGGTTAATTCAAATTAAAAATTAAATAAAATGGAAAAATGACTGTCCCAAGACTTCGCATAAAAACAACACACCATCACTCCCTCCAACACTTGCCATTTCCCAGTAATAACACAAACACACGGCCAATGTCTTCACCCTCTCCAATATAAATGCCCTTTCATCCTCCCTTTTAGCCCTTCTCCCATCCTGACCCTAATATCATCTTCCAGAATTTACCAGATCGTTATCAGACCTTGATTAGGAGGTTTTTAGGTTTCTGTTTCGGCCATGGAAATGGGACTGCAGCTATCCCCATATGTCTTCAAGACTCGACCTAATTCTGATTCTTTCTTGACCTCCATCTTCACTTCCTCTCTAAACGCTGCAGCAAAAGCCCTGGTTTCTGTCGCCTCTGCCTCCAAAACACAGAAATGGAAGCTGGCTGACCATTTCCGCTTCATGTTCATGCTTACTACGTGGGTGGTGGTTTGGTTTCTTAGGGTTTTGTTGGATTGGGTCCCTCCTAGTTTAATCCCTTTCTCCAACTTTCTTCTCGGAAGTTCCTCTCAGGTCAAATTGCTGGAATACCCACATCTGCTATCGTTACCCTCGTCGTCTTCGTCCTTATCTTCTTCCTCTCTAGCTTCTCTCAATAAGTTTGATTTGGTGCCCTATCAGGGTTTTGATGGACCGTCTGTTAAGGGTCTCGGTCGAGCACTCTCTCAGGTGAGCTGACTCTCTCTCTCTCTCTCTCTCTCAATATATACATACATACACACATAGTTTATAGATGAGTAGGAGATTTTATACTATATAATGTTTGACGATGATGTTTGCACCCATAATATATTGAGTGTCACATGTTTGTATAATCATACATTAATGATATTCTTAGATTTAGTTCTTATTTTATTGAATATTCTTATGTTTGGATTAGGTACGGATTGGGTGAGTAATGATTAATGACTTTAATGATATTGGAAATTGAAACCCTCGCCACGTAGACGTACATGTGTTTCTATCATGCACTTTTTCTTACCTTTCGTCTATCCACGTACTCCCGACAGAATATGTTCTGCTGTGAGTGATTCCATTGCTCTTCTGTTTTTCAACGGCGCAGATCTTTTCTATCCTGAACCAGATGCCAGCCACGTCGAGAAAGTACCAGTTTGCGATGGCAATGGCCGAGAACATCATGGAGGAGAACGCCAGAGGCGGCCGCGTGGAGCTTCTCGAAGTGAATTGGACGGCTCTCGCTTCTGCATTTGAGCGTACATCCGGCTTCTTGTACAACGTCCTCCACCATATGCAAATTGAAGGGGAACGCGCACTGATCGGAGCGTGGCCCACGCGCATTGTTCAGTCTCTTCCTCTCGGAAACTACTTGGCCCCGTGTTTGAAGTGCCTGAATTTTTGTGTGAGAACTGTATCGTCGATGGTGGCCAACGCCGACGCGTGGAGGTCCCAGGGGAGGCGTCTGCCGGGAATAGTGGGTTACGATGAGGCGGCGGAGTACGGAGAGGAAGTGATAGCGGAGAAGCTCGGGCAAGAACTGCTATGGATGGCGCAGAAAATGGTGGAATACGGAGGACTCGACGAAGCAATGGCGCAATGGGGATATTCTCCCTCTCTAGCGAATCTCTCTCTCTCATCCAGCCCCAGAGTCCAATCTTTCTTCGTGAAGATCGCCGGCATTATGTTCCGAGAAATGGGCGGGAAGGAAATGGAAGTATCGGCGGAGGTGAAGTTCCGGGTGCTAGTGCTATGGCTACCTCTGCTGTGCCACGCGAGGAACGGGCTGACGTATCCGGCGCTGACCAGTATGGAGAAGGGGGAAATAGAGAGAGCGATAGACAGAGTGATTGGGAGCTTACCGACGATGGATCAGGAGATAGTGCTGTCGAACTGGATAAAAGACTACGCCATATCTCCATCAAACTGGCCAAATCTGCAGAGTTCGTACGACCGGTGGTGTGTTTCTACGAGGGAGCTTCTTTACTGAAGATTCTCTTGCTGCTGCTTCGTCTTCTTCATTACTTATATTAGAACAACAAATAAAAGAATTTGAATTTAGTAGAGCTTACTTTATGAAGACGTGATTTTGTTGATGTCACGCATTTCATTTATAATTATTGAATTCTATCTCGGTCGTAAAAACGAATCTTGGGTGTCTGTTGGGCATTCAATACCCTTCATTTATTGTTATGTAAAAGTCTTCTATGAAGACTCATTGAAGACTCAACAAGTTAAGAGACCCACGTGATGTGGCTCACGTTGTCACAATGCTATTGGTGCACAATTAATGTTTTTAATTTGATGGAAGTTAAATAATGATGCATAAGAGGTTTCTGGTTCTCTCTCTCTGCTGAATACGAAGAAGGTTTCTCCATCAAAATCTTATCTGAAGAAAACTAAGGGAAAGGGAGAGAAAAAATCCTATAAGAAAAGCATGGATCAAGGTAAGTTTTTTCTTGCTTTTTCTCTAACGAAATTTGTTATGAAAGTTGAATGATGTATGTGAAAATCTATTGTTCAAGATCCTTTAGTTCTCTGTAATGAATAGAGAAACTTAATGCAAATTGAAGCTAACATGAAGATTCTGTTAATTGCTCTATTACGAAAATCATGCTTACATGTGGTATCAGAGCCAGGTTATAGAACTGTTGATTTTCCGTTATGGATTCGTATGTTATCTGCTGCCTAATTATTTAACAAAAAGTATGATGCCTAATTATTTAACAAAAAGTATGAATCTGGATGTTTTTGTTTTTATGGCCGATAATACTGTTCACGACGGCCGGATTTACTGTTCATACCGGCATTACTGTTCATGGCCGGTTTTACTGTTCATACCGGAGTTACTGTTCACGACCGATTAATAAAAAAATATATATATATTATTGTTCATGGTAAAAGGATGTTTTAATTATTTTGTTTCAAAATGACAATTATGTTTTGTCATTATTAATTATTGAAATTAGATCAAAATATAATAAATGTTATTATTATTTAATTTGATATCTACATTATGATGATTTGTTAGTCACCAAAGTGGTCGAATCAGAATGTTTGTTTTCAGATATAAAATTAACTAAATGTAATTACTTATGTTTGATGTGATGCTCAATCAGATATAAGATTGTAACATGAGTATATTAATTTTCATGATTATAAAATATGTTGAATCGCCCAAAGGTGGATTGGTTATTTTATAATTATGAATATGATTGTGGTAAATTGATATGCCTTGAGTAGGTGTGTTTAGTATATCCAAAGATAACAAACATGTCTATTTCGAGTATGTTAATTACCAATTATGTGAAATTAAGATGAGCATCAATTATGTTTATAATTATGTATTGTTGTGTCACCCAAAGGAGAACTTCAATATATATTAATGATTGTTTGATTGCCTTACTCAAAGCATTAATGTATAATCGTGTTTTATATTTTGCAGCATCTATTCCTGTTGCTCTTCATTCGCAAGCCACATCTGTTGTGAAGTTTTCTGGTCTAAATTTCTCTGAATGGTGCGAACAAGTTCAGTTTCACCTTGGTGTTCTGGATCTTGATTTAGCACTTGTAAGTGAGAAACCAGCTGCTATAACTGAAACTAGTAGCACAGATCAAAGATCGTTCTATAATGCTTGGGAAAGATCAAACAGACTAAGCTTAATGTTTATGCGAATGACAGTAGCAAGTAACATCAAGTCCACATTTTCGAACACCGAAAGTGCTATGGAATTTATGAAATTTGTGAAAAAATGTTCTCAGTCAGAATCAGCTGATAAATCACTTGCTGGAACACTGATGGGTACTTTGACCACCATGAAGTTTGATGGTTCACGTACCATGCATGAACATGTTGTCGAAATGACAAACATGGCAGCAAGATTAAAATCCATGGGAATGGAATTGAACGAGAACTTCCTAGTGACATTCTTCTTGAACTCCTTGCCTCCTCAATATGGCCCATTTCATATGAGCTATAATACTATGAGGACTAAATGGAATGTGCATGAATTAGAAAGCATGCTCATTCAGGAAGAAGTAAGGCTAAACAAACCAGGAACTCAAGCTGTCAATCTCATGAATTATGAAGGAGCTGGAAAGAAACCAGGAAAGAAAGGTGGAAAGGGTAAGAAAGGACTATCATCGGCAGCTAAGTCCTCTTTCCAAATTCACAAGAAGGAACAACGAAAGGATAAGTGTCATTTTTGTGGAAAGCAAGGGCACTATCAGAAAGATTGCCTGAAACGCAAGGCATGATTCGAAAAGAAAGGTAAGCCTACTGCTTTAGTATGTTTCGAATCAAATTTAACTGAAGTTCCTTGTAATACTTGGTGGATTGATTCTGGTTGTACCACTCACGTTTCTAATACGATGCAGGGATTCCTTACGACCCAAACCATAAGCCCAAATGAAAAGTTTATCTTCATGGGGAATCGGGTGAAAGTTCCAGTTGAAGCTATTGGAACTTACCGGTTAATGTTAGACACTGGATATCAATTAGATCTGTTTCAAACTGTTTATGTTCCATCTGTTTCTCGTAATTTAGTTTCCTTGTCTAAACTTGATACAGTTGGGTATTCCTTTATGTTTGGGAATGAATGTTTCAGTTTATATAAAGATAATGTTCTTGTTGGTACTGGTGTTCTGTATGATGGTTTGTATAAATTAAAGCTCAATAATTATTTTGCTGAGACTCTTTTAACCTTGCATCATAATGTGGGAACGAAACGTGGTTTAGTGAATGAATGTTCTGCTAATTTGTGGCATAAACGATTAGGTCATATATCCAAAGAAAGAATGGAAAGATTGATAAAGCAATCAATTCTTCCAAATTTGGATTTTACTGATCTAAATATTTGTGTTGATTGTATTAAAGGAAAACAAACGAGAAACACAAGTAAGAAAGTAGCCACAAGAAGCAAACAGCTCCTTGAAATCATACACACTGATATATGTGGTCCTTTTGATGTTCCATCTTTTGGTGGAGAAAGATATTTTATCACCTTTATTGATGATTTTTCACGTTATGGTTATATCTATTTATTGAAAGAAAAATCTCAGTCAATAAATGCTCTTGAAGTGTTTGTTACTGAGGTTGAAAGACAATTAGAGATAAAAGTGAAAATTATAAGATCTGATAGAGGTGGTGAATATTATGGCAGTTATGATGAAAATGGACAACATTCAGGTCCATTTGCTAAATTCCTAGAAAGTCGTGGTATTTGTGCGCAATACACAATGCCAGGAACACCAGAACATAATGGTGTTGCAGAAAGGCGTAATCGTACGTTGATGGATATGGTTAGAAGTATGTTGAGTAACTCTTCTTTACCCTTGTCATTGTGGATGTATGCTTTAAGAACTGCTGTATATTTATTAAACAGGGTTCCTAATAAGGCAGTTTCAAATACTCCATTTGAACTGTGGACAGGAAGGAAACCCAGTTTAAGGCATCTGCATGTTTGGGGTTGCCCAGCAGAAGTACGAATTTATAATCCACATGAAAGAAAACTGGATTCAAGAACAACCAGTGGTTTCTTCATTGGTTATCCAGAAAAATCAAAAGGGTATAGATTTTACTGTCCTAGCCATAGTACAAGAATAATTGAAACTGGAAATGCTAGGTTTATTGAAAGTGGTGAGACCAGTGGGAGTTTGGAACCACGTAAAGTGGAAATACAAGAAGTTAGGGTGCAAGTTCCAATACCCATAACTTCTACTCAAGTTGTTGTTCCACCAGTTGTTGAACGTATTAATGACTTACACGAACAACAAATTAATGATCAAACTCCACATAATGAGGTTGTCATGAATGAACCTATAAGAGATGAACCACTTGAAATACCATTAAGACGATCTGTAAGAGAAAGAAGATCGGCTATTTCGAATGATTATGTGGTTTATCTTCAAGAGTCCGAATGTGATTTAGGACTTGATGATGATCCAGTTTCGTTTTCACAGGCCATAGAAAGTGAAAATTCTGATAAATGGTTAGATGCCATGAAAGATGAGTTAAAATCAATGGAACAGAATGAAGTTTGGGAACTCGTCGAATTGCCTGAAGGTAGTAAAAGAGTTGGGTGTAAATGGGTCTTTAAGACCAAACGCGACTCTACTGGCAATATCGAACGAAATAAAGCCAGACTTGTTGCTAAAGGTTTTACTCAGACAAATGGTATTGATTACAAAGAAACATTTTCTCCTGTTTCGAAAAAGGATTCTTTCAGAATTATTATGGCAATGGTAGCTCATTATGATTTAGAGCTCCATCAAATGGATGTGAAAACCGCCTTTTTGAATGGGAATTTAGATGAGGAAGTTTATATGGACCAACCTGAAGTTTTGTCATTAAAGGACAAGAACAAATGGTGTGTAAATTAAAGAAGTCAATATACGGCCTTAAACAAGCTTCCCGACAATGGTATCTTAAGTTTAATGATACCATTACCTCTTTTGGATTTAAGGAAAACATCGTTGATCGGTGTATATATCTAAAGGTCAGTGGGAGTAAGTTTATATTTCTGATTATGTATGTTGATGATATCTTGCTAGCTACAAATGATCTTGGCCTAATGTACGAAACCAAGAAATATCTCGATAGGAACTTTGAAATGAAAAATATGGGAGAGGCATCCTTTGTGATTGGAATTGAAATATTCCGGAATAGAGCACAAAGATTGTTGGGATTGTCTCAAAAAGCCTATATTAATAAAGTTCTAAAAGATTCAGAATGGAGAAATGTTCGGCAAGTGTTGTTCCAATTCAGAAAGGAGATAAATTTAATCTTAATCAATGTCCAAAGAATGAATTGGAACGTACACGTATGCACAGACTTGTACCAGACCCGACATTAGTTTTGCTGTCGGAATGCTGGGACGGTATCAAAGTAATCCAGGTATAGAGCATTGGAAAGCTGCAAAGAAAGTTCTTAGGTATCTACAAGGAACGAAGGAACACATGCTCACTTATAGACGATCTAATCATCTGGAAGTGATTGGATATTCAGATTCTGATTATGCTGGATGTGTGGATACCAGAAAGTCCACGTTTGGCTATTTGTTCCTTTTAGCCGATGGTGCAATCTCATGGAAGAGTGTGAAGCAGTCTGTCACTGCTACGTCTACTGTCACACCCCCAAATTCTCACCTAAATTTGCTTAATGGAGTGTGCGGTACTAAGTTCTCAACTTAGTCAACCTTACAATTTTGCCAAACACACACAAAACAGTAGATAGTGAAAATCAAACAGGAAGCAAGATATTTACGGGAAAAGACTCCCAACCCTCAATTATATTCCAAATATAAGTGACAAGGACAAAACTTCGCTCAATGATCACCACAAGAACTCAAGACAACGCTCACTGCTTGCTTGGTTTGGTGTCTAGAGGCAATATATATTTCTGTCTATGTGGCTCGGCCACAATACAAGAAATTAAAACATACAATTGCAAAAGGGCGCTTTTGGTTCGTGCATGCGCAGCGTTCTCCATCGCGCCATGCAACTCCGGACCGCGCTACCCTAATTCGCATCGGCTCGCTCGCCTCAGTTCACTCGCGCCCACGCAGCTCGCGTCTCATTGCTCGCGCCGGGTCGCGCTCGCGCCAGATCACGCTCGCGCCTGCTCGCTCGCGTCGGGTCGCGCTCGCGCCAGATCTGGTTCGCGACTGCTCGCTCATGCCAGATCGCGTTCGCCCATTCGCCCAGATGCCGTGAACTGTTTCCGTGACAAATCTACCCAGCTAAGTATCTTTATCAATACTCAGCCAATGGGAGGAGAAGCCCAGCCCCTCCCTAATTGGGCCATGCCCATGCCACAAGCTCAATTCATATTGGGGTGTAACAATCCACCCCCACTAGATGAAGTCGACGGCCTCGTCGATACCCAAGCAAGGTACTCACCAATTTGCTCCTCAAATTGCCATAAGTTAATGTCTTGCTCCCAGGTTGCTTCATCTTCAAGCTCCCATTGGACTAGGAATTCTCTCCTCGAGTCCTTCTTTCTTCCCTTCATGGTGCGATGGTCAAGGATCTTGGTAATCCTTTTTGAAAATTCCATCCTCACGCCGGGTGGTGCTCTTCGTGGTTGGACCCTTTCCCCTTTATGAAATGGCTTGAGAAAACTTACGTGAAAGGTTGGATGCAACTTCAACCTCTCGGGTAAGTTCAAACGATATGCAACCTTGCCAATTCTCTTGCTCACCTCAAATGGTCCATCATACCTTGGTAGAAGTCCCTTCTGGAAGTGTTGGTCCCTGACCTTCTTCCATAATTGTGGTGTAAGTTTGAGAAGAACTAAGTCTCCCTCCTTGAACTCCACCGATCTCCTCTTGCCATCCACATACTTTTTCATTCGGTGTTGAGCTTTGGTAAGGCTATCCTTTGCTTGTTCCAAAAGCTCAGCCCGATCCATGCCATATTGAAAAGCAGCCGGACAAGCTCCTTGTCCTTCCCCTCGAGCCATTGTCATAGGAGTGGCTGGTTGAAAACCAAGTGCAAGCTCGGATGGACTCATCTCGGTTGATGAGGTTTTATGGATGTTGTATGAGAATTGTGCTGAATCCAACAACTCAAGCCAATTTCTTTGAGTAGCCGTGACATAGTGTCTTAGGTACTCCTCGAGTAATGCATTGATTCTCTCCGTTTGGCCATCGGTTTGTGGATGGTTGGCGGTTGAAAATTTTAGCTCCGTGCCCAAAAGCTTGAACAAGCTTGTCCAAAACTTTCCGGTGAATCGGGGGTCCCGATCACTTATAATCTCCTTAGGAAGCCCAAAGACTTTTACTACTCCCTTGAGAAAGTGTTCTGCCGCATCCAATGCCGAACAATTCTTTGGCACACCCATAAAGATTGCATACTTAGATAATCGGTCCACTACCACCATGATAGTGCCGATTTCTCCAATAGGTGGAAACCCCGTTATGAAGTCCATAGACACCGATTCCCATGGCCTATCCGGTATAGGAAGTGGTTGAAGAAGCCCCGCTTCTTTTCTCCTCTCGGTTTTGTCCACTTGACACACATGACAAGTCTTCACATAAAGTTCCACATCATCTTTCATCCTCGGCCAAGTGTAGCTACGGTTCAAAAGTGCAAGCATCCTCTCAACCCCTGGATGTCCCGCCCACTTTGTGTCATGCGCCTCCTTCATAATGCGCTGTCGCAGCCCTTGCCAACTAGGAATGAACAATCGGTTCCCACGGCTTCTCAACAAGCCATCCTCTAACCAATA
Organism: Begonia masoniana; assembly: GCA_022432975.1. Taxonomy (NCBI): domain Eukaryota; kingdom Viridiplantae; phylum Streptophyta; class Magnoliopsida; order Cucurbitales; family Begoniaceae; genus Begonia; species Begonia masoniana. The sequence goes on from CM039504.1 coordinate 3,437,064, forward strand.
TCTTCGAATTAACCCTTGCTCCACATTTTTAACCATCCGAACATACTCTTGGTCCTCCTTTTCCCCTTCTTTGATCTCTTCCAAGAAAGTAGAGTGTACCTCGGAAATAGATGAAACAAACTCACCACATATCTTTCTACTAAGTGCATCGGCTACTCCATTCTCGGTGCCCGCCTTATGAATCCATGTGAAGTCGAATTCCGCTAGAAACTCTTGCCATCTAGCTTGTTTAGATGATAGTTTCTTTTGAGACCGAAAGTAGGTGTTAGCCACATTGTCGGTGACCACCACAAACCTTGCTCCCAAAAGATAATGCCGCCAAGTTACCAAGCAATGTATAACCGCAACCATCTCTTTCTCATGAGCCGAGTATCTCTCCTCCGCTCCTTTAAGCTTTCGACTCTCATAGGCTATAGGATGGCCCTCTTGAGTAAGGACCCCTCCAATGGCTCGATCCGAGGCGTCCGTGTACACCTTGAAAGGTACTTCAAAGTTAGGCAATCTAAGAACCGGCTCGGATGTCACTTTCTCCTTAAGCTTCGCAAAGGCTTCTTGGCATGCTTCCGTCCATAACCAAGAATGACTCTTCCTTAGCAAATCCGTAAGTGGACTTACTATTCTTGAGTATTCTCCAATAAACCTTCGGTAGTAATTGGCTAGTCCCAAAAATGACCTAAGCTCGGTCACTTTGGTTGGTGTCTCCCATGTGTTGATGGCTTCAATCTTTCTCCCATCCATGCGAATTGTCCCTCTCTTGATGTAGTGACCAAGAAAGTTTATCTCTTCCGAAGCAAATTCACACTTCTCCTTCTTCACATACAAGGAATATTGTCTCAATTTCCCAAGTACCTCCTTCAAGTGCCGCAAATGCTCATCAAGTGTCTTGCTATACACTACAATGTCATCCAAGTATACCACCACAAATCGGTCCAAATAATCATAGAGCACCTCGGTCATCAAGTTGCAAAAAGTCGCCGGCGCATTAGTTAAGCCGAATGGCATAACTAAGAATTCAAATGAACCATACCTCGATACCATAGTGGTCTTGGCCTCATCACCCTTGGCAACCCGAACTTGCCAATATCCCGATCGGAGATCAAGCTTTGTAAAATAGGAAGCTTGTGCTAATCGGTCAAAAAGATCACTTGCCTTCGGTATAGGATACTTGTTTTTCACGGTTACCTTGTTTAGAGCACGGTAGTCTACGCACATCCTCAATGTGCCATCCTTCTTTCTTTGAAATAGAACCGGTGCTCCATATGGTGCTTTAGAAGGTTGGATGAAACCCGAATCAAGTAAGTCATCAAGTTGCTTCCTTAGCTCCGCTAACTCCGGCGGTGCCATTCTATATGGTGCTTGAGCCGGTGGAACCGCACCCGGAACAAGCTCAATCTTGTGATCCACATTTCTCCTAGGTGGAAGTCTCCTAGGTAACTCGGTTGGCATCACATCAATGTATTCCTCTAACACATCAAGAACTTCTTTTGGTACCTCTTTCATGTTGTCCTCTTTGATCTCCCTTAGTGTTGCTAGAAAAGTGGTCTCTCCCCTCTTAAGACCCGCCTTCACTTGTAGAGAAGATAGTAGAGAGCGGGCTCCTCCTCGAGTCTCACTCTTCACAATACATGGACATGAATCATCTTGAATCAACATCACTCCAAGATGCGGCATAACCATAACTTTGGCCTGCCTGAAAAACTCGAGCCCAAGAATAAGCTCGAAATCATCTAATGGTACCACCATGAGTGGACAAACACCCTGCCACTCTCCAATCTTCATCAAAGGTGTGGTAGTGCCTTTGATAGGTTGAACTCCCGAATTAACGGCTTTAATCATGCTAGCACTCTTGCTAACCTCCAAGCCAAGCTCCTCGGCCTTCTTGCTTGATAGAAAATTGTTTGTGGCACCCGTATCTAGCATTGCACGGATCTTCTTGCCACCAATGGAGACCTCAACATACATTAGTCCCAATTTAGGAACTACTCCCTCCTTGCTTGACAAAGTATTAATAAGTTGGATCGGATTTACCCTCGGCTTGCTCTCCTCATCGAAAGCCTCCTCCTTGACTCGAACCGATGAAACCGACCCTTTATTTGGGCAATCTCTAGCATAGTGGGCACCGTCACAAATAAAGCATCCGGAAGACTTCTTCTTTTGGGGTTGATCACTCCCCTTAGATTTGAATCCCCCACCAAATGCCTTGCCTTTGTCTTTACTGCCATTGTGCTTATTACCCTTCTTATCATCCTTGATTTTCTTCTTCTCCGAAAAAGAAGTAGCTTTGTAATCAACAAGACCTTCGCTATAGAGATGGCCGAAAACACATCACGAACTCCATGTCTCCTAAGCTCGGCTTGAGCCCATGGTTGCAAGCCCGTCATGAAATTGAATAGCTTACCATCTTCGTGCATGTTGTCAATGTCAAGTAGAAGAGAACTAAAGTCACGTACATAGTCTCTCACCGAACCCGTTTGCCTTAATTTCCTTAAAGCTTCTTTGGATGCCCAAGCAGAATTTTGTGGTAGGAACCGCTCCCTCAACTCCCTTTCCAATGCCTCAAAAGTGTTGATGATCGGCCCCTTCGATTGGTGTTGTCTCCACCAAAGCTTAGCGTCTCCTCCCAAGTACATAGAAGCCACCATGACTTGGCTTTCCTCTCCAACGCTCGAAGCCACAAAATATTGCTTCATATCCCATAAGAAATTCTCCAATTCCTTGGCATCTCGATTACCATTGTAAGGTTTAGGTTCTGGTACCTTGCATGGTAATGTAGGAGTTTGTAACCTCCTTGATGATCCTCCAACCGCCTCTTTACCAAGCCGAGCCAACTCTTTATCGATCCGATCGATTGTTTCCGCTACATGTTGCTCGATGGCTAGGTTATCCGCCCCGGTTGATGCTTGGAAATCTCCCATTTCCTTCCTTAAGTTGCGAAGATCTACTAGTAGTGGTTTTTCTTCTTGAGTCGCCATGGACACACCTGTGAAAGACTCCAATCGAGTTATCCTCTCGAGAATCAAATCCAATTGATTTTGAATGCTTCCTTCCATGGTTGTAGAACAAGCCTACGCTCTGATACCAATTGTCACACCCCCAAATTCTCACCTAAATTTGCTTAATGGAGTGTGCGGTACTAAGTTCTCAACTTAGTCAACCTTACAATTTTGCCAAACACACACAAAACAGTAGATAGTGAAAATCAAACAGGAAGCAAGATATTTACGGGAAAAGACTCCCAACCCTCAATTATATTCCAAATATAAGTGACAAGGACAAAACTTCGCTCAATGATCACCACAAGAACTCAAGACAACGCTCACTGCTTGCTTGGTTTGGTGTCTAGAGGCAATATATATTTCTGTCTATGTGGCTCGGCCACAATACAAGAAATTAAAACATACAATTGCAAAAGGGCGCTTTTGGTTCGTGCATGCGCAGCGTTCTCCATCGTGCCATGCAACTCCGGACCGCGCTACCCTAATTCGCATCGGCTCGCTCGCCTCAGTTCACTCGCACCCACGCAGCTCGCGTCTCATTGCTCGCGCCGGGTCGCGCTCGCGCCAGATCACGCTCGCGCCTGCTCGCTCGCGTCGGGTCGCGCTCGCGCCAGATCTGGTTCGCGACTGCTCGCTCATGCCAGATCGCGTTCGCCCATTCGCCCAGATGCCGTGAACTGTTTCCGTGACAAATCTACCCAACTAAGTATCTTTATCAATACTCAGCCAATGGGAGGAGAAGCCCAGCCCCTCCCTGATTGGGCCATGCCCATGCCACAAGCTCAATTCATATTGGGGTGTAACATCTACTATGGAGGCTGAGTTTGTAGCATGCTTTGAGGATACAATTCAGGGTTTATGGCTGCGGAACTTTATTTCAGGACTTGGAATTGTTGACAGTATCGCCAAGCCGCTGAAAATTTATTGTGATAATTCTGCAGCAATTTTCTTTTCTAAAAACGACAAGTATTCCAAAGGTGCTAAACATATAGAATTGAAATACTTGGCCGTTAAAGAAAAAGTTCAGAAACAAAGGGTGTCAATCGAACACATAAGCACAAATCTTATGATCGCGGATCCGTTAACTAAATGATTGCCACCAAAGATATTTACAGAACATGTTGAACGAATGGGCATTTATGAAGGTTAACTTTATGTTTATGTTTGTGTTCTTTATGTACTGGACACTCTTGAGCTCCGTATTGATAGTTTCTGATATATATTTATAAATCCTGTTTGATTATAATGAATGCATTCATAATGACATTATGAACTGATGAAGTCATAAACAGGATTTGTCTTTGAGAAAGACACTAATGTGAACCATTATGTTATTCCTTTTAGTGATGATGTTGAGTATAAAATTAGTATGTGATACATGGAAGGAACTGTGTCGTTATAATTGACAGATGACCGCTATGATCCATATTAATCATATATTCAATAATGATGTTATATTTGCTCAATATAATAATGAATTTGATTTTGCATATAAGTCTTATAGATTATGACCATTGAGCCAAGTGGGAGAATGTTGGGCATTCAATACCCTTCATTTATTGTTATGTAAAAGTCTTCTATGAAGACTCCTTGAAGACTCAACAAGTTAAGAGACCCACGTGATGTGGCTCACGTTGTCACAATGCTATTGGTGTACAATTAATGTTTTTAATTTGATGGAAGTTAAATAATGATGCATAAGAGGTTTCTGGTTCTCTCTCTCTCTGCTGAATACGAAGAAGGTTTTCCATCAAAATCTTCTCTGAAGAAAACTAAGGGAAATGGAGAGAAAAAATCCTATAAGAAAAGCATGGATCAAGGTAAGTTTTTTCTTGCTTTTTCTCTAACGAAATTTGTTATGAAAGTTGAATGATGTATGTGAAAATCTATTGTTCAAGATCCTTTAGTTCTCTGTAATGAATAGAGAAACTTAATGCAAATTGAAGCTAACATGAAGATTCTGTTAATTGCTCTATTACGAAAATCATGCTTACAGTGTCCTCCTACTCAATGAAGATTCCTCAATAATTATATGCACACGAAGCTCTCTCTCTCTCTCTCTCTCTCTCTCTCTCATAAGAATTTTGAAAATATTCCAACTTTTGCCGAACGTGTCTTCTGTCCTTCTCAATTCCGTATCTCCAATCGGGTACCCGTTCATTGCTCCTCTATCTCGGTTTCCTTTTCAATGAGAACGACACCTCCACTGACTCTGCCACATTCGGCTCTGGAGCTGCCAAGTCCAACAGTGACAACACCATCCCCACCGATCATCAGCCTAACCCTAATTCACAAGGGCCGCTGATTGTTCCTGATCAACGCGATGAACCAACTGTTCCGCAATCAAATACCCCCACTCGCCTCTCTTCCAGAACTCCATTCACTAATCTTAGCGAGATTGATGCCGACCTTGCACTCGCTCGCACCATTCAAGAACAAGTTTCCACCCCTCAACTTGACTTTTTTATATTTATGAATCTGCTGCCTCTTTGATACTTTAATCTTGTTTTGTGGATGTCATGTATCAGTTGTATTCTTTATATTGATACGCTCTCTTGTTTCTGAGAGTGTCTGGGGGCTGAAATTCAAATTTTTACATTTACTGATGGGAAAATTGGGTTCCTATGCTCCTTTCCGTGAATTTCTAAGTGCCCAAACTCTGAAGAGAAGTGTTTGAAAGCAATCATCTGTTGGGTATTTATGAGATCATTGACCGACTGCACATTCACTTATTGTTCTGCACAAAGTCTTCTATGAAGACTCCAAAATTTATGATACCCACGTGATGTGGCTCAATTTGTCAAAATCTTATTGGTGCACAATTGATAATTGTTAAGTTGATGGAACTTGATATTAATGAAATAAAAAGAAAAAGGAAGAGGCTCATATCTCTGCCCGACTACCATTACGAAGTTTTCTCCATCAAAATTTCACTGAAGAGAAAAAGGTTTAAGGGAGAGAAAAGCATCCTTGTATTTTGCTTGCATGGATTCGGGTAATTTTCTTTCTTTGTTAACATAAAGTATGTGAAAATCAATTGTTTCAACATCCTGCAGTTTCTCTATAATGAATGAAAGTGGAAATATAAACTATCATGTTTATAGTTTTTCTAGCTATTATCATAGCTATCATCGTTTTTCTGTGAAAGAAATTGAGAAACTAGTATGATATAAATAAAGCAAACATAGTATACATGTGGTATCAGAGCAAGAGTTTTCGAACAATTGATTTTCCATAATGAATAATTGTAGGTTTATTAGCTGCATGATGATTGTTTTCTGTAAAAATAAAGATAGAAAGATTTCATATTTACTGTTCACGACCGATTTCACTATTCACGCCGGAGTTACTGTTCACCCGATTACTGTTCACCGGCAAATTTCGGCGTTACTGTTCATGGCCGATTTTACTGTTCATTCCGGCCAATTACTGTTCATTAAAAAAAAAAATTTATTGTTTATATTTGAATAGATAAAATAATTCTTGATGTGAAGATTATTTTATTTAATGATAAATATGACAATTATGTTTTGTCATTGTTAATTGTTTATATGAATGTTATTATTTAATTTGATATCTAAATTATGATGATTTGTTAGTCACCAAAGTGGCCGAATCAGAATGTTTTATAAGATATAAAATTAAATAAATTCAATTACTCATGTTTTATGTGATGCTCGATAATGAAATGACATGATAAGACTTATATTTGTGACATGAGTATAATGATTTTCATGATTATAAAATAGTTTGAATCGCCCAAAGGTTGATTGGTTATTTTATAATGATGAATATAATTGCGGTAACTTAATATGCTTTGATTAGGTGTGTTTAGTATATCCAAAGATAACAAACATGTCTATTTCGAGTATGTTAATTACCAATTATGTGAAATTAAATTGAGTATCAATTATGTGTATGATTGTATATTGTTGTGTCACCCAAAGGAGAACTTCAATATATATTTATGATTGTCTGATTGCATTATGACTCAAAGCATTAATGAATGAGCGTGTTTTATATTTTGCAGCATCTATTCTTATAGCTCTTCATTCGCAAGCCGCGTCTGTTGTAAAGTTTTCTTGTCTAAATTTCTCTGAATGGTGTGAACAAATTCAGTTTCACCTTGATGTTCTGGATCTTGATTTGGCACTTCTTACTGAGAAACCAGCTACTATTACTGAATCTAGTAGTGCTGATCAGAGATCTTCCTATAACGCTTCGGAAAGATCAAACAGATTGAGCCTGATGTTTATGCGAATGACTGTAGCCAACAACATCAAATCTACATTTTCGAAGACTGAAAATGCTAAGGAATTTATGAAATTTGTGGAAGAATGTTCTCAGTCAGAATCGGCTGATAAATCACTTGCTGGAACACTGATGGGTACTTTGACCACTATGAAGTTTGATGGTTCACGTACCATGCATGAACATGTCGTTGAAATGACGAATATGGCAGCAAGATTAAAGAACATGGGAATGGAAGTGAATGAGAACTTCCTTGTGACATTTATCCTGAACTCCTTGCCTCCTCAATATGGCCCATTTCATATGAGCTATAACACAATGAGGACTAAATAGAATGTGCATGAATTGCAAAGTATGCTCATTCAGGAAGAAGTAAGGCTAAAGAAACCAGGAATTCAAGCTGTCAATCTCATGAATTATGAAGGCGCTGGAAAGAAACCAGGAAAGAAAGGTGGAAAGGGTAAGAAAGGACTATCATCGGTTGCTCAGTCCTCTTTCCAAAGCCACAAGAAAGAACAGAAGAAAGATAAGTGTCATTTCTGTGGAAAACAAGGACACTATCAGAAAGATTGCCTGAAACGTAAGGCATGGTTCGAAAAGAAAGGTAAGCCTAGTGCTTTAGTATGTTTCGAATCAAATTTAACTGAAGTTCCTTATAATACTTGGTAGATTGATTCTGGTTGTACTACTCACGTTTCTAATACGATGCAGGGATTCATTACGATCCAAACCATAAGCCCAAATGAAAGATATATTTATATGGGCAATCGGGTGAAAGTTCCAGTTGAAGCTATTAGAACTTACCGGTTAATGTTGGACACCAGATATCAATTAGATCTTTTTCAAACTGTTTATGTTCCATCTGTTTCTCGTAATTTAGTTTCATTATCGAAACTTGATACAGCTGGATATTCCTGTATGTTTGGGAATGAATGTTTCAGTTTATATAAAGATAATGTTCTTATTGGTACTGGTGGTTTGTATGATGGTTTGTACAAGTTAAATCTTGATCATTGTTTCGCTGGATCTTTTTTAATTGAACATCGTAATGTAGGAATGAAACGTGGTATAATGAATGAATGTTCTGCTAATTTGTGGCATAAACGATTAGGTCATATATCCAAAGAAAGAATGGAAAGATTGATAAAGCAAGCAATCCTTCCAAGTTTGGATTTTACTGATCTAAATATTTGTGTTGATTGTATTAAAGGCAAATAAACAAGAAACACAAGTAAGAAAGCAGCCACAAGAAGCAAACAGCTCCTTGAAATCGTACACACCGATATATGTGGTCCATTTGATGTTCCATCTTTTGGTGGAGAAAGGTATTTTATCATCTTTATTGATGATTTTTCACGTTATGGATATATCTATCTACTGAATGAAAAATATCAGTCAATAAATGCTCTTGAAGTGTTTATTACTGAGGTTGAAAGACAATTAGATAGAAAAGTGAAAATTATGAGATCTGATAGAGGTGGTGAATATTATGGCAGTTATGATGAAAATGGACAACATCCAGGTCCATTTGCTAAATTCCTAGAAAGTCGTGGTATTTGTGCGCAATACACAATGCCAGGAACACCAGAACAGAATGGTGTTGCAGAAAGGCGAAATCGTACATTAATGGATATGGTTAGGAGTATGTTAAGTAATTCTTCTTTACCCTTGTCATTGTGGATGTATGCTTTAAGGACTGCTGTATACTTATTAAACAGGGTTCCTAGTAAAGCAGTTTCAAATACTCCATTTGAACTGTGGACAGGAAGGAAACCTAGTTTAAGGCATCTGCATGTTTGGGGTTGCCCAGCAGAAGTAAGAATTTATAATCCACATGAAAGAAAACTGGATGCAAGAACAACTAGTGGTTTCTTCATTGGTTATCTAGAAAAATCAAAAGGGTATAGATTTTACTGTCCTAGCCATAGTACAAGAATAGTTGAAACTGGGAATACTAGGTTCATTGAAAGTAGTGACATCAGTGGGAGTTTGGAACCACGTAAAGTGAAAATTAAAGAAGTTAGGGTGCAAGTTCCAATACCTATAACTTCTGCTCAAGTTGTTGTTCCAACTGTTGATGATCGTATCCATGACGTACACGAACAACAAATTAATGATCAAACTCCACATAATGAGGTTGTCACAAATGAACCTATAAGAGATGAACCACTTGAAATACCATTAAGACGATCTGGAAGAGAAAGAAGATCTGTTATTTCGAATGATTATGTGGTTTATCTTCAAGAGTCCGAATGTGAGTTAGGACTTGATGATGATCCAGTTTCGTTTTCACAGGCCATGGAAAGTGAAAATTCTGATAAATGGTTAGATGCCATGAAAGATGAGTTAAAATCAATGAAACAGAATGAAGTCTGGGAATTAGTCGAATTGCCGGAAGGTTGTAAAAGAGTTGGGTGTAAATGGGTTTTGAAGACCAAGCGCGACTCTAATGGCAATATCGAACGAAATAAAGCCAGACTTGTTGCCAAAGGTTTTACTCAGAAAAGATGGTATTGATTACAAAAAAACCTTTTCTCCTGTTTCGAAAAAGGATTCTTTCAGAATTATTATGGCAATGGTAGCTCATTATGATTTAGAGCTTCATCAAATGGATGTGAAAACCGCTTTTTTAAATGGGAATTTAGATGAAGAAGTTTATATGGATCAACCTGAAGGTTTTGTCATTAAAGGACAAGAACACATGGTGTGTAAACTAAAGAAATCAATATACGGACTTAAACAAGCTTCCCGACAATGGTATCTTAAGTTTAACGATATCATCACCTCCTTTGGATTTAAGGAAAATATCGTTGATCGGTGTATATATCTAAAGGTCAATGGGAGTAAGTTTATATTTCTGATTCTGTATGTTGATGATATCTTGCTAGCTACTAATGATCTTGGTTTAATGTATGAAACCAATAAATATCTCGATATAAACTTTGAAATGAAAAATATGGGAGAGGCATCCTTTGTGATTGGAATTGAAATATTTCGGAATAGATCACAATGATTGTTGGGATTGTCTCAGAAAACATATATTAATAAAGTTCTAGAGAGATTCAGAATGGAAAAATGTTCAGCAAGTGTTGTTCCAATTCATAAAGGAGATAAATTTAATCTCAATCAATGTCCAGAGAATGAATTGGAACGTACACAAATGAAAGACATTCCTTATGCATCAATTGTGGGTAGTTTGATGTATGCACAGACTTGTACCAGACCCGACATTAGTTTTGCTGTCGGAATGCTGGGACGGTATCAAAGTAATTCAGGCATAGAGCATTGGAAAGCTGCAAAGAAAGTATTGAGGTATTTATAAGGAACGAAAGATCACATGCTCACTTACAGACGATCTGATCATCTTGAAGTGATTGGATATTCAGATTCAGATTATGCAGGATGTGTGGATACCAGAAAATCTACGTTTGGCTATTTGTTTCTTTTAGCCGATGGTGCAATCTCATGGAAGAGTGCGAAGCAGACTGTCACTGCTACGTCTACTATGGAGGCTGAGTTTGTAGCATGCTTTGAGGCTACTATTCAGGGTTTATGGCTGCGGAATTTTATTTCAGGACTTGGAATTGTTGACAGTATTGCCAAGCCTCTGAAAATTTATTGTGATAATTCTGCAGCAGTCTTCTTTTCTAAAAACGACAAGTATTCCAAAGGTGCTAAACATATAGAATTGAAATACTTGGCCGTTAAAGAAGAAGTTCAGAAACAGAGGGTGTCGATTGAACACATAAGCACCAACCTTATGATTGCTGATCCGTTGACTAAAGGATTGCCACCGAAGACATTTACAGAACATGTCGAACGTATGGGCATTTCTGGAAGTTAACTTTATGTTTATGTCTGTGTTCTTTATGTCATTAGCACTCTTGAGCTCCTTATTGATAGTTCTGATATACACTTATGTATCCTGTTTGTTTATGTTGAATGCATGCATAATGACATTATAAACTGATGAAGTCATAAACAGGATTTTTCTTTGAGAAAGACACTAATGTGGACTATTATGGTATTCCTTTTAGTGATGATGTTGAGTATAAAATTAGTATGTGATACATAGAAGGAACTGTGTCGTTATAATTGACATATGACCGCTATGATCCATATTAGTCATATATTCTATAATGATGTTATATTTGCTCAATATTATGATGGATTTTATAGATTATGACCATTGAGCCAAGTGGGAGAATGTTGGGTATTTATGAGATCGTTGACCGACTGCACATTCACTTATTATTCTGCCCATTCACTTATTATTATGCACAAAGTCTTCTATGAAGACTCCAAAATTTATGATACCCACGTGATGTGGCTCAATTTGTCAAAATCTTATTGGTGCACAATTGATAATTGTTAAGTTGATGGAACTTGATATTAATGAAATAAAAAGAAAAAGGAAGAGGCTCCTCTCTCTGCCCGACTACCATTACGAAGTTTTCTCCATCAAAATTTCAATGAAGAGAAAAAGGGTTAAGGGAGAAAAAAGCATCCTTGTATTTTGCTTGCATGGATTCAGGTAATTTTCTTTCTTTGTTAACATAAAGTATGTGAAAATCAATTGCTTCAACATCCTGCAGTTTCTCTATAATGAATGAAAGTGGAAATATAAACTATCATGTTTATAGTTTTTCTAGCTATTATCATAGCTATCATCGTTTTTCTGTGAAGAAATTGAGAAACTAGTATGATATAGCTAACATCGTTTGTCTGTGAAAGAAATTGAAAAACTAGTATGATATAAATAAAGCAAACATAGTATACATCTTCTTCTCCTTCTATACAATGTGTAGTTACTTTGGTTGCTTTGGAAGTTCCCTATAGTTGGCGTTTAAATTTTAGTTGGTTTTTGTTTGGGAGGGGAGTAGTTGCTCAACCAAGTGCAATTTCCTACATTGGATTGATAAAACTCGCTCATTTGTTCTATTGCATAAATTTACCTTGAATGAGAAATTACTAAATCAAACGTCTTGTATTGATGCATTCTAATTATGTGTTCAACCATTTTCTTGCATTGTGCACTTTCCGTTGCTCTTCTGCAAGTTATGTATCTGTTTATTTTTTTCATTTGTCGTGAAATAATCGGTGATAGTAAAGGGCGTACATGATGTTAAGAATGAATGGTGATGGAGGAGATTATGGAAGTTGGGAAGCTGGTAGTTATGTGGATGAGGACGACGAGGAGGATTTTGACGATACCCATGATCTCACCGACGACGACAACGAGGAAGTGTCTGATGGAATTAGTATTGACGATGAAGAAGATGCTTTTGATGTTCATGCTCGAGAAGATGGAGAGGATAATAATCCTGGCATTGAATTCGACCCAAATGATTTTCCAAGTGATGAAGCTTATGCTAGAGCGCTCCAAGATGCAGAGGATAGGGAAATGGCTGCTACATTGTTGGCTCTTGCTGGACTTAATGATAGTAATTCCTCTTCACTCTTATCAATTTTCTGTTGGGGGAGCTTTGAAATTATGCAAAGGCCATATTTCTAGTAACTGATCATGATTGCAGGGGAACACAAATTTTACACTAAATATTATTACACTGCGTGGAAAAAGTAATATATTATTTTAATTAATTGTAAAAGATGATATTCCTAATATTTATCAATTGAAACATACCCTAAAGATGCAGTGATTAAATAAAGGTTTGTCAGCTGTCATTTGACTAATTCGGCCGATAAGTCGGATGCAAGAATTCCGGCTTCTCTGATACGCGACGGGGCCTAGACGAACCTGTTGCCCAATTTTATCCATGCTTGGATTACCCCAAACGGAGATTTTACAGATCATAAGATCAACACATCCTAAATATAACCATCCTAATTGTATACCTTGTCTCCTTAAAATATCATCCGCTTCTGGAGGAGTCGATCCTATAAAAGGAGACGTCGGAGGGACTTGAAGAACACGAGAAGAAAGAGCCGAAGAAGCCCTTTTCTGAGAGGGTTTGTGAGGAAATTTCAACCCAGCTTTGAACATCAATCAAGCCCTGGAGGAACATCACCTCTTCAACTCCAAAGCTCTAAAACAGTACATTACTTTTAAGTTTGTGAAGAAATGGCCGTGGGTGGTGGAGTTGTTACCAACAGTGGCAGAAGCCACCTCTACGAAGGAGGCGTCACTGCCTTTGTGGTTGTCACTTGCGTCATTGCTGCAACCGGTGGCCTCCTCTTTGGTTATGACCTTGGAATTTCAGGTTTGCAGGAGTGATTGATTGAAGATTATCTTTCTGTTTATTCCATCAACAAACCTGGGTGTTTAATGGGGTTGGTCTGGTTTTGCAGGAGGCGTGACTTCAATGCCTTCATTTTTGAAGAAGTTCTTTCCGTCTGTTTATCGGAAGATGCAAGATGATTCCGGCCATGACAATGCCTACTGTAAGTTCGACAGCCATTTGCTGACGTTGTTCACTTCTTCTCTCTACCTGGCTGCGCTGGTGGCTTCCTTCTTTGCATCGGCTATTACGAGGAACTTCGGCCGGAAGCTCTCCATGTTTATCGGTGGTTTGTCTTTCCTCATCGGCTCTGTTCTTAACGGTGTCGCTAATGGCATTGCTCTTCTTATCATTGGCCGTTTATTGCTTGGTATTGGCGTTGGTTTTGCTAATCAGGTACCCAACAAATCTTTGTCTTTGTTAAACATTGACAATTTAAAGCCGGCAAGATGAAAATTTTGAAATGGGTTTTGTCTTTCATTTCAGTCTGTTCCAGTTTATCTCTCTGAAATGGCACCTGCAAAGATCAGAGGAGCACTAAACATGGGATTCCAAATGGCAATCACCATTGGCATTCTAGTAGCCAACCTTGTCAATGTCTACACAGCGAAGATCCACGGTGGTTGGGGATGGAGAGTTTCTCTAGCACTTGCCGCCGTCCCAGCGGTGCTGATGACCGTCGGAGCTGTCTTCTTACCAGACACCCCCAACTCCATCCTGGAGAGAGGAAACGCTGACAAAGCGAGGAAAATGTTGCAGAAAATTCGCGGTACAGACAACGTAAACGAAGAGTTTCAAGACCTTCTTGACGCCAGTGAAGCTGCGAAGAAAGTGGAATATCCATGGAAGAATATTCTGCAGCCGAGATACAGACCTCAACTTGTGATGTGCACTCTCATTCCCTTCTTCCAACAGCTTACCGGAATTAATGTAATCATGTTTTACGCTCCCGTTATCTTCTTGACTTTGGGTTTCGGTGACAATGCCTCCCTCATCTCCGCCGTCATTAGTGGTGGTGTTAACGTTCTCGCCACTTTGGTCTCCATCTTCACCGTCGATAAGTTCGGCCGGAGAATTTTGTTCCTCGAAGGTGGCGTGCAAATGTTCATTTCCCAGGTACTCATATGACTAACTGGAAAATTAAACAAATCGAATGCTATGAAATTTGATTATGATAAGTCGTCGTTAATTGACTAATCTCTTCTACGTGTAGGTTGCAGTCGGAGTTATGATAGCTCTGAAATTCGGAGAGAACGGAGAAGGAACATTGTCGAAATTCGACGCCAACTTCATCCTATTCTTAGTATGTGTCTACGTTGCAGCGTTTGCATGGTCATGGGGTCCGTTGGGATGGCTGGTTCCAAGTGAAATTTGCCCTCTTGAAATCCGATCGGCCGGCCAAGCCATTAACGTCTCTGTCAACATGTTCTTCACCTTCGTCATAGCTCAAGTCTTCCTCTCGATGATGTGCCACATGAAATTCGGCTTGTTCTTCTTCTTTGCTGGTTTCGTTGTCATCATGACCTTCTTCATCCACTTCTTCCTACCGGAAACCAAGAATCTCCCTATTGAAGAAATGAACAAAGTTTGGAAAGCTCACTGGTTCTGGGGCAAGTACATTCCCGATGAAGCTGTCATTGGTGCAAAGCATGAGAATCCCGAGTAAGCTGCGTTTGATCGGTTTGATTAGAACTCGACGGCGGAGAGTGGCGGCGTTTCTTCGGCTTCTTTTCTTTTTGTCGTTGATTGATCAATGTGATTTTCAACTTCTTATATGCAATTTTATCAAATCTTGTACTACTAATTTATCACAGTCTCTTTCATCTTTGCCATATAAGCCCGTCATTAATTATTGATTAATGTTACGTTTAATTTCTATAATTTATTATACTAGTTGTATTTTAATTACATTAATAATTATTTGACACATATTTAAAAAAAATAAATTTAATATTATTTTTAATTATTTCATCAACGTAAATATTTGGGTTACCATTAATTATTTAATCGACGCTCTATTTTATCACTTAGAAGACGAGACCATGATGAATTTATGCACCGTATGTTTTCATGGTTGGATTTAAACTTCTGAGAAAATCAAATTTAGAGTTTGACCTAAAATAATTGAACATTCTGTATTAGATTTCGATATTTCTTTTTAAAAAGAATTATGAGCTATCTGACCAAGATAACTCGAACCACCAAAACCCACTCAAGATCATCAATATATAGCAAAAACCGAGCCAAATTGAACTTAGACCGATAACTTGAACCCAAAAAACGAACCCAACCCAGAACTAAAGCCAAGGTTCAGTTTCTGTGTGATTCCGAAGTTTGCTTAGAACAAAACCGAGCCAGCTCGGTCCTGCCTCAATCTGTTGGTAATATTTTTGCACGTTTTTGTGAGTAAATAAACAAATAAAACTATAACAAATCAAATATAAATAAGTAAATACCATAGTTGATTAGACGTCATGGACGAGTGTTCCATCAACCAGTTAGACATAAAAGTCGATCAAATCTATAGATTACACACTTTTCAATGCAGTGGTTACTACAAAACAAACCACAAATTAACTTTTTAATCATATTATTAAACCAGATCATCCATGCCAAAATTAAACGCGTCCTTATCCATGCTTTTAAGCATCGGCTCTGGTCATGCATCAATTATGAACTAAGACCTAAATATGCTTCCCATCACAAGAATATCCAATTCTACTTTCAATAACTTTTCATCAAGGTTACTCGTTCGCTGGGCTTAGGGACCCACCCAATTATCTACCGTCAAAACAATCTCTTTGCATAAATATTTTTAATTTGACTGTTTAAATGTCGTGTCATTTCTGCGTTAGTGGCATGATAAGAACATCGAGTGAATATATGAGTATCGCATTAAATACCATATTATGTTTGCTATTGTTAAAGATCATATCACAATATTATAAGTAATTAAAATTAAAAATGAAGTACAGTAAAAAAGAGACTAAAAGTGGAATTGATAGTTAGTTGCATGAAATTTCAAAGACAAATTATACGTGTGATGGGAAAGTAGTTAGTGGGGTCCAAATTTAGACACAATATTAAGGATTTGGTAATGAGAGAGAGAGAGAGAGAGAGAGAGAGGGCAGAAGCGTCGGCACTGGCAAGTGAATACTTAGCTGAACCTGGCTGGCTGGCTGGCTAGATCTCGGCCCTACATCTCTGAACTGCTCTGACACCGGTCCTGGGTCCCACGTTTTTGGATTTTTATATTTTTAAATTAATCACTGTTTTACGAGGGTTTGACGTCACGTCAGGTCAGGTGGGGCTTAAGCGTTAATGTAATTTAATTTTGTGGCCTAAATTTGAAATTTGGAAAATAAAAATTAACGAGGGAGGTGATTATAATTTATAATTAATAAATAAAATTAAGGAGGGTGGAAAAAGAAGAAAGAGAGTGAGCTGGTGGGGATAATAAATGGGGCCCGCCACCCATGTGCCATCTTCCTGTCTCCACCAGCTCCTGCCTCTCAATCATTAGAGACCTCTGCTTCCCTCTCTACTCCCCTAAACCCTTTCCCCTCGGCCGATCCACGCGATTTTTGGATATCGGAGGAATTCAAACTGCGATTCGCACCATTCTGTGCTTAAATTCCTATGTCTAATTCGGAAGGGGGTAATAACGGCATCGTCAACGGCGCTTTAATTGACCCTCAGAGGCAACAGACGCCGGCGAATGGGGCGCTTGTTGTCAAAAAGCCCCCCTCTAAAGACCGCCACAGTAAGGTCGACGGCCGAGGTCGCCGTATTCGGATGCCGATCATTTGCGCCGCCCGTGTGTTTCAGCTCACTAGAGAGCTTGGACACAAGTCCGATGGTCAGACCATCGAGTGGCTTCTAAGGCAAGCTGAGCCTTCGATCATAGCTGCGACGGGAACTGGTACTACTCCTGCCAGCTTCTCTTCAGTTTCCGTATCCGTCAGAGGCGGCGGCGTCGGTTCGAGTTCGCTCTCTACCTCTTCCACTACGTCCTCTCTATCTCTTTCTCGGCCCCAGGCCTTCTCCGGACCCACCCCCTTTATTCTCGGTAAACGTGTAAGAACCGACGACGACGGAGGAGCTGGAGCTAAGGACGAAGTCGTATCCGTCGGTCCCACAATGGGCTCCATAGTAGGTCCCTCCGCCGCCGGTGGATACTGGGCCATTCCGGCCAGGCCTGACTTTGGGCAGATTTGGAGCTTTGCTACGGGGACGGCAGCGCCGGAATTGATTCACCCTTCAGCGGTGAGTCAGCAGGGTTCTCTATTTGTTCAGCAGCAACAGGCGATTGGAGAGGCTTCGGCGGCACGGGTGGGGAATTACCTTCCGGGACATTTGAATTTACTGGCTTCGTTATCAGGTGGAACCGGCAATTCAGGTCGGAGAGAAGATGACCAACGTTAATTTCCCGGGGTGTTCGTACATATATTTATATCTATATTATGCGTGTGAATCTCTGTTTGCTTTTGTGTGTGAAGCTGAAAGCCCACTTTAGTGAACTGTTAGAGTTAGGGTTTTAGTCTCTGTTTGGAAGAAGAATTAGGGTTTGTGCAAAATTTGGATTCCAACGATGAATGAATGGATTCCCCTCAGGATGTCTTACCTTCTAGAGATCAGTTAGAGTTATTTAAAAAAAAAAAAAAAGCGTAGAATATTGGGTCGGAGAAGAAACAAGGATTTATGATGTGCAATCGCCGCTGATTTGAAAATGGGAATTGGGTGCTTCTGAGTAATTGTTCTCGGAAATGGGTTCAATTAATCAACGGCTGCAAATTTGATGAGGTTACGCAAAAATCAAAGTGATTGGGTTATCCGTCATCAGTTTTGAAGACTGTGCTTCTGTTGTATTGGGTATTGGACGTTCACTCTTTGAGAATCTAGCATCAAAGTTTGCAGGAAAAGCACTAAACCGAGTGCTGTTCAAATCAAAGCCTGTAATTTGCGATGGGTAATGGGCGTGTTCCTGCTTTCTCTTCCTGTTCATCACCATCTCTGCAGTAAATCGAGCTCCGAGAGATGGCAAAAATGGCGTGCTGACATCCCTAAATGCCGGTAACGCCTCTGTTTTTTAGAAAAGAAAAGAAAAAAAAAAACAATATTTATATTTTATGTGTTCATTCATTCTCTGGCATTTCTTAGATTTCGTCAGCGTGAGAAATAATGTTGTTTTCCTTGTATGTAAGTGAATTGCTTTTTGGGGTGCTTTCATGTGAATAAAAATCCCATCTGTTCGTTGCTCTGTCTCAAATCCTCGAAAGATCTCTCCTGCATATCCTGTTCCATTATCCTCACCCATTTGCTTAGGTTTGCGAGCATCGTCCCGGGCAAGAAAAGAGGTCGGCAGAGGACGTAGATCAAGAGTATCCATGGAAGAACAGATCTTATGGAGGACGAAGATACAGGGCAATAGTATTATTAGATGCAAATTGAGGAACAGGGGAAATAATGGAAGGGACCCGCGAATTAATTGACAAGGTGGAAAAGTTGGGAAGATTTTGATGATATGATTGGGGACCAAAAAGAAAGACCCAACACTCAGGCTTTTGATTACGTTTGGATAACTGATTGGTTTGACCCCCGACGTCCTTTCCTCATTTGCCCCACCCTTCCGTGTAATCTGAGACTCGAAACTGACTCTCGAGACTTTCTTAGGTCATGGGTCTGGGCCACTCTCCATGGGCCACTCGAATGATCTCAAGTCCTTCTGTGGGCTCTACTTTCTCATTCCTCGCCTTTCTTTTCTTCCCTTTATGCCCCTTCGCAATCACCATTTGATGGAGTATTCTTTGATCAAATTAATGGATGATTAACAAATGGATCAAGGGATAATTAGAGGAGAGATTAAGGAATCATACTTCTCGACAGTTGATTTCTAGGCTGCCTCTTGCCATGTATTCATTCATAAACAAGTAGCCCGTGTTCTTCCTCGCACCAATATCCTACCATCTTTACCAGGTAGTTTTTTTACAAAATTATTCGGTTTTTTAAAATTAAACCGGACCAATAATTTATTTCAACAAATCCAAACCTTAATGCGGAAAAAATACCTCCATGCGTCATGTTCCGTTAGATTTATTGGTAAATACGAATGAAATGACCGTTTAAAAATTAAATTGAATTTAGAAAAATTACCGCTTTAGACTTCAAAGTATATAGTTTTTTCAATTCAATTCTTAAAGTATCAAATTTGATGATCCAAACCTTAAAGTATTAATAACCTAACAAAACGAACATTGACGGACGTCCTATGACCGTCCGCTCTCGAATGTTATCGTTGAATGGACGGACTCTTAAAAATAGAGTTTGTTCGTTTTAGAGAACGGACGCATTTTGGGAGGGTGATAATCGTCCTTTCTTAAAATTAGAACGAGAGCAGACGGTCACCACTCTCCAAACGTGCGTCCTTTCTTTAAAATCTGGTGAGAGCGGACGGTCATCACTCTCCAAGAGTGCATCCTATCTCCGCACACCACCATTAACCTCATTTTATAAATTAATTTTACAAAAAATATCAACCAACATTGGATTTAATCGAAAATTTTATCACATATTCATTATATTATGGGAAAATAATCTAAAAATTTTCGTGATTTTATAACATTTGTATGATTTACTATAATTGTTTTACGTATATTTCAAAAAATAATTTACTAAAATTACAATAATTCGTACAAGTGTTAGAAAATCACGAAACTTTTCAGATTATCTTCTTATGATGTTGTAAACCTCTTATAAAAATTATTTTAAATAAATCCAATATTGTTTACTATTTTTTAAATTTTTTTTAAGAATTTAGTAATTTTAATAAGACAAATAAAATTACAAGAATTAAAATAAACCAAGGAGCAATTTATTTCATCCTAATGATATATCTGTTAAATGACGAGAATGCCCACACCGCCAACTGGGAGTGGGGGAATTGCACTACTCTTTGGAGGAAAAAGGTTCAGTGGGACGGGAGGGGGGAACGATGGCGTCGTCAGGAGCGGATGCAGCGAGGCTAGCGGAGATGGAGAGGATGAGCGTGGAGCAGCTGAAAGCAGTGAAAGAACAGATTGATCTGGAGGTCAATCTTCTTCAGGATAGCCTAAATAATATTCGCACTGCCACCAATCGCCTCGATCTTGCCTCCTCTGCTCTACATGACCTTTCTCTTCGTCCCCAAGGTTATATCCCGTCTTGCCTTTCTTTCTCCTATCCCTCAATCTTGATAATTTCTGCTCCATACGTGTTGTGCTAGAACCCTCGTTGGTGATTTAACATTTCCAAGTTCTTAGGGAAGAAAATGTTGGTGCCTCTCACTGCGTCTCTATATGTTCCTGGCACACTTGATGATGCTGATAAAGTCTTGGTTGATGTTGGTACGGGCTATTTTATTGAGGTTAGGTTACGAAATACTGCTCCCTCATTCTTATGATTATTTTCATCTTTTACTGACGCTAAAATTGTTCTTTGATTGCTTCTTATTGTTCCTTTGAGAAAAAGATGTTAAAAGAGCTGATAATATACAGTTCAATGTAGTTCTCTCTTATTTGTATCAATTCGGATCCGGTAACGCAGTTTCCATCTACACATGTACCTGCCTAAAGTAGCGGACTTTTTTTTTCTACTAATCTTATCTATCATCAATTCTTGTGAGGGTTAATATGAATATGTATTACAATAGGAAGCACTTATATTTGTAGGAACAGCTTGGAATTGGTGGGTGTAGAAAATTTTGCAAGCGCTAGGTTTTCATTTGTTGGATGAGATTCTTGAATTTTTCTGCAATTCTAATGATTGATGTTTGTTTCTGTGTCAGAAAACAATGGCTGAGGGCAAAGATTATTGTGAGCGAAAGATCAGCTTACTGAAATCCAATTTCGACCAACTTATTGAGGTATTCTTGTATAATTTATTTTATTATTTTTATTTGTTCCTTTGTTGTGGTGATCTGATGAATTGGTTTAAAATATCATCTGGTGCACTGAAATGTGGAGAATGTGATCACTGATCTGGTTCTCTTAAATTTTCTTTGGGTCAAAACTATCTGCTTATTAACGTTCTCCAAAAGCACGAGAGTGAATTCCTGACCTTATTTAGGTCTGAAAATATAAGTCAAATACATTTCTAATAAATGGAATTCTCTTTCTTTCAAATGTTTTCTCTTCTTGCTTGCTGTTCAAACATTACCCGGTTAATTCAATTTTTGGGGAACTATCTTAACGTTTTTGTCATAAAGAATTGAAAGAAAGTTTGTCATGTAAGAAGCAAATGATCCATATCCAGACTCAATTTTCAAGAACATCATATAAGAAGTATGTCACATTGTTTTGAAGAATTTAATGGCAAAATTATACAGTAAGTTCTGCTATTTGGAAACATTATAGCCTAGATCTTTTTCCCTTCTTAGATACCAGAGATTCTTCTATGCAGTATGCCTGTGATTGCTGCATTGTCATTAGAAGGCTTAAAGTTTTAAGCCCAAATCCAAGCTTGTTTTTGGTTTAGTCTTAAGGAAAAGGGTATAGCCTCAAACAAAGGTATCTGGCAATCATTGTGACATTTGGCTATTTGAAAGTGTTTCCAGTTTTTGTGGGTGATCTAAATTTCTTTTAATCAATTTCCATGTTGCTGTACAGCTAGTACTAAAAAAGCTATTTTCATGAAATTGATTTTGGTTAATTTGATTGTGCACTCTGGATTCTTGTAAAAATGTTTCTTCTTTGTGTTAAAAATAAGCAAGCATATAATTGTTATTAGTGTTCTGAAACGAGTATGAGAATAGAATAATTCAAATGCAGGTTACTTCCAAAAAGAAAAGGGTAGCAGATGAAGCAGGGGCAATCTTACAAGCTAAATTGAAACAGTTAGCTCCTACAACATAGAGAATAGATGCATCTTCAAGATGAATTCCGTCCTCATGAACTTTTCTTCAAGTAATATGAGATTAAATTTGTGACTGCATCTTTCTTTTGGTCGATGAAAATGTAGTTTTTCGATTGGTAATCCTGTTATTGTAACTCATGATGGTCCTTGAGTAGCCAACACTAGACAATTGGTCTTGAAGCAGCTATATCAAGGAAGTCCAGCAACATTAACCAGAAATTAATATATTTTTGCAAAATAATTATTCTATTTATGGTGTATAAATGAGTTAAATTAAATCCAGTGATTATTTTAAGCACGCTCTCGCACTTGACGGCAGCCTTCCCAGACAAACCAGCTGTTGCCTTTGTCCGCCATGCAATGTAAGAAATGATTTATGAAAATCTCTTTGCTGCGGAGTAGCTGTCTTCTTCTTTCTCGCTCGCTTCCTCTCTCACGTAAAATTCAAGGACACCCGCATCGTTCCTACGCTTCACAAACCTGCACTTTACCCGATTATGTCGCGGTTGGGTGTGAGCCATCTGCCATTGCTACTGCCCTCACTTTTTGCGAGAATAAAAGGTCATATGTTCTTGGTGGTCAAATCCATGGCCGTATGATTAAACTGGGACTCACTCGTGATGTTTTTTCGCTGAATAATCTTATCAAGATGTACAGAAAATGTGGGATGTTTGTTTATGGGTTCAAGGTGTTTGATGAGATGCCCCATAGAAATGTTGTTTCTTGGACTTTGATCATCTCGGGCGCGAATGAAAATGGTGATTTTGAATTTGGTTTGGAAATTTTTCTGTACATGATGAGAAACGGGGTTAGTCCTAACGAGTTTACTCTTGGAAGTGTCATGAAGGCCTGCGCTGACGCCAGAGCATATGAGTTGGGATTTTCCGTTCATTGTCTCGCCTGCAAAATTAGTATGGATCAGAACTTGTTCGTCATGGGTTCTACGTTAAATATGTATGCTAGGTATGGAGATATTGAATCAGCAGAGTTGATTTTTTCCTCCATGGATATAATTGACGTCGGTTGTTGGAATTCCATGATTGGAGCCTATGCACGTAGTGACCTTGGCTTTGAAGCTTTGAACATCGTGTCTGCAATGCATAGAAGCGGGCTGGTAATGGACCATTTCACCTTCATCAATGCTCTTCAAGGCTGCTCAGTCATTGAGAATCTGGAATGTGGCAAACAGCTTCATGGACTAATAATTCATAGTGAGGTAAAACATAACTTGTCGGTGATGAACGCTCTCATGGATATGTACAGTGTCAGTGGCTGTAAAATTTCTGCTTTGAAACTCTTCAGTTGCATGCCAGTCAAAGACATTGTAACTTGGAACACTGCAATTGGTCTTTCTAATCAAGACATGAATGCAAATCGAATCGTAGAGTTATTTTATGAGCTTTTGCTGGCGGGAATAAAGCCTAACCATATAACTTTTTCAGTGTTATTCCAACAATGTGGTGAGCTTCTTGATGTCAAACTTGGACTCCAATTTTGTTGTCTTACCTTACATTTTGGCTATCTTAGTGAGCTTATAATCAGAAGGTCGTTAATCAAAATGTTTTCTCAGTTTGGATGGATGGACATGGCTTACTTGGTGTTTGACTCTATATTTTTCAAACCCGTAATTGTGTGGAACGAATTGATTTCCGGATATAATTTAAATTCTTGTTACACTGAAGCTCTTAAGACCTTTTTGAAACTATGGAGTTTGGGAGTAGAAGCGGACGAGTACACCTTCTCGATCACTTTGGAGGCTTGTTGTAAACTTGAAAGCCATCTCATATGTAGGCTAGTTCATTGTGCTGCCTTGAAAAATAGTTTTGTATCTCATGGATATGTTTCTAGTGCATTAGTCAGATGTTATGTCAATTTTGGTCTCCTCAAAGATTCCTTTCAGTTTGTTAATGGACAGGAAAGTAAAGATTTGGCCTTCTGGGCGACCTTGATCTCTGAATTGGTGCATCGTCATGATACTGATGAAGCTCTCAGGTTTCTCAAAACTCTCATAAAATCTGGTGTGAAGCCAGATGAGTATATATTTGGCAGTGTAATAAATGGTTGCTCATACAATGGAGCCTACAAGCAGACTAAATCAATCCATTCGTTGGTTAAAAAAATGGGACTTGATGAACATGTATTTGTTGCCAGTGCAATTATTGATGCCTATGCAAAATCTGGAGATATCTTGAGTGCACGATTGGCATTTGAGCAGTCATCCAATTCGAATGACGTAATTGTGTTCAATTCCATGATCAGTGGTTATGCTCATCATGGTCTAGCTCGTGAAGCTGTGGATATTTTCAAGAAAATGGACATGGCCAATCTACAGCCAAGCCAAGCAACTTTCGTTGGGATTATATCGGCTTGTAGTCATATAGGTCTAATCGATGAAGGTCGTTCTTTCTTTGAAAAAATGAAACGGGACTATAATATGGAACCATCTCTGGAGACTTTTGGTTGCGTAGTCGATATGTTGTCCCGTAATGGACGCCTTCAAGATGCTCAACAAATAATTGAATCGATGCCAATTCCTCCCTGGCACGAACTTATGAGGTCCTTTCTGAATGGTTGCAGGATCCACGGGAATAGAGAAATGGGGGAATGGGCTGCTTCAAAGTTATTTCAGTTGGCTCCCAAGAATGAAGCAGCATTTGTACTGTTATCAAATGTTTATGCTGAAGGGGGTAGTTGGGAAGACGCTGCAAAGATGAGAGGTTTCATGATTGATAGAGGGATTCTGAAAGGCACAGGATACAGTTGGATGGAAATATAGTAAAACATTCATATTTCATTGACAGGAATCATTTATTTCATCACTGTTATTTCGGCGCCTTTTGATTGAACTGTTTTGAGCAATTCAAAACCTTAGCACGGAGTATTTCTCGTGAAATCATCTCTTCCTCCATTCTCCTCTTTCAACTGCCTTGCCTTACAGTTATGATGAGACAATACACAGTCAAAGAGAGGAAAGTTCTGGCAAATATCTCTAAGGTGCTCTTGTGACCTTTTTATACATAGGAGGAACCTAGACTGAGTAAATTGATTCACTCTTAAGCGAATAAATGATTTCCTTGTTTTTGGGCAAATAGTTGTTTTGTTATTTACAGTTAAGTATTCTTACAAGTTAGTTGCTTTATTTTTTATTCCGGCTGAGCATCGTATAATCATACAAGAGCTTATTGTCTGTTTGCACGTTGTTCGATCACTTTTCCTCTAAACTGTCTTTTGTCTTTCATAAATTAATTGGACTGAGTACTATACTAATTTCTGCGGAGCATCTTTCCTCGTGTCGTGGGGCAGGTCAGACTGCATCCTTTGTGTCTGATAATGACAAAGCATGATACAGAAATGTGTACTTCTAGAAGAGAATAAAGCAAAAGATGCTGTTTATTAAATGTGTTTAAGTTCCATCTCCTGTGAGATCAATAGTTGGAGGTAATCAATCAGCTGAGTTCAGTTCATGAGAAGATATGTTATACAATATACATGTGAAGTCCATGTTTTGTTAGAATTTTTATCAAAATGTTTTGGTTATAGTGCAGAAATATTGTCATATTGTGTGCATCAAAAATTAGAAAATTTCAATTAAATGGATTGAGTTAGAGAGTGTTTTTAAAAACTCTTTTTTGAAAAATGAAGGGAAAAAAAACAGTCTGTATTCAAACACTCCTTGATTATTTTTCAAAAAAAGAAAAGAAAAGTGTGATAGTGGTAGGGACCGCAGGGTATGAGTTCATGTATGAAGTAAAGCTTTAGCTGTTGGGGTGTGGAAAAGGGGCGTCTGTTGTTGGGGTCTAGAAAGATGGTTTTTGCTGATGGAAGCAACCCATGAAATTATGGGTGCAGTCTACTTTCAAGCTTAAAGAAAACTAGATAGTTGCAGAGCGAGGGGTGGGAGTCTTTTTTCAGAACTTAAAAAGTGTAGCTTTCTTTGAAACAACTCAACTGGTCCAATGAACCTTTAATAATTGAACATAAAAAGGTTCAAGTACTGTTTTAATGGCCTTCAGCACTTCCCTTTTACGTCCCCTCCCTTTAATGATTCACTTTTTGAGTAACCCTTCACATGCCCATTTGTCATGTGTTCCACTTTTACCTCTCAAACTATATCTTCTTTCTTCGATGTCAACGTTTGCATATGGCATTAACAAGCTTTTTCTTAGGAGTTGTTCTCTTTCCTGCTTTGCTTCAGTTTGGACTTGTATATTTTTCCACAGGAGGAACTTTTACAGTTTTGATACGAAAATCGTCGATCCATTTTTTTACCTATCAAGTAAAGAAAATGCCTTTTGCTCTCACCATTTTCAACTTTCTCGGAATCCAAACATTCACTCACTTCAGTACCCAGATTGTGCTTGCTTCATCCACTTTTCGGAGGTTTAAATCAAGCCTCGTGGAGAGTCTTTTAACGATTCTCATGGAATATAAAAGTATACTTTTTGAACTATTTTACTGAGTCAGGAGAAGACATTAAAGTTCTGGGGATGATTTTATTAGAGTGAAATCTAAAGCGATTCACTGGTGAAGTTCACATAATCTCTGTATTGTCTGCGTGCTTCTTCTGAAATAAATGAAGTAACGTTAAGCAAATGATGTTCGTGATTTGATGGGCGTTTTGTCTGTTTTGTTTGTTTTCTTCCCTTTCTGAAATTTATTTATTTTTCTGCATTTTGTTGAGGTTCATCTGCTTCTCTTTGTTTTCTCCTTGAAACTAATAGGTGCACTGAACAAAAAGACTTCTGGTCATAGTTGTGTTTTAGTTCTGCAAATCATTTTACAGTGAAAAATAAGTTTGGCACAAGTAAGAACCAATTTGCAGAAAGAAAAAACAACTACAAAAATAAAAAATAAAAAAGAGAAGAACAAAATCATTTTAGAGCATTTGGCCTCCTTTCAAAATTGACAATTGATAGTTTCAAATACTTTACTAGAAACCTTTATCTTAGAACATGTAATGCATACCCCATAGATAAAGAGCACTAGAAACCTTTATCTTAGAAGATCGTCCCACCCATATAATTCTTCTGACAAGTCATCTTGAGGGACCTTATTAAAAGTTTGATTGGCTTTTTGGTCGAAAATCCTTTTTTTTTTCTAACACCGCTTTTTACCTTGCTAAATCTTGGAGCACTTGCTATTAATTTTTCAAGTCATTCAGTAGTGAGGAATTCCAGGCCTTTGCTTCTTTTCAGTCAAGCAATTCAACTCCAGTTATTATTATCTCAATGAGGGTATCAACTTCTACTCGGTTGGAGGAGTTTGATGATATGAGACTGGAAAGCAGGGAAGCCATTGTTCCTGAATATGCTTTTTCAAGGGACGACAGTGAGGGAATGGAGGATAGTATTTATCCGATCAATGAGGACTCTCCATATGTTAAGAATATCATAACAGTTGAAAACAGACCCTCAATAGGAAGTGAAGATAGTAATATTATGGGTTTGCCTTTGTCTTCAATCTCTATTTTACATAGTAAAAGTAGGTGGGATGACACATCATTTTACAAGGGAAAGAAGGTAGTTTAGTTGTATAATTTTTATAAGTAATCCCCGTATATTATTATCTCTAGATATCCTGATTTTAACCTCTTTATCAATTGATCTGAAAACAAAGACTGGATTTTATCAATTATAACTTGGTCATTTTGGTAGCAAATTCAAGTCTTCTCCTTTTGTTATTTCGGGTTTGTTTTGATTTATTCTTAAAAATTGAACCAGTTTCTGGAGTTATAACTGGCATTTTCATGGCAGCAACGTTTACCTTTTGTTGCCCAACCATGCAGCTGCAGATTAGTATACTTGCAGCTCTTTCACCTTACACAACTTTGTTGAATTCCTCTTGAGTTGTGTGTTGATGTCCTTTTGTTAATGCTATAATCATCGGGTACGTTCAGTTTTTCATGGAATATATATTGATTTCAATATCTTTCAGATGCATCAGTCTTGGTTTCAACTACCAAATGGAAATTGGGAGCTGGCAAAGATATTATCATCCACAGGAACTGAATCTGTTATTTCACTGCTTGATGGGAGAGTAAGTGCCCTTCCTTTTTTTAATAAGAAATAAGTATTATATTGATCAAAAGAAGAAACTGAAAAGGAGAATTAGGGAGTTCTTTCTCCTCGAAATTACATGTTTGATGTAGCAATACTTGGTTGCAGGTCTTAAAGATTAAATCTGAAAGTTTGATAGCTGGGAATCCGGATATCCTTCTTGGAGTGGACGATCTAATGCAACTAAGCTATTTAAATGAGCCATCAGTTTTGTATAATCTTCAATACAGATACAATCAAGACATAATCTATGTAAGTATAAAAATCTTCTAAGTTACAAATATTTTTTGAGCCAATATTCTTATTTTTCTGGAATGATTATTTGGGTCTGCTTTTGCAGTTTTAGACAAAAGCTGGTCCCGTTTTGGTTGCTATCAACCCCTTCAAGAAAGTTTTTTTATACGGAGATGATTTTGTCAAAGCATATAAGCAAAAATTGGTCGAAACTCCACATGTGTATGCCATTACTGATACAGCCATTCGAGAAATGATTCGAGGTTGTTCATGTTGTCTTTATATTTCATTTGGGTATTTATGAACATCTCCTTTGCCAATGTTGTTGTTGTCTTAAATCCTAACTTAGTTTTTTTTTTTTTTTCATTCAGATGAAGTGAATCAATCTATAATTATAAGGTAATGATGACCAACATTTTTCCATTTTGGACTCATGAACTAGTCAATTGTTTCATGCGAAAACTTCTCTACCATGTTTTGAGTGTTGTGTCCGGAAATTGGCCAGATAATGTGATAGACTTCCTACTACTTTGACATAAAGTAGAAGGAAGAACTTATTGGGTAGTTAAGGGA
Source organism: Begonia masoniana (assembly GCA_022432975.1). Classification (NCBI taxonomy): domain Eukaryota; kingdom Viridiplantae; phylum Streptophyta; class Magnoliopsida; order Cucurbitales; family Begoniaceae; genus Begonia; species Begonia masoniana. The sequence continues at coordinate 3,466,302 of CM039504.1, forward strand.
AGTTTGTTTCTTTGTGAGCAACTGTATTGTAAGAAAGATATAATCTTTCAACAGGTAAGAAAGGGGTTATCAGAAAGTTTTGTAAGGGGATTGGTGTGGGAGATTGCATGGAGTCTTCCCGAGCATTTGTAGTTAGTTGTTGTTTTTTGAATAATGAAAGTGTTGATTGTTGTGATTAAAATATGAGTTTACGTAAATTCCTATCATAATGATGATGAAATACACACAATAATTCTGATAAGATGGATGCTTCACATTCTCCCGACATTCGCATCCATATTATTTAATGAAGCTAGATGAAGAAGATGAATGGCTTAATTTTATACACTCCTATTGTCTTTTACCTACTTTTTCAAATATTTTTCTCGTGTTCCTACGTTGTATAGTGGAGAAAGTGGAGCAGGAAAGACTGAAACAGCAAAAATAGCAATGCAATATCTGGCTGCCATTGGGGGTGGAAGCGGAATAGAGTATGAAATATTGAAGACAAATCCAATCTTAGAAGCTTTTGGAAATGCAAAAACATTGAGAAATGACAACTCAAGTCGCTTTGTGAGCTCCTAATTCTTGTCATAAATGTTAATTAGGCCATACATTTGTTCGAGTTGTCTCATTTACTTGCAGAAAATTGTGGAATAGCAATTAGACTACAAATTTTTTTATGCTTTAATTTATCATATTGCAGGGAAAATTGATTGAAATCCATTTTAGTGAAACGGGAAAAATATCGGGTGCTAATATTAAAACATGTAAGTTCCCCTGCTTTTACTGATGTTCTTGCACTAAATCTTTTAATCTCATTTTCACTTGAGATACTAAATTGAATTTGGGTTTTGATTTATGTTTCTTTTGTTTGATCGAGCAGTTTTGCTTGAAAAGGTAATTCCATTTCTCCAATCCGATTGTTGTCTATTTGAAGTGGCAAGGTTGCTAATGTTTTATCAGAAATCAAGTTTCTTATTCAAATATGTTATTCGACAGTGTAGAGTGGTTCAGTGCATGGAAGAGGAGAGGTCTTATCATATTTTTTACCACCTTTGTAATGGGGCGCCAACTTCTCTTAGAGGTTATTTGGTATCCTTCAGTGGTCTTTTTTCTTGCATATCTCGACATAGAGCACAAACGAACATCACTTAATAAACAAGAAAACTCTCATAAATTGATTGCACAGTATGCATCTTAACAAAGTTGATTTGACTTTGATAAGCAGAGATGCTGAATTTGAAGAGCGCCGATGAGTATAAATATTTGAAACAGAGCAATTGCTATTCAATAACTGGGGTTGATGATAGGGAACAATTTCGTGTTGTTGTGGTAAGTGTTCATCTCCTCTCACAAATTTGTTAGCCGTTTTGATCTTCTGCTTGAAGTTTAATTTAGGAATCTTCTTCGTATCTAGCTGTTTCGTTTTTATTACTAGCATGAGAGGGCTAACATACTTGTGAATCACGTGTGTACTATTTTTCCAGGAAGCATTAGATGTGGTCCATATAAACAAACAAGACCAGCAAAGTACATTTGCAATGCTTGCTGCAGTGCTTTGGCTGGGAAACATTTCCTTTACTGTTATAGACAATGAGAGCCATGTAGAGCCGGTCCATGATGAAGGTAAAAATCTTTCCTTCCACAAGTTGGTTCATGGTCGCCAGTAGAGATCCCATGGTTTTTGGAGTTGATGATTTGAGATTGGGCTTCAGTAGAATTGTAGAAACCGGACCTCCTCTTTCTGTATGCTTAAAATAGCTAGCAACTTCCTTATTTGCTTGAAATTACATCGAGGTTGTTAAAGTCACCTCCTGCAGTTCTGTTGATATTAACTCAGGGAGGTTGCTCATTTCATTTCAGCTCTATCTACTGTTGCTAAACTTCTTGGATGCAAGATAGAAGACCTTATGGTAGCTTTATCAACTCGAAAAATGAGCGTTGGCAATGACGAGATTGTTCAAAAGCTTACATTTTCACAGGTAAGAAAGGTTCTAATTGAAACGCTTGTGTAGTGCAGATATAGAATAGAAGGTTATTGGAAACTGTACATGGAAAGATCCAAATCAATAACAATTTGTCCTTCCTGAGATTTATTTTTGCACTTGCAGGCAAATGACGCCAGAGATGCTTTAGCAAAGTCAATTTATGCTTGTCTTTTTGAATGGCTGGTAGAACAAATTAATAAATCTCTTGCCGTAGGCAAACGCCGCACTGGAAGATGCATTAGCATTCTTGATATTTACGGCTTCGAATCATTTGACGTATGTCGCCAGGAAAAGTTGATTTTTATTTCTTCGTCAAGGTTGCTCTTTGTCTTCTCATCATTTTGACAACATTCATTTCTGCAGAAGAATAGTTTTGAACAGTTCTGCATAAATTATGCAAACGAAAGATTGCAGCAACACTTTAATCGCCATCTATTCAAGCTAGAGCAGGAGGTATCTTTTAGTTCACATTATATTAAATAAAAGGTGAAAAAGAAATTTTCAATTGTCTGAAGAGCTGCAAGAGACATGTTTCCTAAGATCCAGATTCCCTATTCAGTATCTGGTAGTTGAACAAATAAAAAATAAAAAGGCAAAAAAAGAAAGATCTCATATACATTCATGTTATTTATCAGGAATACATTCAAGATGGCATTGACTGGACAAAAGTTGAGTTTGAAGACAATCAAGACTGTCTGAGTCTTTATGAAAAGGTAAAGCGTATTTCAATGGATTATAGGAAATGCATTGTTTTATTATTGCCTCCACAATGTTGTAATTTTTAATTTTCTGGACCTCTCACAAGTCCTTTATCTGAATCTGATAAACTTCAGTCACAAAAAAAGGCTAAAAAAGAGGTGTTTCCTTTGGCTCCTCTTAACAAAATTGGGAATTCTGCAATTGCAGAGACCCCTGGGGTTGTTGTCTCTGTTAGATGAGGAGGCTACATTTCCAAATGGGAGTGATTTGACTTTCGCCAACAAGCTCAAGCAACACCTTAATTCTAAAGCTTGTTTCAGAGGAGAACGAGACAAGGCATTTACTGTCTCTCACTATGCAGGAGAGGTATATTAGCCCTTATATTTTTCTTTCTTCTTTTTATCATTCTTGATGTTTATATTTCTATATTCAGGTTACATATGACACGACTGGCTTTTTGGAGAAGAACAGGGACTCATTGCTCCTGGATTCTATTCAACTCCTATCATCCTGCTCTTGCCAACTTCCTCAACTATTTGCATTCAAGATGCTTAGTCAGTGTGACAAGCCTGTAGCTGGTCCTTTACATAAATCGGGCGGTGCAGAATCGCAGAAACAAAGTGTTGCAACGAAATTTAAGGTAGTAAACTTCTTTCATAATTTAAAATTTAGCAATCATGAAGTTTATGTTATCTCAAAGTGATAGTTTTCTCTTTGTTAGCAAAGAGAATAGCATAGCGATGAAGTCAGATAATTTTAAAATCATCATACCACTTATTCTCGAGACTTATTTCTTCTTTTTAGATCTTATGTCATTACTGAAAATCTAATCAAGAAAACTCTAAATGTCAGTATACACCCCACTCTGGTTGAATAAAGTGAAAATTTGAATCCAAATTTCTTTAATAAGCTCATAGTTAATCATAATCATGGAGATCTTCTTTTAATCATAATTGAAAGTAGGACGAAAAGATGCAGTGTAGATGGAAAAGAGAGTTTTTCCCTACTTTTTCATCACATTCATGAAAACTTTGTTCAATATTTTTCCGAAAGGCAAACTCTAACGTGTAAATTGGGCTATTTTCCGTAAGATATTCTAGCTTCGTGTGCAGATTCTGCAATATTCAAGCTGCAGAATGTGTTCATGCTTTATTTCAGTGCTAATTTTATTCAGGAAACCTTAAAGCTGATACTCTGCAACATATGTAATCTTAATAGATAAAGATCTTTTCAGGGGATTGAGCTCTTTCGATATTGGTTAACAAGTTTGTGATGGTTTTTCCATCTAGGGTCAATTGTTTCAATTGATGCAACGTCTAGAGAATACTACCCCGCATTTCATTCGTTGCATCAAGCCTAATAATTCTCAACGCCCTGGATTGTATGAACAAAGATTGGTACTAGAACAGTTGAGATGTTGTGGGGTCCTAGAAGTGGTCAGAATATCCAGATCAGGATTTCCTACCAGAATGTCTCACCAAAAGTTTGCCAGAAGGTGAAGACCAACATTCCTCGTCGACCTTCATTCATATTTTTACATATACAGGCTTATATGGTTGAAGTTTTCGGCTTTGGTTTGAATCAGATATGGTTTTCTTCTTCTGAAAAGTGCTGTCTCTCACGACCCGCTTAGCGTCTCAGTTGCGATCCTGCAGCAGTTCAAGATATTACCAGACATGTACCAAGTTGGCTACACAAAATTGTTTTTCCGAACTGGACAGGTGAATTTTGTTCTCTGATGAACAGAGGCTTCTTGTGTTGGATACTTTATTTTCATTTGTTGGAGAAAGAAGCTTTTACTGAGCTTGTGGTAGTAGTTCTATATTTACATACATACTACTTGTAATCTCCAAACAGGCAGACTTTGACGATTTCAGATATGCAGATCGGGGTGCTCGAGGATACGAGAAGCCGCACCCTCCACGGCATTTTACTTGTTCAAAGCTGCTTCAGAGGGCACCAAGCTCGTCGACGATACAAGGAGCTGAGGAGAGGAATTCTCACTCTTCAGTCATGTATTTATGTTTTTCCTCCCAACACTTGTATTCTTTCCAAGTCTGTTAGGATGGAAGTAGTTCTCAAGCTCTTAAGATTGTGCAGTTGTACGTGGACAGAGAACCAGAAAGGAAATTGCCTGTTTGCTACGGAGACACAGAGCTGCCATATCCGTTCAAAAGTGGACGAAAGCAAAGATCGCTCGAAAAGAATTGAACAATATTCGCTGTGCGTCGTTAAAGATACAATCAGGTAAATTCTGCTCGTTAAAGCACTTGATCACGCTACTTTGATCAAGCCGGTCGGGTTTAAGCCTCGCCAGCTTAATTCTTTGCAGTTATTCGTGGCTTTATGGTTAGACGATGCGCCGGCGGAGATATTGGACAACTAGGAAAACCTGAGTGCCAAAAGGTAAGTTCAGGCACAACTTCGTTTGAACTCTTGAGTAAATTGTTCTGCACAGAACATAATTGTTAGTAATTTTTGTTAATTCTCAATTCGAGGTAGTGAAGGCTATAAATTTATTTGCAGACGGACGAGGTTCCGGTGAGGTCGCATTTTCTGGCAGAATTACATCGACGTGTTTTCAAAGCAGAGGCTGCGTTGAGAGAAAAAGAAGAGGGAAACGACATCCTCCATCAACGCCTTCAACAATACGAAAGCCGTTGGGTGGAATACGAGCTGAAAATGAGGTCGATGGAAGAGACGTGGCAGAAACAAATGAGGTCCTTACAATCGAGTCTCTCCAATGCAAAGAAGAGCATAGGGACTGACGGTTCCGAGAGAAATTCCGATGCGTCAGTCAATGCTGGCGACGACAGGCATTTGAGCTGGGACGCGAGCGTAAACAACGAAGTTCAAGAGATTCAGCCGGTGAGCGGAGGTTTGAGCGCTATAAGCCGGTTGGCTGAAGAATTCGAGCAGAGAAAGCAAGTGTTCGGAGACGACGCCAAGTTTCTGGTGGAGGTGAAGTCCGGACAGGTGGAGGCGAGTTTGGACGCAGATAGAGAACTGATAAGGTTGAAGCGGATGTTTGAATCTTGGAAGAAAGATTACGGGGCGAGGCTGCGTGAGACGAGCTTGATTTTGAACAAACTTGGAAACGACGGAGGCGTCGATCGCGGAAGAAAGAAGTGGTGGGGGAGGAAGAACAGCTTGAGGTTTGATTCCTGACTCTTCATCCATCTCTGGTTTTATAGCTTATTTCTTTTGCTTTGTTTTGGGGATGAAGAAGAAACAACAATGGTTGGTGAGTTTGTAATACTGATTTATATGTTTCTAATACATATCTTAATTACTCTATAATCCCCGTAAATGTGAACAAGGAAAGAAGCATGTGTTAGGCCTGTAAAATTTTAAAGTACAGGTTTGTAACTATACACTAAACAAACAGATCATAAATAAATTTTTACACTACAGGTTCGGCACTCTCTCGGTAAAGCCGAAGGAGTGCCCCAAAGTCCAAAACAGAAGCGAAATTGAATCAATAACAACAGAAAATAGAAAGAGCAGAACCAAACCTTTGGTTTGAAATGCTCGATTGAAACAGAACCCACCCAAAAGTGAAGATCGAACGCCAAGAACAAAAAACTGCACAGCTAACTCAGACGAAGAACTGTAAAAATCACATGATAAAATGAAGAGATAAACAAATCCTAATCAAAGACAAAAAAAAGCTTACCTTCATAATCGTCGGACGAGTGGTCGACCGGCGAGGGCGAGAGAGACTGGGCGAGGGAGACCGTGAGCTTTTGGCGATGGTGACTAGGCGAGGGGGACTGGGCGAGAGCGAGCTTTTGATAATCGGCGTCGACGATTCGCGAAGATGAGAAGAGAAAAGAGACTGCCTGAACTCTAAAGCTCGAGCCCGATGCTTGTAGTTGTTACTTAGGGCAACAACATGGTCTGGGTCGGTTCTAAATGAGTTGACTCATTAGAATCGAAACCGGACCGGGATTTTCGGTTCTGGTTAATATAAAACCGAATTTTTTTTTTCAGAACCGACCAAACTAGACTAAATTTTCGGTTCTGGTTCGGTTCTTTGGTTCTCGGTTTTTTTGTTCACCCCTATCAAATTTAACAGCAGAGATTGATGGAGGACCATTCTAAAAACAAATGAAAACTATGAAGACTTTATGAAATAATTAAAATTACGAGGACTAAAGTGAAATGAACCCTAAACTACATGGACCAAATACATAGTTTACCCTAATTTTTTTTGTGATATTAAATTAATTCTTTCATGAAATGTTAATTACAAAGTAAATACCATAATTAAGAAAAGAAAAACCTACTTTATTTTATTATTTGAATTTTATATTTAATTCGAAAATTGAATATAATTAATTAATAAATAATTATGGTAAATTAAACGAAGCTTTAACGAATTAACAAAATGAGGAAAGACCCTGCCCGTGGAAGTCGGCTAGTCGCTGTGATTCCGAGGGAGAAGGTAGCTGACCATGTTGGCCGGTGGGTGTCGCATTTCTCATCACCTGCGAGACTGCGACCACTACTTCGGCTTCCGCTTAGGGTTTCGTTCCACGGGAACTGGCCATCATCTCCCATCTCCATGGCCTCTCTACCCTTTCTCTTCTCCCATTACTCGTCACAGCCTTCCTCGCAGCTCACATCAACGCAGAATTCCATCTTCCTCCTCCTCCGTTCTTCCCTCCAAATCTTCCGGAGAAATCCCCGTTCTTTCTGACTGCTTCAGGTTTCCTTCTTGTGCTTTTCTTTTCTCTTTCGATTTCGGTGGCTTTTGATTTCTCATTACATTTGAGATTTGCTTTGCTTTTTTTTTATTTCAATACGTTGTTGACGACACGACACTTTGTAGCAACCTATGACTGCTAGGGAGAATACTTTTTTTCTTAGATACAATTTCTCAAAGCTCTTAAGGCTTCATCAGAGTCATGAAGAAAGAATACGCAATCTTCATGGAAAATATTTTAGGGAAAGTGATGATGGAAATGCTTGAGATATGTTTCCCATACAATTATCTGATTATTGTTCTTCTTGTAAAGCCCGCGAGAGATGATTTTCGTTCCACGGGAACTGGACATCATCTCCCATCTCCATGGCCTCTCTACCCCTTCTCTTCTCCCATTACTCGTCACAGCCTTCCTCGCAGCTCACATCAACGCAGAATTCCATCTTCCTCCTCCTCCGATTCTTCCCTCCAAATCTTCCGGAGAAATCCCCGTTCTTTCTGATTGCTTCAGGTTTCCTTCTTGTGCTTTTCTTTTCTCTTTCGATTTCGGTGGCTTTTGATTTCTCATTACATTTGAGATTTGCTTTGCTTTTTTTTTTGTTTCAATACGTTGTTGACGACACGACACTTTGTAGCAACCTATGACTGCTAGGGAGAATACTTTTTTTTCTTAGATACAATTTCTCAAAGCTCTTAAGGCTTCATCAGAGTCAATGAAGAAAGAATACGCAATCTTCATGGAAAATATTTTTAGGGGAAAGTGATGATGGAAATGCTTGAGATATGTTTCCCATACAATTATCTGATTATTGTTCTTCTTGTAAAGCTTTTTATACTGTGTCTGTTTCTCCTGAAAAGAATCATCTACTCTGTAATTTTTATTGATCTTTAAGTTACAAAAATGTTGAATTTTCTTTATAATGTTTTTTCTTGTCACTTGACATGTACTGTGTCAAGGATGCATAATAAATGCTTACAATTCCAGATGTCAATCTTTATCTTACTGTAGCATCCGTCTGGTTTTAGAACCCCAACTCAATTTGTCCCAAACTTTATCATCTCAACCAATCTGATGGATTTTTCTTAATTTATGAAGAAGATTAGTTTTCATGAGGCAGTCATTAGCGTAACAAGATTTGAAAAATATAAACACCAAAAGGGAGGAATTTCTTGTCAAGTGTGAATGTGTGAGATTTCATGTCACAACTATGCAATAATCTCTTTTCTGCCTATCGAATTTTTATTTCATGAGTATGATTATATTTCTTCGCCTTCAAGTGGCTACAAATTTCTCTGGAAATATAAGAAGAAAAATTAGGAGAAGAAAATTGGATTAATTTGGTTAAATAAAGGCTATAAAATTATGAAAAATAAAATGGCCTGAAAAAGTAAAATTTTAGTTTATTTTGTTTTGTGTGTGAATGAATCCATCTTACTTGTTGTGAGACATGTAATTATTGAATTATTGGTTTCCTTTTCTAGGAGGAATTGTGGCATTGGGAAAGTTTGATGCTCTTCATATTGGCCATCGGGAGCTTGTGATTCAAGCATCAAAGATTGGACCTCCATTTCTTTTGTCACTTGTTGGAATTGCCGAAGTACTTGGCTGGGAACCGAGGTATATCATTGCTTTTGAAAAAGGCTACTTGTCACTGTGACTTTAGGTTGTTGAAACCTCTGTTCTTTAGTCATAACTTTTCTTTTTCCTTTTCTTTGTAGTGCTCATCCGAATCTTGATTGATTAATTAGTCACATTCTATTTTTTGTGTCTTAATTTGACGTTAGAAAATTTTCTCACTCGTGTCTTCCTTGCTGATGACTTCTTGATGGTGTGACGAAATACTAAATTTCTAGGGACTTAAAAATATTGGCACATTTGAGGTTTAACAAGGGAATCTTCCGAGGCATAGTTACTTGAACCAGGTCTAGAAAGAAACTTGTGAGTTGCTTGTTCACAAAAGTTGACCTCCAGTAGTTTCGTTTTGTCTATTTTCATGACAATTATGAGCAGTTTTATGTTAAATTATTGGAAATATAAATTATAATTATCTATTACATGTCATCAAACCAAGGAGGTCAAAATACCATTTGCAATTGTGTCAATCTTTGGTCCAGAAGCTCAAGGGAACCAGCTATACCGAGACTCCTATATATTGATCGTTTTAAGTACGATTGGAAATGTTAATTATTTTTCTTTTTGTCTTTTGTTTCTGCTTTTTTGGTATGAAAAGAGAAGAAAAAGATGGTGCACAAGGCTTGAAGGCTGTAATGTTCTGATTATTCTCTTCAATTGCAGAATATTCTATCAGAATTTTGTGCCTAGTTTTCAATTGTGTCCTATCTCGTTTATTGATTCTGTTCTATAAGGTTTGAAAGAGGCCAGTCTCTCTCATTTATTTATTTACTACTAAGATCTGAACAGGGCACCAATTGTTGCCAAGTGTGATCGAAAGCAAGTTCTTGCCCAATGGGCGCCATATTGTGGTGGAACAGCCCCAACTGAATACCATATTGACTTTTCTAGTGTACGCCAGTTAGCTCCTCGACAATTTGTCGAGAAGCTATCAAAGGAGCTCGGAGTCCGAGGAGTCGTGGCAGGTATATCATACTACAAGTTTCATTGATTTTCTAGTGCAGCCCATTGTGGAATTACAACTGATTGAATAGGCAATTGTGTCAGGGGAAAATTATAGGTTCGGGTACAAAGCTGCTGGCAATGCATCCGATCTGGTGAGACTTTGTGAAGAATTCGGAATAGGTGCGCACATTATAAAATCAGTGATGGATAAGAAACAACTGGGAGTTGTAAACTTTAGAGATTCAAAAGAGAGAGGACAGGTGTCATCCACTCGTGTTCGCCATGCCCTCGCCATCGGAGACATGAAGTACGTATCAGAGCTCTTGGGCCGACACCATCGCCTTGCCTCTAATGGCAGGGCAAAACCCAGATGAATTCAGTCAAAGCAAGAGTAGATTATCGATTTCCAAGTCTTGTTTGTTGAATTTAGCGCCTAGAGATGGTGTATATGAGAATTGTTATGCCTTTACAAGCCGCGAAAATCCAATACCTTGTAAAATAGCTATTGATTCGACCTTCAGTCCATGTAGAAATGGATGAAGTTGGTTCGTGTCTAATCATCGAAAGCCGGGATTCCCAGCTGTTACGTATCGAATTTGGTGATTAAGGGGCATGTTTGTGTTATAAATTACCCTCTAATTGTTTCAATTCTTCTAAGGTCTAAGTCTAATGTAGTCATTAGAAAAGATGACCCATTCAGAAACTCAAGTGTATACATTGAAATCAGGGGTGAAAATGATATTTTTGATACTTTAGACAGTCCGAGCGACGAGCGTCGTCTTCCTCCGAAGCTCAACGTTGAAAGCCATCTCTTTCAAAGTGAGATCTTTCGTGTCTTGGCGTAAGTCTCTGTTTATCTCTTTGCATCAAATCCTCTTTATCGATGGAAGAAGCAGTTGGGGAAGCCTCTGAGGTTACCATCAATGATACTTTGACTGATGACGAACTCCGGCTGGTTCTTCGGGGGATTGAGAATCAGAAGGACATGGAGATTTTTGGTTTGGTCTGCAAGAGATGGTTACGCGTGCAGAGCAACGAGAGGACGAAGCTCGCTGCTCGTGCAGGCCCCCCCATATGGATATGCTTCACAAAATGGCTGCCAGGTTTTCTCGCCTGCACGAATTGGACTTATCACAGTCCACTTCTCGTTCTTTTTATCCTGGAGTTACCAATTCTGATCTTTCTGTGATCGCCGATGGGTTTAAGTCCTTGAGAGTCCTTAATCTTCAGTATTGTAAAAGTAAATTCTCTTCTCCCTTGAACAATTTATTCGCTCCGACAGTTCTACGAACGAGCGACCTATATTGTCGGATGTCTATTTTGATGCTAATGACGATGTGAGTTTGTCAAACAGTCGGCAAACCCTGCTCGTAAGTTGTTATATCCAGTTCTGAGATTGAAGAACAAGTTAGAGAGAGAGAGAGACAGCATTCTGGGTGTAGAAAAAGAAGAACAGAAATAGCATATGCTCATCAATATTAATTTATACAAAAATGTAACATCTTCTGAACTTTGAATAAAATCAATCATCTCATTAAGACAGTGAGTGAGCTAAGCTCGAGAAAGAACATCTTGCATTAACTTGTTAACCCTTTGATAGTCTAAGAAGGCCATGAACCAAAAATCAAAGTTATCCACAGTGATTATTTCCATATACTTCTGTGATGGTTTCTTCATGTTTTCACTTTGATTCACTTCCTTTATTCTTCCCAGAGGAATCACCACCTGCAAAAATAAGCTTAGCCCATTAGAGAAGAGAGAGAGAGAGAGAGAGAGACTGCAGAAGGCTAACTTCTCTGTGGAAATGAAAAATTCTAATTATCTAAAAGTCTCTTCCAAGTTCCAATGGTCATTAAAAACACTCATTAGCCTTAATTTTTCTGTCTCCACAACTGCGCATCGATGAGCGTAACTGAGTTCAGAATGAGCAAAAAGTAGTGTTGAACCTCGGCTTTTCATACATTCAAATTGCAGTAGCATCCTAGAAGAGCACAATAGCACTTAGCTATTGCTTTGGTCGCTTCTTTAGCGAGTGTAGCTGCATTTTGCTAATGTTTTGTGCTAGTTTTTTGTCTTCTTGAGCGTGGCTGCCCTCCTTAGACTGCGGATGCGCTAGTTTTCCTTCATTTTCCCCATTTTTGCTAGTTTTAATTGCTCTTTAATTCCGATCTATGTATAATACCTGTTATTTTGAAAATACACTCAAAATAACTTGACTATAAATTCTCAAACTCACAAAACTCAAGATTGAAATTACTCAATTAATCGATATAAAATGGACTCAGCAATGACAAGGAGAGAGACGAGAAAAAAAAATGGAGGAATCCTGTTGCATAACTTGGAAAAGATACAAATGAGTTATCGTATCTACATATGGAGGCGATTGGGTTGATAAATGAAGAAAACAAATAGCCTTTCTTCATCTAACTTTGATTTGTACACTTGCTTTTTGACATTCACATCGACCTTTCCTAAATTCCAACAAATATGATATGCTATCGGTGAATAAGTGCGTTCCCGGTTGAATCACCTCTCACTTTTGGACTTCATCTACGCCTGATAAAGAACATCTCGAAGAAACTGGAAAGCCTTTTGGTAGTTCAGGAAGCCCATGAACCAGAAATCAAAGTTATCCACAGTGATTATCTCCATGTACTTCTGTGAGGGTTTCTTCATATTCTCGCTTTGATTCACTCCCTTTATTTTTCCAAGAGGGATCACCACCTTGTAGTGAATTCTCATTTGTTCTCCATTGGGAGAGGAAACTTTGATTGATCTGTCACTGCAGAAGGCTAATTTCTCTGTGGAAATGAAGAGAAGACCTGCAATTGGTCCGGCTGTAGTTGATAAATAGCATTGGGATGCCTTCAATAGCTTCTCTCCTTCCCTAACTGCAAACAACTTCTTGTACACTTTCCTCACCCCGCCTACTTGCAGAATTCTAGCTCCCAAACTCAGCTTACTTTTCACCGTTTCTGTATCTTTGGCCCAAGTCTCACTGTAATTTCACAAGAGAAAACCCAGCTTTATATTTTTAAGATTCAAGAATATATGCAGTTTCATGTTCAGTTAAATTTCTAATCTTGGCCCCAAAAAGAAAGAAAAACACTCACCATGTTCTCGAAATCCACGTGCAAATCCATTCCTGTTATTTAGAGTCAAAGCTTTTCTACCTGAAATAGCGAATGTAACATTAGCTACCCTTTTAAGCAGTTTATATATCCATTTTTACAGAGAAGGAGAGAGATTTACATTGTTTCAAGACCTGGACTTCATTATCATCTGGAGATGGTAGGTGTAATTTTTCAGCAGGATCAGCCAGAAATCTAGCTAATGCTACTGAGCTGATTTGGTTTCCAGTAACAATTCCATCAAGTGAGTTTTCCATCTGTGTCTCAAAGCTTATGCTGAAAGGCTGGATTGAAATCTTCTTCAACTCTGAAAATGCAATGAATGGGTGATGAAACATTGTCATCTCAAGGGTGTCTTTATAGAAGTTGGACATGGCAGCTGCATCTCAACTTTTCTCTGCCTGAGTCATCTTTTGCTCATCAACAACTATAAAAGGGCTGAGGCTGACACAGAAAAATAAAAAAATATATTATCTTTGAATTAAAAATCAAGGTCAGAGAAAGATTTATACTTTTAACACAGAGCATCCTGAAATGGCTATTCATTTGTGAAAATCCTCCAATAACTTGTAGCAAGAAAGGTTCAACTTTTATGAACTGATAGTTTCTTATTAGGTAAGATTCCTAACTACCACGGTTGCCTAGAAAATAAATAAAAGAAAGAAATGTGAATTAAATAAAGGAAGTATATCCTTCAGTCGTCTATCCCTCATTAACACACGATAGTGCTTTTTTCCAGCACTTGGTGCATGAAGATGTAGGATTAGAGCTTTAAGCGCTGGCATGTTACCTTTATGATGGAAGCAGACTTTTGGGAAAGGATAAAAAGGAGAGAGAGAGAGAGAGAGAGAGAGAGAGAGAGAGAGAGAGAGAGAGAGAGAGAGAGAAGAGCCGGGTGGACCAAAATTTCATCTGTTCAAATCAAACTTCAACCCATCTCATCTCATGCTCGAAATGACGTTATAGTGTTGAATAAAGCAATGTCTTTATATCCTGATGATGCTGGTGATGTTAAAACACTTGTAAAAGTGGCAAATTGGAGCCTCATTACTTTACATGTCTTACATGTTATGCATTAAGGAGTGAGAGTATTCTTCCTAGTACCTGCCCAAGACTGATTCCACATCTTCCAGAATTGTCAATTCAGATTCTCTAGTTCTTCCTATGGCTTGTCTCATATTTATGTGCGATTGAAAGTGAAAGACAATGAAGCTCAATACTGTATGTTTCTCCAGTTACTGGCCCTCGTGGTTTCGTGATGTCCCCATGCGCAATGCTGGTAGCACACTCATAATATAAGTAGTGCTAAATAGCCACCTTTTGTTGTTACTTGAGCTAAGTCGTTTGAAATATTTCTGCCCACGACTCGCATCTGGGTTAGCTTTCTCGTCTTCACAAAGTTCCTATATATACTTAGCAAATTTCCATGTCCATGTGTATCCAAACCAATGAGGAAGAGCCTGTTTGAAAATAAATACCATCTTTAAACATAAAAGTGGTCGATGCCAAAACTTGATAATCTTCTTGTATATTAACTAACAAGTAATATATACTAAAGAGTTACAAGGTTTAGCATGAACTGACTGCACATTCAACATAATGATATTAATCTCTTTATCAGCGGTTCATTTCTGCAGAAACTTTTTCACACCTCAATGCTAGTTTGGTATTTCCATTGAAAAAGCATTGTAAAAGCAGGAACAAAGACATTAGAACCAGTAATGAAAAAGTTATTTCGTAAATTTGACATTTGAAATTGGTTTGGAGCAGAAATTCCCAAAGAAGAAAAAGGAAAAACAGCCTAACCGCTTAAGTAGAAAGAAAAAAAAAAAGAAAGAACCAAATATGGAGATAATGCCACACAGGTTATCTCTTCTATATGATAGATTTGTAAACAGCCTAAAATATAATTAAGTTACAATCAGGAAATTGAATAAAGAGAAATAAAGAAAATCTACAATGTTAAATATGCCACCAAAATACGGTGTGAAGTAGGAAAGAGATCAATAAATCTCAATCGCCAACTCCGGAAATCAAAGCAACTAACAACATTAACTGATCGCGTGCAAATTGGCTGCATAGGTGAGCTACCTTGTAGAGATAAACATTATATATGCTCCCCAGAACTCGCCAACTTTCAATTATATGAAATAAAATAGATCAATAACCAGTAGACTCCCATCCGATTCCCTTCCGAACACCTCCGTAAGTCCAACAGTATGGCACAATGCCACATTCAATGAAGCTCAATCACATCGTGAAGAAGCAGTCGCCGCCTTCTGCACTCTGCAAATCTTCTTCCCAGGAACACACGCTGCAACCTCTCCCACCGACATGGACAATTCTCCGGGCTCCGGATAAGCAACCAGGCCCAGAGCATTCACAAAACTTAGGAACTCTGCAATTAGTTATACTTTGGGCCACTGGGCCGAACCTCGGCCCGTATTCAATAGATGATTCCGTTCAATTACTAATCACTATGATTAAGATAATAATTGCTATTATGGAATTTACATAATTACTATTACTAGCAATAATTCTCTAGAAACTTCCAAGTATTGATGTATCTTAAGCATTTTCTAGATGAATCATATTTCACCTTAACTTCCCGAATCGACAATAATTTTGACAACACAAATCAAATAACTATGTAATGCTTTATATTTCACCGTTCTCGTTTTTTAGGAGACGCGTAAGTTGTGAAGAGGTAAATGCAAACAATATAAACTAAGTATAAAGCGAGGAAAAGGGTTTGTAGTGGTGGGAGTAATATTAAAAATGAAGGCAACTTTTAGAGCTAATAATGGCTCTATTATTGACAAACTCTAGTTCGTGCATGTCTTTTTGTATTCCACCTTCTATATTTTTCTATGTTGTTTTGTGACACATTTGCCACTTTCTTTTCTTTATTCTTTCGTTTCATGGGTTTCGCTTGTCTTATTTAACTACCTCCATAATCCAACATTTTCTACGTTTTAATTATATTTCATTGAGTTTAGATGAAATGTGTGTAGTTACATATGTCTACTCAGTTTAATTTCATCACTGTTTGATGTGTAATGCCGAAAAAAGATGTGAATGAGTTGATTTGATCTAAATGATAAGATGTTGGTCGTTTTTTTTATCCTATCAAACTATATTATTAATGTGTGTTATCTTCATAAGTTTGAAATCAGAGTTAAATACGAACAAATCAAATATATGATTGTGATGTTTACAAGTGGGACAAGGAAGAGTGATTAAAAATGATTAATTTAGCGATAGAATCATGCAAATGAGATTAATAATTTACCCGTTTAATCTTTTCATTTAGCACGATCACATACTCTTACATAAACTTTTCTTAATGCTCCGTGATGTTGTTGATGGTTTTAATCAAAGACCCTTCAATTGAACGTATTATATAGCACATTAGTGTAACTTAAATAGCTTTTATATCTTCTTTCTTCTCAATGTTCTGCTTGTTAGAAAACCCTATTAAGCTCTCTCTCTCTCTCTCTCTCTCTCTCTCTCTCTCTCTCTCTCTCTCTTTCTCTCTCTCTGGGAGACCCTATGGAACATGCATTATGACGGTACGGGTTGGAGCATTTTGTGTCAAAATGGCCAAGCATGCAACTTTTTTTTTTAACGCTAGAATATGCTTACCCTTTTGCTCATCCTCAACATCACGCGTGAAAACATATATTGAAACATACCCTATATCACTATTCATAAAAGCGACATAGTTCATCTCAAAATCTACTAAAAGTTACATCTATATGTCGAGCATATCGTCTTGTTTTCGCATGCAGAAAAGATTAGGCGCAACCTAAGAAAAACCAGTCGGGCAGTAGATGCGCAAAATGTTGTTCGAACATCATAGGAGTGGAAAAGTCTAATGTTTTCATGATGGGTCTGATTTGTGGAACAACATCTACACAAATCGATCATACCATTTGGTCTTAATCTTAACTTCATAAGCCCATGATTAAACTAGTGATTCCCAGAAAATATCAATGGAAAACAATAATCAGAGAATTTCGCTTTCGTGGTTGCTTAGTGATATAATAATAGACATATAAAAGAAGGTTACTTTTACGTGGTGATGTTATAAAGATTACTGTGTTCTTTTTTTAAGTTTTCGCTTTATTATTTCATAATTATTTATAATACTTTCACACACTTTCTAATATCCACTCAGCTCCAGGATGATGCTATCAGGAATTTGAAGTTCATCAAGTGTTCATCTCTCTCTCTCTCTCTCTCTCAAACAGGAACAGCCAGTCTTAGAATTGAACCAACCCCACAGCTTTAAAGATGTGTCTTTTGATTCTCAATGGATCCAAAAACTAGAAAACAAAAATTCTAAACAGAGAAAACACAATTATTCTAAACCCCACACCCTCTCCTTTTCCCTCCAATTGCACACCTCCCCAAAACCAGATAAATCACTCTACCTCTGCAACTCCTTTCTTTCTCCTTAACGACTCAATACCCGACCGACCACCATGCTAGCCTTTCCAGCACCGCCACTCTTGGTGTTGCTTTTTCACCTCTTTTCCGCCGTCTCTACCGCCTCCTCTTCTTCTCTAAACCATGCAACGTCGCACCCCAAGTTTCAATTTTTGCACGTACAAAACACACTTGCAGAGATCATAATCAACTCCCAAAAGACCTTCCATGACGTTGAATCCTTCCACCACCACCACCAACACCAACGTGACGGCTTTGATAGGAATAATAAGACCAGTAATGGAACCTAAAGCTAGTTCATCGAGATAAACTTAATCTCCACAACGTCTCTAACCAGCATCGCCACCGTTTCCAGCAGCGGATGAAACGGGATGCCAAAAGGGTCGCTAGTCTTATGACCATGCTACAAGGTGGATCCGAAGCAGATTACAAAGTTGCGGATTTCGGGTCGGATGTAGTTTCCGGCATGGACCAAGGTAGTGGAGAGTACTTCGTCAGAATAGGAGTGGGAAGCCCTCCGAGAAGCCAATACATGGTCATAGATTCTGGAAGCGACATCGTATGGGTCCAATGCCAACCTTGCAACCAGTGCTATCGCCAGTCCGACCCAGTTTTCGATCCAGCCGCCTCGGCATCATTCACCGGTGTGTCATGTAGCTCTCTCGTTTGCGATCGGCTCGAGAACGCCGGCTGCCACGCGGGTCACTGCCGGTACCAAGTGTCGTACGGAGACGGGTCTTTTACCAAAGGCACGCTCGCTTTAGAAACTCTCACCTTCGGCCGAGCCGTGGTTCAGAAAATTGCGATCGGTTGCGGCCATATGAACCAAGGTATGTTCATCGGAGCAGCCGGGTTGTTGGGCCTTGGTGGTGGCTACATGTCTTTCGTCGGTCAGCTCGGCGGTCAAACCGGAGGCGCTTTCAGTTATTGTCTAGTAAGCAGAGGCATAGACTCCACCGGTTCACTAGAATTCGGGCGTGGGGCAATGCCCGTCGGGGCTGCTTGGGTCCCATTACTGAGAAACCCACGAGCGCCGAGTTTCTACTATATCGGGTTATCGGGACTCGGAGTCGGAGGAATTAGATTACCCATACCCGAACAAGTATTCTGTTTGACCGAATTAGGCTACGGAGGAGTAGTAATGGATACAGGCACCGCCGTCACGAGGCTCCCCACAATAGCTTACGAGGAATTTCGCGACGCCTTCGTCGAACAAACCGCCAACCTACCTCGGAGCTACGCGGTGTCGATATTCGACACGTGTTACGATCTAAACGGGTTCGTGTCCGTTCGAGTGCCGACGGTGTCGTTTTATTTCACCGGCGGGCCGATTCTCACCCTCCCAGCGAGGAATTTTCTGATACCGGTGGATGAAACCGGAACCTTCTGTTTTGCTTTCTCCGCTTCTCCATCCGGGCTATCCATCATCGGGAATATCCAGCAAGAAGGGATCCAAATATCCTTCGACGGAGCGAATGGGTTCGTCGGTTTCGGGCCCAGTGTTTGCTGAATCAGCTCCTACCGAACACGACGTATCAGAATCTCTAAACGTTGCTTATAATGTCAATCAGTGTTAAACCACTGTTATTATAAATCTATCTTATGATACAGAATAAAAATTACAAGCCGAGCACAGATGCAGAAAGTTGGAAGAAGACGATGTGCAGGTTGTAAAGGTTAGTGATGATTAGATTAGCTTGGGGTTTAGCGAAAGGCGAAGAAAAGAAACGAGCCATGTCTGTTTGTCAATTGCATTTAGAGAGAACATTAGTATTTACTAATGATAATTTAGTTTTAAAAAGTAATTATAAAGACTTAATTACTAGTAATTTAGAGTCAAACATGATCAAGTAGAAGAAATAAAAGTCAAAAAAGAAAGGAGGAGGCTTTATGCAAACGGAGGGAGAGGATTGCAAATGTGAAGGCGTGAATAGTAGACGTGGTCGAAGGAGTTACCCACGTTCAGAGAGATTGAGAGTGGATTCAAGCATGCACTTTCCTAAAGCCAATCCCACCCTTTTTCCCCTTCTAATTAACTCCTCAACTTTACCTTTTTCATCCTCCTCTCTCTTAATTATAATAACCAAAAAAGAAAAATAAACGCAAAAACAACAAAGACGTATCTCGTCTGACTAGAAATAGGGTAAAATCGAACTTTTTTTTTTCTATAGAAGGAACAAAAAAATCAATATTTGTCGAAGGAAGTGGAAATGCAATGATAAAAGGTAGAAATTGGCGCAAAACATGAGGAGAGAATCAATTAAAGTAATACAACTTTGTTCAGAGAGTTTTCTTTTTCAGTTTTTATCGATTTAAACGCGCTTTAATTTGACTACTTTTCGATGCTCCAAAGCCAATCTGGGACTCACACAACAATGGACAAATCGTGATTTCTTTCTGGGCTGCCATGAACGCCCCATACATTTGGGCTTAGATAGAGCAGCCGCAGGAGGAGGAAGAAGAGGTAAAGAAATTCTCCGCTTCTAATAAAACCTACTAAGAAGACGAAGGACATTGAATCAGAACCGTATCTTTTGACGACAGTGAAAGCTAATCAACGCCATTACCCGAAGCAGACTAAGCAAGAGAGCGATCTCACCTCTCTTCTCTATCTAGAAACAAGAGAGAGAATGGCGTCGAGGAGGTTTTATTTACTTCCTAAGCTGGCCAAAATGAAGAAGAAAGCCTACAGCGACGGCTCCTCTGACCACTGCAACCCCCCTAGCAGTCCCCATTCATTTACGCATTGGAAAGCTACTTGACCATCTTCTTGGAACCTCAACTAACCTTCTGTCTTAATGATCCATCTCTCTCTTCTCTCTCTCTCATTTTCTCTCGTTAAAACGGTGTCGGACGAGAAATCCAACGTGTGTGTCAGATGAATACCTGTAACTCCACGTGTTGTGGAAGTGATCGGAGACAGAGAGGGTGTCGTGTTGCCTGTCTGTCATTCCCTTCGTCTTGTCTTTTAATTTAATATATTATTTTTTATGCATGAAATATAATGATACTCCAATCTTTACGATCGATGAAGGGGTCAGACCAAACTTTACTGCCATGCATAATAATTTCGCAGTTTCTGTCGCTGCCCATTACTTGGGAATAATTGTAAGTTACAGAGAAAAACTATTCTAAAAAGACGAGGAAATACCTCGGCAATGAGAAGTAAAAATGGAGAGGAAGAGGAAAGGGACTGCTCAGACGGTATCGTTATTCGATGTTCTTTCTTCCCCTCTCTCGTACAATGCAAAAAAATGGTGGCCCCGCCTATATTTGATGTTCTGTCCTCTCACCAAGATGTAGTGGGTAATGAGTCTGTCAATGTCTTTTTTTTTTCCTCCGTTAAAGTTACTTACACTAAGCAGTTTTCGTTTGAAATGAAATAATAATGGTTTGGTTATTGAAATTCTCCGTTGGTTTTAAACTAATGGCCTTGTTTGGCCGGTAGCATAATTTGATCAACTTCCATCGGATTCCATTGCAGTCTGAGAGAGGCGCAGCGCAGTGCCGTAGCCTTAGCTTGCAGCAGCGACAGCACGATGCCATTCTCCTTCGCTTGTACACTTGCTCGTGGCCGCTTATAGCCTTTTCAGTTGCCAAGGCTAGGCCTTCGCCTTTGCCAATCCCAATATTTTAGAACAGATTAAACCCGCCTTTACTTCTTCCCAGAGCTATTTCCCCATAAATATCACTCCCCATTTTCACGTTTCTTTGAAGTCTCTTGTTAGAAAGAATTAAAAAGAAAGATGGGCATTCTATGCATTTGGTTTTGCTTGGGCCAGAGTGTGGTCGTCGTGCGTGGAAAGAGGAAGCTGAAAGGCCTTTTATGGCGGTTTAGGGCTGAGATGAAGCGACGGTCAGGAAAAGCTAGGTCGAGGCGTGGTAATAGGTTGAGCTTTCACTACGACCCTTTGAGCTATGCTCTAAACTTTGACAATGGCGATTTTGGTTTCTTCTGCTAGCGCATCTGAACCATTTACAATCTCGTCACCCATCGAGGAAAAGGAAGAAGATCTGGGTTTTTTTCCCGTTTCTTTTCTGGTCTATCTCTGTCGTATCTATTCGCAAATTAGCATGTAATAAGCCAAGATTGAAATGAGAAGACAGCTACAACGCCATACAATCTGTAAATTCGTCATTCTTGAAGATATATGGTGTATTATCAGTGAGAACGAATTATAGAGTTTGTATTGACGACTGAGTGAGTTTAGTTTGGATCTCTTCTTCTGTTCATTTAACACGAAGAGACCCACCAAATCTAATGAAAGGTTCTACCTCTCATCTCTAAACAATACCATCGCAGACAATGGGTCCCATGATGGCTAAATGAGCACATATAGCCCCCTACAACTTGGCAAAAGACGTCCATGCTAGTAGGGGTGTGGAAAACACGAGTTGAACTGATTAGTTTGGTCTGATACGGGTCGGTTTCTAAGCCATAGGAATCAAAATTCGGTTCTACTTTTCTAGAACAGAAAATTTTGGTTCGATTGTCGGTTCAAAAATCTAGAAACCAGCCAGAATAGAAATTCCAAATAAAATAAATTATTCCACTCATAATTCCAGTAATTTTATCTATGCCCATATAGGTAATTTTATCGACACTAAAACCAAACCGAACCACTTTTGCTCAGCATATAGGTAATTTTATTGACTCTAAAACCAAACCGAACCACTTTTGCTCACCCGTACATACATAGGGTAAAATTACCGGAATTGTAAGTGGAATTCCGGTAACTCGGCCCCTTAGATTCTTTTAGTGAAACAGACGTTTGTTTGGGCTTGGGCCGAGTCTCGGTATGGGTCCAATTACACTTGCGAAAGAGAGAAGTGGTTATAGAGCGTCGATTTAACTACCACGTACCAATAAAAACATCAACGGTAGAGATTTAGACACGTCATTAAAATTCTCCCGCGGATATTCGAAAGAGAAAATGAAAACAAAAGGAAACCCGCGCGGCCGAAAAGGCGCGATCACAAAATTGAATTCCCCTCTTTATAGTTCACTTTGTTCCCTCTTCCCCTCAAAATCTCCGCCATTTCTACTGCGACCTTGGAGAAGACGAGATTTCGTGAACCATGGCCGGAACAAAATCGAATGCACCGAAGGCAAGGAAGAGAGTGGAGGCCACTGAGGAACCCGCTCCCGCCAATGCTCCTTCACTGATACGCGGCAAAGATGGCAGTGCTTTCGCTCGATGGTACTTGTTCTCTTCTCCTTGTGTCTCTTACTTTATCGACGTGGTTCCTTTTAGGCTGCTTATTCTGTTTCAATCAACGCTGTCATTTTTTCTTCTATATGCGCTTCCTTTCAACAAACTTTTTTTTTTTTCTCTCCTTGATCCTTGAAAATATATGCTTCTAGCGACGTTTTTATACATTGCGTGAATGCAGCGAAGAGTGTAATAAGAATGTTCCAGTTGCACTTATCAGTATGCACAGCTGCAGTCTTGATGCCAAAATTAAAATGAATTTAGGTAAATCGCTGTCTTTTTTATCTATCTCTCGTTTACGTCGTTTTAAATAGAAATTTACATTGTAATTGTTTGCTTCAGAGGCTCAAGTTGTTGTGGAAGCACAAAACGAAGTCAAGAAAAAGCCTCCTCCGAGGTTTGGTCCGTTCATGTTTGTGTCCTTCAAATATCTTGCCATTGCCGAAGCGTCGTAATGTAATTTACCTTTGCAGAAAAATCTCAAAGTCAGACGAACCTAAGGGGAAGAGGTCCAAGACAGAAAAGAAAACTAAGAGCAAGAATCCCAATGCACCTAAGCGACCTCCAACAGCATTTTTCCTTTTCATGTATGCCATTCCCTTTCTCTCTTTCGAAGGATGTTTCTAAAATATTTAACTGTAGTAGATATATTTTGTTAAATTGATCATCTCATGTTAATAATTTGAATTATTTATGATTTTCAGGGATGACTTTAGGAAAGAGTTTAAGGAAAAGAATCCAGATTCTAAGCGAGTTCAAGATGTACGTCCTTTTGTCAAGTTTTCTTGATAGTTTTGAATTCTCGAGTTATTCTTAGTTTTTATTTTCGTCCTCGCTTCAACTACTGAATATACAGGCTGCCAAGGAAGGTGGTGAGAGATGGAAGTCTATGACAGATGAAGTAAGCTCAAATTTTAGCGTATAGTGATTAACTCAAGTTAAATTGCATGATTGTTTTGTCACTGTTTGAATTAAAATTTTGGATTTAGGAAAAGAAATCTTACGTGGATAAAGCTGCTGAGCTTAAGGCAGAGTATAACAAGGCTTTGGAGAGCAGCAAAGATGAGGACGAAAATGTAATGCTTAACGCATATTAATATGGAAGATAATATTTCTTAGTTTATATCTGATCATTTTGCTCAACTAGCTTCCCTTGACTTTTCTTTTCAGCAAGATAAGGGTTCAGATAAAGATGCAGCTGAGAAGGAAGTAGAGGAAGTTTCCGATGAAGAGTAGAATGGAATGCTTTTCGTAATAGTATGTTTTAGTTCATGGAAAATGGTTCTGATTCTGTATCTAATCTGATGTAAATTTTGGATTTAGTCAATGAATTGGAGTCTGATAAATTAAGACCATTCAAAATCAATTTCTGTAGTAGTATTCTATGGCACTTAACTTGCTCAATCATTTTCCTTAAAGACTGCTTCGTTTTTTATGCTAAGATTGAAGCTGTCTGAACTAGAAGTAGAATGCAGTAGATTTTGTAACACTCCAAAGAAATAGAATCTATTTCTTCCCACATGTCAATGAGTAGTGAAATGTCTTTTACTAGTAGTCTTTTCCGCCTTACACTTTCCTACAAGGTGGCAGTGGCTTGCCACACAAGCACAGGTTGTGGGCATAGGCAACTGGTGGGAAGACATTAAAGGGTCTCCCTTGTGGAATCTCTCCACATAGTCTGTTCGCCCTGAAGCTTGCATGCTTCAGTCGTTCAATCCCCAACAAGCTGTTTGGGATTCTGCCTGTTAGTCCATTGATGGATAGATCGAGCCATTGTAGCTTTGCCAAAAGTCCTATGCCTGTAGGGATAGTTCCTTGTATTTGATTCCTCGAGATGTCCAACCATTCTAGAGCAGCCAGGTTGGATAATGAAACGGGCAAGTGTCCTGAAATCTTGTTGGTTCCTAGTTTGAGTACATGTAAGCCCAACCCTTCGATAAATTCGGGAATTGTACCTGTAATTTGATTGTTTGAGATGTCTATGACCTCCAAGAAGCTGCTAGTTTTGCCATTGATGATTGATGAGAGAGACCCAGAGATCTGATTGGAGTGAAGATCAACAGAAGAAAGACCTTCTGGCAGTTTGATTTCAGACAGATCAAACTTCAGTTTGTTGTTTGAGAGGTCGATGCTCTGCAAAGCAGAGGCATTGGTCAAGAAACTGGAAAGCCCACTAGAAAACTGGTTATCAGACAGGTCTATTGAGCTCAACGACTCAGGCCTTGCTAAGCGCGGGAGCATTCCTTTGAGTCCACAGCCGGCTAGGCGGATGCCGGAAAGCTGCTTGCTGCTGATCCAATCGGGAACGGTCCCTAAGTTAAGGTTGTTGTAAGAAAGGTCAATCGACAAGAGAGAAGGAATGCTCTTGGAAAGGATTCTAGGCAGTGGGTCGGAAAGACCATTTCTTGATAAATTAAGATTCCAAAGGCTCTGCAGTTTTCCGATCGACGCCGGAATATAACCCGAAAGCCGGTTGCCGCTCAGGGAAAGGCTGGCAATAGATTTAAGATCCCCAATTTGAACAGGTATCTTCCCAGTGAGTTCGTTGTCGCTGAGTGACAAGTCTAATAGACTGGCCAAACTGAACAACGAAATGGGGATTGGCCCTGAAAATTGGTTATTAGAGAGGTCAATAAATGTAAGGTTTTTGAACTGCCCTACATAACCTGGGATAGAACCAGACATCTTATTGAAGCTGAGGTCAAAATACTGCAAACTGAGCCAGTCACTGAAAGTGGGTGGAAGGGAGCCAGTGAGGAAATTCTTAGCCAAGTTAATTTGGACAAGATTTCTTAATTTCCCCAAACTGGGAGGAATCTGTCCGTTGAGGTTGTTCCTGCTGAGAGAGAGGATCTGAAGATTGGGCAAGAGGCCTAAACTTGGAGGGATGGGTCCTTCAATTGAGTTGCCTTCCAGTACGAGCTGTGTCAGATGGGACAGACTAGAGAAACTCTCTGGAATTGAGCCTGAAATATATTTCATTCCGCTTATCACAATTATCTCCAGAAATTGTATGTTTCCGAGAGAAGAGGACAAGGTGCCCTTCATGTACAGGTCACTGTTCTTATCTGGCCCTTGCAACTGCAAACCGGTGACTCTTCCTGCAGAATTACAATTTACTCCTTCCCAATCTCCCCCACAGCAGTCTTTTCCAGTCCACGTCTCAAGGTTTCCTGTGGTATCCTTCACTATTTTTGCCTTGAAGCTCAGCAGCGAAGTTCTGTCATCTTCGGAGCAAACTCCATTTCTCTGAGCAAGAGAGGTGGAGATGAGATCACCTGAGGAAAACTCCGATTAACGAGATGAAAATGAAAACCCATCTCTGATTTGGCATTTTGGGAAGTGGGTCTTGATCAGGTCGAAATTTTGGGTTGGAAAAAGCTGATTTTTTTTGCTGAGAAATTGAGCTCTGGTGGGTGCTGTCGGAAGGGGGGCTTCAATTGGGTATACAAAATTGCAAATATTTTAAGGGGAAAAGCTATATTCCTTCACGTAGACATGAAGGTATAATGATGAAGAAACATGAGAGTACATCTGGAAAAACATATTATGGCTATTATTTATAGCAAGCAAAGAACGAAAGAGGCTTTAATGGAGAAAATTGATCCATGTTTGCGCTGTGAAATCAAAGTTTAAAGACGTTCACATGGAGATTTGTGACCGTTTGATTGCAGCATCACGAGGATCCCAATTGGATTCGAACGTTGGAGCGCAATACGTTCAAATTTCCATCAGTTTCTCTCCCAAGAACAAAATCAACCCACATTTCGTTCGAACGAAATGCCATCTTCTTCAGAGAGAGCCTTCTCCACTGCATTCTCCCCGTGAATATTTAACATTACAGGCGCTTCGAATCCATTAATGGGGAGGCTCCCACCAGCTCGTTCCAGCTCCGTAACTGCTCAAGGGCGAAGATGGGATTGAAAACAGTGATGGTAAAAGTATTAAGGGTCTGAAATTGAAAATGATAGTTCTTAACCCTCTCGGTTTAAAGCAGAGTGGTCTATTTTTGTTCACCTGCTTTCACTTTCTTCTTCGTCGATTCTAACCTAAAGCTGTATCAGTCAATCATTGCAGACAGTCCCTCTGTTTTCTTTCTGATTAAATATAAAACTGTATTGTTTTTTTACCGTTTTTGGGGTAAATCTGTCGATTCTTGTTTTGTTTGTTTCTTAGATTTTTCTACTGTTAATACTTGAGGATTTTAGGGAAGCCTGTGACAAGTGGATGTTGATATAGATTTTCAACTTTTGCCTATTGGTTTGGGCCCGACGATCACATAAAACCCAAATCCAATACGAAAAATAGCTACATTCAAATTTTATATTCTAGTTATACATTTGACTCTAGTTAATTCTCGAAAAATAGGCGTTTTCATGTTGCTGTGGTTGATTTTTGTTCATTAGTTCTTTCAAAGTTTTTATTTACGGTCAGTCCTAGCAGTTGTTCAATGGCGTGGGGCCTGTATCAGTCTTTCTTGTGGTCGTTTTACAGCACAAGGTGAAACGTCCAAAATGGTTAGTGAAAGTGAAAGACACAGCTGTGTTCACTACAAACAATGGCTAAGCAGCTCAAAAAGTTGAGTAATTAGCCGTTGAATAATCTGATAATCAGCATGAGTTAGGTCCATTCTACTGTCATTTGTCCACTTCCAAGCTCAATAATTCGATGCTTACGGTCCATTATTTTGAGGAAGACAGCCAGATGAGAAAATGAATGATTAATTATAATTCAACAATTATCTTAATATTGGCTAATCACATCAAGGTTGTATGTTCAGAAAGTAACAAATATAAATTATTATTTTATACGTGACTCAATATTAACTAATATTATTCATAACAGTAGCATATAATAATTTCTACTGTATCTAATCTTGAATCGTGACGAAAGACTAAGAACTTGATTGCTTCGCTTCTCCGATTGTGTTAAACCGTAAACCAACCTTATCATGGTAAAATACGAACGGTGTCAATTGCTTGAGCGGTATTTCAATGGTGAAATCTGCATTAATATGTTTCATCCAATCTATTCTGTAAGTTTAGATCTTATCATCTAATTGGGTTAGGGTAATCCCAATGTTAAAAATGCTGCAATGGAAGCATAAAAGGACAAGTTTGAAAGATATAATGATTAAGAGGAAGTGTACAAGAAAAACAAAAGGAAAAATATAGAAAAGTTCAAAGGAATGTTGCTGTAAATGCATTGACTTTATGGAATCAAACAAACACTTTAGGAATCATGAAGAGGGCAACAAGGCAAGCCTTGACAAAGTCAGACTGGGTTTAGTGGGATATGAACTGTACTCAGTTAGCCAGCCTTGTCAAATTTGGATGTTTCTTTTTTGCACAGATAAACCCTAAACCTAATTTGTAAACATGGTTGTACATAATTTAGTTTTAATTGAGTTCCTTTGATTGCGGGGGGGAAGGAAGGTCAGATTCTCAAGTGTTTGAAAGATTGGATACTGGAATTTGACGTTCATCAATTATCATTCATTGTTTTATCTGCATTTCCAATTTTCAATCTTTCAAAAAGAGTAGTTGAATTTGAAGCCATCTCGTGTGGAGGGTCCTACTTATCTACTCCACATAAAAACCCATGTTTTATTTTTTATATGAATGCCGTCTCTGTTTCATTTAATCCAAAGAGAAAGACAGTATGATGGGAAGATTGCTTTTGGTTTTCATAATTAATGACATCTGCTCTGTTTGGTGCATGCCCATGTTCATGCTTTCTCCTTTCTTTGTAGCCAAGTTGAGAGAGAGAGAGAGGATGATGATGGTGACAATGGGTCATCCTTTCTCAATTGGCTACTAGACCTAAGAAGTTGTTGAATTGGCTAAAGCTGTGTAATGGAAAACGGTGTAAGCAATGAGAAAGGGCAATAATAGGTGGATCACTTTGCCAGCATTGGGCTAGAGCTAATGACTTGTTAAAATTAGGCTGTACCTAAGACTGTGGGATGGAAAATGGTATCATATCATAGTAGATTGTTTGTTCATTTCTGATTCATATTATCCTATGATTAAATGTGCATATCATAACTTACAATCTAAGTATTCACTTACCCTTTATTCTTCGAGGGTGAAAAAGGATTTGCAAGTTTTGTCAGAGTTTGATCTTTGATCGTTCATCAAGCTCGATGGCGGAGCCTATCGTCCCAAAACTTAATCTTTTCTCTGCAGCTGGATCTTTGGGTAAGTGTGAGTGTTTGATTGAAAATGTAATTATATTGTATCTCTGCAAAACAGAGAGCTTAAAGATGAAGCTTTTACGATTCTTTCGATCCTTTGCTCTCCGACTGTCCCGCATATGTACCTGATGGAGCTGTATACTTGTATCTGTTGGTTTTCATTTAGAAAGAACATAAAGCTTCCCATCAAAAACAACCAAAACCATGCATTCAACTTCTCTTTTTTTCTTAGCAAACAGAAAATGAAAATTAAGAGTCACGTTCCCAACCCTTTCAACATTTACTATCTGCCTATTTCGGGTCATTGTTTGTTAGTCGTCACCTCAAGTGGCCAACCGGGGAGACTCGAGACCTGAAGCTAACTGAATGTTGGATTCGAGTCCTTACTAAGCAACTGGCTTTTGTTAAAGTTCTATAACATGTATGTTTCAGAATTTGCTGCAACATAATAGATGTTGGGTTCGTTCAGCCAAGACTCTTATGTAAATATCAACAACTTATCTTGACTTGTGTAAAGAAGCACACAAGTTTCGCGAGACTAGTCGAGATGCGCTTAAGCTGACTTGAACATATCTATAGGTTCCTCTAGAGAAATCTTCACAAATCAAACTACTTAACGAAAGCATCACATCGGCAAGCTAAAATTTCACCCACATTTAAAGAAGCATGCTTTTTATTGGTCTCATTTGGGTCCCAACTCAAATGAAGTATGAAGAAGCATGAGAAACAAAGACTCTACTAGTAGGACTATGCTGAGACACAATTGGATTGGAATTCATCAAGGAACACACAGTTAGAGACAGTACCTGTGCGCCATTTTATTAGGTAGAGAAAAGGTTCAGCTCTGTTTATCTTACAAGCCCCAAATTGAGAATACCCCAAGAGGTGTTTGGCCAAGACTTCTCCTTTGCCTTCATCAACAAAACTCTTCCCCAAGCAATCCAGCCTTCCCAAGAAGTCCTCTTGTCCCATGGACTGCCCCATTCCAGCATCAGCCTAACCCCTCTCTCAGCCTCTCTTTCTGCCTCCTCAAACCTTCCTTTTATCAGATAGAGCTGACCCAAGACCACATGTGGCTCCCCAACAAAAGGGTTCTTCTCAATGCACTTCAACAGCAGCTCCTCTGCTCTCTCTACTCCTCTCTCAGACATATCACAAACAGCTTCCCAGTACAAATCCCTCGCACCAATTTGGTCCCCTGCATCCAGCAACCTCGAGCAATTCTCAAAAACGGGTGGTACTACCAGCTCAATGTCTTCGTCTCTCTCAGTTTTCAGCCCTCCGTTTCTTTTCCTCTCTTCAATGAAAATTTCTTCCTCTCTCACTATCAATGAGTAGAGCAACCCCATTCTTGATATTGAATTCATCCATAACCCGGGTTTCCCATCTCCAGGCCACAGGGTCGCGTAATTATTCCCCGTTAACTCATACCGGCCATTGTAATTTTCGAATAAAGCGTCCTGAAAGCTGAACAGCTGATCGCTGAAATCCGCTATTGTCATCATAACGAAAATCGCAATCACTCTTCTCGAAACCCTAACATCTTCTCCGGTCTTTATATGCTTTACTGTGATCCCCTCAGCCGGAAGGAGGGCCTGCAGCTTCTTCCTCCAAGCTTCGTCGTCACGGAACAATCCATTTTCCTTCGCATTCCTCAACGATACCTCCGAAAGCTTAAGGTGTTCGACAAGTTCGGAGTCTGAGTAATGGAATAAAAGATCGTCGTGGATCAGAGGCTGCCTAGGGACGATGCAGAACAGATGAATCAGCCTCTCCGCTGCCTCTCCAACGTGACCGCGAACCACGTCCCGGCCAGTAGAAGTATCGAAAATCGCAAGATTCACATAGGAATTGGAGTAAGCGGAGTGGAAGAGGCCGCAAAGGCATACGGAGTCCTGCGCATTCCAGAGCTTGAGGATGCGGTAGATGTCGACAAGGTGATCGAGGAAGCTACCGTGCTTGTGCCAGCACTCGCCGGCTCCAACGGAGCGCAAGACGGACACGAGAGAGGGAAGATTCTGGTCGACGGATTCGAGCTCGCCGCGGAGGAAAGGTCTGGCGGAGTCCAAGAGGGTTTGGAAATGGTGGGATTGAGTCGGCAGGGTAGACGACGGCATGACAACTGACCTTGATCAGAGTTCCGTACGAGAGAAGAAGAGAAGAGCAGCGAACTGCCCTCCAGACGAAGATTGATCGGATGTTGAGAGAGATGATGAGAAAACGTAGTCAACTTCGTCACTGCCGACTAGATTGGCTAATCCGCACACGTGTCACTTTCGTTCTCAATCTTCTCCGAGTCAGACGGATTTATTTTAATTAAATTTAAATGATTTGTTATTATTTTATCATTATTTATTATACTCTTGAGATGGACAATAATCCAAAATCATTTTTTAATCAAAAATATATACTAATTTGAGAAGGGAGTTGCTGTAGACAACAATAAATATGCATTATTATAAAAAAACACAAATTGACAAATAAGAGTAAAAATATAAATTATTTAATTAAAATAAAACTAATAAACAGCCCAAGGAGGCCGAATTCATGAAGCATTGTAGAACTAACCTGTTTAAATTCCAGGCAGGCAACACAAGTCCAACTGAAGCAGACTGTTGAGTCAAGTGGTAGGAATCATGTTTAAGGCCTTCAAAATGAAAGCATATATGAAAGCATCCTCCGCCAGCTTCTCAAACCTGCAAATCCAACACAAGTATAACTTGAATCAACAATACAACTCCTTAAATGCGCTCCGTTTGGAGTCTGGCTGGATGGTTTTTACCTCCCAGACTTGGAGAAATGTCCAGCCCCAAATTGGCATTTAAACAACAACACATTCTCATCCGTCTTCATCTCTCGGAGTTTCGCCACAAACTTAGCAGGTTCGGAATATAAAACGCGAGGATCTGTCACATCAAACCAGAATGCATGTAAATGTTTGCACGACAACAATACATTTTGTGGGCAAAATCACCACCACCCTACACACAACAGTCCATTCCACCAACATTAACAGAGAATAACAACTAATTAGTTTGAGAAGTTTTTCTAATCCCTTAAATCATAGGATTTAAAACTTAACTAGATTTTTTTATTTGGTCATATTGTTTCCCATTTTCTATTTCCTTCCATGTTCATTAATATTTTTGTTGTTGTCTATAAAGATGACTGAATAAATACCTCGTCTGATTACAAAAATGAATCCATCTCGGAATTATGCTTACCATTTAATCCAGCTGTAACGAGAATGTTAGGATAATTTTGAGCCTTAACCTGGAAAACAAGCGGGAAAGAATGAGATCAACTAAGAGTTTTTTCAAATAGTGCCTGGATTGAGGCTAAAAGGAAGAAGGTCAATATTAAGTAGATTAAATTGGAGCTTGCATTGTCAATGGGAGAATATGATTTCATGTAATTGTAGAACTCCTCCTTCCTAGGATCGCCCCATTCCTGTAATAATCAAAAGGGACAAATGATTGAATCAGTCCATACTTTCTTTTTTTTTATTCTCACTGCATTACAAAAAAAAAAACCACTTCCCCATTGTTCATAATGCAGTGGTAACTTAAGGCCCTAGGGCAAGGTTATATTATTTCCGACATCAAAGTGACTATAAAGAATAGAATTCAAATAATGAGCGGTGAAATTAACCATACTCATGGTTCAGGAAATGAAAATTACCTCCCACTCTGACGTTGTGAGGGGGATGGTTGGATCAAGCATTGTTGTCAAAACATCAACGAATGGTACTCCAGCAATTGCAGCCTTAAACAAATCAGGCCTCATATTAAGAACTGCACCTATGAGCAAACCTCCGGCACTTCTTCCATCAATACACAACTTATCTGCTGAGCAATATTTTGCTTCAATCAAGTATTCGGCGCATGCAATAAAATCTGTGAAGGTATTTTTCTTCTTCAAAAACTTCCCATTTTCATACCACTGCCTCCCCATTTCACCACCACCACGAATATGAGCTATTGCATAAATAAAACCTCGATCTAACAGAGACAGTCTCGGTGCCTTGAAACTGGGATCTCTGCATACCTGTCAGTGAAATCAAATTTTCGATCAATTGTTGAAAGTGTAGAAATAAAACATATTAGGAACAAAAGAACAAATAAAGAAATACTAGGAAAATTAAGGCACAACTATATCATCCAGAAATGATGTATTCTAAAATTCAATAACTACAACTTTGATTTCTTTTTAATAAGAAACAGTAACCTTGATTGTAGAGAACACATTACGTAAATATCTTAGATGAAGAAACAACTGTGGATCAAATCTCCCTTTATGACAAATTTCAACCATAAATTCAGTTGGTACAAGCACTGTTATAAAAAAGTAATGGAATTCAATCCATGAATATTACTACCTCATAAGAACCATAGCCATAAAGTAGCAGTGGATCTGATCCATCAAGTCTCACTAGGTCCTTCCGATAAACAATTGAAATAGGAATTTTAGTGCCATCAAGGGCAAATGCCCATTGCCTTTCAGTTATGTAATTGGAAGATTCAAAGCCTCCCAACACCTGAGCAAAATGGTGCAAACAAAACACTGATATGTTACATGTCAAAATAAAGTATTTAATGCTCCTCCCCTAAAATAAAAAGAAAAGTGATTAAAGTAGGGATAATTGGTCGGAAGCCCAAATAAAGCACTTTTCTATATAGGCATACTAGGTTTACAGCCCAAGAAACACGGATTTCTGCATTACTAGATCAAGAGATCGTTTTAATCTAATAAACATTGCCAGTTCCCAAAGTACATATGTCCAATTTTCTACTTTGATCAGCTTCATCATAAAAAATGTTAATAAACCATTGAACCTCGCCAAAACAAGATTGTTTAAAAAAATGAGGTAACATAATGTAAAATTTGAAAAACAAAGTCATCAATATAACTCACTATTTCAGTCTTCTTTAAAACAGAAGTTCCAGTCTTCAGATCATAATCATAAGTAGATAGTGGAGTTCTCATTGAGCTGTAAGTAAATCGTAACACACTGGAAAAGAACTCTGACTTGGATTGATCCAACGAATATACAGGATCTACAAATTCAACAGCCCGAGCACCTTGTAAACTAGTGGGCGACTCTCGAACATCAGGTAGATCATAAATCTCAATTTTCGGTAGTCCTTCTTCACGCACATACACCACAATATGATCTTTAAAAAGTTGTATGTCCTGAATTTTTTTACTGAAAAAAAAAATATTTAATAAGCCTTAAATCATAAAATCGCAAGTATTGAGAGATACAAGCACCGACATATAGTAAAATTTCTAATAAGTCTCCGATCAAATCACATGATCGAAAGCCTTGAATAAAAAAAAAAGTGATTCTTCAAGTAAAAATCTTTAGTGACAAAATGTTCATCAGAGAGGATAGCAGCATCAGCATGGTAGCATATTTCATGTCCTCCCTAATTGTTTGGGCTTGAATTAAAGAATCATTCAATGCTTTTCCTTCACAGTATACTATACCCCTTTCAATCAGTTCATGCTAGTCAATAAAAAAAGAAGGAAAAAAAAGTACCTAAATTGAAAGTCCCTGAAAATATCTTCAATCATAAAGCATAATTCAGATCTTACGATGGTTAAAAATTTTCAGGTCCTATTAGAGAACATCAAGGATTAAGAACTCAATAATCCTATTGGAAAGCAATCTAATAGCCTTAATGACAGATATATTATGGGTAAATGATGAGACACTTTTGCAGCAAGAGTTTACACAGTCTGAGGGATTAAGTCTGAGGAGGGATTAAATTAAATTAAACCTTTCACTGTGTGGAAGAAGAACAGTGGTTGCAGATGTATTATCCACCGGACATGCAATTACTTCTGAATTGAAAAACTCGTCACTTCTTCTCTTGATATAAAAATGATTACCGCGGTGGCTAACTGATGTGTCAATACCAGAAACCCGAGGCGTCAAGACAGTAATTCCATATTCGGACTTTGAAACATCAAGATAAAAATTAAACCTAGTAGTTTTACTCTCGGATGCAATGAACAAATATTTTTTGCTTTCAGAAGCACACAGGTCGAGAGAAAAAGTATCATCCTTCTCATGATAAAGGCAGGTGTCACTCGATTGTTCTGTTCCTAATTGATGCAACCAGGCCTATCACAATAAGAAACGAAAATGGTATATCTTAGTTTAAGATAATCAGAATCCAAGAAACAAAGACCCTGAGATTACCTCTTAGCCCACTGTTATAATGACATAAACATATGCATACAAGGCTATGCACTGAAAATGTAAGCACGAGACTTACAAAAGCTTTATAACTAATCAGAGTAGGCTATGTTCAGTGGTATACCTTGTAGGGTCTAAGAATTTCATCCATGGTTGTGTAAACTAAAGCCTCATCGCCAGCCCATTCGAGATATGAAGTTACACCCACAAGGGGCTTTCCAACAGGAGATAGAGTCTCAGCATCAATGACATGAACAGTATAGATTTCATCACCTTTTGTATCTTCTGCATATGCCACCAATTTGTTATTCGGACTAACCTGAAGAAGAAATGAAGCGTGGACATCTTATTACTAACGTACAGACACATAAAGTTTAAGGAAGGAGATGCAACAGAGCAGCCAATCTGACGAAAATATATTTCATTGGAATACCTTAAAAGCTTCGATACGGTAATATGCATGATTCTGAGCCTGAATATTCTCGTCGAGAATTACATGCTCTGGTGGAGCGTCAGGTCCAGTGGGCATAACATCATTTTCCGAGGGTGGATTATCGCTGTTGGGTACAGGACGCCTACAGTGTTGAACATATTCCTTTCCCTTCAAATTCTTCTCATAATAATAAAAAGGGCCTTCACGCCGAGGAACAGATAAATCATCCTCCTGAATCCGCCCCCTAATCTCAGCATAAAGCTGATTTTCGAGCTTTTTAGTCCCTAAATCGCTGAAATCAGGTCACTCGCACAAAAGCTAATACTTGAAAAAGAAATCCATTGATTGCTCTATAACCAGTTTACATTGTCAATGTAGTTTTAATGTTTATCGAGAACAAGAAAGATGGAGTTACCAGCCATAACAAAATCAGTATATTCGTTCTCCTGTCGAAGGTAAGAAAGAACGTCAGGGTGGGAGCGAGAATCATCACGCAGCCAATAGTAATCGTCGACCCTGACGTCTCCAAACATCTCCATAACGTGCTCCACTTTCTTGGCCACGGGAGGAGAATGAGACAGACATTGGTCCATGGACGCAGACGACCTTGATCAGATTGGCAACGCAGAGGCGTCAAGACAATCCAACAGAGAGTTGAGAAAGCGGGAAGAATCGCAAATGGTAGGTAGAAGGGGCGGGGCAATCGAATAACACAACAAGGAAACTAAAAAGAAGCAGGAGGCGAGGACCGTCATTAACCAACTTTTTAGTGCTCTAAAATAAATATTCTAAAAAGAAACTCTTTTTTTTTTTGGTTAGCGATCCCAGAATTAAATATATTTATTTACAAGATTAAATATATTTATTCAATTATTCTAATTAAGTAAAATAACAGTTTAACACCAGTCACCACATATTACTCGACATGTACGTGTCGATTATTAGCAGCCACTCTGATTGATGATTATTTTTTTTTAAGGTATGTGATGTTTTTGAATAAAATAGTCAAGTTAGTGATTCCCGTTTTCAACTAATTTTATCGGAGTGGCGATACAAATTTTATCTTAGTGGCTTGTTTTTTCCCATTTTCAACCAAGTTTAGGATTCTGGTGGCAAACCCAGTCTAGAAATGGGATAAAACCGAGGCAGCGAGTGCTAATTTGTTTAATTGTTCATGCATGCAACAAAAAGCTGTCTATTTTTAGCAAATGCAACCATTTCACACCAAATTTAGCTGTGATGTCAGCTCAAGTGAGAGAGAGAGAGAGAGAGAGAGAGAGAGAGAGAGAGAGAGAGAGTTCAAAAATAGATATTATCAAAAAAAAAAAAAAAACAATGAGAAACCAGGATTAGTGTAAGAGACATGAGTTACATAGCTACTGGCTTTATTTCGATCAGTACAATTACCTTCCTGCGTGTTCTCTGCTTGATCCTATTTTTTCCATAGTCTTAATAGGAACCCAAAAAATGGATCAGAAGTCCACGAGTAAAACTCATATGACTTGAAAAATAAGCATGTATTGAAATCAACGAAATGGTGAAGCAAATACATTATACAAGGAAACGAGAAGGGTCACTACTGTACTTACAACTGATCGACAACTGCCAAATGTAAGTACATAGCATCACAATTTCTAAGATCAGCAACACCTGCTTGTGAAATTTTTAGCCTATCTGAAGAAATGACTACCTGCAAACAATGTGTTTCAGATTTCATCATTATATCACCCATTAAACCATTCGTGATAGCCCAATAATATTACAAACAATAAAGGCATCAACTCCCACTGACTATAAGAAATATGGAACTCCTGTTCTTGGTCCTCTCATCTGGTTGTTCTCCTCTGTCTCAGTGAAAAACTTCACTTCTCTCTCCTGTTCACGAAAGTCAAAAGATGACATCTATGAACTGGACCATTGCATAAAAACGACAATGAAGTAACACTATAGAGCGAAAAACCTAACATTATAGATACCATAACAAAATAGACTACTGACAAATTTTCTTTCCAAACCAAAGTAAATATCATTATTCTGATAATGATAGATATTGAGTGGGAGGGAGGTTCAAAAGAAAGACAAAATTCTGTTTACATAACGTTATACATAGAATGCGAAACCTTTTAAATAAATGGAGACGAGGAGACAGAGCGAACTATCAAACATACCAGAAAAACATAAAAAACTCCAGATAAAATCATTGTCTCGTATAACACATCCTAAGCTAGTAACTGCATTGTTTACAAAATGAAAATAGTTTGGCAAATGTTTTAGAAGCATAAAATTGATGCCTCAAACACAATTCATGTTATCTATATGCAAAAAAAAAAAGAAAAAGGAAAAAAAAATTATGGAAGTTGCTTCTGTCCAAGAAATCATTTCTAGCACATAAGTCTATTAAAGCAGCAAACACGAACTACATACACTGCTTTCACCATGACGACAATGCAAGGACCAAACCTAAAAGCTTTGGAAAAGAAGAAAGGAATGTTGATTGATCTTTTTTGTAGTTACTACACACAAATTTTATCTTACCATATTCTCATTGAAGCTCAATATAGACGCCACATTGCCACATCTATAACAGTAATTTGGGGCAGACCATACCTGCGAAATTTAAGGAGAAAACAACTTTGTCGATGTAATGAGACAATGAAACACTTTAAATAACATATCAAGCATTGAGTCTCACAGTTACAAGCCCTTTATCTTGAAACATGTATTTTAGGCCTTCTTGTACAAGTTGATGGGCTCTACAAACCAAATCCAGATTGTTGATGTGATTGAACTGCAGAGAAGCAATATAGATCAGCTCAGAGAAATCATCCCACTAAAGTAGGGACAATATCAACTTACTTCTGAAGTGACCCTGGACCCAAAAAGCCAGCCAGCACCACGTGGACTAACTGCCCATGTTTCAATATCTTCAGGATCACTCCACATGAGATCGCAAAAAGGCCCCTCATGTGGAATTTCACAATTTCTATCAATCACCCGAATCTGTCAAAGACAAGTAGAATGATGTTGTGTCAGCAAAATGACAATAGATAACTCCTATCTTTTAAATTGATAGGAAAACCAGTTGAAAATGATTAATGAGAAAATAAACTTCCCATCTGGTAAGAACGGGTAATGAGACGGTAAAAAACAGCTAGTTGACCATAAACAAACAGACTTAATCATGGCGTGAGTCAAACATGTTACTGAATCGTGGCCTATCATCGTGAACTAATAAATACAAGCAGCAAACAACAAAATAAGGCTAACAGTTTCCAAGAAAACCAGAAATATGTCAAAACTGAACAAATGTATCCCAATCAAATACCATAATTGAACTGTTCTTGTATCTGAATTACAAAAATATTACACCATCTACTACTGTTTTGCTGTGCTTTCACCATGATGACGATGAAAGGGAAAAATAAATAAATTCACCAATTGATCCAAACAGAAGAAAGAACCTGATCAACCGTTCGTACGTCAGGAGAAAGCCCTCCATGGACACAAAGAACCTGTGAAGGTACATGCAAGTAAACATATTAATTGCAAGGGTACTCATAGCACTTAAATAGTACAAAATCTGACTTTATGGAAAGACACCTAAGAGAATGCATCTCCATGAAACAACAAAGTAGTCAGAGAAAAAGATTACAGTTCCATCGATGATTGCAGAGAGCGTTAGGTAATCAAAAACATCTGTACAGTACCGCCATGCATTGGCATTTCCATACTTCCTCTGGCACTCGTCATAAAACCCATAAACCTAACAGTAGAACAGAATGAGATTCCATGAACAATTTGATTAATCAACCAAAACTATAATCATGATATTGAGCTATTTACAACAACCACAAATTATACCTGAGTTAGTTGCCTACTCTCATGATTTCCTCGCAAAAGGGTGATATTAGCTGGGTATCTATCAGAAATGTAAAAAAACATTCAAAAGAAAGGGAGCGGGAGAGAGCGAGAGAGAGAGAGAGAGAAAGCAAGAGTGCTCATTTGAGTAGACTATCACAATCTCAATGTACATTGATATTTTTAATAATCATTTTGGTAGACACAGCTCAAAATCACATAGTGTAAGGCAAGTGTGCTCAAGACTGCAGAAATTTTAGCATTCATCATAGATATACCTGGCTTTGAGAAGCAAAAGAATGGTGAAAACTTCAAGACTATTGTAACCTCGATCTACAAAATCTCCCTGAAAAATTAGAGAGGAGGTTTAGTGAATCAGAAAAACAAATAAAGGACCTTGATCAAGCATTGCCATGCACGATAATTTTACTATCTTACCATAAAGATATAATTTGTTTCTGGAACATGACCTCCTGTCTGGAAAAGTTTCATTAGATCATGAAATTGGCCATGAATATCGCCACATACAGTGACCGGACTATTGACAGGTTGCACATTGGACTCTTCAATAAGAATTTCTTTTACCTGATGTAATTGATACACAGTAGGTGAAAGTTATAAACACCACAAACTCACTTCTCGGAGGAAGTAATTGAAAGAACGCCATCTTTTTCATGTCCAAGATTAATAGCTAAGATGATAAAAATAAAAATAAAAATAAAAATAAAAACAAAAACGAGACACGGCATATTGGTACTTCACCCTATTTTTTCTGGCATGCCCTCCCAAAAATGGCAAACACCTTATACAAACATGTTTGTTCTTCTAAAGCTTAATTCGTTTGAGTTCATCTTACATTTACACATACCAGAAACTATTTCTTTTCCACAAATGAGTAATTGAAATCGCGCAGAAGGAGATCGCAGCTAGAGCAGTACAACCAGAAACGGTAAGAAAATACAAAGGACGCAAAAAAAATCTCAAAACATGGCAGATACAATTAACAGAGTTAAAGCCGTAAACAAATAAACCCTAGAAATAGGAAGCATAACCTCGTGATCAAAGCCGCAATCAAATACAATGATATTGAATACCGGATAACATACACTAATAAAATCTCACATATTCACAGAGAAGTTGAAGCTCATCTTCTAAGAGGTGCTGACCATCCTTGACCTTGCCGATCCACTGGTCCAAATCCATCAGCCAGAACGGAAGGAGCAAAGCGGGAAAGAGAAATCTTAATTTGAAGAAGTAGCCGAGGCCGGGCAGCTAGATCCGCCTCCCTCCCTTTTGTAATTTCTCTTCGGAGATTGATGGTCGAAGGGAAATGAAATGCTTTTACGGAAGGCTTTTGTCCTGTGATGCTTGTGCACTTGGTATATATACTTGCCGACCAAAAAGTTGGTTAAGTATGGGGTTTAGAATGTAAAGTAATGCTTTTTGGAGGTGCAAATTATAAAATTTTTATTTTCTCACATTCGCCAAATAAAAAGGTTACTAATTTTATATCCCGGCTTCAACACCGTGTTATTTATTTATTTTTTTAAAAAAATTACAACGTAAAGTTAATAA
The DNA here is from genome assembly GCA_022432975.1 of Begonia masoniana. Taxonomy (NCBI): domain Eukaryota; kingdom Viridiplantae; phylum Streptophyta; class Magnoliopsida; order Cucurbitales; family Begoniaceae; genus Begonia; species Begonia masoniana. The sequence continues at coordinate 3,507,320 of CM039504.1, forward strand.
GCTACCTAATTAAACTATTAAAGTGTTTAACGTTTCCAAGAAACAAAATAAATAAATAAAATGCACTCTCTTTCCCGTACACCAACCGAATCGACAAAACTTGTTGCCGACGATGACTTACAAGTCAGCTGAGTCTAAAAAAATTTTGGCTCACAGAGTTTATCAATTTAAATGAGTCGAGATTTCCGAACTGAGCGAACCCAATGAACCAATCTTAACGAATCCGTCTAAAAAATTTCAACTCAAATTGGCTCGCAATCCATGAGTTAAATAAGTCGAGTCGAGCCGGCTAAACGAATCCAACAAACCTTAATAAGCGGTTGAGTTGTGTAAAAATGAACCGAACCGAACCAATCGATTTAGGTCTAGTTCGGTTCAATTCGTAAGCTATTTGAACCAAATTTTGATTCTACTTTTCAATAAACAAAAAAATCTAGATTCGGTTTCAGTTCTAAAATCTAAGAACTGGACCGAACGGAAAAAACCTAAATAAAATAAAATGTACTTAAATTATTTAAATATAAAAGTAACTAGTAATAAATTATTCAATAAAATATGATTAATAGGTTCAAAATTCAAATAGTACAACTGTCTAAAGTTGAAATGTTGCCTAAATAGTAATTGAATTATTGGACATTGAACTAATTAGAGATTAAATTATCTTATTACCTAATTATCTCATTGAACTAATGAGAGGTGTCATTGGACATTGTACCGTTTCTGGAAGGTGGGTGTGATAGCCACGGTCTCAACGCCCAACGGTCATGAGAGCGTTGCTAGTAGGGGGAGGGGGCTCGGTGAGCCTGGCCCGCCGAGCCAACTGGCAGGCCGGTTGGGCTCGGGTCTACCTGCCCGTTTAACACCTTTTGACGAACGCCAATACCCGAAACAAGGCCTTTGCAGAATAGGAAAATCTGGTTGTGCGTCTACTTTGGGGGCTAGGTCTCTCTATCTCTCTGGTGTTCGGCCAATTTTTGACGTATCGTGCCACCGTCGTTCCTAGCTTTACGGACTTCTCTCAGAAAAAGGCCGGCCAGTCTTTTTTTCTCAATCAGGTTAGTCTTGCTTATTCAATTATAATGTATTTATATGGGATCGTTTTAACTTGGTAAATATTTTATTGCTTTTTTTGTTTTCTTAAAGACCAAGTTCGTATTCTATGGATGTGTTCAATTGTTAAAAATCGACTGACACCCTGTTTGGACCTCAGTGCACAAAGGAGTTAACGTTTCAGTTAACGTGGATTCCCAAAATTTTTGATGAAATAAACCAGTCAAAAGGAAAAACTCCGATGTTTTAGTAGTTTATATTGGGTCTTTCTAAGAATCATCAGTCGAGGATTGCTCTTCGTTCCATTTGCTTTTGAACTTCTTAGTTGAACCTCTTCATTTCATTATTTTGAGATTTAAAAAAAAAAAACTGTTTTTATAATCTATTTGTATCATGCATTTAGATTGAGTTTTGATTAATTTTGGGAAGCTAAGCTTGCTGAAAACGCTCTTTTGCAAAATTTGATGGAAGGACATGGATGTGTTATGCTCTCTTCCCTTCGTTATACATTTCTTATGTCAATGTACTTTTATTTACGGAGACATGGACGTGTTATGGAGAATTTGTTCTTTTTATGACCGTGTTAAGTTTCCAGTTTGAGCAAATTTTATGAAGCCTTTATAATATTTGAATAACAGAAATGGCACTTTGAAAGTAATTGTATTATTGACTACCTCATATTCCAAGACAAGATGTGGGATGATTCGTTCATATATACTTTTCACTAGTAATATTCCAAAGTCCAAACTTCACTTAGCTGGCTTTTCTCCACAACAATTAAGGTCATTACTAGATACTAAATGCTAATAAAACTGCAAAAAAAGCGACAAGACAAAATTTAGATTTTTAAGGTAAGGTGGCCTCGTGGAAGGTTAAGTGTTAACGTGCTGGGACTTTCAGCTTGTAGGATTAGAAAATGTGGCTATAAACCATTATATTGTGCTTCAAATCACAGGAATTGTGCTAAAAAGAACGGGAAAATGAAATTTTACTATATATTTTCTTGTGGATCATTTTTTAATTGGCAATGACACTGTTTATCCTTCAGCAATTCTTGAAGCATGGACAAGGACCTCGGTTCAAGTGGTTCTGTATCAGCAATTGATTCATCTAATATTGGGTTTCAGGTTCTCCTCTTCTCATACTGAGCATTCATCTGCTCAAAATCTATTTATTTTTGGCAGTTATATAATTCTCTTTTATTTTTGATGGAATATTTTCTAGTTTGCAATAATGTTCTTACTTTTTCTAGGTTCTTTCTTTGTAGCTTTTGAAGAGACATGGTTGGAAAGAAGGGACAGGTCTTGGAATTTTTGAGCAGGTAATTTATACTATTTGTTAATGTCAAAACTTAGTATTGTTCACACATGCGTGCCTCAAATCAACGTCTTTCTTCTTTTCAGTTATTGAACTGTTACATTTCTATCTTCCAAACAACCTAACTGCTTGGACTCTTAATTCTCCTCATTTTTATTCCTCTTCCTCCGACTATACATTTTAATAATCGGAGGAATTGGCTTGTCATTTTCCCCATCCCACCAGCAAATTTTTCTTTCATCCATCATTTTCCTAAGATTCGATGCTCTGATACCAAATTGATAGGAACTTCACTTTTGTTCAATAAATCTATAGAAATATACATAATCGTTTTCTCTACAACTAGGACACTAACTCACACACACTCTCCAAACATTCAAGACCCTAGAATTTCCCTAATTTTTCCTCACCAGGTACTAAATAGTCATTTTTGTTTCTATCTCCTTGTATTTATACAATTCAGTTACAAGTATTTTACTAACTTCCACTAACTCTTACTTACTCACACTAACTTCATTTCTATTATCTTATTATTATCAAAGTTAATAATGAAACAGTTGTCAATTTTTCTTCATATGAACTCTTTTTCCTTTTGGGGAACTTTCACCGTCAAATGGAGACTAGATAAATAGTGGAATAGGTTCACCTTAAACTACATTTGAGAGAAATTCTTAGGCATTTTGATTATTATTATTATGGTACTTGCCAAAATAAAATGATAACTGTAAGCATTGTTTGAATCATTATGCTTATGAGTTGAAGCTTGTGGTCAGGCACACCGCACACACCAGACCCTTTTGGAAATGCCTGAGTAATTAGTTTCTGAACTTAGGAATAAAGGGTAAGTTGCGACATTCCATTTAAGCGTGCAAAATAAATTTCAGATTTGAGTAGTAGAAAATTGCAGTTTGCTTATATAACCCTACCCAATGACTAAAAAGGATTCTGCTCAATAAGGACAGACATATTACTTTAGGCTTTTATTTAAGCATGCATAGGGAGAACTGTTTTTTCCTCTTTCCCTCTCTTCAGGAAAAGAGTCCCCGACATTGAACTACTCATCCATGTAGAAAATATATTTCCACAAAACATAAGTCCTGTTCCGAAATTTAACTATGAGATGTCAATGTCCCATATAGTTAGATTTTCAAATCTCTTTGTTCATATTTTATCATAGTAAATAATGTTAATTCAATTTCTATGCAAGCAGGGTAGGTTGGAACCTGTACAGGCTTATCTGAAGAATAATAAACGAGGATTAGGAGCAGATAAAATAAAGAAGAAGGCCCTGAAACCTCCTGATTCTTCTTCCTCCAATGTGAAAAATGACGAGGTAGATTTTAGTTGCTGATCTACAATATTTTTTCGGATTGGTAAATAAGTATGTATTATTATTGTCGAAGTGCACAAAAGAATGTTTTCGAAAACCTAATGCCAAAAAAGAACCAGACAAAATCTCGTATTTATCCCTAACACACCTTGCAAGAAGATTACAAAATAGGATTTGAAAGACTCAAAACAGTGACTCATCCCAAAAGCTCAGTTTGTTCCTCCAAAACAGGCATATCGACCCAAAAGTAACTCTTCTACTTTAATAGCAGCACGGACCCTTCTCCGCACATCTGAGAAACACACAATATAAAAAGTTACAAGTCATACCACCCCAAGCCAATACGCTATCTGTGACCACAAAGCATGAACCACCTTATGATGCAGGAGATGCTTAACGACCTCTCAGCCTTCCCACGAAACACACAATGATTGAGTATCTTAAAGCCTTTTACGCCTTCGATTATTCACAGTCAGGAGGTTCCTTTGACCTCCACATCACCTTCCCCAATTATTCGTGGGCTCGTTAACAAAAAAAGTTCAAGTATTTGAAATTTAATACCTGGAGAAAGGAAAATTTTCAGTAAATGCAGAATGATCAATGACAATAAGTTGTCCTTGAGCAATAAAGCTGTAATAAAAATAATCAGCAGTAAATTGTACACTTTACTCATCCCAAGTACATGAACTCTGTTTAGCATTGGCCGGCTAGTGGCAAAATTAAAGACCTAGAGAAACTTGGTTGCAATTAGGTTAATGTGTTGTTTTATGTTTATCTTGGTAATTAAATGGCGCACAGGATAGGCCGAAGAATCAAACATTGCCTGTCAAAGTTGTGGTCTGTCTGTTTATTATCCATGAAAATGTGTTTGAAGCATTGCCATTTCCATTACATACAGGGAAAATTATCTTCAAAGAAGGAAAAAGTGGTGTCTAAGAAGATAAGGAAGATGCAGGAGCTGGAAAAGCAATTGCAAGAGAAGGAATTTGAGCGGGCCTTTTTTAGGGAGTTCTGGCCTGAAAATGTTTGATGCAGGAAATTATACCGTTTATATTTTGCACCTCAAAATCTTCTTGTACAGCCATTCATGTCTCTACAGCTACTATTCCTGAGTAATATCACATTTCCAGGAAACAAATTGTACATTTGTAGTGTAATTATTTTATCTTAGAATTCAGTAATTTGTGCACATCCTAATTTTCGATGATATCCAATCGACACCCATTATCGGCCAATTGTCCAATAAAACTAAGAACTAAACTATCAGCTAATGTGTTGGAAAAGCCTCTCGGGTGGATTGCTCGGAAGATTTTGACAAGCTCTCGGAAAGAACTCTCGAGTAATTTCATCAAAGGTATTTTCTTTTCGTCTAAGGTTAGATTTACTGTACATTAATTGTACTGATAAATGAGCGACATGTAGTAAGTAAAATTAAAATGTAAAAATAGTTGGCATAATATTACTTTTTTTGTTACTCGTAAATGAGTCGTGAAATTGAAATTCTTCGAAAATAAATTAGGGTTACAAAAAATGTTAAATTATAATATGGTAGTAGCATTTAATTGTTTAATTAAACTTTAGAAGTGTTATTTGATGAAAGAAACGAGGAAGGAAGACACCAACCAATTCGCTCTCTACCCTGACGGTTTTCCACCGTGCGCGATGGCTTCCCTTTCATCTTGCTGTAATTTCAATCCTTCTCCATCGCTTCTCCGCTCCCGCCCCAGAATTCCTGCACCGCACTTCCTTTCCAATTCTTCGTTCTCTTCTTCACGTAGTGCTCTTACCGTCGGGGAAAACAAGGCTGCTTGCTTAGCATCGGCGAAGAAGAACGATTCCGAAGCTATTCCTGCTCGAGACAAGAAAAACAGTAGCTCTAACGCTAAAGAGGAACAAAAAGAGGAGTTTGTGGAAGTGGAGGAGGAGCTTCCTTGGATTCAGGAAAAGGCCTTGGATATTGTTGAGTTCACTGGTTCCGTTACTCAAGCTATTCCTGGCCCGAGGGTTGGCCAGAGCTCTTTGCCATGGATTCTTGCTGTTCCTCTGGCTTATGCCAGTCTCACCTTCGTCATTGCTTTTGTCAAGACTGTCAGGAAATTTTCTTCTCCGAGAGAAAAGCGAAGGAGAATGGTAGCTCCCTTTCATCTTCCTTCTATATCTATTTCCAGCCTTTCTGTGGATTCACCTCGATTCAATTAAAAACGAAAGAAGTAGACTTAGGATTTGTGGTCTACAGGTTCATTTTCTTTGGCACTGAGAATAAACTTGATGGCATTGAATGTTAATAGAGTTTAAGCAGGAAGCTTACAGGGATTGCTGTTGTTCAGGTTAACAAAAATGCTATGCTGTGTAAGTCAATCGATGAGCTATTAGAGAAAGGAACAGAGGAAGTAAAACCTGAGGCATTAGATGGACTTGTGGAAAAGGTTAAATTCTTTGGCCGCTGTACTTGGTCGTACCCTTCCCACATATGATAATCATTGGATAATTGCTGCTTTCTCACTTGAATTTTATGGACATGCAATCATCTTTTTTCTTATTGAATTGCATATCTTGTGAGGCGATTTAGTTGCTTGGAAAATTAGTTGCCACATCTTACTTGTGAAATTCCTTCGAGGTGAAGCAGTTGTTTTAGTTAATTTGCATCCTTTTCTTCTTAGTTTCTTGCAAGTTGTGACCACCAGATATGCAGTAGGCTCTCCATATTTAGTCAAAGTAAACTTCAGCCATTTGGCTTGATGAGTTTGTATCACAAATTATTTTGATTCGCTTATGTGTGATTTTTCTGTTTTTGCTTCTTCAGATACATACTTCTGTCTTTTTGGGCAAGCCAGAGACTGATTTTAGCTTGTCCATCTCTTTTCAGATATAAAGTTTACACTTGGCATAGATGGTGCACTTGTTAATTTATGATTAATAACAACTGCTTAGTCTTATCCAGACAGGTTTTGGCATGGAAGAAATTTTGCGCAAGTACATCAGATATGCTTTGAATGAGAAACCCTTCAACCCTGACTTGGTTTCCAGTCTTATTCTGCTTAGAAGAGCTGCTAAATTGGCTGATTCACAGGTTGCAGATATTTTGAATCAGATCTCACGACGGATTGTTCAAGACAAAGGTGAGTGACACCTATCAAATTTTTATGAGAGTTATTGGTGTTTGACTGAATGTCGTAGCATTCTTCAATGTAACTAAATTATGTAGCAACAAAGTGCTGGTTGAATGCAAAACAGTTCCTTTTCACTAAATGAACACAGCTAACCTACAGTTGTCCTCTCCATCGTGACTTTTCTGATGTATTTTTGTATTTGATAACGATAATGGCATGCTTAAAGAGGCATAGGGAGCTAGTTTTACTCAGTGATTAGTTTTTCAGGAAAAAATTGAATGGAGGAAGCGTGGAGCAAGGGAATTATCTTCTGTTTTTAACTGATTCATTTTAACTCCGCCCTGAGAAGAATAATGTACTTCACATAAATGTTCCATAAATCTTATTTTTCTCTGAAATCATTGAAACTGCAAAAAAAAAAAAACAATTCTTAGCCGCCTCCATTTTCCATATTTCCACGCCTTTCTCTTTCATTCTATTATCAGCTTTGGATCTTTAATGTAGTATATCATTAACAACAGCGTTGAAAAACCTAGGTTGTTAAATAACTCGGAGATGAAGTGAAGGCTTACTTTATTTTTGTTCTTTCCAAGGGTATATGATTGCATTTATTGAATTTTTGTTTCATGTTCTTTGAGTAATTTTTTGTCTCAGGAAATTTTCTTAATGAATTTTTTTGAATAATTTTATGTTTCTGTCATTGAGGTGCATTAGGTCAAGAATGTATTTATGTAGCAAAAATGGGATTTTTGTTTCACAGTTTCAGTGGGTGACAAGAAAATGTGCTTACTGCTTGATTTTCATGGATAGACAAATAGAATGCCCGTAAAAAATATAAGTTCTTCTCTTTCCCCATGTTTCTGTTCGTCTGCTTTTGTGTAATTATTTGCTTTTATGTTATCACTATTGATACCAATTTATGGTAGGAAGTAAAAGTATTTCTCTGTGGTGTTTAAATGATGTATTCATCCGATGTTGCAAAGTTTTTCTTTCCTGAATGTCCACAATGCAATATTAAGCAGTGTTATTCCTTGGATTATGTCATGAATGGCTGATATAGCTTCTCTATTATTTTTAGGTCCTGTTGTCATGGATATGTCAGGTTATTCTGAAAAGGGTTTTAAGAGAAAACTAGCTGTACAGACTCTTTTTGGCAAGGTTTACTATCTGTCAGATGTAAGTAGTTGAATAATCTGAAGCAAAGACCTACTCTCCATAAATTACCTTGTGATTTTCGACATACAACGAGTTAACTTGAATATGGTTGAACTTTGGAACAGCTGCCTGAGTTCTGCTCAAGGGATAGCTCCTTAATTGTTAAAGAAATTTTTGGTGTCACTGAGTAAGTTTCTGCTCTTGGTTTCTACCTTGTAATTGTGGAAATATGAACATGCATCATTTCTAATCATTTAATACATTTTCTGTAAGGTCAAAGCTTATAATTTCATCTTCTTCTTTTTTTGTTGAATATTCCTTTTCAGCGATGATGCAGAGAAACTTCGAATACACACACTCACGGAAGCTGGCGATGTGGATTATCTTGAAAAGATGGCAGATGATTCAGAAGATTTGGGAGGATCAAATGAAAGCTCATCTCGCACATCTTGATTTAATTTTTACAATGTATGAGTATTTAAATGCAGAAGCTTATGATTTTCATTTTTGAGGTGGGTTTGGGCCATTGTCGTGTTTAGAAAAATAGTGAGTTTCAACTACCAGCTTTATAGGACGTTGGAGTTTTGTAAGTGCTACTTGAGAAGCTTAGCACTGATGTGAGAGACCACATCTTCAATTTGAACTAATGGTGTTTGATTTTGGTTAGGGAAGGCAATTCTCTTATCAATTAAAAAGAGTTGTCAAAATCTTATGGAGCACCAATTCCGCCCCATTGATGTAGAAGAAAGTCTCAATAAAATATGACTTGTTTCCACAAAAGTAGAATCTTTCATCCTCCCCATCTTCCAATGCTTGAGGAAGCCTTCACCAAAGTGAATAGATTTGGTTCCCATTTAGTCTCTCTCTTCAACTGCAGATGCAACTATATTTCTACTCTCAAATTTTTCTTTCCACTCTTTCCAAGCCAGTCTAACTTGATCCAATTCTGCGTCAGGAATGCTGGTGTGCTCCAATTTCTCAACCCAATCCTTCCATGGATGTCCTGACGGGTCCAAGAATTTTGATACCTCTGGTAAGAGTGCAGACTCGTAGAACTCGTCAACTGCCCTGAGAATGTCTTCCGATTCATCCATGGCCAAAAAAGTTCAGGCCTTGCTCTGGTCGGTCTTCTCGATGAAAAACTGTTTCCCTTTAAGACGAGAACCTCTGACGGTGCGATTGGAAGTATCATTCTCGAGAATTTGGCAAGCGACAATGGTAGAAGATCTCTTGGAAGTACTTTTCTCTGCACCGCGACAGCAGTTGCAACCATTTTGCGGATCTGCCAAGTCCACCAAAAATGCAATCAGCTCATAGAAATGAGTGTATAAAAGCTCTCATTTGAGGGTGCTTTTCAACACCAACTTTTCAATGTTTTTTATATTCATTTGAAGGATTCAAGGGGCGTTCTCCTTTCAAATAGAAGAAAATGTTAAATTAAGGAATTCGAGACACATAAATCTTTAATCAGACTTACTTGGTGTAACATGAAAGACTCCCCCCAGATGTGGATCTCAACAAAATCACGTCCAAGTGACCTTTCTAGTCTTTCACAAGAACATCGAATAATCTTTCTGAAGTGGGAAGGACCGATTCGATCTCTCTCATCGGGTTCATGCAGCCATCTAGCACGAATGACTGAACTAGAACCTTGATCATCCTTTGATCCATATCCATGCTTATCTAGCAGATTTGCTCCCTCGAATTTTTCCTCAATGGCATTATTTTCTTCGTCGTCACTTTCATCAAACTCAGAGCTGAATGTCTCCACTATTGCTCCTACTTTTCTTAACTCGTGACCGCTTTTAGGCAATTTTTTTACAGGTGTTCTGTACTTGGACCTGATGGTGTAGTTGTGGAAAGGATGTTCTCCCTGCAAAGAGGCGAACAGAAATTCAAACATTGGTACAATCAATGACACTTAACATAATTATTGATAGCCGAAGAAAAGTCGGGCGTAAAAACCAGATCCATATCCATGACCAAGTATGAAAAAATGGTCTTTGCGAGTATTATCGAATATGAAAAAATTGCTAGATTTTTCCAGTCAAAATAACTTTCACAAAGGAAACGACCACATTTCAAGTTAAAGCCTGCAATGCCTGTACAGCATCCATGCATCTCAAAGACAGCTTACATTAAGGAGAAGAAAAGTGAAGCGCCAGAGGTTAAGGATGTGAAGAGATTATTCAGAAAAAAAGCTCACTGAAGCAACTTCTTAAAAAATTAAATCGATTGGCTCCATGTAACATAAAAAAGAAATAAAATAAAAATTTATAAAAAGGCAAATTTATCGAAAGGCACACCTCAAAGGCAATCAAGATATCATTAAAGTCAGAAATATGATAATCAATTTCAGGTTTGCTGGAGTGACTTTCAATTCCAATTAGCTCAGCAGGAAGGAGGTAAGAATACTTTCGAAGATTACACTCCGATCTAGGATCAAAGCGCCTAACAAGAAGAGAAGAAATCGAAGATCAAAAAAATGTGATGGAAATATTAAAGGAAACTTCTCTATATGATAAACTTCAATATTGAAGCAACCTAAAAGAGTTTTTTTTTTTTTTGGATTAAATGATCAGGGTTCTCACTTTGGAGTTTGTTTGATAATGTTCTTGTAATTAGCAGAATAAAATTGACGTGTTGCAACTTAATCGATATGTGGATTTGGAAGCAGAACCCAAGTCTAACCTCTGTGATGGCAAAATGCCAAAGATTCTGACATTATCTGGAAGATAAGAATTGATGTCATTGGCAAGTGAAATGCCATAGGGATCTCCATTCCAAGCCTGTTCTGGAATCTCCAGTTTCAAAGATATTGTTGTCGCCAAAGAATGTACCTTAAAGACCAGGCCTAAATAAGAGGATAAAACCAGCGAATACGACAGTAAAATGACACTAAAAAGTATACAGTTAAATCACTAAGAGTAACAATACGGTGAAGATCAAGAAGACGGGGAATGTAATTTACTCCTTTATCAGTTCTGCTGCTCCTGGCCCATGCAATTTTGTTCAAATTCCCATAGTTGCTATCTCGGATTCCACCGACTTTATAAATGGCGGTTTCCAATTCTTGCTCAACAGCTACATTGCAAAATTTTAAAGCATAAAAAGAGGAAAAAGAACATGAATACGGAAGTAAATCGTAAATATAATCTGTTTAAGTATTATCATTGCAGAGAGGAGAAGGAGAAAGTTACTGGAAAGCGAGGGTTGGTCCCGTTGCATTTGCAGCCCTGAAGATTAGAAAACAACTACATTGACAAGGAAGAAATTAAGAAAACGAGAGAAAGATGTAGATGGAAAATGACAAGAAGGTCTCGCCTCGATAGTGGGTACCAACATAGCCGACCCGCAAAAGGACCTTCTTCTTTCGAAAAGGCTCCCATTTAAGGGGAAGAGTTGGGGTAGCAGGAGAGGGAGAAGAAGACGGGGAGCAGAAGAAGACCTTTAGTCTGAGGCTTGGAAGGAATAAAGGGGTTAGTGAAAGAGAAGGGAGGGTTGAGAAAGGGAAGCTCTGTGGGGATTTTAGCGTCCATGGCCAAGGGGACGACGAGAAACGCAGACAAGAAGGGAGTGACATTCTGCCGCGAGATTCAATTGAACGTCAGATTCTTGTCAAGACAGGGAGCATGATATTATGTTTTTTATAGTGGGCTCTCTGATTTGCTTTGGGCTTTTCCATGTAAAGAGCGTATCCATCTGAAGTCATCGTGTTGTAGGTAGCCGGTAGGCGGAGGATTCGAAGGCCTCTCGAGGCTGAAGCGATTCTTCTTTCCTCACTGTCGTACCGCTCTTCTTGTCTTTCCTCCTATCCTCCGCCTCCTCCATTTTCTTCCTTCTTCACCTCAGGAACCAGATCTTTCTTCAATCTCTTCATCATCTTCTTATTCTTCTTCTTCTTCAAGTTCATCTGAATTTCTCATGTTATAATCCTTCATTGCATTCTATCTGATACTTAAAGTTTTAGTTTTGGATTCATTCGATCATGATTTGTCAATCTCTTTCCGTTTCTAAATATTCTCCTCCTCATTCTTCTTCTTCTTCTTCATTTCTTTTCTCAATCGCGGTTCCATTTCCAAAATCCCGCCAAGTTTCAGCTTTCCTTGTTCCTTTTCGTCATTTGTCGTTCAGAATCCGCTGCGAAGATGTGGATTCTTCTTCAACGTCCAACATCGAAGCTGTTACATCTTTATCCTCGATATCGCCGTTGTTCTTCTCACAAGCGACTAATGTGATTGGTTCGGGAGAGACTTCGGCCGAAAAGGGTCCCTACCCTGGAGGAATGGGCCCCTACACTGGCAGAGATCCGAACGTGAAGAAGCCCGAGTGGTTGAGGCAGAGAGCACCTCAGGGTGAGAAGTTCCAGGATGTCAAGAGCTCCTTGTCGCGATTGAATCTCAACACGGTCTGCGAGGAGGCCCAGTGCCCCAACATTGGGGAGGTCTCTTATCTTCTCTCTCTCTCTCTCTCTCTCTCTATATATATATATATATATATATATTTCTCCATTGATAGTATTGCTTCCTCATTACTTGATTATTGTGGTTAGTTATGATGTTTATGCAACAGAGTTGAATGTTCGTTATGATTCGATCATCATCTTGAGTGATTCTTTTGGACATGAACTCTATGAAATTTGGAAATCAACTATTTCTCATATTAGCATTCAATGAGCAGTGTTGGAATGGAGGCGTTGATGGAATTGCAACCGCTACAATCATGCTTCTTGGGGACACCTGTACTCGTGGCTGTAGATTTTGTGCTGTGAAGACCAGCAGAAACCCAGCTCCGCCTGATCCTATGGAACCAACAAATACTGCTGAGGCCATTGCGAGTTGGGGGTAGGTTTTTATTATTTTCCATTAGACAAAGAACGCGTTCTTTCTTCTAACGTATCTCTCTATTGAGTCATCGAGTAGGCCAATATTGTGATTGACCCCTGATTCATAATTATCGAGACCCAAAATTTACTGTACAATGCAGCATGTTTTAGAAATTTGTAGAAAAGATGGATTTGGCAAGAGGCTATGACTAAGAATAGAGCTATATAATTTTTGGCTCTCAATCTTTTTTCTGTTTCTATTTTTGATGTCTGAATTTGAGGAGGTTCGATGACCCACTGGGCAAAAGTTTTACTAGAAAATCATGGTGCTGATAAGAAAATTTGTAGAATTCCTTTTCATAGGAAAAAAGAAAAAATGGCAGATTTTCGGCTCCATTCTTATGCAATTGTTATCAATCAAATTAATAGCCGTTATTATTCTTTTCTCTTTCCTCCCAATTGAGAGTTGATCCATCAGTTATTTTGTATTTAACTTTCTCCTTTTTGGCAGGGTGGATTATATTGTTTTAACAAGTGTAGATCGTGATGATTTGCCTGATGGAGGAAGTGGGCATTTTGCTGAGACTGTCAAAGCTATGAAGGTCTCTACATTGTGTGGCTATATTTTTAGGCTATTTTTCATCATCTCATATTTGATAATTGTAAGTAATAAAAGATGGATTGAGACGTAAGTAGAAGTCTAAATCATTTTCTATGAAACTAATTGTGCAGAGACTTAAGCCTGAAATAATGGTGGAGTGTTTAACATCTGATTTTCGAGGAGACTTGACGGCTGTAGAGACTTTAGCACACTCAGGATTAGACGTCTTTGCCCACAATGTTGAGACTGTTAAACGTCTGCAACGCATTGTTAGAGATCCTCGTGCTGGGTAAGGTCTAAAGTAGTAGTTTTCTGCTAAATTTGTTATCAGTGTGTAGTCATTACGATTTGTATTATAAGGTAAAAGCAAGGTTGCATCTAATTATTGGCTCCTAAATAAACTAGGTAGCTATGGTATGCTTGGTCTAGTATTGAATGATAGATATGTTTCTGACCAGCTTGTATATGGGTTGCCAGCTTGCTCATTATTTTGAGTACTGGATGAAAAGAAAAATATTTTAAATTTACCATCACTGTTGCCGTGATTTTTCTGTTAGAATGGGTCTGTTACTACATGTAATTTCATACATTTTCATGTTCTTCGTCTGCTAAGGGTATCCATTTAAGTTTATTTAGAAGGATGGGAATCTATACGAAAATTCTGTTTTAGTGGGGTTAACTTGAGGTACGCCCTCTCTACCTGCTATGTACTGGTCATACTGTCATAGTTCTTCAATCTACATAGGGCTTGATGGCAGGAAATCAGTAGGGCCTCTCATTATTTGTTAAAAATAGGTTAGAAACTAACGCTCTGTATCTTGAATTGACGAATTTCCTTTAAAATATAAACAACTGTGACATCTGATAAGTCCACTGATTAAATTAGCTTGGAAATTTCTTTGGCGTGCATTTATGTTATGTGTTCACCCTGAATTTCTTTCCCCTGATTAAATTAGCTAGGAAATATCTTTGTCCATGCAGGCGTTTAGGAACTTATTCTGTTTGATAATGCAGGTATGATCAGAGCTTAGCCGTTCTGAAACATGCAAAACTCACCAAGAAGGGTATGATAACAAAATCTTCAATAATGTTGGGTCTTGGCGAATCTGATGATGAGTTGAAAGAAGCAATGGCTGACCTCAGGGCCATAGATGTTGATATTTTGACACTTGGCCAGTATTTACAGGTATTGGAAGATCTGCTTACCACGCTATTTAACTTGAATGCTTATGGTCGTAGTTGTATTCCTGCAGCCAACCCCATTGCACCTGACTGTCAAGGAGTACGTCACCCCTGCGAAATTTGCGTTTTGGAAGAAATATGGGGAATCTATTGGATTTCGATACGTTGCCAGTGGACCATTGGTAAGCTGTTTGCATTATGACTATGAAACTCTGATATTTATCACTCCAATGAACTCGGCACTTCAAATTTTGGAACATAGTGGTTGATAGATGTTTTCCCTATGTTCTTTCCATCAATCTGTTCTCTCTCTCTCTCTCTTTCTCTTATTTCTTTTGCACTTGTGATTAATTCAGCGAGGAAGCAAGAAAGCTAATATTCATTGGGTTTTATTAACAAAAAATGTCAGGTAAGATCCTCGTATAGGGCAGGGGAGCTGTTTGTGCAGACAATGGTCAGACAAAGGGCTGAAACCACATCTGGGTCGTCCTAGGATGGAAGGAAGACTTCATTCTCTCTGCTGCTTCATCTCGAGGAGCTTCTTTTATCTCTCCTTTTTGTCCTCAAGTTTTTGCCCACTCTTACACGTTGGAATAGACAATTTCATGCTCAAGGGTTGAAAATTGAAATTGGGGAATGTAAAAAGGAGGGATTATGTGTAACACCCCTAATACTGTACCCACTTACCCGTATAAATTTTTCATTTTATTTTTACATTTTAAATAAACTCTAAGCGGGACCTAAACCGAAATCGAAATCAGGATCGAAATCGGAATTGAAATCTAACCTTGAAATCATTTAAAACGAACACTTAAGAACTAAATAACATTTAAACCATTTAATAGGAATAACTTAAAACAAATCAGAAAAAGGGGAGGGCAAAACGGTCCGCCCATAAAACAAATAAGGCAGCGACCAATCGCTGCTACATGCAGCGACTGTGCGCTGCATCGCTGAGCCGTGGCAGCGATCGATCGCTGCATTACCTTAAGCAACAGCGATCGATCTCTGCTGCACAGCAGAGATCGATCGCTGCATTGCTTTATAGCAACAGCGATCGATCTCTGCTCTGCAGCAGAGATCGATCGCTGCATTGCTTTACAGCAAGCAGCGATCCATTTCCTCACACCTGCTTCCATTTCCTTCAAACCCTTCAACACTCTATGCATCAAACACTTCAATTAGCTCTCTGGAATCCGATTTCCAGAGAGCAAAACTTCTATTGTTTTACACCTAAAATCACAATAAACTTATAACTCATCCATCCAATTAAACGTATTCTAAACTCAATTAGCTTACAGCAAACTTTGCGAAGTCCAACTGCGTGGATAGCTCTAAAAATCGAGTATATCCGTACCAATCCTAAAACATTTCAAAACATTTCTATAACATTCAGATAACTATTTTAAACCAAAACATTTTCTATAAACAGTTTACCAAAAACCTTCAAACATCAAATGTAAACCTATCAGAACCAAACATCCTATGTTCTATCAAGACAAAGTCATCAATAACATCCCAAAAATCCCCAAAACCTACACATACGTCCCCACGGGTCAGGTGAGCATCGACTGTGCAACACACCACCGCAATCCATCTTTCGTCAACTGCCTCATGCCTCAGGAGGAGGAAGCTCGTCCTCACCTGTTTCCTCGTAAACACCTACACCATACAGACATCTATGAGATAAAAATCTCAGTAAGCTCTAGTAAATGCAAATGCGTGCTATGCCTTCCAACATTAGCCTTAAATTCGAAATCTCTACTCTCAATTGGAGTGTACATATCCTTACTCACACATTAAGTCTATCACATACTTTCCTGGGTAACTTACCAATCCCGCCAGTTATTTCAGGGCGGATTTTACAACTAAGCTTACACTGTTATACTCCTCGAATTACGTCACCAGAGTTTCCTTATAAACATCGCTTCCATTCTAAGGTTTGTCCTTAAATTCCACCACTATATCCTTAATTAAAGTTCTCACACTGCTTACGTTACACTCCTTTGTTTATCCTAAACTCTATTTGCTCTAAGCACGGTCAAGTCTCTAAATCTCCTCTTTGATGCGCTCTATACTAGTCATTCTAACATAAGCCATTCATGCACTACCTGGTCTCGACCTGCCGCACACGAGTCGATCACTAGAAATTTACTAACTTAATCTTACCTCTAAGTTTACTTAGATGGTTTCGGTGCTAATTCTCACTCCCTTATTCTATAAATCGCAAATTTTTCAATTTGCAGACTTTTAAACGCCAATCCAAGCTTCTAACCTAACCTCTCATTTAATCCAACGATCTACTTCACCTGTTTCTAACTTCCTCAAGGTTATTTCGAGTTCGCCGACTAGTCTACTATCGTTCGCTCCTTCTAGTCAGGTTCTAACTATTCTACTAGGCATTTATACTAGGTTTAACTCTTGAATTCTATCTTCGTCTAGACACTCTCGACTTTATACGAATCCCCAATATATGAGTTCTACGGTACTCTTTCATTTATTTAAACACACTCCATATATTACAACAATCTAGAGTATTCCTTTATAGGTTTATTTCTAAATTTTCATCTTCCTTGACTAGTCATAATCTAATACTCCAAAAGGTTGTCAATTAGACACAATCCCTATCTACTTAAAATCCATATTCCATAAGGGGTATTCCTCTAATTGTTACTAAACCCTAGGTGCTCAAACTCCGTTGATTAAATCGAACTTATCCTACTAATGTATAACTATACTTCTATATGGTGTTTATTGTTATAAGTTTGTCCTATTATCTTCTCTTCGGGGTTCACTTAGTAACTCCTTCTTACTCACTTATTACTCTCTTCTTTACTAATTTCAGATCTAAATATTTTATCTATCGAATACATATCACTGTACAAGTAATTTAAATAATACCTGCAATTGTAGAAGGCTGGGCCCCATCGTCGGCGTTGTCAGGCTCGATGAATGCAAAGACTCTCGGTACAACCTTTCTTTGATCTCTGCCATGTTGATCTCCGCCTGATTGACCTCGACCTCGATTCGGGCAGTCTTTAACAAAATGACCTGGTTCTCCACACCAATAGCACACATTTGTGCCTACTCTGCACTGTCCTCTGTGCTCCCTCTGGCATTTAGGACAAAGAGGTAACCGGGAAGCTCCTTGTACCTGCTTGCCTTTCCCTTGATCGTTACCTCCCTCTAGAGGCCTTTTAACGTCTCTTTGTGGTTGTTGTTGCGGCTGTGCTCTCGGCTGCCAACCTAGGTCCTGCGACTGAGGTTGTATCTCACGGAAGAAGCCCTTAGCTGGCTCCCTCGGTCTAACACAAGTAGCTCTGGCGGCCTCAATATCCAGAGCCCTAGCTGTGATGTCAGAATAGGGTACATCAATAATACCTGATACAACAACGTGCATCCGGATCTCTGAATTAAGGCCCTCCATAAACTGGTGTACCTTCTCCTCGTTATCACTGACAAGGTGCGGTGCAAATCGCGATAAAGCCTCAAACTTCCGGATATACTCTGCAACTGAACCTGTCTGCCTCAGCTGCGTGAACTCGTTCCTCTTCGCCACTCTCACTGCGCGGCTAAAATACTTGTCGAAAAATAAAAACTTGAACCGATCCCAAGTCATAACTGTTACGTCCGTCGTCGCTTTGATTGAATCCCACCAGAAACGGGCATCCATCGCCAAGTGAAAAGTAGCATACGCCACCATGCTCCCGTTCCCCACCTCGGCATAAGCTAACATATCCTCCATAACTCGGATCCATTCCTCCGCAACAGTAGGATCCGATGATCGACCATCGAACACTGGAGGTCGTAGGCCCTGAAACTTCTGCATGCCCTGGTTGTTGGGAACTATCAAATCTCGGGCCCTCTGGTTCTCCCGATTTACTAAGTCTGTGATCTGCTGCGCTTGCCGGTCCATATGCTGAGACTGGCGATCTATCAACTCCGTAAATCGATCTAGCGCGTCATCTCTAGGATCCCTTCCTCGAACCATTTTATAAAAATCCTATACAAATCAAAACAATAATCCTAAGAAACCAAATCAATAAAGCTATAAACAGACTTACAGTTGATGAAGGATGTCTGCGTAGTGGCTGTGCAGTCGAGCAGTCTACAGAACCGATTTTAAAACCCGGGGGCTCTGATACCATAATTGTAACACCCCTAATACTGTACCCACTTACCCGTATAAATTTTTCATTTTATTTTTACATTTTAAATAAACTCTAAGCGGGACCTAAACCGAAATCGAAATCAGGATCGAAATCGGAATTGAAATCTAACCTTGAAATCATTTAAAACGAACACTTAAGAACTAAATAACATTTAAACCATTTAATAGAAATAACTTAAAACAAATCAGAAAAAGGGGAGGGCAAAACGGTCCGCCCAGAAAACAAATAAGGCAGCGACCAGTCGCTGCTACATGCAGCGACTGTGCGCTGCATCGCTGAGCCGTGGCAGCGATCGATCTCTGCTGCAGAGCAGAGATCGATCGCTGCATTACCTTAAGCAACAGCGATCGATCTCTGCTGCACAGCAGAGATCGATCGCTGCATTGCTTTATAGCAACAGCGATCGATCTCTGCTCTGCAGCAGAGATCGATTGTTGCATTGCTTTACAGCAAGCAGCGATCCATTTCCTCACACCTGCTTCCATTTCCTTCAAACCCTTCAACACTCTATGCATCAAACACTTCAATTAGCTCTCTGGAATCCGATTTCCAGAGAGAAAAACTTCTATTGTTTTACACCTAAAATCACAATAAACTTATAACTCATCCATCCAATTAAACGTATTCTAAACTCAATTAGCTTACAGCAGACTTTGCGAAGTCCAACTGCGTGGATAGCTCTAAAAATCGAGTATATCCGTACCAATCCTAAAACATTTCAAAACATTTCTATAACATTCAGATAACTATTTTAAACCAAAACATTTTCTATAAACAGTTTACCAAAAACCTTCAAACATCAAATGTAAACCTATCAGAACCAAACATCCTATGTTCTATCAAGACAAAGTCATCAATAACATCCCAAAAATCCCCAAAACCTACACATACGTCCCCACGGGTCAGGTGAGCATCGACTGTGCAACACACCACCGCAATCCATCTTTCGTCAACTGCCTCATGCCTCAGGAGGAGGAAGCTCGTTCTCACCTGTTTCCTCGTAAACACCTACACCATACAGACATCTATGAGATAAAAATCTCAGTAAGCTCTAGTAAATGCAAATGCGTGCTATGCGTATGAATCTGTAAATCATGCATTGTTTTCTTTACTTTGCTTTGCTTTGCTTTGCTATGCTATAAACTGTATACCGAAGGGTCATTTAAACTGTATACCGAAGGGTCATTCTTTCTTTGCATTTACTTTAAAACATCGTGCAGAATTCATTTTCGTGATCTTTTAAAACACGTGATGCATGAACAGATATGAGCATATTATAA
This sequence comes from Begonia masoniana, assembly GCA_022432975.1. Taxonomy (NCBI): domain Eukaryota; kingdom Viridiplantae; phylum Streptophyta; class Magnoliopsida; order Cucurbitales; family Begoniaceae; genus Begonia; species Begonia masoniana. The sequence continues at coordinate 3,527,342 of CM039504.1, forward strand.
CTATGCAATACAATAAACAAGCAACATGTATACTAGAGGTGTTAAACGGGCGGGCTGGCGAGCCAGCCCGCCCGCTCGGCCCGCTACAGTAGCGAGCCGAGCCTGGCTCGGCTCGCTACTGTAGCGAGCCAGGCCTGGCCCGGGCTCGCTAGGCGGGCCGAGCCGAGCCCGTATTTTGGGCTCGCGAGCCCGCCAGCGAGCGGGCCAAACGAGCCGGCCAACGGGCCGGCTCGTTGGCCCGGCGAGCCTGGCTCGCCTGGCTCGCCTCGTCGCCCCCATCGCGATTCGCCACTTCGCAGTTCGCCCTTCCCGTTCCCAGTTCCCAGATCGACCTCGCCGCTTCGCCCCCTGGCCAGACCTGCGCCGGCGCCCCCCCTCTCCTCAGACAGTCGGACGTCGGCACTCGGAAGTCGGAGCTCAGCACTCGGCAGTCGGCAGAAATTGGAATGACGATGAGTCGAATCGTCGATGACCCAGTCCCATCTTCATCATCGCCGACGGCCCGACGCTAGTTCGCCACTACTGAACTGAAGGACAGCGGAGCCGGGCAGGATGAGTCGGCCGTCGATTTTCGCTGCCTCGTTTCCACGGTCAACGTCGATTTTCGCTGTCCCCTTTCGGCTTTCTCTGTCGACTATCAATCTCTCGATCTCTCCTCCAACTCTCCCTTTCCAGCCTTCCAGTTCCAGACTTTCAGAGTTTCAGGCAACGGTCATATGACCGTTCCAGGCAACGGTCATATGACCGTTCCAGGCAACGGTCACGCCGCAACGGTCATATGACCGTTCTGGCGTTCTCCAATCCAGGCAATGGCGCAGTGATGATTCGCTGGCTGAATGAAACTCATCCCCTTCTGTTCGGTTCGGCTTTTCCTATAAATACATCCTCTTGTTTCATTTTATTTCACAACAAATTGCTCTCAATCTCTCAATCAAGTGTGCCGTTGTGGGATCATTTATTATTCAATTTTAATTTTATATTTAGTTTATTTAGTATGGATATTCGTGATTATATTATTGATGATAATGATGATGTAGAAGAGATTAGAGAATTTACTCCTACATTTTCTGTGGGACAATCATCATCTGCACATGCATCCACTTCATCACCTCAAAAAAAAAGAAACAAACGTCTGAAGTATGGAAACATTTTACAATGAAAGAAATTAAAAATTGGTGGAAAATTAGAATCTAGAGGTCAATGCAACTATTGTATAAAATTATTCATAATTTCTGGTAGTTCAACTAGTAACTTCTTAGGCATTACAAAAATGTCACTTAAACGAGCAAGTTAGAGACCCTACACAAAGATTGTTGAATGCTAGTGGTAGTGGCACTCTCTCAATCTCTCAATCTCTCAATCTCTCAATCTCTCAATCTCTCAATCTCTCAATCTCTCAATCTCTCAATCTCTCAATCTCTCAATCTCTCAATCTCTCAATCTCTCAATCTCTCAATCTCTCAATCTCTCAATCTCTCAATCTCTCAATCTCTCAATCTCTCAATCTCTCAATCTCTCAATCTCTCAATCTCTCAATCTCTCAATCTCTCAATCTCTCAATCTCTCAATCTCTCAATCTCTCAATCTCTCAATCTCTCAATCTCTCAATCTCTCAATCTCTCAATCTCTCAATCTCTCAATCTCTCAATCTCTCAATCTCTCAATCTCTCAATCTCTCAATCTCTCAATCTCTCAATCTCTCAATCTCTCAATCTCTCAATCTCTCAATCTCTCAATCTCTCAATCTCTCAATCTCTCAATCTCTCAATCTCTCAATCTCTCAATCTCTCAATCTCTCAATCTCTCAATCTCTCAATCTCTCAATCTCTCAATCTCTCAATCTCTCAATCTCTCAATCTCTCAATCTCTCAATCTCTCAATCTCTCAATCTCTCAATCTCTCAATCTCTCAATCTCTCAATCTCTCAATCTCTCAATCTCTCAATCTCTCAATCTCTCAATCTCTCAATCTCTCAATCTCTCAATCTCTCAATCTCTCAATCTCTCAATCTCTCAATCTCTCAATCTCTCAATCTCTCAATCTCTCAATCTCTCAATCTCTCAATCTCTCAATCTCTCAATCTCTCAATCTCTCAATCTCTCAATCTCTCAATCTCTCAATCTCTCAATCTCTCAATCTCTCAATCTCTCAATCTCTCAATCTCTCAATCTCTCAATCTCTCAATCTCTCAATCTCTCAATCTCTCAATCTCTCAATCTCTCAATCTCTCAATCTCTCAATCTCTCAATCTCTCAATCTCTCAATCTCTCAATCTCTCAATCTCTCAATCTCTCAATCTCTCAATCTCTCAATCTCTCAATCTCTCAATCTCTCAACGTTGTGCCGTTGTGGTATCAATTTATTATTCAAATTTTAATTTTATATTTAGTTTATTAGTATGGATATTCGTGATTATATTATTGATGATAATGATGATGTAGAAGAGATTAGAGAATTTACTCCTACATTTTCTGTGGGACAATCATCATCTGCACATGCATCCACTTCAGCACCTCAAAAAAAAGAAACAAAACGTCTGAAGTATGGAAACATTTTACAATGAAAGAAATTAAATTGGTGGAAAATTAGAATCTAGAGGTCAATGCAACTATTGTATTAAAAATTATTCATATATTTCTGGTAGTTCAACTAGTACACTTCTTAGGCCTTATCAAAAATGTCACTTAAACGAGCAAGTTAGAGACCCTACACAAAGATTGTTGAATGCTAGTGGTAGTGGCACTTTTTTTGCTTTTTATATTCACAAATAAAATGAGGAGAAGGAATAGCAAAACTTGTAGCACAATGTGAGTTGCCTTTATCATTCACCGATAGTGATGAATTTGAAAATTTTATGAAAGAGTATGCTACTCCTAATTTTAAACGGGTTCCTAGAAGTACAACTAGAAATGATATTATTAAAATGTTTAATAATATGAAAAATGAACTAATTTCATTTTTTTCAAGCGCTCCTTCAATGTCTATTTGTATCACCTCTGATTTATGGAGTGCACGTAATTCTATAGGCTATATCGTTGTAACTTCTCATTTTATTGATAACTCTTGGCAATTAAACAAAAGAATTTTAGGATTTCGTAATTGTGAATATCCTCACACTGGTATTACTATTTATAAATTTATTGTAACGATATTGCAAGAATATTCTATTCGAGATAGAGTATTAGTATAACACTTGATAATGCTAGTGCTAACGATGCTGCTGTTTATCATTTTAAAAATTATTTTCAATTAGATCCTACTCATGATTCTCTTTTCCACATGAGATGTGTTTGTCATATTTTAAATTTAGTTGTTAAAGATGGTATGACATTTATTGCGCCTCATATTGAATTAATTAGATCCGCAATTTCTTATATAATTGGATCTAATTCGAGGCAACAAGAATATAGAGATTATTGTAAAGCTGCCCAACTTAAACCACGAAAATTAAAAACCGATGTAGATAATAGGTGGAATTCTACTTATTTAATGTTGGAAAATGCCAAGCCATATTGGCAAGTTATTTGTGCTTTTATTAATGAGAAAAGACCAAATATTAATCTTGATAAATCTAGTTGTGATATGGCTAATATATTTCTTGATTTTTTAAAACCATTTTATGATGCTACAAATGAGTGTTCGGGAATTTACTATCCCACTTCTCATCTTGTTCTCCCAATTTTTATAAACTTAACGAGTAGTTTTGCACAATATCGACAAGTAAATGAATTTAGTCAAATACTTGATAAAATAGAAGCAAAATTTAAAAAATATTGGCTTGACATTCCTTCTATTTTTTTGTATGCATGTATAATGGATCCTAGATATAAGTTAAGAGGAGTATGTCTAATGATTAATAAAATCTCTAATAATTTACAAACTACTTCTTTATTTTCCATGGATCAAATAACACATGAAATTACTAGTTTATATTCTTCTTATGAATCTAAATATTCTACTATTAGTCGTTCACGTGTTTCTTCACATGCTAGTTCTAGTGGTGGTGAAAATGTTGTAGGTTCACAATTTGGTGGTATTCATGATATTTGGAATCAATTAGATACGGATGTTTACTCTAGTTCTATGCGAAATGAACTAGATATTTATTTTGACACTCGATATCAATTTTCTCGTGAAGAAAAATTTGATATTTTAGATTGGTGGAAAATGTTTTCCACCACATATCCTATTCTTTCTATAATGGCACGTGATCTACTAACACCTCCGGTCTCTACCGTAGCATCGGAGTCTGCTTTTAGTGCAGGTGGACGTGTGTATGATGAACGTCGAGGACGACTTGCACCTGATCTTGTGGAGGCACTCATTTGCATGAAGGATTGGAACGACGCCATTACGAGGAATCAACAACGAGAGGACGAAATACTTGAAGACTTTAAAAATTTAGATGTTGCAGATTAGCATTGTAATCTAAATTTTGAAGTATTTTTTGAACTTGTAATTTTTTTTGACATTTTGCACATGATTGACAATTAGATGGGTGCCAACCTAGTTGGGATGTGTCTAATTTGTAGTGATGCAAATGTCAAATTTATAATTAATGTTATATTTTTTATATTTTTTTTCTTCCATTTTTTATAATTAAATGTCACTTTTATATTAATTAAAGATTTTTATTATTTACACGACTATATAAAATAATATTATTTATGTAAGGTCGGCTCGTTAAGCTCGGCTCGTTAGGCTCGTTGGCCGGCTCGTTAGGCTCGGCTCGTTAGGCTCGGCTCGTTAGGCTCGGCTCGTTAGGCTCGGCTCGTTAGGCTCGGCTCGTTAGGCTCGGCTCGTTAGGCTCGGCTCGTTAGGCTCGGCTCGTTAGGCTCGGCTCGTTAGGCTCGGCTCGTTAGGCTCGGCTCGTTAGGCTCGGCTCGTTAGGCTCGGCTCGTTAGGCTCGGCTCGTTAGGCTCGGCTCGTTAGGCTCGGCTCGTTAGGCTCGGCTCGTTAGGCTCGGCTCGTTAGGCTCGGCTCGTTAGGCTCGGCTCGTTAGGCTCGGCTCGTTAGGCTCGGCTCGTTAGGCTCGGCTCGTTAGGCTCGGCTCGTTAGGCTCGGCTCGTTAGGCTCGGCTCGTTAGGCTCGGCTCGTTAGGCTCGGCTCGTTAGGCTCGGCTCGTTAGGCTCGGCTCGTTAGGCTCGGCTCGTTAGGCTCGGCTCGTTAGGCTCGGCTCGTTAGGCTCGGCTCGTTAGGCTCGGCTCGTTAGGCTCGGCTCGTTAGGCTCGGCTCGTTAGGCTCGGCTCGTTAGGCTCGGCTCGTTAGGCTCGGCTCGTTAGGCTCGGCTCGTTAGGCTCGGCTCGTTAGGCTCGGCTCGTTAGGCTCGGCTCGTTAGGCTCGGCTCGTTAGGCTCGGCTCGTTAGGCTCGGCTCGTTAGGCTCGGCTCGTTAGGCTCGGCTCGTTAGGCTCGGCTCGTTAGGCTCGGCTCGTTAGGCTCGGCTCGTTAGGCTCGGCTCGTTAGGCTCGGCTCGTTAGGCTCGGCTCGTTAGGCTCGGCTCGTTAGGCTCGGCTCGTTAGGCTCGGCTCGTTAGGCTCGGCTCGTTAGGCTCGGCTCGTTAGGCTCGGCTCGTTAGGCTCGGCTCGTTAGGCTCGGCTCGTTAGGCTCGGCTCGTTAGGCTCGGCTCGTTAGGCTCGGCTCGTTAGGCTCGGCTCGTTAGGCTCGGCTCGTTAGGCTCGGCTCGTTAGGCTCGGCTCGTTAGGCTCGGCTCGTTAAATTCTCGAGTTTAACATTTTTCCACAATAAATTTACCTTCGTCCAATAACGTTTAACTACGTTTCATACATCCTTAAAACTACTAACGATCTATCGATTTCGAGTACTAAATCCCGATTTTTAACGAAACCTAACGAAACCCTAATTATTCAACTCCGCAGAAATCGAAATAAACACTCTAAGATCGTAGGTTCATACTAGAGTAGCGAGAGGAGGAAGAATCACGAAGAACGGAAGTCGAACGGGAGGAGAAACGGAGGTCGGATTGGCGGAAGTCGTCGGATGGCTGAGAGCTTTGCTCTCTGGTTTTTGCCTGCGGGGCAGTGGAGAAATGGGAAGTGAGAGAGAGAAATAGAATTTAGGTTAGAATTTAGGTAATTTATGAATTTTGGTTTGAAAATTACTAAAACGCCCTTCTTTGATTTTTATATAAGTTTCGTCATTCGGTTCGTTAATCGTCTAGCTATTCGGTTTTACCAAATCTCCATATTCCACCAATACGTCCAACCTATTATTTGAGATTTAATAAAACTGTCCGTTCACAATTTGGACCTCGTTACTATTTTTACTAAAACGTCCTTTACATTCCAATAGAGATAATTACTCGGAATATAGCGTTATTATTCCGAAAATTCTCATAATTTCCTTAAAATTCCAATTAATCGTTAGGGTCGCAATGGCGCTATCTTTTCGTGAAACGGACCTGATTTGACATATTTACCAAAAATGCCACGTCTTATTAAAATATCAATATAATATATTAAAACAAAAATCCGTACTAGCCGGATATTACATTATGCGTCTATCAACATCTACTTAAATTCATAGTTAATATATGTACTTTAAAGTATGTTGAATAACTCTTTGGACTATCTTGATATATAATTTGATTGAAGTTAGCCGGCCACCTCTCTCTCTCTCTACCTCCGCACCTTGGGGAGCCATCTTTTCCAGGGACACTCACAGCAAGGACTCCAACTTGAGTTCCACAAACTTGTGGGTGTTTCTTTTTTGGCTTAAATCATTCATAAACTCGTCAAACAGTTTAAAATTGGTTCTGAAAGGTAATTGAACAGTTTGGAGAAGGCTTTTTGGACCTGTTTGAGATTTCGATTTTACTAAGTTGATTCAAAGATCAAAGACTTAGGGGATTTCGCTGAAACTAAAAACAACAATGTGGTAGATTTTGGAAGAAAGAAACTGACATTCTTACTTCGCACATTTTCCTCAAATTTGAACTCAAGCAAACACCCTTTTGCACATTTCTCTCATTTTCACATCGTACAAAGTAAAAAACTGAAAAAGTCACGCCGGAAAATGATGGAAACGGCCAAACTTTGAGTGGGTTCTTCCATGACACCCTAAGAGAGAGACGTCACCATGGGTGACACATGTAGAGTTCGACAGATTTTTTAGCAGTAGAGTCTATATTGCTTTGTTAAGTTAAAAAAAGAAGTTTAAGATATTTTTGATCAAAATTTATTAAATTTAGGGTTTAAAATGCACTTTATTATTATTTTTTTATCTAATTTCTCGTAATTTATAAAATTATTCAAATCAACAAATACATCAATAATTTTGCAATTGACACTAAAGTTTAACTTCTTAAGAAAGTGCCCCATTTTTGTGGTAAATTGTTGCAATTGAATACAATTTAGGGGCACATGCAAAAATTATTCGACGAGGTGTTAGAAAAGTAGACTTAAATACAAAGAAGAAACGTTTGGGAGGGAAAAAGTTGACGCTTTTGTTGGTGGCGGAGCAGAGCCAAGAAGCAGCAGGAGTAGCATTACCGGCGGCTGCGTTGGGAGGTTTCTGTGGGCGCTCTGTAGCGATCTATTTCCTTTCTTCTCTCTACCTCCTCGTCGCTCACATTTCAGGTTTTCTTATCCTTGTTCTAGATCTCCGCTTTCATTTCTCATCGGCTTTCGTATTTCTTCTCTTTCTTTTGCTCTATTGTCATTTCGCTGGCCTTTCATTCCTTGTTCTTCTTCCTCCTTTCAGCTCGATTGGCCGACGGTATATTTCCAGGGGAGCAGGTGTAATGGCGAACATAGATATAGAGGACATTCTCAAGGAGCTTCCTAACGAAGGTCGTGTTCCCAAAACCAAGATCGTCTGTACTCTAGGTCCTGCGTCCCGTTCGGTGCCCATGATCGAGAAGCTTCTCAAGGCTGGCATGAACGTCGCTCGTTTCAATTTTTTGTTAGACTTTATTCTTTATCATCTAACATGCCTTTTACAACAAAAAAAGACAACCATTTAGATGAAGTGCGGAAATTTGAAATACCTCCAGCCATTGATGATAAATCAGGGACAGCTGCTTTCTGTTCTCGAAGAATCTCTTCTAAACCTTTAATTCTCACGATCGATGGTGTATTCCGTATATTGAGAAAATAGGCTTAGGGGACCTTCAATGAAATGACCCCTCAATAATAGACTCTTTCCATCAAAGAGTTTCCATTGACGGGGTGCAACATGGACGGTTGCCTTTGATGGTGACTTTTGAAAAACCGAACCAAACAATATAGTAATTAAAATAATTACTAACATTCTCCCACTTGGTCTGTGTTTTTCGTATTTCTTTAGTAAGTAAACACAATATATGAATCATGGCGATATGTCCTCTTAATTAAACCGAGTATTATCTTCCATGCATCACATGCATTATGTTACTTCTTTATTGTCCATAAACTTTATGAATAAACCCTATGTTTATTCTAGGTCCATACTTTATTGATATTTCTCTAAATTAAATATGCGCATATAATAAAACAAACATGAGAAAACATCACAAAGTTTTATGAAAATATTCGTTCTTACAACGAAATTACATGAGGGATCCAAGTCCCATGCATTGTACATGATTCTTAAATTTTGACGGTGGCATGTCTTTTGTCAAAGAATCAGCTAACATCAACTCAGTGCTAATGTGCTCAATGACCACTGATTTATTCTTAACACGTTCTCTTATGGGTAAGTACTTTATGTCGATATGCTTGCTTCGACTACCACTTTTATTATTCTTAGCCATAAAAACAGCAGCTGAGTTGTCACAATACAATCTTAATGGCTTAGCAATTGAATCCACAATTCTAAGCCCAGTAATAAAACTCCGCATCCATACACCATGCAGTGTAGCCTCAAAACAAGAAACGAACTCTGCTTCCATAGTAGAAGTAGCAGTTAGTGATTGTTTTGCACTCCTCCATGACACAGCTTCACCAGCTAACATAAAAATGTATCCGGAAGTTGATTTACGAGAATCAACACAGCCAGCGAAGTCTGAATTAGAATATCCAATCACTTCCAAATCATCAGTCCGTCTGTATATAAGCATGTAATTCTTTGTTCCTTGAAGATATCTCATAACCTTCTTTGCAGCTATCCAGTGGTCTATTCTTGGATTACTCTGATATCGTCCCAACATTCCAACAACGAATGCAATGTCAGGTCTAGTGCAAACCTGAGCATACATAAGGCTTCCAACAGCTGAAGCATATGGAATATTCTTCATTCGCTCCCTCTCAAGATCGTTCTTCGGACACTGGTTCAAATTGAACCTGTCACCCTTCACGATGGGAGCGACACTAGGTGAACAATCTTTCATCCTGAATCTCTCTAAAACTTTATTGATATAGGCTTCCTGAGACAGACCCAAAATACCTCGAAATCTGTCTCGATATATCTTAATTCCTATAACATAGGATGCATCGCCCATATCTTTCATGTCAAAGTTTTGTGAGAGAAATTGTTTCACCTCCTGTAATAATCCTTTATCATTAGTAGCAAGCAAAATATCATCCACATATAAAATTAAGAAACAAATCTTACTCCCACTGACCTTAAGGTATATACATTGATCCATAATGTTCTCTACAAAATCAAATGAAGAGATAACATCATGAAATTTTAAATACCATTGGCGAGAAGCTTGTTTCAATCCATAAATGGATTTTTTAAGCTTGCAAACTAAATGCTCACCTTCACTAGAGGAAAATCCTTCAGGTTGTTTCATATAAACTTCTTCCTCGAGATCTCCATTTAAAAATGCTGTTTTCACATCCATTTGTTGCAACTCAAAGTCAAAATGTGCAACTAATGCTAGAATAATACGAAGAGAATCTTTCTTAGATACAGGAGAAAAAGTCTCCTTGTAGTCGATTCCTTCCAACTGAGTGAATCCTTTAGCTACGAGTCTAGCTTTATATCTCTCAATGTTGCCTGATGAGTCTTTCTTAGTTTTGAAAACCCATTTACTTCCTATGGCTTTTACACCAACAGGCAACTTGACAAGATCCCAAACTTTATTAGAACTCATAGAATTCATCTCATCGTTCATAGCATCATACCATAAGTTTGATTCTTTACAACTCATGGCTTGTGAAAACGTTTCAGGATCATTTTCAGCTCCAATATTATAATCTGATTCTTGTAAATACACAAAATAATCACTAGAGATTGCCGATTTCTTTTCTCTATTAGATCTCCTTAATGTTATTTCCACATTTTCTTGAGAAATATGTTGTTCAACTTGTTGATCAACAATTTCTGGTATTCTCTCAAGAACTTGATCTACTTGATTATTATCGGCAACTTGTGGAGCTTTAATGATTGATTGTTCAACACTCATTTGGTCTTGAGGAGTGTGATTCATAATAATCAATTTATCACTTGATTTGCAAGGTTGAACATCAATGTGATATCTTTCAGTAACAATGTGCTGAAATTGATCACTCCCACTAATCAAGTGATTCTCAAGAAATTTGGCATTTATTGATTCCACAATTCTAGTGCTATGAGATGGACAATAAAATCTATAACCCTTAGACTTTTCGGCATATCCAATGAAATATCCACTGATAGTCCTTGGGTCTAGTTTCTTCTCTTGTGGATTATATATCCTCACTTCAGACGGACAACCCCATATGCGTATATGTTGTAAACTCGGCTTCCAACCCTTAAATAACTCAAATGGTGTTTTAGCAACAACCTTTGTTGGAACTCGATTTAATATATACACGGCCGTCTTAAGTGCTTCAGTCCACAAGAAATCCGGAAGTTTGGAGCTACTACGCATACTCCTCACCATGTCCAATAATGTTCGGTTTCTTCTTTCAGCTACACCATTCTGGTCCGGAGAACCAGGCATAGTATATTGAGCAACTATTCCATGCTCTTGAAGAAACTTTGCAAACGGACCAGGTGCTTGTCCATTCTCAGTGTATCTACCATAATACTCACCACCTCTATCACTTCTCACGATCTTTATTTGCTTACCGCATTGTTTTTCTACTTCAGCTTTGAAAACCTTAAAGGCTTCTAGTGCTTCATCCTTATGGTGAAGCAAGTAGATGTACATATATCGCGAAAAATCATCTATGAAAGAGATGAAGTATCTAGAACCATAAGAGTCTATAACCGGACTACAAATATCCGTATGAATGATCTCTAATATGTCACTACTCCTCTTTACACCTTTTTTACTCTTGTTGGTCTTACCCTTAATGCAGTCTACACAAGTGTCAAAATCAGTAAAATCCAAAGTACAAAGTACTTTATCATTCACTAATCTTTTAATTCTCTCTATGGAGATATGTCCCAATCTCCGGTGCCATAAGATAGAAGAGTTTCCATTTGTAACACATCTTTTATTACCAACATAAACATGCATAGCATTATAAGCAGTATCACTTTGTAAATTGAGAAAGAAAAGACCATCAGACAATATACCATTCCCAACAAGATCAAATTTGTAAAATAAACTGAAGTTTACATCTGAAAAGTTAAAGGAATATCCAAATGGTACAAGTCTCGATACATAAATCAAATTCCTAGAAAAACTATGAATATAAAATGTCTTTTCAAGCTCTAGTACAAAACCACTACTTAAAATTAAAGTACATGTGCCAATGGCTTCCACACGTGAACACATCTTGCTGCCTGTATAGATGCATTGCTCACTTCCCACTGGCTTTCTTAGATTTCTCATACCCTGCAAGGTATTTGAAATATGGATTGTAGAACCCGAATCAATCCACCATATGTCACAAATAGAATTAACCATATTAGATTCAAAACAAACAAGTGAGATTAACGTACCTTTCTTTTCAAGCCAAACTTTATATTTGGTGCAATTCTTCTTTATGTGTCTCTTCTTGTTACAGAAGAAACACCTGGATTCTTTCTTGATTCCACCATCTTGGATAGGTATCTTACCTTTCCCCTTCTTTTTGGCTTGATGCTGGCTCTTTCTTTGTGTTGCCACATATGCACTCTCACCCATTTCCATAGACAATCTCCCTTTTTCTTGAACACATATGGTCAATAACTCATTGATAGACCATTTATCCTTATGTGTGTTGTAAGATATTTCGAAGGGTCCGTATGCTTGTGGAAGAGTGTTCAAAATATAGTGCACAAGAAATGAGTCAGACATATCAACCTCAAGTGTTTTGAGCTGAGCTGCAATGTCCCTCATTTGCATTATGTGCTCACGCACACCTTTCACTGATGTGAGTCTTAATGATGAAAACTTCATTATTAGGGTGCTGGCAAGTGCCTTATCTGAAGTCTCAAATTGTTGATCAATAGACTTCAGCAAATCCTTGACATTTTTATGCTCACCAACTAAACCTCTTATACTAGCACAGATCTTAGTCATTATATACATAATGCTGAGGCGATTAGATCACTCCCAACGCTCACTAAGAATAAGATCTTCCTTACTGCTAGTAGGAGTAATAATTGGCTCATCTTTCCTTATAGCATAATCAATGTCCATCAGCCCTATTTTGAGAAGGATTTTCTCCCTCCAAGACTTATAGTTTTCACCGTTCAATTCAGGAATATCACATTTGAAATCAGAGAAATTACCAATATTCATAGCTGCAAAATAAATAAATAGACATGCTTATCAACTACAATATGAGACCAACAACATAAATCATGCTTTATCAATATAAATCATGTTCAAAGATTATGAATCAAGCAACATAAAACTTGCCTGTGGGCTAAAGTTTAAATTCAATAACATTCATATAACTTTATGATAAAACTATCGAATCATGTGCCTTTTTCTTAATATCTGTGGTCAACTTAAGAAATATAATTCAATATTTTATCCTAATTAATTACACAAATACAATAGAGATTCCTGTGGGATAAAATCCATTATATTCATGTAATTAATCACAATAAATGTCACATTATGATCATTTAAAACTTTATATATAAATTCGGATAATTAAAGATGCTGTGGCTACTCAATAATTAACCAAATTATAAAGACCATACAACATTTGAATTAATTCACCAAAATATTCATATTTAAAAAATATAATATATGAACATGAATTAACATTATTATAATACAAAAACAGTTTATTTCAATAAAAATGACTTAGCACAGTGGTCACCCACCATGTTCCCTTCTTTAAGAGAGTTGGGTTCAAATCCCAGGAGATTCAAAATTATGTTTTTATTGAAACCTTTAAGCAAATAAATAATATATTTATTTAAAATCTGAAATTGTCAGTAATTAAGTTCCAGCCGAGAGGCGCGGGTTCGAATCCCTTTATGACCAATAATTTATTTGGTCTTCTTTTATGATAACCGGTCTTCTTTTATGATAACCGAACTACACGTAGTTTTAACCTGTCAGAACTACCAGATCTACACGTAGTCTTAAATTGCCAGAACTACACGTAGTGTTGGTCATCTTCAACCTCTAGATGGGTCATTTTGACCCACTCGCGACCCGTCGGAAAACCCAGTATAAATCCGACGATATCTCATGATTTTGGACACCAAATTTGACGATTCAAAATGCAGTATGTTCGTAATCAAGTTTCTGTATGATTCGTAACAAAAAATCGCTTTGAAAACGCCCAAAACGTAAACTTTTAAATTCAAAAAGAAATTTCAAAACTTTACGTTGAAAAAATGTCAAGACAGAGGTTTTACTCGCTCTGATACCAACTGTTAGACTTTATTCTTTATCATCTAACATGCCTTTTACAACAAAAAAAAGACAACTATTTAGATGAAGTGCGGAAATTTGAAATACCTCCAGCCATTGACGATAAATCAGGGACAGCTGCTTTCCGTTCTTGAAGAATCTCTTCTAAACCTTTAATTCTCACAATCGATGGTGTATTCCGTATATTGAGAAAATAGGCTTAGGGGACCTTCAATGAAATGACCCCTCAATAATAGACTCTTTCCATCAAAGAGTTTCCATTGACGGGGTGCAACATGGACGGTTGCCTTTGATGGCGACTTTTGAAAAACCGGACCAAACAATATAGTAATTAAAATAATTACTAACATTTTTCTCATGGAACTCACGAATATCATCAGGAGACGTTGGATAATCTTAGGACTGCCATGCACAATACGCAGATCTTGTGTGCCGTCATGCTTGATACCAAGGTAATCATAAACTATAAAGTAGTCATCTTTCCGGCGTTTGAGCTATTTATCTTCGGTAGTTTGATTATTTTTCGCATTCACTTTGGATGGAGTAGTTTGTTCAAAGTTTCACCAGGTATATTGGTGCCTGAATCGCAATTTTGGCTTCAACCGTGATAAAGTCAGTGAAGGTTTAGGTATATTGATGAAGGGTGGAAACTTACTTTCATTTATACTTTTACTCTGTGGGCTATAAATTTGAGATTAGTGAATTTGACTTCCTATTTTCTCCTATATTATATGATGATATATGTATGTCTGTAGCGTTTTTCATCCCATTCTGGCAATAACAGAAATAAACATGTATGAACCAGGCATTGAATGATTTTGGCTTCAAACAAAAACCAGTAATCTAAGTGGAGGCAATTCCCGTGTATTATTGCTTAGGTTTATTTATTGGTTACTTGCAAACTTAGTTCTATTACGTTCGTTGCTGTTTCTGTGAATATTTGTGGCATGCTATTTCGGTACAGTGATGAAGATTGAAGAACTCAGTTCATCTCCTTTTTTTATAATATATATCTTACTCATTCAAGAATTCAGTTTATTTTGTTGCACTTCTCCCCCTTTACCAACCTTGTTCGCATAAGTTATGGTTTCAAAGCTAAAATTTTGTTGTCATACTACAATTAAATAATTTGACTTTAACTCTCAGTTCAGACATACAAATCATAAAACAGCTTATTTATTTTGTAATTCTGGTTGTGCCTCTGAACGAAGAACTTATGGTTGGACATGTATATGGTTGTCACTCACTCTTAGCTTTCACATGTGATTGGACTATCTAAACCCTTATGTGTGTATTCCTCTTTTTGGTCTGGCAGGGACCAGAGATTCGAACCGGTTTTTTAAAAGATGGGAAACCCATTCAACTCAAGGAAGGTCAGGAAATTACCATAACCACTGATTACAGCGTCAAAGGGAATGAGAACATGATTACCATGAGCTACCAAAAATTAGCTGTGGACTTGAAACCAGGAAATATCATTTTATGCTCAGATGGTACCATCACATTTAGTGTCTTATCTTGTGATCAAAATGCTGGGACTGTAAGATGTCGTAATGAGAATACTGCGGTGTTGGGGGAGAGAAAAAATGTAAATCTTCCTGGCGTCGTGGTGGATCTCCCGACTATAACAGACAAGGATAAAGAAGATATTCTGGAATGGGGTGTTCCAAACAATATTGATATGATTGCTGTTTCATTTGTTCGTAAAGGTGCTGATCTCGTGAATGTGCGTAAGGTTCTTGGTCCTACTCACTCCAAGCACATACAATTGATGTCGAAAGTAAGTCTCACTCATTTCTAAGTTCAGTCATTTGATATTTTTTAATATGCTTCTCTGTATATTTGATGATTTGTTTGTTAGTTCTGGATTATGGACTGTTCTATGTGGTGCATTTGTGGGGGTGCTCAGTGTTCGTTTTGCTGGCTGAAATCCGAAACATGCTGCATTGTGCTCATAAAAAAACTATCAATTTTCTGTTACCCTGTAACCTTAAAATATTTCCATAAATGTTTATAAATTTGTTTCTGTTTTGATGTCTTAAGGTTGAGAACCAGGAGGGAGTTATCAATTTGGATGAAATTTTGCGTGAGACGGACTCATTCATGGTTGCTCGTGGTGATCTTGGAATGGAAATCCCAGTTGAGAAGATTTTCCTGGCTCAAAAAATGATGATATACAAGTGTAATCTCTTAGGAAAGCCTGTTGTGACTGCCACCCAGATGCTTGAGTCAATGATCAAATCTCCTCGACCAACACGTGCTGAAGCTACTGATGTAGCAAATGCTGTTCTAGATGGCAGTGATTGTGTTATGCTCAGCGGAGAAAGTGCAGCTGGGGCATATCCCGAGCTCGCTGTCAAAATCATGGCTAAAATTTGTCTTGAGGCAGAATCGTCCCTTGACTATGGGGCTATTGTTAGGATTAGACGCCCTAATCCACCTGTAACGAACGATCTACGAAAATACCGAAAAAGAAAAACGAGAAAATAATGGACACCGAATTTACGTGGAAACCCTAAAAAGGGAAAAAACCACGGACAGAAGAGAGAATCACTAATAGCAATCTGGTATGATGAGTTTTGCGACTCAAGCATCAATATATAGAGAAAACCTAAAACCCTAATATTGATATACGGGCCCGACCTGGCCCACTTAGAATTCGGGTCACACCAAATTCTAACAAACTCCACCTTGACACGAATTCCGCATGAGAGATCCAACGGGCTACTCGGCCCAACCCAAAGCGAATCCAGAACACTGAACTCTGACAATCTCCACCTTCAACGAAATTCCGGTGCAAGGAAACAATCTGCAAAACCTCATTAAAAAAGATCCTCTACCACAAAGGCCCCAGATGGGCCAACTCAGCATCCGATACCGATCAAGTTTAAGCCCCGCTTAAACTTGAGAGATCTACTTGAGAAGAAATCGCATCTCCTCCTCCTCCATGGTATCACTGAACTATCAGAGTTGCTGCAACAAACTCCATCTGAACATGTCGAAGACTCCACACAGGAATCGTTACCCTCGAACACATTCAATGCATAACTCACAGTTTCATCATATCGTCTCGAAGTTTTAACCTTTCGCATTGTTCTGCCTTTGACGATACCATTTTGACGTGAAACTGAACTTGATGCCTGAACATCTGTAATAGGCTGACTCACCGGCTCTGATGTACCCTCAGATCCCAACCTGAACTTCACCCGAGAACCTGACTTCTTCCCAGTCTTCTCAACCTTTCTCTTAGAAGGTGAATTCACAAACTTTACAGCCTTATTACCCATCACATTGATTGTGGAATCCGTGATCCTCGCGTGCATCACATATAACGAGGAGCATTTTTCTCCTCTCGCCACGATCAATGAAC
Organism: Begonia masoniana; assembly: GCA_022432975.1. NCBI lineage: Eukaryota > Viridiplantae > Streptophyta > Magnoliopsida > Cucurbitales > Begoniaceae > Begonia > Begonia masoniana. The sequence continues at coordinate 3,544,409 of CM039504.1, forward strand.
CTCTGGTAAGCTTCCATTTTCCATCACGAAAGGTGTTGCCAAAACCTTCATCGTCCAGCTTCCCAGTCGAGACCAAATTCTTGCGGATGTCGGGGATGTGCTTCACACCTCTCAAAACCAAGGTGTTGCCGATGTTGGTCTCCAAACACACATCTCCCATACCAATGGCTTTTGCAATGCCACCATTTCCCATCCTCACACTTCCAAAGTCACCCGAAGTGTATGACGTAAAGAAATCTCTCCGCGAAGTGGCATGTATTGAAGCGCCACTATCGATCACCCAACTCATATCTTGGCAATCGGAATTTACAACATCCTCGTTGTACACACTAAAGGACTCCTCGGTGGCTGTGTCTGCCTCCTCGTCTATGTCACCCTCTTCGAACATCTTTTCCTTTCCTTTGGCAATCAGATTCTCCCGAAGAAACTTGTGACAAAATCTCTTTATGTGTTCTTTCTTGCCACAATGATAACACTCAAAGTTGGCGTGTTTTCCGGACTTCCTCTGACTTCGATTTCTACTGCCCGAACCTTTACTTTGACTTCTGCCCCTATTTTCAACACTCAGAGCTGAACCTGTCGATGTTACACCAGAATCAATCTTACGAACCTCCTCGGCAAGAATACGATCCCTCACATCAGTGAATACCAGCTTAGCACTTCCAACTGAGTTACTAACTGCAGCTCTCATAGGCTCCCAACTATTCGGTAGAGACGCCAACAAAATTAGGGCACGAACCTCATCCTCAAAATCAATTTCCACAGATAGCAATTGATTCACAATAGTATTGAACTCATTCAGATGCGCTGCGACCGAAGCACCATCAATCATCTTCAGATTAAAAAGCTTCTTCATAATAAATACCTTATTATTCGCAGATGGTTTCTCGTACATATCAGACAGAGCCTTCATCAGACTCGCGGTGGTCTTCTCCTTTGCCACGTTGTGAGCAACGCTTTTGGCTAGCGTCAATCGGACGACTCCCAAAACTTTTCTATCAAGGAGATTCCATTCACCGTCTTCCATCTTCTCTGGCTTCGCACTCAGAGGAAGATGAAGTCCTTTCCCGTACAAGTAATCCTCGATTTGCATTCTCCAGAATGCAAAATCTGTCCCATCGAATTTTTCAATACTAGGTCCTGTGCTATCCTCACCTGCCATTGTTATCAAAAACAATTTCCAAAACTGATATTTCCAGATCAATTATTCAACCCCAATAATCAATCTCAAATATTCAGAATAAATCCTCCAAAATATTCTGAACAAAAAATGCCCAACAAACCGATACTTTCCCGATTAATTATTCAACCCAATAATCAATCCAAGTATGTCTAAAAAACCAGATAATTTTATTTTCAAAAATATCTCAAAATATCTCAGCCCCAATAATTCAGAATACCACTAAATTATTACCCGATACTCCACCGACAAAACCAATGAAGCAAAATCCGAGATTTCCAAGTATTGAAATTCAACCAATTTCTAACTTTAATTTCCTCACTTTACCTTCACTGTTCACCCAATGTCAATTTCACCAACAGAATTCCATTGATCAATAAGGCAGCCACAGAATTTCTAACACCAACGGTAACAGAGAAATTCTAAACAAAAACGCACTGAAAATTCCAAATATCTCAATGCTGCTCGGCGATCACTGCGGAACCGGCGATTCTGTGGCGGTGGGTTCTGCGAAAAACGCCTCGACGGCGGGAAGCTTGGCTCGGAGAGGCGGGTCTCGGCGGTCGGCGTTCGGAGCAGATCGGCGGCGAGGACAGTTTTCCCTCGCGGCGGCTGGGCTCTGTTCGGCGCTGTGCGTCGATCTGTTGCTTCGCGGCGAGCAACACGGAACAGAAGGTTCTGTTCTTCGCAGACGGCGGCGGCAGGCGGCGGCTCTTCTTTCGTCGGACGGCGGCGACGATCGCGGCTATCCCTCTCCTCGGCTCAAGCACTCTCGCTTCTCTGTTCTTCTTCTCTGGCGAAGAGCAACGAAAATTTCCCCTTTTTTTGTTTTGTTTTTTTTTTTTTTATTTTTCAATTTCCTCCAACTTGTTCTTCACACGCAGAGAACAAATCCAAGAAAAGAAATTAACTTTCTTTTCTATTTTCTTTTTCCAATAAAATTGCAAACTTCACTCACCGAAATTTACAAACCTGAAATCGATCGAAACCCTTCGAAGAATCAAACCCTGATTTTCGAAAATCACTTCACCTCGAAGCTCTGATACCAGTTGTTAAGATTAGACGCCCTAATCCACCTGTAACGAACGATCTACGAAAATACCGAAAAAGAAAAACGAGAAAATAATGGACACCAAATTTACGTGGAAACCCTAGAAAGGGAAAAAAACTACGGACAGAAGAGAGAATCACTAATAGCAATTCGGTACAATGAGTTTTGCGACTCAAGCATCAATATATAGAGAAAACCTAAAACCCTAATATTGATAACGGGCCCGACCCGGCCCAACAAGAATTCGGATCACACCAAATTCTAACAGCTATTTCCAAGGAGATGATAAGGTCGACTCCTCTTCCCATGAGCCCATTGGAAAGTCTTGCATCCTCTGCAGTCCGCACAGCTTATAAAGCAAAAGCAACACTAATTGTGGTGCTGACGCGCGGTGGAACCACAGCAAAGTTGGTAGCCAAGTATAGGCCAGCTGTTCCAATCCTCTCAGTTGTTGTTCCTATGTTGACTACAGACTCATTTGATTGGAGCTACAGTGATGAGACCCCTGCCAGGCACAGCCTTATATACAGGGGGATGATTCCTCTACTGGCTGAAGGGTCAACCAAGGCCACTGATGCTGAGTCTACAGAAGGAATTTTGAAAGCTGCACTGAAGTCTGGTACCGAGAAAGGTCTATGCAAACCTGGCGATGCTGTCGTGGCTCTGCATCGTATTGGAACTGCCTCTGTCATTAAGATATGCGTAGTTAAGTGATTGAGTATGGCTTCATTTTGATATTGAAGGTTGTTTCTTTCCTTAATATGATCTGTTGGGTTTACGAATTACGTGCTTAATTAATGTTTAGCTGCAAGTTCATATAAGAAATACCATTTCAGTTGGGAAAATATATGGAATCTGGATTACAAAAACAAGTTTGGTGCATTACTAGTTAGGGAAGGATGATAATCTTTTTCAAACAGACTTATCGAATGGAAAGTTTGATGACGTTAGTAGAATTGGGTTATTATCTGTTGGGTGTTTCTGTTGTCCTGCGAAAGACTCCAAATTTTGGAAGAGCAACAGTCCCATAATGAAACACCCACGTGATGTGGCTCAAGTTGTTCAAATCCTATTGGTGCAAATTTTTTAAGTTGATGGAACTTAATATTAATATAATAAATAAAAGCCGAAGTTGATCCTCTCCCTAACAACAGAACAGAGAAAGGCTTTCTCCATCGAAGCCTTTGTTAAAGAAAATTTAAGGAGTTAAAGGGATAGAAATCATTCTGACAGCATGGATTCAAGTAAGCAAAATAATTTTATTACTCAAAGCATAGAAGAGTAACATGTTCCTTGTTGTGTTATTTCTCTCTTGAGTATAGAGCTGTGAAAATCAATTGTTTTAACATCCTACAATTTTCTCTATAATGAAAAGAAGAGAAAATATAACGTACATAAAGGTAACATGTGGTATCAGAGCATCGTTGTAGAACAGTTGATTTTCCAATTATGAATCATATGTTTATCCGCTGCTTAATGATTGATTTCTGCTTAAATAAGGATGAATAATCGGTGAGATTAAGAAATTTCAAAATTAATATTTATCGAAAGTACTGTTCACCGATTTTACTATTCACGCCGGCCGATTACTGTTCATGGCCGATGTATTGTTCACGTCGGTGTTACTGTTTATTCCAGCCAATTACCGTTCATAAAAAAAAAAATTACTGTTTATGTTTGAAAAGATAAAATAATTCTTGATATTTAGATTATTTTATTTAATTATAAATATGACAAGTATGTTTTGTCATTGTTAATTGTTTATGTGAATGTTATGATTATTTAATTTGATATCTAAATTATGATGATTTGTTAGTCACCAAAGTGACCGAATCATAACGTTTTTCTCAGATATCAAATTAAATAATTCAATTACTCATGTTTTATGTGATGCTCGATAATGAAATGACATGATAAGAATTATGATTTTGACATGAGTATATTGATTTTCATGATTATAAAATATATTGAATCGCCCAAAGGTGGATTGTTTATTTTATAATTGTGAATATGATTGTGGTAAATTGATATGTCTGAGTAGGTGTGTTTAGTATATCTAAAGATAACGAACATGTCTATATCGAGTAAGTTAATTACCAATTATGTGAAATTTAAGTTGAGCATCAATTATGTTTATGATTATATATTGTTGTGTCACCCAAAGGAGAACTTCAATATATATTAATGATTGTTTGATTGCACTATGACTCAAAGCATTATGTTGATGGAGCATGTTTTATATTTTGCAGCATCTATTCCTGTTGCTCTTCATTCGCAAGCCGCATCTGTTGTAAAGTTTTCTGGTTTAAATTTCTCTGAATGGTGCGAACAAGTTCAGTTTCACCTCGGTGTTCTAGATCTTGATTTGACACTCTTAAGTGAGAAACCAGCTGCTATTACTGCAACTAGCAGTGCTGATCAGAGATCTTCCTATAAAGCTTGGAAAAGATCAAACAGATTAAGCCTAATGTTTATGCGGATGACTGTAGCCAACAACATCAAGTCCACATTTTCCAAAACTGAAAGTGCAAGGGAATTTATAAAATTTGTGGAAGAATGTTCTCAGTCAGAATCGGCTGATAAATCACTTGCTGGGACACTGATGGGTACTTTAACCACCATGAAGTTTGATGGTTCACGTACCATGCATGAACATGTTGTTGAAATGACAAACATGGCAGCAAGACTAAAGACCATGGGAATGGAAGTGAATGAGAACTTTCTAGTGACGTTCATCTTGAACTTTTTGCCTCCTCAATATGGCCCATTTCATATGAGCTATAATACTATGAGGACTAAATGGAATGTGCATGAATTGCAAAGTATGCTCATTCAGGAAGAAGCAAGGATTAAGAAACCAGGAACTCAAGCTGTCAATCTCATGAATTATGAAGGAGCTGGAAAGAAACCAGTAAAGAAAGGTGGAAAGGGTAAGAAAAGACTATCATCGGTAGCTCAGTCCTCTTTCCAAATCCACAAGAAGGAACAACGAAAGGATAAGTGTCATTTCTGTGGAAAGCAAGGACACTATCAGAAAGATTGCCTGAAATGTAAGGCATGGTTCGAAAAGAAAGGTAAGCCTAGTGCTTTCGTATGTTTCGAATCAAATTTAACTGAAGTTCCTTGTAATACTTGGTGGATTGATTATGGTTGTACTACTCATGTTTTTAATACGATACAGAGATTCCTTACGACCCAAACCATAAGCCCAAATGAAAGATATATTTACATGGGCACTTGGGTAAGAGTTCCAGTTGAAGCTATTGGAACTTACCGTTTAATGTTAGACACTGGACATCAATTAGATCTTTTTCAAACTGTTTATGTTCCATCTGTTTCTCGTAATTTAGTTTCATTATCGAAACTTGATACAGCTGGATATTCCTGTATGTTGGGAATAAATGTTTCAGTTTGTATAAAGATAATGTTCTTGTTGGTACTGGTGTTCTGTATGATGGTTTGTATAAATTAAAACTTGATTATTGTTTTGCTGAAACCCTATTAATTGAGCATCGTAATATTGGAACAAAACGTGGTTTAATGAATGAATGTTCTGCTTATTTATGGCATAAACGATTAGGTCATATATCCAAAGAAAGAATAGAAAGATTGGTAAAGCAATCAATCCTTCCAAATTTGGATTTTATTGATTTAAATATTTGTGTTGATTGTATTAAAGGAAAGCAAACAAGAAAACAAGTAAGAAAGTAACCACAAGAAGCAAACAGCTCCTTGAAATTATACACACTGAAGTAAGGCACCTGCATGTTTGGGGTTGCTCAGCAGAAGTAAGAATTTATAATCCACATGAAAGAAAACTGGATGCAAAAACAACCAGTGACTTTTTCATTGGTTATCCAGAAAAATCTAAATGGTATAGATGTTACTGTCCTAGTCATAGTACGATAATTGTTAAAACTGGAAATGCTAGGTTCATTGAAAGTGGTGAAATCAGTGGGAGTTTGGAACCACGTAAGGTGGAAATTAAAGAAGTTATGGTGCCAGTTCCAATACCTATAACTTCTACTCATGTTGTTCCACCAGTTGTTGATCGTATTAATGATTTACACGAACAACAAATTAATGATCCAACTCCACATAATGAGATTGTCACGAATGAACCTATAAGAGATGAACCACTAGAAATACCATTAAGACGATCTGTAAGAGAAAAAAGATCTGCTATTTCTAATGATTATGTGGTTTACCTTCAAGAGTCCGAATGTGATATAGGACTTGATGATGATCCACTTTCGTTTTCACAGGCCATAGAAAGTGAAAATTCTGATAAATAGTTAGATGCCATGAAAGATGAGTTAAAATCAAAGGAACAAAATGAAGTTTGGGAACTCGTCGAATTGCCTGAAGGTTGTAAAAGAGTTAGGTGTAAATGGGTCTTTAAGACCAAACGCGACTCTAATGGCAATATCGAACGAAATAAAGCCAGACTTGTTGCCAAAGGTTTTATTTAGAAAGATGACATTGATTACAAAGAAACCTTTTCTCCTGTTTCGAAAAAGGATTCTTTCAGAATTATTATGACAATGGTAGCTCATTATGATTTAGAGCTCCATCAAATGGACGTGAAAACTGCTTTTTTAAATGAGAATTTAGATGAAGAAGTATATATGGACCAACCTGAAGGTTTTGTCGTTAAAGGACAAGAACACAAGGTGTGTAAACTAAAGAAGTCAATATACGGACTTAAACAAGCTTCCCGACAATAGTATCTTAAGTTTAACGATACCATCACATCCTTTGGATTTAAGGAAAACATCGTTGATCGGTGTATATATCTAAAGGTCCGTGGGAGTAAGTTTATATTTCTGATTCTGTATGTTGATGATATCTTGCTAGCTACTAATGATCTTGGCCTAATGTACGAAACCAAGAAATATCTCAATATGAACTTTGAAATGAAAAATATGAGAGAGGCATCCTTTGTGATTGGAATCGAAATATTCCAGAATAGATCACAAGGATTGTTGAGATTGTCTCAGAAAGCCTATATTAATAAAGTTCTAGAGAGATTCAGAATGGACAAGTGTTGGGCAAGTGTTGTTCCAATTTAGAAAGGAGATAAATTTAATCTCAATCAATGTCCAAAGAATGAATTGGAACGTACACAAATGAAAGACATTCCTTATGCTTCTATCGTGGGCAGTTTGATGTATGCACAGACTTGTACCAGACCCGACATTAGTTTTATTGTCGGAATGCTGGGACGGTATCAAAGTAATCCAGGCATAGAGCATTGGAAAGCTGCAAAGAAAGTCCTTAGGTATCTACAAGGAACGAAGGAACACATGCTCACTTACAGACGATCTGATCATCTTGAAGTAATTGGATATTCAGATTCAGATTATGCTGGATGTGTGGATACTAGAAAATCCACGTTTGGCTATTTGTTCCTTTTAGCCAATGGTGCAATCTCCTGGAAGAGTGCGAAGCAATCTGTCACTTCTACGTCCACTATGGAAGCTGAGTTCGCGGCATGCTTTGAGGCCACTATTCAGGGTTTATGGCTGCAGAACTTTATTTCAAGACTTGGAATTGTTGACAGTATTGCCAAGCCGCTGAAAATTTATTGTGACAACTCCGCAGCAGTCTTCTTTTCTAAAAACGACAAGTATTCCAAAGGTACTAAACATATAGAGTTGAAATACTTGACCGTTAAAGAAGAAGTTCAGAAACGAAGAGTATCAATCGAACACATAAGCACCAACCTTATGATTGCGGATCCGTTGACTAAAGGATTGCCACCTAAGACATTTACTAAGCATGTCGAACGAATGGGCATTTTCGAAGGTTAACTTTATGTTTATGTTTGTGTTCTTCATGTACTTGACACTCTTGAGCTCGTTTAATGATAGTTTCTGATATACACTTATGAATTCTGTTTGATTATGTTGAATGCATTTAGAAATGAAATTATGAAGTTATGAGTTGAACATGATTAGTCTTTCAGAAAGACACTAATGTGAATCATTATGTTATTCCTTTTATTAATTATGTTGAGTATTAAATTAATATGTGATATATGGAAGGAACTGTGTCGACAGAATGACATGTGACCGCTATGATTCATATTAGTTGTATACTCGAGAATGATGTTATACTTCATCAATGTAAAGTCGGATTTGATAATGTTATTTGAGCCAAGTGGGAGAATGTTGGGTGTTTCTGTTGTTCTGCGAAAGACTCTAAATTTTGGAAGAGCAACAGTCCCATAATGAAACACTCACGTGATGTGGCTCAAGTTGTTCAAATCCTATTGGTGCAAATTTTTTAAGTTGATGGAACTTAATATTAATGTAATAAATAAAAGATGAAGTTGATCCTCTCCCTAACAACAGAACAGAGAAAGGCTTTCTCCATCGAAGCCTTTGTTAAAGAAAATTTAAGGAGTTAAAGGGAGAGAAATCATTCTGACAGCATGGATTCAAGTAAGCAAAATAATTTTATTACTCAAAGCATAGAAGAGTAACATGTTCCTGTTGTGTTATTTCTCTCGACTATAGGGCTGTGAAAATCAATTGTTTTAACATCCTACAATTTTCTCTATAATGAAAAGAATAGAAAATATAACGTACATAAAGGTAACATTATCATCCTCAACTGAACTATTATTGCATGATTATATTTGTGTTTTGTTTTTAGAGAATCATTTTCAAGATAAGCAATCCATTCAAATATGGGAAACATCCGAGAAATCATGGAGTTGTTAAGATGTTATCAGGCCAATCTAGCAGGTGGGTATCACTTCTGCATAGGCAGTTGATGATCTCTCCGTATGATTTGGATATCGTTTCTTTTTTTTTTTTTTTTTTTTGGATTTGCGACTCGGGAGATACAGTGGAAGAACTTGATAATGGCGGTATGGAATCGTCATAGTTTTTAACGTATCGATTCTTCGTCGATCTCTTCATCATTCGTTCGTAAACTATCACTCTTTCATTCTGGGCAGAGAATTGTAGAGTTCGGTGAAGTGAAAATGGAGGTGGGGTCAGCTAGTGCTACTGAAATCAGGTCGATGAGGATGTTGTCGTGGTTTGCAGTTACGACGATCATGGTGTTGGAGAGCGCATCAGCCACTTCGAGGATGACCATCCCGAACTCTCAAGATCAACTCCGGCGAAATCTCCTCACCAATGGGCTCGGGGTTACTCCTCCCATGGGGTCCGCATATTCCTCTCTCTCTCTCTCTCTCTCTCTCTCTCTCTCTCTCTGTTGACGTAAAGCTCTGTCACGGAAATACTGTATCGTTGGTATCTGCGGTGACAGAGTGGTCGCCGGTGTCATTCCTGCAGTTCAAAATGGCGTCGGAATGAACGTAAAATGCTTAACGCAATGAACCTTTTCAACATCCGCTGCATAATCCTGATTCCAACGACCCCCTCTTAAGGAAATCTGAATAATCCTTCTTCTTCTTTCCTATCACATTCCAAATCCTTTGCTTCCCGTCATTTCCGTTATATCTACCGGCCGACGTCTGTCTATTTCTTCATTAAAAATATCCCCAGCATTCTGCTTTCTGCAGCAGTGGAAATCTATTGAAATCCTTCCGAACGTCTACTCATTACGAATACTTTTTTCTTTTTTTAAACTTTTTCCTCTGATTGATTAGGTGGAATAGCTGGAATCACTTCCGTTGCAATACCGATGAGCAGATGATCAGAGAAACTGGTAATTTCAGTGTCCATATTCCCATGCCTTTGACATTTACTCTCCCTCCAATGAAGCAACTTTTATCTACTTCTGCACTTTTAAGATCATCCCTACAAAATGAATCAAACAATCTGACTTATTTTTACTGGTTTTGCAGCGGATGCTCTGGTTTCCACTGGTCTTTCTAAGCTTGGATATACTTATGTCAATATAGGTGCGTTCTGATCTTTCTTTCCCTTCACTTTCTTAGTTTATCATGAAATAAACAATTAGCTGACAGAAAAGTAAAATTTCTCTTAGATGATTGCTGGGCCGAAATCGTACGAGACGAGAAGGTGCAATCCTTCCTTCCTCTCTTTCCATCTTCATTGTTCATTTATTTGATTGAAAATATGTGTACAAGGGTAGAATAGATTGTGATCAACATAATGCCATTGATTTAGGGTAATCTGGTGCCGAAGAACTCGACATTCCCGTCTGGTATGAAAGCTCTTGCAGACTACGTCCACAGCAAGGGTCTTAAGCTAGGAATCTACTCGGATTCCGGGTAACTTGATTCAACAACTACGCTCATCACAACGCATAGCGGTATTATTCTTCAATAATACTAACGCAATCATTCTTTCTGTTTTGCAGCTATTTTACTTGCAGCAAATCAATGCCTGGCTCACTTGGCCACGAGGAACAAGATGCTCAGACCTTTTCTTCATGGGTAATGAATTCTAACATTGGCTATTCTGATAGTTGTTTTGTTTATCCTTCTTCTGTTTCCATATTGATGAACTTTCTTGGTCGGTTCATCTGCAGGTGATAGACTATTTGAAGTATGACAACTGCAATAATGATGGGACAAAACCAACTATCAGGTTTATCATAATCACCTCCCCTCCATTTTTTTTCTTGACTGATTTTTGATACATTCTGGTTCGTTCTCTGTGCAGATACCCAATAATGACTCAAGCACTAATGAAGACAGGCCGACCGATCTTTCTTTCACTCTGCGAATGGTTTTACTGCTTTATTATCTCCAATTCAGATCTTTGAGCTCTGCTATTCCGTCAGTCATTCTTCTAATCTTACTTTCTTTCTGGTTCTTCTTCAGGGGAGACATGCATCCTGCTCTGTGGGGCTCACCTGTAGGAAATAGCTGGAGAACCACAGACGACATTAGAGATACATGGGACAGGTGAAAAAGTCTTTGTTCTTGGCTTAAATTCTTGCCCCCAAACTGGAAATTTGGAAACTCCTTTTCTTCTTGGGCAGTATGGTATCTAGAGCGGACTTGAATGAAGTTTATGCTGATCATGCAAGGCCGGGTGGCTGGAACGGTTAGTACTCTCGATTTTTGTACTGAAGATTTTGGACTAATTCTAAATTGGGTAGCCATGATTTTCTCCAAACTAATTGACAGATCCTGATATGCTTGAGGTGGGGAATGGAGGAATGACAAATGATGAGTATATAGTCCACTTTAGTTTATGGGCCATTTCCAAGGTATTGAAACATCTGTCCGTGTTTAACTGGAAATAATGTCCTCTGGCATTTGTCTTGTCATGCACATTTGTATATTTGCAGGCTCCTCTTCTTCTTGGTTGTGATGTCAGAAATCTGACCAAAGAAACAATGGACATCATTGCCAACAAAGAGGTCATTGCCATCAATCAGGGTAAGATACAACACCCTGTACTTGAAATCGGCTCTGTACCGTTTTTTGATGCTGTCATTTTCGTTCAACTAACTATAGTTCACAATACCAAAACAGATTCTCTCGGCGTACAAGCGAAAAAGGTTCGAAACGAAGGACAGATAGAGGTAAAGTTGCCACTTCGCCTAAATGTACAAGCAAATTTGAAGTCCCCAAAGAAGAGTTAAAAAAAAAAACAGTTTGTGTTTGAGCAGGTATGGGCAGGACCACTTTCGGGCTATAGAGTAGCAGTCGTGTTGCTAAACCGACGCCCTTGGCGGCTGCCCGTAACAGCTCACTGGGACGACATCGGAATTCCTCCGAAGAGTATGGTCGAAGCGAGAGATGTTTGGGAGGTAAAATCAAAACGAAGAACTTTCAAGATTGGCTGAATTTGAGCTCATTTGCATTTGTTTTTTGTTTGGGTATTTGCAGCACAAGACACTGAAGCCTCATTTTGTGGGAAACTTGACGGCTACGTTGGAACCCCATGCGTGCAAGATGTACATATTGAAGCCCATTTCCTGAGCATAAACGGGCAGTAGAATAGAGTGTTTCGGTTAAGATTTGTAGTTGGAAGTTTGAATTTTTCCTGTCGGCATTCCTCTCTCTTTCATTTTGTGTTGGTTGAGACTCGAGAACATGTTAATCTTTATAGCACAAGCTTTTGTGCCAAGTGTCAGTTGCTCAACGAATTTGTATGTTAGTACTGTTCTACACAATATAGTGTGGGGGTACCTTGTTCCGAATCATTGTAAATGTTGTTTATACAAACATGGCAGTGCTCTGAAACAATGAGAGTAATTACAATTTGATGCTACTACAATCAGGGTTAGCATGAAAGAGTGGTCAAATCCTTCTCCTGCAACGGCGGTGGAAGCAGATTGAACCAAGGTGTGTCGTCCTTAGAGGCATAGTAAGTGGGTCTCAGACTCTATCAACAAATCCACATCCACTGATTTCGGGTTGCATGAAGGCGAGCTTCATGCTTCAAAATGTACAAAACTGTCTCCACTTATCATATAACATCTACTTCTATCTATTCTAAGCCAACAAAACATTAGTATGTGGTTATGGTCAATCTCATGACACTTCTCGAAGGGCGAGATTCAATTCATGTGCCAACTTCGCCAGCGAGTCTCCTCTTCTGTAGATTGAATAAGTCAAACCATCACAAATAATTACAACTGATTAAATGGTGCATAAAGAAACTTATCCCAATAAGCTTGGTTGATATTGCACCTGGTAAGGGAAGGGAGGCGAGACTTGACTTTTTCAAGCTCTGCAAAGCAGAGTTTACAGCGCTCCAACCTGCAAAGATTTATTATACACGTCTCTAATGACGATGAACAATGCTACGTTTACTTTCTCGTTTACCTCTTAATTCTTGCTGCTTGACATCACACTCATTAATTGGTGCACTACTTAATGTGATGTCACGAGTAATGAATTAAAAGGTAAGAGTAAAGATAGTATTACCCAATGGGTAATGACGATTTTAGCCATAGGAATCATGTTATGAATGAAGCAACTGACCTTTGCTCGGCTTCAATATCCACACCTACAGATGATGATGCTGATAAGCTTGAATAGATCACGGAACCAAATATTCTCACTAGCTTAAGAAGCATTTCCAGAGAAATGACTAGAAACCTGTGTACAAGAAACACACATGGTAAAGGGGGGTAACTAAATATGCCAATATAAGAATTAATTACATGGTAAACCCTGAATTACAATGTCATTAACGAATCAAATTTTTAACTAATTTTGTTAACAACTCAAATCTTAAATTATCAAAAATATGACAAAATAAACCTCAAGTGCCCGTTCTCTTATTTAATTAAAAAAAATAGGGAGCTTGATCTTTGGAGCCATTTGCAAGGGAACACGTTTCGAATGACACCCTTTTGTTTCATAAGGAGCTTGATCTTTGGAGCCATTTGAGCGAAAATCGACGGAGTGTGGTCGTTAGGTTTCTCTAAAATATGGGTTTATGAGGGTTGGGGCCCACGAAATCGGCGGCGGAGAGGTGGGGGATTGCGACATTGCCGAGAGGTAGAGAGAATTTAGGGTTTTTTTGTCACAACAGGAAGAAATAAACTCTCGTTCTTATTTATAGTCGCGCATTCTCGACATTTTAAAAAAAAAGGCTCTCGGGAAGGGAAGCCCATTCTCGAGAATGGGCTCCCGTTGAAGTTTATTTTGTCAGATTTTTTATAGTCTAAGGTTTGAGTTGTTAACAAAATTAGTTAAAAGTTTGATTTTTTAATGATCCCAAAGTTCAGGTTACACCATCAAAGATTATTCTTAATGTAATAGTTACTATCCAGTATAAATGATAAAGCAGAAATTTGATGAGATATCCAGCAGAAGGAAGAGTTCTCAAGGCTACCAACTAAAACTGCTTAAATAATCACAACCCATTTAAAATGATACCTATCCATGTCACTTTCAAGAAGTCCGGTTACTCGAGGCAGAAGACAGGTGCATATATCCAGTGTAACCGTATCAGTTTTTTCAGTGATAATGCTTACAACATCAGCCACAACCTGCAATGGACAAGAAAAACTTGAATAATTAAGTTCTAAATGATCCAGGGATATTCTGTTTCAAATTAATTTATTGAGAGTGAAAAATATAGAAATTGGCAACAAACACTTACAGCATCATCGGCCATCTTCTCCATTGCACTAACAACCCCTTTGAAGTCATTCCTTTCCCAAAATCTAAAGATTACCTACAGAATGAGATAAATCTCTTTGAAGAACGAATTAAGCGAAAATATGCCACTACATCATCTTCTACCGATGTAGGTATGTTCCATTAAATCTGTCCGATGTTTCTCACATTGGTTTTCTCTCCATGCACAGGTGAATAAGCAAAAATAAAATAAAACACTGTATCGAGTGCTGTAAAACATGCTATTTAAACTTTGTGGTTGGATATAATTGTTGTCCAAAATACACACTCTTCACTGGTTCCTTGTTAATGGAAAAATGTTTCACTTGAATTTTTGACACCTGCTATTACTTTCCTTAAAAGAAACCTGTGCTTGCCTGTATCTCTAAGTTTCCACTCCGCTAACCACCGCCCGCCGCCCAGAGCGGTACTCGTGAGTCTTTTTTCCGAATCGGCTGAGTCGCTGGTCAAATCATCCTTCGGCAGCCTTCAACTTCTCGTCTATAACGGATCTGAATGTGGGAATTGTAGCCGTGGCCGAAAGGACTACTGCGAGGCCGCTTTCGTGGCTTTTGATGACCAGGGCTTCAACGTCTACTAAATGGAGGGTGAGGCAATGAATCAGAAGATACGTTTTTGTCGGAAATGGATATGTTCAACGATTTCGAATATCCCCACGCCCCCTCCGGTACTGGACAGCGTCGTCCCCGTTGCAGACTAAGCAAGTATTTTCGGCCAGCGGCGATCATTCACGGGTCAAACGAAAACTGCGTTCAATATCGATTTTGTGCCATCGAACACTCACTCATTTACCTATCCATCTCAGGGAATAACCCATAGCGTAAGTCGTACAAATATATACAC